>CM070581.1:56470135-58970135 GCA_036346355.1 Rhipidocladum racemiflorum | reverse complement strand
AGTATACATTTAACATGCATAGTTGTAGTATACTCATGGTATCATAGGATATGCTCCAAAGAAATAAAATTGGATACGTGCATATTGATTCAAGATCAATTATATGTATGCACATATCTTTGTGGAGTTTATCTTATAGTTGATGGCTTAGAGTAACGATCATTTCCATACATTCCACATATTATGGATCATTACTTTCCATCAACATGAGTATATGAAAACTGTGTAGTTATTGTATACTCATATCAATTTAAATGAAGATTTAAATTGAGGTCGTTTATCTCTTAATAATCAAAGAACATTGCATCATGAGTTGATGGTGTTCTTGTGATCGATTAAGGATAATCGATAGTTCTTGAGTATAACGAAGCATTAGTTGCATCAATATACTTAAGACACAAATACAATTATTCATTTAAATTGATTTAGGTTGTGCTCAATCATTATGGAGGCATTCATTATGTGTTAATTGAGTGCAAGGATGATTGAGACAACTATGCATCTTGGACTAACTATTTTCATAAGTGATGATTGAGCCAGGTTAGGTCCAATGATGGTTAAGATAAAGAAACGGGACAAGGACGACATCATGAGGTGATGAACGTCAAGAGGAGATCCCGTTGAGAAGGAAAGAAAAGAATGTTCATCAAGAGGAGATGAACAAGATGTTGTGAGAGCCGGGTGATGATCCGGTAAAAGAGAAGTAGAGCTGTGTGACGATCTTGAAGAGAAGATGATCGTAAATCATGAGGACTTCAAGAGAGAGCGATGTGACAATCCCGGGGAAATGAGGTATGATTGAAGATCATAAAGGCCCCAAAGGGGATTGATCGCGTCATGCATCAAAGGTAACTAGATAGAGTGTCTTGTTATAGGCGTGCCGTACTATTAAGAGGGATGCAACGTGGATGATTTAGAAGTGTCTCTGTGCTCAAGTGTTATCTATCCTTAAATAGATGAGAGACACAATACACATCACGTACACCGGGATTGTTTGTCTTTTTGTCTGGATCGGATGTTCCGATCCATCGGTAAATCCGGTGGTGTGTTGGTGAGAGTCTAGAACCTCTCTGTGAGGATCGGATGTTCCGGTCTTTGGATCGGATGTTCCGATAAGTGTTAAACTCAAAAAGGGTGCTCTCTGGTCAAATCGTTGTTCGATCATGAAAATCGGAAGTTCCGATCGGTGTTTTTAGTTTGCAAATGTGCTGATTTTTGCCTGATCGGAAGTTCCGATGTAAGTTCCGATGTTGGATCGGAAGTTCGATGTTGGATCGAAGTTCCGATGTAGACTTAGAAACTTTTTGAAAGGTTTCGTAAGGTGCCTCTTCGTCTGTCGGATCGGAAGTTCCGATGCAAGTTCCGATGTATCGGAAGTTCTGATGTTAGTTCCGATGTGTTTATTGGATTGAGTTTGTTCTGGAGTTTTAGCCTGATCGGAAGTTCCGATGTTGAGATCGGAAGTTCCAATGTGTGTAAAACGGCTAGTTTTCTTGCTCCAACGGCTAGTCTTTGGGTGTGGGGTATAAATAACCCCCTTGGCCGGTTGGGAGAGTGAGTTGGGGATATTGTTGAAGGGCTAAACAAGAGGTTGAGCTAGTGGAATAGAGAGATTACCTTGTGATGCATTTGTTGCTCCTTGGTCATCTCATTAGCTAGAGAGAGCTCTAAAAACTTGTGTTGTGATTAGGAATGGATTGAATGTTCCTCCTTGCTCCTTCTCCTTTGATCTTAGTGATCCCTCTTTGAGTGAGGTGTGGGAAGTGAGAGTTAGTGCTAAGAGTGTTAGATTGAGATACATCTTGAGCACTAGAGTTCATGTCCTAGATCATCCATTTGTTGGATTCGTTACTCTTGGAGTTTGAAGACTCCTAGACGGCTAGGCGTCGCTCACGAGCAACCAAAGTGTGTGGTGTGCCGTGAGAAGTTTGTTGAAGGTCCGATTTCGCCTCAGAAGGGAAGAAATCAAGAAGTGAAGCCACATCTCAAGTGTGACCGAGATTGGCGAGGAATAGGGTTGGAAAAGACCCGGCTCAAGTGTGATCGAGCCTCCTCAACGAAGACGTAGGAACCTCCTTGGAGGAAGTCCGAACTTCGGTAAACAAATCATCGTGTCAATTCTTTACATGTGCTTATTGCTTTACTTTGCTATCTTGTATTGAATTGATCTATCTAGGGTTGATTACTTCGCTAGCTAGCTTTACTTCAAATTGTTGATATTTATGCATGCTAGCTTCGAGTAGAAATCAATTTGTGTATAGGCGTAATTCATTTTGCAATTCACTAAACTCTGTTCTAATCGGATATTCCGACCTCGTGTCGGACATTCCGATTAGACACCGGAACCTCCGACTTCATATCGGAAGTTTCGATCTCTTTTCCGCTGCGTTGTTTTAGAAAATTGTAAAACGCCTATTCACCCCCCTCTAGGCGTCCATCCTCGATCCTTTCAATTGGTATCAGAGCCACGGTCACTCTCATATTAGGCTTTACCGCTTAGAGAGTAAAAAGGATGACGACTAGCGGATTAGTGCACTCTCACGATTCACTAATGCTTTATGGTTATAATTATGCTCATTGGAAATTATGCATGATTTGATTCTTTAAATCCATGAGCCCACAATTATGGTGGATCGTAGATGTCGGCTTTTCTCTTCGTCTAAACGAAGTGGCTCCAACTAAAGGAGAAGAGAAATGCTTACATCTAGACGCTCAAGCTACTAACGCTATTTTTAGTTCTGTAAGCGATGAGATATTTGATGAGATATACAACCTCAAGAGTGCTCATGATATGTGGACAATGCTTCAAGACAAATATGATGTGTCCACATCATCAAATGAGGATTGCATACAAGAACGGATGTCGGTTGATGATTCTTCAACCTCTACATCAAGTGATGAAGAACCGACACCACCATCTACCTCCTCTTCCGCCCCAAGCAATGACAACACTCCTATTTGCCTCATGGCAAAGGAGAAGAAGGTATCACACACATCCAAATCTCAAATTGTAGATGATTCTAGTAAGAGTGATGATGATAGTGATACCGATTATGATAATAGGTTTGGTGATATTAGAGAAATATCACTACCTAAAATGCTTGCCTTGCTCGATACAATAGAGAAACAAGAGGACACACTCGAGAGGCAAGAAGATTTGCTTATCTTTGAAAAAGAAAGAAATCTTGAACTTGAGAGTGCTCTTGCTAAAGAAAAGGTGAAAAATGAATCTCTTGAGAAGGAGAAAACTAAATACAAAATTTTGAAGTTGAAGCATGACTCACTTCAAAAGGATTATGATGGCCTTAAGGAAAATCATGAAAAGATCCTTCTCAAGGAATTCACTATGCCTAGAGTAAACATTAGTATTCAATGTGATTTAGTTGATGAAATGCCTTGCTCAAATGTCATTCCTTGCATTTCATCCAAAATTGATATGTCTACTTCTAGCATTGATATGCCCTCATGCTCTAATGATATTGCTTCAAGTTCCTCTATGTTGTTAGATACTAATCTTGTAGAGGAAAACAATGAGCTCAAGAAACAAGTCACAAAGCTGGAAAGTGACTTGGAGAAGTGCTACAAGGGCAAAGCCATCCTCGACAAGATCTTGAGCGAGCCTCGGGTGCCTCAAGATAGAAGAGGACTTGGCTACATCTCCAAGAGGGAGAAGAACAAGCCAAAGCACCATGGAAAACTCTCAAAGATCAAGAGGTGCTTTGGATGCAACAAGAAGGGTCACGTTGCCTCGGTGTGCCCTAATCAAGTTGATGGCACGGGAACGTCATCAAAGATGAGGCTTGACGGCAAGAAGCAACACCGTAAGAGGATAAGAAGAAGTCGAACTCGAATTTGCTTCAATTGTCGGCAAAAGGGGCATATCGGTAAGGATTGTCCCAAAGGTATAATCCCTAAGCCTGCTATTCATTATAATGATTATTTGTTTAGGAAGGACAAGAATGGTAATGTAATTGCCAAGCTTGTCAAGTCCCCTATGACCACCAAAAATGATGTTATTCATTTGCATAGGAAGAGTAAATCTAGAAATTGATTTGCAAAAAATGTTAGGACTCCTAAGCCAACTCAAAGCAATTCAAATAAATTGCTTAGGAGAAATAACAATAGCAAATTATTTGCTAGATATACTAGATCCTCTAAGCCTTCTCACTTTAATGATTATCACTTGCTTAGAAAAGATCAAACTAGAAATAGGGTTGCTAAATATGTTTGCCCTCCTAAGCGTTCACTACTCAATGACAATTATATGCTTAGGAGGAATAAATATTGCAAACCTATTCCTAGAAATGTTAGTCATTCAATTAATGCTAAAGTTAGGGCCATTTGGGTTCCTAAATCTATTGTGACTAATATTGTTGGACCCAACAAGGATTGGGTACCAAAAACCACCTAAAAGGTTTTTAGGCAATGAGAGATGGATTGGACACTTGGCTCAATCGAGGAAAACAAGATTTCATCATGTCAAATGGAGCCAAGCATGAGGAAGATCATTCTATTATCATGAGCCAATGCCATCTCGGTAACTTGCAACTTAAATTGATTATTTTATTGCTTCTAGCCTTGTGTAGGTTTAGATGCATTAGTTTCATGAAAATCAATTTAATTGCTTGTTGATTGTACCTTGCTCATGCTTCTTACTTGTGCTTTAATTGTAATCTTGAGCAAGTTAGATGTGGCACATTTAGGGGGAGTGCTAATTCATAATCATGTGTATCACATCCCTACGTGTGCCCATATTTATTATAAGTGCTTATATATTTTTCAAAATCAACCTTTTAGCCAAAACTCAAAATTCGCTAATCTATTAGTAATCTTTTGAAAAACTAGTTGAGAAATGTATACAAATGCTTTCACAATGTTTTTCAAAGGTTTTTGCTTCACAAAATCTATTTTGAAAAGAAAATGATATTTATACCAAAAACCTAGATAGAAGTATCTTGTTTTGGATGTATAATTTGCATAGAGTTAAAAGTAAAAAGATTTTGGAAATAATTTCAATACAAAAATCCTTGAGTTGGTCATTCTTAACATCTTTCGTGTTTAAAAGATTTCCAAAAGACCAATCAAACAAAAGTTATTTTATTTTGAAACTCGCCGAAAAACTTAGTTTGACCGATATAGATCAAAATATTGCACTTAGTGAGTTTCACCATGTGGACTAGATCTTGTGCCATATCCTAGTTCAAAATGGTATTTCAAACTCATACACAAAAGTTCAATCTCTAAATCTTATCTCATTCTCTTAAATTGGATTTGATCTTTTGTGTCATTGAGTATTTGACTTACTGGATTTTCATTTGGTTCTTCAAAAGAACCCTCTTTGGACAAAAGGCGAAAATGATGTTTAAAAGACCCAAATTTGCAAAAAGCTTTGTAAAAAGTATTCCAATATGTATTCCAAATGTTTTACAACCTTCCAAAATAAAAATTCCTTTTATGGAAATTAATTTGGCCAAAACAATTATGTTTAACTCAAAAAAAAACGCCTATTATTGAATTTTGGCATTCAAATTGGATTTCATTGTTTTATAAATTATCATGGCTTCAAAAATGCATTTCAAATCCTTCAAGCCATGAGGGTTCAATTGTTCGTGAAATCCAAGTTGAAGTTGCACATTGAGGCTTTTATGAAATTTGTTCTCATCTTTGTACCTCAAAGCGCATTTTGCCAAAATGAGCTATAAGAAAATACTTTGCAAATAAAAGTTATCCTAAAAACGTTTGAAATAGTCCAAAGTTAGTTCCCTGATGATTTCAATTCATTTGGACTTCATTTGCAAAAATTCTTAACAAATTTGCAAAAGGTGGACTGAACTTTGAATTTCAATCGGCCGAAAAACTCAACTCATCGGAACATCCGATTTTAAATCGGAAGATCCGATATTCTGGAATTTAGTACATATCGGAATATCCGATCCATATATCAGAATATCCGATCTGTGTACAGCCTGATTTTATAATTTCTTTCGAGTTTGGCTTTGGGATATCTTTCCTTTGATACTTCCTTTTTCAAGAATTCTTTTTGAGAAAGATTCTTGTATTCCAAAGTATCTTTGTGCAAAAATTCAAAAGTTTTGCATTTTATATGAATATGTTTTTAAATGGTATCAGTTTTGAGTATTCAATTGATTTCAAAAATAGTATTCACTTGATCTTATAGCTAGACAAAACTTGTGCAATTCAAATGCAAAATAGCTCCATGATTCATTTATTGAATATCTTGTGGAGCTCATTTATGTCAAGTTTTGAGCACTTAATGCTTCCAAGTGATATCCTCAATTGTTTAACTAACTCTAAGTTTTCAAGTTGTTCTCTGATACATTTGGTTTTGCTTTGATCTCTTGTTTTTGATAAAATCTTGGTGATTTCAAAAATCAAATTCAAACTAAGGGGATTTGATCTTTACAAAGGTTTATTTTCACCCCTCATGATTTTATTTGTAAAGCTCTTTTGTCTTCTCTAAATCTGTGTGGTTTAGGATTTCAAAAAGCAAAGCCTTGCAACTTTTATTTTTCATGCTCTAGTTTTGTGTTTGCAATTGCTTTGATACCCTTAAATGCTTAATTGCTCTGATACTCATCGATTCAATCGATCATTTTTTCAATTGGTATCAATATCTATGTGATTTGATCCAACAAGTAGTATCAAGAGAGCGTTATTCATTTATTGTGATTACTAGTGGTATCTTTGGATACCTGTCTTCTCAACTTGTGATGTTATTGAAGTTATTGTTCATTCCTACAAATGACATCCTCGGTTATTTGAACTCTTTCAAAGTGGTGTCAATGAATTTTAAATCCTCCTACAAGTGGTATTTTGATTGCCTCTTGTAGCCTCTACCTTGTTACCCAAATTCTTTTGAGTTGGATTCTCCATAAGCTTAAATGCATTGCAAGTTCAATCGCTTAAGAACTCTCTGTGTGAGGTTCTTTATTATTTGAAATACATAAAAAGGAGAAATTTCATTTGAGCATTATTCTTTATGAATAATTCTTTATGCTCGTTCTTGAATGAAAAGTTTCAAGCAAAACCCTTGAGATAGATTTTAAAATTGATATCTCATTTCTTAAGTGGCTTTTGTGTTGGGTTTCTCGCTTAACCCTATTAGGCAAAATTATAGATTCTACAAGAGAATCATGGTGTTTATCGTAAAGCCTAATAAAATGAAGTGATTTATTTGAATTAGTTTCAAATAACTCTTGTGATACCCACATTTGCACTTTAAGTTTAAATCCTTTCAATTGGTACTTGAGCTTAAATTCCTTCAATTGGTTTCAATTGGTATATCCAAACTCAAAATATGGTCTCCTTTCAAGTGTTTGCTCTTCTTGACCATATTTCAAAAATTTTGCCAAACTTGTTTGCTTTGCCTTGCATTTGGTATCAAGCCATCATTTGGTATTTTGTCTTTTAATTGGTATAAAGCCACAAAAATTGCCACAGGTGGTGTTATTGAAACCCTCCTTCATGCAAAATTTATTCAATACCAAAAAGGGAAAATTGTAAGTTCAAGCTTATGAAGTTCAAGTTTCTCTTCCTCACATTATTTTTAAGTTGGATGTTCATTTGCTTTTGGTGCTTATTGACAAAAAGGGGGAGAATTATGTGAGCTTTCCTCAATTGCCTTGCACATGTGTTTCTCATGCATCTTCATATGCATCATGTGCATAGCATGCCATGGTATGGATATAAAATGCTTAATATTTGTTCCATATTGATATATATCCATTAGTGCAATTGTGGAAAAAGGTTTTGTCATCAATCACCAAAAAGGGGGAGATTGTAAGTACAACCTCCATTAGGTTGATCCATTAAGTTGGTTTTGGTGATTAATGACAAATCCTAATATGAGACTAATATTTAGGTAATTACTATTTTCGTCTCATCAAGGATGATTGATGATCATTGACAAATCTAATTTATAATGAGACTAACATATTTATTGAGCTTATGTTTAGTAGCCTCACATTTGAATGGAAAATGGAAAACCCAAGGTATGCATTGTATCAATGTTCATTATTTTATTGCATACTTAGGATTTAAGTTGAAGTATGGATTTCTCCAACGCTTTAACCAAAAACGTATCATGTTTCCCAATCCATATATTACATGGATGCACACATTTAGGGGGAGTTCACACTCTAACTTAATGTTTCATTGCATTGATCTATTCCTCATTACAACATATAAAGGATCAAGACATTGAAACTAGATCTTTGAGTATACATTTAACATGCATAGTTGTAGTATACTCATGGTATCATAGGATATGCTCCAAAGAAATAAAATTGGATACGTGCATATTGATTCAAGATCAATTATATGTATGCACATATCTTTGTGGAGTTTATCTTATAGTTGATGGCTTAGAGTAACGATCATTTCCATACATTCCACATATTATGGATCATTACTTTCCATCAACATGAGTATATGAAAACCTGTGTAGTTATTGTATACTCATATCAATTTAAATGAAGATTTAAATTGAGGTCGTTTATCTCTTAATAATCAAAGAACATTGCATCATGAGTTGATGGTGTTCTTGTGATCGATTAAGGATAATCGATAGTTCTTGAGTATAACGAAGCATTAGTTGCATCAATATACTTAAGACACAAATACAATTATTCATTTAAATTGATTTAGGTTGTGCTCAATCATTATGGAGGCATTCATTATGTGTTAATTGAGTGCAAGGATGATTGAGACAACTATGAATCTTGGACTAACTATTTTCATAAGTGATGATTGAGCCAGGTTAGGTCCAATGATGGTTAAGATAAAGAACGGACAAGGACGACATCATGAGGTGATGAACGCCAAGAGGAGATCCCGTTGAGAAGGAAAGAAAAGAATGTTCATCAAGAGGAGATGAACAAGATGTTGTGAGAGCCGGTGATGATCCGGTAAAAGAGAAGTAGAGCTGTGTGACGATCTTGAAGAGAAGATGATCGTAAATCATGAGGACTTCAAGAGAGAGCGATGTGACAATCCCGGGGAAATGAGGTATGATTGAAGATCATAAAGGCCCCAAAGGGGATTGATCGCGTGCGGCATCAAAGGTAACTAGATAGAGTGTCTTGTTATAGGCATGCCGTACTATTAAGAGGGATGCAACGTGGATGATTTAGAAGTGTCTCTGTGCTCAAGTGTTATCTATCCTTAAATAGATGAGAGACACAATACACATCACGTACACCGGGATTGTTTGTCTTTTTGTCTGGATCGGATGTTCCGATCCATCGGTAAATCCGGTGGTGTGTTGGTGAGAGTCTAGAACCTCTCTGTGAGGATCGGATGTTCCGGTCTTTGGATCGGATGTTCCGATAAGTGTTAAACTCAAAAAGGGTGCTCTCTGGTCAAATCGGCTGTTCCGATCGTGAAAATCGGAAGTTCCGATCGGTGTTTTTAGTTTGCAAATGTGCTGATTTTTTTGCCTGATCGGAAGTTCCGATGTAAGTTCCGATGTTGGATCGGAAGTTCCGATGTTGGATCGGAAGTTCCGATGTAGACTTAGAAACTTTTTGAAAGGTTTCTGTAAGGTGCCTCTCTGTCCAGATCGGAAGTTCCGATGCAAGTTCCGATGTATCGAAAGTTCTGATGTTAGTTCCGATGTGTTTATTGGATTGAGTTTGTTCTTGAGTTTTAGCCTGATCGGAAGTTCCGATGTTGAGATCGGAAGTTCCGATGTGTGTAAAACGGCTAGTTTTCTTGCTCCAACGGCTAGTCTTTGGGTGTGGGGTATAAATAACCCCCTTGGCCGGTTGGGAGAGTGAGTTGGGGATATTGTTGAAGGGCTAAACAAGAGGTTGAGCTAGTGGAATAGAGAGATTACCTTGTGATGCATTTGTTGCTCCTTGGTCATCTCATTAGCTAGAGAGAGCTCTAAAAACTTGTGTTGTGATTAGGAATGGATTGAATGTTCCTCCTTGCTCCTTCTTCTTTGATCTTAGTGATCCCTCTTTGATTGAGGTGTGGGAAGTGAGAGTTAGTGCTAAAAGTGATAGATTGAGATTCATCTTGAGCACTAGAGTTCATGTCCTAGATCATCCATTCGTTGGATTCGTTACTCTTGGAGTTTGAGGACTCCTAGACGGCTAGGCGTCGCTCACGAGCAACCAAAGTGTGTGGTGTGCCGTGAGAAGTTTGTGAAGGTCCGATTTCGCCTCCGAAAGGGAAGAAATCAAGAAGTGAAGCCACATCTCAAGTGTGACCGAGATTCACGAGGAATAGGGTTGGAAAAGACCTAGCTCAAGTGTGATCGAGCCTCCTCAACGAAGACGTAGGAACCTCCTTGGAGGAAGTCCGAACTTCGGTAAACAAATCATCGTGTCAATTCTTTACATGTGCTTATTGCTTTACTTTGCTATCTTGTATTGAATTGATCTATCTAGGGTTGATTACTTCGCTAGCTAGCTTTACTTCAAATTGTTGATATTTGTCTGTGCTAGCTTCGAGTAGAAATCAATTTGTGTATAGGCGTAATTCATTTTGCAATTCACTAAACTCTGTTCTAATCGGATATTCCGACCTCGTGTCGGACATTCCGATTAGACACCGGAACCTCCGACTTCATATCGGAAGTTCTGATCTCTTTTCCGCTGCGTTGTTTTAGAAAATTGTAAAACGCCTATTCACCCCCCCTCTAGGCGTCCATCCTCGATCCTTTCAGTAAGAACTCGTGTCGTAATAACCATTAGAAAACCATTTAGGTTCATCCGATAGCTTTAATCTAGTTAGCGCCCTTTTATACCTAAGGGCAGTACTACCAAAGCTCGAGAGCAATGCTACCGATGTCAGTAGTACCGCAATCCGAGAGCCGGTACTACCGTAATACGATAAGCGCGTTAGCTAATGTCTTAATTCTACTAATCCAAACAATCTTAGCTACTTGAATTCGTAAAATGAGGATAAACGATTCATAGAAAATAAGTAATCGTGTTGCGGTATATAGTTTAAACCGTTAGTAAGAGATATAGGAGAAAAGATAGATTAACGCGTATACTTAAAATCTTATAACCTAAACCCAGAAATCATGTTTGTTATGTGTGATGATTTATTATTTGGATTTCTATCTTGTTTTTCTATCTGTATTCTTTTTGCCTCTTTGGAATTTATCTTATTGGAGTTTATTGTTATTTGCTATGCTCTCACGGTATGACGAGTAGCACCTGACGTAATTGACGCTACCGCTAACGAGTCTAAGCGCGTACTCGACGGCAACTCCGACTTCATCGACAACATGAGCTACGACTTCGACTTCGTTGTAAAACAACGTATAGCAAGGCAAGCCCCTTTGATCATATTGAACCCAAGTGTTCAGATATTCCTTTGTCAAATCTTTCATGCATGCTTTATGTTTTATAGAATGTTATTTTGGGTTATGGTATATATCACCTTCATTATGGGATTTCCATAATCAATGTTGCCATGTGAACCTTGATAACCCTAGATATTGGATAAATGGTGAAAGAGGGGTATAATTGCTTATTACATGCATATGCTTAGCCATGCTTAGATTGAGATACGAACAGATGGTTTACTGTTCGTAGTAAACTTAAAATTTGACATATTCAAATGTTGAACATGATGAACTATATTCATGAACATGTTGGAATATTGATGTTTCTTTTTATGGAAATAAAACTATGATTTGGACGCGGGCGACTTATTGGCAATAGCCGGTTGTGTGAGGGTGTGCTCACACGTAGTTAGGTGGAGATTGTCGCCCGGGTCGGATTAAGGACCGAACTCAGTGTTGTATGATCCAAGAATTACCGTACAGCCACAATGCCGGTGTGGGACGGCTATACCTAATTAAGTTACTAAGGACTGGCTTTGCACGTGGAAAGGCCGGAGTAGCACAGGCTGTTCCTGCGGGATTGCTCGTAGGGGTGTCCACACAAAGGTGTGGGTTAGACACATACCAATGCAACGGTATACGCCTTACTAATGGGGAGAAATGATCCGTGCTACAATGTTCTTCTGCCACCATTAGTAGGGGTTAGTCGTTACCGGGCTAGTGCAAAGTCGGGATTTAGTAATGTAAAGGTTATATATGATTTTTCCCTGGCGACACACCAAAGGAAGTGTGTAACTAAACTTTGCAAAAAGGGAAGTCATTATTTGTGGGTAAAGTTGTACCACTCTGCAGAGTTAAAACTAATCGATTAGCCGCGCTCTCGGTTATGAGCACTTGGTGAACTTGCACTAGTTAGAAAGCTTCTTGTCTTTTTATAAAATTAATTAAGAAGATAAAATTTGGAATTGGTGAGCTTACCCTTACAGATGATTCAATTCTTGACATTCGTTGTCAAGGTTGGATTCACCTGTTGTGCCCTATGTGGACAAAATAAATTGATTCTAGATATTGTTGGGAATGGACGATTCGATATTCATGGTGAACTGTGGGTTGTTTACTACTGTTATGTGATCTTTACTGGTTATTTTTGCACACCTGTTATTTTAATTATCTGTCTAGTCTCCTTTATTTAAATTTCGCTTTCCAACTATTATTCAGTATTTACAATTCAATTTGGCTCCACGCAAAAATAACCTTGATAGCCATCCTGTTGAATCAGCTTGCATATATCATAGGTTTTGCAAACACTTCAAGTCTTGCTGAGTACGCAATGTACTCACCCTTGCTATCGTTGTTGTTTTTAGGTGAATATCTCGGAGGATCGTATTTTATCGCAGGTTGCGGGTTAATGACGATGATTTTATCTAGAGTTTATACCTTGTCAGTTGCCTGAGGGATTGGATGGGCACACTACAAGACTTCTGTTTCTTTCCACTACAATATTATTCTAACTTGTAAGGCTATCCTGTAAAATAGCTATCTTATTGATAATGATATTTTGTATGGTTGTGATTTCCATTTGTATGTGCGTGCTAGCTACTGATCCAGGGACTAGCACAGGAAGCACATTAGAACCTGTCTTTTACGGTGCATTGTACTGTAAAAGGGAGGCTCCTCACAGACATTCCGATGTGTGGCTGAGTGCGGGTATAACGGCTAGTTTTGAACCAAAACTATAAATACCCCTCTCCTCTCCCTTTTGTGGGTTACACACTTCACTTGGTTGAATTCTTGAGCACCTTGAGCACACCCTAGAGCATTCTTGACCCCTCCTCCTTAATCTTAGTGATCATCTAGTGTGTGAGGAAATCTAGTGTGGTAGTGAGCTAAAGAAAAAGAAGGAATCATTCATCTTGAGCAACAAAGAGCATCTCCAAGATCAAGAGTCAAACGCACTCATTTCTCTTGGAGCTAGAAGGACTCCTAGACGGCTAGGCGTCGCTCACGAGCTCCCAACGATTGTGGGAAGCCGTGGGAAGTTTGTGAAGGCCGGCTCCGCCTCCGAAAGGAAAGGAACCAATAGTGAGACCAAGCCTCAAGTGCGACCGAGGTTTGGGAGGAAAGGGTTGGAAAAGACCCGGCTCTTTGGAGCTTCCTCAACGGAAACGTAGGATTTCCTCAAGAATCCGAACTCCGGGAACAAATCATGTTTCCCTACTTGTCTTATTGTTTATCATTGCTTCTAAGATTGTTCCTAAAGCTTATTTCTTTGAGTAGATTCTTCTCTAAGTTGAAGTCTATCGGACATTCCGAACAAATACCGGAAGTTCCGATCTAGTCGGAAGTTTCGATATTATACCGGAAGTTTCGATACTCTTTCTGCTGCGACGAATTTAGTTTTAATTTTAAATTGCCTATTCACCCCTCCCCTCTAGGCATCTTTCTCATCTTTTCAATTTGCTTCTTGAGCTAAAAGAGTGAGCCTAATTGCATGTGTTGCAATTAGGAAGAGGATTGAGGCCTCATTATGCATGTGTTGCGCTTAAGTAGGATCCTAGTGCATGTGTTGCACTTATGAGGTCACCGGAGTGCATGTGTTGCACTAGGTGAGGCTCAAGCGGGAGCGTTTGACTTGTTACTCTTGGAAGTTGCCACTTACTAGATGGTGTAGAGCGTCATGTGCGGCAGCTACTCAATGGGTGTTGTGAGTAGTCCCAACACAGTTTGTGAAGGTCAGAGTATGCCTACCCAGAGGGGTAAAGTTGCTACCACTAGTGGAATTGAGACGGGTGCTCAAGTGCGGAGCCGGTCCAAAGAGGTTTAGGCTTGCCTCAATGTGGATTAAAAGAGACTATCAAGTCTCCGAGACCACAGGAAAAAATATCAGTGTCTCTTGTGCTTTTATATTATTCAATTCTGATTTATATTGTTGCAATTTATATTCGTAGAATTAAATTGCTTACTTGTGTAGAATTGTTATTCTTGATTAGAGACATAATTAGTTAGTGCACTTAGTGAGTCTAGTTGATTTAGGCTTTAATTGTCAAAAACTTATTTATTCTCTTCCATATATCTTGTTTAGGTTTTGACTTAGGGGTTGATTAGAGCGCAATCTCAAATAGAGATATTTTTAAAACGCCTATTCATCCCCCTTTAGTTAGCATCCTCAACCCTACAACCTCCGATCATCTTGATCACCATCGTCTACATTGGTGAGCTTCCCCCAACTCCCCCTTGCACATGGTCACCCCTTTTTCCCCCCTCTTCATCTCTGGCATTGTCGCCCCTCTCCTCTCCTCTCCTCACTCCGACCACTGTTGTCGGGACCTGAATTTGCAAATCCGGACTCTCTGTATATTCAGCACTAGTCCAGGATCACGCTAGTGCACACAACCTCAACATCGATAAGTATCACAATCATACTCATCGAAATAGTAAAGTACTTTATTAAAAAGGAAATATAACTGGTTGCAAAAGTACGCCTCGCAGGGCGGAAACTTATTGAAATAATCAATTGCAGCGGAATGTAAAGAAAACGTGTGGCGCCAACCAATATGCCACAAACAACTGACTGGGCTCGCCCCTAGTTCGTTGGCTCCTCCTGGAAATCCTCCTCCAAGGCTGGCGTAGACTCTTCTTCAACTGATGTTGTGTATTTGCAAGGGGTGAGTACTTGGTACTCAACAAGTCATGCACAGAATGCAAAACTAATATTCTACATGCATGGCTTATTACAAAGGATAGGCTAACATGTTCATTTGCAATAAAGCAACAGGTGTAAATACGGTAGTAGATTGCAAAGCAGTAAAACAATAATAAATAGAGTACTTTTCACAATGATTTCACAAGTAAAGCAATTTCTAGTCATAAGTCCAATTTGCCATTCCAAACCCAAGCATTTTCCAAACCAAGTTATTTTCAAGAAAGTCTAACCCTTGACTGTAACTCCCGAGCAATGTCCAGTACCGCAGACTCGGCTATCCGAATAGATTTTACACTCTGCAGGGGTTATGCACTTTACCCACAAGATACAGTCAAACATCGCAAGGGCGAGTAACCGTAACAAAGCCTTTCGAAAACCGCTAACTATACAAGTGAACCTCTCTGGTTTTTGCCATACACCATCCCTTCCTTTAGCAAAGGCGAAGTATGGGACCGACATACCGTTGGACGGGTACCATGCCGCAGCCCTGATACGCTCCCCCTTCAAGCTACACAAAAGATGTAGTTGACACCCTGAGGTATCACATGCAAGTATTAGTAACTTACTCAACTAGGACCGTCCCACTCTAGTCATGTGGTTGCATGATTGACTCAGTTCAAAGGCTTGCAAGGTTAAGTCCTTAGGGCGACCAGGGCAAGACTACCCGAAGAACCAAATCGACTTTCCCGGTGCCACACCTGGCCCACCCGATCATTCTTGCCACATGCCCCGGTCTAAATCTGTTTATCAAACCCAGTTGTTTACCATGCACCACATGCCATCATCAACATCACAACACATGATACTTCTCAAAAACAAGTTACATATCTCATTAAGTCAATATTAACATTTGTTTGTACAAAACCATGTCAAGTGTGCGTAGCAGGTCTAAGCAATACACTACACGATCTAATTACCCATGTTGGCAATTCAATAATGTCCAACTAAATATCCACCCTTACGATGACAAGGGTTCATGGCACATAATTTAATTAATCAAGGTGTCATACTGCAATTTGGCATTTATCCAATTCCCAAAAATAATTTAAACAATTTCTAATTAAATTAGCATGCATTAATTTGAATCAAACTAATTTTCAAAAATAGGAGCAATATGATAAAAGCATAACTTGCCTTCAAAAAGTACTTGTTCCTGGTCTTGAGCTGGCTCCTGGGTCAAAACTTCACCTTCAAAGCCTTCGGGTACTTCAACGTCTACTTGTAACGTGTGCAAATAGTAATAAATAATTAAACAACAGACAAAAAGTGAACAAAAATTCAAATAAATAGAAAGAGCACAATTTTATAATTTTTAGAAATTTGAATTGTCCAAATCGGAGTTAAAACACAAAAGTTATAGCCGTTTAAAGTTTGGAAAATCAATTAAATAAATATAAACAAAGGAAAACTCATGTCCAAAAATTAAATAAAATTCACCATTAGGTAGAGTTCAATTTTATAAAAATTTAGAAATTTGAATCACCCAAATCGGAGTTAAAATACAAAAGTTATAGACGTTTGAAGTTTGAAAACATATTTAAAAAGAATAAACCAAATTATTGAAATTATTTTTATTCGAAAATTAATTATGACGTCATCACTGACACGTGGACCAACCACAGAGTGACATGTGTCCTCGCTGACGTCAGCCTGGTCGGCGTCCCTGATGACGTCATCATGCCACATGGCACGCTTAGGTGCGTCCACGTCGGCTCGGTGCATGGGCTCGGTCCACCGTTCGGCTCGGTCTACGGTGGACTCGGCGCACAGGGTGACAGAGGTTGACAGGTGGGCCCACCCTGTCAGCGCCATGTGCGCATCCTCGTACGATGCGGTGCGGCTGACACGCGGGTCCCATCTGTCAGTGGGTTGCGTGCGCGGCTGCTGGCTTGGCTAGGGTTTGGAGCAATCTCGCCTGCCCCGTTCAAAAACCGACGGCACGGATTGACTCGATCCGACGGGATTTAATCATGGTGTGGCATGATCCGGTGATCGACAGGTGGCTCAATCGGCGCCGTTCAATCCCGACCTAATGGCTACGATCTAACCTAGCGCGGTGAAGTACAATTACGTTGCCTAATCTCGATCGTCCAATCTAGATCCTACGGCCAAGATCCAATCCGGTGCACGGCGAAAACGTGCTACGTGGCACAATCCCAGCCACCCAACTAAGATCTAACGGCTCAGGACGGGTCTAGTTTCCTACGGGAAAGGACTACGTGGCGTTTCCTCGGCCCTCGGATCTGGATCTAACGGTTAAGTTTGGATCTAGGATTGCAACTGAGAAGGGAATACGTGGACTCACCGAAGCGGTGCGATCTGGATCGGACGGCTGGGAAGAGCGCGTGGAGCTTGGTGGCGCTCGACGGTGAAGGCCGGCCGGACTCGAGGAAGACGACTCGCGAAACGGCGCTTCCGCGAGGTTCCGGCAAAGCGGGCGCGCCTCGTCGCAGGGGTCCCGGATCTGGACTCGTATGCGGCGGAGGACAAAGGACGGCGCCGGGAACAACGAAATCCTGCGACGATAGCCCCCCCTACTACAGCGAGCAATTGGCTCCAGCTGGCGGCGGCTAGGGCACGAGCAACTGGGGCAAAAGGAGCGCACGGGAAAGGGCAAAACGGCGACGGGGTTAGCTCCTTAAATAGGGCATCGGCTTGCGCGAAAATCGCGAACCCTAACCGAACTCGGAGGCACGTGGCGGCGCAGTCCGTGTCAGATTCGACGGGGAAGACACAATCCGAGCCGTCCACGTGGCTCGATCCGGCGGCTCGCGGCTGACGCGTGGCCGCGACGTCGTTGGATCCTAACCCAACGGTTCGATCCCGCACCCGGTGCGGTTGAACCAAGCGGTGCGGGTCCGGCTCGGGTTGGACTCGAGTCAGACTCGGGTCTGGCTCGAGTCGGAGGAACAGTGAAAGCGATTGGGTTTTTGCAGCGATTTAATATTTAAAATAATTCTAGAAATTCAAATAATTCAAGAAAAATAGCAAAATAATCAGAAAAATTCTAGAAAAATTCTGGAAAATAATTTGAGACATTTTGGACTTAAATAAAATATTTCTAACAAAATTTTATTTGAAAATTTTAATTATTTAATTATCTCAAAAGGGAATAAATTCAAATTAAATCCAAATAAATCCCAGAAAATTCTCAAAAATGCAAAATTTCATTTAAATTCATAAAAAACAAAAAATGGGGTGTTACAACTGTCCCCCACCGTATATGTGTCTCAAAGCTTCTTACTTCGCATCGCCACCACCACTGGATTTGCCTCCCCTTCCCTTTTTGCCCTCACCGGCAAACATCCTTACCTCCTTTGCAGCGCTATGCTCCCAGGGGCAGCCATGGTCGTCTCCTCTTTTTTCCTCTGCTATGCATGGGTGATAATATTGGTAGCTTCAATCATTTTTCATTTTTGGCGATGAGAGTCACTAGTGACTGAGAAGAAAGAGCGAGGCAGAATGAGAGGGAAGGAAGAGGAAGAGGAAAAGAAGGAATGAGACTGATATGTGGGGTCGGTGTGGGACAACATGTTCACGAAAATCCACTCTAAATCGGATCTAGGGGTAAAGTGGATGGTTTTGTAAGTTAGATGTCCCAATTCAAACTGTTTTATAGTTCAAGGTTGAAAATCGAGCTGAATCCAGAGTTTAAATTGGATTTATTCTTTTTCCCCTTTCTACCGGCGCATTCAAGTATTCAATTGCACGTACGTACATGTGGAGGTAATCAATAATATTTGGCCAGGCAGCCACTGCTTTGCAAAATTTGGAACTGAAACTTGTTGGCCTTTAGATCCTAGACTCCTTAGCTGCTGACCACATGTGCTCATCAAAGATATCTTCATCAAACTTCTATGATGCTATTTAGCTTCTTAATTTGCTACTTGACGTGAGCTTCTAACAGAGGGTCAAAAGGTCATTTCGCTGTGCCCAGAAAAATGAAAATTCAGGAAAATGCAATACAAAAATCCAAAATGGTATTTGCTGCATCAGCATGTCATTAGATTGGTATGGTGGTATGGTATGAAGATCAATCTTTCGAGTGGTATTGGGAGAGTGGCCATTGTTTGGGGCGGTATTTCATCAATTTTCCTCTCTTTTTTTTCTTGTGTAGTTTGTATTGTCTCTCTAGCACCCAAAATATTTTAGGTGGCCCAACTTTATTCATCCTTGCTATGCTAATGAAATTTGGTATACTGGACCTAAATGTAACAAAGTATGACATTTGAAACTACCATGTAGGTAAAACTAGTACAATGCCCGTGCTTTGCTATGGACAAAAAAATTATGTTAACTCAACACATTGAGCTGTTATCATGGGGCTTGGTCTATACCACGCCCTCTGCTGTGCTGTTGCATTTGGTTGAGCTCTGCCCTAACACATGTTCGCATTTTCGCTATTGTATTCAACGCACTCGGTACCGCCTCTGCTCATGGTCAACCTATGGCACACCATCGGCCCCACTTCCACGCTCATCCTAGAACACCGTCATCGCGTCACGCTGCTCTATCCAAGAATAGAAGAGATAGCTTCCCTTGATGAATTAAGATTGTAATTTGTTTCAATTAGGAAAGCTGATAAAGAGGAGAGAAAAAATGCTGGGATAAGATCATAGTTTGTTACAAGTTTGTTAGGGGAGCTAATAAAAAGGAGAGAAAATTGCAAGAGGCTCTAGCCCCACGCGTCAGCGGGGCTTCCTTTGACAAAGCTGGAATGGAGGAAGTGATGAACCACCATCATTAACTTATTCTTTTGTATTATTATTAGGGCCTGTTTGGCATAGCTCCCACTCTTGGATTCTAGTGGGAGTTGGGTGGAGCTGTGCCAAACAGCCTAAGAGCATCTCCAACAGTTTCTTATAATTTAGGGCCTGTTTGGGAGAGCTCTGCTCCTCAATTTTCAGCTCCACTCCAACTTCGTATAGCCAAACACCTCAGCTACACAGAACTCCGGCTTCAGAAAAAATGTGAATCTAGGGGGCTACTTCATGGTTTTTGTGGAGCTCCTCAAGGGGTACTCCAAGAAACATTATTTCATACCCACTCGTGAAGTTCATAGGTAATTACCCACCTTTGCCACTAGTTACACATATGAGGTAATTACCCACCTCCATTCAACATCCAAGGGCACAAATGGGTATCCACATCAAACCCATCTATTCTTGAAGCTAGATCTAATTTGCAAGCCAAACACCTCCCTTCCCTACTTCAACTTTATGATGGAGCTACTCTATGGTGAAGTTGGTGGAGTGGAGCTGATTTTTTTGGAGTGGAGCTCTCCCAAACAGGCCCTTAACTCCCAATAATCCTGGATTGGAAGCTTCCTAAAGTTTTTGGGCTTTAAAAAAAAAGATCATTCTCCAACAGTTCCTATTTCCCCCCAAAAAATAGTGATTGGGAAAGCACACGAGCGCCCAATATCTGGCCACTTCAGCTGGAGTTTTTGGGCGTGCCAAGATATTGGGATTCCGATAGGGTAACTGTTGGAGCGATAATTTTTTCATTTGTTCCTAAAAAATGATTTTGGGAATAAGTTTTGGGAACTATTGGAGATGCTCTAACTTCAGAAATTTTCAGAGTGGGAGCAGGGAGTATCTGGAGTGGCCTGTAGTGCTAATTTTTGGAGTGGGGGTTTCCCCACTCTCATCTGGAGCGGAACACCAAAAAATAGAAGTGTCCTCGAAGTTTGCGATAATTACCTGCAAATACCACCAACTTCAAACAATGTGGTATTAGTACCATGACTAGTATTGACACCATGTTGCATTGGAACCTTATGGTACGTTATGCTCATTTTAATTTTCATGTGTATATCATATTGCATTTGTAATATAATATGTACAAAATAATGTACAAGCGAGAAAACCAAGGATATTGTTGATAATTTATACACAATCCTTATATTCTAGAATATGGAGTTAGCGTTCTAGCCAAACACTCCCACAGACAGCTCTAGATTCTCAAAGAATCCACTCCACCGAGAATTTAAGATCTGAAACTAAAAAACTGGAGTGGGAGCTATGCCAAACACCCCCTTAGTATAAAGATATAGCCATCCCCTCTCTTGTCTGTATCTTTCATTCATCCCCTCTCTTGTTCCTCTGATCCGCATCGCCGTTGTCCCAAACAACCACATGGGTGTACCAAAGGGAAATATTAGGCCAGATACGATATTGCTAATTTCCTAAAGAAAAATAAAGGAAGATATCATTTATGTCAGTATGTCACCAATAAAAATCCACTTTAAATGACATGGGAAAAATCTGCTCTTTTGAATATTACTTGGGTGGAAAACATTTTTAGACAAATAATTAGAAAAGAATAATGAGAAAACTACACAAAAACATTAGAAAAATAAAATAAGTTCTCTCAATAAAAACAAAAGCAAAATGAGAACACTGGTTAAAAGCGAATTTTTTTTTAAATATATTATATTTTATTCCGAATTGCAGAAATAAATGTCTTTCGCAAGAAATTACATTTTTATACGTCTGTCGCCTGTCCATCTAAGATATAAGCCGCTCGATGGACGGGCGATGTGAGACCTCAGAGCTTTCTGTCGCCTGCTAGACGAAGCGACAGCTTCGTCGCCCGATCAACAAAGCGACAGATTAAAAATCCTCGATGGACGGGCGACATTATTGATGTCGCCTATGGACGGCGACATATACCATTTTTGATATTTTTGTTAGTTTTTATGAGATTTTTTTAAAAATATATTATATTTTATTCCAAATTGCGTAAATAAATGTCGCAACAAATTTCGCTTTAAAATCACGCTTTAGAAGCCATTTCGATGCAAGCATGAGAAAATACAAGATTCGTTTTTAGGTGGCCCTTCTTCACTCCCTGGTCAACTCGTAATTATTTTTGAAGACTTCGTGTAGTTATCTTCAAAGATGTGAAATATATGTACTGCATAATCAGACCGATAGATGGGGAGCAATAAGAATGTACTGAATTGCATACGGCTTAGAAATGCTAAACAATAATGGCATGTACGGCACACTCTACCGAGTATACGGGACTAAACGTAACATGCCTTAGGCAGAGGAAACAGCAATAAGGGCCCTTCTCTTGGGCTTTACTGAGTGCAACGAGGATATTTTCCCTTACGCAAGTTTTCGCCCCGCCGCCTCGCCCTAGCTGCCCTCTCACGCTTTCTCTCGCGCCACCTCCTCTCCGCCGCATGGCGCTGCTGCTCGCCTCCTCTCAGGCATGCATATGTTCCAAATGTCGTTGGCGCTTCTCCTCCTCATCCTCGCCACACCACTGCCGCTTCCACGATAGCCTCTCGATGCGAGTACTCCCGATTCCGCCTCTCCATCTCGGGAGTTTGTTCCAAGCGTCAGAGAATCGGATGAACTCGCATGCTGGAGGCCGCAATTAGTCACATCACACGGTGTTACAACACGTATGAATTGGGAGCAAGACCAAATGTGAGTATGAACATACCAAGCTTCTCCGCCAGATCCGCATCCCCGCCGCTGGCTCGGAGTCGTGGTTGCGGCAGCTCCAGACTCATACCGTAAGTGTATGAGTTGTCTACAGATCGCCGGAAGCGGCAAGGATCCCCGCACAGCACATGGGGACCTCCGTGCCTTCGGGATTGTTTCGACAACGCTGTGCCTTGGGGCGAGGAACTCCATTGGTGCCGCGCTTGGGTTGGCGGTGATGGTTCTCTTTGTTGTATTGGAGCAAGGGTTTGGTCGATGCAACGCCGCTAAGGCATGAAGGGGGTTAAATAGCCAGATAGAGCGACAGACTTGAAGCTTAAAAGGAATCCGCGAGCATCGGATTCCTTTGCAGCTCTGCCTGTGCTTGATACCGACATATGCACGCAGCTTTGTATCTTGGAGGGAGGTGCCAAGAAGCTTTGCCACTATGCTTTGACGGACGACTCGTGCAATATCTCGGCACACATGCATTTGACATGACATTTCTGGACAGAATCGATCGACATGATTATGACATGATATGTCCTACAGGCTTTGCCAGCAATGCTTTCACAGGACGTACCATGCAGCCTTTGCTTGGATTATAAAATACAACTGAATGGGATGAGAAAACTCATGCTGTATGGACTAAGTGCTAATATCATTGTTTGTTTATAATAATGATCAGAGTGGTAAGCGTCGCTTGCTACGGTTTGTTGTTTGTTTTTGTTGTCATTGTTTGTTTATAATACTCACTGCAGCTTTTAAAAATTGAAAATTCGTTCTTCCTTGTATTGTTTGGTGTGCAACAAATCATGACAAATCTGAGTTACCAAGAAGCATGACATTCATATTACGTAAGTACAATAGGGAGAACAACTACAACAAAGCATTTCTTGTGAATAAGAACTAACATACAAATGGATGCAAGGTTGAGCGGCTTTAGAACTTTCCGTAATCATCACTATCATAGAATTCAACACCCTCTTCTTCGAAAACTCCCAACGGTCACGCTTGTAGTCTTCAACGCTAGGGTCGCCAAGAGGAACAACCAAATCGTGGCTTACACTTCGTGGTTATCTTGTACGGCGTGCTCAAGTAAGCGATCATACGCTTCACGGTTTTCTTTTGTTCAGCCGAACTCCCTCTCTTTGCGGTAATTCTCGCATCGTTAGCCTCGTTAAGTTCCCTCGCGAGATCCGCCCTCTCGCTCTACCATTGGAAGCGCCCTGCTTAAAGATGTTTCGGTGTATTTATACCGCCCGCCCACCGCCGATATTGGCATCCTGAGACTACACGACAAAGGTGAGCATGGCTATTTAAAATCGGAGCAAGAGAATAATCATCGAAATATGAAGATATCGAAATACATTTAGACGCATAAAGAAATTTGGGCATCTATAGAACGCCGTCTGCTATTTGGCGCAGTTGTAGAAGGTTTGAGCATCCACATGGCGCTTAGGGCAAATTACCCGCCTCGCATTGGCAACCACCGAGCTCGACGCCTTCGACATGGCTTTCACGTAATCGGACGAACACTTAAGTCGGTGTCTACACGAAGCAAAAACATCAATAAGAAGCATAAAAGTACAAATCAATGTGTATCGAACCAAGAACACAACAATGTGACTCACCGTGACAAAATAACTTTTGTAAATAATACCTGTGGAACAAGACGCCTAAATAAAATCTTGGAAAAAAAGGAAAGCTAAACTACCGCCTTCTTTGCGCTTTGGGTTTTCTCAACTCAATCCAAACTTTATGAACTCGAGCAATGTATCGCTTTTGCTCGATATAAGTGCAGCGGCCTTGCAATTTATAGGCAGGAGCGAGGTAGAAACGAGATACCAAGCGGCACATCATCGTATGGGCGAGGGGCCAAGATGTAAAATTCCAAGACGCGGGCGCCGCTTGCGCGCTCAGTGGGGTCTGGCCGCACTGGCAAACTGGCCATGAGCATTAGCGCGCGAGGTGGGGCCTGGCCGAACAAGAATATCGCAAAACCGTGGCTTTCCGCTATGTTTTTTTCATTTTGAAATTAATTTCCGCGTCCCCGACAAGATAGAAAAATCCAAGAGCATCGGATTCCTTGCAATCGTGGTCGTGCTTGACATCGACAGATGCATGCCGCTTTACAGCCTTTACAGATGACATCGACGTCATGGCAAAGGAGTACACATCATTGCAGATGACATCGACGGGTCATGGCAAGGAGTACACACCTTGCAGATGCAATCTAGGCCGGGCTTTCATGGGTCAACAGAAAGAAAATGACTACATGGTTTGTGCGCGACTATAAAACTTAGGGTTATTGGGCATTGAGGATTTATATGCGAAGAGAGTCAGAATCGAGATATTATATTCGCAAGACTAACCCTAAGTATTACATTCGTACCTAACCCTAACGATGAAGGTTTTTCTGGCCCCGTAGAAATGCATGTTGGAAGTTATTTATTGGGCCTGAGGTACCAGATTTGCTATTTGGTATACTGACTACCATATTCTCAGTAAAATATCTCGCCATAACTCTATTCGGATTTAAACTCTCAACGCCCAACAACCCTAAGTATTACATTCGTGCACCAAACCTAACGATGAAGGTTTTTCTACGCCCGTAGAAATGCATGTTGGAAGTTATTTATTGGGCCTGAGGTACCAGATTTGCTATTTGGTATACTGACCGCCATATTCGTAAAAATATCTCGCCATAACTCTTTTCAGATTTGAACCGTCAACGCCCAACTACCCTAAGTATTACATTCGCGCATCTAACCCTAACGATGAAGGATTTTCTGCCTCGTAGAAATGCATGTTGGAAGTTATTTATTGGGCCGAGGTACCAGATTTGCTATTTGGTATACTGACTACCATATTCGTAAAAATATCTCGCCATAACTCTATTCGCATTTAAACTCTCAACGCCCAACAACCCTAAGTATTACATTCGTGCACCAAACCTAACGATGAAGGATTTTCATGCCCGTAGAAATGCATGTTGGAAGTTATTTTTTTGGCCTGAGGTACTGTGTTTGCTATTTGGTATACTGACTACCATATTCGTAAAAATATCTCGCCATAACTCTCTTCGCATATAAATTCTCAACGCCCAACAACCCTAAGTATTATACTCAAGCACGACAACGCCCAACAACCCTAACGATTTTCAATGCCCGCTGCCGCTTATGTCTTGGTCCCCGATGTTCGCATCTCCGTATTCTCTCGCCGAACGAGGAAGTCGACAAAAGTCAGAAAAGGTGATATGACAAAAGCTTCAAAAGGTCATATAACAAAAGCTAAAAAGATGATATGACAAAAGCCGGAAAAGCGGATGTAAATATGTAATGAACCACGTAATATGACAAAGTACACAAAATAGATGGTATTACATAACATAGTACCATCAATCACCGCCTAATCGAAATCGCCAACCAAAATAAACAAAAAATTACAAACATCAAAATAAAAGAAACTAGTGCCGCCTCTTCGTCGCCTCCTCGCTGGTGTGTAGTCCTCCTCCTGATCTCGACCTGAGTACGCCAAAAGGCTTGGCTACCGGTGGGCCCTCTCGTGGTCTCACCGAGGTGTGGCGCACTCAAAGCGGGTCACCTGCACGGTGGTGGTGGGGTGTCTGGTGTCGCGTCGGTGCAACTCGCGTCGGTGGAGGTGGCGGCACCAACGACTCAGGCCGGGTCGCTGGAGGTGGCGACACCAACCGTGATTTACCGAGGCCGGGTCGCCGCAGTGGCGACACCCACCGCGCCGGGTCGCCGAGGTGGCGACACCCATCGCGCCGGGTTTCGGTGGAGGTGGCGGCACCCATCGCGACGAACCACTGGTCGGTGGAGGTGGCGGCACCCATCGCGACGACCCGGCCTGGTCGGTGGAGGTGGCGGCACCCATCGCGATTTACCCAGGCCGCGTCTTGCCGTGGCGCCCACTCGCCGTGCGGTACCAAGTCGAATCGGGTGGATCAACGAGGTACTTCCACACGGTGTCGCCCTCGTAGTCGCCAAGGTCATCACCCCGCCCGTCGTAGTCATCAGAGCGCCGGCAACCACGGCATACCGACACCGCAGACCTCCGCAATGCACGAAAGGGAAGAAATGTTAAGACCAACGTGGTGAGTGCAAAGCATGAAAAGTGAATGCAAAACATGAAAAACACACACCGCGGCACCTCCAGCAGGTGGAAGCCTCGCACTTCCACCGTCCGTGAAGAAGAAGCAGCCCGGTGTCGGCTCGCACCACCGCAGTCCTCCGTGGGCGCGAGCGCCGCCGGGGACCACACCACGAGGCAGGTGATCTAGCCAACTTCGCCAAGGCAGAGTCGCCTCTAACCTACCGAGCAGCCGGGCAACGTCCGCTCGTCACCCGCCGGCCGGTCAATCGCGACAAAGATCCTCGATTTACTCCTCGTGAAGCGGCCTAGCATGTCGGGCCTGGAAAATACATCGCAAATTAGATAGCACCGATTTGAAATGGTTAAACGTATATCGGATACAACGTATCGCAGCCGCGTGCAGCCGCCTCGTATGGGCGGGATACATGTCTCCTGGCCGGACGTGCCTCGAGGATCCGGTCGACGCTGGCATCAGCGCACACGCAGCAAGAGGTGAACCACCGCTTGCACGCTGGTAAGTCTCCGTGATCGTATGGCGATCGCCGCGATGGACGCCCTCGAGGGCTCGGCCACTCCTCGATCCATGGCGCCATCCGCGACGTGCTGGGTGGCCCCATGCACCCCTTCCTAGTCCGGGCCGTGGATGAGAAATGAATGTATAAATATTAGATGGCAACACACGATAGTAATTATGGAACATCGATTGAGGGAACTTATGCGTGGGCGGCGTGTGGGAGCAGACGGCCGCCAAGATCGGGAACTCTGTCGTAGGCCGAATCGCCTCATCACTCGATGGACAGAGGCCTCGACCGACGCCGAACACCAGGAACCTGCAGAGCCAAGACGCTGGCCACGCTGCGGCAGTGGTCGACACGGCGGCGCCGGCCACACGGTCGCACTCGCTTCCTCGAGTGTACGGCGCCCAGCCGCGACGTGGTCGCCTGGTGAGGTGGTCGAACGCCGCGACGAATCATGGTAGCCCCTGGCGCACTGCCTGGTGTGCCCACCTAGGCCGCAGTGAAACAAAACGTTACCAAGTTAGTATTAAAAATGTACAAGCAATAGTACCAAACTTTCGGTTCAAATATCTTACCCGTCGGTGGCACCAGATGGTGCCCATGGTCGATCGTCCACGCCGCCATCGCTCGTAGGGTCAACCGACTCCAGCCGATGGCGGGCGCCCGATCTGGAACCTTTCAGATGCCCACAACCGCATCAAAGAATGCGCATCCAGGAAGGTCGACTCGGCGCCTGGCCCGGCACACCCGCCGCAGAGGGCTCCAGACGCGTCAGCAGAGGACAGCGGACTTCGTGAGTACTGCGGGCACGCTGCCGAGGGGGCGCCCGCTATCTCCTCGCGACCGACGAGGTGCCTGGCTCCACGCTTATCCCCATGGGAGCTCGTGAACAAGCACTACCGAACACCACAAAGCAGTACGCTTCCAAGTGGCTGCGGCCGACTCAGAGTCGCCCGCCTCTGCCGAGCCGCGAAGGTCGCAAGATAGAAGATCACATATTACATGTTGTTGTAAGTTGTAATTGAAGAGTACTTGTTTTTTCATAGTGTAGTTGCGCATCACGAATCGCCGGCCACCGCAGCCAGAGGACCGTGTGTCCTTGAAGGCCCGTGAGCCTGGTGTCGAAGCACACCAAATAACTGGCCGGCGAGCCGCGGCGCCACGCAGGTCGACGCCGTGTGGCACCACAAATGGCCGCCGGCGATCGGGAGGCCGAAAGTGTACGACACGCCCCGCAAGGTGATCGCCATCTCCCCGACGTAGGTGGAAGGTGTGGGTCTCGGCCTCCACCGATCCACCGTAGCGTGATCGTGACCTGTCGAACGGAAACCGCCGACTCCACATCCCGCACCATCCTACCGAAAGGGAGCAACCTCAAGCTCGAAGCCTACGAAAGGAAAAACATGTTATTTTTTCCAAGATAACACCAAGAAGAACAAGACCTCAAACATATAAAGAAATCAATTGTAATATGTTACCTGGGACCCAACGAGGATCGATATCCCACCAGATCTTGCGGTGTCCTCGACGAAGGACGCCTAACGTGTGCGCTGGCCTCCCTCCGAAAACCGGTGGCGGCGGCACGGTGACTACCGCCGACCACCGGATCCAAAGAACTCGAATGGCCACTGTCATCTCCTGGTCGGGTCACCATACCAGAATAACAAATTGTGAGTTACATTTCAAAACCATATCAAAAGAAAATCGTCCGAATAATATAGGTTTCTCACAACAATGTGTTCAAACAAACATTCACGTAAAATTGTTCAAGCATCATAAATATTCAGAAACAATTACAATAATTTTTCAGTGCACAACACTCACAGCCACATGCAAAGAAAGCTTACACACAAGGTCCACACAGTGGTTCACACAACACACGCTACATCGATTACATTGCGATTAAATTGCTTCTCATGTGGTACGTTAGCCAGACAAAGACTCGCCGCACAGACGATCCACTCCGCCACCGCTTCTGATTGCCATCTCCTCCTTCATCTCCTTCGCTTTGTGCGTGGCAATTCTTGAACGTATGTCCTGCTTGCTTGCACAATGAACATTTCTTCACGCGCTTGCCACTTCCGACTCATCCATGTCATTTCGATACGCCTTGTCTTCCGACGCCCGCTTCCATCTACCCGAATTAAAATCTGGGACCCATAACCTTTCATCAAAGACTAGGAGTTGCCGTGAAAGAACCCACAACACCGTAACCATACAGCTCCTCGCCTCCAAGTTGCCATCACCCTTTCCTTCCTGAAATATTCAGATAGATAGGTACCAGGTTGCATTCCAAATAAAGCACATGCGGCTATCACATGAGAACACGGCTCAGTGCAAAAGGTCGGGCTTGTTACACGAGCATTTGCAGATGTCCCGTGAATACGCACTTCGAATGACAACCCGCCGTTGGTTCCACGCCGCCCTTTATCCTTACATATCACCTCAAGCGCAGTTGTTCGTGCACCAACTTTTATAGCTCTATGCTTGGCCGCTTTCCGACTCTTCTCTTCCATGTATTTATCGATCATGGAGGAGTACATGAGCTTCTCATCTCTCAAAGACTATCTCAGGTGCCTTGATGTCTGTCGACGAAGTACTTGGTTGTGCCCCGCAAAGACTCCTCAACAATTCCCACCAATGGGAGACACCTCATCCCTCTCATTACCCAGCTTGTAAACTTCGCAAAGTTATGGTCATCACACCGTGATCCGCACCATGTGTGTCATGTAACAAAGGCCCACTTTTCCATCGGTTCGTGCTTGATCCAAATTGAGAAACATTTGATTGGCCTTTGCCTTCATTTACCGATTAGTCGCGTCATCTTCTGTTGGCGGTGGGGAAGAGGCTCCGCCATCGTGCTCCTTCGCTGGCGCATTTTGTTCGCCGCCTCCTCTTTGTGTTTTCTTGTCACCATCGATATTTTTCCACAGTCCGAACTTGCTCTCCGGTTCGCTTACATAGTCTTTTGAACATGTTCATGAGTTCCTTGTTCTGAATTGCTTGTAGAAATTTGCGCCCAAATGCCTCATGCACCATCGGCTCTGCAAGTCGTGCCATGGAAATGGCTCCTTCCGCCTCGCTTGTACCGGTTGATCGCACTAAGGCATCAAAGATGCCTCGCGTGCAGCAAAGACGCACACATCCCGACGAAGTTTTGACCACCCCAATCTTCAAGTTCCGCAGAGAACCATAGCCAACTCTCATAGTTCTCACTTTCTACGAAGGCGAATGCAACAGCAGACCGTTGTTTCCGCCAACACCCACACCGCCAAAATTTGCCCTTTGTATTTCCCGGTCAAGAATGTGCCGCCCACGCACAAAGAATGGACGACAGTGGTAGAACGCCTTAATGCAAGCTCCGAATGTGAAGAACACTCTCCTCGTATGCCTTTTAGTTGGCCACTTGATTTGACGGACAATCTTGATAATCATAGTAAGTGCCGGATTTCTTCCCCGAATGCAATCGAGCAAAGGCGGGCAGATTGTGGTACGAGTCTTCAAACTTCCCAAACCTCGCTTCTAAGGCCTTCGCTTCGCCTCCAAGCCTTCCCATAGCTAATTGTGTAATCGATATCCGTTTCTCGAGAGCTCTGATAATAGCACGGCTCATAAGCCAGGTTCTCCACTATCTCGAAAGTACATGAGATTCGCGACAAACCCAGATGATGTGTTCCCGTGAGCCATCATTGTTTCCTCAATCATACAAATTGCAAGCTCAACCTTCGAAAGCATAACCAATGGGTGGCCCACTTCGGCTTGTACGCTGCGTGCACTCTCCATGGACAGCCATGGATCTCACACACCACGTCAGAAAGGTCGGCGTGGATTTCTTAACCCTGAAAGTCCTTCTTAATGATAAGGCCCAATCTTTCACAAAGATCCTCGCACACCTCCTTTGTCGCTGCACATACCGCCAGGCCTAACCTCGTTGGGTCAGATCGCCAACGTATGTCGTTAGTTTCATTAACAACCAACCTATCAAATTGATGTGTGCTCCACTCTACCGGCACAGCGGCCCGCATCTCCATCTTCCTCATCGGACTCATCGCCGCCTTCCACTTCTCGCTATGCCGCACTCAAGGTCTTCCTCTTCCATCCTAATCGTTATTTCATCAATTTGCTCACCTTCGTCACATTACTCCCAGGCGCTACTTGTCCAACATTTGCTTCGCCCTCCCCAAATTCGGATTGTTCGCCACTTTCGCAAATAATGTCCTCGTCATTGCCTGGATGTATCGCCCACTGGCTAGATCCCCAATTTCGGTGTCACCAAAACTTAACTCATTTTGAGCCTGACTACACTCCCCACCGTCCGGCCGCCGGGGCTACATCCCTGCATAGGCTTGCACTAAAAGCACCTTGCCCATCCCCGCTGCTCGTCCCTCACATATGATCTCCACGATGCGGTTCCTTTCAACTCAACTAGCTCCCAACAAAATGGATTGTTCTCGCATACTACAGAGGCAAAATACCTTCACCGCCACTTCTCTTCTTCCATCCTAAAAGTATAATACAACCACTTCATCATCAAGAAAATGTGCGCTTCGACCCTACTCAAACTTCTGTCTACATACCGGAAGTTACTTAGATCTGCACTCCTCCGAACCATACATTACAACCCCTTCGCCATAATATATTCTAAATTGAACTCGTTTCGCCATATCTGCAAATCCATTCATTCACCCACGAATTAAATACTTTCCGTAAAAATATTACGACCCCAACTTTGCGTTGGTATATCTATATGCTACAAAATTACTTATTTAATCGCATAAGAATTTGCAACATTTCTAACAATACATACCTACGATCGTGAATAATCGCTATCTCTGCCAGATTACATTCGTAAGAATTGAATATGTATATGGATGTATTCAGATCGGTATAAAATATCTACATTCAATAGATCTACTACTAAAGAATTGAACAACTATCAGAACTACATTCTCAGACGATTAATTTCTACTCGACATACATCAAACTACTTTCGCTATATGTACCCAATCGCATTCCTAAGAAATGAATACTTCTATCCGCTCAAAGTATCTACATTCGATATATCAACGCACACAAACCAAGATCTAAAATCATTTCTACTAAATCATAACCTCATCGCTACAAAAATTAGAACGACCATCGCATACCTACAAACTAGGTTTGCTAAATCTACCTACACCTAACTAATTTTGCTATGTCTGTACTACATATAACTACAAACTAGGTTTACTAAATCTTTCTACATCTAACTACATTTCTTAACTAGATTTTCTAAATCTACAAATACCAAAACTAAAGAACGAGAAATTACCTCGAGTATGAAGTGACGGCTCAAAAATCGCGCAAATTTTCTTCCTCTCTCTTTTTCCTCTCTTCTTCTCCTCTTTTCTCTCTTCTTTTTCTTTTCCTCGCTCGCTGCTCTCGCCGCAATAACGCCGCGTATTATAAAATATACTGCCGCTCGCCCATCGGGCGACAGAACCCCGCATGCTATCCGTCGCCTGGCCCATCGGATTTTTAATCTGTCGCTCGCTGATCGGGGCGACAGTTTATATCGCCCGATGGATCGCGCGTAAAACACGAGGGGTCTCCTGTCGCCCGTTCATCGGGCGACAGGCTTATATCGCCCGATGGACAGGCGACAGACGTATAAAAATGTAATTTCTTGCGAAAGACATTTATTTCTGCAATTCGGAATAAAATATAATATATTTAAAAAAAAATTTCGGTTAAAAGCTGGGTCCATGCTCAGGTAAAATTGTACTCGTAATAATCCTTTGTTCGGTACACATGCTAACTCGTTATATCTCGAACAAATTTTATTAAAAGGCCCTTTAATTTGTAGCATTTTAAAAATAACCTATGTCCAAACTTATTTCTAAAAATAACCCCTATTTACCAGCTCATCTTTGGCGACATGGCAAATAACCATGGCACGTCATAGATAAGTTCAAACTTTATTTTTAAAAATGATCCATTTTCACCACATCACCATTTATGACGCGACGAATGAACCTTGCCCCGTCCCATATGCATCATTAGTGATGTGGTGAGGACTACCACGAGACGCCTTGTTGGCGATTCATGCGACATTATTCATTTTGCCACAATTATTTTGAGAAATAAGTTACAGAGATGTTTATTTTTAAATTATTATTAAATAAAAAGTTAAATAAAAAAAGTTCCTTATATCTCTTGAATTTATTATCTTTACTCTGGAGTAGAGTGTTCAAATGCTTAGTCGGGCCTGTTTCAGGCCTAACATTTACCTCAAACTAGGGCCATCCCAAGGCCTGAAAACAATTAAGTTTTCTGTATTTTTCAAATAATATATTAATACATATTTTTTCCCTAATGAAAGATACAACAAGATACATATATGCATTCATCAACTACTCATAATTGCTAGTTCACAGCAGAACACATGTATTTACCTGTCACACTTAGTAATTATGATTGACGGTCTAATTATACATGCAGATAGAAGTACAATTGGATATCTCTTGGATCTAGATTATTTATCTCTTTATTTATTTTTATATATGCGTAACTTATATCGAGAGAAAATGTATATAAACATCTCTTAAAATACTTTGATCATATTTGTATTTTAATCTTTTGTTTGCTCGTTATTTAAAAAAAATATAAAAAATAACACGTCAGGCGCCCACGGTTGAATTGAATCGAAAGCAAACACGGCTATTGCCTACCCTTCCTCCCCTTCCCTCGCAGTCCTCCAGATTCAGATCCATCACCCATCGTGGGAGCCCTCGCGCCGCCGCGCTCCACCGCCGCTCTCCCGGCGCCTCCCGCCCCCGCGCCGCAGATTCGGGCGCCCTCCCGCGCGCGCATCTCTCCACTGCAGCAGCGGCCATGGCGCAGCCGCTCATCGTGAAGAAGGACGACGACCTCGACGAGGAAGGTACGCGCGAACGAACGCCGCACTCTACCTTTCCCCGTTGTGTGCTCGTGCGTGTGTCTGTTTGTGTTGGTGTGCCCAGATCTGTGCCCCGCCGAACCCTAGATCTGGCGTGATCCGATCCGGACCACCACGCCCATGGCCATTTCGTGTGTAATGTGTTGGGGTTGATTGATTGCTCGCTTCTGCTGCAGAATACTATTCTCCGTTCCTCGGCATCGAGAAGGGCGCCGTCCTGCAGGAGGCCCGCGTCTTCCACGACCCCCAGCTCGACGCGCGGCGATGCTGCCAGGTGCTTGCCTAGTCGCATTTTCATCTTCCTCTCGCCGGATCTCACGTCTCACCTCAAGTTCCCTTCCAATCTCACGTATTTGCGCTTCGCGTCTGACCCGCTGATATGTGTATAATTCGCATAATTGCTGATGCTTTTGGTCTGTTTCTATAGGTCATCACCAAGCTTCTGTACCTGCTTAACCAGGGCGACACCTTTACCAAGGTACAACAACACATATCTGATCTAATTTCGATTGTGGTTTTAGCTAGGCTTATGGATTCTAATTGCTGGGCCTGGACGTCGGCATTAGGATGCGTCATGGAAAATTTACCGAGAATATTGCACTGAAGCCGCGTGTACAGTTTTAGGTTTTAACATCTGTACTTTTCAGGAAGTAATTGCTACTTATGAACTAAGGTTTAACACCTTAAATAACACTTGGTAGAACCGTGCGCACCGTACAAAATTTGGTTCGGAATTCTTTTTTGCAAGGAAAACCTCGGAGAAAGGATCTAGTCGTAATTTTTTTTTTGATTTTTCTTGGAAAAAGGTGGGCATGAAGGATCCGGTCGTGAATTTACATAACGACGGATCCTTTTTTGAAAAATAACTGACGAAAGGACCTATCTGCTATTTTATTTTTTTTGAAAGGACCTATTTGTATGTTTTTTTCTGGAAGGATCTATCCGTATTTTTTTTCTTAGGAGGACCTATCCGTAATTTTTTTTCTCGGAAGGACCTATCCGTAATTAAGCCCTTTCCGGGGGCTTTCCTGCGCAGGACAACACGTGGACAGGCTCCATGCTCTCGGTTGTTTTCCCCTTTAATAGATAGTAAAATTAGGGGTTGGTGAGTACAAGCGTTAAACAGTACATTTTTTAAAGTACAATAGGGATCTTAAGACTAAAAGTACAGAAAACCACATGTTGGTGCCAGGATTGGTCTGGCAAAGTTTCCCATGCATGCATGCAAGCTCCCCCTCGGCCAAATCCTGTATACATGCATGTACGCCCAATTTATAGTGCTCAACTTGTCAAAACCGGCACCCGATTTTGAACAGCACTAGTTGATGCAGTGCAACTTCCTCAGGATTGTGGGAAAGTGATGACTGCTGTAGTTCCAGTACATATTCTGTTCGATAGGTACATGAGTGTGGAAAATCTTGTAGGTGGAGGCCACAGAGGTTTTCTTTGCAACGACCAAGTTGTTTCAGTCCAAGGATGCAGGGCTAAGGAGGATGGTGTACCTCATGATCAAGGAACTCTCGCCATCGGCGGATGAGGTTGGCTGATGTTGGTTGCTACTCTGCAGTTCTTTGCATTTTGTGGGCTCTGAGAGTGACTTCATTTGCGTTTTATTGGGTGTAGGTTATTATAGTGACCAGCTCTTTGATGAAGGACATGAATAGCAAGACTGATATGTATCGTGCAAATGCTATAAGAGTTCTTTGTCGTATCATTGACTCAACCCTTCTCACCCAAATCGAGAGGTATTTGAAGCAAGCAATCGTTGACAAGAACCCTGTTGTTGCCAGCGCGGCTCTTGTTAGTGGCATCTACCTGCTTCAGGTGTGTGCTAAAATTTTAGTTTGTGCATTTATGCAATTGCATGTTACTGGTAACTCAAGATCCTTATCAATATATTGATATGTTTTTTATTCTAAGCAGACAAGTCCAGAAGTTGTAAAAAGATGGAGCAATGAGGTCCAGGAGGCTGTGCAGTCAAGAGCTGCTCTTGTTCAGTTTCATGCCCTTGCTCTTCTTCACCAAGTGAGTTGCATATTTGGTGCTTCTTTTAAGTAGGATCGACATGCATCTCTGACATATCTTCACATTTATCAAACTGCATGCAAATACTTAACATTTCCCATTTGGACACATGCTGTACTAAGTAACCACATGAAAAAATGCTAATGCTATACTAATTTTCTGGTGATTCCTATTGAATGACATTGTACTCTTTGTTTGTCTGCTGCCTGCTGGGCAATCACAAGGAACATCATATTAAAACAAAATATGTTTGTCAAGCCCCAGAAAACTTACGATATTTTCATTTATCTAAATTTGCAGATTAGACAAAATGACCGGTTAGCTGTCAGTAAGCTTGTCACTAGTCTGACTAGGGGTTCAGTTCGCTCACCTCTAGCTCAGTGCCTACTTATTCGATATGCTAGCCAGGTATTGTTTTCACTTTTCTGATTCTACAAAATTCTATATGGATAGATATCTTGTATCTGAAACATGAGTGGCATCCACAGGTGATTAGAGAGTCAAACATGAACAGTCAAGGTGGAGATCGTCCTTTCTTTGATTTCCTGGAGTCCTGTCTCCGGAACAAAGCAGAAATGGTCATACTTGAGGCTGCACGAGCAATAACTGAATTAAATGGCGTCACCAGCCGTGAGCTTACACCTGCAATTACTGTGCTGCAATTGTTCCTAAGTTCATCCAAACCTGTCCTCAGATTTGCTGCTGTTCGCACGCTTAATAAGGTTGGTTTATTCACAAAATGCTATTCTGATATTATATATTATATCCGGTTCCTTTATATTGTACTCACCTTGTATGCCTAGGAGTTGTAGTTTACCAATATGAAGGCTTTCAGATGTCTTTTTCTAATCCCTGTCCCAGACACTACAGTGATCGCCTAATGATATTGTATTCATTTGTTCCATGTTAACACTCGTTCTGGTTTGAGTTGAAGTTCACATTTTTTTTAAAAAAAATGAACTGCCTTAAGTCTTAAACATTAGATAGATTTCTGAAAAACAACAGTAAAGACATAGTGATAAGTTGTTGACCACAACATTCTTCTTGGTGGTAGATCAAACATTTTTAGGTCAACAGCTTGATTTTGACAAGTATTAAAGTTATCTTTTTCCTTTACAATAGCAATTGACCTTGCAGAAAGTAGTAGCATTCAGAGTTTACACATCTTTTTTCCCTTGTTTGTTTCTTTCTTTTTCATACCAGCTTTTCTTTTCCCTGCATGATTGGTCTTGGGGAAAACTTATATTCCTTAACGGATTTAAATATGGAAAAGCACGAGTCATTACTTCAATATTGTTTTTATGTTCCCTGTTGGATGGCACCATCGTGTCTTTATTGATTGTATGAGGTTGAGCTACTAGCCTTGATAGATTTCTTTGTTGATTCCTTTATTTTGACCTAGTGTTCATTTGATAATTATTTTACAGGTTGCATCAACTCATCCTTTGGCTGTCACAAATTGCAACATAGATATGGAGAGTTTAATCTCTGATCAGAACAGGAGCATTGCGACCCTTGCAATTACAACACTGCTCAAGACAGGCAATGAATCAAGTGTTGATCGTTTAATGAAACAAATGACCAACTTTATGTCAGACATAGCTGATGAATTTAAGATTGTTGTCGTAGAAGCAATACGATCCTTGTGCTTGAAGTTCCCCCTGAAATATCGCTCACTGTACGTATAGTAGTATGTGTTCATATACAAATATTCTTGTTAAACATCTGGAACCAGCTTTTCATCAGAGCTATATATGTTGGCAGGATGAACTTTTTGAGTAATATCCTACGGGAAGAGGGCGGGTTTGAATACAAAAAAGCTATAGTTGATTCGATTGTCATACTCATTAAAGACATTCCTGACGCAAAAGAAATTGGTTTATTTCACTTATGTGAATTCATAGAAGACTGCGAGTTCACCTATCTGTCCACTCAGGTAATTGCTAATTCAATTTTTAGGCATGTAGTTTGGAAATTAATAGCTGCTTCTGAACTTGAGATATTGTAACTTTAATAGTTTAACTTAATTGTGTATTTGTGTTGTTGTCTAATTATGTACCGTCTGCTGTCTAGAGATTGTGTTTTAAGACTTAAGTATGTCAGCTTATGCAAGTTTTGATATTTTGGGATGGTAAACTTTAGGAACAGTGTGCTAATGTACCCCAAAGTTACATGGTAAATTGCTAAGTTCTAATGACATTACTGCTTTTCAATCTTGCAACAGATACTTCACTTTTTGGGAAATGAAGGCCCAAAGACATCAGACCCTAGTAAATACATACGTTATATATACAATAGAGTAATACTTGAGAATGCTACTGTTCGAGCTAGTGCAGTAAGTACGCTGGCAAAGTTCGGCGCTTTGGTTGACTCACTCAAGGTACTTTGGCAGATATTTCCTTTATTTGCGATGTATTTTTTTTTCTTCTGTTCAGAGTATGTAAGTTGTGTTGCACCTACAATCTTTTGATTGCAGCCTCGCATATTTGTCCTTCTGAGGCGTTGCCTGTTTGATGGTGATGATGAGGTCAGTGGAGATATTCACCCAAGAAGATTCTATGCTAATAATTTATTGATCCTTTTCACTGTGGGATACCTCATTTACTGCTTTCTTCTTCCTTGTGCTTAGGAAACTTTGTCTATGAGAATGCCAGTTGTGAAATAAGATTTATTTACAGATAAAAGGCCATGTTGGCATCTGCTTTCCTGGCAAGAAGCCTATTCTTTTCTGACATTTGCTACACTAATTTTTTCCTTCTAGGTGCGTGACAGAGCAACACTTTACCTCAAATTGCTAGATGGTGAAGCTACAGTTGGTGAGACTGAGAAGGATGTGAACGACTTTCTCTTTGGTTCACTTGATGTTCCACTAGTTAACCTGGAGGCCAGCCTGCGGAATTATGTATGTCTCTCAGTATTATTATGATTTTAAAATCAATATGTTTGCCCCTTATATTGTCGTAATATGCTGACAGGAACCATCAGAGGCACCTTTTGATATATCATCTGTACCGAAGGAAACCAAATCACAACCCGTTGCTGAGAAAAAGGCTACAGGCAAGAAACCAACAGGTCCGGCATCTGCTGTCACTGGCCCTGTTCCTACTGTTGATGCATCATATGAGAAGCTTCTTTCATCCATTCCTGAATTTGCTGATTTTGGAAAACTCTTCAAGGTTAGTGTGGCGTTTTTGTTTTTCACGGAAGACAATCATATGCACTGAGAGTTCAAGCACATTTTACGTCTTTTAACTTTTCATCCTTTCTTCCAGTCATCAGCACCTGTAGAATTGACTGAAGCTGAGACTGAATATTCAGTCAATGTTGTGAAGCACATTTACAATGAACATGTTGTGCTCCAATACAACTGTACCAATACAATACCTGAACAACTGCTTGAAGAGGTGAGCAACTTCTTTCATAAGTTAGTTTTGTATGCATGTGCATGCCTGTTTTTGTGCCTTCAGCTCTATTCTATTTCAGGTGGTGGTTTTTGTTGATGGTTCTGAGGCCGATGAATTTTCAGAAGTTGCATCGAAACCTTTAAGATCATTACCTTACGATTCCCCAGGACAAACCTTTGTGGCTTTTGAGAAGCCAGAAGCTGTCCCTGCCACTGGGAAGTTCTCAAATATACTGAAATTCATTGTTAAAGAGGTATGTGTTTGTAGTACTGCTATTCTTTCTGTTATTGCATATTGTCTTAATTAAACATCCTTTCCTTCATATTTCGTTTGAGGATTAGTATCCCCGGTCAAATTCAAAACATGCTTGTTGGAGGTAATCCTGGGTGTGTCTAGGTTCATTGTTAGCAAGAAATCAGCCTGTAGTTAATGACAATAAAGGGCAAATTTCAGGGGCATTAACTGCATTAATAAGGAGATTATCTCCTTCCTAATTGTTGGAGGTAATCCTGCATATGTTGGCAAGAAATCAGCCTGTAGTTAATGAGGAGATTATCTCGTTCCTAATTGTAGCTTTCAGTGGTGTATAAATAGAGGAGAAAACCAGAAAAGCTGCATCAGTTTTCGAGCAGCACCAAATCCACCCTATTCTAGTGTTTTTGTGAGTGTTTCCTGGGCTATCAATTGGTATTAGAGCTTGTGAGCGGTAGTGGCTATGTCTGGTAGCCGCGATCCTTCTCCACGCTGACCTGCGGATCCTTCGGGGAGCCGAGAGGTTGCCATGCGCCTCACCGGGATCGTCCACCAATAGGAGGTTCTTGGTGATCCGCTCGACGATGATAAGGTTGTGGCCAAGTACTTGCGGGTTGTCCCGCCTAAGTTCGCGTAGATTGCGCTCTCCATCGAGACACTTCTTGACATCTCGACGCTGTCGATCGAGGAAGTCACGGGACGGCTCAAGGCAGTAGAGGACCGCCTCGATGTAGACTAGGCACCGGGCGATGGCAAGCTGCTGCTCATGGAGGAGCAGTGGTTCGTGCGCCAGAAGGAGATGCAGGACGGCGAGGGTGCCCTGTGGTCTGCCAATGGCGATAGCAGGAATCACCACTTGTGGTTTGCGCAAGAAGGGTGGCAACACCGCTGCAACTGAGGGCAAGAATGGTGGTCGCATCGACGATCGCGACAAGTGCCGCAATTGCGGCTGTAGCGGTCACTGGGCCCGCGATTGCCGCCAGCCAAAGCGCGAACAGGCGCACCTCGCACAGGAGGAGGACGACGAGCCTATGCTTCTGATGGCGCAGGTCTGCGCGCTGAACGACGCCCTCGTACCAACGTCAACCACCGTCCATCTCGACGAACCGCGAGCGCAGGCGTTCCTCGGCGATGCAAACGCCGGTGAACAAAAGGAAGGCTGGTATCTTGACACCGGTGCCACCAGCCACATGACGGGTTGTAGTGACGTCTTCTCTAAGCTCGATCATGCGGTACGTGGGACTGTCCGGTTTGGTGACGGCTTGCTTGTTGAGATTCAAGACTGCGGAACAGTATTGTTCGCCGGCAAGAATGGTGAGCTTAAGGCGCTTTCCGACGTTTTCTTCATCCCGCGCCTGAAGAACAGCATCATCAGCGTCGGCCAACTCGACGAGTGTGGCTCGAATGTGCTGATTGAGGATGGTGTGCCGCGCATCTGGGATCGCTGACACCATCTCACCGCAAAGGTAAAACGCGGTTGAAATCGGCTCTACATCCTGCGCCTCGACGTCGCGTGGCCGATCTGCCTCGCGACACAGCACAGCAATAACTCCTGGCACTGTCACGCTCGCTACGGGCACATAAGCTTCGATGCGCTTCGTCAGCTAGGTCGCAATGAGATGGTGCGCGTTCTACCCCGACTGGAGCACGTCGAGCAACTGTGACATTTGCGTCACGACGAAGCATCGCCGAGCTCCGTTCCCAACCAAGGCAAAGTACCACGCAGAAGGGGTCCTTGACCTCGTCCACGGTGACCTTTGCGGCCCCATCACGTCGACGACACTAGGCGGGCGTCGTTACTTCTTGCTGTTGGTACATGACGCTAGCCGCTACATGTGGTTGGCGCTTCTCACAGCGAAGAGTGACGCAGCAGCGGCGATCAAGAAGTTTCAGGCTACTGCGGAGGTGGAGAGCAGGTGCAAGCTGCACGTTCTGCGTACGGACTACGGTGGTGAGTTCACCTCCGTTGTGTTCGCGCGCCACTGCGAGGAACACGGCGTTCAGCGGCACTTCTCCGCGCCGTACACGCCACAATAGAATGGCGTGGTGGAGAGGCGAAACCAGTCGATTCTCGCCACTGCGCGCGCCCTCCTAAATCAAAGGGGCATGCCCTCAGAGTTTTGGGGGGAGGCTGTGAGCACAGTTGTTTTCCTCCTCAATCGGGCGCCGATGAATAGCCTGAACGGCAAGACGCCTTTTGAGGCATGGCACGGGCGCAAGCCGGCGGTGAGCTTTTTACGCACGTTTGGCTGTCTTGGCTATGTGAAGAACACACGCCCGAACCTGCGCAAGCTCGTCGACCGTTCCACCCCAATGGTCTTCATCGGGTACGAGGAAGGCTCCAAAGCGGACCGCATGCTCGAGCCTCAGTCCCGACGGGTCCATATCTCCCGCGACGTCGTCTTTGACGAGGACGCCGTCTGGGACTAGGAGACGACGTTGACACGAGACGGTTCGGTGACAAACGATTTCCAGGTGAAATTTGTGACCAACTACACCCTCCCACTAGCAACCGCCCCATCCACATCGGCTTCTCCCGCAGGAGGCGCGCCTTCGCCTGTGCCCGCAGGGGGACTTCCCTTGTCATTCGCGCCCACAGGGGCGGAATCTGCGTCGAGCCCATCTGCTGGCAGCGCATCCACGCTCGCAGGGGAGCCTTCCACGCCTGTCCCGCTCGCAGACGATGTGAGCACGCCCGCTGGGGCGCTTCCCGTGTCGAACTCGACCACAGGCCGCGTGCATGGGCCTGCAGGAGCCTTCGCCTTCCCCGATGACGACCTGGAATTCGTATCCCCACCGCTAAATGACTCCTCCAGGCTAGACGCGTACCACGACACCTCCCCCCTCTGTTACCGTCGCATCGACGACGTGCTTGGGGGGTGGGGGAGAGGTACCAGGTCTTGCCAATCGCGTCGTCGATGCTGAGGGACTGCTGCTGGCCAGTGAGGAGGGGGAGCCACGTTCCTTCGCCGAAGCGAAACATGATCCAGCATGGCAAGCAACCATCGAGCAGAATAGGACATGGACACTGGTGGAGCTTCCTCATGGGTATCATCCAAGTGGGTTGAAGTGGGTCTTCAAACTCAAGAAAAACGAGGAAGGGGCTGTGATCAGGCACAATGCTCGCCTCGTCGCCAAGGGTTATGTGCAGCAACCAGGCATCGACTTTGATGAGGTGTTCGCACTTGTCGCTCGTCTTGAGTCTGTGCGATTGCTACTGGCTGTTGCTGCACAGGAAAACTGGCCGGTGCATCACATGGATGTGAGGTCGGCCTTATTCAACGACGATTTGGTGGAGGAGGTGTATGTCGTGCAGCCACCGGGCTTCGTCGTCGTCGGTCAAGAGCACAAGGTGCTGCGCCTAAAGAAGGCATTGTACGGGCTGCGACAAGCGCCGCGCGCCTGGAATGAGAAGCTCCACGCCACGCTACGAGTTCTCGGGTTCGAACAGAGTGGGCATGAGCCCGCGATGTATAGGCGCAGCCATAACAACGCGCTGCTACTCCTCGGGGTTTATGTCAATGATTCATCACTGGAACTGCCGAGATGGAGATAAATCACTTCAAGGCGGAGATGAAGGCGAGGTTCAGGATGAGCGACTTGGGCTTGCTCTCCTTCTACCTTGGGATAGAGGCACACTACGCCAAGCGCATCCTGGAGATGTCAGGGATGCAGGACTGCAATTCCGCGAACACCCCCATGGAGGAGCGGCTCAAGCTAAGCCGTGACAGCACGGCAGCGGAGGTCGACGTCACTCAGTACCAGAGGATCATCGACAGCCTTCTCTATCTCGTCCATACATGGCCGAACCTTGCTTTCAGCGTGGGGTACATGAGTCGCTTCATGGAGCGGCCTACGGAAGAACACATGGCTGCAGTGAAGAGGATCTTGCGCTATGTGGCCGGGACTTAAGTCTTGGCTGCCACTATGGGAGGATAGGGGAGGCCCGGCTCCTCGGATACAACGATAGCGACGTCACCGACGACATTGACACAAGGAAGAGTACATCCGGCGGCCTGTTCTACTACGGCAACAGTTTGGTGAGCTGGCACGCTCTCAAGCAGAAGGTGGTTGCTCTCTCGTCCTGTGAGGCGGAGTATGTCGCTGCCACCACTGCAGCCACATAGGCAGTGTGGCTAGCTCGGCTACTCGGCGATTTCAAGGGGAAGGACGCCGACATCGTCGAGCTAAAGATCAACAACAAGTCAGCCTTAGCGCTGATGAAAAATCCTGTCTTCCATGAGCGTAGCAAACACATTGATGTGCGCTACCACTTCATCAGGGAGTGCTTGGATGATGGGAGGATTAGTGCTGATTTCATCGGCACTAAGGACCAGCTCGCTGACATTCAAACGAAGGCACTTGGGCGAGTCAGATTCCATGAGCTTCGTGCTAGGATTGGGATGGTCTACATCAACTCCAAGTCAACACACAAGGATTAGGGGGAGATTGTTGGAGGTAATCCTGGGTGTGTCTAGGTTCATTGTTAGCAAGAAATCAGCCTGTAGTTAATGACAATAAAGGGCAGATTTCAGGGGCATTAATTGCATTAATAAGGAGATTATCTCCTTCCTAATTGTTGGAGGTAATCCTGCATATGTTGGCAAGAAATCAGCCTGTAGTTGATGAGGAGATTATCTCCTTCCTAATTGTAGCTTTCAATGGTGTATAAATAGAGGAGAAAACCAGAAAAGTTGCATCAGTTTTCGAGCAGCACCAAATCCACCCTATTCTAGTGTTTTTGTGAGTGTTTCCTGGGCTATCAATGCTCCACTCACAATTTAGTTTCAGAAATCAGGACTTTGTGATTTAGCTCTTGATGTTTTCTTAACCAGCTCAACTATTTTTTTTTTCAGTTTCGAACCTAAGCTAGAATTTCCTGATATGTAAAGCCAAACCCATCTCCAGCCAAATAGTTTTTTTTTTACTTATATCAGTAGTCATTTTGGGATTCACTTCGTTATATGTGTACTTCTATCGAAAGTTAGATTATGGTGCTTTGACCTAACCTTAGGGTAAAATCTACTATAAATAATCTTCTAAACTCTGAATGCTTCAGTTCTGTTAAGCACTTCTTTTTAGTATATTCATTCATTCCAAGTGCATGGGGCTATGCGTAGTCTGGAATATTCCTTTTTAGAGAGAGATGAAATTGTCAATTTGATACTTACGTGTGCTTATAAATGCACTAAACCGGATCTTTTTCTGTCTTTGGGTTAACCCTAAATGAGATAATCATGCATTTGAACACATTTCCAATTTGATGCAGTAAACGGTAATTGATGGAGTTTTACTCAACTTGTGATTTGTTTCAGGTTGATCCATCCACTGGTGAAGCTGATGATGATGGTGTTGAGGACGAATACCAGCTGGAGGAGCTCGAAATTGTTTCTGCCGATTACATGTTGAAGGTTGGAGTTTCCAACTTCCGAAATGCTTGGGAAAGCATGGATCCAGAAAGTGAGCGGGTTGATGAGTACGGGCTTGGTGTCAGGGAGAGCTTGGCCGAGGCTGTGAGTGCTGTTATAAGCATCCTCGGCATGCAGCCTTGCGAGGTCCGTTCTCTTCATTTTATCTACGAAATGAATACTGTCATCATGTTTTAGCCTGCCACTTACAATCTTCTAGTGGAGTATTTTGATGTTAGTTTCTACGTAATCAGCAGTGATAGAAAATGCAGGAGTTGGCATTGAGGATTGCTTATCGACTTACGTATGACATGATAATCTTACTCTTGATTACCTTTTTGTCTCTTGTTTTTTAGGGAACTGATGTGGTCCCAAGCAATTCGAGATCACACACTTGCCTGCTCTCTGGTGTGTTTATTGGTAATGTGAAAGTCTTAGTGAGACTGTCATTCGGAATTAGTGGACCAAAGGAAGTAGCCATGAAGCTAGCGGTCAGGTCAGATGATCCGGAGGTCAGTGACAAGATCCATGAAATTGTTGCAAATGGCTAAAATATAAGCAAGGGTTTTTTGACCTTTTTTGTTTTGTTTTGTCGTTGGTTCCCACTGTTGTTGCACCACCATTCTTGTTCAACACAAACAATTTTTGATTGATTTGGAACCACAACTATTTCTTTATATACCATGGACTTGAATAGTATATGCAATAATATTCAAATGAAGTTCTATTGGTCGGGTTGAGTATAATTTTCTTGGATTGTACATGAATAATACATGCAACAAAACTGTATCTTTTACGATGACTACGGATGATAATGGAGATGGTATACATGCAAGTCAGATAAACCCGAGCGTATCAGCCCGAGGGAAATACAATTTATCGTGCCAGACTTATTAATTATCACCGTCACATATGCTGACAATACTGCACACAAAGTGGTACGGCTTTCTGGCTAAGGTTAGTGTTTTTGAGGCTCTTTATGTGTTTGGGTGAAGCCTTAAAGAAGATAGTTAATTACTCTGGTGCGGGCCGACTAGGCTTCATCTCCGGTGGTAAATCTTCCTACCCACTAGCAATTCGACGACAAGGTTAGCCATTGGTAACCAACCACTGTGATCTTTTTTTTTTATTGAAACCAAGGCGACATTTGTTAGCTTTGAATAATCGATACATCATTCACTAGCGTGGAAACAATAAAACAAGGAGGATGATCTAACCAGACTGAACCTGATCCCTTGGAGTGGATAATCGCCTGCTGAGCCAACACATGAGCAGCTCGATTGGCTTCACGATGACTATGGACACAAGTCGCTGTGAGAAAGGACTTGAAACGTATTCAGTCACTCAATGTGCACAGTACGGGCATTACAGGCGCTTCCAGGGGAATTCACCGCATCCACCGCTTGCGAATCCAACTCACCTTTCCCCGTTCCGTCTTCTGAACCTTTCCCCGAATGTTTTAGATGATGAGATTAGTATGGTCATCAATCGATACATATACTAGTCTATACATATGTATCCTCGTATGATTATTGATTAGAGATCACTTTAGAATAATAATCACAAATTCATTATAGAATTTCAGTAACAAGTCACATACTTGTTAATAAATAATGATGATATGATAAATCATGAATATAAGAAAATATAATCATATCTATGATTGCCTCTAGGGTATATCTCTAACATGGGACACCTAATGGGATGGTGCAAGGTTAGAGACTAGCTAGTTGAACAGCTTCACACAACCTTAGCTAATTGGGTACCGTAGGTATCGCGAGGTATGGTTGATATGATTGCAGAGATTTAAATCTAATTAATTAGTCGTGCTCACGATCATGAACAACTTGGAAAAGTATAGCTTTGTCTTTGCGAAGGTTTTGGAAAATGTGTTGTAACAGGTTGGAAATATACTCTACATATTGTTACTAGTTTCATATTAAATGCTCATTTCAAAATTTTGATTTCTTTTGATGTACTACTCTTTTGCAAATAAAATCTGTCTTATGCTGAAAATAAGACTTAGTGTAGAAGCTTAATTCTTTGGACTAACCTTGCATGTAAATTTATTTCCGTACACTAAAGTCTTGTGAGGACATATTTTTGGATGGGCATACCGTTGTCCTACTTTTGGTTTTGTGTTTATTTCCACTGCAACTTACCTCTGTGTGTAATATTGGCCGGTCGGCCATGGACTTGTAATATTAAGTAGACGTAATATCTTTTTAGTCTATGTTTATGCTATTTCAAAGTTTAGAAATGTGTGTATGTGCAATGATACATCTCGAACGCGGGGTGTGTGAGCGCTAGGCTTTAATCTTGGGAACTAGCGTCGGTCACCTATCCGAGTACCTGAAATTGTTCTCAACCGTCTGATACGTGGGCACGTGCAACTGTCATTCCTTATCTATTGTGACGCACACCCCTTGGTGGGTGTGGGCGATACCAAGGTTTTGAGGTGGCTGGTGTGTGCTACGCTCGGCAGGGTTGGTTTCAATCCCGGTTTGGTTATTCGAAGAAAAATCAGAACTCTCTTGAACGCGTAAGTATGTACGATGCAATTGGATGTCTCATATTTGTTTAAGGGCTATCTAGTTAAATATTCCATGCACGGGACTATTGATGACAGTGAGCATACACTTAAGTACATTATGGGTGTCACCTCTACTCTAACGCATGAGTGAGGTTCGATTCATTTTTCTGGATGCCCACATGGAATGGCGATAGAGAGCCTGTCTGTTTGACGACATGCCTTTTTTGCTATTTGAAATGACGATAAAGATCCTGTCGGTATTTCAAACGGCGACAGACTTTATATCGTCATTTCAAATGCCGACAGAGAGGTAGATCTATTATTTTTTAAATCGGCATATTATTTCTGTAATGTTTTATTTTTTAAATATTATTTAAAAAAACTCTTCTAGTTACAGTGTCGGTGAGATTGGTCGATTACAAGTGTATCCTCCAAAAGCCCCAAGTGTTGGGGGCAACGAGGTCCTTTTACACTCGCCACGGCCCGAGTGGCGTCTTCTCCCAGTTACTGCTCGGTCAGCCCTCAGCCGGTCAAGTCACTCCCAAAACTTCTTCAATCTCACTGTGGAATGAATTTGAACTTGAGATTTTATACAAAAGTATAGTAATTTGAAATGTATATCCAAGATGTTTTTTATTTGATCCCTAATAAAAGAGCTTTTAAAGTTGCGCACCAAATTGTGCTTTTGCCGTAGCAATATCTCCACTTGATGACTGCTACAAGCTAGTGACGTGACACAGTGACACCTGATTAAATTAAACAGATGCGCGGATCACATTTTACAATATTTTACATCAGAGTTCACAAATCTGAAAAAGACATAAAGATCTAAAAAAGACATAAAGATCCGGTTAGCTCCTACATTGGAAGCTTATGCTACCATTAGTGCCATTGCAGTTTTTTTTCAAGCATATCTCGCTGAGGTAAAGATCGGCAGTCATGGAAGCTGCTGCTTCTTCTCTCCACGTCGTGGTGTTCCCATGGCTGGCCTTCGGCCACATGATCCCCTTCCTCGAACTCTCCAAGCAGCTGGCCAGGCGCGGCCACGCCGTCACCTTCGTCTCCACGCCGAGGAACGCCGCAAAGCTGGGCGCCATCCCTCCGGAGCTGTCTGCCAACGTCCGCGTCGTATCGTTGGACCTGCCGGAGGTCGATGGCCTCCCCGTGGGCGCCGAGTCCACGGCGGACGTCCCACGGGAGAAGGTTGAGCTCCTCAAGAAGGCGTTCGACGGCGCCCTTCGCCGGCTTCCTCGCTGAGGCCTCCGCCGGAGAGGGAGGGGAAGGTTTCCGCAAGAAGCCTGACTGGATCATCATCGACTTCGCCCACAACTGGCTCCCGCCCATCGCCGACGAGCATAAGGTTCGCCAGCACTTTTCTCGATTTCGTGCACGAAGAAAGATCCAGAATTCAATTCACCTTTTGCATAGCCTTTCTCGATGGATGAAGACAAGGAACTGACCCTGCATGTGCCATGTATTTAGGATACACTAATCCTAGCTATTTTGCCTTACAATTATGCATTCATGGTTTATGAGAAGTCACGAGTATAATACTACCTCAAGTCAAATTTGGACGTTGATTTTACGTGAAATTAGAGGGATTAATATACAGTAAGTAGCGGAAAACAGATCATACAAACGAATCTATATTTTTTCTGAAAATGCTAGGAATCAGCCAAATGATTTGTCACCTCTAAATTGTTGTGAAATTTGGTCGAAAATTTTAAATTTGGAGTTTGGAACTTGGGCTGGCCATTTCTTTAAATGGGCCTTTCGGCCAGCCCATAGGGCAGGAGAAAAGGAGGATCGGGGAGGAGAGAAGAGGACTTCTCCCATCCACTCTGTGGCGGCACCGAAGCCTGAGGGGCGCAAAAAAAGGGGCGGCCGTTGCTACGTGGCCACTTTTCACATAAATTTCATTTTTATTCTTCATATTTGATTTCCTCCTTCCTTGGGCTCTCTCCCGAGGTTGGCTGAGTGGGCATGGCAAAGTCTCTCCCGAGGTTGGAGCCGATCAAATAGGACAAATTTAGGGATGATTTGGCTGAAGCGCCAAGTTGTCTGACATAAATTGATGGATGATAAAACTCATAGGATGACTGAAAGGTTCTTCCCCTGGAGTGCAGGTCGACCGAAAGTAGGGATGAAAACGGTGCAGGCTTGATCGGTAAATGGTATTCGCTTCCGTTTCCACATTTTTACCGTGCGGAAACGAAATCGGAAACCCCGGAAACGGATACGGACACGGATAGTGACGGAAACGAAATCGGAACGGAACGGAACGGATACGAAAACGAAAGCGAAAAATTCCACAAGAACATAGTAGAGAATTACAATATACATGACCACAAGAACAATATAGCCCATTCCACCTCTAAGGTGGACACAAGAATAGTGCTATGTTCACTGATATCACTAGAAAATTTTTCTCAAGTTTGTCAGCTAATGGCACATTATTTGTCTCCCATATCAGATCATCATGTCCTCATCCATATAATTATCATTGATATCCTATTGCTCCACCAACTACAAAGGTTTAGCACCCTAAAATTTGTATATTATTATTCGATGTTCATTTATGATTTTTTGAGATTTATCTTTGATTTTCTGGAGTTTATAAATACTATTTTGCATTTTTTAGATTTATAAAATTAATTTATTTATAAAAAAATTTATGCTGAAAATAATTTTTCTAGGTTCAAAATATTCCAAAGTATTTTTGAGAATTTTTGTGGAATTTTTTAACTCTATTTAGTATTTTATATAAAACCATTTGTATTTATGAAATTATTTTAATTCAAAAATAAATATAAACTCTCTTATCATTTTTGGGCCAAGCCCATTTCCCTTTCCGGCCCGTTTCCGTTTTTAGTTTCCGGTTTCACCTATACGGAATTTCCGTTCCGTTTCCGTTTCCGCCGGAATTGGCTCTCCCGTTTCCGTTTCCGTTTCCGACAAAAAATTTCCGTTTCCGTTTCCGTACCGATATTTTCCGTTTCCGTTTCCGAAAAAGAGCTTCCGTTTCCGTTTTTCTTCGGAACGGTCGGGAACTTTCCGTTCCGTTTTCACCCCTAACCGAAAGAATGCTCGGAGAAAGAAAGATTTTATGAAGATCCAAAGTTTCCTCGAGCATATCTTCACAATTGGCTACAACGTGAAAAAAGGAAGGGCAAAGATAGTTATCGGCTTCACGATAACTAAAGAATTTAGGGTTTGGCAAGGAGTTTTGATCTAAATGGTAGAAAAAGGATAGGTTTTTTTTGGCTCTGATAGGACTAAGTTTTGTTTCACCCCCCCTGAGCAAAGGAAAAGTCTTTCACCAAAGGATCGGCTGTTTCAGAATTCTATTGGTTGGCTTTCTTGGGTTCCCTCGTAGGGGAATGGGGTCATCTCGGAAAAGTCGATCTTGAAAGATCGGCTAAACATGTAGTAAAGAAATAATTGAATAAACCATAAGGGACCTCCAATATTTCCTACTATATATGATCCCATAGCGGTATAGAGCCGACTGCGGATCTCATGCATCATCTAGAAAACTGCTCCCAGAAACAGTTTTTCGAGAGCAAGCCGATGGCCCTCTACCAGTTGTTCGGCTATGGTTTGGAAGGTTTGATTTGGTCCTAGGGAGGCTCCATAGAACAGGAATCGGTCAAGCCACATGTTGAGGAAGGCTATGTGCTCCCTATCGGATAAATGGGCCGACTCCTTTATTATCTTCTATGTACCTACTCCACCCTCCCCCCATAGCCGATAAAAACTTGTGCTGAGGCTTTGTGCTGAAAGCTGATAGCTGTTCGCTGTCTGGTCTTAGACAGAATAGCTGGCAGATATCTAATAGGGTTGGGCCGATACGTTCGGTCCTAAAAAGAAAGGCATTAAAGGTGTTGGACCAAAAATAGCAAGACATAGCTACTAAGAGCATCTCCAAGACGGACCTTAAATATGACCCTAATTTGAATTATAGGGCTTTTGGGGAAAAGATTAACTCCAGCAAGGACCCTAAATTATTAAAATTTAGCAAATTATTTTAGGGCCCTTAGGAGAGTAGCTATATTTAGCAACTCTGTGATTGAGCCCTATCTTCGTTGGGGTTTTGGGCCTAATTGCTGGAGTGAATGTTTCGTTGGAGCCCTAAATCTAATTAGTTGGGGTCCTAAATTAAAGTTTAAGGCTCATTTTTAGGGCTCTCTCTTGGAGATGCTCTAAGGGTTCATTAGATTTAGCCCTAAATCTAATTAATGTTTCGTTGGGGTTTTGGGCCTAAACCCACGGGAGAAGGTTGAGCTCCGCCTCCTCAAGAAGGCGTTCGACGGCCTCCTCGCTGAGGCCTCCGCCGGCGAGAGGGAGGGGAAGGTTTCCGCAAGAAGCCTGACTGGATCATCATCGACTTCGCCCACAACTAGCTCCCGCCCATCGCCGACGAGCATAAGGTTCGTGAGCACTTTTCTCGATTTCGTGCGCGAAGAAAGATCCGGAATTCGATTCACCTTTTGCATTAGTCTTTCTCGATGGGTGATGTGCCACAAGGAACTGACCCTGCATGTGCCATGTATTGAGGATACACTAATCCTAGCTGTTTTGCATTACAATTATACATTCATGGTTTATGAGAAGTCACGAGTACAATACTACCTCAAGTCAAATTCGAACGTTGATTTTACGTGAATTTAGAGGGATTAATATACAGTAAGTAGCGGAAAACAGACCTTACACGGTCGACGCTTACGCTCGATTGGCTGGTGCGAGCGCTACTCGACTAGCCCTTCCGCATTGAGCGGGCAGCCCTTCCGCGTTCGAGCGCCGCTTGAGGTGGGCGCGCGTGGGGAGGCGAGTACTACGCGTGTGTGGGGGTATGTGTGCGCGCGTATGTAGCTCGTCAGGGCCGGCCCTGAGGGGGGGGGGTAGGGTGGGCGGCCGCCCCGGCCCCCTCAAAGTCAAGGGGCCCCAAAGTAATTAAGCAAAGTGTCAGTCCATATTTTGGTACGTGTTCTGCTCTGCCTGCAGTCTAAAACCCCAAAGTAATTAAGCAAAGTGCCAGCCCATATATATATATTCTTGGCAATTTGGCATTGGACTAGTTGTGCAGGACGTGAGCGACTAGAAGTCTTTCTGAGGAAAGAGGGTTTCCACCAAAAGAATGCTTCCTGACGGCTGGGGGCTAGGGGCTTCATCCATTAAAAATAGGAGGGGCGGCGGGCGGCCGATCGCCTGGACATGGCGACGCGTAGAGAGAAAAAAAGGGGCAATCGCCTGGACGTGATGCACTGGTGCTGTTTGAGCAATTCGCCGACGAGCCGTGATCGCCCCTAATCTGAGGTATAGATGTGGATTGTTATCCTATTGTCTCCATTGCTTATCGAATCTTATTTATTGTGCCTGTGACTGTTGCGTCAGCTGAAAAAAGCTTTTCAAAATTAAAATTGTTGAAGAACTATTTGAGATCAACAGTGACTCAAGAAAGGTTAAATGATTGGGCGACTTTATGCATCGAGAATAAGTTATTGGACAAGATTGATATCAATAGTATAATTGATAACTTTGTATCACAAAATGTTAGAAGAAATTTTTTAAGATGATGCCAAGTGCCAAGTAAGTGTTTATGATTACAATTTACATTTGTCATTTTATAAACTTTAAAGTGTTCTATAGAAGTAATTTTTGTGCATCGAATATTAATTTCTTCAATGATGTGTGCTTATAGGTGGATGGGGCCTCCATATAAGTTTTCGCCCTGGGCCCCCAAAATGTCAGGACCGGCCCTGTAGCTCGTCTGTTGTTCTTCCTTCTATAATGAATGCCAGTGCTCCTGGCCAATCTTAAGAAAAACAGATCTTACAAACGAATCTATATTTTTTGAAAATGCTAGAAAATAGTCAAATGATTTCTCACCTCTAAATTGTTGTGAAATTTGGTTGAAAATTTAAAATTTGGAGTTTGGAACTTGGGCTAGCCCATTTCTTCAAATGGGCCTTTCGGCCAGCCCATTAGGGCAGGAGAAAAGGAGGATCGGGGAGGAGAGAAGAGGACTTCTGGGAGGAGAGAAGAGGACTTCTCCCATTCGCTCTGTGCCGGCATCGAAGCCTAAGGGGCGCGAGCTCCTCGCAAAAACCAGGGTGGCCGTTGCTACGTGGGCACCAGGATGGTGGCTAGGAGCTCCTCCTCATTCCCTTATTTCTATGCGCCTAAGACTATCTTCAGCAATTTCCCTTCATTCCATTCTCTTTCCTCTTCCTTTCCCCATAGTCATTCCATTTATTTCCTACTATCTCCAACAGCATCCCCTCAAGGGAATTTGTATATAGGGATTGGAGAGAGAATCCCTTTCTGGAGAGATTCATTGTTTGAATCCCTTCCGAAGAGAATCGTGAAGGGAATCAGCTGGAGCACTTGGGATCTGTTCACGAAGGGATTTGAAGGGGGAAGGGAAGTTGCTGGAGATAGTCTAAGGCTCCTCTCCAGATGGAGGTTTTCACACAAATTTCATTTTTATTCTTCATATTTGATTTCCTCCTTCCTTGGGCTCGGTTTTGGCTAGTGAGGTGGTGCTCCGGATCCTTGATCTGGTGCTTGGCCGATGTGGTGGTGCTCTGGAGTTTTGATTTGGTGCTCACCCAAGTGACTTGTGCGTCGATCAGTGGAGCTTTGCTCCTGCCGTGCCGTGAGGTTGTCCAGTGCTTGCTCTGCCGAAACCTTGGTCTTGTGCGCTGAGCTTTGGGTGGAAATTTGGTGTGGGATTGATCTTGTGCAGCTGATTTTGAGGCTTGATTCTATAATCAATGTCATGTGTGTGGAAGGGGCATTGTATCTCTGAATTCCAGGCCATTCTATCCGTGGCACATACGGTGGCAATCGGATTTCTGGGACAACTATTTGTCGCTCTATCGTCTGAATAAGTTTTGAGTACTTGTTCCTTCATGAGTATTTTGCTGGATCAATCTCTTTATTGCTGCCTGTGTGTGTATGTTCTATGATGAAATGGGGTCATTGATGAACTAAACAATTGAGGTTGTAAATCTAGCCTTGAACTATTAACTAGTACTTCCTATTAGTGCTAGAAAGTGTTGCTCAATTTCTCACTGTGGACGGCAAGGTGACGGTGGCGCCACCAGCCACGGGCATGAGGGAGGGTGGTGAGCAGCGGAGGTCGACGAGAAAACAAGAACAAGATAATATTAGGAGGCAATAGGAGACGGGGAAGAAGGGCAGGGTTGGGGTGACGGGGCCAAGCAATGGGGGAGAAAAAGGTCGGCGGCGCAGTACCAGGAGGGGAGAGTGGTTCGCTGGAGGGCCGCACCAATGTCAGAGGTGACACTAGTGAGGCGGCGCCTGGGTGCGATCAAGGCGGCGGGGTAGTCGGGAGGTGAAGAAGGGGGGTTTATATAGAATGTGAGGAAGGAGTCTGGATCATCATATCTAGATCCAGATCTAATCCACGATTGATTATGTGGGTTCAATCAAGCGAATTTTTTAAAGTTATATAGACAATCCCGAATTGTTTTGTGTTTACCTAACCAAAATTAGTATTAAAGAAATCTAAATTTAATTCCTAATTATTAAATAAACCAACCTTATATCATATACAACTTTTTTCTCACGATTACTAGAAAGACGAACACGCACACATACACCAGCACGCACGCAAACCACACGCATATACACACGAATGCGTCCCCTTAGTATGTGTTTAAACAAATGGTTGTTGAGGGTAAATCTGCAGCCACACAAAAGCACACCACATGCATGCATACACAAGCAAGTGTGCCTCCTTAGTAACAGTTATGCATGATCTCTCTACCGCACGCCAAAGGAAGTGTGAAATAGCTTGGCAAAAAGAGATGATCATTCCTTGTGGGTAAAGCTGTACACCTCTATAGAATTTAAATCTTTTCAAAAAGCCGTGCCCGCGGTTACGGGAGACTTGGTGAACTGACACTAGTTAGAAGTTTTCCTATTTTCATGAAAAAGGATTGGAATTGAAAATTTGGTATTGGAAAGTTCACCCTACAGATGATTCAATGCTTGACCATGTGTTGGCAAGATTGATTTTAGCTGTCGTGCTATGTGTTGGCAAGGATTGGTTTTATGCCATGTGTTGGCAGGGAATGGATGAATGGTTACTCACGTCATGGAGGACTGTGAGTTGCTACAATTATGCTTACATACTTGTTATTTATATACTGTCAAATTGCTTTTACTAAATTCTGCTTTCAATCTACTATTCGGTATTTACAATTCAAGTTGGCTTTATGCAAAATAACCGTAGTATCCTTTCCTTGTCACAGCTTGCATGTATCATAGGTTTTGCAAAAGTCTTGAGAGTACGTAATGTACTCACCCTTGCCTTACTGTTGATTTTAGGTGAAGAAACAGAATACCCCGATGACTCTTACATTGACGTAGGTTATGGGGATAATGACGATGAATTTTTTTAGAGTTTAACCTAGTCAGTTGCCTGTGGGACAAATGGGCAAGGCATGCTGATAAGTATCTGTGTCTTTCGCTGTTTTTATTAAGTCTTCATGGCCTTATGTACGAACCAAGTTATATTAATATAGTTGAGAACTTGTGTATGGATGTGTTATCAACATTGTAAATGTGCGTACCAGCCACTGATCATGGGACTGGTACAGTATGCACATGGAACCCATTATTGGTATTTAATACCAAAAATAGGGGCCCTACAATAGTTTTAACTCTGCAGATGTAGGGTCAAGGATGCGCCTAGAGGGGGGTGAATAAGCGATTTAAAATCTTCTTCGAGGAAGAGCCCTAATCAACCCTACGTCAAAACCTACACATTAATTATGCGCAAGAGGAAGACTAAGGTTTTGACAATTAAAGCCTAAATCAACTAGGCTCACTAGTGCACTAACTAAATTAAGTCTCTACACAAGAATTGCTAGGTTGATCAAGCAAGCTACACTAAGCAATTCTAATCACAATCAAGCAATTGATAATATTGCAATAAAGTAAATGCTTGAAAGTAAAATAGACAAGGAACACGATACTTTTTTACCATGGTTCGGAGCAAACCCTCATACTCCACGTTGAGGAAGTCCAACTCACTTTGGACCGGCCCACTCTCTTGAGCCTTCACCTCAAATCCACTCGGTAGTTTTTCACTCTTTCGAGTAGGCTCAACTAGAACATTTACAAGCTTTTGCCGGGGCTTCTCACAATCCTTGAGAGCTCCCGCGCACGACGCACCTACGCCGTGTAGGAGGCACCGACCTCCAAGAGTAATAAGTTGAGCACCCCGCTCAAGCTTCACCGATCGCACCTCCGCGACTCCGGTGATCACCTAGTGCAACCAATGCAACTAGGGTCCTCTCAATCCTCACTAGATGCAACTAATGCAACTAGGATCACTCTTGAGCTCAAAACCAAATGGAAAGAAGCAAAACCATGCAACACCCTCCCAAAAAACCAAACCAAAGCTCAAGAGCACTAAAAACACCAGCAACCACATGCTAATGCCCCCCAAGGGGGGTCTTATATAGCCCCCACTCTAAAGCTAGCCGTTGGAGGGGCAAAACCCTGAAAAATCGACAATCGCGGTAGTACCAACGTTCATTTTGCGGTACTACCGGCCTCTGGCCAACGGCTAGAAAACTAGCCGTTGCGCAGGCAATCCGGTAGTACCGACGATCAATTTGCGGTATTACCGCTCCTCCGGCAGTACCGGCCTCAAGCCTGCGGTACTACCGCTCCAGCAACCAGCACAAGACTCCCTTCTGTAAAATATGTACCAGCACCAAAAAGCCGGTACTACCGCACCAACGGTAGTACCGCTCTGAACTCAGCGGTAGTGCCGGGCTTCGAAAACATCAGAAAACTTCGCAAACTCGTGATTCTCTGTAAAATAGCTACCGGCTACTAAACTCCGGTACTACGTTAACCCCGGTAGTACCGCTCCAAAACTCCAGAAAAACTCCTATCTGAAAAATAGCTACCGCTATTAAAAGTCCGGTACTACCGCACCTACGGTAGTACGCCAATAAACCTGCGGAAGTGCCGGACTTCAAACACTTTTTGAAAACACCTGACTTTGGAAAAGAACTACCGCTTCACAAACAGCGGTAGTACCGTCCGAGCGGTAGTATCGACGCACATACGGCGGTACTGCTGACCTCGCGGTACTACCGGCATTAACACTGTGGTAGTACCGGCTAAACAGAAAAATAGGGTTTTAAACTCAACCCTTTTCTCTGAAACTTCAATAACTATTCTTTGAGCCAAAGGGTGATCAAACCACGATCACTCTAAGTTGCAAAACACCTTTGTAACACCACGAAGCCATGCTCAAAGAATTTCAACCAAACTCCAAATAGTTTGCGAAAAACACACTTCGCAAACATTTCAAAGATTATATTTGCAAGAACATATTAAGCAAATAAATCTCGGAGTCTATGAGGTTTATCCTCTTAGCCATGTGATGGTCAAACCACGACCAAATGGACTTGCAGAAACCGCGGTGCAAGTATCACATACTCTCAGGATCTCGGAACCCATAGACCTCCCGTTTATTCGCACAACAAACTCGCAAATAAACAATTAAACCACAATGTATTAGCTATCTCCCTTTTTCAACTTATGCAAATAATAGCCTCATGCAAAAACCAAATCAAATCAGAGTGCATTAGCTCTCTAATTGCAACTCCTGCAATTCTCTAGCTCCATGCAACTAAACCAAATACTTGCTTGAGCTCTCTCCGTTTGCAACCCGTGCAAATATAGCTCAAAGCAATACCAAATAAACGCAATAAGATTTTGGTTTTAAAACAAAAAAATAAAGCATGAAGCTTCATCTATTGCAACACATGCAACACATGAACTTCACTCAAAAGCCAACGCATTAGCTTATCCTATTTGCAACTTATGCAAATCAAAGCTCAATGCGAAAACTCCAAGCATAAGCTTGTCCTATTTGCAACAAATGCCAAATAGAGCTTATGCAAAATCCAAGCACGAGCTTCACCCATTCGCAACACATGCCAAATGGTTAGCTCCATGCAAACACCAAATCAAGAAGATTTGAGCTCAAGTGACTACGGGATTGAGATCACCAACACATGATGAAGCTCGAAGCAACTACTCAATCCCTCTTAATAGTACGGCGCTAAAACTAGACACAAAGCTAGGAAAATCCTTAGCCTATCTAGTTATACCTTAGGCCGCCGCCAGCAATCCCCTTTGGGGTCTTTGTGATCTTCAATCTTTTGCCCCCTGGGATTGACATCTAGGTTTTTTCTTGAAGTCTTTATGATCTTCAATTGTCTTTTCTTCAAGATCATCACCAAGCTCTATTTCTTCTTGTCCGAGATCTCCTCTTGACGTCCATCACTTCATGATGTCGTTCATGTCCTGTTTTCATTATCTCAACCATCTTTGAACCTAACCTGACTTAATTATCACTTATGAAAATGGTTAGTCTAAGATGCATGGTTGTCTCAATCATCTAAGTACTCCATTAACACATAATGGATACCACTTACATCAATTGAGCACAACCTAAATCAATTCAATGAATTTATATGTGTCTTGAGCACATGATACAACTGATGCTTCATAATACTCAAGAGCTCTCCATTTGTCCTTAATCAATCACAAGAACACCATCAACACACGATGATATGTTCTTTGATGATTAGAAGACAAATGAACTCAATTTAAACATTCATTTAAATTGATATGTTTCAATGTATCGATCCTTTATATATGGAGTGAGAAATAGATCAATACTGATGAAACATCAACTTCAATTGTGAACCCCCCTAGGTATGTGCATCCACGTAATATATGGATTGGGAAACACAATGCACATTTTGTGGTTAATACTTTGGAGAATTCATACTTTAACTTGAATCCAAGATATGCAATTTATACTAGAATGAATATGCCTTCACACCTTGGGTTTTCCATTTTCCATCCAAATATGAGACTATTGAATTTAACTCAAATGAAACATGTTAGTCTCAATAAGATTAGATTTGTCATTAAACACAGATTAAGCATCAATCTAAACCAATCACCAAAACCAATAGAGCTTGAACTTACAGCAGAGTGTGTACAACTTTACCCACAAGACATGATCGCATCTTTTTGCCAGCTATCAACACACTTCCTTTGGTGTGTGGCAGAGATCATGACAAGATCTTTACAATGCACGACCTCACTATTAACTTCGTACGCTAAGGTTCCACCGCTGATAGGGTCAGAAAGCCCAATTCAGAAGCCCCCTCTTGCGCCTTGCGAGTGTCTCTAGCCGGCACCCACATTCCACTAAATGGTGAAGCCAATAATGAGACGCACAAATTAATTAGCCATATCGCACCTATATAGACATGTGGTTATATGGTAGTGCTTGGCCCATGGTAACATACGCTTCGGTCCATAATCGACTAGGGCAGAACATTCACTTTACCGAAACGTTCTCGTGCATCCAGCACCCACCAAACATCCATCCACCTCAGTCTAAACCATTTTTTTTCACTTTATTTCATTTAAACAGCAGCAGCAATACCAATTGTCGCAACTTCATAAAAAGTTTAAACCAAGTATGAAATGATTTTAAACCAAGTATACCATTAAACAGAGTGTGATTTTAAAAAATTTTGGAAACTGGAATCACTTCAATCAGAGTTCGTATGAGAGAATGGTTTTTTGAAAGTTTAAATCGCATAAAGCAATAAAGAAATATTTTTTGAATTTTAAAATTATTTCTTAAAAGAAAAATAAAAATCTAATTCATTGTAAAATATCAACATTCTGAATATAATTTTTTTTAAAAAATATTTTTTATTTTTTATTTCCAATTTTCTCTCTTGTGCTACCGTACCCACTTGGGTTACTGTAGCTCACGAGCTCGCTGGGCTTGCTGAATGCGCATGAGAGGCAAGCAACAGCACATGGAGGTAATGACCAAGGGATAAAAAAACACTAGGGCAAAGGCCAAACCGAGGAAAGCATCGAAAAGTCCACGCCGCGACGAACTCGATAACGACCACGGTTACGGCGGGGAGGAATGGATGACGACGCAACAACATGATGATCAAATATGAACATAGTTCAGTAAAACATAATATTCGTCGTCTACGGTTCACCAAATTTGAAATTGTTTGAGGGGTTACTTCACGACGACCGGGGGCACGACGTGACGCGAACGGTTTTGGAAGAGATGCTTCGGAGCTCCGGGAAGCTTGCATGAGCACGTTGGTAATATTCGGTTCACGCTCCGAATGCCACAGTGTTCCAAGCAAACGAAGATACAAGAGATTGGGATGAGTTGAGGGGCGGATAGAGCAATGAGAGGGGATCTCGGTGCACTCCTTAAATAAGCTTAGGTGACTCATAGAGATAGATACGGTTTATTAAAGAAGAGTTTGATTCGAATAAAACTCAATTTTATCCTGAAATTGAAGGGATTAGGACGAAATAATCATGGGGTTTAGTTGAGGATAAGGTAGCACACATATTAGATATGAATTTAGAATAAAAACGTGAAGGATTGGAGCTCTCTAAATCTTGGCCATGGTGGACATGAGGGAGACATGCATGCTGCTTCTGCTTGCTAGAGGTTGAAAATGACATATGACATGTGGTCCCAATTCACTATTTATTTTCGGATTTAATTAATGATAAAAATAAAATGAAGGCTTTAAAACTATAGTGAATTATTTTCAAAAATCTAAAAAATTCTCAAAAATACTTTGGAACATTTCCAACTTATCGTAAAAATTTCAAAAAAATTTGAATTATATTTTAGTTGCAGTAAATCTTTTTGTAAAACAGAAAATAGAAAACAATTTTATAAATTGTGAAAATTTAGTAAAAATCCTAGAAAATTAGAAATAAGTGATAAAATATTATTTTTGAAAGTTTGGGATGTTACATTGGTGGATTGCTCGGCGATCTGTTCAGCAGGGGGGCCGACGTTGCCACCATCCTCGTGGACAACGAGTTTGCAATTCAGCTGTACAAGAATCCAGTCTTTTATGGCCAGAGCAAACACATCGAGACACGCCACCACTTCATCCGGGAGTGTGCCAAGTACGGGAAGGTTGCTATCAAGTACATCAACACCGACGATCAGTTGGCAGATATTTTTACCAAGCCGCTCGGACGCGTCATGTTCTAGGACCTGCGCATACGGATAGGCATTGTCAGAGGCGTAGCCACCACTGGGGCGCACTGGGGCGTGCGCCCCTGCTCCAATGCGGTGACAGGAAGGACGACATATCACGTTCACAAGAAATTTGAGGATATCACGCTCATCCTTCCTGTCAGGCTGAAACAAGGCACGATCAGATTAGCCCAAAAAAGATAGATCATCACTAATGCAATGTCAAATGAATTTTAAAGAAAGGATCTAGATATTGTTCATCTTGCATTTGATGTTAGATTTGTTGGGCATCACTAATGCAATGTCAAATGAATTTTAAAGAAAGGATCTAGATATTGTTCATGCCATGGGCCTAATTATGAATGTGAAAGAGAACTTGCAAAGTTGGATTTTTCGGCAATGAAGGTTATCAAGACTGATTTGCACAACAAAGTCTCCGATGATTGGCTCAATAACTTAATGGTGTGCTACATCGAGAAAACAATATTCAAATCTATTGATGATGAAGCAATTATGGACTGCTTTCAAAGGATGAAAACCCGTAGAATGTGCTTGCCTGTTGCCTCCAAATCCAACTCGTAGCTAATGTGCCTAGCAACTTCATTTATGTGAGTATCTTATAAACTTCTACTTTGTTTCACTTGTTAAATGGTTATTTATGTATGAATTTGGCTTTTACTAGTAGTTGAAATGTTTAGCTTAGCCCTCCTCTAATTTAGTTATGGCTTCGCCGCTGGGCATTGTCGAAGTCAAGCAACTTGATTAGGGGGTGTTTGTTGAATAATTAGTTGCTTGGTTTTTCATTTTTCCCGTTTTGGTCAAGCGTGTGCATGAGCTCACGCTGTAGTTGTGTGTGTCGTGCGTTGTAGTTGTAGGGACTTGAGGGCTGAGGCGTGCATGTTCACATCGAGTCCGAGCCTTGTGCATGGAGGTGGGCGTCGTGTCGTGCCGTGCCGGTTCGGGCCGGGCCCATCGTGTTTCAGGCCGAAATCGTGCCGTGCCACGACGGCCCATCGTGCCCACCGTGCCGGCACTACTCACCTTTGGTGAGCCCAAGCCCGGCCCATTTGCGCTTCGTGCCGTGCCGGCCCAGGCTCGACCTATTTTCACTATTGTGACGAGCAAAGAAATAAAACAAATTACTACTACTAAACTACCTATTTTAATTACATAAGAGACTAGTCACATCAATAAAATGTCAAACATAAATGCAATGCTTGAAGATGCCTAGAATCAACAATATCTGCCAACTTTTAGGCCTTAATCTGCGATTTCGTGCCCGTTCGTGCCGTGCCGGCACGGACCCAGCCCAAACTGTCGTGTCGTGCCGTGCCGCCTGTCGTGCCTGGTTCCCGGGCCCGGCACGGCCCGAGCTACAGTTGCGTGCCGGGCTGGCCCGGCATGGAACCGTACCGTGCCGTGCTTTGCACCGGGCCATCCCATCGTGCTTCGGGCTGACCCAAAAGAGCCCGGCTTAAGTACCCACCTCTACATGTACTCCGGCTCTGCCACTTTCTCCATGAGTCCGAGCCTTGTGAATGGAGTCCGAGCCTTGCACATGAAGCGGCCCCGCTAGTTCTCTCGTTGAATAAAAGTGAATGACGAACAGAAAACGTTGCTAGAAGTTGAGCAGCACAAAAAAAAAACTCTCAATTGTTATGCTTCTAACACTTCATGTTCTCCTGTGTCGCGTGCGTTTGATTCCCACCGAGGCTAAAAGAGTAGGTAATGTAACGATTATGTATGATCTTTATATGGTATATCGATCAAAAGAATTAAGTGTGCTAATTCCGTTATAAAAAGAGTTGCTAATTCCTTGTGGGTAAAGCTATACACCTCTGTGGAGTTTAAATATTTTTGAAAAGTCGTGCCAGTAGTTATGGGAGACTTGGTGAACTGACACTAGTTACATGTTTTCATATTTCGTAAAAATGATTGAATGGATTAAAATGGAATCATACTGGTTAATCATGATTATGATATATTTTAATTTTGCCATGTGTTAGCATTAGACCATATGTTGCTCACGAAGGACTGTAAGCTAATTGTTATGTTTCTATTATTCATACTTGTTATTTTATATCTGTCAAAGTTGCTTTTACTAAATTTCGCTTTCAATCTATTATTAGTATTCACAGTTCAATTTGGTTTTATGCAAAATAACCGTAGTAGCCTTTCTCTTGATACAACCTGCATTTATTATAGGTTTGCAAACACTTCAAGTCTTGCTGAGTACGCAATATACTCACCTGTGCTATTATTGTTGTTCTTAGGTGAAAATATAGAATAATTCGTAGAATCATACTTTGATGTAGGTTACGGGAATTAAGATGATGATTTTATCTAGAGTTATACCTTATCGGTTGCCTGAGGATTACATGGCACACAACAAGACTTCAAATTTTTTCCGTTGTACTCTAATCAACCTTACCGATCATATGGTATAAATGTTTCCGCCATTAAATATAATATATTATGTATGGATGTGATTTTAACTTTGTAAATATGCATACTAGCTACTGATCATGATATTAGCACAACATACAAATGGAACTCATTGTTTGTATATTGTACTAAAAATAGAGACTTCATGGAGGTAGAGAGGGAGGGGGGATAGACGCGAATGGTGGGATTCAGCGTAGCCTGGTGTGATAGCTCTTTTAAAAAAATTTGAAAGGTCATATTTGGCAGAGCTCTAGATCATAGCTTCACCTTAGATCTGAAACATGTAGATCAAAATAAAGTGAATTAAGTTTATATTTGTATTCTAAAATATAAACAAGATGACCCACCTAAATACTCTTAATATACCCACAGCTTCAGCTCTATAGATTTGGTGAAACTAAAAATATCCAGCTCTACTAAATCCATAAATCTGATGGAGCTAACCTTTGCCGAACACCCCCTACATTGTTAAAAGACTTTTTAACAATTTAACACCTTACATACAGCTGCCATATATGTTGCTGCAGGTGCCATGCGCCTTTTTCAGCATCTACTCGGCGGCAGGCTTTTCCTTCTTCGGCACGAAGGCGGCCAACGACGCGCACCCCCGCACGCAGCCGGAGGACTTCATGATCCCACCGCCGTGGATCCCCTCCCCATCCCCACTCGCCTTCCGCCGCCACGAGGCCGAAGGGATGCTCACCGCCAACCGTCCCAACGCCTCCGGCGTGTCCGACCTCAACCGCGTGTGGGATGTGCATGACCGCTCCTTGCTTTTCATCTACCGCAGCTGCCCCGAAGTCGAAGGCCAGTTCTGCCACATTCTCACCGACCTCTACAGCAAGCCCGGCGGGGACATGCCAGTCGTACCCGCCGGGCTCCTCCTGCCGTCTGATGCCACCAACGACGGCGACAACCGTGAAGCTGCGCCTGACCTGATGCGGTGGCTCGATGAGCAGCCCGCGAGGTCCGTGGTTTACGTCGCGCTCGGGAGTGAGGCGCCACTGACGGTGGAGGACGTGCGCGAGCTCGCGCTCGGGCTGGAACTGGCTGGCGCGCGCTTCCTCTGGGCGCTCCGGAGGCCGAGCGGCCACACCGACGAGCTGCTCCCGGACGGGTTCGAGTCACGGGTCGCCGGGCGCGGGATGGTGCGCACGGGCTGGGTGCCGCAGGTGCGCGTGCTGGCGCACGGCGCGGTGGGGGCGTTCCTGACGCACTGTGGCTGGGGCTCCACCGTCGAGAGCTTCCGGTGGGGGCACCCGCTGGTGATGCTGCCGTTCGTCGCCGACCAGTGCCTCATCGCGAGGGTGATGGCCGACAGGGGGATAGGCGTGGAGGTGCCGAGGAATGACGACGGGTCGTTTAGCAGCGACGGCGTCGCGACGGCGGTGCGGCGGGTGATGGCCGATGAGGATGAAGGGAAGGTGTTGGCGCGCAATGCCAAGGAGTTGCAGGAGGCGCTCAGTGACCAAGCGCAGCATGGTCAGCAGCGGTACGTTGATGAGCTTGTGCAGTGCCTGCGACGCTGCAAATATTAAGCTGAAGACAGCTTTGATTCGTGTGTTGTTTATCTCCATGTAATTCCTTTGAAATGCAGCATATATTGTCGTATGTTCGGTTTGAAGTCGGCCTTTACTGCAGTCTAGTGACATTAATAAAATTTGGCATGTATTTGCGTCGCTGCCAAAATTTGGATACATTTTCATTTGTAACTATTTGCTTTTGCTTTTTTGATATATAGGACAATTCCATGTGCTTGCCAAATCTTCGCTGGCCTGTAGTCGACATTTAGATTTTAGCAACACAAATTTTGGACAAGTTTCCATCCATTTGAACATCATCGAGGTGCACAACTTTTATTTGCAAAAACATGGGAGATTCAACTCGGTGAACATCAGTGGCTGATTTCTTAGGATTTCTTTTTTTTCTCTCGAAAGGTCGGCGACTTAACGATACCGGGTGAAACAGTGTGGGGTATTGATCTGATCTGATCAGATCAGATCAGATCATGCTTCGCCATCGTTGATGCTCGAGATGATACTGCAGATACCGACTGGAAATATGGACCACGACCTGACGGCATAGGCTTTTGAGAGGAGTGAAACACCGTACCATTTGTTCACTCAATGCCCATTATCGAAGCTTTCGGTCAAAGGGGAGTTTTCTAATAGCCGATGCAAGATGGTTTAATCACATCAGTAACCCGCTTTCAGCACTTAGAGATGGTGTCTAACATGAGACTTTTCATGAGTACTAAGACAGACCGAAAATTGGCACTTAGAGGCGTACGAGTGTGGGCTTAGCACGTAGATCAGCGTTCCCCAAGTTAGGCATGCATTTTGTTCATCGAGGAAGCTTTACAAGAAACTCACTGATTATGGACTCCCGGCCCCGAGCTAGGAATCTCAGCTCCCATGGAGGAGAGACCTCGACCGCATATTCTTTCATACAAGGTGCTGCTACACCTTGACCAGGTACTGGATTAATTACGACCCTCTGGATGACAGGCCGCCGTACTTTGCGGCTGGCCTTCGCACAAGGCATAGCGAGATGTCCAACGATGAAGAATGGCCAAGGCGCCATATCTTTCCCTGGCTATTGTTAGAAAATAATCTTAGTACTTGGTTAAGAGTCCAACTAGGATAAGGTGGTATAATAAAATAAGGAAATAGGAGATGGATTAGGATAGGGAACTAGAGTTTTAGTTGTTACATGGGTTATAGTTTTAGTATAAATATAGAGGTAAGGTTGAGTTTTGTAAGAGCATCTCCAGCAGAGCCCCTAAATCAGCCCCTAAACCTTAAAATAGGGAGTGTAGTAAAAAAAACAGATCCAGCGGGGCCCCAACTCAAGCCCCTAAAATTAGGGGGCCCCTAAATTTGCCTCCTCAGCCCCAATTCCCAGGGGGCCCCAACTCAAGCCCCTAAAATTAGGAGGCCTCTAAATTTGCCTCATCAGCCCCAATTCCCAGGGACACGAGTACAACCCATATTGTTGAAGATAGGGAAATACATGAGAGGCTTCGAAAATTTTATAATGTTTTGAAAATTTTAAATTTAAATTTTAAATTTCATGTTTTTAAATTGTAAATGTTAATATGCTTATGTTTTATGTATTACAAATATATTTGGTTGAATTTTAGTGGTGTCAAATGAAGATTATACATAGCGGATATGTCAAAATAGGAGAAAAAGTAAAATAGGGGCTGAGATTTAGAGGCTGTTGCTGGACTTGTGCTCTGAAAACAGGACCTCAAAAAATAGGGGGAGTCCCTAAATCCAAAATAGGGACCCTGTTTTAGGGGCCCTTGCTGGAGATGCTCTAAGCAAGAAGCAAGCAAGAAAAATAAGAGAGAATTAAAGAGAATATTGTCACAAAAATTTTTAGTCGCTAGTCCAACAACCGGGACCAGAAGAACAAGTCCCAAGAACAAGTCCCACCCATCGGCTAGAAGCCTAGAACGGCTAGGGAAAGAACAAGGTCTCTGTTCGCGCTAAAAACGTGAAGGAAGGTTTTCAGCCTCAAACACACAAGACAAACACCGGGTTTGTAGAGCGTGCCAGTCAATTTGACCTGAAATTGACAAGGTAGAGTTTGTAATTCGATCAAAGCCGATAAACAAGGATCTATCGGCTTTTCGCTAGTCGGCAAGAACCGATTAGGAGATAACTAGATCAATCGGTTACAATCGATCAGGATACAAGGTAAAAATCGGCTTCGGGAAGGCGATGCGCAACAAAACGAAGCAAATCAAACCTGGGTGAAATCGGCAAAAATCAACAATCGGCGATGCGCAACTATGTTGATCCCGTCGACTTGCAGAGAGATCTATGAAACTAAAGCAATGTAAAAGAAAAGCTTGTAAAAAGTAGATGTGTGTAGTTGAATTTTTTGATTCCTTTTCGCTTGACGTCTACCCCTTTTTATAACACACTTGGCTGATCCGAGTTGCATATGGACACGGTGCGTTTACCCGTATCGGCCTCTGATCCGATTTCCTTTCCTTTTAGAAACGGATACCTTCCCGGCTCGTTTACCGATTCCTTTTCATACGTACATTTCTCTGTCTCAGACCGATCCCAATACGTGTCGAATTTTGGTGCAAACATATGCCCCCCATTTTTGAAAGGTAGCTTGCTATCTTTCAAAAATTCTTCGCCTTTTTTCCGTGATCGGCTTGTCGTTTAGGATTCACCTCGGTAACTTCCCCATTAATGGCGCCGCAATGTCCTCGGTGCGTTTTTAATACAGCAACTGTTCCCGCCTTTTCATCTTTTTCACCGAGGTATAAATATGAGGTCCCCCCTGCGGTCATTTTCACCCTGGCGTGCTCTCGTTCATCTTGCAATCGGCTTTTCTCCGCATCAATCCTCTCTTCCTGTCGTATCGGCTGAAATGGACGCATCCCAGGTACTCATTCCGATCCCAGATAGCGACCATCAGTACTTTCTAGGCCCATTAGGAACCATAGAGACCGATACGGTTGTTAGAGATGAAATCCCTAGACTTCCTCTGTCGGCTCCTGGCTATAATATTAAGGAATGGACAAAAAGCTTTAGGGCTTGGCCGACAGCTCTCAAGGGCTGGAGGTCTTGGTATATTAGAGTATCATCCCAGAAAAAGGCTGAGTGGGAAGGAATGGGTATCGCTGAGTGTATTCCTATGTCCTTAGCCGATCCAGAACCTAACGAATCCTTGGTAGCCGCTGCTTGCTATTTTTGGTCGGATTCTTTTAACGCCTTCTTTTTCCCAACTGGTCCCATCGGCCCAACCCTTTTAGACATGGCCGAATTGTGTTGCCTTAGGCCTGATGGAGACCAAATATCGGCTTTTAGCGGGAAACCTCAGTATAAATTGACTCGAAAAAAGGGAGAAGGCTGGTCCAGATATATACAAAATAATAACAAGTTGATCGCCCTCAGATCGGATGAGGAACATGTAGCTTTCCTTAACCTATGGCTAGACCGATTCCTTTTCTGCGGCGCTTCTTTAGGACCAACCCAGGTTTACCAATTTATGTCGGAGCAGCTAGTCATGGGTCGTCGGCTAGCTCTAGGGAAATCCTTGTTGGGGGCCGTATACCACATGATGCATATCATCCGGAGTCGGCTTTTTACCGGCAACGGTTCCTATGTCGTGGGCAACATTGGTGGTCCACTTTGGTTCATTCAAATCTGGCTTTACTGTGTCTTTGGCCGTCTTATTATCCCAGATCCATCGGAGGAATCGGCTTTCCCAACGGAAGATTTTCCCGAGGGTGCAACCCCTAGATTTCAACCTAGCCGATCTCCGGGTGAAAAATTCATGATGTGTTCACCTGATGAACCAAAAATCTCCCCGGCCAGTTTTCATAAGTATTTATCATTCTTCTTGAATCTCAACCAAGCTTCCTTCAACCGTCGAGACTTCTTTTCGTATAGCCAACTAGCCGATCTTCCATGGCCTTCTTTCCTCCGTATAAACTCTGATAGCTCTCTAATGCCCCAGTCCACTCTTGATCTGCTTCCTCTGCTGATTTCTCCTTGCATTCTTCACGTCGGCTTAAGTACTCGAAATAGAACATTTCAGCCGACCTATGAGTTCTATCACCCCTCAGTGTATGCTCGCCAGCTGGGTTTTGGACAAACAATTCCTTGCTTTCCTTTGCTCAACATAATCAAGCCACGAAATAAAGTTACTAACATTACTGCGGCGGAGCTTATTATTGAGCTAGCCGATGAGCTCCATGTGGTAGACTTGCCATTCCTCGTGTTAAATACACGTCGATCGGGCCAATTTACCACATGGTGGGCTTCCATAGCTGAGGCGCTCTTGCGGGGGCGCACTATCCATGAGGTCTTGTCCTCTTTTCTCCCTGACTTCCAAGAGCCGACGGAGACCGGGCCGGGTCTAGCTCGAGTTCAAGCCACGCTAACTCGTCTTTAGAGGTATTTTCATCTTGACGTTTATTGAAATAAGATTTTCATCGGCTTAATCATATCTTTTGTCCTTTTTCAGACTAGCAAAAGGTCGACTCCAGCGCAAACTGCATCGGCCGACGATCGCTCGAAGCGGCAAAGGCCGTCGACCCCTCTTGCCGGTTTATCTTCTGGCACGTTGGGGGTCAATAGCCCATCACTGTCCGATCTTGCCGATCAGCGCACTAAAAGTACGCCCAGTTCCATTTTTGCTTAGACTTCTTTTTTGTAAGCGAATTTTCATGCTTTCTGTCGGCTAACCCCATGTTTGTCATTTCTAGAGAAAAAGAAGAGCCGTAGAGTCGTTATCAAACGACCTCCAAAGCCTGCGGGTCGTGATGCAGCATCATCCCCGACTGGATCGGCCACTGCGGTTAAGCTTCGACCCTTATCTTGATTTGTCTTTGTTTTCCTTATCTTACCGTAAAATATTCCTCAGGAAACCCCTTCCGTCCAATTGCTAGAAGCCGATGTAGAGAAGACCCAGACAGATGTGCTTGTCTTGCCGGCTTTGGCTCCTGCTCCGCCATCCGCTTCCTCACCTCCAAAACCTGCTTCTGGCCCGGCTCCGTCGATGGACTTAGCCGATCTTTTAGGCTTTTCTTTGGACGAGCTCGACGACCCGGAAGTGTTGGCCACTGACGACTACCCGGCCGACATTCAACGCATAATTGCTGCTTCAATGCCGGCGTCAGAATCATGAGCCGGGCATGCAGGAGCGGCTCAACTGCCTCCTGGATGAAGTGATGCAACCGGAAGCAGCTCTTCTGGCCAACACTCAATCTCTGAGGAATGCGATGGCGGCCGTCCAAGCCGATCTTCCCCCCGCTGCTATGAACGCACTACTAGAGGTATGCCACTTGGACGCTCGTCGGCAGGATGTAGAGTCAGCCAAGCAAAGGGTTGAACAGCGGAAGGCCCAGCAAGCCGATCAACAACTCTTGGACAAGCTTATAGCAGATGCCAAACATCGGAAGAGCATATTTGATCAAGGTACTGCTACACTTAAATCGGCTAAAAACAGAGCTCAAGAGCTGGAGTCGACCAAGACCAAACTTGAAGAACAGTTGGCCTTGGTCATAAAAGAACTTGCAGACTGCCGGATTGGCATCACAGACTCTACATCCTCACTGGCCGTCCAGAGGCGGGAGATTGGCGAGGTTTTCGCGCAAGTCAAGACTCAATCGGCCAAAATAGTTCCAGTTCCGGGTGATGCAGTGACCGATCAACAACTTATAGATGGTGTCCAAGCTACTATTGGCAAAGCGGCAGCGGTGCTATCGGCTTTGGGAGCCCTTTGCCTGGATCAGGACTACACTAGACTTTGATCTATTGGTATCAGTTGTGTGGCCAGTCTTTTTGTAATATTGCTTTTATCCTTGGGATGACTCTTTTGAACACTTGGCTTGATCGGCTATGTAACCGATCTTTGTAAACTGTTTAATCTGTGGGTAGGTGTTTAACTGACTCGGTCGGCTGTATGACCGATTTTGTATGCATGTGCTTTCTGATATTTTCCTTCCTGTAGTTAGGACCCAACCCATATGCTTGGGTGATACGCTTTTAGATATTTTCCATTGATCGCTTTAGGTAGGACGAACCCGTCTAAGGACTCCAGTATATATGAATTCCCGTCAATCGGCCGATTGATCTTATAAGGCCCTTCCCACGTTGGAGACCATTTGCCGAATCGATTATCCTTAGATCCAATCGGCAACACAGTTTTCCATACCAAATCGGCTTGATTGAACGATTTTAAAATCACTCTTTTATTATACGACCTAGCAACCTTCTCTTTATTCCTTTTAAGCCGATATAGCGTGATCAGCCTTAGTTCAGCCAAATCATCCAGATTGTCGAGCATTGCCTGTTTGTATTCATCGGCTAATACCTTATCTTGCTCATATACCCTTACTGAGCCGATGTTGATTTCCACGGGCAAGACGGCTTCTTGTCCGTATACCAACTGAAAAGGTGGCAATTTAGTTGATCCGTGCTGAGATAGCCGATATGCCCATAAAGCCTCCGATAGCGTTGAATGCCATTTCCTCGGCTCTTCCTCAATTTTTCTTTTTATCAGTTTTATCAATGTCTTGTTTGACGACTCGGCCTATCCATTGGCCTGAGCGTAGTAAGGGGAAGAGTTGAGTAATTTTATCCCAAGACTCTCCGCAAAACCTTTGAACTCGTTGGACATGAACACAGTCCCTTGATCAGTAGTAATTGTCTGTGGAATTCCAAACCGTTGGATTATGTGTTCATTTACAAAGTCGATCAGCTCTTTACTAGTAACCTTCTTGAGAGGTACAGCCTCAACCCACTTTGAGAAATAATCTGTGGCTGCAAGGATGAATTTATGTCCTTTCTTTGGATGACGGAAATATTTGGCCGATTATGTCTATACCCCATCCTCTAAATGGCCATGGCTTGATGATCGGATGCAAAGCCGATGTCTTGTCGATCGTATGTTACCAAACTTTTGGCACGTTTGGCATCCTTTATAATATTTGAAGCAGTCTTCTAACATCGTCGGCCAAAAATATCCTGTTCGTCTCAGTATCCATTTCATCTTATGGGCCGATTGATGTGATCCACAAATGCCTTCATGGACTTCACCCATCGCTACTTTGGCTTCCTCGGTTCTCAGACATCTTAACAACAAACCTTCCATAGTCCGAAAGTACAATACATCTTCTAGTAGAACATATTTGAGTGCTTTGCGCGACCTTCTGCTTCGGTCGGCTTGGCTGGATCTCGACAAATAATCCCTTATCTCTGTTCTCGATCGGCGGGGTGAACACATAGAATCGGCCAAACGTTTAGCTCGATTGGTCCCTGTCGACTTTCAATCTTGTACCCTGATGCACATTGTGCCAATCGGTTTGCTTTATTATTAGCTTCTCTGGGGATATGTTTTATAGAAAATGTAGTGAACATCTCGATGATCTGGAGGCATTGATGCAAGTACTGAGTTAGCGCACCGTCGTTGCATCGGTATTCTCCTTTGACTGCTGTACGATTAACATCGAGTCTCCAAAAGCTTCGACGTCTTTCACCCCGATGCTATCTAACAATTGTAGGCCCCTTAGTAATGCTTCAGATTCGCTTGGTTATTTGAACATCGGCTATTTAACCGATACATGAAGTCATACTCCTGTTTCCTAGGTGAAACTAATATCACACCGATGCCTTCGCCTTCTTGGCAAACAGATCCATCAAAATACAGCTGCCAAGGAGTTACACTAGTTGTTCCTACTAATGTTTCACTTCCTGTGATAAAATCGGCCACAGCTTGTCCTTTCACAGATTTAGCCGACTCATAGGTTAACTCGAACTCTGTTAAGGCGTATGCCCATTTACCAAGCCGACCCCGCAGGATTGGCGCCGATAATATGTACTTAACTACATCGGTTTTGCATATTATAACGCATTTGGAAGCCAGCATATAATGTCTTAACTTGGTGCAAGCAAAATACAATGATAAGCATAATTTTTCTACTAGGGGATACCTGGTTTCTGCATCTAAAAGACGTCGGCTTAAGTAAAATATTGCTCGTTCCTTCCTATCGGCTTCTTGTGTTAAAAGCGCCCAATCGAATCACCTTCAGCCGATATATATAGTCTAAAAGGTATACCGTGTTTTGGTGCGGTCAATACTGGTGGACTCATCAGATAACCTTTTATGTCGTCGAAGGCTTTTTGTTGATCGGCTTCCCATTTGAACTCTTGGTTATCTTTGATTTTCAGCAGCGGTGTGAAGGCCCGAATACGCCCTGACAAGTTTGAGATAAAACGTCGCAAGTAGTTGATTTTCCCAATCAATACCTGCAACTCCTTTTTGCTTGTCGGCGGTTTAGTATCGGCTATGGCTTTTACTTTGGTTTGGTTTACTTCAATTCCTCCTTCATGCACCGTAAACCCAAGAAATTGTCCAAATTGATACTCAAAGCACATTTGAGAGGGTTCATTTTAACCCATGTAACCTTGTGCTTTCGAACATCTTTTCCAGATCGGCTAAATGTTGCCGCCTTCTTTGGATTTTACCACTACGTCGTCAATGTATATTTCCACGATCGCCGATCAAATCATGGAAAATATGGTTCATGGCACGCGATAAGTAGCACCGGCATTTTTAAACCAAAGGTCATAACTTTCCACTCATATAGCCCTAAAGCCCCGGACATCCGAAGCCGTTTTGGGTATATCGGCTTCCGGCCATGAATATCTGATTGTATCCAGCGTTCCGTCAAAAAGCTTATAATTTTATTCCCAGATGCAGCATCGATAAGCATATCGGCTATGGGCATCGGTACTGCCTTTTGGTGTAGCTTTGTTTAAATCTCTAAAATCGACACATACCCTAAGTTTGCCATTTTTCTTCTTCACAGGGGCGATGTTTGAGACCCACTCAACAGATCGGCAAGGCCGGATAAACTTTGCCTCTAGCAATCGTCCTACTTCTTCCTTTATAGCGTCATACAACGTAGGATTAAACCGCCTAGGTACTGTTTGAATGGCCGATACCAGTGTTTTATAGGTAGCCGATGTTCGACTAGTCAGCCGGCTTAAACCTGGCATTTCATAATACTCCCATGCAAAGCAATCCTTATACTTCTTGAGTATTTCGACCAACTTTGCTTTATAACTGGGTTCTAATTTAGCACTTACAAACGTTGGTCTTTTGCTATCACCTTCCCCAATATCGATCTCTTCGAGCAAATCGGCAGAAGTAAATCCTAACCCTTTTCTTTCTTCTTCAAAATCCTCAACAGCTTCTTCGTATTCTTCTTGCCGATAGCTCCTGGCCTTTTCCTGCAGCTTTGCTAGTGTCTTGTACTCCATCTTCTTACTACTTCGTCTGTCCGATCAAACGTGTTGGGTTTGACGCTGATCGGCTTGAATCCTGACTTCTCAACGCAGATAAAATCGCAATTGTCCAAGGCTTTTCCTGATATACATTCGGCTTCTTCGTGTGGCCAGTTGGTATCAGGGCTAGCCATGGCGATATGAGCCGATGTGTCGGCGATGCGACTTCTAATCAGATTCATCGTTCCACCGCACCAATTTTTGGTGCATAGTTGATGGTATACGAGCAATTGGCATGGATCCGATCCGCCAAGGAGCACGCTGTAATTGCCTTTGGCTTCAATCACAAAAAATGCGATCGGTAAAGTTTTATTACCGATCGTCACGCTTCGACACCATTACGCCTTTAGCCTCGGTTGGGTCTCCGTGAAGTCATTTAGCACCATATTGGTTTTGATCAAGTCTTCATCGGCTTTACCCAATTTTCTCAAAGTACTTAACGGCATCGATTGATCGTCGCCCGCCATCGACCAACATACGAGATATCGGTCGGCCATTAATATACCCTTTCGGATATAATGGTTTCAGATGCCGATGCATGTCTTGTGGCTTTTCGAACACAAATACCTGGTGCTCCGAGGCATAATTGGGCGAACACTTCTTCAGCCGATTCTTCGGTTTTGAACTCGGCAGGTAGAGCGAATACCATGTTTATATCCATCGGTGGCGTATCATCCCGGATCATCGGAGAACCGGATTCGATCGATTGGTCTGAATCACTATCGATCTGTTCCTTCTTTCTCCACTCCTTTTTCAAAATTGGTACCGGTCTTAACTTATTGAACATCCGATCCCTCTCGCTCTCCTTTTCGGCCTCCCTTTCTTCTTTTGTTTTTAATCGCTGAAGCCTTCTGCGTTGTGATTTGCTGAGACCTGGGGGGCACCACCTAGGTTTAGGTTCTATCGGTTTTCGTATTTTTCCAGCTAAATTGCTCATCTCGCTGTCAGATTCCATTCTACTTGTGTTAGCCGATAGTTCCTGATTTCGGGAGGACTCGCCTTGCTCTGATGTTGACAACCTTTCATGGATCGGCCTACTGCTTCTCATATCTGGATGATTGTATATCGGTCTAGACAACCTATCTTTTCTGAGACCGGTTTGGCCGATATACGGATGAGCGTTGCATAGGACAAGACACAATCATGGTAAGGTCATCCCTTTCTCCCAAAGAAACCGCCAAAAGGGACATTGCCGATGTTTCTCTTCTTGATGGTTGGCCGACATGACATATCTGGCCGCCAACGTTCGTCCCTCTTTTGCCTTAGTCGATGAAGATTCTGGTGGTGTTGAGTGTTACGCCTCCGACTTATCCTTTCATACTTCCCCAGGAGTTGTGAGAAGGTCGGCTTTGGTTTGAAATCGGCTTTTCTTGGAGCCCTCTCAGCCCGATACCATTTACCGACCTCCAAGTCCCCTCTTGGTTTTACTGTTCTTGAGTTTTGTCCATTCCTATCGGCTTCTATTTGTATAGAACCGATAGTAATCTGCACTGTCTCGTCTCGTGATACAATTCCTTTAGTCGGCTTATCTTCTTCTGCAGGCCTCTTTTCTTTTCGTGAACATTGAACCATGTTGACTTGAAAAGGGCTCATATCTATCTGCATAGCCGATTCTTCCGCAAATTTTAGCCTGCCATCAGTGATGGCCGATTGAATCTGTTGTCGAAAAATATTGCAGTCGTTAGTATTATGTGAAAACGAATGGTGCCATTTGCAATACCTTCGCTTCTTAATTTCCTCGGTCGATGGTATGACGTGTCCCTCCGGCAACTTTATGAGTTTTTCTTGCAGTAATAAATCAAATATCTTGTCACATTTTGACACGTCATATGAATACTTGATTTCCGCCCTATTTTTCGTCGGTTTGAGCAGAGAGCATACGAGTGGCTTTTAGAACCCTTGGTCCACTCGGCTATGTTTATTTCTGCTTCGTCCTCGGAGGTGTCGCTTGAATTGTAATCTACCATGTTTACTTTGGCCTTTTCATTACCGTTTGGCTTAAATCTATCTTTAAATCCTTTACTTTCTGCATATCGGCTTTCGTGTGCCGATACGCGGTGGAGTAAGTGGCCTAAATCTGGAAATTCTTGGCCCGATAGCTTCTCTTTTAATGGCGGGATTAGCCCTTGGAATGCTAAATCGGCCAATTGATCATCGGGTAATGTTACACTAAAGCATCTATTCCGTGCGCCTCTAAACCTTCTCGATATAATCGAAACCGATTCGCCGTATTTCCGCTTGATCGAACTAAGATCGTAAATCCTAAGCTCCATAGTTCCCAAAAAGTATTCATGGAATCGGCTTTCTAGATCGCTCCATACGTGAACTGAATTTGGGGTAGATTAGTGAACCAAGTGAATGCGCACTGCAGACAATGATAAAGGAAATGATCGATTTTTAGTCCATCGGATCGCGACCTCTCCACACCGAGCCATAAACCGTCCGATATGCTCAATCGTGGTGACGGAATCATCACCTGAGAATTTGGCAAAGTCCGTATTCGAAAGTTGTGCGGGTATGGCATTCGATCTATGTAATCGGGATACGGCTTCCTATAGCCGATCACTCTTCCTCCGGGCTGTAAACCGAATCGTTTCTCTTAAAACGTTAGCAATTTGTTCCGCCAATTGACATTGTCGGCTTGTGGTGCAACCGACATTGCCAATTTTCATGGTTCACGCCTGCCCCGAGTGCAAACTCGGTCTTTGTCCAAATCGCACCGCAGGATCTTGGCACTTGGTCGCAATCATGATTAAAACCTAATGCATCGGGTATGGGCGCGAAAGGTTCGACGTCTGGCGCCACCCTATACGGCGCTTGTTTCACGGTTGTGGCTCCTCGTGATTGCGGGACCTGATCTGTTCGATCGGTGATAAGCCGATAAACCGATGCTATTGGAGGGCCCATTTGACGGATTTGATGTGCTTATCTTAGCCCCATCCGTGTGCCCATGGTAGTGTGTAAATCCATCTCTCTGTGTGCTTGGTTTCAAAACAAAGAGGTTGAGTTGGCATTGTGATAGGCGTTTGAGCCGACAATCTTCTTGTATTGGTGTTAGGTGTTATGGAATATACCGGGTACGTAGGGATGGTTTGTGGTGGATCTAGCAAGGCTTCGCATACAGCCAATTCCTGAGCAATTGTTTTCACACTATTTTCTATCATCGGCTTCGGTGTGGATACTAGAGCCGATGACTGATTGATTAATGCGTGATGGATGATTGCTCGATCATACTTGATAAATCAGCTTGAGCGGGTGCGTATCGGCTTACCGATTCGGATGACGAATCTCCGATAGGATTGAGGCTTGGGAGTGCAGTCTTTTGAGTAACGCCACGGCGTGTTTTCTGGAAGCACCGCAGCATCATTTCTTCTAAAGCTGCCTTTCGGTCTTCAATTTCTTTTCGCTGTTCAGGGGTTAAATCGGCCATTTGAGGCGCGATTATAGCATCAGTGTTGATATCGGCGGTAACCGCAGGCTTGTCAGTTGACGACATGTTTGATTTTCCTTGTGGTCCCACCGGGCGTGCCAAAATATGTTCGCGCTAAAAACGTGAAGGAAGGTTTTCAGCCTCAAACACACAAGACAAACACCGGGTTTGTAGAGCGTGCCAGTCAATTTGACCTGAAATTGACAAGGTAGAGTTTGTAATTCGATCAAAGCCGATAAACAAGGATCTATCGGCTTTTCGCTAGTCGGCAAGAACCGATTAGGAAATAACTAGATCAATCGGTTACAATCGATCAGGATACAAGGTAAAAATCGGCTTCGGGAAGGCGATGCGCAACAAAACGAAGCAAATCAAACCTGGGTGAAATCGGCAAAAATCAACAATCGGCGATGCGCAACTATGTTGATCCCGTCGACTTGCAGAGAGATCTATGAAACTAAAGCAATGTAAAAGAAAAGCTTGTAAAAAGTAGATGTGTGTAGTTGAATTTTTTGATTCCTTTTCGCTTGACGTCTACCCCTTTTTATAACACACTTGGCTGATCCGAGTTGCATATGGACACGGTGCGTTTACCCGTATCGGCCTCTGATCCGATTTCCTTTCCTTTTAGAAACGGATACCTTCCCGACTCGTTTACCGATTCCTTTTCATACGTACATTTCTCTGTCTCAGACCGATCCCAATACGTGTCGAATTTTGGTGCAAACAGTCTCCCAGAACCAGAAGAGAACACCTGCAACAAGACAGCGCAAAAACTGCTCTGCAAGAACGGGCTAACGACAAACCACAAGGACTCGGTTAGCTTTAACGTGGAGTCACGGGAACTCATCACTCGTACCCAGGACAACCGGGAAGCTTCACATAGTTAAGGCTAGTTTTATGATGACTCCGGTAGAGAGCTCTTCGTGAAGCCACAACAAATCTTACGTGGTTGCGGAAACGAAGGAAATAAATTTTGTGGAGTTGGTATGCAAACTTCTTCTAGTGCATATTTGATGTTGATTGATGTCACGTGGATAATCCTGCAATACAACGCAACGACAATAAATCTAAAATAAGCAAACAAAATTGCATCGAAATAAGCGCCAAGTATTTATTTCTACCTGAATTAAGTCGTGACGTTGGATTGTATGATTGTCCACGTGGCATCAATCAGCATCAGGTATGCACGAAAAGAAGTTTGCATACCAGCTCCATGGAATTTAAGCCCTTTTTGGTACGGTTCCAGATTCTAGTAGAAACGGAAACGGTTTCAGATTCTTGGTAGAAACATTTCAGGTAGAATCAGAATCACTGTCTGGAAACCGTTTAGCTAGCTGTCTGGATTCTGTGAATCGGGGTGGAACGGGGTTGAGAGCGATTCGGCCCCGGCATGAAAAAAAGAAGAAACGTTCTGAGGAGAATCGTTCCAAGCTTTAGCCTGTTTGGTTGGGTTTCTCCCATATTCTAGTAGAAACGGTCTGGTTCCAAGTTGCCAAACGGGGCCTTATTTCCGGAAACGAAGCACCACCACAAGGCAACAGGTAACATGTAGGAGCTGCGTGTGGGGCCGTTTGAAGCAACAATCGCGGGCGCCGATTCCTCGGTGTTCGCATCTGAGTTAGCCCATGAAGGTTGCATAATTCAGCACAAATGCCTTATGGATGTGTATCGCTGATCGCTGAGACAAAGATCCTGTTTGGTAGAGCTTTAGTTTTATTAGATTTGTGAATCTAGTGGAGCTGGGTATTCCTAGCTCCACCAGATCTGTGGAGTTGGAGTTGTGGATATATTAGAGTGTTTAAGTGGATCATCTTGTTTACATTTTAGATTAAAAAATATAAACTTAAATCTAGAGCTCTGTTAAACATGGCTAAAGTTATCACACAAATATTAGTTGAAAAAACTAACAAAGGTACATCGTCACAAAATAACGAGCAACAGGTAGAATTGGCGTTAAAGACAACAATGCAAAGATGCTTAGTCCAATCTAATTGAAAAACAAAGGGCCGCACAACTGCACCAAACGGGAGCAGATTCAGTCGAATACACGACGCATCTCTGAAATTATAATCAGAAACAGAGATCCAATCTAGGTACATAACCAGAAACCTAACCAAGAAAAATCCGATAAACTTGAACAAAATTATAGCACCGCAACCAACATTGCCGGCTTGCCGGACAACTGCGGCAAACAGGAGCAGATTCAGTCGAATACATGACGCATCTCCAAAATTCTAATATACAATATAGGTACATAACTAGAAAGCTACCGAGGAAAATTCCGATCAACTTAAACGATTGTCAAAACTACTGAGCAGCGGGGGACCCAACGTGGGGCATGGGGTTCAGTTAATCAATAAATACTAGTTAATCTGATTCGTTGGATCGAAAATAATGAATGGTCCATATTAAATTTAGTGTACCATAAAAAAGCTCTATAATTTAGCCATTAGGGATTAGGATTTGGGCCTTTGTGCTAATTGTCACCATCGAATTAGAGTTTGGTTGCGTACCTAAGATTGTTGTTATTATGTTCTAGTTTATTTGTCTACTATTCTTAGTAACCATGATAAGCGAGCAATTCCCTAAGGGCTAGGGGTTGATCTAATATTCACACTTGCTTTTGTATGTCTTCGATACTAGTGTTTGCTGATCTTTCCTCCATACTATGACTCCAAGGCTCCGATGCTTCATAAGTGGGTGCAAGCCAATGCAGTAATAAGTGGTGCGTGGAACATCGATCGGCAGCCTCCGTGACAATGGAAGCGGCAAAGATCAGCTTTTAGAAGCAAGTAAAAGTTGGAATTTTTTTTAAATAATACTATTTTAAAAAAGAATTACGGTTTTAATACTCGAAAAATCAAAATTGCAAAATTAATATGTAATCGTCAGACCGTACGGCGAATACCCTATTTTCGCCATACCCTACGGCGAATACCCTATTTTCGCCGAACCGTGTGGTGACGATACACTAAATCCGCAGTTAATCTGCTACACGGGAATCAAGGCTATTTTCGCCGTACGGTATGACGAAGACCCTATTTTCGCCATACGGTTTGGCGAAAATAGGGTATTTTACTATTTTCGCCATATGGTAAGGCGAAAATACTATTTTCGCCGCCTTAACCAAACAGCCGACGGTTAATCGGCTTTAATCGGGTAATTAGGGTATTTTCGCCATACCATATGGCGAAAATAGGGTATTCGCCGTACGGTCTGGCGATTACATATTAATTTTGCAATTTTAATTTTTCGAGTATTAAAACCGTAATTCTTTTTTAAAAAAAGTATTATTTAAAAAAAATTCTAAAAGTTGAGGAGTTTGTCATAGCCATGAAGTTTGAGGCACTATTCCGGTATGGAAATACAAAGAACGACGCGGTTCTACCGCAGAAAACGCTGACGTGGGCAGCGCGAGAGCTCCCGCATTCCTTCCCCTATAGGATAGTTAATATTCCGGTGGTAAACCATGATGACACAATAAATCCTTAATTGCGAGCGTGACATGTACTGTGCAACGCGTGAGAGGGACAAGAGAGGTTCTCCAATACGATATATGTTTGAGGAAGATGTATTTTAGAGTGTGCCGCCTAATAGAACTCTTTAAGATTATAATCGCTCTACATATTTAGATCGTTGTTATCATCCCTATGATTATCTAACATTGCATGTGAAACTAATACCTTATGCTCTATTCTCATCCCTAGCACAATGTTCTCGTAGCCATGACCTTAGCTATGGTTTTAGCTTTTATTGTTAGTTTTTTTGTAATATTGCTCTCCATCGTAATTGCAACCCTTCATGGTTAGAGGCTTAGAGCATCTCCTTAAAAAAAACCCTAAACTTCAATATAAGACCCCAACTAATTGGATTTAAAGCTCCAAAAAATGTTTATGCTATTTCAAAGTTTAGAAATGTGTGTATGTGCAATGATACATCTCGAACGCGGGGTGTGTGAGCGCTAGGTTTTAATCTTGGGAACTAGCGTCGGTCACCTATCCGAGTACCTAAAATTGTTCTCAACCGTTTGATGCGTGGGCACGTGCTACTGTCATTCCTTATCTATTGTGACGCACACCCCTTGGTGGGTGTGGGCGATACCAAGGTTTTGAGGTGGCTGGCGTGTGCTACGCTCGGCAGGGTTGGTTTCAATCCCGGTTTGGTTATTCGAAGAAAAATCAGAACTCTCTTGAACGCGTAAGTATGTACGGTGCAATTGGATGGCTCATATTTGTTTAAGGGCTATCTAGTTAAATATTCCATGCACGGGACTATTGATAACAGTGAGCATACACTTAAGTACATTATGGGTGTCACCTCTACTCTAACGCACGAGTGAGGTTCGATTCATTTTTCTGGATGCCCACATGGAATGGCGATAGAGAGCCTGTCTGTTTGACGACATGCCTTTTTTGCTATTTGAAATGACGATAAAGATCCTGTCGGTATTTCAAACGACGACAGACTTTATATCGCCATTTCAAATGCCGACAGAGGGTAGATCTATTATTTTTTAAATCGGCATATTATTTCTGTAATTTTTTATTTTTTAAATATTATTAAAAAAAAACTCCTCTAGTTACAGTGTCGGTGAGATTGGTCGATTACAAGTGTATCCTCCAAAAGCCCTAAAGTGTTGGGGGCAACGAGGTCCTTTTACACTCGCCACGGCCTGAGTGGCGTCTTCTCCCGGTTACTGCTCGGTCAGCCCTCAGCTGGTCAGGTCACTCCCAAAACTTCTTCAATCTCACTGTGGAATGAATTTGAACTTGAGATTTTATACAAAAGTATAGTAATTTGAAATGTATATCCACGACGTTTTTTATTTTTTTATTTGATCCCTAATAAACTAACTTTTAAAGTTGCACACCAAATTGTGCTTTTGTTGTAGCTATATCTCCACTTTAGGGGTGAAAACGGATCGGATACGGACGGATAATGGCTCTACCATATTTGTTTTCATATTTTTTCTCGGATTCGGATACGGATAGTCCGGATACGAATACGAATACGAATAATGTCGAATACGGATACGGATCGAATACGAATCGAATCGGATACGGTTACGAATATTTATAGGAACATGATAATCCCTTAGATTGTACATAAAAAATCAACGAAAATACATAACTAGTTGATTTGATTAAAACATTATTAAAAATTGAATAAATATAAGCATTTTCATTCACTTAGACAATAGTTAGATACCATGTTGCAAACAAAATTATGTAAGACTTAGTTCATCACGTACATATGATTAATTCATCATACATGTAGATCAAAACACAAAATAAATGTGATCCTTGTTCAGCGATACAAATGAAAACAAATATAGAACATACAAAAGTTTGATAATACTTAATTATCATATCTCTAGAAAACATATATAACACTTAGGCCCTGTCTGGAAGCAAAGTTTTTCAATACCATGGTATTACAAAACCATAGCATAGAAATTGTTTTGGCATAAATACCATAGTATTACAAAACTATGGTATAGAGACTGTTTGGAAGCAAAGTCTTTTGTATGATGAAGTGATGCCAAAAGCTCAAAACTCTACTATGAGTGGAGTTTTCAATACTCCAAAAATACCATGGTATTGCCAATACCATGATTTTCAAAACAGAGTTTTTTTGGTTGCTTCTAAACACCTTATAGCCAAAAATACCATGGTATTCTTCAAAACCATAGTTTTATCTAGAAACTATGAAAATACTTTGTTGCCAAACAGGCCCTTACATGTAATGACCCCAAGATATGTATTATTTGTTAAATTATATTTAAAATAATAAATTATGTATTTTATGAGTTTTTATGCATTTTAGCTACTTATTTAAAATATTTTCCTATTAAAGACAACAATTTTTTATTTTTTAGAAAATTTAAAATATGATAAAATTTTAAAAATATTTTTTTAATAAATTATATACTATGTTAGGAATTTTATCAAAAAATTTCATAATTTTTGGAACTAGTTTGCTAATTTTAATAATTGAAACTTGATTTATGGATTAATTAAATTAGAAAACAAGTTAAAATTTAGTAACCTTTTTGGGCCAAAAGAGTAACTTGGCCCAGCCCACATGTATATCCGGATATCCGATCCATCACTATCCGGATTATCCGAATCCGTATCCGTATCCGACGGATAGTGAGCTACCGAATCCGTATCCGTATCCGACAAAAAATATCCGTATCCGTATCCGATCCGATACTATCCGACAAATATCCGATCCGACAGAATCCGTATCCGAAAATTATCCGAATCGGTCGGAAACTATCTGAACCGTTTACATCCCTACTCCACTTGATGACTGCTACAAGCTAGTGACCTCACACAGCGACACCTGATTAAATTAAACAGATGCGCGGATCACATTTTACAGTATTTTACATCAGAGTTCACAAATCTGAAAAAGACATAAAGATCTAAAAAAGACATAAAGATCCGGTTAGCTCCTACATTGGAAGCTTATGCTACCATTAGTGCCATTGCAGTTTTTTTTCAAGCATATCTCGCTGAGGTAAAGATCGGCAGTCATGGAAGCTGCTGCTTCTTCTCTCCACGTTCGTGGTGTTCCCATGGCTGGCCTTCGGCCACATGATCCCCTTCCTCGAACTCTCCAAGCAGCTGGCCAGGCGCGGCCATGCCGTCACCTTCGTCTCCACGCCGAGGAACGCCGCAAAGCTGGGCGCCATCCCTCCGGAGCTGTCTGCCAACGTCCGCGTCGTATCGTTGGACCTGCCGGAGGTCGATGGCCTCCCCGTGGGCGCCGAGTCCACGGCGGACGTCCCACGGGAGAAGGTTGAGCTCCTCAAGAAGGCGTTCGACGGCGCCCTTCGCCGGCTTCCTCGCTGAGGCCTCCGCCGGAGAGGGAGGGGAAGGTTTCCGCAAGAAGCCTGACTGGATCATCATCGACTTCGCCCACAACTGGCTCCCGCCCATCGCCGACGAGCATAAGGTTCGCCAGCACTTTTCTCGATTTCGTGCACGAAGAAAGATCCAGAATTCAATTCACCTTTTGCATAGCCTTTCTCGATGGATGAAGACAAGGAACTGACCCTGCATGTGCCATGTATTTAGGATACACTAATCCTAGCTATTTTGCCTTACAATTATGCATTCATGGTTTATGAGAAGTCACGAGTATAATACTACCTCAAGTCAAATTTGGACGTTGATTTTACGTGAAATTAGAGGGATTAATATACAGTAAGTAGCGGAAACAGATCATACAAACGAATCTATATTTTTTCTGAAAATGCTAGGAATCAGCCAAATGATTTGTCACCTCTAAATTGTTGTGAAATTTGGTCGAAAATTTTAAATTTGGAGTTTGGAACTTGGGCTGGCCATTTCTTTAAATGGGCCTTTCGGCCAGCCCATAGGGCAGGAGAAAAGGAGGATCGGGGAGGAGAGAAGAGGACTTCTCCCATCCACTCTGTGGCGGCACCGAAGCCTGAGGGGCGCAAAAAAGGGGCGGTCGTTGCTACGTGGCCACTTTTCACATAAATTTCATTTTTATTCTTAATATTTGATTTCCTCCTTCCTTGGGCTCTCTCCCGAGGTTGGCTGAGTGGGCATGGCAAAGTCTCTCCCGAGGTTGGAGCCGGTCAAATAGGACAAATTTAGGATGATTTGGCTGAAGCGCCAAGTTGTCTGACATAGACTGATGGATGATAAAACTCATAGGATGACTGAAAGGTTCTTCCCCTGGAGTGCAGGTCGACCGAAAGAATGCTCGGAGAAAGAAAGATTTTATGAAGATCCAAAGTTTCCTCGAGCATATCTTCACAATTGGCTACAACGTGAAAAAAGGAAGGGCAAAGATAGTTATCGGCTTCACGATAACTAAAGAATTCAGGGTTTGGCAAGGAGTTTTGATCTAAATGGTAGAAAAAGGATAGGTTTTTTTTGGCTCTGATAGGACTAAGTTTTGTTTCGCCCCCCCTGAGCAAAGGAAAAGTCTTTCACCAAAGGATCGGCTGTTTCGGAATTCTATTGGTTGGCTTTCTTGGGTTCCCTCGTAGGGGAATGGGGTCATCTCGGAAAATTCGATCTTGAAAGATCGGCTAAACATGTAGTAAAGAAATAATTGAATAAACCATAAGGGACCTCCAATATTTCCTACTATATATGATCCCATAGCGGTATAGAGCCGACTGCGGATCTCATGCATCATCTAGAAAACTGCTCCCAGAAATAGTTTTTTCGAGAGCAAGCCGATGGCCCTCTACCAGTTGTTCGGCTATGGTTTGGAAGGTTTGATTTGGTCCTAGGGAGGCTCCATAGAACAGGAATCGGTCAAGCCACATGTTGAGGAAGGCTATGTGCTCCCTATCGGATAAATGGGCCGACTCCTTTATTATCTTCTATGTACCTACTCCACCCTCCCCCCTTAGCCGATAAAAACTTGTGCTGAGGCTTTGTGCTGAAAGCTGATAGCTGTTCGCTGTCTGGTCTTAGACAGAATAGCTGGCAGATATCTAATAGGGTTGGGCCGATACGTTCGGTCCTAAAAAGAAAGGCATTAAAGGTGTTGGACCAAAAATAGCAAGACATAGCTACTAAGAGCATCTCCAAGACGGACCTTAAATATGACCCTAATTTGAATTATAGGGCTTTTGGGGAAAAGATTAACTCCAGCAAGGACCCTAAATTGTTAAAATTTAGCAAATTATTTTAGGGCCCTTAGGAGAGTAGCTATATTTAGCAACTCTGTGATTGAGCCCTATCTTCGTTGGGGTTTTGGGCCTAATTGCTGGAGTGAATGTTTCGTTGGAGCCCTAAATCTAATTAGTTGGGGTCCTAAATTAAAGTTTAAGGCTCATTTTTAGGGCTCTCTCTTGGAGATGCTCTAAGGGTTCATTAGATTTAGCCCTAAATCTAATTAATGTTTCGTTGGGGTTTTGGGCCTAAACCCACGGGAGAAGGTTGAGCTCCGCCTCCTCAAGAAGGCGTTCGACGGCCTCCTCGCTGAGGCCTCCGCCGGCGAGAGGGAGGGGAAGGTTTCCGCAAGAAGCCTGACTGGATCATCATCGACTTCGCCCACAACTGGCTCCCGCCCATCGCCGACGAGCATAAGGTTCGTGAGCACTTTTCTCGATTTCGTGCACGAAGAAAGATCCGGAATTCGATTCACCTTTTGCATTAGTCTTTCTCGATGGGTGATGTGCCACAAGGAACTGACCCTGCATGTGCCATGTATTGAGGATACACTAATCATAGCTGTTTTGCATTACAATTATACATTCATGGTTTATGAGAAGTCACGAGTACAATACTACCTCAAGTCAAATTCGGGCGTTGATTTTACGTGAATTTAGAGGGATTAATATACAGTAAGTAGCGGAAAACAGACCTTACACGGTCGACGCTTACGCTCGATTGGCTGGTGCGAGCGCTACTCGACTAGCCCTTCCGCATTGAGCGGGCAGCCCTTCCGCGTTCGAGCGCCGCTTGAGGTGGGTGCGCGTGGGGAGGCGAGTACTACGCGTGTGTGGGGGTATGTGTGCGCGCGCGTATGTAGCTCGACAGCTCGTCTGTTGTTCTTCCTTCTATAATGAATGCCAGTGCTCCTGGCCAATCTTAAGAAAAACAGATCTTACAAACGAATCTATATTTTTTGAAAATGCTAGAAAATAGTCAAATGATTTCTCACCTCTAAATTGTTGTGAAATTTGGTTGAAAATTTAAAATTTGGAGTTTGGAACTTGGGCTAGCCCATTTCTTCAAATGGGCCTTTCGGCCAGCCCATTAGGGCAGGAGAAAAGGAGGATCGGGGAGGACAGAAGAGGACTTCTGGGAGGAGAGAAGGGGACTTCTCCCATTCGCTCTGTGCCGGTATCGAAGCCTAAGGGGCGCGAGCTCCTCGCAAAAACCAGGGTGGCCGTTGCTACGTGGGCACCAGGATGGTGGCTAGGAGCTCCTCCTCATTCCCTTATTTCTATGCGCCTAAGACTATCTTCAGCAATTTCCCTTCATTCCATTCTCTTTCCTCTTCCTTTCCCCATAGTCATTCCATTTATTTCCTACTATCTCCAACAGCATCCCCTCAAGGGAATTTGTATATAGGGATTGGAGAGAGAATCCCTTTCTAGAGAGATTCATTGTTTGAATCCCTTCCGAAGAGAATCGTGAAGGGAATCAGCTGGAGCACTTGGGATCTGTTCACGAAGGGATTTGAAGGGGAAGGAAAGTTGCTGGAGATAGTCTAAGGCTCCTCTCCAGATGGAGGTTTTCACACAAATTTCATTTTTATTCTTCATATTTGATTTCCTCCTTCCTTGGGCTCGGTTTTGGCTAGTGAGGTGGTGCTCCGGATCCTTGATCTGGTGCTTGGCCGATGTGGTGGTGCTCTGGAGTTTTGATTTGGTGCCCACCCAAGTGACTTGTGCGTAGATCAGTGGAGCTTTGCTCCTGCCGTGTCGTGAGGTTGTCCAGTGCTTGCTGTGCCGAAACCTTGGTCTTGTGCGCTGAGCTTTGGGTGGAAATTTGGTGTGGGATTGATCTTGTGCAGCTGATTTTGAGGCTTGATTCTATAATCAATATGTCATGTGTGTGGAAGGGGCATTGTATCTCCGAATTCCAGGCCATTCTATCCGTGGCACATACGGTGGCAATCGGATTTCTGGGACAACTATTTGTCACTCTATCGTCTGAATAAGTTTTGAGTACTTGTTCCTTCATGAGTATTTTGCTGGATCAATCTCTTTATTGCTGCCTGTGTGTGTATGTTCTATGATGAAATGGGGTCATTGATGAACTAAACAATTGAGGTTGTAAATCTAGCCTTGAACTATTAACTAGTACTTCCTATTAGTGCTAGAAAGTGTTGCTCAATTTCTCACTGTGGACGGCAAGGTGACGGTGGCGCCACCAGCCACGGGCATGAGGGAGGGTGGTGAGCAGTGGAGGTCGACGAGAAAACAAGAACAAGATAATATTAGGAGGCAATAGGAGACGGGGAAGAAGGGCAGGGTTGGGGTGACGAGGCCAAGCAATGGGGGAGAAAAAGGTCGGCGGCGCAGTACCAGGAGGGGAGAGTGGTTCGCTGGAGGGCCGCACCAATGTCAGAGGTGACACTAGTGAGGCGGCGTGTGGGTGCGATCAAGGCGGCGGGGTAGGCGGGAGGTGAAGAAGGGGGGTTTATATAGAATGTGAGGAAGGAGTCTGGATCATCATATCTAGATCCAGATCTAATCCACGATTGATTATGTGGGTTCAATCAAGCAAATTTTTTAAAGTTATATAGACAATCCCGAATTGTTTTGTGTTTACATAACAAAAATTAGTATTAAAGAAATGTAAATTTAATTCCTAATTATTAAATAAACCAACCTTATATCATATACAACTTTTTTCTCATGATTACTAGAAAGACGAACACGCACACATACACCAGCACGCACGCAAACCACACGCATATACACACGAATGCGTCCCCTTAGTATGTGTTTAAACAAATGGTTGTTGAGGGTAAATCTGCAGCCACACAAAAGCACACCACATGCATGCATACACAAGCAAGTGTGCCTCCTTAGTAACAGTTATGCATGATCTCTCTACCGCACGCCAAAGGAAGTGTGAAATAGCTTGGCAAAAAGAGATGATCATTCCTTGTGGGTAAAGCTGTACACCTCTATAGAATTTAAATCTTTTCAAAAAGCCGTGCCCGCGGTTACGGGAGACTTGGTGAACTGACACTAGTTAGAAGTTTTCCTATTTTCATGAAAAAGGATTGGAATTGAAAATTTGGTATTGGAAAGTTCACCCTACAGATGATTCAATGCTTGACCATGTGTTGGCAAGATTGATTTTAGCTGTCGTGCTATGTGTTGGCAAGGATTGGTTTTATGCCATGTGTTTGCAGGGAATGGATGAATGGTTACTCACGTCATGGAGGACTGTGAGTTGCTACAATTATGCTTACATACTTGTTATTTATATACTGTCAAATTGCTTTTACTAAATTCTGCTTTCAATCTACTATTCGGTATTTACAATTCAAGTTGGCTTTATGCAAAATAACCGTAGTATCCTTTCCTTGTCACAGCTTGCATGTATCATAGGTTTTGCAAAAGTCTTGAGAGTACGTAATGTACTCACCCTTGCCTTACTGTTGATTTTAGGTGAAGAAACAGAATACCCCGATGACTCTTACATTGACGTAGGTTATGGGGATAATGACGATGAATTTTTTTAGAGTTTAACCTAGTCAGTTGCCCGTGGGACAAATGGGCAAGGCATGCTGATAAGTATCTGTGTCTTTCGCTGTTTTTATTAAGTCTTCATGGCCTTATGTACGAACCAAGTTATATTAATATAGTTGAGAACTTGTGTATGGATGTGTTATCAACATTGTAAATGTGCGTACCAGCCACTGATCATGGGACTGGTACAGTATGCACATGGAACCCATTATTGGTATTTAATACCAAAAATAGGGGCCCTACAGTAGTTTTAACTCTGCAGATGTAGGGTTGAGGATGCGCCTAGAGGGGGGTGAATAAGCGATTTAAAATCTTCTTCGAGGAAGAGCCCTAATCAACCTTACGTCAAAACCTACACATTAATTATGCGCAAGAGGAAGACTAAGGTTTTGACAATTAAAGCCTAAATCAACTAGGCTCACTAGTGCACTAACTAAATTAAGTCTCTACACAAGAATTGCTAGGTTGATCAAGCAAGCTACACTAAGCAATTCTAATCACAATCAAGCAATTGATAATATTGCAATAAAGTAAATGCTTGAAAGTAAAATAGACAAGGAACATGATACTTTTTTACCATGGTTCGGAGCAAACCCTCATACTCCACGTTGAGGAAGTCCAACTCACTTTGGACCGGCCCACTCTCTTGAGCCTTCACCTCAAATCCACTCGGTAGTTTTTCACTCTTTCGAGTAGGCTCAACTAGAACATTTACAAGCTTTTGCCGAGGCTTCTCACAATCCTTGAGAGCTCCCGCGCACGACGCACCTACGCCGTGTAGGAGGCACCGACCTCCAAGAGTAATAAGTTGAGCACCCCGCTCAAGCTTCACCGATCGCACCTCCGCGACTCCGGTGATCACCTAGTGCAACCAATGCAACTAGGGTCCTCTCAATCCTCACTAGATGCAACTAATGCAACTAGGATCACTCTTGAGCTCAAAACCAAATGGAAAGAAGCAAAACCATGCAACACCCTCCCAAAAAACCAAACCAAAGCTCAAGAGCACTAAAAACACCAGCAACCACATGCTAATGCCCCCCAAGGGGGGTCTTATATAGCCCCCACTCTAAAGCTAACCGTTGGAGGGGCAAAACCCTGAAAAATCGACAATCGCGGTAGTACCAACGTTCATTTTGCGGTACTACCGGCCTCTGGCCAACGGCTAGAAAACTAGCCATTGCGCAGGCAATCCGGTAGTACCGACGATCAATTTGCGGTATTACCGCTCCTCCGGCAGTACCGGCCTCAAGCCTGCGGTACTACCGCTCCAGCAACCAGCAGAAGACTCCCTTCTGTAAAATATGTACCAGCACCAAAAAGCCGGTACTACCGCACCAACGGTAGTACCGCTCTGAACTCAGCGGTAGTGCCGGGCTTCGAAAACATCAGAAAACTTCGCAAACTCGTGATTCTCTGTAAAATAGCTACCGGCTACTAAACTCCGGTACTACGTTAACCCCGGTAGTACCGCTCCAAAACTCCAGAAAAACTCCTATCTGAAAAATAGCTACCGCTATTAAAAGTCCGGTACTACCGCACCTACGGTAGTACGCCAATAAACCTGCGGTAGTGCCGGACTTCAGACACTTTTTGAAAACACCTGACTTTGGAAAAGAACTACCGCTTCACAAACAGCGGTAGTACCATCTGAGCGGTAGTATCGACGCACATACGGCGGTACTGCTGACCTCGCGGTACTACCGGCATTAACACTGTGGTAGTACCGGCTAAACAGAAAAATAGGGTTTTAAACTCAACCCTTTTCTCTGAAACTTCAATAACTATTCTTTGAGCCAAAGGGTGATCAAACCATGATCACTCTAAGTTGCAAAACACCTTTGTAACACCACGAAGCCATGCTCAAAGAATTTCAACCAAACTCCAAATAGTTTGCGAAAAACACACTTCGCAAACATTTCAAAGATTATATTTGCAAGAACGTATTAAGCAAATAAATCCCGGAGTCTATGAGGTTTATCCTCTTAGCCATGTGATGGTCAAACCACGACCAAATGGACTTGCAGAAACCGCGGTGCAAGTATCACATACTCTCAGTGTCGGGACCCCGAATTTGCAAATCCGGACCCTCTGTGTATTCAGCACTAGTCCAGGAACGCGCTAGTGCACACAGTCTTAACATCGGTATATATCACAATCATACCATACGATACTATCAAAGTACTTTATTTAAATAATCAAAGGGTTACTCGACCTTATGGCCAAGTTACAAATATATGCCTTGCAAGGCGAAACTTATTAAAAGAGAAATAGCAGCAATGAAAATCAAATAAACTGGTGGCGCCATCCGATACCACAGTAACTGACTGGGCTCGCATCCCTAAAGAGTGGTCTTCTTGGAGTTCCTCCTCCAAAGCCGGGCGTAATCTCCCTCTTCAACTCGATATTGTGTTGAGGCAAGGGTAGTACTTGGTACTCAAAGAAGTCATGCACAGAATGCAAGCTAATATACTATATGCATGGCTTAGTACAAAGGAATAGCTCAGGGTATATTTGCAGTAAACAGCTTTTGACAAGTAATATAAGTAGATTCGAAAGCAGTAGAAATAAGTAAAGCATAAATAACTTTTCAAGAAGTTTAATAAACATTTTTCCCATCCTAAACCATATTTCCATCATCTTCCCTGTTAAACCAACCCATCTTTTCAAAACCAAGTTATTTTCAGAAAGTCTACCCCTTGACTGTAATTCCCGAGCATTGTCCAGTACCGTGGACTCGGCTATTCAAATAGATTCTACTCTCTGCAGAGGTTATGCACTTTACCCACAAGATACAGTCAAACACCACAAAGGCGAGTTCCCGTAACAAAGCCTTTCGGAAGCCTCAAACAACACAGGTGGTCCTCTCCTGTGACGTGCTCTACACCATCCCTTCCCTTAGCCAAGGCGAGTATGGGACCAACACACCGATTAGATGGGTACCGCCACAGACCACGATCGCTCCGTCTGATCACACAAAGGTGTAATCGACACCCGAGGCTCCACAAAGTGAGTCCTTAGCGACTTAGTCAACTAGGGCCGTCCCATTCCCGACCATGTGGTTGCAAGTATGACCTGGGCCAAAGGCTTGCAAGGTTAAGTCCTTAGAGTGACGAGGCAAGACTACGAAAAACCAAATCATCACTCCCAATGCCACAATCGCCCACTGATTACTCTTGCCACATGCCCCGAATCTGTTTATCAAACCCCGCTTGATTACCATGCACCACGTCGTCAACATCACATGATACTTTTCCAAAACAGGTTCAATATATCATTAAGTCCATATTATTAGCGTTTGATTGTCCAAAATCATGTCATGAGCACGTGAGCGTGTCTAAGCGACAAGATACTACAACGATCTAAACCCATGTTGGCAATTTAGTAATGTCCAACTAGTAAACCACAACTAGGGTGACAAAAGGTCATGGCACATACTCTAGTAATCAAGGTGTCATATATCAAATTGGTATTTATCTAACCCCCAGGTTTAAACAAAGTATCTTTCTAATTGAACTAGCATGCAATAGTTTAAATCAAAATAGATTTCGAAATGGGATCAATATGGTCAAAGCACAACTTGCCTTCAAAAAGTACTTGCTCTTGGTCTTGAGTTGGATCCTGAGTCAACACTTCTCCTCGAATCCTTAGACTTCAACGTCTACTGTAAAAGCGTGCAAATAGCAAATACACAAATGAACACTATGCAAAAGATCCCAAAACTCCAAATAAAATCCATAAACAGAGAGAACATAATTTTCTGGATTTTTAGAAACTGGAATCACAAATTTGGAGTTAAAAGCAAAAGTTATGATTATTTAAAGTTTAAATAATCAATTAAATAATTTTACAGAGAAAAACTTTAGTCCAAAAATTAAATAAAATTCATATTTAGGTAGATCTCAATTTTATACAAATTTAGAAATTTGAATCGCTCAAATCGGAGTTGAAACGCATAAAAGTTATAAGCGCTGAAGTTTGAATCTAAATTTGAATCAATATTTCGAATTAATAAATCATTTTCTTTTTTTTCGGAAATTAATTATTGCGTAAGCAAGGAAACGTGGCAGCCTCGATTGGCTGCTGGCGTCGGCCGGCCCATGGACTTGGTCCACGCTCGGCAGGTCTCAGGACTCGGTCCCACGACTCACGTGTCGGCCGACATGTGGGCCTCTCGGGTGGCGTCTATCGGCGTCACGGGGCTCGACGCTTGACAGTGGGACCCATTGTGACGCGTCATGGGTGACGCTACCGCTGGCGAAGTCGGCCAGCGATACGCGGCCTCTCCGACACGCTGCCCTCAAGGCCGGGTCCACGACGCTCGTGACGCGTTGGCCGCGTGTCCATCTTCCCACACGTGGCGCAATCTCACCGTTGGTTTGAAAATCAACGCGCCGGATTAGATCCTGTGGTGCTAACACGTTGAAACTACTTCGTTGCTCGCGTGGCTCGAATTCTAGATCGGTCGGCCCAGACGTCGATCTAATCCTATATTCGCCTTTGCTGGGCGACAAAGACGCGTGGCAATTGTGAACTGCGTTGGATCTTGATCCAACGATCCAGATCTAATCGGGTTTGGGAACACGTGAGCTCACCTCAACTGGTCTGGATCCGCGGTCCTCCGAGCTTCGCTGACGGCGATGGCTTCACCGGCGCAGCTTGACGGGAGATCGACGGAGCGATTTAACCCGACGGCGTTGGGGCGTGCTCGGCGATGAAGCCTCCGCCGGTCGTGCCTCGTCGCGGACTCGGATCCGGCTCCTTCTCGCGAAGACTGACGACGGCAGCGAAACGCGCAAACCGCAGCGAGAAGAGACAACTCGGCGAGCGATGCGGCTCAACGGCATGGCGCTCCGGCGAGATGGCCTCGAGGAACGTGCGCAAGGATGAGGGCAACCTGGGCGCTCACGCTTTAAATAGCCTCAGCCCTGTACCTAGATTTTAAACCTAGTTGGGCACGGCGCTGTGCGGCCAAGTCCGCGAAAGCGGCGAAGACGTAACGTGGCGCGCCCACGCGGCGACAACGCCGCGACGGGGCGCGATCGGATCCGGCCCGATTTCGAATCCGTGCAGGCGGATCTCGGCCGTTGGATCTTGATCCAACGGTTAGGATTGATTAAGGTTTAGGAGTGGGTTCGGCCGAGTCAAGCTGCCTCGGTCGGGTTGGTCGGACTCGAGTTGACTTCGATCGGATGAAACGATGCTTGACCCGAGTTGGATTTCCAAGCGATTTAATATTTAAAATAATTCCCATAATTCATTTAATTCATTAAAATAGCAAAAGACTTCGTAAAATTCCAGAAAAATTCTGGAAAATATTTTGGAACATTTTGGACTCAAATAAAATATTTCCAACAAAATTTTATTTGCAAAATTAAATTCTTTAATTATTTCAAAATGGAATAAATTCAAATAAATTCCAAATAAATCCAAATAAATTCCAGAAAATTCCAAAAATTCACCAAAGTGCCAAATCACACATGAATTTAAGAAAAGCAAAATTTTGGGGTGTTACACTCAGGATCTCGGAACCCATAGACCTCCCGTTTATTCGCACAACAAACTCGCAAATAAACAATTAAACCACAATGTATTAGCTATCTCCCCTTTTCAACTTATGCAAATAATAGCCTCATGCAAAAACCAAATCAAATCAGAGTGCATTAGCTCTCTAATTGCAACTCCTGCAATTCTCTAGCTCCATGCAACTAAACCAAATACTTGCTTGAGCTCTCTCCGTTTGCAACCCGTGCAAATATAGCTCAAAGCAATACCAAATAAACGCAATAAGATTTTGGTTTTAAAACAAAAAAACAAAGCATGAAGCTTCATCTATTGCAACACATGAACTTCACTCAAAAGCCAACGCATTAGCTTATCCTATTTGCAACTTATGCAAATCAAAGCTCAATGTGAAAACTCCAAGCATAAGCTTGTCCTATTTGCAACAAATGCCAAATAGAGCTTATGTAAAATCCAAGCACGAGCTTCACCCATTCGCAACACATGCCAAATGGTTAGCTCCATGCAAACACCAAATCAAGAAGATTTGAGCTCAAGTGACTACGGGATTGAGATCACCAACACATGATGAAGCTCGAAGCAACTACTCAATCCCTCTTAATAGTACGGCGCTAAAACTAGACACAAAGCTAGGAAAATCCTTAGCCTATCTAGTTATACCTTAGGCCGCCGCCAGCAATCCCCTTTGGGGTCTTTGTGATCTTCAATCTTTTGCCCCCTAGGATTGACATCTAGGTTTTCTCTTGAAGTCTATATGATCTTCAATTGTCTTTTCTTCAAGATCATCACCAAGCTCTATTTCTTCTTGTCCGGGATCTCCTCTTGACGTCCATCACTTCATGATGTCGTTCATGTCCCGTTTTCATTATCTCAACCATCTTTGAACCTAACCTGGCTCAATTATCACTTATGAAAATGGTTAGTCTAAGATGCATGGTTGTCTCAATCATCTAAGTACTCCATTAACACATAATGGATACCACTTACATCAATTGAGCACAACCTAAATCAATTCAATGAATTTATATGTGTCTTGAGCACATGATACAACTGATGCTTCATAATACTCAAGAGCTCTCCATTTGTCCTTAATCAATCACAAGAACACCATCAACACACGATGATATGTTCTTTGATGATTAGAAGACAAATGAACTCAATTTAAACATTCATTTAAATTGATATGTTTCAATGTATCTATCCTTTATATATGGAGTGAGAAATAGATCAATACTAATGAAACATCAACTTCAAGTGTGAACCCCCCTAGGTATGTGCATCCACGTAATATATGGATTGGGAAACACAATGCACATTTTGTGGTTAATACTTTGGAGAATTCATACTTTAACTTGAATCCAAGATATGCAATTTATACTAGAATGAATATGCCTTCACACCTTGGGTTTTCCATTTTCCATCCAAATATGAGACTATTGAATTTAACTCAAATGAAACATGTTAGTCTCAATAAGATTAGATTTGTCATTAAACACAGATTAAGCATCAATCTAAACCAATCACCAAAACCAATAGAGCTTGAACTTACAGCAGAGTGTGTACAACTTTACCCACAAGACATGATCGCATCTTTTTGCCAGCTATCAACACACTTCCTTTGGTGTGTGGCAGAGATCATGACAAGATCTTTACAATGCACGACCTCACTATTAACTTCGTACGCTAAGGTTCCACCGCTGATAGGGTCAGAAAGCCCAATTCAGAAGCCCCCTCTTGCGCCTTGCGAGTGTCTCTAGCCGGCACCCACATTCCACTAAATGGTGAAGCCAATAATGAGACGCACAAATTAATTAGCCATATCGCACCTATATAGACATGTGGTTATATGGTAGTGCTTGGCCCATGGTAACATACGCTTCGGTCCATAATCGACTAGGGCAGAACATTCACTTTACCGAAACGTTCTCGTGCATCCAGCACCCACCAAACATCCATCCACCTCAGTCTAAACCATTTTTTTCACTTTATTTCATTTAAACAGCAGTAGCAATACCAATTGTCGCAACTTCATAAAAAGTTTAAACCAAGTTTGAAATGATTTTAAACCAAGTATACCATTAAATAGAGTGTGATTTAAAAAAAATTTGGAAACTGGAATCACTTCAATCAGAGTTCGTATGAGAGAATGGTTTTTTGAAAGTTTAAATCGCATAAAGCAATAAAGAAATATTTTTTGAATTTTAAAATTATTTCTTAAAAGAAAAATAAAAATCTAATTCATTGTAAAATATCAACATTCTGAATATAATTTTTTTTAAAAATATTTTTTATTTTTTATTTTTTATTTCCAATTTTCTCTCTTGTGCTACCGTACCCACTTGGGTTCTCAGAGCTCACGAGCTCATTGGCTTCTTTGAATGCGCATGAGAGGCAAGCAACAGCACATGGAGGTAATGACCAAGGGATAAAAAAACACTAGGGCAAAGGCCAAACCGAGGAAAGCATTGAAAAGTCCACGCCGCGACGAACTCGATAACGACCACGGTTACGGCGGGGAGGAATGGATGACGACGCAACAACATGATGATCAAATATGAACATAGTTCAGTAAAACATAATATTCGTCGTCTACGGTTCACCAAATTTGAAATTGTTTGAGGGGTTACTTCACGACGACCGGGGGCACGACGTGACGCGAACGGTTTTGGAAGAGATGCTTCGGAGCTCCGGGAAGCTTGCATGAGCACGTTGGTAATATTCGGTTCACGCTCCGAATGCCACAGTGTTCCAAGCAAACGAAGATACAAGAGATTGGGATGAGTTGAGGGGCGGATAGAGCAATGAGAGGGGATCTCGGTGCACTCCTTAAATAAGCTTAGGTGACTCATAGAGATAGATACGGTTTATTAAAGAAGAGTTTGATTCGAATAAAACTCAATTTTATCCTGAAATTGAAGGGATTAGGACGAAATAATCATGGGGTTTAGTTGAGGATAAGGTAGCACACATATTAGATATGAATTTAGAATAAAAACGTGAAGGATTGGAGCTCTCTAAATCTTGGCCATGGTGGACATGAGGGAGACATGCATGCTGCTTCTGCTTGCTAGAGGTTGAAAATGACATATGACATGTGGTCCCAATTCACTATTTATTTTCGGATTTAATTAATGATAAAAATAAAATGAAGGCTTTAAAACTATAGTGAATTATTTTCAAAAATCTAAAAAATTCTCAAAAATACTTTGGAACATTTCCAACTTATCGTAAAAATTTCAAAAAAAATTGAATTATATTTTAGCTGCAGTAAACTTTTTGTAAAACAGAAAATAGAAAACAATTTTATAAATTGTGAAAATTTAGTAAAAATCCTAGAAAATTAGAAATAAGTGATAAAATATTATTTTTGAAAGTTTGGGATGTTACATTGGTGGATTGCTCGGCGATCTGTTCAGCAGGGGGGCCAACGTTGCCACCATCCTCGTGGACAACGAGTCTGCAATTCAGCTGTACAAGAATCCAGTCTTTTATGGCCAGAGCAAACACATCGAGACACGCCACCACTTCATCCGGGAGTGTGCCAAGTACGGGAAGGTTGCTATCAAGTACATCAACACCGACGATCAGTTGGCAGATATTCTTACCAAGCCGTTCGGACGCGTCATGTTCTAGGACCTGCGCACACGGATAGGCATTGTCAGAGGCGTAGCCACCACTGGGGCGCACTGGGGCGTGCGCCCCTGCTCCAATGCGGTGACAGGAAGGACGACATATCACGTTCACAAGAAATTTGAGGATATCACGCTCATCCTTCCTGTCAGGCTGAAACAAGGCACGATCAGATTAGCCCAAAAAAGATAGATCATCACTAATGCAATGTCAAATGAATTTTAAAGAAAGGATCTAGATATTGTTCATCTTGCATTTGATGTTAGATTTGTTGGGCATCACTAATGCAATGTCAAATGAATTTTAAAGAAAGGATCTAGATATTGTTCATGCCATGGGCCTAATTATGAATGTGAAAGAGAACTTGCAAAGTTGGATTTTTTCGGCAATGAAGGTTATCAAGACTGATTTGCACAACAAAGTCTCCGATGATTGGCTCAATAACTTAATGGTGTGCTACATCGAGAAAACAATATTCAAATCTATTGATGATGAAGCAATTATGGACTGCTTTCAAAGGATGAAAACCCGTAGAATGTGCTTGCCTGTTGCCTCCAAATCCAACTCGTAGCTAATGTGCCTAGCAACTTCATTTATGTGAGTATCTTATAAACTTCTACTTTGTTTCACTTGTTAAATGGTTATTTATGTATGAATTTGGCTTTTACTAGTAGTTGAAATGTTTAGCTTAGCCCTCCTCTAATTTAGTTCTGGCTTCGCCACTGGGCATTGTCGAAGTCAAGCAACTTGATTAGGGGGTGTTTGTTGAATAATTAGTTGCTTGGTTTTCCATTTTTCCCGTTTTGGTCAAGCGTGTGCATGAGCTCACGCTGTAGTTGTGTGTGTCGTGCGCTGTAGTTGTAGGGACTTGAGGGCTGAGGCGTGCATGTTCACATCGAGTCCGAGCCTTGTGCATGGAGGTGGGCGTCGTGTCGTGCCGTGCCGGTTCGGGCCGGGCCCATCGTGCTTCAGGCCGAAATCGTGCCGTGCCACGACGGCCCATCGTGCCCACCGTGCCGGCCCTACTCACCTTTGGTGAGCCCAAGCCCGGCCCCTTTGCGCTTCGTGCCGTGCCGGCCCAGGCTCGACCTATTTTCACTATTGTGACAAGCAAAGAAATAAAACAAATTACTACTACTAAACTACCTATTTTAATTACATAAGAGACTAGTCACATCAATAAAATGTCAAACATAAATGCAATGCTTGAAGATGCCTAGAATCAACAATATCTGCCAACTTTTAGGCCTTAATCTGCGATTTCGTGCCCGTTCGTGCCGTCTTGACGCGGACCCACAAAAGGTCGTCGTGCCGTCGCTGTCGTGCCTGGTTCCGGGCCCGGCACGCCCGAGCTCTGATTGCGTCTGGGCTGGCCCGGCATGGAACTGTACCGTGCCGTGCTTTGCACCGGGCCATCCCATCGTGCTTCGGACTGACCCAAAAGAGCCCGGCTTAAGTACCCACCTCTACATGGACTCCGGCTCTGCCGCTTTCTCCATGAGTCCGAGCCTTGTGCATGGAGTCCGAGCCTTGCACATGAAGCGGCCCCGCTAGTTCTCTCGTTGAATAAAAGTGAATGACGAACAGAAAACGTTGCTAGAAGTTGAGCAGCACAAAAAAAAAACTCTCAATTGTTATGCTTCTAACACTTCATGTTCTCCTGTGTCGCGTGCGTTTGATTCCCACCGAGGCTAAAAGAGTAGGTAATGTAACGATTATGTATGATCTTTATATGGTATATCGATCAAAAGAATTAAGTGTGCTAATTCCGTTATAAAAAGAGTTGCTAATTCCTTGTGGGTAAAGCTATACACCTCTGTGGAGTTTAAATATTTTTGAAAAGTCGTGCCAGTAGTTATGGGAGACTTGGTGAACTGACACTAGTTACATGTTTTCATATTTCGTAAAAATGATTGAATGGATTAAAATGGAATCATACTGGTTAATCATGATTATGATATATTTTAATTTTGCCATGTGTTAGCATTAGACGATATGTTGCTCACGAAGGACTGTAAGCTAATTGTTATGTTTCTATTATTCATACTTGTTATTTTATATCTGTCAAAGTTGCTTTTACTAAATTTCGCTTTCAATCTATTATTAGTATTCACAGTTCAATTTGGTTTTATGCAAAATAACCGTAGTAGCCTTTCTCTTGATACAACCTGCATTTATTATAGGTTTGCAAACACTTCAAGTCTTGCTGAGTACGCAATATACTTGTTAGAAATAAAGGCACATTTAGGTTTAATTTAATCCAAAAGTAAATCATGAACAACATGTGATTGACTATCGGTAACGAATAACAGGAGCATACCATAGATGCATATGCTAGAAGACTACACATATATCCATCTAATGTGCTCACAATCAATAGGTTGAAAATAAACAGTAGAAACATTGTAACGCATCGCTCGTGGTGCAGATGGAGCAGAGTCGTTGTAGCGCCGCATGATCGAGGACTCAAGCGCCGCAGCCGAAGTGCGATGCCGAGCAGCCGCCTCCTGAACGTCGAGGAAGACGAGCCGTGACGGTGACGTGGAAGCAGTCGCGCCGAGCGCTTCCCAAAAACCTGATTCGTCCTCCCCGGTGCAAGAACGCGAGGACGGATGGTTTCGAGACTCGCTTCCGTCGCGGTGCACGCCGCAGACGGACGGGGCGAACTAGATGACGGCGCAGCGAGGAAATCGGCAAAATGCTAGGGCGCGAAAACTCTATATCTCCTGATGATAGCGACGCAGATATAAAGGAGCCTGGTAATCGCCTCAGAATCGAACATGACTCGAGGACGTGCCACGATCGGAGTCCATTACGGGATCTGTTACGGTGTCCTTATCTCATACTACAACCGCGATTCCGAGTAGCAAAAGAGTAATCTGCAAAAGGAGGCTGCTCCTACGCAAAGCCCTGGACCGGATTTCGGCGGACCATTCACGCAGGTACCGCACGCCCGCGCCCCCCGCCCCGCCTCGGCCCGTGCCCGAGCCCGGCCTGGCGAGGCGAGGCGAGCGCGCGCGTGTGTATTCTTTCTCCCTTTCTCCACATGGTTCTACCATGGTGGAGCACACTCCACTATTTAAACTAGTGCTCACCACTTTAGGCTAGCAATGTGGTACTATTGCTAGTGCACATGCTCCTCATGAGGTGGGCCTTTGAGATTTTCTAGGATGTATTGTCTCAATTAAATGGGCTTGGCCCAAATAATCCAACAATCCCCCACCAGATCTCAAAGTCCCACCGATACCTTGCCTGCTCCCAAAGTCGTTAATATACCAAAGATTTCGGTGACAATGGACTATGCCTTGAATTGCACCTAGGACTCCAAATTACACTCACCACAACTTGAACAATGGACTAAGCCTTGAATTGCAAGTTTTGTGCGATCGAGTTTCATTTAAAGCCTTAGGCGATACTAGGTCGCCAATAGGCTTCCTCGGGTGGAGCATATAAGTCGTACTCCATGGTCTCTTCATGAGCTTACTAGAGATTACCCAAGTCTCATAGACTGCGACTTTCAACAGTCAATCTCATATAGGTGTGTTCTTTCAAGATGCTCTGTAGGATGACATCTTCGCTAAATAAAGCCAACAGAACACATTAAGGCAAAAGCCAACCTGCCATACAGATTTCGAGAGTATTGCATCTTCACTTGGAACTAGTTAGAAAATTAATCTCCTCCAGTTAACCAGTAGCTTGTTTTTCCTATGTCCTAATTCACGGGATCTCCGATCACATAGGTTGGGTTACCGCTATGGTATAACTCACATGGGTCTCATGCCTAGTTCCTTTGATGCGTTATCTATCACATTCGTGATAGCCCTTTAGTGAAGGGATCTGCCAGGTTTTTAGCCATCTGGATATAATCCAATGCTATCACTCCTGAGTTTTTCAATTTCTGTGCATTTCAAACGTCTTTTCACATGTCTTGAGGATTTCAAGTTATCTTTAGAACTGCTTTCTTTAACAATAATCGCTTGATTGTCACAATTCATAAGAATGGCCGGTATTGGTTTTTCAACCACCTAAGATCCATCAAGAGTTCACGTAGCCATTCTCGCCTCAACAGTTGGTCGTATCCAATGCGCCAATTCTGCCTCCATAGTTGACCGTGTCAAAATAGTCTGCTTGCAAGACCTCCACGACACAGCGCCCCACCAAGTGTAAACACATATCCACGGTGGCCTTAATCTCATCAAAGATCGAGATCCAATTTGAATCACTATAACCCTCTAGTAATCAAGGGTACCCGGTATAGTGTATTCCATAATTTCTTGTACCCACCAAGTAACGCATAACTCTTTCGAAAGTGCACGCCAATGATCATCTCCTGTTAGAAGTAAATCGCTCAATTTGCTTACAAAGCAAATGAGATATCGAGCCTTGTTGTGCTAGCCAAGTACATGAGAGATCCAATGATCTGAGAGTATTTCATTTGATCTCTAGCAATTCTCTTGTTTTTCCGAAGAATCACACTTGGATCATAAGGTGTTGGAGAAGGCTTGCTATCCGAATAGCCAAACCGACTCAAAACCTTTTCCACATAATGGGATTGAGAAAGACTAATCCCATCCTCACCTTTGACTAACTTGATGTTCAAGATCACGTCAGCCTCTCCGAGATCTTTCATATCAAAATTTCCAGACAGGAAAGACTTGACCTCATTGATCACATCAAGGTTTGTTCCAAAGATCAAAATGTCATCCACATATAGGCACAGAATAACTCCCTCACCCCCACCATGGCGATAATACACACACTTGTCGGCTTCGTTTACAGCGAAGCCAGCATGTGTCAATGTTCTATCGAACTTCTCATGCCATTGTTTAGGTGCTTGTTTAAGGCCATAAAGAGATTTCAGTAACTTACACACCTTGCTCTCATGTCCGGGTAGCACAAATCCATCTGGCTGATCCATGTAGATCTCCTCATCTAGCTCTCCATTAAGAAAAGCTGTCTTCACGTCCATTTGATGGACAATGAGACCATGAGAGGCAGCCAAGGATAAAAGTACCCGGATGGTTGTGATCCTGGCAACAGGTGAATAAGTATCAAAATAATCCTCTCCTTCCTTTTGCGTATAACCCTTAGCCGCAAGTCTAGCCTTGTACTTTTCAATAGTACCATCAGGCCTTAGTTTCTTTTTGAACACCCACTTACAGCCCACAGGTTTGCAACCATAAGGCACTTCTGTGGGCTCCCAAGTTCCGTTAGACAGAATAGAATCCATCTCACTACGGACTGCCTCCTTCCAGTAGTCTGCATCAGAAGATGCATAAGCTTCTGAAATAGAGGTGGGAGTATCATCCACAAGGTACACAGTGAAATCATTACCAAAGGATTTAACCATCCTTTGTCTCTTGCTCCTCCTAGGAGCCTCACTGTCATCCTCCTCGAGGATTTTGCTCTGCATCTGCTCGTAATCCTCGCTTGTGCAATAGGTTCGGGAAGTATCTCAGGGTTTTGACTAGAAACGCTATGCAAATCTTTCATGGGAAATATGCCCTCAAAGAAGGTGGCATCTCTGGATTCCATGATTGTACCGACGATCATGTCAGATACCTCAGACTTTACTACTAAAAATCTATAGGCAATGCTCCGATGAGTGTATCCCAGAAAGACACAATCCACCTGCCTTAGGTCCAAGTTTGCGCTTTTTAGTTATGGGCACATTGACTTTCGCCAAGCAACCCCACGTGCAAGTATGAAAGTGATGGTTTTCTCCTTCCCATTCTTCATATGGGGTTTTCTCCTTATTCTTAGAAGGAACTTTATTCAAAAGCGTGACAAGAAGTCAACAGGCCTCCCCACCATTCCTTAGATAGATCTGCAGTTGTCCAACATGGCATTTACCAAATCGGTTAGAGTACGGTTCTTTCTTTCGGCAACCCCATTAGATCAAGCGAATAGGAGGTGTCCTCTCATGAATAATTCCATGTTCCTTACAGAATAAGTCGAACTCAGTAGAGAAGTACTCACCGCCACGATCTGACCTAAGCCTTTTGATTTTTCTTTCTAATTGATTTTCAACTTCAGCCTTATAGACTTTGAAGTAGTCTAAAGCCTCATATTTAGTTTTCAATAGATAAACATAGCAGTATCTAGATGCATCATCAATCAGAGTCATGAAATATCTTTTTCCTCCTTTAGTCAACACACCATTCATCTCACAAAGATCTGAATGTATGAGTTCTAATGGTGCCAAGTTTCTCTCCTCCGCTACCTTGTGAGGTTTGCGAGGTTGCTTTGATTGCACACAACTTTGGCACTTAGAACCTTTGACAGTAGGAATTTTTGGAATTAAATTCATACTAGCGAGCCGAGTCATACAACCAAAATTTAAATAACATAACCGTGAGTGCCAAACATCGGCTTCACCTCCATTGGAAATATCACAAATATGGTTCACAACTTTATTGCAGAAATCGTAAAGGAAAAAGCGGAACAAGCCTCCGCATTCATAGCCTTTACCAATAAAAAGTCCATGCTTAGACACGACTACTTTATTAGACTCAAACACCACTTTGAACCCTTCTCTACATAGAAGGGAGCCGACTGACAGTTTTTATTTATTGAGGGGACATGTCAGACGTTCTTTAGTCAGCACGATCTTTCCCGAAGTAAACTTCAGATCTACCGTGCCAACACCAAGAACGAAGCATTCGAGCTGTTTCCCATCAACACGAGCAATCCCGCACGACTGGTAAGAAGAGAACAAAGAGAGATCAGCACACACATGAACATTAGCTCGGTATGAATCCACCAATCGGTGGTCCGATTTCTTGAAAGAACAATAGGTGCGTTACCATACCCGAAGTTCCTCCTCCAAGATTGCCAATGGTCACGTTGATGCACTTTGAGTTCTGTCCTTGCTCACCCTTCTCGCCCTTGCGATTTGGACACCTGCTTGGCCCTGTCCAATCTCACCGCAAACAAAGCAGGCTTCTCATCTTTGTTCATTGACTTCTTCTTCTTGAAATTAGTGGTTTGTTTGGCTTTATTTTTCCCTTTGTTCTTGCCATGTGAGAATTGTTGCACTACATTGGCGCTAGACGCCCCTCGATTCCTTTCACAGTGCATCCTTAGCTCGAGCTTTCTCCTCAACATCTAGAGACGCAATCAGATTCTCAACAGAAATCTCTTGTCTCTTATGTTTTGTAGATGTGGCAAAATTCCTCCATGAAGGAGGTAATTTGGCAATAATGCCCCTAGCCACAAACCTGTCGAGTAATCGATTTTGAGAAGTTCGAGTTCCTGGCGAGAACTCGTATCTCATGAGCCTGCTCAACTACTGAGCGGTTATCCACCATCTTGTAGTCATGATATTGCTCCATGATATACAATTCACCGCCAAAGATCGGAAGCACCGAACTTAGCATTCAAAGCATCCCATAGTTCCTTCGCCTCTTTAATGTGCATATACACATCGCATGCAGACGATCGGCAAGAACACTAAGAACGGCTCCCACAAAGAGTGTGTTGGCATCCCGATATGCCTTCTCCTTTTCAGAGTTGGTTCCATATCCTTTGGTTTGCCGTTCGACACCCGTAACACGTTCATAGCCGTAAGCCACAAGGTGACCCTTGTCCGCCATCTTTTGAAGTGCACAGGTGAATTTTTCCGCCTCGGTGCCTCGGCAAAGCCAGCCATTGATAAACCTAAGCGCCTATAATCAGGTTTTGGATTGTTAGAAATAAAGGCACATTTAGGTTTAATTTAATCCAAAAGTAAATCATGAACAACATGTGATTGACTATCGGTAACGAATAACAGGAGCATACCATAGATGCATATGCTAGAAGACTACACATATATCCATCTAATGTGCTCACAATCAATAGGTTGAAAATAAATAGTAGAAACATTGTAACGCATCGCTTAGGTGTGCGAGATGGAGCGATGAGTCGTTGTAAGCGCGCGTCTGATCAGGGGCGAGCGCGCCGCAATCGAAGTGCGATGCCGAGGCCCGCTCCTGAACGTCGAGGAAGACGAGCCGTGACGGTGACGTGGAAGCAGTCGCGCCGAGCGCTTCCCAAAAACCTGATTCGTCCTCTCCCGGTGCAAGAACGCGAGGACGGATGGTTTCGAGACACCTTTCCGTTCATTTGGTGCACGCCGTCTGGGACGAAGCGAACTTGATGACGGCGCAGCGAGGGAAACTGGCAAAACGCTAGGGCGCAGAAAAACTCTATATCTCCCAGATGACAGCGACGCAGTATATAAAGGAGCCCTGGTAACAGTCCGTAACCGAACACGACTCGAGGACGTGCCACGATCGGAGTCCATTACGGGATCTGTTACGGTGTCCTTATCTCATACTACAACCGCGATTCCGAGTAGCAAAAGAGTAATCTGCAAAAGGAGGCTGCGCCTACGCAAAGCCCTGGACCGGATTTCGGCGGACCATTCACGCAGGTGCCGCACGCCCGCGCCCCCCGCCCCGGCGAGGCGAGGCGAGCGCGTGTGTATTCTTTCTCCCTTTCTCCACATGATTCTACCATGGTGTAGCACACTCCACTATTTAAACTAGTGCTCACCACTTTAGGCTAGCAATGTGGTACTATTGCTAGTGCACATGCTCCTCATGAGGTGGGCCTTTGAGATTTTCTAGGATTTATTGTCTCAATCAAATGGGCTTGGCCCAAATAATCCAACAATCCCCCACCAGATCTCAAAGTCCCACTGACAGTCTTGCCTGCTCCCAAAGTCGTTAATATACCAAAGATTTCGGGACAATGGACTATGCCTTGAATTGCACCTAGGACTCCAAATTACACTCACCACAACTTGAACAATGGACTAAGCCTTGAATTGCAAGTTTTGTGCGATCGAGTTTCATTTAAAGCCTTAGCTGATACTAGGCTGCCAATAGGCTTCCTCGGGTGGAGCATATAAGTCGTACTCCATGGTCTCTTCATGAGCTTACTAGAGATTACCCAAGTCTCATAGATGCAGACTTTCAACAATCAATCTCATATAGGTGTGTTCTTTCAAGATGCTCAGTAGGATGACATCTTCGCTAAATAAAGCCAACAGAACACATTAAGGCAAAAGCCAACCTGCCATACAGATTTCGAGAGTATTGCATCTTCACTTGGAACTAGTTAGAAAATTACTCTTCTCCAGCTAACCAAGAGCTTGTTTTTCCTGTGTCCTAATTCACGGGATCTCCGATCACATAGGTTGGGTTACCGCTATGGTATAACTCACATGGGTCTCATGCCTAGTTCCTTTGATCGCTATCTATCACATTCCGTGATAGCCCTTTAGTGAAGGGATCTGCCAGGTTTTTAGCCATCTGGATATAATCCAATGCTATCACTCCGAGTTTTTCAATTTCTGACGGACTTCAAACGTCTTTTCACATGTCTTGAGGATTTCAAGTTATCTTTAGAACTGTTCACTTTAACAATAACTGTTTGATTGTCACAAATCATAAGAATGGCGGTATTGGTTTTTCAACCACCGGAAGATCCATCAAGAGTTCACGTAGCCATTCTCGCCTCAACAATGGTCGTATCCAATGCATCAATTCTGCCTCCATAGTTGACCGTGTCAAAATAGTCTGCTTGCAAGACCTCCACGACACAGCGCCCCACCAAGTGTAAACACATATCCACCGGTGGCCTTAATCTCATCAAGATCGAGATCCAATTTGAATCACTATAACCCTCTAGTCTTGAAGGGTACCTGTATAGTGTATTCCATAATTTCTTGTACCCACCAAGTAACGCATAACTCTTTTGAGTGCACGCCAATGATCATCTCCGGGTTAGAAGTAAATCGGCTCAATTTGCTTACAAGAAATGAGATATCGTGCCTTGTTGCGCTTAGCCAAGTACATGAGAGATCCAATGATCTCGAGAGTATTTCATTTGATCTCTAGCAATTCTCTTGTTTTTCCGAAGAATCACACTTGGATCATAAGGTGTTGGAGAAGGCTTGCTATCCGAATAGCCAAACCGACTCAAAACCTTTTCCACATAATGGGATTGAGAAAGACTAATCCCATCCTCACCTTTGACTAACTTGATGTTCAAGATCACGTCGACCTCTCCGAGATCTTTCATATCAAAATTTCCAGACAGAAAGACTTGACCTCATTGATCACATCAAGGTTTGTTCCAAAGATCAAAATGTCATCCACATATAGGCACAGAATAACTCCCTCACCCCCACCATGGCGATAATACACACACTTGTCGGCTTCACATAAATGGCCAAAGATGTGTCAATGTTCTATCGAACTTCTCATGCCATTGTTTAGGTGCTTGTTTAAGGCCATAAAGAGATTTCAAGAACTTACACACCTTGCTCTCATGTCCTGTAGCACAAATCCATCTGGCTGATCCATGTAGATCTCCTCATCTAGCTCTCCATTAAGAAAAGCTGTCTTCACGTCCATTTGATGGACAATGAGACCATGAGAGGCAGCCAAGGATAAAAGTACCCGGATGGTTGTGATCCTGGCAATAGGTGAATAAGTATCAAAATAATCCTCTCCTTCCTTTTGCGTATAACCCTTAGCCGCAAGTCTAGCCTTGTACTTTTCAATAGTACCATCAGGCCTTAGTTTCTTTTTGAACACCCACTTACAAAACCCACAGTTTGCAACCATAAGGCACTTCAGGCTCCCAAGTTCCGTTAGACAGAATAGAATCCATCTCACTACTGACCGCCTCCTTCCAGGATTCTGCATCAGAAGATGCATAAGCTTCTGAAATAGAGGTGGGAGTATCATCCACAAGGTACACAGTGAAATCATTACCAAAGGATTTAACCATCCTTTGTCTCTTGCTCCTCCTAGGAGCCTCACTGTCATCCTCCTCAGGATTTTGCTCGGGTATCTGTTCAGAATCCTCAGTTTGTGCAATAGGTTCGGGAATTATCTCAGGGTTTTGACTAGAAACGCTATGCAAATCTTTCATGGGAAATATGCCCTCAAAGAAGGTGGCATCTCTGGATTCCATGATTGTACCGACGATCATGTCAGATACCTCAGACTTTACTACTAAAAATCTATAGGCAATGCTCCGATGAGTGTATCCCAGAAAGACACAATCCACTGTCTTAGGTCCAAGTTCCCCAAGTTAGGCATTTGGTTCATTGAGGAAGCTTTACAAGAAACTCACTGATTATGGACTCCCGGCCCTGAGCTAGGAATCTCAGCTCCCATGGAGGAGAGACCTCGACCGCATATTCTTTCATACAAGGTGCTGCTACACCTTGACCAGGTACTGGATTACGACCCTCTGGATGACAGTCCGCCGTACTTTGCGTCTGGCCTTCGCACAAGGCATAGCGACATCAGCGAGGAGAAGTCCAACGTATCCTCGGATGAAGAATGGCCAAGGTGCCATATCTTTTCGTGGCTATTGTTAGAAAATAATCTTGTATTTGGTTAAGAGTTCAACTAGGATAAAGTGGTATAGTAAAATAAGGAAATAGGAGATGGATTAGGATAGAGAAGTAGAGTTTTAGTCTGTTACATGGGTTATAATTTTTGTATAAATATAGAGGTAGGGTTGAGTTTTGTAAGCAAGAAGCAAGCACGAAAAATAAGAGAGAAATAAAAATAAAATTATCACAAAGATTTTGAGTCTCTGGTCCAATAACTACCAGGAGTCGTCGATGGAGACCTCCCCCCTTGTTATGCTGTGCACAATCGCCTTCAATACAGGACACGTTCTGTGCACAACCTCCTTCAATACTGGACAAGCGAGAGGTCGCCACCGAGAGGAGGCGGAAGCCGCAAAAGGAGCTCTGGATGGGATGTGCCACCAACAGGCGAGTAGTTGCATCAGTACCAACAGCGCAGGAATGTACATCATGGGGTGCCATCCCATTCTGGCAGAGGCCGCGGCGGGGGACAACACCACGGACGCTCCCACCCATCGGCTAGAACAGCTAGGGAAAGAACAAGGTCTCCTAGAACCAGAAGAGAACACCTGCAACAAGACAGCGCAAGAACTGCTCTGCAAGAACGGGCTAACGACAACCACAAGGACTCGGTTAGCTTCAACGTGGAGTCACGGGAACTCATCACTCACCCAGGACAACCGGGAAGCTTCACATAGTTAAGGCTGGTTTTATGACTCCGGTAGAGAGCTCTTCGTGAAGCCACAACAAATCTTACGAGGTTGCGGAAACGAAGGAAATAAATTCTGTGGACCTGGTATGCAAACTTCTTCCGGTGCATACTTGATGTTGATTGATGTCACGTGCATAATCCTGCAATACAACGCAACGACAATAAGTCTAAAATAAGCAAACAAAATTGCATCGAAATAAGCGCAAAGTATTTATTTCTACCTGAATTAAGTCGTGACGTTGGATTGTATGATTGTCCACGTGGCATCAATCAGCATCAGGTATGCACGGAAAAAAGTTTGCATACCAGCTCCATGGAATTTAAGCCCTGTTTGGTACGGTTCCAGATTCTAGTATAAACGGAAACGGTTCCATATTCTTGGCAGAAACGTTTCAGGTAGAATCAGAATCACTGTCTGGAAACCGTTTAGCTAGCTGTCTGGATTCTGTGAATCGGGTGGAACGAGGTTGAGAGCGATTCGGCCCCGGCATGAAAAAAGAAGAAACGTTCTGAGGAGAATCGTTCCAAGCTTTAGCCTGTTTGGTTGGGTTTCCTATATTCTAGTAGAAACGGCCCGGTTCCAAGTTGCCAAACGGAGCCTTATTTTCGGAAACGAAGCACCACCACAAGGCAACAGGTAACACGTAGGAGCTGCATGTGGGGCCGTTTGCAGCAACAATCGCGGGCGCCGATTGTTCGCATCTGAGTTAGCCCATGAAGGTTGCATAATTCAGCACAAATGCCTTATGGATGTGTATCGTTGATCGCTGAGACAAAGATCCTGTTTGATAGAGCTTTAGTTTTATTAGATCCGTGAATCTGGTGGAGTTGGGTATTCCTAGCTCCACCAAATCTGTGGAGTTGGAGTTGTGCATATATTAGAGTGGTTAACTGGATCATCTTGTTTACATTTTAGATTAAAAAATATAAACTTAAATTACTTTATTTTAGCCTATAAGTTTCAGATTTAAGTTGAAGTTAAAATCTAGAGCTCTGTTAAACAGGGCTAAAGTTATCACACAAATATTAGTTGAAAAAATTAACAAAGGTACATCGTCACAAAATAACGAGCAACAGGTAGAATTGGCGTTAAAGACAACAATGCAAAGATGCTTAGTCCAATCTAATTGAAAAACAAAGGGCCGCACAACTGCACCAAACGGGAGCAGATTCAGTCGAACACACGACGCATCTCTGAAATTATAATCAGAAACAGAGATCCAATCTAGGTACATAACCAGAAACCTAACCAAGAAAAATCCGATAAACTTGAACAAAATTATAGCACCGCAACCAACATTGCCGGCTTGCCGAACAACTGCAGCAAACAGGAGCAGATTCAGTCGAATACATGACGCATCTCCAAAATTCTAATCTGAAACAGATATACAATATAGGTACATAACTAGAAAAGCTACCGAGGAAAATTCCGATCAACTTAAACGATTGTCAAAACTACTGAGCAGCGGGGACCCAACGTGGGGCATGGGGTTCAGTTAATCAATAAATACTAGTTAATCTGATTCGTTGGATCGAATATAATGAACGGTCCATATTGAATTTAGTGTACCATAAAAGAGCTCTATAATTTAGCCATTAGGGATTAGGATTTGGGCCTTCGTGCTAATTGTCATCTTTTTTTTTTCGAAATTTGCGGCAGGAGCTCAGCCTATTCAATTAAGCAAGGAAGAAGAACAAAGTCGTACAAATAGATCAACAGGAAACCACTAGACAGGGGTGGCGTCCCAACAGTTCAGAAATGAACCTAGAAAACAACACTAATTCTTGCAACAACAAACGTCAGCCGTTTGAAGTCATGGCGACGGCAAAAGTGGACAGATCCCGGAGAGTAGATGTAAGAACGTTCTGGACGGAGGAACACGTTCCCTGAAAGATGCGTGCATTACGTTCTTTCCACAAGTTCCAGAATCCAAAAATTACGACACCATTTAACGCTCGATGAGCCTCCTTAGGAGTGGTTGATTGAACCTTTTGCCACCAATCCGCAATAGAGACCTGGGAGTCGCTGATCAAACTGTTGAGTCTAGAAAGGCCAAACTTTGAAAGGAGCAGGAACCAAAAAAGTCTCGCAAAGGCGCAGTGGATCAGGAAGTGCTTTGCCGTCTCAGGTTCCAAGTTGCAAAAACGACAAAAGGGGTTATGTGGCCAACCTCTGCGAGCCAAATTGTCCGCTGTTATTATGTTGTTATCTTCGAATTAGAGTTTGGTTGCGTGCCTAAGATTGTTGTTATTATGTTCTTGTTTATTTATCTACTATTCTTAGTAACCATGGTAAGCGAGCAGTTCCCTAAGGGCCAGGGTTTGTAGGTAGCCGTGTAGTGTTAGAAATTACGGAGATGATCAATCTAATATTCACACTTGCTTTTGTATTTCTTCGATACTAGAGTTTGCCTATCTTTCCTCCATACTATTGACTCGAAGGGCTCCGATGCTCCATAAGTCGGTGCAAGCCAATGCAGTAATAAGTGGTGCGTGGAACATTGATCGGCAGCCTCCGTGACAATGGAAGCGGCAAAGATCAGCTTTTAGAAGCAAGTAAAAGTTGAGGAGTTTGTCATAGCCATGAAGTTTGAGGCACTATTCCGGTATGGAAATACGAAGAAGGACGGGGTTCTGCCGTAGAAAACGCTGACGTGGGCAGCGCGAGAGCTCCCGCATTCCTTCTCCTATAAGATAGTTAATATTCCGGTGGTAAACCATGATGACACAATAAATCCTTAATTGCGAGGGTGACATGTACCGTGCAACGCGTGAGAGGGACGAGAGAGGTTCTCCTATACGATATATGTTTGAGGAAGATGTATTTTAGAGTGTGCCGCCTAATAGAACTCTTTAAGATTATAATCGCTCTACATATTTAGATCGTTGTTATCATCCCTATGATTATCTAACATTGCATGTGAAACTAATACCTTATGCTCTATTCTCATCCCTAGCACAATCTTCTCGTAGCCATGACCTTAGCTATGGTTTTAGCTTTTATTGTTAGTTTTTTTAATATTGCTCTCCATCGTAATTGCAACCCTTCATGGTTAAAGCATCTCCAAGAGAGATTTCTAAAAAGAAGCCCTAAACTTCAATATAAGACCCCAACTAATTGGATTTAAAGCTTCAAAGAAATGTTCACTTCAGTAATTAAGCCCTAAAACCCAACTACCATCTAATTAGATAGAGTCGAATCACAGAGTTGCTAAACATAGCTACTCGTCTAGGAGTCCTAAAACAATTTGCTAAATTTTAACAATTTAAGGTCCTTGTTGAAGTTGATCTTTTCACTTAAAAGCCCTATAATTTAAATTAGGACCATATTTAGAACCCCTCTTGAATATGCTCTTATGCCTTTTAATTAGTTGCTTGACAACAGGTAGATATTCCACACGTCGTCTGGGATTCGATATAAAAATGCGTAAGCCTAATAAGAGCTGCAACTGCAACTAGTTATTCCACGCCTCATTTTCAGGGCAACCGGCAACATGACAACAGACTATGAACATGCTCCTTCTAACATGAGGACACACAAGCCAAGTTTCTACCAAAATAAGAACGTTAAGGAGGAGTGTCGAATCGGAATCACAACATAAAAATGGCCATTGATTCAGCGACACTCTAATGCTTCAAACCAACAACCAGTTTTAGCATACATTTAATTCAATTGACTTGACAATGCATATGCTGTTTTATCATTTTAACAATCTAGTCAAGCATGACAGGTTTATGAAGAGTCTAAGACTCGAGACATAATTAAGCAACACTTTGCAAGTTTGCAGCGCTTGCAATCAGGCTTGCTTTCCTGAGAACTGGCATTTACCGAATAGTGTAGGCTAGAAATTGCACCAGAGTAGACAGATACAGATGCCTCAGTAACGGTATTTCGTGGAGTAGTCCTTTGGAGCAATCACTAGACCACGGCCCTTCCGAGCACCCCTATAAACAGTCTCCACAATGTCGATGAACTCCTGCTTGTCCTTCATGGCCCAGTTGATCTTGTTATTGTTTCCAGTCCCAAGATCAATCATGATGTGCTTGTTTCGGAAGAAGAACATCACGGTTGATGGATCATACAGCTCATACATGGTGTTGAAGTCAGGAACCTCAGTGATGTCAACCAGGTAGATGACCGCAAAGTTCTTTATGGTCTCAGCTACTGCTGCCAACACTTCATCCATCTAATAGATAAACAAGTACTAAGTCAGAATAAATTTTACAGCATACAACAGTGCTAAAATTGATGTGCAACAAAAGGATAAGACAAAGTAAAACTGCAGCGCAGAAAAATAAAACAGCTTAACACATGGAAATATATTTTGCAAAACATTGAAATTTAAAAGAAGTTGCCCCCTGAATAAAAAAAATTATCCATTAATCCATCTTTCAACTTTGAAATTTGAACACAATCACCTGACAAAAATGCGTGGAAAGGTAGACTCCTTTCATTTTAGCTTCAATTTTGCGAAAAGGCGAAACCTAAGTAATTGTTGATGCGAAATTAAAAGCTTTACTTTTTCTAAGGAATGAAACATCCTGAATTTCTCCCATTGTTGGAACCTGGAACTAACAAATTGAACTCTAAAAATAGATAGGATTAGGGAATTTGTATGAGAAATAACTCTTATCTGAAAACAAGACCTAAACAGTGGTATACATCGGAGGGAGTAGTGCAACTGAAAAGCAGGAAGGCTGTAGAACAATCTGTTCCCATACCAATAAGATAAGTTTCTTCAAAAAAATATCAATCAGTTAAAGCAGCACTTGTGCCCCAATAACCCTAAAACCCAGCTGAGCTATTAGTATTACCTATCTCACAAATGATCCTTCATGAGAACACAGATGAGTACAGCTGCTAAGGTACCAAGATTGCTGAACAGTTAGATACCATAAGAACCAGTAAGCAGAAGTAAAGAAGCAGTGCTCCTAGATCCCTAAATCTCACGGAACCATCATAAAATTCCTCCCAGTTTTGTAGAAACATGGAACTAAAAAAGTGACCTCTGAAAATAGAAAGGTTGAAGGCAACAACTCTGCAGTGTTCAGGAAGCTGTATGAGAAATAATACTTATTTGAAGAACAAAACCAAAACAGGGGTGTCCATCCTAGGAAGTAATACACCTGCCAATTACCAAGGTTGGCTGTAGAACAATATGTTTCCATATCAATCAAGCAAAACAACACAAGTGCCCCGCTATACCTCAAATCCACCTAGGGAATCATTATTGCTATCTCGCAACAAATCCTTATTGGAATTTGCCAATTAACATGAGAACACAGGGGCACAGCCGCTAAAATAGCAAGATTGCTGAACAACTAGTTGCTATACGAATCAGCAAGCAGAAGTACAGGAGTAGAGCTCCAAGATCCCTAAATTTAACCTATGCAGTTTTTTTTAGAACAAGCTCGCCTAGGTCTCACGATAGTCAACAAATCACTACCCGATTTCACGACTTCAGGGCTCGCCGATTCCCATGCTTCAGGAATCGATCAGAAATCGGTAGCCCCAATCCAAATGACACTTGCCACGAATTCAGACAACCAATCGACGAATCAACCACAAACAACAATTGATAGGCATCGTGGAAGGATCTATCCGCACACAACGGAGTTGCATCGATTGATCCAGACAGGCCACGAGCGGTAGCATGTTCAGCTGCTCAAAAGCTATGGCTAGGGTTAGGAGAGGTCAACAGGAGAATGGGTGCCCACCTGCATGCGAGAAAATTGATAATTTGCCACCGCAAAGATGAGCCCTTGTCCAAATGCCACTACGGTCGTGGAACACTTTAAAATGCCACTCGAAACAACACCATCTCGCCCACGATGCCATTCTGGCCATTTTGCTGCAGTTTTGACTATTTTGCCCCTCGGTCGGTGCTTGAACTTGGTTGGACCGGTTGGTTGTTTCTCACCGAGTAGACCCAAGCGAGGAGCTCTCCTCGCTCTCCATTCTCTTCGTTCTCAGCTCTCCCTCCTCGAGACCGGCGACGGAGACAAACATAGCGATGGCAAGCTGCGCACAGGCAAACTCTAGGCGGATGTCGCAGAGGAGCATGTCGGCCCATTCTGGTGTGAGGGGCGCTTCTTCGATCTTTGCAATGTCGGCCCTAGTGGGCTGCCATGGATTGCCCTAGGTGCGGCGGCCGTATTTTGGAGCTCGTGTCCCGATCGAAGAAGAACCAGAAAAACTTTTTCAAATGCTGGGAGGAATGAGCAAGAGGTGAGTCCAATTCATGAACTTTTTTGTGATTTTTGTTTGGTTTTTTAGGGTTTGTGGGAGAGATCGGTTTGTGGCTTAATGTGGTTGTTTTGCTGATGTCAGATTCCTGGGAGGTGTTTATTTTACATGTGGCGTGATCAATATGCTGAATTCATCGCAAACGAAGCTATCACCGAAGGCGAGAAAATTGATAATATGCCACGCCTGAATGATCCAATCAATGAAGGGGCATGTACTGATTGCTTCAATGTGGATTGTAGGATGGAGAAACGTGTTAACCATGTTGTTGATAAGAACATGTTACAGTTGCTCCAGATGTGTCGTATTCTTGTTGTGAGCAATGTACTTATTGCAGCATTGGTTTTGTTGGGTGTGGCTGTGATGCTAGTTAAGTGAGTTGTGTTAGTTATGTAACTAGGTTGTGAAGATCTGAACTACAGTGTGAACTCTGAACTAGTTAATGTAGTATTTGATTGCAATTGTCTTTGAATGTTTATCATCAGTGCTTATCTCTATATATATGCTCCTACAGCACAGTTGTGAACTCTGAATGCAATTGTGTGCACAGTTGGCTGAATGTTTATCATCAGTGCTTATCTCTATATATATGCTCCTACAACATAGTTGTGAACTCTGAATGCAATTGTGTGCACAATTGGCTGAATGTTTATCATCAGTGCTTATCTCTATATATATGTTGTTTCATCTATGGTCTACTGTGTGAACTTCCTCCATATCACTCACAAGCAACTTGCTTCAAAGACCGGAACAAAGACAGTTGATATTCCTTGAAATAAGACAGTTGAAACAAATCAACGAGGATAAGTTTAATATTCTGGATGCTTCACATAGCAAATCGGACAAGCCTCTGGAGTCATCTTCATCTGCTCCTGATTTGAAACCCTTGTTTTCCACTGCATTAAGCAGCTCCGAAATTTTGAATCCGCATCTGCTCCCAAGGCCAATCATGCACTTCATTCTACACTGAGCAATGCAATCAAAACAGATGATTCTTCATCTGCTTCCGATGTGAAGTCTTCAGGTGTTACCATGTCAAACAACTCAAGTAATCCAGATAAATCTGTTGGCTGCTTGCAAGATACAGTATTGCAATTGTAATGATATTGAAAATGAAATGAACAAACCACAGGCATGTCAGGATATTTTAAACTCAACAGTTGCTGGTGGTGTATCTGATCTTTTTGGTGACAAAATTCATGTGGTTCATGTACCGAAAGATGTTAGGACAAAGAGTATCATGGATTGCTAGAACAAACATTGGAACAAAAACAGTTGAGTTCACACACATTGCTACAACAAAGATTGCTAGAACAAAGGCAGTTGAGTTCACACACACATTGGAACAAAGACAGTTGAGATCACACACACATTGCTACAACAAAGATTGCTAGAACAAAGACATGTAGTATTAGGCCTTCTAAACTCTACACACAAGGACATCTAAACTCCACAGATTCCAAATGGAGCAAACTGATCTTCCACAAGGATTCAAGCCTTCTTTTTCTTTGGGTCATCTTCTTCCTGGATTGGGTCTTTTTTGTAGGAGTAGTCTGAGATGCCTGTGTAGGGGTAGGCTCAGTGGATGTGTTGTTCAACCCACTATGCATGCTGCAAAAGACAGTTGAAATAAGTTCAGATTTGTTTATGGTTTAGAATATATTCATAGCATACCTTCTTGTGACCACTCCAGGGTTGTCGTGCACAGTAGTTTGTTTATTAGGGGTGCTGGCATACACTTTGCTCCTGCTCTTCCTCTTCCTACAATAGTTCATGCATTACAAAACAGTTCAAATAATTAGAAAATAGTATACTCATGCATTTGATAAGCACAGTTAGTAAATCTTACCTTTTCTTAGTACCATTTAGTGGACACTTGTAGCTTGCTTGTCTATGACCAACCTCCCCACATCTCTTACACTTCATTGGGCCTCTGATCATTGTTTTCTGTTTTCCATTGTTTCCCTGCTTGGCACTAGAGCTGCTGCCACCTTCAAGAAAACCTTTCATCCTAAGCTTTCTTTGCCTTCCAACTCCCCTTTTGCCCAGTGGTGCTCCTACTTCATATAATAAGTCTACCTGTGGCCATTGTGCCTTGTCAGTCATGGGTTCTATGCGTCCAGCATATGCAGCCTTAAATTTGGCAACAATATAGTAGTCATGCACATAGTCTTCCATGTTATACACCCTATGGGTAGTGATACTTGCAAGTGCATGGTCACAATGCTTGCCAGTATGCTGCCACTCACGGCAAGTACATTGATGTTCATACTCTTTGACCACATGCCTCTCACCAGAACTATTGTCCCAAACCTCTGCAACTACCCTATCTGCTTTGACTACTCTTATGTGTCCTAGGCCTCTAGTTCTTGCCTTTAGATGAACTATCACTACATGAAGTATCCTACCATCAAACCTATTAGCAATCCTCTTTCTTTTTTCCCAAAGAACCATTATCATTTCCCTTAGCTTGTCTGCAAGGTCAACAACAGGGAGGTCCTTGATGTCCCTGATCCAATTATTAAAACATTCGGCCAAGTTATTATTGATGTAGTCACATTTCACCTCTGTATTGAACATACACCTCATCCACTTCAACCTATGCCATTTATTCAAGTAGTCAGATACCCTAGGACATTGCCGCTGAATTGATTCCATATGTTTATCATGCACATCAACCCTGTATGCCCTTGCTGCAGGGTACATTTCACTAAAAGTGCCACCATGGAATTGCTTTACAAAGTTCTGCATCATATGCCTAAAACACTCCCTCTTCTCTACATGAGGGAATACCTTGCTAGTAGCGTTTTCTAAGCCTTTACATGCATCTGTACATATGGCCAACAGGGGAAGTTCTCCTAATGCCTTGTCAAGCTGAGTCATCCACCAAGTCCAATTATCTTCAGTTTCAGAATCAAAGAAACCAAAAGCTACAGGGTACATCCAGTTATGGCCATCCAAAGCTGTAGCAGCAGCCAATTGACCATTCCACCTTCCATTAAGGGCAGTGCTATCAATGCTAAGGTATGGTCTACACCCATTGACAAACCCCTCAATGCATGGTCTCAGTGCACAAAAAAACCTATGGAAATACACACTTCCATCTACACATCTAGTGCCTATCTCTACAACACTTCCAGGTGACCTATTTATGACCTCTGCCTTCCATCTATAAAGCAACTGAAATGATTCCTCCCAACTACCATACATTTCCCTAAGAGCTCTTTGTTGCCCCTTCCAAACAGTGTCATAAGCTAGGGATCTGTGGTATTGACCTTCTAGGTTTTTTTGCAAGTCCCGAGCACCAAGAGTAGGGTTATCTCGAAGAATAGGAACAACCCTTTCGGCAACCCATGCTTGAGTTGTTGTAGTTCCGCTAACTCTGCTGCTAGAAGCGCATGTGTGCGTCCCTTTCAATACTGACACCTGCAATCAAGACATACAAGCTCATTAGATGCATAAACTTGAAACCACAATTTACACATTTCATGACATAAATAACATGTTAGCATAGAAATAATAAAAGGTTGATACCATTATCGTTTTCATATCATTTATCCTTCGTCCAACAATCCTCCAAGGACAACCTTCAGCTTTGCAGTACCCTCTGAATCTTGCCTGATCAGTTTTTTCAATTCCCAACTCAAACTCCTCATTTATTGCAAACTGCCTGACAACTAGCCTGAACTCTTTCATGGATGGATATAGGGTGCCTAGTTCCATTTTGGGGTGGTCCTTGTCATAGGAAATACACACTTCTTCTGGCATGGAGTCATCAACAACAATGGCAGCATCTTGGAGACAATGTCGAGCATCATTTGAGTTTCTAGATCCTCCCCCTGCACTTTGCCCCTCATCAGTCCTTACCCTATCATCATTGCTTCTATCATCATTGCTTCTCCTTGTATCCTCCTCTCTTAATCCCAGTAAAACAAACAACTGATCCTCAGTCATCTGTTCTATTCTACCTTCCTCATCTTGCGATTCTTCAATCCTTATATTATCCCAGTCAATTGCCTCTCCACTTGATACACCAGTACCACTACCCAACACTAAGGCCAATGCATCACGACTGCCCATTGCATCTACATTACTAGCCATTGCATTTGCAACAACAACTTCTTCTTCACCACTAACATCATCATGCGGTGGAGTCCATGGCAATGACCAATCTACTGTACTATCTATCCATGCATCTAATCTAGCATCCCTCACTGTGTCCACGCCCTTGGGGTTCAACTCGCCGAGCTCGCTGGGATCCCGCGAGATCATCACTACGCTAGGGTTTCATGCACAGAACAAAAGAAGAAAACTACAGATCAAAACAAGAGAGAGAAACCCCAGTGGGTAGGATGAGCCTTCTCACAGGGAAACATGGTCTCACCTTCACAAATCGGCGCCGCCGCAACTCCGTCGCCGGTCCGGTGAAGACAGCCATCCAATGGGGAGGAGATGAGATTGGGTCTCGGAGGAGGAGATGAGATTGGGTCTTGGAGGAGATTGAGCTCAAGCACTGACCGAGGGGCAAAATGGTCAAAACTGCAGCAAAATGGCCGGAATGGCATCGTGGGCGAGATGGTGTTGTTTCGAGTGGCATTTTAAAGTGTTCCACGACCGTAGTGGCATTTGGGCAAGGGCTTATCTTTGCGGTGGCAAATTATCAATTTTCTCCCTGCATGCACGTCTCGTCCCAGTCGTGGCCGAAGCGGACGATGACGAGGCGCTCCTCCTCGGTGAGGATGGCCTGATCTACCGCCCACCCAGAGTGCAGGTGCGGCAGCAGGTACGACATCTTCATCGCCGGCGGCGGCTAAGATCGGTGACTTTCGCGGCTGCTTGCTGGGGGCTGATTCGCGTGGGGATCTGGGCAATGCACAAGAACGGCCGGTAGATAGAAGAGTCTAGAGGGTTGTATGTAATGGGGTCCACGTGACAGTGGAGCTAAGAGAAGCTGATATACATGTTGTTATACGCCGCTTAGGGCATTCTAACCTCACGCGTTTGGAAATAACGCGGTTGACCTGGACCGTTCGATCTTGATCGGGCGGTCGAGATCCGATCGGGTTTCACCGCGTCTCTGGGGGTGACGTGGCTTGACCCGGCGAGCGGCACGTGGCTCAATCTACGCCGTTCGATTTGGATCGAACGGCCGAGATTACATCTAATGCTACAACGTGAGTTAACCCTAGCTGTACGATCTAGATCTAACGGCTGAGATCTATCCAAGCATGATGCAGTTCACGACCACGCGGCTTAATTAAAGCCATTAGATTTAGATCCAACGGTTGAAAACAGATCTAAAACCGAAACGTGGAATTTTACCTTCGGGCGACGTGGACGAATCTGGGCCTTTGGATCTTGATCGGACGGTGCACAAAGCTCGCGAGGTCGGCGATGTCCACGATGGAGCTGGCTGGCCGAAGATGAAGACGACGACCACCCGAACGGCGTTGCGGGCACGCTCCGGCGAAGTGGATGGTACCCCCCGACGCTGCTCGATGTGGTGGATCCGAATCTGGGCTCGATGGCAGCGGAGGACGGCGGACGGCGGTGGAAACAACAGAGAACCGCTGCGGAACCCTAATCCAACTACCGCGAGCTCTAGCGGGCGAACGGCGGCGGCTCAGGAGCGAAGGTCTAGGGCTACGGGTGCGCACAGAAGAGGGCTACACGATGGCGGCGGCGGCTTAAATAGGGCCCTCGGCGTCCGTGAAAACCGCGGAAACCGAGGCCCACTCGGCGGCGGCGGCGGAATCTGATTTGGATTCGGATTGGGCGACGCGGCGCAATCTCAACCGTTGGATCGAGATCCAACGGTGGAGCGGTTAGGGCTGGGTCGGGTTCAAGTCGGACTCAGACTCGAGTTTGACTCGGGCTCGGTCGCGTGAACAGTACAAACCCACTCGACATTTACCAGCGATTAAATATTCAAAATAATTTCTAGAAATTCAAATAATTCGAGAAAAATAGCAAAATATTCAGAAAAATTCCAGAAAAATTCTGGAAAATACTTTGAGACATTTTGGACTCAAATAAAATATTTCCAACAAAACTTTATCTAAAACTTTTTATTCTTTAATTATTTCAAAAGGAAATAAATTCAAATTAAATCCAAATAAATCCAAATAAATTCCAGAAAATTCCAAAAATTCACAAAAGTGCAAAACAACATTCAAACTTACGAAAAGCAAAAATTGGGGTGTTACATCTTAATTCTTTACCAGGGGATTGGACTAATAAAGGATTTCTTAACTGAACTGTATCCCAACCATGCTTTTTCACCAAATATTCCGATATAAAGGAATGCGTTGCACCCGAATCAAACAGAACTAAAGTATGCACTGATTTGACGAAGAACTTACCATAGACCACGTCCGGTGCGTCTTGTACTTCCTCAGCGGTGACGTGGTTCACACGTCCTCTTCCAACGGTTCGAGGGGTACGCGGGGTCTGCGGTGCACCTCTCCCTTGAGCTGGTGCCGGGGCACGGGCTGGTGTAGATCCCAGGTTGAACCGGACTGGGGTGACCGGCTGACGCTTCTGCGGACAATTACTGGCATAATGTCCCATTTCTCGGTAATTGAAGCACTGAACACCAGTAGTTGCGGTATTGCTCTTCTGGGCTTGGGTTCCTACATTGCCGGTAGGCGCTTGACCGACTGGGCGAGGGGTGGACATTGGGGTCCTAGGCAGGTTGGAGGCTGTTGGCCCTCTTGAAATTTCTTCTTTGGAAGAAATCTGAGGCCTAGAGTTGCTAGCACCTCGCTGGCCTTGGAACATCATCTTCCTTTTCCTGGACTCGAACAGCTGACGCTGAGCATCTTCCTGGATTAAAGACTTATTGACCATATGCTGGAACATCGGGAAGTCATTCGATACCAGTTGAACTTTAAGATTAGGGTCAAGACCCTCCATGAATCGCCAGATCTAGCGAACAAAATTAAGGCCCTCTAGACTAAAACACCTAAGTACTCGCGTCACTCTCGAAGACACGCGGGGACGGGTCCTCCTCCTCCTCGCTCCTGCTGCGGGACGGGGTAGCTGCTGATGAAGGTTCTACACCTCCAGGGGCAGCTAAGAAACTCAGAGAAACCCCCAAAGGTGACTGGCGACGAACTGACTTGCATGCGGTCTCCCGAGTCTTTGGGCCTTGAGGACGCTTTGCTGGCGAAGCATCCGGAGTCAACCCTCTCTTGGGTAGATGTAACACCCCAATTTTTGCTTTTCATGAATTTAAATGTTATTCTGTACTTTTGTGAATTTTTGGAATTTTCTGGAGTTTATTTGGATTTAATTTGAATTTATTCCCTTTTGAAACAATTAAAGAATTAAAAGTTGCAAATAAAATTTTGTTGGAAATATTTTATTTGAGTCCCAAATGCCCTAAAATATTTTCTAGAATTTTTCTGAGTGTTTTGCTATTTTTCATGAATTAAATGAATTTTTGGAAATTATTTTAATTATTAAATCGTTGGAAACGGCGAGTGGGTTTGTACTGTTCCACCGAACGAGCCTGAGTCGGACTCGAGTCCGAGTCCGACCCGCGCCGGGAAACCCTAATGCGCGTGACCGTTGGATCTAGATCCAACGGCCACGATCGCGCCACGTTGCCCGAGCCCGAGTCCGACCGAACCAGCCAAGTCGCCGAGCCGGACCCGAGCCCAAACCCCGCGACCGTTGGATCTTGATCCAACGGTTGCCGTTGCGCCACGTCACCCAATCCGAATCCAATTCAGATTCCTAAAAAGGACCGGAGATGTCGCCTAGAGGGGGGTGAATAGGCGAATTAAAAATTACGCAGCGGAAATAAACTACCCGAGCAGGTCAACTCGGAGTCTTCGGGTATTATGTCCGGATACTCTGGGTTGTCTGGACTGTCCGGTATTTTACCCGGATACTCCGGGTTAGCGGGCTCGGGAACGAAACTGAATCTACTTAAACTTGCAACTAATTACTCGAATAAAAGATAGCAAAAGCAATCTAGAAGATTAGGCAAGTGCGGATCTAGAGCAAAGTAGCAAAACAAGCTAGATCTAAGCTCTAAGAGAATAAATCCACACAAGTTAAGAAAGAACCAAGAGAGGAAGTTGGAGACTTGATTTTTCACCGAAGTTCGGATTCTTAAAGGGAATCCTACGTCTTCGTTGAGGTGGCTCGGTCGCACTTGAGCCGGGGTCTTTTTCAACCCGCTTTCCTCCCGGTGTTGCACAAATGCCATAGCCAACCCATGCTAGATTTAGCCATTAAGCACGTTTCAAGATTAAGTCTATCCGTATTGAAGTCTACGAGATAGAGCTTACCCTTCAAACGCCCTTTAAAGGCTATTGAACCATCAACCCTCTTAATGACCTCCACACCCTTTTCATTAAACAAACAATTGTAGCCCGCTTTACATAATTGTGCAACGGACAACAAATTGTAGCTTAATGATTCAACAAGCAAAACGTTACTTAAATGGAAATCATTTGAGATAGAAATTTTACCCAATCCAATTACATCTCCTTTTCCATTGTCTCCAAAGGCAATGCTTTCGCTATTTGCTCCATTCACGTCCAAATGTGCGAACATTGCCTTTTCTCCGGTCATATGATGCGTGCATCCGCTATCCAAAATCCAACTTGTTCCACCGGAGATATAGGCCTACAAAAAGACATTTAGTTTTTGCTCTTTGGTACCCAAACTTGGTTAGGTCCACGCACGTTAGCAACAAGCGACTTCGGGACCCAAATGGAGCGAACAATAGGAGCATTTCTTGGCTTACGCCCAATATGATAAGCAACTACACGACCAAGGTTAGTCTTTTTAAGAATATAAGGAGCAAAGAACTCGGAGTGAGCCTTGTACTTGGATGTTCCTTCACTTCTTACAAAGTGGATAGGCTCGCTTAAAGGAGCAACCACGATGTTGCTCTTTTTGCCCTTTGGCGGAACATACCCAAGCCCTTGCCTCTTAGGATTACCTTGGCGCTTACCGAGAAATTCCTCTAAACCCTTGCTAGCCTTGTAGGACTTTTGAAGTCCATCTTCAAGCATCACCTTAAGCTTCTCATTTTCATGAGCCATGACTTTCAAAGTCTCACAGTTAGTAGCACAAGTAGCAACATCAATATTATAGCATCTAGCGCATCCGTTGCTTGTTGAAGGTATTGAAATCTTGGAGTTGTCAATTGAGGTAGAAGCATTATTCGAAAGATCAACAAGCTTCACTTCAAGAGCCTTGTAAGCATCCTTTGCTTGAGCAAGTTGCTCTACGAGTGAAGCATTGGTGATCTCAAAACTAATCACCTCATTCTTGGTCAAATTTGAACTTTTGACCAAGTCCTCATTTCTCTTTCTTTCAAAAACTACGCTCTTCTCTAGCTCAAGATTTTTCTCCTTTTCAAAAATGAGGAAATCTTCTTGAGCCTCAAGAATAGCCTCCTTTTGTTCAACTAACTCCTCCAACTTTTCAATATCTTTAAGTAGCAAGTCTAATTTCTTAATATCAAAATCATTTATCGACTTGAATGCTACTTCTTCATCATCATCACTAGCGTCATCGCAATCATCTAAGCCATAATCAACAATAGAATGGATAGGACTTTTAGATGATACCTTGTGCCTCTTTGCCATAAGGCACATTGGAGCATCTTCATCTCCGTCGCTTAAGTTGTCGAAGAGGCTCTTCGACTTTGTCGGTGGAGTAGCAATGGCGACGGTGGCAAGTCCTCCTTCATTGTCGGAGTTGGACTCGGACTCAGATTCGGAGTCAGAGTCGGAGTTCCACTCCTTGCCGATGTAAGCGTGACCCTTGCCTTTGTACTTCTTGCTCTTGTCTTTATCCTTCTTCCGGTACTTGTCTTTCCTGTAAGGCTTTTCTTCCTTCTTCTCTTTGTGCGGACACTCGGCAATGAAGTGGCCGGGTTCTCCACACTCATAGCACTTTCTTGTTGAGTGTCTCCCTCTTGACTTGTTGCCAAAGCTCTTGGAATGACTTCCCGGCTTGTAGCCTTTCTTCTTCAAGAATTTGTTGAATCTTCTTACTAGTAGGGCCAAGTCTTCATTTGTGAGCGGCCCACTTGACTCTTCTTCATCACTTGAGCTTTCTTCTACTTCTTGAGCTATTTTGACGGCCTTCAAAGCAATGCCCTTCTTCTTGCCAGACTTGAGCTCCTCTACCACTTCCGCTTCTTTGACCATCATCTCATGCATCATCAACCGGCCAATCACATCATGAGGAGTAAGCGAGTCGAAGTTTGGCTGGTCGCGAATGAGTTGAACGAGATTGCGGTTGGTGGGGGTGATCACTCGGAGAATGATCTTGACGATGGCTTTGTCGGTGAGCTCGGTGCTTCCAAGTCCCTTAGCTTGATTCACCAACACCATCAAGCGGTCAAACATCTTTGTGTAAGATTCTCCTTCTTCCAATGTGAATCGGCTTAGTTCTCCAATGATAATCTCGATCTTGGATTCTTGGACACTTGACACGCCTTCATGTGTTACCATTAGTCTTTCCCAAATTGCCTTGGCGTTGTGAAGACCATCAACTCGGTTGAACTCCGAATCACTCAAAGCATTAAACAAGGCATTGACGGCCAAGTCGTTGAAGTGTTGAGCTTTGTCTTCTTCGGAAGTAAGATTATTTGGATCGGCGGGCTTGAAACCTGTTTCAAGAATCTTCCAAATGCAAGGATGAAGTGATCTCAAATGCATCTTCATCTTATGTTTCCATGCCGCATAGCGAGTGCCATCGAAATGAGGCGCTCGGCCGGAGGAGACGGAGACATAAGATGAGGAGTTTGAGACTCCAAAAGAGGAATAATCATAAGGAATTGCAACCCCTTTACCGGAGCCCGTGGCCTTCTCTTGGTCATGGGTTTCGGTAATCTTTTCTATTTTCGACATCTCAGATTCTCCAAGCGGTTAAGCTAAAACTATGGAGATTTGGCTCTGATACCAATTGAAAGGACCGGAGATGTCGCCTCGAGGGGGGGTGAATAGGCGAATTAAAAATTACGCAACGGAAATAAACTACCCGAGCAGGTCAACTCGGAGTCTCCGGGTATTATGTCCGGATACTCCGGATTGTCCGGACTGTCCGGTATTTTACCCGGATACTCCGGGTTAGCGGGCTCAGGAACGAAACTGAATCTACTTAAACTTGCAACTAATTACTCGAATAAAAGATAGCAAAAGCAACCTAGAAGATTAGGCAAGTGCGGATCTAGAGCAAAGTAGCAAAACAAGCTAGATCTAAGCTCTAAGAGAATAAATCCACACAAATTAAGAAAGAACCAAGAGAGGAAGTTGGAGACTTAATTTTTTACCGAAGTTCGGATTCTTGAAGGGAATCCTATGTCTCCGTTGAGGTGGCTCGGTCGCACTTGAGCCGAGGTCTTTTTCAACCCACTTTTCTCCCGGTGTTGCACAAATGCACTCGCCGGCTTCACTTCTTGTCTCTTCCCTTTCGGAGGCGAGACATGCCTTCACAAACGACCGGGGCACACCACAATCCTTGGTTGCTCCCGGTAACTCCTAGCCGTCTAGGAGACCTTCAACCTCCAAGAGTAACAACACCACGAGAGATCGCTTGGAGGATGAACTAGTGCTCAAGAACTTGGAATGAATGCACTTAGCACTTTTCTTCTTCCTCTCCTCACCAAGAATGGATCAACAACCAAATCTAGAGGTGGGAGGAAGTGGAAGCTCTATTGAATGCTTGAAGTGTGTTAGGAATGGCTTGAATGCTGCTATGAATGAGCTCAAATGAGATCCTAGCCGTTGAGGGAGAGTAGAGGCTTTAAATACTCTTTTGGAAAACTAGCCGTTACTCTCAAATTCGAACTGTCCGGATACTCCGGACAATTAACCCGGACACTCCGGATAATCCGGACTATCCGGACAAAATGTCCGGATACTCCGGATAGGCTGGAAGCGACTTTTTGGCCGAAAGGGTTAACCCGGACACTCCGGACAAATTGTCCGGATACTCCGGACTGAATCCGGACACTCCGGACTGAATGTCCGGATACTCCGGGTTGGATGGCTCGGTTGGAAAAGGCTGTTTTTGGGAAATGCAAGTATTTGAGTGCTAATTTGTATGCAAGACTTGACCTTGAGCACATGCACATCCTAAAAGCGATTTTTTGTCGTATCCTCTTAATAGTACGGTTATCCTTAAGACTCAAATAAAATAGAAATTACAAATCTCGTCTTGATGCCGTCCCTTTTGAATTTTAATGTATGTAGAGGCGTCCAATCTCATTCCAAGCTTGATATGTTCTCGATATCTGCATCAATCTTAGTTAAAGCATTAGATCTCTTTAATTGTGTCATCATTAATCACCAAAATAAATTGAGGGGCCTAGATGCACTTTCAATCTAACCCTTTTTGGTGAATTGATGACAACACAATTAGAGGCAAATAAAATATAACATGACATTGTCTTAGCATAATTGAGCATCAAATATAAGGTGGAGCTCCCCCTAAATGTGTGCATTAGAGGTATTGAGTGGAATCAAATACACATATTTGCAAGAAAATTTTCAAGTGCTCCCCAAGAACAATGCATCCGAGAAATCAAATAACACGAACAACAGGATGTAAATCATGCATAAAGGATAAACACAAAGTCATAGCAAAGATAATAGGGATAACAGAGTTCAAGACAACATAAAGAGCAATAGCCAAAAGATAACAAGTCCACAAGTAGCACCACAAAGCACACAAAGCGATATACGACAACTAGATGACATGACAACTAAAGAAACATCACTCCCCCTTTGGCATCAAGACACCAAAAAGAGAAGGAGACAGGAAATCACTCATCGTCGCCTTCGTCATCACCAGAAGCTGAATACTGCGATCCCTCGCTGCCAGTGTCATCTCCAGGAGCAGTCGGTGCAGAAGAAGCAAGGCCAAAGAGCTGATCGGCAGACGTCTCACCGCTACTCTCCTCTGAGGATCCTGAAGAATCGCTGGGAGAGAGCGCCTCACCATTGTGACGGCGGATGTCATGAATGCCCTTGCCATTCTTCTTGATCTCCTTGCGCATCTCCTTCTGCTGAGTGGAGATGTCGCGACAAAGGCAGAAGATGTGCTTCAACATCTTCTGGAGAGTGCTGCTCGGGATCTCAGACGGCTTAGAGGGAACTGCCGGAGGCATAACTGGAGCGGTGGAAGAGCTAGACGGGCGACCTCTGCGAGTCCTAGCGGTAGGTCCTGGAGCTGCTGGAGCAGGAGGAGCAGAAGGAGGTCAAACCTTGTAGGACAAGTGCTCCACATCCCTGACAAACTTCAGCCCACTGACATGCGACACCAAAGCCATCACAAAGGGGGCGTAGCTGCAACTGCTCATGTTGCTCTGCGCATTCTGCCTCATTGTCTCCCACATGAAATCAACAATATCGAAAGTGTGGGTGCGCTCAACAAGATGGAATAGCAAGTTCCTTCCATTGGAACTGATGGCAGAAGTGTCTCCCTCCTTGGGCCAAAGAGTGACCCTAAGCATCCTATAGAGTACCGCAGGCACATCCTTCAGACCCTTGTTGGTCCCCACTGAGAAGCGCTGGGATGTGTCATACAGTGCCGCTATCTGCTCAGGAGTCATGACCTTCTTCTCATGAAACTTAGGACTGCCATCATATCTGAGGCCAAGTACTCTGGCGAACCTCTTCTTGTTGGCTACATACCAAACTTGGTCTGTCATCCACCAGATAGCCTCCTCTTTCTTGTCAAAGTAGAGAGTGGCATAGAACTGCATGACCACCTCATTGTTCCAGTCATACTTGAACGACATTATGTTCTTGACCTGGGGCAGCTCGCAAATCTGAATGACCTGGTCAAACACTGGGTTCTCAGCTGCAACCATATAGTCCCAGTCGATGGTCTTCATCCTGACTACTGGATGCTCAAGCGGGTAGAGGACCATCTCATAATAGTCAGACTGAAATCTGTTCCAGAAACGGTGGTCCACATACTCGTCCTGATGAAAATCAAGGGGATCCTTCTTCCTTTGCTCAACAATAGCCTTGCCCTTGCTTGAGCCTGTCCGGTAATCAATGACACGCATCGGGTTTACAGATCCGGGATAGTTCCAAACAGGCTTGGCTTTGGCCAAAGGACCAATGAAGCGCCCTGAGTCACGAAACTCTCTCCTCTTCTGATCTCTCAGAGTAGCATGAGTGTCTGCAGGGTGCTCATCTAGATCTGGCTGTGGCTGAGACTGCGAAGAAGACTGAGCCTGAGGCTGCGGCTGAGACGCTGAGGGAAGACCAATCTGCGGCGGACCCCTTGAAGTAGGCCGCTTCATCACAGTGCGTCTCGGTCTCTTAGGCGCTGAAGGAGTAGAAGGAGAACCGAGAGGAGTATCCGGTGGAGGAGAGCCCTGAGGAGGACCACCACCACCCGACGTCCCCTGAGAAGGATCCATCTGATCAGACAAAATGAGAGAAACAGATTAGCCGTGAGGCGACGAGAATTACAACCCGAATAGAAGTCTGGCCGAGACATACAACCCGGAGAGTCCGGATAAATTATCCAGATACTCCGGATTGCATCCGGAGACTCCGGACAAATTATCCGGATACTCCGGACCAACCCGGAGAGTCCGGACCAAATATCCGGATACTCCGGATGCGTCAGATTTGCGCACGGCGCGAGAAAGAATGGGGATACCAACCCGCAAAACAACAAGTATTGAATCTAGATTGCCTCAAGAATGAAAGAGTGAAGATTAGGGTACAATCTAGCAAAAGATTTCGCGGGTTTAGGGCACAATCTAGAACTCACCTCAAGCAATTTGAAGGAGAAGAACAAGGGTGAGAGAAGAACGAGATTCTCCGATCTTGAGGGCCACGACGAATCGAGCCGCACCCTAGAAGAGATGAAACACGGGGAGAAACCCTAAGAACCGAAAGATTCCAATCCCGAAGGAAAAGGGTTAGGGCACCATGATTCTTACCTTATCTCCCAATTCGAGGAAGATGAGGGGCTCCAATCACCTTGGAGAGGAAGAGGAAGGAGGAGAACCGCCCTAGCCAAGAGGGAGCACGGGAGAGGAAGAGGCACGGTGAGAATGAGGAAAGAAGTGGAACCGCGCAGGATTTTGGGGGTTTAACTGCACCCCCCAACCTGGAGAGTCCGGACAATTAGTCCGGATACTCCGGGTGATCCGGAGACTCCGGACAAAAATACCGGAGACTCCGGGTTCCCCAACTCGGTAAGGAATAAAGGTTTGCACGAGAAACCTTGGATTTTGGCGGAATGAGAGGATGAAAGGGACCTTAAGACATCCACTTGCTATGTGACCAGTGAACACATAAGCAAACAAGCCATGGTCACACAGCAATGACCTGATCAGAGGATCAAGAGCCAAAAAAACAGGATAAATTCAAAGAAAAAGATAAATACGATTTTGAAATTTATTTTCCATTTAACAAACAATATGCGAGCACTCATCAAGCCACGTTGCGAGAATCTAAAATATTTAGACCACTTCTCAATTCACAGAACCTTTTCTCGTCAAGGGGTTTGGTAAATATATCGGCTAATTGATCATTTGTGCTCACATGTTGAATATCAATTTCGCCTTTGGTTGCGTGATCTCTTAGGAAATGATGGCGAATATCGATATGTTTTGTACGGGAGTGTTGGGCAGGATTGTTGGCAATTTTTATGGCACTCTCATTGTCACACAACATTGGAACACTTTTGTAGGTTAGGCCATAATCACTCAAGGTTTGTCTCATCCAAAGTAATTGGGCACAATAACTCCCGGCGGTTATATATTCGGGTTCGGCAGTGGACAGGGCTACTGAATTTTGTTTCTTGGAAGACCACGAGACTAGAGACCTACCCAAGAATTGGCAAGTCCCTGAGGTACTCTTCCTATCCACTTTACAACCAGCATAATCCGCATCGGAATAGCCAACTAGTTCAAAGGAAGATCCTCTCGGATACTAAAGTCCAAAATGAGGAGTGTGCACTAAATATCTTAAGATTCTCTTAACGGCCACCATGTGGCACTCTTTAGGAGCATCTTGAAAACGTGCACACATACAAACGCTAAGCATGATATCGGGCCTAGATGCACATAGATAAAGGAGAGAACCGATCATCGAACGATATACCTTTTGGATGACCGGTTTACCTTCTTTGTCGAGGTCTAGATGCTCGTTGGCCTGCATGGGCGTCTTTATAGGCTTGGCATCCTCCATTCTGAACTTCTTGAGCATGTCCTTGATGTACTTGGTTTGGCAAATGAAAGTCCCTTCCTTGAGTTGTTTAACTTGAAATCCGAGGAAGAACTTCAACTCTCCCATCATGGATATCTCGAATCTTTTAGTCATTATTTTGCTAAACTCTTTACACAAATGTTCATTAGTAGATCCAAATATAATGTCATCGACATATATTTGGCATACAAATAAATCATTATCAATGTGCTTAGTAAAGAGAGTGGGGTCGGCCTTTCCGACTACAAAACCTTGTTGTAGAAGAAAATCTCGTAGACACTCAAACCATGCCCTTGGTGCTTGCTTAAGTACATAAAGGGCTTTGTGAAGGTAGTAGACATGGTCCGGATGTCTTGGATCTTCAAACCCGAGTGGTTGCTCGACATAGACCATCTCGGAGAGTGGTCCATTTAGGAAGGCGCTTTCTACGTCCATTTGGTACAACTTAAAATCATGGTGAGTAGCAAAGGCAAGTAATATTTTAATAGATTCAAGCCTAGCTACTGGAGCATATATTTCATCAAAATCCAAACCTTCGATTTGTGTGTACCCTTGAACAACCAATCGAGCTTTGTTCCTTGTCACGATCCCATTTTCATCTTGCTTGTTCCGGAAGACCCATTTTGTACCGATCACGTTTTGCTTGGGTCTTTCGACAAGCTCCTAGACTTGATTTCGCTTGAAGTTGTTGAGCTCCTCTTGCATAACCATCACCCAATCCGGATCATCAAGTGCTTCATCTACCTTAAGAGGCTTAAGAGAAGACACAAACGAGTAAAATTCACAAAAATTTGCAATTCTAGATCTAGTAGATACTCCCTTGTGAATATCTCCAAGTATGTTGTCGACCGGATGATCTCGTTGAATACTTTGATGAACTCTTGGGTGAGGTACAATTGAATTTGAAGCTTGGATGGGTTTCTCATCTTGAGACATGTTCGAACCATCTTGAGCTTGCTTGGACGAGGAGGGAATATCACCTAACTTATCCCCATCCGGAGTATCCGGTATTGGACTGGGAGACTCTGGACCAGTCCGGAGACTCCAGGGTTCAGTCCGGAGACTCCGGATTGGGGTGCTCGGGTGGGATTCCAGATTTTGAGGTTTCACCTTCCCAATCACCAATTTCTTGATAGCTTCGCACGGTGGTTCTTCCCTGTCAATAACGGCACGATCAACTTGTTCTACCTGAGAACCGTTAGTCTCATCAAATGTTACGTCACGCGAGATTTCAACCACACCGGTGGTGTTGTTGAAAACCCGGTACGCATAAGCATTAGTCCCATAACCAAGTAAGAAACCTTCATCTACTTTAGGAGCAAATTTAGAAGACTTAGCTCTTTTGTTGAGGATATAGTATTTACTCCCAAAGACTCGAAAGTAGGATACGTTGGGTTTCTTGCCGGTGAGCAACTCGTATGCCGTCTTCTTCAAGATCTTGTGGAGGCAGAGGCAGTTGGTGCTGTGGCATGCGGTGTTGATGGCTTCCGCCCAAAAGCTGTCGGAAACCTTGTATTCGTCAAGCATTGTCCGTGCCATCTCGATGAGGGTTCGATTCTTCCTTTCGGCCACCCCATTTTGTTGAGGGGAGTAGGGGGCCGAGAATTCGTGCTTGATTCCTTCTTCATCGAGATACTCCTCAACACCAATATTCTTGAACTCGGTGCCGTTGTCGCTTCGGATTCTCTTGATCTTCACTTCAAACTCGTTTTGAGATCTTCTCATGAACTTCTTTAGAGTCACTTGAACTTCTCCTTTATCATGTAAGAAAAACACCCAAGTGAAGCGAGAAAAATCGTCGACAATAACTAAACCATACTTACTTCCCCCGATGCTTATGTAGGCGACCAGACCGAAAAGATCCATATGAAATATCTCCAACGGTCTTGAGGTCATCATCACGTTCTTGGCGGGATGAGGGGCACCGACTTGCTTTCCCGCTTGACAGGAGCTACAAACTCTATCTTTCTCAAAGACAACATTGGTTAGTCCAAGAATGTGGTTGCCTTTAACGAGTTTGTGAAGGTTCCTCATACCAACATGGGCTAGTCGGCGATGCCATAGCCAACCCATGCTAGATTTAGCCATTAAGCACGTTTCAAGATTAAGTCTATCCGTATTGAAGTCTACGAGATAGAGCTTACCCTTCAAACGCCCTTTAAAGGCTATTGAACCATCAACCCTCTTAATGACCTCCACACCCTTTTCATTAAACAAACAATTGTAGCCCGCTTCACATAATTGTGCAACGGATAACAAATTGTAGCTTAATGATTCAACAAGCAAAACGTTACTTAAATAGAAATCATTTAAGCAAAACGTTACTTAAATGGAAATCATTTGAAGTTGTGGCGTCATTATTTGATTGGGAACAGATGTGAAGTGTATACGGATCATAAGAGTCTTAAGTACATCTTCACCTAATCAGACTTAAACATGAGGCAGAGGAGATGGTTGAAACTGATCAAGGATTATAATGTTGGAATCCATTACCATCCCGGGAAGGCCAATGTGGTGGCCGATGCCTTGAGTAGGAAGAGCCATACCGTGAATATGTTAATAGTCACAAGTCAGGACGAGCTATGCAAGGATTTTCAGAGGATGCAGATTGAGGTGGTGCCAAAAGGATTCTTGGCCGCTTTGGAAGTGAAGCCTACCCTGGAGGATCAGATCCGAGAAGGACAGATGGATGATGACAAGATCCGCAGGATTAACTCCAAGATGGATGAAGGCAAGGCAAAAGACTTCAAGCTGGATGAGCAAGGCACGTTGTGGATGGAGGATCGAATCTGTGTGCCGAATAAGAAGGAACTGAAGCAATTGATTCTAGAAGAAGCCCATGACTCCAAGTATTCAATTCATCCGGGAAGTGCCAAGATGTACCAGGATTTGAAGGAAAGATTCTGGTGGGCGAGCATGAAGCGTGAAGTTGCTGAGCATGTTCTTGTTGTCGACATATGCCGAAGAGTCAAGGCAATGCATCGAGAGGCGGAGGCTGCTGCGGTAGTTAAAGATACCTGAGTGGAAGTGGGAAGAAATCGGAATGGATTTCATTACCGGGTTGCCAAAGACTCAGGGTGGATATGACTCCATATGGGTTATAGTGGACCGCTTGACTAAGGTTGCCCATTTTATCCCCGTAAAGACCACCTATTCAGGAGACAAGTTAGCCGAGTTGTATATGACCAGGATCGTCTGTTTGCATGGGGTGCCAAAGAAGATTGTATCGAACAGAGGTACCCAGTTTACCTCGAGATTTTGGAATAAGCTGCATGAAGCCATGGGGACCCGTTTGAACTTCAGTACAGCATATCATCCACAGACGGATGGGAAGATTGAAAGGGTTAACCAGGTTCTAGAGGACATGTTAAGAGCTTGTGCATTAGCTTATGCAACCTCTTGGGATAAGAGTCTGCCGTATGCTGAGTTCAGCTACAATAATAGCTACCAGGCCAGTTTACAGATGTCACCTTTTGAGGCACTATACGGTCGACCTTGTCGAACACCATTGAACTGGAATGAGATAGGTGAACGTCGTGTCTTTGGACCAGACATACTTCAAGAAGCTGAAGAGCAGATTGCCATGATCCGGGAAAGACTGAAGATAGCACAGTCAAGACAGAAAAGCTACGCCGATAACCGTCGCCGCGACTTGAGCTTTGAACCAGAGGATTTCGTGTACCTTAGGGTTACACCTCTCAAGGGAGTTAAGAGATTCCACGCCAAAGGAAAACTCGCACCCCGTTATGTCGGACCATTTAAAATTTATATATATATATATATTATATTTTGAATTCAAGAGGCCAAAATTGTTTATACTAATATAAATTAGTACATAAGTAATAGAGTGAAAGCAAGTGTAAGTTGCATGGTTAAACTTAAGTGATTACTATATACGAACAATCCATCACTAATGTATGTAAGGCTCAACTTAAGGTACTAGTTATAAGTTCATGACTTTTAGGGAGGTACTGGTGATGATAATGTTCTAATCACTATTTTCTTTATCATTTACGTGCATGCATTCGTAATACGGACTTTAGCGTTTGTATCACTCAGGGTTATGTCTTAAATAGGATTCATATGCAAAGCATATTATAATAGAAATGCTTATATTTAAAACAAGGTAATCATGTCTTAGGGAGTATTCTAAGGATAATCCTACATGTATTAGTGCTTATTGTTAACGTTTGATTCATCAAATGAAAGTATATGTTGATTGAGGGCTACATAAACATTATGTCTAAAGTTTAATTTACATCTAAGAACTAATGTAAACTAGTGTTAAGTTTAATCATTCTTGTAGTATTAAATGATCTTGAATTATGGATCATAAAAACAAGTTCTAATTGTATGTTTACCCTTATGTGCATTTAGATTACATACACATATTATGAAATCATGCATGAATATTTATTAACTTAGTTCAACCTTAATCAATCATGAAAAGTCCTTGCAAAATTGGAATATTCACAATCTTAGGAACATTTCAACACTCATTTCATGAATTAAAGAACTATAGTTTTATTATAATTGTATCAAGGTTTTGCATAACAAACATAATGCAACATATAAAGTAATATACAAAAGTTCAATGGTACACCCTAGGTATTATGTCGAAATCATGTTCTCTACTGTCTAACTAGTATAAAGAAACTAGTTTCATATTATTTGGATATAAAATGAGCAGGTTATAGTGTTTGGAATATTCTACACGTTCAAACTAAATTAGAAAGTAATGTAAACTATTTCTAAGTTCAAACTTCTTTGCATATTTAGAAAGCATATGGCATAAGGATCCTAACAAAATTTATTTCATTTAATTTGAACTTTATTTGTACAAAATTTATATAGAGCATATTCGAATCCTATTCTTTAAATTCGAAAACTGATTTAAATGGCTTATCAAATTTCAAATACTTTTGTATATTACGAAACTAGATGATTTAATACAAATTTAGAAACTTGTTTCATTTGATTTGGAGTTACAATTTAAAAGTTATTAAAGTTTGAAGTGGCTCGGTCAAATAAATCCTGGAAAATCGAATAGTACGTTTTTGCTACTAGGAAAACGTATTCTTGTCTTTTGCGTGCTAGTTCAAACCGAACCGTCGCCATAGACGATGAGGGCCTGTTGGTCAGCGTATGAGGGCATGGTGTACAACGCGATTGACGAGTGGGCTCGACATGGCAGTGACCGTGCGCGCCAAGGAGCAACTGACGGGCCAGGCCCAGTTGGCAGCGCGCTAGAGACACGCGAGTCCACTGGTTGGGTCCCGTTTGTCAGTCTCTCCGAGCAGGGTTCTTGGCCAACGAGCTCACCGGTGGCGAGCCAAGGCCGGAGGCGAGAAATGGACTTCCCGGTGAGGTTCTACGGGTTGGTGTGTGTAACACCCCAGCACCTAGTATGCCGTGAATGTCACCACAAATGATACTAGCAACGACCAAATCCCACAGTTAACATTAAATTACAGCAACTATGCTAGTAACTTAAAGGAAAATTCGGCAGCATAACCTTTGTTTTTCCATGATTTGAAGCAACAACAATATCAGTATAACACAATAGCATGATAGAGGGCATCTAAAACAGGTATTCAACAACAGTTCAAGCCAAGAATATAAACTTAAGCGTCTCATGAACCAATAGGGGTGAACAATTAATCATAGCAACAATACGACATATACCAAGTCTAGATTAGTAAAGTAAACCATCACAACTAAAGAACGATATGAATTGTCTGTTCGAGTAATGCCAAGTGAAGGCGTGTATCTAACTCCCTTTCCCAAAAGCCGCATTCAATGTACCTAAAAAAAATTAAACAACAAGCGTGAGTTCATCACTCGGCAAAGTGTATTGCAATGGAACAAAACAATAACAATTCACATTTATACGTCATACCGATCACCAATCATGACAAATAATTCTTGAAGACTTCTTTGTTCACAATCTCATATACTTTCTCATTCACATTCTCATATGCTTCCTCATTCACATTCTCATTCATGCAATGCAATGCAATGTAATGCACCATGTCTCTTTGTTTAGCACATACCGGTATTGCCGAGTGCACACCCGTCGGTGTGCACCCTCTTTCCCCTTCCATCCCGTAGATGGAGGGTGCCTACTCTTATTAACTCGCTCCCATACACAACCGTGGATGGGACTACGATGTAGGTCTTTCGTGTTCACTACGTGTGAACACAGAGGCCCGCATCAGAATGGGTCACCTCTTCCATTATGAATGCACATATGCAAATTTAACATGAATAAATCACACAATGCACTATTTTCCGACATGCACTTCTCCACCAATCATGAACATAAAACACATTCACAATACCATTTTCATCGTGACGACATACTCACAATTTACCATTACGATTAACATAAACATAATTGTAAAGGTTAACAAGAAATCGACATCCTATCAGTCATACTAGTGGATACGCTTGCATACATACTCAATTTAACAACTGCATAGCCATTTAATCATTCATAATCATCATATCACTTGCCCAAGTCAAACATGACAATCCAACATCTATCCATCTTATAACATGCAAGAATCAAACATGGCAATTCAACATAGCACATGGACACAACCATCCCAATACACTTGCCTTCAACCGTGAGCGACGGAGTGGCGAGAGGTTGAGGGCACTCCCAGGGTCACACCATCTGCACATAGGTTCAACACACTCAAAACTTGCCCACAAAATAGTACAAGAATGAATATCTACCCCGACTTCGCAAACTACTCCTAAAACCCGAAAACAGAGAATATGTCCCGTCGGGACAGCGGGCTTCCAACTAGCATAACTTGAGCTCTAAGACTCCAAATCAAGCAAACGAGTACATTTTCTCGAAGCTTAGGAAATTTCCTAGCTTTTTCTCAGTATTCGTGAAGACTGAGTCGGCCTCTAAAGTTGTCTAATCTACATATGAACACGATCTGTCCCAATCACGTCACAGATTTGGCAACGTTCGGTAAAATAGCCATAACTTTTAAACGGCTAATCAGAAATTCGTGTTCTTGGTGTACACTGAAAGGTAATGCGATTATCTACAACTTCTGCAATAGCTGACCGATCAGTAAATGCATCTAAAATTTCCAAAACTCAAGCCCTAGGTCGAGGTGCAAATCTGCCCGAGTACAGAACGTGGGACAACATTGCAAATTTCCTATTCTCATCTAGGAACAGCACCTAAACATGGATCTAAGGCATGAAATCCCCCTTCTAACCATCATCAAAACCCTACCAAAGGATCTACCAATTCTTACCTCCCTCGAAGAACCTTTCGAACGACGAAATCTTCTCCTCCCGGTCCCCCGATCTCCTTCCTCACGCCAAATCTGCCAGATCCTCTCGTCACGGAGCTTCCCAACGGTGAGGGCAATGGAATGGAGGGGTGTGGCAGCAAAGGGTGAGACAGATCTCTCCTAGGGCCGGCTAGGGAAGGTGGGGAGGTGGAGGAGCAAGGGGGAGAGGTGGAGGCGCAATGAGGGGGCTAGGGGGAGGCAGCTAGGGTTGAGAGGGAGTGGGGGGGCCGCACCAAGGCCTAGCGTAGGGGCAGCAGCCCTGCTGCCCCCAAATCCACCTCCACACGAGCCAAAGGTCCCCCACCTCCGGCCCACACAAGTCCCCAAAGCCCAAACTAATTCCCCCCAAGACCCAAACTCCCCCGGGAAGGCCCAAACTACCCTGAAAAGTACCCAAACTCCCAGAAAGGGCCAAAAACACAATACACAAGACATACTGAATTGCCGAATATGAAAAATAACTCATACTGTCATTCCGTAGTGTCACATTCTCTCCCCCTTAACAGGATTCGACCCCGAATCCGAAGCATGCCAACTCTAAAACAAAGTACACAAGGGACTTAACTTCTTTGCAACTCAAAACACCCACGCAAAGACTCAAACAGCAGCAACGATAAACCAACACTCCGAATCCAACTATTGACAAGAGTGACTTGACTTAGCTCAACTAAATGCAACCTCTCACGATTCCACCTTTCATTACACTAAATTTGTGAAATCATGTGCTGAAAAATTGGCTTAGAATTGAATTTGCAAAATGTGTTTGTTCATGTGTTTTGACAATTTGACAAGAAACAGTAAGTTTCGCTTTGGCGCCGGACCAATCTTAAAGAAAACAGTAAGTTTCTCATCTACGACGGACCAAATTTGTTGGTCTGTCGTAAACATGCTTTGGCAACCTCATTTTCCCATGTACGACAAACCAAGTTTTTTGGTCTGTTGTAAACATGAATCTGAGTCCTTTTGCGCCGAACCATTTGTGTGTACGACGGACCAAGTTTTTGGGTCTGTTGTGCACATGTTCTTGAGCTCTTGTGCCAAACTCAATTTTCCAAGAAAATAGAAGTCAGCGCATGTACGACGGACCAAGTTTTTGGGTCTGTCGTGGACGTGCTTTTGAGATCATGAGCCGGACTCAATTTTCCAAGAAACCAGTAAGTTCTGCATGTACATCGGACCAATTTCTTTGGTCAGTCATGAACGGCTTTTTGAGGATTGATTTCGCATGTACGACGGACTGATTTCTTTAGTCTGTCGTGAACGTGTTTTCGCCGGAATGAGTTCTTCTTGAAACCGAGACTTTCACTTGTACACCGGACCGATTTTGTTGGTCCGTTGTGAATGGTTTTTTTAGTGACTTTTTGATGTGTACGTCGGACCATATTTTTTGGTCCGTCGTGAATGCGTTTTTGCTCGATTAGGGTTTTGAGCAAAATTGGAATTGTGTTTAATTTTTTTTTGAGATTATGAAATTTGTAAGAATTTCATGATGCTTGAAGTGGACTTTATGCAATGCTCGTGTGAGTATTTGCATGGATTGATGTGAGTCAAGTCGTGGACTCGTGCTCGGAATTGTCTTGTGGTTTGTTCATGTGCAGGTATTGCTCGAAGACGAACGTGGTCGATGACGGGACCGGAACTAGGTTCATGGAGGAGCTGAGGTTCGGGACTAGGTTCAAGGAGGAACTGAGGTCTTGGTGGTCAAGGATGTCATGCGGGACGTTCGGGCTAAGAGAATGGTGCACATGAAGAATGGTTAGTCACGTGAGAATGGCAGGAGGTCATTCGCGTGCAAAGTGTTAGTCACGTGAGTATGGCAGGTGGCCATACACGTGCAAAGTGTTAGTCACGTGAGTATGGTAGGGTTGCCATACGCGTGCAAGAGTTGTACTCGGCCAGGTTGGGCCAAGAGAAGTTGTGTTGAATACATACTCCTTCTAGGATTAGGAGTGGGACTCCTACTAGGATTAGGAATTGTATTCAGAACTCCTTGTGTTTTGCTCCTTTAAATAGGAGGGTGTCTCTGTTGAAGGGCATCAATCGGAGCTGAGCGCATTGAGAGCCTCAAGCTCAGTTTTAGGGTTTGTACTCTTTTGATGAGAGTACTTTAGACAAAAGAAATAAAGATCAATTCTTCCAAGATTCTTGCGTGCTACAGTAACCACGTTGATACAGTGTTTTCTGTTTTGGTTCTTGTTTGCATGCTTGCTCTAATTCTAGATTGGTTTTTGATTCTTGAGTTTCATCATGATTTGATCCATCAAAAACTTTTCTAGGGTATTGATTTAGAGTTCCTCAAAGTCTAGTTGATTAATCTTTTGAAGATCTTGTTTAATCTTGAAGTTTTGATTAGATTAGTTTTCGTCAAGTTCTAGAACAGCAAGCTTGCGAAGCTCATAACTTTTGATCCGTAAGTCCGATCGAGCTGATTCTTTTTGGGTTCGATTCGTATTGGAATATAGTTTCTTGTGTCCAAATTTCAGATCAATCTAACGGTTGGATCTCCGGGAATTCTCGTTTTACCGAACCTTTGTCATTCTGTTTTTGTCGAATACGAGGCAATTATTTGGTTCTATTTTGGGGTGAACTTTTAGTAGATCAAGAATTTGGTTTTAGCTTCCGCACAATCATTCACCCCCCCTCTGATTGCTATATTCGTATACTTCGATCCTACAAAATTGAGTCACACCTCTTCTAACAACCTCTATACCACCGAACACCAACCACGATCCAAGAAAACACTGGTTCTCAACTCTTACAATTGGTCGCCCCTTTAAACCGAGCGGACCAATCCCGACAAATGCCACCGAAAGAAAAACTCACTAAGGCACATCTGCCTTTCCGATTCGCAACCATGCTATAATTTCATTCCACCCTCTCCCAAGCACATCTCATACCCATAGACAACTAGCTAAGACAATGTTCATGACAGAACACTTTACATCACAATTTCCATAACCTTTATTACCACCAACTGATACTCAACACAATTTGAACCAAGACATCAACAATCTCCATCATAACCATTGTTTTTAAAGCATGACCATAGTTCTACATCTAGCATAAGCTAGGGATGGAATTTCTTACCAAACCACAACTAGTTCTTTTCCTAAGAGGGTTTCGCCCTCACATACTCTCACTCAAATAAACCAAGCACACGAGTATAATCCTCTATTATACTCAACAATTCCATAAACATTCCTATACTTATCTCAAACTAGAATGCCAACAACTTAGCAAATCTCTTTAGCCGAAAGAACCACATTCATCCACTGGAACCCAAAGTGTCACAAACCACTTTGGAAATAATTCGACAACATCCAAAGATCACTTTCCTTCTCTTCCTAAGTCAAGCCGCAAAGGAAAACTCAAATATCAAATCAATGTGATACAATTCGCATCAGGGAGCACTCCAACAAATTAAAGAGAGACTCCACACAAATCTTCGACATAAATTCTCAACAATCGAGGACAACTCAACTCGCTTTCACCAAAGCGAAACCTCTCATTTTAACCAAAATCAAAATTTTGAAAGAGAAAACCGATTCTCAAATCATACAAAAGAATCCACAACCGCCACAATAACTCTCAAAGAGAAAAGGAAACTCAATTCTCTTACAGCATAGACAAATGCCAGAAACTATTCACTCTTTCTTTTCATGCTAGAGAGCAATGGAAATCTCGATTCAAGACATGAATGCAAACTTCTCAAGAGCACTCCGGATTAGTCATATATCCCAATATGACTTTCTCACCGACCTGGCTCAACAACTCTTTTATTTAGGCAACTCATTTTCACAAAGGCAAACACCAAGCCCTTACTGAGGCAAAACATCTCCTGAACAACCACAGAGCACTTATGAAACAATCATAGGTTCACCTTCTTTTTTTTAAACACTCGCAAACACCGCACACTTTTTCAATTAAACCAAACTCTAGTCAAGATAGAGTTACAATAGTTTTCAACTCAAGAACTTCCAACACAACCCGTTAGGTTTATTTGCTTCCTTTAAATACCGTTTCCAAAGATAATTCAGGTTGCACGCGAAAGGGCACGATCCACTCAGATACTCTTGGGTACAAATCCCCACAATCAACACGTAAGCTAAACAGCTTAGCCAAAAACAAAGATTGGCAAAAACAACCAATGCATTTCGCACAACCCCTAAGTTACTTACTTAATATCCCTAGTTCATCAACCAATAAATAATTCTAACCACTCAATACGATCTCCACTAGACATCTTTCATAACTACGGATCCCAGACAGACATCTGTCAAGAATAATTTCAACCTTTCCTACAATCATTCCTTATCCCTTTTCTTTGTTTACACATCAATTAAGTCATTTTGCTGATTCACAGTTTTATCGACCCCTAAACAACTTAGCCCAACAATCCTCAAGTCTTTACACCATCCTACTCCGGTGCTTTACACCATAACCTTGCTATACTAATTTGTCACTCAGAAAAATTCTAGGCCTTCTCAACCGGAATCAATACTTACTAATCCCGAACTTCCAATAACTCTCAACTCACAACACTTTGCATAAATCACTAATCATCCTTCACTTTGGATCACTTAACATCTCGATTAATCTTTATCTATCGACACAATCAATTAGGTTGTCTTTAAACAACTAACAACTTCACTTTAACTGAAACAGTAATTTTACTTCATCTCAATGTCCCAACTACCCATCACCAACTTAACGTCTTGAACACCCTTATGGGTCACACACCCACCTTCAAGGAAACCACAACTCTTAAGCTTAAACAACACCAAGAATTAGCTTTCTTTCCAGAAAACCCAATCAAAAACACAAGAGAAGTCAACTCTTAAATTTCCAAATGCCGACACGCAACTACTCCACAAATCTCGAGATCAACAACTTCCACGAAGGAAGATGGATGCAAGAGGGAAAACCGTGCGATCAACCAAATACTTTTCAAATAAAGCCTTAACACCAAACTCCAAACTTTCATGAAACAAATGGGTTTTCAAAGATGATCTCCCAAATAAGTCAAACGATGAGATCAAACACCACTTACTCTTGCAAAGTCACAGAACTTCGGCCCTAGCAACCAGGTCTAGCACAACACCACAATAACTCTTTTAACCTCGGAGAAAGACAACCACAAGAATAAATTGAAAGCTTTCTCCGTAAAACAACCAACAACACCAGACATCAAAGCTGGAAAGGCGACCAAAAGAGGCGCAACACTAGACTCTTCTTCTTTGTCTTCAACCAAAGAAGACAAAACCAAACAACCGCAGAAAGAACAAATCAGCGAAAACTCAATACCAAACACTTTTCCTTTTATTCCAACCAACTAAGACCAAGGAAACCAACCAAACCGACGGTCAAAACGGTAAAAGAAATCCAAAAGGATCCACCATCAACTCTTCCATTTGACTCCAACCAACTACCCGATCTACGACAGAAAGGATAAGCACTCTCCCCGCGGGAGGTTAATAGTCCTTCGGTGATGGCTCTCACGAGCCACACCGATACTCCACACAACTTTACTACGAAGAAAAGAAGGTGATCGAAACCCTTCAGCACCACAACCTCACTTTATCATAAATATATCAACTCAATCAAATCTTTCATAAATATAGCATCATACATCATCAAAAGTAGCATTCAACATCAAAGCTTAGATACAATATTTAAGCAGATAGCAACGATACCCATACCCTTCCTATTGTGCATCAGAGTGTGTCAAGTTTTAAATTAGTTCACCAAACTATTTTAGATTTTAAAGTTAATGCCCTAAGGCCAAATTTTAACGAGTAGACCTATGCCATGTTTCTACTTTTCCAAGTCAACATTTTAGTTTACTCTAGAGTAATTTGCTACATTCACATTCTACGGACCTAAAGCCCACTCTGATACCAACTGTAACACCCCAGCACCTAGTATGCCGCGAATGTCACCACAAATGATACTAGCAACGACCAAATCCCATAGTTAACATTAAATTACAGCAACTATGCTAGTAACTTAAAGGAAAATTCGGCAGCATAAACTTTGTTTTTCCATGATTTGAAGCAACAACAATATCAGTATAACACGATAGCATGATAGACGGCATCTAAAACAAGTGTTCAACAATAGTTCAAGCCAAGAGTATAAACTTAAGCGTCTCATGAACCAATAGGGGTGAACAATTAATCATAGCCAACAATATGACATATACCAAGTCTAGATTAGTAAAGTAAACCATCACAACTAAAGAACGGTATGAATTGTCTGTTCGAGTGATGCCAAGTGAAGGCATGTATCTAACTCCCTTTCCCAAAAGCCGCATTCAATGTACCTAAAAAAAATTAAACAACAAGCGTGAGTTCATCACTCGGCAAAGTGTATTGCAATGGAACAAAATAATAACAATTCACATTTATACGTCATACCGATCACCAATCATGACAAATAATTCTTCAAGACTTCTTTGTTCACAATCTCATATACTTTCTTATTCACATTCTCATATGCTTCCTCATTCACATTCTCATTCATGCAATGCAATGCAATGTAATGCACCATGTCTCTTTGTTTAGCACATACCACTATTGCCGAGTGCACACCCGTCGGTGTGCACCCTCTTTCCCCTTCCATCCCGTAAATGGAGGGTGCCTACTCTTACTGACTCGCTCCTATACACAACCGTGGATGGGACTTCGATGTAGGTCTTTCGTGTTCACTACGTGTGAACACAGAGGCACGCATCAGAATGGGTCGCCTCTTCCATTATGAATGCACATATGCAAATTTAACATGAATAAATCACACAATGCACTCTTTTCCAACATGCACCTCTCCACCAATCATGAACATAAAACACATTCACAATATCATTTTCATCATCACGACATACTCACAATTTACCATTACGATTAACATAAACATAATTGTAAAGGTTAACAAGAAATCGACATCCTATCAGTCATACTAGTGGATACGCTTGCATACATACTCAATTTAACAACTGCATAGCCATTTAATCATTCATAATCATCATATCGCTTGCCCAAGTCAAACATGACAATCAAACATCTATCCATCTTATAACATGCAAGAATCAAACATGGCAATTCAACATAGCACATGGACACAACCATCCCAATACACTTGCCTTCAACCGTGAGCGACGGAGTGGCGAGAGGTTGAGGGCACTCCCAGGGTCACACCACCTGCACATATGTTCAACACACTCAAAACTTGCCCACAAAACAGTACAAGAACGAAGATCTACCCCGACTTCGCAAACTACTCCTAAAACCCGAAAACAGAAAATCTGTCCCGTCGGGACAGCGGGCTTCCAACTAGCATAACATGAGTTCTAAGACTCCAAATCAAGCAAACGAGTACATTTTCTCGAAGCTTAGGAAATTTCCTAGATTTTGCTAAGTATTTGTGAAGACTGAATCGGCCTCTAAAGTTGTCTTATCTACAGATGAACATGATCTGTCCCTATCACGTCACAGATTTGGCAACGCTCGGTAAAATAGCCATGACTTTTAAACGGCTGATCGGAAATTTGTATTCTTGGTGTACACTGAAAGGTAATGCAATTATCTACAACTTTCGCAATAGCCGACCGATCAGAAAACGCCTCTAAAATTTCCAAAACTCAAGCCCTAGGTCGAGGTGCAAATCGGCCCGAGGACAGAACGTGGGACAACATTGCAAATTTCCTATTCTCATCTAGGAACAGCACCTAAACATGGATCTAAGGCATGAAATCCCCCTTCTAACCATCATCAAAACCCTACCAAAGGATCTACCAATTCTTACCTCCCTCGAAGAACCGTTCGAACAACGAAATCTTCTCCTCCCGATCCCCCGATCTCCTTCCTCGCGCCAAATCCGTCGGATCGTCTCGTCGCGGAAATTCCCAACGGTGAAGGTGTAACACCCCAAAATTTTGCTTTTCTTAAATTCATGTGTGATTTGGCACTTTGGTGAATTTTTGGAATTTTCTGGAATTTATTTGGATTTATTTGGAATTTATTTGAATTTATTCCATTTTGAAATAATTAAAGAATTTAATTTTGCAAATAAAATTTTGTTGGAAATATTTTATTTGAGTCCAAAATGTTCCAAAATATTTTCCAGAATTTTTCTGGAATTTTTCTGAGTATTTTGCTATTTTTAATGAATTAAATGAATTACTGGGAATTATTTTAAATATTAAATCGCTGGAAAATGCGAGTGGGTTTGTACTGTTCATCCGACCGAGCCCGAGTCAGACTCGAGTTCGAGTCCGACCCGAACCCGACCCGAGCCAGTTGACTCGACCGAACCGACTCCAACTCAGATCAGATCCGAACCGTTGGATCGAGATCCAACGGTCAGGATCAATCCGCGCTACCACGGCCGCACCGAGCCAATCTCGGCGCCGATCACGCCACGTGGGCGGCCATCGTGCGTCCACGTCACCTCACCGTGTTCGAGCGGACTCCGCCCGTCACCGCTCCGCCGCTGAAACCGAGTGGATCTCGACGTCGCGCCGCAGATTTAAGGCGTGGATCGTTGCGAGGATCGCCGACCTTGCGCATCGTCTTCCCCAACTCCCGAGCCTTATCCGCCGTCACCTCGCAATTGCTCGCCGGAGTTCTCTCTCTCCCCGCATGATTCTTTGCTTCATTCCGCCGTTCGCCGTCTTCCGCCGCGGTTGAGCCCAGTTCCGAGACCCCCAAGCCAAGGCGCACCCGTGGGTACCTCTCACTCCGCCGGAGCGACCCCGAAACGCCGTCGGGCTCGTCGTCGTTCTCATCTCCGGTGGCCTTGCTCCGCCGCGTCGCCATCGTCATCCGCGGCCGTGGCGAGCCGTTGGATCTCCATCGCACGGTCCAAGATCACGCCACGTCACCCGACGGTGAGATCCCGTCCAAAAATCCCAGATCCGTTCTCAACCGTTGGATCTAGATCCAACGGTCCAGATCAACCGCGTTCACCCCAAACGCGTGAGTCCAGATCCAATCTGGACCGTTGATTTTCAAATCAACGGTCGAGATCTAGCCACGTGCGGGAGACTGACCGTCCGCGGCCAAGCCGCGCTGCGTGGCGCGTGTCTCGACACGCGGCCCGTGTGTCACGGACAACCAAACCGCACCATGACGCCACGGGCGCGTCATGGCGGGCTCCGCGATGTCGCTGGCTGTCCCCAAGCGCCGACGCCAAGAATGACGCTACCCATGGGACTCCACCGCCACCGTGGCTAAGCCCAGCCGACGCCGCAGCGACGCCATCCGGCGGGACCCACATGTCGGGCCGACGTAGATTCGTGGACCGAGTCCACGGTGAGACCCGAGCCGAGCGTGGACCGAGTCCATGGACCGGTGACGCCGCCAGACTAATCCAGTGCTGCCACGTGTCCATGCTGACGCAATAATTAATTTCCGAAAAAGAAAATGATTTATTAATTCGAAATAATGATTTCAGATTTTGTTTCAAACTTCAAACGTTTATAACTTTTGCGTTTCAACTCCGATTTGAGTGATTCAAATTTCTAAATTTGTATAAAATTGAGATCAACCTAAATATGAATTTTATTTAATTTTTGGACTAAAGTTTTTCTCTGCAAAATTATTTAATTGATTATTTAAACTTTAAATAATCATAACTTTTGCGTCTTAACTCCAAATTTGACGATTCCAGTTTCTAAAAACTCATAAAATTATGTTCTCTCTGTTTATGGATTTTATTTGGATGTTTGGACACTTTTTGCCTATTGTTTATTCGTGTATTTGCTATTTGCACGCTTTACGAGTAGACGTTGAAGTGCCTAAGGATTCAAGGAGAAGTATTGACTCAGGATCCAACTCAAGACCAAGAACAAGTACTTTTTGAAGGCAAGTTGTGCTTTGACCATGTTGATCCTATTTCGAAATCTATTTTGATTTAAACTATTGCATGCTAGTTCAATTAGAAAAATACTTGTTTAAACATGGGGGTTAGATAAATACCAATTTGCTGTATGACACCTTGATTATTTAAGTGTGTGCCATGACCCCTTGTCACCCTAGTTGTGGATTACTAGTTGGACATTATTAAATTGCCAACATGGGTTTAGACCGTTGTAGTATAACGCTTAGACTCACACGTGCTCATAACATGATTTTGGATAATCAAATGTTAATATTGACTTAATGATATATTGAACCTGTTTTGGAAAGGTATCATGTGATGTTGATGGCACGTGGTGCATGGTAATCAAGCGGGGTTTGATAAACAGTTTTGACCGGGCATGTGGCAAGAGTAATCAGGTGGGCCAGTTGTGGCATTGGGAGTGTTGATTTGGTTCTTCGGGTAGTCTTGCCCTGGTCACCCTAAGGACTTAACCTTGCAAGCCTTTGAACTGGGTCTAACGTGCAACCACATGTCTCAGAATGGGACGGACCTAGTTGACTAAGTTGCTAATAACGCACTGTGGGACCTCAGAGGTCAACTACACCCTTTGTGTAAGTTGTACTGGGAGCGTATCGGGGCTGAGGCCAGGTACCCATCTAACGGTTGATTGGCCTAGACTTCGCCTTAGCGAAGGGAAGGGTTAGTGCGCAATAACCGGGGAGGACCACTTGTATTGTTAGAAGTCTCCGAAAGACTTTGTTACGGGAACTCGCCTTTGTGGTGTTTGACTGTATCTTGTGGGTAAAGTGCATAACCTCTGCAGAGTTTAGAATCTATTCGAATAGCCGTGTCCGCGGTATTGGACATCGCTCGGGAATTACAGTCAAGGGTTAGATTTTCTCAAAAATAACTTTGGTTTGAAAAGTTGGGCTGGACTAATAATGAAGTTGATGGAAATGTGGTTTAGGATGGGAGAGATGTTTACCAAACTTCTTGAAAAGTTATTTATGTTTTACTTATTTCTACTGCTTTCGAATCTACTTATATTACTTGTCCAATGCTTTTTACTGCAAATATACCTTGAGCTATTCCTTTGTACCAAGCCATGCATGTAGTATATTAGCCTGCATTCTGTGCATGACTTGCTGAGTACCAAGTACTCACCCTTGCCACAATATAACACCAGTTGAAGAGGAGACTACACCAGCTTTGGAGGAGGAACTCCAAGAGGATCCATCTACTTAGGGAAGCGAGCCCAGTCAGTTGCCTGTGGTATACTGGATGGCGCCACGATGTTACCTTCTTTGATTTTCCGCTGCTACTATTTCTCTCTTAATAAGTTTCGCCTGAGTATTGCATTTGTGACTTGACCATAAGGTCAAGTACCCAGTTTGACTATTAAATAAAGTACTTTATTAGTATCGAGTGGTATGATTGTGATATTTACCGATGTTAAGACTGTGTGCACTAGCGCGTTCCTGGACTAGTGTTGAATACACAGAGGGTCCGGATTTCCAAATTCGGGGTCCCGACAGAAGGCAATGGAATGGAGGGGTGTGGCAGCAAGGGGGGAGATGGATCTCTCCTAGGGCCGGCTAGGGAAGATGGGGAGGTGGAGGAGCAAGGGGTAGAGGTGGAGGCGCAATGAGGGGGCTAGGGGGAGGCGGCTAGGGTTGAGAGGGAGTGGGGGGGCGCACCAAGGGCTAGCGCTGGGGTAGCAGCCCTGCTTCCCCCAAATCCACCTCCACACGGGCCAAAGGTCCCCCACCTTCGGCCCACACAAGTCCCCAAAGCCCAAACTAATTCCCCCCAAGGCCCAAACTCCCTCGGAAAGGGCCCAAATTCCTAGAAATGGCCAAAAACACGATACACAAGACATACCGAATTGCCGAATATCGAAAATGACTCATACCATCATTCCGTAGTGTCACAGTGTGATTCTCAGGGACGGGTCAAATGTGCTTCGATGGTGACCAACTGTGCTCACGACGAGCTAAAGCAGCGGGCTAAAAAGCGTTGAGCCATGCCGGCAAACTAGAAGGTATTAGTCTTAGTTTTTAGTTGATTAAGCACCCACGGGGTCTAAGGATCACAAAGGGGTATCTGACCGTGCGAGTAGAACTTCAGAGAAGGCTCTCCACGTTTCGCCGGAGTCCGGGGAGAAGGAGCACCGTGGAGGGGGTGTTACGTTGGCTCTCCAGTTGAATCGACCGAGGAGTTTTGTTTGTGGGAGTATGGTGATTCTTTGGCCGAAAGGAATTTGGGAATGGATCTGTGTAAAGGGAGTATTTAGGATTTTGGTTTCGGCGTCAAGGTGGCCGAAATTGGAGAAGAAGTTGGAATTCGAGGGCTCATTCGATTAGGCGATCTCTAAGAGGGGATTGAAGTACATAGGCAACTCAGTAGCTCTTAAATAATCACCAAAGGTGGTTCAAAACAGTATTTGAACGGAGGTTTTGGGTGGCGGCTGGTCAAGGTTGGTTTCGAGCTCTCTGGTCGCCGCTCCTGATGGAGTATGGGCAAGCAACGGCGAGTCAGGAGAGCTGGCGTGGCCTCAATTCTTGCACAGAGATGTGGCGGGGAACAGACAAGGAATGGAGGCTATTCCCAGTGAGATTTTTCAGTGGTTTCGGTCGGGTGCGAGAGGAACAGAGAGAGGAGGGGAGTCGAGCTGGGAGAGAGGCAAAGCTGACGGGTGGGCCTCGGGTCCACCTGTTAGCGAAAGGGAGAGAAAGAGGGACTGAGGAAAGGTGACTGCTCACGGGCCCAAAGTAAAATGGGGCCCACCGGGCAGCGGCTTAGGGCAAAAGAGCATGAAATAAACTCGGATATGAGTTATTTAAGCATTAGTATGCCATGGAGACTTGGTTTCTCACTACGGAATGTTAGAGAATAGCTGAGTTTTCACCTTGCGTCGGTTCAATAGATGCGGCGGTGATTGGAATAAACGTGTGCACCAAATGAATTTCTCCCTTTTACGGCACCTCTCTAATGGTAGTGAAGATAGAACAGAAGGTAGTTTGAGCTTGGCAAATGGGTCCTGGAGGGGACAATGGCCATGTGATGTAGAAGTGAGTGCTTGGTTCAAGTAATGGAAATGGAGTAGCAATGTATGGAGATTATATTGAAAAGGATTGGGTTTATATAGGAAGTAGTATGTGGTAGTGATCAGTGTGAAAGAAAACAGAGGAAGAAATCTTGAATGTGCTGCCGTGAAAAGAAGAAGGGAGAAGCAAGAAGAAAAAGAAGCTGGCACATGGGTTCAATTCACTTGGTCGGTCAGTCATTAAATTGGCTGGGCCCACCAGCAAGTTGCTGTGAAGGTAATTTCATTTTCACATCTAAGACAATATGGGACAACACAGAGCAAACGCATTTATTTGAGTAGCCAAATCATGTCCAGACATTTCTAAACTTTTTTCCAAGCTTCCTAAGAAAGCTATCTTCCTCCAGTAAAAATTTGGGATAAACATTCACCATAGATATTTTATTAAAATTCTGACAATGTAAGACGATTCAAAAATTAAATTTCAGAAATTGATTTTATTAAGGGCCTAAATCAACTTATTTATTTTTTATATTTTTCAAAATATCTAAAATTTATTTTTTATATTTTAGAAATCTTCCATAAAATTTTAATATTTAAATTCGAAGTATTTTATTTATTAAAATTCTTTTACTCCATTTTTCAGATTTTCAGGATTGGGATAAATAAATTGGAATAAATAGTAAAATTCATTTTTAATTTTTACAAAATTTACCATATGAGGATAAGGGTTTGATGGTCTTATGGTCAAAGGCTGTGCCACGTTGAAACTATCCAAAAATTTATAAAATTACTTCTTCTACTGTTCATAGTCAAACCTAATTAAGAGAAATTATCATTTCATTTATTAAATGTGTTCACATTAATTTTTAACTAGCCAAAGTTATGTTACAGCTCAAGATAAGAGTTTTTACTGCTTTTTAGATATTTTGGACATATTTTTACTTTCTACCATTTTTATCTTTTACTTCTTTACTCCTTATCTTTTACTAAATGTTTTTTTTAAATAAGGAAAAATTAATAAAAGATATAGAAGTTTAGAAATTCTAATTGGAATCAAGAATTTAATTTGAAATTTACCTAAATCTTGATAATAAATTTCAAATTAAATTCTTGATTCCAATTAGAATTTCTATTTGATTTTATTTTAAAATTTTAGATTTTAATTTTTCCTATTTTTGAAAATTTTGGGATGTTACAATATACATTAAGTGATGATAATTAAGTTGAATATTTAATTGAGAGTGCTCACAAGTATGGAGTTCGTTAAACTTTAAGATTTTAAAATTGATTCTCTCCTTTGACTATTAGAAGCTTTCATTTAAATGGCAAGGTCCTAGAGATTAAATAAACAAAGTAAATTCATATCAAGACAAAATTTCAATTGTAAATATTATTTATTCTCCCTTTTTATTTTGGGCTGTTACACTGTGTGTCTCGTCGAAAAAAGTTGAAGAGTTTTTGTCGTCGTTTTTGCTGTGTCTGTGCACGAGAGTTCTTGTTGGTGCGTCAAAGTTCTCTCGTACGTAAGCTCTAATGCGAGTTTGCGTGTCACCATCAAGTTGTGTTACCAGTGAAAAGACCATTGGAACGGAGGCAAAAGGTCTTAATCGCTGGCGAGGTGCATCACGAGTGGTATGGCTAGAAAGAAGAAGATGGAACTCATTGGAGATGCGTTCATCGTCCTGTGTTGAGTAAAAGAGTCGGTGTTACAAGATTAAAGGGGTGAATGTTAGAGTTAATCTTGTAAACAGAGTAGAGTTTGAGCCTTTAAAGTTTTAGTTGGGGTTGATTAAGATGAGGAGTCTAAATAGGATAGGGAAGTAGAATCATATTCCATTATTAAGGATGTAGTTTTTGGTATAAATATATAGGTAGGTCTTGAGTTTTGTAAGTAAGTAAGAAAGAAATAATAGAAGAGAAAATTGATCCAAAGTTTTTTTTATATGCTGTTCTAACACTACACCGTATGACGTGAGCTACGTAGACTAGTTGTAAATATTATATAATTCATGAATTCGATTATAATTATGTCACGTCCCGTTGCCGCCTGGGTACTGGGGCATGAGCGCGTGCAAGATTCACCCAAAACTTGGTACAGAAGAAAGAGCAAAGGGGAAGAAAAGAGAAGAAAAGAGAGAGAGATAACAAACAAAGTTATATTTCATTTCATATTTTCCATGTCTCCTACAATCGGCATCCCTCTTTCTTTAATAGTTCTCCTCTATCCCTCTTACATGTGGGTCCATAGAGGTGTTACATTACCGCCCCCATGAGAAATTGCTTGTCCCCAAGCAATTGAATTGTCCGCCTCATCTCAGTGAATTCCTGAAGGACTCGCATGTCTTCATCAGAAATAAGGCCGGACGAATTGGGACATGCATTGATGCGAGTGTGGACAGCAAAACACTTGTCCCAGATAGCTTAGCCAGTAAAGTGCATATTGAACTTCCCATTGTCTGCATGATATCAACTGCAGAGCCAACAACATTTTTCATATCTTGAATATCAGCCTTTGCTCCACCGGTAACAGGAAGGCACAGAATGTTGGCTGTTAGAGCTTCCACAATTCCATATATAGAATCTGCATAATCCCTCTTGAATAAGAACCATTCCTCCAGATATGCCATCTGTCCCTTTAGAACTGTAATGAGTTTCCAATTGTTTCGGAACACCTGTAGCTAAAACCTTTTAAGAGCAACATATTTGCGCATGCCTAGTGTAGTAATCCATGCATCACATAAGTATTTCTCTGCAGTCAATTTATGTGCAGCAAGTGCAGCATCAGCTTGAGCATTTACACACCGCCATTGCAAATATCTATTGCATAAAATTCTCAACAGGTGCTCCCCATTGACCTTACTACCCCCAAGACACCTCCTCCTCACTTCACCATCCAACCCATAACCAGATGAGCTTCTTCCCTGGTAATATCCAGGTGAAGCACTTGCACCCACAAAGCTCCTCACCCAGGATGGACGTGACATTCTCCTCGATGAGTTGCCCATAAGCTTACTTGGTGAAGACCGTCTAGTTGGCCTATTGGGTGGAGAAGAAACAAAGCCATTTAACATTGATTTCTTGACTGGCGCTGTCTTGGGAGATGACACCAACCCAGAGTTATACATCGAGAATGGTGTGCCTGGGTCTGCAAACCGATGCGACCTGCTGCCCTCATCATTCTGCAAGACCGTGCAGGCATACTCATCTTCTCATCCACTCCATCAAGAATATCAGGATTTGTAGGTTGAAGGCTCTCCATTTTCAATCTCAGTACTTTCCCTTCAGAAAGCTTTAGTACAGACTCGTTGCCAGAGGTTGTAAGTACAGCGCACAAGGCCCAATCACCATTTGGAAACTGACAAAAAACCCTATGCTTGTTTTTCGCACCGTAGGAGCTCGTGTCACCCCACATAATTCTGGGATCCCATTGCACATGGCGCTCAATTTCTAGTATTGTTAACTTGCCATCAGTGTTGGCAACATCAGATGGTACATCAACATTCATTTCCTTGATAGTGGTAGAATCCACAGTTGTGTAATCCAGCCCCAAGACATGTCATTTGGGGTCCAATGCTTCAACCAAACCATAGAATGCAAGAAGCCCAGGTGGTAAAGAACCAAGCTCCCATAAGGTATGATCAGCATTGCGCTCCTGCCAATAATGATATATACCTGTCACATTCTTCTTCCTCCATACCATATAACCATTTGAATTATCATTAGAATCTAAGGATGGTTTATTATTAAAACCTTCAGTGACAGCTATAAAATCCATCTCATCGTACTCATGGCAGAAGGATCTGAAGTCCTCTCCAGTCATAACTTCTGATGGTAATGGTGCTTCATCAGGTGGAGTTGCAGGTTCCCAAAGGGAATCGGCAAGTGGATGCAGGTTCTCTTTAACTCCTATATTACCATTTTGGGTTAAAAGCCCTAAAAGAAAATCCAGTTCTTCAGAGAAACATGGTTGATAGCTCATGCTGGGAGACGGATCAGTTGGAGTGTGGCTCACTATGTACCCAAGATCCATGAATGGGTTTGTACCAAAAGAATCTTGAGTAGATGGCTCCCTCACTAAATCTTGATCATCCGATTGTTGTTCCCCTTGTAGGATCGAAGTATCTGAATATAGCAATCAGAGGGAGGGTGAATGATTGTGCGGAAGCTAAAACCAAAATTTTGATCTATTAAAAAATCACCCCAAAACGGAACCAAATAACTGCCTCGTATTCGACAAAAACAGATTGACAAACGTTCAGTAAATGAGAATTCCTGGAGATCCAATCGTCGGATCGATCTGAAATTTGGACACAAGAAACTAGATTCCAATAAGAATCGAACCCAAAAAGAATCAGCTTGATTGGACTTACGGATCAAAAGTTATGAACCTCGCAACAGAACTTGACGAAAACTGATCTAATCAAAACTTGTAGATTAATCAAGAACGACAAAAGATTAATCAACTAAACTTTGAGGAACCCTAAATCAATACCCTAGAAAGGTTTTTGACGAATCAAATCAAGATGAAACTCAAAGAACAAAAACCAATCTAGAACCAGAACAAGCATGCAAACAAGAGCCAAAATAGGAAACATTGTAGCAACGCGCGCACTGTAGCTTCACGATTACTGTAGCACACAAAGGATCTGGAAGAATTGATCTTTATTTCTTTTTGTCTAAAGTACTCCAATCAAAAGAGTACAAATCCTAAAGCTCTAACTGATTCCCTTCAATAGGAGACAACCCCTCCGATTTAAAGGAGCAAAACACAAGGAGTCCTGAATACAATTCCTACTCCTAATCCTAGAAGGAGTCCCACTCCTAATCCTAAAAAGAGTATGTATTCAACACAACTCCACTTGGCCCAACCTGGCCAAATACAGCTCTTGCACGCGTATGGCAACCCAGCCATACTCACGTGACTAACAAATTCTTGCACGCGTACGGCCACCATGCCATACTCACGTGACTAACCATTCTTCATGTGCACCATTCTCTTAGCCCGAACGTCCCGCATGACATCCTTGACCACCAAGACCTCGGTTCCTCCCTGAACCTAGTCTCGAACCTCAGTTCCTTCATGAACCTAGTTCTGATCCCGTCATCGACCACGTTCGCCTTCGAGCAATACCTGCACATGAACAAAACACAAAATTCTCTGAGCACAAGTCCGCGATTTGACTCAACATTAGTCCATGTAAATACTCACACGAGCATTGCATAAGTTCAAAACATGCATTATGAAATTCAAACAAATTTCATAACCACAGATCAATCACCAAACAATTTTCAACACAAAAATCAACTTCGAGCAAAAAACCATTCACGTCGGACCAAACTTTGGACCGGTGAAACTCACGATGGATCAAAAACCTGGTCCGGCGTACACGCCAAAATTCTCGGTTCAATTCAAAGCAAACATGTTCAAAAACACATTCACGATGAACCAATTTTTTGGTCCGGCGTACATGCAAAAACAACGCTAAAAAATTCGTTCACGACGGACGAAGAATTTGGTCCGGCGTGCATGGTCTGGTGTAACATAGAAGCTTACTGTTTTTTGGTCCAGCGCATATACAAAAACAGACCTCAAAAACCAGTTCACGACGGACCAAAAGTTTGGTCCAACGTGCATGTAAAAACAGGTCTTCAAAATTGGTCCGGCGCAATTGCTTTGGAACTTTGGTCCAGCGCCAAAAGGGAAATTTGGTTCGGCGCAAAAAAGTCCAAACGCACGTTCACGGCGGACCACAAATTTGGTCCGGCGTAAACACGAAAAACGGTCTGGCGCAGATGAGAAACTTACTGTTTTTTCAGGTTTGGTCCGGCGCCAATGTGAAACTTACTATTTTTGGAATTTGATCCGGCGCATGCACAAGCACAAACACATTTGCAAATTCAATTCTAAGCCAATTTTTCAGCATATGATTTCACACCCCCACCATGATATTTTGCTGGCTTACGACTGCCCCATCCTTGTCCAAATCACCCTGACACGGAACTTCAGCATTAATATCGGTATCTTCTGGTAATTTCTCTTGACAACCAGATTCTTCTTCATTAAAGATACGTTCTCTTGATTCATCTAGTGATCCAAGATTTTCACAAGTAGCTTCAATTGTTTCCAAGTCTTCACCAACTCCTGGAGCTGTATGCCAATGAACCTCATCCACGGGTAATGGAGATGACCATTTTGGTGTTTTTCCTTCCTGGGTGGCCTCAAGCATTCCTTCAGACACCCAGTACATGCTTTCTTCCATTACACCTCCATGCCCAGATTGACACACATATTCCTCACCGCTGCCGCTGTTCTTTCCATTTGCTTCGCCAGACATTGCTGGAAAACTACCACTCGCGCCAACAAAAAATCGGTATGCGCTAACGACATGGCGACGGTCGTGGTAGCAGTGGTACCTAATGCGGATGTGCCAAAACTGAAACCCTTGGTGGAGGAGCCGGATGCGAAGGAGGTCGCCATGGCAGTAGGTGGGGAACTAGGGCGTCGCGGTTGGAAGCCGTCTGGACTCGCAGCGACCGAAGGCACACGGCCAGTGGCTCTCGAGCGAAGACAGATGCGAATCGGAGTGCCAAGGGTGGTCGATGATGCGGCGGCCTGGTGGTGCAGCGGTCGTGGCGGGTCGCCGAGGCAGCGACGGGGATGCAGGACGGGTTGGAGTGGCTGAGGCCACAAGTCGGCGCTAAGCGCCGTGCCGTCGATGCAGAATCTGGCGGCGCATCCGGATAGTGGCGGTGGGCCGCGACGGCCGGGAGGTCGCGCGGTGACGACGCCGACGGTTAGCAATCAAGCCGGCACGGATAAGACCGAGAAGACGCACGGGATCGCAGGCTCTGATACCAACTTGTCACGTCCCGTTGCCGCCTGGGTACTAGGGCATCAGCACGTGCAAGGTTCACCCAAGACTTGGTACAGAAGAAAGAGCAAAGGGGAAGAACAAAGAAGAAAAGAGAGAGATATAACAGACAATGTTGTATTTCATTTCATATTTTTCATCTCCTACAATCGGCATCCCTCTTTCTTTAATAGTTCTCCTCTATCCCTCTTACATGTGGGTCCATAGAGGTGTTAAAAATTATCCACTTAATATTTTATATAGATTTAATTAAGTGGTTAACAGACACAGTCCACGTCCACTTCGTCCCATAACATCAGCTCAGCTCACGGCGAGACAGACAAGTTTCCTTTTACTTTTGCCCCCTCTTCTTTCCCCAAATCTCTAGTCATCTCCCAGTCTACACTTCGTTCTTCGGCTCAGCTCCCGGGGCGAGACGTGCGGAAAAGAGAGTGCGTTTCCTTTTTCTGTTGCCCCCTCGCCTCTTCCCAGATCTCTAGTCATCTCCCAGTCTACCCTGCCTGCTAGCCTCCTCCGCCGGTGAGAGCCGACGTGCTTTCTTTCCTCCTCCCTTTCTCCCAACACCGCCGCGAACTAGAGACATTCCTGGGAGGAGAGAGAGAGAAGAGAGAGATGGATCTTTCAGGAGCTGTGCGATGGTGGGACAAGTGGCAGCTCCACGTCCTCGTCATCTGCAGCCTGCTGATGCAGTGGATCCTGTTCTTCTCCTCCTTGTTCCGCAAGTTCCACATCCCTAGCTGGTGCAGATTCTTCATCTGGCTATCCTACCTAGCCAGCGACGCTCTGACGATATACGCCCTCGCCACCCTCTTCAACCGTCAAAGGCATCCATGTGCGCAAGGCGTCGGATGTCATCTGGAGGTCCTGTGGGCTCCGGTCCTCCTTATCCACGTCGGCGGCCAGGATCCCATAACCGCGTACAACATCGAGGACAACGAGCTCTGGAGGAGGCACGTCATTACCGCAGTGTCCCAGGTCACGGTTTCCGTCTATGTGTTCTGCAAGTCGTGGTCAGGCGAAAAGAGGCAGCTGCAGGCTGCCATTCTGCTGTTCGTCGCCGGGTTTCTCAAGGCCAGCGAGAAGCCATGGGCTCTCAACCGTGCGAGCATACACAGCCTGGTGAGCTCTGCCTCTAATACTCATAGCCGTCTGCTAGGCATCCTCCTTAAAGACAGTACGGAAGAAAACAATCAACTCATCAAACAAATAGCACAAGGAGTAGCAAGGATGCTTGCAGAAAGAGCAGCAAGGATGTTTCCAGGAAGCGTAGCAGGGGTGTTTAGAAGAGTAGAACAGCAACTAGCAACTACATTAGAGGATACAGGAAAAAGGGGAAGCCGAAGCGACCTTACGCTTCATGATTTTGTTAAAGAAGCAAAGAGTTGTTGCGCCGAGAACAGAACGGTAGATCCCATTCCCAACAACGCAGAGAGCACTGGAGGAAGCCTTACCTCACTTGCCTCTTGAGCCCCTTGAGCTTTTCGTAGACCTTGCACTTCCGTATTCTCATCGGCTCCACATCCTACGATCCTTCTTGCGGCTTGATGGCACCCATGTGGACAAGGTGCTACAGGCCGGGCTAGCTAACGCGTTTGATCTTCTGTACACTAAGGAAAAGGTGTTCCAAACAGATTGTGGCCAATTTGTTCGGGCCGGAATAGTGATCATGAACTTCGCGGCCATCGGGCTCTTCTCTCGGAGTGATAAGCACCCCTGTAAAGATGCCTACAAAGATGTCATTGTGACATACATCTTGTTCGTTGGCACCGCTGTTCTCGAGACACTTGCCATTGTTAGAGGGGGGATTCTTGATGATAGTGAGTTCCCCAAGTCTCGTAGAATCATTGAAAAAAAAAGTCAAGGTTCCAAAATAGAAGAATTGTTTGATCTAAGCTCTAACTTTGAGGTCTGGCTTAGAAAGCCAAGATGGTCTGGCATGGTTGCCCAATATAATCTCCTCGATTTCTTTGCTCGGAACAGAAGCCCCACTGCGCTGGTGAAGGCCGCAGGATTCCTCGGATGCAAGGGCTTCCTTGACCGGCTTCGGCACGTAGAGTACCGTCTATCAGCCCACGGAATCACAGAGGTAATTCTTGAGCATGTCAAGGACGGCTGGGAAAACCATATACGTGATGTAGCCAGTTACAAGGAATTCAACAACCGGAGAGGCCAACATACTCTTCAGCGCGAGTGCGACGAACAGACCTCTGCTTCAGCGCGAGGAGTTATGCGCAGGAGCATACACAAACCATTCGACGAGAGCGTGCTTCTCTGGCACATTGCGACCGACCTCTGCTTTCGCAACCTAGGCACTCCCCCTGATGAACAACATCCAAGTACTCGGTGTAGACAGATGTCTAACTACATGATCTACCTGCTTGTTGTTCAACCTGAAATGCTACTTGCCGGCACCAGGCAGAATCTGTTCGCCGCGGCCTGCGCCGAGCTCGAATACATCTTCAAGGATGGCATGCCACAGCTGGACGGACGAAAACTCACTAGGGAGGATGCAAGAAAGGCACAAGATGCAACAGGAACTTTTATTCAGGATGCATGGAAGGTGTACGACGCACTGCTGATGTTGGATGGTGAGAAGAGGTGGAAGGTGATCGAGGGCGTGTGGGCGGAGATGCTCTGCTACTCCGCCAGCAGATGCAGGGGTTACTTGCACGCCAAGAGCTTGGGTACGGGTGGGGAGTACCTCTCCTACGTTTGGCTCCTCTTGTCACACATGGGGATGGAGACCTTGGCCGACAGGTTCCAGAAGCCTGAGTCTCAAGAAGAAGAAGAAGAAGAAGAAGAAGAAGAAGAAGAAGAAGAAGAAGAAGAAGAAGAAGAAGAAGAAGAAGAAGCAGCAGCAGGAGGAGGAGGAGATGCTGCAGGCGTGTCGACTTCTCAATCCCAAGGCAGAGACCCTGAATTAGAGATTAGTCCAGCCTAAGAGATGGCGCTTGTGGATAAAAGACCCAGTCTGTATACTTTACCTCCCATGTATCTGCAGCTTTTACTTGCTTCATTTTGAAAGATCAGGTGAAGATCTACTTATGTTTATGACGAGTGATTGATTATGTTTGAGTTTGTGATGCTCTAAGTTTTAGTTTTTTGTGTGTGTTACTTTGAATTTGAAATCGAGTCTTCTTTAGAGCACACTTACACATCACTTACCTTGGCCGACGGCATAATGTTGCACATTTTTGCATATTTGGTTGCAAGTATTTTGTTATGAAGTCAGAAAACCTAAATTAGTTCGAGTCATGTTCTTCTGATGTTATTTTTTGAGGTTACTCAACTTCTTCTCGTAGCTAGTTGTGAGGAGAGTAGGATGATAGACACCTGCATGCTGACATTTGATGAGGCTAGTCCAGGAACTAGACCGGATATATCATGTCCCTTTCTTCACTCCGAAATCATCTTTGTAGAGGATAAGGATAATGAAGCTAGATGATGGTTCTATACCTCATCCAATTACCTCTGCACATGAGGTGCCTACTTCTTCTTCCACTGCACCTCAGGGAGACCAGCACTTACCTTCAGATACTTCCGCAGCTTATGGCTTTGCTCCTATCTCTTTTTTGTATGAGGTAGAGGTTACTTCTGCTTCTGGATCTGTCCATCACATTCATCGGCGTCATCCGTTTGAACAGATGATAGGTGATCTATTTGAGTGTATCACACGCTCAAAGTCAGGTATCTCTCATTTCTGTTTTCACTCTGCCTTCGTTGTCACTTTTGAGTCGAAATATGTTTCTCATGCATTGACAAATGAGTCTTAGATTAATGCTATGCATGAGGAACTTAAGAATTTTGAGAGAAACAAGGTTTGGCAGCTTGTTGAGCCCCCATCTGGTTATAAAGTTTTTGGGACCAAATGGGTGTTCAAGAACAAACAAAATGAAGATGGAGTAGTAATAAGGAATAAGGTTAGACTAGTCATTCAGAGATTCACTCAGGTTAAGAGTCTCGACTTTGAGGAGACATTTGTCCCTATAGCTAGACTAGATACCATTAGGATCATGCTTACATTTTCAGCATCCAAGGACATTAAGCTATATCAGATGGATGTCAAGAGTGTATTCCTCAATGGATAGATTTAGCAAGAGATTTATTTGAGGCAGTCTTTAGGATTCAAGAATCCCAAATACCCAAATCATATCTATAAGCCTTTTATGGCTTTATATGGTAAAGTAGACAAGACTCTTTTCATCAGACATTCGGATACTGATTTTCTGCTTGTCCAGATTTATGTGGACGATATTATCTTTGGTGGCTTTTCGCACTATCTTGTGTCAGTTTTCAGATGTGATGAGCACAGAGTTCAAGATGAGTATGATGGACAAGTTGAGCTACTTTCTTGACTTCTAGATCAAGCAGATTTGGAATGGTATTCTCTTGCATTAGGCAAGTATACTAGAGACCTCTTTGAGATGCTTTGACTTGTCTGATGGGAAGTTGGTGACAACTCCTATGGCCACCATGGCTTTCCTTAAGCCTGATGAGGATGGTAAGCCAGTTGATTAGAAGGAGTTCAGGAGTATGATCGGGTCTCTCTTGTACCTCACTGCTTTGAGGCCAGACATACACTTTGTTGTTTGTCTGTGCACTCGATTTTAGGATTCTCCAGTGAAGTCTATCTTCAGATACCTTTGAGCTACTATTGACTATAGTATTTGGTACTCTTCATCTTCTTGTATGTTACTTAGAGCTTTTTTAGATGCAGATTTTGCTAGTTGTAGGATAGAAAGGAAGAGTATTTTTGGCACTTGCCAATTTATTGACACTTCTCTTGTCTCTTGGTCATCTAGGAAGCAGTCTAGAGTTGCACAATCCACCGCTGAGGCCGATTATGTTGCAATCACTAGTTGCTGTAGTCAGGTGTTTTGGATGAGATCAACCTTGCTGGACTTTGGGTTAGATATAGATAGTGTTCCACTTTTTTGTGATAACTCTTCTGCCATTCATATTGCTAAGAACCCAGTGCAGCACTCCAGGACCAAGCATATAGATATCCGATACCACTTTCTTAGAGACCATGTGGAGAAGAGTGATATCGTGCTTCAGTTTGTAGAGAGTGACCACCAGATTACTAATATCTTTACCAAGCCTTTAGATAGCTCTAGGTTTGTAGCTCTGAGGGGAGAGCTCAGAGTCATGTGCCCTGACGATATCTTTTGAGGGAGCTGGTCCTGTATAATATGTATTATATATATTCTTCTAGCATTCCTTTTTCTTTTTGCATCTTCTGGGTGTATTTGGGCTGAATTTTAGTGTTCTGAGTTCACTTCATTTAGATTTCTGGCATGCTTTGTATGGATCTCTCATTTTATGCTATAGGTTGCTATCATGCTTAATTAGTTGTCTCTCTTCTCTCTTGGTTGAGTTCCCTAATAGTCTTGTAGGTCTAGCAGGTGTTGGCCCCCTTGGATAGATATGATCTGTGTGTACTCTCTAGCTTGAATTTGTATAATCAACTTCCCTATGTTAGTCATATGGAGAAGATGAGAGAGAGTTGAAGTTATAGTGTTCTCTACCATCTCTTCTATGCTCTATAGTCCACTCAGCTTTTCAGTTTCTTTGCTTCCTCTTCATAGTTTGTGTTATGGTTTTAGTAGAGTTCTTTTGGAGGTTTTACGAACTAATTCTGCTAATAACTTAACTTGAACCAGATTTGTACTTAAAATTGATTCTCTTGTTGAGGGGGAGTCTCTAGAAGCTTTTCATTATGCATTGCATATATACTTTATTTTCTGTCTTCTGAGCTTTCTCTATTATACAATTGAATTCAGATTCGTGTTATGCACCTTGCTACTTTTCTGAGGATCATTGCTAGCTTAGTTATGCATAAGTTCATATTGCTTCATCATGCTAAGCTTGCTAAAAACTAAAATTTCAAAAAAATGCAGCGGTCCGGGACCGCGGAAATTTGAATTAAAAAATAAAAAATTACCACGACGGGAACCGTGATTTTGATAACGGCTAGATCCGAAAATTATTTTTGTGAGGGGGCCAAACAGGAAAAAATTCCGCGAGGACTCGCCATCTTCGAACCTGCCGCCGCCGCCGCTTGTCACCCTGCCAGGGGCCAAACAGGAAAAAATTCCGCGAGGACTCGCCATCTTCGAACCTGTCGCCGCCGCCGCTTGTCACCCTGCCACCTGCCAGTCTGTTGCTCTGTAAATTAAACCTAAGCAATACATCTCCAATCTCGAATTCATTTGCTAAAGCCTGAAGAAGACGGACCTGCTCCTACTTAACACATTGGAAAAAGAGGGGAGATTCGAGACATGTAGGCTATATAATAATACTAGGAAGATAGGCGCGCGATGCTGCGCCGGTCATAATGCCGATGATTTCGCAAAGATAAAGCATAAAATAATCTAAGGATTATATGTGATAGAAAGGACCAATAGAAGATCAATAATTGAATCAACATTAATAAATCTCAGAAGTAATGCGGTTTATTCGGCAGGTATATAATGAAATGGGTAAAAACAATAAGGATTACATTACAAATTAGTTCAATGATCAGGTAGAGCTAGTTTTTTATTTGAAGCATAGCACGAAATTGAGGAATAACAGACATAATAATCAAATCGAGTTAAATAGCGTAATGAATAGGGATGCATCCATGTTTACGGGCTGGTCGTGGTGAATGTCCAGAAAATGTTGCCTATATAGATATGTGATAGATATAGTTATGATGAGCTGTATTAGTTCTATTAAGTCCCCCAAAAATCATCTGCATAAGAGAAGACCTGTTTAAATAATTTTTTATAGAAATTCATGAAAGAGCAAAGAGCATCTTGATGCTGAATGATTGTATAACGTTAAACCGATGAACACTAATAAATCTTATAGATCACAGATATAGAACTGAGGAAAATAGGTAATTATATATGGAGCCATGGTCTGTGGTATATAGATACATACAGCATGCAGTGAATAGCCAGGCAAACAACAAGATACTCTAGTTATAGAGCTATACTGACTTGATTACAGAAAAAGGGTTAAGGGTTAATATTAGTAGTCTGGTACGGTACAAGGATAGTCAAACAGTCATATATAATGAAACATCCAAAATAACAATTGATATGATATGTGGCTGGAATGCTTGTTCAAGGTCATCCATCTCGGCGATAGTAAATAGGGTGGTTGATGTGGGGAAATTAACCTGATATACCATTTGCAGCCTGCCTGTGTAACAATGAAATGAGTTAAAATGGGTGCCTATTTCTTTTAGACAAGGGAATAGAATTACGAACACACGACATAGAAATAACCAGATGTTGCTATAGCATAAGCAATACCATGATGTTATATATTGCCTTAATATGGAGAAAGCCAGTATTTTTTAGCGCAGACACGTTTAATTTCTTAGAGCAAACTATTGTGTTTCTGTGCTATGGCACGAACAGTATTCTGTGTAGCTAGAGCGTTGTCACGAAAGAGATTTACCCAACATTTTCGGTCTTGAGCCTCTTACGTGTTGCGCTTAAGTCCTTGTAATTGGCATCTTCAATCTTTATATGTGTGTTGATATGAAGATGTCGAATGGCTGTATGGGCCGCATTTTCCATTGCATTGTATGCTGTGTTAGCCAATTTTCCATAGAATATTTCCTCTTCCTTATTATTATGGCTGAATTTGAATGGCATATCCATTTTTAGCCAACCTCTAATTTGGTTGTTGTCTTCATGGGTGATGCCAGATCAACGTATCGATAGACACAATTTCCTGGCTACCTCTTTTAACAATAACTATCTTGAAATATATACAGTTGTTTCAACCTATCAAAATCGCAAATGTCAGGCATTTTATTAGAATCAGAAACGGGAATATTCTGTATAGGCAAGATGATAGGGAACGTTTCCCAAAAATCGATACTAAATTGTGTTGTAGTCGAATACAAAGGCATTTGTCAATGATGCGTACAGAAGACTGGTGTGTCATTTTTAGCCTGCTATTTATGTTGGTCATATATCGTTTTTGTTAACATGAAAAATTTGTTTATATTAGGTTCAGTAGTAAATAAAGGAGTGACGTAAAACCATCTGTGTATTTTAGATCATAATAACAAAAGATATATCAAATTGCTATGTGTAGGCTACATGTATAAAGAAGGTAAACATTGAGCCGTTTGAGTAATGCAACGACTTACACCAGGCACAATGATGTGGCTATCAGCTTCAGTGGATTGACTGTTGGATTCAGCGGGAGGCAATTGTGTTTTTTCACATATATTTGGTTCAGATGCACCTATTGTTCTAACTGGTTGTCCTGTTCATTCATCGACTTTTGTTCGTGGGGGATGTAAGATCCTATATATAAAACCAGAGGGATGTGATGATTATATCTGTTTAGGTGGAGATCATTGATAAGGAAATAGGGAAACAACGGGAAATGAATATATTAGATGAAGGGAATTTACCTCTAACAATAGATTGGTAGAAGAGCCAGTGTTAGGCGATGTCGCTGTGACTTGTGTTGTGGCCTCCGGTGAGGCGCTCTCCATTGTTTGTTTTCTTCGTTAGCAGTGCAAGGTAATGTCAGAATGAGCTATTGTATGCCGGGAAACGTTGAGCTGCTCCTCTGAACGGTTACGGCGAGGTAGAAATGAGAATCGTTGAGCTGTAGAAGAACATACGTAGCTGTTAGAGATAAACATTATAGTATTTACGGAAAGGCTAACTGTAAGTATTTTGTGGACATATATAATGGATACACAAACGTAGATCTTAGAGACAAGCAGCGTTATAATACAGTGATCGGTAAAAGTTTCCTTGGCTCTGCGAGAGCACCAGCACTAATAGAAGATAACAGTGAGGCAATTCTGAGATGACTATTGCTTAGTGTATACTACAGCGTCCCAGTACAAAATACAAAATGTTTAGGCTTGCATATATCACATCATAGCTGCGTGGTTCTTGGAACATATTGTTGGAATACACTGCAAGGAAACGAAAATCAAAGAGCAAATCTATAAGGCATGAAAACAGGAATATTTATGTGCTGAAAAGCCGAGATCTCTTTCAAGTATCATGAAAGAGGTCATATTGAAATTTGTGTACCTTGAAGAAGTCTTCATGAATGTTCCTCTGCTCAAATAGTTTCTTCTTAGCTGAAGGCTTTTGTTGAGGAACAGTGGAACTATATAGAGCGTTGGGAAATTTCTGTGAGAACTATAGCATCCAGCCTTTTGATAACAACCAATCTATAATGACACCAAGAAAGATTACCTGTCGACATTTGCAAGACCAAAGTGTGGTCTATTGGGCGACGACGATGATTGCTTCGACGCAGGATGCAATATTGGCGATAACTGTATACCATGGATAGACATAGAGCAATAAATGCAAACATGAAAGCACAGACGTTTGGTAATGTAAACGCGTGACCTGTAGTGCAGCTGGTGTGGACTGAGCTGCCATAGTAGATTTGATATCACTTTTCTGTTACGGGAACCATATTTATTTTGATGAGAACATATGACATAGCAATAGGAAAGGTGAATATGGGAGTTCTATATAAGCACACGATATAGAATAACAAGAGATAAACCTTGGGCGTGACGGATTCTTCGTAATTAGTAAGAACAGAGGTGGATGCATCAGTCTATATGCGAACCAAATTTGTGAGAAACGTGTAAGGACTAAACATCTGAAACAACATCGGCTAGGTATAAAGTAAAATGCGACATGAATATGAATCTCCATGATTTCAAAAGACGATGTTTTTAACGACTACGGGAACCAAATTACCTCGTGAGGCATAGGTTCCATTGTGGAATTTGCAGTAAGACCGCCGGTTTCTTGTTGGTCCTGTTGGGGGCCTGAAGCAGATGCGGAAACTGGTAGCAGAACAGACATAGAATCAAGATTAAATAATCGAAAGAGCAGGGCCTAAATAAACCGTCTAACCTGAGAGCACGAATCGTGAAGAGCAATGCTTTAGGGAGCGCCTCTTCGATCTTGGAGCGTACTGAAGCAAGGAAAGCGGCGAGAGCTACATGGGGACAACATAAGTAAATGAGCGAACGGGACAAGGGGGAAGACGATACTACGAAGCAAGGCGACAGAGAACAGAGTCAGAGTGGAGGACTGCACGCACGGTGGAAAAGAAACAATAATACGAATAAACGACAGAAAAGAAAGGCGTAACGAAGGACGAGTCAAGAAGAGAAGATAGGACGAACCTGGACGACAAAACGATCAAGTCGAAAGAACAACGGCACCTGGATGACAAATCCGCCGAACGACGACGAAAACAACCACAGACACGGACCGAAGATAGGCCAACGAATGTGACGGAATGCGGGAACGGCTCGATCCAACGAATAATCCCCATTTTGCATTTTGGAAGAAGCCAAAAACCATGGTGCCCAACGGAAAACAAAGACGGACGCCATGACGAATTAGGGGTCCGAGGCAAGTAGAAGCATAAATTCGATAAGGAGCGGAGAAGGTGAGGAAATGCCAATACCTAGAACCTGAACGAAGGGAAGGAAGGACCCGAATCAGCCGCTGGGAATGGGAATAACAACCGGCGGAGACAGGCCGAAAATCAATATTCTTCAAGAGTGCGCCATGGGAATGCAATACGCGGGGGGGGGGGAGGTCGAAGACCAGGGTTCTTCGAAGAGCCGTCGTCCCGTTAACGATGGGTAAGCTACACAGCGTGGGAAATGGCGAGGAAGAGACAACGGCCGGTAACAGGACGCCGACCCCGAGGGCCAGCAGGCGATACGCGGCAGAAATCGAGTGGCCAAGCAAAGGCGGAGACACCGAGATGGAGCACACGGCGTGAACGGCGTAAGAGAGACGAACGCGACGACACACGGCAGAGGCAGGTTGGCGCACGAGACGCGAGGCGAACGAATGACGAGGTGAAGAGCGAAGCGCATCTGGTAGAGACGTGCGGCCAGATGAAGAGCCCTTCTCCCGGTCGAGGCAGGAAGAGGCAAACGCAAATACGAGAAACGAAGAGGGGCTACGCACGTAAGAAGCCGACGTGGCACCTCACAGGAGCCAGCGTTCCGACGGCTTATAAGATAAGTTATTAATATTAATATTAATATTAATATTTATGAATGTAGGATGATTAAATTGACATAATATCTGTGATCAACAAAATTTATGATGAAAAATAGTATTTATGTTCACTACTACAGAAAGACTTATATTAAACATCTTATCACATACGGTTTTTCGTCGACGATAAGAAACATCACAAATGATTTTATAGTGCAACCGTATGTGATATACAGAAATATCATAGAGAGTTTTATACGTGATGACTCTTGTAACCATCACAGACGGTTTTATAATATCACAAACGATTTTATGTAGATATCACATGCAGTTTTAACATAAAACCATATGTGATATATTATTACTATGAACGGTTCTAGCTACAACACGTCTGTGATACGAATGATACATTATTTGTGTCGGTTCTAAAACATAAAAAGGCGAGAGATTATTTTGTCGGTTTTTAATTGAAACCGATACAAATAATACAAATACATTTGTATTGAACCAACACAAATAATCCAATTTTTGTGTCGGTTCTAGCCAAAAATCGACATAAATAGTAGTCCTATTATCTGTCTCGGTAAAATGGCCATAACTTTTAACTCGTAACTCCGATCGGGGCGTTCTTTGGCTCGTTGGAAAGCTAACGATAAGTTTCATCCAAAAATGTTGAATTTTAAAAATTAGGAGGTCTTTCAATGATGACTTGCGTGAGTGCGAGTGTGACGACAAAATTAAAAAAACACCATTTAAGGTCTCAAAATGACCTTCGAAGTTTTGTACCCATTTCAGAGTATGAGACAACACTAAAATATAGTTCAAATCGTGTTCGGAGTATGATAACATTAAAATCGGTGTTTGGATGCTCTACGGGGTTAAGAAGAGAGGGACGCGTTACACGTTACATGCGATCATATCAGCACTAAAGTATTAGATCCTATAAGAACTCTCAGGCTAAGCGTGCTTGGGTGAGATTAGTACTAGGATGGGTGACCTCTCGGGAAGTTAAATCTAAGCCATGGTAAATTTTGAAGACTTAGCTAAAAATTGTAGTATTCATATCATGGTAAATTTGGAAACTTAGCTAAATTTTGAACATCCAAGACATGGTAAATTTAGAGATCTAGGCGATGTATCATATATTATGTAGTGCTGAATTATGCATATCACAGACGGTTTTTATTTAGAACCGTCTGTGATGACAGTAATATCACAAACGGGTCAAAAACCGTCTCTGATGATCTCTTTCATCACTGACTCATTCTTACTGACGGTTTACAAAACCGTCTGTAATAACGTTTGTGAACCGTCTGTAATAAGGTTTTCTGTACTAGTGGTTGGAATACAATGTTTACAATAAAATAATTTATTTGTAAAATAACAAGGTACTGTGTTACGTTTGTTTTATTTGTATCAGGAGTTACATTGCAGGCAACAGGAGGTGCAGCGCAGGCATGCGAGATGCACGCACACTGCAGGTCAAGGAGAATTCATGTAGGTGGCACGTAGTCCAAAGAACAGGACATAAGGTTGCAGGTGCAGCGAGACGGGACACGAAGAAATCTACGCGGATGAATGATACAATATAGCGGCTAACGGATCGTACAAACGAGAACCATGCGAGAGCGGCTGGTGAGCCGTGTGCCTATATGCAGTTGGATCGGCGGTGTATACATGCATAGGTACCTAGGGTTAAGAGCCACTTTAAAAAAAAGTAGCCGGAGGCTGCTGCTCCTCCAGGGTGCCGCACAAAAGTAAGAAATAAGTGGCGGCTGTGCAAAAACCGAAAAGAAAGAGTGGCGGCGCAACAAAAAAATAACTTACTCTCTTCAGTTTGATAATATCTGTCGCTGGAGCGTTTTAATGCGGGTGTCAGAATATTAGTCGTTGGAGATGCGTGCATGCAGCTGCATTCAAACCATCACTCCGTCACGCATGCTACATGCAATCAGTTATGCATTGCTGCATAGAGACGAGAGCTTTGCACGCCTCGCGCAGGAGATGAACTAATGCATGTAACTTTCACATTTAAGTATTCATTTAACCAGGCTTCGAACTGCGTAAGGTGGTTTGGATAACATGACACAGATCAGTTGAGCTACAAACATTTACTTATTTTTTGGTATGTGAGATTATGTCTAAAACAACAGATATTATCAAATTGGAGGGAGTATCTGTTACAGCGACAGAAATCAGCGAGTGCTCGCGCACGCTCGGCCAATTTGGCACATGGCCGCGCCATGGCCGTCCGATGGAGATCGCGTCTCCCCGTTCGACGGCCCTTTGCGCGTCGTAGGTTCCGTGCTTCGGGAGCCCTCCATGCCACGGTCCTTCGGGAAACCTCCACGCGACGCGTCCCGCCTATGCCTCTGCCTTCTCCTCGCCTCCGCTAGCCTTTCCGCCCAGCACAAGAAAAAAGAGAAGTGCAGTGCGGCACGAAAAACGAGGCAAGGATAGCAGCTCCAGGAGTCGTGTGCTAAATCAAAGAAGGGAAGAAGGCGACCGTGTGCAGTGTGCATACAAGCGGATTCAGATCCTCTATCTTTGTTTGTTAAAATGTACGATGTATTTTGATTTGGTAGAATAATTTTTTTTTAAAAAAAAAAGTAAATTGCTATAGTATTTTCAAAAATATCTGCGAGATTTAATAAAATCTAGTTTAAAATATGAATTTCAATCAAAATATCCAAAATTTTAATGAAATTTACCAAAATCTCAAATATTGTAGCAATTTGATTTTTTTCTCAGATTTTTTATTCTATCAGGTCAAAATACACCGTACATTTTGACAAACAAAGGCAGAAGATCTGAATCCGTATACAAGCAAGCAGAGTGAAGAAAGAGAAAAAGAAAAGAGGAGAGAAAAGATAGAACAGGAGAAAAATTGAGAAAAAAATTTATGAGTTTGTTTGAAATTTGTGTTTTATATGGAGGGATTTTTGTGCATATTTTTGAGAAAAATTAGTGTGTATAGATTCTGATCTACTAATTATTGTTTGCGTACAATTACTTTCTAGTTTGCATGTTTAATCTAGTTTTTCTCGATTAATTATTCTATATTGATTTTCTTAGTTTCATCATTATTTTATTAATTTTCAAAATTAATAAAACAAAAAATATATTTAAGTGTCAGTTTATATCCATTTACCTATCTTTTAGTGCCCTCGATCTTTCACTGTGTATTGGCAAAGACTAGCACCCAAATTTAGCGTTTTGACGATGAGAAGTGGGACCTTGGTACAAGGCCTAAATAGTGAACTAGACCGGTTAAAATTAACATACGACAGCATGCGATGAGATGTTAAACATATGCAGCAACAGAAGACAACGAGAAAGTAGTCCACGGCAAGGTGATTTGCACACAGCTGTCAGCGATAAGGCCTGCCAATTCTATCACGAAGATCACGTAGCCAGGAGCGGTATCAAGAAAAGTTAAAGCTGCTCTGCAGTATGCCCGCTCCATCCGAGCAACAAGGCATAATGGGATATGTAGATTGTAGAAGAGTACACTGTTGCAGCCTCGTAAAAAATATTTTCTTTTGCATAACTAACACTCACGCAAATGTATTGACAGAAATAATATTTGTCATGAGATTGGAGCACTGCACCAGGCAGTGCAGCGCTCAGTGCAGCAGCGCGAGGGAGCTGTACTGAAGCAGTTCCATGAGAGCACTCTTCGCGGTGCTACAATACCACGTGGTACTATAGCATCAAGCGTTTTTTTTACTGATGAGCGGTTAGTTTTGAAGAAAAAAAAATCTAGCTGCTTGCCTAAGCTGGAATATTGTCTATTGCGTGTGCTTATAGCATTTACCTTTTATCACTACCATTGGGCAAATCCAAGATCAATGCAGGGTGTGCTAGCTTTTTGAGAATTGGAATTTACTTCTTATTTTGCATAGAGCTATTATAATCTCGACGCCTTTTTTGCTTTGTTAGTCCCTTGTTTTCTTTATTCCACCTCGGTATTTCTCCTAATGCCTTCTTTTTCTCTCATTTTGCTCATTGCTCTGAATTAATTATACTTTTTACCAAAGATTGCATGTTTCCAATTGTTAAGAAATAAGCAGTACATCTCATTATTTATGGAGCAAATCATAAGGCCTACACACTATTATCATTGTGTTGCTAAATGATGATCAGATAAAGTCTACCATGTGAATCAGAATCAAATCCAATGAACTTCAGAAGTTCATATTTTACAAAGATTGGCAACGAGTTGTGCTGCTTTCTATTATGTTCTTCTCTTGTGTTTTAAGCTATTTTTTGCAATGACTACATAAGAAATTAAATGAGTTCTCATTTTTACTACTATTCTGGTTTAAATTGTTTTTCGAAGTTTGAAAAATCAAATGGGTATTTTGCAAGCAAGCGATAGTTTGTTGACGAAAGATGGATGCAGGCAGGAAGGCAGGCAAGTTTTGCTCCTAAGCAACTGCACAAGACTAGATGAGAGCGACCCGTGCTACTGTTTATGAAATCCCATGCATGATAGCTAAATGGAACCTGGTCGACTTTCTTCACCGGTGTCATGGAAGTTCTGATGTTTCACGATCAGAAGTAGGTACGCATACACAATATGAGGTGGTGCTGGAAAAAGAAACTCATATTTAAATGTCAAAGTACGAGTAAAAAGTATCAATGTATTCAACAGAGGCAATGGATTAAGCTTTTCAAGGTTTACGCTACTTCTGAGGCCGACAAATTGTTAGGGATGAATGTTCATCTCTTCTTTTATTGTGGTTTTACTTTGGGTTCAAAAGTATATTCTGTCCATTTCATACCTACATTTGACAATATACAAATATCTGAGAGCTACAAAATTAATAAAAGAGCTTGTAAAATCTAATAAAATTATAATGTATTTTCAGAACTAAACGCTCGGCATGCATAACCAGTGTGTGCACAATAAGAAATGGCTGATTTCTTGCTTGTATATTTATCATGTCAAGAGCTATTGGATGTGTGCAGGTTGTGTCGAGCGCCTCAAGCAAGCTGCGCGTAGCGTTAGAGGGCATCATACTATCGCCATGTACAATTTATCGAGAGAAATCGCGTAGATTTTTATGATGAAATAAGAAGATCGAGATGGTCAAGATAGAACTAATGGTGATGTCCTTTTGAGGGTACGGTGATGATTTTTTTTTAAATAATACTTTTTTTAAAAATGAATTGCGGTTTTAATACTCGGAAAATCAAAATTGCAAAATTAATACGTAATCACCATACCATACGGCGAATACCCTACGGCAGTGGCGAATCTATCGTTGGGGCGCCAGCCCCAGCTCCGGCCGGCGCAAGCAACCCCCCCGGCGAGCAGTAGCCAGCATTCACATCACATTTAGGAACAAGAAGAATACAAAGAAAACAACAATAATACCATTTTGGACTAGTGGACCAAAAATTAAACATGGGCTTAGTGATTAACCCAACAATAATACAAAGAAAACGGATCAGCAACGAGATCGGATCTGGAACGGGAACGGGATCGGAACAGATCTTCAATGGGAAGAGTGGAAGACGTATGGGCGGCAGGGGCGCGGGGCGGGGACGAGATCGAAGTCGGCGATCTTGGGGAGGACCGAGCCAGCCAGCCAGCCAGGAGCCACCGAGGTCATGGTGCAGGCGTTGCGCCGGCCACCGGGAGGACCGGACCCAGGAGGCCAGGAGGATTGGAGGTCGGGAGGCGGGCTGCGCTGAGCCGCTGCTGAGGACTGGAGGCGGCGCGCCTGCGTTGGAGCCTGGAGCGGTCGAACGACGACAAGTCGGCGACCGAAGAAAGCATTGAGGCGAGGACTGGACTCTGGAGCTGGAGGAACCGAACGAGGAACGGAGGAACTGAGGAAGGAAGACGCCGAGTCTGGTCGTCTGGAGATCCAGTGGAGAACCGACTACCGTCTACTGAGGAAGGTCTAATTTTTAATCCCCACTGACCACTCCACACTTCCACTGTTCTACAGTATAGCGAATATATTATTCTACATTCATCTGTTCATTCCATTTCTTGATCATCTATTTTTCTATTGAGTGTTGATTCATCCCTCATTGCCTGATTGTTTATTGTATGTGTAATTCAATTTTTTTGATTACAGTAAATTAGGTCCTAAAAATGGAGAACCAAACATTACACAATTGCTTTACTAAGTTTTATATTTTCATCTACAGGTCGAAATGTCGGATGGTCGATGATCTATCCTCACATATTTATGTCATTCTATCCATTAGTAAGGTACCAGACTTGTTATATTTTGATTATTCATTTTGTTTTCTTTATATTTATGTATGAATTTGAAATTTGATTGACAATAGACCGGTAGATATACCATTAGTATGCTTGTCTTGAGTTAGAATTTTGACATAGGAGCCCCCCTCTATTTTCATTCTAGATTCGCTACTGCCCTACGGCGAATACCCTATTTTCGCCAAACCGTACGGTGAAAATACCCTAAATACCTTATTTTCGCCGTACGGTTTGACGAAAATAGGTTGTCGCCACACCGTGTGGAGAAAATACCTTAGTAAAAAACGCGGCAGAAGCCAGATCGATCTATCGATCGATCTTGCAGCGAGAGCGAGCGGCGCCGAAGGAAAAAAAGAGGGAGGGCGCGCCGCCGGCCGGGGAAGAGAAGAGGGAAGGAGAGAGGGAGGAAGAGGGAAGGAGAGAGGGAGAGAGAGGAAGGAGAGGGAGAAGAAGAAGAAGAAGAAGAAGAAGAAGAAGAAGACGAAGAAGAAGGTGGTGGAGGAGGTAACATCGCAACTTTGCCTAATTTTGCGTTCTTCAATTTAGAGTAATTTAGAGTAGCGATTTAGTTGTGTAATTTAGACTAGCGATTGAGTTGTGTAATTTAGAGTAGCGATGCAACTATAAAATAGAAAAGCGTTGCAATAAACTATGCAACTTTCATTATGGGTGACAGGCCATGCAACTATCATAAATAGACAAGCGTTGAAGTTATGTGTGGAGACTCACCAGCACTATAAAAACCGGCCGAGGGAGGGATAGGCATCCACTGCCAAACGAGCAATAAACTTCACCCAACTTTACAGAAGGGCACGATGTCGTTCTACCGTCGCCTCTTCAGCAAGCGAAAGTTAACCCCCCCGAATACCCGGATGCGAGTAGCGTTGATGCCCCAGTTCTGCCAGAGCTGCCACGCCCGAAATGCGACTGCAACCTTCTGGCGAAGATGATGCAGTCTATGCACGAAGATACGGCCGCCCGCGCTCACTACTGTTGTGCCCGCGCCTACGAGGTAAACCAATTGATGTCCATACAAACCAGGGTAACACTACCATTTCATGCATCATTCGTTGTTATTTTAGCACGAGAACCTGTGTTGCTTTTTCCAATGGATCGACAGGCCGAAACGACGTGACTACGAATTTATCTACAATTGCCACGGTGCCTACCCCACTTCGCCCGAGAACTTCACCCAGTGGGAGAGGCCGCCGGGATATGTCCCCTATCTAGATCAACCGGAGTTAAGGGCCGTGGGCAAGGGACCAACCAATCGGTGAGTTTCATGTGACATGCTCATGTTTCAGTCACAAAGTAGTCATTCTAAACCAGTTCATCGCATACAGGACATCGAAAAGAAACTTGCAAAATTGCTCAAGTCAAGGGAGGAACCTCCTCCTCGAGGGCCACCCGAAAGCCCCGAACTGTGCGAACACAGCCTGCAGGCAGTTGTCGATACCTGCCACGAGGATCTAGCGGACCGAAGATTCTACCGGTGCCCTTTGCCCGAGGATGAATAGTGCTGCTACTTCAACTGGATGGACCCAGAGACGTACCACCCACATCTCAAACTTCCTGTCTGGGATAACTGGGGGGAGCAACCCTCGTCGTGGTGCTACTACCTCCCAGAAAAGCCAGACCCGGAGTATGCATACGGTATTATTCAACGACCAAAGCGGGCATACTGCATTGGCTGTAGGGCACGGCTACGATTGTACAACGATAAGCCCAACACACACCTCCTGCACCATATAATGGATTGCGAGCCGAAATAGAGGAGGCGTCTCGGCAAGTCTCCGGAAGTGCAGGAGGGTTCGTCCTCTCGAAGAGAAAAGGATAAGGGGAAGCAGCCGGCCGAGGTCCGCACTACACAACAAATCCTTGACGGATTACAGAGACCATCCAGGAACCCGGGTGGTTTTAACATAGGGGGCACGGGGAATTGGGAGGGAAGAGATCCACATAAAAAGGACAAAAAAAATTATGTTTTATACCCCCGAAACGTTCGGCATAGGCTATCCATTCGGCAACAGCTGGGAGCACTGCGCACCCCTATGGAGCTCGTTTATAAGAGAGATTGAGCGGTGTCCGAGAACAATCGCAAAAGATTCACAGGCGACGTAATATGCAGAAAATGTGGTGCATCATTCCCACTCTACGAACATAGGCGGAACGATAATTTGTTCCACCATTGCAATCAGTGTTATCCGCACATCTTCTAGCAATGTCATCACTGTTGTAATACCCTAGTAATATCATTTGAACTTTCGTTGTATCTGCCCTACTACGGTTGAGTTTGCTTACTAAGGTTACTCGCTGCATCTACATGCTTCTCACAATGCTCGTAATGATTTAAACACTTTGGCATCTGTTTTCCTGGGATAAATTATTTATATCATGAATTGTTGTCGACTAGGGTTATTGCGACCGTATATCTTGTAGCAAACAAACGTGTAAATAAAATTTTTTCTCGGAATATGGTAGCCCATATATCAAAGAGCAAATCTGCAGTATTCTAGCAAAAAATTACATTTAAACGTGATATTTACGGGCTGCCGAAAAGGCTTAAAAGTTATCGTCGACAATCATACTTAGGGTTATTGCGACCGTATATTCTTGTAGCAAACAAACGTGTAAATAAATTTTTTTTTCCGGAATATGGTAGCCCATATATCAAAGAGCAAATCTGCAGTATTCTTGCAAAAAATTACATTTAAACGTGATATTTTACGGGCTGCCGAAAAGACTTAAAGTTATCGTCGACAATAATACTTAGGGCTATTGCGACCGTATATTCTTGTAGCAAACAAACGTGTAAATAATTTTTTTTTCCGAAATATGGTAGCCCACATATCAAAGAGCAAATCTGCAGTATTCTTGCAAAAAATTACATTTAAACGTGATATTTTACGGGCTGCCGAAAAGACTTAAAAGTTATCATCGACAATAATACTTAAGGTTAATGCGACCGTATATTCTTGTAGGAAACTAAGGTGTAAATAAATTTTTTTTCGGAATATGGTACCCCATATATCAAAGAGCAAATCTGCAGTATTCTTACAAAAAATTACATTTCAACGTGATATTTTACGGGCTGCCGAAAAGGCTTAAGCATTAATGCATCACAAATTTCTTATAGTTATTCGTTTCAGCGAAATTACATTAACTCAATTGATTCCTACATATTTTTGCAAAAAGGGACATCCAACACCCTACGAATAATTGATAATTATTTTATGATTTTTGTAGACACAGTTAGGGTATTTTCGCCAGATGGCTCGGCGACAATACATTTTCGCCGCATGGTTCGGCGACGACATATTTTCGCCATACCGTATGGCGATAATGTTATTTTCGCTGTATGGTATGGCGATAATGTTATTTTCGCCAGACGGTATGGCGATAATTCCCTAAACTAGATAGCTGCCGGTTAACCGACTTTAATTGGGTAATTAGGGTATTTTCGCCATAGGGTATGGCGAAAATAGGGTATTCGTCGTACGGTATGGCGATTACGTATTAATTTTGTAATTTTGATTTTTCGAGTATTAAAACAGCAATTCATTTTTTAAAAAGTATTATTTTAAAAAAAATTCGTACGGTGATCATGTATGTTAGCTAGACGGGGTGCTGTGCCATGCACACGACAATGCATTGAAACGAACTCTAATAATTTCTTTTTTCATAGTGCCTTTTGAGACTAATAGAATTTTAGTTGAACAAATATCGCTAATTAGCTACACAATTGCGTGGACAACTCAGCTAGTTAAGAAGTAACACTGAGTTTATATACATCACAATATGGCTTGTATAATCTAGCTGATATACTGACAACACTGGTTCCTATCGATAAGTTTGAGCTTTGCTCAGACTTGTCGGTATCACTAACTACGTCTTTGGATTTTCGGCGCAAGAGGTGTTCATGCTCATTTGATTGGATCAGTTTGTTGCATCCTTCCACTAGTGAACAGACTCTGATTGACCCCACCTATTAGCCTCGGTACCCTCAGCTTTATCTCTTTTTGAATTTCTCTCCCGAGTAAACTTTCAAGTGCCTGGTCTCCTTCATACAGACTCTGATAGACCCTGTAATTCTTTCTAAATTTATCTAAAATTAATCTATACATTCTAATGCTATTTATATTTATATTTGATTTGGTTTTGTCTTAGTTTTGGTGTTTATTTGCATTTTTCTCTGTTTCACATATATATATTTTGATGTTTCAGAGTGCTTTGAAGAAGTAGAGGGAGATCAAGGTCAAGATCAAAACTTGTTCAAGCAAGAGCAAGACAAATTATGTTAGCAAGAGCAAGACAAATTATGTTTGATCATGTCACAACTATGTTTTCTAAAACTACTTCGCTTTATTAAAACTTGCATCCAATTGGGCAGATTGTATTACCGGTCACTTTTGGAGATGCCAGAAATTTTAGAATTAAATTGATTTTATTCGAAGTCGTTGACTTTGGGTCAACATATAACGCCATTTTGGGTAGACTTTCGCTCATGAAGTTTATGGCAGTTATTCATCATGCCTACCAGAGTATAAAAATACCTGATCTGAAAGGCATGATAAGTGTACAAGGTGATTTGAATACTTCATTAAACTGTGATAAAAAATTACTTGAAATTATCGATCAACTATCATTAAGAGATACTAATGGTGCTGAAAGCCTTGTAAAGGTGATAATTCTCACAATACAGAAGCTGAAGGTCAATCCTTAGCCAAACGAGCAAGTCAAGCTTATTCCCATCGATCCTACCTATCAGTCTAAAACTGTTCAGATAGGATCATGTATGGATGCTAAATAGAAAGACGCGCTCATTGCCTTCCTCCAGGCAAATGCAGATGTGTTTGCATGAAAACCATCTGACATGCTTGGAGTCCCAAGGAAGGTAATCGAGCACAGGTTAGCTATTCGACTTGGAATACGACTAGTGAAGTAGAAGCTACGACGATTCGCTCCTGATCGGCAAGAAGCTATCTGATAAGAGCTGAACAAACTCTTAGAGGCAGGTTTAAGTCGTGAAGTTGATCATCCATATTGGCTCATGAATCTGGTTATGATCAAGAAGGCAAATAGTAAGTGGTGAATGTGCATCGATTTCACCATCCTTAATACCGCTTGTCTAAAAGATGACTTTCCTTTGCCCCGAATAGACCAGCTGGTCGACTCAACAGTGGGTTGCAAAATGATGAGTTTTTTGGACGCCTACTCAGGTTATCATCAAATAAGCATGGCAAGAAAAATATAAAGAGAAGACTTCCTTCATAACCCTTTTTGGAATCTAATTCTACCAGAAGATACCATTTGGACTGAAAAATGCTGGAGCCATGTCGCAGGGCCTTATGCAGAAAGATTTCATAAGCCAAATAGGAAAGAACCTAGAAGCTTGTATAGATGATCTCATTGTAAAGAGCAAGAAAATCTCTAACCATTTGTCTAATTTGGCTGAAACATTCTGTAATGTGAATAAGCATGGAATAAAGTTGAATCCCAAAAAGTGCACTTTTAGAATTTATTCTAGCAAGTTGTTAGGGTTCCTTGTTTGTTCGCGCGGAATTGAAGCTAATCCTGAGAAGATTTGTGCCATTGAGTCCTTGAAATCTCCTTCTTCAAGGAAGGAAGTACAATGACTAACTGGTTGGATGGCTACTCTCAGTCACTTTATATCTAGATCAGGAGAACGTGGTTTACCTTTCTTTAAGGTAATAAGAAAACACGATACGTTCCACTGGTTGGATGAGGTAGAAAAGGCATTCCAAGACATTAAACATTATTTATTCAAAAACATTGGTAACACCTAGTCCGGATGAACCATTGTTACTTTACTTAGCGGCTATAAATAATGTGGTTAGTGCTGTCTTGATAGTCAAACGAGATAAGGTTCAAAAACATGTATGCTACGTAAGCGAAGTTTTACATGGACCTAAGGAACGATACCCTCAGATTCAAAAACTTCTTTATTCTCTATTAATAGTTTCAAGGAAATTAAGACATTATTTCCAATCTCATCAAATTACAGCACCTTCATCCTTTGCTTTAGGCAATGTTCTTCATAACCAGGAAGCAACTGGCCAGATCGCTAAGTGGGCAGTTGAGCTTGGGTCTTTTGACATCCATTTTATTGCCCAATCAGCAATCAAGTCCCAAATTCTGACAGATTTTATTGACGAATAAACTAACAGTGAGCCTTCTGTAGAACAGAATTCCACTAGTATCGACCACTAGACCTTATATTTTGATGGTTCTAAAGAACTAAGAGGTTTGAGGGCTGTTATAGTACTGATAACACCTTAGGGTGACCTATTACAATACGTAATCTAGATATTGTTCCCTGCTACCAATAATGTAGTAGAATATGAAAGTTTTCTAGCTAGGCTCTGAGCAGCAAAATCTTTTAGAGTCCATCGGCTTTTAGTGAAAGGTGATTCGCAATTAGTCGTAAACCAAGTAACAAGGAATACAAGACGTTTGATGAAGTAATGTCTCACTACCTAGAAGAAGTGAAGAAATTGGGAAAATACTTCATTGACTTCGAAGTCCAATATATTCTGCGTAAATATAATCTTTTAGCGGACCATTTATCAAAACTGGGTTCCCCACGATCACCTATTCCAATAGGTGTGTTTCTTGAACAACTGTCTATACCTTCTACAAATACTTCCATGGAAGAGTTCCTGACCAGGGATCAGGTCGGAGTGCTTGAGCAGAACTCGGATTGGGCTAAACCATTTAAACCATATCTAGAACATGGGACACTGCCCGAGGAAATACATGAAAAATACAAATTGATTCGAAAGGTGCGAATGTACAATTTACTCGATAATACTCTTTACTAAAAAGGAACTCATGGAGTTTTGATGAAAGGTATATCCCAAGAACAAAGGATAGCATTACTCCATGAGATTCATGGGGGCTTATGTGGAGCACATGCTTCATATAGAACTCTAGCCAGCAAAGCATTCCGATAAGGGTTTTAATGGCCCACAGCTCTACAAGATGCTATGCACCTTATAAAGACTTACGAGAAATATCAATTTCATACTCGACAAGTGCATCAACCAGCTAATCAATTGCAAACAATACCATTATCATGGCCATGTTCGACATGGGGCATTGATATAGTAGGTCCATTTCCCCAAGCAACTAATGGGTATAAATTCATATTTGTTGATATTGACACTTTCACAAAATGGATAGAAACTGAGCCCGTAGTTTCAATCACGGCTCAAGCTGCGAAAAAAATTCTTTGTGAAAAATATAATCACTAGATTTGGAGTTCCTAGTAGACTAATTTCTGATAATGGATCACAATTTGTTACTAGTCTGTTTCAATATTATTGTGACGAAATAGGCACAAAGATTTGTTATACTTCTGTTGCTCATCCGCAGAATAACGGAGCAGTAGAACGTGCAAACGGTCAAATCATGCAAGATATGAAAAAAATGAGTGTTCGATCGTTTGAGAACATGCTCGAAGGCTTGGGTAGACGACCTCTACTTAGTGCTTTGGCCCATATGCACGACGACCGGTAGAGCTATGGGAGAAACACCCTTCTTACTATTATACGACACATAAGTTGTTCTACCCAGTGAAATACAATTAAGTTATACAAGAATGGTGCGGAAGCCGAAGCCGAAGACAAGGCGGCGCGGGATTGATGGCCCAAGCGGAAGCTGGAGTGATGACGACACATATTTGAATCAGGTGCGCTCTGATACCACTTGTTAGGGTTTAGATTCGCACACGCACAAGAAAATTGGAACACAATATTTACGTGGAAAATCTTTGTGGGAAAAAACCACGGGATACAAAGATGCACTATTTAGTTCAAGGAATAATCTGATATATGCCACTCTTCAATCTGAAAATTCGATGGCATGTGTAGAAAATGCCACTCAATGGCATGATTTTCAACATGCCATCGAATTTCCAATTCCTAGAGTGGCAAATATCCAAATGCCCCTTAGTTCAAAGATTACAAGTACATGAGGTGGCTTTATATAGCCAAATAGAATCCGAGTTGTAGATGATAAAAACTCCAAAGATATGATAAATTAGGATATTGAGGCATATTCCTAACATAATTCCCACTACTTTCCGGTGCCCAAGAACCTGAAAGTGACCACTGGTACCCCATTGCCTGAAGTTTTCCTGTTTGAGGATGGGTCCATGACAAAACTCGAGACGCTTTCAATGGCATTCTCTGACAAGAAGAAGAGAATTCTTGGCGTCGAGCACTTGACCAGCCTTAAAGAGGTACAGATCACCGGTAAGCAAGACAACCCTGCAATGAAGCTTGCACGGAGCTAAAGGCCGACAGTGGGAGGCGGCCCGAGTCCAATCAGTTCAAAGTTGCAGTGAAATACGAGTGAAAAATGTACCAACTTGCTTCCGATCGTCGAAGTTGCTGTTGCTTTTAAGCTTCATACTTTCCATGTACTTCCTATATCCAACTCCCACAGCCACTTTGTACCTTTTAATTCACACGACACAACTGAATAAATTGATTTCATTCTTGTTACCGTTTCCACTACTATTGCAGGGCCAAATGCTCCCATTCTGTTTGGATCTTGCTCTTTTTTTTTATGATGTTAGGTTTTTCAAGCGTGCTATTATCTATGTTATTTTTTAATTATCGTTTTGAACATTGACAATTTGACATGCTCTTCGATACACATCTTTGATCATTAAATTTTTTAATTATATGTTAGTAAAAAATATTAAAAATATAATAACTATTTTATGACAGATATAGTGATATCATTTCTATGTGATGGATCTAAATATTTTTGTAAATATTAATGATCAAAGTTTAAATATATTAACTACACCCGTTCTAAAACGATATTTAAAAAAGTGCGGTGGAAGTAGCATGCAATAGTTACTATATGGCCCTATGGTAAGTTTGTCAATTCACGACACCTTGCCCGGCAAGTTGCAAATGCAGGCCATGCACGAGTGGTTGATGATTTATTCTTATTTACTTGTACTATTGATCATTTGTCCTGTGATGTCTCACTGATATACAGATCCTGAAGCCACATGTTAGTGAGATATACGGGGCAAATGATCAATTGCACCAACTAAAATATAATTCTCGCTGACTACTTGGATATATACGGGGCAAATGATCAACTGCACCAACTAAAATATAATTCTCGCTGACTACTTGGACCGGCGTCAGAGGGTGTTGGGCTGGCGTAGGATTCAGGGACAAATCACAAGAAGCTCTCTGCATTCATTCTTCTATGGCAGCCGTCCCCTAGTCACCCTACAATCTCAAATACAGGATGACATCACTTGGCGATGAATGACAGATAGAGAAATTTTAACGAAAAAAGCATACAGTGCACAGTTCTACGGCTCATTCATAGATCATAACTACAAAATCATTTGATGAGCTAACACGAAAAATAGGTGCATGTTCTTTGCATGGCCTTTTGTCCAACAAAGGATACTAACGGTCGAAATATTGGTGGTGAGAGGTTAGCCTCACTGCACTTTTTGCCCTTTATGGGTGTGTTTGGTTGTATTCTCAACTCAGGCTGGCTCGTACGAGTTCAGCCAGGCTGAATTGAGACAGGATGAGGAGATGCAAGACATGGTGTTTGGTTGCCTGTGCAAGCTGAATCTGGCTGTGAGGAGAAGATGTTTGGATGGCCGCATTAGAAGTGAAATTGGTGTGTTGATAAGAGGAGATGGTGTTTGGTTGGGTGCATGAGAAGTGGATATCTCTACTATTCTAAAGCAGCACTTGGTGGCAGTGGTCCGTTCTTCCCACGTCATTAATTGCCGCTTAATTGCCCTACGCAAGAAACGAAGCGTTGCTTTAATTAGCTAGCTTTCGCAAGAAACGAAGCGTTAAAGATAGATGTTTGATCTTGTGAAATAATTTTTTTTATTTTTTAATCTTTATTTTTCGTTATCAATTTTGTTTTTCATAGCAACGCACGGGCATGTAACTAGTACTTACCTATAAGAGAGAATAAACTAATAGGACAATATGAATCCTCATCCATGTGCTACAATTTTGTGTTGCAAGTTTGCAACTAATAGTACAAATTGGTGTGTTGCAAGTTTGCAACTAATGCAAGTACATTGTCAGTGAGACCAACAGACAGTACCCGCACAGCGTTCCTCTTTTCTACTGCTATAAATTAGTGTATCAAACAACCTTTTTATAATTTCTTCTCGAGCCATTGTACGTGCTTCTTCACAACTATTTCTTTTATAGGAGTTACTTGAGCCAAGTAGGGGTGCATCAGCAGTAAGATAGTTTGTGGCCTGGGAAAGGGAAACAAAGTTTGATTCTAGTATCACATCAGCAGTCACAGGAACTTCACCCCATATGAATGATAGAGCCTCCCCGGCTGCAAAAAGCACATCTTCAACCTGAATAAATGAAATCCAATAATAGAATTTCATCAAAATATAGTAATATTTTTCACTACAAATTTTGAGTTTTTCACAGCATTACCTTAGAACGTGAAAGACTGAAAATCAAGTCTAATGCATTTTTCAGGTGTGAAAAGGACAACTCATTCCAAGAAATATGTCCCAGTGATGCCAAAATCTTTTGTACAGCTTTAGTATCATTCTCAGAAAGTAGTTTAGTCAGCCTCTCATGCAGAATAGTTAAAACTGCAGCTGTAGGAGTGTAGGACAAACAAAGTTAGCTTAAACAAAAAATTAGCAAAGTCAGGAGCATTTTGCATTTTTTTTGCCATGGAACATTCATGACATAATACAAACTATAATTCTAATACCAACTATAGAGCCTTATATGGTGCAGAGTAATGCAAAGGTCACAAGAAAATAGACTAATCAGAAAAAACCTTCGAGCATATAAGCATGAGCAAGGCCACAAAAAACTAGGTAATGGGTTACTACACTGAACTGTCGCTTTATTGCCAGCAAGCACATCTCCTTTATCAGTTCATCTCTAGCTGGGAAAGCGACCAAACTTATTCATGGTAGTTTTCAAATCTGGCACAATTCATCAAAATACACAGATCGTACAGGGGAATGGATAGGATTAGCTAGCTCATAGCTGCAGCATCTACTGGAGAGGATGGAGGCCAGAGCAGCTCCTACTACAGCAAATAGCCAAAGAAGAATAGCAAAGCCTGCAAATGGCACACAAGCTATCTCCAGAAAAGGCATATAAGCACAAATCATCCACAATTATAATTAAAATGTGTTTTCATTCACCACAAAGGGCATCGAAGCACAAATCATCCACAATTATAAGTGACAAATGTGTTTTCATTCACCAGAAAAGGCATCCAAGCACAAATCATTCACAATTATAATTAAAATGTGTTTTCATTCACCACAAAGGGCATCCAAGCACAAATCATCCACAATTATAAGTGACAAATGTGTTTTCATTCACCACAAAAGGCATCCAAGCACAAATCATCCACAATTATAATATAAATGTGTTTTCATTCACCACATAAGGCATCCAAGCACAAATCATCCACCACACAAGTCAGGGCACTATATGTGAGTCCTACATATAATTAGGACTATATTACAGCATAATGAAGCATTGAAACACACCGAAAAGCATCGTAAGACATATATCCATGGCAGGTAGTCAATGGTAGCATGACAATCTTCTAATTCCATCCTAATCATGCTTGTCTCATGAGTCCCAAAAGTGACAGCACTACATCTGTTGTAAGAAATAGCAAAATTAGTGACAAATCAATAACATACTAAAGAGTGGAGTTCTTTCTTACCGCAGCGAGGAAGTCGGTGTGGGTAGACAAACAATAGCAACCCATCCATTGCAATAAAAGGGCCTGGTCATCCCAAATGTACAGCAAAAGCATCCCAGATGTAGAGCAAAAGCATGACAATAGTTCTAGTCCATCTTTAGTCCAAAACATCGCCAAAAGGTACTTTGCTGTAAACATAGCCATAATCAGTATGTCATACATGTGTGTCTGTACGGTAAATGGAAGACACTTTACCTTGGATACTGTGAGCCTTTTCATATGTTATGCTTTGCACAAAATGTCTTTAGCCACATGACACGGTGGTTATCTTTCATTCCCACGAATGCTGCACCTTGGGCCTTGTTCTCCACCAAATAGGAGAATGCCATAAATAATACATCCTCAGGGAAGCCAGTCATGTTCATAATTGCACCATAGAGGTCAGGATGCACCTCATGCACTGTCGTCTCTCGAATGGCTGCAGCAACGTTATTGATAGCCTCCGTCATGCCAGATAGTACAACGCTTTCCTCCTCACTAAACAATGACCTCTTCCTTTTCTTGCTTCCTTTGGATGCACTAGTGGCATCTGCATGTTGTGTCTTCTTGTTATTCGATACCTCCGGTGTTTCCTCAATAGCAACTGTTTCAACTTCAATTGGCTCATCTTTCACTGAACTATCCAAGAACTCAGAGGGATCACCAAGCGGTTCATTAGAGCCCATAGCAAACTTCCCAGTAGCCATTCCACTCCCAAAGATGGTCATCATCTGCATGTAGTTTTCTATGGGTTTGTTTAGGTACTCGTCATCCTTTGGGTGTGCCTAGAAAAGTAAATGCGCAACAATCAGTAACTAGAATTAAAGTTTAATTAGTAACTAGAACTAAAGCTTTACAAATTAAAGGCTGCAATGAATGTCAATAAGATACCTTTGTATGGCCTAAGTAGTGCTCCTCATCCAACACTATCATGTGGTTGTCTTCATCCCAAAGTGCTCCGCTCAAGTCCCTGAGCTTAGTTACCTTCATCCACCTCTGACGCCACTTACGAAGGTGATTATACACCTGTGTCCCAGTGACATCTTTTCCAGTGAATTCGAAAAGATCTTTTGCAACTTTGTTGACATGTACTTCTTTGAAACCCTTATCAGTTCTAACACCTGATGTTACAAGGTCACACATGCGGCGAAGGACAAAGGATGACATCACATTTGTCCACCTCATTGATACTCTCCCCACATTCTTGCCGTTGTCCTCAACACTCCCCCCAACATCAATCACATCAGTAGGCATGGTCTGAAACAATTACGGGCAACATGAAAGAATATGGATTGGACAAGTAAATTATAGATCACATGGCATAAACATAACTTTTACAACAATAGTTCAAACATAGGGGGCATAAATATTACAATAGTAGTTCACACACGAGAATTTCCTCTATTAGCCCACATGGCATTAGCCCACTCATCTCTCTTAGACGCCCAATCAGAGTTACTTGGCACCCATTCTTCGGAATTTTGGGTTGCATTACCACTATTGTTGGGCACCCAATCTTCCTCCAAAGGAATGACCTCATCTTCACCATGCTCAAGAATCCAATTATGCATAATGCAGCAAGCAAGAACTAACTTTACTTGTGTCTTGTATGGGTGAAATGGCTTGTTGTCAAGAATGTGAAATCGACACTTCAATGCGCCAAACGCCCTCTCAACTGTTACCCGTAGGCCTGAATGTCTCAAGTTAAACAACTCTTTTAAATTAGTAGGATAGTTCCTCCCATCATACTCATTGAGATGGTACCTAGTTGCCCGATAAGGTGGAAGAAAACCAGGCCGACACGCATATCCAGCATCAACTAAATACCATTTACCTAGCAATTTATGTAGTAAATTAGTGGTATGGTTTATAAAAAACCTTCATTACAAAATATATTTGTTCATATAAACAATTACCTGGTGCAACCCGTAACCCATCATTTCTTTGTAATGCATCGGCAAGTATAAGAGCATCATGCGCCGACCCTTCCCAACAAGCTAGCACGTACGTGAACCTTAGATCAAAGTCAACTGCCGCTAGCACATTTTGGGTGGGGTAGTTCTTTCTACCTCTAAATGCAGCAACATTTGCCCTTGGAACTCTAGCATGCACATGAGTGCCATCAATTGCACCAACACAGTCCTATATGAATGATACAACATTATTTCCAACCAAACATACCAAAAAATACCCCCATACAAAAAATTTGATGATTATTACCTGAAAATACGGATACCATCTTGAACTCGAACTGATCTTTACATGTGTGTCATTCGAGCGGACCCTAATCATTTCATTTCGGAGCTCACCGATGGCATACAAAACTTCCTTAAAGTACCGACTCACTGTTTCTATAGACCGCCTAAATGTGTGATGAATTACCCTAAATCTTTGGTTATGCCCTACTACATGAAGAAACATTGCCACTTGTTCTTCAACAGAGGTGTGTATCTTTGTCACAGAACAAATTCCTATCCCTAAATAATTGGCATAAGTGGAAAAAAGAGGCTCTTCTCATACGCAGCATGTTGACACATTCGACATCATTACAATTGAAAATCAGATTTAGGTTGGATTGCCGCTCAACATCTCTGTTGGACATGGGAGCATAGGTGATTGTAGGTCGTGACATTCTACCCAACCTTAACCTACTAACCAAAAATGCATGCATGACGGTAACAAGAGCTGCTGCTTGAATAATAAGTTTTCGTCGTCGACTTTGCATATCCATCTAAAAAAGCGGTTCATGATAAGGAAATATCAGTCACAACTCAATGACAATGGGTAGTGAAGGTAACATATCCAGTCAATATACAGCAATATCAAAATATTAGCTTTGTAAGGTTGGTACTTGGCACAAGCACAAATCATCTTCCTCTGTTTGTAGCAACACCATTCTAGTCCATCTTTGTAAGGTAGTCATTTATGTTTCAACCCTTTTATATTAGACAACAATAATATGGAGTCACCAATTTCTATCTTGTAAACGACCAAATCAGTTCATTGCTAAAAGCAAAATTACCCAAAATTTTCCACTGCCTTCAAATACAAACACAGAGCATTTGTAGCAATACCTTTGTAGTGGTCGTGGGGGGGAGAAGACGCTGCTGTGGGGAGACCGACGTGGAGGCGTCGACAGTGCCGGGAGGAAGACCGCAGTGGAGGATGACCGGCGCTGACGGAGACGGCGTTGTGGGGAAGCGGCGTTGATGCGGCGTGGAGGCGGCGTTCGGGAGGAGGCGGAGTCTAGGGAGGCGGCGTTCGGGAGGACGCGGTGTCCAGGGAGGCAGTGTCGATGCGGCGTCCAGGGAGGCAACGTCGATGCGGTGTCCAGGGAGGCAGCGTCGATGCAGCGTGGAGGCGGCGTTCGGGAGGAGGCGGCGTCGATGCGGCGTGGAGGCGGCGTTCGGGAGGAGGCGGCGTCCAGGGAGGCGCCGTCGATGCAGCGCGGAGACAGACTCGAGGGGAGGAGCGGCGTCTAGGGAGGAGCGCACGTGGAGACGGAATCGGGAGGGCGAAGCGACGTGGAGGCGGATTCGGGAGGGGCGGCGTGGAGCGGCTTGTGGAAGGAGGCGGCGTTGTGGGGAGGAGTGGCAGGAGGGACGGCTGCAACCCTAGACCGCATGCGTGGAGCCCCTTCCCCTTGAGCACGCGGTTGCTTCGAGCCTGGCCCAGCGAAAACGACCACAACTTTCGTTTCCCGTGAGCCAGGCCCTACGACCGGATCTGCTTCCTTTGGGCCATGTACAGGCAACCAAACAACCTTGATCTTGCATCCCCACACCCATTTCTCCACCCATACACCCAACCAAACACACCCTATGTGAATCGAATCTTGAATCGGCGACACATCTGTCACTGCTCTGCTCATTCGCAAGATAAGATATAGCTCAGGGTCTTCCAAGCGAAACACATCCCACCATCACTGACCCACATGACTGGCGGTCAAACATCGCCCTCTTCCTGGTGGTACGCCATCCGCCAAAATGTTCCTACACGGGCGTTGTAAGGAGGTAGATGGAATCATCGTCCACGCATTCTAAAACTTTTGAAAAGAAAGGAGCACAAAATTCTCAACAACCGATATCTACAAACGGTTTTCGACCTCACTGTATAGGATGTGACCAACCGAGGAATGGCATGGGCAGCGAACAGTGGACAACAAACTGCTGCTCACATACTACAGTCAAATCTTTAGAGATCCCAGGATGATGACCGGAATGAACAGAGGCAACAGGGAAACTATCAAGACAACAGGAATCGACAAGCAAGCTGCCAGCGACATACTGACTGCCGAGTTGATTACTCGCCGAGAGTTCCAGCAAAAGGAAAATGCCAAGTACTTGGGCATTCGGTGGAAGAGGAAATTTCGAACAGCTCCTACGTCAAGAGAAAATCCCGACCAGACATTCACAGCCAACAGGGAGGAGACAACATCACTTCGCGTTGACAGTGAACAGGGAGGCTAAAATATCAGTACCATGTGTTCTGTTTTCTCTATATTATTAAGCATCTTTTAAGTAAGAGGTGTCCTAAGGTTTTCACAGCTCTATGGTTGTTTTTTGGGGCATTTGGATATTTGCCACTCTAAGAATTGGAAATTCGATGGCATGCTGAAAATCATGCCATTGAGTGGCATTTTTTACACATGCCATCGAATTTTCAGATTGAGGAGTGGCATATATCAGATTATTCCTTGTTTTGTTTTGTTTTGTTTTATTGGTTCGATGTTCTATCCAGGTTCAAAATTTCGTCGAAAATTCGCGAGATCTTAACGAAAACTCGGTTTTCGGCCGTGAACGAAATAATAAATTCTGGCTAAATTCAAAATTTTTCAAAATTGCTACAGTGCCATATGTAATCTCGCCGAGATTTCGTTTATTACAGCTGAAATTTCATTATTTTTGCCGAGTTTTGTATATATTTTGACCGGATAGCAAAGATGAAAAACCGGATTTGGCCTGATTTTTTTTCTAGAGCATTGTAATTATTTCAGTGAGGAATACATGCAAAAAAAGAAGAAAAAAAAAATAAATGAAATGTTGTTGTGCTTATGCAGGTCATGAACACTCATCAGATATATATATATGCCTCAATCTTACTTCACATCTCAACCAAGAAAAAACCCAAGGTTGCCAAAACCTAAAGTCGCTGTAGAAATCCGAAACCACAATCTCAAACCTTACATAAAATGCAAATTTGTTTGAAAGGCCCTCTTGAGGATATATATCTGAGCTCTATTAACTAAAGGCATTCATTTAGCAACATTGCATGTGGTGTACTACCCGGGAATAAAGGCATTCATTTGCTTTTGAGTCACAGGCTGAACATTCAACATTCCAAGACTTTATCTATCGTATCTCACTGGATATTGCCTTCCCTACCACCTCCGGCCAGGTTCCGGCCAAATCCGGCCTTCCCCTTCCAAATCTGACCATAGAAAGTGTAGATCTCGGGATCTCGGCACCAGGAAGCGAGATAGCTTTGGTGTCGGACACCAACTGATCCAAGAGATTTAGTTTCCTTGAAATCTTTGCTGTCCTTATCAAATTTGGCTTTGATAGCTTTGGTGTCAAACACCAACTAATCCAAGAGCTTCTGATATTCTTTCTGAGTGATCCGATGTTGAAGCTGATCCTTCACCTCATAGACCACTTTATTTTTATCATCAATAAAACATGCTTCGAGTAAGGCAGCCGTAGCGTGCTCGGGCAAGTCGGGCTTCACGGCGTCGAAGGCATCTCGGATCAGCTGAGCGTCCCACAGAAGATCGGCCTTCAGGCTAAGTAGCACCATACAAAGGTGCTTGAGCCTTTCTATGGCACCTGGTGTTGCTATTACTTAGCCCGATGCTTGTTCCACCTCAGCCAGGATTGTATCTATAATTGTCGGAGTGCGATCTTCGTCAATCTCAATGTCTGGCATGTCAAAACCGAGGATGTCCACAACAAAAGACGTTAGCTTGACAATAGCCTGGAAGCTGTCGATGCTGGCGGTGTTGGCTGAGATGGCGGTGGGGGCAAGTCACTAGCCATACCCTCTGGTAGGCCGATGTTGACTAGCGAAGAAAAGGTAGGCATTGAAGACATGCGCTGTAAGTATGTGGAAGTTTGTTAGCCAAATGAATTATTTTTCGGTTCAGAAAATGCAAAGTTAAAATACTTACCCGCACCGATCGTAGAGGTCTTGGGTGAGCTCTTAGTCGACTCTTCCTGGGCTGATGACTTTTTTCTCTGGCCGTCTTCTTGAAAGATCGACTTTTCCTTTTTACTACAAAAAGAAGCCGATTGAGTATGTTTGGACTTAGTGTAATGAAAAAACTAGGCATGTGAGAGCTTACTTGGTTGACGTTGCTGTTTTTTGAGATCAGATAAGGTGGGGGATTGAATCTCGAGAGTCCCCGATGCGTGCCCTGATAAACCGATCGGTCGTTTCTTCTTCATTGGGATGTTCACCGATGGGTCTGCAGGGTGCTTCCAGGATGCCTTAGTCCAAAAAAACAAGGTATAGAGTGTAAGGAGAAGCTGATTACAGTTATGAATTAAAAAAGAAAAGAAAAGAATGTTAATGATTAGTACCTCGCCAGTAATATCGATTAGGGTGGTGTTAGTATCATCCGATGAGTCAGAGCTACTTGAATTGGAAATTGAATCGGTCGTAATTGTTTGCTCCGGTGACAACTCTGGGAAGAACTCGGTTAATATTGTGGAAGGTGGGCGATAGGCTGGGAATAGGGATGAAGAGATAGCCGACCACCACAAAATATAGCCGCGTGCTCTCCTCGTGTGAAGAATGAAGTGTGGAAGTTTCTTGAGAAGAAGGTCATCGGCTACATGGAGAACTAGGTTGGCTGAGTGGGCATGGCAAAGTCTCTCCCGAGGTTGGAGTCGATCAAATAGGACGAATTTACGGATGATTTGGCCGAATCCAATTTGTCTGGCATAGACTGATGGATGGTAAAACTCATAGGATGGCTGAAAGGTTCTTCCCCTGGAGTGTAGGTCGACAGAAAGAATGCTCGGAGAAAGGAAGATTTTATGAAGATCCAAAGTTTCCTCGAGCATATCTTCACAATAGGCTACAACATGAAAAAAGGAAGGGCAAAGGTAGTTATCAGCTTCACGATAACTAAGGAATTCAGGGTTTGGCAAGGAGTTTTGATCTAAATGGTAGAAAAAGGATAGGTATTTTTTTGGCTCCGATAGGACTAAGTTTTGTTTCGCCCCCCTGAGCAAAGGAAAAGTCTTTCACCAAAGGATCGGCTGTTTCGGAATTCTATTGGTTGGCTTTCTGGGGTTCCCTCGTAGGGGAATGGGGTCAACTCGGATAAGTCGATCTTGAAAGATTGGCTAAACATGCAGTAAAGAAACAATTGAATAAACCATAAGGGACCTCCAATGTTTCCTACTATATATGATCCCATAGCGGTATAGAGCCGACTGCGGATCTCATGCATCATCTAGAAAACTACCTCCAGAAACAGTTTTTCGAGAGCAAGCCGATGGTCCTCTACCAGTTGTTCAGCTATGGTTTGGAAGGTTTGATTTGGTCCTAGGGAGGCTCCATAGAACAGGAATCGGTCAAGCCACATGTTGAGGAAGGCTATGTGCTCCCTATCGAATAAATGGGCCGACTTCTTTATTATCTTCTATGTACCTACTCCACCCTTCCCCCTTAGCAGATAAAAACTTGTGCTGAGGCTTTGTGCTGAAAGCCGACAGCTGTTCGCCGTTTGGTCTTAGACAGAACAGTTGGCAGATATCTAATAGGGTTGGACCGATATGTTCGGTTCTAAAAAGAAAGGCATTAAAGGTGTTGAACCAAAAATAGCAAGGCATAGCTATTAAGGGTTCATTAGGAGAGGAGTGGCTAAAAAAAGTGGGAGACTCGGCTATTCCTATCTATTCCCAAACTAAAGAACCGATCGGTTGTTAATATCTAATAGATAAAAGAATTAAATGCTCACAAACAAAAAATGCCAACATCTAATAGATAAAAAAAATTGAGTACTAACAAACTTTAAAAAAAACCCTACTTTCAATTCAATATGTGAACCTTCGTATGAAAAGATTCAAAAAGAAAAGGAAAAATAAGCTGCTAGCCGTGAGCAGGCGGGGCGTCGGGATCTGCGCACCTCTTTGATTGCATTGGCTCCCACTACTTTCAAATATTAACGGAGAGAGGAACAAGTCACATGGATGTCATAATCTTGGGTAGTTGAAATATGTAGTAAGATTGCATTGGCTCCCGTTACTTTCACATCTTATCTAATGACTGTTTGATTGGATGATAAATTTGTATCGCTAAATTTTATTAAAATTTAGTATCACCAAAATTTAGGGTTGTTTGATTTGCTTTTAATGATTACAAATACTTGTTCTGCCAAATTTTATTTGCTACCAAACTTTGGCATGGTTACCTTCTCTGTTGGCTATCTAGTTTATTTTCTTGTCAATTTTTGGTTAAAACATTGGTAACCAATTCAGCGATCAAATTTTGGTAAAGTTTGGTGCGGCAAATTTGTTATCAAACCAAACACTCTTGATCACCAAATTATTTACCAATATTGTGATCAAAGATTGATAAAAAAAAACTAGAGAGCCAAGAGTAAAGAGAATCTTACTAAAATTTAATAGCAAATCAAGTATTTACCACATTTAATCAATACTGCCAAAATTCCATAAAACAAGCATCGGTAAGCATCCAATGCAAACCAAACGGGAAATAAATTGTATGCATTCGGTATGCACAGTGATGCATATGCATATCTGTCCGGATGAACGCCACGTGTCTACCCAGTGAATCCCCACCGTTACATGCAAGAGGGATAATTAACTGGTGCATTAATTACATGCAACGGTGGACATGCAACGGTGGAGATTCACTAGATAGACACGTGGTGTTCATCCGGACAGGTATGCATATGCATCACTGTGCATACCGGATGCACAGAATTTATTTCCACCAAACGCGTCCAGCACCAGCAGTGCAATCATTTGCTGTGCCCTCTCCGCTTTCATTAGCTGAAAGAACCAGCGCACCGAGGGATCGTCTTCTAGCTCGCTCGCCACTCCCAAAAGCGACAAGTCGACAACCAATGGAAGAAACCAAGGGCGCCCCCTCTCCTCCTCCGCTCCACGTCGTGGTGTTCCCATGGCTGGCCTTCGGCCATATAATCCCCTTCCTTGAGCTCGCCAAGCAGCTGGCCAAGCGCGGCCACGCCGTCACCTTCCTCTCCACGCCGGGGAACATCGCGAGGCTAAGTCCGATTCCCTTGGAGCTGTCTGATCGCGTCCATCTCGTCTCGTTCCCCCTGCCGAACGTTGACGGCCTGCCGGAGGGCGCCGAGACGACGGCTGACGTCCCGCCGGAGAAGGTGGAGCTCCTCAAGAAGGCGTTCGACGGCCTCGCCGCGCCCTTCGCCGGCTTCCTCGCTGAGGCCTCCGCCAGCGGAGAGGGAGGGGAAGGTTTCCGCAAGAAGCCTGACTGGATCATCATCGACTTCGCCCACAACTGGCTCCCGCCCATCGCCGACGAGCATAAGGTTCGTGAGCACTTTTCTCGATTTCGTGCACGAAGAAAGATCGGAATTCGATTCACCTTTTGCGTTAGTCTTTCTCGATGGGTGAAGACAAGGAACTGGAAAAAAAAAGCTTGTTGAGCTGACTCGGTGGCTCGTTTTAAAATTACTCTGATTATATTTATTTTTCTTTTAAAATAAAAATTAGTTGATTTGAAACCAGAGTCAACTTCGGCTCGGCTCGTTAGGCTCGGCTCGTTAAGCTCGGTTCAAAGTTGGGTCTCAAACAATACAGGAGACTATAATAAATAAGAATAAATCGGTGTCGAAGAAAGCTCAAAAAAATTTCAACTGGCTCGTTATTCACCCCTAGAACTGACCCTGCTTGTGCCATGTATTGAGGATACACTAATCCTAGCTATTTTGCATTACAATTATGAATTCATGGTTTATGAGAAGTCACGAGTATAATACTACCTCAAGTCAAATTCGGATGTTGATTTTACTTGAAATTAGTGGGATTAATATACTATCTATCATGCGGGGAAGGTTTGGAGGCTTCTCGCTGCTGCCACGTCAACAGGTTCACTGAAAGCCTCTCTTAGAAATCCTAATTGCGTTTAGATCCTTCCATCGCTGCTTTTACTAAAAAGGCCATGAAGAAATTAAATTTACATTTTTGCCTCCTAGGTTTTTTTGACAGAAAAAACTCTCCGGTTTCGCAAATTCAGCAATGACTTCTAGCAACCCATTTTTTAGGAAATTAGATTTATGTCCCTACACATTTTTTCCAAAAAAATGCACGCGAGTTTGCAAATTCGACGATGGCTTCTAGCAACCTAATTTTTAAAAAAAATACATTTAAATCTGCGTGCATTCACAAATTCGGCGATCGATTCTAGCAACCCAATTTTTTTGAAAATTACATTTAAATCTGTTCAGGTTCTATTTTGCAAAAAAGATGCACGCGAGTTCGCAAATTTGGCAACCAAATTTCATACCACATAAAGAAGACACGTGGTGCCGCAAATTCTTTGATGACTCCTAGCTAGCATATTTTTTAAGAAATTTTTTCCAAAAAAAATGCACGTGAGCTCGCAAATTCGACGACGATTCCTAGCAAGTCATTTTTTTTATCTTCTAGCAACCCAATTTTTTTGAAAATTACATTTACGTCTGTACACATTTTTTTTTTGCAAAAAAAATGCACACGAGTTCGCAAATTTGGCGCTGACTCCTAGCAACTCAGTTTTTTTTAAAAAAAAAAACAAGAAAACTGGAATTACACAAAATAAAATAACCCGCAATAAAAAAATGAAATTACGTTTAGGTCCTCATAATTTTTTTAGAAGTAACCATCTGACCAAATTACATACCGTATAGAGAGGATACGTGATGTCGCAAATTCTTCATTGACTCCTAGCTAGCATATTTTTAAAAACAACAGAGAAAAAATTGATATTACATTTTGGTCCTCATATCTTTTTTCAGAAATAATCATCAGACCAAATTTCGCACGGCGCGACGTAGCGCGCAACCATGTCTAGTATACGGTAAGTAACGGAAAACAGATCTTACACGGTTGACGCTTAGGCTCGACTTGCTGGTGCGAGCGCTGCTCGACCAGTCCTTCCGCGTCGAGCGGGCAGCCCTTCCACGTTCGAGCACTGCGCGCGTGTGTGTGTGTGGGGGTGTGTGCGCGCGCGCACGTGTATGTAGCTCGCCTGTTCTTATTCTTTCTATAATGAATGCCAGAGCTTCTGGTCAATATTAAAAAAAACAGATCTTATAAACGAATCTATATTTTTTGAAAATGCTAGAAAACAGCCAAATGATTTCTCACCTCTAAATTGTTGTGAAATTTGGTTGAAATTTTAAAATTTGGAGTTTGGAACTTGGGCTAGCCCATTTCTTCAAATAGGCCTTTCGGCCAGCCCATTAGGGCAGGAGAAAAGGAGGATCGGGGAGGAGAGAAGAGGACTTCTCCCATTCGCTCTGTGCCGGCACCGAAGCCTGAGGGGCGCGAGCTCCTCGCAAAAACCAGGGTGGCCGTTGCTACGTGGGCACCAGTATGGTCGCTAGGAGCTCCTCTTCATTCCCTTATTTCTATGCGCCTAAGGCTCCTCTCCAGATGGAGGTTTTCACACAAATTTCATTTTTATTCTTCATATTTGATTTCCTCCTTCCTTGGGCTTAGGGCTGTAAAAAAAGCTCGAGGCTAGCAAACTGTTTGAGCTCGATTCGTTCCAGGCTCGATTCGAGCTCGGCTCGAGCCTGGAACGAACCGAGCTCGAGCCTGCCTTCAAGCTCGCGAGCTTCACCGAGCCGAGCTCGAATAGCTCACGAGCCTACTCGAGTTTGGATCGAGCTTCCGTGAAACGAACTTTCTCGAGCTTGTTATCGAGCTTACTCGAGCCGAACTTACTCGAGCTTGTTACCGAGCCTACCGAGCCTACCAGATTAACCGAATTTACTCGAGCTTACCGAGCTTATTCGAGCTTATCAGCTTACCGAGCTTACTCGAGCCGAGCTCGAACCTACTCGAGCTTGGACCGAGCCGAGCTCGAGCCTGGATCTAGGCTCGGACCCCAACTCGAGCTCGGCTCGAGCCTTACCGAGCTCGAGCCTGACAGCCCCAGGCCCGCTCGAATTCGGCCCGTTTACAGCCCTACTTGGGCTCGGTGTTGGCTGGTGAGGTGGTGCTCCGGATCCTTGATCTGGTGCTTGGCCGATGTAGTGGTGCTCTGGAGTTTTGATTTGGTGCTCACCCAAGTGACTTGTGTGTCGATCAGTGGAGCCTTGCTCCTGCCGTGCCGTGAGGTTGTCCAGTGCTTGTTGTGCCGAAACCTTGGTCTTGTGCACTGAGCTTTGGGTGGAAATTTGGTGTGGGATTGATCTTGTGTAGCTGATTTTGAGTCTTGATTCTATAATCAATATGTCACGTGTGCGGAAGGGGCATTGTATCTCTGAATTCCAGGCCATTCTATCCGTGGCACATACGGTGACAATCGGATTTCTGGGACAACGACTATTTGTCGTGCCTTTCTCTATTGTCTGAACAAGTTTTGAGTACTTGTTCCTTCATGAGTATTTTGCTCGATCAATCTCTTTATTGCTGCCTGTGTGTGTATGTTCTATGACGAAATGGGGTCATTGATGAACTAAACAATTGAGGTTGTAAATCTAGCCTTGAACTATTAAGTAGTACTTCCTGTTAGTGCTAGAAAGTGGTGCTCACTTTCTCTTTGTCTTTGAGATTTATCACTATATTCAGTAGCTTGATTACCATATTCAGTATCATTTTAATCTTGATTTGATTGTTGCTGAACATATTGTTTTATATTGCTTTGTTTTCTTTGTACATGGCACTGTTGTTCATTTGTTAGGCTTCTTTCTTGGCCGAATAGCACACAATCTGAATTCTAACCAGTTGAACAGTGAAATTGATTATAAATACTTTATGCTGCATGATTAAGAAGATATAAGTTCAATGCCTTATTTGCTTAGTTAATTATTTAGTTTAATTGAGATAATTTGATCCCAAGTGTAGAGGAGGTAAGAGATTAGTCTCTAGCAGCCCTACAATTTGTAGCGGGGAGGCTAAAGATTAATCTTTAGCAACTCGACACCTGAGAGCACTATCAATCAATATAATTCATCAATTTGTTTTAGTAGATATGATTCATTGTGTAGATGATATAAATTTTATGATATGCTTTATCTCTTTGATTATGTCAATTTTGCTATCTTTGAATTATGTAATTTTCATAATATTGTATTTTGGAATTAGTATGATATTCTTGCTCTTATTATCGCATTTTATTCAACATAAATCAGTTTAGATTGACACCAAAATTTGTGTGCTCGACGGCTTCTTCTCGTCACGTTGACAGTGGATGCCGGCGTGACCCAAGTTAGGGCTAGGTTTCACTTGGGCTAGGGTCGGTGTTTATAGGGATGCCGACTATAGATTTTGCGGGGAGGTAGCGGCCTGGCTATGGACGGCGATGGTGGGACGGCAAGGTGACGGTGGCGCCACCAGCCACGGACATGAGGGAGGGTGGTGAGCAGTGGAGGTCGGCGAGAAAACAAGAACAAGATAATATTAGGAGGCAATAGGAGATGGGGAAGAAGAGCGGGATTGGGGTGACGGGGCCAAGCAATGGGGGAGAAAGAGGTCAGCGACGCAGCACTAGGAGGGGATAGTGGTTCGCTGGACGTCCGCATCGGTGTTAAAGGTGACACTAGTGAGGCGGGCGTGGGTGCGATCAAGGCAGCGGGTTAGTCGGGAGGTGAAGAAGGGGGGTTTATACAGAATGTGAGGAAGGAGTCTGGATCATCATATCTAGATCCAGATCTAATCCACAATTGATTATGTGGGTTCAATCAAGCAAATTTTTTAAAGTTATATAGACAATCCCAAATTGTTTGGTGTTTACAGAACCAAAATTAGTATGAAAGAAATCAAAATTTAATTAATGCTAAAAATAAAATGAAGGCTTTAAAACTATAGTGAATTATTTTCAAAAATCTAAAAAAATTCTCAAAAATACTTTGGAACATTTCTAACTTATCGTAAAAATTTCAAAACTATTTAATTATATTTTAGCTATAGTAAATCTTTTTGTAAAACAAAAAATTGAAAACAATTTTATAAATTCTGAAAAATTCAATAAAAATCCTAGAAAATTAGAAATAAGTGATAAAATATGGTTTTTGAAAATTTGGGATGTTACATTGGTGGACTGCTCGGCGATATGTCCAGTAGGGAGGCCAATGTCGTCACCATCCTCGTGGACAACAAGTCTACAATTCACCTGTGCAAGAATCCGGTCTTTCATGGCTGGAGCAAACACATCGAGACACGCCACCACTTCATCAGGAGTGTGCCAAGTACGGCAAGGTTGCTATCAAGTACGTCAACACCAACGATCAACACTACTACACAAAAGCTTATATTAGACTCCTTATCACAAACGGTTTTGATAAACCGTCTGTGATATGGAATATCACAAACGGTTCTAGAGTGTAACCGTTAGTGATAACAGTATAGACGGTTTTTGGCTAAAACCGTCTATGATGAGAGCCACATCACAGACGGTTCTATAGTGTAACCGTCAGTAATAACAACATAGACGGTTTTTGGCTAAACCGTCTGTGATGAGAGCCACATCACAGACGGTTTTAACAAAAAACCGTCTGTGATGAGGCGGGGCACATGACAGACGGTTTTTGGCAAAAACCGTCTATAATAAGAGCCATATCGCAGACGGTCTTAGCCAAAAACCGTCTGTGATGAGACGATCACAGACGGCTTTTGGCAAACACCGTCTCTAATGAGCACAATGAGCTCCGATTTCGGTGAAATGGTAAAAACACTATAACTTCTAATTCGTAACTCCGATTTTGGTGTTCTTGTGCTTTCTGGAATCAGCACGATAAGCTCTTCAATTTCTCCTGTAGGCATAAAGTCTGACTCGGTCTGCAAGTAGAAAATCCGAGTACGTTTGGTAAAATAGTTATAACTTTTGACTCGTAACTCCGATCGGGGCGTTCTTTGGCTCGTTGAAAAGATAACGAAAAGTTGCATCCGGAATTGATTAGTGCGGGGAAATCAGATGGTCGGATCTTGAATTTTTGGGCGAGTACGTGCGTGCGAGAAAATCAGAATTCCAAAAAAACGTCGTTTAGGCCCTCAAAACGGCTTCCGAAGTTTTGTACCCGTTTCGATCTTTTTTGTGTGTTTCCGTGATCTCCAAGCTGTATTCGGAGTATGAGGATACTAAAATCGGTGTTCGAGTGTTCTGTGAGGTTAAAAAGAGGGGGACACGTTATATTTCAGATGCTATCATACTAACATTATAGTATCAGATCATATAAGAACTCTGAAGTTAAGCGTGCTTAGGTAAGAGCAGTGCTAGGATGGGTGACCGCTTGGGAAGTGCCCGTATTGTGTTAAAATCAGTAGTGATATAGCTCAGAAGTTACGTGTTCTTGGGCAGTTACGAAGTACATGAGAATACATGAGAACAAATCAAAATTACTAATAAAATGATCAAAATTACTAATAAAATGAAAAATCAACATCACAGACGGTTCTAAATTGGAACCGCGTGAAAATCATCCGCAGGCGGTTTTAATTTGGAACCGTCTGTGATGAGGTACACATTACAGACGGTTCCAATTTAGAACCGTGCAGCGATGCCTTTTCGCTGACGGTTCCAATTTAGAACCGTCTGATAGCTGCATTACAGACGGTTGGAATTTAGAACCGTCAGATGACGGTTCCAATTTAGAACCGTCTGTGATAGCTTTTTTACTGACGGTTCACAAAACCGTCTGTAATGACGTTTGAGAACCGTCTGTAATGAGGTTTTCTGTAGTAGTGCAAGCAGATATTTTTACCAAGCCGCTCGATCGGACGCGTCTAGGACCTGCGCACACGCGTTGTTGAAGTCAAGCAACTTGATTAGGGGGTGTTTGTTGAATAATCATTTGCTTGTTTTTTCATTTTTCCCGTTTTAGCCAAGCGTGTGCACGAGCTCACGATGGAGTTATGTGTGTCGTGCGCTGTAGTTGTAGGGACTTGAGGGCTGAGGCGTGCATATTCACATGCATCGAGTCCGAGCCTTGTGCATGGACTCCGGCTCTGCCGCTTGCTCCATGGTCGTGGCGCGCGCGACTGTATTGGATTTGGAACATGGCACGTGAAGCGGCCCGGCTAGTTCTCTCTTTGAATAAAAGTGAATGACGAACAGAAAACGTTGCTAGAAGTTGAGCAGCACAAAAAAAGCACTCTCAATTGTTTTGCTTCTAACAGTTCATGTTCTCCTGTGTCACGTGCGTTTGATTCCCAGCGAGGCTAACAAAGTAACGTAACGATTATGTATGATGTCTCTGTGACATACCAAGGAAGTATGCTAATACCGTTGCAAAAAGAATTGATAATTCCTTGTGGGTAAAGCTATACACCTCTGTAGAGTTTAAATATTTTCGAAAAGCCGTGCCAGCATTTATGGGAGATTTGGTGAACTGGCACTAGTTACATGTTTTCATATTTCGTAAAAAGGATTGAATGGATTAAAATGGAATCATACTAGTTAATCATGATTATGATATATTTTAATTTTGCCATATGTTGGCAAACGAAGGATCGTAAGCTAATTGTTATGCTCCTGTTATTCATACTTGTTATTTTATATCTGTCAAAGTTGTTTGTACTAAATTTCGCTTTCAATCTATTATTAGTATTCACAGTTCAATTTGGCTTTATGCAAAATAACCATAGTAGCCTTTCTCTTGATACAGTCTGCATTTATTATAGGTTTGCAAACACTTCATATCTTGCTGAGTACACAATGTACCCACCCTTGCTATTATTGTTGTTCTTAGGTGAAAAAATAGAATAATTCATAGAATAACCCATTATTAGTATACTAGACAAAAATAGGGACCTTACAGAGGTAGAGGCAGGGAGAATAGACATGAAATGGTGGGATCCGGCGTAGCCTGGTGCGATAGCTTTCTTAAAAAAAATTGAAACTACATTGTGAAAAGACTTTTTAACAATTTAACACCTTACATACATCAAGCTGCCATGTTACTGCAGGTGCCATGCGCCTTTTTCAGCATCTACTCGGCGGCAGGCCTTTCCTTCTTCGGCACGAAGGCGGCCAACGACGCGCACCCCCGCACGCAGCCGGAGGACTTCATGATCCCACCGCCGTGGATCCCCTCCCCATCCCCACTCGCCTTCCGCCGCCACGAGGCCGAGTGGATGCTCACCGTCAACCGGCCCAACGCCTCCGGCGTGTCCGACGGCAACCGCGTGTGGGAGGTGCATGACCGCTCCCTGCTTTTCATCTACCGCAGCTGCCCCGAAGTCGAAGGCCAGCTCTGCCACATTCTCACCGACCTCTACAGCAAGCCCGGCGGGGACATGCCAGCCGTACCCGCCGGGCTCCTCCTGCCGTCTGATGCCACCAACGACGGCGACAACCGTGAAGCTGCGCCTGACCTGATGCGGTGGCTCGATGAGCAGCCCGCGAGGTCCGTGGTTTACGTCGCGCTCGGGAGTGAGGCGCCACTGACGGTGGAGGACGTGCGCGAGCTCGCGCTCGGGCTGGAGCTGGCTGGCGCGCGCTTCCTCTGGGCGCTCCGGAGGCCGAGCGGCCACACCGACGAGCTGCTCCCGGACGGGTTCGAGTCACGGGTCGCCGGGCGCGGGATGGTGCGCACGGGCTGGGTGCCGCAGATGCGCGTGCTGGCGCACGGCGCGGTGGGGGCGTTCCTGACGCACTGTGGCTGGGGCTCCACCGTCGAGAGCTTCCGGTGGGGGCACCCGCTGGTGATGCTGCCGTTCGTCGCCGACCAGTGCCTCATCGCGAGGGTGATGGCCGACAGGGGAATAGGCGTGGAGGTGCCGAGGAATGACGACGGGTCGTTTAGCAGCGACGGCGTCGCGACGGCGGTGCGGCGGGTGATGGCCGATGAGGATGAAGGGAAGGTGTTGGCGCGCAATGCCAAGGAGTTGCAGGAGGCGCTCAGTGACCAAGCGCAGCATGGTCAGCAGCGGTACGTTGATGAGCTTGTGCAGTGCCTGCGACGCTGCAAATATTAATGGGTTCCCAATATTAATTAAGCTGAAGACAGCTTTGATTCGTGTGTTGTTTATCTCCATGTAATTCCTTTGAAATAAAGCATATATTGTCGTATGTTCGGTTTGAAGTCGGCCTTTATTTGGCATGTATTTGGGTCGCTGCCAAAATTTGGATCCATTTTCATTTGAAACTATTTGCTTTTGCTTTTTTGATAGGACAATTCCATGTGCTTGCCAAATTTTCGCTGGCCTGTAGTCGACAGTTAGATTTTAGCAACACAAATTTTGGACAAGTTTCCATCCATTTGAACATCATCGAGGTGCACAACTTTTATTTGCAAAAACATGGGAGATTCAACTCGGTGAACATCAGTGGCTGATTTCTTAGGATTTCTTCTTCTTTTTTTCTCGAAAGGTCGGCGACTTAACGACTTTCCATGAGTTACTACTAAGACAGACCGAAAATTGGCACTTAATTAGAGTCACCAACGCACGGCAAATTCAGCTAGCGCATTCTGGCGGACCATTTCCAGATGAACAGGGATGACTCCAACATTGTCGTTAATGCGCCAAGGGGCTAATTTGTACACTGCAGCTCCACGGAGTTGTGGAATGTGATGCTCGCGGACTCTAGGTTCCTCGAGGAAGGCATTGATTTCAAGGTCACACCTTGGAAAAGGTTCCTCCAGGCAAAGGCAGCCACTACTACAAAAATGTTTATATTAGACGCAACATCATAGATGGTTTTTAAAAACCATCTGTAATATATAATATTACAGACGATTCTATAAACCAACCGTCAATGAAACTATCACAGACCGTTGTTAATTAAACCCGTCTGTGAACATCACAGACGGTTTTTTATTCCAACCGTCTGTGATATTTTCACAGACGGTTCTATAAAAAAACTGTCTGTGATATAAAGTAATATCACAGACTGTTTTACTATATAACCGTCTGTGATATAAGAACAGACGGGTTGTGTTTATAAACGTCTCTTATATTATTTATATCACAGACGTTTTATGTTTATAACCGTCTGTGTACTGCATTCTAACATTTTGATGTTTTTATCGAACTACGTATTTTCATCGAAATCGAACTACTTGGCCATACTTCGTTGATAGATAGGACGAAAAATGGTGTGCATAATGGAATTTGACAACCATTGTAATAACATAACCACAGTAACAGCCATTTTATATATTATGTCATTTTATAACATAAAACATTACATTACAATAAGTAATAACATTATATTATTACTTATAAAAATAATCATCGTCGTCGCTCCACGGTGGGCTGACGTCGTCATCGCTCCACGGTGGGCTGCCGCCGCCGCCGTCGTCGTCTGAGCTACCCCAGCGCATGACGTCGTCATCTTCATCGGCCTCCTCCTCCTCCTCTGACTCTTCCTCTTCCTACTCCCACTCCTCCTCCTCCTCTTCCTGCTTGCGTTTCCCGCATAGCGGCAGCGCCGGGGGCGGTGATGGTGGAGCGGCGCCGGACGAAGCAGAGCCTGCGGGAGAATGCAGAGATAAGGTGCGCGGGAAATGAGGAGACGTAGACGGGGCAGAGACAGACGGTTTTGTTTTACAACCGTCCATGATATAATCTATATCACAGACGGTTTTAAGTAAAAACCGACTGTAAATATTGCATTATTAGTCGGTTTTTCTTAGTAACCGTCTGTGATATCTCCTATATAAAACTGATCCTCGAGCCGCTTCATGCATTTTAGGGTTTCGGGATCCTCGAGCCACTTCTTGTGACTGGCTGCGCTGTGAGACGATTTTCTGAAAGACGACCATTGTTTTTGAAGGGTGATAGTAGATTCATTTGATTTCGGTGATCTAAGGTTAGTAATGTGTTTTAATTACATTTTATTCAACATCTAGCTATAGGTTGATAATAAGGAAGGAATTTGATGAGTTTTTTAGATCTAGCTTGTACAGTCATGTTGTTTGATCTAATGGTTTTATTTGCATTATATTCATGATTTATAGCTTAATTAATTTGTAAGGATAGAATTTAAAGATTGTTTAGATCTATTCAAGTCATTTGGCGATCTAACTTATAGATCTAAGATTGTTGTTTTGTAAGGTAGTAATTGCATAATTAATTTAAGATTGTATGCTTATGAATACCTAACCAATCTAGGTACATAACCAGAAACCTAACCAAGAAAAATCCGATAAACTTGAACAAAATTATAGCACCGCAACCAACATTGCCGGCTTGCCGAACAACTGCAGCAAACAGGAGCAGATTCAGTCGAATACATGACGCATCTCCAAAATTCTAATCTGAAACAGATATACAATATAGGTACATAACTAGAAAGCTACCGAGGAAAATTCCGATCAACTTAAACGATTGTCAAAACTACTGAGCAGCGGGGGACCCAACGTGGGGCATGGGGGTTCAGTTAATCAATAAATACTAATTAATCTGATTCGTTGGATCGAAAATAATGAATGGTCTATATTGAATTTAGTGTACCATAAAAGAGTTCTATAATTTAGCCATTAGGGATTAGGATTTGGGCCTTTGTGCTAATTGTCACCTTCGAATTAGAGTTTGGTTGCGTACCTAAGATTGTTGTTATTATGTTCTAGTTTATTTGTCTACTATTCTTAGTAACCATGTAGTGTTAGAAATTATGGAGATGATCTAATATTCACACTTGCTTTTGTATGTCTTCGATACTAGTGTTTGCCTATCTTTCCGCCGTACTATGACTCCAAGGCTCCGATGCTTCATAAGTGGGTGCAAGCCAATGCAGTAATAAGTGGTGCGTGGAACATTGATCGGCAGCCTCCGTGACAATGGAAGCGGCAAAGATCAGCTTTTAGAAGCAAGTAAAAGTTGAGGAGTTTGTCATAGCCATGAAGTTTGTGGCACTATTTCGGTATGGAAATACGAAGAACGACGGGGTTCTGCCGCAGAAAACGCTGACGTGGGCAGCGCGAGAGCTCCGCATTCCTTCCCTTGTAAGATAGTTAATATTCCGGTGGTAAACCATGATGACACAATAAATCCTTAATTGCGAGCGTGACATGTACCGTGCAACGCGTGAGAGGGACAAGAGAGGTTCTCCTATACGATATATGTTTGAGGAAGATGTATTTTAGAGTGTGCCGCCTAATAGAACTCTTTAAGATTATAATCGCTCTACATATTTAGATCGTTGTTATCATCCCTATGATTATCTAACATTGCAAGTGAAACTAATACCTTATGCTCTATTCTCATCCCTAGCACAATCTTCACGTAGCCATGACCTTAGCTATGGTTTTAGCTTTTATTGTTAGTTTTTTTAATATTGCTCTCCATCGTAATTGCAACCCTTCATGGTTAGAGCATCCCCAAGAAAGATTCCTAAAAAAAAAACCCTAAACTTCAATATAAGACCCCAACTAATTGGATTTAAAGCTTCAAAGAAATGTTCACTCCAGCAATTAGACCCTAAAACCCAACTACCATCTAATTAGATAGAGTCGAATCACAGAATTGCTAAACATAGCTAATCGTCTAGGGGTCCTAAAACAATTTGCTAAATTTTAACAATATAGAGTCCTTGCTAAAATTGATCTTTTCACCTAAAAACCCTATAATTTAAATTATGACCATATTTAGAACCCCTCTTAAATATGCTCTTATGCCTTTTAATTAGTTGCTTGACAACAGGTAGATATTCCACACGTCGTCTGGAATTCGATATAAAAATGCGTAAGCCTAATAAGAGCTGCAACTGCAACTAGTTATTCCACGCCTCATTTTCAGGGCAACATGACAACAGACTATGAACATGCTCCTTCTAACATGAGGACACACGAGCCAAGTTTCTACCAAAATAAGAACGTTGAGTGTCGAATCTGAATCACAACATAAAAATGGCCATTGATTCAGCGACACTCGAATGCTTCAAACCAACAACCAGTTATAGCATACATTTAATTCAATTGACTTGACAATGCATATGCTGTTTTATCATTTTAACAATCTAGTCAAGCATGACAGGTTTATGAAGAGTCAAGACTCGAGACATAATTAAGCAACGTTTGCAAGTTTGCAGCGCTTGCAATCAGGCTTGCTTTCCTGAGAACTGGCATTTACCGAATAGTGTAGGCTAGAAATTGCACCAGAGTAGACGGATACAGATGCCTCAGTAACGGTATTTCGTGGAGTAGTCCTTTGGAGCAATCACTAGACCACGGCCCTTCCGAGCACCCCTATAGACAGTCTCCACAATGTCGATGAACTCCTGCTTGTCCTTCATGGCCCAGTTGATCTTGTTATTGTTTCCAGTCCCAAGATCAATCATGATGTGCTTGTTTCGGAAGAAGAACATCACGGTTGATGGATCATACAGCTCATACATGGTGTTGAAGTCAGGAACCTCAGTGATGTCAACAAGGTAGATGACCGCAAAGTTCTTTATGGTCTCAGCTACTGCTGCCAACACTTCATCCATCTAATAGATAAACAAGTACTAAGTCAGAATAAATTTTACAGCATACAACAGTGCTAAAATTGATGTGCAACAAAAGGATAAGACAAAGTAAGGCTCCGTTTGGCAACTTGGAACCGAGCTGTTTCTACTAGAATCCGGGAGAAATCCAGCCAAACGGGCTAAAACTCGGAACGATTCTCCTCGGAACGTTTCTTCTTTTTCCACGCCGTGGCTAAATCACCCTTAACGCCATTTCTACTAGAATCTGGAACCGTACCAAACGGTTTCCAGACAGTGATTCTGATTCTACCTGAAACGTTTCTACCAAGAATCTGGAACTGTTTCCGTTTCTACTAGAATGTGGAACCGTACCAAACGGGGTCTAAAACTGCAACGCAGAAAAATAAAACAGCTTAACACATGGAAATATATTTCGCAAAACATTGAAATTTAAAAGAAGTTGCCCCCTGAATTAAAAAAATTATCCATTAATCCATCTTTCAACTTTGAAATTTGAACACAATCACCTGACAAAAATGCGTGGAAAGGTAAGGAACCCATTGACTCCTTTCATTTTAGCTTCAATTTTGCGAAAAGGTGAAAACTAAGTAATTGTTGATGTGAAATCAAAAGCTTTACTTTTTCTAAGGAATGAAACATCCTGAATTTCTCCCATTGTTGGAACCTGGAACTAACAAATTGAACTCTGAAAATAGATAGGATTAGGGAATTTGTATGAGAAATAACTCTTATCTGAAAACAAGATCTAAACAGTGGTATACATCGGAGGGAGTAGTGCAACTGAAAAGCAGGAAGGCTGTAGAACAATCTGTCCCCATACCAAAAAGATAAGTTTCTTCAAAAAAATATCAATCAGTTAAAGCAGCACTTGTGCGGCACAAGTTGTGCCCCAATAACCCTAAAACCCAGCTGAGCTATTAGTACTACCTATCTCACAAATGATCCTTCATGAGAACACAGATGAGTACAGCTGCTAAGGTACCAAGATTGCTGAACAGTTAGATACCATAAGAACCAGTAAGCAGAAGTAAAGAAGCAGTGCTCCTAGATCCCTAAATCTCACCTAATCTATTTTTTAGGACAAACTCACCTAAGCTATCTGTATTGTCTCACGATAGTCAACAAATCATTGACCAATTTCACAAATTCAGAACTCGCCGATCCCTATACTTCAGAAATTAGTAATTAAAAAGTGATCCTTGCCACAAATTCGCCTTACACACCGCACCGACACATCCAACCGACGATTCAACCACAAACAACAAGTGATTTGTTGGGGGGGGGGGGGGGGGGATTGCAAGGATGGATTCAGGAAAATATTTACTTCCTTCCGAAGGAAACACCATAAAATTCCTCCCAGTTTTGTTGAAACATGGAACTAACAAAGTGACCTCTGAAAATAGAAAAGTTGAAGGCAACAACTCTGCAGTGTTCAGGAAGCTGTATGAGAAATAATACTTATTTGAAGAACAAAACCAAAACAGGGGTGTCCATCCCAGGGAGTAATACACCTGCCAATTACCAAGGTTGGCTGTAGAACAATATGTTTCCATATCAATCAAGCAAAACAACACCAGTGCCCCGCTATCCCTCAAATCCACCTAGGGAATCATTATTGCTATCTCGCAACTAATCCTTATTGGAATTTGCCAATTAACATGAGAACACAGGGGTACAGCCGCTAAAATAGCAAGATTGCTGAACAACTAGTTGCTATACGAATCAGCAAGCAGAAGTACAGGAGTAGAGCTCCAAGATCCCTAAATTTAACCTATGCTGTTATTTTTAGAACAAGCTCGCCTAGGTCTCACGATAGTCAACAAATCACTACCCGATTTCACGACTTCAGGGCTCGCCGATTCCCATGCTTCAGGAATCGATCAGAAATCGGTAGCCCCAATCCAAATGACACTTGCCACGAATTCAGACAACCAATCGACGAATCAACCACAAACAACAATTGACAGGCATCGTGGAAGGATCTATCCGCACACAACGGAGTTGCATCGATTGATCCAGACAGGCCACGAGCGGTAGCATGTTCAGCTGCTCAAAAGCTAGGGCTAGGGTTAGGAGAGGTCAACAGTAGAATGGGTGCCCACCTGCATGCACGTCTCGTCCCAGTCGTGGCCGAAGCGGACGATGACGAGGCGCTCCTCCTCGGCGAGGATGGCCTGATCCACCGCCCACCCAGAGTGCAGGTGCGGCAGCAGGTACGACATCTTCGTCGCCGGCGGCGGCTAAGATCGGCGACTTCCGCGGCTGCTTGCTGGGGGCTGATTCGCGTGGGGATCTGGGCAATGCACAAGAACGGCCGGTAGATAGAAGAGTCCAGAGGGTTGTAATGTAATGGGTTCCACGTGACAGTGGAGCTAAGAGAAGCTAATATACATGTTGTTATACGCCGCTGAGGGCATTCTCCGGGCGTGGGGAGGACGCTAGGCATGGCAACAGGACCGGTACCTCCGGTTCCAATCTTCGTGGATCCGAACCTAAGACCCAAAGTTTTGATTAGGATTTGGACCTGAAATCAGTCACGAGTCTAAATCTAGATTTGAACCCGGATCCGATGGCTACCCAGTCCCGACTGGGTACCCAGATCCGATTGGGTACCCGGACCCGAACAACAAAGCAGCACCTCAGCTCAGTTGTTTCAGCAACAAAAATAGCAGCACTTAAAGCAGCATTACAGTAGCACTTGAGCAGTGTTTCAGTAGCAAAAACAACAGCACTTCAGCAGCAAAACAACAGCACTTCAGTGGATACGGTGATTGCCCACATGTTAGTGCCTCGTCGGGTCTGCGTCTGGGTACCCAGGGGTTCAAAATGAGACCCAGACCCTGTAACACCCCAAAATTTTGCTTTTCTTAAATTCATTTGTGATTTGGCACTTTGGTGAATTTTTAGAATTTTCTGGAATTTATTTGGATTTATTTGGAATTTATTTGAATTTATTCCATTTTGAAATAATTAAAGAATTTAATTTTGCAAATAAAATTTTGTTGGAAATATTTTATTTGAGTCCAAAATGTTCCAAAATATTTTCCAGAATTTTTCTGGAATTTTTCGGAGTCTTTTGATATTTTTAATGAATTAAATGAATTACTGGGAATTATTTTGAATATTAAAATCGCCGGGTTTAGTATCGTTCATCGGTCCGAGTCGGACTCGAGTCCGAATCGAACCCGACCGAGCCACTTGATTCGGTCGAACCGCCGCCGAACCCAACCCTAACCCTAGCCACCGATCGTTGGATCTTGATCCAACGGCCAGTGCGTGACGCGTCGCGTGTCGCGCGTGGGCCGCTCGATGCGGGACACGTGGGCGGCATCTGGTCGCCGTCCTCGCCGAATCAGGCTCGGAGAGCGCCGCCGTGTTCGACTAGGGCTCATGCCGAGCACGCCTCGAGGCTATTTAAGGCCCTGACCGCCCCGAGGTTGCCTCTCCCATGCGCCCGCTTGCCCTAGCTAATAGAGCTCAAGCCGCCGCCAAGCCGTGCCGATTGCTCGCCGAAGTTGGACGGAGCCGCTACGGTTTCCTCGTCTTCTCCGCACCGATAGCCCTTGTCCGCCGTGGTTGAAGCCGGGTTCGGAACCCCAAGACAAGGCGCACTGCGGACATCTCGATCACGCCGAGAACGCCAGAGCGCCGAGCCCGTGGTCATCTTCCTGGCGCCGGCAACCCACCGCTGCGTGACTCCATCTCCGCCCACGAGCCTCGTGCACCGTTGGATCTTCATCGGACGATCACGGTGAGTCCACGTTTCCCGAAACTTTGGAAAACCGGTCGGATCTGGGACCGTTGGATCAAGATCCGACGCCCACGATCGCCACGTGCTAGAAATCGCGTTAACTTAGGTAGATCTAGACCGTCCGATCTAGATCGAACGGCCGCGTGATCATGCCACGTAGCCGCCGCCGCGCGTGCGTTGAGTCATCGACAAAGCCGCCCGCGTGCGGCCGAGCCTGGCGTGATCAGCAGTCACCGACACGCGGGGCCCGCATGTCGATGTCTCGCCGAGAGAGCCTCACCGCGGCACGTGACTCCATCGACGGGTGGGACCCGCGTGTCGACCTCAGAGCTGTAGGCCGCGTCCACCGTGGGCCGGTGTCACCGTGGACTCGATCCATGGACCGAGACACGTGGCGGCACGGGACATGCCACGTGGCATGATGACGTCATCTTTGGCGTCATCATGGAGGCCGTTCGGTCTTGGACGTCGGCCAGTCACGTGGACCAATCACAGGATGACACGTGTCCATGCTGACGCAATAATTAATTTCCGAAAAAAAGAAAATGATTTATTAATTCGAAATATTAATTCAAATTTAGATTCAAACTTCAAACGCTTATAACTTTTGCGTTTCAACTCCGATTTGAGTGATTCAAATTTCTAAATTTGTATAAAATTGAGATCTACCTAAATATGAATTTTATTTAATTTTTGGACTAAAGTTTTTCTCTGTAATATTATTTAATTGATTATTTAAACTTTAATAAATCATAACTTTTGCATTTTAACTCCGATTTGAACGATTCCAGTTCCTAAAAATCCAGAAAATTATGTTCTCTCTGTTTATGGATTTTATTTGGAGTTTTGGGATGTTTTTGCCTAGTGTTTATTTGTGTATTTGCTATTTGCACGCTTTACGAGTAGACGTTGAAGTGCCAAGGATTCAAGGAGAAGTGTTGACTCAGGATCCAACTCAAGACCAAGAGCAAGTACTTTTTGAAGGCAAGTTGTGCTTTGACCATGTTGATCCTATTTCGAAATCTATTTTGATTTAAACTATTGCATGCTAGTTCAATTAGAAAGATACTTTGTTTAAACATGGGGGTTAGATAAACACCAATTTGCTATACGACACCTTGATTACTTAAGTATGTGCCATGACCCTTTGTCACCCTAGTTGTGGTTTACTAGTTGGACATTATTAAATTGCCAACATGGGTTTAGACCGTTGTAGTATACTGCTTAGACCTGCTACGTGCTCATGACATGATTTTGGATAATCAAATGCTAATATTGACTTAATGATATATTGAACCTGTTTTGGGAAAAGTATCATGTGATGTTGATGGCACGTGGTGCATGGTAATCAACTGGGGTTTGATAAACGATTTTCGGCCAGGGCATGTGGCAAGAGTAATCAGTGGGCCATTGTGGCATTGGGGATGTTGATTTGGTTCTTCTGTAGTCTTGCCTGGTCACTCTAAGGACTTAACCTTGCAAGCCTTTGAACTGGTCATACTTGCAACCACATGGTCGGAATGGGACGGCCCTAGTTGACTAAGTCGCTAAGGACTCACTTGTGGAGCCTCGTGGTGTCGATTACACCGCTTGTGTGATTGTGCGGGGAGCGTATCGTGGTCGTGGGCCGATACCCATCTAACGGTGTGTTGGTCCCATACTTCGCCTTGGCTAAGGGAAGGGATGGTGTAGAGCACGAACCTGAGAGGACCACTGTGTTGTTTGAGGCTTCCAAAGGCTTTGTTACTGAACTCGCCTTTGTGGTGTTTGACTGTATCTTGTGGGTAAAGTGCATAACCTCTGCAGAGTGTAGAATCTATTTAAATAGCCGAGTCCACTGTGATCGACAATGCTCTGAATTACAATCAAGGGTTAGATTTTCTCAAAATAACTTGGATTTGAAAGGTTGGTTTGGTTTAATAATGAAGATGATGGAAATGTGGTTTAGGATGGGGAAAAATGTTTATTAAACTTCTTGAAAAGTTATTTACGCTTTCGCTTTCGAATCTACTTATATTATTTGTCAAATCTTTATTTCGCAAATATACCTTAAGCTATTCCTTTGTACCAAGCCATGCATATAGTATATTAGCTTGCATTCTCAGGCATGACTTGTCGAGTACCAAGTACTCACCCTTGCCTCAACACAATATCAGTTGAAGAAGAGATCGCACCGGCTTTGGAGGAGGAACTCCAAGAGGACCCGTCTACTTAGGGGATGCGAGCCCGATCGGTTACTGTGGTATACTGGATGGCGCCACGAAGTTATTTGATTTTCCGCTGCTATTATTTCTCTTTTAATAAGTTTCGCCTTGCGAGGCATATATTTGTAGCTTGACCATAAGGTCGAGTAACCCGTTTGGTTATTTAAATAAAGTACTTTGATAATATCGATTGGTATGATTGTGATATTTACCGATGTTAAGACTGTGTGCACTAGCGCGTTCCTGGACTAGTGCTGAATACACAGAGGGTCCGGATTTGCAAATTCGGGGTCCCGACAGAGGTGGTATCAGAGCCATACTTGACTGTAGGCTCAACCCTAGCTAGAATGGTCGTAGTGAGGATAAAACCTATTTTCTAAAAGCTAAAAATTTGTGAAGACAAGAAATGACATCTCGACTTATCCCCTTCTCTCTTTTCTTGTCTCTTGCTGAAATTTTCCCTTACCTTGTCACAATTTAAAAGAAATTCCGAGTTCTTACGTAAAGCACTCTTGTGACAGATGGAGGAAGAGTTCAACTACGTTGATCTAGGAGTTGGTCACGCCGCAGAACTTTGGCATATGCTACAGACTCTCGGAGATTTTGAGAAGCCCCAATACCAAGTGGAAGTGATCAGACAAGCGGGATTGATCAAGGCTTGTGACGTAAGGATTGAGGTACCTGCTAGGAAGAAGGGCCCAGGCAATCGGCCGATACATCAGACCGCCAGAGATCTACAATGCAGATGGGTATCCAAGAAGTATCGCGACGAGCAATGCGGCACATTACCCGTATCTACGCCAGAGAATTGGAGAGCACGGTGTTCCGTTATCATCCGCGCAGCGATAACCTTCTTGACCCGAGGGAGATTCAGGATGAGGATGCCACGGTTACACAGTTGGCACGATTTGTCGTCGCCCAGGAGGATGTACTAGATAATACAGGCAAGGAGCTACAGAAGGCCCGCAAGGAGATCACGGCAGAGAAGAACAGATGGCGGGAAGCTCAAGAGTATGTGGCACACCTTCTGCGAAGGATTGACGAGTTGGAGATGACTTTGTACGGACCAGACTCCGAGCCAAGATTTGAGCTACACGAGCCGATCCAGAGGAGTCGATCTCGATGAGGACATCGCTTCTTCGACTACCACAGATGACACAATTCTTTGGACATGGCAATCGTTTCGCGCCTATGCCGCAGCACCCGTACCCAGGCCGTGGAGGTTTTCTCGATGAGTGAGCATAGGTTCTATAGTGAGACTCCTTCGCCGAGTCGCGTCATAGAAGAAAAAGTCACCCTTTAGGCGTTAGACTCCAGAGTTAGTTCAATTTGGATTTGTTTTGGTTGCTGAGTGTGCAGTATGTGTTGCAAGGCCCTTAGGCATTGTAAGCAACCATACCAAGTTATTAATAATAAAGTTGGACCTTAAAGTTACACCTTTCGCCCCGCATAAGTTCCATATTACTTGTCTATTCTTGTTTCCCTCTCATCTCTAAACCTAGAACAAATCGACAGATGGTGAACACCCGTGGAAACTTTGGGGGCAATGGAAGCGGTTCTCGCCCAGCAGAAAACCCCAATGGTGGAGCACCAGCACCGCCAGTTGATATGCAGAATTTTGGAGCATTTCTTGCTGCTCAGACTCAGTTGATGCATGCTATGATGCAACAAATGCAGCACGTCCTTTGCCAAAGCCATCGCTAATCAGGTTAATCAGGGACCACGCCAGAATACAAGACTGTCAGAGTTCATGAGAACTCACCCACCCACTTTCTCTGCGAATGCCAATCCATTGGAGGCCGATGATTGGTTAAGATCAATCGAGAGGAAGCTACACATAGCTCAATGCATAGGAAATGAGAAGGTACTCTACGCTTCTCATCAGCTGGAAGGAACAATTACGAATGGTGGGAGAACTTCGTGCCACGCAGAGAACCCTCAAGATATCACTTGGGAAGAGTTCACACCGCATTCCGACAAGATCACGCACCAAGGAATCATGGACCTTAAGAAGGAGGAGTTCAGAGCATCAAGCAAGGTAATCACCGGTGGTCGACTACCCGAACAAGTTCACACAGCCTAGCACGCTACGCACTGAGGATGTAGCGACAGATAAATCCAGCAGTCTCGTTTATGAAGGGACTTAACTCAGGATTGCAAGTAGGGTTGATCACCCACACCTTTCCAGATTTCCAAGAGTTGGTGAATAAGGCGCTTATTCTTGAGGACAAGCGCAAGGAACTGGATGAGAACCTAAGCGCAGGATGCAACAAAGAAGGATCACGCCAGGAACGCAACAAATACCGAGAGTTGCACCAAATCAATTCTTCAGATTCCAACCACAGAGTGCGACAAGGACACCATCCCAAAGACCAAGACCTGTCAATCAAAACTACTGCACCCAGCCCCGCTTAGAAACGCTACCCTGTGCAAATAAAGAAGGAACAAGTGAGACGCTACAACCACGAGCTAGGACACTTTGCCAACAGCTTGTCCAAAGAAGACAGCAGGAGTGACCCCGATTCGCTTCAATCTAGGAACCACCCAGCTAGGACGCCAAAGACAGAGCCCCACCCTGCATCGTGGTGAGAGGCCGAGTCAACCATGTCACCGCAGATGCACCGCAGAATGCTACTGACGTCAGATCTTGGGTAAGTTACTTGTTAACTCGATACACTGCAGATTTTGTTTGACTCGAGCTTCGCATTCGCTTGTTTCGCAAGGCTTTGCTACTAGAAATGATTTGAGAATTGCAAGACTTAAGTGCATGCTTTTAGTTCAAACCCCTGGTTCGAACTCCGAACGGAAGTAGGATGTTCCGGTGAGAATACTAATAGATGGAATAGAGTTCCTAGCAAACCTTATAATTTTGGAGACCCGGACCTTAGACGTCATATTGGGAATGGATTGGTTATCCAAGCACAAGGCCGTATTGGATTGTGGACGAAGGACTATCTCGATTGAGAGCCCGTGGGAAGAAAGTGGAATTTCAAGCCACCGCAGCTAGAGAGGGACAGTTGATGGTTAACAGTACCAAGGCAATCAGCATAGAGGATGTCCCAAAGAGTGAATGAGTACCCGATGTCTTTCCGAAGATCTACCCGGTATGCCGCCATACAGGGACATAGAGTTTGTGATAGAGCTTGTACTGCACAAAGACCGATAGCAAAGAGACCCTATCGGATGTCCACCGAGGAGTTGGTAGAAATGAAGAAACAAATAGAAGAGTTAATGGAGAAAGGCTTTATCGTACCAAGTTAGTCGTGGGGAGCACCAGCTTTGTTTGTCAAGAAGAAGGACGGAGTTTCGGGAGGTGCATTGACTACCGTGCACTCAACGAAGTCACCGTGAAGAATAAGTATCCGCTACCCAGGATTGATGATTTGTTTGATCGCTAAGAGGAGCCGGAGTTTTCTCCAAGATTGATCTGAGATCGGGATATCATCGCTTGAAGATCCGATCGTAAGATATTCGAAGATCGCATTCTCGTCAAGATATGGACATTCACGAGTTTACTGATTATGTCCTTTGGGCTGACGAATGCGCCAGCTTATTTCATGAATATGATGAATAAGGTGTTCATGGAATATCTGGACAAGTTTGTCGTCGTGTTCATAGACGATATCCTAGTCTACTCTAAGACAGAGGATGAACATGCCGAACACTTAAGGTGAGTTTTGGAAAAGGCGAGGAACGACAACTTTTCGCCAAGTTCAGCAAGTGTGATTTTTGGAAGGACAAGGTGGAGTTTCTTGGACATGTAATGACCGCATGAAGGAGTCGCCGTAGATCCAAGCAAAGTAGAAGTGTGTTACATTGGGAGCGGTAGAAGGCGTGACCCAGTTCGAGTTTCCTTGGAATGGCAGGATACTACCGCCGCTTCATCGAAGGCTTCTCGACAATTGCGAAACCTCTTACGCAATCTGAAGAAGGAAAAGAAGTTTGCATGGACGCCAGAATGTGAGAAAGGATTTGAGGAGTCAAGAAGCGATTGACATCGGCACCGGTGTTAGTTCTACCTGATGTTGCTCAAGGCTTCGATATTTATTGTGACGCATCGCGCCAAGGACTTGGATGTGTCTTGTCTGAGAATGGAAAGGTCGTCGCTTATGCATCAAGGCAGTTGAGGCCGCATGAGGAAAATTATCCGACGCATGACTTAGAGTTAGCTGCCGTAGTGCATGCTTTGAAGATATGGCGTCACTATCTGATTGGAAACAGATGTGAAGTATATACGGATCATAAGAGCCTTAAGTACATATTCACCCAGTCGGATCTGAATATGAGACAGAGGAGATGGTTAGAGTTAATCAAGAACTACAATGTTGGAATCCATTACCATCCCGGGAAGGTCAACGTAGTAGCCGATGCCCTGAGTCGGAAAAGCCATACCGTGAGTACGTTGCTAGCCACAAGTCAGGATGAATTATGTGAGGATTTTCAGAAAATGAAGATTGAGGTAGTACCTAGGGGATTCTTGGCCGCATTAGAAGTAAAGCCTACCCTAGAGGATCAGATCCGAGAAGGACAGAAGGATGATGACAAGATCCGCAGGATTAAGTCCATCAAGGAGGAAGGCAAGGCAGAGGACTTCAAGTTGGATGAGCAAGGCACGTTGTGGATGAAGGATCGCATCTGTGTGCCTAACAAAAAGGAGTTAAAGCAATTGATTCTGGAGGAAGCCCATGACTCCAAGTATTCAATTCATCCTGGAAGCGCCAAGATGTATCAGGATCTGAAGGAGAGATTCTGGTGGCCGAGTATGAAACGTGAAGTTGCCGAGCATGTTGCATTGTGCGACGTATGCCAGAGAGTCAAGGCAATGCATCAGAGACCAGCAGGATTGCTACAACCGCTGAAAATACCTGAGTGGAAGTGGGAGGAAATCGGAATGGATTTCATTACCGGTTTGCCGAAGACTCAAGGAGGTTATGACTCCATATGGGTTATAGTGGATCGCTTGACTAAAGTAGCCCATTTTATCCCCGTGAAGACCACTTACTCGGAGATAAATTAGCGCACTATACATGACCAGGATTGTCTGTTTGCACGGAGTGCCAAAGAGGATTGTATCGGACAGAGGTACCCAATTTACCTCAAGGTTTTGGAATAAGTTGCATGAAGCCATGGGAACCCGTTTGAACTTCAGTACAGCTTATCATCCACAGACGGATGGACAGACCGAAAGAGTCAACCAGATTCTGGAGGATATGTTGAGAGCTTGTGCATTGGCTTATGCTACCTCTTGGGATAAAAGCTTGCCGTATGCCGAGTTCAGTTACAACAATAGTTATCAGGCTAGTTTACAGATGTCACCTTTTGAGGCCTTTGTATGGTCGACCACTGTCGGACGCCATTGAATTGGAATGAGACCGTGAGCCGTGTCTTCGGACCTGATATTCTTCAAGAGGTCAAGAAGCGGTCGCCATGATTAGGGAAAGGTTGAAGATAGCCCAATCTCGACAGAAGAGTTATCTTGACAATCGTCGCCGAGATTTGAGTTTTGAACCGTAAAACTTTGTTTACCTCGAGTTACGCCTCTCAGGGAGTTAAGAGGTTCCATGCCAAAGGGAAACTCGCACCTGCTATGTTGGACCATTTAAGATTTTGAGCCGCAGAGGCGAAGTTGCTTATCACCGGAGTTGCCACAATCGTTAGCAGGGGTACATGATGTATTCCATGTGTCCCGATTAAAGAAGTGTCTCAGAGTTCCCGAGGAATGCAGAATCGTTAGAATCAATTGAGTTGCAAGAGGATTTGACTTATAAGGAGTATCCCGTGAGGATTCTGGACACAATGGATCGAGAAACTAGAAACAAGTCAACCCGTTTCTGTAGAGTTCAGTGGAGCAACCATGAAGAAAGCGAAGCGACTTGGGAACGCGAAGAGGATTTGAAGAAAGAGTTTCCAAACCTATTCTGTAGTGAGCCCTGAATCTCGGGGACGAGATTCTATTAAGGGGGGGAGGTTTGTAACACCCCAAAATTTTGCTTTTCTTAAATTCATTTGTGATTTGGCACTTTGGTGAATTTTTGGAATTTTCTGGAATTTATTTGGATTTATTTGGAATTTATTTGAATTTATTCCATTTTGAAATAATTAAAGAATTTAATTTTGCAAATAAAATTTTGTTGGAAATATTTTATTTGAGTCCAAAATGTTCCAAAATATTTTCCAGAATTTTTCTGGAATTTTTCGGAGTCTTTTGATATTTTTAATGAATTAAATGAATTACTGGGAATTATTTTGAATATTAAAATCGCTTCGGGTTTAGTACTGTTCATCGGGTCCGAGTCGGACTCGAGTCCGACCCGAACCCGACCGAGCCACTTGATTCGGTCGAACCGCGTCGCCGAACCCAACCCTAACCCTAGCCACCGACCGTTGGATCTTGATCCAACGGCCGTGCGTGTGACGCGTCGCGTGTGCGCGTGGGCCGTTCGATGCGGGACACGTGGACGGCATCTGGTCGTCGTCCTCGCCCGAATCAGGCTCGGAGAGCGCCGCCGTGTTCGACTAGGGCTCCGCCCTGAGCACGCCTCCGGCTATTTAAGGCCCGGCCGCCCCGAGGTTGCCTCTCCCATGCGCCCGCTTGCCCTAGCTAATAGAGCTCAAGCCGCCAAGCCGTGCCGATTGCTCGCCGAAGTTGGACGGAGCCGCTACGGTTTCCTCGTCTTCTCCGGCACCGATAGCCCTTGTCCGCCGTGTTGAAGCCGGGTTCGAACCCCAAGACAAGGCGCACTGCGGACATCTCGATCACGCGGAGAACGCCGTAGTGGCCGAGCCCGTGGTCATCTTCCACTGGCGCCGGCAACCCGGCCTGCCGTGACTCCATCTCCGTCCACGAGCTCCGTGCACCGTTGGATCTTCATCGGACGATCACGGTGAGTCCACGCTTCCCGAAACTTTGGAAAACTGGATCGGATGCGGGCCGTTGGATCAAGATCCGACGCCACGATCGCCACGTGCTAGAAAGCTGCGTTAACTTAGGGTAGATCTAGACCGTCCGATCTAGATCGAGCGGCCGTGATCATGCCACGTAGCCGCCGCCGCGCGTGCGTTGAGTCATCGACAGTAGGGCCCGCGTGCGCCGCCGAGCCTGGCGTGATCGGCGTGTCACCGACATGCGGCCCGCATGTCGATGTCTCGCCCGAGAGAGCCTCACCGCGCACGTGACTCCACCGACGGGTGGGACCCGCGTGTCAGCAGAGCTGTAGGCCGCGTCCACCGTGGGCGGGTGTCACCGTGGACTCGATCCATGGACCGAGACACGTGGCGGCACCGGGACATGCCACGTGGCATGATGACGTCATCTTTGGCGTCATCATGGAAGGCCGTTCGGTCTTGGCGTCGGCCAGTCACCGTGGACCAATCACAGGATGACACGTGTCCATGCCGACGCAATAATTAATTTCGAAAAGAAAATGATTTATTAATTCGAAATATTAATTCAAATTTAGATTCAAACTTCAAACGCTTATAACTTTTTGCGTTTCAACTCCGATTTGAGTGATTCAAATTTCTAAATTTGTATAAAATTGAGATCTACCTAAATATGAATTTTATTTAATTTTTGGACTAAAGTTTTTCTCTGTAATATTATTTAATTGATTATTTAAACTTTAATAAATCATAACTTTTGCATTTTAACTCCGATTTGAACGATTCCAGTTCCTAAAAATCCAGAAAATTATGTTCTCTCTGTTTATGGATTTTATTTGGAGTTTTGGGATGTTTTTGCCTAGTGTTTATTTGTGTATTTGCTATTTGCACGCTTTACGAGTAGACGTTGAAGTGCCGGAAGGATTCGAAGGAGAAGTGTTGACTCAGGATCCAACTCAAGACCAAGAGCAAGTACTTTTTGAAGGCAAGTTGTGCTTTGACCATGTTGATCCTATTTCGAAATCTATTTTGATTTAAACTATTGCATGCTAGTTCAATTAGAAAGATACTTTGTTTAAACATGGGGGTTAGATAAACACCAATTTGCTATACGACACCTTGATTACTTAAGTATGTGCCATGACCCTTTGTCACCCTAGTTGTGGTTTACTAGTTGGACATTATTAAATTGCCAACATGGGTTTAGACCGTTGTAGTATCTTTGCTTAGACACACTACGTGCTCATGACATGATTTTGGATAATCAAATGCTAATATTGACTTAATGATATATTGAACCTGTTTTGGGAAAAGTATCATGTGATGTTGATGGCACGTGGTGCATGGTAATCAACTGGGGTTTGATAAACAGTTTTCGACCAGGGCATGTGGCAAGAGTAATCAGGTGGGCCAGTTGTGGCATTGGGGATGTTGATTTGGTTCTTCGGGTAGTCTTGCCCTGGTCACTCTAAGGACTTAACCTTGCAAGCCTTTGAACTGGGTCATACTTGCAACCACATGGCTGGAATGGGACGGCCCTAGTTGACTAAGTCGCTAAGGACTCACTTGTGGAGCCTCGAGGTGTCGATTACACCGTTTGTGTGATTGTGCGGGGGGCGTATCGTGGCTGTGGCCGGATACCCATCTAACGGTGTGTTGGTCCCATACTTCGCCTTGGCTAAGGGAAGGGATGGTGTAGAGCACGACAGGAGAGGACCACTGTGTTGTTTGAGGCTTAGAAAGGCTTTGTTACTGAACTCGCCTTTGTGGTGTTTGACTGTATCTTGTGGGTAAAGTGCATAACCTCTGCAGAGTGTAGAATCTATTTAAATAGCCGAGTCCACTGTGATCGACAATGCTCGGGAATTACAGTCAAGGGTTAGATTTTCTGAAAATAACTTGGATTTGAAAGGTTGGTTTGGTTTAATAATGAAGATGATGGAAATGTGGTTTAGGATGGGGAAAAATGTTTATTAAACTTCTTGAAAAGTTATTTACGCTTTACTGCTTTCGAATCTACTTATATTATTTGTCAAATCTTTGTTTCTTGCAAATATACCTTAAGCTATTCCTTTGTACCAAGCCATGCATATAGTATATTAGCTTGCATTACAGGCATGACTTGCTGAGTACCAAGTACTCACCCTTGCCTCAACACAATATCAGTTGAAGAAGAGACTGCACCAGCTTTGGAGGAGGAACTCCAAGAGGACCCGTCTACTTAGGGATGCGAGCCCAGTCAGTTGCCTGTGGTATACTGGATGGCGCCACGAAGTTATTTGATTTTCCGCTGCTATTATTTCTCTTTTAATAAGTTTCGCCTTGCGAGGCATATATTTGTAGCTTGACCATAAGGTCGAGTAACCCGTTTGGTTATTTAAATAAAGTACTTTGATAATATCGATTGGTATGATTGTGATATTTACCGATGTTAAGACTGTGTGCACTAGCGCGTTCCTGGACTAGTGCTGAATACACAGAGGGTCCGGATTTGCAAATTCGGGGTCCCGACAGACCCGGACATGGACCCGAAGTAATATACCCGTGGGTCCAAATTTGGACCCGAATCCAAACCTACGGGTATTTTTGCCATCCCTAGAGGAGGCTGCGGCTGGGCTGAAAAGATGCTTTTGGTTTGTTGAGCTGTAAAGCAACAGTAACAGGCGGCTGTGGCTTTTCTTGATATGTCGTTTGGCAAACTATAAACTAGTTGCTATGGCTGTAACTTTTAAGGGGCAATCGAGTGGGCCTGAGTGAGGAGGGAGTCAGGGAGGTGGCACCCGAGCTGAAGGGAGTCGAGGAGGCGACCGAACGGGAAGACGACGGGGTGAGAAGGGATGCGGAGTGAGCTGAGAGGCGGTCAAGCGAAGCCACAGCTGAAAAGCACCTCCTTACCAGCTGTGGCTTTTATGGGTGCTTCAGCTATGGCTTGGCTGTGCAGCTACTTTGCAGCTGGGCTGTTTGAGAGAGCTTTAGGTCCAAAGCTGAAGCACAGCTCCCCAAATAGGACCTTAGTGGTTGGCATTGTTAGCTATGTTTATAAATCCATATCCTTTAGAAATAATGTTAGAAATAACTCCTTCCATGGATAATATCTATCCATAGGTTCAAATAATAAATTACATGTCTATTTTCAATCTATACAATATCTCATGTACCACACAACCCTCCTTCTTAATGATTGATTTAGGGGAACAACTAGGAATCAGACGTCTGATGGGAAGTTTTTCATCTTTCGCATCAGCGTAATATCGCTAGATAACATGTGCAACAATTGTAATCAATATGTGCAACAAATTACGAAAAAAGAAGTGCAATATCCTTAAAAGAATTAGGAAAACTATAAAAATTCTCAATGAAAATCGCAAGTATAGACTGAGGTGTGGTTTAACATTAGTTAGGTATCTGAATCAAATAAATTCATGGTGTTACAATGTTGCAACATTTTAAAAAATATTAGCAATATTCAAAGATAATTGTTGCAAAATTTAAATTGTTGAGCTTGCACTCAACAAAAATCAATAAATCTTTGTGACAAAAATAAATTCTCGTTGCATTAAAAGAAAGAATCAATTGCAATATCGAAAACATAATGATGCAGCATCACCAACCTAGCCACTACATTGCTCACTAAGGGCTATTCTAAGCTAATGTCTTGTCGTCGACGAGCAGCAAATCTAACATGGTTGAAGCCTACCCACAACATCTCCTGTTTGCGGGCCTACCACTAGTCTTCCTATGATGGCAGTACCACCGCACTAGGATGGGTTATGAGTACTGTGACAACAGCGCAATGGATAACAGTGGTGGCTGCGGTGTTGGTGGTCGCTGAGTGATGGTGGTGTGATGGAGGGAGCTTCACAACGCAGTGGTAGTTCTTGAGATTAGGAATGAGTGCTCGTGCAACTACAGCCTAACACAGTCACTCGACATTGGGTGGCTCAACAGTGGCGTGGCTACCTAGATCTCTCCAGAGTAGGTAGCATGGATTCCTCTATCCTCACGTCCGGCTATGAATTTGGGAAGCAACCCAGATGAGTTTTTGACCACTTTGGGATGGGAGTAAAGTGGCACAGAATTGAGCTTTCCAATGCAATCAGGCATGCATGCATGTGGACTTTGGCAGGATAAAAATTCATGTCCACAATAGGGGCATCAGGAACGTTCGACTAGTGTGCAGTGGTGGATGGGCCATCCGAGTGCGCAAGATCCCACCCAACGTATGGCTAGTAGGATTCCCGTTGATTTATCTATGTCTACTTTTTGGATTATGTAGCCATGCAATATCTTGCATAAGACATTGATTTTCTCTCTTTTCTATTAACTCTATGCCTCATACATCTTAATCATATATAGTTAACTAATTAATGCTATGAACAGTGTTAACATAATTTTATTAGGAGTGGCCTAAGGGAGAAAACTTTGCATTGAAGTGAACCATATGTAACACCTCAATACAAATCGTGCCCCGAATATTACTACAACAAGCTCAACTGCTAACAGATACTCCAATTAAACATAAATTTCAGCAACCAATATAAATAACATTTCACTTCTAGTAATAATCTATGAATCACAAACATGAGCATAATTAAATAAGCAACCATGGGACCATTATTCTTATGCATAAAGACATCTAGAAAGGCATTCTAGTAATTAATTTTAGCAACATCAACATCACATAACTAGTCCAAAATTATACTCAACAAGTAACAAAGTTTAACCATTGTCCAAGATAGCGTTTAAACAAGACCAAATAGTTCACACCCGAACGGTAAACAATGGTCCACGATTGAACTAACTAATTTATTCATTAAGATGAAAAGTGCTCCAAAGGGCATGAATAAGAGTGACGTGGTGAAGCTAATTCCCATCACTGCATGATATCCTCAAAGTACATAAACATTGAATAAACAAGCGTGGGTCCAAATACTCAGCAAAGTATATAATACAAGGATAAAAGACATGAAGGTACTCAACAGCAAGATACAACATGTTTCAACAACTGTACAAGTAGAGATCCTCAATATTTAGAATCACATTTTAATCTCACATGCAATGCATCATGCTTTCATGCTCAAAAATACACCATTCATAGCCAATACAGGTATAGGTTGAGTGCACATCCGTCAGTATCGCACCCTTTCAGTCCCTACCATCCCTGTGGAGGGGCCTACAAGTCGGTCTCACTCCCATCCATCCCCGTGGATGGGACTACTTGGTAGGTCTTACAAAAGAGCACTCCGAATTAGTCATATGATCTTATATGACTTTCTCACCGACCTGACTCAAAATACTTTTCATATCATGAATGCAAGTGATGCAATATAGTATTTCAAAATGATCATTTGTCATGCAACCATAATAGCAAATGTCCATCCACCTCTGGCATTCATTTATCATAAGAAAAATCTCGATCATAATATGATAGAAAGATAGACACTTGCTCAATTAAAACCGAACTCATCTCAACCCATATCATTCATACGATATACTTGCCTCTTTACCATGTGAAGCAGTGTGGCGAGACGTCGAAGCCACTCCAGAAGTTGCACCTCTTGCAGTTAACATATAAATGCATTCATCTTAAAATAAATCATTTAACAACAAACATAATGCCCTCACAAATACACGTCACCCGATTGCCACCCTTTCTACTCATGGAACAGGACCACGCTTTACTGTTCAGGTGGCCAAAACACCGAAAATTCTCAATCTAAAGCCTAAACTTAAGAAATCAAGGATTCTATAAAATCTAAAGGTAATAATCTACCAATTTCTAGTTAACAATTTTTCTTTAGTAAGCCATCTAGACTCTCAAATCCAACTTTGAAGACAGCTCTGCCTGCATGCAGTACAGCAGACTTCAAATCCCCATAACTATTTTTATACAACTCCAAATTAATCAAATGATGACATTTTTGAAATCTACAGTAAATTTCTAGCTTTCTCTAGTTATTGAGATAATTTAATTTGGTCTCTAAATAGCCCTAATTTGCATTTTACCGCATCTGCTGCCAGTAGAGATAGGTTCTGGACAATAGACTTCAATTGGCCATAACTTTTAAACCACTTAACCAAAATTTGTGTTCTTAATCTCTAATTAAACTTAAGATGATGATCTACAACTTTCACAACATTCAACCCTCTGAAATTGACTCTAGGATCTACAAAATTCAGCCCTAAGTTTGTGATCTGCATTGCCCGAATTCAGAAACTACCCTCCACACAGCTAATCCCCATCTTAATCACAGCACCAAATCATAGAACCCTAATATGGCTTCTCTAAATTCTAGCATCCAATGCCACCTCCAATATAAAACAAAAACCAATACATATCTTCCTGAAGGCTACGCAGGGAGGGAAAGTGATGGGGAGGAGGCGCTAGCAAAAGAGGAACCAGGAGGGGGTGCGCTTCAAGGGAGAGGAAGAGGCAGGAAGGGGTGACTGGGAAGAGGGGTAGATGGGGGGCGGCCACAAGAGGGATGGAGAGGGGGTGAGCTAGGTTAGGGCAATTCCCCCCTCCCACATGGACCAAGCCCCTACGTCCCATTGATGACCCACACCAGCTAATCAACCCCTACTGCCCACAAACAACCCCAAAAAAATACTAGCCAGACCTTGCCCTGACATAAGGAACCCTAAATAATTTTCACGGACCTCACTGAGATATCACACCACAAATTTGTTGGGGAAAAGGGCAGCAAGTAGGAAGCAATTTTAAAAATTTTCATCTGTCGAAACTTAGAAAACTTGCTGCATATGATCTAAGATTACATACTAGGGTTTTAGCGTTACCACTTGACACGCATGTGCGACTTCTCAGCAGCGAAGAAGAGTGTGTTGGATCGCGTTAGCATGTTGAGACAGTAGCAGCCTTGTCCCATGTGTATCCACAGGAATAGGAAAAAGAGACTATGCTTCGGTCTGCTAGAACCCCGTAGTACGGCCTTCTTGGTTTTCGCCGAAATTAGTCTCTCTACTTCGATTGTCCCCATGCAACCCAGGTGCATCTTTATTTATAACCGATGATTCAAAATAAGAAAAACATGAAACATTTATGTTTCGTAACCGAATAGGATTCGAGATAACCTTTATCAATTCAAATCCTTATCCAAACTGACTCCCTATTTAATTCGTATTACATTGATCCGAATCATATAGGCTTCTAGTTACGAATTTGAATAATTTGAATCAAATAATTACTTATTTCTTATTTAATAGTTCTAATATATTAGTTATCCATATAATAATATACGGGTTTATTAACAAATCAATAGGTATACATTCTTGTGTGTGACCCGTAGGCCCACTGTGACGTTGGCAATTTACCGAATCACCATTCGATGCACAAGTCAAAAGCGGATCATAGCAGAACATCATGACTTCCTAGACCTCATAGATATCATTTATCCAACAAGCTATCAAAGACTATATGTTTGATCATTTTGTCACGTTCAGATACCAATATTAAACATCCTTGTGTTATTTAATCCATTGCTTCTAGAATCTCCAAAGCTATACTAAATAGATAAAGCAGATGACACCTCAACATGCTTAGGCATAACCATGCACATTCTTTAGTCTATCTTCTGCTAGTGCCCTGAAGATATCTTTTTGTTCTTGTATAACAAGGACAAATTTCTATCTTGATCATACATATCCCTCTATATGTGTCAACACATTCTCGAGTGTAACTAATAAAATTATCCTATTGTTGATAACTATTAGTAACATCAAAAAAATATGATCTTCATGTTGGGATCCTTGTATGTCTCATGCCAAATGATCAATTATAAACATAGTATGAAACCGACCAATGATACGCATGTAATGCTCAATGCAGTGTTCCATAATGGCTTTATCCAATAGCATGTTCACCAACACGTTATCCATATAATTGTGTTTATATCGCATATTAATGATCCACAAAACATGATCATCACACAGTAATATGTTTGGCTATGTAAATAAATAATTGATGTGTCAATCAATTAAATGATAAAGATAATTTATAATAATATCATAAATGTGTTACAGAGCCTCACAATTAAATATATACATACTTAATTATCTATATCATAATATTTATTAAAGGAATATAAAAAAACATAAAATATCTATTAGTTATCTTATGATTGGCCACTTAAGCGTTCTAACAAAATAAGCCATCGACTGGACCGTTAAAGCTCGGACAACACAACATAGCACATAAGGCACTAATTTAGGCCATGTTTGGATCCCTGGACTAATTGTTAGCTGGCTAAAAATTAGTCCTAGTCTATCCAAACAGGAGGACTAATAGGTGGGCTAATTTTTAGCCAACCCCTCAGCTAACAATTAGTCCATTAGTTGGTGAGAGGGAGCTAATTTGGGCTAATAGCAGGTAACACGCTGGGAAAAGTCTGAAATACCCTCGCGCTGGCCTTATCCTCACTTCCTCACCCGTGCGTCCGCTCCCCAGTCCGTTATGAGGGGGCAAACATGACTTTTCTAAGAAATTAGCCCAACCATTAGCCATGTATCCAAACAGCCTTGGGCTAATTTTAGATGGACTAATTATTAGCTGGCTAACAATTAGCTCTAGCCATTAGCCAACTAACAATTAGCTTTAGCCCATCCAAACATGGCCTTAGTTGCTCCGCTGCAAGTTTTTTTTAACTTCCCCATGCAATTTTTTTTTTTAACTTGAGATTCACGGCAATAACATTCCTACGAACAGTATTCTAAATAACGGCCGGTAAATGTCACTTATCCGTTACGTTTAAGGTCTCTTGTCCGTTTTTATAAACACTTCAATGGTTGTCCGTTTTATCATGCTATTTATCTGATTTAACGGCTATTAACATTTAACAGATCCGTTTTATCGCACCGCTTATTTGAGTAAAGTTGCAAGATAGCCATATAAGATAGAACATTATGACATACATAGATGAATTATAGCTTTTATTTTTTCATTATAATTTTTTAATTACATTCATATCTTTTTTTCTCTTCATATCACCCATATAGATAATTGTTGAGAACCTAGCCATTCCATTCTACCAACCTAGGGCCAACATGATGGGCCGCACATGGTGGTTGGAAGGCCACCATGGTGCGGTGAGGCAGCATTGCAGCAATAGGCTGTAGGCATTAGGGCGCGTACAATGATGTGATATTATCTATATATAAATTATAACATAAGATTTTTGCTAACATAAAAGAGGGAGAAAAAGTGTACTTATCTCTTCATAGAGAGACGATCATATAGACAACACAAAATATTAAGACTGTTTGGTTTGTGTCTATTGCTTACCAATGCTTGCCATGCTAAATTTTGGTAATGTTGACCAAATTTGGCAAGCATTTGGTTTGCAACCAAACTTTGGCTAGATTCCCTTCACCATTGCCATGCCAAATTTTTCTAGTTCATTTTCTTGCCAATGGTTGGCCAAGTTTTGACCACCAATTTGGACACCAAATTTTGGCTAGCCAATTTTTGGCAAGGCTTGGCTGGACAAATTTGGCCTCAAACCAAACAACCCCATTATTACAACTAGTTACATGCCCGTGCTTTGCTACGAAAAAAAAATTGATAACGAAAAATAAAGATTAAAAAATAAAAAATAAAAAAAAATATTTCACAAGATCAAACATCTATCTTTAATGCTTCGTTTCTTGCGAAAGCTGGCTAATTAAAGCAACGCTTCGTTTCTTGCGTAGGGCAATTAAGTAGGGCAATTAAGCGGCAATTAATGACGTGGGTAGAATGGACCACTGCCACCAAGTGCTGCTTTAGAATAGTAGAGATATCATTGTATAAGTTATTACATGTAACAAACCCTTTTTCATATCATAATTAAAAAGTTGTGAAATCACATTCCGACAATCTTAATAGACAACATATTGTAGTTGTATTTAGTTTTTATCTTTGAATAACATGAAGAAACATAAAGACAATAATCACCCTACAAAAATAGACAATAATTGTCTCTACTATTCTGGATGTTCTCGCATATTGTGATGAGAAATGGAAGGTGCCCGGCCCAAACAGGGACTTCTTAGGCCGTGGGCAGAAAATAATTCCATAGGGCCCACACATATCGACCTAGAGAAAACCGCACCACACCAAAGACAGCAATAGAAAACGTTATAAGCCATTTACGGGGCCACTAGGCCAAGCACGAAGATATAATAATTAGCATGCTTGAGCAAACACATGAGAGGAGGGAAGCGAAGGGGTGAGCCATGTTGTCTTAGGACAAGTTTAAGCATAGACAAGGGTCCAAGAGTTCATGGATCAGACTAACAGCACTTGACAATCCTTGCAGGAGCTCCGACATCAGATTTAACTACCACAGAAATTTTTGCGTTCGACATCCAACACCATTAGCCTAGTAGCCCTGCTTCATCCTTTCCTCGTATCTGGTCTTCTCGTCCTGAAAACGAGAATATATCTCAAAAAGTCAGTAGCACATAAATGACTTCAACACAAATACTAACATATATCTTACATGTCATCTTCAAAAAGGAACAATAATGTTCACAAGGGGTTCTCGTCATACATTTATATCAAATAAAACATATCCAAGAGATAAATTAGGATGCATCACAGCTGGCAATGTCAACTAGGCTTCAGCATGCAAGATATAAAACTCAAAGAACATAACATTTAGCCAAATAAAGCCTATGTAAGGATCTGAGTCCTGGCATTGGTGCTTCAGTATTTTGTACAAAAGCAAACAATTCAAAAGAAAACCTGAAAGATGCTAGGCAAGTATCATGCATCAAATGGTCTAAGATATATTTAATTCCTATTAGCAACAAAAGAAATGTCTAAACACAATTTCATGAATTCAAACCTGACAAATATGTGGACACGCTATATGATTTATTGGTTATGTAGTTATTTGTTCTTCCCCTGACCAAAGAAAAGGTGTATAGAAAAGGAACTGCTGTGGCAGCCGGATCTGTGCAATTGCATTTAGGTACCAGATTCTATTACATACAAATATGTACTACCAGTTCAAAACATGTATAAGCTATTTATACTGTCGAAGAAGTTGATAAGCGAGAGAGGCTAGAGGTATCTATTATGTTTTGTCACGTGCTGCAATTACTGTTCAGAAGCATGGTGTTGGCCGATGATGTGGAGTAGACGCTTCAACAGCAGAGGCACATGCATCAGAGGTGGTGGCACTGGCAGCGGTAAGATAGATGGTGTCTTCGGCCCTGGAGCAAACTCTGGCGGTGCGCCACCAATGGGCGCAGCAGTAGGCGCCTTCTCCAAGGGAGCAAGTGTCATGCTGATTGTCACCACACTGGTTACCAACTTGTCGAGGTTTGCTTCGATGATGTCGAGCTTATCAAGCTTCTTGAGGATGCTGTCGAGCTTTTTGGCTTTGATACCTCGGCAGCAAAATCCACAGTGAGTGGCTTCGATACCAAACATCATGAACCTTAGTTCATAACAGGATAAACACCACGAGGAGGAAGGCTGGGCGGTGTCAACTTGGTGAGATGAGAGATTAGACTATAGATGAGAGTGAAGAACCTTGGGAGAGAGACTAGATTAATTCATCTTCATTGTTTAATTGATAATGGATACACGCTATCCCCTTTAGGCCATGTTTGTTTGAGCTTAGGCCTTTTGGCTTATAGCTTAAAGCCGGGGTTTTTTTGGCTAAATAGCTTAAAAGCAGTTCACTTTTAAGCCAAGCTAACTTGTTTGGCAGACTGACTTTTGTTGGGATGGCTTATAGTTGTGAAGTATGAAATATCCAAAATACCCTTATTCAAATAAGCTAAGAAAGGTTTGCATATCATCGTTGTTGAGTTAGAACATGATATCGATGAAAATATAGCAATCATCAAAATTGAATATCAAAATTCTCAACTCATACAAACGTTAGAATTGTTGTTCATACAAACAATCATCTTTGATCAAATTGCAAAACAAAAACAGAGCCAAAATTATAATTGTTGTTCATCATTCATCCACCTAGATGGTGCGGCTACCACGATGTTGGCTAGATCCAACGGCGGTAGAGGCTAGGAAAGTCGCATCCTGTGCTCCAGGGTGGAGGACGCCAGTGCGAAAGACGATGATCACAACGAAGGGGGAGGGGGCGCGGTGACGGTCGGGGTCTGGTTGCGGCGACCTTGGGGTCGGCCAGATCCAGTGGCGCCAGGGTGGCGGATGCCGGCGCTAAGGTCGAGGCCAGTGGAGGTTGACAGAGGTCGGATATGGCCACCTCCTATTGCACCTGGTTGGATCCACCCACCTCGCGCCGCGCCACCGCCGGATCCGCCCGCCTCCCCCAAGCTGGCGACGAAGGGAGTCCCACGAAGGCGGAGGGGATCCGGCAACTGTGGCCCGATGGAGCTCGCAAGGAGGTTGGCGTCGGTCGCAGGAGACAAGGCTGCTGGCAGTAGGCAAGGGGATGATGAGGCCGCCGGCACCAGCCCCCGACGAAGACCTAGTCACCCTTTAGGCAACTCAGCAGGTGGAGATAGGGGAGGATTGGAATGTGAGCGGGGAGAGGATGGGGGATGTTTTTGTATACGGTGGCATTAGTGGGTAATTTCGACAAAGTTGAGTAGCAAAGTTTAGTTCCATCCCGCAAAAGCCAAAAAAAAAGCACCCTTCTGGCTTATGGCTCATAGTTGTAAGGTGGCTAAGCTTTTTTCTAAGACTGGTTGAAAAGCCTCCCATTTAGTTGGGCTTTGATTTTTGGCTTTTAAGCTGGAGGAAGTGCCGAAACAAGCAGTGCCTTATAGGGATGACTTACTTGGCCCTTGAGAAATCAATATCTAATTTAAAGGAACTAATCTTATTTAAAGGAAACTAACTTTATCTCAATCCTAACTAATATTATCTCAGTCCTAATTAATCTAATCCTGCCTTGCACGCTTGCTACATTAATCATGGGTACTGTTCACAAGCGAGAATAGTGCATTTGAACAGTAATTCCAGCATGTGAAGTTCTTGACATGTTTCCTAATGTAATTATGTTTTTATATACTCCTCAAAAGGCCTACATCAAGTCATCAATAAGACAATAACCAAATCCATACGCAAGGCTTTGGTGACCTCCATTTAGCCATCTCTAATTTTTTTGAAAAAAATACTATTACCCAAAGGGAGCACGACTGTTTAAAATAAAAAGGTAAAGTCAAAACAAGTTCATATCAATCAAAGGCCAAAGCACTCAAAACATACATTATCCAACATGCAAATCATTCGCACACACGAAATTAAGCAATTTTCCCTTCATTATTAATCAATTTGAATAGAAATTTATTCTTAAGCATATTTGAGCAGCTTAAATGGACCTCCTCACAAATTCTTGCTTGGTTTATACCATGATTCAGTACAAACTGAACAAGTAAGAACATCGGGCAAACAACCTATGTTTGCATCTATGTAGCAATACAGTACAGTAGAACAAATGACGCAACCTGGAAAAACACATCTGACACTAATGTTTAAGAAAACGAAGATACGAAGAATGCACTATTTATCCAACCTAAAAAGTTCTACATGATGAACTAAAGTGACAAGACTTCAACCTTAGAAAATAAAAAGAGAAGACCTTCAGAATGAAGTTGAGAATATACTAATAGAGTTAGAAGGCAATCTATAGTCTTTTCTTAGAAAAAAAAGAGGTCAATAGTACTCGCAAACAATGAATTAGCAATCTCTTGCTGAACAAATGGTCATTTATTGGAAATCTCTAGTGCATCAAGAAGTTCATCTATTATCACAGAGCAACAAACTAAGTACCATCATATTCTCGTTTGCTGTATGTGTTCGAGAGGTTAACATGGGGCAAGATGATATGAATCACAGTATTCAAGGGACGTGTAGACCCAAATTCATAGTTTCATATCAAATGTGTACTCAGGCAGATTTTTTTTGATGCTGAGTGGCAAATCAATCAGTGACCTCAAAAGTAATGCATATGAAAGTGGCATTATACATTGTATAAGCACCTTTGCATAAAGGATCATTGTTTCCCCTAATATGTCACCACTACCTATTGCTGAATGAATGTTTCCTGTGGGAAAGCTCTAGGTAGTATCCAATGTCCAAAAATCAAGAAAGATCCAAGACTGAACTATGTCTCGTTTTAAATTATCAATCACTAAGAAATAAAAAGACCTCAAGTTAACAACTACATCCCCCCCCCCCCTTCTCTTTTCCAGGAAGGGTGTTTGCACTATGTAAGTGCTTTCTCCCAAAACCATTCATCTTGGATCACCAAAAAACAACATACACACACATGATTCTTTGGTTTGACTCATGTCCTCCTCCGACAGTGAATTCAAATCAATCATCATCTTTGTATGAAATCCACTAACATATACTGGCCCATAGCAAACATCAAACCAAGGATGATATGACAGCATGCATCACCGTTATCTCAGTACAACAGCATGAAAAATCAAGTGCTTTAATCTTCATCAACTTTGTTGTGTGAAAATCAATATAAATCTCAAAGTCTAAAATCTCAAAATCAAGTAATGAAAGAACTGGTAATGAAGGTGCATATTAAAAGAAGCACAAGCCACTGCCTTTTATACAGTAGCATTAACTTAAAAATCTAATCTTTTTCCCTCCTTTCTGTTCAATGTCATAATGGACTAATGGCACACCATAGGCTAGCAAAAGTGACTAAAATTTGAAGCAACAACAATAGGAACAGACCTCAAAAGCTTGCTTGAGGTTCTCAAGCTCCTTGTCTAGATCATTGATCGCCTGGGTATACGCCTGTGTCGGGGAGGACTGGCTTGTAGTATGGATCTGCCCACATGACAACCAATGAGATTACTTGAATAAACCATAACACGGCGAAAGAAATAGAACAAACAGGATTTGCATCCTACCCTAACAATGATCTTGTACTGAAGGGGGTGAGGGAGCTTATAGCCAGCAAAGAGTACATTTGGGTCCCGATGCAGCTGCCTGCAGAGTCTCGCGGATAAAGGAATACTTAGAAGGGAGAATCCGGGGAACATAGCAAGGAAAAAAGAGGTACAGAATAATTTTTCTACTTACATGCGGAGGATGTTGCCGATGGTGTGGTCCTCACGCTCGATTGTGAATGATGCAGCATTCACAATCTTTGTATCCCGCTCATATGACACCCTGCACTAATAATCATCAGTACTAGAACCATAATCTATAAGTAGTAGAACAACAAGCAAAGACTACTAAACGCTTAATTAAATAATAGAAGCAAAAAAGGTTAAGGCAAGCAAACAAGCACGCCAAGCATCAGAGTCCCATAACTTCAGCAAAAGATTCACACAAACAGGCACAAATGGCTATTAACAGAAAGTAAAAGAAATATTGAAATATTTCATGAAAATTGTGTCTCACTATTCCCTTTTTTCCGTAAGAAAAACACAAGCCATACCCAACAAAAGATCAATTGAAAGAACGTCCTAGATAAATCTTGGGCCAAGTGTGGGGATAGACTCACTTCTTCGTACCCTCAGGCACGACAAAGCGCTCGTAGCGGTCCGGGGCATTCATCTCCAATCAACTGTGTGCTCCTTCCTCTCCAATTACTGCAAGCATTGTTCAAGTCCATTTCAGAAGTCAGATTTTAATCCGTAAATTTCTGCTCAGTGGCCCCCTACCCTTGGAGGTCAAGTAGAACCCATCAAAATCGCGGCGTAAGAAACGCACAGAACACGTGTACAACCCAATAAAAATCCCTAAATCAAAACTAAACCTACCAGCTAAAACGAAACAACAACTAATCGATCGAACACGCCATTGCGCGTGCGCACTCAAGAAAACCACGATCTCCTCCTCCCCCCACAAAAAAAAAACAACTACACAGGATCTCGCAGAAAGGATCGATCTATCGTAGGCGCAGCACAGACTAAACCAACCAAGTCTAGGGTTTATTACCTCCAGACGAAGACCGGAGAGTCGGTCCCGGACGAGATCGAGCACAGCAGGCAGCGACCCGGCAGCCACGGCGGAGACAACCGAAGACGAACAGCGTCCCCAGCGGCGGCGGAGGAGGGTGAGGAGCTCGGCCGCAACGCAGGACGGAGCACAGCTGCACAGCCTCCTCAACGTCTCGACTCAACTCGTTGAACCCAAGGAGGTGTTCTGGGCCCGGGTCGGAAGGTTGGGCTTAGCCCGGCCCACCATGTTAACGGGTTGGTTCGAGACCCGTTTTCTTACTGGGTCGACCAGACCACGCCCGCCGCTATCGACATCAAGCGAGGCAAGAGTAAGGCTCTGTTGGGTATGGTTGGAGTTTTTCTGAAAAGTAGTTTTTAGGTTTGCATAATCAAGAAATTGCGGGTGAGCAATTTGGTGAAGAGGTTTGGTGTATATCAGTCTGACTTTTTAGTGTAGCTTTTAGGTATGAGGAATACGGGTTGGGAATGAGGGTGAGAGTGGTGTGGTTTAGGATTTTATACTTGATGGGAAGGAGTAATTTTCTTTAAACTCTAGTGGTAAAGTTATAACCCCAACACATCGAAGCCGTAGGAAGCTACCTCAAATCAGCTTTTGGCTTTCAGCTTTTTCTAGTACAAACGGCTTCCGGGCTTCGATCACGTGAAAAGGTGTTTGAAACGACTTCTAGCTTCCAGAGGACGTGGCCGGCCGGTCGCTCCAAATAGGGCCTAAGCCTGTCCTGATCTCACGCACGCATGGCATGGCGCACGCCCGCTCCCCACAACTTCAGAATCGCCGGTCGACCACTGTCACCGAGCGCCGATGCAACTCAGAGAGATATCTGAATTTGCGGCGTGGCGGCGAAAATGGGATTGAGGAAACTCTGAATGATAACGAGTGTAAATTGTATAATATTGTACGGTGTTTATCACCTCAATGGTTTTTGCCTTTCCGCTCGCGGCAGATCTAGAGTTAGGGTTGGGAGGACAGTAGCATGGGGGGATAAGACATTGAGGGGGAGAGAGGAGCCCGCATGGCAGCCTCGACGAGCAGCTCATGCAGGGCTAGCCCCTCTCCGAGCCCGAGGCCCGCTCTCTTCTCTGTGTGTCTGCTTCCAGTTTGGGTGTTTGATTTTGCTAGTTTTTGGCTGGTTTTTGGGCAGTTTGGGGTGGATTCTGGCGGATAGGCAGCGACAGGCGGGAATAGAGGTGGGCACTTGGGAGACTCTTTTGGGCCAGCCCGAAGCAGCGAGATGGCGGTCTGGCAAAGCCCGCACGCAATCAGAGCAGTCTTGGGCCTGGCCTGAGAACCGGGCACGATGGACAGCACGACTCGGCACGATCTTTTGGGCCGGGCCCGTGTCAGCACGGCATTAACGGGCACAAAATCACGGATTAAGACCTAAAAATTGGCAAATATTGTTGATTCAGTGCATCTTCAAGCATTGCATTTATGTTTAACATTTTGTTGATGTGATTAGTTTCTTATGTAATTAAAATAGGTAGTTTAGTAGTAGTGATGTGTTTTATTTCTTTGCTCGTCACAATAGTGAAAATGGGTCAGGCCTGGGCTCGCCAAAAGTGAGTCGGGCCGACACGGCCCAGCACGGTGGACACGATGGGCCGTTGTGGCACGGCACGGTTTCGACCCGAAGCACGATGGACCCAGGCCAGACCGGGCCGGCACGGCACGGCACGGCACGACGCCCACCTCTATGCGGGAAGGATTCGTCCGAGTTGCGTGGTGGTCGGCGGCGTTCTGTCGTGTGTTACTTTTTGCTTGAAAGAAAAATATATAGTTTTGTTGATGTTGTTGTACACTTGGACTTGGTTGGTGGTGGTTGAAATGATGGCTTCGTGTTTGGGTTGCTGTGTTGGTTTTGTGCGTGGATGTTTTGATTTACTACTGAATTCAATTTGCATTTGCAGTGTCGCGGCGAAAATGGGGTTGAGGAAACTCTGAATGATTACGGGTGTAATTGTGTAAGTTGTTCAGTGTTTATTGTTGGGAAATTAACATGGCACACCATTAATTTAATTCCAAATATACGCAATAAAATAGGATGGTAAATAGTGTGTCTATAACATGATTACTAGCGGCTAACAAATATTCAAAGAATACATAACATGTTAGTGGAAAAAGCACACCTACACATACTAAGTAGATCAATTGATACACAGATTTTAACAAAACTATCATAGTGGTATGCATGCTCATCAGATTTAATTGCAAAAGAAAGATCACTCGAACCAATAACTAATTGGTCTGAGACACTTATAGAGGGCTTGATGAAGAGCGGGAAGCTGCAAAGGAACGACGCTGGCGAAGATCAAAGATGAAGACGAGCATGCACGCAGAGATGTGCTTCCCAAAAACCTGATCGCCGGTCTCCTGTGCAGGGCTTCAACTGGACGGCGTCGGATCGGAGACACTGCTCTCCCTCGCGCCCATTGCACGACGGACGAGGGGACGGAATGGCTCGGAGGGCAGTAGGCGCTGGAGGAAGCAGAGAGGACAGGAGGAAAAGGGAGTGGTTTTCGTCATAGTCTCTCGTGAAACAGGGATGTCTCCCTTCTATAGACGCGATCTCAAAAACCGCCCGTGAGTCCTCCTGTGATACGAATCTCCAACTACCACGATTCCAGGAACCGCCCCCTGGAATCAAGCATTGTGGGCTAACAAACTAACCACACGCGAACGTGCATCTATGCGAGTCTGCGATGCCACTTCAGCAGCTGAGTTGTAATATGATGTGACATAATTAGTACATGTGGCAAAAGGTTAAGTACACTTAGCACATCTCGGTCGCGGTCACGCGTTGTCACAAGTCACAATTCACGCGATAAACAAGCGAAATACGTGATTTATGTGCGCGCACGTGCATGTGTGTGTGTACATAACCTTGAATAGCCAATTATGTGTACCTCTAGTCTTGCCACCAACTCATACTAGAGTTCATGCATGAACTCTCCTTATAAGTTGGTTCCACTTCACCTAGCTAAGCAATATGGTACTAAAGTCCCATATTATTAACTCAACACCCCTTTGACTTCTTTCATGAATTAATTCTGAATTAATTCCAACAATCCCCACCAAGAAGTCAAAGTCTGCAAGAAAAAGCTTCCCAGCACTTTTCATATACCGATTTTACAGTGTAGACCCGTCCCGGGTTGAGCTACACATAGCGCAGCAAGATCCACTTACTTACAACTATGCAATAGCCAAAGCCTTGAATTGCCAGTCTTGTGTAAACAAGATTCACTTGAGGGCATCGCCGATACTTGGCCGCCTAGAGCCATGCCTACGGTTTGGAGCATTACAGTCGTGCTCCTGTGTCCTCTCGTGAGCTTATTAGAGATTACCCAAATCTCATATATTGCGACCTCACAATCTAGCTCACATAGGTGTATTCTTTCGAGTGTACTCTGCAGGATAGTACCTCGCCATAAAAATGGACCTCAGAACACATTAAGACATAAAGGTCATCCTCCCATGCAGTACTTGAGAGTACGCATCTCCTAATGGGAAAAGTTAAGAATGTACTATGCGGTTACCCCCGACAGCTTGTTTTTCCCATCACCTAATTCACGGGATCTCTATTCACATAGGCTGGGTTTCCACTGTAGAGCAACTCAGGTGGGTCTCAGTCCAATTTTCCTCTATGCTCCATCTGTCACTGCACGTGATAGTCCCTTCGTAAAAGGGTCTGCCAGGTTTTTAGATGCATTAATATAAGCCACGGTGATCACTCTAGTATTTCTCAAATTCCTGACGGATTTGATTCACCGTTTCACATGTCTTGAGGACTTCAAATTATCTTTTGCACTCTTAACCTTGGTGATCACAGTCTGATTGTCATAGTACAAAAGAATAGGTGGTATTGGTTTTTCAACCATCGGCAAGTCCAACAAGAACTCTCGCAACTACTCTACCTCAACAGTGGTTATGCCAAGTACTACAAGCTCAGCCTCCATGGTTGACTTTGTCAATATGGTCTATTTGTAAGACCTCCATGAAACTGCGGCACCGCCCAAAGTGAATATGTAACCACTAGTGGCTTTGATCGCATCGGCATCTAAGATCCAGTTGGAATCACTATAACCTTCCATTACCACATGATACCCATTATAGTGAAGTCCATAAGAATTAGTACCTCTCAAGTATCTCATGACACGATCTAATGTAGTCCAATTATCATTTCCCGGGTTTGAAGTAAACCAACTTAATTTGCTTACAACAAATGAAATGTCAAGCCTAGTTGCACTTGCTAGATACATCAGAAAACCAATTATTTGAGAGTATCTCAATTTATCTATCCCTTGTCATCTGTTCTTTCGAAGTTTTAGACTCGGGTCATAGGGTGTTGGAGATATTTTGCAATCTGAGTACCCATAACGACTCATATTTTTCTCCGCATAATGAAACTGCTTTAAAATAATCCCATTCACTCTTAATAAGCTTGATGTTAAGGATAACATCAGCCTCTCCTAGATCATTCATATCAAAACTTTGAGACAAGAATGATTTAACATCATTTATCACATTGATATTTGTATGTCATCAATATACAAACACGTAATCACTCCCTTACCCACACCAAACCTATAATACACACATATGCCAACCTCATTTACCACAAAGCCGGCAGATGTCAAAGTGTTGTCAAACTTTTCGTGGCACTGTTTAGGTGCTTGCTTAAGGCCACACAAACTTTCAAAGCCTACACACCATATTCTCTTGTCCATGTTCTACATACCCATCAGGTTGCCTCATATAAATTTCCTTATCCAGTTCTGCATTTAGGAAAGTCGTTTTGACATCCATTTGATGAATGTAAAATTTATATGAAGCATCTAGTGCAAGAAGCACTTTGATAGTAGTCAGCCTAGCACCAGGTGAGTAAGTATCAAAGAAGTCCTCTCCATCCTTTTAAGTAAAACTCTTAGCCACAAGTCTAGCCTTATACTTCTTAATAGTACCATCAGGTCTAAGCTTTTTCTTAAAGATCCATTTACATCCAATTGGTTTGCAACCAGCAAGACATTCACAGACTTTCCATGTTCCATTAGCAATAATGGAATCCATTTCGCTTTGGACCACTTCTTTCCAGTATCTGCATCGGGTGATGCATATGCATGTCATCACAAAAGGATTTTTCAACCCTTTGTCTATTGCTCCTACGAGGAGCTACTATACTGTCTTTGTCCTCAATGGTATCTTCATGAAAGATGAGAGGTTCGAAAGGTGGATTAATGAAGCTTTACTAGATGATGCACTAGTTTCCTTCATAGGAAAGATGTTCTCAAAGAAGCTTACATCACGAGATTCAATAACAGTGTTAACATAAGCATAAAAAATCTCGGATTTCACTACTAAAAATCTAAAAATCTATAGGCTGCACTATGCTATGCATAGCCTAGAAAAACACAATCCACAGTCTTAGGTCCTAGCTTACGCTTTTTACATTGTGGTACATTAACTTTTGCCAAGCATCCCCATGCACGTAAGAAACCAAGAGAAGGTTTTCTTCCTTTCCAACCCTCATATGGAGTAAACCTCACATTTAGATGAGGGAACTCTATTAAGGACAAAACATGAGGTCAAGATGGCATCCCCCCACCATGGCATGGATAAACCGGCACTGTCCATCATGGCATTAACCAAGTCTGTAAGTGTTCGAATCTTAGCCACCCCATTTGACTGGGGTGAATAGGGAGCCTTTATCTCATGGATAATTCCATGTTTCGCACAGAACAAGGAAAACTCATTAGAGATGTACTCTCCTCCTCTGCCTGACCTTAGACATTTGATTTTCTTTTCTAGTTGATTTTCAACCTCAGCTTTATAGATTTTAAGTACTCCAATGCCTCATCTTTCATTTTAAGAAGATATAGTTGGCAATATCTAGTAGCATCATCAATAAATGTTATAAAGTATCTTTTGCCTGCCTTAGTTAATACTCCATTCATCTCGCACAAATCAGAATGAATTAAATATAATGGTGTCAGACATTTCTTCCCTATAGCCATGAAAGGCTTTCGAGGTTGCTTAGATTGCACACAAGTCTGACACTTAGATCCTCTAACTATGAAAAAGCTTGGAATTAAATTGAGATTAACCAAACGAACAATTCTATCATAATATGACATAAATGAGAGTGCCATATGGTGGCAACTCCATCATTATTTGCCAAACAAGATAAGGTTTTCACAAAGTTACAACCATCAATAATAGAAAGGCAGAATAGGCCTCCGCAATCATAACATTTGCCAATGAACAAGCCAAACTTCTAAATAACAAATTTATTTGACTAAAAAACTAGCCTATAGCCATCACGACATAAAAGAGAACCACTGATGAGGTTCCTATTTATTCCAGGGGAGTGCTACACATTCTTCAATGATAGTCTTCCCTAAAGTTAATTTCAGATTCACTCTACCCATTCTATGCACAGTAGCCCGCGATCCATTCCCCATCAAGACAGAGGAACAACTAACAGCCTGATAAGAGGAAAACAAACTGAAGTCAGCACACACATGTACATTAGCTTGTAACACCCCAAAATTTTGTTTTCTTAAATCTATGTGTGATTTGGCACTTTGGTGAATTTTTGGAATTTTCTGGGATTTATTTGGATTTATTTGGAATTTATTTGAATTTATTCCATTTTAAAATAATTAAAGAATTTAATTTTGCAAATAAAGTTTTGTTGGAAATATTTTATTTGAGTCCCAAATACCCTAAAATATTTTCCAGAATTTTTCTGGAATTTTTCTGAGTATTTTGCTATTTTTTAATGAATTAAATGAATTACTGGGAATTATTTTAATTATTAAATCGCTGGAAAATCGAACCGGGTCGGTTACTGTTCCTCGGGTCCGAGTCGGACTCGAGTCTAACCAAAACCCGACCGAGCCACGTGACTCGACTCGACCGCGTCGGGTCATAACTCGCCCGACCGTTGGATCTAGATCCAACGGCCAGCCACCACCGCCGCACGCCGCTGAAGGCCGCCCGATCGGGGCCACGTGGACGGCCACGATTGCATCGTCTACCCGAGTCACGCCGGATTGCGCGCCGCGGGCTGCGTGTCCGTTAGGGTTTCATGGAAAACCCGCACGCCGAGGCTCCATTTAAAGGGCCGACCCGCCGCCACCTTCTCCTTGTCCCTGCGCGTTGTTTGCCCTAGACGCCGGTGCCTGGCGGCCGAACCGTGCCAATTTCTCGCCGGTTGGAGCACCACCGCCACACGGTTTTCAGCGTGTGACGCCGTCGTCGAGGCTTCTTCCGCCGCGTGGAGTGCAGATCCGGAGAGAGAGCACGCCGAGACTGCGTTTGGGGCACCCTTCGCTCCATCGGAGTCGACCGACACGCCGCAGCCGTAGTCATCTTCTTCGCTACCGGCCGAACTCGGCCGTGCCATTGCCGAGCCGCAAAGCTTGTCCGCCGTCCGATCCCCATCCGACGCTCGAGGTGAGGCCACGTATTCCTTTTTGCGTAGAGACTTAGATGCATTACGGCCGCCGATCTAGATCTTGCGGTGTAGATTGGATCGAGTAGTACCGTTTAGGGCTATTAGTCACCGCTCGATTTAGATCCAAAGGACGAGATGGAGCCACGTGGCGCTTAGCGGCCAGTGCACGGGTTAGATGTGGGACGTTAGATCTAGAATCAAGGGTTGAGACGCACCCACGTGTCTCACGCCGGTCTATCCACGCCGCCGTTAAACCGCGACGATGGATGCGATCTGAGCCGCCCAATTTCGAATTTAGGGTTTAGATCTATCGCAGCCGTAACCAATCCGACGTGACACGTGGCCGGGGCTTGTCACACCGCGGCGCGTGCAGCACGCCATCGACCGTGGGTCCCGCATGTCGATGATCATGAGTCAGCGCGTGGCCGAGTCCACGGTAGACCCGAGCCGAGCGTGGACCAAGTCCATGGACCGGATGACGTCAGCCGACCAATCCAGAGCTGCCACGTGTCCTTGCTGACGCAATAATTAATTTCCGAAAAAGAAAATGATTTATTAATTCGAAATAATGATTTTAGATTTTGATCCAAACTTCAAACGCTTATAACTTTTGTGTTTCAACTCCGATTTGAGTGATTCAAATTTCTAAATTTGTAGAAAATTGAGATCTACCTAAATATGAATTTTATTTAATTTTTGGACTAAAGTTTTTCTCTGTAAAATTATTTAATTGATTATTTAAACTTCAAAATGCTATAACTTTTGCATTTTAACTCCAAATTTGACGATTCCAGTTTCTAAAAATTCAAAAAATTATGTTATCTCTATTTATGGATTTTATTTGGATGATTGGATACTTTTTGCCTATTGTTTATTCGTGTATTTGCTATTTGCACGCTTTACGAGTAGACGTTGAAGTGCCGGAAGGATTTGAAGGAGAAGTATTGACTCAGGATCCAACTCAAGACCAAGAACAAGTACTTTTTGAAGGCAAGTTGTGCTTTGACCATGTTGATCCTATTTTGAAACCTATTTTGATTTAACCTATTGCATGCTAGTTCAATTAGAAAATACTTTATTTAAATCTGGGGGTTAGATAAATTCCAATTTGTTGTATGACACCTTGATTATTTAAATATGTGCCATGACCCTTGTCACCCTAGTTGTGGATTACTAGTTGGACATTACTAAAATTGCCAACATGGGTTTAGATCGTTGTAGTATCGCTTAGACACACTTACGTGCTCATGACATGATTTTGAACAATCAAATGTTAATATTGACTTAATGATATATTGAACCTGTTTTGGAAAGGTATCATGTGATGTTGATGGCACGTGGTGCATGGTAATCAAGCGGGGTTTGATAAATAGTTTTTCGGCCAGGGCATGTGGCAAGAATGATCGTGGGCCGGTTGTGGCCTTTGGGGATGTTGATTTGGTTCTTCTGTAGTCTTGCCCTGGTCACCCTAAGGACTTAACCTTGCAAGCCTTTGAATCGGTCTAACGTGCAACCACATGTCTCAGTAATGGGACGGACCTAGTTGACTAAGTTGCTAATAACGCACTGTGGGACCTCGGGAGGTCAACTACACCCTTTGTGTAAGTTGTGCGGGGAGCGTGCATCGGTGAGGCCAGTACCCATCTAACGGTTGATTGGCCTAAACTTCGCCTTAGCTAAGGGAAGGGTTAGTGTGCAATAACCGGAGGACCACTTGTATTGTTAGAAGTTTCCGAAAGACTTTGTTACTGAACTCGCCTTTGTGGTGTTTGACTGTATCTTGTGGGTAAAGTGCATAACCTCTGCAGAGTGTACAATCTATTCGAATAGCCGTGTCATGGTATTGGACATCGCCGAATTACAGTCAAGGGTTAGATTTTCTCAAAAATAACTTGGATTTGAAAGGTTGGGTTGGATTAATAATGATGTTGATGGAAATGTGGATTAGGATGGGAAAGATGTTTATTAAACTCCTTGAAAAGTTAATTATGCTTTACTTGTTTCTACCGCTTTGAATCTACTTATGATACTTGTTAAATCTTTGTTTCTTGCCAAAAATACCTTGAGCTATTCCTTTGTACCAAGCCATGCATATAGTATATTAGCTTGCATTCTGTGCATGACTTGCTGAGTACCAAGTGCTCACCATTGCCTCAATACAACACCAGTTGAAGAGGAGACTACACCAGCTTTGGAGGAGGAGCTCCAAGAGGATCCGTCTACTTAGGGAGCGAGCCCAGTCAGTTGCCTGTGGTATACTGGATGGCGCCACGAAGTTATTTGATTTTCCGCTGCTACTATTTCTCTCTTAATAAGTTTTGCCTTGCGAGGCATACATTTGTAACTTGACCATAAGGTCGAGTAACCAGTTTGACTATTTAAATAAAGTACTTTATTAGTATCGAGTGGTATGATTGTGATATTTACCGATGTTAAGACTGTGTGCACTAGCGCGTTCCTGGACTAGTGCTGAATACACAGAGGGTCCGGATTTGCAAATTCGGGGTCCCGACATAGCTCCTGTGTCAATCCACCAATCGATAGATTGACATGCTAGAAGAGAAACAGTTACATACCCTGATCCTCCAGCCTCGCTAATAGTAACATTGGCAGATTTCTGCCCTTGCTGACCGTTATTTCTTCCCTTACACTTACATTATTTTCTGCCCATATGGCCAGACTCACCGCACACAAAGCAAGTAAGTTCCTCCTTGTTCCTCTTCTTCTTTGTGAAGCTAGTTGTCTGTTTGGCCTTTCCTTTGTTCTTGTTCTTCCACCCACCATATTTACCGTCCACAATATTGTCATTGGAGGTGCCTTCCTGTGAGGAATGATGGGTATCCTTGGCTCTTGCCTTCTCCTCAACATCAAGAGTTCCGATCAATTTCTCAACAGTCATGATCTCCCTTTTGTGCTTCAAAATCGTGGCAAAGTTCCTCCAAGAAGGAGGTAGCTTGGCAATTATACCACCAGCCACAAACTTACTTGGAAGAGCGCAATCAAAATACCCTAGTTTCCCACTAGAAGCTGGAGCTCATGAGCCTGTTCCACTACAGAACGGTTAGCCACCATTTTGAAACCGCAAATTTGTGGTCTAGGGCCTCCCACAAATCGGCAGCACTGGTGAGGTGCATGTACACATCACATAATTGATCCGAGAGGAGAGACAATAGGAAGCCGAGACAAGTATCATTACTCATCTCATAGTCACACTATTGTTCAGCAGTGAGGGGCCTCATGGGGGCTATCACCCACCAGAGCTACATCGACATGAACTAAAATTTGGCCCGTGTTTGCCACCTCTTAAAATTCTCTCCTCCAAACCTCTCAGGTTTCATTGCATTGGATGGTTGAGCTGAGCCATATCAGGTTTCTGGATAGTTGGGAAATTAACATGGCACACCATTAATTTAATTCCAAAGATATGCAATGAAAACAGGAAGGTAAACAGTGTGTTTATAACATTGTTACTAGCAGCCAACAAATATTCAAAGAATACATAACATGCTAGTGGTCGCTTCCTCGACGGGTCCCTCCTTCCTATGGCATGCACCTCTCTCACCCTCATTCCCATCCCGCATCCCTCACACCAAAAAAAGCTATACTAAAAGCTAGACTGCCAAACACCAAACCTCTTCAGCCCAGTCGTTTAGTCGTGCAGCCTTTCAGCCATGCAGTTCAGCTAAAAGCTACTTTTTAGAAAAGCTCCAGCCATACCAAACAAGGCCTTAGTAGCTGCTTCCTCGGCGTGTCCCTCCTTCCTATGGCGTGCATGGCACCACCGCCCGTGGAGTAGGAGGCCACCGAGGTGGGCCCAGAGAGCAGCGTTGCAACAGCAGTGGAGAGTGCGAACCATTGCCGAAACATCGGCTGTGTGATGCTCCTGAAAAGGTACATATTTTCTTTGCAGTTTAGTAAATTAATTTCCTTTTTTACTATTAATTGTTTGGATTTTATTTAATTAATTTCTAAATGCATAAGATATAGTTTATCTGATGTTATCTGCAGGATCCGAAGGGAATCACGCACATTTAGGAGCAGATATGTGTTAGACAATATCCTAGTTACCTTATATAAGAGATTGCTAGTTACTTGTATAGATATTGTTAGCCTTATATAGATATTGCCTTATATAAGCTTTCCTTCTATACTCTCACGTACATGTATATATACTGGCCCATTGGCCTCATGTTGAATACAAATCTATTCATAACAATACGGAAAGTAGACGTCAAGAGAAAGAAAATCACACTTGGATCACCACCAATAGATCCTCCAAAGGAGAAGATGGGAAGTGGTACGGTCCTTAGCGGCCGTACCAGACACCCACGGGATTGCCACATCAAATGGATCATACTTCGTAAAGGCTCCAAGGCAGTATTCGGCTTTTGGCGGCATAAACTGCTTCGCAATATTGAAGCCCTAAGACCGAATATTTAAAGGATTGATTGCATCTACAACAGAAGATAAGGCGACCACCACATAATCCATAGCCGTTCTCCTCATTCAAAACACCATTTTCTACCATAGTTTCACTGTAGTTCATCCTCCATTCATCTGTCCTTGTAATCATTCTTTCATTGGTGCTAACAGAACTTAAGCAACATCTTTATAATGTATTCTTGTTATTTCCATGTTTTTGTCATCATATGCTTCATTATTCATCTATTGTTCTTGGTTCCCATGGTTATGAATGAGTAATTTCTCAAGGGTTAGGGGTTAAGATAGCATGTAGGAATAGTAATTAAGGGGGATAATCTAACTTTCATGCATGCTTTTTGTTGTCATTAGTATTAGTGTTTGTTTGTTTGTTCTCGACACTTGGATTGGATGGCTCCGATGCTCCGTAGGTCGGCAACATCACGTGGTGAGCCAAAAATCGACTAACAGAGTCAGTGACACTGATAGCGGTAGAGCTCGGCTTTTCGAAAATGATACAAATAAGGAAATATGGTATAACCACGGTACCTAATACGTTGGTTCTATTATAAGTTAGGTGATCTATGCCGTAATTCCTTAATTGCGAGTGTGGTATGTAGTCATACACACGTGAGTAGAACAATTTTTTCTTCTATATGATGTTTATCCAAGGGAGATGCATATAAGGTGTACCGCCTATATGAACGCATGGTTATCACATTGCTTTGATTATTTAGATCATTATTATTATGGTAATGCTACTATCCAGAGGACTAAAGTGAAGTGTTATTTCTGGATGTTTAACTCAAACATCTTCTCCCACCGACAAAAGTATTGGAGACTCTATGCAAAAGCTCCCTGTAGCGATAGGAGTTATCCCATCCCACATGCTCTGCTGCTTCCCATCACCACTGACCAATGTCTTCGTCTGCCTCGATCACTCAAACCAAAGAGATCGATCCATCCATCCATGGTACGTACGAAGACATCTTGTTTGTATTGCTCTTGTACTAGCAAATTGATTTTTTAGTTTTTGACAGCAAATCGTAGGTGCGCGCATTGTTCTTGCGGACTCCTTACAACATCGCAGGATAATGTATTGTTTACGTAATTATTCCTTAGAAACATTGCAGGATTTTGTATGCGCATTTTCACTTGTCTTTTTTACTCTTTATGCAGAAGGAAAAAAGATTTCCTCTCTTGCAAGGAAAACTGTAGCCATGTGACATTTCAATTTGTGTATGCATGAGTGCCGACAGTTTCATCTCTTCTTCAATTGTATCAAATGGAGGATGGACTTTTCAGAAGAAGAAATTTTTGGAAGGGAAGAGCAATTGAAGTAGAAGTCTATCTCCATGTTTCCTAACAAATTGCTTCGAATTATTAACCTACTCTACTCTGTAATAAGCTCTGGATTGGCATCAGAATCCCCCTTCTGTGCCCTACTCAAGTCCCTCGCAGCTTCTAGGCTGGGCCATCCCCATTTGTCACCGGGAAGTTCCAAGCCCTCATGTTCCTGTGTGGATTTGGTGATGACCTGTACATGTCCAATGGGCTCATCACAGCGTATGCCAACACTGGGGACATCGTCACTCCTCGCATGCCTTCCTCCTTTGGGTACGATTTTTGTTGCAAGCGTTTGCTGGATTTGTTGCAGGCATTCAATTGATTTGTTGCACAAGTTTAATCAAAATGTTGCAGCCTCATATCCTATGTGTTTTGATTGTTTATTGCAATGTCGTTGCATCCTTTAATTGCTACAATGAGTTTGTTGCAATCAGAGAGGGATTTTGTTGCACGGGAGTAATCAGTTGTTGCGTTGTGCTATGAATTTGTTGCAGAGTTAAATTCCTTTTGTTGTAGCTATAATTAGATTGTTGCATACATTGCAAAGAAAAGTTGCAGCTACAATGGATTTATTGCATTCGTTGCAAGCGGTGATTACAAATATTGCACACATTATTAAAAAATGTTGCGACAATGTGTCTGATGGGAAGCAAAACATCGGGCGTCCGATCGCTAACCCTTCTTATAGTCATTCTCGAGATGTACTAATCTGCATGTGATCATAATATCCTTAGCCAATTCCAAGTACGGAAGGATTGTATCTGTTGGTGGGCGAATTCGAATCTATCTTCAAACAGTTTGGCTATATATTAGGCATCCTCTTGTCAGAAAAATCAATCTAATAAAGAGAGAGCTTTGCCCCTATATTGTGTGTGCTCCTACTTTTGTTCGTGTGATCTCGTTGGTGTATTGTTGATTGATCGTGGGTGAACGACTACGTTTTACAACACATTAGGCCATGTCCAATGCAAAACACTTAGATACGTGCTTAAAGAGAGCGAAACGATGCCATATCATGAAGCATACACTCAAAAGTAAAGACCTCCAATGCAAACATCACTTTTTTTTATGCTTATACACACATAAGCATCTGCTAAGCAATGACGCTTAATTAAACATCGATGCTTCACAATAAGCACATTATCTATCCTATGTGGCAAGATAAATAGTTTTTCATTACTAAGCATCCCTTTAAGCACCTACATTATACATGGCATTATCAGCACGATGTTTTACTGAGGCCAATCGAGATCATCTACTTGCATCCATCTACACTGCATCGAGATCATTCTACGACACGTGACTAAAATCATCCACGAGCCCTACATAAGTTCGAGCTACGTAAGTGGATTGCATCTACTTTATTTTTTGATCTTGTAGATCATCAATATCAAAGATTAATTGTCATTGTTGAGTTAAAATTCATCTAGAAAAAATAAATGAAATTAGCAGCATCACCTTGGCCCACGCACAAGCTAGCGATGCTTCGTCTCCCTGCGCTCAAAGTGCTACGTCGGTGTCGTCTCATTTTTCGCGCAGCCAGCGACGCCGCACCATTTGGCCTCCCTGCGCTCGCGCCCCAAAGAATGCACCACACTAGCGTCTGCGCTGACCGTGCCATTGTGGAATTGCGTGCCAATGTCTGCGCCTCGCCGCCGTGCTGTTCAGCTCCACGCACTCCGTCAGGACCGTTCGGCTCTGCGCTAGCCGCGCCGTCGCGGAATCATGCGCCGATAGTCATGCACTCACCGTTGAGCTGTTCGGCTCCACGCCCGGAGCTCCTGCGAAAGTGCTACACCCATGCTACTAAAGCACCAAAGGTAGCGCCGCGACTACCAGCAACTGCTCCCCTCGCGCCTGAAGTGACAGTGGTAATGCTGCACTCGCAGCGCCCAATGCGCCGACGATGCCACTGCCGTGTCGGCATCCACACTCCGCACCACCGACTATATCTGCATCTTCTCAAGCCGACCCGAGGCCACACCCTATGCTCACAACCGGCGATGACGCCGTTGCCACACCAGCGCCCAGCTGCCTTGCTATCCCAGCGCTGGCCAACCGCGCCCCGCAAGCCCCGTCGCGTCGACGCCCTCGCGTGCCACCACGCTAGCAAGTAGCAACACCTTGCCACGACCTAGCAGCCTCGTGCCCATGACTCCGGTGCCGCCTTGCTAGCCTCGCGCCTGCCCGGCCACATGAGCCTGGCCTGACGCCGTGCTCAGCCACCTGTGCGCCCGCCGCGCATACACATGGCATGCCCAGTATCGCATCCTCGAATCCAACCGACCACCGTATCCTCGAACCTAACCAGCTGTAGCTTCCCTAGATGGCCACCACCACCTCCTGTTGAAGGCATATAGGCAATAGAACCCAAGCCACCCTCCTTTATGGACCGCAGTGGACCGATGGCCTTTTTGGGCTTCGGGTTGGGCCAACTTTGTCCTCCAGATATATAAAAGAAAAAAAATCAAAAAGGTAATTTTATAATTTAACCCCTAGAGTTCTATGTAATTTTAGAAAATAGTTTATAAATTCTGAAAATTGATGATAAATCCTAGAAATAAAGTTTCTAAGTATATGGACTTCCATGAAATTTGGTAAATTTGATATGTAGCACCCATTTGAAAGTTATATACCATGGATTTATTTTTATTGTATTATGACATGTTATGCTAAATATTTATTTTCTGTCATTAAGTAATTCTAAAAATTGCTTAATCATTAACAAAAAATGCTAGAACATTCTAGAAACTTATGTATGACACATTAATTATCTCATGTCTATATATTTATTTTCCTTAGCATTATTTCATGTTTATATGTGTTGGAATTTATTTTTTTGTTATTAAGCAATTCTAAAAATTGCTTAGTAACTAATAGAAAATTCTAAAAAAATGCTAGAAAAATTCCAAAAATTTCTAAATAACATATTGAGAGCTTCATATCTTTGGATTTATTTTTTAGCATCATTTCATAATTAATTCATGTTGAAATTTATTTTTCTTTTATTCAGTAATTCTGAAAATTGCTTGGTAATTAACAGAAAATTATAAGAAATGCTAGAAAATTTTTATATAGCATATTAAAAGCTCCATATATCTAGATTTATTATCCTAACATAATTTCATATTTATATATTTTGGAATTTGTTTTTTTATTACCTGGTAATTCTGAAAATTACAGAATAATTAACAAAAAATTATGAAAACTGCTAGAAAAATTCTGGAATTTTTTAGATAATTATCTACTGTATATATATATATTCCAAGCTTTACTGATTAAATTGTGAGCATGCAATATATTGATTTTACCAATAGTAAAAATCATTTTGCATAAATAGAAATAGGATATGTTGGATATCGCAAAGAGCGAATTTATCAAGCTTGCCCTGAATGGTAATAATTATCTTACCCGGGCAATGAATACTAAGATTAATTTGATAGCTCAGTCTTTTGGAGCTACTATTTTTCTAGTCTGAAGCCGCAAGTTGTACGGCTTTGTACCTCCTAGGGCACCATCTTTATATGGACTTGAAGGCCAAATATTTGATGGAAGAAGACTACATTGTACTTTTGAATTCCATGAAGGAAAAATATATAACCAGCAAAGATCCATCATGTTACCAGAAGAACAACATGAATAGATCCTCCCGCTCTCTCAGGATTTTAAAGGTTGTGGCAATATATAACTTTGTCATGCACAAGCTTGTCACCTTCCACCCCAATATAAGGATATTACTGTAATAGTATCGTTATGCTAAGTATGAGAAGTACTTTAAGCTTATATGTATTTTGCCAGAAGCAAAAAAAGCATGATGAACTCCTAGTGAAGAATCATCATGCACTTCCTAATGGGAGTTAGGCAATGCCCGAAGCACATGCAAATGCTCAATAATCTAGCAATAACTATGGCCACAGAAAGGGCCAAAGGAATAAAGGGGATAAGTGGAAGAATGGCATATCAGATAGTGGAAGAGGCAATCCAGAGTGGAAAAGTAAAAGTAAAGGACCAGGGGGCTTGCAGAAGCAAGACTCGACTAATATAGCTGCAAACCCTAAATAACCTTGTTTTAGGTATGGATGTACTGGCCATTGGCCGTGTAACTATCGCATCCCAAAGTATATGGTACATCTTTACATGAAACCCACCGAAAAAATCAAATAGACCTAGGAAAACAATGTTGAGTCATACTTCATCGATCAACCTGTTGTTGATTCGGACGCTAAAAAGTGTGATAATATGGTTTTTGAAATTATTAAGTTCGAGAAGTCCCAGGAGGACACCTACAACTCACAGGGAGACCTAGATTAGTCTCCTAAGTATTCCTTCACTTTGATAGTCGATGTCATATATTCCTTATAAATCTCCTTACCAGTTTAAGCCCTAGTTCCTGAATGAACATTTGATCTACGCTCCTGTTGAGTATTATCATTTAAAATTGAATGAATGCCTATTTCTCAGATATTTGATTAATTGTGTTATATTTGTTATATATTCTATAATTTGTTCCTAATGCAACAATTGTTAGAATGTTAAATCATAATTCTGATATATAACAAAATATAATCCAATGGTGGAGGAGAAAATCTGTCGAAGACAACTGTACCATACTAAGTTAATTGGAAATATTACGACTATCGACGGAAGCGATGCTCTCATAGTTGGCACTGAAAGAACGTCTTATTATATCCCGAGTCTAATCGTACTCTCTTAAGTTTTAAAGACATTGGTCCGAATCGTTTTCATATGGAGACAAAGAATGAGGATGGTACATAATACCTACTCATGACTAAGTTTAATAGGTGTAATAAATGTGTGGTTGAAAAACTCCATCCGGAGTATACTATGCACATATAAAACTTGAAGTTTGTGTTGTGATGAAAATCTAGAAATATTTAAGATATGGCATATCGACTATGTTATCCTGAGTTGAATATGAATGAGCAGAATAATTAATAATTCTGCTGGACATAGCGAAAGACTTTCCTTGACCTAAAGATTTTTTATACCCAGTTTGTGCTATAGGAAAGCTCATAGTTAGATCTTCTTACTTAAAAGTTAGGGAAGAATCATTGAATTTTCTGAAAAAAAATTCAATGTGATATCTATGGCGGGCCCATTCAGATACTTTATGGTACTAATAAGATGCTTCTACTAATTGGTTCTACGTATGTCTCTTATCTACTAAGAACTATACTATTGCTAAATTAATTATCCAAATTATTAAGTCTTCTTTCCAAAAGAAAGGATCAAGTCTATTTGAATGGACAATACTGGTGATTTTACCTCAAAAGCATTTAATAATTATTGTATGGCTCTGAGAATTAATGTAGGGCATCTCGTATTTCATGTCCACACTCAAAATGGCCTTTGCAGAGTCATTAATTAAAGGAATAAAAAATTTTATTGCTTGGTCACTCTTGTAGAATAATAGGCTACCCACCAGCTGTTGGGGCCACGCAGTGATGTGCACTATGGTATTAATTCAACTCAGACCAACTGCACATTATAAAATTTCCAAAATTGCAGGTAGTGCGTGGAAAATAATAGTATTTTTCATCTGCAAAAATTTGGTTTTGATGTATACATGCCAATCTTTCCACCATGGGCCCTCACTAGAAGTTGAGGACCTATGTAGATTATGAATCTCCATCAATTATTTAATACCTAGAGCCTATGATAGGGGATCTGTACATGGCTAGGTACGTTGATTGTACTAAGGATATTTTTTGGCATTAGGGGAGATAAGTACCACATTTAAAGAATGACAAGTCCTTCGATCCACGCACTAAAGAGACCGAACTTGAAGTTTAAAGAATAATAAATCTACAACAAATAAGCTAATAATCTGCCAAATGCCTTCACTAATCATAAGTGAGTGAAATAATCCTATGTACCTGCAGTATATGCACCTAAAAGAGTGAAAATATCCTAGAAAGATATTGAACCCACTCTTGACCCTCATGATAAAAGAGGGGGAGGCCTCTAGGTGCACGGGACTCAATTCCGCAGAGACGTCTTTAGAAGTAGATAACCGAATAAATGAGAACACTACATGTGGCAGTGGAAGAAACTCAATCTGATGTTAAGAAAATCCCTAGAGTGAGCCATCCTAGAGATGGTAATGTCCCTAAAGTGAAAAATCCAGAAGATGATAACACCAACATAAATTTGCACGCACAATCTAACGCTAGGAAGTTGGAATACCCAGACTTCATCGTTGTGAGAAATCACGACGAGCTGGAAGAAATTAATGAAGAGATAGCACCGAAGTGATGCAGGAGAATTGTATAAAAGAAAGCTATAATTTGTCAATATATATTTCGCCTCTAAAATTGCTAAAAGCTAGATCTAGAACCAGTCCATGGCAGAGTGCTAGAAGCATTCAGATAGGGTCAAATAAAAAGAAGCAATTGAGAAAACGCTCGCTTAATAAGAGGAAAGTTTTGGTCCTGTTGACCAAACACCTCCTATAGTATTCCCTATAGTATCAAAATGGGTTTTTCATTCTGAAGAGAAATGAAATAACCAGGTAGTAGATGTAAAGCGATGCTTGCAATACAAGGATTCACACAGAGACCCGACATCGATCATGATGAAACCCATTTCTCCTGTAATAAGTGGAATAACATTCCGATATTTAATATCAATGGCAGCAAGCATAAGTTTATCAACGCGGTTGATGGATGTGGTGACCACATACTTATATGGGTCACTGGATAAAGATATTTATATGAGAGTCCTTGAAGGAGTCAAAGTTCCAGATCATAATAATCGCAACATCTATAGCATCAAACTACATAGATCGTTATATGATTAAAACAACCGGGAAGAATGTGGTACAACCGACTTAGTGAGTTTCTCCTGAAGAAGGGATATTCAAATAATGATGATTGTCCATGTGTGTTCATAAAAAAAAATCCCAAAATAGATTCGGTACCATCTTAGTATATTTTGATGATTTGAATATCATCGAAACCACATAGGAGATAAAGGAAGCAAGTGTTTACCTCATGACGGAGTTTGGAATGACAAAATTGGGTAAAACCAAAATTTTCTCAGGCCTGCAGCTCAAGCATTCTCATAAGGAATTTTTGTACACCAGTTTATCTATACCTAGAAGGTATTATAAAGATTTAATATGGATAAATCTCATCCTTTTAAAACCCTCATGGTTGTAAGATCGCTTGAAGTGGATAAAGATCCTTTCAAACTAAAGATGAAAAATGAGAAAGTCTTTGGACCTGAAGTCCCATACTTATGTATCGTGCGAATTGCAGAAAGACTGATATTGTATTCACAGTAAATTTGTTAGCATGAAACAGTGTAGTTCCAACCAAAAGATGTTGGGTTAGTGTCAAGACTTTACTCATATACCTCCAAGGTACTCAAGATCATATTTTTCTAGAAGAACCAAGACTTGACTGTCGGGACCCGAATTTGCAAATCCGGACCCTCTGTGTATTCAGCACTAGTCCAGGATCACGCTAGTGCACGCAGTCTCAACATCGGTAAATATCACAATCATACACATCGATAATAGTAAAGTATTTTAACTAAAATAATCAAACTGGTTGCTCGGCCTTATGATCGAGTTACAAAGGTACGCCACGCAGGGCGAAAACTTATTAAAGGAAATAAACTGCAGCGGAATAAAAGCATCAACGTGGCACCATCCAGTATACCATAGGCAACTAACTAGGCTCGCTCCCTAGTTAACCGGATCTTCCTAGAGCTCCTCCTCCAAAGCAGGTATAACTTCTTCTTCAACTGATGTTGTAGTTGCAAGGGGTGAGTACTTGGTACTCAGCAAGTCATGCACAGAATGCAAACTAATATTCTACATGCATGGCTTAGTACAAAGGAATGTTTCATGGTTCATTTGCAGCAAAACAACATTTAACAAGTAGCATAAGTAGATTCGAAAGCGGTAAAAGCAAATATAATATCAATAACTTTTCCAGGAGTTAAGTAAACACTTTCCCTTTCCTAATCCACATTTCCATCAACGTCATCAATAAATCCAACCAAACCTTTCAAGTCTAAGTTGTTTTTATGAAAATCTAACCCTTAACTGTAATCCCCGAGGGGTGTCCAATACCATGGACTCGGCTATTCGAATAGGTTGTCACACTCTGCAAAGGTTATGCACTTTACCCACACGATATAGTCAAACACCACAAAGGCGAATGATCGTAACAAAACCTTTCAGAAACCGCAAACTTTACAAGTGAACCTCTCCGGTTTTTGCCATACACCATCCCTTCGCTCAGTGGAGGCGAAGTATGGGACCGACATACCGTTGGATGGGTACCACGCCGTAGCCCTGGTATGCTCCCCCTTCAAGCTATACAAAAGGTGTAGTTGACACCCCGAAGTGCCACAAGCCAGTTATTAACAACTTATTCAACTAGGTTCGTCCCATTACAGACATGTGGTTGCACGTTTGACTCAGATCAAAGTCTTGCAAGGTTAAGTCCTTAGGATGACCAGGGCAAGACTACCCGAAGAACCAAAACGACTTCCCCGGTGCCACTCATGGCCCACCCGATCATTCTTGCCGCTTGCTCTGGTCTAAATCTATTTATCAAATCCAGTTGATTACCATGCGCGCACCACGTGACATCATCCACATCATAACATATGATACTTCTCAAAAATAGGTTCAATTTCTCATTAAGTCAATATTAACATTTGATTGTCCAAAATCATGTCATGTGTGCGTAGCAGGTCTAAGCAATATACTACAACGGTCTAAATACCCAATGTTGGCAATTTAATAATGACCAACTAATATGATCCCCAACTAGGGTGGCAAGGGTTCATGGCACATAATTAAATAGTCAAGGTGTCATACTGCAATTTGGCATTTACCTAATTCCCAGAAATAATTTAAACAATTTCTAATTAAACTAGCATGCAATAATTTAAATCAAACTAATTTTAAAAAATAGGAGCAATATGATCAAAGCATAACTTGCCTTCAAAAAGTACTTGTTCTTGGTCTTGAGCTAGCTCCTGGGTCAAAACTTCACCTTCGAAGCCTTCGGGCACTTCAACGTCTACTCGTAATGTGTGCAAATAGCAATAAATAATTAAATAGTAGACAAAAATTATCCAAAAATTCAAATAAAATTCACCATTAAATAGAGCTCAATTTTATAAAAATTTAGAAATTGGAATCACTCAAATCGGAGTTAAAACGCAAAAGTTATAAGCGTTTGAAGTTTGAAAAATCAAATAAAAGAATAAACCGAATTAATTCATTTATTTTTATATTGAAAAATCCGATTATGACGTCAGCGGCGAAATCAAATTTCTACCGAATTATTTTTCTATTGAAAAATCGAATTATGATGTCAGCATGACGTCATCCGATCCATGCGCCTGGTCGACGGTTCAGTTTTAATCCACCGTGGACTCGGTCCACGGGCGCATGACCCGCTGACATGTGGGCCCAGCTTGCTGACGTCAGCACGGCTCGTCTGAGGGAACGTTGACACGCGGGCCCCATGTGACGTCAACATGACGTCACGGATGACGTCACCGCACGGTGGGCAGAGCTGCTGACACGCAAGCCCCACGCTGACGTCACGCGTGACGTCAGCAATGACCGAGCGACGCTGAGTTGACAGCGCCGGTTTGGCACCCGGCCACGTGGCACGATCTGGGCCGTTGGTTTGAAATCCAACGATCCAGATTAGATCTAATCTCGCCACCGTGGGGCTACGTGGCTCAATCTGGACCGTGCGATTTGGATCGGACGGTCGAGATTGGATCGGGTTTTTGCCTCACCGTGAGGGTGACGTGGCGTGACCCGATGCTCGACACGTGGCATGATCTACGCCGTTCGTTCTTGATCGGACGGCTGAGATTGCATCTAGTACTACAACGTGAGTGAACCCTAACCATACGATCTAGATCTAACGGCTGAAACCTAATCTAGCACGGTGCGGTCAAAGGGGCTACGTGGCTTAATCTGAGGCGTTGAATCTAGATCCAACGATTGATATTAGATCTAAAAACCGTAACATGGATTTCGTACGGGTGATGTGGACGAACCTGGGCCATCCGATGGAAATCCGACGGTTGACAGAGCTCGGGACTTCCAGCGATGTCGCGCCAAAGCTGGCTTGCCGGAGGCGGGGACGACGACCTGGCCAACGACGTTTCTATGTGTTTCCGATGAGGTGAGTGGTCTCCACGGGTGCGCCTTGCGACGAGGACTCCGAATCTGGGTTCAGGCTGGGCGGAGAGGGCTCAACAGCGGCGGCGCACGCAAGAAGCCGAAGCAAACCCTAACGCTTACTCCGGCGAGCAATTGTGAGGTGCTGGCGGCGGCTCGGGCGGCGTGAGTTGGGGCAAAACGTGTGCACGGAAAAGGGCAACACGGGGCAGGTGGTGGCGCAATAAATAGGGCATCGGCGTGCGCGCAAAACCCAGAATTCGAAACGAACTCGGCGACCGCGGCGGCGCTCTCCGACCCGGACAAGGAGACGACGTGACGCGATCCCGACCACACATGTGTCACTGATCCAACGGACTACGTGCGCGCGCAACGTGGCTCGGTCGTGGCCGTTGGATCTCGATCCAACGGTTCGCGCAATTAGGGTTTGGCTTGGTCGGATCGGTCGGACTCGAGTCTGACCAGGGTCAGAGGAATAGTAAAACCGGTTAGGGTTTTCCAACGATTTAATATTTAAAATAATTCCATTAATTCAAATAATTCAAGAAAAATAGCAAAATAATCAGAAAAATTCCAGAAAAATTCTGGAAAATACTTTGAGACATTTTGGACTCAAATAAAATATTTACAATAAAAATTTATTTGAAACTTTTAATTATTTAATTATCTCAAAAGGGAATAAATTCAAATTAAATCCAAATAAATCCCAGAAAATTCCAAAAATTCTCAAAAGTGCAAAATATCAATTAGATTTATGAAAAGAAAATTTTGGGATGTTACATTGACCATGGTGGAATATATGGATGTTGGTTATCTGTATGATCCTCACAGTGCAAAATCTCAGACTGATTTTGTGTTTTTCTAAGGTGGTTCAGCCATTTCTTAGTGATCTTTTAAGCAGACCTTATTAGCTACTTCTACTAGCCACTCAGAGATTATAGTTTTATATGAAGCCCCACATGATTGTGTATGGTTGAGACATGTAATTAACCATACCCAGAAGTAATATGGTCTTAATACCGTTGAGACCCCTATGATTATTTATGAAGATAATATTACTTGTGTTGCACAAATGGAAATGGGCTATGTAAAGAGCAATATTGTGAAGCATATTACCCACAAACTTTTTCATCCTCACAAACTCCATAGGGGTGGTGAGGTAAAGATATTACAAACTAAATCATATAAAAATCTAGCAGATTTGTTAACTAAATAATTGCTAAATCTATTTTCAAAGATATGTTAATGGCATTGGAATGAGACAACTTAGAGTTTTGCAGAGTTCAGGGGGAGTAAATCCCTGAACCATGACCCTTTTTGCATGATCCTGAAGATCATATTTTATATCGTGAAGATTATAACTTGTGCTCTTTCTCTTAGTGAGTTTTTTGAAATTTCTCACTTGAGGGTTTTTAATGAGGCAGCTAGTGCAACACGGAGTGTGAGTACAATGTACTATTTTCTCCATCTTTTTTTTTCATTGGGTTTTTGGGAGGAGTTTTTAATGAGATATATGCATTACACGGTATTCGCCCAAGGGGAGTGTTATGATATAGATAGAATCCCAGTCCAAGTATAGATGGACTCTATCTATTGGTAGGTGAATCCAAATCTATCTCCAACCAGTTTGGCTATATATTGGGCATCCTCTTGTACAGAAAAATCAATCTAATAAAGAAAGAGAACTTTGCCCCTATATTGTGTGTGCTCCTACTTTTGTCCTTATGATCTTATTGGTGTATTATTGATTGATCGCGGGTGAATGACTACGTTTTACAACAGTTGGTAACAAACCACCCATACACATCTAGCTGTAGATTAGCAGTTTTTTTAGAGAGAGTAGATTTGCAGTTTGAGAGGTGCTTCGATGCTTTTCTTTTTGAAAGTTGCACAAATATTAAAGCATGAATGAAGGGTGGATGGTGATTACTTACCTCTTCACTTGCTTCAAAATTTGTACAATTTATATTGAGAGGAAAAGCGTAGAAAAACTGCTCTTACAGTTTTTTTTAGAGAGAATAGATTTGCAGTTTCCCATGGGCCCAATCTTTTCCAGAAATACGAATAGGACGAACAGCCCGGCCCGTTGGAGAGCCCATTAAAATTTCCACAAAGGCCACAACACCACGCTGGAGGGTCCAAACCCTTGGATTCTCTCCCTTGCCTAAACCCCGCCGCCGAAATGCTCCTCCGCACCCTCCTCCGCCGCGGCGCCGCCGCCGCCGGCGGCGGCGGCCGCGCCACCGCGCGACCCGACCAGCCCGCCGCCCTGGCATTCCTCCTCCTTCCATCCCGCTCCTATGCGAAGGCGAAGGGCGGGGGCAAGCCGGCGGCGTCCACGACGAACCGCGGCAAGGTCCGCGCCAAGGACCCCCACGGCGTGGCTGCCGACGACGCGGCCGCGGGGGACTTCTCCTCCTCGGCAGGCGGGGGCGATGACCTCGACGCCGAGTTCGAGCTGCCCACCGACCCGCTGCCGCCGACCTACGACCCCGCTCTCGACGTCGGACCCGGCGGCCGCCCGCTCTTCGCCTTCACGGACACCTTCGCATCCTTCTCCCACCGCGATGCCAACGCCTACGTCGATTTCACGTATAAACTCCTCTTCTCCCTTTGCCGTCTTGATTGGATCCAAATGTGGTGATGCGCGTGGTCGTGTTTCGAAGTGTTCATTTTGTTTATGAAGTTCGGATCTAGGGTCTCATGTTCGTGAATATTTTGGTATTAACCGCGCCAAATAAAATGCTGTTTGGTAGAAACCACTGGTTAACTTGTGGTACCAAATTTTGTACTGATAGGGTAAAGATAGCAGGGGATTTGGTAAACATGTTCTGATCCGCTGTCTAAACATGTCTATCTATTTAATGAAATGCTACCTTGTATCAACTTTGGTCTCTAGGTCTTCTGCTGCTATATATTCTTTCTTTCTTTCTGTAATATTTTGTTCTAGCTGTTATACTGTTTCTTTTCATTTGATGCAAAAGATTAAAAGTGTAGTAGTACTACCATAGGCTGCAATAATAAGTTAATTCTTGGACATGTAAGATTAGGATCTAGGAATACATTTAATTATGATCGAGTTTTCTGGTGCTACTTGAGATCTGTTTTTGAGATATTGTCATATTGACTGATTGTTGCTTTTCTGGCATTTGCTTCAGTTTGGATGAATGGAAGGCCATATTACCAGAGGGATTGCCCACAGGGATGATGAAGGAGTTTCAGGGGACGAGACGGTGCGCTGTGATGGTGAGAGAGAGCTTCCTAGATCTCCGGGATAACTTCCGGAGGATTGTTGATCCGGCCATTACAGTTAAGCGCAAAGGTGTGTTGATACTTTTGCATCTGGGATGTTATTTACAGTTATTAAAGTTGTGTGTGATATGCTAGCTATGGATAAAACATTCTGTGTATCATTTTACATGTAGTATACACACTGCTTGTAGTTTGCCTTGCTCAAGTCTTTCGATATTTATTAGATGAGAATGAGTAGTATTGGTTCATTTACCTTTTAGTGAACATAATTCCTGTTGATGACATCACACTAATCTCGTAGGAAATTAGAGTGCTTAGGTAAATGCTGCTCCTATTTACATGCTTCATATTTGTGTTTTTAATGAACTGATGAACGCCTAATTGACTATGTGGTCTCTCTCTACAAAGTTGACTTTGGGAAATAAGATAATATTAATTACGATCATCAATTCAAGATTTTTTTTTCACTCATAACCTATAATGTCAGATAAGCAAAAAGGTGATTCTTAATTAGACTACCTAATTCTAGAAGTTGGATGACTTTTCACATAGCAAGACCATTCACAAAAGGCTATTAGTTTCCTTCTTTTGTGCTTTGTTAAATCTTTCTGAAATAAGCTCTTGTTTGATATTGGTGCAGAAGGCGGATTTGGAATATCCAGTACGAAATGATTGTGTAGGCATATATGTGCAGTAATATTATCTAGGATTATTGGTTAATGAACAGCTTGCAATCATCTTTCTTACCTTATCCATCTTCAGAGACCAAAAGACAAATTGTCTTGGATGGCCCCCGGAGTTGTGGTAAAAGCATTGCCCTCGCGATGCTTGTCCACTGGGCACGTACTCAAGGATGGTTGGTATTCTATGTTCCACAAGGGAAGGATTGGACTCATGGAGGATTCTTTTATAGAAACACCTATAATGATCATTTTGATACCCCACTACAGGCTGCAAAGATCTTGCAGGTGCTAATCTCTACATGATGTCTATATTCGCCTTTTCCCTCAATATTTATGAATGTGCCTAGAATGCATTATCATTACGGGCTGTTACACCTTTTTTTTGGTTATTTCATCTGTTCTGTGTAAGCACCGCAAGAGTTTTGGTAGCTTGCTGTTGGTTCGGCATTCATAATGTATTTAAGTATGAACCATTCAATGTGTGTGAGAGAGGGAGGGAGAGGGGGACACCTTGTCTTGGTGCTTAGGGCATATGTCCAATCTTGTCTTGTTATTTGGAACTGATAGAGTTGCAGTATTCATGCATTTTGATTTTTTTGATATTATTTTTAGATCTGTGTTAATCATGCTAAGCTGTCCAAAAAATTTATATGATTGGCATCTATCATCAATTCATACTGCATTGAAAAAATTATTTCTCAAATCTTAGTTGTATTGCTTTTAAAAAAAATGTATTGCTAAAAGGCTAATATGAATGTAAACCTATGCTTGTTCCATTTGGTTTTGTACATGTTTCCCTTATTACCCTTGGATCCATGAATTCTCTATTAAAGTATTATAATTCTATATTTGCATTTTGCAATGCTGGAAGCCAGAGCATTTTTTACTACAGTGTAAATCATGTATTAATGTGACAACAAAACTTCTTGTTGATGATCACTCACATAGGATGCATAGCCAGGAAAATTTTACTATAGCTTGCTGGCTGGCTCAACAATTCATCAGTATCTGTTTCTATTGTCGCTTCAGGATTTTTTGAAGTACAATGAAACCCGCTTACAGCAGTTACCATGCCAAATAATTGAGCCTATTCCACTGGGAGAAGGTGCTGGTGTTGGAATGATGAAAGGTGCTGACACAGTGGAAATGCCTGAAGGGTCCACATTGTATGATCTCATTCAAACTGGGATAACCCACTCGCATGCTTCAGTTGGTGTTGTAGTTCGTTTAAGGAAGGAGCTGTCACTTGTTAAAGATGTGCCTGTATTGCTTGCTATTGATCAGGTATGGTTGTGTTGAGGCCATGACTGCATCCACTTTCATATTTGATGGTTATACCTCCCAGTAATGATCAAACCCGATAAAATGTCTTCTTTTTCTTTTGCAGTATAATAGTTGGTTTACATTCAGTGAGTTCCAGGAACCTGTAACTGTTAGATCTTGTCGACCAATCCATGCAAAAGAACTTACAACGGTTTGTTGCATCAGCTGCTTACATTATGTTTAAGCATTACATTCTGTACTTTCTTTAATTTTCTCCTTTTGAAAGTAGCAAACATTTGCATATCCTTTCAATTTGATGCTAATTTTATAGCTCTTTTTGGTAGGGATGCCGGATGCCATAAGAATTGTTAAGGTTATTGCCCTTTTATGGGTGATCATTTTGTTATCTTTCACAACCTTTATAATGATCTGTTCTGTTTGCTAGTCTAGCTAGACATGATGTGGTTTGTGGGAGTAGGATCTGGAGGTCTGGAATACCTTTTTGTTGCAAGGGGAGGACGTGGAATACATGGTTATAGTATACTAGAAACCTATTACCTGTTCATGGTTCTAATCTGAGAAACCAAACTAAAATTCTGTTTTTTACTGTGTGGCATTGTTAGTAGTGCTTTTCTAACTCGTTTTTTTGTACATAGTTTACAACTAATCATATAAAGTTTCATTTGATAAATCTGTTCTTTCACCAACTGTTTATGTTCTTAAAACCTACATGTGTTATGTTATGTGACATGTAGTATCATGATAATTATCGGTTTTCTGACTAAAATGGTGTGAATTCAATTATACGATTAGCTTGGTCCAATTCATGCTGTTACACACTTACGCCGGTATAGATATAATCTACTTAACATTTCACTTATTGCTTACTTCAACAGGTCGATGCGTATAGGTCAATGATTCATAGTGATATGATGGTAGGAGCGTTTTCACATTCAACCGCAGTTGGCAAACTACGGCAGGAGCTCCCAGATGTTCCGTCTAATGCCCGTCTGATGTTTCCACGGTACACCTTAAATGAAGCTGAGACTGTGTGCCACTATTATATGAGGTACTTCTTTTAAAAAATTTCATAGTTTTGTCCAGTGATGGCATTGGAATTTTCTGTCATGGCTGGCATTTGCATATGCTTACACAAGCTTCTAAGTGTTTACTACCTGTGACTTTTGAAAGCTTCCTTTTAACTTAATTTAAGCAATGAACATTGTGATCTGTTTGTTGGCCAGGCAAAAGATTATTCGACGTGAGAGTTTTTCAGAAGAGAAGTGGAAAAAGGTTTATTATTTGTCAAATGGAAATGGCTCAGAGATGAGGTGGCTTGCTGCCTTTATATGAGGTAGTGAACCCTCGAAGTTACTTAATAATTGTATTCTTCTGTTTTTTTAGAACGATCCGTAAGCTTCAGATGATGTATGAGTTTTTGCACAAGATTTTCCCTTCCATTTAAAATCCCTAGTCACAAGATTTTCATGCAGTTTCTCGTACCTGGAATGCATTCGGTACTGTGATGGCTATCAAAAAATGTCGCCACTTTTGTTCCAGCATGCCATGCGATCTTTTAAAACTTCATCTCACCGTCGTTGTTTACTTGTATGTCTTATGGAACTTCTGGGAGCAAAATTGCCACCTAATCACACATTTCCAAGATAGTTTTCTCCCCAGCAGATATGAAGTGAAAACATATTTGGCTACAGCTCCAATTTCACCTCTGTCCTGTCGACAACGTTCTTCGTGTGCACCGAGTAGGATTTGACGAGCCAAAACTCAAGGTTGCGCTGCTCATTCACGTTATGAGGTGTCCTACTTGGTTATGCCGGATACAAATAATAATAATAACCAACCGATGTATAACATTCGTTTTGGTGAAGTTTAATTTACGCATACATGTTTTGGTTCAAATATATTTCCTGTTGCTATTGAACACGACGCTGATAAAAATAGAATCTGATTTAGTGCCAATCTAAATAGCGATTTCCCTCTTTCTTTTACACTTGGTCGATCTATCCATGCGGTTGTAAGATTGGAACAAAGTATAGTAGCACATTCGGCTCATGGATGGGCGTACAGAGTAAGATGAGTACATTGATGATGTACGAAAACCTCTAAGCATGCCTGGGTACGGGTGAAAATAGATCGGATATTGATTAATATTGTTTTTTTTCGTATCCTAATCTTTTTTTTTCTGGAATCGAACCAGATACGGATTAGTCGAATACGGATACGAATCCTGAATCCAGGTTATTTAGGATATGGATACAGAACAGATACATGACGGATTTGGGTCGAAAACGGATAATATACTCATATATAGAGTGATATATATAGAGTGATGTATGTTAAATCAAACCACATTAGTATATGACAAAATAGCAAGTTATATATCAATCAAATCATATTTCATGTAATTTATTAATCACGGCCGCTGATGCAGCTGTTGCTGTCTCACAAAATGCAGTGCAACCATGCAATTGATAGGGATAGTAAGCATTATCACATTTACTTGCAATTACCATTATTTCAAAAGAACCTAGGCATAGTTATACCCAACCGTTTTTCCTCTTAGCTGAACAAGGCAGCAAATGGGGTTCATTTATTAAAAAAACAAAACAAACCCTATTAGTTCACTACTAAGAAATGCATCCAACAAAGCTATTCAACACTCAATAGATAATATCCAAAGAATATATTATTTAAGAATCAACATAACCAACTAATAGTCAAGATAAATAGGCTGTCAAAGAAAATATTGTAAGAGCTTTCATACATTGTGCATCAACTAGAGATTCATAGCTTCAGACCATCAATTATTCAACGAAAGGACTGGTGAGTACTTATTACAGCTAGGGTTAGGGTGTAGGTGGTGTGTGGCAGCTGGATTTGGATGAGTGAAGAGTGAGACTATGAGAGAGTGGCACCGCTCACAGGCTCACAGCTAGGGTTAGGGTGGACGCAGTGAGACTCGAGAGATCGAGAATGGCTACGTGGTTCTACTCGCTGGCTCGCTGCTACTCACTCCGTCACAAGGCCTCGGGTTGTAATGAATGGCTAGGCCAAAGGCCAAGTTCCATGCCAATATAGTCGCCGGATATCCAAATAGAAAAAAAAAAAAAACTCGTCCTGTATTTGCTAGATATTGTATGCTCCGAATCCGATCCTAAATTCGGATTTCACTATCTAGATCTGACCGAATAGTTAGATATCTTTTTGAATATTTCTTTAGTCAGATAAAAAATACCCCGCCCATTTTCACCCCTAGCTCAAGGTACATAAAAGCTGACCAGGCTATCATATCTCTAGGCGGAATTGGTACAGATATTTTTCGACCGATCGACCGACCGAATTGATTTGGATAGTTTCACAGATATCCAGTTGATTTCTTGGATAAGGATATGGATACAGATAATTTATATGGATACGGATACGGATATGGAACACTGATTATCCGATGGATACGGAATATCCGAGTTTTTGTTCGGATAATATCCGAATATGACATACGGATATTATCCGAATAACATGTTTCAGAATAACACGTTTCAGAGACTGGCGAGTAGCGAGACGCCGAGACCGAGCGCGGGAACCGTCTGTGCCGCACTCTGGCGCACTGCCGTTGTGGCCGTGCCGTGCCTGTGGCCTGTGCCGCTGTGCGTGAGTCGCGTGAGTGGCGTACTGGCGTGACCAATTGATCAAGTGACCATTGACCAGGTCCAAGAGGCAAGAGTTGAACGCCTGAGCCTGAGGCAGTGAGGCCTGAGTGACCTGACCGCCTGAGCGTGAGCGACTGAGCGGACAGAAAAAAGACTAAGAGAGAGAGAGAGAGGACTAGAGACTAGAGAGCGCTGCCCAGTGCCCTACCCCTGAGCGCCTCTGCGCTTGACGGCCTGAGCCGCTGAGCGGACGGCAAAAGAGAGAGGACTAGAGAGCGCTGCCCTGCCCATGAGCGCCTCTGCGCCTGAGGCCCGCGCCCCCACCGGCGACCGCGATGACGCGACCCCGACCGGCGACCGCGCCCCCATCAGCCGACCCCAAGCGGCGTCGGCGACCAAGACCCCGACCGTGCCTCGTCAAGCTAGGATCCATATCTCCGTTAATCTTCAACTTCAAGCCCCATCCGGTATTGATTCCCTGGAAGAACTATGGTGTAGCTCTACATTCTTTTTCCCCTAATGTTCAGTCAGCAAACTATGGTGTAGCTCTACAACCGACCCTGGAAGAACTATAGGTTCTACTATGATTCACTAGACTCGTGTCTGTGTTATTGCCCAGAGAGATTGTTTTCTTTTGCATCTACTAATTACAACATTTGATATACATTATATCGACTATTGAGGTTGTGCAATAGCTCCTGAAATTGACTGGAACAAACTGTTTCACCAGAAATGGGATTATAGTTGGAAAGGGAGATGTTTCACCGAGAGAACTTTATGCCGTTATTAAGAAGAGAATCGAAAGTCTTAATTTGGACAGTAAGATGCATAACCTTCTCTGAGTTCAGTACAAGGACTATTTTAGCCTGCCACTGCCAGTTCCATTCATTGCTTTGTTAATTATTATGTCTTATCTAGAGTTGCAATCTATAAGGTAGTTATTCACTTAGACTCATTCTTGTCACTACTAAATTTTCTAAGCTGGAATTGCAATCTACAAGATAGTTGGACACTTAAACGCATTCAGCCATTCTTGATAATACTAAATTTTTTGGCAGGATGGAACCCAGAATTGAAAGTGCAAGTGCTAGTGTTTGCAATAATGTTGAAGAGTCATCTACTACCCCTGTTACTGCAGGTACATCTGTGCCTAGTGCAGCCAGTACCGCTGAAATGGAACAAGGTAAAAATGAATCTAATGTTTGTGATGGAAGTGCCATGCCTTCAAAGAAGCAGAAGTCTACCTCTAAAGTTTAGCTATACTATGACAAGGTTGAGGTGACAAATATAAAACCAAATGGTGTTAAGGTGCTGGAAACTTGGGCAAATTGCAAGAGATGTGATTACAAAGGTCTAGCACGGGGCAATAGAGGCACAACAGTATTTTGGAATCATTTAGAGAACAAGCATGGAATGAAGCAAGGCAAACAAAAGCAGCACTCAGAAGACACAGAAGATGGTACTGTTGTTGTGGAAACATACAGGTATGATTCAGAAGTTAGCTTAAAAAAGTGGCATTTGGCTATTGTTATGCATGAATATCCTTTTAATATGGTTGAACATCAGTATTTTGTTGACTTTATCAAGTCCTTGCGTCCTGGTTTTTCATTTAATTGCCGCAAAACTACAAGGAACAAAATAATGGAAATATTTGTGGAGGAAAAGAAGAAGCTATATAATTTGTTTAACTCTATGTCATGCCGCTTTTCTTGTACCATGGACATATGGACTTCAAATCAAGACAAAGGGTACATGTGCATAACTGTGCATTGGATAGATTTAAATTGGAATATGCAGAAAAGAATAATCAAATTCATTCATGTGAAAGGAAGCCATACTGGACAGAATCTAGCCAATGAGTTTGTCAAGGGTGTGATGGCCATAAATCTTGAAAAGAAATTGTTTGCTCTTACTCTAGACAATGCATCCTCTAATGATAAATGTGTGAAAGAAATTATTCCAATTCTCAGCAAGGATGCTCCTTTGATCTGTGATGGACTCTTTTTTCATGTAAGATGTTTGTGTCATATATTGAACCTTGTTGCTCAAGATGGCTTAAAAGCAATTGCACCATCTATCCATAACATTAGAGATACGGTTGCAATTGTGCAAAATTCTCCATTACAGTGGGAATAATTTCAAAAGTCTGCATTAGAATGTGAGTTGGATGTCAATAAAGTTCTTTCATTAGATGTTGTAACAAGATGGAACTCCACTTTTCATATGTTGAATAATGCTTTGTATTTGAAAAGAGCTTTTGAAAGGTTGTTGTTCTTGAATGAGAGCAAATATGGGAGGTGTGCTCCAACACAAGAAGATTGGGATAGGGCAAAATATCTAACAAAGTGTTTGTTGAAATTTACTGATGCCACAAACCTCTTCTCTGGACATTCCTATCCAACAGCTAATCTCTTTTAGTGGAAATTTTGTGACATAAAGTTAGCAATTGGAGAATGGGTTCTTGACTGTGATGAAAATATTTCTACCATGGCAAAGGCAATGCAGGCAAAATTTGAGGAGTATTGGGACAAATCCAATATAGCTCTTGCAGTGGCATGCTTTCTTGACCCAAGATACAAGAGGAAGCTAGTGGAGTATTTTATGAGGAAAGTTTATCATGAGAGGTATGAGTATGAACACGAACTTAATAAGTTCATGAATGTTCTTAACCAATTATTCCATGCTTACAAGTCTAGCTCTAGTACACATGAGGAGTCAACAATACAACCTAGTGGTAGTAGGGGTTCTCAGTCATGCAATGTTGATAAAGAGATTGAAGACTTTTTGTATGAAGGTGTCTTAAGCCATACAGAGGACACTGGACTTGAGGTATACATGAATGAACCACCATTAAAATTTGTTGATACTGATAATGTCAAATTTAATGTGTTGGGATGGTGGAGGGACAAACAAGGGCCTTTTCCTATTCTCTCACGGCTAGCATGTGATGTGTTATCGGTTCAAGTTTCAACGGTTGCTTCAGAATCATCTTTTAGTGCCGGTGGCCGTGTTGTTGATCCATTCCGTAGTAGACTAGAGCCTGATGTGGTCGAAGCTCTAATTTGTACTAAGGATTGGACATTTGCTTTAAACCAAGGTGAGAATAAGATGTTTGGTTAATATATTATGCATTCATGTGATCACTCATTTTAACTTACTAATTTTCACTTGTCTTTGTAAAATGTGAGGTTGTGCAAACTATGAGACAAAGAAGATTCCAACACTAATGGATGATTTTGACCTAGAGGAGGCAAAGGCAAAACATATAGAGGTTTGTGTAACTGAGTATTAATTGATGCTGCAAAACTATCTTTTTTTTCTTGTTGTGCTAATTCATATTCCTATAGGATGACACGATTGACTCTGGGGTAATTGAGTGATAATTGTTTAGTGTTGACTGGATAGATGTAAACTTGCAAAGGTTGGTTTACAAATTACAACTTTACATGGACAATTTCTTACATAATAGGTTTTGATAATCTATTGTAATTTGCAAGTCTAAGTTCTTAACTTGTTGATGCATTTGTTGTTGCGGTGAACAAGCAAGTGAATTACATCTTGTGGTTGGAACAAGCAAGTGAAAGACAGGTTTACAACTTTTGGGTGCGAGCAAGCAAGTGAAATATAATTCCTTTTGGACTTTGGTTGCTATTCCAGTATTGACATATTGCATTGCAGGTGCTTATGTATGTCAGTATGTGGTTATGGCTGTGTAGTTGTGCAAATAGGAGGCTGTATTGTCTACTGCTTACTGCTTCCTTAGTTGCTGTGTTTGTGTTGTCTTGACTCTTGAGTCCTGAACTCAACTATTGTAATATTGTTTACAGTTTAGTGTCTGCTACTATACTAGAAACAAACAAGTTGGAACTTTGAACTTGAACTATGTCCATGAGATGACATGATAACATAGTCCTATGTGCTACTGCTGAAGAGATTGCTTGCAAATGGAAGGAAGTATACGCTGGTTTTTGAATCCATCCATTCACAACCTCTCTTTTCTTCCAACGATCCCTGCATTGTATCTTCCTTACAGTTGCCTGTTTGATATTTTGACCAGAATCTAGCTAATAGTTGGATATTCAATGGTTAACATTTTGATCTTGGTCATGCACACATGTGTCAGGCTACGTGTCATTTGAGTCTTAATCAGTGGATTGCGGATTCAGTTCGGCGAGTGTAGAAATTTCTTTAGATCTTGTTGTGATAATTGCTTGATACGCTTTCTGTCGGTGTTTCGTGCACCGGCAATACGAATTTATGGTCGGAGGGGGGTCGCGCGCTCCCTCTCCCCGAATGGTCGACTCGGGAAGTCAGAGGTTTATACTGGTTCGGGCTGAACGTCCCTACTCCAGTCCACTCGATCAAGGTATATTGCCCTTGGCGTCGAACAGTTATCGTGGAAATACAACGAGAGCTGGTCTCGATGGGAACGAGCGTCTTGGTGAGTGTTTTTTCTACTTATCTCTCTCTCTCTCTCCCGGGGTCCTGCCTCTCCTTATATATCCGGAGGCGGCAGGTTACAAATGGGAGTTGGAGAAAAAGAGGAGGGGGTAATGTACGTCTCGGAGTCTGGTCTTCTTGTCTTGTCGTCCGACCGGCCACGACCCGATCAAGTCGGTTGGTAGCCCCGTGGTCGAAGTCTTCACCGTCTTTGTTGAGGCGACGATCACACCGGCGGACGTCGGCCTGACGGGCGTCGGCCCGGCATTTAATGGTTCTTGACCTCGGCTTGGTCTCGGGAGGGGGCGCTTCTCTGCAGTGTGTCAGCGGTGACGGGACCGGGGCTTGACTTCTTGGCGAACCCTCTGACATCCTCGGGAAGGAGCCGCCTACCCCGGTACGGATATCAGAGGACGTCACGTACACGGAGCAGTGGGCCCTTCGAGTGTTAGTGGAGCCGGCCGGCCATGCGCTTTGACTTGGGAGGTCGGGGTCGGTCCGGCCGCCTGGGACCGGTTCCGATCGGTGGCAGGCCGAACCCTTGCGGCCCATGAACCTTTTGCCAGAACTTGGGCTTTTGAGGGATGTCAGCCCGCTCGCGGTCTCGGGCTGATGGAGGTACCCATGGTATGGGTATTCGTCACTTTCGAAGGGTACAACCATCAAGCCATAACAAAGCGACAGAAAAAGCACCTATCCGACAAAGTAAATCATCCAGAAAAGAGGAACTGTAATGGGGTACATTGTTACTCACAGGTATGACAAGTTAGGGATAAAAAGGCAAAAAAAAAAGACATACAAATATGTTTCAATTATGCATGAAAGCAACGGTTATGATGCAAGAAATATCCACGTTCGGGTAAGTTTGGACATGGTCGAGGTACTTGAACATCGCAACATCACTGTTGTCCAGCCCTCCTCCAAAGCCCATAGCAGTATAGCACCCAGCTTTCTTTGGTTGAAGTTCTCTACCTGCCTCCTGCACCAACTTAAATACCAGTTGGAATTTAAATGAAATTCTCAAATTTTTGATTGATCTTTCTCCTAATTTTCAATTTAAATTTAGAAATTTTGAATTTGTACTAATTTAATAATATTCGTGCACAATTTTTTTAATTTTTGACATTTTCTTATTTTTTAAAATTCCTAATTTTGAATTTAAATTTGGACCCATTTTGGAAAAAAAAATTGAAATTGGATTTTAAAATATCCGACTAATATTATTCGTATCCATGTTGATTCCGATCCATATTTGATCTGTATTCATAACCGATATTATCTTGTATAATTCATATTCGATTCTGTATTCAACACTATCCGTATTCGATTTTGTATTCGATAAAAAATAAGGATACGGATACGAATAGGATGATATTCGACCGTATCCGATCCGATCACATCCCTAATCGTATCTATTTGCCCCAAAATTTGGCACGAACGGAAAGTATCGGCCGAACTCAAAAATGGAAAGTTTGATACGTGCAATGGAAAGGATAAGCCGTAACCAACAAGGAATCTGTCGCCAAAAAGGAAAAGAAATCGGATCAAAGCCGATACGGATCTGGTTGTTGTATCCATGCAAGACTCAGATCGACAGGAGCATATAAAAGGGGCGGACCAAGAGAAGAGAAAGGATCCAATCCAACACAACACGCATTTACTTTTACAATTCTGTCTCATAGTTTTTATTCTTGTAATCTTTCCTCTGTAAGTCGACGAGATCAATAAAGAGTTGCGCATCGCCGATTTGTTGATTTCGCCGGTTTCACCCAGGTTTGATTTGCTTTGTGTTGTTGCGCATCGCCTCTCAAAGTCGATCCTTCCTTACCTTCGGATTAGCCGTAATTGGTTGATCCAGCTGATCGGTTTTTGGCCGATCGATGTCAGGCCGATAATCTTGTGTTTATTGGCTCTGTTTGATTTACGATCTTTACCTTGTCAATTACAGGTCAAATTGATTGGCACACTCTGCAAACCCGATGTTTGTCTTGTGTGTTTGACGCTAGAAACCCCACTTCACATTTTTAGCGCGAACATATTTTGGCACGCCCAGTGGGACCTCAGAGGACCGATATGACGTCAACCGAAAAATCCTCAGCTACAACCGATATCAACCCAGACGCGATAATCGCGCTTACACTGGCCAATTTGACTCCTGAACTGCAAAAGGAGGTTGAAGATCGGAAAAACGCGCTGGAAGAGATGATGCTGAAGTGCTACCAAAAGACCCGGCGGGGTGTCACTCAGAAGACTGCGCTCCCAACTATCAACCCTATCATCAACACCCCCACAGATACGGTAAGCCAATACATGCCAGGTCAACCTGAATTGTCTAGTATGATCGAGCAATCCGTATATCATGCGCTAATCAATCAGTCATCGGCTCTAGTCACCACATTAAAGCCGATGATCGAGAATAGCGTAAAAACAATTGCTCAGGAGTTGGCCGTGTCAGGGAACCTATTAGATCCAGTAAAACCTCTCCCATCGTACCATGTTTATTCAATAGCACAAAACACCGGTACGGTAAAAGTGTTGGCTCCAGCCCCCTCCGCAATGCCGACTCAGCCCTCCATAGTAGCACCAAATAGCCGATCAGGTGGAATGCCACATTACCATGCATATACCGATGCAGCAAAACTAAACACAAATTATCCTGGGCCGTCGACCAGTATGTTCGTTCAATCGGCTCAGAAGCTGACTAAAATAGATAAGACACATCAGGCCCAAGGGGTAATTCCTCTAAGAGAACTGGCCCCGCATAGAGTAATATCATACACCGATCCGTTTGTACCTATGCCTGAGGCATCGGCTATAAGGAATGATGGTTACGATCAGTTACCTCGACATCAGCCGATGCGTTGTGGCCGACAGCCCGAATTTGCACTCGGGGGGCAGGATACAAATTATGGTAATTGGCAAGGCCCTGTAGCTGCACAAGCCGATAACGTTAATTGGACTGAACAGATCTCTGCCGTATTAAGAGAACAGTTTGGTCTGTAGCCCAAAGGGAGAGTAATCGGCTACAGGAAGTCATATCCTGATTACATAGATCGCATGCCCTACCCACACAATTATAAGATCCCAGATTTTGCCAAGTTTTCAGGTGATGACTCTGTTACCACTCTCGAACACGCCGGACGATTTATAGCCCAGTGTGGTGAAGCAGCACAGTCTGACGGGTTAAGAATTAGGCCTTTTCCATTATCTTTGCCCGGGGCAGCGTTCACTTGGTTTACCAATCTGCCCCCAAATTCGGTCCATTTGTGGAACGATTTGGAAAGCCGATTTCATGAGTATTTCTTTTCTGGGACCACGGAGCTGAAAATTTTTTATCTAAGTTCGGTCCGGCATAAATATAGTGAATCTGTATCAGATTATATTAGGAGGTTTAGGGACGTGAGGAATAGATACTTCAGCGTCGCGCTACCCGATTACCAATTGGCCGACCTAGCATTTCAAGGATTAATCCCGCCATTAAGGGAGAAGTTGGTGGGGCAAGAATTCACCGATTTGGGTCATCTGCTTCACCGTGTATCAGCGCAAGAAAGCCAATATGCAAAAAACAAGGGATTTAAAGACAATTCAGGTTAAACGGTAATAAAAAAAAAGCTAAAGTAAACATGGTCGATTGTGATTCGAGCGATGCCTCCGAAGATGAAACAGAAGTAAATATAGCCGAGTGGACCAAGGGTTCCAAAAAGTCACTTGTTTGCTCGTGGCTCAAGCCGACTAAAAACAGAACAGAAGTAAAAAATGCTTTCGATGTGTCCAAATGTGATCAGATATTTGACTTGCTACTTCAAGAGAAGTTAATACGGTTACCCGAAGGACATGTTATTCCGTCGGCTGACGAAATCAAGAAACGGAGATACTGTAAGTGGCATCATTCTTTTTCACATAACACTAATGATTGTAACATTTTTCGACAGCAAATACAATCGGCTATTGAAGATGGACGCCTGAAGTTCGCAGAGGAATCAACCATGCAGGTGGACGTGAATCCTTTCGCCATGAACATGGTTCAATGTTCACGCAAAGGGAAAGAACCCATGGAGGATGACACTAAGCCGATACCAAAAGTCGACGGCCGGATGAAAGCCAACGGGGACGAAACAGTGCAAATAACAATCGACTCAATACAAATAGAAGCCGATCGGAATGGTCGGAACTCGAGGACTGTAAAGCCAAAGGGAGAGCTAGAAATTGGGAAATGGTACAAAGCCGAGAAATCCCCTCCGAGAAGACCGAATGCCAGACCCAAACCTACCTTTTTGCAGCTACTGGAAAAATACGAAAGGATAAGTCACCGGCGAAGAGGGTTTGACCATCGGTCAGTTGGCGCTTATCGGCCAGAAACGAAGAAGAAGCTCATTGGCAGTGTCCTTTCTGGCAGTTTTGTTGGGAAAGAGGAATGACTTTACCTACGGTATGGTCGTGTCCTATGCAGCACCCTGTTAGGCACTGGGCAAGGCAGTCGGTCAAAGATAGGTTGTCCAGACCTGTGCATGATCGATTAGAATTTGGAAATAAGAAGCCGATCCACGAGAGGCTGTCGACACGAGAAAAGGGCGAACCCTCTAATATTTCAGGAACAATACCTGACAGTACCTCCAAATCGGAGTACAACGGTGAAGTAAGTAATCTGGTTGGAAAGATTCGAAAGCCGATTGAGCCCAAACCAAGATGGTGTCCCACAGGCCTCAGCAAGTCACAGTGCAGGCGACTCCAACGGCTCAAAATGCAGGAAAGAGGGAAGCTGAAGAAGAAAGAGAAAGGGATCAGATTTTTAATGAGTTACGACCGAGACCGGCCATAAAGCAAGAATGGAGGAAGAAGGGTCAAGCCGAGAACGATGACTCAGACGAGTCAGTCGAATCGGGATCACCCATGATCCTAGATGACACTCCCCCCATGGATATAAACATGGTGTTCACGCGGCCGGTCGAGTTCAGGACTGAAACTGAATCAACCCAAGACACATTTGCTCAGTTGTGTCTTGGTGCAAGAGACGCTGTGTTTGAGAAACCACAAGATATGCATCGGCATTTGAAGCCGTTGTACCTTAAAGGGCACATCAATGGCCGACCAATATCTAGTATGTTGGTAGACGGAGGAGCTACGGTGAACTTGATGCCAATATGCACCTTCAAGAAGTTGGGCAAAGCCGACGAAGATTTGATCAAAACGAACATGGTGCTAAATGATTTCACAGGTGACCCAACTGAAGCAAAGGGGGTCATGGTTGCGGAGTTAACGATCGGCAGCAAGACTTTGCCGACAGCGTTCTTTGTAATTGAGGCCAAAGGGAGTTACAGCGTACTCCTTGGACGGGATTGGATTCACGCTAACTGCTGCATACCTTCAACTATGCATCAGAAACTGGTATAATGGAACGATGATGAAGTGGAAGTCGTGTCGGCTGACACATCGGCTCATGTTGCCATGGCCAGCCCTGAGGCCAATTGGCAGCATGAGGAGGCTGAATGCATATCAGGTAAAATTTTGGACGATTGCGATTTCATTTGCATCGGTAAATCAGGATTCATGCCGATCAGTGTCAAGCCAGGCACATTTGATCGGGCAAATGAAATAGTAAGAAGATGGAGTCCAAAACAATAGCAAAGCTACAAGAAAAGATGAGAAGCTATCGGCAAGTAGAATACGAAGAAGCCACTAAATGAGTAGCAGCATATAAGAACTATTGTATTGTAGGATGTACATCCACGTAAGTTTGGTTTGGATATGCCAGTTAGATGGAACTCTACTTACTTGATGCTTAACTTACTTCTTCCCTATAAGGGTACATTTTATGTTTTATTAATACGCACTATCGTACTCAGGATGGTCAACCACTACTCACAGATCAACATTGGTATATTGCTAAACACTTCCTGTCATTTTTAGAATTTTTTATGATTCCACTATTGCTTTATCTAGAGATATTACGCACCTCTTTTTTAATTGTGCATCATATTCTATAAATTGCAACTCACTTAAGGAACCACAAAAATGATATTGTTTTGTGTGAATCTGTTTGTACTATGAGGGCTCAGGAATCCCTTCGCTTATAAGATAGTTAATATGAAAACTAAATATTGGAAATATTGAAAAGAAATTTCTATGTTATATGCATTTGCATTTATTTTAGATCATAGAGCTAAAATTCAAGGATTTGGTAATGTTCTCTTACTTCTAAGTGGTGCGGTGGGCACTTCTTATTCTAGTTGTTTTCAAAATTTCGTGCTAACATATCTCAAGTTTATACTAAGGACGATCGGAAGTTTGGTGGAGTTTGCATGCAGCGACCTCCACCAACACCCACAACAGGTTAGAAGAAAATTGTGTGGGAAAGATATGGGTGCATGCGGCTCTATCTCAAGGAGTTCGAGTACAACAACATCAAGTATGAACACAACAAGTAGTGGGGAGCTACCTGCCTATCTCAACAAGGACACTGTCAACTACCAAGAGATGCAAGAAGAGGACTTCAACATTTTGCAATGGTGGCACGAGCACAGGATAACATATCCGTTGCTTTCCATATTAGCACGGGATGTGTTAACAATTTTTGTCTCCACTATTTCTTCGGACTCTACTTTCAGTCTATCTGGAAGAATAATCGAGGAGAGGAGAACAAATGTGATAAGTGAGATGGCGAAAATATTTCTCACTATGAAAGATTCGGAACAAGCTGAACAACGAGCTCAACACACTACAGAAAATGTTGAGCTAGCGACGATGTTTGTAAATCTTTATCTAGATAGTCAGGAAGAATAATTGTAATCTTCTCAGGAAGAATAATTGTAATCTTCACTTTTTTTCCAGTATCACTAAGCTATAGGTTGTACTCATTTTTTTGCCAAGATTTTCTCATGTCGAGTTTTTAGTTGGCAATTTTTTAATGAGGCAGCCAAACATTAATAAAGCTCATTATTTAATTACAATTATTTATCTCCTTTTAGAATTTTATTTCATTTTTTAACTTTTCCTAATTTACATAGATTTTTTTAAAAAAAAATTCTACAATCCTTTGAGTTTCTCTAATTATTCTAGATTTTCCTATTTTCTTTTTTTCTAATTTTTTTTAATCTTTTAGTGCCAAACGAGCCAATCTTGACATGGCACGGCCTATCGGCTCATGTGTGCTCATATTTGCACAATAGCCAATGGATTGTGTTTGAACTGTTGTCTCGGCATAGAGTGGAATGGTACAGTCCCCTAACTACCCATGTCCATACGGCAGCTCGTTTGGCCGAGACGAGTTCGGCCATCAACTCGTCTCGGGGACAAGGTTCAAAATTTTGTTTTTGGATCAAATCTCGTCACCCATTAAAATCCAAAATTTCACTGAGATCTCCTTATTTTGGATGAAATTCAAATAGAATACAAAAACCAAATTTTAAATACGGTTTTTTCCACTGGGATTTTTGAGATCTCGGTGGAAAACCCAAAATTTCACCTATTTTCACCAAGATCTCGATCCACTTCAAATGAAGTAAAAAGTTTGCAAAACTCATTAAAATTGTTCTGAAATTTTTTGTGTATGCTTCTGACACATCATTAATGTTTCCATGAAAATTGTAGATGATGATCAAGCTTGAGGAATTTTTAAAAATTCATACAGCGCAAAGTACTGTAAAATGGTATCCCGAGGCTAGAAAAAATGGGGGAATTTTTGAAAAAATCATGAAATAGTTTATGTAACATTACCTATTTGTTTGAATGAAAATTAGAAATACCCTATCTGTTATTGCACATAAAATACCCTACACTTAGAAATTTCGGTAGCATTTTGCCTGATTTTTGGATTTGAACACTTCAACTAGGCAACATCATAAAAGCATTGCATAATATGATCACAAATAATAAATATTTAAATTGCACACATGAACACCATGCAGTCCATCCATCACAATTTGTTTCAAACATACATACGCTAGACAAATACCTGTTGAAGCATGGATGACGCTGCAACCCACCGGAGACCTGCAGGAGGCATAATTAAATAAGGGGTATGAACATTTATTGCATGAAGAAGTGTTAAAAGAGGGAAATAATCTTGTGAACAACTATGCATTGATGTACCTACGAGTAGTAGTACGTGTGTGGTGCAACCTCTACCTCTACATTACCAACAATGATCGCGTCGTACTTCCACGGTAGCCATGCGGACTTTCAGTGTTCGTAATGAGAGATTCAGGTCGTAGGTTGCTCTAACTAGTGCAAGTACCTAGTAGGCATATGTCGTGTGTACAGATCGATGTAAGGATTAATGTAGTCAAACAACGACGACATGCTCGATTTGTTGTGACTCTGGAAGTGACCGTACACACCCTAATCACCTTCGTAGATCATCGAGCTGTACCCTAACATGGGGTACATAGGCTGCTCTGTGGGGAAGCCAAATTGGCTGCTAGCCTATGAGGCCATGTCATCCTAGCGCTGTCCTGCCTACTGTCTACCCCCACTAGTAGTCGTGCCCTTCCTCATACTACGTGTTTGCCTCTATGAGCCCTTCCTCGGGGCATTTCCCCCTATTGTGATCCTCTTGGTGTTGGTGGCTGTGAGCAGGGTCGAAGGGAGTAGCGAGCATCGTCGCCTCCAGAGTCTGTTGCCGAGCTGCTATCAATGGACTTTTGGTAGTGTGGAACCCTGGGGGGTCTCTGTTTCATCATCGCTATCCACATTTGGCTCATCACCGCTCCTGGCATGTCCTTTTTCCTTGCTACCCGGACTGGCTGATGACTTTGCAAACCCACCTAAAGCAATCGCCAGCAAGTCATCGACGATGCCATGCTTCTTCTTTCCTGTGTGTGTCACCCATCGAGAATTGAACCCAATCTTGGAGACTTCCCACTGCAGCCAGTTCAAAAATAACAAGTTGTGATACGCCACACGGTGGTGATCTCCTTTAGCAAGTACTTATGGTCCTGGATTTTGCCTGTGCAATGCAGACGCCGCAGGTTAGTACGTATACTATGTACATTTCCGTTAGTATCAAGACACCAAATGGCATACCTATCGCATTGATGGACTTGTGGAAGAACATGACGCTATTGCAGAACACCATGAAGTTGATGATGCTCTGCATTTTCGGACAAATCCAAGCGTCACACATGACCGTGACACCAAATGTGGCCTAGTCAGATTTGAACTTTTGAAGGTACTAAACAATCTCTTTCTCGTTCTCATCGAGGTACTTTCCATCGATCTCGTGGCCCCTGTAAGTTCAACCTCCGTTGGTTTTGATGATTGGTTTATGATTAATGCTTAATCATTGTTTATGACAAATCCAATCTTTAATGAGACTAACATATTTATTAAGCTCATGTTTAGTAGCCTCATATTTGGATGGAAAATGGAAAACCCAAGGCATGCATTGTATCAATATATACTATTTTATTGCATACTTAGGATTTAAGTTGAAGTACGAATTTCTCCACCGCTTTAACCAAAAAATTTTGTATCATGTTCTCCAATCCATATATTACATGGATGCACACACTAACTTAATGTTTCATTGTGGGGGCTCTGGTCTTAGATTAGCGATAAGAACTCTTACTGTTGCATCGGATTGGATAATGATGCAACCCGAAAGAAATCCAATCGCTTATCTGAAACCGTACTCAGATTGAGAACAACCAATCGGTGCAACACACGTGCTCTTACCAACCGGTTGTAATTAATCCGAGCTTCCCGCATATGTGTTCGGTGCTAGTTCCCAAGATCAACGCCTAGCATACACATATTTGGCACTCGAGATGTTTCATCACACATACAAATATGTAAACGACATAAAGGTAGTCTAGAAACTATTACATCTACTTGATATTACACAAAGAGTAAAGAGCAACGGAAATAACCTTAAGTCCAAACGAGAGACAGCGGTGTGCCAACCATAACCCATAAGCAACCGACTGGGGAAAAACCCAGTTCATCAAACCAAGAAATTGCTTGACCCCGGTTCGAAGTGAACGTCATCAGGAATGTCGTCATTACCTTCCTCTAAAACATTTTTAAGTAGAGCAAACGATGAGTACATATATGTACTCGCAAGACTTTAGTGTTTGGAAGTAATTATACATGCAAGGCTATTCAATGGATGAAAGCTTCTACTCTAGGTTCCCATTTTCAGCATAAAGGCAAGTTTTATTTGTAACCATGCAATTTGCTAAACATCGATAGCATTTGGAAGGAGCATTTGATTAGAAACTACATACCATAAGTAAAGTATTTGAACAATCATTCATGACCCTCCATGGCCATAAACAATATCCGCAACATAACCAACCCACCAATGACATACACTGACACACTAAACATCATTTTCTAAGTCATTTTGCAAAACCAAAACAATATACTTGACATTATGTTTCCAAGCCGCTCGTGACCGTGAGCACGGCTAATCGATTACATTTAAATCTCTGTAGAGAGTGTACACTTTACTCACATGACATATTCTAGCAATCATGTCAACCATGCCACGCGATACACAAGTATCCGTTTTGCTAGACTATGACGAAACTTTTCGACTAGCTAAAGCCTAACCTTGCACTAGCCTGAGTATGATCTGTCCTTGCTATGGGGGCAGAATTTCAACAGTTACGATGGTCCCGCTAGTCATCGCCCTCGTTCTCCCCATAGCAAGGCATACTCATTGTATCGGGTCGCTTACTCCCAACGCCTCGATGAAGGGAGCGCCCTCGAACGACACCACTCACTTGGTTCGTCCATACTCTTCTGCCTACTGACGTGCAAGATTAAAACTTCATCTAGATTACTAAGTTAAGGCTATCCCATACTAGCACATGTGGTCACCAATTAACTCAGTTAATAGTATCAAGTTCGGTCCTTAGGTTGACTCAGGCAAGTATATCCCCCTATCTACGTGCAATTACCAATTCCATACAACACCAATTCATTCCCTTATACTGTACAAGTGGCCGCTTGTACGATGCAAGACAACCCATTGCACTTTCAGTTAAACATAACTCGCCCGTGTCTAAAACATACTTTTATTTCCATTTTTAACCACATACCAGTATCCTTTACTACCATTTTCAACCTTTGCAAAGTTTCATAAAGATTCAAGCCTATCATTCTATCCATAATTAAAGCATGGCTAAGCAAAGCATTATATATCGATAATAACCATCTTTCATTTCATAGCATGAATAATTCTAGCCTAGGTTTTAACAAGGTTCTCATGCCAATGTGATTAAGGTAATCCCACAAGTTAGGAATTTAACTATCATGACCCACAAAATAGCAACTTCACAGAATTTAAACGCATGCATAATAGTTTGGTTGAAACAAATTAGACTTTGTAAAGTATGGGATCAACATGTTCAAAGGATGGTGCTTGCCTGTTTGCTCTTCTTCGGGATTGATCTCAGGATTATAATCAGGGTCATTGTCAACGGATTCCGACACGTTGTCAGCTACGTGTACGAACGATAGAAACCTGAAACAAAAGCAAATAACCGCGAATCAAAATAGGGCAAAGGAAATCAGATGCAAATAACAACTTAAAACTCAACAAAAGAACAAGCAGTTCTAGGGAAAATCAATACATTGCTAGCATACTAGTTCCACACACAACAGGTTACCATCGAATTCAAGAAGCTAAGATCGTTTGGATTTAATGAAATTTAAGACTAGCTACTTAAGCAATGCACTAGTTAACCATAAAACTTAGACCTTTTGCTCTAATAAGATTCAGATGCAAAGCAAGTTATTAATTAAATGTTTTTCCACAACATGGTAGTACACATAATGTAGAGTGATTTGGATCTATTCTCCCTAATTTTTGCATTTAGACGAGTAGTTTTGTGGAAGACTGAAAAGGCCTAAAAGATCACAATTGCACATGTATAAAGTTATGACTTACATGTTTAAATCGAGATAGCAACATGGTAAACTGCTTACTCAAACTTTGAGAACCGCTAGGGAAGGTATGCAGAAGTGGATTAAAGTTGGTTTTACTACATCGTGAAGTCTATTTGCAAGGTTAATAGCTTACAGGAGCATGAAAGACCTAACAATTCCAATTTCTCCTAACAAGCATCAATATGAAATCGAGTTCTTGAGCATGTAAAAACAGTGAGCAACCCTAAGTAAAGTCATACAACAGCATGAGTACGATATTTTAAAGTCCTAGGAACAAGTTTGATTGCATTTGGATCAAGATTGCAAGAGTTAATAACATTTTAACAATCCTAGGCATCGAAATACAATTGCGATAACAAACATTACAAATCAAGTCCAAATTCAAATATAATCACCAAATCAGCAAGCTTACTCACTAGGGATCACAATGGAGTTGGTTTCAATAAATTTAGAGTTGAAAAGTAAAAGTTGTACATTAAGCAACTTCTAACCTAAAGCATATATTTGAGTTTATTTTCTGCACAATAGTCCAACATGAAATATTTTTACATATTCATAATCTTCATGATTTTACAAAAATTTAGGAAGTGGTTTCATCTAATTTGGAGTTACGTAGCAAAAGTTACGACTATTTTATCACTACATTTTATCCGTTATAGTGTTGAATCTTCGGCTGTTAGACAAATAATGCGTACCATGGTGAAACATAAATATTTTTGTATATTTAGGGTCCTTGTGACCCAGGAACACAACTAAACTTGATTTACCAAATTTCGTATTAATTTGATCCATATTTTAATTAGTTGAATTTGCATGCATGAAAGGCCTTATATAACAATTTTCTTCATTCAAACTGAGTTCTTCCTTAGATGTTTCTGCAAAAATGGGACATCTAGGACCCAGGGATATGTGATAATTATTTCATGGTTTTTGGATTCATAGTTTACATAGTTTCTTCACAATGCATAAAAAGGGATTTTTGATAAACTTGATTCAAATGATTTAATCTACATTGAACATGTAAGTTTTTATTGCATAATATGAATCCTTAAGTCTTAATACAAATTTAGAAATTTATTTTGTTCAATTTGGAGCTTCCTAGCAAAAGATATAAAAAAATGAATTAATTGCGCAAAATGGAGAAAATTTTGGCTGATCTAAGATCCGAACTCAGGATTGATCGCAGTAAGCACAGAGCTTTTCCCACGACACTAGGTTTTTACTTGTGACTGGAGGGTTAACTAATTTATTTGAGTATCATATATGAGGCAACAAGGAAAATGATAAAAATTGCAACAAGAAACTGCTGGGAGGAATCGAACTGGAAACCACTTGGTTCAAATAACATAGCTCTAGCACTACACTATGTTGCTGCTTGTGATTTATGTGCATGCAAAAATACTTGAGACTACTTACTCCTGTCTTTCTTTGAATGCAGCATCAGCTTGGCTAGAGGTAGACGAAGGCTACGCAGTGGAGCGTCCGGCTGTTGGTGGCGTCGTGGCGAGGCTCTGGTCGCTCGGACCGCAAGCAACTGCGCACGCGACATGAGTGGATTGAGAGGTGGCCAAACATGGAGAGTTTGGATGGCGAGCTCACCAGGGAAGGATGGCAGTGGCGTGCTCAAGACGGTGGGCAATGGCTGGCGTGGAGAGTTGGAAAGCGAAGTTAGGTGCATGGATGAGCAACTCGGTGCGACGACAAGTCACTCATGAGCTCACTCGGCGTTGCACAGCTCAGGTCGCATGCGCTCGCCGGTGGTTCTTGCTCCCAGTTGCTCTCTCTCGCGAAGAACACGAAGCACAAAAGTGAGGCCGGCTGAGCCACCACATGGCTTAAATGCGCAGCGAGGCGGAGCTGGCAAGGCAACCGGGGCTCAGACGCGTGGCGCAAACTCCTGCGCACACGCCCGCGTGTCCATCGCGCGTATGGGCGAGGGAGAAGTGCGGACAGCCTGCAAGAGACGGCGTTGAGTGCGTTTAGTCACTGGCGAAAGCAGCGAGAGGAAACGGTGTATGGTGTGAGCAATGGCAGCATGCATCACTTTGACGAGCAGCTCACGTGCAACTAGATAGCTAGTGACTTGTGGTTTGTACATGTACATGTTTTTCGATTGATCAATTTTGAAATAATATTTTATGGCCTAAAATGATTCAAAGGCATTTGAGAATTTTCGAGTGGGTAGGTCAATGTATGAAGTTTTACATGCACTTGGTCTCATTCAGTTTGGATGTGTATAATTCAAACTAAAATTCTTCAAAGTTTGTGTGTTTTAAATCTCTCATTGAATTTTTAGATCTCTCGCGTGCTATGCAAAAATTCAATAAAATTCATATTTGATCATCTCTTGGGCTCTATTATTTTGTAGAATTATTTTCTATAATAGGTTGTTTGAAAATTTTATGAGTTCCGTTAGTACATGCTAGTCTGATTGAATTTTAATTTTAAGAACTTGGATTTTTCTTGAGTCAATTTAACAAAGTTTCATTTAAAAGATTCGATAATGGCATTGAACAGACACATGATGATTTTATTTCATTTATGAAATTCTTGGGATGTTACATTCATTGTATTGATCTATATCTCATTACCACATATAAAGGATCAAGACATTGAAACTAAATCTTTGAATATATATTTAACACGTCTAGTTGTAGTATACTCATGGTATTGTAGGATATGCTCCAAAGCAATAGAATTGAATATGTGCATTTTGGTTCAAAGTCAACTATATGTATATACATATACTTGTGGAGTTTATTCTATAGTTGATGGTTTAGAGTAATGATCATTTTCATACATTCCACATATTATGGATCATTACTTTCCATCAACATGAGTATATGAAAACTCGTGTAGTTATTATATACTCATATCAATTTAAATAAACATTTAAATTGAGGTCGTTTATCTCTTAATCATCAAAGAATATTTTATCATGTGTTGATGGTATTCTTGTGATCGATTAAGGATAATCGATAGCTCTTAAGTATAACGAAGCATTAGTTGCATCAATATACTTAAGACACAAATACAGTTATTCATTAAATTGATTTAGGTTGTGCTCAATCGTTATGGAGGCATCCATTATGTGTTAATGGATTGCAAGGATGATTGAGACAACCATGCATCTTGGACTAACTACTTTCATAAGTGATGATTTGAGCTAGGTTAGGTCCAAAGATGGTTGAGAAGATGAAGAAACGGGAGAAGGACGACATCATGAGGTGATGAACGCCAAGAGGAGAACCCAATGAAAAGAAAAGAAAAGAAGGTTCATCAAAAAGAGATGAACAAGATGTTGTGAGAGCCGGGTGATGATCCGGTAAAAGAGAAGTAGAGCTGGGTGACGATCTTGAAGAGAAGATGATCGTAAATCATGAAGACTTCAAGAGAGAGCAAAGTGACAATCCCAGGGAAATGAGGTATGATTGAAGATCATAAAGACCCCAAAGGGGATTGATCGCATGCGGTGTCAAAGGTAATTAGATAGAGTATCTAATTATGGGGTTACCGTACTGTCAAGAGGGATGCAGCGTAGATGATTTAGAAATGTCTCTGTGCTCAAGTGTTATCTATCCTTAAATAGATGAGAGACACAAAACGCATCACGTACACCGAGTTGTTTGTCTTTGTCTGGATCGGATGTTTCGATCAGTGGATCGGATGTTCCGATTCATCGGTAAGTCCGGTGGTGTGTTGGTGAGAGTCTAGGACTTCTCTGGATTGATCGGAAGTTCCGATCAGGGGATCGGAAGGTCTGATCCTTTGGAAGGTTCGGAGCTAAGTTGTTAAGTCTCAGGTGCTCCTCTGTGAGGATCGGAAGTGTCGATCGGTGTGATCGGATAGTCCGATCAGAACTTAGAAACTTTTTAAGCTAGTTCTAAAAAGGGTGCTCTCTGGACAAATTGGAAGTTTCGATATTTTGCATCGGAAGTTCCGATCAGTGTTAAACTCAAAAAGGGTGCACTCTGGGCAGATCGGATGTTCTGATGTTGGATCGGATGTTCCGATCTAGACTTAGAAACTTTTTGAAAAGTTTCTGCAAAAGGTACTTCTCTACCCAGATCGGAAGTTCCGATCTTAGTTCCGATGTGTATATTGGATTGAGTTTGTTCTGGAGTTTTTTTGCCTGATCGGAAGTTCCGATGTTTGGATCGAAAGTTCCGATGTGTGTAAAACGGCTAGTTTTCTTGCTTCAACGGCTAGTTTCTGGGTGTGGGGTATAAATAACCCCCCTTGGCCGGGTGTTGAGGATGTTGTTGAAGGGCTAAACAAGAGGTTGAGCTAGTTGAGTAGAGAGAACACCTTGGGATGCATTTGTTGCTCCTTGGTCATCTCTTTAGCTAGAGAGATGTCGGGACCCGAATTTGCAGATCCGGACCCTCTGTGTATTCAACACTAGTCCAGGAACGCGCTAGTGCACACAGTCTCAATATTGGTAAATATCACAATCATACCACTCGATACTAATAAAGTACTTTAATTAGATAATCAAACTGGTTGCTTGACCTTAAGGTCAAGTTACAAATATATGCCTCGCAGGGCGAAACTTATTAAAAGAGAAATAATAGCAGCGGAAAAAGTAAGATAACATCGTGGCGCCATCCAGTATACTACAGGCAACTGACATGGCTCGCTCCCTAGTTAGTCGGTTCTTCTGGGAGCTCCTCCTCCAAAGCTGGTGTAGACTCCTCTTCAACTGGTGTTGTATTGTGGCAAGGGTGAGTACTTGGTACTCAGCAAGTCATGCACAGAATGCAAGCTAATATACTACATGCATGGCTTAATACAAAGGAATAGCTCAAGGTATATTTGCAGTAAACAGCATTTAACAAGTATCGTAAGTAGGTTCGAAAGCAGTAGAAACAAGTATAACATCAATAACTTTTCCAGGAGTTAAATAAGCATCTTTCTCCACTCCTAATCCACATTTCCATCAACATCATTATTAACCAAACCCAACCTTTCAAGTCCAAGTTATTTTCAAGAAAGTCTAACCCTTGACTGTAATTCCCGAGTGATGTCCAATACCGCGGACACGGCTATTCGAATAGATTTTACACTATGTAGAGGTTATGCACTTTACCCACAAGATACAGTCAAACACCACAAAGGCGAGTGTCCGTAACAGAGTCTTTTAGAAACTTCTAACAGCACAAGTGGTCCTCTCCCATGTTGCACACTAACCCTTCCCTTAGCGAAGGCGAAGTTTAGGCCAATCCACCGTTAGATGGGTACCTGGCCGCAGCCCCGGTACGCTCCCCCGTACAACTACACAAAGGGTGTAGTTGACATCCTGAGGTCCCACAGTAATGCTATTAGCAACTTAATCAACTAGGTCCGTCCCATTACAGACATGTGGTTGCACGTTTGACTCAGTTCAAAGGCTTGCAAGGTTAAGTCCTTAGGGTGACCAGGGCAAGACTACCCGAAGAACCAAATCGACGTTCCCGGTGCCACAATTGGCCCACCCGATCATTCTTGCCACATGCCCCGGTCGAAAGCTATTTATCAAACCCCAGTTGATTACCATGCACCACGTGCCATCAACAACACAACACATGATACCTTTCCAAATCAGGTTCAATATATCATTAAGTCAATATTAACATTTGATTGTCCAAAATCATGTCAAGAACACGTAGCAGGTCTAAGCAATATACTACAACGATCAAAATTCCCATGTTGGCAATTTAATAATGTCCAACTATTTAAACCTCAACTAGGGTGACAAGGGGTCATGGCACATATTTAATTAACCAAGGTGTCATACAACAATTTGGCATCTATCTAATTCCCCGGGATTTAAATAAAGTATTTTCTAATTAAACTAGCATGCAATAATTTAAACCCAAAGTAACTTGAAAATGGGGTCAACATGGTCGAAGCATAACTTGCCTTCAAAGAGTACTTGCTCTTGGTCCTGAGCTGGCTCCTGGGTCAACACTTCACCTTCGAAGCCTTCGGGCACTTCAACGTCTACTCGTAAAGCGTGCAAATAGCAATAAATAAATAAACAGTAGACAAAAAGTGTCCAAACATCCAAATAAAGTTCACAAACAGAGAGAGCATAATTTTATGAATTTTTAGAAACTGGAATCGTCAAATTCGGAGTTTAAATGCAAAAGTTATAACCGTTTAAAGTTTAAAGAAAACATTAATTAATTATAAACAGAGAAATATTCATTATCAAAAATTAATTAAAATTCATATTTGAGTAGGTCTCATTTTTATGAAAATTTAGAAATTTGAATCACTCAAATCGGAGTTGAAACGCAAAAGTTATAAGCGTTTGAAGTTTGAAACCAATTTTGAAATCAATAATTCGAATTAATAAATCATTTTCTTTTTCGGAAATCAATTTATTGTGTCAGCATGACACATGGACCAACCGGGAGCCGCCACGTTGCCTCGGGTCCATGAACCCGGCGCACGGTTTGGCTCGGTCCACCATGGACCTGGTCCACGGCTCGTGTTTCTGACAAGTGGGCCTTGCCGGTGACGTCAACACACGGCTCAGCCGAGTGGGCTGACAGGCGGGCCCCACCGTGACGTCAGCGTGACGTCATGGTGCGGTTTGGCTCGGTCGCTGACACGCGGGCCCCGCGTGACGTCACGGCTGACGTCAGCGGCGACCGGCGTGGCCGCGCTGACCGCGACGGTCAGTCTCCTCGCCACGTGGCGTGATCTCGGCCGTTGATTTGAAAATCAACGGCCCAGATTAGATCTGGCTTAACGCAGTAGAAAACCTCTCGGCTGATCTGGACCGTTCGATCTTGATCGGACGGTCAAGATCCAATCTAATGAATACAACGCGGCTAACCCTAGCCGTTCGATCTAGATCTAACGGCTGAGATTGGATCTAGTGCGGTGCGGTTCTAGCTACGTGGCACAACCTAAGCCGTTGGATCTAGATCCAACGGTTGGAAATAGATCTGGGGATTAGAACGTGGATCTCACCGGGGTGCGACGTGGACGTTTCTGGGCCCTTGGGTTTGGATTGGACGGCTGAGGGAGCTCGATCGACGGCGATGGCGCGCGGCGGAGCTGGTTCACCGGAGACGAGGACGGTGACACGCCAAACGGTGTTTGGGCGCGATTCTGGCGAAGTGAAAGGTCCCCTCTGGCGTGGCTTGACCTTGCGGTTCCGGATCTGAGCTCAACGGCGGCGGAGGACGGCGGATGGCGGCGGAATCGACGATTAACCGCGGCGGGGTGCAAGACTAACTACGGCGAGCTCGCGCGGGCAAACGGCGGTGGCTCAGGCGACGTGGGCTAGGGCTACGGGTGCGCACGGAAGTCGTCTACCCAGTAGCGGCGGCGGCGCATTAAATAGGGCCCTCGGCGTCCGTGAAACTCGCGGAAACCGAGACCCACACAGTTGCGCGCGGCGGAATCCGAAATGGATTCGGATTGGGTGACGTGGCTCAACGTGAGTCGTTGGATCAAGATCCAACGGTGCGGGGTTTGGGTTCGGGTCTAGCTCGGGCGACTTGGCTGGCTCAGTCGGGCTTGGGTTCGGGCGACGTGGCTCAATCTCGGCCGTTCGATCTTGATCGGACGGTCGAGAGGGTTAGTGTTAGGCGACTGGGTTCAACCGGGTCGGCTGGCTCGGGTCGGACTCGAGTCTGACTCGGACTCGGGTCCGGTCGGATGAACAGTACAAACCCACTCGATTTTTCCAGCGATTAAATAATCCAATTAAATTCCCAAAAATTCATTTAATTCATTAAAAAAAGCAAAACACTCAGAAAAATTCCAGAAAAATTCTAGAAAATATTTTGGAGCATTTTGGACTCAAATAAAATATTTTCAACAAAAATTTATTTGTAAAATCAAATTCTTTAATTATTTGAAAAGGGAATAAATTCAAATAAATTTCAAATAAATCCAAATAAATTCCAGAATATTCCAAAAATTCACCAAAGTGCCAAATCTTGATTAAATTCATGAAAAGCAAAAAATTGGGGTGTTACAAGAGAGCTCTAATCACATGTGTTGTGATTGGGAGTGGATTGAGAATTCATATTGTTTCCTTCCCTTTTGATCTTTGTGATCTCTCTTTGAGTGTGGTGTGGAAAGTGAGAGTTAGTGCTAAGAGCGAGATTGAGTGAGATATATCTTGAGCACTAGAGGTCATCTCCAAGATCATCTATTCGTTGGATTTGTTACTCTTGGAGTTTGAAGACTCCTAGACGCTAGGCGTCGCTCACGAGCAACCAACGATTATGGTGTGCCGTGAGAAAGTTTGTGAAGGTCCGATTTTGCTTCCAAAAGGGAAAAAAAATCAAGAAGTGAAGCCAAGTCTGAAGTGTGACCGAGATTGGCGAGGAATAGGGTTGGAAAAGACCCGGCTCAAGTGTGACCGAGCCTCCTCAATGAAAACGTAGGAACCTCCCTGGAGGAAGTCCGAACTTCGGTAAACAAATCATCGTGTCAATCCTTTACTTTTGCTTATTGCTTTTCTTTGCTATCTTGTATTGGATTGATCTATCTAGGGTTAATTATTTCTCTAGCTAGCTTTACTTCAAGTTGTTGATACTTGCTTGTGCTAGCTTCGAGTAGAAATCAATTTGTGTTTAGGCGTAATTCGTTTTGCAATTCTCTAGCATCTGAACTAATCGGACATTCCGATAGTCAATCGGATGTTCCGATTAGTATCGGAAGTTCCGATGTATTTTTCGCTGCGTTGAACTAGAGAATTTTAAATCGCCTATTCACCCCCCTCTAGGCGTCCATCCTCGATCCTTCAGCCCCGTGGTACAAGAATCCCAGGGCAGGCCCCCACCTCACCGGAGCGGCCAACGAGATGTTCCTTCAGACGGGTCGCGCCTCCACCTTTCATAACATGGGTACACCAGTTGTACTTGGATCCTTGGCCAACACGCTCCCCATGGTCCTAGACACTACCTACATAAGCTGCCATTAGGAAAATCCGCAACGGAACACAAAAGATGGAACATACATACAACAATTAATAACGAGGGCATATACATACAAGAATTAATACGCATGAAATGTTCTATGCATATCAAATGGCAATACACGATGGGGCTCACCTCCCTGGTTTAACATCACATACACACAACTAATATACTTGATGATGGTCAAGTGCCAAATTCTCAATTGGTTAGCAGCGCTGAGTTAAGGTTTGCATGGTCCACATGAAGTTAGGATTCATAAATCATAATTTTGCAACTTTAGTGCAAGCTCTTTACCACTAACTACTAGTACTATAGGTATACCTATATAATTTGGTAGAAAGAGCAATAAGCATGTGCATACATGTGTTGTAAGTTGTAACTACATATTACAAAAGGTAGCAATGTACTCCACTCTAGTCTCTAGCAAAACATACAATGGATCTAAAGTTCTGAACAACAAGGATGAACACAGTGCAAAATCTAAAGAAGATACCTTGTTAATGAACCAAGGTCTCGCAAAACCAACCAAGATCTCGCTAAAAATGATCAAGATCTCGGTTTCTACGGCCGAGTTGCATGAACATGATGGCCGGATCACAACATATATGGACGGATCTTCACCGGAGCAAGCCGGTTGGTGTTGAGGCAGACAAGGTCAAGCTAAAGGATGGGGTGGAATCTCTTTTTCGGACTTGAGTGTCTCGGCCAACTGAGGAGAAGTCCGAGTGTCTAGTCCATTTATTGCCTAACACTGCTGATAGAGGCTACAAAAAGGCATTTACTCTCCTTCCTTGACAAGAAACATAGATTGCTCGGTGGTTACCAGGGTAAAGTTAAGACTCAGCTAAAGGGGTTGTGGGTTCGATTCCCAGCTTCAACAAAATCCCCCCCCCTTTGAAGATTATGTAGAATGATAGTTAAAGCAATGCAATGCGTACAAAATTCGGTCATATCCAATCCTTAAATTTTGAAGTCCGGTCAAAATATAGCAGATTTCGGTGAGATTTGGCAAGATCTCGCAGAAATTTGTACTTACTGTAGCAATTTGATTTTTTTTCAATAATTTTAATTTCATCAGGATCTTAAAATTTAAGGGTCCAAAATCCAAAATTTTAACACGATTTTGTAAAATTTCGGTGAGATTTGTAACCCTGCTCGGGGAGGACACATGATAGTAGATGGTTTCCCAGTCATTTGGCCATCAACTCGTCTCGGGGGCAGGGATAGAAATTTCAGAGATTTCGCAAAATCTCGCTAAAATCTCGGTTCTTGGCCCCTCCGAATTTTGAAATCCTGGTGGAATAGGAAAAATTCAAAACTGCTACAGTGTATTATAATCTCGGCAAGATTTCGTCCATTTATACCGAAATCTCAGGTTTTTAACCAAATTATGTGTTCATTTTAACCGGATTTATATTTTTAGGAACCGGATTTGACCAGAGTTAAATACTTGGAGCATTAGGATGAAGAGATGAATCAAAAAATAAATTTGGCCAGAGTGGGACTCGAACCATGGCTGTGAACCATAGAAGACTTAAGTTGCACCATCTAATGAGCTGAACTTTGTGTGTTTCTTGTCATAGCATGTGATATACTGTTATTTGTAGCCTCCTACTGATTTCTTGCCCTATTTTAGAATCTAGTACTTCTTTAGCAGTTCATTTGGTCCCCAATGGAGGGTGTCGGTTTATCTAAAGCGAAGACTAATTTAGGCCCTGTTTGGCAGAGCTCCAGATCCCAGCCCCACCTCAGAGCTGAAACTTGTAGACTGAAATAAAGTGATTTAAGTTTATAATTTTATTATAAAATATAAACAAGATGACCCACCTAAACACTCTTAATATACCTACAGCTCCAGCTCCACGAATTTAGTGAAGCTAGGAATGCCCAACTTCACCAACTCCACGGATTTGGTGAAGCTGGAGCTCCGCCAGACACCCCTTTAGTTGTTAAGAGTTAATGCAAGTTATATTGTTTGTGCAAGTGTCCCAGTTCTAGTTGTTTGGGTTGCAAAAAGAAAAAAAAACTTTCTTTATTCCGAAGCACTATACTGTGAGAACAACTAGAACTTTCTTCGTGCAGTGCGGACTGTGAGAATAGTGAGGCAATGATTCACTTCCCCCTCACGAGCTGAGAGTCCTAGCCCAGTTGATCACTTTCCTCTCCTAGCCGAGAGATGCCTACCAGATACTTGCACCAATTAGGCTGTGTTTGTTTAGGTCAGTCTTTGGAGGAGAAGGCTGGAGCCGGAAGAAGCTAGGTAACTCTTTGGAGCTGGAGGTTGGGGCTGGAAGAGACTTGATGAAGGGGATGTCAATTTTTTGTAAATAAGATCAAGTTGCAAGGGTACCAGGGAAGTGGGATTTTCAGAAGCTCCAGCCAGCCCGAGAAGCATCGTTTTCCTTGCTTCTCTCGTGTAGTGCAAATTGGGCTGAAGCTTCTCCTCTCCAGCTAGCTGAAAAATTACTGTTTGTTTTGGCTTATGACTTATGAAGACCTAGAAGCCAAATAAGCCTAAGCAGAAGCCTAAACAAACACAGCTTTAGAGCACTGGAAGTCCGCCTGGCTACCGTGGAACATGTCGTGGGAGGATTACAAGACATGGCATAAGAGGAAGTACGGCGATATCATTGTTGATACTGCAGAGATGGAGGTTGCACCAAGCGTGTACTATTACTCGTAGGTACATTAATGCATAGTTGTCCACAAGATCATTTCACTCTTTTAACACTTCTTATTTAATTATGCCTCTTGCAGGTCTCTGATGGGTTGCAACATCATGCCGTCATCCATACTTAAACAGGTATTTGTATCGTGTATGTATGTTTGAAACAAATTATGATGGTGTTGATGACTGTAATTTAAGTGTTTATCATTTGTGATCATATTATATAATGCTTGTATTATGATACCTAAAAAATCAGGCGAAATGCTGTCGAAATTTTTTTGTGTAGGGTATTTTATGTGCAAAAACTTAGTAATTTCCATTCAAACATATAGAGAATGTTACATACATTCTTTCATGATTTTTTTTTTCAAATGTTTCCCCATTTTTTTAAACCTCGGGATAGCATTTTAGAGTATTTTGCACTTTATGAATTTTATAAAATTCCTCAAGCTTGATCATTTTCTACAAATTTCATAGGAATATTAGCATTATGTCAAAAGCATACAAATTTTTTTTTAAAAATTTTCAAGGAGTGTGAAATACATTTTCGGTCTGTTAATTTTCACCGAAATCTCGGCTATACACAACAAAATTTCGGGTTTTAAAACCGACATCTCGGTTTTTTCATTTTAAAATTTACCGGATTCAAATTTTGCTTCTTATAATTCGTTTGGATTCCGTCCAAAAATCAAAGATTTCACAAAAATTTCGGATTTCGGAAAAAAAAAGACACCTTAAAACAAATTTCATAATGGGGGCGGGACACAGGACAGGTGAAGGTTTGAACAGTATATAATGCTTCCCTCTCCCCTTCCCTCAAAACCTCCACCTGAAACCTAAACCCTACCCCATCACCCGGCGCCGCCTCCACTCTCGCCGCCGGCGCCGCCGCCGCCCCCATCACCCGCCGCCGCCGCCTCCACCACCACCACACTCACAACCGCCGCCTCGAACTCCGGAATTCTAGATCTAACCCTACTTCCGTCACCTTCCGTCGCTCGCCGCCATGGCGCCGCGCGGTGATAGGAAGAAGGAGAAGGGCCCGTCCAAGCCCGACCTGCGTCCTAACCGTAAGCAATTCAAAAAGCACCGCAAGGAGGAGGTGGAGGAGCGGGAGGACGGAGGGAAGCAACAGCAGCCGGCGACTGATTCCACGGCGCTCCTCGCCGCCGCTGACGACGCCGACTTCCCGAGAGGTAAGTAGCTGCTGCGAAGTCCGAGCCCACTTCTTTTGGTGCGGCTTGGCTTGAATTTTGTTTTCATGCGGTGCTGCGTGTTGGTTGAGCAGGAGGACGCAGCCTTCTGAGCAAGGATGAGGTGGCGGAGGCACGAGCTGAGGCCGAGGCGGACTTCGAGAAGGAGGAGAGGAGGGGCAAGAGGAAGAAAAAGTCCAAAGCCTCATTGGGAGCTGACGGTGATGATGACTTGGGGACCCTCTTCGGCGGGGCCACCACCGGGAAGCTCCCACGCTTCGCTAATCGCATCACGTTGAAGGTATTGGCTCTCTGAAAATCTGTCACGATGTGGCATTTACTTTGCATCCTTGTAAAATATGGACAGGTTGGTTGTCAGGTCGTTGCAAAACCTTTTATGAACACATGGAATCCTTATAAATTTAATGTTATGATATGTAATTTGCACCCGCTATCTCAATCGTCAAACATTATTGAAGATATTTGGTTCAGTTGCTAGTTTCACATGTGCCTAACAGCTTTGACATGGAAATGGTAGTTCTTGGAGGTGAATGTAAGCTTTCACAAATATATATTTTAAAATCTCGAAGGTACCTCAAAATTATGAATTACAATGTGATCCTTACTTGGTATGTAACTTAGCATGGTAGCAGCGGATGGTCCTTGAGATGCAACATCTAGTTTATTTGTGGCCAAAGTTTCCCTGTCTTTGCATGCAAAAAATCTCCAATTTATTATATGTAAGAGGATTGACAGGAATAAATAATAAAGTGAATTGTACAATTCTTAATATCAGAATTACTTGAAGGAATGCTTTAGGTTAGATGTGGCTACCTTTGGATTGGATGACCTTTTTGAATGAGTGAACTGAGGGGAAACTCAATTTTTTTTTCAGCAAATGGTCTCATTTGTTCGGTGAGCTATTTTTTTTCCTATCTAATCTACATAAAGAAAGCATGTGAAAATGATTATAATAAAAATACTGGTTAGTTACGGGGTCTGTTTTCTCTTGTTGAGATTTTTGAATGATTTACTGCTTATTTGGTGAGATGGCATGACAAGCATTCTTTTTTCTTTTGTCAGAATATTTCACCAGATATGAAGCTTTGGGGTGTTGTAATCGAAGTTAACCAAAAAGATGTTGTAGTAAGTCTACCTGGTGGAATGAGAGGGTTTGTTCGCTCAGAGGAAGTGTCTGACATTACCTTACAGGAAAATCATAAGGTATTGAATATTTTGAATCTTTTTACCTTCAAGTATTGCATAAATGTTTTTTGTCTGCAAGTTGCTTTATGGTAAATCCAACTGATATTGATATTTATTTTAGTTATGCTAATTTACGGTGAACGAGTTGTTCTTTCTGCAGGATAGTGAGAGCAGCATGTGTGCTGATGTTGTTCATGTTGGTCAGCTTGTTCCTTGTATAGTCCTACGAGTTGACGATGATAAGAAAGAAGGAAAAATAAACAGACGAGTTTGGCTGTCATTGCGATTGAGTCTGATGTACAAGGGCCTTTCTCTGGATGCTATCCAGGACGGAATGGTATTTCTATTCAACCTTGTTCTGGATATGCGTGGTATCAGCTTAGCTCTTAGTAAAGTACTGTATGAATTATGGACATTTTACTTACCCATCTTAATTCTTGATATGTATGATATTGTAATTCACAACCATATTAGACTTCGGTTGCAGATTGGTGACTGTTAACACAATGATAAATTAAGCAAAACTTTGTATGTTTGCAGATTGGTGACTGTTAACACAATGGATTGCCCCTATCTGCCTACCCCACATTTTTATAGTTCACATATTAGATGGATTATATTCTGAGCTAAATCTTGCATGTTTAATGGATGTTTGTGCGTATGTTTCTTAGGTACTCACTGCCCAAGTAAAAAGTGTTGAGGACCATGGTTACATTCTTCATTTCGGAGTATCCACCTTTAGTGGATTTATGCCAAAGGCTGACAAAGGTAGACATAAGCAGTAGCTTAATCAAAGCACAATTATAATTGTTATTTGTTCATATATTACACATACTTACATTACTGTGCACTTTATGCTAGCAGCTGCTCAGACCTCTTATGTGCCCTTATAAGCATTATATTAGCAACAGGTTTTGAACTTTGTTATTCCCCGAGCTGCTTAGTAGCTTATAGGCTTATAGTGGTATAGTTGCTTGTAATGTCTATAGTCCAACTTGTAGCCCTTACATTTTGCGCAAATACACCAATAAATTGCACCTTTTCTCCTGTTATTAGTTGTACTTAGGGCTAACTACTGAGAGGTTTCTTTTTTTTTTTAAAAAAAACTTTTGTGCAAGGAATAGTGTACACAAACTATAGTTAAATGTGGGGCGATATATGTGGGTCTCAAATTCAGTGAAATGTAAGCTTTGCTATTTTGATTTAGCATGTTTGACCTACCACTATAATTAAAGTGTATTTTTTATATACATTACTGAGCACAAGTCACCACATAAACACTGAGCGGTTGGGGCAACTACTAGCTTACTGCTTAGCACTTTCAGCAACAGTGGTACTATTTTACTTGTTTACTGTACACTTGAAACAATTCTTTTTATCTTTCTCCATCATTGTGAAATGCTGATTATGATGTTCCATTTGGGGAAATGCTCAAGAGTTTATCAACTGGTATTCTTTTACAGAAAATGTGAAGATTGAGAGAGGACAACTCATCCAATGTGTTGTGAAGGCAGCCGATAAAACTCGAGCTATTATTCACTTGAGTTCTGATGAAGACTTGCTTTCTAAATCCATTGTATGGTGAACCACTATTAGTCAGTGGCTCTTGAATTTCTTCTGTACTTTGTGTGTGATACACTTATCACTAATTTATAATAATGCTGTTTTTATCTAGATTAAGGATTTGAAAGGCCTTTCTATTGATCATTTAATTCCTGGCATGATGATCAATGCACGTGTTCATTCAGTCCTTGAAAATGGAGTTATGTTATCATTTCTTACTTATTTCACCGGAACTGTAAGTTTTTTCTTTACACTTTAGTATGTCTCATTTAACTCTGCCATGGTTTTGGTTTTAACATCACATTTTCATCTTTACCTTGTCAGGCTGATATTTTTAATTTGTCAAATTCCTTTCCCTCTGGTAGTTGGAAAAATGATTACAGTAAGAATAAAAAGGTATTTATTAGTTTCTTCTCTGTAATATTGATAATTATTGTGACTGTGAAGTCTATAATACTGGCACGGGTCAGAATTGTTTTCTGGGGTGAATGAGATCAATATTTGTACCCATTTTGCTTTTATTAACTTAACAATGATTTTTTAATTCTACTATTTTGACCACTCGTCTTATAAAGGTTTTGGAAACCTGAACCGACCCAAAACCATAGGTGCCTTGTTCTGATCTCTTGCTGAAAACTGACGTTTCAGAAGATTGTTTGGGCATCTTTAAATTTCAGAAGTCTGTTTTTCCCATATTTGAAGTTTCGGATATATTATTCGTTAACAGTTTTGCAGGTGTTTCTTTTGTTTCTGTTGGTTGCTTACTCCTTACTGCTTAGATTGCTCATCTGTTTGCATGATTCCTCCAATAGTCAAGAAAGCTATGTTTAGATGGAAATTAGTAGCAGTTGGATGCCTGCCCTGGCTGTGTGTTAAAATTACATTTTTGTATCATTATTGAGCTAATTTTCCCAATAAAGGTGATATTGCTTTTTCCCACAAAAGAGAACTCTACTTTCCTGGACATTATTACATTTGGGCATGTCAACAGTGATAAGAGGTACAACAACTTTAATGATTTGCAACGGTACTATTGATGAATTTGACTCGCTACTGTACGTTTAAACGTGTGAAGTAGCTGGAGGATGTCTAACAAATTATGATACATTGATTTACACCCTTTAGGTGCTATTTGTTCATTGCCATAGTTTGCCAACAATCAACTTTGGGTTGCCACATCTACTAGCCGCAAAAGTTTTGCTAGCTGGCCCACTTGTTGAACTCATAACTGGGGGCTAAAAATTGTAAAAAAGCATGGCAACTATAGTGATTGTTTTGTTTGCCACATTTATCTTATGTGGATTGTGCCTGCAAACCTACCAGAAACTTAGTCCACCAAAAGGACACGCTTGCTGGTAGTTTAATTGTCTAAGTCTGCATGATGGCCTCTCTTTCTTTTGTTTGCATTTGTCCAGTTTTCAATCGTTGGTCCTGTTATTGAAACATATTTTTCCAGATAAATCACCAGGTTGCCAACTGTTTGATTATGATCTTGGACATTTTGACTGAATTATTCATTCCCCTTTGCGCTACAATTCACAGGTAAATGCCCGGATCTTATTTGTTGATCCGTCAACAAGAGCCATTGGGCTTACATTGAACCAACATTTACTTCGCCTTAAAGTACCCCCTATCGTAAGTTTTCTGGTTTTGCATGATCATTTTCATATAATATATTTTTGGATGTTTCCATTTATGCCTGCAAAGTTGGCTTTAGTCAAATATAGTTAAAGCAACGGTCTCCTAACCTAGTCTTATAATCTTATTCTTTTGTGATTGGTGATTTTTGTTCCCATTTGCAGAATGTTAAAGTTGGAGAAATCTACGACAATTCACGGGTGCTGAGGATGGATAAAATGGCTGGTCTCTTTCTTGAAATACCTTCTCCAACTCCATCATCTGGATTTGTTAGTGTATGTTAAACTTTGGTGAATATTCTCCTGTTTGTTTTCATTGGAGGGCCCATTCTAGTTTTCAAAAAGATCTATTTTAATAGTTAAACTTTGGTGTATGTTCTGTTGTTTGTTATCAACTTACCATTGAAGGGCTTATTCTAGTTTTCATAACGATCCATCTTAATCTTTTGATGTTACAATTTGATCTTCAGATCCATGATGTGTCAGACAAGGATGTGAAGAACTTGGATAAGAAGTTTAGGGAAGGCAGTATTTCACGTGTCCGTGTACTTGCAGTGCGACATCTTGAAGGAGTTGCAATAGGCACCCTAAAAGTAATTACATCTGGTCACTTATTTTTCTTAGTGCTAGTATTTCTGAAAAAGAAAACTGGTGGCATGATAACACCATTTGTTATTATATGTCTTGATTTGTTTTTGTATATTCAAATACTTCACTTTTTGATGCTCAGCACACCTTCTTAGTATTTGATACTCCACAGCTTGTTACATCCTAAATATTTTTTTGGACACCTAATTGTTTCATCCACCCTTTTGAGCTTTCATATCATCTTATGTACCTTGCAATTCTATTCCATACTAGTCTATTAAGTTGTGAATGGGAGTTCATATTTTTATGAAAGATTAAAGCTGAATATATTGTTGTTTTTGTTTAATTGGACGTGGGTATATACTTTATCCATGGAACTAGATGGTAACATAGCTGGATTATATTTCTTCGAAGTGAATTTTGTTACAAAACTGAGTTGTTGAATGAATCATGGGTGGTGATTTGATTGAAATAGTTCTATTAGTTTCTGTAGTGCTGTTTAGTATTCCTGTTCATTAACTACAGTTGCTCCTTTTATTAATTATTTTACTACTTTGACTCACTTTGGCTCAAATTATTTGTGGTAGTAGTAAATTAAAATGACTGCAAATTATGTTGATGGCAACGGGTCGGGTCGGGTGCGGGTTTTACAAAACCCGATCCGAACCCGAACCCGATTCCAAATACCCGACCCGAACCTGAATAACCTTTCGGGTAGAAAGGTATACCCGAATCCGAACCCGACGGGTACCCGAAACCCGACGGGTATCAACATGACATACAGATATACTGATCAACTGCCAACGTCCAACGAGCAGTGACTCCGCCTACTACTGGTGAAAGAAAATTTAATGGAAATGCTGGACAAGTACTGGGGTATCTCTTGAAGGAAATTTTTTACTCAAATTCTTTAACTAGTCTAAGGGTAATGAGACTAATGTCAGCAGGCCAGCGTTCAGGGTAATGGTTGAAATCATACCAAAAGAAGTACAGACAAACCAAAAACTACCCATGGCAGCAGCAATTATGCAGTACAACGGGGATTTGGGATGGGCTGGATGGTTCATGGCTGGATGGCTCATGGCTGGATGGGCCGGATTGCATAGCATATAGCATTTCGGATACCCGGCGGGTACCCGTGGGTAATTTTCTAAACCCGAATGACCGAATCCGATCCGACTTATCACGGGTACCCGACCCGAAAAACCCACGGGTAAAAAATAGGACCCGAATTCGAACCCGACGGGTGCAGAACCCGCGGGTACCCGAACCCGCGGGTATGATTGCCACCCCTATCATTCACCGACCATGTGGCTAATTCTGTTCTTATTCCGTTTTTATAAAAGCATAAAATTGGTGTCATCTTATGTATTTTTTTAATGCACCTGGGAAATCATTTGCCTACCAGCTGATGCATGCTTGATTTGAAAGCATGCCAGATAACATTTCAGGTAGTCTAGTTAGCAGGCTCACAGTTCACTTCAGATAATTATTTTTATCAGCTTTTCTTGAACTATTAAAAGAGATTGTATCTTAGGATCTCAGTATTGTTATCTGTTTGCAGGACAGTGCCTTTGAAGGATCTGTTTTCACTCATGCTGATGTCAAACCAGGAATGGTAGTGAGAGCTAAGGTTGTCACTGTTGAGCCTTTCGGTGCAATTGTGCAGTTTTCCAGTGGTGTGAAAGCCCTTTGTCCGCTTCCGCACATGTCTGAGTTAGAACATGTTGTAAAGCCACCGAAGAAATTTAAGGTGCTATTGCCCTCTTTTAATCTCCATTGCTGATACCATGGAACTGCCGCATGATTAAGATTCATAATATGATTTGTGTTTGACACTTCATTTTTTTTTGCTTCTTCCATGTAGGTTGGAGCTGAACTACATTTCCGTGTATTGGGTTGCAAGTCCAAGAGAATAACACTGACATACAAGAGATCTCTGGTACCTTTACTGTGCTCTTACCCTGAAAATTTCTTTTATCCTATGAATTGTTGTATGTTTTATAGTGATGATGGAATATTATTCTTCACATTGTTCCTATTTCTTGTATAAACAAGAAGATCCAAGATAGACTGCAGCATTGCTTTGGTTGCCTGAGTGGGCATCCAACAATAAAATTAATGACGGATTTCTTTCAGGTCAAATCAAAACTTGATGTGTTGGCCTCATATGCTGATGCCAAGATTGGTTTAGTGACGCATGGATGGATTACTAAAATTGAAAAGCATGGTTGCTTTGTGAAATTTTACAACGGAGTTCAGGGTTTTGTTAGCAGGTTGATTTCTCAGTTTCTTACTTTTGAAATTCATCAGCTAGATGTTTTAACTGCAAAGGATTTTCTCCATGCTCCTTACCTTTTAATAGTAAAAACATGCTCTTTTCTCTTTAAGTGTGTACCTATGTTGAGTATAATAAATTCAAATTTTGTTTCATAATAAGTGTGAGCTTAATTTATCTTATAATGTTCTCGACAGCTACAACTGTTTTATTGAATTTGGTTCTGACATGTTTCCTTTCTCAATTCCTGGTGAATTTGTGCTAGATCTGAGCTTGGGCTAGAGCCAGGTACTGAAGCTGAAAGTGTTTTTCATGTTGGGCAAGTGGTCAAATGTAGAATTGTCAGTGTGGTACCTGCTTCAAGGAAAATAAATGTTAGTTTTGTCATATATCCTAATAGGTGAGTGCCCTCTGCCCTCCCTTGTTCTTTTGTTATTGTTTTGCTGCTTTCTTTTTCATACCCAGTTTTGTTTCACATGATGACGAGGAACTGGCGCGTTGATTTTTCTTTAAACTTTCTAAATTTTTATGAAGGTCATTGTTAATGCCGCTTCATGTCATCTTTATATTTTCTTTTAAAAATGTTTATTTGGTTCTGAAATATAATCATTCTTGATGGGGTGAGGTCCAGTGTATAAGCATCTGCTCATATGTATATATATAGTAAGATGATATGGTGGAGTGCAGTTTATGACATTTGAAATATTAGTCCTTGCTGAACAGAGTAATGCGGTTGGTTTAGTTTCTGCTGCATCTGTTGAAAGTCAAAACTAGGACATGTTGGAGTGGAGGAAAAATAAATGAATAACTTCTGTAGAATTTGAAACATGTTTCTTTCTTTTGTTACAAGCAGTTAGGGAGGAATTCATCGTCAGTCCACTTTTTTTGAGGCATGTTTGATTTGCTCAAAATTTTCCCTAGGCTAAGTCCATGGCACCAAATCACATCCTCTTGCAAGTTTCATGTCACACCTCTTTGTTTTATAATTCATCCTTTGCACAAAACAAAGATATGTAGCATCCTTCTCTCCCAAAACCAAGAAAATGACATACCGTTCTTGAAGTCTATCATTGGACTACGCTGCAAACAGTAGAATTGTCAGATGCTATTAAATATATTTATTTTAGTTATTTGTCTATTTGAAACTTGTGAGATTCCTTTTAGTGCGATAGCTCATTGATGAAACTTTTTGCATGTATGTGCTTTTTGTGTGTTATTCTTAAATGGGAGGCGTATTCTTAAATGCTCTAGAACTGTACAGTGTACACCTCTACCGCATGAGGCGGCAATTGTTCCTCGTTTCATTTCATTTTTCACTAGAGCTGTCTTTTTATTTAGCTTAGGTTTTTTCCAATACTTTCAATCCCCCTTTTGGCTACCGACCTGTGAACCTTTTTGGCCACCGACCTGGGAACCATCAAAATTCTAGCTTTTAACCAGAAAAAGGTTCTGGCTCTCTGCCTGGTTTCTGCCTGGACAATCTTCCTATTGTATAGCTTGACAATAAAAAAATCATAATTCTCTGACCATTCTGCGTTATTTTTTTTTCTCATGTAGGGTTATTCAATCTGACACCGCAAAGCTGGGTAGTATTGTCTCTGGTGTTGTGGAGCGACTTACTCCTGCAGCTGTTGTTGTGAGTGTAAACGGCTTCTCCAAGGGAACAATATTTAATGAACATTTGGCAGATCATCATGGTATATCCTCATCTTTTGTATTCTGTCATTTGCGAGTATGCACGTGCGCATGCAAAATCTCGTTCGTCTGTACATTCTTGCTGTTCTGTTGATTGTGCCCATTTTCCCCTTTCTCAATCAGGTCAAGCTGCTCAGTTGAAGAATTTGTTAAGGCCTGGCCATGAGTTCAAACAGCTTTTAGTTCTCGGTAAAGTCTTCAGAGTTCTAGCTCTTTCATTACTGAATTTATATCAACTAAATGACAAACTTTCCACCTGCTGCTCAGTTTCTGGGATTACAATGGTTAATATTTACAGTTATATATCAAGAATTTGAGCAGAGTTTTATCATGGCACCTGACAGTAAATTGGCTATACAGTGTTATGCATGGTGTGCTAGTATGTATGTAGTATGGCTCAGTCTGTCTATAGTCTGTTCCCTTCATCATTATGAACAATTTGTTGTTTACAAATCCTTTCTGATGCATTGTTGGTTTTTTTCATATGGACATTATTTCACAGGACTAATTATTGCTTTTCTCTTTTCAAAATCATGCTCTGCAGATATTGAAGGCCAAAATTTAATTCTTTCAGCTAAGCACTCACTTGTTAACAGCGCAAATGACATTCCATCAGAGATATCGCAAATGCATGCGGGAGCTGTATTTCATGTACAGTTCTTAATTTAATTTCACTAGGACTTTAATTGAGCAAGTCAGTTGACATTTCTTTCACTTTAGGGTTATGTTTGCAACACCATAGAAGCTGGTTGTTTTGTTCGCTTTCTTGGACATCTGACTGGCTTCTCTCCCAAGGATAAAGTAAGCATTTTCAGCTTTATCGTTCTCTTGTTAGTTTGAAAAGAAAGCCTAATATTTCTTGTTTCCTGAAGGCAGTTGATAAGCCGATAGGAAAGCCATCCGATGCGTTCTATGTTGGCCAATCGGTTCGGAGTCATATCCTCAATGTATATATTACACTTTTTGGTTGCTACTGTTGTGTTTTCACCCTTTGTTGTTTGCATTCATCTGAATGTTTGAACGGTTTTTATAGGTCAATGAGGAATCTGCCAGAGTGAAGCTTTCACTTCAACAGTCCTTGTGCTCTCCATCAGATTGTTCATTTCTTCAAGCCTATTTTCTTTTGGATCAGAAGGTCATAATCCAAAACTATTTACACCTTACTCCAAGTGGAAGAAAAATCTTATTTGAATGCTTCCTTGTGGCTGGTAGCAATTTGGGATTTGGGAAAGTAATCAATAAACGGTGTAGATGAGAACAATGATGGGTGGGCATATGAGGTGTAGGTCAAACCTGCAAGTGCAATCACTATTTCCTTGTAGAATCAGGTTTATCTAAAGTAAATAGCTAAAATTGCTACCTTTATTTGTACATTTTATATTCTAAAATAGTTGTATCAAATGTTTATGCCTTTATGTTTTAAGTAAGATCTATGGACTCGCATATACTCTTAAGAGAAAATTGGCACATGTTGAAATACTATGAGGGCATATTTGAGAGGGAAATCTAGTTTCTCACAATAATAAATATTACATGATTTTTAACTATTTGTGTGCTAGAAACAATTAAGGAGGCACAGACTACATGTTGGTCCACAGATGTAGGGTCAGGTGCTGGGTGCTATCATAACAATATTGTGATACTAAATTTCTAATGATTTTATGATCTGGATGGCGATCCTGCATCATGTTCGGGATCCTATGGTACACATGAGGATCCTAACAACTTTGTGTAACACATCATCTCCTATGTGCTCATGTTGAGTCCCTGTATCATTGCATAGGGATTGGCAATCATGTGCAGGCTCTGGGATGATCCGATCATGGGATACTTATAGCTTCCCTTGGGACACAAATGCTAACTTCGCATGGTCGAGACCTGATGAATCCACATCATTGCTTCTCTGCCCTATTTTGCACACTTCATTGAAACCAAATATCTTGCTTCTATACATGCTATAAGCCAGACATGTCAAAACTGTTGTTCACCTTTTCTTTGGTTATGTATGCTTCTGTTGTTTTCAAAATGTTAGGAGTGCCTTTTGTTATGTGTGTACACATGTATCAAATTGCTCATGCAGTTGTGCATACGTGTCAGCTGTAGCTGTATGTTTTCAAGTCATACAAGATTTTAGGACATAATGGTGTTTTGTTGTGGCTCTTCATAACCCCCGCATAAGTTTGACTTATCCAGCCCTGCTGATCACTCTGGATAACATCCAATCTGGTTCTCTAAATTTAGGCTTGTTTTGATCGAAATTATACCACCAGGATCTAGCTAACATCAAATTAAGGTTCAATATATATATCACAATATTTGAGAGTATTGGACTTAACTAATTTACTAGTTGATTTGCAGCTTTATGTTTCTGATACATATAACCTCATTCTGTAATGATGTTTTGATATGTAGACTTACAATTGATGGTTACCTTGGTTGTCTAGATTGCTGCATTGAAGTATTCAGGTCCTAGTAGTTCTTTTCATGATTGGGTGAAGGCTTTTGGCATTGGTAGCTTGGTCGAAGGCGACGTGGGAGCAATAGAAGAATATGGTGTTATCCTTAACTTCAAAGACCATCCAGATGTTGTTGGCCTAATTGAACATCATCAACGTAAGTAATCATTCTCTTTTGATGGCATATTAACTGTAACTGATTAGGATAATTCCAAAATTTCTCATTTCCTTTTTTGCAGTTGGTGGCAATACTGTAAAAGTGGGTTCTTCTGTGAAGGGTCTTGTTGTGGATTTATCTGATGGAGTTGTAAATTTATCCCTTAAACCAGAACTAGTTAGCAGTGCCAGCAATAATAGAACAAAGAAGGTAATGATAGCATATGCCTTCCGATACGGGATTCTCTGTAATGTACCTGTCTGTCTGGTTATGAATTGCTACTACCATTACCTTTTGATCACTTGTTAGTTGTTTGTGCAAAATTCCTGTGCATAGTTATGATTACTGAGATATTTCTTGCTATTCTGCCCTTCCTATCAGCAGCGCTAGTTAGAAACTGCGTACTTTGGCCTAAACTTTCAGTACTGTAGCTTAACTCTGGAACATGTCATCACCATTCTTCTCCAAATCTCAATTTGTATGGTGTTTTGGTTTTAATTCACCATATAAACATCTGCACGGTTAATCAATTTGCTAGTCTTCTAATGGTACCAATTTCTATTGCTTGGACGCCAACTTTTGATATCTCAGACTGGTTTGCACATTATAAGAACTGTAAGTTAGATTTCTTCGTTGCACTTCAGAAACGTCACATAGCTGCAGTTGAGGACTTGGAGCTTCAAGAGGAAGTGAATGCAATTGTGGAGATAGTCAAAGAGAGCTATGTGGTGTGCAAATTACTCTCCTCATCTGATCAATTTTTTAGTTGAATAAAAGATTGATTGCAGTTAATTTTTTCATTGTTTTGTTCAATCCAGGTTCTTTCTGTACCTGAGTATAATTATGCAATAGGTTTTGCACCACTGATGGATTACAACTCACAACTACTTCCTCACCATCCCTATGATAATGGACAATGGTAGTCTTGTGAATTTACTTCCGTATATTGCTTTGATTATTTACTACTTGTTAGATTGGTTGGAGATTGAGAGTCTCAGGGCTCTCCATGCTTGCTTGTATTTGTTCAGTTTATGTCATTTTTAGATAGCTATGATATCTAGAGTACCCCTACTGGGCATCAAGCTTTGAGATACCACTGAGGAAACTTTTTTAGCCTTTTTGTTTGTACTATACGCTAGAACATGTTATAATTTGTCTCTTGATTCAATTCGTTGATACATGTTACCCTTTTTAACATACTATGTCAATCTATTGTTGGGGCATGTGAGACATCTTGGGTTGTAAATGACACGAGATGAGTGAACCTAGCTAAGCTTCGTTGGGGCTCTACATTATCATGGTTTAACTCTGAAAACGAGCTCAAGCTCGAATCAGCTCAAGCCCAAACCCAGATTGGTTGAGCTCAGCAACAGGTTAACAATACAACAAAAATTTATTATCTGTGATCAAGACAAGCTTGAACCTGCCTTGAAGTAAGCTCGTTGCACTGTACATACTAAATGCTAAAATATGTAATTGAAGCCTAATCGAGAGGTTTTCAAGCTCAAGTGTTGGGCTGATCGTTGCTCGAGCCAAGCTCAAGCAGCTTTTGGAGGCCAAGCCCCTTTTTGCACCCTTAGACCCTTTCCTGGTAGAAATATTGGCGCAACCTAGTATGCCCATCTTTTCCTGGATGTATAATGTTCTGGATATTGTAATTTTGTTCATGGTTGTTAAGGCGACAAGGCGAGGCGAGGCGCCAGCCCGCCGCCTGGGCGCCTAGGCGAGGATTAGGCGAAGGTTAGAAAAAGAGAAAAAACAAGAGGAAAAAGAATAAATCTGGATTTTTCTCTCTTTTTCGGCCCAAGCCTATTTTCCTGGCCCAGTCCAGCTGCTTCCTTTGTTCCAAAACCTAGATCACCAGGGGCATTCATCACCATTTCTAGGCGACGGAAGCGCAGCGACCACTCCGCCCTGGCCCACTCCCGCTCCAACCACTCCGCCGCCGCGGCCTCCCTCGGCGCGTTCTTCTTCCCCGACCCGCACGACCTCTGCGAGTGTCACCTGGACGTCGTGCTCCTCGCCACCTCCATCCTCTCCACCGAGGCCGTCCTCCGCTCGCTCCCTGTGCACCGTCTCCGCCGCGACACCCTCTTCGCCGATGTCCTCTCCATCAAGGAGTTCCCCAGGAACCTCCGTCCTCTTCGCCGACGTCCTCTCCCTTCTCCTCCTCCCGCGCCGCGCCGTCGTCGCTGCCTCCTTTCCCCCCGGCCAGGCGAGGCGAGCTGCCATGGCGTGCCCGCTCCAGCGCCTGGACGCCTAGGCGACGCCTTAACATCAATGATTTTGTTGTTGTCATCACTGTTTATCTTTATATCTTGATCCTTTTAAAAAAAATAAAGAAACTAAATCAAAGGATAATTAGTCCTATTGATTCTTGTGCCTAATTAGTCCTATTGATGCTTGTGCATTTACTTAAGTAGTTTTGATTTTCAGTAGTTTTCTTGCAGTTGCTTGTTTTTGGTGTTAAAAGTTGATTATTGCTCCCCCTTTCTTTTGTGTATGCATGCAGTTACTGTTCTGAGTTATACTTTTATTTCCCTTTCTTATTTTGTCTGTGTTTTTGTTGAAGCATTACTGTTGTTGTTGGAAGTATCCCAAGTTCTGACCCTTCTGGAAGACTTATCTTACTCCCGAAAATGTCAGCCCGGGATTCCGGCCTCTCTAGTTCTAAAAGGAATAAGAAAAAATCAGACTACAAAGTTGGTTCACTTGTTGAAGCAGAGGTGCAATTATTTTTTTAGCAGCTCATATGATTGGTCATTATTTACTCTATATTTGCAAACTTCACTTATGAACCCTATTTTTCCTCAGATTATCGATATCAAGCCACTTGAACTTCTTTTGAAATTTGGTGCCAATATTCATGGAAGGATTCATATCACTGAGGTAAATGCTGGACTTTATTTGAAATGATTTTCTTATGGCTATGTCAATGATTGGTGATACATTTCTGATATGTTTCAGGTCCTTGAAGACGATTCGACTGAGTATCCTTTTAGTGAACTCAGAATTGGGCAAAAGGTCCATGCAAGAATTGTTGCAGAAGCTGAAAATTCAGGAAAGGGTGGCAAAAAATTCCAATGGGAACTATCTATTAGACCGTCTTTGCTTAAAAGTATGCTGTACTTGGAGTCTCTTCTATTTGTCTATTTCATAATACATAACAATCTCATATATATGTTATCACCGCTTGGTCCGCTTATCTTTAGTTTATCCATAGCTAAATTTTTGTATCTGCATGCTTCTATTCTCTGTTGTATAGTGTTTATATCTTTTCACTATTTTTATTCTTTGCTTGACTTAGTTTCCTGACTGTTGGATTATTTTTTTTACTGGAACCATTGAACAGGAGAGCTAGAAGAATTAGCTTCTTCTAAAGCAGAATTAAATAATTCAATTAATGACATCATCTGTGCTTATGTCGTCAAGGTGGATAGAGAATGGGTCTGGTTAACTGTATCAAGAAATGTTATGGCACATTTATTTATTCTTGATAGTTCAGCCGAGCCTCGCGAGTTAAAAGAGTTCCAACAGCGTTATAGTGTTGGCCAAGCAGTGAAAGGACGCGTTATTTGGGTGAACAGGGAGAAAAGGCTGTTGAGGCTGAAAGCACTTGATAGCCAAGGAATGCCCGAGAATATAGATGAAACACAAAAAACAGTCTCGCCAATTGCTGAACATACAAAGCAAGGAGATATCATTGGTGGACGCATTCAAAAGATTCTACCCGGTGTTGGTGGGCTTGTCATTCAGATTGGACCTCATCTTCATGGTAGGGTTCATTATACTGAAATTGTTGATTCGTGGGTGCCAGAACCCCTGTCTGGATTCCAGGAAGGTCAGTTTGTGAAGTGCAAGGTCCTGGCTGTAAGTCGCTCATCTGAAGGATATGTCCGTATTGACGTATCACTTCGCTCATCAATCATATGCACAAATTCTAACCACTCAAGAAGACTATCTGATGATTCGTAAGTGCTATAGCTCATGAAAAATATTTCTTCTGATATATAATAAATTAATGAACAACGATCTTTTATTTATGCTAAAGATGTTTCTTTATTTTCCCTAAAAATTCATATGGCGCAATTGTGTATTCCAAATGGACCTTATATATCAAGTATTAATTTGGGCCAGTGACAACTGCCTGTGGATGTGGGGGCTTGGGCAGAGATTGTTTTTTCGGAAAACCAAATCCCAACACAATCCCCCACATAGAAACAGCGTGTTAGAACTGTCCTAAAATATTATGTCTACCGGTTTATGTGTGCCATCTTTGGTTTGTAGGGAAACTTGTACCCCCCGTTTTGAGAAGATCAATGATCTGTGCCCCGGCAAAGAGGTTAAGGTATCTTCTTTTCATCTTTTAGTCATTTGTTTTTGTTTGAAGAATTTGAATTTTGAAATATGAACCCAAAGTAGTGTATGAATAAGACATACATCTTATCATTCGGGCACTATCTAAAAGATATTGGATTATCATTCCTGAAAATCCAAGCATGTGCTTTTATCCATACAAAATCTGTAAATAGTGTTGGTGGGAATCTTCATACAACATTTTGTAATGAAAACATGAGGTGAATTCTCTATAAGATATTATACTAGGAGGACAAACTGCCTTTTTTTGTCTTGTCCAAGGGATACATGCCACCTGTTAAAGAAACACGCATAAGTGATTTATAAGATATTATATTTTGGTTTCACACTTCAAAATTTCATTATTGAAAAACGACATTGCATGCTTTGCCTTAATATTTTGCGCGATGGGCATGTAACTGACCAGAAATTGTTGCCAATGTAGTGTGCAGAAGAACTGAAGTTAGTTTTTCGACTGACCTGGCTATTTGATATTTAAAGTTGTGGTTTGTACCTACCAGTATAAAGTGTATTCTCTATATGGTGGAATAACGTGATGTGCTGCTAACATTGTAGGGCTATGTGAAGAATGTGAATTCCAAAGGATGTTTCATTGTGCTGTCTCGAATGATTGAGGCTAGGATAATTTTATCAAATTTATCAGATGAGTATGTTGAAAATCCTCAGAAGGATTTCCCGGTTGGAATGCTTGTGCATGGAAGGTGAGATCTTACCATTTACGAATGCACGTATAAACTACAAAGGTCTTCTCTCATGAATCTAATGGAAATATCATGCAGGATCTTGTCTGCAGAACCACTATCAGGGAAAGTTGAGGTATCACTTAAGAAGAGCACTGCTAGCAAATCAAAAAAGTCGGATGACATTAGTTATAGTGATCTGCATGTCGGTGACATCATTGATGGTCAAGTTAGGCGGGTTGAATCCTATGGATTATTTGTGACAATTCAGAACAGCGAATTGGTATATGTTGTTCTTTAGACTCCACAAATATTTGAAGTCAGTAATTAATGTCTTATAAGTCTTCTTTATGTAGGTGGGCTTGTGTCATGTATCAGAACTTTCTGATGAACCAGTCCTTGATATTAACTCTTGCCACAAAGCTGGCAATATGGTTAAAGCCAAAATTTTAAAGGCAAGTTTTATCTGTTGTCAGAGCGGTCTTTTGTCATTATGTGTGTGTTAAAAATCCACTTCCTTTCTTTTTACATTCAGATTGATGAGAAACGACATCGAGTATCCCTTGGAATGAAGAAATCTTACTTTGACTCTGATCTGACTGATGGTACAAATGATGATGATAATGAAAGGGTTCCTATGGACATCAGTCATAACCCTGAGATGGCCGGAGATTTGAACAAGGCCTTAGTTCTTCCTGAACCAGAATCCAGGGGTTCTGTTTTGCCACTTCAGGTCTCGTTGGACGAATCTGAATGTTCTGACCAAGAGGATGATAACAAAGGTCATGAAATTGCTAATGGAACTGAAGCAAATGTTAAAAAGAGTGAGAAACGGTTAAAGGAGAAGGCGAGGAAACAAAGGTTTCCACACATTTGATTTATATTTTATGTCCTTGTACCATCAACATAGGCATCCTGACTTTTACATCCTCACATCCTGTATTTTTTTTTTCAGGGAAATAGAAATCAATGCCTTGGAGGAAAGGGCCTTACAGAAACATATACCGCAGACTTCAGATGAATTCGAGAAGTTGGTCAGGAGCTCTCCGAATAGTAGCTTCGTCTGGATAAAGTATATGGCATTTTTGTTAGAGCTTGCAGATGTTGAGAAAGCACGTGCAGTAGCTGAAAGGTACATCTACAGTACAAGAATCGTTGTTTTAGATATTGTTCCTAATAAATATGTGGTGTTAGCAAGTCTTCCCAGTGGTTATATGATAAAAAATCATCTTGGTGATGCTAGGAAGTTTTGGTGATGCAGCTTTGATTTTTAATACATGAAAATTTCAAAAATGCATCGTTTTTTTCAAGCTTTTTTGCCCTGCGTTGCATGCATTTTTATCTTGTACAATTGTCCCTCATGTTCATTAGGGCTTTAAGAACAATAAACATCAGAGAAGAGGAGGAGAAACTCAATGTTTGGGTAGCATATTGTAATCTGGAAAATGAATATGGAAGTCCACGGGAGGTAAATCGAAAATGACACAAATTTAAGTTTCTTTTTGCTGTTCCAGTTGATACCGATTCACTGTTGGTATATACCAGGATGCTGTCAAGAAGATATTCCAAAGAGCCTTGCCGTATTGTGATCCCAAAAAATTGCACTTGGCTCTTCTTGCAATGTATGAGAGGACTGAACAGCACAAACTGGTAGATGAACTTCTCGATAGAATGACCAAACGATTCAAAACTTCCTGCAAGGTTAGTTTATCACTTTCCTGTTTGCATCTGGAGCAAATTTATGAATTTTGTGATGTAAATGTAGGTCTAGTCACGCCGCATTCAATTTTCTCTCACGCAACACAGGATGTGACAAATTTTTGACTTTTGTGATGTAACTGTAGATCTGGTTACGCCGCATTCAATTTTCTCTCATGCAACACAAGGATGTGGAATACATCAAATCTATCGTAAACCGTGCACTTCTAAGTCTGCCACAGAGCAAGCGTATAAAGTTCCTCTCACAAACTGCTATCATAGAGTTCAAGTGTGGGGTGCCTGAGGAAGGGAGATCTAGATTTGAGCTGATCTTACGGGAGTACCCAAAAAGAACAGATCTTTGGAGTGTTTACCTAGACCAAGTAATATTGCATTTGTAAACTGTCATCTGTAATTTTTATTCCTTCAAATGATGCAATTTCATTGACAGGCATGATCTTTGTAGGAAATTCGCCTTGGTGACACTGAAGTTATACGGGCATTATTTGATAGGGTGACATGCCTTAGTCTTCCTCCAAAAAAGATGAAGGTTTGGCTCATTCTCAGTGTAGTTTTACTGCCATTGAGTAGTATTTCAACAAATACATGCATAAAATTCAATCACATTTATTCTTGTCATGCATCTACAGCTCCTGGTGTACTTGATTCTGAATTAGCAAACTAAACTCCTGGTGTACTTGATTCTGAATTAGCAAACTACAGGGTTTACCCATTTTTTTTTTCTCTTTTTTATTTCTAAGGATTATAAATCTTTGCTGAGATGGCAGGGTTAGTACTTGTTTCGATTAGTTGGGTTGAGCTCAAGCTTGAACTATAACATATCTCTTACCGTTCTCTGTTCTTTCCCCCGTAAGACGGGATTTCCTGAATTGATGTTTGGATAGATTGTTAATTGTTTTACTGAGGACTCTACCTGATATCTGTAGCAAACTACAGGGTTTACCCATTTTTTCTCTTTTTTATTTCCAAGGATTATAAATCATTGCTGAGATGGCAGGGTTGGTACTTGTTTCGATTAGTTGGGTTGAGCTCAAGCTTGAACTATAGCAGATCTCTTACCGTTCTCTGTTCTTTCCCCCATAAGACGGGATTTCCTGAATTGATGTTTGGATAGATTGTTAATTGTTTTACTGAGGACTCTACCTGATATCCGTCCATTGAGAATAGTATCTGTGATTCTTGATATTGTTACTTTGTAAATTCCTTCATGTTTAGCGTCTTGATGGGTTCTTTTTATCTCAACTGTTTCAAGGAAAGCGGTACTAGCATTACTTGTGTTAATCTTAGTTTCTTCATACCATGCTCAACTTATTGCAGTTTTTGTTCAAGAAATACCTGGAATACGAGAAGTCCCAGCACGATGAAGAAAGAATTGAGCACGTGAAGCTGAAGGCATTGGAGTACGTTCAGAGTTCACTAGCCTGATGCCAAAGACACCCCTGAACTTTACGCCAGGTGCTGCGGCTGCTGCCTCTGCTTCTGCAGTGTGCAAGAGTGGGTGCTGGAGTAGTTGCTTCTGCAAGCGCGAATGGTGATCCGCAATCGGGAGTGATCGCCCTTGGTATGCTGCCGAGGATCTGTATTAACAGTTTTTTGCTCATATGATGGCATCGTGTCAAAAACTATGGAGAAATGCCAGTTGTAGATCGGATGCATCTGATGTGCTGCAGCTTGTATGCAGTTGGCATGCCTCCGCCGATTTTGTGTTACTACACTAGGGTGATATAAGCATTAATGAGCAGGTGTGAGTACGAACTTTGTTAATGGAAAATGCAGGTCGTTCAGTTTTCTTGGTAACTTTGGAAGTATTAGAATCTTCACCACAATATCCCCGTCCTAACCTGTCCCTGGTATGGAGATTATTAAAAACATTTCTCTAAAAAGAGAGATGATCATGTCTGACAGCCGAATTTTTGTAAGAGAATTAAGCCTGTGCGCTGTGGAGCTTGTTTGCCTTCTGCGTTTGCAACGGCAACACGATCGGGAGTTGGGAGTACTCCCGTCCTTCAGCTCAGCTCAACAGTGGAATAAGCGCGTCAGGTCCGGAGGGAGACTTGTTTATAGAATAATGGAAAAGGAAGCCTGTATTTGCTCAAATTTTCACATTAATTGGTGAAAAAGACAAGGGAAATTTCTTGAACAAAAACTGTGCATCTGTCATGGTCGCGCCTCTGTGCACTACCTCCTCCAAGCGGCAATAAAGTAGCAGCAACAACGCCTATGGGCGAACCTAGGTGGGGTGCTACGTATGCACCGGCACAAGATATGTAAAACATCATGACATCATATCTTTAATAGATCAAATTTGTTGATTGAATTGATTCCGATTTTGATGGTTTAGGATTTGTGAGACCTTAGAACAATTTGTATTGTACTATTAGCAAATTTCATATATATATAGACACACACACACGTTGAATTTACGATGTTCCATATGAGGTCCTTTCTTTTATGATACAGTATACTATAAAAGAAGGGTTCTAATGTGTTTTCTGTGCTAATTTCGTGATCAGTAGCTAGCACGCACATGCACAAATTGAGATCACGACTATACATAATATTCTTATTATTGCGAAAACTATTTATATAACATAGTCTTACAATTCAGAGTAATATTACAACGGAAAGAAACAAAAGTCTTGTAGTGTGTCCATCCAACCCTAAGGCAACGGATAAGGTAAATCTTAGATAACTCATTGCCGTTATCCCATAACCTGCATCAAGACGTGTATCCTCAGGTGTTTTATCTCGTTACCTAAAAACAACATAATAGCAAGGTTGAGTACTGTTAGACATAATTGCATGACCCCCTACGCCATGCATGCTACCGGACAGGCAACAGTGTCATGCACGACACCTAAACTCTGTATTTGGCTAATTGGATATATTAGGCATGACTAGGATTAGTTGCAATTGTTGTTATCTCTTCCTTGATTGTAATCCCTATTTATATGCCGGTTTGGCCAATACATGATTCATTGCGTGAGATTATTCCGCTTTCATGGTATCAGATAGAGTTACCCTGTGACCTAAACACTTCCGCATCTACTCCTACCGCCGCCGTCTTCATGGCCGGTGTCGATCGAATCGACTCGCTGCGCCAGAGGTTGCAGACCTCCGTCTTCTTTGCTCAGCCATACTGGAGGATCAGCGTGCCACCAACGATGCCCAACGGCGCGCTGCTGCCGAGGCTGACGCCGAGCGTCGCCACCTGGACACCGAGCGCGAGGAAGCCGAGCGCTGTCGTCTCGAGGCCGAGGCCGAGGCCCTCCTCATCGTCAACCTCCACGCACAGGCGGTCGCCCTCACCAACATCCGGGCTCTCGTGCCCATGCTCCTTGAGGTCGGCTCCACCTCGTACCCCAAATGGCGCGGCCTCCACCTCATCACCCTCGGGAAGTACGCCCTCACCGAGCACGTCCTCTCCGACGATGTTCACCCCGACATCGCGCCTTGGCGTCGCATGGACTGTGTTGTGATCTCCTGGATTTTTGGCACCATCTCCGCCAATCTTCTTGAGATCGTCATGACCTCCAGCGACCCTAATCATCAGCCGACCAGTCGGGACGTTTGGCTCGCTCTCGAAGACATGTTCCTCGGCAACAAGGAAACTCGCGCCATGCTTCTCGACACGGAGTTCCGCACCTTTGCGCAAGGTGATCTCACCATCTCCGATTACTGTCGCAAACTTAAATCCATGGCAGATCAACTCGGCAGCTTGGGCGAGCATGTTCTCGATCGGACCCTTGTTTTGGCTACGCTGCGTGGTCTCAACGACCGGTTTATGCACATGGCGTCTTTCCTCAAGCGCCAAAAGCCATTCCCGTCGTTCGATGACGTCCGCAACGATCTCCTCCTTGAGGAGCTCACCCTCAACGACAAAGCCGCCACCCCTTCCACAGCTCTCGTCGCTGCCGGTGTGCTCGGTTCCTCCCCAGGTGTTCCACACAACGGCGCCCAATCTGCCGGCCGTAGCACGCTCGGGCCCCCTGGTGTAGTGCCTGGCGCCTCTGTCGGTCAGCCGAACGGTGCGCGTGGTCCACCGGCCGCTACCTCCATGGCCACTACTGGCGGCAATCGCCAGAACAACCGTCGCCGACGCAATAACCGTGGCAATGGCAGTGGTGCTCCTGGCGCACAAGGCGGGTGGCCCCTGTCGTTCTTCAACCCATGAACTGGCACCGTGCAGGTCTGGCCTGCTAGTGCGCCTCGTCTTCCCAGCACACCTGCGCCCCGTTCTCCGTCGGCGGCGCCGCAGGCTTTTGTCGCGCAAGCCGGTTTCCCTGGCGTCTCTGGTGTTCCCGGCTACCATGCGTTCTACGCCGGCTTCCCTGGCATCTCTGCTGTCCCCTGCACTGCACCGCCCAACATCGCGCCATGCTCAGTGCCCTCCTTCCAGACTGGCAACCCGAGCGCCCCGGGCAGCCCTGGCGTTTTTGCAGGCTGGGACCACTTCAGTACCATGCAGATGACGCCCCCATCAACCCCCACCTGGTACATGGATTCTGGAGCTAGTAACCATCTAACGTCAGACGCCGGTAATCTCTCTTCCTCCCATTCTTCTTCCTCTCTTTTTCCTTCCAATATCATAGTTGGCAACGGTTCCTTGATTCCCATCACCTCCACCGGTTCCACACAATTACCTACTGAACATGGCCCTTTCACACTACAGAACGTGTTGGTTACACCTCAAATCATTAAGAATCTCATTTCCGTTCGTCGTTTTACCATTGATAACAACTGTTCTGTCGAGTTTGACCCTTTTGGCCTTTCTGTGAAGGACCTTCGCACCAAGACCGTGATCGCCAGGTGCAATAGCACCGGTGATCTTTACCCGTTGCTGCCGCCATCTACCAGTCCCCAAGCCTTGCTTGTCACTTCTTCGCTTTGGCATCGTCGTCTCGGGCACCTCGGCACTGAAGCTCTCCACCATCTTGTTCACTCTACTACTATTTCTTGTACTCATGGCACTAGTGATAATAATCTTTGTCATGCTTGCCAACTGGGCAGACATACACGTTTACCTTTTTCCTCATCTACCCCTCGCGCCACTCAAAAATTTGCTGTTATTCACTGTGACCTTTGGACCTCACCTGTCGCTAGTGTCTCTGGTTACAAATATTATTTGGTGATTCTCGATGATTGCTCCCACTTTTTTTGGACATTTCCCCTACATCTCAAGTCGGACACCTTTTCCACCTTGTCTCACTTTTTTGCGTATGTCAAAACACAATTTGGCATTACCATAAAATCAATTCAGTGTGATAATGGTCGCGAATTTGACAACGCCTCAGCTCGCTCGTTCTTTCTTACCCACGGCGTCACTCTTCGCATGTCGTGCCCCTACACTTTCCAACAGAACGGCAAAGCCGAGCGCGCCATTCGTACCATTAACAACGTCATCCGCTCACTCCTCTTTGAAGCCAGCATGCCACCACGGTTTTGGGCGGAAGCTCTCCACACTGCCACCTATCTCATCAATCGCCACCCCACCAAAACCCTCCAGTTCTCTACTCCATACCATGTCCTCCATTGTTCCCCCCCTAACTACTCCCACCTTCGAGTTTTTGGCTGTCGTTGTTACCCCAACCTCTCTGCCACCGTTGCCAACAAACTCTCACCGCGCTCCACGCTGTGCGTATTCCTTGGTTACTCGGCCGAGCACAAAGGTTACCGATGCCTTGACTTGAGCTCTAATCGGGTCATCATCTCTCGTCACATCACTTTCGACGAGACCTCATTCCCTTTTGCCGACACAGCTGCTTCACCCACCACGTCGGCTCCCGTTACTAATCTTGATTTTCTTTTCGACATGGATCACTCTCCGCTGCCCATTGGGTCTCAGCTTTCTGCAGGTACACCTCGGTCTGGCTCTGCTGCCCCCGCTGGCCATGTGTCACGGGTTGCTGCCAGCAGCGTCGGCCCGGACTCACCGATGGATTTCTTGCCCAGCCCACCGCATAGAGTTGCTGCGCATGCCCCTGACATGGCCCTGCCTGATGCCAGCTCCTCGCGCGTTGCCCCTGACATGGCTGACGCCAGCTCCCCGCGCGGCGTTGGATCTGGCTCCACTTCACCTGGCTCTGTTGGCGTCCGGCTGCTGCCTCCGCTCAACCCGGTGGTTTCCCGGCTGCTCCACACCACGAGCCGAACTCCGCTCTGGCCCCCGCTGCGACTAGCCGCACAGGCACCCCTCCTCTGGTGGTTCCCATTTCTCCAGTGGCTAATGCACATCGTATGACCACTCGGGGGAAAACTGGTTTTCGCTTGCCAGCCGCTCGGATGAATCTCCACGCCACAGTGCTCTCGCCAATTCCCAAGACTTACCGTGGCGCCCTCGCTGATCCCAACTGGCGCGCCGCCATGACCGAGGAATTCACTGCTCTTCAAGCCAATCACACTTGGGATCTTGTTTCCCCCCGTACGGTGTAAATATTGTAACTGGCAAATGAGTTTTTCGTCACAAGTTGCATCCTGATGGATCTCTTGATCGCTACAAGGCTCGTTGGGTTCTCCGTGGCTTCACTCAGTGACCTGGTATTGATTATGATGAGACTTTCAGCCCCGTGGTCAAGCCTGCTACTATCCGGATAGTCCTCACTTTGGCTCTCTCTCGCGATTGACCAGTTCGTCAGCTTGATGTGAAGAACGCTTTCCTTCATGGCACTCTCTCTGAGATAGTTTACTGTGTGCAACCTTCTGGATTTGTTGATTCTGATCATCCTGAATACGTCTGCCGCCTCAACAAGTCTCTTTATGGCCTTAAGCAGGCGCCTCGTGCTTGGTTCAGCCGGTTTACCAAGCATCTTCTCTCGTTGGGATTTGTCGAAGCCAAATCTGATACATCATTGTTCATCTTTCGTCGTGGAACCGACACTGTTTACTTGCTGCTCTATGTTGATGATATTGTCCTCACCGCTTCTTCAGATGCTCTCCTTCGCCGTACCATTACGGCTCTTCAACAGGAGTTCTCCATGAAGGACCTCGGACCCCTGCATCACTTCTTGGGATTGTCCGTGACCAGACAAAGTGACTCCATGCATCTCTCCCAGCGTCATTACATTCTGGAGATTCTCGAGCGTGCTGGCATGTCTGATTGCAAACCTTGCAGCACCCCCATTGACACACATTCGAAACTTTCAGCTGCTGGTGATCCTGTCCCTGATGCCACTGACTATCGCAGCCTCGCTGGAGCTTTGCAGTACCTCACATTTACTCGTCCTGGCATTGCTTATGCAGTTCAGCAGGTCTGTTTGTTCATGCATGACCCTCAGGTTCCGCACCTCGCACTGCTTAAGCGTATTCTTCGCTATCTTCGTAGCACTATTGATCATGGCCTTATTCTCCATCGGACCTCCCCAGCTTCTCTAGTTGTCTATACAGATGCTGACTGGGCAGGCTGTCCTGATACTCGGAAGTCCACTTCAGGTTACGGCGTTTTTCTTGGTGATAACCTCATCTCCTGGTCGTCCAAACGTCAACAGACCGTGTCACGCTCCAGTGCAGAGGCTGAATATCGTGCTGTCGCCAATGGCGTTGCTGAGGCCACTTGGCTCCGCCAGCTGTTGGTGGAACTTCACTCTCCTCTTGATCGGGCTACCTTGGTGTATTGTGACAACATCAACACAGTGTATCTCTCCACCAATCCGGTTCAGCATCAGCGGACCAAGCATGTGGAGATCGACCTACACTTTGTTCGCGAGCGTGTTGCCCTTGGCCAAGTCCGCGTTCTCCATGTTCCTACATCCACACAATATGCGGACATCTTCACCAAGGGACTTCCGACATCCGTCTTCACAGAATTTCGATCCAGTCTCAACGTTCAACCTGCTACCGTTTCGACTGCGGGGGAGTGTTAGACATAATTGCATGACCCCCCTGCGCCATGCATGCTACCGGACAGGCAACAGTGTCATGCACGGCACCTAAACTCTGTATTTGGTTAATTGGATATATTAGGCATGACTAGGATTAGTTGCAATTGTTGTTATCTCTTCCTTGATTGTAATCCCTATTTATATGCCGGTTTGGCCAATACATGATTCATTGCGTGAGATTATTCCGCTTTCAAGTACATTGCGTACTCAGCAAAACTTGAAGTGTTTGCAAACCTAGAATATATGCAAGCTGTAACAACAAGCTGGCTATCATGGTTATTTTGCATGGAACCAAATTAAATTGTAAATATTGAATAATAGATTGAAAGCGAAACTTTGTAAAACCAACTTAACAGATATATGAAAATAACAAATGTGTAAGTATAGATGTAACAGCTCATGGTGTGTAGCAATTCGTCTATCCCGTGTCATTATATGGCATAAAAGTAAGATTTGCCAACACATGACACAACAGCTGAAACAATCTTGCATTGGCGAAGCACTGAATCATCTATGGGGTAAACTCACCAATACCAAAATTTACCATTTTATGAAAATATCAAAACGTCTAACTATGTGATGACTTTACCAAATACTCATGACCACGAGTGCGGCTAATTCATTAGTTTTAACTCTGCAGATGTGTACTGCTTTACCCACAAGGAATGATCAAATCTTTTTGCAACGTTATTAGCACACTTCATTTGGTGTGTTGCAGAGAGATCATACATAACTATTACATTACTTAATCTTAATTTTGCACCAGCCTGGTGACAACAAACCCTTACTATGGTGATAGAATATATTTGTACACAGTACGACGAACGGTTTCACATCCCGACGTCCCACTTCTCTCCATAGTAAGGCGTACACCATTGCATTGGTATGTGTTTGATCCACACCTCTGTGTGGACACCCCTACGAGCAATCCATACGTAACAACCCATGCTTCTTCAACCTTCTAATATGCAAAGCTAGTTTGAAGTAACTTATTAAGTTAAGGTCATCCCATATCAGTCCTTATGGTTGTACAATTATCTTAGCACGAAAACAACATCATAGCTCAGCCCTTAAGTTGACTCGGGTGACAAATCTCACCCTATCTACGTGCATGTTATATGCACTTCCAGCTATTGCCAATAATCGCCACCGTCAAAATCATAGTTTTATTTCCATAAAGAAAATACCATTGATCACAACTTTTCAACATGTCCAACATTAATGTTCATCATGTTAACATTTAAATTCAATACAAACAGTATAACCAATTGTTTGTATTCCCAATCTAAAGCATGGTTAAACGTATGCAATTATAAACGAATATACCCATTTCACACTTTCTTGTGTTCATCCATGATCTAGGGTTTTCAAGGTTCACATGTTAATATTGATTATGGAAATCTTGCCAACGAAGGTTATATCTACCAGTACCCACAAAATAGTAAATAGTATGAAACATAGCGTATGCATGAAACATTTGACAAAGCATTTTTGAAAAGCTGGGATCAATATGATTAAAGGGGCTTGCCTTGCTTTTTGTTGTAGTCAACAAAGTCAGAGTTGTCATCGAGTTCAAAATCAAGCTCATTAATAGTAGTGTCTGTTACGTCGGGTTCTACATGTCGTATCACGAGAACATAGCAAATACAAACTTTAATAAGAGCAAAAAGAATACAGATAGGATGGTCTTGCTGTACTACATGTGTTAGTGTTTATCTGTGATATTCTAATCACTTTCTAATATCATGTATGTCTAAGTTTACGTTATAAATGGCTAGACTTCATTTTAGGTTTGCGACTACAATTTACATAGATAGGTAACCGTTTTTGTAACATTAGTAGGTCTTGACCCTAGAAGCATCTTGAAACTGATTTTATATGTTTTTTAACTTTCATTGATATTTTAGTTTCTACGCACATTATGATTATCATATGACTCACTCTTTTTGAATCAGACTAGATACATATCTATGAAAAAAAAATTAAGCTTGGATCATCTATGCTGAGCTTTGGCCCATTAGCATCCTTACATGGAAGTCGATTGCAACGCAACGGCTAGCTAGCGCTGAATACTCGGCACTTGCCATGATCTGCTCCGTCTAGCATCTTGCCCCTTCCACCACCTCCCACGAGCGACGGCAGGGTACGAAGTTGATGCACACAACCTACACACACGTGCTTACCCCGTGCACACATGTGGCTTCGTTTGGTTCAAGGTTAAGAGGTGGTTTAGGCGTTTAACCCGCCAAACATTCTTAGATTAGGGAGGATTAACTTAAGCTGGTCAAAGTCTTTTAGCCATCCTAACCTAGGATTAAGTTAGAGCTCTTTTACGGTTCACAATATTGAATATTAGCCGTTCATTCTATCTGATCTAATGGCTCAGATTAGTTAGGATTTAGTTATACTTTCTATTGTAGTATTGGTAGTAGAATTCGTATGAGGGGTAGTAGTGTAATTCCTAAGGGGAAATTCTCTCAGATCGATCGATGTGGCCATTGTCGCCGAAGCATGGAAGCTTGCAAAATGCTCTGCAGCGTCCAAGGCATCGCCGAGTTACCAGTGCTGCATTCTCTTCCTTCAGCTAAGGCCAAGAAAAAGGCCATATCATTCAGAGGGGTCAGTACCAAATGCGGCCAGTATGAAGGAGCCGTCGTCGTCGTCGTCGGGAGGTGGAGCGGCCTGACACCGTGCCTGCAGGCCGCATCTTTCTCCCTCGCCAATGCGCAAGCCGCCATCCTGGAGGCAGACGACAACGTTGAGCCGCTGGAGCGCGTCAAGAAGGACAGGAAGAAGCGGCTCCAGAAGCAGGGCATCATCAACTCCTCAGTTGCCGAGATAGGTCAGTTCATTAGAATGCCTAGTTCATGTAGTTTGTCTTGTCAATAATTGGTTAACCTGTCAAGCTCTGCATATGATAGCAGCAATAATACTATAGTTTAATAATCACAATTTACAAACCATGGGATATTTGCAAGACCTCATCTACAAGCTGAGCAAGATAGGGCAGGCCATTGACAAGAATCAGATCCTACTGCAATCATTGTCCTAGGCCCAAACTCTAATGCTCGGTGGGTGCAGAACATCAATGCAGCTTTCTCCAAGTTAAGCTAACCGCAGACACAAGTTTTTTGTTTCCTCTTCATCCCGGTTGATTTGCTTCTCTTCGATTTACATGAAGACTCTGATTCCCTTCTTAAGTACATTTGTTTATTTGTTTCAATCACTGCATATATTACAGTTTATAATTAGCCCAAGCCCGGAGGAGAAGAATGTGGTTGATAGGTTCAATTCCTCGTTGGCCTCCTTGTTTACATCAGGTACATATATACGAGCTTATTTGCTCCTCTTTGTATTTGGACTTAATGAGTTAGCTAGAGATTTTAGCTATCCATTCTTGTGCCAATCTGAACCTGATACATCTCACATATCATCCTCTTTGTTGTAGTGAACAAGCGTGATGTTGAGCTAGCCATCCAAATCTGAGTTTGTGTCGCCCACGACAACGTTAGAGAAATGTATTGCGTTGGCCGAGTTGGGTGGCCAAATCAAAGGCTTCTGATACCAATGAATTAGCTGACAAAGTGACGACGTACGTACGCGAGTAGATGGATCATGTTTTCCTTAAGCACTGGCCTATAGTGTCTCGAGGCCAGCGATAGATGAATAAGGAGGTCAACGATGGGAAAAAATAGAGATCCAATGTCCATAATACCCTTGAGAATATACAGTTATACAATTATATCTGATTTCTACTGCTGCTATTTACTAGCAATATTATCCACCGTAAAATTTCTCTTAACTAACAAATTCGGTGGAATAAACCAACTCAGCACAGCTCAGCCTCAGGATTAAGTTAACCCAAGCACAGCTCAGCCTCAGGATTAAGTTAACCCACCACATCGATGGAATAAACTAACTCAGCCTCATAAATTATGTTTTCCTAATGCTGACCCATCGAATCTATCCAAATACTACCTATATTACAATCGGGAGAAAGGACGCGTAGCCAGCCCCTCCACGCGTCCCACCCCCCTCTCTCCTCTTTTTGCAAAAAAATCCTTTCGATTCTTGAAATTACGGATAGGTCCTTTTAATTTGCGTAGGGGTCTTTTGCGATTTTCTGTAGGGGAGGGGGATTTTTTTCCCCGGTTCGCGTTTACGCCCCTCGTTCGCCGTTTTACAGAAAGAGCCTACAATTAAATACGAATCGCGAACGAGCTCTTTTATAGTTTTTCAAAATAGCGAGCAGGTTTAAAATCATAACAAATAGGTCCCTGCACTTTACGTTCAGGTCCTTTCTCCGTTTTGCTAGAAAAAATATTTTGTGGTCCATTTTTTCTCCGGAGCATGGGAAAAATGTTTTCGTTAGCCGTTTTTCCTAAAAAAATGTATTCAAGTCTTTTCTCTGTTTTGCCCGGAAAAAATGTTTTCGTTGTCCGTTTTTTCTCCGGAGCATGGGAAAAATGTTTTCGTTGTCCGTTTTTCCTCAAACAAAAAATGGGAATTCGTTTTTCGTTCGACTTTTCTCCGTTTTTGTTGGAAAGAATAATTTCGTTGTTCGCTTTTTCTCCGGAGCATGGGAAAAATGTTTTCGATGACCGTTTTCCCTCAGAAAAAATGCTAATTCGTTTTTCGTTCGTCGTTTCTCCGTTTTTGTTGGAAATTTTTTTTTCGTTGTCCGTTTTTTCTTCGAATCCCAGGGAAAATGTTTTCGCAGTCCATTTTCCCTAAAAAAACACAAATCTATTTTCCGCACGCGCACGCGGCGTGCGTCGCTTTTGTGTTTTCGTGGTCCATTTTTTCTGAAAGTTATTTTTCGTTCGCGCACGACGTGTTCGTAGTCCGTTTTTTTCCCAAAAAATTCCTTTGTTTTTCCCGAAAAATATTTTCGTGGTCCGTTTTTTCTCCGAAAAAATAACACATTTTTTCCCATCCGTTTGCGCGGCGTGCCGCCGCGCTCACTTTCCTAGTAGTAATTTAGATCAATGAGGTTGGTTGCCGAACACAAAACTTGAGTTAAGCTAAGCTAGCTGTGTTAAGCAGGTTGGCTAGCTAACCCGATTATCTTGAGTTCTTTTACAGTGCACAACAATGAATATGGACCGTTCATTGCTTTTAATGCAAAGGTTAAAAATAGATTAAATCAAGTTATACTACCATGTGTAGTATGTGTAGTAGAATGTGAGGAGGGGTAGAAAGGTAAAAAATTTCAATACAGCGGATGGGTAAAACGGTAAATGAATTTTTTCACCCACCCGAAGCCCATTTCTTCATCCCCACCGGAAGCCCTCCCTCCGTCAGTGCATCGCGCGTCGGAGGACCTCGACGACTCGCTAAAATTACATTAATACCCTTTTAAAATGTAATATTTTTATTTATAAAAGTCCATAATACCCCACCAAATCAATAATTAGATCTAATTTATACTACTGTAATATACTACAAGTATAACCCACCTTGATGGGCCCTGCACGCGCATCAGGGTACCATCCATCTCGCCAGTCCCTGCCAAGCCCCCTTGAGCGGGGACTTGCTGCGAGCTCATCGCAATTTCCTCTTCGGGCTCGGGTTGTTCGTCCGCATTGACCCCCATGTCCTCCTCCTGGGCTCGGCTCGTCCCTGCCTCCCCAGCGGGGGTGCGAGGGACCAGCTTCACGTGAACACCTAGTGCGAACCCTTCCTGTGCGGCCTTCTCCATGTAGAACTGCCAGGCACTCGTTCTACGGAGCTCGAATAGGCTGTACACGTAAAGCAAGCTATTTGGCACTACATGGGGCCTAACCCCATCTACCACGAGCTTGTACAACGTACGGTCAACACTAAGAGCGCGTGCAACCGCTCTTGCTACTGTACGCAACTCTATCGGTGGATTTACAGTTGTCTCTATGTGTGCACAATTATGCATGCTGACAAATGGGCCCTGCAATTTTTCGGGCTCCCCCCCATGCCATATATGAAGCGGGATCGCCATCGATGACTGTAGAAATACATAATTGTAGTCAACAATAAATGCACACACGCACCGCTAACATCTTAAAACGTATTGGCATTACTCAAATTTTAATTACAAAAGAATAAATGTTATGGTTACCTACAGTTAAAATGTATGCCAACATATAATTATATATATGTTATATAATATACTATCACAAGACATATGCAGTTTATGAAATCCTAAAACCGCATTCCACACTCATGATATCATGTAAAATACTACTACACAGAAAGGCATTGTATACTTTACATTTCAGGTTCGTACGAACTAAGTAAAACAAATATACGTAGCTAACAAATTAATTGGCTGTTTTTTTGATCTTTTTGTGCGCATGTATTTCTAGGTGATACGATTAATTCGCAATTTTTATGGAATGCGGGGATTTATCTACCAGGTTCGCAATATATGGTGTTCACTCGGAGAAACGCATGCATACATACATTTCATCATAACAACATAATTTTGGTAAAAGTGTGCTAGCAGCATGATATAACGGGAGATGCTTGCCTTGCTCTGAGTTTTCTGGAACGGCGTCGAGGTCAACGTGTGCGGTCTCTGCAGTGTCGGTACCTACACGAAGCAAAAACAACAATACGAAGTTCAATAAGTAATAAGGGAAAATAGCTTACAATGGTGCGGAACTTCGGCCCTCCAATATTTAAGTCGGATTAAGTGGATACTTTGGTTCGAGTTGTAAAGTTCAGAAAGGAGGTCAACTCCTTTCGGGTCCAAGTAGATATTACGTCCAAAAAAACAGTCCTTCGCTGCAGCGAATCATCATGCGAAATAAATACAGTGCAACGTTCGAGCATAAGCTCCGCAGAGGGTCCTGACCTCTGCAGACTCCTTTCGGTCAAAAATTAAGTCATATTAAGCAACAACTTTGGTTCGAAAGTTATTAGGTTCGTAGAAGGAGGTCAACTCCTTTCGGGTCCAAGTAATGATTACGTCCAAAAATAAATACAACAATACGAAATCGAATAAGTAATAAGGCAAAATGACTTAACACAGTCCGTAACTTCGTACACCAATATTTAAGTCGGATTAAGCAAAGAACTTTGGTTCGAGTAATTAAGTTCGTAAAGGAGGTCAAGTCCATTCGGGTCCAAGTTGTGATTACGTCCAAAAAAACACGATCCTATGCTTAAGGTGAAGATCGTGTGAAATCTGAGACAGGCCGATGGTCATCGGAGGGTCCAAATTTCAAAACAAAGACAAGGTTACCTCGGCAGAGGGTCCTGTCTTCTAGATAGACTAATGGTCCCAAAATAAGGTTGTTAATTCATGTCATATTCTTACTTACGTAAACATTTTTAGGTGTCACGGTTAATTCACGTTCTCCGCACATAATAACACATAGATTGTGAAATAATAATTATAGTTTGTGAAAAAATAAACAAACCACTCCAAATATGTTCTCACAGCTCTGCTACGATTAATTCGCAAATTTATCGACCACGTTCGCAATATATAGTGTTTACTGAAAGTAACCCATCCATACATGCATTTCATCACAATAACATAAGCTAGGTCAAAGCGTATTCACATGAAAGAAGGGGAAGTGCTTGCCTTGCTCTTAGTGTTCTGGAACGGCGTAGAGGTCGACTTCTGCGGTCTCTGAAGCGTCGGTACCTACACGAGACAAAAACAACAATAAGAAGTCAAAAAAGTAATAAGGCAAAAATAGCTTACCACGGTCCAGACCTTTGGGCCAGCAAGATTTAATGCAGATTTATCAGCCACTTTGGTTCGAGTAATTAAGTTCAGAAAGGAGGTTAACTCCTTTCGGGTCCAAGTAGAGATTACGTCAAAAAATAAAAACAGTTCTTCGCTGAAGCGAATAATCGTGCGAAATTATACGGTCCGATGGTCATCGGAGGGTCCTGCCCCCCGAGACAGTTATGGTCCCAAAATGATGTTGTTATTTTATGTAATACAAGCTACTTTAACTTTTTATTCCATTTGAATCTCCTTACTACACTGTAAAAAACATATTATTATTGATGCGGATTTGTAACTAACCTTTTCAAAGTTGTACAAATGATCAATAAAGCTCGAGCAATGTACCAATAAATGTTCCTCAAAAATACCTGCAATATAAAAATCATGAATAAAATAATTCAAAATGATTAAACTTTCTGCATATTTGAACAAACTATAACCACCGACTAATTAGTCTCCTGTCTTCGTGCTCTCCAAATGCTAGCCTCGCCTTTAAGCTCTCTGCTCTCACGCTCTCCACTCTACTCTCAATCAGCTCCCAAGCTGCCTACTCTCACAATGGCTACCAGCCTCTCTGTTCTCACACCCCAAGGTCTCTACTCTCTTGCTCTAGCACACTGCGAAGAAACGCGAATTCCTCGGTGCCCCTGGTGGCCTGGCTTTATAGGAGCCAACGTCATCACTGTGATGTTTACGTTAATCGTGATTTCCTTACGTATAACTATCTTCTTTTCTTATAATCGCGTTCATTAGTACCGTTAATACATGGAATCGCAGCTATTATGCGCTTTGGATTCTGATTTGACGAGACGTTTCAAACTGTGCCAACCACCCGTTTCTATTCACCCATGTGCATCCATTTCTTTACGCCGAAAGCAGCCAGGCATGGGAGCAAATGAGAATTTTTTAGAGCGGCCCGGCCCCCATGCGCCGACGCGCGCCTCGCTCCCGCTCGTGGCCCCCCTCTCCCTGCCCTCCGTGGCCGCCGCTGCTCTCGCCTGCGCTGCCCGTGGCCCCTCGATCGCCGACGGCGGCCTCTCCTCGTGCCCCCGCGCTCCCACTGTCGCCGCGTGGCGGCAGCCAGGCCTCCCCGGTGGCCCCCGCCCCATGCCCTCCCACTGGGCCGCTGCAGCTGGGCGGCAGCCAGCTTCCTCGTGGCCCCCCCCTCGCGCTCTTGCACTGGCTGCGCTGGCAGCTGTGGCCCCCATCAGACCGGACCGGCGTCGCTGGCGGCTGCGCTGGCGGCCGCCGTGCCGCCTGGCGGCCGCCGTGCTATTTTTGAAAAAAAAATTTAAATGTTGTATATTTTTGAAATTTTGTTTTATATGTTGTATATTTAGGCCTTTTTTCCGGCTACTGGCTACATGCCCTCCGGCAACACTGAGCTATCGCTCGGTTCTCTCCTAAATGCATAATCTTATTACTGCTATTAATTAATGCAAACGGGAACGGTTCATATCGACGAAAACGGAGATGGAGTGATGGACGAGGGTGATATTCATTCAGTGCTCTACTAGAGCAAAAGCCAACATTTTCATTGGTATGTTTGCCAACCGGGATGAAGGTAGCGTTATGAGAGTAGTTCTCCAATACCTGGGATGCAACCAGAGCTCAAACGCCCGACAGGAGGCTTCACTTCTGATGGTCCAAGAAAATGAAACTTTGGAACGCAGGAATCCAAAACTATAGGAATAGAGAGAAAAATATACAGGAATTGAGCGACACATCTAGTTGACTCCTTTGGAATTTTATGACTCGGGAATTGTTCGGTTGTGCTGTTTGGATGCTTCGTGGAAAAGATCTAGTACATGATTTGAGAGAGAGAGAGAGAGAGAGAGAGAGAGAGAGAGAGAGAGAAAGAGAGAGAGAAAGAGAGAGAGGAAATTTTCTATGATGTTGAACCTTATGTTATACTAGGCAAAATGTGCGTCTAACGCCGCACCGTTTAAAATTTATTTTGTTTGGAAAAGTTTTTTCATACTCACAAAAAATCGCGAAAGACCTTTTTGTAATTTACGGGGGCCAATTAGTAATTTCGAAAAGTGGAAGGACTTATTTGCAAAAGGAGCAATACATAATTAGAGAAACCGGAAGGGGCTATCTGCAAAATGGCGGGAGGGGGGTGGCGTGGCATGCCTGGCCTTGCGGCAAACCTTCCCAGCATAATATATAGTATATTCCTCCAAAATTCCTATGTATTGAGCCATTCAATAGTAATTTGAGGAGCCCATTCCTTTGGAATCATAGGAAAAATGGAATAAGATTCTATTCTTGTAAAATTATTCCATTTTTCATATGTTCCAAAGAGGGCCTTAGAGGTGTTTGGTAGAGCTCCAGCTCCACCAAATTCTTGGAGTTGGTGGAGCTAGGTATTCCTAGCTTCACTGGATTTGTGGAGCTGGAGCTGTGAGTATATTAAGAGTGTTTAGGTGGGTCATCTTGTTTACATTTTAGAATAAAATTATAAACTTAAATCACTTTAATTTAGTCTACAAGTTTCAGCTCTGAAGTGGAGCTGGGATCTGGAGCTCTGCCAAACAGGAACATCCATAGCCACAACCCACAACATTGCAAAATAAAAAAGGCAACATCGAGGAAAGAACTCGGAAAAAAATGGTTTATCTCCACAATGTGGACAAACTCTAGCATATGCTTAGTTGCAACTTTTGCTAAAAACTCAATATCTTTTCCCTACCTCTTGAGCATGTCACAATTCATTATAAAATCATGTTTTATTGCTATTTATTTGTTTATATTCATAATTTTAAGGGTCTGTTTGGGGAGGCTACGGCTGGACTGAAAGGCTGCTTTTGGCTTGCTGGGCTGTAAAGCTGTTGTAGCTGGCGGTTGTGGCTTTTATTGAAATGTCGTTTGGCAAACTGGCTGCTACAGCTGTAACTTTTGGGCCCAACCTAGTGGGCCCGAGTGAGGAGGAGTCAGGGAGGTCACCTCCTCGACTGGAAAGGGATACGACCGGACGAGGAGGGAGGCGGTCGAGCGAAGCCAAAGATGAAAAGCACATCTCTACCAACTGTGGTTTTAGGGGTGCTTCAGCTGTGACTTAGCTTTGTAGCTGGGCTGTTTCGGGGGGGGGGGGCTTTAGGCCCAAAGCTAAAGCACAGTTGAACCGCAGCCCCTCAAACAGAACATAAGACCTTTGAGCACATTTTTTGGCAATTAAATGTACTCAAACGTAAATAATCACAATCACAAAGTTGTCTCTCATATAAACTGGCCTACTCGTTTCACAATTTGGATCGCGAACAAACAAATATGGCCGAACATATATATATATATATATATAAATTATTTTGGTGATTAATGATGACACAATTAAAGTGATCTAATGCTTCAACTAAGATTAATGCAGATATCGAGATCATATCAAGTTGGAATGGGATTGGATGCCCCCACAACCTCTTAAAAATTGAAATGACGGCATCAAGACAAGTTTTGTAACTTTGTTTTATATTTGTGTCTTAAGGACAGTCGTACTATTAAGAGGGTTCGACGTGAAATCGCTTTTAGGATGTGCATGTGCTCAACGTCAAGTCTTGCATCTAAAATTAGCCCTCCTGCATTTTATTTGGAAAAGTTTTAAATTGAAACCGAACTGGGTAACCCGGACTCTCTGGACATTCAATCCGGAGTATCCGGACAATATGTCCGGAGTCTCCGGGTTGGACCCCTCGGTCTCTTTTAAATTCCAGTCGTCCGGAGTATCCGGACATTTTGTCCGGAGTCTCCGGATAACCCGGAGTCTCCGGGTTATTTGTCCGGACACTCCAAATTGCATAAAACGAGTAACGGCTAGTTTTTGAAAAGGCTATTTAAAGCCTCCACTCTCTCCCAACGGCTCGGATCTGGATAGAGCTCATTCATTGCAGCATTCAAGCCTTCTCTAACACTCTCAAAGCATTCAATAGAGCCCCCACTTCCTCCCACCATTTGATTTGGTTGTTGATCCATTTTGGTGAGGAGAGGAAGAAGTAAAGTGCTAGGTGCATTCAATTCGAGTTGTTGAGCACTAGTTCATCCTCCAAGCGACTTCCGTGGTGCTATTATTACTCTTGGAGGTTGAAGGTCTCCTAGATGGCTAGGAGTCACCGGGAGCTACCAACGCGTGTGGTGAGCCCCGATCGTTTGTGAAGGCGAGTCTCGCCTCCGAAAGGAAAGAGACAAGAAGTAAAGCCGGCGAGTGCATTTGTGCAACACCGGGAGGAAAGCGGGTTGGAAGAGACCCCGGCTCAAGTGCGACCGAGCCGCCTCAACGGAGACGTAGGATTCCCTTCAAGAATCCGAACTTCGGTGAAAAATCGTCTCTCTCTCTTTTACTTTTTCTTGCTTGTGTGGATTTGTCTTTGTAAAGCTCGGATCTAACTCTTTGCTTAGCTTTAATTCAAATCCACACTAGCTTTTGATCTAGGTTGCTCTTGCTATCTATTTTTGAAGTTTCTTGTGCTTGTTAGAGTAATCCTAGTCACGTTCCCGTGCCAGCTAACCCGGAGTATCCGGATTTCATACCGGACACTCCGGACAAGCCGGAGACTCCGGACCAAAGACCCGGAGACTCCGGGTTGACCTGCTCGGCCAGTTTTAATTCCGCTGCGTTTTTTAAATCCGCATATTCACCCCCCTCTAGGCGACATCGTTGGTCCTTTCAATTGGTATCAGAGCCAAATCTCCTTTATTTTGGCTTAACCGCTTGGAGAATCAAAGATGTCGGAAATAGAGAAAGTTACCGAAACCCATGCCCAAGACAAGGCCACGGGTTCCGGTATAGGGGTTGCAATTCCTTTAGATTATTCCTCTTTTGGAGTCTCAAACTCCTCATCTTATGTTTCCGTCTCGTCCGGCCGAGCGCCTCACTTCGATGGCACTCGGTATGCGGCATGGAAACACAAGATGAAGATGCATTTGAGATCACTTCATCCTTGCATTTGGAAGATTGTTGAAACAGGTTTCAAGCCCATAAACCCCAATAATCTCACCTTCGAAGAAGACAAGGCTCAACACTTCAACGACTTAGCCGTCAATGCCTTGTTCAATGCTTTGAGCGACTCCGAGTTCAACCAGGTCGATGGCCTGGACAATGCCAAGGACATTTGGGAAAGATTGATGATATCTCATGAAGGTGTGTCAAGTGTTCGTGAATCCAAAATCGAGCTTATCATTGGAGAACTAAACCGATTCACATTGGAAGAAGGAGAGTGTTACACCAAGATGTTTGATCGCTTGATGGTGCTAGTAAATCAAGCTAAAGGACTTGGAAGCACCGAGCTCACCGACAAAGCAATTGTCAAGATCATCCTCCGAGTGATCACCCCCACCAACCGCAATCTTGTGCAACTCATCCGCGACCGGCCAAACTTCGACACTCTCACTCCTCATGACGTAATTGGCTGGCTAATGATGGATGAGATGATGGTAAAGGAAGCGAAGTGGTGGAGGAGCTCAAGTCCGGCAAGAAGAAGGGCATCGCCTTGAAGGCCGTCAAAGTGGCTCAAGAAGTGGAAGAAGGCTCAAGCGATGAAGAAGAATCAAATGGGCCGCTCACAAATGAAGACATGGCCCTTCTTGTAAGAAGATTCAACAAGTTCTTGAAGAAGAAAGGATACAAGCCGGGAAGCCATTCCAAGAGCTTCGGCAACAAGTCAAGAGGAAGACACTCTTCAAGAAAGTGCTATGAGTGTGGGGAACCCGGTCATTTCATTGCCGAGTGCCCACACAAAGAAAAGAAGGAAGAGAAGTCGTACAAGAAAGACAAGTACCGCAAGAAGGACAAGGACAAGAGCAAGAAGTACAAGGGCAAGGGTCACGCATACATCGGCAAGGAGTGGAACTCCGATTCCGACTCCGAGTCCGAGTCCGACTCCGGCAATGAAGGAGGACTTGCCACCGTCGCCATCGCTACTCCACCGACAAAGTCGAAGAGCCTCTTCGACAACTTGAGCGACGGAGATGAAGATGCTCCAATGTGCCTTATGGCAAAGGGGCACAAGGTATCATCTAAGAGCACTATTCATTCCATTGTTGATTATAGCTTAGATGATTGCGATGATGCTAGTGATGAGGAAGAAGTAGCATTTAAGTCTATGGTTGATTTTGATGCTAAAAAATTAGACTTGCTACTTAAGGATATTGAAAGATTGGAGGAGGTTGTTGAGCAAAAGGAAGCTATTCTCGAAGCTCAAGAAGATCTCCTTATTTTTGAAAAGGAGAAGAATCTTGAGCTAGAGAAGAGCTTAGCCTTTGAAAAGAAAAAGAATGAGGACTTGGTCAAAAGCTCAAATTTGACCAAAAATGAAGCAATTAGTCTTGAGATCACCAATGCTTCACTCTTAGAGCAACTTGCAAAAGCAAAGGATGCTTGCAAGGCTCTTGAAGTGAAGCTTGTTGATCTCTCGAATAAAGCTTCTACCTTAATCAACAACTCCAATATTTCATTACCTTCGACGAGCAACGGTTGCGCTAGATGTTATAATGTTGATGTTGCTACTTGTGCTACTAACCGTGAGACTTTGAAAGTCTTGGCTCATGAAAATGAGAAGCTTAAGGTGATGCTTGAAGATGGACTTCAAAAGTCCTACAAGGCAAGCAAGGGTTTAGAGGAGTATCTCGGTAAGCGCCAAGGTAATCCTAAGAGGCAAGGGCTTGGGTATGTTCCGCCAAAGGGCAAAAAGAGCAACATTGTTGTTGCTCCTTTAAGCAAGCCCATTCACTTTGTAAAAGGCGAAGGAACATCCAAGCACAAAGCTCACTCCGAGTTCTTTGCTTCTTATGTGCTTAAAAGGACTAACCTCGGTCGTGTAGTTGCTTATCATGTTGGGCGTAAGCCGAAAAATACTCCTTGTGTTCGTTCTATTTGGGTCCCTAAATCGCTTGTTACTAACGTGCGTGGACCTAACCAAGTTTGGGTACCAAAGAGCAAAAACTAAATATGTTTTTGTAGGCCTATATCTCCGGTGGAACAAGTTGGATTTTGGATAGCGGATGCACGCATCATATGACCGGAGAAAAGGCAATGTTCGCACACTTGGATGAAAATGGATCAAATAGCGAAAGTATTGTCTTTGGAGACAATGGAAAAGGAGAAGTAATTGGTTTGGGTAAAATCTCTATCTCAAATGATTTTCACTTAAGTAATGTTTTACTTGTTGATTCATTAAGCTACAATTTGTTGTCCGTTGCACAATTGTGTGAAGCGGGTTACAATTGTTTGTTTAATGAAAAGGGTGTAGAAGTCATTAAGAGGCTTGATGGTTCAATAGCCTTCAAAGGACGTTTGAAGGGTAAGCTCTATCTCGTAGACTTCAATACGGATAGACTTAATCTTGAAACGTGCTTAATGGCTAAATCTAGCATGGGTTGGCTATGGCATCGCCGACTAGCCCATGTCGGTTTGAGGAACCTTCACAAACTCATCAAAGGCAACCACATCCTTGGACTAACTAATGTTGTCTTTGAGAAAGATAGGGTATGTAGCGCTTGTCAAGCGGGCAAGCAAGTTGGTGCCTCCCATCCCGCCAAGAATGTGATGACGACCTCAAGACCGTTGGAAATGCTCCACATGGATTTATTTGGTCCCGTAGCTTACATAAGCATCGGGGGAAGTAAGTATGGCTTAGTTATTGTTGATGACTTTTCTCGATTCACTTGGGTGTTTTTCTTGCATGACAAGGGAGAAGTCCAAGTGACGTTAAAGAAATTCATGAGAAGAGCTCAAAATGAGTTTGAAGTGAAGATCAAAAGAATTCGAAGCGACAACGGCACCGAGTTCAAGAACATTGGTGTGGAGGAGTTTCTCGATGATGAAGGAATCAAGCACGAATTCTCGGCTCCCTATTCTCCTCAACAAAATGGGGTGGCCGAGAGGAAGAATCGAACCCTCATCGAGATGGCGCGGACGATGCTTGACGAGTACAAGGTTTCCGATAGCTTTTGGGCGGAAGCCATCAATACCGCATGCCACAGCTCCAACCGCCTCTACCTCCACAAGATCTTGAAGAAGACGGCGTACGAATTGCTCACCGGCAAGAAACCAAATGTCTCCTACTTTCGAGTCTTTGGGAGTAAATGCTATATCCTTAACAAAAAGGCTAAGTCTTCTAAATTTGCTCCTAAAGTAGATGAAGGTTTCTTACTTGGTTATGGAACTAATGCTTATGCGTACCGAGTTTTCAACAATACCACCGGTGTCGTTGAAATCTCGCATGACGTGACTTTTGATGAGACTAACGGTTCTCAAGTAGAACAAGTTGATCGTGCCGTGATTGACAGGGAAGAACCACCATGTGAAGCTATCAAGAAAATGGCAATTGGGGAGGTAAGACCTCAAAATCTGGAATCTCACCCGAGCACCCCAACACGGAGTCTCCGGCCTGAAACCCGGAGTGTCCGGATTGGTCCGGAGTCTCCGGGTCAAATACCGGAGTCTCCGGATGGGTCAGGCTCAGGTGATATTCCCTCCTTGTCCAAGCAAGCCCAAGATGGTTCGAACGCATCCCAAGATGAAGAACCTATCCAAGCTCCAAATTCAACCGTTCCTCACCCAAGAGTTCATCAAAGTATACAACGAGATCATCCGGTCGACAATATACTCGGAGACATTCACAAGGGAGTATCTACTAGATCTCGAGTTGCAAATTTTTGTGAATTTTACTCGTTTGTGACTTCTCTTGAGCCTCTTAAGGTAGAAGAAGCACTTGATGATCCGGATTGGGTGATGGCCATGCAAGAGGAGCTCAATAACTTCAAGAGAAATAAAGTTTGGGAGCTTGTCCAAATACCAAATCAAAACGTGATCGGCACAAAATGGGTCTTCCGGAACAAGCAAGATGAGAATGGAATCGTGACAAGGAACAAAGCTCGTTTGGTTGCTCAAGGGTACACTCAAATCGAAGGTTTGGATTTTGGTGAAACATATGCTCCAGTAGCTAGGCTTGAATCTATTAGAATATTACTTGCCTTTGCTACTCACCATGATTTCAAGCTATATCAAATGGACGTGAAGAGCGCCTTCTTAAATGGACCACTCTCCGAGATGGTCTACGTCGAGCAACCACCCGGCTTTGAAGATCCAAAGTACCCGGACCACGTTTACTACCTTCACAAAGCCCTTTATGGACTTAAGCAAGCACCAAGGGCTTGGTTCGAGTGTTTACGAGATTTCCTTCTCGAACAAGGTTTTGTAGTCGGAAAGGCCGATCCTACTCTCTTTACTAAGCATATTGATAATGATTTATTTGTATGCCAAATATATGTCGATGACATCATATTTGGATCTACTAATGAGCATTTGTGTAAAGAGTTTAGCAAGATTATGACTAAAAGGTTCGAGATGTCCATGATGGGAGAAATGAAGTTCTTCCTCGGCTTTCAAGTTAAACAACTCGAGGAAGGAACCTTCATTTGCCAAACCAAGTATATCAAAGACATGCTCAAGAAGTTCGGAATGGAGGACGCCAAGCCTATAAAGACACCTATGCAAGCCAACGGGCATCTAGACCTCGACTAAGAAGGTAAACCGGTCATCTAAAAGGTATATCATTCGATGATCGGTTCTCTCCTTTATCTTTGTGCATCTAGGCCCGATATCATGTGCACGCTTTCAAGCCGCTTCAAAAGAGTGCCACATGGTGGCCGTTAAGAGAATCTTGAGATATTTAGTGCACACTCCTCATTTTGGACTTTGGTATCCGAAAGGATCGTCCTTTGAGCTAGTTGGCTATTCCGATGCGGATTATGCCGGCTGTAAAGTGGATAGGAAGAGTACCTTGGGGACTTACCAATTCTTGGGTTGGTCTCTAGTCTCGTGGTCTTCCAAGAAACAAAATTCCGTAGCCCTATCCACTGCCGAAGCCGAGTACATAGCTGCCGGGAGTTGTTGTGCCCAATTACTTTGGATGAGACAAACCTTGAGTGATTATGGCCTAACCTATAAAAGTGTTCCACTATTGTGTGACAATGAGAGTGCCATAAAAATTGCCAACAATCCTGTCCAACACTCCCGTACAAAACACATAGATATTCGCCATCATTTCCTAAGAGATCACGCAACCAAAGGCGAAATTGATATCCAACATGTGAGCACAAATGATCAATTAGCCGATATATTTACCAAGCCCCTTGATGAGAAAAGGTTTTACGAGTTGAGAAGTGGTCTAAATATTTTAGATTCTCGTAACATGGCTTGACAAGTGCTCACATATTGATTGATGAATGAAAAAAAAATGAATTTCAAAATTTTATTCATCCTTTTCTTTGAAATTATCCTATGTTTTTGGCTCTTGATCCTACGATCTTGTCATTGATGTGTGACCATAGCTTGGTTGATTCTTTGTTTTGCTGGTCATGTATCAAGTTGACAACTTAAGGTCTCTTTCTCCCTCTCTTTCCGTCAAATTCCTTGAGACCTCGTGTGAATTGCTTCATTCCTAACCGAGCTGGGGAACCCAGAGTATCCGGTATTTAATCCGGACTCTCCGAATAATCCGGAGTATCCGGACTATTTGACCGGACTCTCCGGGTTGGGCCGGAGTCTCCGGACTAAAACCCGGAGTCTCCGGGTTGGGGCGGACGGTTTAAGTCTCCCCCATCCCGCGCGGTTTCTTTTTCCTATTCCCACCTTGCGTCTCTCCCTCTCCCGTGTTCCTCTCGAGGCTAGGGTGTGATTCTCACCTTCTCCTCCCTCTCCAAGGTCCTTGGATCCCTCCTCTTCCTCGGTTTGGAGATCTTGGTAAGAATCCTTTTGCCCTAATCCTTTTCCTTACGGGTTTGGATCCAATCTCGCGGTTCTTAGGGTCTCTCCGTGTGCTTCATCTTCTTTAGGGTGCCGATTGACTCATCGTTGCCCTCAAGATCGGAGATTCACTCACCCACGTTCTTCGTTTCTCAAATTTTCTTGTGGTGAGTTCTTGTTCGTGCCCTAATCCCGCGATTTTCTTTGCTAGATTGTGCCCTAGACTTCATTCCTATTCCAATCTAGATTCACTTCTTGTCATTTTTGCGAATTGGATTCCCCGATTTTTGGGCCGCCCTTGCGCGTGTTCTGGCGCATCCGTAGTATCCGGACTGTTGGTCCGGAGTCTCTAGGTTGGTCCGGAGTATCCGGACAATTTGTCCGGAGTCTCCGGGTTAATTCGGAGTATCCGGACAATTTGTCCGGACTCTCCGGGTTGGGGGTCTCGGTCAGAATTCTCTATTCGCTGAATTTCAAGTCGCCTCGCGGCTAATCTTTTTCCTCGCTTTGTCTGATCAGATGGATCCGTCTCAGGGTACCTCGGGTGGTGGTGATCCTCCTCGGGGCTCTCCTCCGCCGGATACACCCCCTGGCTCTCCGTCTGCAGCTCCAGCTCCAAAAAGACAGAGACGGGTTGCGAAGAAGCGACCCACCTCAAAGGGTCCGCTGATGATTGGGTCGCAGCCTCGGCAGCCTCGATCTCGGCGCATCTCGGCGATCTCCTCCTCAGCCTCAGCCTGATCCAGAGGAGCACCCGACAGTCACTCATGCTAGGCTGAGAGATCAGAAGAGGAGAGACTTCCGTGCTTCTGGGTACTTCATTGGTCCGTTGGCCAAAGCCAAGCCCGTGTGGACCTATCCTATGGGAGTCAACCCAATGAGAGTTATTGACTACAGGACGGGTTCCGGCAAGGGCAAGGCGATAGTTGAGCAAAGAAAGAAAGATCCGCTCGACTATCATCAGGATGAGTATGTGGACCGCCGGTTTTGGAACCGGTTTCAGTCAGACTACTATGAGACGGTCCTCTACCCGCTTGAGCACCCAGTGGTCAGGATGAAGACCATTGACTAGGAGTACATGGCAGCAGCTCAGAACCCAGTGTTTGATCAGATAGTTGAGATCTGTGAGCTGCATCAGATCAAGGACATCCTGTCTTTCAAGTTTGATTGGAACAACGAGGTGATCATGCAGTTCTATGCCACCTTGTACTTTGACAAGACAGTTGATGCCATTTGGTGGATGACAGACAGAGTCTGGTACACTGCCAACCAGAAGAGGTTTGCTAGAGTGCTCAACCTTCGATACAATGACAGCCCAAAGCTTCACGCAAAGAAGGTTTTGACTCCTGAGGAGATTGAGTCACTGTATGACACATCCAGGAGCTTCACAGTGGGGACCATCAAGGGTCTAAAGGATGTGCCTGCTGAAAGGACCAACAATGTCGCCTAGAGGGGGGTGAATAGGCGGATTAAAAAATCGTAGCGGAATTAAAACAGGCCGAACAGGTCTGTGACACTACGGTATGGTGTGACATTAGAGAATGTGAAATTAGAGAATAAAACCTTTCGGCTTGAGGTTTACTCGTGTTTTTGGGCCGTTTGAAGTGATGTGTCACCACGGAGTGTCGTAACCTTTTAAATGGTGCATGTTAAGGTCAAAAACTTTATGAAATATGGTATGGCAGGTTAAAACCATAAGGTATGGAGGTTAATAACGTTTCCGGGCCGTTTTCGGGGTTTTGGGCCTTCCCGGGGGAGTTTGGGCCTTAAGTGGGCTTTGGTGGGATGGAGTAGGTCCCCGTAACGGACTAGGATTGGGTGTGGGGGCTGGTAAAAGGGCTCCCCACCAGCCCTTGGGCGTTCACCCCTGCCCCTTGTGCGCCCTTCCCCCCCACTTGCCCTTGCCCTAGCCGCCTCCCTCCTCCCTTGGCCGTGCGCCTCCCCCTCCCTTGCCCCTTTGCTCCCCACCTCTCCACCACCTCTCCTCCACCCCTTGCTGCCCTAGGGTGGCCACCCCACCCCTGCACCTCGTGGAATCATCCCGTGGAGCGAGGAGCGTGGAGCGAGGAGCGTGGAGCGAGGAGCGATCCGCGAGGAGATCGATTGGAGTTTTCGTTCGTCGGGCAAAGGTATGATCATGGGGATCCTTGGAATTGATCTAGGTACTTTTATTAGGGTGTTTATCAAGTTTTTAGATCAATTGGAGGTGCTCGATTGGAGTAATTTGGGTTAGATCTAGATGTTGCCACGTTTATGTTTTCGGGCAGATTGAGCAGTTGGGCTAGGGTTCTAGTTTTCATCGATTTAGAATCCGAGTCTGTCCGTACGGATGTTGAAGAAGTTGTAGATAATTTAATTATCTTTCTGTGGACATAAAGCACGTTAAATTCCGATCAGCCGTTTGAAAGTTATGGCTGTTTTACCGAGCGTGTTAAAATCTGTGACGTAATTGGAACAGATCACGGTAATCTGTAGATTAGACGACTTTAGAGTCCGAATCAGTCTTTCCATATACCTAGAGAAAGTTGGGAAATTTCCTAAGCTATGCGAGGATGTACTCGTTTAATTGATTCGGAGTCCTAGAACTCAAGTTATGCTTTTTGCAAGGCTGCTGTCCCGTCGGGACAGAACCTCTGTTTTTAGGTTTTGCGAGTAGTGGGCAATGTCGGGTTAGATGAGGGTTTGCGTACTGTTTTGTGGGCATGATTGTGAGTGTGTGATACCTATGTGCAGGTGGTGCGACCCCGGGAGTGCCTTCTACTTCCCGCCTTTCCGTTGCCCGTGGTTGAGGCAAGTGTGTTGTAATGAATAACGAATGTTATGTTGCTTGTTGAGACTAGATGAAAGATGGATTTCATGATATGATAAATTGCCATGCTTTAATGTTTTCCTATGATATGATGAGTATGCTATGATGCCATGTGTTAAATATACAAGTTTATGATGATGATGGCATATTTGCATACATGACATGTTACATGGCTCGGGCGGTGGGAAAGTCATAACTAGTTCGGGAAGGTCGGTGAGAAAGTTATGACTAATCCGGAAAGCCAATGAGTAAGTCCTACATCGTGATTCCATTCACCGTGGTGAGCAGGCGAGGAGTAGGCACCCTCCATTTTCGGGATGGAAGGGGGGAGAGGGTGCACACCGACGGGTGTGTACTCAACCATACCGGTATGAGTTTCCAAGGAGACATGAGCATTGCATTACATTGCATACATAATGATGATGATACTGTTAAGTGTTCATGAATGAGATGATATACATGATGGGTGATGTTATTGCCATGATATTGTTCTTGTTGTCCATTACAATATATACTTGCTGAGTTTCGAACTCACGCTTGTGTTTTATGTTGTTTTTTTTAGGTACTTTGAGATCGGCATGCGGGGAAGGGAAATAGTCACACGCCCACACGTAGCTTCACCTTAATGATTCCACAAGTCATTCTATTAGTTTGATAATAAATTGCGTGTGATGATCATTGCTTTAGTGTTTAGCTTTACTATTTGAGAGCTTATTTGTTCTTTTGACACTTGGAGACTTTAAGTGCTTGATGTTAGTCTTATATTGTCGTTAAGACTCCATTTATTGCTGTTTTAGATGTCTCTCATATTGCCTTATAATGCTATACTGTTGTTGCTCCTAAAATCCATGTTAAAACAAAGGAGGTGCTGCCGAAATCTCGGTTTTTAGCCTATGCACCTTTGCTGGAATTTTATGTTAAATGTGGTATTTAGATGTTGTTTAGCTTATGTTTGGTAGCATTCAGGCATATTAAATGCCGGGGTGTTACAAGGTCAACCCAGAGTGTCCGGGTTTTGGTCCGGATACTCCGGCTTGTCCGGAGTGTCCGGTCTTATGTCCAGACTCTCCGGGTTAGCTGGCTCGGGAGCGCAATTAAGACTACTCTAGCAAGCACAATAAACCACTAGAAATAGATAGCAAGAACAACCTAGAACAATTGCTAGTAAGGATTTGAATTAAAGCTAGGCAAAGAGGTAGATCTAACTTTACAAATTCAAATCCAAATAAGCAAGACTAGGAAGTAAAAGAGAATGAGAGGGACACGAATTTTCACCGAAGTTCGGGTTCTTGAAGGGAACCCTACATCTCCGTTGAGGTGGCTCGGTCGCACTTGAGCCGGGGTCTCTTTCAACCCGCTTTCCTCCCGGTGTTGCACAAATGCACTCGCCGGCTTCACTTCTTGTCTCTTTCCTTTCGGAGGCGAGACTTGCCTTCACAAACGACCGGGGCTCACCACACGCGTTGGTAGCTCCCGGTGACTCCTAGCCGTCTAGGAGACCTTCAACCTCCAAGAGCAATAACGCCACGAAGAATCGCTTGGAGGATGAACTAGTGCTCAACAACTAGAAATGAATGCACCTAGCACTTTGCTTCTTCCTCTCCTCACCAAAATGGATCAACAACCAAATCTAATGGTGGGAGGAAGTATGAGCTCTATTGAATGCTTGGAAGAGGTTAGGAGTGGCTTGAATGCTGCAATGAATGAGCTCAATCCAGTTCCTAGCCGTTGGGAGAGAGTGGGGCTTTAAATAGTCAGTTCAAAAACTAGCCGTTACTCTCGTTTTTGTACAGGCCGGAGTGTCCGGACAAATAACCCGGAGACTCGGGTTATCCGAGACTCGACACAATGTCCGGATACTCCGGACAATCTGGAATTAAAAGTGGCCGAGGGGTCCAACCCGGAGACTCCGGACATATTGTCCGGATACTCCGGATTGAATCCGGACACTCCGGACACATGGTCCGGACTCTCTGAGTTCACTGACTCGGTTTGAATTCCAGATTTTGGAAAATGCAAGTGTTTGAGTGCTAGTTTGAATGCAAGTTTTGATGTTGAGCACATGCACATCCTAAAATCGATTTTCCGTCGCATCCTCTTAATAGTACGGCTATCCTTAAGACTCAAAACAATATAAAAATTACAAGTCTTCGTCTTGATGCCGTTTCTCGAAATTTGACGCGCTTAGGACCGTCCAATCTTATTCCGAGCGTGTTGTGATCTCGAAAACTGCATTAATCTTAGTTGAAGCATTAGATCACGTTAATTGTGTCATCATTAATCACCAAAATAAAATGAGGGGCCTAGATGCACTTTCAATCTCCCCCTTTTTGGTGAATTGATGACAACACAATTAATCAGCAAATAAGATGATATGAAATAGACTTTAGCAATTCAAAGAAACAGGGGAGCTCCCCCTAAATGTGTGTATTAGAAGTATTGAGTGGAATCAAATGCACATATTTAACGAGAAATAACCAAGAGCTCCCCCTCAAACATTGCATCCGAGAATACATCACAATTAACTGAAAGCAAACCACGCATAAGATAAGCATTAATGTCATTACATGGATAGAGAGGAAATAACAGAGTTCACAGCATGAAAAGCAATAATAAAAAGCAGCACAAAGCAAGTCCACAAGTGACAGCAAAAGATAAAGATAGTGACAACTAGACGACAACGAAGAAAAGATATCACACTCCCCCTTTGGCATCAAGACACCAAAAGAGGAGGAACACTAGAAATCACTCGTCGTCGCCTTCGTCGTCGGACGCTGAGTACTCGCTGCCAGGGTCATCTCCAGCAGCAGGCGGAGTAGAGGAGGTGATGCCGAAGAGCTGATCTGCGGACGCGGCATTACTACTCTCCTCGGAAGACCCAGAGGAGTCACTGGGGGAAACTGCCTCGCCATTGTGGCGGCGAATGCTGCGAATGTATTGGCCATTCTTCTTGATCTGCCGACTCATCACCTTCTGCCTGGTGGAGATGTCGCGGCAAAGACAGAAGATGTGCTTCAGCATTTTCTGGAGCACGCCAGGAGGAACCTCGATGCTCCCGAAGGCAGCGGGAGAGGCACAGCAGGAGCAGATGCAGAGGTGGAAGCCGAAGCGCGACCACGACGAGTCCTCGGAGGAGTGGGACCAGGGGCTGCTGGAGCAATAGGAGCAGTAGGAGGTCGGACCTTGTAGGAAAGGTGCTCCTCCTCCCTGACAAACTTCAGACCACTGACTGAAGTGATCAACGCCATCACAAAAGGAGCGTAGCTGCAGCTGGCCATGTTGCTCTGCGCCTTGTACCAAACTCTGTCAGTCATCCACCAGATAGCATCCTCAGTCTTGTCAAAATACAGGGTGGCGTAGAACTGCATGATTATCTCGTTGTTCCAATCAAACTTGAAAGGCATGATGTCCTTAACTTCATGCAGCTCACAAATCTCGAGAATCTGAGAGAACACAGGAAGCTCAGCTGCTGCCATGTACTCCCAGTCAATAGTCTTCATTCTGACCACTGGGTGCTCAAGAGGGTAGAGGACCGTCTCATAAAAGTCTGACTGAAACCGGTTCCAGAACCGGCGGTCCACATACTCATCCTGATGGAAACTGAGCGGATCTTTCTTTCTTTGCTCAACAATAGCTTTGCCCTTGCCAGAACCCGTCCTGTAGTCAATCACTCTCATGGGATTGACTGACATAGGGTACCTCCACACGGGCTTGGCCTTGGCCAAGGGGCCAATAAAATGACCCGAAGTGCGAAAGTCCTTTCTCTTCTGATCCCTCAGCCTAGCATGAGTATCTGCAGGATGCTCATCTGGATCGGGCTGAGGCTGAGCGGAGGACGGAGCCTGAGGCTGAGACTGCTGCTGCTGAGACAGCTGAGCTGGAGGCTGGGAAGATGGCTGAACAGAAGTCTGTGGACCAGATGAGGTTCCAATCCTCAGCGCACCTCTTCCCCTGGAGGTGGGCTGCTTTGCCACGGCATGACGCGGCCTCTTGGGCGCCGGTCGAGCAGACGGAGAGCTGGAGGGACTGTCCGGAGACGGAGAGTCCCTAGGAAGATCACCACCACCACCAGCTGAAGACCCCTGAGAGGGATCCATCTGACCAGACAAGGCGAGGGAAAAAGGTTAGCCGCGAGGCGATTGGAAATTTAAAGAAAAAGCACTCGGCGGCCAGGATACTCAGGATCCACTGAATAAAGCGCCCGGGCGGCCCAAAGAGTGGAATCTAATCCGCAAAAACTGAACGAAATGAATCTAGATTGCCACTAGGATATCCAAGAAATGAATAGGGCACAATCTAGCAAGGAAATTTCGCGGAATTAGGGCACAACCGAGAGTACTCACCTCAAGAGGATTTGAAACGTGAAGAACGGGTGAGTTAGGGAGGGTGATTCTCCGATCTTGAGTGCCACAAGGACTCAAGCCACACCCTAGAAGAGAAGAAGCACGAGGAGAGGCCCTAAGAACCACGAGATTTGAACCAAACCCGGAAGGAAATTGATTAGGGCACGAGTTCCTTACCTAGATCTCCAAACCGAGGGTGAGGTAGAGTCCACAAGCCCTTGGAGAAGGAGAGGATGGAAGGAGTATGCCCTAGACACGAGAGGATCACAGGAGAGGACGAGGCGCACGGAGGAATAGGAAAAAGAAACCGCGCGGGATTGGGGGGACTTAAACCGTCCGCCCCAACCCGGAGACTCCGGACTCGGTCAGGATACTCGGCCCAACCGGACACTTTGACAAAATGTCCGGAGACTCCGGGCTAACCCGGAGAGTCCGGATTGAAAACCGGATACTCCGGGTTCCCCAGCTCGGTTAGGAGTAAGGGAAAACGCACGAAGAAACAAGGAATTTTGCGGAACGAGACCCTAAGATGTCAACTTGATATATGACCAGCGAACAATCAATCAATCAGACTATGGTCACATAGCAAATGACAAGATCGAAGGATCAAAAGGCCAAAAACACAAAGTAAATTCAGAGGAAAAGATGAATAAGTTTTTGAAATTCATTTTTCATTCACCAACCAATATATGAGCACTTATCAAGCCACGTTACGAGAATCTAGAATATTTAGACCACTTCTCAATTCACAGAACCTTTTCTCGTCAAGGGGCTTGGTGAAAATATCGGCTAATTGATTATTTGTACTCACATGTTGGATGTCAATTTCGCCTTTGGTTGCGTGATCTCTTAGGAAATGATGGCGAATATCTATGTGTTTTGTACGGGAGTGTTGGACGGGATTGTTGGCAATTTTTATGGCACTTTCATTGTCACACAATAGTGGAACACTTTTGTAGGATAGGCCAAAATCACTCAAGGTTTGTCTCATCCAAAGTAGTTGAGCACAACAACTCCCTGCAGCTATGTATTCGGCTTCGGCAGTGGATAAGGCTACGGAGTTTTGTTTCTTGGAAGACCACGAGACTAGAGACCTACCCAAGAATTGGCAAGTCCCCGAGGTACTCTTCCTATCCACTTTGCAACCGGCATAATCCGCATCGGAATAGCCAATAAGTTCAAAGGAAGATCCTTTCGGATACCAAAGTCCAAAATGAGGAGTGTGCACTAAATATCTCAAGATTCTCTTAACGGCCACCATGTGGCACTCTTTTGGAGCGGCTTGAAACCGTGCACAGATACAAACGCTAAGCATGATATCGGGCCTAGATGCACAAAGATAAAGGAGAGAACCGATCATCGAACGATATACCTTTTGGATGACCGGTTTACCTTCTTTGTCGAGGTCTAGATGCCCGTTGGCTTGCATAGGTGTCTTTATAGGCTTGGCGTCCTCCATTCCGAACTTCTTGAGCATGTCCTTGATGTACTTGGTTTGACAGATGAAGGTTCCTTCCTTGAGTTGTTTAACTTGAAAGCCGAGGAAGAACTTCATTTCTCCCATCATGGACATCTCGAACCTTTTTGTCGTAATCTTGCTAAACTCTTTACACAAATACTCATTAGTAGATCCAAATATGATGTCATCGACATATATTTGGCATACAAATAAATCATTATCAATATGTTTAGTAAAGAGAGTAGGGTCGGCCTTTCCGACTATAAAAACTTGTCCGAGAAGGAAGTCTTGTAAACACTCGAACCAAGCCCTCGGTGCTTGTTTTAGTCCATAAAGGGCTTTGTGTAGGTAGTAGACGTGGTCCGGGTGTTTTGGATCTTCAAAGCCGGGTGGTTGCTCGACGTAGACCATCTCGGAGAGTGGTCCATTCAAGAAAGTGCTCTTCACGTCCATTTGATAAAGCTTGAAATCATGGTGAGTAGCAAAGGCAAGTAATATTCTAATGGATTCAAGCCTAGCTACTGGAGCATATGTTTCACCGAAATCCAAACCTTCGATTTGAGTGTACCCTTGAGCAACCAAACGAGCTTTGTTCCTTGTCACGATTCCATTCTCATCTTGCTTGTTCCGGAAGACCCATTCTGTGCCGATCACGTTTTGATTTGGTCTTTGAACAAGCTCCCAAACTTGATTTCTCTTGAAATTGTTGAGCTCCTCTTGCATGGCCATCACCCAATCCGGATCATCAAGTGCTTCTTCTACCTTAAGAGGCTCAAGAGAGGAAACAAACGAGTAAAATTCACAAAAGTTTGCAACTCGAGATCGAGTAGATACTCCCTTGTTAATGTCTCCAAGAATGTTGTCGACTGGATGATCCCTTTGAATGCTTTGATGAACTCTTGGGTGAGGAACAGTTGAATCTGGAGCTTGAATGGTTTCTTCATCTTGGGATGCGTTGGAACCATCGTGAGCTTGAATGGACGAGGAGGGAATATCACCTGAGCCTGACCCATCCGGAGACTCCGGTATATGACCCGGAGACTCCGGACCAATCCGGACACTCCGGGTTTCAGGCCGGAGACTCCGGGTTGAGGTGCTCGGGTGAGATTCCAGATTTTGAGGTCTTACCTCCCCAATTGCCATTTTCTTGATAGCTTCACAAGGAGGTTCTTCCCTGTCAATTACGGCACGATCAACTTGTTCTACTTGAGAACCGTTAGACTCATCAAAAGTTACGTCACGCGAGATTTCAACGACACCGGTGGTATTGTTGAAAACTCGGTACGCATAAGCATTAGTTCCATAACCGAGTAAGAAACCTTCATCTACTTTAGGAGCAAATTTAGAAGACTTAGCTCTTTTGTTGAGGATGTAGCATTTACTCCCAAAGACTCTGAAATAGGATACATTTGGTTTCTTCCCGGTGAGCAATTCGTAGGCCGTTTTCTTCAAGATCTTGTGAAGGTAGAGGCGGTTGGAGCTGTGGCATGCGGTATTGATGGCTTCCGCCCAAAAACTATCGGAAACCTTGTATTCGTCAAGCATCATCCGCGCCATCTCGATGAGGGTTCGATTTTTCCTCTCGGCCACCCCATTTTGTTGAGGAGAATAGGGAGCCGAGAATTCGTGCTTGATTCCTTCCTCATCAAGAAACTCCTCCACACCAATGTTCTTGAACTCGGTGCCGTTGTCGCTTCGAATTCTCTTAATCTTCACTTCAAACTCATTTTGAGCTCTTCTCATGAATTTCTTCAATGTCACTTGGACTTCTCCCTTATCATGCAAGAAAAATACCCAAGTGAAACGGGAAAAATCATCTACAATTACTAGACCATACTTACTTCCCCCGATGCTTATATAAGCTACGGGACCGAATAGATCCATGTGGAGCATTTCCAACGGTCTTGAGGTCGTCATCACATTCTTGGCGGGATGGGAGGCACCAACTTGCTTGCCCGCTTGACAAGCGCTACATACCCTATCTTTCTCAAAGACAATATTAGTTAGTCCAAGGATGTGGTTGCCTTTGATGAGTTTGTGAAGGTTCCTCATACCGACATGGGCTAGTCGGCGATGCCATAGCCAACCCATGCTAGATTTAGCCATTAAGCACGTTTCAAGATTAAGTCTATCCGTATTGAAGTCTACGAGATAGAGCTTACCCTTCAAACGTCCCTTAAAGGCTATTGAACCGTCAAGCCTCTTAATGACTTCCACACCCTTTTCATTAAACAAACAATTGTAACCCGCTTCACACAATTGTGCAACGGACAACAAATTGTAGCTTAATGTAACACCCCAAAATTTTGCTTTTCTTAAATTCATGTGTGATTTGGCACTTTGGTGAATTTTTGGAATTTTCTGGAATTTATTTGGATTTATTTGGAATTTATTTGGAATTTATTCCATTTTGAAATAATTAAAGAATTAAATTTTGCAAATAAAATTTTGTTGGAAATATTTTATTTGAGTCCCAAATACCATAAAATATTTTCCAGAATTTTTCTGGAATTTTTCTGAGTATTTTGCTATTTTTAATGAATTAAATGAATTTCTGGGAATTATTTTAAATATTAAATCACTGGAAAATCAACTCGGGTTGAGTACTGTTCATCCGACCGAGTCGGAACCCGAGTCGGACTCGAGTCCGACCCGAGCCAACTGACTCGACCAAACCCAGTCCTAACCCTACTCGATCCCGACCGTTGGATCGGAATCCAACGGTCCGGATTGGACCGTATCGGTTCGAGCCGAAACCGGGTCGGGTCCGATCGTGTTCGCGATCGCGGATCGCCGATCGCGCCACGTGGACGGTTCTCCGTCGTCCCCCGCCGAGTCCGAGCCGGATTCCTCCGCCGAGTAGCCGTGGTCTCGTTAGGGTTCCGATTTGTGCGCCGCATCCCGGTTATTTAATGCGTGAGACATCGCCCGAGGTTGCCCTCTTCCGCGGCGCACTGCGTTCCCAAGCCATCTCGCCTGAGCCGTCGCCGTTTGCCCGTACGAGCTCGCCGGAGTTGGAATTCCGTTCCGCCGCGGTTAAACCCCGATTCCGCCGCCGTCCGCCGTTCTCCGTTGAGCCCAGTTCCGGAACAGCCAGGTCAAGCCGCGTCGGTGAGGACCTTTCACCTCACCGGAGCACGCCCCAAACGCCGTTCGTGTGGTCACCGTCCTCAGCGCCGGCAGCCGCAACTCCGCCGTGAAGCCATCGCCGACCCCGAGCTCCACCAACCGTCCGATCAAGATCCAAAGGCCCAGATCGCGCCACGTCACCCTCGGTGAGTTTCCCCGTTGAAAATCCTAGATCTAATCCCAACCGTTGGATCTAGATCCAACGGCTTAGGTTGCGCCACGTAGCAAGAACTGCACCAGGCTAGATTGGATGCGGGCCGTTGGATCAAGATCCAACGGCCCACGATCGACCACGTCGCCCCAAGCACATGAGGCCCAAACCCAATCCTAGCCGTTGGATTTCAAACCAACGGCCACGATCGTTGCCGCGTGTCCAGGGAGCCGAACCGCCGCGCCAAGTGGGCGTCGCGCGTGGAGTCAGCGACACGCCGCCGCGTGTCGGCCGACCGCACCGTGGCGTCACCCATGACGTCGGCGGGTCCCACTGTCAAGACCGTGGCCGAGCCCCGCCGACGCCAAGAATGACGTCACCCGAGGGACCCACCTGTCGATGACACAAGGAGCCGTGGGACCGAGTCCACGGTAGACCCGAGCCGAGCGTGGACCAAATCCATGGACCTACCGACGCCACAGACCAATCGAGGCCGACACGTGTCCAGCCGACGCAATAATTAATTTCCGAAAAAGAAAATGATTTATTAATTCGAAATAATGATTTCAGATTTTGTTTCAAACTTCAAACGCTTATAACTTTTGTGTTTCAACTCCGATTTGAGTGATTCAAATTTCTAAATTTGTATAAAATTGAGACCTACCTAAATATGAATTTTATTTAATTTTTGGACTAAAGTTTTTCTCTGTAAAATTATTTAATTGATTATTTAAACTTTAAATAATCATAACTTTTGCGTTTTAACTCCAAATTTGACGATTCCAGTTTCTAAAAATTCATAAAATTATGTTCTCTCTGTTTATGGATTTTATTTGGATGATTGGATACTTTTTGCCTATTGTTTATTCGTGTATTTGCTATTTGCACGCTTTACGAGTAGACGTTGAAGTGCCGGAAGGATTTGAAGGAGAAGTATTGACTCAGGGTCAAATTCAAGACCAAGAACAAGTACTTTTTGAAGGCAAGTTGTGCTTTGACCATGTTGATCCTATTTCGAAATCTATTTTGATTTAACCTATTGCATGCTAGTTCAATTAGAAAATACTTTATTTAAATTTGGGGAATTAGATAAATACCAATTTCTTTGTATGACACCTTGATTACTTAAGTATGTGCCATGACCCTTGTCACCCTAGTTGTGGTTTACTAGTTGGACATTATTAACTTGCCAACATGGGTTTTAGACCGTTGTAGTAAAGCTGCTTAGACTCACTTTCGTGCTCATGACATGATTTTGGACAAACAAATGTTAATATTGACTTAATGATATATTGAACCTGTTTTGGAAAGGTATCATGTGATGTTGATGGCACGTGGTGCATGGTAATCAAGCGGGGTTTGATAAATAGTTTTTTTGACCAAGGGCATGTGGTAAGAATAATCAGTGGGCCAGTTGTGGCATTGGGGATGTTGATTTGGTTCTTGGGTAGTCTTGCCCTGGTCACCCTAAGGACTTCACCTTGCAAGCCTTTGAACTGGGTCTAACGTGCAACCACATGTCTCAGTAATGGGACGGACCTAGTTGACTAAGTTGCTAATAACGACACTGTGGGACCTCAGGAGGTCAACTACACCCTTTGTGTAAGTTGTACGGGGGAGCGTACCGGGGCTGAGGCCAGGTACCCATCTAACGGTTGATTGGCCTAAACTTCGCCTTAGCTAAGGGAAGGGTTAGTGTGCAATAACCGGAGAGGACCACTTGTATTGTTAGAAGTTTCCGAAAGACTTTGTTACGGGAACTCGCCTTTGTGGTGTTTGACTGTATCTTGTGGGTAAAGTGCATAACCTCTGCAGAGTGTAGAATCTATTCGAATAGCCGTGTCCGCGGTATTGGACATCGCTCGAGAATTACAGTCAAGTGTTAGATTTTCTCAAAAATAACTTGGATCTAAAAGGTTGGGTTGGATTAATAATGATGTTGATGGAAATGTGGATTAGGATGGGAAAGATGTTTACTAAACTCCTGGAAAAGTTAATTATACTTTACTTGTTTCTACTGCTTTCGAATCTACTTATGCTATTTGTCAAATGCTGTTTACTGCAAATATACCTTGAGCCATTCCTTTGTATCAAGCCATGCATGTAGTATATTAGCTTGCATTCTGTGCATGACTTGCTGAGTACCAAGTACTCACCCTTGCCACAATACAACACCAGTTGAAGAGGAGACTACACCAGCTTTGGAGGAGGAGCTCCAAGAGGAACCGTCTACTTAGGGAAGCGAGCCCAGTCAGTTGCCTGTGGTATACTGGATGGCGCCATGAAGTTACTTGATTTTCCGCTGCTACTATTTCTCTCTTAATAAGTTTCGCCCTGCAAGGCATACATTTGTAACTTGACCTTAAGGTCGAGTAACCAGTTTGACTATTTAAATAAAGTACTTTATTAGTATCGAGTGGTATGATTGTGATATTTACCGATGTTAAGACTGTGTGCACTAGCGCGTTCCTGGACTAGTGCTGAATACACAGAGGGTCCGGATTTGCAAATTCGGGGTCCCGACACTTAATGAATCAACAAGTAAAACATTACTTAAGTGAAAATCATTTGAGATAGAGATTTTACCCAAACCAATTACTTCTCCTTTTCCATTGTCTCCAAAGACAATACTTTCGCTATTTGATCCATTTTCATCCAAGTGTGCGAACATTGCCTTTTCTCCGGTCATATGATGCGTGCAACCGCTATCCAAAATCCAACTTGTTCCACCGGAGATATAGGTCTACAAAAACAAATTTAGTTTTTGCTCTTTGGTACCCAAACTTGGTTAGGTCCACGCACATTAGCAACTAGAGATTTTGGGACCCAAATGGAGCGAACAATAGGAGCATTCTTTGGCTTACGCCCAATATGAAATGCAACTACACGACCAAGGTTAGTTTTCTTAAGTACATATGAAGCAAAAAACTCGGAGTGAGACTTGTGCTTGGATGTTCCTTCGCCTTTTACAAAATGAATCGGCTTGCTTAAAGGAGCAACCACGATGTTGCTCTTTTTGCCCTTAGGCGGAACATATCCAAGCCCATGCTTCTTAGGATTACCTTGGCGCTTACCGAGATACTCCTCTAAACCTTTGCTAGCCTTGTAGGACTTTTGAAGTCCATCTTCAAGCATCCCCTTAAGCTTCTCATTCTCATGAGCCAAGACTTTCAAAGTCTCACGGTTAGTAGCACAAGTAGCAACATCAATATTGTAACATCTAGCGCATCCATTGCTACTTGAAGGCTTTGAACTATTGGAGTTGTTAATTGAGGAAGAAGCATTGTTTGAGAGATCAACAAGGTTCACTTCAAGAGACTTGCAAGCATCCATTGCTTGAGCAAGTTGCTCTACGAGTGAAGCATTGGTGATCTCAAGACTAACTATTTCATTCTTAGTCAAATTTGAGTTTTTGACTAAGTCCTCATTTTTCTTTCTCTCAAAAGCTAGGCTCTTCTCTAACTCAAGATTCTTTTCCTTTTCAAATATAAGGAGATCCTCTTGAGCTTCAAGAGTAGCCTCCTTTTGTTCTACTACTTTCTCCAATTTTTCAATGTCTTTAAGTAGCAAGTCTAGTTTTTCAATATCAAAGGCATTCATAGACTTAAATGCTACTTCATCGTTATCACTATCACAATCATCTAAGCCATAATCAACAATAGAGGGAATGGGGCTCTTAGATGACACCTTGTGCCCCTTTGCCATGAGGCAAATTGGAGCATCTCCTTCGCCGTCGCTTAGGTTGTCAAAGAGACCCTTTGACTTTGTCGGTGGTGTAGCAATGGCGACGGTGGCAAGTCCTCCTTCATTGTCGGAGTCGGATTCGGACTCAGACTCGGAGTCGGAGTCGGAGTTCCACTCCTTGCCGATGTAAGCATGACCCTTGCCCTTGTACCTCTTGCTCTTGTCCTTATCTTTCTTCTTGAACTTGTCCTTCTTGAAGGGCTTGTCTTCCTTCTTTTCTTTGTGAGGGCACTCGGCAATGAAATGACCGGGTTCCCCACACTCATAGCACTTTCTTGAAGAGTGCCGCCCTCTTGATTTGTTGCCAAAGCCCTTGGAGTGACTTCCCGGCTTGTAGCCCTTCTTCTTCAAGAACTTGTTGAATCTTCTTACGAGCAAGGCCATATCTTCATTTGTCAAGGGGCCGCTCGACTCTTCTTCATCGCTTGAGCTCTCTTCGGCTTCTTGGGCCACCTTGACGGCCTTCAAGGCGATGCCCTTCTTCTTGCCGGACTTGAGCTCCTCCACCACTTCCGCTTCCTTAACCATCATCTCATCCGTCATTAACCGGCCAATCACATCATGAGGAGTGAGAGTGTCGAAGTTTGGCCTGTCGCGGATGAGTTGCACAAGGTTGCGGTTGGTGGGGGTGATCACTCGAAGGATGATCTTGACAATTGCTTTGTCGGTGAGCTCGGTGCTTCCAAGTCCTTTAGCTTGATTTACTAGAACCATCAAGCGATCAAACATCTTGGTGTAACACTCTCCTTCTTCCAAAGTGAATCGGCTTAGTTCTCCAATGATAAGCTCAATCTTGGATTCACGAACACTTGACACACCTTCATGAGATACCATTAATCTTTCCCATATGTCCTTGGCATTGTCAAGACCATCAACCCAGTTGAACTCGGAGTCGCTCAAAGCATTGAACAAGGCATTGACGGCCAAGTCGTTGAAGTGTTGAGCTTTGTCTTCTTCGGAGGTAAGATTGTTGGGGTTTGCGGGCTTAAAACCTGTTTCAACAATCTTCCAAATGCAAGGGTGAAGTGATCTCAAATGCATATTCATCTTGTGTTTCCATGCCGCATAGCGAGTGCCATCGAAATGAGGCGCTCGGCCAGACGAGACGGAAACATAAGATGAGGAGTTTGAGACTCCAAAAGAGGAATAATCTAAAGGAATTGCAACCCCTATACCGGAACCCGTGGCCTTGTCTTGGGCATGGGTTTCGGTAATTTTCTCTATATCCGACATCTTTGTTTCTCCAAGCGGTTAAGCCAAAATAAAGGAGATTTGGCTCTGATACCAATTGAAAGGACCAACGATGTCGCCTAGAGGGGGGGTGAATAGGCGGATTAAAAAATCGCAGCGGAATTAAAACAGGCCGAACAGGTCAACCCGGAGTGTCCGGGTTTTGGTCCGGATACTCCGGCTTGTCCGGAGTGTCCGGTCTTATGTCCGGACTCTCCGGGTTAGCTGGCTCGGGAGCGCAATTAAGACTACTCTAGCAAGCACAATAAACCACTAGAAATAGATAGCAAGAACAACCTAGAACAATTGTTAGTAAGGATTTGAATTAAAGCTAGGCAAAGAGCTAGATCTAACTTTACAAATTCAAATCCAAATAAGCAAGACTAGGAAGTAAAAGAGAATGAGAGGGACACGAATTTTCACCGAAGTTCGGGTTCTTGAAGGGAACCCTACTTCTCCGTTGAGGTGGCTCGGTCGCACTTGAGCCGGGGTCTCTTTCAACCCGCTTTCCTCCTGGTGTTGCACAAATGCACTCGCCGGCTTCACTTCTTGTCTCTTTCCTTTCGGAGGCGAGACTTGCCTTCACAAACGACCGGGGCTCACCACACGCGTTGGTAGCTCCCGGTGACTCCTAGCCGTCTAGGAGACCTTCAACCTCCAAGAGCAATAACGCCACGAAGAATCGCTTGGAGGATGAACTAGTGCTCAACAACTAGAAATGAATGCACCTAGCACTTTGCTTCTTCCTCTCCTCACCAAAATGGATCAACAACCAAATCTAATGGTGGGAGGAAGTATGAGCTCTATTGAATGCTTGGAAGAGGTTAGGAGTGGCTTGAATGCTGCAATGAATGAGCTCAATCCAGTTCCTAGCCGTTGGGAGAGAGTGGGGGCTTTAAATAGTCAGTTCAAAAACTAGCCGTTACTCTCGTTTTTGTACAGGCCGGAGTGTCCGGACAAATAACCCGGAGACTCCGGGTTATCCGGAGACTCCAGACACAATGTCCGGATACTCCGGACAATCTGGAATTAAAAGTGGCCGAGGGGTCCAACCCGGAGACTCCGGACATATTGTCCGGATACTCCGGATTGAATCCGGACACTCCGGACACATGGTCCGGACTCTCCGAGTTCACTGACTCGGTTTGAATTCCAGATTTTGGAAAATGCAAGTGTTTGAGTGCTAGTTTGAATGCAAGTTTTGATGTTGAGCACATGCACATCCTAAAATCGATTTTTCGTCGCATCCTCTTAATAGTACGGCTATCCTTAAGACTCAAAACAATATAAAAATTACAAGTCTTCGTCTTGATGCCGTTTTCTCGAAATTTGACGCGCTTAGGACCGTCCAATCTTATTCCGAGCGTGATGTGATCTCGAAAACTGCATTAATCTTAGTTGAAGCATTAGATCTCGTTAATTGTGTCATCATTAATCACCAAAATAAAATGAGGGGCCTAGATGCACTTTCACCTGCCGTGCTCAACAGGATGCTGAGGGTCACTCTTTGGCCCAAGGAGGGAGATGCTTCTACCATCAGTTCCTATGGAAGGAACTTGCTTTACCACCTTGTCGAGCGCACCCACTCCTTTGACATTGTCGACTTCTTGTGGGAGACAATGAGGCAGAATGCGCAGAGCAACGTGGCCAGCTGCAGCTATGCTCCTTTTGTGATGGCTTTGATCACTTCGATCAGTGGTCTAAAGTTTGTCAGGGATGAGGAGCATCTTTCTTACAAGGTCTGACCTCCTACTACTCCTGCTGCTCGAGCCGCCCCTGGTCCTGTTCCTCCTAGGACTTGACGAGGTCGCGCTTCGAGTTCCTCTTCTGCTCCTGCTCCTGCTGTGGCTCCGGCCATTCCTTCTGAGCAGACTGAGGTTCCAGGTAGCGTGCTCCAGAGGATGTTGAAGCATGTCTTCTGTCTTTGCCGCGACATCTCCACCAGGCAGAAGGTGATGAGTAGGCAGATAAAGAAGAATGATCAAGACATTCGCAGCATCCGCCGCCACAATGGCGAGGCAGTCTCTCCTAGCGACTCCTCCGGGTCTTCCAAGGAGAGTAGCGATGCCACCTCTGCAGATCAGCTTTTCGGCATCATCTCTTCTTCTCCTCCTCCTCCTCCTCCTGGAGATGACCCCGGCAGCGAGTACTCAGCGTCTGACGACGAAGGCGATGACGAGTGATTTCTCGTGTCCTCCCTCTTTTGGTGTCTTGATGCCAAAGGGGGAGTGATATCTTTAGCGTTGTCGTTTAGTTGTCGAGTTGTCGCGTTTTTCCTTTGTTGTCGCTCGTGGATTTGTTTTGTGTTGCTTTCTATTATTGCTTTTTATGCTGTCGTGAACTCTGTTATTCCTCTTCTTCCATGTAATGACATTATGTTTATCTTATGCATGGATTACTTTCAGTTAATTGTAATGTATTCTCGGATGCAATGTTTGAGGGGGAGTTCTTGGTTAATTCTCGTTAAATATGTGCATTTGATTCCACTCAATACTTCTAATGCAGACATTTAGGGGGAGCTCCTCTATTCTGTTTAGAATATTAACTCCATTTTATTTGCCGTTAATTGTGTTGTCATCAATTCACCAAAAAGGGGGAGATTGAAAGTGCATCTAGGCCCCTCAAATTATTTTGGTGATTAATGATGACACAATTAAAGTGATCTAATGCTTCAACTAAGATTAATGCAGATATCGAGATCATATCAAGTTGGAATGGGATTGAATGCCCCCACAACCTCTTAAAAGTTGAAATGACGGCATCAAGACAAGTTTTGTAACTTTGTTTTATATTTGTGTCTTAAGGACAGTCGTACTATTAAGAGGGTTCGACGTGAAATCGCTTTTAGGATGTGCATGTGCTCAACGTCAAGTCTTGCATCTAAAATTAGCCCTCCTGCATTTTATTTGGAAAAGTTTTAAATTGAAACCGAACTGGGTAACCCGGACTCTCCGGACATTCAATCCGGAGTATCCGGACAATATGTACGGAGTCTCCGGGTTGGACCCCTCGGTCTCTTTTAAATTCCAGTCGTCCGGAGTATCCGGACATTTTGTCCGGAGTCTCCGGATAACCCGGAGTCTCCGGGTTATTTGTCCGGACACTCCAGCCTGTACAAAAACGAGAGTAACGGGTAGTTTTTGAAAAGGCTATTTAAAGCCTCCACTCTCTCCCAACGGCTCGGATCTGGATAGAGCTCATTCATTGCAGCATTCAAGCCTTCTCTAACACTCTCAAAGCATTCAATAGAGCCCCCACTTCCTCCCACCATTTGATTTGGTTGTTGATCCATTTTGGTGAGGAGAGGAAGAAGTAAAGTGCTAAGTGCATTCAATTCGAGTTGTTGAGCACTAGTTCATCCTCCAAGCGACTTCCGTGGTGCTATTACTCTTGGAGGTTGAAGGTCTCCTAGACGGCTAGGAGTCACCGGGAGCTACCAACGCGTGTGGTGAGCCCCGGTCGTTTGTGAAGGCGAGTCTCACCTCCGAAAGGAAAGAGACAAGAAGTAAAGCCGGCGAGTGCATTTGTGCAACACCGGGAGGAAAGCGGATTGGAAGAGACCCCGGCTCAAGTGCGACCGAGCCGCCTCAACGGAGACGTAGGATTCCCTTCAAGAATCCGAACTTCGGTGAAAAATCGTCTCTCTCTTTTACTTTTTCTTGCTTGTGTGGATTTGTCTTTGTAAAGCTCGGATCTAACTCTTTGCTTAGCTTTAATTCAAATCCACATTAGCTTTTGATCTAGGTTGCTCTTGCTATCTATTTTTGAAGTTTCTTGTGCTTGTTAGAGTAATCCTAGTCACGTTCCCGTGCCAGCTAACCCGGAGTATCCGGATTTCATACCGGACACTCCGGACCAAAGACCCGGAAACTCCGGGTTGACCTGCTCGGCCAGTTTTAATTCCGCCTATTCACCCCCCTCTAGGCGACATCGTTGGTCCTTTCACTTTTTAAGCCAACTCCTATTCAAGCCCATAACATCCATATTTGACAATAGCATGGATTGGTCCGAAAGTACACGTGAAGGTTGAAAAAATTCTACAGGAGAGCGCATAAACACCCGCTTAGAAGCCCCCATGTTGTACATTGAAAACCTCTGAAAACTCATCTAACACCTCCCCACCCCTCCCTTCTGTATGGCACAAGGTGCCTTATAACATCCCTTGCAAAAATTAGACACGTGATAAATACAAATCTCAAACTAACTAAATCTTTTCTCCATATATATATCTATATGTAGAGAAGTGCTTCTATGCTTTTCCTCCCAATACAAGTTGCACAAATCTTGAAGCAAGCGAAGGGGTAAGTAATCTTCATCCACCCTTCATTCATGCTTTAATATTTGTGTAACTTTAAAAAAAGAAGAGCATAGAAGCACCCCTATATATATATATATATATATATATATAGACACACACATACATACCATGAACCTTTATTCCAAAAGAAATAGTATAGATACTACAAAACACCAGGTACTGTAGAATTTTTTCCCGCATGGTCTCCTTCCCTACCCACTGCAGCTGTCGCCGCCGCCCATGCACCACCGCCATCATCGTGACCTCACCGCCTCAAGGATTCGCAGCCGCCCTCGCTGCCGTGAACCAATACAAATATGGTAGTTACCTCAATCAATGATTTGTTCAAACCATGGGCCCTCCGGAAGAGTCGACCAAAATGAGAACCCAAAAATATATTTTTTTTATCGAGGTAAAAAAAACCTTTTTATTCAGGATGTTCCATACAGCAGTCCATCAAAGCAGAGGATGTATACATGTTCTTTTTGACATACATTCGTTATTTACAAGGCTTTCACTAGAGCGACGCCCAATCTGGTACGAGAAGGGCCTTTACAAGATACTCATCGTGAGACAACATGTCACTGCAGATGAGATTTGCTTAAAATTGGGTACATGCTCCAGCTGCATCTTCATCCGCACATTTGAATCCTACCTCCGCACCAAATACGTCAACAAGAATGGAGAGTATCCATCTCGAACAGCCAACCATGTTTGATTGCAGGAAACCTCAATTGAGTGCATAATGGACCCGCTCTAATGTTCGCATGACCTGGAAAACTGTTAAAGAACTGCACGGCCTTTTTCCCGGAGAAGATTGATCAAGAACAGCTTGCTGTTGTTTGCTGGTGAGCTCCAAGAATTGCACAAGCATGTCGCCATCCAGAATGGGAGGTACTCCAGACTGTCACATCAGTAGAACATGTTATTCAAAAACTTTCAGAAAACCAACTTTATTAGGTACAGTTGACGAAAATCTGCAGTGTTCAGCAAGTCATGATGAGTATCCTACCGGGATACCACGTCGACGAAACTCTGCATGATCATTTCCCAAGAGTGGAGCAGTCAATGGGTGAACCGAAAGTCTTTCTTGGACATCTTGCAACAGTTGATGCTCCTCACTGCAGTATCAATCCATACGCTTCAAAAAGTGGACAGAGCACAACAGATGTATATGAAATAACTGTAGTTCCTTTACAAATGGGTAGTTGTGGTTCAGAACTCTGGCATAGAGTGAAGTGGAAATTAGTTTACCAACCATTGTTAGACAACCGGTGTTTTGGTGGTTCTCTTTCTTAATGAATTTTCGTATTCTTTCATTCAAGTGAAGAACATCGAAAAATCTATTACCAATGAAAACTGCAAAGCTCATCCGGAATTATTAAAGCTTGTCCCTACCCAGGTTAAGCTATAATATAAAACCAATTTTACCAAATTGACCTGCCAAGTTATCTATAACTGGTCCCGACTGATAAAAACCAACGTTCAGGGATTACTGGACAGTGGATACTAGGAGTGCAAATTACAGCTTTTTGGGTTCGCATGGAATGTTTCGAAACTTCAGAAACTACCTTGTCAGTGGAATCATAACAAAGACACTCCCCAGCAAAGTACTTGCCACAACACAGTTATAAGCCGACTCCAACACTGGGTCTGTCTCATCATCAATTGGAAGCCTGTTCTTAAACGCAGCCTACAGTAAATTACAAGAACGTGTTAAAAACATGTCATTAGTTCTAGATAGGAAAGAAAACAAAGTTGTAAAACATGGAATCAGTTGTTGCCCTGTTGGTGAGGTTTTTCCAAGGGACTCGTCACAAAAAAAAGACAAGTCGTAATGAATGGGAAAAAAAAACAAATTCAGACTACTAATGGGCGAGATATATAACCAGGTGAGTTTTTCTCCTAGATCACTTAGTTCATCAAGTAAAGACACAGGATTCATCCTTTAGGGCCTTTTTGGATAGCGGGGATTTAGATTCAAATCCTGAGGATTACATTCCAGAAAATTCTCAAACAAACCTCCCTTATCCAAACAGCCCCTTAGCATGTTTCCTTACGATAAAAATTGAATTGATTAGCCCTAAGCCCCCAACAACAAAAGCTTACCTTCTGGATGCTCATAGCTGTTTCACCCATATAAAATGAACAATGGACAGCTAAGTTCTTTTCTGGACTTTGAGAAACTGCAACATATGTTAAGAGAAGTCAAAAGTAGATCTCAAAGCAATGGAAAGATTGCATTATTAAGCAGCAACTAGTACACACAAACAAGTAGAGAGAGAATAGATATAATATACAAAAGTAGGAACTCTATCCCAAATTTCTTAGAAGTGTCTACTGGAGTAAAATATAGAGCGACATGTCCATAATCAAATTTACATCGACAATTTTTCTGTGTGCTGTGTTAGGATGTTTATTTACATCTTTAACATGTCCATAAGACAAAGGGAATTGGACCAACATATTGACAAGAAACTGAACATGAAGCCTATGAATAAGCTGAACAAGAATATAGGCGAAAAACCATCATACAAAAAGAGAAAGGGGTGCCATGGAATATATACAAAGTCCATACCTTCCAATCTTGGGCAAGATAATACAGATATGCTCCCACGTCGATCTGATACCACAGCAGTTTCACAGTTTAAAAGAGCAACATCACCCACCAATCGTTGAGCAGGATCAGAATAAATCAGTTCTAACTTCCTAAGATTCTGATAGTAATCAACAAAATGTGGAATCAGGATTAGAAGGAACAAAAAGAGCATTATTACATAACAATAAACATCATCATCAAAGATATATCATTTTAATCAGAACCCAGTGTTACCTCATGATAAAAATAGAAGAGAACACCATCACGACAATCACCCACTGCAATTCGTGATGCGTATGTCTTCAAACAAGTTATTGTAAACCGCGTTCTACCCATGGCATACTTTTTCAACCGATGGGGATTTTCATTCACAAAACCATATACATAAAGCTGTCAAGATAGAGAAAGAACAAATGTTAGACCAAGTTTTCCCACAATTAATGGTAGTCAAATTAAACCAAGCCTTGGGAAAATTCAGCTTAGTAACATCACAAAGGAATGAAATTAGAGAAATAACAACACAAAGAAGCTTGAGACCAAATGACACCACAATCACACTTTATCATGGAAAATAACACTCCCTGTGGAATATTCCTTCGAAATTCCAAAAATGACACAAAACACCCTGTCCTATTTCTTCCTCCCCAACTCTGCTTGTCACTTGTCTTTCGGTCCAGTTGCTACTGTCACACGTTTTCCGCCACTGATGAGCGATGAGACTCCTCTGCCGCTGCATACTCTGGCCTAGGTTATCCGCTTGAAAGGAAAGGAGCGCAACAAGCCAAGAACATCATATTACCCACGGGAGTGTTATGTTCCAGAATATATATTGATTATGATGTCGTAGCAGTCACCAGTCGAGCTCCTCTGCAATGTTATTTCTTTAGATATGATTATTTGCTATGTTACTAAGTTCCCTTTAAGTGATTTATGACGAAATAGAGCTAAGGAAATAACAGATATCATACCATATTACCAGCTGCTGCCAACACATATCGATCTAGATATGGATAAACAGCAAGAACCGCACCAGTTAATGTAGTATCAGTCAGTGATCTCAGATGTCCTGCCATTTGTTCAAGCTGAATCTGGTTGTAGCAAACGTCATCAGGACTGCTGCACATGCTGTTACTAGACAACTCTTCAGTTGCATATCCAACAATTTCAGGAAATGGCGATCCGGTGTGAGAAGAGGAATTAAAATTAGAGGCTGGAATAAATGAACTGCTCTCACGAGGACTTTCAATAGTCTCCAAGCTTAAAACAATTAGGCGTCCCTTGATACTGCTTCATCAAGAGGGAATGGTTACAATGTTAAAGAAGTGGCTTTATAATGTTCGCACGATTCAAAGTAACAAGTCATGGAAATGAAGAGAGTATTAAGAGCAGCAATAACAGAAATAAAATAAGCAAAACCTGAATAGTAAAAAGAAATGGTTTAGCTGCAATCAATAAAAATCATGAATGATCAACAAGAACAAGAAATCAACTGCAATAACAATCAACGATAACAGGTACAGAGATCAATTTGGAAAAGGCAGCCGCATAGCAGCTATAAATCATGGCAGGCAATGAACAGGTAAGAACCAACCTGAAATTACCGGCAACAGAAAGTAATTTTACAAAAGAATTTATATGATCACTGTTTTTATAGAAATATTGGGCTTACATCCAAGATATGTCAAACAAATTAAAAGTGGCTAGCATTGTTAGCTTCTTGTGACTTTTGAGTAGAGAAAAGAAATTCTCCCCAAGAACATACTGTAGAACTAGCATGTCAACCCTGCACAGGATTACCAGTTACAGACTTAAAGGTTACCTTCCACAAATTGCCACCAGGAGTGGGATCCCTACTCACAACCAGTCAATGGATAATTGCTGTTACTGGACTCTCCTAAACCCATGAATATGCACTTGTTCCAGAATAAAACCATTTGTAAAATCAAATCTCTAGCACGTCCTAGTCTCCACCTATAGACTATATGTGTTTCCCTGCCCTGGCAGCTACGTCAACTTATCTAGATTCTAGAGTACATTTTCACATGTAGCCTGACGAAACACAAGTTGTCTGGCTTTTTGTAGGCAATTCTCTACTCCTATAACAACAAATATTTAGAAATAAATCCCAGCCATTCCAGTTATATTCTTATATGATGTAAGAATGCAAGACAAGAGCTCAATGTTTATAACATGGTACACGACATTGTTATAAGCTTCTAGTGAAAATGCAAATCCTTTTATCATAACCCATATGCGCACTGTACACGAAATATAAAGCCATCATGGTACATGGTTTCATAAACTATATGGACATCGAGTCTTAACAACTCATAGACATTATGCAAACTACGTCAGAGTGCAACTATTCAAATTTAGAATCTGTTTCTGGTTGCATGAGCATTCGAGGCTAAATTCAGAATCATAACATTCAAGGCTGCAAAAGTAACATGGTATGAAGTTCATGAACAACAAAAATAAAGCTTAAATGACAAGAAACTGAAAACATGTCCCACGGTTGAAAAAGCTTTGCCAATTCACACCAGTGCCATTTTTTTCAGACAGAAAGAACTGCCAGTAAGCAAACAGACGGAGGGTAAACCGGATCATCAATAACTACACTCCAACCAAGCAAAAAAGAACACTTGAGATTGCCAGTTGAATAACAAATATTGCTAATGGATCATGGACATCTGACAACACAAAATTGCTTCATTAGAAAGAACAATAGATGATGAGGTGCAAACCTTTCGGCTTCACCATTTGGCATCATTGGCCGACCAGTGGATTTACATGTTCCAACAATTAATACTTCATCACTCCCTATTTTTGCAATTTGCATGCATTTTGCAGTTTCGCCAGGTTCACACTTGAATCTGGAAAGCAATATCCCATTATGTGGATCTACTTGGACAACATCTGAAGAACATGATGGACCAGTTAGCCCAGTTCTCAGAACCAACAGTGTTCTACTATCACTGTGGTATAGCACTTTCCTTGGAGTCCCTCTAATTGAAAACTTCTGTGCATTTAATCTTTTGCCATGAACCATTTCAACCTGATAAAAAACTGAAATTGTTTTAAACTGACAAAAAATGTAATGAACGTGCCAGCACATAAGTGTGCACAAGCACACACTTCTGACTTCTGTGCACATACATGCTAGGGAACACGTATACGCATACATATAGTGGGAATATTACAGAAACATCACTGGCAACAATAGCTCCAACATCAGTTATGAAACCGAAGTCACATGATTTTAAAATTGTGCCAGTAACCACATCATACTGTATGCAGATCTACAACTGATGGACTGAAAAGGAAGTCTACTAGAAATATGAGCACAGTAACCTAACAGGGCAGGGTTCCAACAGCACTAGCACAACTAAGAGGCCCACCTTAGCCAAGATACAGCATGTCCACAACGGAGATAATACATATATTACAAGACATCAATCAACAAGTGATTCCTAATCTAGTAATCTGATTAGGAATCAACTTAGTTTGCACTATGTGCCCTTTGCACTAGACATCAGCCCTGGTTCTAGTTACCTATTTGGAGAATTCATTAGCATCAGATTTGATCCCAGATCATTTTAGGAGTTCTATGGTTTATCAGTCCAAGTGACTCAGGGAATATACTATAAGCAATAATACAATCATTCCTGACCCTTCAGAAAGAAAGAAAAAAGTGTGCGCGTGTTTTGCTTTTGTGGATTTCACCAGTTCCAGGCTTCTAGTAACTTACCAAATGCAAACAGTTCTCTGCAACAAACAGCAGACCATTGGGGCAATCCATGGAAGATACTGGCGTCACATGGGAAGCAGGCAGAAATGAGATGGATGAATATGCCAAGCTGTGTCTAGCAGCATGTAGTAGCCAAGGCCTATCACCGAGAACAATAACATCAGCATTAGCTGAATCATGCATTGGCACCAAGACTACAGGAGTGATTCCAATTCGCCGTATAGCAATCAACTGAAGGTGTGTATTAACAGAGGAGCTAGAAGACTCCTTGTAAAAGGAACCGGGGAAATAATGTTCTTTGCTTGTTTCTGACTCAAACCTGAGCAGCATTCCATTTCTTAGGCCAGCAAGAATGTAGAACCTCACAGACGCTATAAACCTAACATTTTCAGGTATACAACCACTAACAGGAGCACCAAGCGCATTATTTACTGATATAGACCCAATTGAGAGTAGCCTAAATGCTTCTCCAGGTTCCAACGAGATGATTTCCACAGAAGGTTTATGAGTTCCAATGACAGCAAACTTGCGAATATTAACTTTAGCTGGGAGACTACTACAAAAATCACCACCCATAGCACAATTGGAGGATACAATGCTAGGTTTCATATCCTCTTGCGGAATGGATATGCAAGATACTTCGTAACGCAATTGGACATGCTGTGTCTCATACAACTCATACTGAAAAGAAGATAATGATCTGACCCCTAGAATATATAGGCAACAAGGATTTGATGTAGCAAGAACAACAATATTATGTCCAACAGCACCAATACTGATAGTGACATGAGGATACCAGTCAGCACAATTTGGAGATGTTAAGGGGGCTCCCTCAGGGTGAGCATGTGCTGTAGGCAAACAAAGCTTTACACCTTTACTGTGAATTTGCACAAGCAAACCATCAGCGACCAAACCACATGCCAAAGTGCAGACATCAGGCTGAAATCCCACAGCATCACTGATGTCATTAAAACTCAGTCCTACTGACAGTATTCTGGTCTCCTCGACAAATGATAATACAAGAAAAGAGTGATAAATATCAGTTACCTTCATTCTCAAAGTCCATAAACCAGTAACACCCTGATAAATAGGTTCAGTCCTCAGAAGTTTCTCCACATTGACACCATTCCGTATAATTCGCAGCGATCCCTCAGGGCACATTCCACAGCATGCAAACATCTGATCTTGTTTCTCACCATGGTAGTCAGCAATTGCTAGATCTAATATAGGTGCTACATTCTGAATTGTACTTTTATGAACCAATCTACAGTGGTCAAGTTGAAGGATCATCCCATCTCCCATCTCTACAAAACCTGCTACCATTCCTTTGTTCATCCATAAAAGAGGTTTACAAGGCAAACCCCTATGGACACATTCAGGCAATACCTTCACTCCTTCAATATCCAAACTAAATTCCAGAATATGAAATTCTCCATCGTCCAAGCAAAAAAGCAGCCTTGGCTGTCCTCGCGTGGCATTCGGCTCCCAGCTCCAGGAGCAAACAATCCTTGATTTTACACTACCTTTGTTATCAACACCATCAATATCCATGTAACTATCATCCTTCATTATATTATTTCCAGAATCTCTCAGTTCTAGCAAAGCACAAGCAGCAACATCGTCATCAACGTCTAATCCTCGACAGGAATCATCAATGGTGATCTGCTCTCCTCCAATCAGACTAGTTGTCAAGCTTATTCTATGGATACAACAGATATCCTTTGGGTTCCTAAGATCCATCAGTAGAATGTCACCGGAACGAAATAGAAGTGCAAAGCCACACATCTGAGGAATTTCTGAGATCTCAAGTGCTAAAGGTCCAGGTTCCAAATAACTAGATATGTAGTTGATAGTACATTCGTGGGAGTCCAACCCAAACATTGACAAGTCATTCACATCAGAACCCTTCCTGTAACAAAGAAATTACAACACTCAAAAAAAAATACCAAGGGATTAGCTCACACTCAAATAGCAGCTCTGTGGAACATGAGTTTAGGGCAAACCTGTTAATTATCATTGCCACAACTGGATAATATTGTTCATCCAGGCAAGTCGATATGAAGCACATGCTCCAAACTGTACCGTGGATACTGCTTGTCTTATATGCACCACTTATGATTTTTGCATCCTCTTCAATTTCTGGTGGATAAAAATATTTCTGAAATTATGACATGGAAGATCTTCAAAATCTGGAATAATATACTGTAAATATTAGATTGAGCATAAGAAACACGAGTCAGCGAAAGGCACTATTTGTAATCAATAGCCACCTTCTCAGAAATTTTACCTCCATTAGGCCCGTAAAGTTTGTGACCCACTGAGACAGGTACAAAAGCAAACTCATCCTCGTATGCACTGACAGCAATAAAACTAGATCTGACAAGAGGACACGCAACTAAGGTCAAGAATCTTCATAACAAGAATCATCTTTCTAGCGCTCAAAACATTAGTTATAGTTCAAGCAGTAATAAAGAAAAACTTCATATTAAAGCATGAGACGGGATAATTATGACTGCAGTCTAAAATATCATATGCACCTGAAAGATTCAACACCAAACAACTCTTTATGATTAAAAACTATTTTTATAATCAAGATCATAATAACTCATTCAACAGAAATGACTCACAGGGCATTCAAACAAATCTTTATAAGACACTAACGTAAACTGATAACAAGAACATTGCAAGAAAGAGTACAGAAATAGTAAAAACTTCAAAGTTAATATAAGAGTCAGCTGTCAACCATCAGACATGAACAAAAAGTACATGCCTGACAGGAAGGACTGAACTTTCCCCATGCCACATTATCAAAATATTCCCATCTAGTACAGGTATAGCTGCAAAATAAAGCATGTACTGAGGACGGAAATAGATCAGGCTTAAAATCCTGCATGCACGTTTTGCTCAGCACAAGATGCACTATAACAAATGTCAACCTTTGTGTCAATACATAACACAAATGTCAAGGAAACTATTGTTCTCAAGAAAGTTTTGTGGTGCAAGGATCAATTGATCGCTGACTGATAGTAGAGTGTTTGAGGCTTTTGTTGTAACAGATGAAGCATTGTGCAAATGAAAGTTTCAGCACAAGTCACTCACCCTCGGTCTATAGCCAAAATTCTTCCCAGCTGATGCCTCAGATTTCCTGGTTTAGATAACTCAATATTTGCAATTGCAAAGAACCTGCAACAAATTGATATGTATCAATAATAATTATTTCAATTATGGACAAAATATCCAACTCTGCTCAATCTCAAACAAAACAGGATAAAGTGCAGAATGAAAATGGCATGCATTAAATAAGTATAAAACTAACCAAATTTTCGCCATATTTAATTAAGAACCAGCAGATAACATGCTTCTACAGATAATGAACTTGGCATTTGACTTTCGTTACACAAAATCATCTGGCTTTATTTATTTTGTCTGCAAAGCGCAAACCTGCAAGCATGGAACCATTATCCTGACCTTCATTCCCACTCTGGATCAGGAAGCCCATGGAGGAATGTGTGAAACTAAAGTAAAATGTCTAAAGTGGGCCCACAATCAAAGGTACATATTAGCAGTAAGGAATAGTGTAATTCAATTCAAGTGTAGGTAGTTTTATAATTTAATATACACGTGATTCCAAATTCTAAAATTATGGTTGCAATTTCAACACATCAGTTGGATGCTGAAAGTGATAGCATCCTAGCAAAAAAAAAGTGATATGCATTATTTTTTTCCTATATTGCAATCAGTGAACCCTTAGGTGGCCGCCTAGCCCACCTAGGCACTAGGGTATACCCTCCCGCCTAGGCGGTGATTAGGCGCTAGGCATCGGTGTGCCGCCAGCATAGCGCCTAGGGCAACACTGATTGCAATTTCATATTCCCTTCTATCCTTCACAATTCTCATTAGTTCCTCTGGTTGCATATAATCGTTAGGCTATTAGAGTACAAAATACTAGTTAGCAACACATTATTTGGTGTATAACAAGCATCTCAAATCTACAGAGAAGATGATAAGGTCATAAACAAAAGGAGCAGCACTGACCTATGCATCTCAGAACAAAAGTAAAGAAGAGAAAGCTTTCCAGAATCTGAAAGAACAACCAAAATTTCTTTCCCTTCAATCTGAAAAATATAGTAATTAAATATCATTCAATCTGTCGATACTTCAGAAGACACTTAAGAGAGAGAGAGATGTGTACAAGGAAAACTTGCAAGGTGCTATGCCATGCTATGAGAAATAACAGCACCTTCGGCAATAAACCAGTGTGTGTAGAGCGCCAGTCCAAGACACCGATATCTTTTATAATCCCAAACGTGGTTTGTTCACAGACAGACTGTAAAACACCATCGTCGTCAACCACAACCAATTCCAGTGAAGTTTCCTGCAGCAATAACCAACTTTTTTAGCAAAACATAAACAACAACAACAACATATGCACAATTAGTCCAGTAGCCATGCAACCAGAGATTGGTATGTTCCTCTCATACCATAGAAGAGCTGCATGGCAGTTTTTTTTTGCTCAGATACACTTCCCTGTTAGTTCATCCAATATAGGTAGGACTCAAAAGTATTTCTCAAACTGTACCCAATATCCGACGTTCCAATTCAAGCTCTACCAAGATGACATTAAAATAGATTGGAAGATGGTAAAAGAAAGGAACATAGATGCCACGAATTATTCTGTTGCTGAAACTGGGGCAGTGCTAGGGTAAACAACCCAATCGCTTGCATATTCATGATCAGTTTGGGTTTTAGCATCTTCCCATCAAATCCGGGACGGATTTCACACCCGGTTCCTTATACTAGCACAAGCAGAGCAAACAAACCCTCCCCGATCCAGACCTCCACACCCCAGACCCCAGACCTGATCTGCCGCAGATAGAACCTCCCCTTCAAGCTCCACTCCCCCAGACTAGTAGTGCACAAGGCGAGAGTAAAGAAACATTAGGGGGGGGGGGGGGGGGGTCTCCAACCTCTCTATTACACGGCAATCGCAACCCAACGTGACTAGGCAAGCGGGGAGGGGGGAGGAGGAGGAGTCAGCCAACCTTGCAGAGGACGACTTCGACGCAGTCGCTCGAGCGGAAGCAGCCTTGAGCGACGTGGAGCACGGCGCTGCCGCCGAGCACGCGCTTCGCGAGGTACTGGGTGGCGCCGCCCACGTCCCCATCGGAGGTGGAGGGGCCCGACGAGGACGCCGCCGCGGAGGGGTCGTCGCCGGCGGTGTGGGACCCCATGCGCGCGCCGCTTCTCGAAGCTTCGCGACGGAGAGAGGCGAGGTGTTAGGGTTTGGGAGGTGGATGCCGCTGGTTGGTTGGGTCGGCTCATAGGACACACGACAGGAGGCCGAGGACGAGTTAAACGGGTCCAGATCTGCCCGTTTTCGGCTGCGAATAGTTGGCGGTGCTTCAATCCTGCCCCCAGAGACTTGGTGAAAATAAAGTAAACCAGGGAAATACACGCGGCTTGTGTTTTTTTTCGGAGAAAAAACGGACCATAAAAACATTTTTTCGGAGAAAACGAGGAAAAACGGGATACGAAAATATTTTTTCTGGAGAAAACGAAAAGTTTTTTTTCGGAGAAAAAACGGACCACGGAAACTTTTTTTTCGGGGAAAGCGAGAAAAAACGGACTACAAAAACATTTTCTGGTGTAAAAACCGCGGCGCACGATGCACGAAATACGCACGGCGCACGACGCGTGCGTGAACGAAAAACGAATTCATGCATTTTTTCGGAGAAAAACGAACCATGGAAACTTTTTTTCCCCAGGCAAACGAAAAAACCGGGTTACGAAAGCATTTTTTCTGGGTAGAACGGAAAAGTTTTTTTCGGAGAAAAAACGGACTGCGAAAACTCGGCGTACGATGCGTGCGTGAACGAAAAATGACTTCGCTTTTTTTTTGAGTGAAAAATAGACTTAGACGTATCTTCAAAATTTTTGAAGGCTCGAGAAACCGTAGAGACCGAGCGGCGTGCGTGAATGGAAAACGAATATGCGTTTTTTTTAGGGAAAAATGGGCCACGAAAATATTTTTTCTGGGGTCTGGAGAAAAAATGGACGATGAAAATATTTTTTCCGGCAAAAACGGAGGAAGGACGAATGAAAAACGGGTTTGTGTTTTTTTAAGAAAAAATATACCACGAAAACACAAGAGCGACGCACACCGCGTGCGCGTAGGAAAAACGGAATTGTGTTTTTTAGGGAAAATGGACCACGGAAACATTTTCCTCGGGACCCGAAGAAAAAACGGACTACAAAAATATTTTTTCAGCAAAAATGGAGGAAGGATGAACGAAAAATGAATCTCCGTTTTTTTCTAAGAAAAAATGGATAACGAAAACGTTTTTCCCGGGATTTGGAGAAAAAACGGACAACGAAAATATTTTTTCCAACAAAAACGGAGAAGCGACGAACGAAAAACGAATTTGCATTTTTACTAAGGGAAAACGGTCAACGAAAAACATTTTTCCCATGCTCTAGAGGGAAAACGGACAACGAAAATATTTTTTTCCAACAAAAACGGAGAAATGACGGACGGAAAACGAATTTCCATATTTTTTAGGGAAAACGGAAAACGAAAACATTTTTCCCATGCTCCGGAGAAAAAACGGACCACGAAAACATTTTTTCCTGGCAAAACGGAGAAAGGACCTGAACGTAAAGCGCGGGGACCTATTTGTTATAATTTTGGACCTGTTCGCTATTTTGAAAAATTAGAAAAAGGCTCGCTCGCGATTCGTATTTAATGGGAGCCTCTTTCCGTAAAACACCAAATGAGGGACCTAAACGCGAATCGGAAAAAAAAATTCCTCTCACAGAAAATCGCAAAGGACCTTTTCGTAAATTTACAGGGACCTGTAAGTAATTTGGAGAAACGGAAGGGTGTTTTTTTTGCAAAAATGCCAGTGGTGACGTGGGAGGCCCTCCGGCCGGAGAACCTCCCGGTTATAATGGAGGTTATGATTAAGTTTATATTTTTATTCTAAAATATAAATAAGATGGTCCATCTAAACAATATACCTACAGCGGTGTCAGATCGACGTCTCCGCCACTCCTGTGACCAGATCCGGGTTTTCGGTGTCAAGACGCGTCGGGCCGGAGCACTCACTTCACCGGGGAACGCTCGAACCGCCGTTGCCGTGGTCGTCTTCGTCTCCGGCCGAACCGCGCCACCGCACCATCATCGTTGCCCACAAGCTTCCACAACCGTCCGATCCACATCCAACGCATCAGGTTCGACCACGTAGTCCTTTTCCCATCTGAACTAGATCTAACCCTAGCTGTCGGATTTAGATCGGATGGTGTAGATTAGACCGAGTACTTCTGTGTAGATCTATTAGCAACCGTTGGATCTAGATCCAACGCCCCAGATTTAGCCACGTAGGGTAGAGCTGTACGCATTAGATCGGATCTTGACCATTGGATCAAGATCATGCCGTCCGGATGCACCCACGTGTCGTGGACCGGGTCATGCCACGTCGCCCTTGATGCGGCTAAACTCGATCGGATCCTAGCCATCCGATTCAAATCGAACGGTCCAGATCGACCGTGTAGATCCAACTCGCACGGGATTAGATCTAATCTGGATCGTTGGATTTCAAACCAACGACCCAGATCGCGCCACGTGGCCAGGAGCCGAATCGGCATGGTCAACCGAGCCGCGCCGTCGCTACGACGCCACGCTGCGGACGCCATCGTGAGGCCCGCTGCGTGTCGGCCGTCAGGCCGCACCGCGGCGATGACGTCATCCGTGACATCATGGTGGGGCCCAGCTGTCAAAGCCGTTGGGTCGATCGTGCTGACGTCAGCAATGACGTCATCCGAGTGGGACCCACGTGTCAATGACACTATTCTCGTGGATCGGGTCCACGGTGGATCGAGCCCGAGCCGTGGACTGAGTCCATGGACCGGCTGACATCATGCTGACGATATAATTCGATTTTCCTTTAGAAAAATAATTTGATCGAAATTCAAATCCACGCTAACGTCATAATTCGGATTTTTCAATAGAAAAATAAATGAATTAATTCGGTTTATTCTTTTATTTGATTTTTCAAACTTCAAACGGCTATAACTTTTGCGTTTTAACTCCGATTGAGACGATTCCAATTTCTAAATTTTTATAAAATTGAGCTCTATTTAATGGTTAATTTTATTTGAATTTTTTAATCTTGTTTGCTTGCTATTTATTTATTTTATTGCTATTTGTGCACGTTACGAGTAGACGTTGAAGTGTCCAAAGGCTTCGAATGTGAAGTTTTGACCCAGGAGCCAGCTCAAGACTAAGAACAAGTACTTTTTGAAGGCAAGTTATGCTTTGATCATATTGTTTCCACTTTTGAAAAATTATATTGATTCAAATTATTGCATGCTAATCTAATTAGAAAATGCTTGGATTAATTCTGGGAATTAGTTAAATGCCAATTTTGTTGTACGCCACCTTGACATAAATAATTGTATGCCATGAACCCTTGTCACCCTAGTTGTGGATTATTTAGTTGGACATTATTAAATTGCCAACATGGGTAATTAGACCGTTGTAGTATAATGATTAGCCCTGCCACGTAGTCATGACATGATTTTGGATGATCAATTATTAATGTTGACTTAATGAGATATGGAACACGTTTTTGAGAAGTGTCATGTGTTATTGATGATTATGTTGATGGCACGTGGTGCATGGTAAACAACTGGGGTTGATAAAATGGTTTAGACCGGGGCAAGTGGTAAGATTGTTTCTGGTTGGCCAAGAGTGGCAACTAGGCGGTCGATTTGGTTTTTGCTGGTTTTGGAATACTTGTGGACACTTTGGTAGTCTTTCCTTGGTCACCCTAAGGACTTAACCTTGCAAGCCTTTGAACTGAGCTCATCATGCAACCGCATGTCTGTAATGGGACGAACCTAGTTGAGTAGGTTGCTAATAACTTGCATGTGGTACCTCGGGGGATCAACTATACCTTTTGTGTAGTTGTACGGGGGAGCGTACCGGGGCTGCGGCTAGGTACCCGTCCAATGGTTGGTTAGCCTAGACTTCACCTTTGCTAAGGGAAGGGCTAGTGTGCAACAACCGGGGAGGTACACTTGTGTAGTTAGAGGTTTCCAAAAGACTTTGTTACGGACAATCGCCTTTGTGGTGTTTGACTGTATCTTGTGGGTAAAGTGCATAACCTCTGCATAGTGTAAAATCTATTCGAATAGCCGTGTCCACGGCATTGGACATTACTCGGGGATTACAATCAAGGGTTAGACTTTAGAGAAATGAACTTGGTTTATGGATACTTGGGTTGGAAATGATGAACTTGCTTTAGGCTGATAAATGCTTTACTTGTGAAATTGTTTATGAAGTTATTAATGCTATTATTGTTTTACTGCTTTCAATCTATTATTGATATTTATGAATGTGCTTTACTGCAAAAGAACCATCTTAGCCTATCATTTGTAATAAGCCATGCATGTAGAATATTAGACTGCATTCTGTGCATGACTGGCTGAGTGCTTTAAGTACTCACCCTTGCAACAACAAAACATCAGTTGAAGAAGAATCAATGCCAGCACTGGAGGAGGAGTTCCAGGAGGAGCCGACGAACTAGGGGGGAGAGCCCAGTCAGTTGCCTGTGGCATATTGGTTTGCGACACGCGTTTCTTTATTTTTCACTGCAAGTTTATTTGAATAAGACTTAAGCCCTGCGAGGCGTACTTTTGTAACATGACCATAAGGTCGAGAAACCAGTTATATTTCCTTTCAATAAAAGTACTTTACTATTTCGTTGAGTATGATTGTGGTAATTACCGATATTGAGACTGTATGCACTAGCGTGACCCTGGACTGGTGCTGAATACACAGAGGGTCTGGATTTGCATATTCGGGTCCCGACAAAGACCAACATGAAGTTTGATTTTTGTTCCTAATATGGTTTCCATATTTTCTAAAAGAATGGCAATTTATAGTTTCACGGTAAGAACTTTGTTCGTTTGGTGATAATACGCACTACATGATATGAAATTCTTAGTTTTCCTTGTGTACCCGCTCTATTGTTCAGCATAATATACAATGTATCATGCTTAGATTTACATTTGTATATCATGTGAAAAAAATGAAATCCACCTATATATCCTTCAAATAGCATCAAACGAGTCGTCATTTAACTCACGAGCTTTTCAGACATTTCCTAACTCAGAACAACCAATCTAAAAGCTAGTTTGCCAAATACCAAACCTCTTCAGCCTAGTTGTTTAGGCTGTGTTTGTTTAGGCTTCTGCTTATGCTTATTTGGCTTCTAGGCCTTCATAAGTCACAAGCCAAAACAAAGCGATAATTTTTCACTAGTGGAGGAGAAGCTCCACCAATTTGCACTACGAGAGAAGCAAGGAAAACGATGCTTCTGGTACGGGCTGAGCTTCAAAATCCCACTTCCTGATACCCTTGCAACTTGATCTTATTTACAAAAATTGCCATCCCCTTCATCAAGTCTCTTCCCGGCTCCAAACTCCGGCTCCAGAGTCGGCTAGCTTCTTCCAAATTCTAATAGCTTCTCCTCCAAAGACCTAAACAAACACAAATTTAGCCATGCGGCCAATTAAATGATTCTTAAAAAAGCTACAGGTGTTACAAATTGGGGGCTACTTGAGGCAACTTATCACGTGGAAATTAGTCTCATTATGTAAACTTTGTGTATATTATATGTACATGTTTTCAAAAATTCTTAAAAAAATTATTATATGTAGGGGAGATGAGCTTTTACAATCCTATAAAATTTGAAGACCAAAATTAACCGTATTTGAATGGTATGAAAAATCCAAATTCAGCCTCAATAGTGACTTTTCACTGTTTGTCATCACTATTCATCTCACTGCTTGTCAATTTCATATCTTCCAAATACGATTGAGTTTGATCTTCCAATTTCATATGATAATAGAAGCTCACCCTCGTACGTATGGTAATTTCTGAGAACTTTTTAAAACTTGTACATATGATTTCCACAAAGTTTATACGATAAAAGTGGTTTACACATGATATGCCACCCTTACATAAACCAATTTTTTTAGTTACCAGCTAGTCCCTTGGTAGAGAAACGCAAGACACGATTTAACTTGTTGTGGTCTCTAGAATTAAATTTTGACCGTTATTTATTTTATAATACTTTATTCATAGCCACAAAATCATAATCATAAGAAAGTGCTTTTAAATACAAATCTAACGATATCACTTTTGTGTCATTTGCCATATATATTGTTAGACTACTTGATGGTCAAAAATTACAAATTTTGAATCTCAAAATATCATTAGCACCCTATATTTTTGTACAAAGGGAGTATATGCACCTGCACACACTACATTGTAGAATTTTTTTAAAATAATATATTTTTTTTAATTATTTTACAAAAAATAATAACCTAAAAAAACAGAAATAGACCTCTATCACCATTTGAAATGATGAAATACTGATGTGGTGTTCAACTATGATCTTTATCACCAATTAGAGTGCTAATAGATCCTCTATTGGCAATCCAATTGATGGCAGAAATCTGTCGCTATTCCAAATGGCGGCAGACTTCTGTCGTAAAACCATGTATGCAAAAAATTACCAAGTAGCCCTTATGGTTTTGGGGGAAAACACCATCATTAACCATCTGTTGAAATAGAGTAATATTTTCCTTTAGGAAATGAGAGCAAAATAGAGCCTTTTCTGTCACTTAACCAAAGAATTCGTTGTATGCATGTAATAAGATGACATGATGTTTCTTGTTTTGAACAAACTGGACAAAGTTAGACATAGCATTTCATAATGTAGGTGTGAATCACATGGTGCATAGAGTTTGGTTCGGTGCATATATTCACCTTGCTACTTTTACGGTACAAATGGCGATACAGACGGACTATGGAGAAAAACTACAACTAAGATACATGTGCGCCTTTTGGAATTAAAAATACTACAGAGTGGAAAAGAAGTCATGTTTGCGGTCATAACCCCTATCCAATAGGATCCATCAGTGGCTTCCCCAAGCATTTCGCTTGGATGCTGGCCTTGACTTTCTTCCAATCATTGCTATACACATCCATCCAAAGCGGGTGTTCCGTCTGCACATTAGGGTTGTCCTTACCTTCGGCCATCAATGTCTTTCCCTTTGATTTTTCAATGGTGTTAGCCTTACCTTTCTTCCAATTAGTCCCATAAACATGCACCCACCCAAAACTAGTCTTCAAGGTCAACCTTAGGGCAACTCCTGGACTTTAGCTATGGCGGTTTGCTCCTTCATCTTTTTTTGATGTGCCAGAAACTTATAGTGGGCCTTTCAGAAATACACAGATTCAAAATGGTAGCCTAGCGCCTTTCCTATCTTCCCCGATTGAAAACATCTAGGCTCCCCAATTCTTTAATCATGTTGTATACTAGTTTTGGTGTTGATGATCAAGAAAATTATTCCCTGTGAAGTGAAGATTTGTGAGAATAAAAGAAAAAGGCTAAGGATTTTTTTTGCTAGTTTTGACTTGGAAATTGTTTCAAGTCATATAGCTAGGTTTTTCTTTTTAGCCGTACTATTAAGAGGGATTATGCACAAGTAAGTTCCTTGGTTCCTAGTTAAATCTTGTCAAGATTACTTGGAGTAAAAATCACTTCATATTTCATTCCCTCAGAATCAAAAGTCATTCACTCAGTAACGCTGAGTATACTTCACGCCGGACCGACTTTTTCAGTCCGGCGCTAAAACTTTCCTTGATAAATCTTATACCGAGCGTACACCGTTCACGCCAGACCAAGTTTTGTGGTCCGACGCAATAATCTGAGTTAAGTTGAAAACAAAATCGAGCGTATGCCGTGTACACCGGATCGTATGTTTAAGTGTCCACCGGATCAAGTTTTTCGGTCCGCCACAAACTCAAAACACTCTTGAAAACTAGTTTTGGTCAAAATGGTTTACTTGAAAAACTTCCAATAATGTTGCCTTGTACGCCGGACCACTTTTTCAGTCCGGCGCAAATTGATACTTTGAAGAGTTTACGATGGACCAACTTTCACTAAAAGCATGTGTATGCCGGACCAACTTTTTCGGTCCGACGCAAATGCCCTCTTACGACGGATTGAGTTTGTCGGTCCGGCGTAAATGGGATTTTTTCTAAATATGGTCCGTAGCACCTTGATCATATTGCAAATCTTTGTAATCATTGTCCATGGCATATTGAATTTGTTTATTTTTGTCATTCTGACAAAGTTCAACGGCTAGTAAATGCTGTAACGGTTATTTTTTCGTTTTGAGGACTGTATAAGCTATGCTAGGACCATCTTTCGGACAACTTTGCATCTCTTTGACATTTAGCACTCTTGAGCTCAAAAGCATTCAAAGAGACTAAATTTCACTTTTCATTCCATTTTTCAGAAGTGATTTAGCTCCAAGCTTAGTCTAGAAAAATTGCGAGATTGTGAACCAAAAGTTTGATCTTGTGCTTAGTCTGTTACTCTTGGAAATTAGTGTTCCTAGACGGCTTGTAAGTTCTTGGTGCGACCTGTCCAAAGTAATTTGTGAAAGGCCACCATTGATTATGAGAGGTTTGGAACTCACCTCACCGATTGGTGGAAGAGTTACCCAGTGGATACCAAAACTATTGATAATAGCTATTGGTGGAGCAATACTTTTGGTGAAGTGCTCTAACGGGGACGTAGGAATGTTATCTCTGAACCTCGGTGAAAAATCTTTGTCTCCTCTGACTTTCTTTTTCAGTACTTACTTTTACTGCTCATTGCTTGTTATTTGCCTCCTTTTTAGTAGTGAACTGTTTTGCCTTGGTACTATTAAGTAGCATTATTTCTATTAAAGATAACTTCTGTGTTTTCTCTGTCTTAGTTTCAGTAATCCTGGTTTTATCTCTTTTATTTTTCGAAAAAGCTTATTCACTGTAACACCCCAAAATTTTGCTTTTCTTAAATTCATGTGTGATTTGGCACCTTGGTGAATTTTTTGGAATTTATTTGGATTTATTTGGAATTTATTTGAATTTATTCCCTTTTGAAATAATTAAAGAATTTAACTTTGCAAATAAAATTTTATTGGAAATATTTTATTTGAGTCCAAAATGTTCCAAAATAGTTTCCAGAATTTTTCTGGAATTTTTCTGAATCTTTTGCTATTTTTAATGAATTAAATGAATTTTTGGGAATTTATTGGATTATTCAATCGCTGGAAAAATCTAACCGGTTTGTACTGTTCATCCGACCGGACCCGAGTCCAAGTCAGACTCGAGTCTGACCCAAAGCTTGGCCGAATTCGAACAGCTCGTAGAACCCTAACCGTGTGACCGTTGGATCTTGATCCAACGGTCACGATTGAGCCACGTCGACCGAACCCGAGTCCGACCGAGCCAGCCAGCTCGCCCGAGTCAGACCCGAGCCCAAACCCTCGCACCGTTGGATCTTGATCCAACGGCTGACGTTGATCCACGTCACCCAATCCGAATCCCTTTCGGATTCCGCCACCGCATCGGAGTGGGCCTCGGTTTCCGCACGTTTCATGGACGCCGAGGGCCCTATTTAATGCGCCGCCACCGCTGCCGTGTTGCCGACTTCCGCGCGCACCCGTAGCCCTAGCCCGCCGAGCTCAAGCCACCGTGGTTGCGCCGCAATCGCTCGTCGTAGTTGGCCGTGCGTTCCGCCGCGGTTTTGCGCCGTCCTCCGCCGCCGTTGAGCCCAGATCCGGAACCGCGAAGTCAATCCGCGTCGGTGAGGACCTTTCACATCGCCGGAGGAGCCCCGCAGCGCCGTCAGGAGTGTCGCCGTCCTCGTCTCCGGTGACCCAGCGCCGCCGCAAGCCATCGCCGTCGATCGAGCTTCACCAGCCGTCCGATCCAGATCCAAGGGCCCAGATCGCGCCACGTCACCCCTCGGTGAGTTCCACGTTGAAATCCCCAGATCTATTTCCAACCGTTGGATTTAGATCCAACGGCGTAGATTGTGCCACGTAGCCTTAATCGCACAGTACTAGATCCATTCTCAGCCGTTAGATCTAGATCAAACGGTTAGGGTTAGCCGCGTTGTAAACATTAGATTGGATCTTGACCGTCCGATCAAGATCGTATGGTCCAGATCAGCTGAGTTGTTTTCCAAACGCATTAAGCCAGATCCAATTTGGGCCGTTGATTTTCAAATCAACGGCCAAGATCAAGCCACGTGGCCGGGAGGTGTGCCGCGTGGTCGGCGCGCCAGCGTCGTCGCGGCAATGACACGCCGGGCCCGCGTGTCGGCCGGTATCGGCCGTCGGTGGCGTCACCGGTGGGGCCGCTGTCGTGTAGCCAAGCCTCGGCCCGGCGTCGGCCCGATGACGTCACCCGTTGGGTCCCACCTGTCAGTGAGACATTTGAGCCGTGGACCGAGTCCACGGTGGACCGAGCCAAACCGTGCGCCGGGTCCATGGACCCGTGGCGACGTGGTGGCTCCTGGTTGGTCCATGTGTCACTGCTGACGCAATAATTGAATTTCCGAAAAAGAAAATGATTTATTAATTCGAATTATTGATTTCAAATTTGGTTTCAAACTTCAAACGCTTATAACTTTTGCATTCTAACTCCGATTTGAGTGATTTAAATTTCTAAATTTGTATAAAAGTGAGATCTACCTAATGATGAATTTTATTTAATTTTTGGACCAAAGTTTTTCTCTGTAATGTTATTTAATTGATTATTTAAACTTTAAATGCTTGTAACTTTTGCATTTAAACTCCGAATTTGACGATTCCAGTTTCTAAAAATTCATAAAAGTATGCTCTCTCTGTTTATGAACTTTATTTGGATGTTTGGACACCTTTTGTCTACTGTTCAATTATTTATTGCTATTTGCACGCTTTACGAGTAGACGTTGAAGTGCCCGAAGGCTTCGAAGGAGAAGTGTTGACCCAGGAGCCAGCTCAGGACCAAGAACAAGTACTCTTTGAAGGCAAGTTGTGCTTTGACCATGTTGATCCCAATTTCAAATTAATTCGATTTAAAACTATTGCATGCTAGTTTAATTAGAAAATACTTTATTTAAATATGGGAAATTAGATAAATGCCAAATTACTGTATGACACCTTGGTTAATTATATATGTGCCATGATCCCTTGTCACCCTAGTTGTGGATTACTAGTTGGACATTATTAAATTGCCAACATGGGAATTTAGATCGTTGTAGTATATTGCTTAGACCTGTTACGTGCTCATGACATAATTTTTGGACAATCAAAGGCTAATATTGACTTAATGATATATTGAACCTGTTTTGTAAATGTATCATGTGATGTTGATGGCACGTGGTGCATGGTAATCAACTAGGGTTTGATAAATAGTTTTCGACCGGGGCATGTGGCAAGAATGATCGGGTGGGCCAGTTGTGGCACCAGGAACGTTGTGTTGATTCTTTGGGTAGTCTTGCCCTGGTCACCCTAAGGACTTAACCTTGCAAGCCTTTGAACTGAGTCAAGCGTGCAACCACATGTCCGTAATGGGACGGACCTAGTTGATTAAGTTGCTAATAACGTACCTGTGGGACCTCAGGATGTCAACTACACCCTTTGTGTAGTTGTACGGGAGGCGTCTGGGGGCTGCGGCCAGGTACCCATCTAACGGTGGTTTGGCCTAAACTTCGCCTTCGCTAAGGGAAGGGTTAGCGTGCAACACCGGAGAGGACCACTTGTGCTATTAGAAGTTTCCGAAAAACTCTGTTACGGACACTCGCCTTTGTGGTGTTTGACTGTATCTTGTGGGTAAAGTGCATAACCTCTGCAGAGTGTAAAATCTATTCGAATAGCCGTGTCCGCGGTATTGGACATCGCTCGGGAATTACAGTTAAGGGTTAGACTTTCTTGAAAATAACTTGGTCTTGAAAGGTTGGGTTTGGTTTAATAATGATGTTAATGGAAATGTGGATTAGAATCGGGAAAGATGTTTATTTAACTCCTGGAAAAGTTATTGATGCTATAACTGTTTCTACTGCTTTCGAATCTACTTATGATACTTGTTAAATGCTCTTTAATGCAAATATACCTTGAGCCACTCCTTTGTATTAAGCCATGCATGTAGTATATTAGCTGCATTCTGTGCATGACTTGCTGAGTACCAAGTACTCACCCTTGCCGCAATACAACACCAGTTGAAGAAGAATCTACATCAGCTTTGGAGGAGGAGCTCCCAGAGGAACCGTCTAACTAGGGAGCGAGCCCAGTCAGTTGCCTGTGGTATACTGGATGGCGCCACGATGTTATCTTATTTTCCGCTGCAGTTATTTCTCTTTTAATAAGTTTTCGCCCTGCGTGGCGTATATTTGTAACTTGACCATAAGGTCGAGCAACCAGTTTGGTTAATTAATTAAAGTACCCTATTAATTCGTTGAGTATGATTGTGATATTTACCAATGTTGAGACTGTGTGCACTAGCGCGTTCCTAGACTAGTGCTGAATACACAGAGGGTCCGAATTTGCAAATTCGGGTCCCGACATTCACCCTCCCTCTAGGCTCATCCTCGATCTTACAAGTTGTATCAGAGCCTTGTCTCTCACAAATAGACCTAACAACCTAGAGAGTAAGAGTGGCCAATGAGGGTGTTTCCATAGGAAAGGCACCATTTTTTGATGAAACAAATTATGCCTATTGAAAAATTCGCATGACAGTGTATCTTAAAGCAATGAGCCTCAGCATATGGAGAATTATTGGTGATGGTTTCTCTATGTCACTCGATCCAACCACCTCACTCGATCAAGATGAACGAAACACTCATCTCAATGCTCAGGCTATGATGCCCTGTTTGGTGCTTTGAATGCAGATGAGTTCAATTGAGTGAGCAACCTAGAAGCTGCTCATGAGATATGGACAACCCTCTATGAAATCCATGAGGGAACATCTGCGGTCAAAGAGGCCAAATTGCATATGTTGCGGATCAAGTATGAGAGCTTTATTATGTTGCCCCATGAAAACATCAGCGAGATGTATTCAAGGTTGAACAACATAGTAAACGAGCTAAAAGGTCTCGAAGGTACTATTACTGACCTTGATATTGTTCGTAAAATGCTTAGGGTGCTTCCAGAGAAATATGAAACACTGGTGACTCTCTTCCTCAACCTGACAAGAGTTACACCAACAGCACTCTTGGGGAATCTCATCACCAACGAGCTATACAAGAAAGGCAAGGAAGAGCTGCTAGAGCAAAGTCTTCCAAAAAGAAGAACATTGCTTTTAAGGCCAAAATGAAGTCAAGCGAAGATGAAGTTGAGGACTCCGAAGAAAACTCAGATGAAGAAATGGCCTTGTTAGTAAGAAAGATGAGAAGATTCATGAAGAGGAGAGGGGATCAAGCTTTAGTGGTCCCCATAAGTTCAAGAAGGGACAGCACTCAAATCGGTTTGCCAATATCCGATGTTTTGAGTGCAACGAGAAAGGGCACATTGCCTCAAAATGTCCCAAGAAGAAAGAAAAAGATGACAAAGGGAAATCATCAAAGAAGAAACAATTCCATGGTAAGGAAAAACTATTCAAGAAACTGCACAATGAAGGTAAAGGAGAAGCTCACATTGGGGAATGGGATTCTGAAGAAGATTACTCAGACTCCGACTCCACCGATGAAGACACTCCTTCAAAGAAGAAGAGTCTTGCTGGAATTGCTATTAAGGAGGCTACATCACCTTTCGTCACTCCTCTATGCCTTATGGCTAAAGGAGACAAGGTAAACTCAAACTCTAATGATGATCCCTCGTATGATGAACTCCTTGATATGCTTGTTGATCTAAATGAATATCTTGGAAAAGAGAAAGCAAAGCATAAAACCTTGAGAAAAGACTTTGCTTCCCTAAAAGATTCCTACGATGAGCTGAAAACAGCACATGAACCTCTCCTTGCCAATTATAATTCAAAATCAACAATGGATATATGAGTCTCATGTGATTTAATTGATGCTATGCCTAGATTAAATGATCATTCTTGCTCAATTTCAATTTCTAGCATAGCTACTTCTTGTGATGACTTGTTATCGATTTCTTCTAGTTCTTGTTCTAGCTTATCCTCTGTTGATTATAAGTGTGATCTAATTGCTGAGAACAATGAGCTCAAGAAAGAGGTTATCAAGTTAAGTAAGAGCTTAGACAAGTGTTTCAAAGGTAAAGAAACCCTCGATAAAATCTTGGGAAGTCAACGTTGCTCTTACAACAAAAAGGAACTTGGATATGTCCCCAAAAAGGGTAAGAAAATTGGTCACAAGGCTCCAAGGTTTGTTAAGTCAAGTGGATCACTTTGTCATAAATGTCATGGTCTACGACATTCGGCTAATGACTATCCATTAGGTAGAAGGCCACCACTGATTGTGAGAGGTTTGTAACTCACCTCACCGATTGGTGAAAGAGTGTGAAATCATGTGCTGAAAAATTGGCTTAGAATTGAATTTGCAAATGTGTTTGTGCATGAGTTCGATAATTTGACAAGAAACAGTGTCTCTTTAGTGCTGGACCAAATTCTCAAAAACAGTAAGTTTCGAATTAGCGCCGGACCAAACCTGGAAAGACAGTAAGTTTCTCATCTGCGCCGGACTGTTTTTCGTGTTTACGCCGGAGCAAATTTGTGATCCGCCGTGAACGTGCGTTTGGACTTTTTTGCGCCGGACCAAATTTCCCTTTTGGTACCGGACCAAAGTTCCAAAGCAAATGCGCCGGACCATCTTGTTGCATTAGCGCCGGACCAATTCCTTGGTCCGCCGTGAACGCATTTTGAAGGCCTGTTTTTACATGCACGCCGGACCAAATTGTTGGTCCGTCGTGAACGGGTTTTTGAGGTCTGTTTTTTGTATATGTGCTGGACTAAAAACAATAAGTTTTCTATTTACGCTGGACCAAATTTCTTTTGGTCCGCCATGAACGTGTTTTCAAACGTTTTTGTGCCGGACTCAATTTTCGAAAACCAGTAAGTTTCACGTGTACGTCGGACCGAGTTTTTGGTCCGTCGTGAATTGATTTTTGACGGCTGTTTTCACGTGTACGCCGGACCAGAGTTTAGTCCGGCGTGAATGGTCTTTTGCTCGATTAGGGTTTTGAGCAATGTTGGAATTGAATTTTGGTTTGAATTTGAGATTATAAAATTCGTGAGAATTTCATGATGCTTGTTTTTGAAGTGGACTTTATGCAATGCCCGTGTGAGTAGTTGCATGGATTGACTTTGAGTCAATTCGTGGACTTGTGCTCGGATTCATTTCTTGTTTGTTCATATGCAGGTATTGCTCGAAGGCGAACGTGGTCGATGACGGGACTGGAACTATGTTTATGGAGGAACTGAGGTTCGAGACTAGGTTCAGGGAGGAACTGAGGTCTTGGTGGTCAAGGATGTCATGCGGGACGTTTGGGCTAAGAGAATGGTGCACATGAAGAATGGTTAGTCACGTGAGTATGGCATGGTGGCCATACGCGTGCAAGAGTTGTTAGTCACGTGAGTATGGCTGGGTTGCCATACGCGTGCAAGAGCTGTATTTGGCCAGGTTGGGCCAAGTGGAGTTGTGTTGAATACATACTCCTTCTAGGATTAGGAGTAGGAATTGTATTCAGGACTCCTTGTGTTTTACTCCTTTAAATAGGAGGGGTTGTCTCCTGTTGAAGGGATCAATCAGTTAGAGCTTTAGGGTTTGTACTCTTTTTGATTGGAGTACTTTTAGACAAAAAGAAATAAAGATCAATTCTTCCAGATCCTTTGCGTGCTACAGTAATCAATAAGCTACAGTGCCCGTGCTGCAACAGTGTTTCCTGTTTTGTTCTTGTTTGCATGCTTGTTCTGGTTCTAGATTGGTTTTTGTTCTTTGAGTTTCATCTTGATTTGATCCATCAAAAATCTTTCTAGGATATTGATTTAGAGTTCCTCAAAGTTTAGTTGATTAATCTTTTATCGTTCTTGATTAATCTACAAGTTTTGATTAGATCAGTTTTCGTCAAGTTCTGTCACAACAAGCTTGCGAGGCTTATAACTTTTGATCCGTAAGTCCGATCGAGTTGATTCTTTTTGGGTTCGATTCGTATTGGAATCTAGTTTCTTGTGTAGAAATTTTAGATCAATCCTACAGTTGGATCTCTAGAAATTCGCGTTTTACCGAATGCCTATCAATATGTTCTTGTCGAATACGAAGTAACTTTTTGGTTCAGATTTGGGGTGAGCTTTTAATAGATCAAAGATTTGGTTTTAGCTTCCACACAATCATTCACCCCCTCTGATTGCTATATTCGTATATTTCGATCCTACAAAGAGTTACCCAGTGGATACCAAAGCTATTGAGAATAGCTTTTGGTGAAGCAATACTTCTGGTGAAGTGCTCTAACGGGGACGTAGGAGTGTTATCTCTGAACCTCGGTGAAAAATCTTTGTCTCCTCTAACTTCCTTTTTCAGTACTTACTTTTACTGCTCATTGCTTGTTATTTGCCTCCTTTTCAGTAGTGAACTGTTTTGCCTTGGTACTGTTAAGTAGCATTATTTCTGTTAAAGATAACTTCTGTGTTTTCTCTGTCTTAGTTTCGGTAATCCTGGTTTTATCTCTTTTATTTTTCGAAAAAGCCTATTCACCCCCCTTTAGGCTCATCCTCGATCTTACACCGGCTTAAGGTGAAGGTTTCCAACAGGTGAAGACCTAGAGGGCAACTGGTTGATTCAGGCAAACTTTCTGCTCCATGAATGTTATATTGTACTTATCTGGCCCGTCGATCCATTGGAAGAAGTAGTACCTCTTCAAATCCTGGGATTATGCGTGGAAGAAGTTGGTGGTATGAAAGACGTGACATGCACTATGGACCATATATATTAACATGGACTTACCCGATTGTCAGCGCACATGTAGAAAGCCCGACCGACGGGTGTCTGGATGTATGAATTGAATGATCTACGCCGAAGTACCACAGTCATAGTTTTGAGCATGGAAACTCTGATGGCAGAGGTGCATCCTTGCAAGAACAATCTGGATAGGTTCTCATATTCTTTGTAACCCACTTTCGCTTCCAAAGAATCTCAATGTAGTTCGACATCCTGAACCCAAGCAGTGTGGTGTAGTTTTGGGTGTGGCTGTGGCTCGAGTCGAGTGTTGGTCGTCGTGGTTGCCTTCTTGAATTGTTGGGTATGGTGGTGAAGTATGCCCCACTTTATACACAGTTTGTGCATAGGGCATCATCGTACATGATATGTAATGTAGTTGTGAGTTGTCAATGTAGAGATAAAAGGTGACATGACAAGTGAATTCAATGGTAAAAACTAGTGTGGGTTGTCAAGTCACGAAGGAAAGTTGGTGGGAGCTGTGAAGTCACTGAGGAAAGCTAGTGGGAGTTGTGAAGTCGCTGAGGAAATCTAGTTGAGTTGTCAATTCACTGAGAAAAGCTAGTAAGAGTTGTCAAGTCTTTGTGAAAGCTAGTGGGAGTTGTGTTGTCAGTGAGTAAAGGTAGCAAGAGAGGTGAATTGAGTGAGAAATGTCGTAACGTACTTGCGACGCACTGAGAAAAGCTGGCGAGGGATGTGAAGTCATTGATGGGAACTTCTACGAGTTTTAGTACTTAATGAAGGAAATATAAATACAAGGCATGTTGGGTTCGTTGGAGTGCAATCTCGCTGACTACACCTACTATACAAAGTGGCAAGGTACACGACCAAACATGCACTACAACTACGGTATATGTGTGCCTCTCGGACTGAAAATGACATGGTGGGTGTATACGGGTGTAAGTTCAAGCCCCATTGATTTTGGTGATTGGTATTAGATTAATGCTTAATCTTGTTCAATGACAAACCTAATCTTTAATGAGACTAACATGTTTATTGAGTTTATTGTTAGTTGTCTTATATTTGGATGGAAAATAGAAAACCCAAGGTATGTTTGTGTATTCATTCTATTATCCATTGCATACGTTGAATTCAAGTTAAAGAATAAATTTCTCCATTGCTTAAACCACCAGAATGTGCATTATGTTTCCCAATCCATATATTACATGGATGCACATATTTAGGGGGAGTTCAAGCTTTAACTTGGTATTTCATTAGTATTAATCCATTCCTCACTTCATATATAAATGATCAATACATTGAAACATATCCTTGAATATATATTCTAAATGCCTAGTTCTAGTATACTCATGGTAATATAGTATGAACTCCAATACAATCAATTTGAATATGTGCATATTGATTCAAAGTCAATAATATGTATGCACATATACTTGTGAGGTTTATTCTGTAGTTGATGGCTAAGAGTAATGATTATATTCATATGTTTCACATATTATGGATCATTACTTATCATCAACATGAGTATATGAAAACTTGTGTAGTTAAGCATATACTCACGTCAATTTAAATGAGAATTTAAATTGAGTTCGTTTGTCTTATTAATCATTAGAAAACACTTCATCATGTGTTGATGGTGTCTTTGATTAATAAAGGACAAATGGATAGTTCTTGAGAATGACGAAGCATTTGTTGCATCGGTATACTCAAGGCACATCTAAATTTATTGAATTGATTTAGGTTGTGCTCAATCGATATGAGTGGCATCTATTATGTGTTAATGGAAAGCAAGAGATGATTGAGACAACCATGTTGGTTGGACTAACCATTTTCAATGAGTTTGAAACAGAATTTAGTCCAAAGTTTGAAAAGAGAAGAGAAGGTTCATCAAGAATGGATGAACAATTTTATAGAGCTAGGTGTCAATCTTGAAGAAGAAAATGATTGAAGATCATGAAGACTTCAAGAGAGCTAGGCCACGATCCCGAGGGAGAAAAGATTGAAGATCTTAAAGCCCTAAAAGGGGATCGCTCGCGGCGGCGCAAAGGTATAACTAGATAGACTAAGGATGATTCCTAGCTTTGTGTCTAGTATTTTAGCACTGTACTATTAAGAAGGGTTGAGTCCTTTGCTTTGAGCTTCATCATGTGTTGGTGATCTTAATCCCGTTAATCACCCGAGCTCAAATCTCTTCTTGATTTGGTTTTTCGCATAGTAGTTCTGATTTGCATGTGTTGCATATAGGACGAGCTAATGCGTTGGCTTTGTAGGCATTGCTCTGATTTTCATGTGTTGTAAATAGGATAAGCATATGCTTTGGTTTTTAGTATGATTACTCTGTTTTGCATATGTTGCAAATAGGAAGAGCTCATACGTTGTTTTTCGCATGAAGTTCATATTTTGCATGTGTTGCAATTGTTGAATTTTATGTTTTGTTTTCAAACCAAATTCTTTATGAGTTTATTTGGTATTGCTTGGAGCTAGAAATTTGCACGAGTTTCAAATAGAGAGCTCAAGCATGTGATTTGGTTTGGTTGTTGCACAAGGCTATGGATTTGCATGCGTTGCAATAGGGAGATAGCTAATGCATAAATGTTTAATTGGTATTTGCAAATTCACTATGCGAATAAATGGGAGGTCTATAGGTTCTGGTCCTGAAAGCATGTGATGCTTGCATCGTGTTTTTGCAAGTTCATTTGTTCGTGGTTTGACCATCATATGGCTAGGAGGATCAAACTCATAGACTCGTAGATTATTTGCTTAATGTATTTTTGTAAATATATCTTTAAGTAGTTTGCGAAAAGTGTTTTCGCAAAGTGTTTGGAGTTTGCTTGGAGCTATGTTTTTGCATATGTTACAAAAAGGGAATGTTTAAGCATAAAATGGTTTGATTGTTTATTTGCAAATTCGTTGTGCGAATAAATGGAAGGTCTATGAGTCCGGGATCCTAGAGCATGTGGTGCTTGCACCGTGGTTTTTACAAGTCCATTTGGTTAGGGTTTGACCGTCACATAGCTAAGAGGATTAATCTCATAGACTCCAGGATTTATTTTCTTAATACATGTTTGTAAATATATCTTTGAGTTGGTTTGTGAAATGTGTTTTCACAAAATGGTTGAAATTCTTTGAGCATGGTTTTGAAGTGTTGCAAATGTGTTTTGCAAGTTAGTGTGATCTTGTGTTGATCACTATTTGGCTCAAAGAATAGTTGTTTCGGAGTTTGATTAAAACTCAGTTCACGCCAGACCATTTATTTCAGTCCGGCGCTGAAAGCTATACTTTGTGATTTCAAACCGAGCATGTGCCGTTTATGACGGACCGAACTTTCAAGTGTACGTCGGAATAAGTTTTTCGGTCCGTCGCTAATATGATTTTCTCTGGAACGTTGATTGGTCCGCCAGACTCGAAGTCAGTGATTTTCCTTCCGCGATGGACCAAGTTTTTCGGTCCAACGCAAACGTGTTTTTGCTATTTTCATGACAGACCGATTTTTACCAAAGGCATGTGTACAACAGACCATGGGGTTTGGTCTGGCGTAAATGGGATTTCCATGTCAATTGGTCTGACGTGTATTAGGCAAATTGTGAAGGTTTTCAAAGTGAGTCCGGGGCGCATTTGTTTATCAATTTTTGATACTCTAACACCTCCAACGGCTAGTAAATGCCAGTAACGACTAGTTTTGGCATAGGGGCTATATAAGGACCCCTTTGGGGGCTTTTTCATGCCGTTGGTGAATAGGTTGAACTTTTGGCTGCTGTTGTTGTTGCCAGTACTCTTGGCTCTTGTGTGTGTTATTGAGAGGGTGTTGCATGTGTTGCACACCTCGATTTGGTTTTTGAGCTCAAGAGTGAGGCTAGGTTGCATGTGTTGCATCTAGAGTGTGATTGAGAGGATCCTAGTGCATATGTTGTACTTAAGAGTCACCGGAAGCACATGTGTTGTGCTAGGTGAAATTTGAACAAAGTGCTCAACTTAATTGTTCTTGGTGGTTGCCGCCACCTAGACGGCGTAGGAGCGTCGTGTCGGGAGCTCTCAAGGCTTGTGAGATGCCTCGGTGAAGTTTGTGAAGGTTCTAGTTGAGCCTACTCGAAAGAGTGAAAAACTACCGAGTGGATTTGAGGTGGAAGGCTCAAGTGAGTGAGCCAGTCCAAAGTGAGTTAGACTTCCTCAACGTGGATTCTGGGAGACTGGCAAGTCTTCGAACATCACGATAAAAAGTATTGTGTCACTTGTCTCTTTACATTCAAGCATTTATATTATTGCATATTTATCCATTGCTTGATTGTGATTAGAATTGTTTAGTATCTCTTGTTTGATCAATATAGCAATTCTTGTGTTAGAGACATAATTTAATTAGTGCAATAGTGAGTCTAGTTGATTTAGACTTTAATTGTTAAAACCGTAGTCTTCCGTTTGCGTATAATTTTTGTGTAGGTTTTGACATAGGGATTGATTAGAGCATATCTCGTTTGAGTAGAGAATTTTTATAAAAGCCTATTCACCCCCCACTAGGTGCATCCTCGACCCTAAAACGGGTTCTGGGCACTGTGGTGTAGGCCCCTAAGGATCAAATGGGATACCGTACGTCACCCATATAGAGTGCTGATTGTTAAGACAACGTCGATGCGACTGGTTGTCACAATAGTGGTAGGCGCACTGTAGCTCTGATCGGCACAACAACAGTTAGGGTGGTAGTCGATGTCGAGATAGACCACCTCCTCATTGATCCTCTATATCCGGAGCTCATCGTTGTTGATCTTCTTTGTCTGGAGCTCCTCTTCCAGTTCCTCTAGATGTACTAGGAGTGTGTGGATGTAAATCTGAGTAAGTACCTGAGTAAGCATGCAATACGATGGGTTAGCCCACTCGATAAACTTGCAATCTGTAGTTTGCAAGGAAGAGCAAGTGTTAACGAGCAATATAGCGATACATGTGTGGAAGTATAATTAGGAAATGGAGTAGTTACCATGAAAAGAGGGCAGCAGAAAAAATGATGCCCTGGGTTCAAATGGTCATCGCAAACCTGGAATACAGTGTCGAGGTTGTAATTGCATTGTGACCAACGATCAAGTAGGTGTGCATACTCCCGGAGGGGATTTGTAGTGGTGTAGGACTCTTTAATTTTTAGCAAAAGGTCGAGGCCGGGGGATCAGGGTTAAGGGGACCATAGATGTGCGTGTCCTCAAGGGAAGGATCGCACTCTCAAAAACTTATCCGTCCCCATCTTCCCTTCACACACCTTGAGCTTCCTGCTCTGTCCGTCATGTTGGGTATGAAGTTCTTAGTTCGAGGTACATGGGCTATTCACGCAATAGTACTTATAGGTCGTAGTGGGCGTTCGGGTTTACCCGAAATTTCGGGTCGGGCTTTTCGGGTTTTTTATATTTCGGGTTTCAAACATATAAACCCGAACCCGTGCAGAATTTGGTACCCGCACTTCGGTACCCACAATTTAGTGCGAGTTGAGTAACGACAAACTACCCGTCATGACAAACATATAACAGCAAACTAGCAAAGACAGTAATACTCAAGACAAGAGCAAAGACAAAGACAAGAGCACACATTCCAAAGAAGAAGCTTGGAAGACACACGCACACGCCGGATGCCACACTAAGACAAGATGGCAGTGCAGCCTGCAGCTCCACGCCTCCACTCCACTCCACACCGGGTACCGGCAGCAAGGTAATAATCAGCAGATAAAGAAGAAGGCAAAGAACCAAAAGAACAAATGAAGCAATACTATACCACTACCAAAGATGAACTAAGATGTAGATGTTCCAGGATGGTGTTGCTTCCTGCCTCGTTGTTGTTGTTGCTTCTTGTTTTCCAAAGGCTTTGGCACCAAATTCTTCTTTTAATTCTGCAATGAGATGAAGCATTGTCTGGTTAATATTTGTTGATATGCAATGAACCATTGAATAATGATGAAAAAAATAAGGAATGCTAGACCTTTTCCAAAGATGGTTAATTCTTCAAGATTTTCTTCAATATCAATAGGTATTGACCACCTCAACCAATCTTGTGCACATACTAGAGCTTCAAGCATGAATGGAGTAAGGGAGTCTGGAAGTCATCTAAAATGCGCCCACTTGTGCTAAATGCCGACTGATGCTACAGCTTGAGATTGGTATAGCAAGCACATCACGGGCCATGCGAGACAAGATTGGAAATCTCTGCTCGAGATGCCTTCCACCATACTAGGAGATCAAGCTTCATTTACGTGTCCTCGGTTTCTTGAGAAGGTATTTGTCAAGTTCGAGACTTAGTCTTTGTTGCTTGAACCAATGCCTTTGCCTAGCCTCATCTTCTTAGCAACAATTTCCTTCACTTCCCTCCTCTACCTCTACCTTCCTTTGATGCTATTGGGTCACTTACATTGGTTGTATCCTCACCTGAAGAATACATTTTCATATACTCTTCGAACAACTCATGAAGGCAAGTGTTAATTGCTTTCCAAACTATTTGTCCCCTTTCCTCGCCAAATATCTCTTCAACGGTTATCTTGGTATACAAAGATAGCTTGTATCTTGGATCAAGACAACCAGCAATAAAAATTAGTAAATTCAAGTTCTCTTTCTCCTTTGCCTTCCCCTCCCTTCTCCATCTCCTTGTCATGTTCCTTTGCTAGAGTTCCAAAGTCCCCAATATTTGTCAAATTTTTCTTTCATTCTCGATTCCCATCGTTGTTTGCAAATCATCTGTACTGTCCATCCATGATTGAATCAATGCATGCACTTCTCCAATCTCATGGAAAAATGTATGTGCGATGGCATGGAGAGTAGTAGAGACACGAGCAGTCAGATCATAAAAGTGCTCTAAAAATTCTGCCATCTTCCTTGCGTTTTCCCAATCTATCTCATCAGGATGACCAAAACCACCCCTTCCTTCAGATAGGTCCATAACATAACTCATGTCTTCATCTGCTAATTTTGTGAACACTTTCTCATACACAATTGCAGATTTAAGCATAATATACGTGGAGTTCCATCTGGTTGGGACATCAGCCTTAAGATATGGATTGTTGGTTAGCTTCTCTTCCTCTATAATTTCCTTAAATTTGACCATTCTTGAACCACCATTTCTAATGTACTTCACAGCTGCCCTAACACGCTTCACTGATAGGTCCACTTCTTTTAGGCCATCATGCACAATTAAATTAACGATGTGAGCTGCACATCTCATGTGCAAGTACTTGCCACTAGCTAGATTAGTGGTACTCAATTGCCTCCTCAAATAACTAATACCGGTATCATTGGCACTTGCATTATCAACAGTTATTGTCATCACTCTCTCCAAACCCCATTCAACCATGCATCTCATCACATTTTTTCCAATATCATCACCCTTGTGTCCCTTTACCAAGAAGAAACCAATAACTTTTTTATGGAACTTCCAATTATCATCAATAAAGCTAGCAGTCACAGTCATGTAGCTATCTAGTTGCTTAGAAGTCCAACCATCTGTTGTCAAACAAACTCGTTGACAGGAGTCTTTGAAGAATTTCTTTAGCTTAGCTTTCTCTTGGAAGAAACAACGTACTACATCTCTAGTACATGTTCTTCTAGATGGCACTAGAAAGCGAGGGCATGCTTTGGACATAAACTTTCTAAATCCAGGTTTCTCACCAAAGCAAAATGGCAACTCATCCTCTATTACCATCTCGGCAAAAGCAACCCTTAGTGTGTCTTGATCAAACCTCCACGTGCTAACACCTTCATGTTGAGTTGCTTGTAGAGTACCTTGAGTTGGATCTTTGATAAACTTATTTGGATTGCGTTTACAAGCAGCCAAATGCCTCTTCAATGAAGATGTGCCATGGCGTCCAAATTTCTGCCTTCATGTTTCGATGGCAATATTTGCACTTAGCATGCCTAACAATGTCTTTATCATCTTTTATCTTAATAAAATGTTGCCATACATCTGACCTTGGTGCTATTTCCGTCCTACCCCCATCCTTACTCAACTCACGTTCCTCTTGTCTAGCTATTACATCCTCGTGGATCGAGATGTCGATGCAACTACATTATGAATATGTGACGCGTTTGATTACCAAGTGCAACTGATTCAACCTCCATATCTGCGTGTTCCTCAAATTCCGCATCTATAATTCTATATGACAATGGAATCACAAAATACTAGTGTTACACACTTACACTATTACGTAATCATATCTATTATCTACTTCAAAACTACCTTCTAGTTGGCATTGTGCTGGCTGGCCGGTGGCGTGAATCTTATTGGCAGCTGGCCATTGCGCTGGGACTAGGAGGTGGCGGCGTCTTGGGGTTGGCGCGTGGCGCGCACCGCCACCGGCGCTGGAGGCCGGAGCTGGGAGGTCGCCGGCGACTTCGGCGTGGCGTGGGCGCGTCCGCGAGATGGGGGCGCGCCGCCGGCGCCGAGTAGGCAGCCCAAGGTGGCGACTGGCGGCGTGGCGAGGAGCCGAGGACGCGTGCGGCGTGCCGTCAGGGAGCTAGCCTAGGGTTACTACTTACTGGGTTAGGGGTCTTAGGGAGGCTGGGCCTGGCAGCTGGCGCCTGGGAGGTCTCAGGTCTCGGCATCTTGCCTCTCGGGCGTGGGCCTGGGGGCGGCCTGCTACTAGTGCCTGGCTGCCAAGTGCTCGGCCTGGGCCGTGGGCGTGGGGGGCAGGGGCTGATCCGGACGGTGCTGGTATTTCGGGTTGAATGGGTACTTCGGGTACCGCGGGTTAAAACCCGATTAGGCCCGAACTTAATTCGGGTATTCAGTTTCGTTACCCGCTGGAGCTATTCGGGTAACGGGCTTCGGGCTAAACGGGTACGGGTTCGGGTATTTCGGGTAACGGGCTTCGGGCTCGGGTTTTATGCCCAGATCTACTTATAGGGCAGGTCGTATGTGGGTGTTAGTCTTGGCGCAGAAAAATTGGGGTTTTAGAGAGGTGTGCTCGTGTTGATCTAAAAAGCAGGTGCCGGTGTGTTGTAACGTCTAATGGAAAGTAATTGGCAATGTGCTGTCACATCTGATTGAAAGTATTTGGCATTGTGTGTGTCACATTTGATGAAAAATAATTGGCATTGTGGTGTCACCTTGGTCGGAAACAACTGGTGGCAGTGTGTTATCCCCATGATAGAAAGTAATTGGCAATGTGCTATCACGTCAGTCTAAAAAAGCAGTTTCAGTAATACAGTTTGCAATAGTTCATTGTGTAAGAGACATTTTTCAGGAGTAATTCATTTGTCTTTAAATCATGAAGGAACATAAAAAAGGAGGATGAACACATTAGTAGAGTGGGTGGCTGCGATGTAGAGGGCCCCACAATGTGATGTGCTTTATTGCGACTGCCACATCGACTCTACTCTCCTCTCTTTTCCTCTCCTTTCTTTTCCTCTCCTCTCCTCTTAGTGTGCAAATGACAACATAGGGCGCATGCCTCTGTCACTATTTCAAATGATGACAGAGGCTACTCCATTGCCATTTGAAATGGTGACATCTATCATGGCAACCCACATGGCACTATGTCGTGGCTTGAAATGGTGACATGACTTCTGTCGACTGTCAAAATGGCAACATGGCTTTTGTCGCCTGTCGAAATGGCAACAAATGTCTATTTCTGTCTTTTTCGCCTTATAATTTTTGAAGAATAATTAAAAAATGGATTATTTTTAAAAAAATCCCACAATGCATGTGTGCCCACTTAGCGCACGCTAAGCCATACGGGTGCTAGAGATGAATCCACAACTTGACAAAAGTTCCTACTGAGACATACTCACGTGTGGGTGAAGGTGAATACTGTTAGGAAACCGGATTCGTATCCGATATGGACTCTTCCTTATCTCTAGCAGAACCGCTATATATAGGAGGCAGGGGGTCACCCCATTGTATACAAGCATACAGAATAATAAAGCAGACCCGTTCCTCCTCATATTGTGTCTCTCTTTTCTCCCTGTCTATTCTCCACTTGAGATCTATTAGGCAACCCCGGACTATTCGATAGCGAGGTTGTCTAACACGTTATCGACCGAAGCTCTAGGAGAAAGATTGAAAGGTGAGAAAAGACAAGAAGCGAAGGATCATCGGCGGCGGCGAACGTCTACTACCGGCGATTGATCGCCCGATCCGATCTGCAATCAACTCGCCATCAAGCGGCATCCACTCGGATTGCGAAATAAAAGTCCTACGCGACTCTATCCTACGCGATAGTCTACCGGAAGCGATTGAAAAAGGTGAGAATACGACGAATGATCTAATAGCTCGATGAATCTATATTTGCATCTATTCTACGTGGCAAGAAGCTACGACTCGCAGGAACTTTACGTTCTGTGGCACGAAGCTACGATAAGCAATGAGTAGCACGAAGCTACAATCTCAACTTCGTCACGTCGGCCGTGAAGCATCACCGCGGCACGAAGTCGTCAAACCGAAGCCGTCGGCCACGCAGACCGGAATCCAGTACACGGCACGAAGCCATGGTCCCCGCGCGACGGCATGAAGGCGTGCCATCGGGACCCGAAGAAGAGGTCGCCGGCAATCCGGCCGGCCACGCAGGCCATAGCTGCTCCCGGGTGTCGCGCCTGGCCGTCGTGCCCGCCGAGCGCTCTATCGCCGGAGCCGCCACGTTTGGAGTCCGGTCGCGCGTCACGCGGTCACGCCCAACGGCCCCGCCCCGCTCTGGCTGCGCACGGTCCAGTCGCCGCAGCCGACGGTTCGCCTCCCGCCGTGCTAGCCCGCTGAAGCGGCTCCACCCGGCCAGCTCCGCTCTCTGCACGGCGCCAGAACGGCTCCGATCTTTGCGCCGTCGGCCCACCGAACTATCCCACCTGAAGCAGCTCCATCCGGCCCTCCACGTCGCCTCAGGCCCTCTCCCCTGGCTCGCTGCGCACGGCCCGGTCGCCGCTCGCAGGCACAGCCACCACGCTTGGCCGAATGGCACCGGATGGATATGGACATGAAGTCCAAGTCTCCATGAGACAAGTTGGATACGAAGTCCTTTTTCAGTAGTAGATGGACTTGAAGTCCTCAAGTGTTCATGCAATAACCAAAGCAACGGGCTTGAACTGGTTACAAACCAGAGTGAAACCGGCGTTACGCACGGGGGAAGGGGGAAATTACCCCCTTGCCCCCGGTTCTTTATATTTTCCTTTTTCTTTTTCCAGAAGTGATAAGAAATTCAGAAAATTGAATAGAAATAGCAGAAAAATCTGAAAATTGCCAAAAAGTTACGAAAAATATCTAGAAAAATCCAGAAAATTTATTGGCTCTGTTTTAATTTGTACTTAGCCTTATTTTCTGTATTTATGAATATTTGCATGTTTTTTTTGCAATAATTGCCGTGTTTAGAATATCGGAAATTCCTGAGAATTTATTTTCCGAATTTATGAATTTATGAATTATGTCATGTTGATATTTGCTGAAATTCATTTTCCTGTTGTAAAGTAATTCTGAAAATTGCTTGGAAATCAGCAGAAATTATGAAAAGTGATGGAAAAAATTCCAGTTTTTCTCATACAACAGTTTATGAGAACATGAGTGGTTGGGATTTGATTTTGGTAATGAATAAATAGATATGAGACAATTGGTGTCTAGGAAAACACACATGAGGCTTGGTTCTTTAATTGGCACCCGGAAACGGGAAGTGCTCCCTCCCTCATGTGAGCCCTAGGGCGAGTTGACTGGCCAAGAGTCAAATTGACAGAGATATTCATTACTGTTTTGCTCCTCGACCAACAAGAATTATATAAGTTGTAATTAGACTTATGCCATGTTTAATTCATGTTGCAATTTATTTTCTGTTGTCAAGTGATCTTTGGAAAATTGTGTATAATTAATAAAATTTCCAAATACAAAGAAAAATTCGGAAATTTCTAAGAATTTATTTCCGCATTTATGAATTTATGAATTGTGCAATTATTGTTAATTCTGAATTTATGAATTGTGCAATTATTGTTAATTCTGAATTTATGAATTGTGCAATTATTGTTAATTCTGAATTTATGAATTGTGCAATTATTGTTCTGTTCCATGCATTGTATTTATTGCTTTAATATAATTTATTATGAAATTCAAGCACGCCAAGACGGCCGCCACCGTCGCGCCAGAAGGCCGACGCGCATGGAACTGATGCACCACGCCGCATGAAGCCGCGTTAAAATCGATCGCACGAAGCCGATCGTGCATATGAATCTGATCGTTTGCACGAAGCCGATCACCTACATGCACGTAGTTGTATTTCTGAATATTTATGAATCTGTGTATATATGAATTTTGCAGTTATGAATACTGTATTTATGAATCCTGCATTTATGAATCTCGCACTTATGAATTTTGCATTTATGAATTATGAATCTTGTACTTATGAATTTTGCATTCATCTTTGAATATATGAATCTTGATATTATTGCTTTCTTTTAGTTTGCCGAAACTCATGAGAATTCAATTATGCATTTTATTTAATCTAGCGACCATTTCCTATTAGATTACACGTAGTAATCTAATGGAAGAACCTTATGAATGTGCAAAGGTGTGGCATTATCTAACGTGAGTTTTTGAAGAACTGACATGAATTGTCAGAATTATCTCACATAGACATCAGATTGCATAATGAATAGTAAGCTCTCGAAGAGCATACTTTTTCTCATGAATAGAATTACAATTTATTCTTTATTCCAGTATTCTTTATTTACAAGCAATTTTTGAATTACTCAAATTAATCGTATGATTAGAATTATTTTTCTTTTCATCTAGAAATCGTGTAGCGCCCAATGGAGGAAATATGCATTGTTGATAGTGGCACAACAAATACCATCTTAAGAGAGTCGAAATACTTCCAGGCGATCACGAAGAACGCCGAAGGATTACGACTATCGCAGGAAGCGATACGCATATAATAGGCTCAGGAAGAGCCACAATTATATTGCCAATGGGTACAACTTTGGTAATTGAAGAAGCCCTCTTGTACCCTGAATCAACCCGCACTCTCTTAAGTTTCAAAGATATCCGCTCCAATGGGTTTCACGTAGAAACCTATGAAGAAAATGGCAAAGAACACTTGTGCATTGTGAAGCACGCTGAATATGGAAAGATGGTACTAGAAAAATGTCCTCATATGAATCAGGTTGTACTACCACGAAAATCAATGCACACGCAAAGGTATACTTCTTTGAAGACTGTCTTTAGAAGCTCTGAATTATTTGCTTTATGGCATTGTAGATTAGGTCATCCTGGTCTTAGATTGATGAGAAATATAGTTAACAACTCACAAGGTCATGGCATTAATGTTAAGAATTTCCCGAATCACGAAGATTTTGTGTGCCATGCATGTGTCACCGGGAAATTAATAACTAGACCCTCTGTTATGAAAGTGCAACATGAAATCCCTGCATTCCTGGAGCATTCAGGGGATATTTGCGGTCCGATTCAGCCCTTGTCGAGGCCGTTTCGATACTTTATGGTGCTCATTGATGCTTCCTCGAAATGGTCGCATACATGTTTCTTTGTCAACAAGGAATCATGCATTCGCAAAGTTGACCTCGCAGATCATCGTAATTAAGAATGCTTTTCCGATCATCGCGTGAAGTCCATTCGATTGGACAATGCCGCGGAATTTACTTCCAAGGCATTTGATGATTATTGTACAAAGAACGGGAATAACTATTGAGCACTCTGTACCGCACGTCCATACGCAAAATGGGCTAGCTGAAGCACTAATAAAGAGGATTAAGTTCATTGCCAGACCGCTCTTGCAGAGTTGTAACTTGCCCAACACTTGTTGGGGACACGCAGTCCTGCACGCAGCAGCACTCATCAATTATAGACCATCGGCCTACAACATCCATTCACCAATGCAATTAGTGCAATGGGTCATCCCGAAGATTTCCCATCTTAGAAAATTTGGTTGTATGGTATATGTACCTATACCACCCCACAAATGGATCGCAATGGGCCCTCTCCGCAAGTCTGGGATATACGTTGGTTATGAGAGTGCATCCATAATCGTGTATTTGGAACCCATGATCGAGACTTGCACACACCGATTCGGTGATTGCATCTTTGACGAGGACCATTTCCGTCATTAGGGGAGAGAATCAACCATTGGATGAAAAATGCCGGAAATAGTATGGCATTCCACTTTGGGATCCCGCGCATGACCCTCGCACTAATGAAGCAAATCAAGAAGTCCGTAAGATAATTGATTTGCATAATTTAGCAAATGAATCGCCTGATCATTTTTGTGATCTCAAGAGCGTGGTTAAGTCGCATGTACCCGACAAGAAATGCACCAGAGAGGGTGGAAATACCAAAGAAAGCGGAAGGTATCCTCATCCTGTTCGTGAGGCCTCAAAGAAAAAGAACAGAGATCCGGCTTCTCAAACCCAAAGTACCCGGAGACGTCTGGGAAAATCAAGCGAGAGGACTTACCACACCAATCACAAAAGTGCCCCAAAGCAAGAAGGAGCCAGTTGAGACTGGCCTTTGGAAAGAAGCCTGTGGAAAAGGCAATTCCAGATCTGAACCTTCCATTGGAAGAAGCGCCGAAAATAATGTGTGCGCACACATTGGCGGAGAAAAACTAAAGGAACTTGCTCCTGGAATGGGAAATAGCAATGAAGAGCAAGTAGAAGTGCACGAAGCACCCCATGATGAAATGGCCATAAACTTTGTAATAACGGGAGAATCAATGAATAGAGCAACGACCAATGTCGATGCATACTTTGCAAAGAAGATTGCCACGATCATTAATCATGATCCCGAGCCCGCATCTCGCAGAGTGCAAGAAAAGGCTCGATTGGGAAGATTGGAAGAAGGCAATCACCGCATGAGTTAGTCTCTCTGAACAAAAGAAAGGTGTTTGGGCCTGTGCCGTGACGCCTCCCCATATAAACCCGTGAGGTCACAAATGGGTTTTTGTTAGCAAGAGAAACGAAAACAATGAAGTTGTAAGGTACAAGGCAAGGCTTGTCGCTCAAGGTTTCACTCAACGTCACTGGGGTTGATTATGAAGAAACCTATTCTCCTGGTCATGGGTGGAATTACCTTTAGATACTTGATCTCAATGGCGATCAACTTGAAGTTGAAAATGAAGCTAATGGATGTTGTCACAGCATATTTGTATGGAAACTTGGATTCGGAGATTTATATGAAAGTACCGGAAGGTATCCCTATCCCGAACCAAGACAGAGCAAATAGAAACCTATACAAAGGTGAAATTGGAGAAATCACCGTATGGGCTAAAATCGAGGAAGAATGTGGTACAATCGTTTGAGTGACTTTCTCTGCAAGAAAGGCTACACGAACAGCGAAGATTGTCCATGTGTATTTATACAACGATCCACGAATGGATTTTGTATAATATCCGTCTATGTAGATGACTTGAACATCATTGGGACGGATGAGGAAATTGAAGAAGCATGCACATACTTGAAATCTGAGTTTGAAATGAAAGACTTGGGTAAAACCAAGTTCTGTTTAGGCTTGCAGCTTGAACATGTCCAAGGCGGAATCTTGGTACACCAAGCATCCTACACGCAGAAAGTGTTGGAGAGATTTGGCTTTGAAAAGGCATACCCCGCAAAGACCCCAATGGTCGGAAGGTCACTCCAAGCGCACCTAGACCCGTGCAGGCCTAAAGAAGAGGAGGAAGTCACCGGGAGCGGAATTCCCATACTTGAGTGCAATTGGAGCGCTCATGTACCTTCTGCGAATAGCACTAGGCCGGACATTGCGTTCGCTGTGAATTTGCTAGCGCGATGCAGTCTGCGTAACCCACCAAAAGGCATTGGAAAGGGGTGAAGGACATCTTCCGTTACCTTCAAGGAAGCAAAGACCTCGGCTTGTTTTACAGAAGAAACAATGAATTGAATTTAGTTGGCTACGCCGATGCTGGGTACCTATCGGACCCGCATCGGCAAGTCACAAACCGAGTATGTTTTCCTTTGCGGTGGAACAGCAATTTCTTGGAAGTCGCTCTAGCGGACTCTTGTCTCGACGTCGACTAACCACTCGTAAATCATTGCATTGTATGAAGCCTCTCGAATGTGCATGGCTTGAAGAATGGTTCACCACATCCAAGTCATGTGGTCCGAACATGGAACAAACCCCACTATTATCTATGAAGATAATGCAGCTTGTGTTGCACAAGTACAAATGGGATATGTGAAGAGTAACCTTACAAAGCATATCAACCCCAAGTTCTTTTATGCTCATGAAATGCATAAGATGAACGAGATAAAGATACTGCATACTAAGTCGTGTGAAAATCTCGCAGATTTATTCACTAAGTCACTCCCGACATCTTCCTTTGAAAGATGTATTAGAGGAATCGGGATGATGAGGCTCAGAGAAGTGCAGATTTCAGGGGGAGATTTTTCACATACTCCTACATAAATCTCAACCATGAAGTTTGAGTACCCAACGTAAATCTTGAAGATTAACATTGAAGTTTGGGTGGATTGTACTCTTTTCCTTAAGTAAGTTTTTCATTGAAGTTTTCTTACATAAGGTTTTTGATGAGGCAATCCGTGCAACACGACAGCGTGTGCTATGTACTCTTTCTCCAATTATTTTTCCCCTTTGGGTTTTTATGGAGTTTTAATGAGGCATATGCATCTCGCAGCTGAAGAGTCCAAGGGGAGTGTTAGGAAATGATTAAGTATTCGATATGGACTCTTCCTTATCTCTAGCAGAATCGCTATATATAGGAGGCGGTCACCCCATTGTATACAAGCATACAGAATAATAAAGCAGACCCGTTCCTCCTCATATTGTGTCTCTCTTTTCTCCCTGTCTATTCTCCACTTGAGATCTATTAGGCAACCCCGGACTATTCGATAGCGAGGTTGTCTAACATCCGGGGTTGCCTAATAGATCTCAAGTGGAGAATAGACAGGGAGAAAAGAGAGACACAATATGAGGAGGAACGGGTCTGCTTTATTATTCTGTATGCTTGTATACAATGGGGTGACCCCCTGCCTCCTATATATAGCGGTTCTGCTAGAGATAAGGAAGAGTCCATATCGGATACGAATCCGGTTTCCTAACAAATACCATGATGCTTGGAGCCATACACCACCATTTCATGACCCCACCAATAGGTAGTTTTCATTTGTAAATTGGTATGTTACCGTAAATTGCAACATGTCTAGTGTAAAAGTCCATTTGAGTGTTAAAGTGCAAATATCAACGTAGGACATCCCATACAAGTTGAAGGGATTAGGTACAGGTGGGTTGAAACCCTCAATCCACCTTAAACCATTTTGTGAACACCCTGCCCCAGCGTGGCACAACTTTGTGCAAACTCCCCATCTCCTTTCATCCTTACAGACCAACCCCAACCCGACTTCCCCCAAATCCCAAATTAGAGTTAGGGGCCTCCGTCTACCCCACCCACCAGCCTCGTCGCCCCTAGCCCAAAATATTAGGAAAGCAACCAATCGACCAGGGCTGTACCTGAGAAATTGGGGCCTTGTGCTAAATCCAAAATTTGGCCTTACACCTAAGAAGAACCTATTACTAAAAAAAATTCATTGAATATTATTACAGTAATACAATTATCCAATGAGTGCAATATATGGGAACTAAACAAGAAAACAAAAGTATTTTGATATTATTGATATTGCTCAAACCTCCTTGTAAGTGAAGCGATAGCTTATCAACAACAATTATAAAAGAATTTACCCTAAATGACTCTTGTGCAGCTTGTGAAGCAATTGATACATCTTCTGGGTTCTCATTGAAATGTTTATTTCTTTCAATTTCATGCTTTCTATGAAACGTTGGATCAGTATCCATCTCAAGTGAAATTTCTTTTGCTATTTTCAATGCATTCAAAAAAAACTAATTTCTCTATACTCTTTGAAAAAAGAAATCAGCCCCTGCACTTTCTCAATAGCAACATCAATAAACATATCTTTTGATTTGTAAGTTCTTGCGAACAAAATTTACGACAGATAGTATTTCATACCAAAGGATTATTACTACTAAAAAATTCAAAATCACCAAGTTCATTATTCGCTAAAGATCTAGCTTCGCTATCATTATCACTACCAGCTACTTGGAATAAAGCTTCTCGTATTTCCCAAATTTAAAATCTTTCAGCTTTAACACTATTAAAACTTATCTTTATGACCTTTTAACTCTTGCTAATACCAAGATTGACTAATGATTAGTATAAATAATTAAGAATTTTTAGCTGAGTTTGTCCTTGTCATTTCTCTACGTGTACATCAAATTTATATTTAAAATTTGGTGGTGTTATAGATATATTGATTTTGGGTCAATGCTGCCAATTGTTTTTTGAATTTTAATGATCATTTTGCATCGTGTTTTAAAGGAGAAAACATTATAGCACCGTAAAAATAGGCAGCACATGATATTCTCACCCGTATTACTCTTCATTGTATCCATTGCAAGATTTTAATCACAATTATTTTTTTATCATAGTATACTAGTAAGAGAATAGAAAAAAAATACATCAAAAGGCATCGAAGAAATTCGAAGATTATATCGTAATTGCGCTCTCTGAAGAATCGAATCGCACAAGCCATGTGTGGCTAACAGTGGATTAACATCACATGATCACAGGTGCTTTTGATTTAGGCCCGTTTGGCAATTTGGAACCGGGTCGTTTTTATTAGATTATGGAAGAAACTCAACCAAACGGGCTAAAGCTCGGAACGATTCTCATCGGATTGTTTCTTCTTTTTCTACTCTGTGGTCGAATTGGTCTCAATCCCGTTCCACCCGATTCACAGAATCCTACCCGAAACGTTTCTATCAAGAATCTGGAGCTATTTCTGTTTCTACCAGAATCTGAAACCATACCAAACAAAGCCTGCGGCCCTCGGATCAGGCTGAAGCGCATAATTTATTTTAGTTGAAAACTTTGACTTGTACAGGAGAGAACACAAGCGCGCAAATGCACAAGATGAACACACATGGCACAGCGCTACAGCTTCTAGGATGCATTCTATGCCATTCCCTGTTCTCCTCTACCAGTGTTACACATGAAAAGATTTCTTTTTATTCTTCTTAGTAACATGACAAGATATTGCCTGCCGGCCCTAGGCTAACTGGCTAATTAAGCTGCAGTTTGGAGGCTATGGATTCCTCTCTCTCTCTCTCTCTCTCTCTCTCTCTCTCTCTCTCTCTCTCTCCTAGAAGACGGGTTAGAGAAGCTGAAGAAGAATCAGAGAAATTATAAGTCTCGCAGAGGTCTTTTCCCTTAATTAGTGAGGTATAATGCATAGCTTGCCACTTGGTGCAATAGCAGAGTTAATTGGGGTTAAAAAAAGGTGAACAATGACAAGAAGAGAGAAAGAAAGAAAGAGAAGAAAACAGCATTGGGAATCTGAGGAGAGCTCACCTAACCCATGACCATGTGGCTGTCTTAGGAAATGCAATGTGGTATTTTACAAATCTCCTTTCTTCTTAATACAAAGGAAACATCGTAAAAATGTTTGTGGTAGTAATGTTAAGATCAAGAACAGGGAACAATTTGGAACTGTTTTGCTTTAAACATTCCAAGGAGATGTAGTATGGTAGCAAACATTCTCAGAAGATGGTCTGCACGACTGCAGGAGGCACTTTCAGTAGTCCAAACCGTTCTATCCAATTATTAGAACAAATCTCGCATGTTTATCGACATATTATAATTGTGGCCGCTCGTGAGATTTCTTTCACTAAAGAACACATAGATATTGTGTAGTCCTATTTGATTTGTGTCGGAAAGTAAGCGCTGATTTTGGGTTACAAAGTGTTCTCTCTCTCTCTCTCTCTCTCTCTCAGCTTATCTCATTGTTTTCTTCTCTCTTTATTTGGAGATGATGGACGCCACTAAATTTGACCTCTGCATTTCTCAACGTTGACTAGCCAGCCATGTTCAACATGTACACATATTACTCTCTCTGGTCACAAATACATATCATTCTGGACAATTTAGATAACAATACGGTTCCTAAAACACAATTTTAACCACTAATTTATATTGTAATATATTTATAAAGCCCAATAAGATTATAATATTATGAAATTACTTATCAAGACAAATCTATACATACGTATGAATTTTATATATCCAATCTAAATATTTAAAATCATATCGATATTCACAATTTTAAAAGTTTAACTGCACGTATTCTAAAACAGTATATATTCGTGACTGAACAGAGTATTTCTTTTTCTCTCTCTTACAGTTTGCGCAGTTGACAGGGTGAAGGGCAATGTTTGCCTCCGGAGCAGGGTTCCACTTTTCCTTTTTGGAAAATCGGGACGAAAATCGAAAATGGAAAATCGGTAAAAACCGCTCGAAAATCGTTCGAAATTCGCTCTAAATCGAATGGTTCGAAAGTCAAACGAATTCAAAAGCTGGTCAAATTGCCGGGCGAATTTCGCGAAATTTGAACGAAATTCGTTCGAAAAGATCGAATTTCGATCGAAATTTTCGAAAAACGATTCTGATTGAAAAATGTCTTCAAACTTGATTTTTTTCGAAAAATATTAAAAAAATTGTAAAAAAATTATAAAAAATCTTATAAAATCCCATTTCATCTATAAAACACTCGAGAGAAATTCAACAATTTTTGAATTCATTTAGTGCTTTTCTAAAATCAAAAACAACAATTAATAAATAGGAATAGATACACTGTTAGATTTTTATAAAAAATTACATGACTCAGTTCACATAATTAAAACTTGGCACATATCAATACAAATGCAAAAATATGCATTACTTTGACAGTTTCACTCCTAAATGATCATTTATTACTCCATTGACTTTTATAAAGCATCCATCCATACATTTGAAGATTCGAAAATTTCAATTTTTCAACCAATTTTCATCCTAAAGGTTACAAAACTATTAATACTTATTTTAGAGAGTTTTTAGTTAAATTTTCTCAAATTTTTAAATTTTTTTAAATTTAAATTTGAATTTGCTCGGTTTTTCGCTCGGTATTGCATTCCGATCAGGCTCGAAATCTCGAATTTCGATCGAAATTGCGAACCCTGCTCCGGAGGCATCAGCAACTGACGCCTCTAGAGTCTAGACAGAGACACACAAGGGTACATTTATAAGTTTCTACTCTCTGCCGTTCCACCAATCTAAACATTGCACATGATCATCCAACGGATGTTTCAATCTCATAATATTACCGGCAAATTTTTTTAGGGAACAGTAAGGGATGGCCCCACTGAAAGAATTTTATTAATAAATTCCTGCATTTTTGCAGTATCACGAACCAATGCAACGACCCGGTAACAATGCAGTAAACAGCTAAAATCACTTCTTGAAATTTCATCCTCACTTGACTAGCACTTCACAGCAACACACACACATACATACATACATACATACATACATACATACATACATACATATATATAGTACAATTACCTTGACACCATGGTGCCTGGGCACCATGATCCAAAACGAGTATTTTCCATATGTATTTGTATGCGAAAAAATTTGAAATTTTTAGGATGTTGAGTTCAACCAGTTTACTAACTAGTTCAAACAAGTTTGAACCGAAATTCAAACTAAAGTTTCCTTTTTTGATGATAGTTTGATTGTAGGTATGTGTTGATCATACATATAAATCAGCAAAGTATGTAATCTAAATTCGTTCAAATCTTCAAATTCGAGTATATTTTTTTAAAGGTATGTGTTTCATTTGAACTTTTATAGATGGGTATATACCCTAAAACTGAAAGTTTTGAAAAATATATCCGAATTTGGCTTGAATTAACGCATTTAACATCATGGTGCCCAGGCACCATGGTGTCCCATTCCGTCATCCTATATATATATATATACATATATATATATATACATATATATATATGTATATATATATACATCAAACTGAACTATCCTTTAAAACGCATCATATACCAAACACTAGGCAGAATCTTCAACAGTTCGACCAAGCAACACGCTACAACTACATTAGGACAACCCGAGTCAAACATCACAAAAATATTTCCACACACCTCTTGTGTCTTGTTGGTTCATCTGACTGGTAAACGAACCTTCCTGCCCCGGCCATGGGAGTGGACTGTGGCTAACCACATTGCCCATTCTTTAATCCCTTCTCTAATCTCTTACAAGCATCCATGTTGTCACCTAATACGAGGCCATGAACCCCAGGGGGTTTTGCCAAGTGGCGAAGAATCGTGCCATCACGACCCGCTTCGGTTTCCTTGGAAGAGATGGCGTGGCATGTAAAATACTAGGAAGATAAGGCGCGGCGCACCGCGTGAACGAAAAAATAATTTTGCGTTTTTTTTCAGAGAAAAAATAGACTTAGACGTATTTTTAAATTTTTTGAGGCTCGAGAAACCTTAGAGACCGAGCCGAAAGAAAAATACACATATTTTTGTTGACGAATTTTTTTTTCCTGGAAAAACGGAGAAAGGATCTGAGCCCGTAAGCGCGGCGCACGCCACACGCGTGAACGAAAAATGATTTTATTTTTTTTCCGAGAAAAATGATTTTGTGTTTTTTTCCGAAGAAAAAATTGACCTAGACTTATTTTCAATTTTTTCTGAGGCTCGAGAAACCTTAGAGACCGAGCCGGAAGAAAAGTACACATCTTTCTGTTGATGAAAATATTTTTTCAGAAAAACGGAGAGAGGACCTTGGTCCGTAAGCGTGGCGCACGCCGCGCGCGTGAACGGGAAATGCTTTCGCTTTTTTTTCCGGAGAAAAGGTAGACCTAGACGTATTTTCAAATTTTTTTGGAGGCTCAAGAAACCCTAGAGACTGAGACGAAAAAAAAGTACATATCTTTTTGTTGGGGAAAATATTTTTTTCGAGGAAAACAGAGAAAGGACCTAAACGTAAGGGATGAGGACCTGTTTGCTATATTTTTGGACCTGATCGCTATCCCGAATAATTAGAAAAGGGCTCGTTCGATATTTGTACTCAGTCGGGGGGGTTTTCATAAAGTAACGAACCAGGGGCCTGAACGCAATTTTGAAAAGGTTTTTTGCCTTCATAAAAAATCACGGAGGATCTATCTGTAATTTATAGGGATCTATGCATAATTAAAGAAAAGAGAGTGGGGTTTTCGCAAATTGGCAAGGGGGGTGACGTGGAGTCTCTCTTTGGCCTCCTAAGCAGGGGCGTTTTTGGGCCCGTGCGGGCTGTGCGATCGCACAGGGCCTCCAAAATATGTGGGCCTCGAAATTTAATAAATGTACAAAAGCCCAGAAGGACAGAACCATTATTCCCATCTCTTATGCTGATGTTCCTGAGTCCTGACCTAGAAGTTTATACGTCGCTCGCCTGTACGCCGTCGCCGCTGCTGCCTGGGACGTCGCGGGCGTGTGCCTCCGCCCTCCGTTCCTGCGATCCTGCCGCTGTGCTACAGTTCAACTTGTACGTGATTCGTAGCATATTAGAATTTTTTATTTGTTCATGGAGATATGGACGAGCTCCCTCATTATGAGATATGACGTTTGATTGTTTTCTTATTTTCTAATTTCTATTCTGTACGTGCTGGGCTAGGCTATTTGCCATTTGGGCTCCCCTTCTTCTCCCTGTTGAGCTCTAAAGGCAGAATAGCTTCTTGCTTGGAGTTGGAGGGATTGAGCGAGTTCACACCTTTATGATTTATGATAATATGTTATTACATACTACTATTCTTATTTTAGTATGTTAAATTAGGCCTCTACTTTCATTTCGCACCGGACTTCAATTTTTCCGGGACGCCCCTGCTCCTAAGCTAGGCAAAGGGGTTTACTATGTGCAAGCAAAGCACTTGGGGACGACCAAGGAAATAAACTAGCCTGTTAGCATTTGAACAGAACACACCCTAGCGTTAAACTAATGCAATGCCGGACAGACATGATCTTTTACAATTCATGGCCCGACAAGTGTCGATGCCCGCAAAACGATTATTATAAATCGAGAGGTGTTCTATGCTTTTCTTTGTTTAAAGTTGCACAAATATTAAAGCATGAATGGATAGTAGATAGTGATTACTTATCTCTTCTCTTGCTTTAAGATTCGTGCAACTTGTATTAGGAGGAAAAGCATAGAAACACTGCTCAAATAAACCACATAATCTCTTGCAACCATTAGATGGATCAGAACTCATTTGTTATTATGAAGAACCCCACTGCATTTTGAACCTAAATCCAGAACACTTTGAGCATAATAAGATGGGCTCTAGGATGGGACTTGGAACCGAAGGACACAACAGCAAAAAAAAAAAAAAATCATTTGATTATGCGCAACGTAACCTTCTATTCTTACTTAACCATGGGGAGCTCAAGGCTTCAAGCCCATAGTTCAGTAACTATGATGGAATAAAAGTGTAAAACCCACAGTGAAACCGCGATGCTAACTGGTACGAGGTGGTTCAATCCCATGGTCCTGTAAAGACCGTAGCATCAAACATGTCGCTCTCATCGCACGGCCTGAAACAAAGGCGGATTTTGTCAGCCATTGTAAGGAACAAACATGTCGGCCACTAAGACCACATCAAACATCGAAATAAGCTACAGAACACAGCATTATGCTCCTATGCTTCTTAGAAAACTCAGCCCCCCCTCACCCCACACACACATAAAGAATTCAGCATTAGGGACATGCACAACATGACAAGGTCCCCACTAACCCCTGTAGGAGCGGAGCCAGTCTAGACCCAAGCCCTCGGGGCTGGACTAGCTGATCTTAGATTAAATCTCTGTTTTCAATGATTTTTCAATAGTTTTTCAAAAAAAATTAATAGGCTTTCGGTACCAAGGCCCGGGCTACAGCACGAGCAGCCCAGGGCCTGTATCCGCCCCAGCATCTCAGCATGGAGCTTCCCCTTAAATTCAGACACCAGCCAGCTCCTCCCCCAAAAGTTCAGACCAGAGCTCACCGCACGAACAAAGGATTGCACCTTGCACCCCCCCCCCCCCCCTCCTCTTCCCAATGGAGATCCAGTTCCAGCAGCAGCAGCAGCAGCATGGCAGGTCCAAAGGGCGGCGAGGCAAGTGCAGCAGCAGCAGCAGCAGCAGGTTTGTGGGCGTCAGGCGGAGGCCCTCGGGGAGGTGGGTGGCAGAGATCAAGGACACCACCCAGAAGATACGGGTGTGGCTCGGCACGTTCGAGACCGCCGAGGAGGCGGCGCGGGCCTACGACGAGGCCGCCTGCCTCCTCAGGGGCTCAAACACGCGCACGAACTTCGCCGCGCACGCGTCCTCGCCGGACTCGCCGCTCGCGTCGAGGATCCGCGCCCTCCTCAGCCACAAGAAGCTCAGGAGGAACGCGCCTCGGCCTGCCGTCGCCTTCAGCCTTGCAGCGTATCGCGACGCCGGCACCGCTCCCACGACCGCCGCAACCAGCACAAGCGCCACCGCCGCAACCGCCGGCAATGTCAGCCCCAGCAGCGGTACAAGCTCAGGCATTAACTTCGCTACGAGCAGCAGCGGCATCCACATTCCCAACCCCTCTAATCAGCGCGTAGCTGATGAAGCTGGCTATAGGCCGTGCCTGATCGGTGGGAGCGAAGAGTTCCGGCTGGCCTCGCGGCAGCTCGATCGATCATGGCCGCTCAACACCAGCCTGCTGCTCTCGGGTGGATGCGACATGGCTAGCGGCGATGCTTGCCCAGCGATCGCAGAGCCGGACAAGATGAAGACAGAGAAGCAAGGCTCTGCATCGCCCCATGGCATGGATGGACTCCAGGGGCAAGACAGGATTGACATGGGAAATGATCCCTGCGACTCCTTGTGGGATCTGCCCCCAATCTGTCAATTGTCCTGCAGGTCTTTGATGTACTAGATAAGAGGTGCTTCTATGCTTTCTCACCTAGTACAAATTACACAGATCTTAAAGCAAACGAAGGGGTAGGTAATCCTCGTCCACCCTTCATTCATGCTTTAATATTTGTGCAACTTTAAAAAGGAAGAGCATAGAAGCACCTCCAATATCGAGATGCCTCCTTTTTGGGTCCATTTGTCAATTATCAATTGTCCTGCAGGTCTTTGATATACTAGATAAGAGGTGTTGCTATGCTTTCTCTCCCGGTACAAATTGCACAGATCTTAAAGCAAACGAAGGGGTAGGTAATCCTCGTCCACCCTTCATTCATGCTTTAATATTTGTGCAACTTTAAAAAGGAAGAGCATAGAAGCACCTCCAATATCGAGATGCCTCCTTTTTGGGTCCATTTGTCAATTATCAATTGTCCTGCAGGTCTTTGATATACTAGATAAGAGGTGTTGCTATGCTTTCTCTCCCGGTACAAATTGCACAGATCTTAAAGCAAACGAAGGGGTAGGTAATCCTCGTCCACCCTTCATTCATGCTTTAATATTTGTGCAACTTTAAAAAGGAAGAGCATAGAAGCACCTCCAATATCGAGATGCCTCCTTTTTGGGTCCATTTGTCAATTATCAATTGTCCTGCAGGTCTTTGATATACTAGATAAGAGGAGTTTCTATGCTTTCTCTCCCGGTATAAATTGCACAAATCTTAAAGCAAACGAAGGGGTAGGTAATCCTCATCTACCCTTCATTCATGTTTTAATATTTGTGCAACTTTAAAAAGGAAGAGCATAGAAGCACCTCCAATATCGAGATGCCTCCTTTTTGGGTCCATTTGCTTCTCCCAAGAGCCAATTCCATACAAAAAAAAAGAGCGTATGAGGAATGATGGCCTGCAAGCAGAGTAGTGTGACGGACGTATCTTGTGTCTAGATAACTGGCTTTTTGAAGCGTCGCTCTTCTTTTCCTTCTCTTGGTTTTGTTCTATCAGGTTACAGATTTAGCTTCTTTTAAATTCTCTCTGGCAGCTGTAGAGGTGCCACAGAGATACATCATCCTTGTGTACAACAATAATGTAAGATTTGGTGGTCGATTTTTTCAGAGATTTCGAAACAGTGATGAGAATTTTTTCTGTAGTGCAACCCTCTAGAGTAGCTTCCTACTAAATCTGCAGCGTATGATTGTACATGATATTGTAATTTGGAAGGCTAATAGTCTTTTTTTCTCTCTCTAAAGACTGCTAATAGTCGCATTGATTGATGTAACCAAATAATCAAGCGAGCAAAAGTCCCTTTAGTGTTAGATTGAGAAGGAGAAAAACTGAAGTATCAGATATTTCAGTTCTTCATCCGGAGATTCAGGTATAAAAACTGAATAACCTAGAGAAGAGCTTCAATGCTCTCCCAAAAACTGAAAGCATACATGACGAGAGCAGATAAGTATAGTTAACCAATAGGGAGCTTCCATGGCCACAGATATCGAACCTTCAGAATGTTACCCAAAGGAGGACTGAGCCTAGCTCAGTGGCTAAGGCTTGCGGTGGGCAAGCTGGCCACCCGGGTTTGAGCCTTGGCTCAGCCCGGGTGCTCACCGGCTGAGTTGCTTTCGCATGTGTGTGTGGCGTGTGTGTGGGTGTGGGTGCGTATGTTCACGTCTGTAACTCAGTAGTTGTTCTCTCCTTCCTGACACCTCAAATAGCTCCAATGCAATTTTCCCCTTGTATGCTCAGATGACTGGTTAATCGAAGAAGGTGCTCGCGCGGCAACAACGGACATACCGATGCAACTGCTGAATCAACGCGTTATCCTCCGCATCTCAAAACGAATTTGGCATTCTATTTGTTATCTTCACAACCACAGGGAAAAACCTATCTCTGAAGGAAGGGCACGTTTCAAATTCGTTTTGTGAAATCTTCGCAACCTTGTCTGCAAATTTCAAAGATCACAAGCCGATTCACTTTGCTCAAAACCTATCTTCGAAATTTGAAGATTGATAATCAATTTGCAGCTTCAAAGGAAAAGCACTTTCGCAAGCATTGTGAGCGCATCAGCCTCCACTGCATGGTCAAAATAAAGCCCTAGCAAAACCGTAGCGGCGGATGCGCGGGAGGAGCAGGGGTCACACAGGATTTTCCTTATAGGTAAAAAAAATTTACGTCATCGGTAAACATGATTTATCGGATATATTAGACCAAATTCAAAAAAATTTGCACGAATTTGCTAAAAATTTTCCCTAATCAATTAATCATCATAAATTGCATCTGACAATAATGAAATATGACAATATGGCAAATCTATAGCACATTATATAGAATCGTTATACTGAACGTAACAGTATCATCATAAATAGATAATCCATTGATATGGTTGAACAAAATAATAATTATAGTTCCAAATATTACGTGTTTGAAACACATATCAGCAACAAAGGTGCCAAATGAACAATTCCATTGCAATATAAATGAACAAATTGCATATGACAACAATGAAATAAGACAATATGACAAGTCCATAGCAAATTATATAGAATCATTACACCGAACGTAACAATGTCATCATAAATAGATAGTTCATTAGCATGGTTGAACAAAATAATAATTATAGTCCCAAATAGTATATGTCTGAAGCACATATCACCAACAAAGGTGCTAAATGAACAATTCCATTGCAAAATAATACCGACCAAACATTAACACAAGCACATGCACCAGTAAAGAGCACCATATGTTATCCTTCCTTGGAAGCTTGCCCCTCTCCCTTGAGGACATTGCCCATCTCCATTACCCGCCATGCTCTGAAACATCGATGTATGTAAGCTCATCTTTGGTTCCACATCACATTGCTGTTCTCAACTGCAGTAAATAAAAACTGTACTAATATACGATCGTACTAATAACACAGCTAGCTAGATGCATATAGCTAGATGCATATGAACCAGTGGAGGACTAGATGTTTATCTTACATTTATTCGTAGAGGCTCTTCAGGCTCTTCTTCGTCTTCCTAGTTAATCTTGGACGGATAGGGGTGGGTTCCTCAAGCCTACTACCTACAATATAAAATATAAGTCTATCTACACATACATATCATATGAATTTGAATCTCATATGCAATTGAGTTAAGCCCCAGAACCACCGGCTCCATCACCGCAGGCTCCTCCACGACCATCAGCTCCATCACCACCAACATCACCATCACCTTTGCAACAAATAAGATTTCCACGAAAGAAAATTATATGACGTTGACAAAAATCAAAATTGCTTAAAGAATATGTAGAATTTGATTGAAACTCACCGTCACCCTCATCATCAGAACGACTGTCCCTTGATTCGGCATAAACTGGGCTACCATATGGAGAATCCGATTCATAATCATCTACAATATCTTCTTCCTCTTCCTCCAAAAACCTCTTCCCATTCTTCGTGCCACCCTTTCTGCCAACAGAAAACTTCCTCTTGATAGCAGTAACTTCTTCTCCCCCATTCCTAACTCCTCAATCACCATTTCTAACTCCTCAGCCACCAATATGCTAGGTGTGGGGGATTGAGAATCATTGTCAGCATATTCATCGAGAGTAGGCATTGACTCACTCATAGAGTAGCACAACCAATCCATAATTAGGTTGCCTTCATCATATAGAGCAACTTCTATCATGATACTTGTGAGACCCTGGATCGGCTATCTGGAATCTCTTGTGTATTTCTGTACTAGTCCCAGATCAGTAGCTAGTACACACAGTCATAGTGATGAATCATTACCGAACAGAAAGAAATAATAACATAAATATAGTGTACCAGCCATATGGTTATTTATTACATCATATGGCCACATGACCAGAGTTCAGCAACAGCAGAAACAAAAACAACAAGTAATAAAACCCAAATAACTCCACAGGCGACGACTAGGAACACACGCTCAGTTATCTTGGCGATCCTCATCAAACTCCTCGATGTAGAATTCTTCATCTTCAACCGCCTACGGGTAATTTTCTGATGACAAAGTTTGTGTAGCATGTGAGTACAAAAGTACTCAGCAAGTCTGGGAATTATGCAACATGTAGGCTTTCCAAGGAAGGCTTATTGGGTTCATTTGCACAAAGCCAAATTTTATCAAACATTACTTAGTAATAATTTTATAAAGCAATTTTAGCAATTATTTGGACAGTAGAAATTATTTATTATTCTAGTGAAGATTCTATCCACCATCACCAATATAAAGGCTATATCCGCCACCTTTTAAAAGATCAAGGTAATCCACACATGTAGGCTTTCCAATGATTTTGGTTGCTCCTTTGAGCTTTGCCCACAAGAAGTGAGGCTTTGTAAAATCTTCCAAAGAAAAGAAAAACTTCCACCATCTCAATTCTAAATTTAAATTCCATAATTACATTATGTATTTACTTTATGCAATCTAAATACAGTACTTACATTACATATTTACTTTCTCGCAATTTAAATTACGCAAGTTGGATTTGCCTCCCCTCCTTCTACTTGCTTTTGGTTTTTATTGCCGAAGATGAGATATTGATCGGATGAATATTCCCTTAGATCATATCCCAATCCTCTAGGCAATAGTTGTTAGTGTTATGTCCTTGAGGCAATCATATGGATGATTGTAACATGATTATGTTTATGAATAATAATATGATTATTGGTCCAATGAATGTATATCATTGTTTTGATCAACAAGTGTGTGACTTGTTTATGAAGCTCTTTACTTATTGATATAATTCGATAAATATCTCTGATCGGATATTATCGTATATGACAACGATGAATAGATCAGCACATGTATTGTTCGATGATCATGTTTCATAGATCATAGGATATGGAGATATCATCAATAAATTGTGGACGCATGTTGAAGAACATGTGTTAGATAGACCCACAATGGGACACTGCGAGAATGTTACATTCTTATGTGTCATCAGTGTATCTCATACATAGTAGATGTATGATCCTTAGACCTGAGATTGTCATATTCCCTACATGTGTAATAGTTTACCTTGGGGTTACCAAACACTATTTCCTAACCGGATAGTTATAAAGGTAGCTTTCATGTTTACTATGAAACATGTAGAGGGAAGTGAGCAGTCAAGATAGAATTTGCCACTCCAATGTAATGGAGATATATGTCTAGGCCACTCGTGTGATATGATTAAGGAAGTGCATGGCCATGCCGTGATTGAGAAGTCAATCACAACTTATTAATATATCACGGATACGAGAGATGGATTGAACTGTCAAAGGATGACATGCTTCTCGCCTTGAGTTCGATCTTCATATAGTTTGGCAAAGGGATTATTACATCAGTACTTTAATCATATGCATTTGGGAGTTGGCATGCTTTGCAAGGAGCCGCTACCGACTATTGGATTAGAAAAGGGGTTTTCCGAATCCATGTCCAAATGTGCATGGACCTACAGGGTCACACACTTAACGGGCTGGGACGCATTAATTCGGATTGAATCCGAAATTAATGGACCTCGTGGGCTTAGCACGTAGATGGGCCTTGACTGCCCAGGGTTTCACCTCGTGGCTATATAAGGAGGGGAGGAGGCTAGACGCAGGATACACTTTCGTGCAGTTTAGAGGTGTTTCGCCAGAAACCCTAGCCACCTCCTCTCGTTGCCCCTGCCGAGCGACCCGGTGCTTGCACACCGACGCACGGCGTTCCATCCCTGGACGTGTGGACTGTTGTGGTGACGTTGCTGCTACTGCAGCGTGGAGAGGACGATCCGCGGCGAGGACGATCCACGCCGAGAACGATCCACTACAACGACGTGCGAAGGATTCCGCAATTGCGCGTCTAGTGGTAATAGATCTATGATCCCCTTCTTGCGAGTAGCTTTTCTGGTTTGCGGTAGAAATTTTAATTTGTGCTAGTGCAGCATACCGCGTTCCCCACAATAGTGTCTTAACTCTTGCTAGAAACTTGTTCTTTTGTTCTTCATGATTAAATCTTTGTAGGAAGTGTTTTGGTCTTTTTATTTGTGTGTTCTAGTTTGCTTTGACTTGTGGAAAGACATCCAAGTTCATCTTGATCATTAAAATAGCACGAGCAACTCTAGATCGCAGATTTTGATTCTTGATTCTTCTTGGTGCCATCCCTCTTCAATCTAAGAAAGGTCAGAACTTTGACGTCAATTCTTCGAATCTATGGGTGGAATAAGTTCCTGAATCCTTATGATTACATCTACCAAGTTGCATGGACATTGGATCAATCGATCTATAGTTTCATCGTTTTTTTTTGCTTTTGAGTTCGTGTTGTTCTCTGTCCTCTTCTTGAGCCCGGCACTACCGTCGTTTATGAGCGGTAGTGCAGCAAAAACGACACTACCTCTAGTATACATGCGGTAGGCAGGCCAGAAACTGATTTGTTGATTTTTGTTGCTCTGAAGTTCTGTGCTTCAAGAAAGGTATTTGGTTGATTGTTTTTGTCCAGTAGGTGGGGGATATTTTTAATTTGGGATTATTCACCCCCATCTGATCGCCATTTCGATCTTTCAACTTTTCAAATGATTTAAACTTCATTTGTTATGTTTGAAAAATAAAAAATAGAACAAATATAAGGTTTTTATCATGATATTAGCACTATCATAATTTTTTAAAATTCCTTAGACTTGATCAACATCTCAAAATTTCATGAAAACATTAGTAATACATCAGAATCATCCACAAAAAATTTTAAATTTTTTTGATGTGTTTTTGACCTTTTTTTGTCGTTTCAAGTTGACCGAGATCTCGGTGATTTAGGCCAAAATCTCAAAAATCCCAATTGAAAAAAAAATTGGATTTAATATTTTGTTTTTGGATTTTGTTCGAATTTTGTCCGAAATTCCAATATCTCACCGAAATTTTGAATTTCAGTCAACTCCGAGATATATACCGAAAACGAAATTTGAAACCTTGAGCCGAGCTCGAACAGCTCAAGGGCTTGATAAATTTACTATTCACTTGTTAAATATTGCTATATGTTAACTATTACTGAACTTACTTGAGCCGGAATTGAGCTTGAATATCTTTTATTGTTGAAAAATAGTGTATATTGAATTATTTATTATTATCGACATTACTCGAGCCTATGTCTAAACTTGGATCCCAACTCGAGTTTGTTCAAACTCAGCTTGAGCTTTTACTAAGCTTGAGCCTGGGGCGCTTGAGCTCAGCTCATTTACAGATCTATTCGCAACCTCTCGGGGGTTATATATATATATATATATATATATATATATATATATATATATATATATATATATATGAAGTCTCTTTTCTACTCCCGGGAGTAATTACTCCCTATGCCGTATCTCACAACATAGGGAGTATCTTACGCAACGGAGGGTATGTACGTGTAATATACAAGTATATAAGACCATCTAGATGGTATTTACATTTTTTCAGAGGTGGTATGTACACTTTTTAGACATACTCTTTTTTATGTGCTTATATGAAGGTATTTGCAAAATAGGCTAAAAACTATGTATTCTCTTGCAATTTTGTCATGTGAATCTCATTGGAATATCTTATAATTAGTATATGAGTATATCCAAAGTGATAAATGAGTATTTAAAGTTCGTTTGAGTTGTATTTCAGAGATGGGAGTAATTACTCCCGGGAGTAAAAAGTATTTTTCCTATATATATATCCACAAGCTTTGTTAGTGGATTAAAATTTACATTGTACCATTTTTAGATATGTAGTTGTTTTTAATCACGTTGTAAACAAATAAATTATCGTGTTTCAAATCATACGATATGAAATTTGAGAGGGCAACCATTGGGTTTAATCTGGTTTACTAAATAGAGCAATAGGCTCTTCTCGACTTCTTTTCAATCACAACTACAAAAATAAGCACAGCACAGCAACGGCAAAATGAGCTTTAATCTGACCCCAAGCTCATCAGTTTTGCTTAGTTTCTTTCCTCTTTCCCTTGGTAATTTACTACTACGGTTTTGCAAGATTGTACCGCTGATACTTAATTGTATGCTGCTGTACAGCTGCTTCCACTTACAGCTGACGCAGTTCATGCCAGTTATTTGTACGTGGAGCAATAGCTGTCATGTGATGGATTTGTGCTTCCGCTATCCCACACTCGTAGGTTTTTCCTTGTGTGCGAAACAAAAACAATGTTGAAACTGGATCGTTTGGTACGGTTCTAGATTATAGTAGAAACAGAAACGGTTCTAAATTTTTGGTAGAAACGTTTCAGGTAGAATCAGAATCATTTTTTGCAAACCGTTTGGTACGGTTTCAGATTCTAGTAGAAACTAGTAGAAACGGGGTTAAGGGTGATTCAGCTACGGCGTGGAAAAAGAAGAAACGTTCCGAAGAGAATCGTTTCGAGTTTTACCCGTTTGGCTGGATTTCTCTCAGATTCTAGTAGAAACACCTCGGTTCCAAGTTGCCAAACGAGACCTTAATTTGGCGCTTGCTTAATTTTAGCTGCTACTCTGATGATAAGATCGAGATTCCGATTCAGACAGTTGAAATTTTGTTCCTCCATGATTATCCATCACGGTCTTGGGTTACATCCGATGATCTGAACTTGTTGCGGTGGTTTTCTGCGGAAGCTTCTGATCTTGCCTCTCGTTATCATAGCCCTTGCCCTGGCAGGTACGCTGCTGTGCACTAATCGTTTCCTTCGGTTCCTCAATTTCATATGTTTTATTTCCTTTTCAGAACTCATTTGCTGATAATCTGCAGTGTCGTAACGCTGAACCCGCCTACCGTTTAACCCGTAAATTACACCTTGTTTTCCATAACTTTATCCGTATTTTTTTTTATAAAAGAAATCGGCATCTTGTTGCGATTAAAATCTTGGGAATGTTCCTAAATCTCCTATTACTAAGTTGAGATTGAGCAAATCCAAACGCTTCTCATGAAGCAAAATTGAGCAAATCATTAATAGGTCGTGAGAAAGACTGGAGTAGTCAATCCAAACAAGCAGCAAACAACAAAGCAGACGAAGAAATCTGGGTCTCCAACAATTCATAATCCCAGTAAAGTATGAGTTTGTGCAAATGGCCTCCTGAAATAAATGCTCAATTATTAAACAGCATAAACCAAAACATCACCTATAGCGCTTGATAAATAGCAAATAACTTATATCATGGATATTTGACATGCTCCAACTGGAGCACAAAATTCGACAAACAATGTTCATTGAAAGAGCAACTTGCACGTGTAGTCATCATGTATGGCAAATTGCTGAATTAAATTTCATGACATGGTTAAAACTGCTTTTGCAAAACTGTCAATATGAAAGTAACTGTAGTGCTATCAATGGAGTATAAATTACAGTAGACCCCTCATATCGAGCTAAGACAACAAGATAACGTTGTAGTATCCATGCAAAAGCAAACTCCTTGCACTTCAATATTTCATCTCAAACTGATATTGGTGCAAAACCTTCACTAATAAAACTCCGAAGAGTATAATGCTACTAGCTGGATGTCATCAAATTCCTGAAAATTAACATTGCCAAAACCTCCATATTGGTCGCGTATTGCAACGTATCCAAATGGTGAATAAACACCAAATTAACAGTGATGAAACCCCAAATTAATGGTGATGAAACACCAAATTAAGTTGTCTCCTCAATTGACATTATTTTTTTCAAATAGACAATGAAACATCAAAAAAAACCGACGATGAAATATCGAAGAAACCGATGATGAAACGTCGAATAAATCACTAATGATTAATCATAATGAATGCCGCAAATAATAGGCACAATAGCTTGAATTGCAATGAAATCCCACTTTTTGGCACTAGAATAATCGTCGAGGTAAATAACAATGCTTTCCTCGTGCCCACATGTGTAAGAATGGCTCTCCTTTGAACCTGACATATAGAGAAATTGATTTTGCTTTCGAAATTCTCAATGTCAAATTTAGTTGATGACATGGTGGAGAGAAATTGTAGATAAATAAATATATGGTAGATTTTGAAAAAAAAAACTTTTTGGTACGCTTAAGTGCGCGTAGCAATTTTTGGTTCACTTTTGGTATGCTTCGGGTGCGCGTAGAAACATTTGACAAAAAACAGAATCTGGAGCCGAAAAGCTGAGACGAGAAGCCGGAGCCAACAAACCCAAAACCGGATTTAAATCCGGTTTTGTGATTTGGTTGGGGTCCATATGAGATTTAATGGCTTCGGGTATTAGGGATCAATGGTTGTCTCGGGTCTCAAATGGGTGAGGGCTGCCACTCGGGCGAGCTGGCGGTGGGAGGTCGGCCGACCGAGCGAGTCGACGGGCGGTGGCGTCCAGAGGGGTGCTGATCAGTGCTAGAGGTAGGGCGATTGAGCCGAGAGCATGGAGGGCATGGTCGGTGCTAGAGGCCGGGCGATCGAGCCGGGAGTGCAGAGGGCGCGGTCTGAGGCCGAGGTGGCTGTGAGGGGCCGAGCAGTGTGGTACGGCTGGCTTGCCCAGTGAGACGGCCGACACGAAAGGCTAGAGGATGGCGGGCTTAGAGGCGGTTGAGTCGCGTGAGGTCGGGCCGAGGCTGGCTGGGCTTGCACAAGGCTAGGCCTCAGGCGAGGCTAGCCGTGGGTGGTCACCGGAGGCGCCGAGCCGAAGAAAGTCGTCATGCGATGGCCACCACCAGGAGTCTCATCCTCCAGGGGGTAGCAGCTAATGGAGACCGGAGGCGGCGCGACCGAGCCGTCCCAGCGCATCACAACGGAGACGACATAGATCGGAACTCCAGGTGTGATTTGATGGGTCGTCGTGAGATGGTCGCCACCTGGAGTCCTCCTCCCTGAGGCATCGACTTGATCTAAAACCCTAGGCTCTAATACCACTTGTTAGAGTTAGCACGGCAAAATAACTGAAGACAACATTTAACATAGAAAACCCTTACAAGAAAAAATCACGGGAAATAATCCACTATAATTATTCAGGCTTACATGTACAAGGATATAGCTTATATAGCCAAAAGAGTCTAAATTGTAGATAAATTTAACTCATATAGATAGAATATTTGGATATTGAGTTGTCTCTAACAAACCTCCGTCTCTAACATGTTGCAGAATCCTGCTGCCAAGTGTTGAGTGGGAAGATAGAATATTTGGATATTGCGTTGTGATAGAATATTTGGATATTGCGTTGTCTCTAACAAACCTCCGTCTCTAACATATTGTAGAATCCTGCTGCCAAGTGTTGAGTGAAAAGGAAGAAGTCCCCGGTGGTATGGTATGGCCATTTTCAGCCTTGTCACCTAGCTGGAAGGACAAAGCCCACACACAAGCCCCACAACTTGCCTTCTCCCTGGGTGCAAGGAGTTCCAAGACGTGTGATGGATGCTGATTGGTTCCACTAGCTCCTTGGTCCTCTTGAATTTTTTTTAAATAATACATTTTTAAGAGTAATTGTGATATTCATACGTGAAAAAATAAAATTATAAAAATAATACTACTTCGCCAAATGGTACGGTGAAATACCAAGTCGCCAAACAGCACAACGAAATAGGAGTAGTCGCCATATCGTTTGGCGACTACTTATTAATCTCGCAGTTAACTTTTCGCCATCAAAGTTCACGAGAAACAAGGCAATAATCGTCAAACCATTTGGCTATAACTAGTAGTAGCCAAATCGTTTGGCCATAACTCCCTCGGTAAAAATGGAGGCTACTAGTTGTCGCCAAATGATCTGGCGACTACTAGTTATCGTCGCAATTACTCTTAGAAAATATATTGTTTTTAACAAAAAAAAAAAGAGAGGAAAGGGGGAGAGAGAAAAAAAATCACTTGAACACCAGCGACCAGATTGATTCTTGGGAAGCAACCATTGTATGCCTTCCATAGCCCCACTCTTTGCTAACTGACCATTATATATCTCCTAGATCCTCTAGCTTTTGATTCAATCTATGGACCACGGGGGTGCTTCCATGGATGCGAGCCAGGATGCGTGGGACTGGGAGGTCCTTCCTGACCACAGGAGCTTCTTCTCCACGGAGAGCAGGACCGCCCATGGCCATGGCGGCGTGATTCTTGGTGGTACGGATCGGCTTCTGTTTGTCATCGGTTTCAATTATGATCGGCATACTAGATCTCATTCTTACCCCTCTTACTGATTGCGTACCAGATCAAGAAACCAAGGAACCAAATCTGCCTCCTTCGGAAGATTCTGATGTGCGCAAGCCTGTCGACGAGTGCAAGGACATCGGCGTCGTGCCGGATGAGACCGGATCAAGCCCGGAGGAGCTCAGGCCTGATTTGACTGGGCTGTTGGTCTCTGATGGAGAGGATGGACATGAGACGTTCCAGAGTTCTGATGCCAAGGACGTTGACGATGACAAGGTGTCGGCGCCGGAAGCAGCAGCTCCTCCTCCTCATCAGATTGCCGACGAGGAAGAGATCAAGAAAGGCAGGGCACGGCCGGAGTGCGTTGTTTTCAGCGTGGGGAAGCTGAAGGTGAACGGAATCGGGGCGCTGTGCTCGTTGGGAGTTGCAGCTGCCACCGTCTGCATCTTTCTGATCGGAGGCAGGCTGCAGCAGCAGCAGAAGCAGCAGAAGATCCAGCTACAGTTGTATGGAGATGATAAGGTTCGGCGACTCATTCAGTGTTAGCTTTTACTTAATTCATCATTTTTATATGGAAGGGATGGAATCATGGGGCTAATTCAGGTATATCATGGTCTAATTGACCTAATGCATCAAATGATATGATCACTCAATCCGGATATATGGAAGGGATGGAATCATGGGGCTAGCTTCCTTGTGCATTTTTATACCTGAATTGTTTAATTCAGGTGCACCTTGGGACTTTCTATTAGAACACAAGAAGAAATCTTCTTGGTTTTGGCAGGATTATTCCCTCTTGGCCTGATGCAAAAACAGAATCTTGAATTAGCCTAGGGTTAGATCCCCAGGGGGGGAAAAATCAGCTGCCTACACTATTTTTCTGTAATCAACTTCAGTGCTTCCAAAAGTAGCGAACTTGTCTTATCCATGAGAGTTTTGTCTGAAGAAGATGCTTTGATCTGCAGAGAATGCAGCAGGTTGTGCAGCAGACATCAAGGCTGAACCAGGCCATGTCATCTGTGATGGGAGCAGGTGCTTCAACGAGGGCAAACATATCATTTGGTGGCTTCTACGATGGGTTCTGATCAATTAGAATGTGTGTGACCAAGTACAAATTGCCACTGTAGCGAGCAGAAACTTTGGTATTGCAGCCTAGTGGTCTTCATGGATACCATCATATCACGGCCCTGTACATACTGGATGTAAATAATTGGGTTTAGACCATGATATATGTATACAGATGAGGATAGATTATAGATGTATGAAGTTGATAGATAAGGAACAAGGGCTTTCTATTTGACTTGTGCCTGAATAGGCTGAATGCTTCATGGAGAAGCTACTTAATTACTGAAGATGAATTGTTTTTCAGTCCAACTTGTGTAAACATGATATTGTCTATGTGAATGGCACTTTCCAGCTAGCAGACGGGTGAACTTAATAAAACTAATCCTATATAGTAAGTAAACAAAATTGATCACTTCACTTTGTAACAAGCCAACATTTGGTGGGGCCTAATCATTTGTGATCCGATGTATTCTCCTGTTTGCGATGGGAGAGTAATCTCTCCTAAATAGTGCTTTAGCAAACTTGTCAATACCGTACTAAAAACTATACAAGTTTGGCTCTTAGAATGGTACATTTTGTACCGGTTCATACTGATATATCGTTTTGGGTTTAGTATAATAATATATATTTGTAAGTATACATATGTTTAATTATATGTACACCAAAGTTCACTTATAATATTATTGTAAATACATAGTAGTACTATTAAATATAATATATAATTTAATAGACCATATTATCAGTTCCACCTGCATGACTAGTATTGACCGGTATCAAACCTGGTATGGCCGAAATTGACCGGTATCGGGCCGATATAACCGGTATTGACCAATATTGGATCGGTATGTATCAAGGCTGGTGTAGTACATAAGGCTATTTTGTATCGATTTAGGTACCAAAAGTGTATATACCGGTCATACCGACTAGTATGTATCAATATTGATAACAATGTGCGTCAATCAGGCAAGTGAATCACTACACAAAATTCCTAAATTAAACCAAATGGCTAAATCTTGCACGCATACTACCTATATTAAACTTTGGGGGTTTCCAGCTCCTGCAGCAGTCCACGTTGACCCCGGTTGCCCCTTGCTTGACATGTGCTCCGCGCTTCATCCCTTGTGCGCATCCTCGCGCGTGGGCCCTTGCGCAGAGTGGTGCACTTGTAGGTAGGGATGAAAACAGTACGGAAACGGTCGGTAAATGATTGTTCCGTTTCCGTTTCTACATTTTTTACCGGTAACAGAAACGGAATCGGAAACCTCGGAAACGGATACGAAAACGAATAGTGACGGAAACGAATGCGGAATGGAACAGAACGGATACGGAAACGAAAATTCTACAAGAATATAGTAGAGCATCACAATATACATGACCATAAGAACAATGTAGCTCATTCCACCTCCAAGGTGGACACAAAAATAGTGTTATGTTCACTGATATCGCTAGAAAATTTTTCTCAAATTTGTTAGTTGAAGGCACATTATTTGTCTCCCATATCAGACCATCATGTCCTCATCCATATAATTATTATAGATATCCTTTTGCTCCACAAACTACAAAGGTTTAACACCCTAAAATTTGTATATTATTGTTTGATGTTCATTTATAATTTCTAAAATTTATCTTGGATTTTTTGGAGTTTATAAATACCATTTTGCTATTTTTAGATTTATAAAATTAATTTATTTATAAAAAAATAATGCTAAAAATAATTTTTCTAGGTTCAAAATGTTCCAAAGTATTTTTGAGAATTTTTTCGGAATTTTTGAACTCTATTTGTTATTTTATATAAAACCATTTGTATTTATGAAATTATTTTAATTCGAAAATAAATATAAACTCTCCTTTCTCATTTTTGGGCCAAGCCCATTTCTCTTTCCGGCCCATTTCCGTTTTTAGTTTCCGGTTCAACTTATACGGAATTTCCGTTTCCGTTTCCGACGGAATTGGCTCTCCCGTTTCCAACAAAAAATTTCCGTTTCCGTTTCCGTACCGGTATTTTCCGTTTCCGTTTCCGAAAAAAAGCTTTCGTTTCCGTTTTTCTTCGGAACGGTCGGAAACTTTTCGTTCCGTTTTCACCCCTACTTGTAGGAAGCGAAGCATGTGGGGCTGCGCGTCATTGCGCGCCTGGCAAGCTGCCCACGTGGGGCATGTGCGCGGGCAGCGGGGACACACGGATCAGTGGCAGCGGAGCCACGTAGAGAGGCATGCAGAGTTGCACAGCGTGGCGTGTGCATGGATACAAGGCCACGTGGGGGCTGTGCGGCGTGGGCACGTGGCGGCGCGTGCGCGACTACACTTGTTTGAGACCGGAGGGAGCATTGCCTCCACGTGTCCGGCAGTCCAGGTAACACACCATTTATGTTACATACGTTTTCGTTTTGAATTCACAAGTTTTGCTAGCATGCCTAACTTTTCAGTGAATCTGCAAGAATTATTTGTTTGTTGACTAGGACAAAAACCCATCTAAAAAAAACTAGGACAGAAAGCAAAAACAATGAGACTTTCTCGATTACGAATTCACCACAAAACAGGCACTGATTTTGTTACGGCAATAATCCAATCTCCAAGAAGGAAATCAAAGGAAAAATATCTATTCTTTTCGTTCTTAATACATGTCATTTTACGAATTTAATGGTGATTTTTTACCATTTTTTTCCTTCTATAACCTTCCTCTTTTACTACTTTCAAATATCATTTACTACCATGGAGTAAGAGTAAGACACACAACATAAACATATAATAAAAGAGGGATAATATAGTCTTTTATAGATGTGTTTTTGATAAAAGTAAAAAAAAAAATATCTACTTACACCTATTTATAGATGTGTAAATAGAAATATAGTAGTTCGCATGACGTAAAAATCTACGGTCCCCACCAACTGATTAGAACGAAGGCAGGTCTGTCCGGCAAGTATCCTGTGCGGCCAAGTGAATGGGCTGGAACGAGCCAGGAAGACTAGTCCGACACCGTTTGTTTTGCTGATGCTGACACCATGGAGGGAGAGAGAGAAAAAGACGATTTGTTGCATGTGTTTACTGAGACTTGTTCTCTTGTAGGCTATATGGTTGCGTGTACGGTGCATTTGATGTTGGCATTTACCGGGTTCTACCTGCGGATTCAAGCCAATTGGCAGTAGATCGAGCAGAATATATATATTTTTAAAAAACAATACATTTTTAAAGGAAATTACAGAAAAAATACGTCAACATAAACAATTACATATATATACTTTGTCACCAAACGATTTTGCGACATATCTTTTCGGTCCCCAATCACCAACATGACCAGGGCTGTTGCCGTGGTCGTGTTGTCGAAGGTTCTGCTGCCTTGAAAATCCGTTACCCTCGGGTGGGGTGCCGTAGGACTATTATGGTCGAATCGCTTCGACAAGTTGGCCGTAGTTTTGGCCGCAGCCACAGTGATTGGATCCCGCCGATGATCCGTAGTGTTGAGGGCAACAGGTTTCAACACTGAGAGGACTGGTTACCACCATCAGGGGCCCCTCTTGTGCCATGTGAGTCTACCCGTACCCCCGGAACCCACACCACCACGACAATACCAAAATTTAGACATTAAAAATTAGTCAACTAGGTCTGTTCCATACTAGACATGTGGTTGTATGTTTAGCCCAGTTCAAATGCTTGCAAGGTTAAGTTCTTAATTGACTGAGGCAAGACTTACTCAAAAACTCACAATATCCAAGTTACCAAAATAACCAAATGCGACCACCCAAATACCATACCTGGCCCACCATATTCACCACTCTTGCCACTTGCCCAAGTCTAAATCATTTTACCACCCCTAGTTGATTACCATGACCACGTGCCATCAACATCATCAATAACACATGATACACCTTTCATAAACACGTTCCATATTCCATTAAGTAATATTAATTTTGCTATTCCAAAATGATATCAATAACAGGTTGCATGTCTAAGCATACTAGTACGTTCTAGCAACCTATGTTGGCAAGTTACTAGCAACCAACTAATAATGAACAATCATAGGGTGACAAATGAATCATGACATACAAATAATAGAGACAAGGTGACATAATCAAATGCTTGATTAACTAATCCTAAATTAATCGAAATCACTTTTAGTTGAACTAGCATGCAATAGTTTAAAATAATATAATTTTAAAGCATGGGATCAACATGATCAAAGCACAACTTGCCTTAAAGAAGCTCTTGTTCCTGCTCTGAACCTTGCTCTTGCACTAGTACTTCTCCCTCATATCCTTCGGGCACTTCAACATCTACACGAAATGAATTAATAACCAAATAAATGCCCAAAATAAAGAGCAACACAACTTCAAAAATCAAATAAAATTCACCATTAAATAGATAACAATTTTATAATTTTTTAGACTCTAGAATCACCTCAATCGGAGTTTGTACGAGCAATTTGAAGTTCAAAAATATATTAAAAACAATAAACCGAATTAATTGATTTATTTTTCTACTAGAAATTCTGTAATATGATGTCATTGTGATGTCAGCTCCAATTTTAATTTTGGCAGAGTTATTTGTCTAAAGAAAAATCTAATTAATGCATCACGCTTACGTCAGCTGGACACGTGGACCAATCTGAGGCTGACATGTATCTCTGGTGAATAGACCTAGTCCATGGAACCTATCTGGACCACCGTGGACTCGGTCCACGAGACTCAATAGACATTGATAGGTGGGCCCTACTGGATGGCATCAGCATTGACGCAATGATGACATCACAGATGTCGTCAGCAGACTGTGCTGCTGGCGGTGTCGCCTCGGATTCTGTGCCGATATGTGGCACGATCTGGTTTGTTATCTACGTGGTGTGATCCCGTGCATCCATTCGAATTCTGACGGTCCAGATTAATCTAATTGCTGCGTTGAACCAGGACACGTGGCACACCCAGGCACACGACACGTGTGTGCATCTAGATCATCAATTCATGATTGGACGGTGGTGATTAACTCAAAACGATAATACACGAATTGATCTAGACCATACAATCCGGATCAAACGGTCCAGATCTAATATAATCTAATCTGCATGAAAACGAGGTCACATGACGAGTGATAACAGTGTCCACGCGCCTCAATCCTAACCACTCATCTTATGATCCAACGAGCTAGATCTCATCTAATCTACGATGATGAACTGCTACAGGATGTGAACATGTGGCATTACCTGGATCTTACGATGCAGATTGAATGGCTGTGGTGACTCGGGAGGTTCTGGCAATGGCGCGGCGAGGTGGTTCACCGGCAGGAAGAACGACGACCCACGTAGCGGCGCCCTAGGGCTTCTTTGGTGACACCAAGCACACGAATGGATGCAGCTCAACTTGAGGTCCCCAAATCTAGGCTTAAACGCGGCGGTGATGGCTTGACGGTAGCTAGATCCAATAAAAACCACAGCGACTCAGAACTACAACTCCGACGAGCGATTCCAAGCAGATGGCGGGGATTCCAACGATGACGCTTCCGAGAAAAGATGCGGCGTGAAGTGCTCTACCCGATGTGGTATCACGGTGCATTAAATAGCCTCGACGTCCGTGGAAATCGCGCGGAATCCACGACAGGTACAACTCAAACGATGCAGTCCAGCGAGGTTACGGCTTGGGCAACATGGCATGATCTCGTTCGTCCACGCGGCACGCGATCAATGGTTCACATCACACAAACATGCGGCCGAATCCTAGCTTTTAGATCATGATCCAATGGTTCAGATCCGTGGCGGCTAGGGTTAGATGCGGGTTGGGTTGCGGGTTCGAGGGCCGACTCAGTTCGGGTCCAACGGCGGTGAGATGAGCGTAGTCGATGAGATCGACTGAATTCTCTTCATCCATTGATTCCGACGACAACACATTACCTTTCTCAATCTTAATTTCTAACGGGGGCCCTTCCTCTAGCGCCAACTATCAATGTTTACTACCCGGGAATCCCTAGATCAAGTTTACAAATATAATTTAGGTTGCCTTTGTCTAAAAATTAAAGATTGAAAGAGTAGAAAAATAGGGATTGTATTTTATTGAGTCACGACTGTTTACAAAGTACAGATTTTGAATGGAGAACTAAGAAACTAGTACTAATCTCTTGTCCTTAATCTTAAACATGATGCCTTGAATCCTTGCGGAAGCCTCCAATTTATAGCATACGAAGGGATGTCAATTTATCATCTTCTAAGAGGAGACGTCTCGCCAATAGACGTCTTTCTATCAAAAAGGTATTTTTTTTAATAAAGAGGTGTCTTTTCGTAGGGAGTAACTTCTAAATAGCTTTATGTACCTTTCAGAGAAAGCGTCTCCCGCACGCTAGTCTTATGCGGTGGTAACTTCTTTCTCGACCTCAATCAGGTCAGGGCGAAGATTATAACCGACCTAGATGTTGGTAGGGGTTATCCTGGCCAGCGTGTGTATATCTAGTCGGAATAATTAGGGTATACCATATCTCCAACCAATGTTGTGTACACTAGTCAGGAATATTTCCACATGGCATTTTTTAACTCTGGTTAAAATCATAATCAGGTAATGGACCCTGGGCCTTGTCTTTATTTATGAGCTATTTTTCTTTATAAAACTATAGACCTAAAAATAAAATAAAGTATATTAATCATCATTAATATTAAACTTAGTATACCATAAAAGCGGAAAAAATGCTTGAATATACAACTTTGAAATAGAAATTTCAAAATTATACAATAAAAAAAAATTCAAATTTGACGTATGGCGCCACACAAGACGCTTTCTGCCTCGTCGCCGCCATGCCCTCTGGCGGCAGCCAGGTGGCGTCGTCGCACAGCCCGGCCCGCCCCCTGCCAGCCTGGCTGCCGCCGTAGGGCATGGCGGCAGCCCGGTGCCCCCGCCCTAGCCTCCCTCCCCCAGGACCCCCCCGAGAAATTGGCTTCAATCATGCCTACACGTTGGATCGCTGCCGGCTCGTGCATGTGGATGAACAGCAGCTGGTTGGTGATGAGTCGCGTCAAGTCATTCGTGTCTGAATCCAATGCCGCAGAAATTTTAAATTACGACTAATAATAATGCTAAATAGCGTTATTATAAATAAATAATAACGTTTTGCATAAGATAATCGCGATTATTCTAAACGCCACAGTAATGACGTCCCCTTCTATATAAGGTAGGGCGTCCGTCGCTCTACTCACGCTGTAATGTGAAGGCTCTCTTCACGCCATTGCTTGTGGCTTTGTAGTGCTCTCCCTTCCTTCGCGCTGCTCGCTTGCTTCGCTATTAGGCTTTGCGGGTTCTTGCCTGTACAGCTGTATTGAAAGGTTTTGGTACTCCATTTGTTTTTGGTATGGGCGGTAAGGTTATATTACGGTGAGGAGTATTTATGTGTGTATCTTTTTGTTGCAGACCATTTGTACGGGATAAGGAGCGTCGACATTTAATCGAGGTTTCTGTATAAGTAGAAGACGCTGGTTTTTGTACTGGTGTTCGGTGTGTTACAGACGTGCACAGCCGTGCTTTTGTTGAAAAGGTACGTTGGAGAGGTGTTATTTCATGTGCCGCAAAAGAAGATAGATAAATGAAATGACCATTCATTTGTTGGCTATGTATAAATTTTTTACTTTGTTACAATGAACATGAAATGTAAAGTATGTGATGGCTTTGTGTGTAGCAGTAATATATGTGCTATTAAGTGCAGAAAACGTGAATTTACCGTGACAACTCTAAATGTGTACGTAAGTAGGAAGATTCTAATTGAATAAAAAGTTGAAGTAGCTAGTACTACATAAAATAACAACATCTTTTTGGGACCATGAGTGTATGCAGAGGTCTGGACCCTCTGCCGAGGTAATGTTGAACTGTCTCGGGGGGGCAGGAGCCTCCGATGATCATCGGACCGTCTTTTTTTTGCACGATTATTCGCTTCAGCAAAGAACTGTTTTTATTTTTGGACGTAATCTCTACTTGGACCCGAAAGGAGTTGACCTCCTTTCTGAACTTAATAACTCGAACCAAAGTGGCTGATAAATCAGCATTAAATATTGGTGGCACAAAGGTCTGGACCGTGGTAAGCTTTTTTTGCCTTATTACTTAAGTGACTTTGTATTGTTGTCTTTTTCTCGTGTAGGTAGCGACACTGCAGAGACCGCATACGTCGACCTCGACGCCATTCAAGAAAACTAAGAGCAAGGCAAGCACTTCCCCTTCTTTTCATGTGAATACCACGCTTTGACCTAGCTTATGTTCTTTTGATGAAATGCATGTATGGATGAGTTACTTTCAGTAAACACCATATATTTCGAAATGGTCGATAAATCCCCACATTCCATAAAAATTACCAAATAATCGTATCACCTAAAAATACATGCGCACAAAAAGATAGAAAAAGGATGACTATTACTTTCTTAGCATAGTATGTACTGGATTTGTGTGTAGCAGTAATCTATATGATATTATATGCACGAAACGTGAATTTACCGTGACAGTGATGACGTTTGGTTCTATATAACGAGGGCGTGCGTGGCCTCTGGCTGCCGCAACACGCATATTGACTCAGTGTATTATTATGTGCATAAAAATATACCCGCATTCCTTGAAAATTACGAATTAATCGTAGCACGTAATCTCATATTCGAAAGGGAATAAAAGTTCCATAAATTTCTGTTGCATAAAATAACAACCTTTTCTGGGACAATGAGTCTATCCAAAGGTCAGGACCCTCCACCGAGCTTCCACTTGAACGTAGAGCTGTCTCGGGGGGCTGGACCCTCCGATGAGCATCCGCTTGTATGCATTTCGCACCATTTTTCGCTTGAGCGAAGGACTGTTATTATTTTTGGACGTAAATACTACTTGGACCCGAAAGGAGTTAAGCTCCTTTCTGAACTTTACAACTCGAACCAAAGTAGCTGCTTAATCCGACTTAAATATGGGTGTCGCGGGCTTTCGGACATTGGTAAGTTATTTTGCCTTATTACATATTTCGCTTCTTATTGTGGTTTTTGCTTTCATGTAGGTACCGACCTTGCAGACAGCGCGCACGCTGACCTCTACGCCGGACCAGAAAATTCAGAGCAAGGCAAGCACCCTCTTCAATCATGTTCATACCACTACCTTAGCCAGATTAAGTTGTTATGAAGAAATGTACGTACGCATGCGTTACATTCAATTAACACCCTATGTTGCGAACATGGTAGATATATCCCCGTATTAAGAAAAAATACCAATTAATCGTAGCACCTACAAATATGTATGTCGGTCAGAATATTCGAATGGAATAGAAAGGTAGATTAAAAATTCTTGCATACTCGAGTCTCTCCAGAGGTCAGGACCCCTCTGCCGAGCTTCGACTTAACGTTGCATAACTCGAACCAAAGTTGTCGCTTAATCGACTTAATAACTCGAACCAAAGTAGCCGCTTATTCGAATTCGTATTGTTGTACTTATTTTTGGGCGTAATCATTACTTGGACCCTAAGGAGTTGACCTCCTTCTCGAACCTAATAACTCGAACCAAAGTAGCCGCTTAATCGACTTAAATACTGTTTGCACGAAGTTGTGGATCGTGTTAATTCATTTTGCCTTATTACTTATTCGACTTCGTATTGTTGTACTTATTTTTGGACGTAATCTTTACTTGGACCCGAAAGGAGTTGAGCTCCTTTCTGAACCTAATAACTTGAACCAAAGTAGCTGTTTAACCTGACATAATTAGTTTGACCCGAAAGGAGTCTCTGTAGAGGTCAGGACCCTATGCCGAAGCCGCTCGAACGTTAATCGTATTTATTTCAAGACGATGATTCGCCGCAGCGAAGGACTATTTTTTCGGATGTAATATGTACTTGGACCCGAAAGGAGTTGACCTCCTTTCTGAACTTTACAACTCGAACCAAAGTAGCCACTTAATCCGACTTAAATATTGGTGGGCCGAAGTTCCGCACCATTGTAAGCTATTTTCCCTTATTACTTATTGGACTTCGTATTGTTGTTTTTGCTTCGTGTAGGTACCCACACTGCAGAGACCGCACACGGTGACCTCGACGCTGCCTAAAACTCGCAGCAAGGCAAGCATCTCCCCTTATATCATGCTGCTAGCACACTTTTACCAAACTTATGTTGTTACGATGAAATGTATGTATGCATGCGTTTCTCCGAGTGAACACCATATATTGCGAACCTGGTAGATAAATCCCCGCATTCCATAAAAATTGCGAATTAATCGTATCACTTACAAATACATGCGCACAAAAAGATCGAAAAAACAGCCAATTAATTTGTTAGCTACGTATATTTGTTTTACTTAGTTCGTACGAGCCTTAAATGTAAAGTATACAATGCCTTTCTGTGTAGTAGTATTTTACATGATATTAAGAGTGTGGAATGCGGTTTTAGGATTTCATAAACTGTATATGTCTTGTGATAGTATATTATATAACATATATATAATTATATGTTGGCATACATTTGAACTGTACGTAACCATAACATTAATTCTTTCGTAATTAAAATTTCAGTAATGCCAATATGTTTAAATATGTTAGCGGTGCGTGTGTGCAATTATTGATGACTACAATTATGTAATGCTACAGTCCTCGATGGCGATTCCGCTTCATATATGGCATGGGGGGGAGCCCGCAAATTTGCAGGGCCCATTTGTCAGCATGCATAATTGCGCACACATAGAGACAACTGTAAATCCACCGATAGAGTTGCGTACAGTAGCAAGAGCGGCTGCACGCGCTCTTAGTGTTGACCGTACATTGTACAAGCTCGTGGTAGATGGGGTTAGGCCACATGTAGTGCCAAATAGCTTGCTTTACGTGTACAGCCTATTCGAGCTCCGTAGAACGAGTGCCTGGCAGTTCTACATGGAGAAGGCCGCACAGGAAGGGTTCGCACTAGGTGTTTACGTGAAGCTGGTCCCTCGTACCCCCGCTGGGGAGGCAGGGACGAGCCGAGCCCAGGAGGAGGACATGGGGGTCAATGCGGACGAACAACCCGAGCCCGAAGAGGAAATTGCCATGAGCTCGCAGCAAGTCCCCGGTCAAGGGGCTTGGCGAGGATCAAGTAGACGGATGCGCCTGGCCCTGAGGTTGATGCGGATGCCCTAGGGGATGACCCTCACCCTACTTATGGTGATGGTCCTGACGAAGATGAGGACCCGGGGCCAGCAATCGCTTTTTTGCACTCGCTGGACCCGGCCAACTGTGTTCTAGGCCGCTTGGAGGATATTTCTAAGCGTGGGCAAGACCATAGCGACATAGAACTCGAGCAGGAGTTTGCCACAAAGGACGAAGCGATGCACTTCTGCAATAATTACGCCGTGCTGACCCGGCGTGACCACCGTGTGCATCGCTCGGACCCGACCTGCTTCGAGCTTAAATGTAAGAAAGGGCAGCAGTGCGGATTCTATGTTCGTGCTCAGCGCCCTAAACATCAGAACCATTTCATTATATGCCGCTACACACCGCACGCATGCATAGAGGCGCTTATTCAGAACACAAGCGGCGTGGTGAAATCAAGATTCATCGCGCAAATCCTGTTAGACGTGCTGAAGGCCGACCTTAGTCTCAGGCCCGCAACCATAATTGCTGAGATGCAGAATAGGACAGGGATGTCCATAACCTACCTACAGGCTTGGCGAGCAAAGCAGATGGCTTTGAAAATGATGTTTGGTAGTTTCATGGAGTCATTCAATTGGGCTCCACGCCATCGAGGCGGATAGTCGCAACAAACCCGGCTCCGAATATGCTATTCTTTGTTGAACCCGTGCAGCTTCCCGATGGAACGACTGCTCCAGAACACTACTACCTCCTCAGGGTGTTCTGGGCGTTCGGTCCATGCATCACGGCATTCAAAGAATCGCCCCGTTATATGCGTGGATGGAACATTTCTATCCGGCCAGTACAATGGCACCCTTCTTACCGCCATAGCTGCCGATGCAAACAACCAGCTACTACCGCTGGCGTTCGCCGTGGTCGAGAGCGAAAGCAACGACAGCTGGTACTGGTTCCTGTCCCTGGTGAAGACCCGTGTGGTGCGGGATAGGGCCGGGGTGTGCATCGTATCGGACCGTAATGCAGGGCTGCTGAACGCCCTCTATAGAATGGCGGAAGATGAAGATTGCCCTTGCCTGTGGAGAGACGTCCAGCGTAGATGGTGCATGCGTCACCTGGGGGCGAACCTGTACACCATGTGCAGGAACAAGAACATGGTGAAGCTATTCAAAACCCTATGCATGCAAAACCAACTGCGCAAGTTCGATACGATATTTAACCAGCTGAACGAGCGCTCAAAGGAACTGGTGGCGGAAGAGACCAGGGAGGGCACATAGGTAATTGGTGGCTCGGAGGTCTCCGTACGGCGCAAGATGACATTCGCTCAATGGATAGCTCGTAAACCCGCTGAGAGATGGGCCTGGGCGCACGATACAAACGGTGCTCGGTAAGATAATGCCCTCTCTAATACGGTACCACATCATTTGACTGCACTATTTTGCACATAAGCGGTATGCTTCTCTTCTGCAGATACTCCATCATGACGCATTTAACTTTGCCGAGTCGCATAACAATGTCTTTGCGGGGGGCTCGTTGCCTACCCATTTGCCCAATCATTGAGCTCACATTTTTTAGGACCGCGAAATACTTTGTTGATCGCCAAAGGGCGGCGTACAACTGCGGCTCAACCTTCGCTCCCCGTGTCGAGGCTTTGTTGCAGCGTCGTAGGCAGAAAGCTCAATTCCACCGCACGCGCATGATGGACCCTGCGCAGAACATTTTTCTCGTCGAGTGCAAGCGCAAGCACCGTTCGGGATACTCCGCGGGGGACACAAACCAGAGATGCCAGCTCGGCCTGTATGAGGCGACCTGCTCATGCAACAAGCCTCGCCTAGAGCACATCCGCCGCGACGCTAGCAGCGTGCCGTGATATGGGGGACAACGACGGCACACAATATGTCACACCGTACTACCGTATGGATGCCGTTAGAGCAACATGGATGGGGCATTTCGAACCGTTCAACATCGGCACGAACTACAAGACCTCCGAACCCCCTACGTGGCTCCCGTACCCCACACTAAGGCGCGATACGCCGGGTAGACCGCGTTCCGCGCGGTTTGAAGGTGACATGGATGCATCTCAGCGAGACGATGGCCTTCGGCGTTGTCGCATCTGCAGGCATGCGGCATGACCGTAGAGGCTGCCCAAACAGAGGGTGATGTTGTCCAATGTAATATTTCAATCAGACGCATTAGACATGCAACATCTTCTTACTACCTTCATTTTGCATTCTCTTCGTGAAATTTCAGTTATGTAATTTATGAACCTAAATTTCTTTGGGTATGTACAAAGTGGTTTTCTAATTTCTTCTGATGTTATTTTTTGTATTTCATTGTTTCATTCCATGGAGATTATGCAGGCTTGTGATGGAGTTGCCAGAGCTATTGCGATCGAAGTATGATGACGACCACAGGGCCCGGAAGTGGGCCTCCGGCCAGACGGTAACGTCATTACTACACTGTCGTAACGTATCGCAAGCGTACGTACCTTTCGTTATGCTCGATGACGCTTACTTGCTTTGTCCTTGCAGCTTAACACTCTCCGCATGCGTGGCTCCCGTAACATTAAGACATTGGACCCTCAGTTCATATACGGCCTGGGACGGACGGGCCTGTTAGCTTTCGCATTTATGGTGCGTGGAGCCTACGAAGGAAGGGGCCAGTGGACCCCGATGCCTAAATCGGATGGGGCCCTTATCACCGCGTTGGTCGGCCAGATGGCGCCCGAGACGCATACTTTCCACCTCCTTCGGCGAGATGACGGTGGCCCTCAAAGATGTCGCCATGTTATTTGGCCTTCCACTTTCCTAAACCCCTCAGAGTGCGCAAGCCCTCCAAAGAGGCATGGAAGAACTATGTAGAGGAAAGGTAATAAATGTGAAAGCACACGGACCACACCTATCTGGGAGCTAACGTGATTTCCTAACAGGTGATTTTCTTCGATGCAGGTTTGGCACAACGTACACGGGGAACTGTGATCAGGGAGTCTCTTTCACATGGCTCGACAGCCTCCTGAGGTCGACCATGTCTCTAAAACGCCGACCCTGGTCGATAAATAGGCATTTCGAGGTGTACCTCTATTTCCTCCTTGCAGAATTTTATTTACAAACGGAAATGGTGATTCCGCTGCCCCCACCTTGTTTGGGTCGCTCGAATTAGCCGAGCAAAGTGCGAAGATGCAGCACCGGACTTCTACTACTGGGCTCGGCGGTTCGCAGACACATATCGCGAGATGTGCGCCCGCCACGGCCACAAATAACTTCAATAATGGGAGGTTGCCTCGCTTCTCAGATTGTGGTCCTGGTCGTACCTACCCATAGCGACCAAGAGTGTCAAAGCGGTACTACCCGGTGCCCATCGATGAAGCTAACGTGCATCCACTCGCAAGGCCAACCTTGGGTTACAAATGGATGCATGCCGGACTCCGATGGGCCCAGAATCGATCACCGTGGCTCCTACCCTCGCCTCGTGGGGACCTAGACTTCCTGACATCAGCGCAGGTCACGTGGGATCCCTTTTCCACCCAGGCCGCGGAGGAGGTTGCGTCGGGAGGCCATATCTCCAATCTGTGCACGGGGGAGCCTCATTATTGGATGACGAAATGCTTCCTCCTGTGCATGAGTGCCGTTGAGCCATACTCTCCGGAGCGCGTTCAGCGCCAATTTGGGTACCGGCAGTCTTTCCCTCCACCGCCTCCGACAGACTCCGAAAGCTCCCATGGGTATGTCGCTACATGTCACATTACTTTCATGCTTACTGTGGAAACCATTAATAACGTGTTGGATTGATCCGCAGGAGGAGTACATCGGGGCACAACTACAACTGGGTCGCACGGAATAGCCGGCATATTGAGAGGTGGAACTCGATGGCCACTGAGGACGTCTGGAACCCATCAGGCGCAGCCCACGAGACGGACACACTTGGGTACCTTGACTGGTACAGACCTCGCACACGGGCGGTGCTCCTAGACAGGGGTGTGGCGATGCCAGTGCAACATGGCTATGCTGAGGAGTACGCAGAGCGCATGCACACACTGGTACGGATCGCACCTATCACATATTAAAAACGGGGGATATACCCAATTAAACATTCGATACGTGTTAATTTGCAGAGGCGTGAGGCGGAGTACATGCATGACCAGGCGGACGAGATCCTCACGCAGTCACAGGCGCAGCAACGTCAATCAAGCAATCCTTTACGGAACCTTCTTCGCCGCACGGGCCACCGCATAAGAAATGCGGTCAGAGATGTTGGTGGCCATAGACCGTCTACACAACGTGATTACGAGGATGTACCGTACGAGGCGCCGCCCGCACCGAGCCCCCTGATGAGGAGCATGTCCATGGATAGACGTGCAACGCCTGTGCCTCCTCGGCGCCAAGACCAACCCAGAGCATCGACTTCGTCCCGGGTCCCGAGCCATGAGAGCGGCCGGGGCCATGGAGGCGGCTACGTTGAAATAGGTGCTGGGGCGAACGTTGAAGGAGTACACATCAACATGTCACCGTCCCCATCATTGCCGTAGGAGTCTTTTAGTACCCCCGTCCAGCATCAACAAACATGGGAGGACGTGTCGAGGGCGTACGATGACCTTATGGCATCGAGGACTACATTCACAGATTTGCTCGCGACGACGTGTTTGCAATCCCTAGGGTTGCATTCGCGTCCCAGTAACCCCGAGGAGGCCGGTGGATTGAACTGGCAGGAGCACCAGCCTCCGGACGTACTCCGGAGTTATGCTGATAATCGTCGCCGAGATTTGAGTTTTGAACCAGAAGACTTTGTATACCTCAGAGTTACGCCTCTCAGGGGAGTTAAGAGGTTCCATGCCAAAGGGAAACTCGCACCCCGTTATGTTGGACCATTTAAGATTTTGAGTCGCAGAGGCGAAGTCGCTTATCAGCTGGAGTTGCCACGCCAAGTTGGCGGAGTGCATGATGTATTCCATGTGTCCTGGCTTGAAGAAGTGTCTCCAGTTCCTGAGGAAATGCAGACACCGCTAGAGTCAATTGAGTTGCAAGAGGATTTGACTTATAAGGAACATCCCGTGAGGATTCTAGACACAACGGATCGAGAGACCGAAATAAGTCAACCCGCTTCAGAGAGTTCGGTGGAGCAACCATGAAGAAGGCGAAGCGACTTGGGAGTCGAAGAAGATTTGAAGAAAGAGTTTCCAAACCTATTCCTTTAGTAAGCCCCTGAATCTCGTGGACGAGATTCTATTAAGGGGGAGGTTTGTAACACCCCAAAATTTTGCTTTTCTTAAATTCATGTGTGAATTGGCACTCTGTGAATTTTGGAATTTTCTCGAATTTATTTGGATTTATTTGGAATTTATTTGAATTTATTCCATTTTGAAATAATTAAAGAATTTAATTTTGCAAATAAAATTTTGTTGGAAATATTTTATTTGAGTCCAAAATGATCCAAAGTATTTTCCGCATTTTTCCGAATTTTTCGAGTCTTTTGCTATTTTTAATGAATTAAATGAATTATTGGGAATTATTTTGAATATTAAATCGCTGGAAAATCAACTCGGTCTAGTATCGTTCATCCGATCGAAGTCGGAACCCGAAGTCGGACTCGAGTCCGACCGAGCCACGTGACTCGATCAAACCATCTCAAAACCTAATCGATCCCAACCGTTGGATCAAGATCCAACGGCCGAGATCCGCCAGACGGCTCGAGCCAGATCCGCCCGGATCCGATCGCGCCACGCGATCGCGGGCCGTTGATCGTGCCACGTGGACGGCCAGGCGTCGTTCTCCGCCGAGTCCGAGCCGGACTCACGCCGCGCCGCCGTAGTGAAGAACTAGGTCTCCGTTTTCCGACGGACGCCGAGGTTATTTAATGACCGCCACACCCCCGAGGATCGCCTTGACCTAGCGCACCGTAACCTAGACAACGCCGCTCGAGCCGCCGCGTTGAGCCGCAATCGCCGCCGGAGTTGTCTCTTCCCTCCGCCGCGGTTCCTTGCCGATTGCGGCCATCTCCGTCGTCCTCCGCCGCCGTTGTGTCCAGAACCGGACTCCTCGCGTCGAGGCGCACCCGGAGCTACCTCTCACTTCGCCGGAAGGGTCCCGCAACACCGTAGCCGTGGTCATCGTCTCCAGCTCCGTCAAGCCAGCGCCGCCGTGGGCCATCGCCGGACTTCAAGCTTCCTCAGCCGTCGGATCTTCATCCAAGGGCCCAGATTACGCCACGTCATCTCATGGTGAGATCCCGTTCCAAATCCTAGATCCAATCTCCACCGTCGGATCTAGATCCAACGGTCCGAAATCAATGCGTTAACCCAAACGCGTCAACACTAGATCTAATCCGCGCCGTTGAATTTCAAACCAACGGCCGGGATTGCGCCACGTGTCGGGAAGATGGACCGACGCGGTCAGCGCCGTACGCGCGCGACGCTGACATGGCGGGCCCGCATGTCAGCGGCTGACCCAGCCAAGCGCTGACGTCACCCATGACGTCACAGTGGGTCCCACCTGCCAAGATCAGGTCGAGCCTCGCCGACGCCGATGACGTCACCCGAGTGGGCCCACATGTCAGCGACACGTAGAGTCGTGGACCGAGTCCACGGTAGACCCGAGCCGAGCGTGGACTACGTCCATGGACCGGCTGACGTCAGCCGCCCAATCAGAGGCTGCCACGTGTCTAGGCTGACGCAATAATTAATTTCCGAAAAAGAAAATGATTTATTAATTCAAATAATGATTTCAGATTTTGTTCCAAATTTCAAACGCTTATAACTTTTGCGTTTCAACTCCGATTTGAGTGGTTCAAATTTCTAAATTTGTATAAAAATGAGATCTACCTAAATATAAATTTTATTTAATTTTTGGACTAAAGTTTTTCTCTGTAATATTATTTAATTGATTATTTAAACTTTAATAAATCATAACTTTTGCATTTTAACTCCGATTTGAACGATTCCAGTTCCTAAAAATCCAGAAAATTATGTTCTCTCTGTTTATGGATTTTATTTGGAGTTTTGGGATGTTTTTGCCTAGTGTTTATTTGTGTATTTGCTATTTGCACGCCTTACGAGTAGACGTTGAAGTGCTGGAAGGATTCGAAGGAGAAGTGTTGACTCAGGATCCAACTCAAGACCAAGAACAAGTACTCTTTGAAGGCAAGTTATGCTTTGACCATATTGATCCCATTTTGAAACCTATTTTGATTTAAACTATTGCATGCTAGTTCAATTAGAAAAATACTTGGTTTAAACATGGGGGTTAGATAAATACCAATTTGCTGTATGACACCTTGATTATTTAAGTATGTGCCATGACCCTTGTCACCCTAGTTGTGGATTACTAGTTGGACATTATTAAATTGCCAACATGGGTTTAGAACGTTGTAGTGTATTGCTTAGACCTGCTACGTGCTCATGACATGAATTTGGACAATCAAATGTTAATATTGACTTAATGATATATTGAACCTGTTTTGGAAAGGTATCATGTGATGTTGATGGCACGTGGTGCATGGTAATCAACTGGGGTTTGATAAACAGTTTCGGCCAGGGCATGTGGCAAGAGTAATCAGGTGGGCCGGTTGTGGCATTGGGGATGTTGATTTGGTTCTTGGGTAGTCTTGCCCTGGTCACTCTAAGGACTTAACCTTGCAAGCCTTTGAACTGGGTCATACTTGCAACCACATGGTCGAATGGGACGGCCCTAGTTGACTAAGTCGCTAAGGACTCACTTGTGGAGCCTCGTGGTGTCAATTACACCGCTTGTGTGATTGTGCGGGGAGCGTATCATGGCTGTGGGCCAGATACCCATCTAACGGTGTGTTGGTCCCATACTTCGCCTTGGCTAAGGGAAGGGATGGTGTAGAGCACGAACCTGAGAGGACCACCTGTGTTGTTTGAGGCTTCCAAAGGCTTTGTTACTGAACTCGCCTTTGTGGTGTTTGATGTATCTTGTGGGTAAAGTGCATAACCTCTGCAGAGTTTAGAATCTATTCGAATAGCCGTGTCCACGCATCGACAATGCTCGGGGATTACAGTCAAGGGTTAGACTTTCTGAAAATAACTTGGATTTGAAAGGTTGGTTTGGTTTAATAATGAAGATGATGGAAATGTGGTTTAGGATGGGGAAAATGTTTATTAAACTTCTTGAAAAGTTATTTACGCTTTACTTATTTCTACTGCTGAATCTACTTATATTACTTGTCAAAAGTCAAGCATCGCAAATATACCTTGAGCTATTCCTTTGTACCAAGCCATGCATATAGTATATTAGCTCGCATTCTCGTGCATGACTTGCCGAGTACCAAGTACTCACCCTTGCCTCAACACAACACCAGTTGAAGAGGAGACTACGCCCGGCTTTGGAGGAGGAGCTCCAAGAGGATCCGCTCTACTTAGGGATGCGAGCCCGGTCAGTTACTGTGGTATACTGGATGGCGCCACGAAGCTATTTGATTTTCCGCTGCTATTATTTTTCTCTGAATAAGTTTCGCCTTGCGAGGCATACATTTTGTAACTTGGCCATAAGGTCGAGTAACCACTTTGGTTATTTAAATAAAGTACTTTGATAATATCGAATGGTATGATTGTGATATTACCAATGTTAAGACTGTGTGCACTAGCGCGTTCCTGGACTAGTGCTGAATACACAGAGGGTCCGGATTTGCAAATTCGGGGTCCCGACAAAGATGTTGTATGTAGTTATCCTTGTGATAATTTTGTCTGCAATTGCGAACTAGATCATGCAATATGCGTCAATTATGTTAACTTTATTAATCTATGTCGTGCAATGCAATCGTTCCATTTGTGTTATCTATTCTCTCTCATGTTTATGCATCAATATTATAGTATATTAAATATATCTCATATTTTGTATGCGTCACATATGTTTACTATTGTTTTTTTTAGAATGGATGAGATTTGATATATGATATACGGACTACCGTTCTGTACACATAAATTTCGTTTACACCTTTCTTTACAAGTAAATTGTACTACCGCAATATCCCCAAGTATCGTGAGTCGATAACCACTTTTCGCGACTATTATAATTTGCAATCGCTCAACTATCCAAAATTCATACAATGTAAGGTGTAATTAAAATATTTTTGCAAAATATGGTACTTCAGATAGTGAAGAGCAATCCAGCTGCATTCTTCCAAAAACGGACTCAAACGGGACATTTTACCGCCTCCGATTATGCTCAAGTTGTCATATTTGTACGCGACTATTATAATTAGCCCTTTTCAAGTTGCTCAAATACATACAACGGAAGATGTAATTACATTTTTTCCATAATACGGTAGTCCGTATAGTGAAGAGCAAATCAGCTGCATTCTTCCTAAAAATGGACTCACACGTGATATTTTACGGCCGGCGAATATGCTTAAGTTGTCATATTTGTTCGCGACCCTTATAATTAGCCCTTTTCAACTATACGAAAATACATACAACGGAAGGTGTAATTACAATATTTTTCCATAATATCGTAGTCGATACGTAAGAGCAAATCAGCTGCATTCTTCCGAAAAATGGACTCACACGTGATATTTTACTACCGACCGAATATGCTTAAGTTGTCATATTTGTTCGCGACCCTTATAATTAGCCCTTTTCAACTATACGAAAATACATACAACGGAAGGTGTAATTACAATATTTTTCCATAATATCGTAGTCGATATCTGTAATAGCAAATCAGCTGCATTCTTCCGAAAAAATGGACTCACACGTGATATTTTACGGCCGGCCGAATATGCTTAAGTTGTCATATTTTATCGCGACCGTTATAATGAGCCCTTTTCAACTATACGAAAATACATTCAACGGAAGGTGTAATTACAATATTTTTCCATAATATCGTAGTCATTATACTGAAGAGCAAATCAGCTGCATTCTTCCGAAAAAATGGACTCAAACGTGATATTTCACGGCCGGCCGAATATGCCTAAGTTGTCATATTTTTCAGCGACTATTATAATTAGCCCTTACGTTGTCATCATCCAAACTTTCATTGCATTGGCCTGAGACGTCATGTCAAAGCACTGCTGCCAAAGCCGGCAGGACATATCATGTCATCAAATGCATGCGTGGCAGAGAATGCCTTAGTCGTCCTGTCAAAGCATAGCTGCCAAAGCCTGACTGGCACCTCCCTACCAGCTACAAAGCTGCATGCATTTGTCGCTTCCAAGCACAGGCAGAGCTGCAAAGGAATCCGATGCTCGCGGATTCGTTCTTGCTTCAAGTTTGTCGCTTTATCAATTCAGGCTATTTAACCCCCTTCCTGGCTTCCCAGCATTGCATCAACCGAACGACTGCGCCAATACAACAAACCATCCCCCGCAATCCAAACGAGCAGCACCAATGGAGTTTCCCTCGCCCCCAAGGCACAGCGTTAACCAAACCATCCCCGACGGCACGGAGGTCCCCATGTGCCTATGCGGGGATCCTTGCCGCTTCCGGCAGTCCATAGACAACTCATACACATACGGTATGAGGTACTGGAGTTGCCGCAACCACGACTCTGATCCAACGCTGGGGATGCGGCTGCGGCGGAGAAGCCCGGTATGTTCATACTCGCATTTAGTGTTGCATCGAACCTGCATGTGTCTAACACCATGTGATGTGACCAATTGCAGCCTCCACTGTGCGAGTTCATCCGATTCTACGACGCGGAACAAACTCTCGAGATGGAAAGGATGCGGAATTGGGAGTACTCGCATCGGAGGGCTATGGTGGAGCAAAGATGGTGTGAGCAGGATCGAGGAGAAGCGCAAGCGGCGTCTGGAACAGATGCTTGCACGCAGGAGGCCGAAAGGCAGCGCCATGCAGCGGAGAGGGAGGCCGAGTAGAGAAAGCGTGAGAGGGCCGCTAGGGCCGAGGCGGCAGGAGCCAAGGATTGCGTAAGGGAAAATATCCTCGCTGCTCTCAGTAAAATGTACGACAATGGTCCTTCTTGTTATTCCCTTTCCCTAAGGCATGTTAGGTTTACTCCGGTATATGCCATTGTTTTTTACCATTCGTAAGCCGTACGTAATTTAGTGCCTTCTTATTTCTGCCCATCTTTCCCAAAACTACACGAAGTCTCAAAAAATTTATTACACAATTATCGATACAATGTACAATAAAAACAATTATAACTACAACTCGAAAGCATATTCTTAATTCATATGCTTTTACGAAAAATTATAAAGTTTTTTTATTAAATTTTGAGTTCTATAGCGAAAGGTATTTGCATTTCAATCGGATCCGGTCGAATAACCAGAGAAAACTAAAAAAATTCAGCGAAATAATGAGATAAAAATTAAAAAACGCCGTGGCAGGAACCGTCGGTATTTTTGCTATTTTTATTTCTTGTTGTATATTTCTACAGTTTTTTTTACATGTTGTATATTTCACCGTTTTTCCCACCTCCTAACATAGCCAACCGCTCGAATATGGACGCGAATGACAGACGGTAATGTCCTATACAGTGGTAAAGTCTAACATTCCACTAAATTTTAAGTGATACGGAAGAAACCAAAGAAGGATAAAGGAGAATGAGACGGTATTATAGATAATCTATTGTATGAGTTATTTTTACATAATATAATGATATACTATAAATAACTGCCATCTATACTATTGTAAGATGTAGTGTGTCATCCGTCAATTAGCTGATGAATCTAACCGCTCATATGAGACGGTATTCGAAAATATCTGTTCCAATGATTATCCGAACCTATTTTATCCGTATTCGTTCTTATATTTTCCATATTAGAACGAGGTACTATCCGTGTCCAAATCCGGTTCGATAAAATTATATGGATCAAATACAATATGAGTGATTTTCGGTCCATATCCGATCCGTTTCACCCATGAATTGCACGTCAAAACGAGGGTCTCGACGACAGCAAGCTGCATGCAAATTTGAATATTTCGTGGAATCTATCACAACGTCGAACAAACAAATCTTTTGTGATTGAAGCAAAGACCAGTGTTGGACTACCTGCATTACCTCTAGCCGCTCAAACTTCGATCTGAATGCTAATAAAAAACTAATCGCAATCTTATTCCAAAAACAAGCTCTAATCCTAACCTGATTATGTGATTCATCAGATAAAAATAATCATAGAAAAAATTACTCTCACAGATACATATAATCCGGAAGAATAGGTGAGTGATTCATACTGTAAATACGCCAAAATGTTGTATCGCTTTGGAATTATGAGTAGACACTTGTATAAAATACGAATTTTAATAAAAAAAAAACGAAAGTAACAAAATATTAAACATGGACACGTGGCAGCGTGGGGGGGGGGGGGGGGCACCGGGCTGCCCCCGGGGGGGGTGGCGGCAGCCAGGGCTACCGCCAGGGGGTGTGGCGGCCGCCACATGGCACGGCGGCTGAGGTGGTATTTTTGATATTTTCCTTATTTCATGTATATTTTTGCAATTTATCATTTACATGTTGTATATTTTAGGTTTTTTTCCTAAAAAAAGCTTCATTGTGTTACTCTGTAAGCTATTGCAAAAGGTGAGAGCGGAGAAAGGAGCAGGGTAAGGAGGAGACCAGAAAGCTCTCCAAGAGGGGTTTGAAAAAAGGGCTGTAATTCTGCTCTGGACCATGCATGCAATCCTGTAGCCTTTTTGCAACCACGAGACTTTTTACTATCATTTAGATGTACAAAAATATATATATTGAGCTACTATAAAATTACTAAAAGTTTAAAAAGTAGATATACTAAGAGATACATTAGTTTAAAGGTAATTCGGTGGTATCTTTTAATGATGATAAAAACTCTACGCAACTACATATGATCGAGACTTTTTACTATTCATGAGAGGTACCAACTAGCAAGCTATCCATTGAGCTAGCACTAAGAAGTACTAAAAATTTAAAAGGTTAACAAAAGGTTCAAAGAGTTTAAAAGTAGAGATAGAAATGTACCAAAATATACATTAAACTAGTACCAATATATACCAAAATTTTAAAGGATAGAGGTACCAAGAAGTACAATACCAAGAATTCATTTTCCTTTTATAATTGGATTGGCTTATATCACAGTGACTACCAGATCAATTCGAAAATCCATGGATGGATAAACCATCCAACATTTAGCCGCTCAACTTGAACACCATAACATATAACTTGAATTCCATCTAGAGATTCTACACCCTACTAGCATACAATTCGCCAATGTGTCAACCATGGCATGCAGCATTTGCATACGCCAAGATCGCCAGGCAATCAGAAGGCCAAGTGCCAACCGTACAGCTGGTTCTTCTGAAACTTTGCGAGTTCTTCACAGATGTGCAAGAATCTCCCCATCTCCCCCTCCTCGTGATGGTTAATTTCTTAGCCCAGTTGTTTCGTGGCAAAACTCGCATCTTGCGGCCTCAGGTATCGGTGAAAGGTTGCTAATTCTTTCCCGCGTTTTGGCGGAGAAGGTCGGATCCTGCTCCCTCTGCGCGCTGCATTGAAATCTTGCATAGTTGACGGTGGCATCGCCGGGTCAAGAAATCTTGGAGGCGTGGGTTTAATGGTTGCGCATGCGGCGGAGCTGTGCAGCGCCCTACGAGCTGTTCGTCGAAAAGCGCCCCTACACTACTACAGAACTGGGCATCACAAGCAGGCTATTACAAGCGTGTCAGGAAGCAGAGAAGAGGCAGAGAAGAAGCAGAGAAGAGAGTTCAGAGAAGAGAGTTAAATTGAGAAAGGAATAAATCGGATGGCTGTTAGGCCAAGATACTTTTTTGCTTAAGTAGGATCCAACGGCAGACATGGATACAGTAATTACTAGTGATTGTAATTAGTTGTCGGAAAATACTATACGAGTTTACTTTTGCTTTTCATCTCGGGGTAAAAGTTCTGATCTGGGTATAAGTAGGAAAGGTTGTTACGATTCTGATATTATAAAAAAAGATACTCAATACAAGTTCTTCGTTCCTCTCTCACTTTTTCGCATTGCTCTTCCATTTTTCTGCTTATTTTCTTGCGATTACTGCTTTGGAGTTTCTTTCGTTGTTGGATTGGGAGTCGGATTTCATCGGGATCTGACAAAGCGGTTAGGTGCGAACCGCTTCTGGTCTTCGCATCAGAAGCGGTTCGTGAGCAACGGTGGGGAGAGGGTTTCCAGAAGTGATTGGTACCACCAACCGCTTGTGTTGAGCAACTATCACAAGCGGTTCGTTTCCCAAACCGGTTCTGAATTATCACAACCGGTTTGATATCCCAACCGCGTGTAGAGTTATATATTTAGAAGCGGTTGGTATATCAAACCGCTTCTGTAAGCGGTACCATTTAAACTCTTCGTCCTCCCGCCTGATCGCGAGCTCGCAGGCATGAACAGGGAAGGGCCTGGCACTGTTCTTGGGGGGAATTGCTGTCCAAATTTTTGAAGGTCATGATTTAGCTTCAAATTAAGTGAATCAAGGTTAGTAACACCATGCTACCATCCTTCTCACCAAGATATTGTTGTTTCTTTTGCATTTAATGTGGAGAAAAATTAATTTTGATTGTTGAAGGTTTTTATTGCTAGCTCACTCCATAAGTTTAATTTTAGGCAAGATCATGATGAACTATGGTAGTTGTTTTCTCTAAAAGTGTTCTTAGGTTTAGAATCTTTAATGTAACACTCATTCTCTTCCATCTCACTCTATAACTTTAATTTTAGGTAGGACCATGTTGAATTGTAGGGAGTTGTTTTACAAAAGTTGTTAGCTTTACAATCTTTAATATGACACTCTTCCCTTCAATGTAACAATAGTAGATCTAGGTTTGGAAGGAAATTATTAATGTTTTATGAAATAAAATAGGAAAAAAAATTAAAGGGACAAAATGATTAGTTAAATTAAGTTAAAAAGGTAGAAGGATAAGGAAAAATTTGAAAAACCACTCCCTCCATCGCAAAATATATGGTATATAAATTCTTGCCACGGTATTAATTAAAAGTAACGCATTAACTATTAATTTCTTTTCGATTATGTCTTGTACAACTATAAAACTAACAACATGTTTGAGTAGTTTTAATTACAAATGTAACTATATAACATGCATATATAAAATAAGTATATTAATTATTACCTTTGATAATAGCCAAAACATGGAAGCAATGGCTTTTCTAAATACTTGTCAAAGTACTTTGGAATGGAATTTTTCTACAATGTTATTTATGAAAAATAAAAGTGATATTATAAATAACACTTTAGTGAAAGATCTTTGAAGGTATCTGAAAATTAGATCTTTGTGTAGATGAACCGGCAATGGATGTATAATTCGAACCGTCGCTCCAGAGAGTTCATTGATGTCGTGAAGGCAATTCTTGATGCCGCTGTTGCATTCTTGCCTCCAGACAGCTTCATATGTTGTCCGTGCGTAGATTGCAAGAATGAGAAGGAGCACTCCCAACGCTTTCAGGTTATGACCCATTTGATCACGAGAGGTTTCATGCCAAACTACACCTATTGGACCAAGCATGGCGAAGTACAAGGGAGCAGCCAGGAAGACGATGAAGAAGATGGTGAAGAAGAAGAGGTATTCAACAGTATGCCAGACGCAACACAATATTGTTCTGTGGAAGATACAGTCGGCGATCTTGGTGATGATGAGCTAGACCAGATGCTGCGTGATGGAGAGGGGGACTACATAGATGAAAGACAATTCGAGAAGTTTCAACAAGATGGTAGACGACCACAGGACACCTTTGTACCCAGATCAGGAGGGGCCACACGAAGCTCCGTACGACACTGAACTTAATGCAATGGAAGGCCAGAAATTGTGTGTCAGACAAGGGATTGAATGAATTGTTATCACTCATAAAGAATCTGCTTCCAGAAGATAACACGCTGCCTGAATCTACATATGAAGCCAAGCAAGCCATCTGTCCTTTGGGATTAGAAGTACAGAAGATACACGCATGTCGTAACGATTGTATCCTATATCGTAATGAGTATGTGGATTTCGATGCTTGTCCAGTGTGCAAAGAATCACGTTACAAGACGAAGCGTGAAGACCCAGGTGAAATAGATGGGGAGTGTAAGAAGAAGAGACCTCCCGCTAAGGCCGTGTGGTATTTCCCTGTGATCCCCCGATTAAAGCGTCTTTTTGCTAACAAAACGCATGCCCAGATGGTGCGTTGTCACAAAGAAGAACGTAATGATGACGGGTTGCTTAGGCACCCCGCTGATGGGTCCTAGTGGAGGAAAGTCGATCGAACATTCCCAGACTTTGCAAATGAGGTGAGAAACATAAGGTTTGGGTTGAGTACTGATGGTATGAATCCTTTTGGCGACTGGCGAGAGCCATAGCACTTGGCCTGTTACACTATGTATGTATAATATTCCTCCTTGGTTGTGCATGAAGCGAAAATATATCATGATGCCATTGTTGATCCAAGGGCCGAAGCAACCTTGAAACGACATCGATGTCTATCTGAAACCATTGACGGAAGATCTTGTAAAGTTGTGGGAGGATGGTGTACGGGTATGGGATGAGTACAAGAGGGAGTATTTCACCCTACATGCACTGTTGTTCGTAACGATCAACGACTGGCCCGCGCTCGGCAACCTGTCTGGGAATACTACCAAAGGATATAAAGCATGCTTGTAATGCTTAGATGAAACCGACAGCTTGTACCTGAAAAACTCTCGAAAGGTTGTGTACATGGGCCATCGTAGGTTTCTTGTAAAGAGGCACCCATTGCGGAAAAAAGGAAGGTATTTTGATGGGAAAGCAGACCATCGTGATAAGCCTGAGCATCGTAGTGGGGCACGTGTGTTTGCCATGGTAAAAGATCTTAAAATAGTGTTTGGAAAGGGTCCTAGAAGCAATCCTATCCCGAACGAGGAAGGTCAGGCACCCATCTGGAAGAAGAGATCAATATTTTGGGACTTGCCATATTGGGAAGTTTTGGAGATCCGTCACTCACTTGACTTCATGCACATCACGAAGAATGTTTGCTTGAACCTACTAGGATGCTTGGATATATACGGCAAATCGAAAGATACACTACAAGCTCGGAAGGACCTACAAGTTTTGGAACTGAGGGATCGTCTACATCCAGAAAAGAGAGAGAAAGGACATTACCTAAATCCCGCGAGTTACACTCTAAGCAAAGAAGAGAAAAAAAGCATGATAGAGTGCTTGAACAGTGTGAAGGTCCCTTCAGATACTCACAAATGTGAAGAGACTCATAAACATGAAAGAGAATAAAATCGTACACCTGAAAGCTCATGACTGTCTTGTATTGATGACACAGTTGCTCCCAGTGGCTGTGAGAGGTAGTTTGCCTGATTGGGTCCGGGTGACAATCATAAAGCTGTGTACCTTTTTCAACGCGGTTTCGCAGAAAGTCATCGATCCACATAAGCTAAGTAAGCTACAAGATGACGTGGTACAGAGTGTGGTCAGCCTTGAGATGATCTTTCCTCCTGCATTCTTTGATATTATGATTCATCTCACTGTTCACATTGTGAAAGAGATAGGTATTCTCGGGCCCGTGTTTTTGCACAACATGTTTCCTTTCGAGAGGTACATGAAAGTCCTAAAGAAGTATGTCCGTAACCGTTCACGTCCCGAAGGATGCATTGCGGAGGGTTATGGGACCGAGGAGGTGGTTGAGTTTTGTTTGGATTACATTGAGGATCTACATCCCATTGGTGTCCCTATATCACGCCATGAGGGGAGACTACGGGGAAAAGGGACACTAGAACGGAAAACAATTGCATGCAATGATCTCCTAACCTTTAAGCAAGCACATTTCACTGTTCTAAAACAATCAACCCTAGTGGCCCCGTACGTCCTTCAACATAAGAGTATTCTACGCCGCGAATTCGCAGGGAGGTCCGAGGATTGGATCACAGTGAGGCACATGGATACTTTCGGCGCTTGGTTACAAAACTACATCCTTGCAACGGGTCAGAAAATGAACAGTTGCAGCGCTTGGCTCGGATGCCATCTAGTGAAATCGTCACATTTCAGGGCTACGAGATAAATGGTTACACCTTCTACACAAAATGGCAGGATACCAAGAGCACCAACCGTAATGGTGTCCGTATAGACGCCACTGACAACAAAGGCAATGTGGACACATATTATGGTTACATAGAAGAGATATGGGAGCTCGACTATGGACCATTGAAGGTCCCTCTGTTTAAGTGCCAGTGGGTCAAACTGACTTCAAGCGGCGTGAAGATCGACAAATACGGCATGACAACCGTTGACCTGACAGAAGTTGGCTATAGGCGCGAACCATTCGTCCTTGCCAACGATGTGAGACAAATCTTCTACATAATGGACATGTCAAGCAAACCAAAGAAGCACAGGGAGAAGCAAAAGGATTGCAGTAGTAAGCCAAAGCGACACGTGGTTCTCCATGGCAAACGAAGGATTGTTGGTGTTGAGGACGTCACAGACGAGGAAGAATATAATCAGTTCGACGAGCTCCCTCCCTTTGCGGTAGATGTCGACATAAATGTCCTAAATGTAATAGAAATCGATGCTCCTTACGTACGTCACGATCACGCCGAAGGAACACTTGTAAAGACAAAGTGATCATTAATTTTTGAATGGCCTTACTAATTTTGTATTGCACTTACTAATTTTTAAATGCATTAAACAATGTTTGAAAGGAATAAATAATTTTTGAATGTATTAAACAATTCTTGAATGGGTTAAATAATTTTGAATGCATTAAAAAAAGAGAAAAAAATAAAGAAGTAGCAGAGGGCGCGAGCGGGACTCGAACCCGCGATGCCGCAGGTTAGGTCCACGCTCAAGCGCCACTCGCTAGCCATGGGGGAGGAAGATATTTGTCGAGCATGGACGTCATCAAATCTTTTTGAGTCGTAAGCATCTACAAGCGGTTCGTATTACCAACCGCTTGTAGAGGTCCATTTCTACAAGTGGTTCGTATTACCAACCGCTTGTAGAGGTCCATTAAATAAAGAAGAATTTGCGAGGGCGCGAGCGGGACTCGAACCCGCGGTCGCAGGTTAGGTCCACGCTCGAGCGCCACTCGCTAGCCAGGGGGAGGAAGATATTTGTCGAGCATGGACGGCATCAAATCTTTTTGAGTCGTAAGCATCTACAAGCGGTTGGTATTACCAACCGCTTGTAGAGGGCCCTGCCTCGCTGCGGTCTTAAGTATCTACAAGCAGTTGGTATTACCAACCGCTTGTAGAGGGCCATTTGTACAAGCGGTTTATATTAAGAACCGCGTGTAGAGGTGCTTCTACAAGCGGTTGGTATTACGACCCGCTTGTAAAGGTGCACTTATAAATTCCCGCTCGTCACAGACTCAACTCAAAAATTTTCTAAGTCCCCGCGCCATTGCAGTAAGGCTGCACATCGCCACCTTCAGCGCCATCGCAGCCAAGCTCGCCGTCGACACCTCCGCCACCGCGTCGTGGTCTGCGACGTCGCCATCGCCTCCTCCACCACCTGAAGGGCCTAGGTTAGCCTTCTCCAATGCAAACACCCCTCTTTTTCTCGTTGCCCACAACGTGTTCAACAAAATGCCCACAAGAAAAATGCTTTGATATACATTGATATGCTTAAACAATTCGCTTTGATATACATTGATATGCTTTTATATACATTGATATGCTTTGATATGCTTAAACACATTGATATGCTTTGATATACATTGATATGCTTTGATATGCTTAAACAATTCGCCATACATATACATATAAATACATTGATATGCTTAAGCAATTCGCCATACATATACATATAAATACATTGATATGCTTAAGCAATTCGCCATACATATACATATAAATACATTGATATGCTTAAACAATTTTTCATACATATACATATAAATACATTGATATGCTTAAACAATTTTTCATACATATACATATGAATACATTGATATGCTTAAACAATTTTTCATACATATACCTATTTTTTCCATAATTAGATAGATGGCGACACCAGGGCGTGATGCTCCTAATTTCGACATGGAAGAACAGTTCTTGCTAGATGTGATCGCTGCCGGTGATGCCAACATTGTTGTAACACCCCAAAATTTTGCTTTTCTTAAATTCATGTGTGATTTGGCACTTTGGTGAATTTTTGGAATTTTCTGGAATTTATTTGGATTTATTTGGAATTTATTTGAATTTATTCCATTTTGAAATAATTAAAGAATTTAATTTTGCAAATAAAATTTTGTTGGAAATATTTTATTTGAGTCCCAAATACCCTAAAATATTTTCCGTAATTTTTCCGAATTTTTCTGAGTATTTTGCTATTTTTAATGAATTAAATGAATTATTGGGAATTATTTTAAATATTAAATCGCTGGAAAATCAACTCGGGTCGAGTACTGTTCATCCGACCGAGTCGGAACCCGAGTCGGACTCGAGTCCGACCCGAGCCAGTTGACTCGACCAAACCAGTTCCCAACCCTAAGCGATCCCGACCGTTGGATCGGGATCCAACGGCTGAGATCCGCCCGTACCGGTTCGAGCCGCGTCTGACCCGGACACGATCGCGCCCGTGCGATCGTGGCCGTTGATCGCGACACGTGGACGGCTCCCGATCGCCGTCTCCGCTCGACTGAGCCGGAGAGCTCCGCCGTGACCGAGCGGGACACGGCTAGGAGTTCCGATTTACAAGCACGCCGAGGTCGTATTTAAAGCCCTGACCGCCCCCGAGGTTGACCTCTCCTATGCGCCCGCTTGCCCAGCTAATAGAGCTCAAGCCGCCAAGCCGTGCAGATTGCTCGCCGTAGTAGGGGAAGTCCCCGCCATGTTTTTTCGTCGATCCTCGCCACGCCGCCGCTCTCCGACGACACCGAGCCCAGATCGAGATCCCCATACCGCCGCGCTCGGGAGTGCCAATCTTCACGCCGAGCTACGGACACGCCGTGTGGGAGGTCGTCGTCTACGTCTCCGGTGCTCAAGCCTCGCCAGCGCCATCACGGACTTGCTGAAGCAATCTCCGCCGTCCGATCCGGATCCGACCGAGGTTCGCCACGTATTTCCTTTATCGCTCAACCCTAGATCCGTTAGCGGTAGTTAGATCTAGATCGAACGATCCGAATCAACCGTGTAGTCTTGAACGTGAAGTCTAGATCCAATCCGGGCCGTTGATTTTCAAATCAACGGACGAGATTGTGCCACGGTACTTAAGCCACGCCACGCTGCGTGATCGCTGCGTGTCTCGACACGCGGCCCGCGCGTGTCGGCGGGACAACCGAATCCGCACCATGGCGTCACCGCCGACGCCACGGTGGGGCCCGTGATGTCGGCCGAGTAGACCGCAAGGGTTAATTGCGTGCGTGACACCGACGGTGGGGCCCACATGTCGGCCTCACGTGGCCGTGGGATCGGTCCACGGTGAGACCCGAGCCGGCGTGGACCAAGTCCATGGACCTACCGACGCCACCAACCAATCAGAGGCTGCCACGTGTCCATGCCGACGCAATAATTAATTTCCGAAAAGAAAATGATTTATTAATTCGAATTAATGATTTGATTTTGTTTCAAACTTCAAACGCTTATAACTTTTATGCGTTTCAACTCCGATTTGAGTGATTCAAATTTCTAAATTTGTATAAAAATGAGATCTACCTAAATATGAATTTTATTTAATTTTTGGACTAAAGTTTTTCTCTGCAAAATTATTTAATTGATTATTTAAACTTTAAATAATCATAACTTTTAAGGCCTTAACTCCAAATTTGACGATTCCAGTTTCTAAAAACTCATAAAATTATGTTCTCTCTGTTTATGGATTTTATTTGGGTGTTTGGACACTTTTTGCCTATTGTTTATTTGTGTATTTGCTATTTGCACGCTTTACGAGTAGACGTTGAAGTGCCTAAGGATTCAAGGAGAAGTATTAACTCAGATCCAACTCAAGACCAAGAACAAGTACTTTTTGAAGGCAAGTTGTGCTTTGACCATGTTGATCCTATTTCAAATCTATTTTGATTTAAACTATTGCATGCTAGTTCAATTAGAAAAATACTTTGTTTAAACATGGGGTTAGATAAGTACCAATTTCTTTGTATGACACCTTGATTATTTAAGTATGTGCCATGACCCTTGTCACCCTAGTTGTGGATTACTAGTTGGACATTATTAAATTGCCAACATGGGTTTAGACCGATTTGTAGTATCTGCTTAGACTCACTACGTGCTCATGACATGATTTTGGATGATCAAATGTTAATATTGACTTAATGATATATTGAACCTGTTTTGGAAAAGTATCATGTGATGTTGATGGCACGTGGTGCATGGTAATCAAGCGGAGTTTGATAAGCGATTTTCGGCCAGGGGCATGTGGCAAGAGTAATCAAGTGGGCCGATTGTGGCGTTGGGAATGTTGATTTGGTTCTTCGGGTAGTCTTGCCCTGGTCACCCTAAGGACTTAACCTTGCAAGCCTTTGAACTGGGTCTAACGTGCAACCACATGTATGTAATGGGACGGACCTAGTTGACTAAGTTGCTAATAACGTACCTGTGGGACCTCAGAGGTCAACTACACCCTTTGTGTAAGTTGTACGGGGAGCGCATCGGGCCGAGGCCAGTACCCATCTAACGGTTGATTGGCCTAAACTTCGCCTTAGCTAAGGGAAGGGTTAGTGTGCAATAACCGGGAGGACCACTTGTATTGTTAGAGGTTTCAAAGACTTTGTTACGAACTCGCCTTTGTGGTGTTTGACTGTATCTTGTGGGTAAAGTGCATAACCTCTGCAGAGTTTAGAATCTATTCGAATAGCCGTGTCCGCGGTATTGGACATCGCCGAATTACAGTCAAGGGTTAGATTTTCCTAAAAATAACTTTGGTTTGAAAAGTTGGGTTGGACTAATAATGAAGTTGATGGAAATGTGGATTAGGATGGGAAAGATGTTTATTAAATTCCTTGAAAAGTTATTTATACTTTACTTGTTTCTACCGCTTTCGAATCTACTTATATTACTTTTCAAATGTCAAGCATCGCAAATATACCTTGAGCTATTCCTTTGTACCAAGCCATGCATATAGTATATTAGCTTGCATTCTCGTGCATGACTTGTCGGGTACCAAGTACTCACCCTTGCCACAATACAACACCAGTTGAAGAGGAGATCGCACAAGCTTTGGAGGAGGAGCTCCAAGAGGATCCGTCTACTTAGGGAAGCGAGCCCACTGGCTGCCTGTGGTATACCGGATGGCGCCACGGGTTATTTAATTTTCCGCTGCTATTATTTTTCTCTGAATAAGTTTCGCCTTGCGAGGCATATATTTGTAATTTGACCATAAGGTCAAGTAACCAGTTTGACTATTTAAATAAAGTACTTTATTGGTATCGAGTGGTATGATTGTGATATTTACCGATGTTAAGACTGTGTGCACTAGCGCGTTCCTGGACTAGTGCTGAATACACAGAGGGTCCGGATTTGCAAATTCGGGGTCCCGACAATTGTCGACGACGCAGCCGGTGGATCCGGTGACCCGAACATTGTCGACGACGCAGCCGGTGGATCCGGTGATGCAGCGGACGATGAGGGAAGCGAGGTAATGCCACGACAAACACTTTAATCGTATTTAACCAATTAATATAAATGGCTATGACATGAAAAATTCACATCTCTGTCCATTTTCAGCCCGGTACATTGAGCACCCAAACCAAGCGAGGTGCTAACAAGAAGCCTGCTACTAAGTTTGTTTTCACCAACGTCGACAATGACGGGAAGCCAATTGCCCCTCTTTCTGCGATGAGGCCCGTTTAACAACGCATGTGGTTTCCACGTTAGGGATCATGTCCCAATTAGCATCAAGAAATGGCCTGAAGTTCCGCAAGCAACCAAGGAGCTCCTTTGGAAAGATATCAAGGAGAACTTCAAATTTCCTGAAGGATACGAGAACAAGGTTAAGAGATACACTTTGAAGAAAATGGCAACCCAATTTCAATCGTGGAAAGTTCACCTGAACAACAAGTATGTCAAGAAGGGAGAAAGGCCAGATTTCAACCAACATCCCAAGTCATGGATCACCGATGCATTTGAAGAATACAAATTGTCAGAGGAAGGACAGGCCGCGAGCCTTCAGAACAAGATCAACGCTGGGAAGAAGAAATACCACCACCATCTTGGCACCGGTGGTTATGTTCAGGCTATACCTAAATGGGAGAAGCGGGAGGAAGAACTAATGGCCAAGAATATCACGCCTGCTACTGCTGATTGGGAATTCCGCCTGCGGAATTGGTTCATGGCTCACGGAGGGGCCCTTGCAGAGGACGGTAGCTTGTTGATGGCACCGGGAGCGCAGGATGTTGGAAATAGAATTGTTCAAGCTGCCGACATGTCTCGCTCATGTTCCTTAGTAAAAGATAGGGAGAACGACGAGCTCACACATGCACTTCAAAACCCTGAGCACCCAGGACGGACAAGAGGAATGGGATCGTCCGTGCCATGGAAGTACTGGTTTCTCCAAAGATGCCGATACGTCACAGAGCCGCCAAGAAGCAAAAGAAGAGAGGAATTCAAACACAACTTATCGCAAAGGGAGCTCAGAGCAACTCAGAAAGCATAGGAGAGATTGTTGAGCAAAAGTCGCAGCGGCACTCGGTAAACTTCAGGGAGCCAGACAACCAATACCGCTTAGCCCGCCACCTCTGTGACGGAGTAGCTGCACGTCCAACGCCGCCCCACTCCCTACTCACATGGTACTGTGCCTCACCTAGAGAGTACGCAGTGGACAAAGATCAAAGTTCGCCGAGAGTGTGAGCTACACGCTCAGTGCATAACCTCTCCACCAAGGTGGCATATGGCGTGGCGTGCAGGTGGAGTCGGGCCGACTTTTCCATTCCAAAGAGATACCGCCAGGTTACTCGAAGGTCACGGTGGAGGAGGTTTCGAGCGGCTATGAAGATCTTCTGCCGAGATTGATGGAGGGACGACATCACCAAGCTTGGACAGGCCCTCCACGGAATCATCCTCCGCGAAAAAGGTATATCATATTTCCAAAGACCATGGAGGTGACCTCTCCAACAATAGAAATCGAACAATTGGATGCGACCTCTCCGCAACAACAAAACTCGCCTCCTCCTACATCAACTCAACCGCCCGCCCAAGGAAGCCCTGGCTCCACCTCCTGCGCAAGGAAGCCCGACTCCACCTCCTGCCCAAGGAAGCTCGGCTCCACCTCCCGCCCAAGAAAGCCCGGCTCCACAATCTCCTCCAAGGAAGAAACTCCAAGTCTGAAGGGGCGATCTTTGCGATGCTACCCTGTACCAAGAAGGCCCGATCGTCAACACAATACCAAGGAACCTCCGAAAAGGGCATACGACATGACGGCTGAGGAGACACAAGAAACAGTTCGAAAAGAAATTGAGACACACTTCGCATCAAAGATGCCACCTCCCAAGGCGCAAATTGAACCGAAAGCTGCAACCCACTTTGAAACATGCCGTGCAGCACCTCTTCCTACCTCGACTAACTATGAACGCACAATAGTGAAGTCTGCATTGAAAGGGAAACGGGCTAAGAAGGTGGTGGCAGCTAACAAGAAAGCCCAAGATCACCAACTAGATGAATTCTTGAGAGAGTCGGGGCTATCTTTCACTGCAGCTATGGGAGCATCAGATAATCTTCCAATGGTAGAGGTCAGGTGGCCATATAAGCTGGGCCAGGAGTTGGTTGCACCGGAAAAGATAAAGGATCTGCCAACCAAGATGCGACAATTTCATAAATGGTACATGGAACAGTCCGCTCAAGGAAGAACAATGTTCCCCGTCCAAATAAAAGAGATAGATTTCTGTCGTGGGGATCAACTCATATGGTTGGAATTCGAGGACTTGTACCAATTTTACCATCGAGACGCCGTCAACGTGTCTCTAATGAGCTGCTGGTGTCTGTAAGTACTTCCAGCTAATAATTGAGTTTACCATATATATGTGTTAATTTCGCCGTAGTTCAAGCTGGAAAATCTAATAACTCATCCCCTTTGTATGTAGAATGGAGATACAACGATGTAGAATAGAGACTATCTTCGACATCGGCTTCATCGATCCATTAATTGTCAACGAGACTACATGTAAAGCCAACCCAAAAGAAGCTGAAGAATACATTCTGAAAGCTCTTTCAGAACTGTACTACAAATCGCACATACTTTTGCCCTTCAACTTCATGTACGTATATATACATGTCATCACACAACCTCTCATTTATCCTTCTTCAAGACATTCATAATGACTAATTACATATATGTTGCAATACATATATATAATAGGTTTCACTGGATCCTACTTATTATCAATGTCGATAGTGCGAAGATCATTGTGCAAGACTCAAGAAGAAAACCACAGCAAGATTTTCAGTTTGTCATTGATATTCTAAACAGGTAATATTGAGATGCCAACCTACATATATTTAAGTACTTCGAATACTCATAATTACTATTCATATAATAACGCATGACAGGGCATTCGCCACGTTCCGAACGAAGCATAAAGGAAAGAGTTCTAGGAATGAATTCACAGTGCAACTGAGCACTCGAGTACGTACTACAAAATATCAATTAAAGAATATGTATGGCGTACAAATTTATCTTCTCAATAATTAATTGCATTCTTTTCAAACAAATCACTCTAGGTTCTACAGCAATTGGCCGGAAACAACTTATGTGGCTATTATGTGTGCCTCTACATGCAAAATCTTACCCACGGCGATATGCGACGACTGGACAACGAGGTGCGTGTGTTAAAAACAAATTTCTTAATACACTTATACTTCACGTATTCAAAGATTTATTTCTTTCTTTCTTTTCGTAGCCCGGCATTAATGAGACAGGTGTGATCCCTTCGCATCGGGTAGAAGCAGTCCAAGAACAACTTATTGGCTTCATTGTCGATGAGATTATAATCCCCAAAGGCGAGTTCTATGCAAAAGGATGGAGAGATTGTCCTTCAATACGGACAGGTGAACTTACGGGATCTTCATCTATGGACGCAAAAAGTGATGCACGCAAGAAATGATCTCAAGATCACCACCTTTGTACTCTTCGAAAGTTGTAAAACGTTTGCTTGTGCTCATCATTTCATGTATTGTAAAACTTGTGTGTATATATGCATTTAATTTGTAAATACATTATAAGTTCATACTATTTGTGCAAACAAACTAATGTTTTTCTCAATTATAATATATATTTAATTATGCTGAAATAAACTTGTAGTTGTATTTAATTTAATTGCCAAATTTCATATTGGAAAGCATAAATCTGAAATTGTTACAACGTCTCCACAAGCGGTTTGTAACAACAACCGCTTGTGGGGAGAGCACACATGGCATCTCTCGCCACCAAAGGTGGAGGGGCTCTACAAGCGGTTGGTAACACCAACCGCTTGTGATTTGCCTCCACGTGGTTGCTCCACTGCGCTCCCGGACGCCTTCAGAACCGCTTGTGGTGCGGCACCACAAGCGGTTCGTGGAACCGCGAGTAATACCCTCTGGGTATCACTCTCGGTTGCGTACAAGCGGTTCCATAACCGCTTGTGAAAGCGCTTACGAACTGCTTGTGTTGCACTGTTCCCTGGTAGTGCTAGCCGCCGTCCCTAGCCGCCCCACTCCCGAGACATCCTGCGTGTCGCCGAGCCCCTGCCGGAGTTGCATGTCGTCCATCGATCGCCATTGCCAAGGTACCTCGACGGATACTGTTGATGCTGACGCGCGGAGCGCGCCATGCCACACCGACCGCGCCTGGGGCATGCCCCGACGATCTCTCTCTATCTTTTTCGTGTTCCTCGTTAAAATGTGCATCCGATCAGAGATCCGTTCGCGTCACTATGTGCAAGAGTTTCGCGAAGCATGAAGGAACAGGAACGTGCAGGGATCATTGACATCGACCTTTTCGGTGAATCTTCAGGATGTAGGTATAAACCCTAGATTATCCTTGTCCATGTTGGGACTGTAGTGGAGCGATGTATGGTCATTTTTATGGTAGATGTGGTAGTTGGGAAAATTAGGATGGATTTTGGAAGAGATCGATACTCATTTAATAGTGGTCTCTGTTTTTTGGGGCGAGTTTTTGGTACTTATGACTAATTTCATGGCATGTCCAGGTTATGACAAATGTAGATTATAGTCTAAAGTTTCATTAGAGTATATGAAAGTTATATTTGGTTAAGCGGTTTGAAAGTTATGGCCTATAGAAACTTACTGTCCAGAAATCAGTTGATGCTGAGAGTAGTTGTTTTACTCTGCTGTTTGGGGTTAGATAATGGACGAATTAAATCATGTCCATAACTAGAAAATGCAAAATAATTTTCTCGAGATTCAAGTGAGGATAATTTCTGAAAAATCTGCTTTTGCTTTTCCAAAAGAGACTTTGGTGATTTGGTTTGATCTCTTTTAGAAAAGAAGTGTTTGAATTGATTCCTTTTTGTTTGGACACTTGACAACTAGGATTGTGATTGAAAAATTCCTCACATGATTCATAGTTCTCATGCATGCAAGCTAGAGGTACACATAGTTATCTAGTTGTTCGGGTTTTTGAGGGTTGGTGAATTTGAGCACCGGTTTCCCTGCGAGATTGTTTGGAGTACTTTGAGTGGGGGAAAATTTTATTTGGGGATCATTCACCCCCTCTCTGATCGCCATCTCGATCCTTCAGGATGGGAGGGTGCGACATCGATAGGTGTGCACTTAGCGATACCAATATACGCTATGTGATGAGCATATGAGCATATAGATAGAATTGTATATCATAGCTATTGGATAAGATGATTAAAGAGCTGAATGTGATAAATATATATGTTATTGTTTTGTTATACTAGTTACATGCCCGTGCATTGCTATGAAAAACAAAATTGATAACGAAAAATAAAGATTAAAAAATAAAAAAATTATTTCACAAGATCAAACATCTATCTTTAACGCTTGCTTCTTGCAGTCAAGCTAATTAAAGCAACGCTTCGTTTTTTGCGTAGGGCAATTAAGCAGGGCAATTAATGACATGGGTAGAACTCACCACTGCCACCAACTGTTGCTTTATAATAGTAGAGATATTTACTAAGTCATGGACTCACCCTTATTTTAATGTTTTAGGTGATCATTGAAGGCAATATGCTTAGGATAGAAGTAGTGCCATTATGTCACTTGTCACTTCATCTTCTACAGTTATCTAGTATTAATGATAACACTTGAGATAATAAAGTGTTATGCTAGTTTAGTTGATGAATCTTTGTATTCATAACAATGGTCATACGAACTTAGCTGGAGTTTAATATTAATGAAGGAGTTTAGTTGTTTGAGGAGGTTGAGTAGGTGCTTGCAGGATCGAATTGATCCTTGTTCCTATAGTACTAGTTTAATCTTTGTATAGTATCTCCTTGATCCTATACGCGTGGAAGGTTGAGTAGGTGCTTGCAGGATCGAATTGATCCTTCTGAGTGTTAGCAAGATGGTTCAGTGTGTGATTTGTTCAGTGGAATTTGAGTGAGCTCTATATATGTTTTCTTTTCCAGTTCTCTTGCTTTTCCACCTTTAAACTTTGCCAAATATTGTCTCAAGATCACGCGGTTTTTACTTGATTCTGTCGATTTCTTTTCCTTCCTTGTTTCCAAGGAGGTTATTTTGAATGCTCCAAATAGCTCAACCACGTAAGAAATCCCAGATCAAGTGCTGTGATGATATAAATTTAAAAAAAACTGCAATATATCTTGTTTGTTAGTTAATGGTAATGTTGTTCATCTTGGGGAATGGGTAGGCCACTTTAGCATAAATTCAAAATTTTTCTACCGCATAATCAATGAACCATTGCAAGTTATAGATCACAGAATTACCACTAGACACGCAGATCTGTAGCGGAAGTAGAATCGATGTAGCACGGTGGTGGAGATGTTGTTGCAATAGCCTCGCGCCTCCTTCAACAGCTCCTTGTGACTGTTGCAGGTTGCGGATCATCCTAGTGTTGAAGCCTCGCAGCAACGCCTCTAAAGTATCTACACGTATAGGGCAGGAACCCCACGCACCGGAGTGCTAGCGTCGGCTACACGGTTTTGGGCAGAGGAGAGGTGGCGGCTAAGGTTTTTGGGAATTTCGAATTCCTACTATGTCTCTTAACACTAAAGCCAGCAACCATTCCCTTTAAATATACGCCCTATAATGGGCTCTACATTAGAGGAATATTAGGAACTTAAAACCTATTAGGATTCAGAACATCATTCGAATTAAATCCCAGCCCTTTAAGCATGCGACCATATATGTTCACGTATACCTAGATATGACTCGAGTACTCTTACTCAACTATTAATCGGTAGAGGTCCCTAACAGGACGTGCTGGATCCCGGTAATATGTAAAGGTCACATCGGACGAACCTAAACAATGCTTAGATATATGCATTTCCCTTTGCCTTAGATATCGGTCAAGCTCGAAGCAAGTACATGTCATCCTTGTTTAGTTAGCTCGAACACTCTTTCTCGATCATATAACTCAGAATCCCCAACTGCGGTTAACTATTTAACCGCGAGTAGTATGACCATGTATTTCCGGAATCCGACCATTCGAGAGGCTTAGATATATCTCTCCCGTTGAATGGAGGTGCAAATCCCATATTGATCGACCATGCTTCGCAGCATGCTTCATAATAAACCCGAAAGCCACCTTTATAACTACCAGTTACGGAGTAGCGTTTGACAACCCCTAAGTAAGTTATTACACATCTCGAGTACATGCGCTAACCTCAAGTCTAAGGATAGAGCATACACATTGTATACAAGACCAACTGATGACAAGAAGATTACAACGTTCTCTTAGCGTCTTAAAGTGGATCGATCCAACTTTATGTTCTCTAACATGTGCCCATATTACTGGTTTGATATCTCCATATCTATGACCCGTGAAACATGGTCATTAACCAATACATATGCTAGTCTATTCATATGTGTCATCATATGTTTATCGACTAGGATCACTTTAGAATAATCATCACAAAGTCATATAGAATTTCACAAGCAAGTCACATACTTGCTAATAAATAATAATGACAATATTCAAAAAATAAGATAAATAATCATAAATATAAAAAAATATAATCATTTCTATGATTGTCTCTGGGCATATCTCCAACAGTTCAGAACCAGGTGAAGTCAAGAACGAATTTTAGATAAGGAAAATCAGACACTACATTTGATTAGTTTAATTGCCAACATATTCTCTCTGAGTGAATGCCATCCAATGTATCTTTTTAGGTGATACTTGTATCATGCGTGACCTTTTATTTTGCATAATTTACAGTGCTTTGCTGCCTAATTGTTCTTTGTTTGATAGTCTTCTCTGTTTGACAAACCATGAAGGCAGAGGTTGCATTGATGAATGCCATATTATGGTATGCAGTTGACAAGTGGCTATATAACCCAGGAAGCAATCCACACCACTTTGGCTCTGATGCCATCATTTTTGGCCAAACCTTGAATCATCAAAGATAAATTAAATTAATCTCTCATAATATCAAGTTTTCCATCCTTCCAGTCCTGATATGATTGACTCTACCATTCTTTTTTGTAATTCTTTTCTTTTTTTTTTTGGCATATGTTAGGTTGGTGCATCACCTTCAATGCTAGATCGCAAGAGTTCATTTTTGGCTGTATGTAGGCATTTGTTGAAACTTGTTGATCAAGACAATGGGTGCCAGAATTGTTTAAAAGTTATAAACATATTATAGGTTATTGGTTTTGTTCATTGACCCCTCATATTTTACTTCGCTGACAAACCAAAAACTGAAAGAAAAACAAAGTTAAACTGTAACTAAGTTGAACTATAGTAATATTGGATGTTATTGTTGAAAGGAAAACAAATAACCGTCTATCTAGCGGACCCAAGTTATAATGGTTTATATTAAAAGAATGAGTCTATGCCAATTACAATAGAAAATAACAGAAATTTAGAATGAAAAATAAAAAGAAATTAGCCATTTGATTTTCATACAAACTCCAAATTAAAGCCGGTACATAGCCAAAATTCAAAATAAAAATTTGCATATGTATTTGTATATTCAAATTTAAATAAAAAATATCCTTAAAATTGACGACTTAGATTAGAAGAAAGAGTCCACACCAAATATAATGAAAAATAACATATATTCGGAATAAAAAAAGGAAATCAGACTTTAACTTTCAGAGGAATTCCAAACTAAAACTTGTAAATAGCTAAAATTTTGAATACAATTAGATAAAAATTAGCAATTAAATTTGTATACGAATTCCAACCTAAAACTAATATGTGAACTTCATTAAAAAATAAAAATAAAAATAAAAATAAATTTAGAATGAAAAATAAAATAAAATTAGCCATTTGATTTTTATATGAAATCTAAATTAAAAGCTAAAATTCAAAATTCAATAAAGAACAATAAGACAAATAATAGAAGAATAAAAAATTAGGTTTTTCTTAATTCCATACGAAGTGAAAAATATAAATTCTGGTTTTATTCAGAATTAGATTCCAAATTATGCTATTTTAAGAAGAAAAAATAAGGTAGGAAATTTGATTTGTCTGTATACAAAATGTCGATGATAGGTTTTTTATAGTCGCTAAGAGTATTATAAAATATGATAAAAATTATTAAAGAAAATGAAAAAACTTTCTGATTCTTTATTTGGTGGACCTCCATGAAATGAAGAGGTTAAGTGGGTGATACATCGACAGGTGTTTACTCGGCTGTACCGGTATAAGTAATGTGATATGTGTTAAAAGAAGTGCCGAAAGAAAGATACTTACATTGCAATAATGAAATTAAGAGATTGTGATATAAAATGAAAAAATGTTATGTTATGCTATATTTACTGTTTTGCTCTGCAAGTACTTGGGAAGAAAGTTTCGATCACATGTGACAAGTATTGGGAAATGGAGTGAGCATATTATCTGCTATAATGTATAATATCAAAATATCAGAAACGGAGTTCTGCAACATCTATTTTCCAAAAAAGTAAAATCAGATATGTATTGTCAAGTCATTTAAACATGCTTTAAGAATCTTGCTAGTTACCTTGAAAAGAGAACAAACTTACCGTGAGATTTTCTTCTTCACGAGTAGAAGCTGTGATATCGCTTTTGAGATTGGACGTCACAAAACTTGTTGTTCAATATGTTATGTCGCATGACTATAACTGCAGGGATTGCGATCAAACACAAGAAACTTATAAAAGGTAATTGATTTTTACATGATAGATGTGAACTGACAGTGCTGCTATGGGCCTGTCATGGTCAAGTATCAACCAACACACTTGACTAGCTAACTCCGTTCTAGAAGGTAAACGGTCAATAACTTCGAGTAGTAAGCTGGGCTCTCAATTAGCATACATGATGAGTGAAATTTGTGCAAATTCGCATTTGCATACATATTATGTAGAACAAGTTTGCATCCCTTTCCTATTACATGACATTCTAGAAGGACAATCAGACATCAAGAACAGAGAGACCATTGCTATGTCTACATCCAATGTAACATTCCATTTTTGAGCCAATTCAAATTTTCCTCATTTTCTAAAATTTTGGTGAATTTAAAATTCCTTTTAGTGGAAGATAATTAATTGAAACAAAATTTAAAAGTAGAAATCTGTTCAAGATATTTTATTTGAGTTCAAAATGTTTCAAAATATTTTTGAGAATTTTTTGAGAATTTTTAGATTATTTTTGCTATTTTATTTGACCTTGTTTTATTTTTTGAAATTATTTTAATTGAAAAATCAAACTAATGTTTTGAGATGTTTTTCTCGATCCAGCCCAGTTTGGCCCGCTCCCCTTTCTACATCGTTGTAGCCCGCTTCACCCGCTCTGGCCGCGCCCAACCCGCCTCGACCCATCCGCCGCAACGCCGCGCCGTTGAAACCCTAACGGCCCGGATTCTACGCCGCTCTTGGCATCCGTGTCGGGTACGCCTCCTAAAGCTATTTAAGCCCCGAGGGAGGCCGGATCCGTGACCCCGTCTCGTGCAGTGTCTGCTGCCCATCTCCCCTTTGCTCGAGCCACAGTAGTCTTCGCGCACGAGCTCGCCGAAGTTCCGCAAGCGCTGCCATCACCATTGTTCTTCTTCTGTGCCGATCTACGCCGTCGCCGCTTCTCTACCGAAACCGAGGGCAGCACCGAGTTCTCCAAGTTGCACTCTCCTAGATCCGAGCATCCCCTCATCAAATCTGACGAAGTTTTGCCATTTCAAGGGTCATCCTCCCTGTCCCCAGTGATGTGCAGCCGCTGGGAACCCGTTGGAGCCCACCGGCCGAACCCTAGGGCTCGGGTTCGACGTGGCAGCCACATCGTCGCCGTGTCAGTGCCGTCACCCACGTGTGCAGCCGCGTCAGCTGCTTTGCGCAGTCAACTACCACGTCAGCCATGACGTTGGCAATGGCATCAGCCCTAGCCCATGCGTTGTGAGCCTAGTCCACTATGGATCCAGCTAGCCCCGTGGACTTGGTCCATGGACCAGGGCCAACTTAACAGCCTAATAGTGTATTTTGTTTTATTTCAGGAAATTAGTGCAGTGATGTCAGCATGACGTCATTAATCCAATTTTCATTTATTTCAAAATTTGTGAGCCTATTCTCTTTCATACGAGCTCCAATTGAAGTGATTCCAGTTTCTAAAAATTTGTAAATTCAAGCTCTGTTTAATAGTGAATTTTATTTGATTTTTACAGCTTGTTTGCTCTATGGTTTTGTATTTATTTGTTGCTTTTCTCTCGATTTGCGTAGACGTTGAAGCGCCAGGAGTGTACGAGAGCATTGAAGCAACTCAAAACCAGGGTCCAGGCCACATTATGACTTCATTTGTCCAGCCTTTCATATAGTTATCATGCAATATATTTCCAAGGCTTGTGAATACTATTGTGTACTCACCCTTGCAACATCCCAACTTTTCATAGAGGAGTGCGTAGAACCTGAAGATGACTACTAGTACTTTACTTGTGGTTTTGACGAAGGAAATCCAAAATTCTAGGATCCATACCCCAATCGATTGCCTATTGGGCAAATGGATGGGCTTATCATATTGCTATTATTTCGTTTCCGTTGCTACTTTATTGAATTCAAGCCACGAGACTATTTATTTGTAATCGTTGACCATAAGATCGGTACTTGTTACTTTATTATTATTATTTGGAATCGTGGTATGGATGTGTTATCGTCACTGTTTCACTATGTGTACTAGTGTGATCCTAGACTAATGCGATTTACACACAAAGTTTTTGATTTGTAAATCTAGGTCCCAACATCCAAACTTTTTTTTTGTTAGTGAATAGACCAACCAATTTGTACTTTTAGGGTGTGTTTGGTTCGTGGGATAAGATTGAATGGGATGGAATGATCCTGTACTATTTTGTTATATTATTTTGGGTGAACGGAATGGTTCAATATCTAGAAGGAATATTCCTCAAATTTGTATCACTTATCCAGGATGGGATGGTTCCATTCAACCAACCAAACATATGGATGTTTTTTTTCTTGAACTATCTCATACATCTACCACTTGATACAGGCAACCAAACAGCCCATTACTGTTCACCTATGTTCCTGTTCTGTTCCTGCCCTGTGTAAAGTATACGACAATCTCACCAACTCAAATATACTTACTTGTCTTCTGCTTTTCTGATCTTATAGGTGTATTCACTCGCGCTCTTAACAAATTATAAGTTAATTTGACACGGCTGTCCACTTGTTTGTTCCTCGTAAGCCAGCATTCATAGCACCACCTCACACATTATTATTTTTTGCACCTCGACGAAGCTCAGTCATTGTTAGGGGCTGTATCATGTACACACATTGACAAGAGCGGCATACCGACAACAGAATAGACAGTATCCGAAATGTACGTGCTACTAACCCAGGTACACTATCTATTCAAAAGCTTAAGTGATCACTTAAAATACATGATTAACTATTGATATGAAGCACTCTGTTATGCTTTTTTTTTTTTTTTGCACTAGTATAACATTTCTTTCATGATATCGAAGCAAAGCAAACCCAACGAACCTGTAGCCTTGCAAATATTAAATCAAAAGCCATAAGCATTCAAAGCCATTCTTTTCTTTTTTCTAACAGGAGAGATCAGGATGTAGCAGGGGCGGAGCTAGCCCAGGCTTTAGCCCCGGGCTGAGCCAGCTGATCTTAGATTAAATATCTATTTTCAATGATTTTTCAATAATTTTTCGTAGAATTTTAGCGGGCTTTCGATACCAGGCCCCGGGCTACAACCTACTCTGTCCGAGGCCTGGATCCGCCCATCCTGGGATGTAGCATAGAACATAAGAACGGCGGAAAGTTCAGAGATCGACCGAACGGCTCCCCAGCATGGCCTGAAATTTGTCAAACTGATAGCCTGCTGAAGATAAGCACAAAGAAATTGATCCACCCTGGTTTTGTGCTACCTTGCATTATTATTCTTTTGGGGGTAGGTTAAAGGGTGAGAAACAGCCCTTCCAATGGGAGAAAGCTAGGGAGGTAGGAAGAAGAGAGAGGGGGTGGAAAGGGACAAGATACCAGAATAGACTGATGAGGACACTGTGATTGGGTTTGCAAGGAAGCACAATGTGGCAGGACAGGAGGGAAAGGTACAGGGGAGTGTATAGGTATCATCCGGATGTTTTTGTTTTAGCTAACATCCAAATTTTCATAGGAACGGATGTAATCGATACTCTCGAATCTCAACAATGATCCGATGGTTCTAGATTTGGGTGATTTCAGCAATAAAAACATCCGGATGAAGTTTATCAAATCCCGATGTTACAGTGCAATGGGCTTCATGACCTCACGCTCTGCAAAAGGCAAAGCTTAGCTGATGGTTACCCTCCATTCCCTCCCGTCTGCATACCAATCCCGCGGCATTCCTCGATGGGGTGGCTCCACTCCCTCTTGTCCCCTCTCAGGAGGCTCTGGGTTCGCGCGCATTCGGCGCGCAAGAACCGTGAGTCCTACAGGCATACGCTGCCATGCATCCTCCTCTCTCCGATCGCGTTGGCCGGCGCACTCCGAACGCGCGCGCTCTTGGCCTTGCTGTTTCTTCTCGCCGGACGTCCATCGATCTCTGCGCATTTTCGCGGCGTTGCTCTAGGTTATATATATATATCTGACGCCTTTCTTGGCAGGGAGGGGAATGTGCATCCTGTACGACGACGTCAGGTCCTGCCAGGACGAGGATGTGCACGTCCTGTGGTCGATCCTGGTCGACTCGCACCGCCATCCAGCTCCGGCGAAGCTGAAGCTCTGAGGTCTGAAGCAATGGCGGCACAGGTGCTAGCTAGTGCTGCCACTTTGTGTAGACCACAGAAGGGCCTTGGTGGGAAGTCATCTATCCTATAGTGTGATTTGGCTTTGACGACGATCCTCATTGGCCATTAATTGTCTCTGCATTCAGGTTTCAGAAACTGAAAAGGCGCGAGGGAAAAAAGAGAGAGAAGTTTGTGTGATTCCACCCCCCCACCCCACCCCCCTTGTGCTTGATTAGCATGCTGTGTATGTTACCTATGTGTTTGTGTTGAGCTTAATACGAGTGTGAGCTAGGTTGAGCTCATTGTACATACATACACATACATTGCATGCTCAAGTGCCTTACCTTGGCTTGTGGTACGAGAGACAGGGGCGGAGCCAGGCCTCGGCCCGAGGCCTGGCCCAAAAAATGTATGTAATGTTTTGAAAATTTCTTATAAATTCAGAAATTAGCCTAATAATCTTTGGGCTGGCCGAGGTTTGGATCTGGAATGGCTCCGCCCCTGGTGAGAGAGGTTGGCAGAGCGTATCTGTCTCCGCTTTAATAGCCTGTCAATTTGTAGTTGTTTGATGTGCGCTTTGCTCTCGCTTTCTCCCGCACTCTTGCCGGCCCGCTAAGTGGTCATGCTCACGGAATTATTTTTAGTACATAATTTTTGGACCATGGTGCATGGTCTGCGTTTTTAAGTGTAGTGATTAACGTTTTAGCGGCATGGAATGATGGAATCCGAACTCCGAAGTGCGGAGGTTCAAAGACGCTGAAGAACAAAAACGGCCGGGAAGCAAAGGACAGCACGAATTGAATTTATCAAAAATGGCCGGAATAAAAAAAAAAAAAAAAACTTCGGCAAAAGATGGCATGCCGACCAGTGATTTAAATCGCGGGCTATAGCGGTCCTTTAGCGATTTTCGCTCTTAGAACGCTAAGCTATGGCACTCGCCATAGCGATAATAGCGGTCGGTTAGCCGGAATAGCGACTGATGTGCTTCATTTTGTAATTATTTAAGGTTGTGAACATTTATTTTGATATGTTAATTGTATAGTTAGAGTTTTTAGCTAACTTAAATTAGTTTTTGAATCTAAGAATTGAAAACAAGGTATTTTATATGTTCAAAGATAGTAAAAAAAATTCAATACACCTTTAAGCAAAGAATTTTATTTGAAAATCTATAAAAGATAACTGGATCTTGGGATCATTTGATTTCAAATATTTGGTACTTGAATTCCAGCTTAAAATTTAGATACTTTTATATTTTATATTATATTTCAAGAGATGAGAACTACTTTCAAGTGTTTAAAAAATAAATTTATACATTGAATTCAACTTTTAAAATTTTGAAGCTTCAAAATTATTTTTATTTATGTTAATAAATCAAGTAAAATGTTTTAGATTTTTTTGTAAAAATAATGTATTTATGTCTTTGGATGTTAGGTTGGGCGTGTCATGGATGTGTCGTAAATTTGCAACTTTTTAATTGCACTTCGTTTGACATTCTTGTTGTAATTTTTTTTCTTATTCATTTCGTAGCCTATCTACCTAACATGGAAAGCAATAGAATTAGCATATTTGTAATAGTACCACAATGTAGTATAGTCTCCGCGATAGCTTCCGCTATTCGCTATAGCTTTTTTTTTTAACCGCGTCACGGCCAGGGTTCCACTTATCGACGATAATCGCTCGATTATCGCCGATAATCGCTCGATTATCGTCGATAATCGCGTTATCGACGGCGGCCGAAATCAGTTACCGATCGGTAAACCAAAAAAATTAAAAAAAATTTATATGACGCAAATATCGCGATTATCGAGACATATCGAGCGATTATCGCCAAATATCGTCGAAAATCGCTACAAAAGTCGACCGCACAAAAAGTTTAACATGGCTGTCGATTTTCCACCGATAATCGTCGATTTTCCACGATAATCGTCGATTTTCCACGATATTTGATTTTTTTTTTTCAAAAAAATCTGATTTTTGAATTCATGCGATTTTTTGCGATTTTTGACCGATTTTCGGCTCGATTTTTGTGATTATCGAATTTTACTGTTCATCCGAAAATCGCGTGTTCGATAAGGTGAACCCTGGTCACGGCGATACCGCGGTAATCGCGACTTGGAATCATTGATGCCGGCACTAATCTGAGACGTTGTGATCACCAACGAGACGATTGCTCTATATACGCACTACTACAGAAATGGCTTCCTGAAGCGGTTCAAAACCACTTCTAGAAGCGGTTTTACAACCGCTTCTAAGCAACCGCGAGTGATACCCCGAAGGGTATCACAAGCGGTTGCTAGAACCGCTTGTGGTGGTGCGACACCAAGCGATAAAAGATTACCAATAATATCGTGAGAATGGGATTCGAACCCACGACCAGCACTCCATCCTCGTGACCCGCTTCATCCATCTAGCCAACCCACCCACGCGTGCTCTCTGATAGAATAGGACACGCATTCCTTTTATTATTTCTAAAACTGGGCTTCTACAAGCGGTTCGTGACACGAACCCCTTCTGAAGGGGGTCTTTAGAAACGGTTCATGTCACGAACCCCTTCTAAAGCCCCACCTTTAGAAGCGGTTCGTGGCACGAACCCCTTCTAAAACTTTAGAAGCGGTTGGGGACACGAACCGCTTGTAAAGATCTTTAGAAGGGGTTCGTGCCACGAACCCCTTCTAAAGGTGGGGCTTTAGAAGGGGTTCGTGCCACGAACCGCTTCTAGAGATCCCCTCCGGCTTGTTGCCACGAACCGCTTCTGGTGTGGGCATTACAACCGGTTCGCACCAAACCGTTTCTAATAGGCCGCTTGTGATACCCGGTTTTGTAGTAGTGACGGTTTTTTATATGGAGTTGTTGACAAAAGATTTATAGTCTAATATTGGGCAGAATATCTTTTGCAAACCCATCCTGTAGTCCTCGCCGGCATAGCATCTGTCGCATGCATGGCTAGAGCTCGGGGTGAAGATACATGTGGATATTGTTTTTTCGTATCTTGATATATTTTTTTTCGGATTTGGAATCGGATGCAGATACGAATCTAGGTTATTCTGGATGCAGATATAGGACAGACACTTGACAGATTCGGGTCGAGAACGAATAATACATACATATATAGAGTAATATATGTTAAATTAAACCACATGATTACATAACCATAATATAAGTTATATCAATCGAAAACTTCAATTTGATCATCATATTGTTAAAGCCCAAGATGAAAGGCAAAAACATATATGCTGTGAAGTGTGAAATAAAGTTAATTAAAAGAATCTTTACCAATTATAGTGAGACATTTCCTAATACTTAAATTTGTTTTCAGGGAGGACAAATATTTTTATTTTAGCAGATTTGACCCCCCAGAAAAAAACACAACATAAATCTGCAATGATACGAACTAAATCCTAACATTGCAACACCAGTTCTATTTTCTAGGGCGTAAAAAGATATGGCACGTATTTAAAAGGATGAGTTCCAGGTCAACATAAACATTAGCAATTTTAAGCGTATGATGCAAGATTTAATCACTCATTCTGATGTTTTGTATCTTCTATCAAAGGGCTAGCACCTTAGTAAATATAGTTTTTCCTTATCATCATCTATCTAAGATATAAAATGGCACCACAAATCAAGAAGCCAAAACACAATGAATACAGACAAAAAACTCTTGAAAATGAGCCCCCCTGCTGACCCCCATTCCCCGTCCGCCCAAGAGCCCCCCCAGATCCATCCAGATCCGGCCAGCCCCCCGCCCTCCTCAAAGCCAGCTAACCTAGCCCTTCTTCCCAACCCCCTCGGTGTCAGTTCCCCTCTGTTCTCCCCCTCGGAGCGGATTTCCTGGAGTTCTGACGAGGAGGAAGATGGGCGTAGTGTGGATTCCCCTTTCCCTGCAGATCTTTCGCCAGTTCCAGCTCCGGTCGACCTGGAGGCCCCGCCCTTGCTGCCTTCAATCGCCCCGGTGCAGGTTTCGCTCCCGGTCCCTTCGGCTTGCCCTAGGTCGGCGGACCTAGGGGCTTCCCCGCGGCCCGTTGTTCAGTCGATTGTGCCTTCGGGGAGTGGTTGCCGTGCAGTTAAGGCGGATGTCCCCGCCTTGAATCCGCGCATTCAAGCCGAAGATTTGGCAACCGGTGGTGCTTTTATCGCGGGTAAGAAGATCGAAGCAAAAGATTGCTCTGTTGTAAGACCTCTCCCTGCTCCCTCCGACAGCGCTCCTCCCAAGCCTGCGACTTCGGGACTTGATTGGACCTTGGTCACTGGCAAGCGTCATCGAAGAAAAGAGAAAGTAACTCCGGTCTTCAAAACTTCACCAACTGCCCAGCCAGCTGATTCCTTCGTTGCCCTTTTTAAGGCCCGGACTCGGGGCAGATGCTTTCGCTGTCTAGCTTCAGATCATCTCGTTTCCTCTTGTTGTGACCCGCCGCGCTGCCTCGTCTGCAAGTGCTCGGGGCATAAGGCACGAAGGTGCCCCTCCCTCGTTGCCAAGGGAAGCGCGAAGCCTTCCCAGATGGCCTTTCGCCCAGAAGCTACGCAGGCGCCTGCTGGAAGGGTTGGGGACCCCTTTGCCAGGCCAAGTCATGTCCGACGCTTCGCCCCGCGCTCCACTAGCTTCCTTGGAGCAGAAGGGTAGTTCTCTAGATTTGCTGTGTAGTTGTTAATCCTCGGGGACCACGAGCCCAGCATCAGGATGGGTGCAGAGGATGCTTGCAGATCAATTTCGGATGAACAAGGATGACTTCAATGTGGCTATGATTTCCGATAACTCCTTCTTTGTCCGTTGTAGCTCTTCCCAGCTGAAATCTGCTATGTTGGCCCACCCCAGATTCAGGCAGGACTTCATTAACTTCAGGATCCTCAACTGGACACGCTTTGTCCAGGCAGACGCCATGAAGCCAAGGTTCAAGGCCAAACTCTGCATTGAAGGGCTGCCTCGGCATGCCTGGTTGATTGAGGCGGCTTCCTCCCTGCTTAGTGATGTGGGCATTGTCATCCCCGTTCTGGAAGACCCCACCAATGATTACGAGACGGCTTGCCTGTGCATCTGGATTTGGGTTGAAGATATTAACCAAATCCCCAAGGAGGCCCGCTTTTGCCTGCAGGAACTTTACAGCTCTGAATCGCCGCCTTCGCACTTCCCTGAGCTGGGCCTTCCAAGTCAACAACCGCAAGTAAGAGCGCCCCCAACTTTCCTGTCTTATAAAACCATCATTCACCTGGCGCAGGTTCTGGATTTCGATCCGCCGGCAGGCACCGAGCACCCTGCTTTCTTCGACCGCAGTCCAGGGCGCAGTGACATTAGTGGAGAACCTTCCCCAATCTCCTCGGATGATGATTGCCCAAGAAAGCTCGTTTTCCCCTGGATCCTTGGAACCGTGGATGGTTCCTGGCAGAGACGCACCCCAGTGCACCAGCGTCTTCACTTCAGGGAGAGGGACAGATCCCCGCCAGCCGGGCCCAGCCGCAGGAGACCCTCGGGCTGGGATGTCCACCCGCCTAGTGCCAGCCAGAGTAGACAACCTTCTTCTTCCTCCCGGCACCAGTCGCAGCACAGGACCGGTCAGCAGCAACAGGGTGGCCGGAGGAGGGCGAGCTCCCCTCAAGGGTCCTACCGGCTGATCTCCTGCCGGAGGGTGCGGTCCCCCCTGCGGACGGCCCCTCCGAGCAGGGACAGAACAAGGTCGCCTTGTAAAAGGCTCTTCTCTCAGGTAGCTTCGTCCATTGCCCTCATGTCTCTTGACGGCGATAAAAAGGGGTCCTCTTGCTCTCAACCAGCTCCACACGGCACGGTCCAAAAACCAGAGCTAACTCCTGATACCCCATGTTGTGATGTTTTTCAGTTGTCTATCTCTCCACAGGTCTCACCTTTTCAACTGTCGCGTGAAGATCCCATGTTGATTGAAGCTGGCTTTCTGTGATCCACGGCAGTGCTGCAACCTTGCTTGGAGGTCAGCTCCAACCCAGGTCTGCTTGACTCAGCATTGGCCCCCATCCCGGAGCCAGTCATAGCCGCTGTGCATCATGCCCAATCCAAGACGAAGGCCGTTGGTCCACGCCAACAACGTCGAAGTAGCCGGATAGCCAGCAAGACGATCCCTAAGATGACGGCAACGGAGAGAGCCCAGTTCCATCTGACCAAAAAGCTGGGGCTACTCTCACAAGGATCCGCCCTATCTGACGAGGCAATGAGGAAGTATTTAGCAGTCTTCAATAAGCCCCTCACGCCTAAAGTCATCGCAGCTATCTCCCAACTGGCCGGATTGTCCACGGGCACAGATCTTGCAGCGGCCACGGGCACAGATCTTGCAGCGGCCACGGGCGTAGACGCCTGGGAGGTCCAGCCAGTTTAAGCAGGACTTCCGAGTAACAAGCCGGCGGCAAACTAAGGCGATGAGTTTGCCACTCGGTGTGCAGTTGGTGGAGAGCTGCAGGCCCAGGCCGTCAGGACTGCTTCAAACTTCAGCTAGTCTTTTGTTGCTTAGCATTGTAGCCTCATCTTCGATGTTCTTTTGTATCGTCACTCTCTCCAGGTTTCCTGGTTTCTGTACTGGGAGAGTGCCCCCCTTAAGCTTGCCTAGAAAAACTGGCTGTCCTTGCCCTAACGGGCTTCTCAGCTCGATGTGCTACTATCTAACCTCTCTGTCAAGACAAAGTGATGGGTCTGGTTTTCCTTCGGGACCTATCTGGTCTGCTGCTCTCTTTTTGACAGCTTGCCAGTTTGTTGTAGCCTCTCCTAGACAGTCATGTTAACCGCTTGCAAGGTTCTATGTTGGAACATGCGTGGTTTAAACATGCCAGCCAAAAGGGCCCTAGTAAAGAAATTGGTGCAGGACACTAGGGTGAATGTTGTTTGCCTGCAAGAGACCAAGTTGCAGGCAATGACTCCAGAACTAGTATGTAAAACCTTAGGGGCCAGATTCTGCAATAGTTTTGTATCCTTACCGGCTGTCGGGACTAAGGGAGGCATTCTCCTAGCTTGTTGTGAAAGATTGTTCAAGTTAACGCCTCTTGGCAGTTCGCCGAATACGGTGTCTGTAAACCTAACCGAACTTTCCCTTGACCAAACCTGGACTTGCACAGGAGTTTATGGTCCTCAATCCGATCCGGAAAAGATGTTGTTCCTACAGGAGATTACGCAAGTCCAAAACTTAGCTTTGCCCCAGTGGCTGATTCTAGGAGACTTCAACATGATCTATCAAGCCTCAGATAAAAATAATGCAAACCTTAACAGACAGATCATGAGATGTTTCAGGGATACGATCAATATCACTCAACTAAAGGAGTTAAACCTCCTAGGGAGGCAATACACCTGGACGACAGAAACTGTAAATCCAACTCAATCAAGAATCAACAGAGTCTTTGCTTCCAAGGACTGGGATGTCCTCCATCCGGATGCAACCTTACAAGCCTTGTCCTCCTCGATCTCAGACCACTGCCCGTTGCTGCTCCAGAACCCGGTAAAAAGGATTTCCAAAAGCTTTCGTTTCGAGGCGTTCTGGATTAAGCTGCCGGGATTCCGACAAATAGTCCAAGATTGCTGGTCTGTGGCTGGCAACCCCCACCCTTATAGAAACCTATTTGCAAAGCTAGCCAGGACGGCTAAAGCTTTAAGAGTCTGGAGCCGGGGCATAATAGGAGATGTTAGGCTTCAGATGGACATCGCTCATGAAGTCATCCTCCAGTGAGACAAAGCACAGGAAGCTAGAAATCTTATGCTTGACGAAAGAATTCTTCTAAAAGACCTGAAGCGCAGAACTCTAGGCCTAGCTGCGTTAAACAGACTCAGACTCAAGCAAATGGCTAAGATGCTTCACATCAAAGAAGGTGACGCCAACACCAAATACTTCCACCTGAAAATAAATGGGAGACAACGTAGACGACTAATTCTTCGTCTTGTTACTGATCAAGGTGAGGCCACTGAGGAGCACCACAAGCAGGAAGTAATCTTTGAACACTTCAACCATCTCTTGGGGACTAAAAAGGATAGAAACCACACTCTCAACTGGAATCTCCTGTCATTACCACAAGTCGACCTATCCGAGTTGGATGGCCCCTTTCAGGAGGTGGAACTCAAAGAAGCCGTCTTTGCCTTGCCGCGCGAGAAGGCACCTGGGCCAGATGGCTTCATTGGGGTCTTTTTCACCACCTGCTGGGATATAATCAAAGGCGACCTAATCAACACAGTCAAGCACTTCTTTAACCAATGTGGAAGCAACTTCCACCTTTTGAACTCGACAAATGTTGTGTTACTTCCTAAAAAACAAGCAGCCGTCAGAGTGACGGACTTCAGACCAATCAGCCTCATACACAGTGTCGAAAAAATCATTTCCAAAATTCTCACCAATAGATTGGCACCGCATCTGCATTCCTTGGTGTCAGCCAATCAAAATGCCTTTGTCAAGCAAAGATCGATCCACGACAGTTTCATCCTGGTCAAGAATCTTCTAACTCTTCTCCATAGGAAAAGGCACCCAACCCTTTTCGTCAAGCTTGATTTGGCCAAGGCGTTTGATTCTGTCAGCTGGGAATACCTTTTAGAGATGTTACAACATTTTGGCTTTGGCCAGCTTTGGCACAATTGGATCTCCATCCTGTTAGCGTCCTCCACATCCAGAGTGATCATAAATGGTGCATCTTGCAAACAAGTCAAGCACAGGCGCGGCTTACGGCAGGGGGACCCCCTTTCCCCAATGCTCTTCATTCTAGCGCTAGAGCCGTTGCAGTTGCTGCTGGCTGCGGCCGCACAAGAAGGTCTACTACAGCCGATCATGAATAGACCTCCAAACCTATGCCTCTCCTTATACGCAGATGATGTGGCTCTCTTCATCAACCTATCGGTGCTAGAGCTGGAAACTTTGTGCAAAATTCTTCAGATCTTCGGGGAAGCTTCAGGGCTTATGACTAATCTGGACAAGACAGAGATCTTTGCCATTGCTTGCCAGGAAGATTCTATCCTGACAACCCTACAAAGCTTCCCGGGAAATATCAAGCAATTTCCCACTAAGTACTTGGGTCTGCCTCTAAGACCTAGTGCGCTTCGGAAAACAGATTTTCAACCGCTCATTGACAAAGTGGAGGGAAGGTTAGCAGGATGGAAAGGAGCCCTTCTTTCAAGAGCTGGCAGTCTCATCTTGGTTAAAACCGTCCTATCGGCGCTCCCAGTGTACTTTCTCACGGTCTTCCCAATTCCAGTCTGGGCTGTCAAGCGGATTGATAAGCTGAGAAGAAACTTTCTTTGGAAGGGCCAGGACTGTTGTAGTCCTGGACATTGCCTTGTAGGATGGACAAAGATCTGCCGCCCAAAGAGTCTGGGAGGACTCGGAATTCCAAATCTAATGCAGTTCGGAAGAGCCTTAAGACAGCGGTGGATTTGGCTCCAATGGACGGACCATTCCAAGATTTGGGCTGGTACAAGCATCCCTTGCAATGATACAGGCATAGCGCTGTTTAATGCAAGTACCACCATGCTTGTAGGGAATGGCAATCTGCTCAAGTTCTGGACCTCAAGCTGGTTGCAGAGCAAGGCGCCAAAAGATGTTGCTCCTGATTGTTTCCGACTAGTTTCAAGGCGGAATAATTCTGTGCGTCATGAACTGGCAAACAACAACTGGATGATCCCCCTAAGGAGGAACACATCTCATGAGCAGATAAGACAATTCTTTCAGCTGTGGCAGTTGCTTCAGGGGGTCACCCTACAACCTTTGATTCCCGATAAAATCTCTTGGAGATGGACTTCTCATGGGATATACACGGCCAAATCAGCTTATTGCATCCAATTTGCAGGATCTCAACTTGACTCAGCCTCCAAGTTCATTTGGAATGTGAAAGCAGAAAGCAAATGCAAACTCTTCTCTTGGTTGCTTCTCAAAAATGGAGTGTTAACGGCGGACATTTTAGCCCGCAGGGGCTGGCCGCACACTGAGCTGTGCATCTTCTGCGAAGCCGAACCGGAGACGGCCAAACACCTCGTGACGCAATGTGCCTTTGCAAGGCTATTTTGGTTCACCCTCCTTTCTAGATTCGGCCTCCTTCACTTAATCGTTGCAAACTCCAATTTCGCAAACCACGCACTAATTGTGGACTGGTGGCACAGTTTACAGCTAGCTGCCCCAAAAGAGACTCATCGTGAACTAAATAAGATAATCGTCTATGGCCTGTGGAATCTTTGGAAAGAAAGAAATATGCGCATCTTCCAGAACAAGACTTCTTCGGTTCAGATGGCTGTTGAATCGGCTCTTCGAGACATTGCTCTTTACAACGTTGCCTCCTCGCCTAATAGCCGAGAAGTTGGTTTTTTTTTTGGGTTATGAGATAGGGTCGATTTAAGACAATGTTTGTTGCCTGCTTCCTTTTACCTGACCTGTGTTGCTTAAACGTTTATTGTATCGTCTACTCCTTTGTGAGTAACTCTGTTCCTCTCCTTCAATGAATTGGCAGAGCTCCTGCCGCTTTTTCGAAAAAAAACACAATGAATGGAGTACCATTCGAGTTGCCTTTTTCATACCGAGTTGCCATTTTGTTGGATAATCACCGAAATTATAATGCATTAAGGAAAGCAAAAATTATGGGTAAGCTCGAGGTTGGAAGGGAGCCTTGGAGGTGCGCACCAGGTCCTTGAGGTTGGCCTCGTGTTTGGGGTCTGTGACGCCGACGAGTACCTGGTCGGACTCGAAGTGCACACAACCATGGTCCGGTCGAGGTAGGCCGCGACGGCAGTGCTCACGAACACCCGGGCGAGCTCCACCATGGCCTCCTTGCCTTTTGATTTGTGTCAAAGAGCGGCCAATCAATCCAGTTCATCGCGGGCGCGGCATGGCAGGACAAGACGAGGTTCCTGGTGAAGCTGCCAAAGACAGCGGAGGGCCATTGAAGAACCATGTGGAGGGACATTCTTGTTTGTGATAAGTATTTGACTTGACTTAGCTTGATTTGCTCATGTTTGAGTTTAATTTAAGTTTGGATTTAAAATAGAGTTTAATTTGGAAGCATTCTGATTTGTGTCAGCTTGTTTGATTGCGGCAGACCTTAGGTCCAATGCTTAGTGTTTGCGTCGGACCAAGGGAATCAAGTAACAGAAAATTTCACATTTGCGCCAGACCAAGTTAGAATTGACTTCAGATTTGCGTCAGACCGCCTTTTTCGCATCAGATTAAGAAACAGAGAGTTTCATGTTTGCACCGGACCAAGGAGGTTTACAAACAGAGAGTTTCAAATTTGTGCCAAACCAAAGGGTTAAAAATCACATTTGCGTCGGACCAAGTGGTTTTGCAAACAGAGCAAATTACATTTGGGCCGGACCGGTTCTTTTCACGCCGGATCGACTTCGACAGCCGACATTAATTCGTGAATTTGGAGGTCTTCCCGTACTCAAAAAATTATTTGGTCTACATGAAAGTTGTAGAGAATTGTGAGACACATCTTTTTCATGCTGATAAGTTTTTCATTTGAGCAACATAAAAAATAATAGAAAATCGGGAAGGTAAGTGCATTTGCGTCGGACCAAGAATTGTTCACACCGGACCTTGCGGTAATTTGCATGTTTGGATACTCATAAAATTATTTGGTCTACATAAAAGTTGTAGATAATTTTGATATGCATCTTTTTCATGTTGACAAATTTTTCATTTGAGCAACAGACAAAATCATAAAAAATTGGGAAAGGTTCTACTGTGTTGGAAACAGGACAGTTCTGAAGTAGGTCCATCGTAGATGTTCTGTGCTCTATTGAGCTTTGTTCTTTGATGATTAAGGCATATTATTGTTGAGCAATGATATGTAATGTGTTTTCCTTGTCTGTGATGGATGCAGGGCTCTGTTTGGTGGCTATGGTGAGGCGAGAGATGGCCAAAACTATGCAAGGGTTGCCGGAGGTTCAAGATGGCCGGAGATCGCCGAAAGATGGCCGGAGATGGAGCCGGTGCAGTCCAAGGAGGCAAGGGAACAAAGTGGCTGCTAAGCTTGAAGCTCTTTGGGTCTGCCTCCCCTCCTTTTACTTGCTTCTAGATTTTATTGCCAAGGATGAGAGATTGATGGGATGAGTCTTCACTTAGATTATATCCCAATCCTCTAGGCAATCCTTGTTTCGAGTTTTGCGAGAAACCGACCTTTTATGCCTCCATTGATGAATTCTTGATTGATTGTGTTTTGATAAGTTTCTTTGTGACCTCTAGCTTGCTGTGATTTGTGGGAAGGTATCCAAATACATCTTGATCTTCAAAATCCCACAAACAAGCCTAGATAACAGATTTTCCCTTTTTTGTGTTCTTGGCACATTTCCTCTTCAAATGGTTAAAGGTCGGAACTGTAACACCCTGGCACCAAAAATGTTGTGAATGCCACCACAAAGGATACTAGCAATAACTAAAACACACATTTAACATTAAATTGCAGCAACTACGCTAATAAATTAAACAAAATTTTGGCAGCATATATGTGCTTCAACAAGGTTTTTAAGCATCAATAGTAAGTTCACAACATAATAGTAGGATAACAGTTACTATGAGCATGATAACCAAGATTTCATCAACAATTTATACCAAGGATAAATCTAGCCATCTCAAGCACAACTACGAGTTGATCAAATAGTTGAAACAACCATCACGACATAGTCCACAATTTAGCTCAGTAAGGCAAACCATCACAACTATGGAAAAGGGTAGATAATTGTCTAGTTAAGTGATGCTATGTGTAGACGTGAATCTTGCTCCCCTTTCCCATATGCCGCATTCAAGGTACCTAAAAAAACATAAACAACAAGCGTGAGTTCATCACTCAGCAAAGTGTATTGCAATGGTACAAAACAATAACAATTCATATACATACGACATACCGATCAAATGTTTCTACTTCACTCTGAAATTCTTTGAACTTTTCAAATGTTTCAGACTTGTGTTTCATTAAGTAAATATATCCATATCTACTCAAATTATCCGTGAAAGTAACGAAGTAACGATATCCACCACGCGCTGACACACTCATTGGACCACACACATCGGTATGTATGATTTCCAATAAGTCGGTTGCCCGCTCCATTGTACCGGAAAACGGGGTTCTAGTCATCTTGCCCATGAGGCATGGTTCACATGTCTCAAATGATTCATAATCAAGTGATTCTAGTAGTCCATTAGAATGGAGCTTCTTCATGCGTTTAACACCAATATGACATAAGCGGCAATGCCACATATATGCAGCAATATCATCATTCAACTTAATTCTTTTGACATTCACATTATGAACATGTGTACTATTATTATCAAGATTCAAAATAAATAAACATTCTTCTCAGGTGCATGACCATAAAAGATATTATTCATATAAATTGAACAACCATTGTTCTCAGACTTGAATGAATAACCGTCTCGCATTAAACAAGATCCAGATATGATGTTCATGCTCAACGCAGGCACCAAATAATAATTATTTAGGTTCATAACTAATCCTGATGGTAATTGGATAGGTAGCGTCCCGACGGCGATCACATCAACCTTTGATCCATTGCCGACGCGCATCATCACCTCATCCCTTGCTAGTTGTCGCCTATTCCTTAGCTCCTGTTTCGAGTTACATATGTTAGCAACCGAACCGGTATCAAATACCCAGGCGCTACTGCGAGTACTAGTAAGGTACACATCAATAACATGTATATCATATATACCTTTGTTCACATTCCCGTCCTTCTTATCAGCCAGATATTTTGGGCGATTAGCTTCCAGTGCCTAGTGCCCTTGCAGTAAAAACATTCAGTATCTGACTTAGGGCCAGCCTTGGTCTTCTTCTCAGATGTGGCAACAGACTTGCCCTTCTTCTTGAAGTTACCCTTAGCCTTGCCTTTCTTGGAAAAAATTGATAAAATGCCACTCTCCAGAAGTGGCTTCGCTAAAAATGCCACTCCGCTGTCGTTGACAGGTGGGACCATCTGTGTGTATGACAGTGGGCCAGAGTGGCATTTTAGCGATGCCACTTCTTGAGAGTGGTATATGCGCTAATGGCCCTTCTTTCTTGCCATTCTTCTTGAAACTGGTGGTCTTATGGACCATCAACACTTGATGTTCCTTCTTGATCTCTACTTCAGCAGTTTTCAGCATTGACAGAAGCTCGAGGAGAGACTTCTTCATGCCCTGCATGTTGTAGTTCATCACAAAGCTCTTGTAGCTTGGTGGCAGAGACTGGAGAATACGATGAATTCCTAGCTCAATGGGGATCGTTATTCCCAAAGCTATGAGTTTATCGGCGTACCCAGACATTTTGAGTACATGCTCACTAACGGAGCTGTTTTCCTCCATCATGTAGCTAAAGAACTTTTCTGAAGCTTCATAACTCTCTACTGCGGCATGGGTGTCGAAAATCATTTTCAACTCTCCCATTGTATCAAAAACATTGCTGTGCTCGAAACGTTTTCGCAGCTCAGGCTCAAGGCCATACAAAATGCCGCAGTGAACTAAACTGTGATCCTCCTTGCGAGTCAAGAAAACATTTTTCTCCTCCTCGGGGCCATCATCAGCGGGCGGGGCACCCAGCGGCGCATCAAGCACATAGCTCCTTTGAGCAGCGCTGAGGAGAATCCTCAGGTTAAGGGCCCAGTTGGTAAAGTTGCTACCGTTGGTGGCTAGTTTCTCTTTCTCCATGAACAGATTGAAATTGAAAGTAGGTGGTGCCATCTACAACGTATTTGCAAAGTTACTTAGACTAAGTTCATAATAGATTAAGTTAAAGTTTAATTCAAAATTACTACAAGAACTCCCACTCAAAAACAACATCCCTCTAGTCATCTTTAGTGATTACACGAACCAAATTCACTATACGGAAACCGATCATCACGTGAGACGGCATAGTTTCAAAGGCGAACATCAATATGTTCATCATATCATCCATATGACTCATGCTTTACCTTTCGGTTCATGTTCCGAGGCCATATCTGTACATGCTAGGCTCGCCAAGTAGAACCAAAGTATTTGCTTGTGTAAATCTGGCTTACACCCGTTGTATGCGAACGTAGAGTCTATCACACCCGATCATCACGTGGTGCTTGAAGCAGCGAACTTTCTTAACGGTGCATACTATGGAAGAACACATTATTATCTTGATATTAAGTTGAAGGGATCATCTTATAGTGCTAACGACGCGATCACATCCAAGCAAAATAAGATGCATAAAAAGGATTAACATCACATGCATGAATAATGTGATATGATATGGTCCTTCTAGCACTTGATCTCCATCTTGTGCGTCATGGTATGATCTCCATCATTCCACCGGCGTGGCACCAAGGTCCATGGTGCTTCCATCTTGATTGTCTTCCTCCATTACAATATATCACATGGACATATACCTAGCACGCAGGCCATAAAAGAAAAGACAACCAAATGGCTCCTGCCGGTTGTATAAATTTACAATAAATCTTATTTCATACAACGATCTTTGTATCAATGACCATATCACATCACATGCCCTGCAAAAACAAGTTAGATGCCTCTAATTTATTTTTTTTTCTTTCATATTTTACGCGGTTTTGGGCTTTCTAGGAAAAAACCGTTCTTACCTACGAACAAGAACCACAACGGTGATAAAAACATTATTAGCAAACCGTTGTAAATTAGATCATGACTATAGTAGGAGAAATCGACACCATAAAGCCACTTATGCAAAGCAAGTTGCATGTCGAGCGTGGAATAAGTCTCATGTGCGAGGACATGTAAGGTTAGTCCGGACCGCTTCAAATCCCACTATGCCACCATGATCCAAAAAACACGAAAGTATGCAATAACATGATCATCAACGCCCACATCCATATGTGTTTTAACCGTACATAACATCTACGCATAGACACGGCTCTGATACCACTGATGGGTTCTAAGCATGGAAAACAAAATTTTTCCTACGAATGCAACCAAACACCAAGATCATATCTAGGAGATGCATGCAAACGGTTTCAGAAGGACTCACCCTCGTAGACCGAAAGCGGGAATAACGTTCCCGCAAACAAACGTGGTTGAAGTAGAGGTACACGCCCGACTTCAAAGTCGCGAAGATGAGCGCCACAAGCGGCGGCGCCTCGTACTTGGTCACACGTGCGGAACAACGACGACCTCCAATCCCTCGATCCGGTAGGCGGCGAGTAGAGGATCCACGGAAACTCCAACAACACTACGACTTAGTGGTTGTGGTGGAGAAAATATTTCAGCGGCGCTTAAGCAAGCTCTTTGCTTGAAAGGTGGAACAACAGGAGGAGGGAGAAAGGACCAACCAAAGGGTTATGGAGATTAGTCCCTGAGAGAGGAGCTCCACCCTCCCTTTTATAGGAGTGAGTGGACTCTCCACTCTCTCCATGTGAATGGACTCTCCATTCTCTTCATGTGAATGGACTCTCCATTCTCTTCATGTGAATGGACTCTCCATTAAATAAGTAAACAATTTTATTTCTGTTATTTTAATATTTGTTAATTCTTTTAATTAACAAAAATTAACACATACCCCCTTGAACTATTCCGATATCCCGAAACTATTCTGGTGCTGTCCAAACTTTTCTCCGGTGTTCCGTACCCGCTCAAAAGCGTCGATGAACCTTAAGTGTGTCACCCTACGGTTCGTGAATAAAATGGACATGATCAAGACACCTCTCTGATCAATAATCTTCAGCGGGATCTGGAGATCCATAATGACTCCCACTTACTCAACGATGAACTAGTGATCGTGTGAACCAAAAACAACATAACCAATTCCTTTTGTCTCGCGATATATTACTTATCCGGGATCCGATCATTGGTATCAACTATACCTAGTTCGATCCCGTTACCGACAAGTACTCTTTACTCGTTCCGTGATATGACATTCTTGTGACCTAGTCACGTGCTTGCAAGCGATGTCAATGTGATATCACCGAGAGGGCCCAGAGTATATCTATCCGTCATCTGGATGGACAAATCCCACTCTTGATGCATGAGCCTCAACTAATACTTTCATAGTACCCAAATCCATCTTTATAGTCACCGTGTTACGGAGTGACGTTTGATGTCATCAAAGTACTCTTTCAGAGTTAGTGATTGACATCATCTCATGGTCTAAGGAAAAGAGCTATTTTGTATATGTTCAAGATCTGACAACAAACTTTAATGACTTGATCGAATTTGCTATACCAACTTGGGTGTGTGTTCATCACATCATTCTTCTAATAATGTGACCCCGTTATTAACAACATCCAATGTTCATGATCAGGAAACCTTGATCATCAGTTAATCAACGAGCTAGTTTAAAAGAGAGGCTTTACTAGGAACCTTTTTGTTTATTAAACACACATGTATCAACGTTTCTGGTTAATACAATTTTAGCATGAGAAATAAACATCTATTATAAACATGGAATAAGATAATAAACAATTTATTATTGCCTCTCGGGCATATTCCCTTCAGGTACCACGCGAGACAGATCTAATAAACAACTTAATCCCTCTAATGGCAGCACCTAAGCATGGATTTTAGACATGAGTTCTCTCATCTAAACAGCACCAAAACACTACAAAAAAAATATCCGAAATACTTACCTCCACTTGGAGAACCACGAAAGCGATGAACCCCTCTCCCTCCTGGCCACGCTCTTCCTCCAAACCGTGGAAATCGCCGGAGCTCTCCGGTTGAACGGTTCCCAAACCGCGAAAGCAAGAAATGGGGAGGAAGGGGAAGGAAGGGCGGTGGCTTGGGGGGGAAAACTAGCTAGGGTTGGCTAGGGGAAAGGGGTGGAGGTGCATGGGCCAAGGGGGGTGGCCGGCCACAAAAGGGAAGGGGGCGCATGGGCCAAGGGGAGGGGGTGCATGGGCCAAGGGGAGGGGAGGGCTAGGGGGTTGGGCAGGAATTCTCCCCCACACATGGGCCAAAACCCCCCACTGAAGGCCCAAAACTCAAACCCCTAAGGCCCAAACTCTCCCGGAAAAGCCCAAACACCCAGAAAAACCGAAAACATGACCTAAACTCGTATCGTAGTGTCACATGAACTTTGACGTCAATCATTGTGATTGATTGTTGGAACAAGTTCCTGACATTCTAAAGAGGTTATCTACCAAGTTTCATGAACAGACACTAGGAGAGTGTGGAGGCGGCGGAGGAGACGTGGTCGGAGATGGCCGGAGAACAGAGGCGCAGCACAGACACTAGATTCGGTGGAAACTTAAGATCCATCTCAATTTTGTAGACTAAAATAAAGTAAATTAAGTTTATACTTTTATTTTAAAATATAAATAAAATAACTTACCTAAATATTTTTAATATACCCATAGTTCCCGCTCCATAAATCTGATAAAGCTAAGAATACCTAGCTCCATTAGATCCACAGTTTTAGTGGAGCTAGAGCTGTGCGAAACAAAACCTTTTAACTGAGAAGTGAGACGAGAGTTTCTATAGACAGGCACCAGTCTACGGGGAACATTCAGCCACTGCCGGAACATACCGAAAAGCGAAAGAAAATTATGTACTTCTATGTTTCTGCGTATTACACTAGATTAGACCCTTTGTTAAACATTTTAAAGATTTCAAAGAAACCTGGAAGTCTACTACAAGCTGTCTGTTACTTTGCAGTCCATTCTGTTAAAAGGGATTTTGATTTGGAAATGTTATACAGTGACAATATGTAGTGAATTAAGAATGGGTATAATCATCACCGTCGACGTCCATCGTTCTGAAAGTTTGATCAGCGGTAAAACTGTAAAAGCCTATCGACATACAAATAGTTTTGCATAAAATGGCTAACTCCATATGAATGTACACATTGTTATCACTTATCAAATACTCCCTCCAGTTTGATAATAGATGTCGTTTTGGACACAGTGATGGTCAAACTTCTAAAACTTTGACTATCGATATATTTTTAAATATTTAAATTGAATATATGAAAATTATATGTGTAGACTTGTCTCGAGAAGTACTTTCATAATATTATAATTTTATTGGGTTTTATAAATATATTATAATAAAAATTAGCGGTCAAAGTTGTATTTTGAAGACCGTGTCGATGTCCAAAACGACATCTATTATCAAACTGGAGGGAGTAACTAGTAACTGCTAAATCTGCATATGTCGGAAGGAAAAGTTTAGTAGTGACTCGAAGGTGTTATTTGAACAATAAAAGAAGTAAAAAAAGTACAATGGATAATCGTAAAGAAGAAGAAGAAATATTTGCATACCAATTGTATGACATAGCTAATGCATGACTCCCATATGTAAGAATGCGCTCCCTAGCACCAGCAACTGTTCCAGGGTACACACTGCACATTAAAGCCAAGAGCTTATGATCAGCTGTTATAGATATATTTCTTTCTTACCATAAAATCAACCAACCCAATTGCAGTATACTACTACAGAATGGTACAACACTATCGCTTCATCTAGGTCGATTCCTAACTTTTCAGGACAAAACCGATTGTGAAAGATGATTTGGCGAGAGTGTTAATAATTAGCGGGGAATCATCATAATCGGTTCCCACCTAAGAACCGATTGAGATGTGCCTAATACTACATCACAATCGACTCTAACCTAAGAACCGATTGGAATTGTATTGCTCATTTGTGTCAGTTAAGAGTAAAAACCGATTGGAGTTGTACTTTCTCATCTGTGTCTGTTGGGAGTAAAAACCGATTGGAATTGTCATTTCTCATCTATGTCGGTTCGAAGTAAAAATCGATTGTGAGGTTATTACATCTGTGTCGATTCTTTAACCTAAGTCTCACACTCACCTGGTACCATTCTAGCTCCCTCCACTCCGCCCCACGCCTTCAAGCTCACCCCCTCCACCCATTCCGCGAGCTCCCTTCCAAGCATCGAAGGTACAAACGAATCGAACGGGCTAGGGTTTGCACCTTCGGTGAAGGATGGATGTTCCATTTTCGCTGAAGTGGGAGGATGGTCGGGTGGTTTTTTCACTGTGGTGTGCGTGGTCCAGGCCCCTGCCTCGGTGTGGCAACACGACATGTACTCGGAGGTTGCAACAGGAGGCAGGGGGGAGAAGGGTCTCAGCTATTGGTGTTAGAGTTTCAACCACAAATACTGATTTTTCTGTTCTGAAGCTAGATACTAGATTAGGGATGGCAATCTTACCGGATTACTTATGTACCCATGGGTAAAAATCCTAATAGAGATGGGTAAGTTTCTCTTTTGTTACCTACGGGTAAGATGAGGTCCAAACTTTATCCGACAGGTAAATGGGTATGGGTATGGGGGAGCTCCACCCATACCCGTTCCACCTGAATACCCACCACCTTTTACTAACATGTGGGCCACGATAGATGTCTAGTTGGGCCCTTGATTCCCCAATTATGATACCTCATATTTTAGTAATTTGTGATTGGTGATGCTGTGATGGGCGATTTGTAATGTGTGTAATGATTAATGAATTGTTTATATTTTAATTATTGAACTTGAGCATGTGCAATGACTAATAAACTATTTTCATTTTAATTGTTAAACTTAAGCATATGTGTGTCATTTGACTGCATGAGTTATTTTAATTATTATCCCTATTGCATTAGAAATTTTGAATCATTGATAATCATTCTTCAATCCATTGAATGTAGTTGATTACCACAATTTCATCAAAAGGATTATATCAGTACCATTGCTCATTAGCTTGTAGTGCCCTTTGGTTGGAAGGATTATTGATGGTGGGGGGTAAACGGGTACCCGCGGGTGATGGGTATGGGCGAGATTCTTTACCTGCCAACCTTCATGGGTATACCTGTGGGGGAGATTTTGTCTGGTGGGCACGAGTATGGATGAGCACTGCCCATACCCGCTGCACCTGATTGCCATCCCTATACTAGATACATATTGATCGTGGTTGTATACACAAACCTTTTTCCATGTTGTCTGGCAGTATCTCAATATCACCTAGATAGTCTTGATCGTCAACAGTCAATGTAATTCTCTCTCAGCATCGAGCACCCTGAGTGATATAAGAAGAAAAATCAGTTCATACTTGACCTTGTCTGAATGAAGTGCAGAGTCACTGTGAAATGATCAATAATTTAAACACAAAGTGTTGTAGTATCATGTTTGGTGAATTTTCGAATTATGCAAATGTAAATTTCTTTATCAACGTACTTCTATCTGGTGTCATGTTTTGTTGCTTAAGCTACCACAGATCAAGAATTTTTATATTAGTGTGATTTTCATTATTTTACAGGAGGAATGAACATAAACATAAACAAATTTGAATGTAAAATCCTTCACTGTGATTCAAGCATTTCAGTGTTCAGTTTTATTATTAAAGCACTTAGAATAAAAAAAATGCAACTTCGTGATTTTGGAGGCAGATTTAATAGGCTGTAACTATAAACTATAACTTACGCATATGCCTCCCCTTTCAGGTCAATCAAAGAGGGATGAATAGCTGGCTTTGCAATAGGAACCACTCCAGGACCACATAAGTGCCTCCTCACACTCATCATTGCCTTGTAAGAAGGGTACATCACATTATGGACTTAAAAATGTTTTTATTTGAACATAATGAATCTCACATCATTTTTAAAGGAGTAAGTAATACTCTAATGACTTTACCATTTAATTACCTATACGTACTTAAATCGTATATAAACTTATTTTCTTGCACTATGTACCATTTAAAAAGCAACCATTGGGTTCTACTCTTAGTCGGTCTAGAAGAGAACAATGATCTACGCGATCAAGCATGTTTTGCAGAAGTAAGTACATTATTCTAACCTAACACATTATGTATTTAACTACGTTCATTTTTTACCTTAATGGCATCTCTCCAATGTATGTAGGGCTTTCTTATCTTATGTTGTTGAAGGAGGACGATACGATAACAAACGAGGTGACCAGCTGGAGTGGAAGCGCTTCAAGGTACAAGTGCATAGCATAGGGTTTTTTCTGACATCTATTCTTGGTCTCCTAATTTAATTTTCTTTATTCACAGTGTCATCAACAGGGGTGCGATGGCTTGTGCGTCTTCTACATCATGCATCACATGCTGATTCTGGTCGGCGACTCATACCTTTTGTCGGGGATTGACTATCTGGCAAAAGACCACGGTACCCCCGGGAGATCATGAGCCCGCCGACCATACGATGCCGACAGAGGATGCTCGAGAGTATGAAACGAGCATCATACCTCCCGAGCATACATGTCCGCCCCCTTACTCACGACCATTCCAAAAACGACCACGAGCAACCATGCTCGTAAACATCACGTCATACACAGGAACTTGGTCGGTAGACTCGGTCAATGCTACGAGGAAGGAAGGTGGCAACCAATCAGCCGAAGATCAAGGGAAATCATACCCGAAATTCAAATAACGCGTAGATCAAGGGCGGTAGATCGCGAGTATGACTGCGTGGCGTAATTCCAGGGGGTAGTTACCTTCTATGTATCTCAAGGTGTAGTATTTAAACCCCCCAAGGATCTATAACAAAAGAGGGACCCCCCAATAGAATACAATACACTGGAGTAGCGTTATTATCACGGCAGTGAGAGGCCCGAACCAGGATAAACACCGCGTCCCTCTTCTCCCGACCCGGCATCGCTCGAACGATCTCCTCAGTCCGTACGACGGGGCTCTGTTGATCCCCCATTCAACAAGTAAGCTCGACGGGAGCCCGTTCTCCAATCGTCGACAGCTGGCGCCGTCCGTGGGGATGACAGTTTGATTCCCGTACGGATCGACATCCTCGAGGATGCCGAACTCGGGGGGATACTAGGAATCTCTGCGCCTTCGACGATGTTGAAGACGACGACATGTACTACGCTGGCGACGGCGTGGCCAATGTGACCGATCCTATCGGTCACACCGAGTCCGGGAGCTCTTCCCCGGACCTTGGAATGTGAGGACAAGTCCTCCGTTCCCCAAACATTGCCCTCGGAGACCACGAGGATGGTTATGACGGACTCTACGATGGCCTAGATATACCAGACGATCTGGAGTTCGACCGAGAGACTGCGTCTCAGGGGGACACGATGATGTCTCCATCACGTTCATCCCACTCTCGTCACGTCAACATGGCTGGGAGCCGTGTTGAGCCCGAGGTTCGATCCTCGGACGCTGCTAAGCGCGACCATTACGAGGCGGCCAGACTCCACCTAGAGGCGTCTTTGGGAAAGACCCTTGCGAGCATACGCCGCCAAGCGAAAGAGAGGCGAGTGTCCGGAGAAAGAAACTCTCGCGAGTATCGAACCCCCGATCGCGTCCCGAGCCGCCGGCTTCGCCGCCGCTGTTCGCGAGCAGAACGGTTGCAGGACTTGGCGGCGGTCGTGCGCGACCTTCGCAGCTTCCCCGAACAAGTGGACCTAGAGGCCGTGGGCAAGGTCGTGGCCGAAGATCTGGAGAGGCTTGCCGCCGAGCTGAAAGTCTCGGATCCTCCTCACGACCAGGATGCCCGGAGTGTTTCCCTGGACCATCACAGACGCTCCCCCATGCGCTCGCACAGAGATGAATCTCGAAGCCATGCTCGGAGATCGCCCCAGGCCGCAAACCTGGTCTGGGAGAGGCCTCGAAATAGCTCCCGAGCAACCTCGGGACGACATACCTACAACCGTCCGGACTACGAGCGTTCCGAACGCTCCACGACCGAACGGTCATCAGCACGACCTCCGCGCGAAGTCTTCTCTCTGCTCGGCCCACGTGCGGGACGTTGGGCGGAAGACACACGTGGGGACCATTATGGTCGAGGTTCCCGCCGTGAAACCCCGAGCTTCGGCTGCCAAGCTTTCATGAGCTCTCTCCGGAGTGTCGCATGGCCAAACAGGTTCAAGCCCGGCCACATCGAGGGATTCAACGGGACTCAGAACCTGGACGAGTTCCTCTCGATATATACCACCGCCATCCTGGCCGCCGGAGGCGATGAAGGGGTAATGGCGAATTATCTGCCAACGGTCTTAGACAGAGCTGCTCGTACATGGCTCTTCAACCAAAAGGAGGGGTCCATACGATCCTGGGGTCAGCTCAGCGCCGCGCTCTGAGCAAATTTCCAGAGCTATTATATTCGCCCGGGAAAGGAGCGCGACCTATAGCGCTTAATACAGACGGATGAGGAAACTTTGCGACAGTTCGTCCAGAGATTCATCCAAGTCCGGAACTCGATCCCGAACATATCGGACGAAGCTGTCGTCCGGGCTTTCAAGTTCGGGGTACGAGATGTGCGCTTCATGTAGGATCTGGAGATCCATCCGGATCTAACAGCAAACGAGCTCTTCCGAATGGCCGACCGATACGCCAACGCAGATGAGGCTGTCCAATGGAAGAAAATGCTAGATGAGGGGAAGCTACCACCTCAGCCCGGGCTAGAAACCTCCGCTAGCAAAAAGGGCTTGAACTCAGTGGATAAGAAGATCAAGAAGAAGAAGAAAAAACAGCTCCGCCCGATCATGGTGGCATGATCGAGCGACAACGACCCGAAAAACCCAGCCACGAGGGTTTAATGCTCGGGAAGGGCGGCCACCTGAGCCCCGTGATCGAGGCGACCAAGTGGATCGGCAGGCGACCTCTCATCCGCTCCACCAGGCGCACGGGCATGACCTACGGAATTGTCGAACGTGGGCCTACCGCCTGGAACAGTTTTACAACGGCCGGGGTCCCATGCCATCGCTCCCAAAGCAGGGCGAGAATGGCAAAGGCAAACAACCCGTCGAAGAAAACGAAGAAGACATGGAATATCAAGAACCGCAGAACCACATTGCGGTTATCTTCGGGGGTTCCTCCGCCTACAAGTCTCGCCGGGATTTAAAGGACGCTGCGAGGGAAGTACACCCTGTCACCCAAGGTAAGCCTCCAATGCAGCAACTCAAATGGTCCGAGCTGTCTCTCACTTTCTCCAAGGACGACTGTCCCCTTGGAATGACCAAACCACAGAAGCTTCCGATGTTCGTGAGCCCCACCATCAGCAACACTGTCGTCGGTCGGGTCCTTATAGATTCCGGGAGCTCCTTGGACTTGATCTCAGCTAAGGTTTTGGATGAGATGCAGATTCCTCGCTCCAAGATCAAAAGCATAGTTGTACCCTTCTTCGGAATAGTCACGGGGACCTCGATCAAGCCTTTGGGCCAGGTCGTTCTGCCCGTGACCTTTGGCGGCCCGAGTAACTTCAGAACGAAGCTAATCACCTTCGAGGTGGTAGACTTTGAATCGGCCTACAACGCCATCCTCGGCAGACCGGCTTTGGCCAAGTTCATGGCCGCATCACATCACACATATCAGTGCCTGAAAGTTCCCGGGCCAAACGGGGTCATAACCGTGAAAGGGAACCACAAGTCCGCACTGAATTGCGATGAAAGGGCGTTGGATATGGTCGGCCAGTTACCCACTCGTGGCCCCGACCAAGAGCTGAAGCACTCCCGGCCTAAACTTGCCCTCCAACCTGGAGGAGAGACCAAGGCTGTTCCACTCAGCGAGTCGGAACCTGCCAAGGTCGTATATTTGGGATCTTCCTTAGATCCCAAATAGGAACTCGAGCTCATCACCTTCCTCCGAGCAAGCTCGGATGCGTTCGCCTGGGAACCATCCGACATGCCCGGGGTCCCTAGGGAGGTGGTCAAGTACAGGCTAGCAGTTCAGCCTGACAAAAAACCAGTGCGACAAAAACTTAGGTGCTTTTCCCTGAAAAAGCAGGCGATCATCCGGGAGGAACTCGACAAACTCCTAAAGGCTGGCTTCATTAGGGAAGTCGAACACTCCGAATGGCTGGCCAATCTGGTCTTGGTCAGAAAGAAAGGGGACAAGTGGCGCATGTGCGTCGACCACACGGGTCTAAACGCAGCATGCCCGAAGGACAACTACCCGCTGCCTCGCATAAACCAACTGGTCGACGCGATGGTGGGATCACAAACCATGACCTTCTTAGACGCTTATTCGGGCTATCATCAGATCAGCCTGTCGCGTGAAGACGAAGAAAAGACCTCCTTCATCACCGCATTCGGTACTTTCTGCTATACGACCATGTCTTTCGGTCTAAGGAATGTGGGAGCAACCTTTCAGCGCCTCATGCAGAAAACCTTCGCAGACCAAGTGGGTCGAAACTTGGAGGTCTATGTTGACGACATAGTGGTAAAAAGCAAGAGCCCCTCGGGTCACGTTGCTGACTTGGAAGAAACATTTTGTAACCTCAATAAGCATCAAATAAAGTTGAATCCAGAGAAATGCGTGTTCGGTGTGAGAGCCGGCAAGGTGCTCGGCTACATGGTCGGACCACAAGGCGTTGGGGTAAACCCAGAGAAAATCGAAGCCATTGAGAATATAAGGCCGCCCACATGCGTGAAGGAAGTGCAAGCTCTGACCGAGAGAATGGCTGCCTTAAGCCGATTCATTTCCCGGCTGGGGGAGCGAGGACTATCTTTCTTTAAAGCCCTCCGCAAACACGATGGCTTCACATGGACGGAGGAAGCTGATCACTCGTTCAAAGAGCTGAAGCAGTACATTTCCAAACCACCCGTCCTCGTCACACCTGCAACGGGGGAAGAATTGCTACTATACCTGGCGGCAACCCCGCAGGCGGTGAGCGCAGTGTTAGCGGTGGAGAGAGAGGGTTTCCAACGACCTATTTATTATGTCAGCGAAGTACTTCACGGACCGAAGGAGCGTTACCCCGAGATCCAGAAACTATTGTACTCATTGCTGATGGCTTCCAGGAAGCTGCGCCACTACTTTCAAGCGCACAAGATCGTGGTACCGACCACCTTCCCGCTCAGAGAAATCCTGAAAAACCAGGACGCCAGTGGTCGCATAGCAAAGTGGGCCATGGAGCTCGCTGAATTCGAGATAATATTTTCGTCCCGTACGGCGATCAAATCGCAAGTTCTGGCTGACTTCGTGGTGGAATGGTCGGCTCCAGCACCACCAGCCAGCGAGACCACCGGATCAAGGGAAAACCGTTGGACCCTGTATTTCGACGGATCCCGAGCATACGAGCGCTCGGGGGCTGGCGTCGTTTTGGTCTCCCCGGGTGGAGAACAAATCTAATACGCCATCTAATTACATTTCGCCGCGACCAACAACGCGGCGGAGTATGAAGGTCTCTTGGCCGGACTTCGAGCGTGTAAGTCGTTAGGAGTCCAACGGCTCACTGTGATGGACGATTCATAGTTGGTCGTGAACCAGGTCAACAAGGAGTATCAGTGTTCCGATACCTCAATGGCGCTTTACCTGGCCGAAGTAAGAAAGATGGAGAAATACTTGGGAATTTGGTAATCTACATCCCCAGGAAGGACAATTCCCTGGCCGACCAAATGTCTAAGGTCGGTTCCTCTCAAACTACCGCTCCGGCGGGGGTGCTCGTCGAGCACCTATACAAGCCCTCCATTCCCTCTGGAGAGGAGGCATCAGAGGCCGACGGTAGGGTCTCCTTCCTCGAGCAAAGTGCAAATTGGATGATACCATTCGTCCAATACCTTGCGGATGGGATATTGCCCGAGGAAGAAGCCGAGCGTTCCCGGCTAACAAGGCGATCTTCTCAGTACAAACTGATCGAAGGCGACCTATACCGAAAAGGCGCATTAGGAATCCTTTCCAAGTGCGTCTCTCAGGAGGAAGGCTAGTACCTTCTTCGTGACATCCATGAAGGAATGTGCGGAGCTCACTCGTCGTTCCGAACGCTTGTGAGCAAGGCCTTCCGATTAGGATACTACTGGCCTACGGCTTTGGCGGATGCACGGACGATCGTAACGACCTGCCGGGCATGCCAGTTTCATGCTCGCAAAGTCCGTCAACCGGCCTATGCCCTGCAAACCATACCACTCTCGTGGCCATTCTCGACTTGGGGGCTCGACGTCCTTGGACCTTTCCCCCGGAGTCAGAAAGGCTGCAAATACTTGCTCGTGGCCATCGACACTTTCACTAAGTGGATAGAGGCCGAGCCCGTTTCAACCATCTCGGCTCAGGCGGCCAAGAGGTTCCTCCGCAACAACATAGTAACTCGGTTCGGGATACCCAACCGTCTGATCACAGACAATGGGACCCAATTCACCAGTGAATTGTTCCAAAGTTACTGCGAGGAGGTCGGGACCAAGGTCTGCTTCGCCTCTATGGCACATCCACAGAGCAATGGAGCAGCCGAACGAGCAAATGGGCAGTTAGTTCAGGGCATAAAAAGAGGGTTTTCGAAAGCCTCAACCAACACAGACAGCAGTGGGTGGACGAGCTTCCCGCCGTTCTTTGGTCCGTCCGCACCACGACAAGTCGGGCCACAGGCGAAACGCCTTTCCAACTCGTCTATGGTGCGGAAGCCATTTTACCTGCCGAAATTGTGCTGGGTTCCCCAAGGGTGCAACTGATCGATTCCGTCGATCAGGAGGTCGAGCGCCTCATCGACCTAGACCTCGTCGAAGCAACACGCGAACGGGCGCTGCTTCGGTCTGCGGTTTACCTACAAGTACTTCGTAGGCACACGGCCAAGTCAGTCCGACCAAGGGCCCTGCAAGTTGGTGACATGGTCTTACGAAGAGTTCAAGACCTGTCAAAAGCCAATAAGCTGACCCCAAGGTGGGAGGGACCCTATACGGTCGTGTCCACAGCACGCCCGGGGGCTGTTCGCCTCGCGATGGAAGACGGTCGGGAGCTCGCCAGCACCTGGAACATCGACCAACTACGTAAATTCTACGTTTAGACGCATATCCCTATCTCACGACCTTTGCATTTCTCCCGATAAGTCATTTTCCTTCCTACTTCTAACTTTGTCCTTGCTTTATCAAACGAGCATCGTCGACTACCACCACTGCGGGCGAGCTTAACCAACGAATATGTACACACCATTCCTTTTGGGCACCGGCCAGAAGCTCGCCCATCCGATCACTTTCCACAGTACCTCTTCGTTGTATGTGTGGTCGGCCGCGAGCATTCCCTAAAGCCCGGTTCAGCACCTACTCGGGTATGGTGACCCTACGTATTGTCGGCCTAAGCCACTTTGCTCTCTGGCGTAACAATGCTCGCGCGCATCTCTTCCTCGACTCAAGCAACCTTTTAGATCGTTCAAAAACACGTTACGCTCAAAGATTCCCTCAGCTCTCCCATGAACAAACTCGTGCTCGCAACATTAGGGGCACGACCTTTATCCATGGCGGGGGCTCCGTGCGATAGGGACGTTCCATCCTTTTCTCCGAGTTTTTTTTAACTAGGGATTCTTTGCTCGTACTATCTTTTACCTGGTTGCTCGTGGTCGTATTGTATGCATACTGTCTTGGACTTAATCTTTTCTCTACAGGACCGATTTCGAGCAAGCACGCATTGAAAGCAAAGTCGGGAAAAACAGGCAAGGTCCTAAACATTTGTAATCTTGCTCATTAAACCGAAAGATTATTTTTTACAGGTTTGGCGCGAGCTAAGAAAAAAGAAGAAGAAAAGCTAAGTCCTACGTTCGGCCTGGAGGGCGTAAGCTCCTCCTTAAGGAGTCGACCTCTGCCTCCGAGTCCAGACCTTCCGCCGGGCAGCGCAACCTTCGCCGCGCTTTCCCGAAGATGTTGCGCCTCCTTGAGCTGGGTCTCCTCGCTCCCAAGCTCATTTGGAGTTCACTGGCCTTGGTCGGGGACCTCCTGCCGTAGCTTCACCAGCTCCTCCTCAAGCTCGGCGCACTTTCGCTCTGAAGTACTCTTCGCCGTCTTGCTCTGGAAGAGCTGGTCTCGAAGCCCGACAATGAGGCTCTTCGCCGACTCCAGTTCCTTCAGGTCGGCCTCACGCACCTCGGAGACCCGACGCTCGAGATCAGCGATCTTGGCGTCTTGCTCGCGGTGGTACGCCCAGTACTCCTCTGCTGGAACTAAGGAGGCGTCGATGTCCTCCTTGGCCTTCGCAGCGAACTTCAGGCGAAAAAGGAAAGAAAAAGAGTCAAAGGAGCATCAAGAAGATTGTTCGACATGAGAAAGAAAGAAGCGGCGCACTTACCAGAAGAGCCCGGCCGACCAACTTATCTTGGAGCCGCTGGCGGTCGGTTGCGCCAGCTTGGAAAAAGGGATTGACCCACGCAGGATCGTCCTGATCCCGAGCTGGCACGTCAAGATCCTGCCCCTCCTGGGCACCCAGTGCCCCCAGGAGGGCAACGGCATTTTCCCCCTCGACCAACCTCAGGTCGCCCTGAGGCTGATCTTCCTCGACGGGCGGCTCGCGGCCACCATCCTCTTGCTCGGCCGTTGCGCTCGGGGGCTGGACGCCAGCTACGAGCGCACCCGCACCTTGCTCCGTGGCCGGAGAGGATCGGTCGACAATGACCGTCTCCTCTCCTTGCTCCGCAGCCGGAGACGATTGGTCGATGGTGACCGTCTCCTCTCCTTGCTCCGCGGCCGGGGACGATTGGTCGACAACGACCATCTCCTCTCCCTGCTCCGCGGCCGAAGGTAGCTGGTCGACGATGACCACCTCCTCTCCTTGATGCTCGGCCGAGCAGGTGGTCGGCAGCGACCACCTCCGCCCCTTGGTCCATGGTGGAGGCGGTGGCCCGTGGCCAACTCCTCCTCTCTTTGACTCGCGGCCGAGGGCTGTTGGTCGAGAGCGATCGACCCCTGACCCTCGGAGCCCATCGTTTGGGCCTCGCTTGCGCTTGCCCCTTCACAAGGGACCAAGGCCAAGGTTCCTTGGTCCTCGGCCCCTTGCGGGTCTTGCTCCCCCGCGGCCGGAGTCGGTTCCACGTCCGCCGGGGGAAGCTCGGGTCCCTCTGAGGGCACGGCCAGCACCGACTCCTCCTCGACCTCGGCCATCACTTGGTCGAAGACGCGGTCGAGCTCAGCGTCAACTGCAGAGTCGAGAATTTCCTCAGCCATCTGACGGAAGTCCAAGGACAACATCCGAGCTATCACGCCCATGCCGAGCGGAGTGGGGTTAGCCCGGAAAAAGATCGCGAAACAAGAACAAAGAAATTCAACAAAGGAACCAAACAAGGCTTACCTTCCGCCCGGCGAGCAGCGCCCTCCTCCTCGGTTTCCTCGCTTTGGGTCGCGAGCGTCCTGCCCGCGGCGGCCTCGTAGGCCTCAGCGACGGCCACGACGCGCCCTTCTGCAGCGTCGCTAGCTCGCGCCATCGCCGGGTCGACGTCATCCATGTCGATCCCTTCCAGCGCCGAGGCCGATCAGGAAGACGACCTCCTGCTCCTTCTAACCAGAGCATAGGCGTCTTCCTCCTCTTCCTCCTCCTCAGGGTCCTCGACCACCTGAGCGAGCTGGTCCTGGAGGGCCTTGATCTTCCTCTCCAGCTGCTCCTTGCTCGGGGGGGACCTGGCCTCCTCCTCGGCCTTCCTCGCATGCTCGGCAAGCTGTTCCAATCGGCCCATCAGCTCCGGCTTCTTCCGTTTGAAGTCAACGTACCAGGTGTGAAGCTCTCTTACCTCCATCCGGTCGGCGTACTCGAGATGCGGCGCGGAGGGAGCCCTGGTCGAAGCCCGGTGCTTCGACCGCTTGGTGCGAGGAGGCGAGGCGGATGCTTGGCGGCCTCGACCCGTCGACCTCTTGCGGGAACCCCTGGCTGGGGTGCCGGCTTGCGGCAGTGACGCGGCGCTCGACACGGCAAGCTCGAGGGCGACCTTCTCCTGCAAACAGAAACAGGGAGAAATGAGCTCGGAAAACACGCCCTCGGGCGGGAGCAAACAGAAGTACTTACCGCGTCGCTGCGGTCAAAAATGTTCTTGGGGATCAGACGAATGGGCGTCAGCTACTTCTCCTTCGGGGCGCCGAACATCTCAGCGACCCTCTCATCAACCCAGTCCATCCTCGGAGCTGCAACACGACCAAGGGTTAAAAGAAAAAGTAGCGCTAATCACCAGGAAGCAACAGTGCTCGAAAAAGATGTCAAAGAACATACCTGCGTTGTCCTCACGGGTGAGGTCATGCCACCCGGTCACCTCGAAGAAAGGGTGCTCACGGCGCCTTAGGGGGACACCCGGTTGAAGGAAAAATCCCGGGCAATGTCCCGACCAGTGAGCCCCATTTGGGCGAGCTCGCTGATCGTCCTGAGCACCCGCTCCTCCTCAGGTACCGCAGTGGCGCGCGACTTCGATTGGCGGGGCGGCCTCCCCAGTATAGACCAACTGGGATCCCTCCGCCTTCTTCTGGTAGAACCAAAGGTCAGCCCAACCCGACACCGATTCCTTCAAAGCAACGAGAGGGTACTCGTATGGTCGGTTGGGCCGAAGGCGAAGGTAAACGCAGCCGACGGGACCATCCCGGCCAGTGCGGAAAGGAGAGTAGAAGTGGAAGAAAAGACTGGCGGTGGGGATCACACCCACGAATGCCTCGCAAAGGTGGGAGAAGATCGCGAGGACGAGAATGGAGTTAGGGTGGAGATGGGAGATCTCGCACCCGCAAAAGGCGAGTACGGAGACAAGAAACTCGCTCTCGGGCAAGCGAAGCCCGTTAACGGCGTACAGCTCGTAGGAGACGATCTCTGCCTCCCGCGGTGCCGGCACCGCGTCGCCCCCAGGCACTCGACCCGAGCTTGGGTCGACGTACCCCTCGTCGGTGAGCACCTGGAGCCTCCTCCGGGTCATCTGGCTAATCCCGAAGCGTGCCATGGCCGAAGGGAGAAGGGAGAAGGGAGAAGGTTCTTGGGCTCTAACGCTCTGGGAAAATTCTGGCCGAGGACGAGCAAGAGCGCAATAGCCCCATCCTTTCCCAGCGAGCGGAGTCAAAAAGGCTGTGCAGCGGCAGGTTAAAAGCCACCGCCTATCGCATAGCGACACATCGATCTGGCAGAAACCGCCTTGATAAGCGCACTTTCCAAGAAAGCGCTACCGATTCTGAGGAGGCTTCTCGGAGAAGGAACCGAAAAAAACAACCAAAACGTCGCGCCCCTACACAATAGACGCGCGGCGGGCGAGAAGGTCGCCTCCCGACGTAAAATGGTCGTAGGCCACGACCAAAGGAAATTCAATCCCCCCTTCAGGTCTTCTTAGGCTCAAGGGGAATCCTGATGGTTCCCCACTTGAACCTCGGGGGCTAGCTGTCGGGGATTGACTATCTGGCAAAAGACCACTGTACCCCCGGGAGATCATGAGCCCGCCGACCATACGATGCCGATAGAGGATGCTCGGGAGTACGAAACGAGCATCATACCTCCCGAGCATACATGTCCGCCCCCTTACTCACGACCATTCCAAAAACGACCACGAGCAACCATGCTCGTAAAGATCACGTCATACTCAGGAACTTGGTTGGTAGACTCGGTCAATGCTACGAGGAAGGAAGGTGGCAACCAATCAGCCGAAGATCAAGGGAAATCATACCCAAAATTCAAATAACGCGCAGATCAAGGGCGGTAGATCGCGAGTATGACTGCGTGGCATAATTCCAGGGGGTAGTTACCTTCTATGTATCTCAAGGTGTAGTATTTAAACGCCCCGAGGATCTGTAACAAAAGAGGGACCCCCCAATAGAATACAATACACTGGAGTAGGGTTATTATCTCGGCAGTGAGAGGCCTGAACCAGGATAAACACCGCGTCCCTCTTCTCCCGACCCGGCATCGCTCGAACGATCTCCTCGGTCCGTACGACGGGGCTCTGTTGATCCCCCATTCAACAAGTAAGCTCGACGGGAGCCCTTTCTCCAATCGTCGACACCTTTTTTCTAAGATATATGTACATGCATAATACACTCAGTCTTTTACGTACTTATTTTAAAACTTAAATTAGTGCACTACTTTTTATTTTGTAAAAACTCAATATCCACCTGAAGAGCCTAGACAACAATGATCTCAACAAAATACGAGACCACATATGCTAGTGGTACTGGGCAGAAGTTATAGCGGAAGACGGTAGGTTTAGAGACCCGATAGGCTCCAACTAATCCATATGTTGTAAATAATATTATATCATATGAATGTGATGTGTATTGTGAATGTGATATGTACTGTGAATGTGATATGATGTGAATGTTATGTGCTATGTAAATAATATTATGTATTAGGAATATTATGTGATATTGTGTTAGATATTGTGAATGTGATATGTGTACTGTAATATGGGGTTTTCAGACGATGTATGTTGAACATCAAGATTGAGCCCTATCATCACAATCGGTTCTTATATAGAACCGATTGTGATATGTAACATCATCACAATCGATTGTGATGATAGTGCTCCTCACAATCGGTTCTAGCTTAGAACTGATTGTGATATGCATCGTAATCACAATCAGTTATGATCTAAAACCGATTGTGATATGCGTCGTAATCATAATCGGTTCTGATCTAAAACCAATTGTGATGACCATTTATTACGATTGGGTGAAAACTCATAGTGACGGCGCCTCGTCATCACTGTTTAATGACTTTGTATCGCCACCAAAACCGATTGTGATGACAAAAAAGAACCAATTATGATGTGCATTCCTGTAGTAATGGTAGTAGTGCCAATAGACACTGTAGAGTACTTAAACATTGCCTTTGGTTCAAAAAACATGTCGCTTTTGACTTTCTATGGCCTTTATCATTATATATTTTTAAGTAAATACATCAAAATTGAAGTTTGAAGATGTACCAAAGAAACAATTATTTCATACCAGAGGTAGCAGCAATATGTTTCAGACTATGATTACATATTGATTGATAAAGATACTTACACAAGGCATCCACAATTCACTACTACAGGAATATACATCACAATCAGATCTTTTTAGTCATCATAGTCGGTTTTGATGGTGATACAAAATCTTTAAATAAAGATGAGGGGGCTCTATCACAGTTGATTTTCGCGTGATAGTGATAATATATTCATCACAATCGGTTCTCTCTCAGAACTGATTGTGATGGCCATATTATCACTATACACCATCCAAAAACAACCCCAGATTCATAGTACATAGCATTCATAATATGACATTCACAGTACACATACATTCACAATATCTAACACAATACCACATAACATTCAAAATACATAGTATTGTTTACATAACACATAACATTCACAATACAAGTATATCACGTTCACATGATATAAATTGATTTTTGAGAGCATTGAGAACAGAATCAAGAAAAATGGTGTACTAAAACCTTGTGGATAATTTTACTTTCCTTACAACAAGATCAATTTCACTAAAATCCATTGGATAGATTGCAAGTTATGGCCTTTAGAAGTCTAGTGTTCCACATATAATCACCAATTGGGTGTTGTGGTAGTTTTGGATGCTTCAGATTTTGAAGATGATCGAATTAGGTTTGTACAATGACTAAATATTTATTGTTGATTTAATTATATTTTCCTAGAAGTGCTTAAACACTTAATTTGGTTGGATAGATTAAAATATATGTGATTTGCATGCTCGCTGTCTAGCGAACCATCATGATTGAGTCGTATTACAGTAATTTATAGAATAGATATGGTAGAGTGATGAATTAGGGTTTATTATTCTTATAAATAATGTATGTAATTGTTAAGCTTTCTATATAGTTTAAGAATAGTAAATTTGGTTAAATGGTGTAAAAATTATGGCATCGAAAAGGCTATTGTCCAGAATTTAGTCACTACTAGTCGTAATTGTGTTAATATGCTTATTTTTTACTATAGATGGCTGAATTAAACTATGGCTATAACTAGGGAAAGATAGTTATTTTTTTTGTAATTCTCAAGAATGGCACGGTTTGTTACTTTTGGAGTTGTATAAAAATATATATGAAATTGATAAGTCTATTGTTTTGTATCTTAACAGAACAATTTTTGAGGTTGAAAATGAGGGTCTAAATGAATTAATCAGAACCTTTGGCTAACAAGAGAGTTGTAGGAAATTTTGTGCACCTTCCAAAATTTACATGGTTTGTTATTGTTGGCCTCCTGCACAAAGAGTTCTGCTCCTTCAACCATTAGGACAGTGAAGGGGAGTTGTCCAGCATAGGGAATGTTAGTGTAACACCCCAAAATTTTGCTTTTCTTAAATTCAAGTGTGATTTGACACTTTGGTGAATTTTTGGAATTTTCTGGAATTTATTTGGATTTATTTGGAATTTATTTGAATTTATTCCCTTTTGAATTAATTAAAGAATTTAACTTTGCAAATAAAATTTTGTTGGAAATATTTTATTTGAGTCCAAAATGTTCCAAAATATTGCCTAGAATTTTTCTGGAATTTTTCTGAGTGTTTTGCTATTTTTAATGAATTAAATGAATTTTTGGGAATTAATTGGATTATTTAATCGCTGAAAATCGAGTTGGTTTTACTGTTCCACCGACCGAGCCCGAGTCTGACTTGAGTCCGAGTCCGACTCGAACCCAACCTAACCCTAACCCTCTCGACCGTCCGATCAAGATCGAACGGCCGAGATTGAGCCACGTCGCCCGAACCCAAGCTCGACCGAGCCAGCCAAGTCGCCCGAGCCGGACCCGAGCCCAAACCCCCGCACCGTTGGATCTTGATCCAACGGCTCGTGTTGAGCCACGTCACCCCTCTCCGAGTCCTCGTCGGACTCTGCCGCTGCCCGCGTGTGGGCCTCGGTCTCCGCGCTTTTCACGGAAGCCGAGGCCCCTATTTAAAGCGCCGCCGCCGCCGCCACCGGGAAGCCGACTTCCGTGCGCACCCGTAGCCCTAGCCCACATCGCCTGAGCCGACGCCGTTTGCCCGCGCAAGCTCGCCGTAGTTGCGCTAGGTCTCCGCCGCGGTTTTTCGTCATTTCCGCCGCCGTTGAGCTCAGATCCGGAACCGCAAGGACCAGCCGCGTCGGAGGGGACCTTCCACTTCGCCGGAATCACGCCCAAACGCCGTCGGGCGTGTCGCCGTCCCCGTCTCCGGCGAAGCAGCTCCGCCGCAAGCCATCGCCGGACCCCGAACTCCCTCAACCGTTCGATCCAGATCCAAGGGCCCAGATTGCGCCACGTCACCCACGGTGAGATCCCACGTGCTAAACCCCAGATCTATTTCCAACCGTTGGATTTAGATCCAACGGTTTAGATTGTGCCACGTAGCCTTAACGGCACCGTACTAGATCCAATCTCAGCCGTTAGATCAAACGGCCAGCGTTAACCCACGTGATAGCGTTAGATTAGATCTTGACCGTCCGATCAAGATCGAATGGTCCTTATCAGCCGAGTAGTTTCCTAACGCGTGAATTCCAGATCTGATCTGGGCCGTTGATTTTCAAATCAACGGCCGAGATCAAGCCACGTGGGCGAAAAGTCGACCGCCATGATGGCCGGCGGCCGCCTTGGCCACCGACGTCACATGTGGGGCCCGCGTGTCAGCGGCCCAACCAACCACACCATGACGTCACCGCTGACGTCACGGTGGGACCCGCATGTCAGCCGTCCCTCAGCCGTGCGTGATGACGTCACTGTTGACGTCATCCGAGGGGCCCACCTGTTAGTGGGACACGTGCGTCGTGGACTGGGTCCACGGTGGACCAAGCCAAACCATGCGCCGGGTCCATGGACCCGAGGCGACGTGGCGGCCTCTGATTGGTCCACGTGTCATGCTGACACAATAAATTAATTTCCGAAAAAGAAAATGATTTATTAATTCGAATTATTGATTTCAAAAATGGATTCAAACTTCAAACGCTTATAACTTTTGCGTTTCAACTTCGATTTGAGTGATTAAAATTTCTAAATTTTCATAAAAATGAGACCTACTCAAATATGAATTTTAATTAATTTTTGTTTATGAATATTTCTCTGTTTTTATTTAATTAATGCTTTCTTTAAACTTTAAATGATTATAACTTTTGCATTTAAACTCCGAATTTGACGATTCCAGTTTCTAAAAATTCATAAAATTATGCTCTCTCTGTTTGTGAACTTTATTTGAGGTTTTGGATACTTTTTGTGTACTGTTTATTTATTTATTGCAATTTGCACGCTTTACGAGTAGACGTTGAAGTGCCCAAAGGCTTCGAAGGTGAAGTGTTGACCTAGGAGCCAGCTCAGGACCAAGAACAAGTACTCTTTGAAGGCAAGTTGTGCTTTGACCATGTTGATCCCATTTTCAAATTATTTTGGTTTAAATTATTGCATGTTAGCTTAATTAGAAAATGCTTTATTTAATTACGGGAAATTAGATAATTGCCAAATTGATGTATAACACCTTGGTTAATTAAATATGTGCCATGACCCCTTGTCACCCTAGTTGAGGTTTAAATAGTTGGACATTATTAAATTGCCAACGTGGGAATTTAGATCGTTGTAGTATATTGATTAGACCTGCTACGTGCTTATGACATGATTTTGGACAGACAAATGTTAATATTGACTTAATGATATATGGAACCTGTTTTGGAAAGGTAGTATGTGTTGTGATGTTGATGGCACGTGGTGCATGGTAATCAACTGGGGGTTTGATAAATAGTTTTCGACCGGGGCATGTGGCAAGAATGAATGGGTGGGCCAGTTGTGGCACCGGGAACGTTGTTTTGGTTCTTCGGGTAGTCTTGCCCTGGCCACCCTAAGGACTTAACCTTGCAAGCCTTTGAACTGAGTCAAACGTGCAACCACATGTCTGTAATGGGACGGACCTAGTTGATTAAGTTGCTAATAACGTACCTGTGGGACCTCAGGATGTCAACTACACCCTTTGTGTAGTTATGCGGGAGGCGTGCAGCTGCGGCCAGTACCCATCTAACGGTGGATTGACCTAAACTTCGCCTTCGCTAAGGGAAGGGTTAGTGTGCAAACAGGAGAGGACCACTTGTGCTGTTAGAAGTTTCCGAAGACTTTGTTCTGAGACACTCGCCTTTGTGGTGTTTGGCTGTATCTTGTGGGTAAAGTGCATAACCTCTGCAGAGCGTAAAATCTATTCGAATAGCCGTGTCCGCGGTATTGGACATCGCTCGGGAATTACAGTAAAGGGTTAGATTGTCTTGAAAATAACTTGGACTTGAAAGGTTTGGTCTGGTTTAATAATGATGTTGATGGAAATGTGGATTAGGATTGGAAAAGGTGTTTATTTAAATTCTGGAAAGATTATTGATCTTATACTTGTATTCACTACTTTCGAATCTACTTATGCTACTTGTCAAATGCTGTTTTACTGCAATTATACCCTGAGCTACCCCCTTGTACTAAGCCATGCATGTAGTATATTAGCTGCATTCTGTGCATGACTTGCTGAGTACCAAGTACTCACCCTTGCCACAATACAACACCAGTTGAAGGAGAATCTACACCAGCTTTGGAGGAGGAGCTCCAAGAGGAACCATGTAACTAGGGAGCGAGCCCAGTAAGTTGCCTGTGGTATACTGGATGGCGCCACGAAGTTATCTTATTTTCCGTTGCAGTTGTTTCTCTTTTATTGAGTTTTCTCCCTGCGTGGCATATATTTGTAACTTGACCCTAAGGTCGAGCAACTAGCTTGGTTAACTATTTAAGGTACCTTATTATTTTGTTGAGTATGATTGTGATATTTACCAATGTTAAGACTGTGTGCACTAGCGCGTTCCTGGACTAGTGCTGAATACACAGAGAGTCCGGATTTGCAAATTCGGGTCCCGACAGTTAGGTTCGGGATTATGCATAGGAGAAGAATTATTATGTTTGATGTTATGTTCTATTGTGGCATATTGTTGAGTTGAGGTTATCTACTGTAGGAGGTGTAACTTCGGGTTGGCCATCAACCACATATCACTCTGTCTCATGTGGATAAAACGACAAGTGCATAGTAGAATGGTAACCGAGTTAGTTGCCTTTCTTGTTTTATGTTTGTAATTTACTTACTAAGATGATTTGTATGATTACTCTTTCTTACTATAGTGCCATTACAGTGATGAATTAAATAACGATGTGATATATTAAGTGTTAACAAGCCATTGCATTTGCGTAATAAGCATTCATGATGGGAAGAGGATGTATGGGTCTCTATGACCTATTTTGTGTGGGTATGAAAGACCTACTTTGGTAGATACTTCCAAGGGATGGAGGGGTTGAGAGGGTGCAATATCAATGGGTGTGCACTCAACTATACCGGTATAAGCTATGTGATGTGCATGAGAGTACGTGGCGTAGACTACATTTGCGTTGCTAAAAGCAAAATATGTTAGTGAGATAAATATGATCAATTATTATGTTATTGTTTTATTTTGTACTTGCTGAGTTGTGGAGTCACTATTGCTTATTTATTGTTTTAGGTGACTAATGAAGATGACATGCATAGGATGAGAGTAGCACACACTGCTACAGAAAAGCATATATTAGACCCCTCATCACAGATTGTTTTCAAAAACCGTTTGTATTAAATATAATCACGGATGGTTTTATAAGAACCATCAGTGATATGTCTATACCACAGACGATTTTAACCAAAAACCATCTGTGATATGTTCATATGTCATCATAGACAATTTTCAGCCAAAATTGTCTGTGATGTGCATTTATATCACAGACGGGTTTAGCTAAAAACTGTATGTGATGACCTCTGTACACATCATAAACGGTTTTTAGTTAAAACCATCTGTCATATAAATGCCCATCATAAACAATTTTAGTAAAAAAAATCATCTATGATGTTCTCAATACACATCAAAGACGGTTCAAATATAGAACTATCTTGTGATCTCTTCGGTATATATAGGTCATGTTTAGCGAGCTTCAGATCCTAATTCTATCTTAGATCTAAAACTTGTAATTTAAAATAAAATGAATTAAGTTTATCTTAGATCCTAATTCTATGCTTTTCCTTTTAGTACAAGTTGCACAAATCTTGAAGTAAGCGAAGGGATAAGTAATCACCATCTACTCTTTATTCATGCTTTAATAGTTGTGCAACTTTTAAAAAAAAAGCATAGAGACACCTCTCACATGATAATCCATCTAAACACTTAATGTACCTTAGCTTCAGTCTTACGAACCTAATCTAAACAATTTTAATATACCATAGCTCCAGTTTTACGAATCCGATGAAGTTAGCTTCATCCACGAATCACCGAATTTTTTTTTAAATAATACTTTTTTTAAATCAAATTGCGTTTTTAATATACGAAATAAAAAATTTGCAAAAATAATATGCCGTCGCCAAACGGTATGGCGAACACCCTATTTTTGCCGTACCGTGTGGCAAATACCCTATTTTCGCCACACGGTTCGGCGAAAATAGGCTAATTGCGCTATTAATTGTTCAGAACCATGGGTTAGGGTATTTTCGCCGTACGTTGTGGCGAAAATAGGGTATTCGCCACACCGTTCGGCGAAAATAGGTAGTCGCCATGCTATACGGCGAAAATATATAGTTCGCCAATCCGTATGGCGAAAATAGGTAGTCGCCAAGCCGTATGGCGAAAATATACAAAATATGGAATAAAATAATTATACCATATGCATATAGTGTTGGATGTTCCATTTATGCAAAAATATGTAGGTATCGTACCATATTATGGGAAAATTTTTCATCTACGCCTTTGTTCACTAAAAAAATATACCGCCACAATAACCCTAAGTACTATTGTCAACCATAACTTTTAAGCCTTTTCGGCAGCCTGTCAAATGGCTCGTTCGAATGTATTTTTCGGCACGAATACCGCAGATTTGCTCTTTGATATATGGAGTACCATATTATGGGAAAATTTTTCATCTACGCCTTTGTTCACTAAAAAAATATACCGCCACAATAACCCTAAGTACTATTGTCAACCATAACTTTTAAGCCTTTTAGTGACTGTCAAATGGCTCGTTCGAATGTATTTTTCTAAGACGAATACCGCAGATTTGCTCTTTGATATATGGAGTACCATATTATGCGAAAATTTTTCATCTACGCCTTTGTTCACTACAAAAATATACCGCCACAATAACCCTAAGTACTATTGTCAACAATAACTTTTAAGCCTTTTCGGCAGCCTGTCAAATGGCTCGTTCGAATGTATTTTTCGGCACGAATACCGTAGATTTGCTCTTTGATATATGGAGTACCATATTATGCGAAAATTTTTCATCTACGCCTTTGTTCACTACAAAAATATACCGCCACAATAACCCTAAGTACTATTGTCAACAATAACTTTTAAGTCTTTTCTAAATTGTCAAATGGCTCGTTCGAATGTATTTTTCTAAGACGAATACCGGAGATTTGCTCTTTGATATATGGAGTACCATATTATGGGAAAATTTTTCATCTACGCCTTTGTTCACTACAAAAATATACCGCCACAATAACCCTAAGTACTATTGTCAACAATAACTTTTAAGCCTTTTAGTGACTGTCAAATGGCTCGTTCGAATGTATTTTTCGGCACGAATACCGCAGATTTGCTCTTTGATATATGGAGTACCATATTATGGGAAAAATTTTCATCTACGCCTTTGTTCACTACAAAAATATACCGCCACAATAACCCTAAGTACTATTGTCAACAATAACTTTTAAGCCTTTTCGGCAGCCTGTCAAATGTCTCGTTTGAATGTATTTTTCGGCACGAATACCGCAGATTTGCTCTTTGATATATGGAGTACCATATTATGGGAAAAATTTTCATCTACGCCGTTGTTTACGCTGATAGAATTAAATGGTAAGACATAATATGAGAAAGGACAATAACAAAAGCATGTAGATGCAAACAAGAATCTTAGTACGCAAACTCAACCTTAGTACTACAGATACAACGGATATTAAAAGTGTGGCATTGCTAGGAGAAGTGCCAATAACACTGATTGTAATGGTGGAACAAGTGATCGTTCCGCCTATGTTCGAAGAGTGGGAATGATGCCATACATTTTCTACATATTACATCACCTGTCAATCTCTCTTATGAAAGAGCTCCATGGCCGTGCGCAGTGCTCCCAGCTGTCGCCGAATGGGTAGCCTATGCCATACGTCTCTGGGGTGTAAGAAGTAACTTGTTTGTGTGCATTCTGTGGAGTCCTGCCCTCCCATATGGGCATGCCTTCCCAATTTCCGGCGCCCCCTATGTTAATACCACCGGGGTTGCCGGATGGCCTTTGTAATTGTAACACCCCCAAATTTTGCTTTTTCTTAAATCTATGTGTGATTTGGCACTTTGATGAATTTTTGGAATTTTCTGGAATTTATTTGGATTTATTTGGAATTTATTTGAATTTATTCCATTTTGAAATAATTAAAGAATTAAACTTTGCAAATAAAATTTTGTTGGAAATATTTTATTTGAGTCCAAAATGATCCAAAATATTTTCCAGAATTTTTCTGGAATTTTTCTGAGTCTTTTACTATTTTTAATGAATTAAATGAATTACTGGGAATTATGTTAAATATTAAATCGCTGGAAATTCAATTAGGGTTAGTACTATTCCTCCGACTCGAACCAGACCCGAGTCTGACCCGAGTCGGACCCGCGCCACGCGACTTGGTTCAACCGCGTCCCCGAACCCAAACCCTAACCCTAATTGCGCACCGTCCGATCCCGATCGAACGAATGCCGTTCGACCGCGTCGCGCACGTGCTTGGGCCGTTGGATCCTGCCACGTGTGCGGTCGCGCTATCGTCTCCCCCGACGAGTCCGAGCCGGACTCCTCCGCCGTGGGCCGCGTCTGCTAGGGTTTCCGCGATTCGCCGCAGGCCGGGGCAATAAATACCCCACGTGATCGCCGGTCTGGCTGAGCACGCACGTCTAGGTCCCAAGCCCTGCGCCGCCACCCATAGCGCGCAATCGCCGGCCGACGCTTAAGAACCACCGCCGAGGGGTTGCGTTATTCCGTCGTCGCCGAGGACTCTCCGCCGCCGTGAGACCCGGATCCAAACTCCTCGCACCGAGCCGTCAGGAAGTGCACTCACATCGCCGAGCGTGCTCCAAACGCCGCTTCATAGGTCGTCATCCCCAACCCGGCAGCCTGCACCACCGACCTCCATCGCCGGACTCGCGAGCTCCACGGACCGCTCGATCCCCATCCGACGATCACGGTGAGTCCACGCTTCCTTGAAACTTTAGAAAACCAGATTGGATCCGGACCGTTAGATCAAGATCCAACGGTCGTATGTAGCCACGTAAGCCGCCGCACTAAGCGCCGGATAAGGTTCAACCGCTCGATCAAGATCGAGCGGCGTAGGTAGCGCCACACGCCATCCGGCCGGATCGTGCCACGCCACCCACGGTGAGGCAAAAATCCGATCCAATCTGGGCCGCTCGACCGAATCGAACGGCTCGGATCGTGCCACGTAGCCTAAGCGCGCCCGTGCCGTCTGCGAGCGCCGCGTGGGCCGCCGACATGCGGGCCCGCATGTCGGGCCGCACCAAGCCGTGCGCCAGTCCACCGTGGACCCGTGCCGCCCGTGGACCCAGTCCATGGACCGGACACGTGGCAGCACCTGAGTAGTGCCACGTGTCATGTTGACGTCAGCATGACATCATCACGGGAGCCGTTCGGTGATGACGCCACCGACCAATCCAAAGGTCGACACGTGTCCAGGCTGACGCAATAATTAATTTCCGAAAAAGAAAATGATTTATTAATTCGAAATAATGATTTCAGATTTTGTTTCAAACTTCAAACGCTTATAACTTTTGCGTTTCAACTCCGATTTGAGTGATTCAAATTTCTAAATTTGTATAAAATTGAGACCTACCTAAATATGAATTTTATTTAATTTTTGGACTAAAGTTTTTCTCTGTAAAATTATTTAATTGATTATTTAAACTTTAAATAATCATAACTTTTGCATTTTAACTCCAAATTTGACGATTTCAGTTTCTAAAAATTCATAAAATTATGTTCTCTCTGTTTATGGATTTGATTTTGATGTTTGGATACTTTTTGCTTATTGTTTATTCGTGTATTGCTATTTGCATGCTTTACGAGTAGACGTTGAAGTGCCGGAAGGATTCGAAGGAGAAGTGTTGACTCAGGATCCAACTCAAGACCAAGAACAAGTACTTTTTGAAGGCAAGTTGTGCTTTGACCATGTTGATCCTATTTCGAAACCTATTTTGATTTAACTTATTGCATGCTAGTTCAATTAGAAAATATTTTATTTAAATATGGGGGTTAGATAAATACCAATTTGCTGTATGACACCTTGATTATTTAAATATGTGCCATGACCCTTGTCACCCTAGTTGTGGATTACTAGTTGGACATTATTAAACTGCCAACATGGGTTTTAGACCGTTGTAGTATACCGCTTAGACCTGCTACGTGATCATGACATGATTTTGGATAATCAAATGTTAATATTGACTTAATGATATATTGAACCTGTTTTGGAAAGGTATCATGTGATGTTGATGGCACGTGGTGCATGGTAATCAACTGGGGTTTGATAAATAGTTTTCGACGGCATGTGGCAAGAATGATCAGTGGGCCGGTTGTGGCAATCGGGATGTTGATTTGGTTCTTCGTAGTCTTGCCCTGGTCACCCTAAGGACTTCACCTTGCAAGCCTTTGAACTGGGTCTAACGTGCAACCACATGTCCGTAATGGGACGGACCTAGTTGATTAAGTTGCTAATAACGTGCACTGTGGGCCCTCGTGAGGTCAACTACACCCTTTGTGTAAGTTGTACTGGGAGCGTCTGGGGTGAGGCCAGTACCCATCTAACGGTTGATTGGCCTAAACTTCGCCTTAGCTAAGGGAAGGGTTAGTGTGCAATAACCGGATGACCACTTGTATTGTTAGAAGTTTCCGAAAGACTTTGTTACGACAACTCGCCTTTGTGGTGTTTGATTTGTATCTTGTGGGTAAAGTGCATAACCTCTGCAGAGTGTAGAATCTATTCGAATAGCCGTGTCCGCTGTATTGGACATCGCCGAATTACAGTCAAGGGTTAGATTTTCTCAAAAATAACTTGGATTTGAAAGGTTGGGTTGGATTAATAATGATGTTGATGGAAATGTGGATTAGGATGGGAAAGATGTTTATTAAACTCCTTGAAAAGTTATCTATGCTTTACTTACTTCTACTGCTTTCGAATCTATTTATGATAATTGTTAAGTGATGTTTTCTGCAAATATACCTTGAGCTATTCCTTTGCACCAAGCTATGCATATAGTATATTAGCCTGCATTCTGTGCATGACTTGCTGAGTACCAAGTACTCACCCTTGCCACAATACAACACCAGTTGAAGAGGAGACAACACCAGCTTTGGAGGAGGAGCTCCACGAGGAACCGTCTACTTAGGGAGCGAGCCCAGTCGATTACTGTGGTATCTTTGGATGGCGCCACGAAGTTATTTGATTTTCCGCTGCTACTATTTCTCTCTTAATAAGTTTCGCCCTGCGAGGCATACATTTGTAACTTGACCATAAGGTCGAGTAACCAGTTTGACTATTTAATTAAAGTACTTTATTAGTATCGAGTGGTATGATTGTGATATTTACCAATGTTAATACTGTGGGCACTAGCGTGTTCCTGGACTAGTGCTGAATACACAGAGGGTCCAGATTTGCAAATTCGGGGTCCCGACAGAGGTGGTATCAGAGCCATACTGACCGTAGGCTCAACCCTAGCTAGAATGGTCATAGTGAGGATAAAACCTATTTTCTAAAGCTAAAAGTTTGTCAAGACAAGAAATGACATCTCGACTCATCCCCTTCTCTCTTTCCTTGTCTCTTGCTGAATTTTTCCTTACCTTGTCACGATTTAAAAATTTCGAGTTCTTACGTGAGCACTCTTGTGGCAGATGGAGGGAGAGTTCAACTACGTCGATCTGGAGGTTGGTCACGCCGCAGAACTTTGGCGTATGCTACAGACTCTCGGAGATTTTGAGAAGCCGCAATACCAAGTGGAAGTAATCAGACAGGCAGGATTGATCAAGGCTTGTGACGTGAAGATTGTGGTGCCTGCTAGGAAGAAGGGCCCAGGCAATCGCCCGATACACCGCGACCGCCAGAGGTCTACGATGCAGATGGGTATCCAAGAAGTATCACGACGAGCAATGCGGCACATTACCCGTATCTACGCTAGAGAGTTGGAGAGCACGGTGTTCCGTTATCATCCGCGCAGCAATAACCTTCTTGACCCGAAGGCGATTCAGGATGAGGATGCCTTGGTCACACAGTTGGCACGACTTGTTGTCGCCCAGGAGGATGTACTCGATGATACAAGCAAAGAGCTACAGAAGGCCCGCAAGGAGATCACAACAGAGAAGAACAGATGGCGGGAAGCTCAAGAGTATGTGTCACACCTTCTGCGAAGAATTGACGAGTTGGAGATGGCTTTGTACGGACGCAACTGAGCCAAGATTGAAGCTACACGAGCCGGATCCGGAGGAGTCGGATCTCGATGAGGACATCGCTTCTTCGACTACCACAGATGACACGATTCTTTGGACATGGCAATCGTTTCGCGCCTATGCCGCAAAGATCCGTATCCAGGCCGTGGAGGTTTTCGATGAGTGAGCGTAGGTTCTATAGTGAGACTCCTTCGCCGAGTCGCGTCATAGAATAAAGAGTCACCTTTAGGCGATAGACTCCAGTGTTAGTTCGATTTGGATTTTCCTTGTTTGTTGAGTGTGCGGTATGTGTTGCAAGGCCCCTAGGCATTGTAAGCAACCATACCAAGTTACTATTGATTAAAATAATAAAGTTGGACCTTAAAGTTACACCTTTCGCCCCGCATAAGTTCCATATTACTTGTCTATTCTTGTTTCCTCTCATCTCTAAAACCTAGAGTAAATCGGCAGATGGTGAACACCATGAAACTTTGGAAGCAATGGAAGTGGTTCTCGCCCAGCGAAAACCCCAATGATGGAGCACCAAAGACCGCCACCGGATATGCAGAATTTCGGAGCTTTTCTGTGCTCAGACTCGCTTGATGCATGCTATGATGCAACAAATGCAACACGCCATCGCTCAGGCCATCGCTAACCAAGTGAATCGGGGACAACGCCAGAATACAAGACTGCCGAGTTCATGAGGACTCACCCACCCACTTTCTCTCGGGAATGCCAATCCATTGGAGGCCGATGATTGGTTAAGGTCAATTGAGAGGAAGCTACACATAGCTCAATGCATAGGAAATGAGAAGGTACTTTACGCTTCTCATCGGCTTGGAAGGAACATTGAATGGTGGGAGAACTTCGTGCCACGCAAGTGAACCCTCGTGACATCACTTGGGAGGAGTTCACGGTGCATTCCGTCAAGATCACGTGCCTGAAGGAATCATGGACCTTAAGAAGGAGGAGTTCAGAGCATCAAGCAAGGTAATCACCGGTGGCCGACTACGAACAAGTTCACACAGCTAGCACGCTACGCACTGAGGATGTAGCGACAGATAAAGCCGCAGTCTCGCTTCATGAAGGGACTTAACTCAGGACTACAAGTAGGGTGATCACCCACACCTTTCCAGATTTTCAAGAGTTGGTGAATAAGGCGCTTATTCTTGAGGACAAGCGCAAGGAACTGGATGAGAACAGAAGCGCAGGATGCAACAAACAGGATCACGCCAGTGGAACGCAATGGCCTGAGAGTCGCACCAAATCAGTTCTTCGCATTCCAGCCACAAAATGCAACGAGGACACCGTCACGGCGCCAAGACCCGTCAATCAAAACTACTGCACCCCAGCCCGTTAGAAACGCCGCTCTGCAAACAAGAAGGAACAAGTGAGACGCCAGCTACAATCGCAACGAGCCAGACACTTTGCCAACAGCTGCCCAAAGAAGACAAAGCAGGAGTGACCCCGCCGCTTCAATCTAGGATCCACCCCAGCTAGGATGCCAGCACCGAGAGCCACATCCTGCATCGTGGTGAGAGGCCGAGTCAACCATGTCACCGCAGATGCACCGCAGAATGCTACGGACGTCAGTCTTGGGTAAGTTACTTGTCAACTCAAGACTGCAATTTTGTTTGACTCTGGAGCCTCGCATTCGTTTGTTTCGCAAGGCTTTGCTGCTAGAAACGATTTGGGGATTGCAAGGCTTAAATGCATGTTTTTAGTTCAAACCCTGGTTCCGAACTCCGAACGAAAGTAGGATGTTCCGGGGTGAGAATACTAATAGATGGAATAGAGTTCCTAGCGAACCTTATTATTTTGGAGACCCAGACCTTAGATGTTATTTTGGGAATGGATTGGTTATCCAAGCACAAGGCCGTATTGGATTGTGGATGAAGGACTATCTCAGTTGAGAGCCCGTGTGGAAGGAAAGTGGAATTTCAAGCCACTGCAGCTAGAGATGGACAGATGATAGTTAACGATTACCAAGACAATCAGGCATAGAGGATGTCTCAAGAGTGAATGAGTACCCGTGATGTTTTTCCCGAAGATCTACCTGGTATGCCGCTAGACAGGACATAGAGTTTGTGATAGAGCTTGTACTGCAGCAAATACGATAGCAAAGAGACCTTATCGGATGTCCACCGAAGAATTGGTAGAGATGAAGAAACAGCTTGAGGAGTTAATGGAGAAAGGATTTATCAGACCGAGTTAAATGCCGTGGGGAGCACCAATTTTGTTCGTCAAGAAGAAGGACGGGAGTTTCAGGATGTGCATTGACTACCGTGCACTCAATGAAGTCACCGTGAAGAATAAGTATCCGCTACCCAGGATTGATGATTTGTTTGACCAGCTGAGAGGAGCCGGAGTTTTCTCCAAGATTGATCTGAGATCGGGATACCATCAGTTGAAGATCCGATCGGAGGATATTCCGAAGACAGCATTCTCGTCAAGATATGGACATTACGAAGTTTACGCTATGTCCTTCTGATCGATTTAACGCGCCCAAAGATATTTCATGAATATGATGAATAAGGTGTTCATGGAATATTTGGACAAGTTTGTCGTCGTGTTCATAGATGATATCCTAATCTACTCCAAGACAGAGGATGAACATGCCGGACACTTGAGGCGAGTCTTGGAAAAGCTGAGGGAACAGCAACTCTTCGCCAAGTTCAGCAAGTGTGATTTTTGGAAGGACAAGGTGGAGTTCCTCGGACATGTAATGACCGCAGAAGGAGTCGCCGTTGATCCAAGCAAGGTAGAAGCTGTGTCACATTGGGAGCAGCCAAAGACCGTGACCCAGATCAGAAGTTTCCTTGGAATGGCAGGATACTATCGCCGTTTCATTGAAGGCTTTTCGACAATTGCGAAACCTCTTACGCAATTGCTGAAAAAGGAGAAGAAGTTTGCATGGACGCCAGAATGTGAGAAAGGATTTCAGAGTCAAGAAGCGATTGACATCGGCCACGGTGTTAGTTCTACCTGATGTTAATCAAAGCTTTGATATTTATTGTGACGCATCGCGCCAAGGACTTGGATGTGTCTTGTCTGAGAATGGAAAGGTCGCCGCTTATGCATCAAGGCGATTGAGGCCGCATGAGGAAAATTATCCGACGCATGACCTAGAGTTAGGCTGCCGTAGTGCATGCCTTGAAGATATGGCGTCACTATCTGATCGGGAATGATGTGAAGTGTATACGGATCATAAGAGCCTTAAATACATATTCACCCAAATGGATCTGAACATGAGGCAGAGGGAGATGGTTAGAGTTGATCAAGGACTACAATGTTGGAATCCATTACCATCCCGGGAAGGCCAACGTAGTTGCCGATGCCTTGAGTCGGAAAAGCCATACCGTGAATATGTTGATAGCCACGAATCGGGATGAGCTATGCCAGGAATTTCAGAGAATGAAGATTGAGGTGGTACCTAGCGGATTCTTGGTCGCATTAGAAGTAAAGCCTACCCTAGAGGACCGGATCCGGAAGGACGAAGGATGATGACAAGATCCGCAGGATTAAGTCCATCAAGGAGGAAGGCAAGGCGAGAGGACTTCAGGTTGGATGAGCAAGGCACGTTATGGATGAAGGATCGCATTTGTGTGCCGAACAAAAGGAGTGAAGCGATTGATTCTAGAAGAAGCCCATGACTCCAAGTATTCAATTCACCCTGGAAGCGCCAAAATGTATCAGGATTTGAAGGAAAGATTCTGGTGGCCGAGCATGAAGCGTGAAGTTGCCGAGTATGTTGCATTGTGCGACGTATGCCAGAGAGTCAAGGCAATGCATCAGAGACCGGCAGGATTGCTACAGCCGCTGAAAATACCAGAGTGGAAGTGGGAGGAAATCGGAATGGATTTCATTACCGGTTTGCCTAAGACTCAAGGAGGTTATGACTCCATATGGGTTATAGTGGATCGCTTGACCAAAGTAGCCCATTTTATCCCCGTGAAGACCACTTACTCGGAGATAAATTAGCGTAATTGTACATGATCAGATCGTCTATTTGCACGGAGTGCCAAAGAGGATTGTACCGCATGCAGGTACCCAATTTACCTCAAGGTTACGGAATAAGTTGCATGAAGCCATGGGAACCCGCTTGAACTTCAAGATGACCTATCATCCACAGACGGATGGACAGGCCGAAAGAGTCAACCAGATTCTCGGAGGATATGTTAAGAGCATGTGCGATGGCTTATGCTACCTCTTGGGATAAGAGTTTGCCGTATGCCGAGTTCGATTACAACAATAGTTACCAGGCTAGTTTACGATGTCACCTTTTGAGGCAATCAGATGGTCGACCTACGGACGCCATTGAATTGGAATGAGACCGGCGAGCGCCGTGTCTTCGGCCTGATATTCTTCAAGAGGTCAAGAGCGATTGCCATGATTAGGGAAAGGTTGAAGATAGCCCAATCACGACAGAAGAGTTATGCTGACAATCATCGCCGGGACTTGAGTTTTGAACCAGAAGACTTTGTATACCTCAGAGTTACGCCTCTCAGGGGAGTTAAGAGGTTCCATGCTAAAGGGAAACTCGCACCCCGTTATGTTGGACCATTTAAGATTTTGAGCCGCAGAGGCGAAGTTGCTTACCAGCTAGAGCTACCGCAGTCGTTAGCAGGAGTACATGACGTATTCCATGTGTCCCAGTTGAAGAAGTGTCTCCGAGTACCTGAGGAACAGATGCCGCTAGAGTCAATTGAGTTGCAAGAAGATTTGACTTACAAGGAGCATCCCGTGAAAATTTTGGACACTATGGATCGAGAGACCAGAAATAAGTCAACCCATTTCTGTAGAGTTCAGTGGAGCAACCACACGGAGAGTGAAGCAACTTGGGAACGCGAAGAGGATTTGAGGAAAGAGTTTCCAAACCTATTCCTTTAGTAAGCCCTGAATCTCGGGGACGAGATTCTATTAAGGGGGGGAGGTTTGTAACACCCCAAAATTTTGCTTTTTCTTAAATCTATGTGTGATTTGGCACTTTGATGAATTTTTGAAATTTTCTGGAATTTATTTGGATTTATTTGGAATTTATTTGAATTTATTCCATTTTGAAATAATTAAAGAATTAAACTTTGCAAATAAAATTTTGTTGGAAATATTTTATTTGAGTACAAAATGATCCAAAATATTTTCCAGAATTTTTCTGGAATTTTTCTGAGTCTTTTACTATTTTTAATGAATTAAATGAATTACTGGGAATTATGTTAAATATTAAATCGCTGGAAATTCAATTAGGGTTAGTACTATTCCTCCGACTCGAACCAGACCGAAGTCGACCCGAGTCGGACCGCGCCACGCGACTTGGTTCAACCGTCCCCGAACTCCAAACTCCTAACTCCTAATTGCGCACCGTCCGATCCCGATCGAACGAATGCCGCTCGGCCGCTGCCAAGACGTGCTTGGGCCGTTGGATCCTGCCCACGTGTGCGGTCGCGCTTATCGTCTCCCCGACGAGTCCGAGCCGACTCTCCGCCGTGGCCGCCGCGTCCGTTAGGGTTTTCGCGATTCGCCGCGAAGCCGGGGCAATAAATACCCAGCGTGATCGCCGCTGGCTGCGAGCACGCACGCCTAGGTCCCAAGCCACTGCGCCGCCACCAGAAGCGTGCAATCGCCGCCGACGCTTAAGAACCGCCGCCAAGGGTTTTGCGTTGTTTCCGTCGTCGCCGAGGACTCTCCGCCGCCGTGAGACCCGGATCCAAACTCCTCGCACCGAGCCGCGTCCGGGAAGTGCACTCACATCGCCGGAGCGTGCTCCAAACGCCGCTTCATAGGTCATCATCCCCAACCCCGGCAGCCTGCACCACCGACCTCCATCGCCGGACTCGCGAGCTCCACGGACCGTTCGATCCCCATCCGACGATCACGGTGAGTCCACGTTTCCTTGAAACTTTAGAAAACCAGATTGGATCGGGCCGTTAGATCAAGATCCAACGGTCCGAATGTAGCCACGTAAGCCGCCGCACCAAGCGCCGGATAAGGTTCAACCGCTCGATCAAGATCGAGCGGCGTGAGGTAGCGCCACACGCCATCCGCCGGATCGTGCCACGCCACCCACGCGGTGAGGCAAAAATCCGATCCAATGGACCGCTCGATCTGAATCGAACGGCTCGGATCGTGCCACGTAGCCTAAGGCGCCCGTGCCGTCTGCGAGCGCCGCGTGGGCGCCGACATGCGGGCCCGCATGTCGATCGCACCAAGCCGTGCGCCGATCCACCGTGGACCCGTCGCCGTGGACCCGATCCATGGACCGGACACGCGTGGCAAAGACTGAGTAGTGCCACGCGTGTCATGTTGACGCCGACATGACATCATCACGGAGCCGTTCGGTGATGACGTCGGTGACCAATCCAAAGGTCGACACGTGTCCAGCTGGCGCAATAATTAATTTCCGAAAAAGAAAATGATTTATTAATTCGAAATAATGATTTCAGATTTTGTTTCAAAGTTCAAACGCTTATAACTTTTGCGTTTCAACTCCGATTTGAGTGATTCAAATTTCTAAATTTGTATAAAATTGAGACCTACCTAAATATGAATTTTATTTAATTTTTGGACTAAAGTTTTTCTCTGTAAAATTATTTAATTGATTATTTAAACTTTAAATAATCATAACTTTTGCATTTTAACTCCAAATTTGACGATTTCAGTTTCTAAAAATTCATAAAATTATGTTCTCTCTGTTTATGGATTTGATTTTGATGTTTGGATACTTTTTGCCTATTGTTTATTCGTGTATTGCTATTTGCATGCTTTACGAGTAGACGTTGAAGTGCCGGAAGGATTCGAAGGAGAAGTGTTGACTCAGGATCCAACTCAAGACCAAGAACAAGTACTTTTTGAAGGCAAGTTGTGCTTTGACCATGTTGATCCTATTTCGAAACCTATTTTGATTTAACTTATTGCATGCTAGTTCAATTAGAAAATATTTTATTTAAATATGGGGGTTAGATAAATACCAATTTGCTGTATGACACCTTGATTATTTAAATATGTGCCATGACCCTTGTCACCCTAGTTGTGGATTACTAGTTGGACATTATTAAACTGCCAACATGGGTTTTAGACCGTTGTAGTATACCGCTTAGACCTGCTACGTGATCATGACATGATTTTGGATAATCAAATGTTAATATTGACTTAATGATATATTGAACCTGTTTTGGAAAGGTATCATGTGATGTTGATGGCACGTGGTGCATGGTAATCAACTGGGGTTTGATAAATAGTTTTCGACCGGGGCATGTGGCAAGAATGATCAGGTGGGCCAGTTGTGGCACTGGGGATGTTGATTTGGTTCTTCGGGTAGTCTTGCCCTGGTCACCCTAAGGACTTCACCTTGCAAGCCTTTGAACTGGGTCTAACGTGCAACCACATGTCTGTAATGGGACGGACCTAGTTGATTAAGTTGCTAATAACGCACTGTGGGCCCTCGTGAGGTCAACTACACCCTTTGTGTAAGTTGTACGGGGAGCGCATCGGTGAGGCCAGGTACCCATCTAACGGTTGATTGGCCTAAACTTCGCCTTAGCTAAGGGAAGGGTTAGTGTGCAATAACCGGGGATGACCACTTGTATTGTTAGAAGTTTCCGAAAGACTTTGTTACGGGAACTCGCCTTTGTGGTGTTTGACTGTATCTTGTGGGTAAAGTGCATAACCTCTGCAGAGTGTAGAATCTATTCGAATAGCCGTGTCCGCGGTATTGGACATCGCCGAATTACAATAAGGGTTAGATTTTCTCAAAAATAACTTGGATTTGAAAGGTTGGGTTGGATTAATAATGATGTTGATGGAAATGTGGATTAGGATGGGAAAGATGTTTATTAAACTCCTTGAAAAGTTATCTATGCTTTACTTACTTCTACTGCTTTCGAATCTATTTATGATAATTGTTAAATGATGTTTTCTGCAAATATACCTTGAGTTATTCCTTTGCACCAAGCCATGCATATAGTATATTAGCCTGCATTCTGTGCATGACTTGCTGAGTACCAAGTACTCACCCTTGCCACAATACAACACCAGTTGAAGAGGAGACAACACCAGCTTTGGAGGAGGAGCTCCACGAGGAACCGTCTACTTAGGGAGCGAGCCGGTCGATTGCCTGTGGTATCTTTGGATGGCGCCACGGTTATTTGATTTTTATTGCTACTATTTCTCTCTTAATAAGTTTCGCCTGCGAGGCATACATTTGTAACTTGACCATAAGGTCGAGTAACCGCTTGACTATTTAATTAAAGTACTTTATTAGTATCGAGTGGTATGATTGTGATATTTACCAATGTTAAGACTGTGGGCACTAGCGCGTTCTGGACTAGTGCCGAATACACGTAGGGTCCGGATTTGCAAATTCGGGGTCCCGGCGATGCGTCAAGGATTTGTTGCGTCACGCGGACCTCGCCACCGCTTCCCCTTATCCCGTACCATTCGAGAGGACGAACCCTCTTGCCCTTCCGGAGACTTGCCGAGACGCCTCCTCTGTTTTGGCTCGCACTCCACGATATGGTCTAGGAGGTGTGTGTTGGGCTTCTTGTTGTACAACCGCAAAACGTGCCCCTGCAGTCAATGCAGATGCCCGCCGTGGTGGTTGGAGAATACCGCTTATGCGTGCTGGGTCCGGCTTTTACGGGAGGTAGTAGCACCACGGCGAGGGTTGCTCTCCCGATTATCAAATACGGAAGTTTGAGATGTGGGTGGTACGTCTCCGGTCCACCAGGTTGAAGTACCGACACCATGCATCCTCGGACAAAGGGCACCGGTAGAATCTTCATCCGCTAGATCCTCGTCGCCGGTATCAACCATCGCTCGAGGCCGTGGTCGCACAGTTCCTGGCTTTGCGTTGGCCCCTGAGGAGGATTTTCGTGCCTTGACTTGAGCCATTTTGCAAACTTCTTTTTGAAGTCCTGTATGCGATGAATTGATTTAGAATGGGTACATTGTAGCTGAAACATGAGGCACGTGAAATCGACCGATTGGTTCGTCCCTTGCCCACCGGCCCTTAACTCCTGGCCGATCTAGGTAGGGGACATATCCGGCCTCTCCCATCGTGTGAAGTTCTCTGGCGAAGTGGGGTAGGCGTCGTGGCGCTTGTAGAGAAATTCGTAATCACGTCATTCCTACTGGCCGATCCATTGGAAAAAGCAACAACGGTCCTCGTCCTAAAAACAAATAACGATGCATGAAATGGTACTGCTATTACCGTAATTAGGGTATGGACAACATTTGGTTTACCCGGCGCGAACTGCTTGATGAGTGGCGCGGAGGCCGTATCTCCGTCGTGAAGCTGCGTAACCTTCGCCACCAGGTTGCAATCACATTTCGGGCGTGGCAACTCCGGCAGAACTGGGGCGTCAACGCTACTCTCATCCGGGTATTGGGGGGGTTAGCCTTCGCTTGCTGAAGAGGCGACGGTAGAACGACATCGTGGCCTACTGTGTGTGTGGGAAAAACAGACTAAAGTTTATGGAAGTTCTGGCTGTGTGATGCACATATCCCTCCCTCGGTGGGTTTATAAAGAGCTGGCGAAGGGCAACCAAAGGAGAGTCTCGCGGACTTCAGAGTATTTCAAATCCGCGAGCATCGGATGCTTCTGCAGCTCATGATGACATGAGCGTGGCTATGCCCACAGCTTTAAACAGGGAATCTCTGCCATAGCCGGCTTTTGGCAGCATTATGCAGCTGAAATGACAAAGGCTGGAAAAGTTGATATGACAAAAGCTGAAAAAGCAATAATGACACGCGGTTGATATGACTAAAGATGACAGAAATATATAATAGACCACGTATATGAGGAAGTACACAAAATAGATAGTAAAGCATAATAGGACAAAGTACCCAAAAATAACGCACATCCTAAGCCTGATCACCCCCCGGTGGTGGACCCTGACCCTGGCCCTGACCCCTAGCTCTCCTTCGCCGACGCGCCGAAGGGGGTGCATCGTCGAGAGGTCGTGGGCGAAGCACCCGCGATGGTCCCGCCCGCCGTAGTCCGAAGGGCTGTACCGAACCGGCGGGACACGCAGCGGGAGGCAACGGGTGCAGGAGGCTGCGTGATCTGCGTGGTCGAGGAGGCGGCGTGTCTTTGCGTGGTCGAGGCTGCGTGAACGGCCCTCGCGAAGAATCGACGCCGCAGTCGTGACGCCGTGCCTCGACCGGGTGTCCGGCAGAGGCATGTCCTACGAGGCCTACGATGCAACATTAACATTTAATTATAGTGAGAAGATTAGATTCAAACGGGATCACCAATGTTTATCGGCTTACCGGGTGTGGGGACCATGGTAGGCCCGCGTGGTGGCGTCGCTAATCGATCCTCCACCGTGCTCGAGCCGAGGCACTGGGTGTGGAAGCTGGACCCTAGCTGTAGCGGTGGTCGAGAAGGTGGTGTCGAGGAGCTGAGACCGGGTGGCGGCCTAGACGAGGTGCCACCAAAGCTTGATCGGCTGGGGCACTCGCCAAAACACACCAAGCTCCACGATCCGTCGGAGTGCAGCTCGACATGCCCCATGGCCTCACGATAGGCCGCTGGCTGTGAAAGTGGTCCCCTGCCGCGACCTGAGACAGAAAGTCGGCATCTTCTTTGCAAGCCCTCGCCTCGCCCACCTATCACGTACAAACAAACATTAAACATAACGACATAGCATTGAAATTACAATTGCATTAATGAGTAAAAATACAACGAGACTTACCATCCGTGCGGTGCCGATCTGCGTGGCTCGAGTACAAGTCTGCGATGCGGCGGCAAACACTGGGCCTGCTCCTCGCGTAGGAGACGAGTGCGGTCCGGCACGTGACAGACAAGTACTCTGGTAGGAGGAGGGGTCGAGGGCGCGACCTCCTCGACAACGTCCTCCAGCGCCCCCTCCCACGCGCAAGCCACGGAGCCATCCTCTGCAGCAAGGTCACCATGGCCTTCTTGGGTCCCTGGGTGGAGTACCTGCACAAAAGACCTCATTACTACAAATATGTCGTAAGCACTTAGCATTCCTGTAGTGGCGAGTAACTCACGAGTGCACTTTCGGCGCACGCGTTCCCCAAAGGAACAGGGACCACCTGGCGTAGTCCAAACTGCCTGAGGACTCGGTGCGGCGCGTAGTCCTCTACGAAGACGTCGAAGACGAGCTTCCTCCTCGTCTTCCAGTAAGGCTGGTCCCTGTCGCAGAGCATGGACAGGCCCCCCGCAGCTCTCTCTCCTACACGCTCGTCGCTGTAGGGGTCCCAGATGACATTCCCGTCCCTCAGGTGGTCGAAGGCCTCTGTGAAGGCGAGGTACGCCGCACGTACCTGGACACCTGCCCACTGTGGCTGCAATAGAGTAGAAATAACTGTAAGCAGATGGCATTGAAATTACAATTCCATTAATGAGTAAGAACATGTACCCGTCGCCTGGTCCAGAGCGAGCCCATCGTCGGTCGGTCCAGCGCATCACCGCCGTACATGTCGGCGGTGTAGTCTTAGAGGGTCGACAAGGGGTCGACCCACGGAGAAGCGCTCGAATGACCAAAGCTGAAGAAGAAGCGGCATCCCGGTCAGATTGGAGTTCCTGCCTTTCTTCACGCACGCGTCGCAAAGGGCGCGGTACGTGCAAGCAAGAACCGCCGAACCCCAGGATACCGTCGGTACATCGTCAGGCTCTGAGTCCGCAATAGCCCGTGTGTAGGCTATCCAACGCGCGTCCACGGTGTCGTCGTGACTCGACGTGAACATCACCCAGCCGAACAACCAAAGCAGATAGGCCTCGAGGTGCCTAGCAACCTGGTAGTCCGTGGGCTCGGCCGCCATCTGCTGCACCTGCAACAATTGAAATAGTGTGATATCACGTTAATGATATGAAAAGCTGGAGTAACATAGTAATATGTACAATCACTAACCTCGAACTGTGCCAACCACCTCCTCGATGGCCCGTGCTTCACGCCTACCGGTATCTGTGGGTCGACCTCCGCGACCCGGTCGTGAGCGCAGAGAAGTCCGCGTCCCACCCAAAGAGGAGCCGAGGGGCCGATCGCTGCCGGCGATCGGCAATCCAGATGAGCATGGCGGCGCCCTGCAGCGTCACCGTCATCTCCCCGACAGGCAGGTGAAAAGTGTGCGTCTCCGGCCTCCAGCGGTCGACCAAACACGCTAACAGCGAGTGGTCGTACGGGAAACGCCGCGACCGCTGCGGGTCGTCACCCTATGCCTGGGGGTCGTGCTCGACGGGGTCGGCAGCTGAACCCTCCACCATGCGGACTAGCGGAAGCAGCCCGGCACGTGCAAGCCTAACGAGGAACCATAGAGTTGAATGAATTGAATGTAATGAACACTAATTGTACGAACAATGGAACATGTACAAGTACTGCAACTAACCTGGTGTGGAAGCGAGCGTCAACGCACCATGCCTTGTTAGGCACACGAATCCGCAGTAAGGGCAACTTGTCATTCCCCTCTGTCGTGTGGACGTGCGCACGGTGCCGCGCATCCAAGACAGGGTCCAGGAGTGAGTCGACCTGCTCCATCCCTGCACATAGAAATGTTTCAACATAAATCATACTACACAACTTACAGCAAGCACGACATATGTGAATAAAAGTACACAACTTATAATAATAAAAGACATGAGGGTTGAACATAAATAAAGGTACACAACATGTGACAAACACAACATATCTGAATAAAAGACACAACATATATGAATAAAAGACAACCAATCACGTCAATATTACAATACATATATGTATAAAAGACATAAGGGGTGAACATAAATAAAAGTACACAACATGTGAGAGACACAACATATATCAATAAAAGACACCCAATCGCGTCAATATTACAATAAAAGACATCCAACGTGCATATAATAACATATTTCGATACATAGCCACCACCACTTTCAGAACCTACACCCTACGTGCCTTTGGTTTGCCTTGTGGCCATACTCGCCGCTCGTAACACCTCCTAAGAGGGCCACCCACTTCAGATTCATCCATGTCGCTGCGAATGCGCCTAGTCTGTGGATCGACTAGGACTGCCTCTTCCGCACACCTCCGCAAGGTTGGATCCGGCAAACAGATGCCCTCATCTCTATTGTCGCGGTGAAATCACCGTGTGCACGAAAACCACGAAACTCACCCGACCAGATATGGACAACATGATCCTTCAAGTAGAAAGGGGACATGTCTTTGCGACGTGTTCATCCCAATTTGCCCACAAGCGGCCATCACGTGTGAGCAAGGAATATGGAGAAGTCTTGGCTTATTGCAAATGCATTCACACCATCCGTGATGCCCCTTGGCCTAGATTAACCTCGTGCGTAATAAGCTGCCGTGTCCGCTCCCAATCCCCTTTTGCACCGAAGAGTCACCTCGGCGGTATTCGATGACCCAGTAGCTACGCACCATATGCTCTTGAGCTTTCATGGTTCGTTCCTCCATGTAGGTCATCATCCGCGAACAATACGGCGTTTGCAATGTGGAGGCATGAAGTACCGCTCGCATGCCTTTTTGGTAGTAGCTAACGATGCCGTGCAACATGCCTTCAAGGATGGCCACAAGCGAAGCGGACGGAGGCCTCGGATGACCCAATTGTAAACCTCGGCTATGTTCGTTGTCATCACGCCAAACCAGTTCAACGCCAAAAGCTTTAGAACAACAGGCCAAATTGTTTAGTGCCGCTTTTGATATTTTAATGTACCATACTAACCTGGCGCCTCCAAAGTGTCATGGAGCAATGCCCACTTCTCTAGAGGCTCGGCCTCTATCCAAAGGCGAAACACTTAATGTTCCTTGACGTTCGTCTCCTCATATTAGGAGGATCGAGCTCCCTAAGGGTGTTAGCCTTTTGGGTGGACATTCGTTCGGCGTAGGTGGTTGCTTCTTCATCTCTTCGATATGCGCCTTGGTGTGCTTATCCAACTCGGCAAATAAGCGCGTTGAACTTACGTGCCTGATTCTCGCTTGCATAACCTCTTAAACAGATTCATCGATTTCTTGCTTTTGAACCGCTCAAGAAATTGGCACCCAAATGTCTCATGCACCACATTGCTCGCAGGTCGTGCCACGAAAATGGTTCATCTCGGTCCTCCTGTAGAGTCTTGATTGCCGAGAGGATACCTTTGTGACGATCATGAATGATGCACATGCCGGGCCGATCACCAACTACCCCCACCTTCAGATGTCTGAAAAACCACACCCGGCTATCCCGATTCTCACCCTCAACAAAAGCAAAGGCCAATGGAAGTATGTGGTTGTTCGCATCAATTGCAATGGTCGTTAGAATCTGCCCTTGTATTTTCCAGTCAAAAATGCGCCATCAACACAAAGCAATGGACGACAAGACTGAATGACGCAATGCAAGGCCCCAATGAAAAGAAAGCACGACGAAATGTACAGATCCCATTTGCATCTGCCGCTTTCTTTGAAAGCGGTGTATGTGCCAGATTGGTTTGCTTCAAGATTCAAGCACACGAGGTAGGTTGCAATACGATGCCTCGTATGTGCCAAACCTCTTCTCTAATGCTTTCGCTTCGCCGCGCCAGGCCATGGAGTAGCTTATCGATACTTAAATGTTCGTAACATTGCTTTACGAATATCTGAACACTCGATATCCCGCTTCTCAATGATTTCATTAAACATCACGCTAGCTATTACAGCAGCATTCAAGTTACGGTGTTTGACAAGAACATTTTCTAGTCTGCATGTGTGCTCGTCCACTCTTGATGCAATCCAATATGTCTCACACTTCGCCTTGTATGCATGTACTTTAAATTCACAACCATCGATTACGCACTTCACTGTGTACTTATCTGGGCTAGACAGGACAACCCGAAACTCTCTTTGCAGCGATAGTGCCCACAAGCTCACTGCCAACTTTAATTCGTAATTGTTCTGAACATTTGATTCAACCGAATGGCACCAGTACCATACTCACAATGCGAGTCATGGCCCCACAAAGCTTCCATACCCGCTTTGTTCCGCTGTTCCATTCATCGATGGGTACCTCCATTGAGCGAGTCCTACCATGCATTTCATCATCTTCCTCCCGGTCATCATCTTCGCCGATGGTATCGATCGGGTCCAACATTTCGGCTTCCTCTTCGTCGCCATGCGGTCCACCCAATCCAATTGATCCACAAGTTGATCGATATCCTCCCCTTCATCACCGACCTTCTCGCTTGTCGCATCCATGTGATCATCCCCGCCGCCGCCCTCAACCGACACCGGGCCGAACTTGTTCACCAGAGTCGATGTGTCGCTCTCGCCACACCAAGAGTACTCACCTCTTCCCTAGGGCAAGCTTGCACCAAAGATCACACAATCGAGGCTAGATCCCTTGCACCATCTTAACCATTTACGCCACAACGTGTTCGATCTATCGTCTTCAACTCCCACACAAATGTCACCCTTGCTACGCTGCGTGTATACGATTTGGATGCTAACAGAATAAACACTTGGATCCAGGAAAAAATTGGGTCAACCAAAGTTTTATATCACGAATGCTAACGATGTCGGGGACAAGTGCTCGGCCATGGTGACCGCAGCGACTTAAATCCACTCCATTACGCCCATTTTTTACTTCACCATCGCCATAATATACCCTCGAATTTCACTGGTTCGACATCAACTGCGACGACATAGACAAAATAAATTTATGCATCCCTACTAAAATGTAAAATCTGTACCGTAAATTGAACAACGATAATTACCTATCGGGATATCAATACTATAATATTATAATAATATAGCGCACGTATAACATGCCTATTTGCTACTAATATGCAATGTTCAGAAAAATCGGCCGATTAGCCGATTAGCTAGTGATCGAAGCCCTAAATATTCCATTTTTTTCCCTTACGGTCAAAAAACTGGGCATAACGATTAATCGGAATTAATCAGGTCTAACTAATATCACTACTCTACATTAAACAACTAGAATCGCTAATCTAAATTGCGCTACTCTAGATCGCTAATCTAAATTGCGCTACTCTAGATCGCTACTCTAAATTGCGCTACTCTAGATCGCTAATCTAAATTACATTACTCTAAATCACTCTCTTCATTGAAAAATATGAAATTAAACAAAGTTGCGATGTTACCTCCTCTTTCTTCTTCTTCTTTTTCTTCTTCTCCTTCTCCTTCTTCTCCTTCTTCTTCTCCTCTCCTCCTCCTCCTTCCTCTCCCTCTCCTTCCTCTCCTTCTCCTTCTCCCTCTCCTTCCTCTCCCTCTCTCTCTTTTCTACCGGCGACGGCGGGCGAGCGCTCTGTTCTTTTTTTTTGGGCGCAGCAGAGATCGATCGATCGATCTCGGCCCTTTACCGAGCCAATTTCGCCAAACGGTTCGGCGACAACCTAATTTCGCCAAATGGTATGGCGAAAATAGGGTTTTCGCCACACGGTTCGGCGAAAATAGTATCTTCGCCATACCATTTGGCGAAAATAGCCTTGATACCCGTGTAGCAGCTTAATTGCGGCGGTTAGGGTATTGTCGCTGAACCGTGTGGCAAAAATAGGGTATTCGCCACACGGTACGGCGAAAATAGGGTATTCGCCATACCGTTTGGCGACGGCATATTATTTTTTCAAATTTTTTATTCCGTATATTAAAAACGCAATTTAGTTTTAAAAAAGTATTATTTAAAAAAAAATCACGAATCACCTCCCCCATCTCCGTCGGCTAAGCGTCTTGGCAAGTTCGCCCCCTGGCCCGAGGGCGTCCCCGGTTCCCCCCCCCCCCCCCCCCCCTCCCCACTCGAGCGCCTCCCCGGCTCCCCACGCCCGAGTGCCTCCGCCTCGTCGGCCGAGCACTCTTCAGTTCCCACCCAAATAGAGTTCCTTGGCTCACCGACTTGAGCGTGTGGTTTTGCTGCCTGTGCAGGAAGCGGAGAAGCGGGCGAGGGAGCGATGGCATCTAAGGAGTATTCACCGGTGATAAAGATGGTGATGGCGCGGTGACGGGGCTAGCTACGGTGACGGCGAGGTCATCTACAAGATCGAGGTCATCACCAGTAGGTGAGGGAATTTTGGTTTTGCCACCTGTATTGTTGGTGTTAGTGGCTGAACAGGTCTGAATTGAGTTAGTATGAGGCGCGATGTCTATCCGTGTTCTGTATCACTATCTCAATTAGTCTGCTGCATTGAGGTGTATGGCTCAATTAGTTAGCTCAATTAGTCGATATCAATTTCTCTCAGGATCTCCATGGAGTATAAGGCCGATGTATCTTAAAGACATAATTAAAATAGTTCAACTTCCAAAAAGTACATTGCATTCGGGATTTTGCCTTCTAGATATTGCATGGAGCAAGCCAGTAACAGCCTGTGGGTCACCATTTACTAATCAGTAATAACCACCAAATTTTGCTATTTGGATGTCAATAACTTTGTATGCAACAAGATTTGAGTTTTTTTGGTTAAATGCAAAATTTATTAGAGCGGTGTTTCTATGCTTTTCCTTCTAGTGCAAGTTGCACAAATCTTGAAGCAAGCGAAGAGGTAAGTAATCATCATCTACCATTCATTTATGCTTTAATAGTTGTGCAACTTTTAAAAAGAAGAGCATAGAAGCACCTCTCAATTTATTATTTCATCATATTTTTCAAATGTATGCTTGATTTAGTCACTGATATCAGTTATTTTCTTATAATTTTGACGGACAGCTGGTTTATTAATCATAACATTTTTTCTGATATCTTTATAACAAAAATGCTATGTGATTTTTTGCCAGCATTTTCTGTTCTAGAATAGTTCCATGCAATTACTTTTTATGTGTCTTATTTGCTGCTGAATCTTCTCTGTCAGGCTACAATGATCAATAAGAATATTGAAGAGAATATGTTCAGTATGCTTGATGAGGAAACTGACTCTGAGTATGTTTTTTTTACATGTGTGATATGTACTGTATTATTAGTGATACACAAAGCTGACATGACTGACATTGTCATATTTGGCAGTTATTGGTGACATTGGATAGAAATCTTACTGCTAGAATCAATATTTACCAATATAAAGGTGGGCTGGTGTAACTATAGGGATGGAGTGTGCCATTATAATGGTGCCAGCATGGCACATTTTGGCACCCAACTGTAGTTTCATACCAACATTGTGTTATGTATTGTGCCAACTTTCATTCAATGGTTGTACATGGCGTGAATTGCTGACACATATTTTGGGTTAAAGAGTTCTATGGAGTCATAATGTTCTCATGATGTTTTCCACATAAATACACTACTAGATGTCTTCCACCTGCAATTAGGATGCAATACATTTCATAATGTTCTCATGATGTTTGTGATGCAATTATGCACTGGTATTCTGAAGTGCCTCGGGTAATTAGAGGGAGTAAACAATAGGATTAGCTAGTAATCAAGCTGCTAATTCAACTAATTAATCAACTGCTAATTAGTGTAACCAGATTGCAAAAGAATTTAAAAATGCGAATAGAGCGAATAGAGTTAGAATGAGGTTGCCGTCAGACCCGCAGGCGAAGGTATTGATCACCGAGATACCAGACCCGTAGGGGTTGAATCGGTACCTCTCGCTAGATCGGTTCATCACTCGGCAGCCGTAACTTACCTGTTCGGATTGCGGGTATCCGTAGCAGCGATTTACCCAGCAGGCAACCATCGAACCAGTGCATTATCCTCTAGGCAACCAGAGACAGCGTTTTATCCCTTGAACAACCAGTAAAACCTTGAAGCATTGCATTGTCCAGTGAACAACCAAGGGAGCCATTGCTTTGCCCAACATACATTCCACTGCCTTTGACTCTTCCACGCAACCAGTGCACAGCCAGCTCCCTGCCAACCGTGCAGCCCTTCCCAGCCAAGCACTACTCCCGAGGAAGCCAGGGTGTGAGACATGGCTACAGGCCGGTCTCACCCTTCTCTTCTCCTTCTTAAGCAAGCAAGCAGCCATCCCTTCCTCATTTCCAGCCAACAGAGCAACACGCACAAACACACACAGTCCAGTGAGAGAGCGCAAGAGAGCAAGAAGCAAGGAGGGTCCTCAAGAAGCAAGAACCAAGAGCATCCCCAAGAACCGGTGGAACCAGGAGAAGCTCCAGAAGCCGGAGGAGGAGACAAGCCACAAGAAGCACCGAACCAGGAGATCCCCGAGATGAACTGAACCCGGCGAACCACAAGACGAACTGAACCACAAAGGATCCCCAAGATCAGCCGAACCGAGCAAGGATCGAGAGGAGCAGCAAGAACCGAACGACACCACCATCTCCTTCCTTCAGCCGAGCCACCAATCTTCAGGTGCACCACCTTCAGCAGTAGCAAGCTACTTCTTAGTGCACTGATTTAGATTGATGAACTTGTGGCCTCAGTAGTGTTCTAGGGTTGCTAGACTTAATCTGCCGTCCCGCTAGAACCTCTTCATCATTGACCCAAGAACTTGCAAACAAAACCGAAGGCAACGAGTAGAACGAATAGAACACCAAAACCAGTAGTATCTGTTCTTACATTTAACCCTAGATGCGAAATCTGAGTAGAAAACGGAAATCAAATAGAGTAGCAGTGTTCTATTCTTATCATGCAAACTGGAAATGCCAAATCGAAAGTAAAAGAACCAGCAAAAGGAGTAAGCCACTAGATCAAGCAATGTCTGTTCTTAGCATCCATCCAGATTGCGAAAAATCAAAGTAAATCATGTTGTAAACAAAGAGGCAAATGGATAGAGCAAGTAGTACCTGTTCTTATTTACTTTAGAAAAGAGAATAAGGGGGAGGGGGAATGACAGTAGAGAAGAGATTAGCAGGGAGATGGCAGTAGAGGGGTAGAGGAGGGGAATGGAGTCCCAGAAAAGAGGGAGAGGGAGAGCCGTGGCTGAGGGGGAAGCCGGCCATGGAGGAGGAGGCGTGCTGGAGGCGAGCGGCGGCATCGCCAGGGAGGCAGTCGGCCAGGGAGCAACCGAGAGGAGGAAGGAGAGGTAGGGAGTAGGGGCGACGGCGGCGCGTTGCGCCAGTCGGCGCAGCAGTAGGGGAGCCGAGCGGGGGCGATGAGACCCAGATAGGAGAAACCGAAGGGCCAGAGAAGCTTCGGCCAGTAGAAGGAAAAAGGGGCAGGGAAAATAAGAACAGAGAAGAGGAACAGAGAGAAAAGAAAGAAGAAAAGAGAAAAGGAAAGAAAAGAAAAAGAGTGGAGAAAAGGAAAAAGAAGAGAAAAGAAAAGAGAAGGAAAAATGGGAAAATAAGTAATCTAATTCTTTCGTGCATCTGCGTAGGCTAAAATGCCCGTATCTGAATCGTAGGAAAATTGCTATTTCAATTTCTAAAAACCCGAGTTAATAACTAAAATCTGTAATTGGTTAAATCTGGTATAATTGAATTGTTGTAATACTTGATTGCTAAAGTATTAATACTATGGGTAAATTAATGGGTTAGATTAGAAAGGGAGTTTGGGCAGTGTCATAGAATTAATGCCTTGGTAATCTGTCAGGACTCGACCAGAATCAGTCAGACCATCATCTCCCATATTCGTGCGAGGACGTACTGATTAGTACTACTCCAGGCAAGCATCCTTTGGGAAATCTTTCCTTAAAATGCTTTTAATGAATTTCCATATCATTACAATACCATTCATGCATTACAAAACTCATATATATAAATTGGAATTAAATTATGAATTGGAGGATGAAAATGGTTGGATCTTGGTGTGGAGAAGAAAGGAAAGTTGGGAATGAATTGGTTTATTATGGAAAAATGTGTTGGCCAGGACGACTGATGGAGCAGTTGGCCTGTGCTTATTTTTAATTACTGAGTTGAGTTAATATGGTGGGTAGAGGATGCCGATGAGAAGGTGACATAGGCCGGGGGGTCCTCTACATAAGTATCATATAAGATTAACCAACTAATACTTAAAAAATGAGCCGTATCTCAGTATCAACCATAGTGTGTGTAAACAGCCAGAAAAGGTTGTCCTATGAGAGTATTGTGATCTTTGCAATGGAGGTTATGTAGTTACTAGGGCACCAAATCCGGGTTACCGGAAGACCCGGAGAGACCGTGCATATGGGCTAAGTGGCGACTTAGTTACCCATAATGGTGCTATATTTGAAGCCGTGAGAAATCGCCACATATGTTGGGGTACAAATCAAGTAGTCATGAGTGTAGTGGGATGGCCTTGAGAGGATCCCCCACTCAAGTAACAGGGTGAAGACCACAATTACTGGATTAGTGATAAACATTCTGGAGCCTCTCCTTGGAGGTTGCTATGGGTAAAGTGGTACAAACCTGCGCAGGGTCTAAAATCATGAATTCATGCCTGTCTCCTGGATTGGAGGCTACAGAAGCTAAGTCTGTCTCATAACAGGTGTTAGTAGTTCTTTTAATTAAAATTACCAACTCTTAAAGAAAACCAAAAACCTATTTCCAATTAAAAATCAGATTTCGGGAGGAGGTAAGTTGGAGTTGGAAAAGAAAGGAAAAACTCATGTATTGCATTCTATTATTACTTGCTGAGTACTCCGTACTCACTCTTGCTTAAATATCCCCTTGATTAGAAGGTGAACTATATGGACCGGCCACCGAGGCCTGGAGCGAGGGTGATCCGCAGGACCAGGACTTACCGGCGGATGACGACTACCCGAGTGTCTACGACTACTACCAGGAGTAGTAGAGTCACTAGGAGGCCGTCGTATGATAGATGGCGGTTCGCAGGGTATTTTGGAGTTGTAATATAATTTTGGTGGTGTATGGACTTCTATGTAAATTATGAACTCATAGCCCGGTGTGGCTTCTGGATTGTAATATATTATTCTCATCCAGTCTCTAATTATTGTTCTGCTGCAACATTCTGAACACAGCGTAGTAGTCGACAAAACAACGGTACTCCCGCTATTTTGTTGGCCACTATGCTGAGACTCCACGTAATTAGCTTAGGGTGATGACACAGTGGTTGTTAATTACCCTTTGTTAATCATGCGGGTCGCCACATATTCAAATATTATTGAGTAAGGTTATAACCACATTGATATTTAGTATGTTTCACCTGAAATCTAGGATGCAATAAATTTCATAATGTTATCATGATGTTTGGTGTGCAATTTTGCACTGGTATTCTAATATTGTTAAGGTTATAAAGATATTTGTAATTTGATAACTGTATAAAGTTGATTTAAATTTTGGTAGCATAGTTTGTTTCAGCGAACCAAATATAGACTATTGAATAGTATGCATCTCTAAGTCCTGTGATTAGTAAAACAGGTTATCACGGACGGTTCTAGCTACGAAACATCTATGATAATCTATTGTTACAGACGGTTCGTGGTTAGAACCATATGTGATAGGTTTTTCATAGACGATTCAAAAACCGTCTGTGATGTGCTGTTATTATCATTGACACTTGGTTATAGACGGTTCAGAAAACCGTCTATGATGATGGCTTCAAATCATCTGTGATGTCATTTTCTATAGTAGTGATTTTTACTTCACTTACTTCATCATTCATCAAATTTACCTAGCTAGCTATATTAGTTTAATCATGGAGTCATAAACTATATAGTTGGAAATAGTATAGTATAGTATAGTATAACGATAGTTGTCTGGAATTTAATTGAGTTATATATTATTGCAAGAAGTTTAAATGCTTATTTATCTTGGTTATGGATTTCTCTTGTCGGCATTGCCAAAAGGTAAGGTTGCTCCTTGACATATGGTCCGGGCGCTCCCAAGCATGTGGATTTTAGTGTTCCTATATGTTGTCTTAGGCATCTTTGGGCACGTGGTTCCAAGTTTACTATTGTTTATTGTTACCGTCCCTATTACTACGCAGTTGCTGTTAATATTATTTCGCACTTGTGAGAAAGACTAAGTGAGGTGTTGCTGAAATTATTAGTAAAAGTTGTTAATCTTAGCTATAAAAAATGATGTGGTGACATTCTAGGCACTTAGGGTGCTGAGTTGTTACAAAGAAATCTCCTCGCTTATGTGCGATTCAACTTTCAACATTCTTTGATTTGCCTTAAAAACGTGCTAAATAAAAAAGTAGCCGATATGTGTATTTATTGTAGGTTGAAGATATAGTTGTTCGTTATATAGATATAGCAGCTCTAGTATATATGTAGTTAATCTGTATTTATAATCTGGATCTATTAAAATTTAACATTGTAGTTCTTTCTCTTGTTCCTTCTATTAACATAGAAATTTGAATTTCTAGCTCTTGAGAGCAAATGCAACATCTTCCATTGATAAGCGTATGTGCTGGAAATTTGGCGCCCTTCCATTGATATACGTGTAATATGGTGTTCATCCTGGTTCAAAATTCGGTCAACGTCCAACCTATCATGTGGCTGGTTCACTTACTTACGTCTTTGTCCTTGCTTCATATAAAATAATTAACCTAAATGTATTATATTTGAATTCAACATACATTATATGCTACTTTAACTCAATTTAGATACGCAATATAAGATTAATCCTCCTATCGATCCACATGGACCACACAAATCTTCATGCTAACAGGTCAGAGTATTACATTCACCCCCTTGAGGGCGTCACTAACAGTTGGTGTATTGCATTCACCCCTCCCTTCTTAAGAGCTAATGCCCTCGATAATACACCATATACACAACAAATGTTCAGAACCACGCCTCGATACATGCACGTGCATTCAATGACATATATGCCATACCATGTGTCAACTCTGGGCCCATACATGCCATGCACATAGCCTGCGCCCCTGTCCCACACGCACCTATGCAACAAAGGTTGATAATTTGATACCATTTATAGGATTTTAACCCAGAACTCGCTCAATACCAACCAAGCCCATCGTGGGGCTGGCCTACGCATACATATCACTCTATTTATATTTTTGTCATCTCTTCGTGTAAAAAGGTTAATCCAGAGATACTACGTTTAAAGCCAATTAGAACTATATGCTACTTTAACTCACTTTAGACAAATAAATATGAGATTAATCTTATCGACACCCTATATGAGCCACATGGACTTTTACACTAACAAGCCAGAGTATTATTATATATACATGAATGTTGCTATTTAAGAATTAGGATATGTTTGATTTGCTACCACCCGGTAGCTTCATGCAATCGGCACCTGAGATTTTTGATGTTAGCGTAGTGCCAAGTCGGTGTCAAATTCATTCTCAGTCAAAACAGCCATAACGTAGGAAAGGAAGGGAACGCCCAACTAAATTATTATGTTTGGTTGATGGGGTGAGATTGAATGGAATGAGATGGTTCTCTACTATTTGATTCTATTATTTTAGATGAATGGAATGATTCATCATCTATAGAGAATATTCATCAAATTTGTATAATTTGATCTAAGATTGAATGTATGGTTCTATTCAAGCAATCAAATACATCGATGATTTTTTTTAACCATCTTATATATGTACCTCTTAGTACAAGTAACCACACATAACATAAGTTAAACGGGGAGATAGACACGTAGTTAGTAGTAACCTTAGTCTTCATGCTACCGGTGCCATATCTCATTTTTGAGAAAATTCACCGGAAAAGCGCCGGGGAGGCCGACCATGGTGCTTCACCCACGACCGCCGCGGAAGGCACACGATAAGGCGCACTACGACCGCCCCATACGCATGCACTGCCGCGTCGTTTCTTCTTCTCTATGGCCACACGCGTAGACTCCCCACGACAACCAATCGTAACAACCCATGTAGAAGGGAACAAAAAAACATCAATCAATGCTATAGGGCTTCAAAGAAAGCAAACCACCAATTGTACAATTAACCCATGTAAAAGGAAAAAACATCAATGCTATATAGCTTAAAAGAAAACAAACTACTGATTCTATAGAAGGTAGGTTCATCATGATTATGTATGTAGGTTTTTTTTTTAATTCAAACTTGTTAACTAACACCATACCGGAGACTACCGGTTTAGCTCTTGGAATAATGCATTCTGGTATCGATCCATACCAGTGTACCGTTTCGATTTTAATATAATGATATATATTTATAAATATACACAGGTTTAATTATATGTACACGAATTTCACTTATAATATTACTCAAAACAAATATAACGTATAATTCAATAGATGATATTATCAATTCCGTCGGTTTAGCTGGTATTGTATGGTATTCAAGCCGGTATTGTCCGGTATCGAAGCCGGTTTAGAGGCCGATACAGTGCATAGAGCTACTTTGTACCGACTTAGGTGACGAATGTCCAGTACCGACCATACCGGCTTGTATCGGTATGGTATTGATAACTATGGTTTTTACCATCCTTGTGAGGTATCATGAAGTACCACCAAATTACTCAAACTCTTGGTACCTCCACCTTTTTAAACTTTTGATACCTCTTGTACTAACTTAATGAATAGGTTGATACCTCTCAAGGATGGTAAAAAGTCTCTTATATATGTTGTATGATCTAGTTGACTATACCTGTACATAACACATCATGGCACCAGATTGAGTTTTTATATGTTGAGCTTTGTATTTTAAACAATTCATGATTGTTTTTATAGTCATGGTGATGAAAAATAGACATAACCATCTCTACAAATGCCACGGTAAGAAAACAACTTCAATACAACCGCATGTAAATATAGACCACTCATAGCTCACTCTCCATTACATTTAGCGAGATAAACTGGTTTAATTATTAAAGATTAGTCTTACAAAGCGGCTCCATTTGTAATGTGACCGCTTTTATCTCATCTTCTACCGTAAAATAAACATATATGTCATTTCTAGGCTACAACTATCTCACACAGTGGCGGAGGACGGAACAAAACTAAGGTATGGCAAAATTTGTAACATAGATTAAATACTATCACACAAAATCAAAATAATACACACATTAATAAAAGTGCATGACACTAAATAAAGTGAAAAAAGTATTATATACCATAAAAGATTTCAAAGTGACAATCTCAATGGCATCGAGCACCCAAAATTGTATCTTCCGGCACCGCAGCGTCGCTTGCTGCTCGGCGCTGGTCGTGGCCCTTGGCGGCGTGGCCTGTGGCGAACTGGTGATGAGGCTCTGTCGTGGCAGCGGCGGCGTCGCGGCGACAGTGTGGCACGAAACGACGCTTTCCCAATTTGCTGAGTGCTGACGCAAATATGCAATGGGCTTGGCGGCTTGGCCCAATTAACTCGCATTACTCGTAGCCAGTTCTCGTATGAAGTCCAAGTCCCTGCATGGCTGCATGCTGCATGCAAGCAGGCATCAAGCATGCATGCGTGGCAGAGTGTGGAGACGCATCCAGCTAGTCTTCTCTTTACATGCAATCGATGGAGAGCTGTCCCGCCTCGCAGAAAAAGCAAGGTACGGCAGGTGCCGTACCTTGCCATACCGAAAGCTCAGCCACTGATCTCACACGCTTAAATAATAATAATAATAATAATAATAATAATAATAATAATAATAATAATAATAATAATAATAATAATAATAATAATAATAATGTTGTTTCTTTTGAAGTTTTAAACGGTGTTCTATGTTGAAACTAATCTATCCCATATGATAAGTTTCACATGCTTAAAACATTTGGTGAAGTAATACTAATGATAAGTTTCACAGCCAAAAAATGTGCTGAAAGATATGTTCCTAGAGGAGGCTAGATTATCGTATGGCTTTGTTGTTTGAAGCTGCTTTTTAATGATAAATACCAGTTTAATCTAGATGTTGTGATTCCCTCGTGCGGAAGACTTTGGAAGCTTGGAATCTTGGCTATACTACACATTGAAATATATTCGTGCTCTATAATGGGTCATAGTAGTCTTTAAACCACTGGAAACATGCATGTGCTCCCTCTATTTCTTTTTATAAGATGTATTTTGGCACGTACATGGATTAAGGAGGTTGTAAAACTAAAAGAAAAACAACAGAAAAGGACCATACTGCCCATACTATAAATACTACATTGGAAATGCGAGAGAATAATTATTAAGTTACTTATAAATGCAAGAGAAACAACATATCTCTACTATTCTAAAGCAGCAATTGGTGGCAGTAGTCCGTTCTTTCTACGTCATTAATTGCCGCTTAATTGCCCTACGCAAGAAACGAAGCGTTGCTTTAATTAGCCAGCTTTCGCAAGAAACGAAACGTTAAAGATAGATGTTTGATCTTGTGAAATATTTTTTTTTATTTTTTAATCTTTATTTTTCGTTATCAATTTTGTTTTTCGTAGCAACGCACGTAACTAGTGATAAATAATGGTAGACAAGAAAAGATACCGACTTTGGAACCGTGGATGGATACGGCGGCTAGGGGTGTGCACGTCAGGGTTCGCAATTTCGATCGAAATTCGAGAATTTTGATCGAAATTCGAGATTTCGAGCCTGATCGAAATGCAATACCGAGCGAAAAACCGAGCAAATTCAAATTTAAATTCAAAAATTTTTAAAAATTTGAGAAAATTTAACTAAAAACTCTCTAAAATAAGTATTAATAGTTTTGTAACCTTTAGGATGAAAATTGGTTGAAAAATTGAAAATTTCGAATCTTCAAATGTATGGATGCTTTATAAAAGTCAATGGAGTAATAAATGATCATTTAGGAGTGAAACCGTCAAAGTAATGCATATTTTTGCATTTGTATTGATATGTGCCAAGTTTTAATTATGTGAACTGAGTCATGTAATTTTTTATAAAAATCTAACAGTGTATCTATTCCTATTTATTAATTGCTGTTTTTGATTTTAGAAAAGCACTAAATGAATTCAAAAATTATTGAAATTTCTCTCGAGTGTTTTATAGATGAAATGGGATTTTATAAGATTTTTTTATAATTTTTTTACAATTTTTTTAATATTTTTCGAAAAAAAAATTAAGTTTGAAGACATTTTTCAACTGTAACCGTTTTTCGAAAATTTCGATCGAAATTCGATCTTTTCGAACGAATTTCGCGAAATTCGCCCGGCAATTTGACCAACTTTTGAATTCGTTTGACTTTCGAACCATTCGATTTAGAGCGAATTTCGAACGATTTTCGAACGGTTTTTACCGATTTTCCATTTTCGATTTTCATCCCGATTTTCCAAAAAGGAAAAGTGGAACCCTGGTGCACGTAGCAGAAAAGGGGTTCCAACGTTTTTATTATTGTATTTCACGCCCCTCTCTGGTGCGGCCTGGTGGTGCCACGACAAATCCCCCAACCGGACGGCATCTTCGCCTTCTTCGGTTCCTCCTCCCTCTCGCGCTCACAATTTACTCCCCCCAGTAGCACCGGGCTAGTGCTGGTGCTCCTCCTCCTCGTCGCCCCCGTGCTGCTGCTGCTGCTGCTACAGCGCGATGGCCATGGCTGCCACGTCGTGCGCGCTGGCCCCCGCCCTCGTCGGCCGGCGCCGCGCGCCGCCCCGCCGCCCCGCGGTGGTCCGCTGCTCGCTCGACAGCAACGTCTCCGACATGGGCGTGAACGGTGAGGACGACGAATCTTGGGCCTTTCGCTTGACCCCTCCCCGTTTCTTGTCCGGTCGGTCGGTCGGTCTTGGTATTGGAATGGTGTGGATAAGGAAGGAATTAGTTCATCACTGTGAACTTCGCGCTCCTAGATTTGGGCAGAGCTGCGGCTGGAATCGTGAATTGCAATTTACACCTAGGTTGCGAAATATATGTGAATTGGCTATAGGCAGACCGTGTGTATATACTTTGTTCTATCCCGATTCAACAGCTTTGCGCCCGGAATGCCATATCGGCTAGCGACTACGAAAGCAATCTTGATCTGAGGAATTTTCTTTTTTTCCTTGTCTGGCAGCTCCGAAAGGGTTGTTCCCGCCGGAGCCGGAGCACTACAGGGGGCCGAAGCTCAAGGTGGCCATCATAGGCACCGGCCTCGCCGGCATGTCCACCGCGGTGGAGCTCTTGGACCAGGGCCATGAGGTTTGCTGATCGGTTGCCTTCGGCAGTGACTGTCAAAATTTGGTTTCTTCAGGAAAGGCGGTGCCTTTTTAGCTGTGTTCAAAATGGGGTGTGCTTCCTTTTTACAGGTTGATTTGTACGAGTCCCGGAAATTTATCGGCGGCAAGGTCGGTTCTTTTGTCGACAAGAGAGGGAACCATATCGAGATGGGGCTGCACGTGTTCTTCGGGTGTTACAGCAATCTTTTCCGCCTAATGAAGAAGGTCCGATTCTATGTACTTTCAGATGGTTGGAGAAATAGTTAGCGCTGAGTATATTACTATGCTTGGACTGCGTTAAAGTAGATTTGGAGATGATCTGATGAAGCATGTAGTTCATCGCTTTTTTCTTGAGGCTTGATGATTGGTATTACCGCCTTATTGGCCAGAGTTAACAGAACTTGTTGGTGTAACTTAATCTTATCATTCAGGTTGGGGCTGATAATAATCTGCTGGTAAAGGAACATACCCATACCTTTGTAAATAAAGGGGGCACGGTTGGTGGTACGTTCAGTTATCTTATTCCTAACATATTGTATGAGGAGTTATGCTTTTATATTTGGATATTAAAATGATTCTTGGTTACTTTAGAGTTGCCAGGGTGTTGAATTATTGCCAGTGTGTTGAAGTATTGAATTAATATTGAAGTTTACAAAGTGCAAATTACAAATTATCGTTGCATGTTTTGCTAGGTGAATTGCTTCTCTTTTCTGAGCAACACAAAATGCTTGTGCTGCTGTGGCTTAATTCTGCTATCTGTATCTTGTATCAAACCACTAGTTCATGCCATATTTTGTACTTTAAGTTGGCCAAAGTAACTGAACTACATTGTGCTATATATTTATACACAACTTATTACCTGATTCTTTCATACTGTTCTTCTTGCTACACAGAACTTGATTTTCGATTCCCTGTGGGAGCTCCATTACATGGTATTCAAGCATTCCTAAGAACCAATCAACTCAAGGCAATTACTCCATACTCATATTTTGCGACTACCATACACTTAAGGGAGAACATCAAGTAATATGATATTAATTTTGCTTTGAGTTTCTTTATTCCTTCACAGTTTGTAATTACACAATTTTCCAATTTATTGTAACATTCTCACATTGAGACTTTATCAATATCATACCCATGCATCTTGCAGTGTCCTCTCTATTTCAATATGCAACTATTCAACCTTAACCGTGGTTTTGCGTGTAGTATCTTTTGTGCTGTTTGTTTGTCTTGAAGTCCATCTGTACACATACCCTTTTAGCCCACAGTTCATTATTGTGAAGGTAGTACTTGGCATTTCCCATTTCATGTACCTGTAGTGCAATCAGCTGATTTCATTTATGAATATTCCTTGAAAACTGTTACATTGATTACTCTATGTTAACAATCGCATGCAGGGGACTGTAAGGGTTCTACCCGTTGATAATAGCTTGCAGACTATGATAATAGCTGCCTATGCGAATACCTTATATAGCATAACTAGTTCATGATTGCAATATCCTCAGATAGAGTGAGATGTGGGTTCTCCTATAGCGAACCTACAAATCATCTTTTATGCGGGTAATCGTATCATAAGTGAAAGATTATATAATAAGAGTGAGCAAGAAATAAGCACGAAGTCTTGTCAATTTTGTGCATTGCTTTAATTCCTGCATGTTATTTTGTTAGATGGTTTCATTACATTGGTTAATTTGAAATATTTGATTTGTGCTGTAGGTTTATGATAAAGCACGAAATGCAGTTGCTCTTGCTCTAAGCCCAGTTGTTCGAGCTCTTATTGATCCAGATGGTGCATTGCAGCAAGTACGGGACTTAGATGGTGTAAGGGTTCCTCTTCTTTTGTTTCAGTCTCATTAGCAGTGTGCATCAAGGCTATGCATTTTAAATTTGGAGCGCTGGTTACTATAGCACGTGCTTCTATTTCGTCAACATTGCAAAGTTACGTTAGCATGCTCCCATACTCGGATACTTTAGAAAACTAGCATACCGGTATCAGATATGGATGCATCCCCGATACGGTCGGATACATATCCTACCTGTAACGGTGAATTCCTATTTTTTTAAAAAAAGAAATTAACTCCCGATACTTCTCCGATATTTGCCTAATACTTCCCCAATACCTCTCAACCATAATATCTCTAACAACTCAGGAGACGCTAGAATCGTTTATTCCCATCCCGCAGCCCCTTCTGGTTCCCCACACCACCGCCCTTGCTCCTCTCTTCCCCAGGCTCTTATGTCAACATTCCTCTCCTCCTATAGATGGTAGCACGCGGCACCCCTCTCCCTACCGACGCGACGGTGCCACTGTTCCTCACACACAGTGAGTTCTCCCACTACTCTTTTCCTCTCTTAATTGTGGTAGTGTGGTATACTCCTAGGCAGCCAGCGGTAACCAGGAGCTGGTGAGGACAGCAGCGGCTAGGTTGCAAGATATATGACTATGCCTTGTAGGAACATAAGCTCTCAATTGTGGGGACATTTGGGGCAGCAGTAGACTAAATACCCTAAGTCGCTTGTTATGGGCTGATGGGCCTGCGAGATAATATGGCCCATTTGCTTCTTCATTTTTCTTTGTTATAGTCTCTTTTATGTCTATTTTGTGTGTGACATACCATATGTTTCTCTATATTTTAATTTTTATTATACATATACACATGTATCGCCGTATCTGTGTTTTTGGGGAAATGGCATATCGCTGTATCGGCGTATCTGGGCATCCTAGTTAGCATGTGCATATATGGGATTGCAGAAACATTATTCATGAAGTATCTTTTGCCCATTGCAATTGCAACTCGGTGGTAGATAATTTCTAAATCTAAATGTAAATTGCAAGTATACTTTTTTCAGGTAAGTTTCACTGATTGGTTCTTATCCAAAGGTGGTACTCGGGAGAGCATCACAAGAATGTGGGATCCTGTTGCTTATGCTCTTGGTTTCATCGACTGTGATAATATCAGTGCTCGTTGCATGCTTACTATTTTCACCCTGTTTGCGACAAAGACAGAGGCGTCCTTGTTACGCATGCTAAAGGGCTCACCTGATGTTTACTTAAGTGGCCCGATAAAGAAGTACATAACAGACAGGGGTGGTAGGTATGGTGACAGAGACCAAAATTTCTTTGGAATTATCTACGTAGTATGTACTTAAGTTCCATTGAAAATTTACATAATAAAACAATTCCTTCAGGTTTCACTTAAGGTGGGGATGCAGAGAGGTTCTATACGAGAAGTCACCTGATGGAGAGACCTATGTTAAAGGTCTTCTCATCTCCAAGGTTAGCTTTCTCATCTAATTTCACAGTTCGACTTTGCATAATTATGCAGCTAGATCATACATGGGAAATATGCAGTGTCCCTTAACTGTTTATTTATACTTTTACTAACATTGTGCTACATCTGGACATTTTTAGGCTACAAGCAGAGAGATAATCAAAGCTGATGCATATGTTGCAGGTTATCTTTTTTCTTTATTTCATGTCTTCTTTTTCTTCTTTGATGACTAGCACATGCAACCATGCAAGCTTATCTTGGTTTTGTTAAGTGCAGCTTGTGATGTCCCGGGGATCAAAAGACTATTACCATCCGAATGGAGGGAATGGGATATGTTTGATAATATCTACAAGTTAGATGGTGTTCCTGTAGTCACTGTTCAGCTTCGCTACAATGGATGGGTTACTGAACTTCAAGATTTGGAGAAATCGAGGTAACGTCAGTAGCATTATTTTGTTATGCGTTTTTAGACCCAATAATTTTTAAGTACCGCTGACTTATACCTGAATTTCTCATGAAGAGTACATTTGTTTCTGCTAAAAGATTGTTGTGCAAATGCAAATTGCATTCGTGCATGCTCGCTGAGTGTTACTTTTCCCATCTTTATTGTAGACAACTGCAAAAGGCGGTTGGCTTGGATAATCTTCTGTATACTCCAGATGCGGACTTCTCCTGTTTTTCAGACCTTGCGATTTCATCTCCTGCTGATTACTATATTCAAGGACAAGGTTCCCTGATCCAGTAAGGCTACTGTTTATTTTATATTCTTAGCTTCTGTAGTGTAGTCTGGAATTAAGTTAAACCATTCAGCGTTCTTGACAATATTCACTGTTTGAAATTCTGGTTTACATTTACATAAGCAGCTTACTAGGTGATTAGTGCAGTAGAACTTCTGAATGTCGTGTATCAAATCGATTTATCTTTCTGCAAATAAATTACTTGATTCATTTGCAGAGCTGTGCTAACTCCTGGTGATCCTTACATGCCATTGCTAAATGAGGAGATCATTAGCAAAGTTCAAAAGCAGGTGGGTTTGTAAATGACATCCTGTATTGGTTAAATTATTACTATGACTGGTTGATGCAGGTTTTTTATTTATAAATAACTAATCAATGCCTCATTTTAAAGTAGTGCCACAAGATGTGTTTTGTTCTGCTTATATTACATCTTTTATTTTTCAAACCTCACCTCAGTGGCAACACATTTGTACGTCTCTTCAGGTCCTAGATTTGTTCCCATCATCCTGTGGCTTGCAAGTTACATGGTCCAGTGTGGTAAAAATCGGACAATCTTTGTACCGTGAGGCTCCTGGAAATGACCCGTTTAGACCTGATCAGAAGACACCAGTTAAAAACTTCTTCCTGTCTGGCTCTTACACGAAACAGGTATTATACATCTAAACCATTGACCTAGCCACAGCCACCAACAGAAATCAATTCACTGTCAAATTATCAAATATACTTGTTTCGTTCTCGTCAGTGGCGAAGCCAGGACTAAATTAGAGAGGGGGCTAAGCTAAACATTTTAACTACTAGTAAAAACCAAATTCATACATAAATAACCATTTGACAAGTGAAACAAAGTAGAAGTTTATAAGATACTCACATAAATGAAGTTGCTAAGGCACACTAGCTACGAGTTGGATTTGGAGGCAACAGGCAAACACATTCTACGGGTTTTCATCCTTTGAAAGCAGTCCATAATTGTTTCATCATCAATAGATTTGAATATTGTTTTCTCGGTGTAACACACCATTAAGTCATTGAGCCAATCATCGGAGACTAACCTCATAGTATGCACAAGTCACTGCAATTGCATCACATGTAAGTCGTTCCCTTCTCATCGAGTCAAAAATTAATGAGTACAGGACTAAAGGTAGTAATTAAATCGTTAAAAGAATAGTTGGATAATGTTGATTTATAATTTGTGTGTTGAGTGGTTTGCTAAGTAATAATAGTTGTGATGGTTTAATATAAACATGATAAAAAATAGAGCGTTGTTTTTGGCTTTTGTTTGGCTAATGACTAAAAGTGGAATGACTAGAATGCACGTCATGTCTAGACCATTGCTAGTGACTAGAAGTTAATAAAGGTTTCATACAACAGCTTCATGCGTTAATTAGTAGATAGATCAGGCCAAGCTAATAGATTAGTTACCCGCGTTGCAGCAGGGGCGCACGCCCCAGTGCGCCCCACTGCTGGCTTCGCCAGTGGTTCTCGTGGTGTCTGCTGCATGCCATGGATTTTAAGCAGTAGAAATTGTTCAATTGATAGTCCTAAGATTGGATGATGTACATTTATCCACCTTTAGAACTTGGTAAAGGATACCATAAATTCATTCACCCTTGTTGTGTTTGCAGGACTATATTGACAGCATGGAGGGAGCGACTCTCTCTGGCAGGCGAACAGCAGCCTACATCTGCGGCGCTGGAGAGGAGCTGGTAGCTCTCCGAAAGAAGCTCGTTGTTAATGACAGTGAGAAGGCCATGGGGAAGGAGGCTCAAGCGCTGCAGACAAGCTGAGCCATGCAACCTCCCATGCTAGAATGCCCAAACCATAGCTTTTCTTTCTGGGTTGTAGGTGATTGCCACGACGACTTCTGTAAAATTCTATTCGAGCGTTAGATGTGCAGCTGCCTTTTAGCCTTGACACATCCGCCCATCGTGGTGTTTTCGATTGCAATCGGCGACCAGGTGTCCAGGTGGCATACGGGATTACATCAGGCAGCGTGTACGTTCAGTTGGACCATAACCGGGCATTGGATGATCGATGTTATACGGTGCACATTTCCTCGATTCTTGTGAGAAATGGACCACAAACGCGAAGCTACAGCTACAGACCAATGTTTCGCTATATTATCTACAAATGCTATAGCTAATAATAGCTCTTCTATATGCTGTAACTTGTAGCTAATGGTAGTTTCGTTATTCTACATAGGTACCCACGGCCTAACGTTCTACTATATTATCTACAAGCGCTATAGCTAACAATAGCTCCGTTATATGTCGTAGCTTGTAGCTATCTATAACTACACTATCCTATATAGGTATCCACAAATAAAAACATATAGCTTATTTTGAAATTCAATGTTACTACAAGGCTCAAATGTATCTCTTATAATGCTAAACTATGAGAAAAACCTTATCTCACCCTTTACAATAATTACCATTCATATTTCTTAATAATTAAGTACTTGTTGCTAAAAACATTATGATATAGTTATTAGTTATGGTCTTTGACATGTATTAATATGTACGTTGATTTTGAACTTAACTCATTTTTATTATAAAAATATTAATACCTTTTAAAGTAACATAATTTTATGACTTGTTTGGAGGTAACTTATATTATATATATATGTTTAATTTTTTAATATTGAAAACACGATGAAGTATAGTTTCTGCAATAGCTAGAGCCTTGGCTTAAAGCCACGAAAATTGTGATTGAAAATCTTTAACTACACTAAAAAAGCTTGAACTTCGCTGGTGCCAGGTATACTAATCTTGACGGGTAAGGTCGGCAATCACACCTTCTTGGCAACCGCACTAGTGGGAAATTAAATCCTGAGGCATGTACAGTGGTATAGACGGTAGATGTCTATAATATACCCCCATGTCATCTGCAGACAGTACTAAAGATAACTTATACAATAGACTGTCTATATAGCTGTCTGTAATGATCTCTCATATGAATTTGTCTGTACAATAGTATACACAGTATAAAACTGTCTATAATACCGTCTGTTAAATAGTAGACAACATATTTATCTTCCTTCCCTCTCTTCCCTCCACATCATCCAAAATTGGATGTGGCATATCCTTATAGACACATATACTATTGTAAATGCCCTTCCATCTAGACAAGCCCTGATTGCAACATGCTTACCAGAGGAATTTTTTTTTGAAATAAACATTTTTTATTGCCATATTACGTAAATATACCTGTTTTTAAATTATTTGCAAATTTGGCCATCTGTCGCGCTAGCGTGGCGCGAAAATGGGTCTATCGCGCCAGCGTGGCGCGACCGAGCGGCACATGGCGGGGTCGGGTTCGATCGCGCGCCCGTGGCGCGGCCCAGGCGATACATCTTGTATGACGGCCACGCCACGGCGGCAGCGAGGCGCTGTGGCTAATAATTGGCCGTTCGTGCCAGCAATGAAGGAAACAGAAGAAGAAAGAAAGAGGAGAGGAGAGGAGAAGAAAAGAAGGAGAGGAAGAAAGAGGAGGAAAAAAGAAGGAAAAAGAGGAAGAAAAAAGAAGAAAAGAGAGGAAGAAAAAAAGAGAAAGAAAGAAGAAGAGGAAGGAGGAAAAAAAGTTTAATTTTCGTTCATTCTTCGTCCGTTCGTTCATCCGTTCTTCGTTCGTTCATCCGTTCTTCGTTCGATAATCCGTTCTTCGTTCGTTCGTCGTTTATCGGTTAGTAATTTCTGTACTTATTTTTTTATCGATGATTTCATACTTAAGTAAGAGAAATATATGTACTATTAGAAACTAATAGAGTAGCAAGAACAAAATATAGTACGTAATTAAGTAGATTTAAAGCATATTTTATGAGATTATGTGTGGATAATTGATTAATTATGTTTAATGTATTCATATAATGATTTTTATTAGTATAATTGATTTGTAGTTACAAAAAACATCGATAGTCTTCGAAAATATTAGGGTAGCACGAAAAACATTAATCGTTCCTTCCTCGTTAATCGGTTAGTAATTTTTATAATTATTTTTCCTCGGCACAATTGGTACATAGTTAGAAAAAGTATAGTTAGTGTCGGAAAAATATTAGGTTAGTACGAAAAATGTAAGAATCGGTTAATTTTGTTTAATGTATTCACATAATGATTTTATATTAGTTTAATTGTTTTGTAGTTACAAAAAACATCGATAGTCTCAGAAAATATTAGGGTAGTACCAAAAAAATATATCATTCTTTCCTTGTTCATATGTTAGTAATTTCTATAAATCATTTCTCCTTGGCATAATTGGTACGTAGTTAGAAAAAGTATAGTTAGTGTCGGAAGAATATTAGGTCAGTACCCAAAATGTAATAATCGGTTAATTTTGTTTAATGTATTGACATTATCATTTTTTATTAGTTTAATTGATTTGTACTTACATAAAACATCGATAGTCTCAGAAAATATTAGGGTAGTACGATAAACATATATCGTTCCTTCCTCGTTCATCGGTTAGTAATTTTATAAATCATTTTTCCGTCAAAATAATTGGTATGTAGTTACAAAAATACTAGGGTGGCTCAATAAATTGTGTTTTGTGTATTTATATAATTCCTGGCGCATGTTATACAATATCGGTATGTTATAGTACATTTCATATTAGCTTGGCGGTCCGTACACCCCCTGCATTATATAATTCGTTGCGTATGTTATATAATATCTTTTGCGTATTCCAGAAGGTATATCTGCTATGGATGCATTCAGAGTGCACTTCGGTGAAGGAGAAGTTCGGGAGGGCCCATATGGGGTTGATTTGATGGTTTTGAGCACCGAGTTTTATACCATCAGAATCCGGAGGACATGAATTTTGAAAATCTGTGTGGGTGGCTTTGTGACGGCCTCTCATTGAATCCTGCGGAGTTTGATGTCAGCGTCAAATGCTTGTGGCCGAGAGGTACACATGACTCGGTATGGGTACTTAGACCGTTAGAGCGGTCACAGTCTTGGATGAACTACATCAATGCATCAAGGCGGCGTGGTTGGGGTTTCATCCTATTTGTGCAGGCTACGATCAAAACAAACCTGCGTAGTGATGAAACCCCTCCCACGGTCGCGGAAGTTCATGACAATGTTCGATCATGTTCTGCACCGACGGGACAAGCAGATGAAGGGGAGGAGTTGGAGGATAGTTGATGTGATGGAGCAGGATGATCGGCGAGCGGGGAAGAAGAGGCACGGCCATGGAGGACCATGATGAATCTTTGTCCGACGATGATGGAAATACGTCCGTAGAGGTGCCCGATGCTTGGAATAGAGCGGCCGAGCCCTAGCGATGAATGATGCCCATGACTCCACATGTGAGTACCGACCAAATGAGGTTCGCGTGCACGCAATGTACACGGAGAAGTCTCGCTGCGAGGATGCTATAAGGGCATGGGCGATGAGCTTACAACGACCAATGAGAGTGGTCAAATCCAAGAAAGACTGTTACACGGTGAAGTGTGAAAATGCCGAATGTGGTTGGCGGGTTCATGCCCATATGCCGGGCACGAGATGAAATGGGTTGTCACGAAGGTGGTGCAACACAGTTGTGTTCTCAGCAATGTAACATCGAGACATCGTAACCTCACATCCTCTTTTATCGCGAATGTGATGTGCGGAGAGATTGTCGAGAAGGTTGATATTGAGCCACAGCACATAGTTCTTGCCATGAAGAACAGATATAAATACCAAATCAGCTATGCTAAAGCCTGGAGGGCGAAGCAGAAGGCATTGGAGCGGCGCTTGGGACCTTCGAGGCATCATATGACAACCTTCCCGACTCTTGGAGGTCTTGAAGGAGAGAAACCGGGACATATCTTTGCTGTACACGAAGGGAGTCTCGTAACCCCGGCTTCTTGGTCATGGAGCGTGCTTTCTTATCACTTGGGCCATGTGTGGAGGCTTTCAGGCATTGCCGTCCGGTCGTGTGCGTGGATGGGACTTTCCTCACCGGCAAGTACAAGGGTCAAATCCTGACGGCCATCGGTGTGGACGGAAACAACCAAATACTTCCGATAGCCTTCGCTTTTGTGGAAGGTGAAAATTATGAGAGTTGGTTGTGGTTCTTCAGAGATCAAGATCGGTGTTGTGAAGGATAGGCCCAATGTGTGCATAATACATGACCGCCATGCTGGGATGATGAAAGCAATAAAGAAGATGCAAGAAGATGTGGAAGACCCGTTTTCGTGGCCGGATTTGCAGAACCGGTGATGCATGCGACACATGGGGGCAAACCTATTCAAATATTTCAAGAGTAAGAGGCTCATGAACCTGTTCAAAAGGTTGTGCAAGCAAAATCAGCATAGGAAGTTTGTTGCCATCTGGGAGAAGCTTGACGAGCTCACTACGAAGCAGATACGTGACATAGAGAGGCAAGCTGGGGGGAGTAGTTCGGAGGCACCGCAGCGTTTACAGCCCTTACCGGGCATTGACCCACCAAACATCAGAAGGAGGCCTACGAGAAACATCAAGTGTTTCTCACCGATCGAGTCCGAACCATCGGAGAAGTGGGCACCGTTGTATGCGACACAAACGGGGCAAGGTGCGGCCGATGACAACCAACCTGGCCGAGGTGTACAATTGGGTGATAAGGGGTCTTCGTGGCATGCCCCTCGTTGCTATCGTCGAAGGTTTCTTGCGATGCGGTGAGGTACTTCCGGAACGGCACGCGCGGCGATGTTGCATGCAAGTACCATTCAGAGTCCTTATTGCAGCGTCATTACAGCTTGGATGGCGAACAAGGTTGAGAAGGCCCTCCTACACTCGGTCGTCGTCATGGGTACCACGGAGTTACGATTTGAGGTCACACTGAGGAATAACGAGGGGCTCGGAATGGCTAGTGGAAGAATCACCCATGAAGTGAGCTTGGGGGGCGGCACGGACCGCACCTGCACCTGCAGTTGCCTAAAGCCATACCTTCATCACAAACCATGTTCGCATGTCTTGGCGGCCTGTGGCCAGATTAAGATGAGCAGCGTACAATTTGTTTCTCCGTACTACATGGCGGACACTGTCGTTCAAGCGTGGACCGGTGAACTGCATGGGTTTCGTGTCGCCGGGAACTTCACTGAAATTGATCATGCCACACTTACATGGGTCCCTAACATCAGCAGAGTCAAGGGCGGGAAAGGTCATCGACAAACGCGCCGCATCCGCAACGATATGGAAGAGTCCGAGGTGGGAGGCCCTGTCCGGAGGTGTGCCCTTTGTGGAGAGTACGGCCACAAGAAGAACAAATGTCCTCGGAATGAAGTTTCTGGTGGAGGGGCTTGAATTTAATAGTTGTAAGGCATGTTGCCATGTTGTGGAGTGCGTTCTATTTGTATGGAATGTAATAATCGTACGACTCCCTTATGCGTGTATGTTGCGTTACTACGGTTCGTAGATGTGTGATCGGATTTCGTACTTGTGAGCACTATTATGCATGCGTGTATGTTCTAGAAAGTTGCAGTGTTGTGCGATTTGTTAGCTACATCCTGTAATTGCTGGAATTTCCTTACTATTTGTATTGTAGAATCTGTCTACATTGTATGTTTGGTATCTCTGTCTGTATGATTGGAATTTCCTTACTCCATGACCAATTGGAACTATTAAATTGTTTGTTGTGTGCAGGAATGGCTGCTGTGGGCGACATTGGCGATTGGCCGTACGAGCTTCTAGATCGCCACTTGGACACACGTCACCGTGGACGGTTACACGCAGAGACCGTCGATCCAGGTGTCTTGTCCACGCGGACTCCAGCACGCGCCTGGGGCCTGGACAGACGCTGGTTTCCCAGGTATGTAAGAACATAATATTTTTTGCGTACGACCTAGTTGGTTGTGACCTTACTTGTAATGGTTTGCTGCAGGTTGGAGGCGGCGGGATTGCTCTCCCTAGCGCGGATGGTCGAGGCGACACAGGAGGACCTCGTCGATGGTCCGGATGGTGCGGCCATCTTTGTCGAGAGATCCCGACGCTTTCCGTTCGACCGATCCCTCCTTACTTCCCCCGTGGACCGCTGGCGCCCGGAGACGCATACTTTCCACTTGCCCTGCGGAGAGATGGCACCGACTCTGCAGGATGTTTTGTTCCTCACCGGCCTCCCGATCGCTGGCGAGGCAGTTGTCCCACAGGAGGTGGATGACGACTGGCGCGATGACCTAGTTGCGAGGTTCGGGGTAGTGCTCCCCCCTGGTCCCGCGGGGCAGGCGCAGTACGCCCCGCTACACCCACGACAGAAGCACGGCCCTACTCTGTCGTGGCTACGCCAGTTCAAGGTACGTGTTGTTGTGGTCCATAATTGGTATGAATTAATTTACTCTTGTAACCAACTAACTTTTTGTCCTCAGAGGTTAGCGCTAGCTGCGAATCTTGACGCCAGCATCAGTCGTGCACCTGGAGGCTTACCTTTTGTGGCTGTTCGGATGGGTGATGTTCACCACCACCCATGGAGACAGCGTCGACGCCAGGCTTGTTCCGATCGCCCAGGCCATTGCTGACGCTGTGCCCGGCGAGGTCCCCCAGTACAGCTGGGGATCTGCAGTACTTTGTGCCACCTATCGGAGGCTATGCGACGCGTGCCTCCGACAGCGCGACGGTTCGATACTCTTTGGGTGCCCACTCCTACTCATGCTGTGGTCGTTCGAGCGCTTCCACATTGGACGACCCTGGATTGGAGGGGGAGCGTACGGGATGGAGTTCTACGGCGACACCGAGGTGCCGCAGACGGGTACGTGAATTCCCCCCTTTCCTATATCGCATATCAACCTCTTTTGTACTAACTTTTTCCCGATAATGGCTGCAGCCGCAATGGGCTGGTCTACAGATACGGAGTGTGTACGCACACTTCACGGAGGCGTTCGACCTCCTACGACCAGAGCGGGTCCAGTGGGAGCCTTACGCCCCTCAGGAGGTACAGGAGCGCGCACCCCACGGTTTGTCTATCCTCTGCACCCGAGATATTCCGTATGTGCTGACACGGCGGAAGCTAGTTTTCGATGTCTATGTTGAGGATTACCCGGCTCACTGGGTGATGAAGCAGCTCGGACTACGACAGGAGGTGCCTGTCCCGCGCGGCATCACGGTCCCGGTAGAGTCTCACACGTAAGTAACTATTCATATCTTCCCATTTCAAATGGCATCGACTAAACATGCTAACGGGTTGACAACTTATGCAGGCATTCGAGGAAGGGCATGCAGGGCCGCCGAACTGACTAGGCCGCAAAGATGGCCCCTTGGGTGGAGCAATGGACTCATGCACTGGACGACGTGGCTGCAGCGGATGTCGCGTACGATATACTGAAGTACCAGGGTACCTCTGATGGTACCTTGGACTTACACGGTACGCCTTTTGCCGTGACGACCCGGCCACGAGATCCATCCAGCTACGACCCTCGACATATACGGCACATGGGTTGCATCCGCGATCCACTTCGCAGTACGTTCACTACACACTGTACCTAGATTTTTATTGGAGTGCGAGTATACGTATATCTCACCGCATGTTAACACTTTTAGGGCGATATGGCGACAGAGATTGACGAGGACGCGCAGTCCATGGTAGGGCGTTTGGGCCCGGGTTCGGAGATCTCCAACGAGGAGTTGACGGGGTTCCTCGAGCGGTTGTCCATGAAGGCGAGGAGGATAGCGCGGGCCTGCTCTTGTCGGCAGAGGACCGACGCCTCCGGTGCACCCTCGCGGTCGGTGAGCCGACGACCGCAGGGGGTCAGGAGCAGTACACGACCACCACCTCGGACACCACCGTCAGACGACTCCAGTGTCCGCCCGCTCGGACCTCCCACCTTCCAGTTCGCACCTCCCACCTTCCAGTTCGCACCTCCCACCTTGCAGTTCAGACCTCCCACCTTGCCGAACCCTCCAGCGCCACCGCAGGACCAGCCAGGGAGCTCCCAGTGGCAGGTGCCCTCGAACGGCACGCCAGGTACTTACGTATTTGCTCACTTGAATATGCAATGCATTTCGTGGTAACTAATACTTGTGTACAGCAGGATACTCGTTCGGATACACTACCGGTGCGCCGTTCCAGTGCCCTCCTCCTCCTCCTGTCATGGTGCTAACCCCAGGTGTGTTCAGTACCCACTGCAAACTAACTTTGCTGTAAACTTTAGTTTGAAATACATGCTTTATTCCAACATGTTGTATGTGCTTTCAGGTTACTTCCCAGAGGCCCCCACTACGTCGTACACGCGTGCGGAGGACTTCAACAAACCATATTCTGTGCCGCCACACCCGGACTTCGTGTATGGGTCCCAGCCTAGTGCACCCATGCCTACACAGCCGACAGACCCGAGTTCTTCATGCCATACCCCTGCAGCAGCGGAGACCCTCGGACCGCGGATCGGCCACGCACCAAACCGGTTTAGCCCTTCTGGTCCCAGACGTCGCCTGCCACCGACGTCGACCGGCTAGGCGAACTGCACCTCGAACACGAGGAGAGAAGTCGGCGAGGAGAGTAGGCGTCGATTGAGCACTGTATGCCTACGTTGTTCATTATGTGTTGTAATGTTATGCACTAACTTATACATTTGTATGTTGTATTCTCTACATTTCTGCTCCCATGTCACTGTCATTCAAAGTTGCACGACCTGTCACGCTCAAACAAAGCTGCACACGCTCAAACAAAGCTGCACGACCTGTCACGACCTGTTTGCCATCTTATCATGTGTGCCATGACCCATCGATGACATCTGCAAAGCTGCAGAGGAATCCGATGCTCGCGGATTTGAACTTCTCTTAAGTCCGCTACTCTCTCCTTTGGCTAGCTATTTAAGCCCCAGTGGTCGCCTCCCAATAATCACAGTAAGCAAGCAAGCTTCGGGCCAATACGAAGGAAGACGAAACACGGACCACAAGTTCGCCAGCTAACCAACCAGTGCCAATGGAGTTCCCCTCCCCCCCAAGGCACAAATTTTCCCGGCCATCCTCGAAGGCACGCAGTCCCCATGTGCCTATGCGGGATCCTTGCGCTGCAGAAGTCTCAGGACAACTCGTACACCTACGATATGAGGTATTGGAGCTGCCGAAACTACGACTCCAAGCCAACGCTGCAGATGCGGATGCGGGAGAAAAGGCTGGTATGTTCGTACTTGCATTTGATGTTACGTCCTACCGCGCAAACCTTAATGCTGTAATACCATATGATGTCACCAATTGCAGCCTCCATTGTGCGAGTACATCAAATTCTACGACACGGAGCAGACTCCTGAGATGGAGAGGATGCGGAATTGGGAGTACTCACATCGCAGAGCGATGGTAGAGCAGCAGTGCCGTGAGCAGGATGAGGAGGAGAAGCGCATGAAGCATCACGAAGAAATGCGTGCAGAGAGGGAGGCCGAACGGCAGCGCCGGGCGGCCGAGTGGGAGGCCGAGCAAGAGAGGAAGCGTGAGAGGGCGGCTAGGGCCAGGGCGGCAGGCACCGATGGGTTGCGCAAGGGGAAATATCCCCGGTGCACTCAGTAGTGTAGCAGAAGGCCCATTGTTGTTTCGTGTAACCGCTTTAAGTTTTAAGCCATAATAAAGAGTGTTGCCTACCTTATTATCGTCACTACCATCTTATTTGTTAATCGACCTCTCTTGTATCTCCATCTCCCAACCTCATTCGGATTACTTCTGACTATATTACTTAGGGTTATTGCGCTAATACATGTTACATGCAAAGAAAGGTGTAAATGAATTTTTTTTTCCGGAATATGGTAGTCCATACATCAAAAATCAAATCTGCCACATTCTTTCGAAAAGATACATTCAAACATGATATTTTACAGGCTGCCGAAAAGGCTTACTGCGTTTTCGTTTTCCGTCGACTAAAATAGTTAGGGTTATTGCGCTACTGTAAGGTGTAAATACATTATTTTTTCAGAACATGGTAGTCTATATAGCAAAGGGCAAATTTGACTCATTCTTCAAAAATAAATACATTCGAAAAGGATATATTAAGGGCTACCGAAAAACCTTCGGCGTTTCATGATTTTCCGAGGGTTCTTATAGCCATTTGGTTATTTCAATTGCGTTGATTCCTATATATTTTTTTTTTCAAAAATGAGACATCTAACACCCTAAGAATGGGTGAACTTAATTTCATGATTTTCCGAGCCACGGTTTATATAGTTTCTTCAAAATCGATAAAAGGGTATTTAACTAAAATTGATTTTAACTATTTAAATTTGCATGCAACATAGTATTTTTTTGTTATATATTATGAATCCTTATGGCTTAATATACATTTACAAATTTTTTCCATTATTTTTTGACCCATGGTTTATATACTTTGTTCATAATACCTAAAAGGTGATTTTAGTAAACTTTATTTTAACATTTAAAATTTGAATGAAACATACTAATTTTTTAGATATTATGAATCCTTATAGCGTACTACAAAATAAGCAATTTTTTAATAAATTTTTAAGCCATGCTTTATATAGTTTCTTCATAATACCTAAAATGATCATTTAGTAAACCTTATTTTAACATTTTAAATTTGCATGAAACATACTACTTTTTTTCATATATTATGAATTCTTATATCGTAATAAAAATTTAGAAATTTTTTCCATAATTTTCCGAGGTTCCCACCATCCCGTATGAATTATTGGACAATATATCGAATTAAAAAGCATTTTTAATGCCACGTGGGCCTGCCAGTCGCTGCCACGTGGCGCGACTGGGCTCAGTCGCTCCACGGTGGCGCGACTGACCTACGTGTCGCTGCCACGTGGCGCGACTGGTCCAATTCGCTGCCACGTGGCGCGACTGTAGGATAGTTTTGCAATTTTTTTTAAAAAGTATATATTTTTGAAATTTTGAATTTAAAAATGTTTATTTAAAAAAAAATTCCTTACCAGAGGCCAGAGGGTAATGGAACCTTGATTGGGACAGACGAACATTATTGAAAACCCTATCTAATAAGACCGGTGTCTCATGTCGAAGCTTAATTGTTTTGCTTGCCACCTTAGCCACTCGAAGGAGGTGACACAGGATGCACAATACAGCTTCTTTGGATCTAAAACAGAGGATCAAACGATGGCAAGTGGCGTGTCACTTTGAAGGCCTCACAACCGGATGCGATGCGATGATTTGACAATGGCAGCTTGTGTTTCCTTGTGAGCCATGTGGAAGCAGAAGGGGTGAACCGCTAATGGCGCCCAGCCCAACTGCCAGACCGTCTCCCCTTTCCTTCCCTCCTTTCCACTCCCGCGCAAAGGTGCGCTTTGATTTGTACATCTCTCGAGTAGCTCGCTAAGAATTTTTTTTCCTTAATTGCCTCCAATCAGACCCTATTTCAACTATATTTATTGTATTATTGGTAAATTTCAAACAGATGCGACGAATTTATACTATGAAACTGTATATATCGACTGTCCGATGTTAAATGTGCACCCCATTACAAATTTTCTAGTTCCGTCGCTGACCAATCTTGTTGCTGCCTCCTCGCCGTCTTCCTGCAGAATCATCGCCTCCCCAGCATCCGGTGCACCTCCGGCTCGCCGGGCAGTGGTGGCGATGGCACCCCGCCGGCTGTCAAGGCAGCGGTCTGCGCCGTCACCGAGCTCCTCAGGGTCCTGTCTCCCAAGAAGCCCAGGCAAGTCTCTCACAAAACTTTGCATGCGCTGGTAATCCTTTGGATTTTGTGATATGCTATGAGCATCTTCGTTGCTGATGCGAAGCGTATATGATTTGATGGTGCAGAGATGTTATTCAGAAGGGAGCTGGATCAGGAGCAGAGCTGGAGCTGCCTCGCAGCGTCGAGGATGTGATTGCCGTTCTTGAAGCCGATTACCAGCGTGCTTATTTCCTTACCGGTATGGATACCTTGCTTGTTGAAGTTGCTGGGTCATGGAGATCGAAGAGTTGAAATCAGGGATTCAAAAATCGTCGAAAATTAACTGTATCACTAGGGTTCGACATTAAAAACCGGTCGATAAACCAGTCCGATTCAAAAAAAAATTCAAAAATTCAAAAAAATTTACGTGTCGAAAATCGGTGGAAATCGGTCGATTTTCGTCAAAAATCGTCGAAAATCGCTACAAAAAGTTGACCGCACAAAAAGTTCAACATGGCTGTCGATTTTCCGTCGAAATCGTCGATTTTCCACGATTTTTGAATTTTTTTCAAAAAAATCTTGTTTGCTTTTGGATGCAGATGATGGTCGGCAAAAACTAAAAATTCGAGTTAATTTGCATAAGTTGAACTTTCATGGCTTATGGCTACAGATTTTGTCAGACTTGAGTAGCTACGATCTATGGATTTTGGCATAAATTTGTCAGGCTGCAACGAAGTAATAATGTACTGAAGATTCTGTGCTTCAGGTAACTTTAGTGCGGACATATATGCTGAAAATTGTCTGTTCGAAGATCCGACAATAAAGTTCCGTGGTATGTATGATCGTTTTCTTCTTGAATATAAGTGGCAATTCATCCATGAATCCCGATCAAGCTATATCGAATTGATTCTTAGTTGCAGAGAAGAATGAACATTTTGTGATAATAAATGCATCCTTGTTCTTCGTAGGAAGGTCCAGATACTCTCAGAATCTAGATTTGCTGGTACCTTTCTTCGACAACCCTTCGCTTGAACTTGAAAATCTCGAAAAGGTGACAATGTTTGCTAAATTATGAAGCTTTCGGTGAAGTATCTGCAATTCATAGCATGTTTTTCTTATAATTACCGTTTGTCTGTTTCCATCTCCAGATTTTGCTCCCTTTTTCATGTTCTTAAATTTTAAGGGCTAAGGACGATTTTGGTGGACTACCCTGATATTGCAATACCAAGTTGTTTATTTTAGTTGTATATTGACTAAGTAACTTCTTGTTTAGTTGATATATATATAGGAAAATGGTTCCATACCCCTGGGAGTATGTACTCCCACTCTCAATATACCGCTTAAATGATGTTGTTATACATCTTTATCCTTCTGAGTATACTCTAATACTGATTATAAGATACTCCAAAGTGAGTTCCACAAAAAATTTCATCAAAGTCCATCATTTATAGCATAACTTATTTATATACTCTTTGTACATATGGAAAAGGGTATATAGCAAAAAATAGAGGGCTCCGATGAATTTTTTTCAACAATATCACATTGTAGTATCTTAGAATTATTATTGAAGTATACTGAAAGTGATAAAGGAGTATAATACATTAGTTTAAGTGGTATACTGAAGGTGAGAGTATGTACTCTCAGGAGTACGAAAAAGGCTTCATATATATATATCATTTGTAAAGTTTCTTTTTCATACCAAAGTTTGTTTAGCCTACGCATTTTGCTACCCCCCCCCCCCCTGAATCTCTTGCAAATCATGCAGGGTGTGAGGGTTGAAACAAAGTTCATCAGAGCAACATGGACATTAAGGTGCCTCCATAAACTCTAACTAGGTGTATTACTGAATACTACGAACTATATTTCTTTATTTTCTTCCAAAATTTTACATGGGAAATTTCTTGTGCACTTATATATATTTTTAGGACATATTTAAGGCTTCCATGGAGGCCCCTCATCGCCATCAGAGGGAAAACAACCTATGACTTAGACGATGAATACAGGGTAAGGGGGGGGGGGGGGAAACCAACCATGCAAAGTACTTTCTCTCTCTCTCTCTCTCTCTCTCTCTCCTCTTCTTAACCATTCAGAAGATCACATTGTTCAGGTCATCAGGCATGCTGAGAGCTGGGATGTCTCTGCATTGGAGGCGATCAGTCAGATCTTCGTGTCGGCTCCTAAGCAAACTGGCAGCTGAAGCATCCAGCCGAATAAGTGAATCTTGGGCACTGTCGACGGCTCTGCACCTGCGTGAGGTGGCCGTGGTGCATGTGTAATTTTGGTAGTGATGTTACACACACACGTGTATAGCTGAGTTCGGCGGTGTACGCAGGAGAAAAATAGAAGGGATGCCTAGTGTTGCCGTGCTTCTGTATGTTCATCACGGGTGATCGGTGCGTCGCCTTAAAAACCACCGAAAAAAGATTACGAGACTGAAGCCCCGTTTGGCAATTTGGAACCGAGCTGTTTCTACTAGAATCTAGAAAAACCCAACGAAACGGGCTAAAACTCGGAACGATTCTCCTCGGAACGTTTCTTCTTCTTCCACGCCGTGGCTGAATCACCCTCAACCCCGTTTCACTAGTTTCTACTAGAATTTGGAACCGTACCAAACGGTTTGCAGAAAGTGATTCTGATTCTACCTGAAACGTTTCTACTAAGAATCTGAAACTGTTTTCGTTTCTACTAGAATCTGAAACCGTACCAAACGGGACCTAAAAAGATACCTGCGACATGATCGGAGCTAGTGCTCTAGCTCCTTCGCGTCTTCTCCTTGTGTCCGTAGCTGGCTAAGTTACATGAATATTAGTCATTTGGTAATTAAGATACCCATGTAATGTGAAGCACTGGGATTTGTTCACGCTGTAAATGTGGGGTACCTACAACCACGGTTAGCATACATTAAAACGAAATATGGTACTGGCCTACTGGGATTCTTTCTAGCACGCTACCTCACGTCATACATATAAAAAAGCTTTGGTATCTCTGTTCGTGGGGAATTTCTGTAATCGTAGCTTTCTTTTGTTGGGTTTTTCTGTGATCTTAGCAATCTTGCCTTAACAAATCCTAAATTCAATTCAGTTCTACTCACTCTAGCCAGTTCTGCACAACTTATAATTCCAAAGGTTTATCTTTGACGTACCAACTTCTATATTCAGAGGCGAAGCTAGCATTGGGGTGTGCACCTCTGCTCCAACGCGGTGACAGGAAGGATGACATATCACGCTCACAAGAAATTCAAGGATATCACGCTCATCCTTCCTGTCAAACTGAAACATGGCACGATCAAATTAGCCCAAAAAAGATAGATCATCACTAATGCAATGCCAAATGAATTTTAAAGAAAGGATCTAGATATTGTTCATCTTGCATTTGATGTTAGATTTGTTTGGCATCACTAATGCAATGTCAAATGAATTTTAAAGAAAGAATCTAGATATTGTTTATGCCATAGGCCTAATTATGGATGTGAAAGAGAACTTGCAAAGTTGAATTTTTTCGGTAATGAAGGTTATTAAGACTGATTTGCGCAACAAAATCTCCGATGATTGGCTCAATGACTTAATGGTGTGCTACACCGAGAAAACAATATTCAAATCTATTGATGATGAAGCAATTATGGACTGCTTTCAAATGATGAAAACCCGTAGAATGTGCTTGCCTGTTGCCTCCAAATCCAACTCGTAGTTAGTGTGCCTAGCAACTTTATTTATGTGAGTATCTTATAAACTTCTACTTTGTTTCACTTGTTAAATGGTTATTTATGTATGAATTTGGCTTTTACTAGTAGTTGAAATGTTTAGCTTAGCCCCCTCTAATTTAGTCCTGGCTTCGCCACTGTCTATATTGCCGGTATGTCTACGAAAAGTGACGAGTTTACCTTATGAATTATGATGTATGTTCCATGGTCAAAATATGGATACAAATTGTAGCAACTTATTATGGTGCCCATATTAGTGATGAATTGATCATTTCTAGTTGTACAAAATAAAACATATATACTGCAAATATTAATGAGTCTAAGCCTATTGTTGTAGCATCGGAAATAAACACCTTTGTCATTGGAGAACAGAGTAAAAGGGAAAGGAGTTGAGAATGAGTGTGTTGAATCATGATTGAGTGGAATAACCCTGAGAGGAGAGCCCACCTTGGATGCTTTATATATAAAAGGGAGGGGGACACACTATCTTCCCTCCATCACCTGAGAAGGGTATTTTACCACATTTCTCATGGATACATTTTGATAAATGATTAGTACACGTGTGCATATTCTCTAGGTTTCGTACATATCAAGTCACCCTTACAAGTTAGGGTGCGTTTGGTTGCCTGTACCAAGTGGTACATGTATGAGATGGTTCAAGAAAAAAGTCATCCATGCGTTTGGTTGCTTGAATGAAACCATCCCGTCCTGGATCAAGTGGTACAAATTTAAGAATATTCTTTCTAGATGTTGAACCATCTTATTCACCCAAAATAATGGAACTAAATGGTACAGGACCATCTAATCCTATTCAACCTCATCCCATGAACCAAACGCAGCCAGTGTATAACTAACCCAAGAACGAAAGTTCGTAAGGAGACTGGAGCAACACCTACGAGTTCATGCGGTCCTCTAACCTATCCTAAAGACGTATTAGCATAAATCCTAACTCCAAAGTATTAACCCTCTCTTATAAGAAGACTTTTAAATTTGTGTTTGTTTAAATTTGGTCTTTGGAGGAGAAGTCTTTGAGCTGGAAGAAGCTAGGTGGCTTTCTTTGGAGGAATTTGGAGTGGAAGAGACTTGATGAAGGGGATGGCAATTTTTGTAAATAAGATCAAGTTGCAAGGGTACCAGGAAGTGGGATTTTCAAACTCGGCCCGGCCAGAAGCATCATTTTCCTTGCTTCTCTCGTGTAGTGCAAATTGGACTGGAGCTTCTCCTCTCTAGCTAGCTGAAAAATTACTGTTTGTTTTGGCTTGTGACTTATGAAGGCCTAGAAGCCAAATAAACCTAAGCAGAAGCCTAAACAAACACAGCCTTAATCTCTTTTGTCCGTAACAAAGGAGCTTCGAAGCACAGCAACTATCTTTTTTTTTTACTCGAGCAAAATACTAGAAAAGTTTAAGGAGCATTGTTTCAATTTTGTTTTATTTCAAGTCCAAAATGTCGGAAGTTGGAACAATCAATGACTTATCCTCATTTATATATACTATTAATTATTTGCTCTATAATATTTTATTAAGATACAGATTTTAAAACCACGTAACAAATAATCAATTGCATAAAAAAAAGAGAGGTGCTTCTATGCTCTTCCTTCTAGTACAAGTTGCACAAATCTTGAAGCAAGCGAATGGGTAAGTAATCACCATCTACCCTTCATTCATGCTTTAATAGTTGTGCAACTTTTAAAAAAGAGAACATAAAAGCACCTCTTAAAAAAAAAAGGGACAAATAAGGGTACCCAAGTTTACACCTTCTCGCGGCCCGAATTCCCCAAGTACCCAAACGACCAAACACCACCACATCAGAGGAACACGGAGCCGCGGGAGCGGAAGCTTCTGGAAGCCTCTCGAAGATGCTGTCCTCGCTGTCGGCGTGGCTGGTGAACCCGCGCCGGAACCCGCTCGCCCGCCTCCACATGAACGCCGTCTCCGCCCGCCTCCGCAAATACGGTCCGTGCCCGCCCTCCTGCCCCGCTCCTCGAAATCTAGGGTTAGGGTTTGGTTTTGATTTGGTGGCGTTTCTCTGAGATCCGGTCGGTCCTTGTTTCCGGCAGGGCTCCGGTACGACGACCTGTACGACCCGTACCACGACCTGGACATCAAGGAGGCGCTGGCGCGGCTGCCGCGGGAGGTGGTGGACGCCCGCAACCAGCGCATCAAGCGCGCCATGGACCTCTCCATGAAGCACAAGTACCTCCCCGACGATGTCCAGGTGAAAATTCACATCCTTGATCAACATTCGACGATATGTATATATGCAATTGAGAAAGATTCTTTTTTCTTTGGTTTGCATTTGTGGTGGTGAAGATGGTCGGTTTCCGGCCTTTAGGTGGATGTAGTTTGCCGTGTTGGCTAGTTTCAACGTCGCTAGGTGGGGAGTTTGCGTTACGAGAGTTAGGAATTAGGGCATTTTTGTTTTTGCATTTGATTCTGGATTTGGCTCTAAAAGTTGAATAAAAAACAAACAGCCTGGTTCTAGGAATCGATTCTCACAATCTAGCCCACTCAGTGGCGGAGCGAGAAAATTTTAGAAGCCTGGGCAAACGTGACTATGACTATAAACACAAACAAATATATACATATCACACACGCAAAATTAAGAACTACAACAAGTTTTTTTTTTACTAAAAGTGTAGTGTAATACATATGTGAACATTTATGGATAAAAACAAAGAAAGATGTGATAAGTACCTCATTACGACACTATCAATGCTTCGACGATTCACTAACAAAGATCTAACCACACACCAAAAAAGACTGCAAGATAAAAAAACGTTGATTAGTGCATCATGTAACATAAAAAACATATTCATATTAAAATACTGAATTAGTACCACTAATGTGCTAATCACACCTAGCACAAGGCAAATTCATTTTCCGAATGTTTAGTTTTTATCAATACGACATAATATACAATACACTAAAATATTAATATGAAATCAAGATATTGTAGTGCATTCTTCTAAAAAGTTTGCTAATGATTGACTGGTTTTTGAGTATGCCAAGGATACACATATTCTTTTTTTCTAGCTTTAATGCTTTAGTAGCTGCTAGTCGCCTAATCCATTACCTCATTGATTAAAATTAGCTAGTCCATTATCTAATATTATAATCCATTATCAGATCTTCTCTCACTACCCATTACCATGGTTGTCACGGCGGTAAGGCGTCCGCGGCGTGCCAGGACCTTTTTACCTTTTAAGAGGTTAAGGCGCGAGGCGAGGCACCTTTTTAGACATATTTGTAAGGCGAATAAAAACAACCAAATTGCAACATAATAAGACGTTAAAATAGTTGACAAGTTGACACCACCAAGTCTAATACATAACATAGTTCACAAAATAATGTAGTTTGGCGCCACATGACCACAATGACATAACATAGTTAACAAAATAACATAGTTTTGCATCTCAAACCCTCTCTCATCTAGGCATAACCGCATAATCAATAATCATCCATCAAATCGTTATCGGTATTAGTAGTGTCATCCTCTCCTCCTCCACCCTCTTCAAGATCCGTGGGATCTTCACCATAGTCATCAACATCATCATCATCGACCACTATCTCCTCATCCCCCTCATCATCGACCTCCATCTCATCTTCCCTTCCGTGCTTGGATCGAATGTCCCTCTTCTAAGTCTTCTTCCTCTACTTGCCGCCTCCTCTTACGCCTCGTGTAGCGTATAGGTCGACCATGAGCTCTCCTAGGAAAATTGCGACTCGAAGATTGGTCGATGCACCAATAGCTTCATCAACATCATCCCATGTAAGGCCATCATGACCTGCAATTGCATTGGACTGTTTGGACGATGCGGTAACCCATTCATTGTCCCAATCAAACTCCTCCAAAATCAATGGGTCATAGCCTTTGGTCCCCTCCTCACGCCTCTTTTGAAACCTAGAGGTCATCTTGCTATTGTATGAAACATAGACCAAATCATTTAACCTCTTGTGCTCCAACCTGGTTTCTTTTCTTGGTATGCATCTAGAAAACATCCAAGATACACGAGGTCAATAAAAATAAGAGGTTAAACCTAATGATTCATATAATTTTCTAGTAAACTTACAAATTCAAAAGTGCTCCAATTACGCTCTACAACCGGATGACGGCACATAGACTAACTATTCGCCTTGCAAACCTATGAAGCTCTATGCATTTGCCACCATATGCACGCCACCAATCAACTAGAAATGATAAACAAGTTGAAGTTAGCATGCTATAAACAAAAGAAGCATGCTGAAATTTACAAACACTTACTAGGATTCCTTGTCTCCGCGTGTTGGATTGCCATTTTATTTGCAAACACTCCTCTTTGATTCTCGTAGAGAATCACTTGGCTATCAATCTTGTCTAGAAGGATTGGATCTTCCACCATCTTTGAAAGACATTCATTCAAATCACCCCTCATTTGCGCAATGGCATCTTCATTCTCACTACTCTTCTTTAGGAGAGCATAGAACTTTCCGGGGTTTAAGAAGAGAGCGGCACCATACAATGGGGTGACCATTTGGTTGTCCCAACGCCCATCCATGATGCTCAAGATGCGAGTGAGCAAAGACTTCTTGTTTTGAGTGGAGAAAGATGCCATGATCTTATGTTTCGCAATAGACATCAAGCATTGGACCTCCGGCATGGCGGGCATCTCATCACCATCAACCACCCTTAGCACCTTAAGTAGTGGTAGTGAAGCTCTAATGCAATCCTCCACTTGGTGCCAAAAGGATTTGCCAAACACCACATCATATGCCTTCTTTCCCGCCTCTGTCTTGGCTAACTTGGTTGAAGTCCAATCCGTGGTTGCAAATAGGCTTTTCAATGCTTCTCTATGCTTGTTCAAACTTGACAATGTTAGAAACGCGGTAGCAAACCTAGTAGCCGCTGGTCTCACAATATCCATCCCGCCTGTCTTCTCCCTCATTGCACTAAGAAGCCTTGAATGCCCATAGATGAATGTGGTGAGATGGCGGGCTTGTGCAATAGGCTTCTTGAATTCCTTCAACCTCCCTATGTCTTCCAACATAAGGTCCAAGCAATGCGCAGCACAAGGAGTCCAAAACATAGTGGGGATCCTCTCCATTAGAAGCCTGCTGACCTTGTAGTTAGCACCATTATCAGTGATCACTTGAACAACATATTCTTTGCTAATTTTCTCAATTTCTTTCTCCAGAAGGCCGGCAAGCATTTGTGCATCATGAACCTCACTGGAAGCATTAACAGACTCCAAGAAGAAAGTCCCCTCGGGACTATTGACAAGGAAGTTGATCAAATGGCGCCCCCTCCTATCCGTCCATCCATCGACATGAGGTCGCAACCATATACCTTCCAAGCTTCCTCATGCTTCTCCCTCATGTTGTCGGTCTCCTTGACAACCTTCTCGGAGCAATGGCTCACGCAACTCATGGTAGCTAGGAGGCTTGTACCCGAACTGCATCTTGTGCAATGGCCTCCACAATATCTCAAATCGCCGTGAGCGTGCAACATTAAAAGGAATGCCACACTCATAGAACATCTTGGCTATCTCAAGATTAACAACTTCTCTTTCTTCCTTAGTTCTCATAGGCATTTGGATGCTTGTTTGAGAAGGTCCTTGGAATGCCTTTGCTCTACCACCTCACGTGGTGTCATTCAAGCATGGCACTAATTGGCTTCTTTGGAGCCGAACCTTGAACAGCTAAAGTACTTTGCCTTCTCTTGGCTGCTGTCCCCGAACTTGGTTGCGCAATGGACTGTGAAGAAGGTTCGCTTTCCTTGCTACATTCATTGACTTCTTCGTTCTCATGATCATCATCTACAAAGATAGTTCGAGCCCTCTTGTTCTTCAACAAAGCATCTCTCATCTCCTTCATGATGGCTGTGGTGGTGTTCACACATTTTTGCACATCACCAAATCCTCCCGCAAGATGCTCCTTGTATCTCTTAATCCCTCCTGTTATCCTCCTTTGACACAAAGAGCATCGCACAACATCCCGGTTGCCAATCTCGTCCCAGTACCCATACTTCCAACCCGGATCGTTGCTTTTTGGCCTTCGTTTTGGATTTGTCAATGGGTCATATGCATCTGCCCGAGAGGAGTTCGTTTCGGTGTTTGCGTGCTGCTCGTCTGCCATGTCCAGTGGAGATTGGAGATTGGAGACAGCCTGGAGAGTGGAGATTGAGCTGGAGCCTGGAGATCAGCAGAGCAGAGCAGAGTTCAGAGGAGAGGAGATCAGAGCAGCATATCAGAGGAGCATATAAGAGGAGAGGAGATCAAAGCAGCAGATCGGAGCAGCATACAAGAGGAGAGGAGATCGACACGGGAGCAGAGGGCTGGGCGTCTGGAGGTCGGCACGGAGAGGAGGGTCTGGCGTCGCCGACAGAGAGCCGAGCAACAAGCAGAGGAGCTCGAGCCGTCGCCTCGGCCGGCTGAGCGAGCGGAAGCGTCGCCGAGCTTCGAGCAAGGCGAGCGAAGCGGCGAGCGACTGAGCTTCAAGCGGCGAAGCTTCAAGGCCGTAGCTTCAAAGCGGCGGGCGAGCGGCCGTGAGCGAGCACAAGGCAGCTAGGGTTTTGGCCTTCCCCTTCCTCTCTCTGGCCCGCGGCCCCCCCCCCCCTCTTCGATTTGGGCTTTTAGGCCTTCCCCTTCCTCTCTATGGTGGGTTTTTTAGCGCAAGGCGTCGCCATGGACGCCTCGTGGACGCCACGGACGCCTCGCGGATGCCACGGACGCCTCGCGGACGCCATAGGCGAGCTCGGCAAGGCGTCCGCTGTGGCGTCTGCACAGTATCGCCACGCCGATTAGGCGACGATTCAAGGACGCCAGGACAACAATGCCCATTACTCCATTAGTAATTTAGTTGATAGTAGTGTACAGTAGTACTGCTAGCTAGATAATTAGCTCAATACCTCCTGGCTCCTGTCCTCTCAAAGGACCAAAACCAAGCAGGAAGCAGCACATGCGCGCACAGGCGCACAACAGTCAGCAGTGTGGTCCCTCCTGAGTCCTGGCCTCCTCACTCCTCAGCACATGCGCACAGCACCACAGGCTCAGCTTCTTTAGTTCTTCATTCCTTCCTCAATCCTCATGCCTCACGACATGCGCACAACAGTGCCAGGCTGGGTAGACGCGGACGGGCGAATAGCAGCTACCTCCACGCGGATGTGGCCAAACCGGGCGCCGGCGACGGCGCGACGCCAAGCTCCAGACGCAGTCCAGGCGACTGCGCCACCGAAGTACTTCGGCAGCTTGTGGCCTCGCGCGACGCGCTACAGTCTGCTCCGCCTCCTGACATCCTCGACGACGACGACGGGCCCGTCCAGCAGCCTCGCATCCTGGCTCCGCCACTGGACGCCGGTGAGCCCGGGCAGGCGCCCGCCTTGCCCGGGAGTTGTCTCCGGCCCTGAGCCCACTCATATACACTAGAATCCACAATCACTTTATATGTGCTTTTGGATTTCAGCTTTTGGAGAGTCAGCTTCTCTACGACCACAATCCAGAATCAATTTTTAGATAATCCAAAGCAAAAACAAACAGGCCGTTAGAGGTGTAACAAGTGGATGCTGATTGGTGACTAGGACTGGATAATTGGCACCGTTTTAGATGCTTGTGAGAGGAGAAGGGCGCTGGTACAGAATGCCACTGTGGGCTTGGTCGCAGTGATGGAGTTGTTTGATTAGTTGTTTGTGATGTGAGGCTGCTCATTTCCATCCCTGTGAGGTGAGATCTGTTTTGCGATGTTTGTTGGAATGAATGTTCAACGCAATTGCTCCTTTTATCTTCCTTTGTTGTGTTGATGATACAGTGAGTTTTTCTTCCTTTGTTGTGTTGGGAATAAAGTGAGTTTCCATTTGAAACCATAAAATCTGTAACTCAGTGAATTGGTGTAGTGCTTAAGAAATTAAATATCAGTTATGCATGGTCATCATTTTGACTCCAGTAAACAGAATTTCTTTTCGGCATTCTTCTATCAATCACCACTAAATTATTTCTTGCTTTTCTAAACCTAAGCAAGGCTCCAGTACACACCTCAGATATTTTGAAACTATCAATTTTCCTTTTGACAGGCGTTGCAGACACCTTTCAGAGGCTATCTAGCTGACATGCTGGCTCTGGTAAGTGTATTTTTTTCATTACAACGTTACATTTTTTGTTACTTCAGACATGCATCACATAAAACTTATCCAACATACGTTTTGGGCTTAAACTAAACTGCACTACACATGATACTGTTTTATAACCTTCATCATTTGCTTGACCAATTGTTCCTCATCATGTAGGTTTGTGGTTTTTTTTTCCCCTTATATATTAGCTTGTCTTAATGTGTTTTCATTTCTCTATGTCAAATTAAATCAGTCAACCATGTTAATCCATCATACATAGTACATAAAACTCTGCAGTGCGAATTTGTTTTATGAACGTGTAATAATTAAGTTCCTCCTACGGTCATCATAGATCCTCAATTTGCTGGCATTGACATGCACCAGATTGTTAACTGTTATTAGGCTTGGAAGTTTAAGGTTATCTTTCAATCTATGAATTCATGGATGTTCCCTATTCGTGCATAGTATCTACCTCACCACTGACAAATTGTGTGCACAAACTGCAAAGATGCTTGCCACCCTAGTCACTTGCAATTGAAGTTATTGATTATCGGTTCATCACTATCCAGTATCTGTTGTCATGGTTGTGAATAGCACTTGTATTCAACATGAGGCCAATGGGCCGGTATATATACATGTACATGAGGGTATAAAGGGAAAGCCTATATTAGGCAATATCTATACAAGGCTAACAGACTATATAACAGGATACTGTCTAACACCCTCCCTCAAACTCATAGATCTACAACACTGAGTTTGGAGAGATAAAAGTTATGATGAGTTCTAGTTTGTGCCTTCGTGAAGAACTCTACCAACTGGAGTTCTGAAGGCATATACTGAAGAGCCACAACCTGATCCTGTACCTGTGATCGCATATAAGAAGCATTAACACCAATATGCTTTGTGAGATCATGCTTCATTGGATCTCGAGCAATGCTAATAGCTCCTGTACTATCAGATAAAAGAGGTGTCGGTGTAAAAACAGAAACACCAAAATCCTCAAGTAACCACTGCTGTCAAAAGAGCCATAGCTCGCAACTCAGCCTCAGCACTCGAACAAGAAACTGCTGCCTGCTTCTTAGTCTTCCAAGCAATGAGAGAATCACCAAGAAAAACACAATAAGCAGAAAGAGATCGACGATCATAATGATCACTAGCCCAAGCAACATCAGAGTATGCCTGGAACTGTAGAGAGCTGGAGTGTGGAAAGAAAAGTCGGCGAGAGATAGTTCCATGAAGATATCGTAGAACACGAAGAAGATGACTATAGTGGAGTTGAGTGGGAGCAGAAACAAACTGACTCAAGATATGGGCTGGATACGAAATGTCAGAACGAGTGACACCAAGGTAAAAAAGACTCCCAACAAGATGGTGATAGCGAGTATGATTCTCAAGAGGTTCACCATTAGTAGATCGAAGGTGAACATTGAACTCCATGGGAGTCTCAGTTGTACGCTGATCAGTGAGACAAGCACGATCAAGAAGATCCTAGATATACTTTTCTTGGGAGAGAAAGAAGCCCTCAGCTTTAGAAGAAACCTCAATCCCAAGAAAGTAGCGAAGAGGACCTAGATCGGACATGAGAAACTGCTCACTAAGACGAGCCTTTACAAAGGCAATACACTGAGAATCATCTCCAGTAATGATCATGTCATCAACATATAGAAGAAGAGTCCGACCTCGAGAAGAAGTGTGAACAAAGAGCTCAGAATCATGAGCACTTGCAGAAAAACCAGCTACAGTGATCACAGAAGAAAAACGCTTAAACCAAGCACGAGGAGCTTGCTTAAGCCCATAAAAAGGGCGACGAAGCCGACAAACCATGCTCTCAAGAACAGATTATCCCGGTGGTGGTTGCATACAGACCTCATGCAGCTCACCATTAAGAAAGGTATTCTTGACATCAAGCTGTGAGAGGACCAATCACGTACAGAAGCCACAGCAAGTAGAGTGCGAACAGTGGTCATGTGAGCCACAGGTGCAAAAGTATCATCATAATCACGAACAGTGGTCATGTGAGCCACAGGTGCGAACAGTGGGATCGAGCGCTCGATTAGAGCAGATGATGGCAGATCTCCTCAAGAGGTCGAGCAAGCGACCCGCTCTAGAGGGCGGTGCTCGGGTTGATCAGACCGAGTCCAGCGTCGCAAGAGGCCACCGGAGGCATTCGCCACCTCGAGGGCGATCGCGTGCCGACGACAGGAATGAGGACGGCGGGCGGCGCGATCATGCAGATCGCCGGTGGGCTCCAAGGCCTCCTCGATATGAACTGTCGCTATATGACGGCATGGAGGACCCGTTGTTATGGCTGCGCCAATGTGAGCGTTTTGCACGCGCCCACAACATTCCGGAATCGGAATACGTGGTGATGGCCGGCCTCCATCTTCGCGGGGAAGCGCAGGAGGTGTTGGACAATTGGGAGCAGGACGAACGGATCATCTCATGGACCGACTTCTGCGACACCTTCATCCAGCGGTTCACACGCCATGCTTCGGCAGGGCCCCTAGGGGACCTAGTGAACTTGAAGCAGGGGGATTCCCGCGTGGATGACTACGCCAAGGAATTTCAGAAATTGCTGTCACGAGCCCCCAAAATGAGAGAAGATCAAACCGAGATGTTCATGGCAGGATTGACCTCGACAATCGCGGCCGATGTGCGTCGCGACCGACCACGCGATCTGGCCGAGGCTGTCGGGTTGGCTCGCGAGGCTGAGCGCAGGGAGGAGTTGTGGATTGCACGTGCTCCAAGCCTGGCCGCAGGGAGCCCGTCACCGACCACCGTTCAGCGGCGGCTCGACGACTTTCACATCGTCCAGGGGCCCCGGTTACCCGGTCCGCTCGCCAGCTGGTAGCGGCAGCGGAAAAGGATCGCTCACCGCTGCTTCACGCCGACCCGCCGCCTCGTCCTCGGGAAGGGAAAGGAACGTCCCACTAGCTCGGAGGGTTCCTCCACCGCCTCTGTTCCTTCGACGCCGCCTCACCGGAGAAATGGCGAGCAGCGCGCCAAGGGCTTATGTTACAATTGCGATGAGGTTTACGCCCGGGGACATCGTTGTAAGAAGCTCTTCCTCCTCGAGGTTTGGGATGCAGAAGAAGAAACAGAAGAGCTGGAAGAAGTAGAGCCAGCACTCTCAGCGATGGCTCTCCGAGGTCCCACCAAAGGCAGCACTATGCAGCTCAAGATGACAATCGCAGGAGAAGCACTATTGGGCTTGGTGGGCCGGATGAAGCACGCACAACTTCTTGAGCTCCCACGCAAAGAAATGTAATGGGTTTTCCGCAGAATCGTGGAAGGGCAAGAGCGCGAGTCGCCAATGGCGCTCACCTCCCATGCTTGGGAAAGTTGCAGAATTGCGAATTGCACCTTCCTCATTGGCGCACATTCCTTCTGCGCATCCTTCCTGGTAATACCTTTGGAGGGGTTCGATGTGGTGCTGGGCGTGCAATGGTTGCAAGGACTTGGCGATATTAATTGGAATTTCGACTCCCTGCAAATGTCCTTCAACTACCAGGGTGCTCGGGTCAACATCCAAGGCCTCGGCAAAATCCCTGAGCTGCGGGTACAACTGATGGCTGCGGCGGAAGAGGAGGCCGACTCAGCCGCCCTCCTGGCAGCCTTCGACGAGTTATTTCAGAACCCTGTGGGTTGCCGCCAACGCGCATGCGACCATCGCATATGCTTAAAGGACGGTACCAACCCCGTGGTGGTGCGACCATACAGATATCCATACCGGCAGAAGGATGAAATTGAGCGACAATGTGAAGAGATGCTATCCCAGGGCATTATTCGCCCTAGCCGTTCTCCATTCTCCTCGCCTGTCTTACTGGTCAAGAAGGAGGACGGCTCGTGGCGTTTCTGCATCGATTATCGAGAGCTCAATGCCCGGACAATAAAGGACAAGTTCCCCATTCCGGTAGTGGAGCTTTTGGACGAGCTGCACGGCGCCAAATATTTTTCCAAATTGGACCTTCGTTCCGGTTACCATCAAGTCCGGATGCATTCGGACGATGTTGAGAAGACGGCATTCCGCACTCATCATGGCCATTATGAGTTCATGGTGATGGCTTATGGGCTATGCAACGCCCCTTCCACTTTTCAAGCCCTCATGAACGAGGCCCTCGCTCCCTTCCTTCGGAAGTTTGTTCTTGTGTTCTTTGACGACATTCTGGTCTACAGCCACTCATGCATCGAGCACCTTCATCACCTGCGCATGGTTCTACAGCAACTTCACCACCATCAGCTTCATTTGAAGCGCTCTAAATGTGCCTTTGTTCAAGGCGCCGTGAGTTATTTAGGGCATATCATTTCCGGGGACGGGGTGGCGGCCAACCCCAACAAAGTGCAAGATGTGACTCGATGGCCGCCACCGACCTCAGTAGCCGGCATCCGCAGCTTCTTGGGCCTCGCGGGCTACTACCAGCGCTTCATCCTTCACTACGCAACGATCGCTGAGCCCCTAACCAACCTGCTCCGCCGACAAACTTTCACGTGGACAGCGGAGGCCGCCCACGCCTTCCAACAGCTCAAGGAGGCACTGATGTCAGCGCCAGTCTTACATCTTCCCGACTTCGACTTAACCTTCGTGATTGAGTGCGATGCTTCAGGCTGTCAGGCGTGGGTATTGGCGCAGTACTTCAACAGGATGGCCATCCAATTGCATTCTACAGCCGACGGTTGGCGGAACGCCATACAAAGTTGGCGGCCTATGAGCGCGAGCTCATCGGTCTCTCTAAGGCAATCCGACACTGGCGGCCATATCTATTGGGACGCCCCTTCGTCGTCCGCACGGATCACGCGAGCCTTAAATATCTCCTCGAGCAAGCCTTGATTACTCCGCCGCAGCAGCATTGGCTTAGCAAGCTGATGGGATTCGATTTTCTTGTGGAATATCGGCCAGGCAAATGCAACCGAGCAGCTGATGCCCTGTCGCGCCTCCAGACGCCAACCCGATCGCTTAGCGCTCTTCGTTCGTGCCATTCGACGCATGCGATGGGAGGAGGACCTCCGACGGACTGAAGTGCAAAGAACGCCGCATTCCGCCGCTCGCAAAGAACCGCTCCTCAAGAGCCCGAAGAAGCCCTGTTCCAACCACCGTGGTCGACCACACTAAGGCGACATCACCTCCAACATGGGCGCTCATAGCGGCCTCCTCTTTCGGGATGGTCGCCTCTTCATACCCGCCTCATCGCCGCTCAGAACACAGTGGTAGCCGTTCCATGATCCGCCCACGAAGGCATCACCAAAACTTTACATCGGGTAAAGCAACACTTCTATTGGGCTCACATGCGCAAGACCGTGGAGGACTATGTGGGACAATGCAGCATTTGTCAACAACATAAGGCCAGCACTCTGGCACCAGGCGGACTTCTCCAGCCCTTACCCATTCCGCATCACATCTGGGCTGATGTGTCCATGGACTTTGTGGTCGGACTACCCAAGTCACTTGGCAAGACAGCTTTATTGGTGGTGGTGGACCGCCTCTCGAAGTACGCACACTTCTTGGCTCTGAAACGGCCATACACAGCTCCGGGGATAGCAGACTTGTTCTTTGATCAGATTGTGCGACTCCATGGCATGCTCGAGACAATTGTCTCGGATCGCGACCCGATCTTTCTCAGCACATTTTGGAAGGACCTCTTTCAGCGCTTTGGCGCCAAGCTCCTCATGTCCTCCGCCTATCACCCCCAAACGGACGATCAGACGGAGGTGGTCAACCGCACGATCGAGATGTATCTCCGTTGTCTCGCAGCTGACAAGCCGTCATCATGGGTGAAGTGGCTGCCATGGGCGGAGTTCTGCTACAACTCCTCATACCACTCCGCCCTTCGAATTGGTCTATGGAAGGCCTCCCCAACCACTTGTTCCATATTGTCAAGGTGCCACCCCCGTCGACGCGGTCGACTGCACATTGGTGGACCGGGATGATCTCCTCAGTCGTGCACGCCAACATCTCTTGGCGGCCCAGAACCGCATGAAGCAGCAACACGACCAACATCGTCGGGAGGTCTCCTTTGCTATCGGGACTTGGGCATGGCTCAAATTACAGAAACATCGCCAGCTCTCCCTGCGCACTACACCACAGACCAAGCTATCGCCCCGTTACTTCGGACCATACCAGGTGGTCGCACGAATCGACGAGGTAGCTTATCGATTGGCCTTACCCGAGGCGGCCAGAATTCATGACGTCTTCCATGTCTCCATGCTGAAGCCTTTTCACGGTACTCCTCCGGCGAGCATTCCCCCGCTACCGGAAGATGCTTCTTCACCATCCCCGGAGGCTGGTGCTGTGGCCCCTTTCAAGGTGATGTCTCAAAGGGTCGTTCGTGGGTGTCGTCAATTTCTCGTGCAATGGACGGCTGAACATCCTGAAGCAGCGACTTGGCAAGACGCCATTCAGTTCCGACAATCCTTTCCAGACTTTCAGCTTGAGGATAAGCTGAATGAGGAAGGGGGGAGTGTTGTTAGAGGTGCAGATCGAGTATACTATAGGCGCAAGGACAGAAAGGATCCGGTCAAGGCATAGATGGTCTGGTGATCCTCCTTTCCTATTTAGCATCCTGCAGTTATTATTATTTCCCTATTTGCTTGGCAATTAGTCACTAGATTAGTTAAGTTTATTCCCTTCCAAATAAGTCGCCAGATTTGGTGGATCTGTAACCGACAAGAGCATGAATAAAAGGATGAGAAAGAGAGGAGAAAAGACACGTTTTGTTGTCACCACAAATTATCTCAGCGCCGCTGCCGATAACCTACGATGGCTCAATGTACCAATTCCCATCTCTACCCTCGTCTTCCTTACTGGCGTCTCCTCCGGCTAATCATGGCCAACTACGCACGAGGGCGCATTTCCGAACACTCGTACCACATACATGTGGAATTGTAGTTTGTGGAATATGGATGACCAGACGTGGATGTCATATACTCATATGTACTTATGCTATGTAGTTATGTCTATGTGGCTAACTGGTTATGTTTTCTTCTAAAGAATGATTATGTTTGATGTTTGCCAATTGTTGAGTTCAGACGATCATCATTCATCAATGACGAACTTGACACTGAAGGTCTATTAGACTATCACTATCCACTAGCGACCACTACTTATAAATTTGAGTAGTTTTCATAGTAGATTAAATAAATTTGATGGTGCATTAAAAACAAAATTTGAATGTAATTTATTTTTAAATAACAGTTGGAATTTAAATGAAATTCTCAAATTTTTGATTGATCTTTCTCCTAATTTTCAATTTAAATTTAGAAATTTTTAATTTGTACTAATTTAATAATATTCGTGCACAAATGTTGTAATTTTTTACATTTTCTTATTTTTTAAAATTCCTAAATTTGAATTTAAATTTGGACCGATTTTGGAAGAAAAAAAACTGAAATTAGATTTTAAAATATCCGACTAATATTATTCGTATCCATGTTGATTCCGATCTGTATTTGATTTGTATTCGTAACCGATATTATCCTGTACAATTCGTATTCGATTATGTATTCAGCACTATTCGTATTCGATTCTGTATTCGATAAAAAAACGGATACGGATACGAATAGGACGATATTCAACCGTATTCGATCCGATCACATCCCTGGTAATGGGACGGACACGTCGAGGAAGTGGTACAAGATCTCATGTGCCAGTGCGCTCCTCCGCCATTGCATGCTGCCATTTCTGATGAATAACAGTATCACGCTAAGAAGTCGGCTCGGCCAGAGCTGCACCAACAAAGCCAAGGCGCTCAGAAGGCCGAATAGACTGTCGATCGTGAAGAGCATAACGAGGAGGAAACACTAAAGAAGATGGCTCATCAAAAGATGGCACATCAGAAGATTCCTCAGCTCGCAGATGACGAATGTAGTATAGAGGATAGGAGGGAATAATATCTGAAGAAACCATTGGAGGAGAGGTTGGTGGTGAAGAAACCGACGATAAAGGAGATGCCGATTGTGAGAGGAAAAGTAACAACTGAAGTATCAGGAAAAGTCAGGAAAGACAGTGGCTAAGCAAGAGATGTAAGAGAGGAAGAAGAATGAGGGTAGAAGGGATGAGACTCATCAAAAGTGACATCCTATGAGATCCGCATCCGTCGGCCAACAGGATCCCAACAACGATATCCCTTAAGTTCAGTACTGTATCCTAGAAAAACGCACTCAACAGACTGAGTAGTCAGCTTGGTGCGTTCACGAGGTGCTAGAAGAACATGGCACACCCAAAAAGGCGAAGTCCAGAATAATCAGGAGGCATGCCATAAAGACGTTCCACTGGAATCTCACCCTTAAGAGCAGAAGAAGGTTGGATATTGGTCAAGTAGGTGGCAGTGGAAACAGCCTCAGCCCGAGGTGGAACAGCGGAAGCAAGCATAAGAGCACAAGCTGTCTCAAGAAGATGACGATGCTTGCACTCTGCCATACCATTCTGAGCATGAGCACCAGGACATGAAAATTGGGAAAGAGTGCACTACGTAGCAAGAAAAGCTTAAAGAGCTCCTAACAGATACTCCCCTGCCGAGTCAACACGAAGAACACGAATGGGAGAATCAAATTGAGTACGAATCATAGTGGTAGAGGTCTTATAGATGGATAGAACCTCACTACAAGGACATAAAATATATCCAAGTGTGGCGAGAGAAATCATCTATAAAAAGAATACAATATTTATGACCTTTTGAAACAAAAGGAGCCGAACCCCAAACGTCAGAATGAACAAGATCAAAAGGACGCTGTGATATAACTAGAAGGACAGGGGAGTTGTAGCTGTTTGCCAAGCTTACAACCCGTACAATGTAAAGAGACATGATCAGACACAGAGCCTAAAAGACCATGTTGAACTAAAGAAGACAGATGCGAACCACAAAGATGTCCCAAACGGTGATGCCACTGAGCAAAAGACTCGGTAGAAGATGCAACAGATGCTGAAGCGGTGGAGGAAACAGAGAGACTTGCAAAGGCAAGAAGACGAAGCCAGTCAAGCTCCTAAAGACGCTGAGTCATGGCGGCGAGGGCCAGTCCCAACCAAAACCCTCGTGCAACGATTCTGAACACAACAAGAGTCAGAATCAAGGATAATACGACTGTCATGATCAGTAAGCTGGCCAATGGATATGAGTTGCATGGTCAGTTTGGAAACATGAGAAACATCAGAAACATGAAAAGAGTAAAACAAAAGAGTGCCTCGTCCTGCAACAGAAAGAGAGGTACCATCCATGGTTGTTATGGCGTCGCTTAAGCGGTGAGGCGGTCGGAGGAGCTCCGCCACAGCGTCGCCTTGCCGGAGGGACTTATGGCGTCCGCTGCAGCCTCTGGCTCCCCTCCGTCGCCTCACCTCCGCCGCTTCCTCTCCGCCGCCAGTCCGCCGCGCCGCCTCCCCTCCGCCTTGATCCACGCCGCCTCCTCCGGCTTCCCTCCGCCGCCACTTCTTCGCCTCCCTCCGCCTCCAAACTCCTCTGCTTTTCCCTTCTCCTCTTCCTCTGTTTCTAGTTGCTTGGATGCTTGCTGCTGGATGCTTGTTGCTCCGATGCTTGCTGGTTGCTTCGATGCTTGTTGCTTGCTGCTAGATGCTTGGTTACATGTTGGAACTTGCAAGGGATATGGGTGCTACATGGGAGAAGAGCAATTGGAAAGAGTATGAATGCTATATCAAGGTATGAATGTGCTACTAAATTACTTATTTAAGTTATCGACATACTAGGTTAGGATGTGTGTATGGCGTTGCCTCGCCGCACGCCTTATCGCTTAAAAGTTGTGAAGGTGGTGAGTCGCCTCGCCTCGCCTTATCGCCGTAACAACCATGGTACCATCTACAGTATGCACAGTGATGGGAGCGGCAAGAGGACTAATGGAATGGAGACTTGTAAGATTAGATGTCATATGAAAAGAGGCTCCAGAGTCAAGAATCCATGGTATTATACCTGATGTGGAAGGTGGTTTCTGATTAGAAGACTGAGTAGCAGAACCTGTCGGTGGAGAGGCAGCCATGTGACGTAGGATCATAAGAATCTCCTGAGTGGAGTCAGAGCCAGCAGAAGTCCGTTGAGGAGGAGTCCGCTGAGAGGAGACGCTTGAGCCTCCAGTGCTCTTAGGAGGATGGCCACTTCGACGAGCAAGATCCTTCTTCTTTCGGTAGCAGAACTGCTACACATGTCCATTCTTATCGCAGTAGGTGCAGTGAAGGCCTTCGCCCCCAGTAGCCGAAACTGGAGTAGGTGCCACTCACGGAGGAGTAGAACGAGGCGCCGCCAAGACTGAAGGAGATACTAGCAGACCCACACTACGAAGGTGAGTCTCCTCAGCACGAATAGCTGCAAGGGCCTCCAATAGGGTCACACGAGGATGACGAGCAAGCAGCTGGGCATGAATCTGCTCAAATTCAGCCCGAAGACGTGTCAAGAAGTCGTAGATGCGACAGAACTCCAAATGAGAGTGCTGACGCTGACAGCACTGGCAAGTGCGGCAAACCTCATCATCAGACGCTTTCTGCTGAGCAGCATCATTTGCCTCCTTAGGAATAACAGGTGTGGCAGGGGGAGCAGGACGAGGCGGACAAGGTAGCTCGCTAGAAAGAAACTCCTAAAGACGCTGACCGCGCTTGTGAAGACGCATATGAAGAGCCCAGTCTCGATAATTGAGACCATCGAAGATAACCGGGCAGCGAGGAACAGAAACAGTCCCCGAAGAAGAGTCTGCAGACGATGACATTTTTATTTCCTTTGGACCTCAAACTTCCTTATAGGCAGCAACTGTGGATGTGTTAGAGTTCCGATTGGACACGATCTCCAGCCAGACTTGAAAAGGGCAAAGAGGAGGCTTTGGAGGTGGTGAGGAGATCGGACCGGCGGAAGCCGGTGAGACGGAGGAAGCGCGCAGGCGGGCGCACGCTGAGCCGACTGGGTCAAGACCGAAGGTCAAGCCGACGCAGGTCGGGCGCCGGGACGGCACTGCGGTGGCCGGGAGTTGGAAGGCCGGTGAGCCAACGAGAGCCGGTGGCGGCGTCGTTGTCCAAGGCGGTTGTCGTCCAAAAGGTAGTGGGATAAGGCGCAGAACCGAGCCAAGGTAGCGCGGCAGATCGGGTCGCTTGTCGACAGAGGCCGAGAGGCGGCCGGGAGAGGCAATGAGGGCGTCGATGGCGACCACGTCGCACGGGCCGAGCAGCGCCGGGGCGCGACGAGCGTGCGGAGATCAGGAGTGGCTGCGCCGAAGCACACGGCGACGAGGGGATTAGGAGGCGCAAGTGGAACGCCTGTAAGTCCTAACCCTAGAACGTGGCTCTGATACCATGTTGTATATAGCACTTGTATTCAACATGAGGCCAATGGGCCGGTAGATATACATGTACATAAGGGTATAAAGGGAAAGCCTATATTAGGCAATATTTATACAAGGCTAACAGACTATATAACAGGCAACTGTCTAACAGTCATCACTTGTAGGACCACATCAAAGTGTAGTATTGATGTTGGTGATTGTCCAAAGGAGAACCTGTCTCATAATATGGGAGATATGATTTGTGTGGTTGTTTTTTTTAATTGAACTTGTTTCCTCTCCTATGTGGGCTTTAGAAGCACTTTTCCAGTTAAATTTTGCTCAAATCCATCCTTAGTTGACTACTGTTTGACGCATCATGTTTTTCAGGTGAAAAAGGAGAGAACAGAGCGTGAAGCATTGGGAGCACTTCCCCTCTACCAGAGAACCATTCCATGAAGTGCCTACGTCGTAGCCCTGTTTTTTATGTTCTTAATAATATATCACAGTGCATGCAATAAAATGCAGTGGATGGTACTGTACTTTGTATTATGCTAAAAGCCATATTTCTTATGCTTGTTTGGTGCTTGCCCAGCAGACGGTCTCCGCCCTCTGTTTTTGCCCGTATAACCTTTTGGTATAACAGACATGTTTTATGTTCCAAATCGTTGACATAAAACTCTAAACAGCTGTGCTTCAATTGAGTCAAATTTTCATTGTTCCTCTCTTTAAGTCATATATACTGTTTTCCTGTTAGCTGTCAGGGTAAATACTAGACTTAGGAATGGTGAGCACAGGAGGGATACAATCATGGGATAAGCCGCTAATGGCTTAATCGGACTGTTAAGGAAGCCTTCAATTGCTTCAGTCTGGATTTGTCGGGTAGGGTCTGTTTTGTGAACTGATATACTGCACGGAAGTGCGCTCGGTGCTAATGTTGTGATGATGATAATTTGATGTGAATTAGTGCCAGTAGCATCGATTGCTTTTCAACTCAACATATGCATACAATGATAAAAAAAAAAAGAATTCCAAGCACTCCTTCCTAAAAAAAAATCTAAACTTTGCCTCAATTTTTTTTATCCTTTGGGATGGTTGAGTGTTTAACTTGAGTGGTTATGGATCTCTACTGTCAAAAGTAGCATGTCAGGTGGAAACATTCAGGGGGTGAGGTAACCCAAATGTATAAATCATCATCCTTTGCTGTCTTGTCTATGGTGGAGTGCATCATCAGCACGTGCTGATCAAATTCAAAGGTGTATGATCTATCTGTGTACTACCAATGCGAATTGAAGACGGCGGTTGTATTTCGAGCTTTCAATGTGCAAATGATGTGGTCTCCCTTGGTGTACTATGACTATCACTTGTACAAGGCACTTGTACACTGTACAACTCTCTCACTGCCTCTGCATGTACAAGGAAATGGATCATCAGCTTGATACTTCACTCTCGGCCGTGTACTCCTTATGGTAGACGCTTTCTCCATCGTGTCACAAGTTTTGTGATCTCTGAATACTAAGTTCTTGGTTCTTTTCAAACGTAGATGTACAAAATCTAAAATCGCTAGGCCATGTCTCATCATCATATCTCTCTCTCTCTCTCTCTCTATGTGTGTGTGTGTGTGTGTGTGCTGAATCTGAAACCTTACCAACTTCCCCTTTATACAGCTAAGCTTTCAACCGTATGCTGAAGCTTTTGTGGCATATATCCAAGTCTTGTCTTGGCCTGACGCGACGAAAGACTTTCAGACAATCCAAAATTCGTAAAAGGTTAATTTGTATCCATCTGCAAAGTATATGTGAGAGAGATAAACTATCATTCGGTTTTGGATTCCTTCCACTGTGTGCGTACTGCAACACATGTGACAACACCTACTGCATATGGCCGGACAATCTCGGAGAATCTCTGAAGTAGTCTGAACTGGATGCTCACCAAGTATTTGCCACAAAACATCATATTACCAGATTGATAGAGGTTGGCCTTACGCAACATTGTTAATCTGTCCCCGATCCACAATTCATCTTATTAGCTGTTGTTGCTTACATCTTCTTTTGAGATGATCAATTAGTGGATCAGTATGATTGGCAAACCCATCCTTCTCATATTCATCCCCAAAAATGATCAGCTTTGTGTGGGTGAGATGTAGCTTTCACATATGTGGATTGCCTGCTGAAATGGATTAGAGAGCAGGGTCCTCCCCAACCTCCATGTCCCAAACAGTGACCAGCCTTACCTTGGTACATCAGCACATGACATGGTCAGCCAGCAGCCTCATCAACTGTGAAAATGTAGGGACCCCTCTCCTCTGCTCGCCATGCATCATGTGCAGTACCGGCAGCCTTTCCGGAGCCCAAGCATTGCTCCATTATTGTGTGTCTCCTAGGCCTTCGGCCACTTCTAGCCCCTGTGGACAAGGGCCATAAATCCCTGGTCTCAAAAACTCATACACATGACTTCAGCTGATCATGTTGTTTTGTACCCAGCATATTTGCTTCGCTGCATGACACAGTGAATCTGACTGATCTAAAGATGAAAACACAGTGAAAATATTAAACTGAACTATGACATTCAGTTCATGCATGCATGCATAGGATGCTGTGAGTAGGTGTGGCTAGTTTGATGCAGCCCCTCGGTATCCTACTTCTTATCAGTGTCTCACTTTGCGCGATATTTGTAAGTGCTTCATGTTAAGGAAAACAAACAGTCTCTTTAAGCTAATCTTGTTGCAGAGCTGGTCCATGCTCAGCCCCAACCGCCCATCTGCCAGTGGTAGGGCATGTGTTATCATTTTGTGGATTCAAGTGATTTGGCAACTTGATCACACTAAGGACTTGAGATCATGGTGCTCAATTAGGTGCTATATTCCCCTTGGTGGTGACTGGTGAGAGAGGAAAGATGCCCCCTTCAAAACTATGTGGCTATTGAGCAATGTGCATGATGGGAGTTCTGTTTTCTTACAGGATGTTGGAGAATGATTGGGATATCACAGTAGCACTAGCATAGCAAGCAGCAGGCGTTGTGTGTGTGATCCAAACACTGCAACTCACCTGTCAATAAATTTCAAGGTAATGTAGCCCTGTCTATTCATATATTTTAGTACATTACATTATTGAGTTAGTAGCAATTTTTATCAGCAATTGTATTATACCATGGGAATCTTAGTGTACCTTCCTGACATCCCCATAGAGTAGGAGCATGGTGACCTAGATGTATCTTTAACATTATCATTCCAAGTGTGTTGCAGGAGCCTCTCTCTCTCTCTCTCTCTCTCTCTCTCTAAAACAGAAGATGATGGTAGGAAGATCAGAGGGTACACTTTTTGGGCTTGACATGAGTGGAAAAATCTACCAGCTAGGCTAGTGGGAGCAGCCTGTGTGATGCTGCAAATGCAATTGCATCATGCCTTCTTCCTTTCTCCTCCCTCCCACTTTTCTTGAGTGGCAAAGTGACATGGGCTCATGTGATGATGCATGGGACACAAGGAAAATTTTAGCAAGGTGCTGTTGCTGAAAATGCAACAGGAAAGTAGCTTTGTGCAAGGGCATAAACTAGGGTCTTAGAGATATGGTGAATTTCATGAGTGCCTGCATTATAGAACCATAGATGGCTAGCTTTAATGGTGGATTACTCTTTTGATATAATTGTTTCAGTGCAGATGTGCAGTGGTCTCTGTAGGTGCATCAGTGCAATGTATGTGACAGTACAATAATTTGTGTTGTTTGTGACTTAGTGCACTAAAAATGGTTTTGTCACTTGAGGTGTGGCCACGACATAATATTACCTTTAAAATTTTCAATTTGTAATGGAAGAATTATTATTTCATAAAAACAGAGCTAAGAATGATGCCATTTAAGTTTCAAGTTCTTGCTGTCACATGAATATTACTTTTTTATCTTTTTTATTTGTAATGGAAAAACTATTATTTTTTAAAAAACAAAAGAGAACCGAGAAAGATGCCTTTCAAAGTTTCAAGCTCTTGTTACATGAAGTGTGAAGATTGCAATGCCTTTCTTGTGAGAATAGATCCCATCTGTTCCTTGGTATTGCTCTGCTTTTAGGAAGGGATCCAGCTTCTAGAACAAGCGAATGAAGCAAACATGAGGGAAATTTCCGGTCAGCAAACCCCAGAGTTTTCATAGATGAACAGAAAGAATCTGTGACATAGGCCCCCTTCGGGACAGCTTCTGGATTATGGATTCTGGATTATGGGAGAAGCTGCTTCTGATTATGGGAGAATCGGGTCGAGCCGGCTACAACTTCTAGGTTTCGGACCGAGTCGGCGAGAATCAGCAAGAATCAGTGAGAATCAGGTTTCAGCCAGATTCTGATTCTATACAGAAATCAGCTTCTGATTCTCAAAGAAGCTATCCAGAATCTTCCCATTCGGCAAATAATCAGCTTTTTTCTAAAGCAGAAGCTGTCCAGAAGCTGAAACGAACGGGGCCATATTCATCAGAAAGTTAGCTTGTCATACGCTACTATTACCCTGGCAAAAACCAAAAAAAAAATGCCACAAGTGCATAATTATAAACCACAAAAAAAAAATCATTCATCCAAGTAGACTATCTCCCAAATAGTATTTAGAACAAGGTAATTTCTCAAATAACCATGCATATTGATGAGAGATCAGATGATGCCATGAAGAACAAATGGCATTTGGAGATTGAAGTGTATGTACAAAAAAAAAAAATCAATTTAGTTCATTTTACCTAGTTGAGTCACAAATATAACCTTTGGATTCCTGAAAAAAATATTTTTTTTATCTCCCAAATAGGATTTGGAACAAGGTAATTTCTCAAATAACCATGCATATCGATGAGAGATCAGATGATGCCATGAAGAACAAATGGCATTTGGAGATTGAAGTGTATGTACAAAAAAAAAAAATCAATTTAGCTCATTTTACCTAGTTGAGTCACAAATATAACCTTTGGATTCCTGAAAAAAATATTTTTTTTTATCCTAGTGAGTGAGAGGACACACTGATTAATGTCTGGCCATGGACCCATCCAAAACCAATCATGGTAGTGCTGCAGTGCAGGGTTGCCTTGACCAGATGTTTGTGAGGTATGACTAGTGAGATTCCAAAGCAAAACCAGCCCAAGGCAGGCAGAGAGAACACCATAATTACTGTTTGCAGGTTGCATCTATGGTTCTTTTAACCCTCTGTACTTACCTCAGTTACCGATTGATACTATTGTAGTACTAAGCTTGAAATACACAATAGCTTCGTGGTTAATGGCTGAAACAATTGATTCTCTTCTCAGTGCTTCTTTGTTTTTGTTTTTTCGCGGAAGTGCCTCTTTAGCTTTTGATAATACTGTTTTATCTCTATATAAACCCCACTTTATTGTTTTCTGTGATGATTCACATACTCCGCTACCTTAGGTAGAATGTAAGTCTACGATGCATTCTTGATAAAGCATAACTATGTCGAAAATACGTACATTAGAGTAGCATAATAGAAATATATGTAATTGATCCGTTAAACTAAGGTGTGTTTGGTTGATGGGATGAGGTTAAATATGGTGGATGATTCTGTACTATTTGGTTCCATTATTTTGGGTGAATGGATTGGTTCAGCATCTGTAGGGAATATTTCTCAAATTTGTATCAATTGGTCCAGGATAGGACGGTTCTATTCAAGCAACCAAACACATTGATGATTTTTTTTAACCATCTTATAGATGTACCACTTGGTACAAACAATCAAACACACTCTAAACAATTGAAAGATAGTTTTACAAAAATATTTATGATACAATCAAACTAGAACATTGATTCCAAACTTTACCATCTAGATGTGCTTCAGTCTTCTTGGACATCTTCAAAGGTGGAGGTTTGCTCGAATTTTTTTAAATAATACTTTTTAAAAAATGTATTGCGGTATTAATACGCCGAAAACAAAAATTACAAAAAATAACACATATTCGCTAAACGGTACGGCGAAATAGCTATTTTCGCCAAACAGTGTGGCGACAAATGCCTAATTACGCAGTTAACAGTGAGGCGATAAATTCCATAGGAAACGGGGGTATTTCCGCCGAACCGTTTGGCGAAAATAGAGTTGTCGCCATACGGTATGGCGAAAATAGCTATTGTCGCCATACGGTTCGGCGAAAATAGCTTCTTTTTCCTAAACTCTGACGGCCGACTGTTAACTGTGTAATTAGGCATTTGTCGCCACACTGTTTGACGAAAATAGCTATTTCGCCGTACCGTTCGGCAAAAATAGCTATTTCGCCGTACCGTTTGACGAATAGGTATTATTTTTGTAATTTTTATTTTTGGCGTATTAATACCGCAATAAATTTTTAAAAAAGTATTATTTAAAAAAAAATCCGGGTTTGCTCTCTTTCTTTTGTAGAAATAAGTCATATCCTCGGTCTTGATCTTTAGTGAAGCATTGTTCAAAGTCTACGACTTCAGTCTAATAAGGAAAAAACGAAATGTACTCAGCAAGTTTAACATTAGCAAACCAACAAGTATATGTTCTAACTATCCAATTATCCCGGCTGTCTTTCAAAAAAAAACTATCCAATTATACTAATTCCATACCAATGAAGGATCATGTCCTTGAGAATGTGCTAGATAATTTTTCTAAAGCATTTGTTGCCAAAGTTGTCAAGTTTTAATTACAAACTATACTGTTCATCAGACACCACAGGTGGAACCCTGTAGTTCTATTTTCTGCCACAACAAAGTTTCTACTTGATTTGAAACCAGGGTAGACATATTTTTCTCTATGAAAAAGATCTGCAGAGGTCACGCTACTGTACCCACACAGGTCTCTAGTGTTGATGTCGATAGGGCATGCACACTTTTAGTGCGTGGCCATGACTAGGAGCACATAGTGCCTCGCCAATATTCCGTCGAAGTATATTCTGGCAAAATAACGTAGCTTCCACCATCTAACTTCCGAAACAATTACTTGCCAAAGCCGAGACAACTAGATATGTGGTTAGCGCGAGTTAACGACGCTTGAGTGACTTATGGCAGTTGTTACTTAGTTCTTATACCATAATCGTTTGATCAAATATAATTGCAATAATTGAATTTGACATGATAATCAGGACAGATTCCAACCACCTAGCTGGCTTCAACTACCGAACAATAACCCGAGAGCTCCAACCACTAACGGATTCCCAAAACACCATTTTTATTTAAAACAAAACCAGAAAATTTACAGTGTGAAAGCGCACCTTGCCCACCCTTGACCGCGGGCACAACTACTTAAGTAGTTTTAACTCCGCAGAGTGTGTACAGTTTTACCCAAAAGACATGAATATCTCTATTTGCATTGCAATTTAACATATTTTCTTTGGTGTACCGCAGAGATTCCACGAGAAGACCTTTACAGTGCACAACCCCGCTATTAATCTCGTCCGCTAAGGTTTCACCGCTGATAGGGTTCCATCTACCTAGTTCAGATGCCCTGTCTTGCACCTTGCGAGTGCCTCAAACTAGCACCCACATGCATCCCACTGGCGAAGTTAACAACGAGAAGCACAAATTAATGGGTCAGGTTGTACCCATTTAGACTTGTGGTTGTACAGTAGTACTCGGTTTGAAATAACACACGCTTCGGTCCTTAATTGACTAGGGCAGAACAATCACTTCATAAACCTTGTGATTCCTGCACCAACCTGCTTCCCATCCGCAACGGTCTAAAATCATTTCTCATTTATTTTGTTTAATAAACAACAGCAACACCTATTGCCACCACTTTACAAATGAGTTTAAAACCAAGTTTTGCAGTAATATCCCATAATGGTATCATACCGAATCGTTTAAGCTGGACTAAGCAACTCTACCGTATTGTGCTACTCTACTAGTTATCATCAACTATATTAGATAATACTAACTAGGGTGACAAGGGTACACAATGTTCAATTTCAATGAGGTAATGACAATTCTAGGATTTAACTAAACGCTATGCCTGAATTTCAAATACCTTGGATAAAAAGTAAGCATGCATTAATTTAAAATAACATAAACATTTAAAAACATGGGATCAACATGGTCAAGGAAGACTTGCCTTCACTGTACGCTGCTGGTTCTATCTCCGGTTGACTTGGCGAAGGTTCGACGATGATGTTTACACCTGAAAACAAAACTCAAATAAATAAAAGAAAAACAAATAAAATTAAAAAATTAAAAAGAATGGTAATAGAAGATAGTTCTTGAATTTAAATTAATTTAGAAATTTAAATCACTGGATTTGGAGCTTGAATAAAGGAGAACGGGCTCTCGGAAGTGGCTCGGATAAGAAAATTCAGAAAAAGAAAAGGGGTGACACGTGGCGCACAGTGATTGGCTGGAATTTTTGGTATTTATGGAAATTTGGAAAAGAGAATTATGACATTATCGCTAATGTCATCCTGTTGACTTCATGCTGATGTTAGCGACTATGCGGCTGACCAGGGTGGCGATGTCATGCTGACGTCATCGCCGGCATTGAACGCGGGGCGGTGCTTTGGTTCCTGGTGCAGCACGAAAGATGAAGTGGCATGCGGGATTCGAGGCAGCAGCGCGTGCGCACGGATGAAAGAAGGCGGCGGTGTGGCTAACCGGCGATGGCACGTCCCAGCGGTGGCCCGGCGCAACAAGGACATCGACACGATGGGAAGACAACGGCGACTCAACGACGATGCGCGCAAACGACGTTGCGATGCGGTGGGAGACGAGGGGCGACAGATGCTCACCGATGGCGGCGAACAGTGGCGAGGATGCTTCGAGGCCAACAATGGCGATGGTGGCGAGATCATGTTCGGTGAGCGTTTTCGCATGGCTATGGGCGATGAACCTCGGGAGTCGCGAGAGGAGGGACAGTGCACAATAAATAGAGGACGCTGCCGTCGAGACCGGCATGGACATGGCACCAATGGCTGCGGAATAAGCAGCAGTCGTTGCGGAGGTGGGCAGTGCAGAATCCGGCTCAGAGACGACAGCGGCGGGGGTTAATGGGCATGCTCTGCGCGTTAGCGAGCAGGGCGCAGGGAGCGGGCCGGCTACGTGGTTGGGTCGGAAGGCAAGCTGGGCTGGGGAAAGGAGCGAGGCGAACTAGGTTGGAATGGCGGGGAAGGACGGTGTGCCGTGGGAAATGCGGCCCATGCTGGGAAAGAAGAATTAAATTCATTATTCTTTTTGCGAAATTTCAGAAAATGGGAAAAAGGCCAAAATAAATAGCAAATGAATTAGAAAAAAACTCTAGAAAATTCTCAAAAATACTTTAAGACATTTTGAACTCAAATAAATTAATTTGAACATAATCCAACTTTTAATTTTTGTTTTAATTAATTCGCTAACTCTGGAAAAGAAATTTTAAACCCACCAAAATTTTATAAAATAGAGAAAATTTAAAATAGCTCAAATTTGGAATGTTACAGCCTCTCCATGTGAAAAACCCATTCCTCTAATGTAAAATATGCTTTCAACCTTAGATAAAATACACCTTCTCAGTTGAAGAATGTAATCCAGGAAACTACGCCTTCGACGTCATCCTCCTCTTCCTTTTTCTTTTTCCAATATTTTCTCAGTCGAGCCAAATTCAAGTGGTTTTAATTTGGGTAATGGTCAAAATGTTTAAAATGAGAATGGTTCAGAGGAGGTACATTTGATATTTTGAGTATAAATGAAATTGAAAAATATGTTTTGAACTTAGGCAAGTGGTTGTTGGGACTAGTGCAGGTGTACACGAGGATTGTGGCAGTTTCGTCTAGGTTGCTAAGGATAATCTGTTGTGCAATAGACCCAAGTAATTTTGTACAACCACATGTGCCTTTATGAGAAGGCCCTAGCATAACAAGTTGTCGTGTTCTAGAAATTTAGCTGTAGGTTGTAGTTGATAGGTGGAAATTGGCTATTGCGGGCATAGTATAGGACGTCCATGTTCGTAGGGGCTTTCGCGAGATACGTGAAGCTTACAAACACAACTATGTGCTATTAAGGTTGGAAGGCGCTCCACACCTTGAGATGTAGATCGTAGGATGGCGACTGTTATAACCGGCAATGTAAAAGCTTTGTCATGGAACTCTCAAACAAATACCTTCGGTATCGCGTGGCCTGTTTAACATGATAAGATGCTTATGTTGTGTGGGTAAAGTTGTACAACCTCTGCAGAGTGTAAATCTATTTGAATGTCTATGTCCCCAGTCATGGACATTGCTTGGTTATATCCCATAATAAGTAGCTTTATATTTTTGAAAAATTGGTTGGAAAGTGTGAGGATAGGGAGTCCATGCACGGTTGACTAGCAAAAGGATTTTGTCAAGATTTTAAAACTTTATGGCATCAAGCCACCTGTTTATTTATCATTATTTATGTCTATTACTACTGGTTATTAAATGTCAAATGCTCTTACAAATTTTCAATTGCAATCTACTATTCAGTATTGCAAATGAAAGATTACTTTATGCAAAACTGGAAAATCAGGCAGGATGCCATTCCTTTGACATAGCCTTGCATACTATATAAATTTGTGTAGAAGTATTGTGGAGTACGATTTTTATACTCAACCATTGTTTGTTGAATTTTTATTCTCAACTGTTGCTTGTTGAACTTGTTCATAGAATGAGGAAGAAGACCCCTTGAAAGGATCGGTATGGCCTAGAGGGGGGTGAATAGGCAAATTAAAAACTTTTCAAGTCTATTAAGCAGTTGATTCACATATTTGGAACAGGTAAAATAGATTGAGCACCAAAAGACAGTAAACAAATATCAAGAAGTAAAAATAAAAGCATAGACAGACAAAACACAGAGACAAGAGAGATTTTCACCGGGGTTCAGAGATAAATTTCCTACGTCCCCGTTAGAGCACTTCCTCAGAAGTATTGCTCCACCAGCAACTAACTGTAGCAGTTCTGGTTTTGTCACTAGTGTGACTCTTTTACCACTCCGGTGAGGTGAGTCCAAACCTCTCACAATGATAGTGGCCTTCCACAACCACAGTTGGACAGGTCGCACTACAACCACCACTAAACCGTCTAGGAACAGCTAGTTCGAAGAGTAATAGACCATCCACAAGTCCTGTCTCTTGGTTCACTAGACACTTCTGAAACTAGACTTCACTTGGAGCTGTAAAAATGTAAGATTTTGCTTTCAAAGTTTGAACTTGGTCTCTTTGAGGGCTTTTGAGCTTTTGGGATGCTAGATGTCAAAGAGATGTAAAAAGTTCTACTTTTGGTGAGCCTCTGAACTGTTTATATAGGCTACAGGAAGCAAATAGCCGTTATTGGCAAAAAGTAGCCGTTTGCCAATGTCAGACTAAAAAGACAACTCAAAATGATTGTATCTGACAAGGTTTGACAAAGTATATAAGAGGCTCAATGTACTCCGGACCCAAATCAGCGAAAAATGCATTTGCGTCGGACCAAAAAGAGTTGGTCCGTCGTACACATGCTTTGAGCAAAAACTGGTCTGTTGTGAGACAATGAAAGACATGTTTACGACAGACCGAAAAACTTGGTCTGTCGTAGAAGGCAAACTTATTGGTTATGAATCAAGAAGAGACTTGGTTTTAACAGCAAAAACCAGTAGGTTTTACGTTTACTCCAAATCAAGAAAGGTGGTCTGATGTGAATGAAAGATTTTTGGTCCGTCGTAAACTTAATGCACTCAATTTGGTTTCAAGGGAAAGGCTATCTGCACCGGACCCAAAAACTTGGTCTGGCGTACATGGGAAACGCTCGGTTTGAGTTCAGTTAAGGAAGCATTAGTATTGGACCTAAAAGTGATATGAACTCAAAACCAGATTTTAGAGGAATTGGAAAGAATTGATCTAAGCTCCAAGTAGTCTCAATAAAAAGTCCTAAGAACCAAGATATTGAACTTATGCATAGTCCCTCTTTATAGTACGGTTGAAACCTAGAACAACACATCTAAAAGACTTGAATCAACTCCCAAGTCAAAGAACTAGGAGCAAGGAAACCTTAATCTTGATCCTCCTTTCCGATGATATCTAATAAAACCAATTTAGTTGATCATCAAGCACCAAAACCCAACAATCAGATTTAAATAATCCATTAGGGGGCCTAGATGCTTTCAATCTCCCCCTTTTTGGTGATTGATGACAACACTCTTGATTTTAGATGAAAAAACATTTTCTTCTTCTGCAAAAGATTGTTAGTCTGACAGAACAAATGCATAATTTTAATAGAAAGTGCTCCCCTAGAGAGGTGCTTAGACTTATAAACATCACTCAAGAAAAAGTTAAGCATTAACAGCATAAATAGCAGATAAGAATAAGCACAAACATCTTCAAACCAAAAGACCAAAGGAGACCAAAAGATTGTTTTCTATTACTACTCTAATTTGTCTTCTAGTCTAATTTCTCCCCCTTTGTCATCAATTTGCCAAAAAGAATATCACTTCTTGCGCCTGGAGAAGGTTCTTTTGAACAAAGTTGATGCCCGGTGGCTGACACTGTGCCTTGGGGAGGACTGAGTTGGTACTGCTTGCTCTGAGTGTTCTTCTACTGAGTGCTTTGGAGATGCCATAGCTCTGTCATGCCAACTGGGATAATTAGGATCTCCCGGCTGAGATTCAACTGTCCAGTTCTGAAAATCTTCTTGAAGTTCATGAACTGAGTCAATAATTGGGATAGTCTGGTCAAAGATGATGTCACCAAGCTGTTCCTGATTTGAGACCAGATTTATCATTGAGTGATCAAAGTGATCTACATAGCCACGAAGAGTATGTTCTACCCTATGGACTGCATCATCATGGGTTTTGAACATGCTCTTAGAGAAATCAGCAAACTGATTAAATTTAGTTTCTTGAGCATTCAGCTTGTTGTTGATGTCATATACCCTGTCTTTGAGCAAATTTTGATTGGTGTTTACTTGAGTAAGCCATTTTCTTAGATCCCATTGATTGCTCTTGAGCATATCAAAATTTCTGGAATTCTCATCCTTTATTCTGCCCTGTTCTTGATATATCTTGTTCATTAACTCATGGATTTGCTGAACTTGATCATGGTATTGCTGGAGAGCAACCATATGCTCAATGTGCCTCAAGGCAGCTAGCCTCTGTTCTTCAGCAAATTTCTCTTGGGCATCCTTCAAATCAGTGTTGTATTTTGTCTCAAAAAGATTGAACCATTTAGGATGTTGTTCATTCCATGCACGATGTTGTCCAACATCTGGATTTTCTTCTTCATGCTCATGAGCAGTGTGGTGGGAGTGCTGTGGAGCTGAAACATTATGAGGTAAAGCAGAACCACCTGCTTCATGATCATGTCGCAGGAATTCTGATCTTGTACAAACCTCGAGGCAGCAACAAGTTCTCACAGTCTATCAATTTCTCCAAGTTCATCTCCTTCAGAATGTTCATCATGATGAGAAGGAAAGCCCAGGACTGAATGCTCTACTGGGGGTAGAGCATGATGACTTGAAGCTGGAGAAATATGACCAGGACTAAAGTGTCCACCTTGGCTGTGTGCAAGATCTGTCTCATGATAGGATTGTGAGCTAAGGTAAACTTGGGTTGCTTCATCTCTTTCAACAGACTGTCGCAAGGACTTTTGAGAACTATCTCCAAGAATTTCTGTAGTCTCATTGTCTTCAAGCCGAGGAGGTACAGCTGGGAATGACGACTGGGTAACAAGAGGATGGTTATGATAGCTGGGTGTATTGTATCTTGGAGTATGATGACTAATACTGTGATGACTTGGACATTGATGGCTTGGAACAGGTTGATCATCTCCATCATGAGTAGGGCTGTTATCACTGTCTCCCTCATATCACTTGGATCATCTAGTGTAGGCGGTACCCTTGGTCCTTGTGCAGCCATCTCATTGGGTAGCTTATGTAACTTGTATTTTTTGGGTTGACAGGTAAATGATCTACTATTTTCTTGCTGCGAAATTATCCCTTGTGCTAACAACATTTTGAATATTTGCTGAGCAAAAGGCAATGGACTTCCCATTCTTCTATAAATTGCTTCCTCCATTTCTCCAAAAATATAATATGTTAGATCAATGGGTTGCTTGGAGAGGATTAGGTGTAGCAGCCAAGCCAACACTGGAGTAACACCTTCTTTATATCCTGACTTTGGGAATATTGTATGCCTTAGAATCAATAGGAGTATTTTAGCTTCACCAGACAAACTGCTAACTCTGTTTGCATTGAAATTCTCTTCTGTGATATCTCTATAGATATGTGCAGAAAGCTGAAGATCAGGCATATCACCAATCTATCTCCATCTATTTCCAGGGAACATTTTGTCATGAATTCTTGTTCTATTGACCTGAGGACCTGAAGCTCCAATAGCTGATTCAAAGTGTGGTGATCTCACTTTTCTGATTTTTCCATCTATAGTGAATAGAATGTAATGTCTTGTTTTGTTTACAAGCAAAGAGGAATAAAATTCTAGGATTCTATATTCATTCCATGAGGCATTGTTACCTGACACCATTTCAACTAACCCAGGAGTAGATCTGACACAATCAAGTATATGATATGATCCAGTTAAGGAGCAGATTTGATTCCAATCTACAAACTGATGTTTACTCAAGGCAGAGATTGACTTCCCCTTTTTGTCACATCTGTTCTTATATCCCAAAAAGATGTTTTTCTGAAGAGGTGTAATGAACTTCTCATCTAGTGGGGGTTTATCAAATGGGAACCAATTTCTTTCACTTACAAGCCTGATTGATCTCAACTTTTTCCCTCCAAGAGTTGCCAACTCATTACCAATTATCATATCAATCTCAGGGCTAAGGTTTTCTTCTTTAGAACTAAAGTCGGCACTTGGCTCATATTCAACATCATCAGATTCAGAGGCATAAACAAGATCAGGCACAATAGGTTGCTTATCTCTTCTAGGTGGCTTTGATGTTGTGACTTTAGTAACCTTGCCAGGAGTGTGAGTGTCTTCTAGATGCACTGCCCCTTGTGAAGACTGAGTCGAAAAGGTCGATTTTTGTTTCTTCTTTTTCATTATTTCACCCAATCTATCCATCAGACTTCTTTTATCTGTGTCTTTTCTCCTAGGCATTTCGTCAAACACACAACAGACCTACTTTGCCTTTTTAAACCACAGACAGGCGCAAGAACTGACTAGGTCTACAAGAAGAGAAGAATGACCTTAAGACCAAGAATTCTAAGTCTAGGGTTTGAGCAAAACGAAAAAGAGAGAGAATATAGCAGAGAGTTTACCTTAGTCCGTCGTTCATTTTCATGTGTACGTTGGACCAACTTTTTTGGTCCGTCGCAAATGTGATTCTCTCTAGAAGTTTGTTCCAAGTTCAAACAATTTACAGGACCATAAGTTTACCTTGTACGCCGGACCAACTTTTTCAATCCGACGCGAATACTCTTTTGTTGGTTCTCATGACGGACCTAGTTTTGCTCAAAGCATGTGTACGACAGACCGAGCTATTTTGGTTCGGCGTAAATAGGATTTTTAATCAATTTGTTCCTTCGTGCATTAGACAGTTTGAGAAGGTTATCAAACTAAGTCCGGGGCACATTTGTTTATAAAATATTTTATCAATCTGACAATGTCCAACAGCTAGTAACGTCTATATTTATTTTGTGTGCTATATAAGCTATGCCAGGACCATTGTTTGAAAGAACTTTTGCATCTCTTTGACATTTTAGCATAATTGAGCTCAAAAGCCACCAAAGAGACTGAATTTTACTGTTGATCCAAAATTTCCAAAGTGATCTTGCTCCAAGCTTAGTCTAGATAGTGTTGTGCTAGTGAACCAAGAGATTAAACTTGTGGATAGTTTATTACTCTTGGAACTTTGTGTTCCTAGACAGCTTGAGAGTTTTTGGTGCGACCTGTCCAACAGTGGTTGTGGAAGGCTACCACTGATTGTGAGAGGTTTGGGACTCACCTTACCGAAGTGGTGAAAGAGTCACCCCAGTGATTACCAAAGCTATTGTGATTAGCTTTTGGTGGAGCTATACTTCTTGTGAAGTGCTTTAACGGGGATGTAGGAGTGTAACTCTGAACCTCGGTGAAAAATTCCTTGTGTCTTCTGTCACTTACTTTCTGTCTTTACTTTATTGCACTATTTCTTCTGCTTGCTCTGTGCTTAAAATTGCTTGTCTCTGTTGGTGCACTAGAGAGCCTAGATATTTTAGGCCTTATTTTCAAAAACTTAGTTTGCTCTTCTGCAATCTTAATTGGTTCCTGTCTTAAGGCTAATTAGAGCTCATTAGTGTTAGACATTTTTGAAAAAGCCTATTCACCCCCCCTCTAGGCTCATCATCGATCTTACATCACTGGCCTTTTTCAAACCTAATACCGCGCCTGGGGAAGTCGTCGCTACCGCTCCTGAGGCCTCCCACGACATTGAGCCGCCCCAAGTTCATCGCCGCGGCCTTCCCCTACTCTTCCATGGTTCGATCCTGTGCGACCTCAACCTAACATCGTCGCCACACGTTGTTAGCCACGATCGTCACTCCTGTAAGATCGAGGATGAGCCTAGAGGGGGGTGAATAGGCTTTTTCAAAAATAACAGAACTAAAAACTGGATTACTGAAAAAGAACAAGCAACTTAGCACAGAGCAGAAAAGGAAGAACAGAAAAATAGAAAAACAGAGAGACGAAGGTTTTTTCACCGAGGTTCAGAGATAACACTCTTACGTTCCCGTTAGAGCACTTCACCAGAAGTATTGCTCCGCCAAAAGCTAAACCACTAGCTTTGGTATCCACTAGGTAACTCTTTTCACCAAACCGTGAGGTGAGTTCCAAACCTTTTACAATCAGTGGTGACCTTCCACAATTTACTTTGGACAGGTCGCACTAAGAACCATAAGCTGTCTAGGAACACTAAGTTCCAAGAGTAACAATCTAAGCACAAGATCAACCTCTTGGTTCACAATTTTGCAATGTGTCTAGATTAGGCTTGGAACTAAAACACTTATGAAGATTTTGTGAATAGTGAAATTTAGTCTCTTTGAATGCTTTTGAGCTCAAGAGTGCTAGATGTCAAAAAGATGCAAAAAATTATTTGAAGAATGGTCCTAGCAGGCTTATATAGCCTACAAAACAGAGAAATAACCGTTACAGCATTTACTAGCCGTTGGATTTTGTCAGAATGACAAAATAAACAAATTCAATATGCCACGGACAATGATTACAAAGATTTTCAATATGATCAAGGTGTGATGGACCAAATTCAGAAAAGTTCCCATTTACGCCAGACCGAAAAACTCAGTCCGTCATAAAAGAGCATTTGCGCCGGACCGAAAAAGTTAGTCCGGCGTACACATGCATTTGTCACAAGTTGGTCCGTCGAAAATACTCCAGAATATCAGCTTGCGCCGGACCAAAAAGTTGTTCCGGCGTACATGGCAACTTAAAGCTTTGAGTTTGCGTCAGACCGAAAAAGTTGGTCCGGTGGACACTTGAAAATATGGTCTGGCGTGAACGTTATATGCTCGGTTCAATTTTCAATATACTCAGATAACTGAGCCGGACCACAAAACTTGGTCTGGCGTGAACGGTGTACGCTTGGTATGAGAATTTTCAAGGAGGATTTCAACCCCAGACTGAAAAAGTCGGTCCAGCGTGAAGCATTCTCAGTGTTGCTGAGATTCTGAGAAAATAGAGTATGAGGTGATTTTTACTCCAAGTATTAGGAATCAAGGTTCTTACTTGTGCATAATCCCTCTTATTAGTACGGCTAAAAGGAAAAGACCTAGCTATATGACTTGAAACAAATTCCAAGTCTAAACTAGCAAACAAAGTCCTTAGCCTTTATCCTTTTATTCTGACAAATCTTCACTTCAGGGATTATTTATCTTGGTCATCAACATCAAAACCAATAAGAAGCATAAATAATGAATTGGGGGGCCTAGATGCTTTCAACTCCAACTACCATCTTCGAGAAAGTGGGGTGTCCCACACCCTAGCAACTCTGGATGTGGCCACCCCTAACGGTGAGTGACTTATTCTTGCTCTATTAGCCCAATCCGGTTGTGCTTGTGCTTGTTCTTGTATGTACGGATGCAATGGTGGTGATAATGAACCGAGGTGATTGGACATAAGATTGGGCTTGCTATTGTGCCGATTAGGCTAATCATGGTGGTTATATATATGCTTCATGTTTGCACACCTTACTTTAGCATAAACAAACATATGAGCCATAGAATCAATCATCATACTAGCATGTATTGATCCTTATTCACTGGAGTTCAATTCACACTAGCATGAACTTGGCCCTTATCCATTTCATTTTAATATTGTTCGCATATTTTGGCTTGGCGTTAATATTTGTTAATAATTCTAATCTAATCTTATCATGTCACTAAATCAATAATTAAACATGTATGTAAGCATATCCCTATTAATGCTAGTAATTAGCCCATTCCTATAATTTTGGTATCCATAATATGATTGTCGCATACATGTACCTATTCTATTTTCCATGTCATATTGTTCTTGCATATCAATCTATTCATTTTTATTCATATTATTATTGTCAAAGATTACCAAATAAACTCTATTTACATGGATACTTATTCATCTAGTCGTATGAAAATGTATCACCACACAAATGCAAACATAGAACACCATATACATGCACATAACTACATGCTCACAATAAATCTAGGTTTAATGACCACCTTGTTGTCTCGGTGGCCAATTGACTATGTCTTGATGATTCCCTATGATCTTGATGGTCTCATATGGCTTTGATGCTTGGTCTACTCCTCCTTCTCTTCCCCTCACGCCTTGCCCTTCCATTGATCTTGTCATGCCTTGGCTGAACCTACATGGGGGCCATGATATTAGAGCTAGCAAGAGAAAGAGTGAGAGAGAAATCTAGAGGCATGAACTTACCAAAGCTTGTGCCAAATGATTTCTATGGTGGCTACTTATAATGTGCATTTACATTTGGATTGAAATGATTTACGATTCCATGGTAGCTCTTGCATATTATGTTACCATGACAACTAGCATTATGACTAAGCATAAAGGGCATTGTTGTGTTTTCCTATATAGATGGCATGGTTGGTAATTTCTCTAAACTAATTAGGAAAAATAGTTTTCTTCTCTATTAGTAATCCCTTAGAAATTATAGAGGCTTGCCACCCAGGTGCATGATTTGTTATTTTGGGCTTTTCACAATATATGGCATGGAATGTATTTTGAGTTGAAGTTGGTAGGTATGACGTTCATGGTAGCTATTGTTACCTTTGGTAAATTTTTTGCATTTACCATAGTCATGCTTCACTACTAAATTTCGGTCCCTATGCAATTTCTTAAAAGTTTAAAGTCTCTTTGTAAAATATCGATCCAAGGGTCTGTTTGCAATTGTGGCCTAACTTGGATCATTTAAAAAAAACTATTTTTTCTAAATTAAATATCTATTCCTTAAGAAATAGTATGGCTAATGTAATCATTCCTATTGTGTTGGCGCAGTTACAACTATTTGAAGCAGCTCAGAAGAGGCTGGTTTCTAATCTAGTAATTATAATATTTGTAAAACAAAATGTGTGCTTGACCTCTGGCTATAAAATTTTGTGGTCCCAGAATCACACAGACATTTCAATTAGAATATCTATTTTCTTGTTAAGTGTAGAAGAAAAATTAGTATATTTGGATTAACTTAATAGTGGAAGAATGAAATTGTAATCAATTATTACAACAACAACCAAACCTTTTGTTCCAAATAAGTTGGGGTAGGCTAGGAAAGAAACCCAGTCAAAATCAATAAAACTCCTAAACCTTCGATCTCAAGTCATGGTTCTGGTACGTGGATGCTAATTTCCATGCACTCCTATCTAACACTAAATATTTAGAAATGTTCCAATCCCTGAAGTCTCTTTTAACTGCCTCTTTCCACACCAGTTTCGGTCGACCTCTACCTCTTTTAATGTTTTCGAGACGAGTTAAAATTTTACTACACACCGGTGCCTCAAGAGGGCTTCGTTGGAGATGTCCAAACTATCTTAGACGATTTTAGATAAATTTTTCCTCAATTGATGCTACCCTAACCATATTACGTATATCATCATTGTGGATTCGATCTCGCATTGTAAACCACAGATTCACCGTAGTATCTGTATCTCCACTACACTCATCTTCTGTACATGTTGTCCTTTTGTCGCCCAATATTCCGCTCCATACAACATTACAGGTCTAATCGCTCTTATAGAACTTACCCTTAATTTTTGAGAGACTTTTCTTTCATATAGGACGCCTATTGTAGTCACTCATTATACCTAGTATTTATTAATGATGATGTAATGGAATGCAATGTAGTATAATGCAATTGATGTCTAAAGAGAGTCTTTAATTGGTTTTAAGGGTTTTGCCAATGTATCTGGTTAAAAGCAATGGTTGAATGCAGTGTACAAAGTAATGAATAGATTTTAGAGCTTATACAAGCAACATGGCTCGACCAACACTGTTCTCTAGCCAGTGTGACCTAGCCAGCATCATGGCTAAACCCCGATTAAATTAGGGCTATTATATTTTGTGTGCTTATACTAACTCTATTATGTGGGGGAGAATTGGAGCCCTCTCATGCATCCACCACACCACCCATGCCATTTTGCAAAAAGGTCCCTCCCTTTTCTCTAAATTACGGATAGGTCCTTTTAAATTACAAAGAGGTCCTTTTGCGACTTTTTGTGAGTATAAGAAAAATGTTTCTAAATTGCGTTTAGGTCCCTGGTTCGTTACTTTACGGAAAAGCCCCCCGCTAAATACACATCTCGAATGAGCCATTTTCTAATTTTTTATAATAGCGATTAAGTCCAAAAATATAGCAAATAGGTCCCCGGCCCTTATGTCCAAATCCTTTTTCCGTTTTTCCCAGAAAAAATATTTTCGTTAACAGAAATGTGTACAGCTCTATTCTAGAATTTTTTTTCAACTCGATCTCTAATCTCTAGATTTTTTTCCAGCTCGATCTCTAATATTTTTCGAAACGTATATTATTACTCGATGAACGCAGAGTGCTAAACTCAACAAAAGAAGATTGACATCTCTAATATTTTTCGGAGCATGTATTATTACCCGGTTAACACATTGAGTATTAAACTTGACAGAAGGAGGTTAGCCGGGTGATGATAAAGTTTTAAGCAAATTCGTCAAAAACATGGCCAGATTTGATACACACGTAAATAAAAAGCATACACCAATCTGATCTCTTGGCAATCTTCGTTTACTTTCAGAAACCACCTAACAGAACGGCGCGGCGAAGCGCGCCACATTCCCTAGTTTATCCTACCCCTGGCAAGAAGATACGCAAGAGCTCATCAATTTGAATTTAAAAGCCGGCCGACTTGAGAAACCCTGCAAGGCCATAACCAACCCTCTTTCCACATCCATATTTCAAACCGTCTCATTAGGATCTAGCAATTTTACCAACTTAGGGTCCGTTTGGTAACTTAGAACCAGACCGTTTCTACTAGATTCTTAAAGAAACCCAACCAAACGGGCTAAAGCTCGGAACGATTCTCCTCGGATCGTTTCTTCTTTTTTTACTCTGTGGCCGAATCAGGCCCTGTTTGGCAGAGCTCCAGATCCCAGCTCCACCTCAGAGCTGAAACTTGTAGACTGAAATAAAGTGACTTAAGTTTATAACTTTATTCTAAAATATAAACAAGATGACTTACCTAAACATTCTTAATATACCCACAGCTCCAGCTCCACGAATTTGATGGAGCTAGAAATACCTAGCTCCACCAACTCCAAGAATTTGGTGGAGCTGGAGCTCTGCCAAACACCCCCTCAGTCTCAACCTTGTTCCACCGGATTCACAGAATCCTACCTAAAACATTTCTATCAAGAATATGAAACCATTTCCGTTTCTACTAGAATCTGGAACCGTACTAAACATGGCCTTAATATACAATACAAATTGTATATCAACCAATAAAGTGCCACGCGAATTACGAAATTTCTTTTCCAGGGCAAAATTCATCCTCCCCTGAGTTGAATACGAAATTGCTTATCCGGGGTAAAATTCATCCTCTCCTGAGTTGAACACGCAACCGAATGGTAAGAAAAAAAAAAAGAACACCTAGAGCAGTGAACACTCGATAAGATTGGCACTGGGATCCAGCCGAACACCAGCAGGGGACGATGGCCCACCTGTCATCCTCTACGCCCGCGCGCTCTCGGAGGCCGTCCGGCCCATCGCCGCCGCCGCCGCCGCGCGTGCATGCGCCGCCGCACGGCGAGAAGATTACTAGCGAATCCGATGCTCCTCACGGGGCCCCGGTTGTCGGCAGCGCTCGCTTTTGGGCAGCTCGCACGTGCCGCAGGTCGACCGAGACTTGTCTCTGGGCCCCAGGTGTCCAGGAGATGGGGCCCGCGCCACCATCTAGAGGCGGGCAACCGCTAAGGACACAACGTATGCGCACCCAAGCGACTTTTCGCTACTGCACTGTTGATTCAGCGGCTCATCAGTGCTTTTGTTTCTAACCGAGTACTGTTTGCGTCTCGTTCAAGTTATGTGTCCGTGACCACAACCAGTAAGATCTTTGCTCAGGTTGGATTATTATGGCCCAGTTCGTTTCAGCTTCTGGATTATGGATTTGGATTATGGGAGAAACTGCTTCTGATTGTGGGAGAATCGGGTCGAGTAGCTTGCGACTTTTAGGTTCCGGACCGAGCAGGCAAGAATCAACAAGAATCTGTGAGAATCAGATTTCAGTCAGATTCTGATTCTATATAGAAAGCAGCTTCTGATTCTCAGAGAAGCTGTTTAGAATCCTTCCGTTCGGCAAATAATTAGCTTTTTTTTTTAAACAGAAGCTGTCCAGAAGCTGAAACGAACGGGGCATATGTGCTTTCGTTGGGCTTAATCCGAGACCAAGCAAGCTTCATCTTTCCATGCCTACTTACCTGGTCGTGTTGCTTATCTTTTTGCGGCATCCGTGGTGTTAGAGATGCAACTCACTTGATTTTGCTTCATCGCAAGACTATCATACAAGTAAGATCATGTTTGTAGCAACACTGATTACAGCCATCAATATTTTGGTGAAGCCGTCTAAGATATCTTAAATTGGCTATGCTATAGTGAAATTACGTTATATTACATATAATGTTAATGTATATTTATGAAAAAATTTGGTACAATATAATCTATTTCAAACTATCTGCATTAAACACAAATTTTAGCTTTATCAATTGATGCCAAGTTACACCTCTAAGGCTTATTCTTTATCTTTATCTTAGGTCCGTCGAGCGCTCCTTACGACATTTTATTTCTTCAAAATTTCACATCGGGTCCCACCAATCAGTGTGAGACTGGTCGGCACTCGTACGTTGCCAACCTGTGCTCCTGATAATTCATGAATCATGGAGGGAGGCAGGGGCAGTTTGGTCCAGAAATCCAAAATTAAAGCTCGGAAACGGCAAAAGCTATGGCGACCAGCAGCGACCAGTCTCGTCTTCCCACTTCCCTCTCTGCAGTGACTAGTGAGCGCATTGTACACTCCCCCAGTGGCACTAGCAGCAGAAGCAGAATCCGATTCCGAGGAGGACGAAGCCCTCGCCCCCCGCATTGTTTCGACATGCTGAGATCAGCCGTCGCCGTAGGAACTCGCGAGGGGCCTTTCTGTGGGCGAAAAGGGATTCCTTGCAACTTGGACAGAGGAAGAGGGCGCAAGAGGAAGAGAAGGGAGGAGGCGGTGCCGCCAGTGGAAGCTTCGGCCGTCAGCGTAGCGCGCATGTCGGCGCGGCGCCGTGGCCCGGCGTGGGTGCTGGCCGCGGTGGCGGTCTGCGTGTTGTGGGCGACAGCGGTGGAGGCCAGGTCGCCGTCGGCGAGGGTGCACCGGCACCTGAAGCGGCTCAACAAGCCGGCCGTTAAGAGCATCGAGGTGGCTGCAGTTCTTGAAGTTTTCGCCAGTGGGCTTCTTTTACTTCGTTGTTTCCAAATTGATGGTTCTTTAGGGTTTGCCGGTGAACTTTGTCTCGATGCATTGGAGCAAATGGGAGCTCAAAAATGATGGTTTCTTTGATGTGAAATGCTCTGTTTTGGGTGGGCGTTCTTGGGACTATTAGCCTTGTTTCTGTGGAATTATGTCTAGCAGTTTATCTGCATTTGGTAGGATTTGAGTAGGCTTCAGTGAGAAGTTGTATTCTCTAATTCAGAAAAGTTAACCTTTATCTGCTTCTTTTGGGCTGTTCTTGGTGGTCTTTCCATTGTTGCTTTGCTGAAATTTCTGTAAAAGTTATCATCTTTTGGAGGTGGATATGGCAAATTCAAGCAAAGTTGTGCAGGAAAGATGGGTCTTGCATCCAGGCTGGCTCAGGCAGAGTAGTAGTCTTCTCCAATTGGGAAGGGGCAAAAATCTTTTCGTTGTGGGAACAATTTGATCCCTTGCTATTCTTGAGCAGGTCTCGATCTCAATGGATGAGTTGAGTTCGAGAATGCCTTCATAACGTGCCATCTTCAACTCCATTTTTCGTCAAAAGTTGCGAACTCGAAACTTTTCTGAAAGAAGTTAAAATGAGCACCGCTTTGCCAAGAATATTGCTCCGTCCATTTCCGACTCACACATGTTTATTGTTTGCAAACCGTGCAGAGCCCAGACGGAGACATCATCGACTGCGTGCACATCTCCCACCAACCAGCCTTCGATCACCCATTCCTCAAGAACCACACTCTCCAGGTACAAACAATTATTTCATTTTGCAATCCTTTCCAAGAATCCAAACCAGCTTCAGCCATAATCCATGGCTAATTTGTTGCTCTCAACATTTTTGACTCTGCAGTCGAGGCCGGCCTACCACCCGGAAGGATTATACGACGACGTCAAGAGCAGCCGGGCCTCTGATGATTCCGGCGAGAAGCCGATGCTCCAGCAGTGGCATCAGAATGGCAGGTGCCCGGAGGGCACCGTCCCGATCAGGAGAACGAGGAAGGACGACCTGCTCCGGGCGAGCTCCATGCGGCGGTACGGCAGGAAACGGCGTGCTACTCCGAACCCGCTGTCCATTGATCCCAACATGCTCAATGAGGGCGGTCACCAAGTACGTCACCCACCCACATATCCTGTCGGGATTGAAGAGCATGGCAATGGCGTTCACATGTTGCTGCACTACTTACCGAACTGTTATTCTCGAATTCAGCACGCGATAGCCTACATCGAGGGGGATAAGTACTACGGCGCGAAGGCCACCATTAATGTGTGGGAGCCCAAGATACAGCAGCCTAATGAGTTCAGCCTGTCCCAGCTATGGATCTTGGGTGGATCATTTGGGGCGGATCTCAACAGCATCGAGGCCGGGTGGCAGGTATTGAAGTAACCTGAGCTCATGAGCTTCATCACATTCATTGATTCAAATGCCGGCCGCATTATTTATGCGCATTGTTTGGTTCATCAGGTTAGCCCAGACCTCTACGGCGACAACAACACTAGGCTTTTCACGTACTGGACCGTCAGTCTCACGAACTCAGCTGCTCATGCCCGCGTTATTAATGGATTCTGTACTTTGTTTCAAACGCTCTGTCACTGACGCATTAACTTCAGCATTTCTTACGTTTGCTTTGCTATTTGGGGGGGTATTTTGTAGAGTGATGCGTACCAAGCGACGGGGTGCTACAACATACTGTGCTCAGGGTTCATTCAGATCAACAGTGAGATCGCCATGGGCGCGAGCATCTTCCCCATCTCCAAGTACGCCGGCTCCCAGTATGATATCAGTATACTGATCTGGAAGGTGGGCAGTTAAACTATCAAAACAATATTCAATTTAGTGTACCGCGAAAGAGCTCTAATACTTCTATGAACGGTTCATATTCAATCTAGTGTACCGCGAAAGAGCTCCAGTACTCTTATGAGATCTCTAACGATGCTGTTTTGTGTGCTCGATCTGTGAGCAGGACCCGAAAGAAGGGAACTGGTGGATGCAATTCGGCAAGGAATATGTTCTTGGCTACTGGCCGTCCTTCCTCTTCTCCTACCTCGCCGACAGCGCGTCGATGATCGAGTGGGGCGGGGAGGTGGTGAACTCGGAGCCCGACGGCTCGCACACGGCGACGCAGATGGGCAGCGGGCGCTTCCCGGAGGAAGGGTTCGGCAAGGCGAGCTACTTCAAGAACATCCAGGTGGTGGACAGCACCAACCAGCTCAAGGCCCCGAAGGGCATGGCCACATTCACGGAGCAATCCAGCTGCTACGACGTGCAGGACGGCAGCAACGGCGACTGGGGCACCTACTTCTACTACGGCGGCCCTGGCAAGAACTCGAACTGCCTATGAGCAGTGGAAGTGCTATCACCATGAGCAAATGTAACCAACCATTCATGTGTGCAATATAGCTTCCGCATCTCTCATTTAGCCCTGGTGGGTAGTGTGTAACATGTGCATGTGCCCTAGTGTTCTCAATTTTTTTTCCTCCTTCATTGTTTCCCTCTCTCTCTATCTCTTCGCTTTTTTGTGTGCCATGTAAAGTTTCTGAAGGAGAAGCATGGCGTGAGGTGGTGATCTCGTAGTTATCGATACCGGTATATTTAAACCGGTACGAAGTAGTTCTATATACCGCGTCGGCCTCGATACCAGCCAATACTGGTCATATCGGTCCGATACAAGTCAATACCAATCATATTGTTGAGATTGATAATATAGTCTATTGAACTATATGTTATATTTGATAGTACTGCTATGTGTTTGAAAACATTATAAGTGAACTTTGGTGTACATATAATTAACCAGATGTATACTTATAAATATATACTATTATACTAAATCTAAAACGGTGAGTCGGTATAGACTGGTACCGGAGTGTACCATTTCAAGAGCCAAACCGGTATGACCTCCGATACGGTATTGACAAGTTTAGGTGATCTTGGGCTGGTGACATCCTCTGTGAATTTTGCAAGTCGAAGGCTGTATGATGGTATTGTAGCTTATTCGGTGGTGGTATTAAGGCATGTACTCGGATACCTGTGTCCAAAAAAATTCACCGAATCGGATATCTCGAATTCGAGTCAGATTTTGACTGTCTGATTCTAAGTAGTATTTCTTGTATTCAATTTTTTTTTTCTGAATTAGACACCTGAATCCTTCAGTCGGATTCCTACTTTCGTGTCATGTCCAAATAACACTGTATTCAGGTCCTCACCATTTCGTTTTCGCATTACTTGGCACGGGAGAATAGGAAAAAAAAAATCTTTTTAGTACTTGCCGCATTTCTTCCTGCTGCAAAAGCCAAACTAGCAGCTTCAATCTCAACTATCGATGTGCACCTGAATTTGAAATGATCTGGCAGTCCTTCCTGGAGGTGTGTTACTGTGAACACATCACCCAAGGCCGGATTAAACACTTCTGTTGATGTTTTAGTCCATGGTAGAAACAGGATTTCGTAAACAAGAAGGCAAATTGGCCATGGCGTCCTTAAGCTCAGGAGAAATCAGTACCTGAGCTGAAGTGAAGATTTACAGAGCATTTTTTTGGTTTAGTGCATTTTTCTTCTTTTTCGAACTGTTGGATTTAATTAACAGAAAGAAAATATAGAATTAAAAAAGAGAGAAAGGTATGGATGGTGGTGCCGGTTGGGCTGCATTAGGCTCAGCTAGGTCCAATCAGGTTTCGGATTTTGTTTCAACAATTTTTTCGGTACCCACCGATTTCAAAAATTTCGGGACGAGATGGTTGATTTTTTTAAAAAACAAATTTGGCTAAAGTTGATTTTTTAAATAAAATTCGACTGAAATTTGATTTTTTTAATCAAAATTCAAATAAATTCACCGAAATACAACCGGGACAATTGTATTTTGGGGTCCACTGAAAGAACCGAATTTCGACAAAATTCGAATTCCTGAGTCCAATACTGGAGCTAGTTTTGTCATGCTCATATGATGCGATTATGTGAGCATGACAAAACTAGCATCAGCAGGAATGACACCAATTCGAATTCCGGAGCGACGACGCGTGGCGGCTGAGACGGACCGGGCCGGCTGGATCGAGCCGAACGGGGAAATTTGGCCCGGGGCCAATTTGAAGTTTAAAAACATTTTTTGATTTAAGAAAATTCCAGAAATTCAAATAAAAGCAAATAAATTCAAATAAATAGCAAATAAATTTAGAAAAATTTCAAAAAAATAAAGAAAAATAACTGAAAATATTTGATTTGATGCATAGAATAATTAAAAAAATCTTTTCGTATTTAGAAAATTCAAATTAAGCTGGAATTAATTCGGGAAAAATCCAAATGGTCCTTTTTGATTTTGAAACTTTGCAAAAACTCAAAAATTGGGATATTACAGTGAGCTGGCACATGAGAAGAAGTACTGCAACTTCTCTAAGAACAAGAAGCTCTTCCACTACGTCCTCGCCGAACTCGATGACATTAACTTCTTCGACTCGGAGATCTAGAGTGATGAGGGCGAGGACGAAGAGAAGAACGGCGGCGACAACTTCTCCGGCATGTGCTTCATGGCAAACACTAAAGGCATCAGCGACGATGACCTCTACAGCGACTCCGATGAGGAACCCACCTATGACAAGCTTAATGACGCCTTTTGTAGGTTAGGCAATTTCCATACTAAGACTAGGTCAAGGTGGTCAGAGTTAGAGAGGAGGTAAATGGTCTGTCACAGGAGCTAGCTTGGCTTAGATCTTCTTCCTCCCGTGATGCTGATTGCTCTTTGTATGATGCTTTGCTTGTGGAGCTTGAGAACCTAAAGACCATGCATGATAGTGTACTTTCTGAGCTTGAGAGTCTTAGGTCAAAGAATGCTAGCACTAGTCCTATTGGTGTCATTCCTGCTGATGCTAGTTTTGTCATGCTCACATAATCGCATCTTGTGAAAATTGCCCTAAACTCCTGGCTGAAATTGATTTCATGAGCACTCACCTTATGAAGCTTCTTCTAGAAATATTGAACTTGAATTGCATACTTCTAAGGACCCAGTCAGCTCATATGAGAGTTGTAAGCAATTAAAACTTGACAATAATGCTTTAGAAGTTAAGTGTGCTGAACTTGCTAAGGACTTACAAGCTAAGTCACAAAATGATTGCTTGCTTTGTGCTGAGATTGAGGGGGGTTTGGATAAAATTTATATCGAGCTTAGAAAGAAGTTAGAGGCTCAAGCTGTTAGGATTAGAAATGCCCCTTACATTTCTTGTGAGACCCTCAAGATTGAGGTAGTCGTGCATAGGGAGAGATAGCACGCGTTGTTCATTCTTCCTCTTCTAGCTCTTCTTCCTCCTTCCCCCTGTTCTTCCTGTACCTCGCTTTTTTGGGATTATGAGTACCTCATGAGCACTCTCGAGAAATTTGTTGGAGGCAAGAAGAGGCTCAATCTCATCCTAAACCAATCCAAAATCAGTAGATTTAATCAGGGTCTAGGATTTGACTACTTGGAGCATGCACAGACGCATCTGCCTACAGTTGTGCGTGCCTCCAAGAGTGGAGAGATAATGGTTGCTTCTAGGACTAGCACCACTATGTTTAGATTAGCCAGAATTAGTTGTACACATCTCGTTTCCCGTAAACTTTAACGGCAAAGAGTTAACTGCGGGATTAACAAGTAGTCGCCAAACGGTATGGCGACTACTCCTATTTCGCCGTGCCGTTTGGCGACTACTGGTATTTTGCCGTACCATTTGGCAAAGTAATATTATTTTTGCAATTTTTTCACGTATTAATATCGCAATTACTCTTTAAAAATGTATTATTTTAAAAATAACTCAGAAGAGTGCTGTATCTAGGAGACAGTGTTGGGGACATTGTTGGTATGGACGAGGGTGCTGGCTTGGGCAGAGATAGCGGTGACATAGTCAGGGTTAGTGTGGCTGACGGTGTTGATGGCGATGACAGCAGCTATGTCGAGGTACTTGTGGCTGTTGGCATTGTAGAACTTGCAGTAGCGGCCAGCGATGAGGACGATGCATAAGCACTTATAGGTGCCGATGAGGTACCTATCCTCATCCTCTATGATGGCATGGCTCACCGTTGAGAGCTCCTACCACTCGGTGTGATCACCAACCTCTAGATCCGCCGCCCTTTGGTGTCGCCGATATTCTCCCGATATTGCCGCTGCCACCCTCTAGATTTGTTGTCCCCACTGTCGGCATGATTAGTTGCCAAGCCGCTCAATGCTGCTTGTTTGCCGTCACCTCTCGTGCTGCTGTCACCATGGCCGCTCAACCTTTCCCTTTGTCATCGCTGGTCTCCCCTCGCTGCCGCCACCACCGTCTAAATCCCCCCTAGCTGCCACTACCCTCTAGATCCACCACCCCGTCGCCATCGCCATAGTCTAGATCGGCCGCCCCTGCCATTGCCATGGTTGGTCGCTGAGCCGCTCGATGTCTCTTGTTTGCCTTCTATGCTGCCACCCTCCATATCTGTTGGCTTTCGACACTATCACCTCCACTGACAGGTGCCGGCACCACTGTTGCTCGAGGGCTCGTGGGGGGAGAGGGCAGGACGGACGACCATTATTAACTCGTATTTATAAGTAGGGATGATCTATCCTTGTGGAAGCATTTTGCTAATTGTATGTGGTTAGATCGTATAATAAATATATCATCACTCTGTCCAACTTATAATTTCATCTGTACCTTTACATCGTCAATTTTACTTAGCCAACCCAAATTTATTATAAAATCTGTCGTATATTCGAGGTCGCATTGTTGACAATAGAAGCTCTCAACTCACAAATATAAAAAGTATAGACAAGAATACAAAATAAAGTCCCAGACTTTTCTCAACTTTATTGCTTTGCCTATAGGTGGTGGTGTGTACAATGAGAGGTATAATGAACCATATAGGGCTAAACTACGTTAGTGGGCCTCATGGGCCGGCTATCCTAATGAGCTTTTAGTATAGGTAAAGTGTTCACACCAATCAAGCCCTCACATTCCTCTATTCCATTATTTCTGAGCCGTGCTTCTATATTTTTTCTTCTAATATAAGTTGTATGAATCTTGAAGCAGACTAAGAAATAAGTAATCACTATCTACCCTTTATTCATGTTTTAATACTTATGCAAAAAAAAAAACATAAAAGTACCTCTCTTTCTAATATCATCTTAGTATTACCATATCTTTTACATCATTAATATCAATCCTTGTTCCATATACATAGGAAATAACACCTTTGACCATCCCAGGGACATCCATGAATTCTAGTAGCAAGTCCGGTTAATTTTTCCAATTCTTAGCTCGTCAAGTAAGCGACGGAAATTCCAACAATACCCTATCTCGGCTAATTTCTACTAATTTGCAGTTGTCCTTCCAGAAGCATGGATTACAAAATCCTTATAGGTAAAGAACCGCTCGATGGCCGATTTCAGTTTTCCATTCGTTACAAGTGGTTTATTCTAAACACCCCCCCCCCCCCCGGCCCCCACACCCACCCAAAAAAAAATCCGATTTCAAAATTTGATTCCAAAACTAGACGAAAACTGGTTAAATAGAGTTTAAATTCGGGCTTTTTGAGCATCTCAAGGGGGTTTGAATCGTCCAAGCCAAACAAATTCTCATCGCTATATATACATGTAGCATTGGTTGAACCTGTGCCTAGGGTTGTACTGATCGACCGCACTGTCGTCTGTCCTATGATGATCTGGTAGACGACGGAAACAACCTAAAACCAACCTGCTGTGACTGTGAAATGTGAATGATGTCTCGTCTTTGGTTCCATACGTTTGCATGGAATTGAACCAGCGTGTTCACGGCCTGCCAGTATCTGTGAGCACTCGAGTCATCTGCATCGTTAGCTCGAAAGTAGGCTTCACCCAACGTACATCCTCCTCGTCCTCCAATCTTACACTAGCAATTTTTAGAGGTGATAATGGGCTGAAGTCCAGCACAAGTCTGATCCAAGTTCAAATTTTTATTTCTTTGATCCAGTCTAGTTCAAATCTTAAAATTAATAAGCTTAGGTCCAATCCAAACTTAAATAAAGGCTTGGACCTTGATCCAAGCTATTTACATATAAAACATTAATGTAGATGTGATCAAAATTAACACATAATACATGACATACAACGATTTAGTAAAAAATGTAAGGTTCAAGCCTGGTCCAATCTGGTCTAGATCTGATCTAAATAGCTATAAATCCAAAATGAGTTCAATCCATTTGCAGTTTTAGGCCGGTCTAATCCAAAAGCCTAGACCGGTCCAAACCCATTGTCACCCCTAGCAATTCTACACGATTTAACCTAAGGGATTGGAGAATGTAGCTTTTCTTCTTCTTTGTGTGGCACACAAGAGATCGAAGGAAAAATTGGTATTCTAGACAACTGTTGACCCGTATATACAATTCTACACAACTTTTTTGAATATTTACAGAAATCTCAACCTTACCCGAAATTAGGAATTTCGTTTTCCCATACCCGAAATTGCAAATTTCGTTTTTGCTGTATTTGAAAATGCGAATTTCGGGTATAGTCTTAAACGAAAATGCTATTTTCGGGTATAGCCTTAAACGAAAATGCTATTTTCGGGTATGAGGTGACACCTCATACCCGAAAATGGGAATTTCGGTTATGATTTTTTTTATTTTTTTTTTGCTTTTTGACTGCTTGCTCAGTTGCTTACTTCAGACGCAAAGACATGCATGCGCTGCTTTTTTCCTTTTGCCAGCTCGAGTTTTGGAGGGATGCTGGTGCTTTGCTTCACATGCATTTGATTCCCTGACAACGTCAATGAATGACTCCATAAATTACGGCTTTTGTCTTGATCACTTGAGCTTATAAGCTGTAACACCCCAAAATTTTGCTTTCCTTAAATTCATGTGTGATGTGGCACTTTGGTGAATTTTTGGAATTTTCTGGAATTTATTTGGAATTATTTGGAATTTATTTGAATTTATTCCATTTTGAAATAATTAAAGAATTTAATTTTGCAAATAAATTTTTGTTGGAAATATTTTATTTGAGTCCAAAATGATCCAAAATATTTTCGAATTTTCTGGAATTTTACGAGTCATTGCTATTTTTAATGAATTAAATGAATTACTAGGAATTATTTTAAATATTAATTATTGGAAAATCCAACTCGGTCAGAAATGTTCAGCAGCAAAATTCGGACTCGAAGTCAGGCCGAGCAGTTGACTCGGCCAGAACCAGCTCCTAACCCTAATCAATCCCAGCGTTGGATCAAGATCAGCTGAGATCCGCCCCGACCCCAGGCCAGTGTCGGGCCAGGACCGGTCGGCCCGCGTCGTGGCGTTGGTTGTGCCACGTGGGCGGCCACGATTCGTCGTCTTCAGCCAAAAGTCCGGCTGGACTCATGCCGCGCCCTTGTGCCGTAACAAGTTAGGTTTCCGTTTTCTGCACGGACGCCGAGGCTATTTAATGCCCGGGGCATACCAGGGACCGCCGTGATTCCGCGCCCTCCCTTCTCTACTTCACGAGGCTAAATCGCCGCCCGTTTAGCCGTCGCGAGCTCGCCGTAGTTGCGCTATTGGCGCTCACGCCACGCAGTCTTTGCCGTTCATGCTCCGTCCGCCCGTCCTGTGGCCGTTGACCTCGGATCCGGACTCACCGCGAGCGAGCACCCGAAGGGACCCTTCATCTCGCCCGAACAACCGGAGCGCCGTTGGGCTCGTCGTCGTCTTCAACTCCGGCGGCCGTGCGCCTGCACGAAGCCATCGGCCCTCGCGAGCTACGTGCCGTCGGATCGGATCGGACGGTTGAGAGTGAGTTCACGTGTTCCCAAACCCGATTAGATACGGGCGTTGGATCAAGATCAAGCGGTTCCTGTCCGCCGTGCGTGCGGTGCGATTATAGGATTAGATCTGGACCGTCGATCTAGATCGAGCGGCCCCTGAGCATCGAGTAGTTTCAGCGTGTTAAACCCTGGATCCAATCCGCGCGGGTTGATTTTCAAACCAGCGGGCGAGATTGCGCCCGCGTGTCGGGAAGTTGGACCGGCGCGGTCGGTAGCGCCGTCCGCAGCGTGCGTGTAATGGCCCGACACGAGGCCAGCGTGTCGAAGGGCGCATGTCGGTGGCTAACCAAATACGGCCAGCGGCGTCGATAGCGTCACCGAGTAGGCCCACATGTCGATCCGTGAAGCGTGGGTAGGAGTCCACCGTGGACGTCGGCAGTGGACCGAGGCCATGGGCCGGTGGCGTCGACCAGGCCAATCGGGGAGCTGCCACGTGTCCATCTTTGGCGCAATAATTAATTTCCGAAAGAAAATGATTTATTAATTCGAATAATGATTTCAAATTTAGATTCAAACTGCGCTTATAACTTTTGCGTTTCAACTCCGATTTGAGTGATTCAAATTTCTAAATTTGTATAAAATTAAGATCTACCTAAATATGAATTTTATTTAATTTTTGGACTAAAGTTTTCTCTGTAAAATTATTTAATCGATTATTTAAACTTTAAATAATCATAACTTTCTGCGTTTAACTCCAAATTTGTGATTCAGTTTCTAAAAATCCGAGAAAATTATGTTCTCTCTGTTTATGGATTTTATTTGGAGTTTGGGATGTTTTTGCCTATTGTTTATTTGTGTATTGCTATTTGCAACTGCTTCACGAGTAGACGTTGAAGTCGGAAGGATTCGAAGGAGAAGTGTTGACTCAGGATCCAACTCAAGACCAGAGCAAGTACTTTTTGAAGGCAAGTTGTGCTTTGACCATATTGATCCCATTTGAAATCTATTTTGATTTAAACTATTGCATGCTAGTTCAATTAGAAAGATACTTTGTTTAAACATGGGGGTTAGATAAAGACCAATTTGCTATATGACACCTTGATTACTTAAGTATGTGCCATGACCCTTTGTCACCCTAGTTGTGGTTTACTAGTTGGACATTATTAAATTGCCAACATGGGTTTGAAGCCGGGTTGTAGTATCTTTGCTTGGAGCACACTTTCGTGCTCATGACATGATTTTGGACAATCAAATGCTAATATGGACTTAATGATATATTGAACCTGTTTTGGAAAAGTATCATGTGATGTTGATGGCACGTGGTGCATGGTAATCAAGCGGGGTTTGATAAACGATTTTATTGGGGCATGTGGCAAAATGTCAGTGGGCCGATTGGCATTGGGAGTGTTGATTTGGTTTCGGGTAGTCTTGCCACTGGTCACTCTAAGGACTTAACCTTGCAAGCCTTTGAAGCTGGTCATACTTGCAACCACATGGCTGGAATGGGACGGCCTAGTTGACTAAGTCGCTAAGGACTCACTTGTGGAGCCTCAGGTGTCGAGTTACACCGTTTGTGTGATTATGCGGGGGGCGTGTCGTGGGCGTGGCCAGGTACCCATCTAGCGGTGTGTTGGTCCCATGCTTCGCCTTGGCTAAGGGAAGGGATGGTGTAGAGCACGAGCAGGAGAGGACCACTGTGTTGTTTGAGGCTTCGAAAGGCTTTATTGCTGGGAACTTCGCCTTTGTGGTGTTTGGTATCTTGTGGGTAAAGTGCATAACCTCTGCAGAGTGTAGAATCTATTTGAATAGCCAGGAGTCCAGTCTTTGGACAATGCTGGAATTACTGATCAAGGGTTAGACTTTACGAAAATAACTTGGATTTGAAAAGTTGGGTTGGTTTAACAATGAAGATGATGGAAATGTGGTTTAGGATGGGAAAAATATTTGTTAAACTTCTTGAAAAGTTATTTATGCTTTACTTATTTCTCGCTTTGAATCTACATTTATTACTTGTCAAAGCTATTTCTTGCAAATATACCTTGAGCTATTCCTTTGTACCAAGCCATGCATATAGTATATTAGCTTGCATTACATGTGCATGACTTCTTTGAGTACCAAGTACTCACCCTTGCCTCAACACAATACCGGTTGAAGAGGAGACTACTTGCCGGTTTAGGAGGAGGATTTCCAAGAAGACCGAGTCTACTTAGGGATGCGAGCCCGGTCGGTTGCACTGTGGTATCTTTGGATGGCGCCACGAAGTTTATTTGATTTTCATTTCTTTGTTATTTCTCTTTTAATAAGTTTAGCCTTGCAAGGCATATATATTTGTATCTTGGCCATAAGGTCAAGTAACCCTTTATTAATAAAGTACTTTGATAGTATCGATTGGTATGATTGTGATATTTACCGATGTTAAGGCTGTGTGCACTAGCGCGTTCTGGACTAGTCTTGAATACACGAAGGTCGGATTTGCAAATTCGAGTCGAGCATAAGCTCGACTTCTTTGCATTTGGGTGATTTGGGTGCTTCGTCGATCCATGCTTCATTCGTTCAGAGAAGAGAGCTCTTGACGTTTAGTTCGTTCGAGAGAAGAAGCTCTTAGTGGTTCGTTCGACCCGAGATAGTAGAGCGTCTGCACGAAAGATCTGTTTGTTCTTTATTAATATTTTGTTGAATTTTTGTAAATGAAATTTTAGTCACTTCTTTCATTCGTGTTTTTATTTTGCGGGTATTTTGCGGGTATATTTAATGGTGCTTGAGCTTCATTGACCTTTGGTAGCATCGAGAAGGTTAGTTACAAATCTTTGTGGCGATATTATATTATGATTATGGACAATGTAGTGTTAGGTTAGAGTTAAGAATTCATATTTGTGCAATATATTAATGTTGCATACAATTGCATTTTAGTTTTAGGTTAGGGTTGAATTACGATGTGATGGTAGAAAACCTTACTTCCATGATTAGCAAAAATAGTACGATGGTGTTAGCGATAATTAGCAAAATTAGTATGATGGTGTTTGCAATAATTAGTAGTATGGGATTAGCAATAATTAGTAATCTGTATATGTTCTTGTATTACATGTGGAGTGGAGATAGTCCATTTGCGTAAATAACTTGTGGGAAGAAACATCTTCTTGTCTTTGCGTTTGTACTACCATAAAAGGTATGTTTTCTTAAGAGGCGATAGCATGAAATGAGCAAAGACTGTTAGCACGAAATGATATCTTGTTATTAAATGGTGTTATCACGAAATGATATCTTGTTATTAAATGTAGTGTTCTTGAAGAAATATTTTGTGTGTAATGGCTTTGTGATATGTGCAACATGCCTATTAAAATTTACATTTGTGCTATTTACCATTGGTGTGGGCGATTGTAGTGTAGTGTAGTGTTAGTCTAGAAAATGAGTATGCGGTATCGGCAAAATAAAGTGACACCATAATAGCAATAATTAGTACGTCGAAAATTTGAAATTAGATGAAAAATGTTATAATGTTGATGGTGTTGGTCATTATAAACAAGTATTAACAGCTTTAGCCTGTAATTTTAGAGGAGTGTTATGTTCATGTATCATTGATCTAGCCGTTTCAGCAAAGCTCAATTCTTTCTACTATGATTAGCAAAATTAGTACGAGGGTGTTAGCAATAATTAGCAAAATTAGTATGATGGTGTTTGCAATAATGAGTAGGACGGGATTAGCAATAATTAGTAATGCTGTGTATGTTTTTGTACTACATGTGGCGAGAAGATAGTCCATTGCAAAAATAACTTGTGGGAAGAAAGCGTATTCTTGTCTTTGCGTTTGTACTACCATAAAAGGTATGTTTTCTTAAGGGCAGTAGCATGAAATATAATTTATGTGGTAAATTTGTGATATTTACCATAAAAGGTATGTCTTCTTGTCTTTGTGGACAACCTTTGTAGTGTAGTGTAGTGTTAGTTTAGGGTTAAATGTTCGGACGGTAATAGGAAACATTAGTACCATGCTATTAGGAAATATTAGGGCAATGTTAGCTAAAATGAGCACCGTGATAATATCAAAATTTGATGGCACCATAGTAGCATTAATTAGTACATTGATATTAGCAAAGTGGTAGATAAAATATAATGAGTAGCATGTTATCAGGAAAATATAGTGAAACCATAATAGCAATAATCAGTACGTCGAAAATTTTAGAAATGAGATGGAAAATTTTAGGTAGGAATAGGGTCTTGTTCTTCCATATTTTAGTACGAGATGTTATAATGATATTTAATTAAGTGTTGTTGAACAATTATGAAATGTTGTTGGTATGGTAATGTTGCATAAAATGTTTGTTCTTTTACGTGTATTAGCATGAAATATAAGATTAGTACATTTTCCCTCCCCTGACGTCTATGAAATGTTAAAACAGCGGTGGGAACAAGGTCAAAAGAGCTATGAAATGTAGCGTAGATTTTTTCAGATTTTCAGTACAACTTTCCAACTGAGTTAGCTTGGTTCTGTAAAAATTAGAAGTGAAATTAGCGTATATTTTTTTTAATAAAATTCTGACAACAGCACAAGGTCCAATTTCATATTTCCGGTTTTCGATTTATCAGAGGGGTAAAAAGGTCTTAATAATTATTGAAATTTTTTGAGAGAGGTTATCAAGACAATACTAAGTTCCAATAAAATTTTGAAGTCAGAAGGATAAGTATTTTTCTTGTAGAAATTATTTTAGTACAAATCTCAGATTTTTCGAAAACGTTTCTTTTAATCTCTAAGGGTATTAAAACACTTTTTTTTTTCTAAAATTTCTACCAAAGGTAGACAGTGTTAGGTAGAGTAATTAGTAAAATTTTAAGCTCTGGACAAGGTAGCAAACTTTGGAATAAATTCGACATTCTTTGTCTTTTCACATGTTTTTAAAGAAATTTACTTTGTGTAAATTTGTAAATTACTTTTCAGAAGTATAAGCCTTTCACGACTCATAATACGAGATCATGTGCATTAACACGAAATATGAAAAGTTCGAATGATATTTCGTGAAATGTTATCGGAGAAATATTTTGTGTTTAGTAACTTTCAATATTATGTGTGTGCGACAGACGGACATGCCTTTCAAAATTTATTTGAGAACGTCCACGATGTTGCATGGGAGATTCGTGAGCATTGACAACGCTGCACGTAGATAGCAGTATAGCCACCCGAATGAGCTGTGGGGCCGAAATCACATGTCCTCGCTCATTCGGTCACGAACCACGAGACGCCTGAGTTCGTCTATAAGGGTTCGCCCACGATTGGTCCCCAACACCTCGGCCGGTTGTGCACACGCTCTTCCCGTTACGGGCGAAAGCGCGTGGGCTTTGTATGTCCACAAAGCGGGTGGAGAGAATTTCGAGGTAGGAGTGTGCGTGGAGATATTGCCCGCGACGCGATGCGAGCGGTGGCATCTACCTCGGCGATAGAACATGGGATATCGCGCACACCACCCGAACCGGACATTGTGGAGGAGGGGACATCGAGGGGAGTGGAAGAAGAAGCCGAGGCGGGGAGGTTGATGGGGAATGCATGGATAATGAAGGCAGCGAGCGGGGATGAAGAAGCGGCGGAGAATGATGACCCAAGACCGGTATGTCTGATACTTCCAGGGCATGGAGTCTGCTGAATTGTACCATGGCGGATTCTGATAAGATATCAGCGTCGCGATCGCCCGAACCATGTCCAAAGCTGGACAAGTGTTCGCTAACAAGTTGGAGGCCATTCACTTTCTTAGCAACTATCTGTCGTGACAAGGCAGGAGCACACTCTTCACCGATTCGGACGGGGCCAGATGTGAGGTTAGGTGCAAGAAGTATCAGGATTGTCCCTTCTTTGTGCGAGCTCTGAAGCCCAAGCACGAAGACCACTTTGAGATACGTACATACATGCCTCATACGTGCACGAGAGGAGTCCATAAGGAACATGAGCGGACTTGTGGGCGCGAGGTTCATAGCCCAACTCCTGGCGGCCAGTCGTTGGAGGCGACATAGAGATGACTCCGTAAAATTATGGAGGAGGTGCGAGTAGAAATGGGATGGTCATCACGTATCATACGGCTGGAAGCGAAGCGAAGGCATTGAAGATCTTTGTTCGGGGGTTTCGAGGAGTCTTTCAACTATGCCCCTAGGTTGCTACGGAAGATAGCCATGGCGAACCCAGGCACCGCGATTCGCGATGGTGATGAGCGTCATCTTTGGAAAGCGGGTCGCCGGCCCGATGGACCGGTACCTCTTGAGGTATTACGGTCATTTGGGCAATGCATCAAAGCTTTCGAGCAGTGCGGGCGATTGCTATGCGTGGGCCAGGACATTCTGAGTGGGAAGTTCCACGGGGCCGCTAAGCGCTCTCGCTGCAGATGCAAATAACCAAATCCTCTGGTGGCGTTCGCTCTCGTGGAGGCGAGAACAATGATAGTTGGTTGTGGTTTCGACTCTCTTGAAGTTTGGAGTCGTCGGTCCCGGGAAGCGCGTGTGCGTTGTCTCGGGCCGGAACAAAGGCCTTCTCCACGCGTTGGATGTCTGCACGGCAGCCACTACCTCATGACGGTGGCCCGATGTCGAGAGAAGATGGTGCATCGCCACCTTAGCGCGAACACATTACACAAGGTACAAGAACAAGGCGTTGGTGAAGATATTCAAAGCTATGTGCTGCAGAACCAACAACACAAGTTCAGCGATATGGGCCTTGGTGAGCGAGACCACAAAGAAGATGGAGGGCGACCAATCCCAGCAACAACAACTCCTTTCGCAAATGGTTGGAGGCCAGACCGTGTATTCTAGAACTCGGCCCAGCTTCAGCCAGTGGATCGCGGGGAAGCCAGCGGAGCGGTGGGCGCTACTCCACGACACGAATGGAGCGAGGTATAGGCGAACCAAAGATTAGCGCGAGATCATCTCACCTCCTTGTTTTAACTTCCATAGAAGCTTCGTCCACCATGACAGTACAACGTCATGACAGCGAACATAGCGGGCGTTCAACAACGTACTAAAGGGTGTGCGGCGCCCTCCGTTGTGTTCAATCATTGAGCTCACGTTCTCTGAGGCGTCGATTACTTAGAGATCGCGGAAATGTGGCGGCGTGCGTCTGCGTCACGCACCCAGTGGAGAAGATGCTCGCGGAGGCGGAGGAAGCGCACTTCCACGCACAAGGATTTATGACACGAGGATGAATAAATTTGAGGTCTTATGCAAGCGCAAACATGCATCGGGTATCTCGCGGGGACACCGTGCGACAATGTCGGCTAGGGGCGAGAAGTCTCGTGCACGTGCAACAAGCCAAAGCTTGACACATTCCACTGCTCCCATGTGTTGGCGGCATGTCGCGATATGGGTGAAAACGATGCATCACAGTACATCTCGCCTTACTACACCGCGCATGCTTTGAAAAACACGTGGCGTCCAAAGATGAGTTCGTTCTCAATTGGAGATAACTACAAGCTCATGGAAGGCCCAACACGAAACCATATCCGCGAGTAGGCGCACCACGACAAGGTAGGCCAAGGGCGGTGCAAGGTGACATGGGCCGGTGATCACGATGGGCGGTTTGCGAAAGTGTAAAATATCACGAACAACCGGACACGACCGTAGGAGGTGCCCCAATGCACCCAGTACGTAGTCGTCTCCCCTTTATTATGTGCAATTTGGAGCTATCGAAATGTATTTGTAATTGGGAGCTATCGAAACGTACTCGTCTCCCCTGCTATGTTACGTTGCTTTTGAACTTGTATTTGTAATTTTGAGCTATCGAAATGTATCTGTATTTGTCGGGAATGCACGTATGATGCTTCAAGCTTGTGTAAATGTACTTTGATGTCATGTATCATTTGTTTCAACGATCGCGTGATGGCGGACAATGCACTTCCAGCTTCTCAGTGAGTCGATAGATGCCCCACATCGTGCGAGGCCATTTCTGCTTTGGAGCTATGGTAAGATGCATTACTATATTACACGCAATTAATTTGTTCGGATATAACTAACCAACTTGTTATTAATCTTTCGATTGCCCCTCTCTTACGCCGGTCGTTGCACAAGTTGAAGAAGTTGGACTATCGATTCCACTATCGACTAGGTCGTCTTGGGTCTACTACTATTTGCACTTCTCATGGATGGGGCTCGGCTCGGAGGAGAGGCGGACCACACCCATGCCTGGCATCGATCGTGCGCTTCTTATTGGTCTCGTGGGACCGATGGCCAGGAGACACACACATTTTACCTCCGTTTGGTGAGATGTCCATTACGTTGAGGGATGTGGCCATGCTAACTTGGCCTCCCATCGTGGGACACCCCTTGGTTCTTCGTCGCCTCGGCCAGTAAGATTTAGCAAGACACTATATAGCAGGAAGGTATTACAATCACTAGTTGTTTAATGTTCGTAATGTGCATGCTATTATGAAATCTCTTAATCAGGAGTTCACGAGTTTGGTGTATCCGTCTGAGCGCGAAGGAAAATGGGGTGTCCATGACTGGTGCGTACATTGCGGGAAGTACAACCCACGCCCGCTGATCTTAAGCGAAGATACGATCTTTGCGCCACTACGAGGTCTACCTGTACTACTTGCTGGGTGGTGTGATGTTCACGTCCACCGCAGGAGACCTGATCTTCCCGCACATTGTGTCGATTGCTCATCAGTTGGCCGATCTTCCCGCACATTGTGTCGATTGCTCATCAGTTGGCCGGTGAGGCTCACCGGCCCACGGATGAGCAATCGACACAATGTCTTGAAGATCAGTCTCTGCGGTGGACGTGAACATCACACCACCCGGCAAGTAAATGCAGGTAGACCTCGTAGTGGCGCAAAGATCACTTTGTATCTTAAATCGGCATCGGTGGGCGGGGTTGTACTCTGCAATGTACGCAGCCAGGTCATGGACACCCCATTTTCCTTCCTCGTCAGACGGACACCAAACTCGCGTGAACTCCGGATTAAGAGATTTCATAATAGCATGCACATTACGAACATAAAACAACTAGTGATTGTAATACCTTCCCTGCTATATAGTGTCACTTTGGCGACGAAGAACCAAGGGGTATCCCCTGATGGGGAGGCCGGTTAGCATGGCCACATCCCTCAACGTAATGGACATCTCACCAAACGGTAGGTGAAATGTGTGTCTCCGGCCGCCATCGGTCCACGAGACCAGTAAGAAGCGCACGATCGATGCCAGGCATGGGTGTGGTCTGCCCTCCCCCGAGCTGAGCCCCATCCATGAGAAGTGCAAATGGTAGTAGACCCGCACGACCTAGTCGATAGTGAAATCGATAGTCCAACTTCTTCAACTTGTGCAACTAATCGGCGTAAGAGAGGGCAAATCAAAGATTAATAACAAGTTGGTTAGTTATATCCTAACAAATTAATTGCGGGTAATATAGTAATGCATCTTACCATAGCTCCAAAGAAATGGCCCTCGCATCGATGCGGGCATCTATCGACTCACGGAGAAGCTCTGGAAGTGCATTGTCCGCCATCACGCACTGTTGAAACAAATGATACATGACATCAAAGTACATTTACACAAGCTTGAAGCATCATACGTGCATTCCCGACAAATACAGATACATTTCGATAGCTCAAATTACAAATACAAGTTCAAAAGCAACGTAACATAGCAGGGGAGACGAGTACGTTTCGATAGCTCCCAATTACAAATACATTTCGATAGCTCCAAATTGCACATAATAAAGGGGAGACGACTACGTACTGGGTGCATTGGGGCACCTCCTACGGTCGTGTCCGGGTTGTCTGCATATTTTACACTTTCGCAAACCGTCCACCGCGACGCCCGCCCATGTCACCTTGCACCGCCCTTGGCCTACCTTTGTCGTGGTGCGCCTACTCGCGGATATGGTTTCCGTGTTGGGCCTTCCATGAGCTTGTAGTTCTCTCCAATTGAGAACGAACTCATCTTCGGACGCCACGTGTTCTTCAAAGCATGCGCGGTGTAGTAAGGCGAGATGTACTGTGATGCATCGTTTCCACCCATATCGCGACATGCCGCCAACACATGGGAGCAGGGAATGTGCTGAAGCTTTGGCTTGTTGCACGTGCACGAGACTTCCTCGGCCCCTAGCCGACATTGCCGCACGGTGTCCCCGCGAGATACCCGGATGCATGTTTGCGCTTGCATAAGACCTCAAATTTATTCATCCTCAGGTCATAAATCCTTGTGCGTGGAAGTGCGCCTTCCTCCGCCTCCGCGAGCATCTTCTCCACTGGGCGCGTGACGCAGACGCACGCCGCCACATTTCCGCGATCTCTAAGTAATCACCGCCCAGAGAACGTGAGCTCAATGATTGAACACAACGGAGGGCGCGCACACCCTTTAGTACGTTGTTGAACGCCCGCTTATGTTCGCTGTCATGACGTTGTACCGCCATGGTGGACGTTAGCTTCTATGGAAGTTAAAACAAGGAGGTGAGATGATCTCGCGCTAATCTATGGTTCGCCTATACCGCCCGCTCAGGTCGTGGAGTAGCGCCCACCGCCCGCCGCTTCCCCGCGATCCACCGGGTCAAGCCGGGCCGAAGTTCTAGAATACACTGGCCTGGCCTCCAACCATTTGCGAAAGGAGTTGTTTGTCGGGATTGGTCGCCCTCCATCATCTTCTTTGTGGTCTCGCTCACCAAGGCCCATATCGCTGCTGAACTTGTGTTGTTGGTTCTGCAGCACATAGCTTTGAATATCTTCACCAACGCCTTGTTCTTGTACCTTGTGTAGAAGTTCGCGCCAAGGTGGCGCATGCACCATCTTCTCTCGACATCGGCCGGCATCGCGGAGGTAGTGTCGCTGCAGACATCCAACGCGTGAGAAGGCCTTTGTTCCGGCCTCGAGACAACGCACACGCGCTTCTCCCGGACCGACGACCCTACTTCTTCAGAGAGTCGAAACCACAACCAACTATCATTGTTCTCGCCTCCACGAGCGAACGCCACCAGAGGATCTGGTTATTTGCATCCGCAATGAGAGCAAGTATAGCAAACGCCCCGTGGAACTTCCCACTCGTGAATGTCCTGCCCACGCATAGCACTGCCTCGCAGCGCCTCAAAGCTTTGATGCATTGCCCGAATGACTAGAATACCTCAAGAGGTACTGGCCCATCGGCCGAAGCGACCCGCTCTTCCAAAGATGACGGGCTCATCGCCCATCGCGAATCAGGTGCCCGGTTCGCTATGGCTATCTTCCGTAGCAACCTAGGGCATAGTTGAAAGACTCTCGAAACCCCGAACAAAGATCTTCAATGCCTTCGCCGCTTCTCCAGCCGTATGATACGTGATGACCATCTCATTTCTACTCGCACCTCCTCCATAATTTTACTGGGAGTCATCTCTATGTCGCTTCTAACGACGGCCGCCAGGAGTTGGGCTATGAACCTCGCGCCCACAAGTCCGCTCATGTTCCTTATGGACTCCTCTCTGCACGTATGAGGCATGTATGTACGTATCTCAAAGTGGTCTTCGTGCTTGGGCTTCAGAGCTCGCACAAAGAAGGGACAATCCGGATACTTCTTGCACCTAACCTCATATCCGCCCCGTCCGAACGGTGAAGAGTGTGCTCCTGCCTTGTCACGACGCATAGTTGCTAAGAAAGTGAATGGCCTCCAACTTGTTAGCGAACACTTGTCCGGGGCTTTGGACATGGTTCTCATGCATCTTGCGACGCGATATCTTACCAGAATCCGCCATGGTACAATTCAGCCAGACTCCATGCCCTGAAGTACTGCATGTACCTGGCCTTGGGTCATCATTCTCCGCTTCTTCATCCCCGCTCGCCGCCTTCATTATCCATGCATTCCCATCAACCTCCCCGCCCTCGCTTCTTCTTCCACTCTCGATGTCCCCTCCTCCACAATGTCTGTTCGGGTGGTGTGCGCGATATCCCATGTTCTATTGCTTCGAGGTAGATGCCACCGCTTCCCGATCGTGCCGCGTGGCAATATCTCCACGCACACTCGCATTCTCGAAATTCTCTCCACCCGCTTGTGGACATACAAAGCCCACGCGCTTTCGCCTCCGTGAACGGGAAGAGCGTGTGCACAACCGCCGAGGTGTTGGGGACCAATCGTGGGCGAACCCTTCTAGACGAACTCAGGCGTCTCGTGGTTCGCACCGAACAGAGCGAGGACATGTGATTTCGGCCCCACAGCTCATTTGGGGTGGCTATACCGCTATCTACGTGGCAGCAGCTTGTCAATGCTCACGAATCTCCCATGCAACATCGGGGACGTTCCCCGAAATAAATTTTGAAAGGCATGTCCGTCTGTCGCACACACATAATATTGAAAGTTACTAAACACAAAATATTTCTCCGATAACATTTCACGAAATATCATTCGAACTTTTCATATTTCGTGTTAATGCACATGATCTCAGATTATGAGTCGTGAAAGGCTTATACTTCAGTTGAAAAGTAATTTACAAATTTACACAAAGTAAATTTCTTTAAAAACATGTGAAAAGACAAAGAATGTCGACTTATTCCAAAGTTTGCTACCTTGTCCAGAGCTTAAAATTTTACTAATTACTCTACCTAACACCGCCTACCTTTGGTAGAAATTTTAGAAAAAAAAAGTGTTTTAATACCCTTAGAGATTAAAAGAAACGCTTAAAAATCGAGATTTGTACTAAAATAATTTCTACAAGAAAAATACTTATCCTTCTGACTTCAAAATTTTATTGGAACTTAGTATTGTCTTGATAACCTCTCTCACAAAATTTCAATAATTATTAAGACCTTTTTACCACTCTGATAAATCAAAAACCGGAAATATGAAATTGGACCTTATGCTGTTGTCAGAATTTTATTAAAAAAAATATACGCTAATTTCACTTCTAATTTTTACGTAACTGTGCTAACTCGCTGGAAAGTTGTCTTGAAAATACGAAAAATCTACGCTACATTTTATAGCTCTTTTGACCTTGTTCCCACCGCTGTTTTAACATTTCATAGACGTCAGGGGAGGGAAAATGTACTAATCTTATATTTCATGCTAATACACGTAAAATAACAAACATTTTATGCAACATTACCATACCAACAACATTTCATAATTGTTCCACAACACTTAATTAAATATCATTATAACATCTCGTACTAAAATATGGAAGAACAAGACCCTATTCCTACCTAAAATTTTCCATCTCATTTCTAAAATTTTCGACGTACTGATTATTGCTATTATGGTTTCACTATATTTTCCTGATAACGTGCTACTCATTATATTTTATCTACCACTTTGCTAATATCGATGTACTAATTAATGCTACTATGGTGCCACCAAATTTTGATATTATCACGGTGCTCATTTTAGCTAACATTGCCCTAATATTTCCTAATAGCATGGTACTAATGTCTCCTATTACCGTCCGAACATTTAACCCTAAACTAACACTACACTACACTACAGTGTCCACAGCACAAGAAGACATACCTTTTATGGTAAATATCACAAATTTACCACATAAATTATATTTCATGCTACTGCCCTTAAGAAAACATACCTTTTATGGTAGTACAAACGCAGCACAAGAATACGTTTCTTCCCACAAGTTATTTTTGCAGCGGACTATCTTCTCGCCACATGTAGTACAAAAACATACACAGCATTACTAATTATTGCTAATCCCGTCCTACTCATTATTGCAAACACCATCATACTAATTTTGCTAATTATTGCTAACACCATCGTACTAATTTTGCTAATCATAGTAGAAAGAATTGAGCTTTGGTTGAAACGGCTAGATCAATGATACATGAACATAACACTCCTCTAAAATTCTGGGCTAAAGTCATCACATCGCTTATAATGACCAACACAATCAACATTATAACATTTTTCATCTAATTTTCAAATTTTCGACGTACTAATTATTGCTATTATGGTGTCACTTTATTTCACGATACTGCGGCTACTCATTTTCTAGACTAACACTACACTACACTACAATCGGCCCACACCAATGGTAAATAGCACAAATGTAAAATTTAATAGGCATGTTGCACATATCGTCAAAGCCATTACACACAAAATATTTCTTCAAGAACACTACATTTAATAATAGTATATCATTTCGTGCTAACACCATTTAATAACAGTATATCATTTCGTGCTAACAGGGTGCTACTCATTTCATGCTACTGCCCTTAAGAAAACATACCTTTTATGGTAGTACAAACGCAAAGACAAGAAGATGTTTCTTCCCACAAGTTATTTCTGCAGCGGACTATCTCCACGCCACATGTAATACAAGAACATATACAATATTACTAATTATTGCTAATCCCATACTACTAATTATTGCAAACACCATCATACTAATTTTGCTAATTACTGCTAACACCATCGTACTATTTTTGCTAATCATGGAAGTAAGGTTTTCTACTACTGCCATCGTAACTAACCCTAACCTAAAACTAAAATGCATTGTATGCAACATTAATATATTGCACAAATATGAATTCTTAACTCTAACCTAACACTACATTGTCCATAATCATAATATAATACTGCTCACAAAGATTTGTAACTAACCTTCTCGATGCTACCAAAGGTCAATGAAGCTCAAGCACCATTAAATATACCAGCAAAATACCTGCAAAATAAAAAACACGAATGAAAGAAGTGACTAAAATTTCATTTACAAAAAAATTCAACAAAATATTAACAAGAACAAATGTATCTTTCGTGCAGACGCTCTACTATCTCGAAATTTGAGCAGACCACGGAAGAGCTTCTTCTCGGGAACGAACTAAACGTCAAGAGCTCTCTTCTCGGGAACGAATGAAGCATGGATCGACGAAGCACCCAAATGCGCGACAAGTCGAGCTTATAAGCTCAAGTGATCAAGACAAAAGCCGTAATTTATGGAGTCATTCATTGACGTTGTCGGGAATCAAATGCATGTGAAGCAAAGCACCAAAGATCCCTCCAAAACTCGAGCCGCAAAAGGAAAAAGCAAAGCATGCATGTCTTTGCGTCTGAAGTAAGCAACTGAGCAAGCGACCAAAAGCGAAAAAAATAAAATCATAGCCGAAATTCCCATTTTCTGCATGAGGTGCCACTTACCCGAAAATAGCATTTTCGTTTAAGGCTATACCCGAAAATAGCATTTTCGTTTAAGACTATACCCGAAATTCGCATTTTCAAATACAGCAAAAACGAAATTTGCAATTTCGGGTATGGGAAAACGAAATTCCTAATTTCGGATAAGGTTGAGATTTCTGTAAATATTCAAAAAAGTTGTGTAGAATTGTAAATACGGGTCAACAGTTGTCTAGAATACCAATTTTTCCGAGATCGAATGCTGCTATTTATCGACAAGTGTATGGCGCCCATGGAGTAGCTATATCTTTTTTTTTTTTGGCTAAAATGAATTACCACACATCGTGATTCTACGCTACTAACATAAGCTGTTGATGGCCAGAAAATTGCCAAAATACCACTCTTAACAAGTGGCTTTGCTAAAATACCATTCCTCTTTCACTGACATGTGGAACCATCTATGTCTATGACAGTGAGGCAGAGTGCATTTTAGCAATGTCACTTGTTGAGAATGGCAATGGATGGAAGTAGGGGTGAAAACGGAGCGGATTCGGTCGGATAGTGATATTTTCATATCCGCTCACATTTTTTTCACCCGGATGCGGATACGGATACGGATAATTTTAAAACGGATCGGATATTGAATCGATATCGGATAATAATAAAAAGGATAGTAATCGGAGTCGGATCGAAAACGGAAATGAAACCGAATATTTAGTCGGATAATATGTAAACGCCAAAACACAAGTTTCAACATAGAATCCCACTATTTAGAATGGAATGATTCTATCTAAACAACAAAACACATTTATTATTATATCACACACATATATATGCACCACACTTGATACAACCGACCAAATACACACTTAAGTAAGTTTCAACATAGGAATTGGTGCACAAATCAGTGAAATCACAAAGCAAAAATCACAAAGCAAAGATCACAAAGCACAGATCCATTAGTAGGAGCACATGCACATGGAGCACATGGATGATGGATCACAAAGTACAGTACAGATCCATTAGCTGGATAAATCACTACTTCCTCCCAGTCTCCAGAATTTTCTACAAGGAGCAAAGCAACTAAGCAAGCCCTACACAGTCTTATGCATCTACACCTAACCATTCATCGATTAGTGATGGTGCATATTCTTCATAACTAAACTACCTGATTCCAATTTCCACAACACAGCATAACAATCCCATCCAGAGACTAGCTGTCAAATTGGTTGAAACTTGAAAAGCACTAATGGGAGACATTGGAAGTTTATCTGCAAATTAGTTGAAAAGCACTAACATTTCTCTACTACTACTACTATGATTTCAGTTCCTGTGATCGAAGGACTTGAATTCCTACAGGCTCTGAACAGTGTTGACTGGAAGGAAAGAGTTGAGAGCTGGAGCCTGGAGGTGAGAAATATATGCAAAAACAGCATGTTAAAAAATTGAGAGCTGGAGCTGGAGGCGACGCACCGGTGGACGGAGAGGGCCGCCGGCCGTGTGGCGAGGCGACGCTTGGTGCTGGCCGTGCGGCGGAGGTGCGGAGCGCAGCGCCGTCAGTGGCTGGGACGTCGTCGGGGAGGCTTGGAGGCGGCGCACCGGCTAGGTGAGGAGCGTAGCGCCGTCGGTGGCGGGGACGCCGGGAGGCTTGGAGTCGACGGTGCGCCGGCTAGGGTTGGGGGTGTCGGCGGCTCGGCGCAGGGCAATGGAGGCTGGAGTGCTGACTGCTGGACCGCTGGAGCCTGAGGTCCAACGCAGCGCAGCGCAATGGAGCCTGGACCCTGGAGTGGCTTGGAGCCTGGAGCCTTGGACGCTTCGTGTTTGTGCGCCTTGGTGGCTTGGGCCAGTCCGCCAGTGGGCCGGTCGGCCTGATGGTCAATGGTCATACAGTCCCTACACTGAATATCCGGATATCCGGTATCCGGATATCCGTATCCGATCCGTATCCGTCGGATATTATCTTTTCCATATCCGCTCCGTATCCGGTTGCCCCGATCCGGATAATATCCGTATCCGTATCCGTATCCGACAAATATCCGATTTTTTTTGCCATTTCTATTAAAACGGATACCGGATACGGATACGATCCGGATATTATCCGCTCCGTTTTCACCCCTAGATGGAAGCATCTGCGATGCATGTGCACGGAGTTACTCGGAGTCCAGTAATTCAGACTCACCAACCAGCTAGTAGCTAGCCAGCCAATCGCCGTCAGGAGCTTGTACGTCTTGCGCATGGCTGTTGCAATGGTGCCTAGTGTTTTCCTGGCTAGCTCCTACTCATGCACACAAGTACGATCGAGTCACATTCAGAGTTCTATATATCTGCTTGCGATTGCGCGCCCAAGTTGATCAACAGTACACTAGTAAGGCTATTCCCAGTGCAAAGTATCATACTCCAATATGGCAATATCCAAGAATGCCACGTATGATGAAAAGTATGATACTGCATTGAAGAAATACTCTCTACAATGCATAGTATCATACTTATATAGTTAAAATAATTAATTGGTGTGATGTTGTGTCTATGAAAGTGGGTCCAATGCGTTAGATTCTGTGCCACAGCCTAAGATATCGTGCCAAAGCAGTATCTTGCTCAAGATACAGCTTTCTTCTCCCTCCTATTTAATGCTTTGCCACATCAGCAAAAAATCCTATGTGGTATCTATTTAATGAGTATGATACTACCCATTGGGAATAGCCTAACACTACTAGCTTTAAACATCTACCAACGGTTCTTAGTGTGTACTGCCGAATGCCGACCAAGGCCGGCTCTGGCCACGGCAATAAGTGCGACGGTCTAGGACCTAACGTAAATAAGGGTTAAATCTTATGCATATTTCATTAATATATACAGGTAATAGACAAATTCAACTCTATAGAAATATATTTTACCCTTACCTAAACTAATAAGGTGTGAGGATCTCTTCCCATTAGATGCACTAATTTTATAAAAACTTTTTCTCATGATAACTCATTTGATGTTGAGTTAAATGGTTTTTTTTTCTAAATTAAAAATGTTGCAAGTGACTTTGCCAGATGCGTTGATGTCAACAGTTGAGATTCTTGAGTTCGTTAGAGCTGCATATTGCTAGCCAAATGTTTTAATTGCCTATCAGATCCTATTAACTATACATGTGACCGTTGCATCATCTAAAAGAAGTTTTTCTAACTTAAAATTACCGACAAATTATTTGAGGTCATCTATCCCCCAAGAAAGATTGAATGGTTTGGTCATGTTATGTATTGAGAAAAATACGTTAGGCAATGTTGATCTTGGTACTGTCATTGATGATTTTGCATCGATAAATGCTCCAAGCAGTTGTTTTTTTTTATGATTATAAATGTCATTGATTAATCGTGTCCCGGTTTGTTATTCAGATGAAAGGCACAATGACTACTTTTATGGTCTCCGCTGATGTACTTGTTTTTGAAGCTTATTTCATAGTAAAGACTTAAAAGGCTTTTGTTAGTATTTTTCATGTTCCTTTTAGTGTTTGTATCGCTTTTTCCATCTTTGGTTCTTAAGAGCATGTTATTGAAACTCATACTATATATATGTGGTATTGGACCTTATTTGCTAATAAAAATTTATGTTATCAATGTTTATTTTTTTTCATTATAAAAGGTTCAATGATTTAAATGGCATATTTACAAGTGAGAAGTACTTCACTATAGCTTATTGGTTATAGGCTTGTTTGGAATTTACCCTATGCCTCCCAAACTGTAGGACCTGTTAGTCGTAATCTTGATTGCTAAATAAGTTGCTTTGGAGTCTGTATTAGTTAGTTAGCCGTGCATGTGTGTCATGTACGTGGAGTAGTGTGTGTGCATGTGTTGCATGCATCAGAGTTAATTAGTTTGCTGTTTAGTCGAGTCAGCAAAGTAGCTAGCTGCATACATTAGCACGTTGAGGCATGGCCTCTGCTCAGCATGAATTTTTACAAGTGACAATCATCTTGTTGGCAATTTTTTTTTTTGCTAATATTCCATATATTATGGGGGGAGGGATTGCCGCAAGGCCAGAGTGGCCACGTGCCCCCTGTTTTTTGCGAAAAAGCCCTCAGGTTCTTCAAAATTACGAATAGGTCCTTGTGCGATTTTATGTGAGAGAAAAATATTTTTTCCCGGTTCGCGTTTAAGTCCTTAGTTGCCCGTTTTACAGAAAAGACCTCCCGTTAAATGCGAATCGCGAACGAGCCCTTTCCTAATTTTTCAAAATAGCGAACAGGTCCAAAATTATAACAAATAGGTCCACGCGCTTTACGTTCAGGTCCTTTCTTCGTTTTATTTCGTGGCCTGTTTTCCCCAAAAAAATGTTTGCGTTGGCCGTTTTCCCCCCAAAAATGGAAAACCGTTTCCTTTATCCGTTTTGCCCAGAAAAATGTTTTCGTGATCCGTTTTTTCTTCGGAGCATGGGAAAAATGTTTGCGTTGGCCGTTTTCCCCCCAAAAATGGAAGACCGTTTTCTTTATCCGTTTTGCCCGGAAAAAATGTTTTTGTGATCTGTTTTTTTTTCTCCGGAGCCGTCCCCCCCCCCCCCAAAAAAAAAGGGAAATTCGTTTTTCGTCCTTCGTTTTTCCCCGTTTTCCCTCGCTTTTCTCAATGAAAAATCAAGGGAGATATTTTTTTTTGCAGCTCGATCTCTTATATTACCCGGTGAACGCATGGGGTGTTAAACTCGGCATCTATAATTTTTTTTTGTAACTCGAAATCTAATATTGTCCAGAGCGATCTCTAATATTTTTCAAAACGTGTATTATCTTGGATATTCCTACCTTTTTTAGAAATAAAAACTTGGATCAAATTTCGCACGGCGCAGCGGAGCGCGCAAATCTGCCTAGTTTATTCTTACAGTTGGAAGATTAAACCACGTTAGAACACTGTCAGCTATATATACAAGGGAAAGAATGAGTAAAAATACACGGTAGATTCCTAAACTTGTCACATTGGTTCACTAGGTCCCCAAACTTCAAAAAACTGCAGTTTCATATACCTAAACTTGTTGAAGTGGGTCGACACTGCCGGTCCCGAGGACGATTCACTGGCTTGACTACTGCAAACGCGTAGCCTTGGCCGACGTCAGTGTGGCGTGTGCCGCCTGGGTCGCCATGGCCAGCTAGCCTTCCTCCGTCTGTCCATGTCCTCACCACCCGCCCAGTAAGCTCTCCTCCTCGTGTGGATGCTCGATCGTATGCTGAAATAAATATTTTCTATGGAATTCGAAGAGAAAACAAAGTGGCTGTTACACGCATTATTATTAGCTGTGGTAGACATGGTATATATTCAGTTCGACGGCAGACGAGTTGGATTCGTCTGCATGGCCGGTGGCCCTGCAAGTGAGCCTGCACATGAACAAGCACGAGACTGTGTACAGACACGAGTTTACGACTTGACTCAAGCTATCAGTTCATGTAATCACTCACACGTAGTGCCGGCCCTAGGGCGGGGCGCTCAGGGCTGCCGCCCCGAGCCCAAAACTTGTGGGGGGCCCTACCTGGCCACCTGGGCCGGCCTGTATCTGCATGCATCCGCCGGACGGCCGGAGTAAACAGTTCTCATCAAACTATAAGCGGCGCGGCCGGAGTCTACCTCAAATCCTCAACTAACAGAGTAACAGACTATAGCCTATAAGCCGGCCAACCTGCTGCCTGCATGCATTGATGCATAATACGATTAAACGTCCAGACTCCAGTGCACGTCTCTACGACTCCACGTCTCTACCTCAAGTCATAAACTAACCTGACGTTTGGTCTTCTGATCTTCTCGCGGGTTGCGGCGGCGGCGGAGATGGAGTTGCCGAGACTTGCAGTTGGATTGCCATTTGCCGACGCCGGAGGCCTGACTGCCCGATCTGCCAGAGCTCGCCGGAGAGTCGCAGACGGGAGACCGGACCGGTGGCAATTGGCAAATGGCAATCCAACTCTCGTGAATTCAGAATTCATGATTTGGTATTCTCGCGTCTGTCAATCTATCATCTGTGTATGTACTTTATATGTGATAAAGTTCACAACCTTGATGCTATTGCTAGCTACTAGCTAGTGATGAAATGATGATTAATTGATTATAAATTTATAATGCATGCAGAGTAGCTAGGTCACCATTCACGGACTCACCAAATTAACAACCATGATCGACTGATCGTCTTCAGTCTTCACTTAGTTTTGAGTATGATCTGGCTGAAATGGAATAGATGAGTGTTGTTCGTACTTCGTAGGTATATTGTCCGTGCAAAATTTCAAGTATTCCATTGTAGTATTGCCTATAGATAATATCATCTATTTATTTATCGGTAACAATTTCTATAATACACTGAATATTGTCTTTTCAGTTGATATATGGTAGTATAAAAATATTTTAATGCTTATGTTAGGAGACCTCCATTTATAATTTCGCCCCGAGCCCCAAAAAACTCAGGACCAGCCCTGCTCACGCGAGCGTATTGCATAAAGCAAATAATTACCAAGCTATCACAAACATATCGAATAAGAGAGGTACTTTTGTGCTCTTCTGAAAAATCACATGCACAAGCACTACACATGCCATGAGCACAGCCACTTTGCATTGCCAAATTCACCATTAATTAAACTAATTTTTTAGCACACGGTTTCACAAGATCCATATTCTGATTTATAATTTCGTTGTAAAGTAATTTCGAGCGCTTTTAAATATCTCAGGGGTAGCGGAACCAATTGGTATTCCGAACCCTGCAAGGAAGTGGATTTGAAGAAAGCACATCCGTATCCTGATTTCTGGACCATGCAAAGAAGTGGGTTTGAATCATCCAAGCCATTAGCCATACAGGTGTATATTACCGTCAATTCGACATACATATAGTCGAACTTGTACCTGAAGTAGAACTGATTGCATTGTTGTCTGTGATACGATAAATCTGGTAGATGATGGTTCCAACCTCAGCAACCTGCTGTTTGCGAGCACGACGTCTCGTTTTTGGTTCCATAGGTTTGAATGGAACCTGGCTGTTCACAGTCTGCCCATATCAGGGACCACGCAAGTCGTCCGCGTCTTAAGTTCGAATTCCTGGTGTATTCCATTCCCAGTAGGCCTCACACCCAACCGTACGTTCTCCTCTAACTCCAATTCCTACACTTGCAATCCTACACGATAAATCAAGGGATCCGAGACTAGTTTAGTTTTGCTTCTTCTTTCTGTGACAACGCAAGAGAAATTAGAATCCTGGTATTTATGGACAAGTGTATGTCCATGGAGTAGCTAGAACTTAATTGGCTCAACTCAATGGCCAACCACATCAAAATAACACATCTTCATTCTGCATTAATTGTTTTAGCAAAGCCATCAGATACGTGCGGGAAATTTAGATTCAGTTTTGGCTGCCGTGGTCGAAACTGATTGAATATCTCTGGACGGCTTTAAGGCCTTGTTTAGGAGGTTTATTTCCAACTGAGATTCACGTAGGTGAATCAGTAATTTAAAGTAAAATCCTAGCTAATCCATTCACGTAGATGAACCGAAACGTACCTAATTAGACTTCACCGACTCCCCACCAACCACAATTAAACCACTAAACAACAACTAACGTAAAGCTTCATCACTTTTACTCTTAATTCCCCTATTCCACTTCACATTTGTTCCGTCACATACATATGCGTGCACAGGGGCAGAGCTAGCCCAGGCCCAAGTTCCGGGCTGGGCCAGCTGATCTTAGATTAAATATCTGTTTTTAATGATTTTTTAATAGTTTTTCGTAGAATTTTAATGGGCTTTCGGTACCAGACTCCGGGCTACAACCTACTCTGCCCGGGGCTTACATCCGCCCCTATGCGTGCATACCACCTTAATTACACTCAGAAATGTATGGGTAAGGCCGTACATTCCCATTGTTGGGGACATATGGTGCACGAACATTGAGAGCCCCCTAGGGACATCCATGGATTCTTGTGGCAAGTCGGGTTAATTATTTCAATTCTTAGATCATCGATCAAGTTAGAGCATCTCCAAGAGTGATTCCTAAAAAAGAACCCTAAACTTCGATATAGGACCCTAACTATTAGATTTAAGACTCCAAAGAAATATTCACTCCAGCAATTAGGCCCTAAAACCCAACTACCATCTAATTAGATAGGACCAAATCACAGAGTTGCTAAATATAGCTACACGTCTAGGGGTCCTAAAACAATTTCCTAAATTTTAACAATTTAGGATCCTTGCTGGAGTTGATCTTTTCCCCTAAAAGCCCTATAATTCAAGTTATAGTCATATTTAAAGTCTCTCTTGGATATGCTCTTAGTTAGCAGCAGAAACTACGTACAGCAGTGCCCTATCTCGGTTAATTTATACTAAATTTGCACCTGTCCTTCCACGAACCATGGATTACAAAATCTTAAAAGGTAAAGAAAAGCTCGATGGCCAGTTTCAGTTTTTCATCGGTCACAATGAGTGAATTCTAAAAGTTATCCCCAAAAAACAAAATCCGAATTCAAAATTTGATTCATGAGACTAGACGAAAACTGGTCAAAGATTTAAATTTTAAATTCAAGCTTTTCAAATATCTCAAGGGGTTTTGAGATTGCAAAAATGCATTGGCATTCCTGAACCCCACAACGAAGTGGGTTTGAATCGGATTTTACTCGTATTATACTAGTAGTATAAAGTAGGTAGTAGAAATCAGATCTAGCCATTAATTTGTTAACAACATTTCTACTACCTACTACTAAAGAAAGTATAAATAAATACCAATTAATCTGATTTATTTGATCGAAAGGAACGAACAATCTATATTGAATTTAGTATTCCATAAAAGAGCTCTTTAATTCAAAGCGAATAAATGTTTATTATCGCTATGCATATAGCATTGGTGGCTAGCTTGTAACTTCAGTACCGCTTGAACTATCGTCTGTGCCAGGATGATCTGGTAGACGCATGATGGCATCAACTTCATCAACCTGTTGTGTGCCTCGTCTTTGGTTCCGTAGGTCAGATCTGCATGCATGGAACCTGCGTGTTCACAGCAAGGCAATGCATGTGAGCACTAGAGTAATATCTGCGCCTTTAGCTCGAATTCCTAGTGCATCCCATTCCCAGTAGACCTCACACGGTCACACCCAACTATACGTTGTCCTTGTCCTCCAACCTTACACATGCAATTCTACATGACTAACCAAGGGATCCAACAATTTGGTTTGTTTCTGTGAGGCAAGCTAGAGAAATCCTGCTAGTTTATAGACAAGTGTATGTCCAGACTCCAGAGTAACTAGAACTACTCAACTACCAACCACACCTGCAGGCATGTTTACCGGCAATTAACCATCTGCATGCATATATGCACAGAGTTTTGGAGACCATTGATTCAGATTCACCAACCGTCAAGTCTCTGTCGAAATGAACATCGAATAATCGTCAGCTAAGGGCCTGTTTGGCAACAAAGTATTTTCATAGTTTCTAGGCAAAACTATGGTTTTGAAGAATACCATGGTATTTTTGGCAACATGGTGTTTAAAAGCAACCCCAAAAACTCTGTTTTGAAAACCATGGTATTGCCAATACCATGGTATTTTTGGAGTATTGAAAACTCCACTCAAAGTGGAGTTTTGGGCTTTTGGTGGTGGTGTAGAGAGTGAAAGGTGTCAATACTTTGAAAATACCATGCAAAGTACTTTGTAGCCAAACAGTTTGTAGTTCTAAGAAAAACCATGGTTTCAATGGTGGTAGGTGAAACTATAGTATTTATGCCAACACAATTTCTAAACCATGGCTTTATAATACCATGGTATTGAAAAACTTTGCTTCCAAACAGGACCTAAGCCTGAGGTACGAGGGCCCTCGTTAAATTTACAAAGAAATCCTTTATGAACTAGCTAGATTGTTGCTTGTTAAGCCCGTCAGAGCTGTTACACCCAGCCCATACCTAATTGATGGTTTGTTTACATGAAAATGGAGGCTCAAAAAAAAAATCCTAATGTTTCAGATTTTGATGTGCACCACCACAAACTTGGTTCTTTCTAATACTATAACACCTCTAATGGATGCGTACAAGGATTCAGCAGGGCGTCAACAACCAAATTAAAGGCCTGTTTGGTACGGTTCCAGATTCTAGTAGAAACGAAAACGGTTCCAGATTCTTGGTAGAAATGTTTCAGGTAGGATTCTGTGAATCGGGTGGAACGGGGTTGAGACCGATCCGGCCACAGAGTGGAAAAAGAAGAAATGATTCGAGGAAAATCGTTCCGAGCTTTAGACCGTTTGGTTGGGTTTCTTCCAGAATCTAGTAGAAACGGCCCGGTTCCAAGTTGCCAAACGGGGCCTAAAGCAGGAAAATGTCGAGAGTGGGTGAAGCTGAAATGGGAACAGAAGCAAGCAATCAATAAGCAGCATACGTGCCATGGCATCTGTATTTCTGTTGGGGAGGGAATCGGTATATTTGGTCTCTTTGCACACTTTTTATTCACTTTTGGTTTTCTCCGAACAAAATTACAAATCTAGTTCCCTTTTTAACCGCGGAAGCACCAGCAAGTGACATGTGTCATCTGTCGCACTCCCCTAGTGAGCTCGGGTATCGAGATAGATACTTGTCGAGCTTGAGCACCGCTAGATACTTGTTGAGCTTGAGCACCGCGGTACCCCGTGCTGTCGAGCTCATATACCTAGTAGCTTATCTGCCATAGTAGATATAGTGCCGACGATCTACAGTGGTAAGGGAGCGCAGTAGACGACACATATCGTCTGCCATTACTTCTATAGTCTAGAAGATGGCTAGATTTATAATTTTATTTAAAAGTAGGTCAAAAATAAAAAGAAAAAAATGCAAGAGTGCTAAATAGGGCAAAGCTGAGGAGGGCACATGCCACATTGTTAGGGGTGAAAACGGGTCAGATATGGTCGGATATTGATCATCCCGTATCCTAACCCATATTATTATCCCGGATTCGGAGTTGGATACGGATAGACCGGATACTTAATTCTGAGTAGTCCGATTCGACACTGACGGATACATGACGGATACGGATCGGAAACGGATAATATAATCGGATAGTATGCAAGGCAAAAAAATGAATGAACCATATGACATTCACATCAACCAATGAACTTTTCAACAGAAGTAGATACATAACATAACTCTCACACGATAACACACGTACAGGATCACATCGACATACTCATAATTCATACAAGTCCAACATAAGTACGAATTGCGTCTGTTGATACAATGTATGAATTAATAGATTATTAACACTTGCTGGATCATGTCTGTTTCAAGAATTGATTATATTCACTTGTTGAATCATGTCTGTTTCGAAAATTGCCTCATGTCTACACAAATCAGTAGGGCGCAATGACTGAGAATTGATTATATTCACTTGCTGAATACACTTTGACTGAGAATTCCATACCAGTTTCGAGAATACACACATTTCAATCATAAAATTCACCACAGTTCCATTTCAATCATAAAATTCAATCATACTTCATACTGAATACAAGATGTCACAAGAATATCGAGCATCGAATATGAGATGTCACAAGAATACACATTTCAATCATAAAATTCACCACAAATCTACCGTGTGGAGTACCGAATATGAGATGTCACAAGAATGTCGAATACAAGATGGAAGATTGCTCTCGACTCGCTTATCCATCTTCATCTCAGAATACAAGATAGCATTCATGGTTCACCTACCTCAGATCTGGCCACCCGGTGGTTGACGACGGGCGCTGGCTCGACTCGGCCGTGACGACGGGCGCCCGGGCGGTGGTTTACGGCTTAGCGGCGAGGGCTCGGCCGTGGACGGCGGGTGCTGTGGAGGGCGCGAGGGCGGAGGGCGCGCTGGAGGGCGCGAGGGCGCGGTGGAGGACGGCTCGAGGGCATGGTGGACGAGGATCCGGCGCGAGGGCTCGGTGGCACGGTGGAAGGACCGAAGGAGGAAGGAGGAGTGACCGAATGATGGATTAGGAATTTAGGATGCGGTGCGGTCGGGTCAATCGGTCATGCTCATGCCCTAGGCTGAGTCGTTAGTCTCATCAGTCATCAGTCATCTCATGTCCACCGGATATCCGGTTTTGGTTACCGGATAATATCCGGATAAATACGGGATTTATCCGTATACGACGGATATTGGACGCCCTGAATCCGTATCCGTATTTGACTATCCGGATCCGACCGGATATAAAAACATCTTCCCAGATCCGGTTTTTTTTTTTATACGGTTCCGGATCGGACGGGAAATATCCGACCCATTTTCACCCCTACACATTGTGCAACTGCACGTCACCTCTTTCTTTCTGGTCACGTGCAAAGTGTCTCAAACCACGTCGGCTGAATGAGCAAACACGGTGACGCCGGGGGCAGAGCAAGCACCGAGCGTTTTCTAGCTTATAAATTGCTGCAGGTTTACATTTAGAGCATGTACTGCAGGTTTACATTTAGAGCACCTACCAGCTCGAATGCTCGATGCGGCATCAATTCAAAACGCGATGGTTGCAATCGGCGGTGGAACTAGAAAATTTTTGATAGATGTGTATATTCTATATATACAACTTTATAATATTGTACAATAACTTTGTATCGTAATAAATTCAACATATATATTTAAAATTTACTAAAAGTATAATACAACTAGTTCTAAGGTCTTAAAAATCTCAAACTACTAAAATCGAAACTAATTCAATCAAAAAATTTAGTCTTTTAAGAAAAATAAATTTTTTGTGTTTCTTAAAATTTTAAAGGTGCCGAAGTATACTAGGTACCCCATCTAGTTCCGCCTATGGTTGCACCAAGGGAAAAAGATGCACAAGTTGTCATTTTTGCTCGATAGTCTCGTACACTGTTAGGATTTACCTTACTTGAGCCATCCAAGGAGCCGCTTCTAAACGCTAGACATTTTTATTGGTCCGTTCCAGTTCTTCACCTATTACCAGTTCGATCCAATCGAACAACGCCCAAATATCTGAATTTAAAATCTCATTTTGAAAGCTAGATGAGAATTTGTCAAAAATTAGACGCTCTTATAAGGGAAAAAAAAAGAGTAGTCTCCGAGATAGAAGAGGCACCTAGATTCATCATGAGCATCTTTCTACGTGCGTATATGAAGTTATTTATAAAATGACCCGAACTAGCTAATGGTATACCGTTGCAACTGTATACCTGAGATCAGTTTCAGTGATGAGTTTCATCTGATTTCATAAGTTCCAGTATTTAGATTCATGAGTTTCATGTTTCATCAGTTTTAGTGATAAGTTCATGAGTTTCAGTGTAAAAATTTCATGAGTTTCATGAGATTTAGTGCTATGCCGTTGTAACGGTATACCGTAGAATAGTATTTCTGTATAAAATAGACTAAAAGCTATATATTTTTTGTTTTTTTTTTGTGTGGTTTATATTGAAGTATCTTATAATTAGTATATGAGAGTGATAGATGGGTACTTTAAATTTAGGTGATATATCCAATGTGGGTTTAACCACTCATGGGAGTAGAATGTATATGCTAGAGGGTTCAGCAGCCTGTGAAGTTTGTGCAGTAGTAAAATCTTACAACACATTTTTGTAATTTTGTATTCATTTAGCAGTAAAATCGTATTCATATGGCGTTTAGTGGCAAGACTTATAGCATTATGTAGCTCTCATTGTCAGTAAACTACCGGTGAAAAACGTTTATGAATCGGAGCTATTAATAAAAAGTTATGAATAAATCAAAGAAAAAAAGATACATATATAAATAAATTCACATATTTACTAGTTAGTTAGCCACTTAACTGGTAGGCTTAGTCAACACACAGGTGGGCATACGTGGATGGTTTGGACGCGCTCATCCGTTCGACGCGTAGAATAATTATTGTACACACAGGGCAACCCCAACACGGCGAGCTGGCAGGGAAGGCTACGCAACGTGAGCCAGTGAGTGCCTGACCGACTAAGTGAGCCGACCAAAATAGCAAGTATACAATGTGAGCGTCTCTTCTGATTTCACTACTACACAAAAGCTCATTACAGACGGTTCACAAACCACTTCACAGATGGTTTTGTGAACCGTTGTGGCAAACTGTCAGTGATGACTTATAATCATTCATATCACAGACAGTTCTAAATAGGAATAGTATGTGATGGCCGTCATCACAGACGGTTCTAATTTGGAACCGTCTATGACGAAATGTGTTATTATTTGTAATTATGTCGATCTGGCAACTCCGTGCCATGCGTCAACCTCACGTGGCTCATCATAGTACTACTCTCGCCCAAGCACGCCTAACTTCAAAGTTCAAAGGGATCCAGCGGATTTAACATCCCGAGAGGTTACCCATCCTAGTATTACTCTCACCAAAGCATGCTTAACTTTAGAGTTCTTATAGGATTCAGTGCTTTAGTGCTGGTATGATCGCATATGACGTGTAACGCGTCCCCCTCCCCTTAACCCCACAGAGCATCCGAACACCGATTTTAATGTTCTCATACTCCGAAACACGTTTTGAGCTATATTTTAGTGGTATCGTACTCCGAAACGGATACAAAACTTCGGAGGCTGTTTTGAGGCCCTAAACGACGTTTTTTTTTGGAATTTTGTCGCCGTGCACGTACTCGCGCAAACCATCATTGAACGACCTCCTAATTCGGATGTAACTTCTCCTTAGCTTTCCAATGAGCCAAAGAATGCCCCGATCGGAGTTACATGTCAAAAGTTATTGCTATTTTACCAAACATGTTCGGATTTCCTTTTTGCAAACCGAATCAGACTTGTTGCCCGAAAAAAAATTAGAGAGCTTATCGTGCTGATTCCAGAAAGTACAAGAACGCTCCGATTGGAATTACGAGTCAAAAGTTATGATATTTTTACTAACCGTACGGAATATCTACAGGAGTTATCACAGACGGTTTTATACTAAAGCCGTTTGTGATATTGTTCTATATCACATATGGTTTCTACATAGAATCGTCTGTGGTGGCTACAGGAGTCATCGCAGACGGTTTTATAATAAAACCTTTTGTGATATTGCTGTATATCATAGACGGTTTCTAAATAGAACCGTCTGTGATGGCTACAAGAGTCATCACAGAATCATCTGTGATATTGCTGTATTTCATAGATGGTTTCTAAATAGAATCGTCTGTGATATTCTCACTAACGGTTACACTATAGAACTATCTGTGATGTTCTTCATCATAGACGGTTTATCAAAACCGTTTGTGATGAGGCGTTTAATATAAGCTTTCTTATAGTAGTGTGATTTATGAACTTTTTTTTCAATTTTAATTGTGTAAATGGGTTTAATAGAGAATAACTTATTTATTTGAGTGATTGGTGTTAACTTGTTCATAGATTTGTAAAAGTTTGACAAGTGAAGGTTGTACAAGTATTTCTCAAATAATAAAGTATTATTAGTTACCCTCGAGCCAATAAGAACATCACACAAGCTGTTTAATATATTTATCCCAATTTAGCCTTGTTAGGGTTTAGAACGCACACGCACAGCACACAGGAACACATAATTTTTATATGAAAACCGTTGCGAGAAAAAACCACGAAAGACAATGCACTATGATGGTGCATTGTACATGTACACAGAGTTTAGCTTTATATAACCACTAATTAGAGATAAGAAAGAAGTCCCAGATAAAGAAAGTTAGGATATTGAATTTGAGTCATATTCCTAACAAGCGTATTTGTTTGAGTCCACTCTCTCGCGTCTAGGCCATTACCAGAGCTAACAACGAAGTACAACGATACAAGTACTTCCCATGGTGGTTCGTGATGCATCCCATTCCCACATGATTTTTCTCTTCTATGATTGCTATCTCGTGTCACTGGGCGTGCTTCCCCGTCACCCTCTCATGTTGTATATGTGTTGCAATCTATCTATATCTATATCTATACTTATCCTACCGGATATAAGATCGGGAGAAAGGAAGCTCAGGCGTCGCGTCCACGCATCCCTTGGACGTTTTGCGAAAAAAAACTCCTATTCTTCTAAATTATGGTTTGGTCTTTCTGAATTTACGAATAGGTCCTTTGTAATTTCATACGAGGGCAAAAAATTTTCTCCGGTTTGCGTTTAAATCCTCCGTTCGCCGTTTTACGAAAAGAGGCTCCCGTTAAATACGAATCGCGACCGAGCCCTTTTCTAATTTCTCAAGATAGCTATCGGGTCTAAAAATATAACAAATAGGTCCACGCTCTTTATGTTCAGATCCTTTCTCCGTTTTTTTCCCGAAAAAAATGTTTTCGTTCTCCGTTTTTTCCCCGAAGCATAGGAAAAATGTTTTCGTTGACTGTTTTTTCTCAAAAAATAAAAATTCGTTTTTCGTTCGTCGTTTCTCCGTTTTTGTTGGAAAAAATATTTTCGTTGTCCGGTTTTTCTCCAAACCCCGGGAAAAAAGTTTTCGTGGTCCATTTTTTCTAAAAAAAAATAGAGATTCATTTTTCGTTCATCCTTTCTCCGTTTTTGCCGGAAAATTCTCCGGAGCATGGGAAAAATGTTTTCGTTGACCGTTTTTTCTAAAAAAAAAATGCAAATTTGTTTTTCATTCGTCGTTTCTCCATTTTTGTTGGAAAATTTTTTTCGTTGTCCGGTTTTTCTCCGGACCACAGGAAAAAAGTTTTTGTGGTCCATTTTTTCTAAAAAAAATAGAGATTCATTTTTCGTTCATCCTTTCTCCGTTTTCGTCAGAAATTTCTCCGGAGCATGGGAAAAATGTTTTCGTTGACCGTTTTTTCTCCAAAAAAAAATGCAAATTTATTTTTCGTTCGTTGTTTCTCCATTTTTGTTGGAAAAAATGTTTTCATTGTCCATTTTTTCTCCAGACCTCGGGAAAAAAAGTTCTCGTGGTCTATTTTTTCTAAGAAAAAAATAAAAATTCATTTTTCGTTCATCTTTTCTCCGTTTTTGCCGGAAAAAAATATTTTCATAGTCCGTTTGTTCTTCAGATCCCAATGAAAATATTTTCGTGGTCCATTTTCCCTAAAAAAAACAAAAATATGTTTTCCGTTCGCTCACGCGGCGTGCGTTGCTTTTGTGTTTTCGTGGCCCATTTTTTCCTAAAAAAAACTCAAGCCAGTTTTTCATTCGTTCTTCCTCCGTTTTTGCCGGAAAAAATATTTTCTTGGTCCGTTTTTTCTCCAGAGGCCAGAAAAATGTTTTCGTAGCCAATTTTTTCCTAAAATAAAATGCAAATTCATTTTTCATTCACGCACGCGGCTCGGTCTCTACGGTTTCTCAAGCCTCCAAAAATTCTGAATATACGTCTAAGTCTATTTTTTCGTCCGAAAAAAACGCAAAATCATTTTTCGTTCACGCGCGCGGCGTGCTCCGCGCTTACGGCCTAGTATACCATACAATGCATAGAATTGGAGACCTTCTAGACCATCCACGTGTCAATTTTCACCCATTATTTTGCAAAAAGGACCCATAGTTATATATATTCGCGAATAGGTCCTCCATCAATTTTTGCAACCGCGAATAGATCTTTCTTTGTGTTTTTGCAAATTTGCTGATAGTTCGTATATTCGCGAATAGGCCATTCCCCGTGTTTTTCCAAATTCGTCGACGGTCACAGCTGGCCAATTTTTAAGAAAACACCACTAAGAAAACCGAAATTACGTTTTTTTGCTTCCGCAATTTCACGAACAAGTCCTCCAGTGTTTTTGGGCACAAATGACCCGTGGTTACGTAAATTCGCCAACGGGTCCTAGCCTGCCAATGTTTAAAAAACACCCCAAATAAAACTGAAAATACGCTTTTTGTAACATGAACCTCGGACCAAATTTCACCTAGCGCGGCATCGCGCGTGACTCGATCCAGTAACACTAAACCATCAGTGCAACGATTCAGTTATGGAACACGAAAAATGCCATCTTTTTAGTATGTGACATTGCATTATATCCTAATACGGTTGCTTCTATTTAGACTTGCGTTGTACTAGTAACTATGAGTAGCCACTGCTTGCCAGGATACAAATCTCGCCGAAAACTGGTGAAATCCCGGCGAGATTTCGGACCCCCCCTCCTCAGATTCAAAATCTCGGTCGGGTAAAAAAATTTGCAAAAATTCAAAATGCTGCAGTGTACATTGAAATCTCGCCGATTTCGGCCGAAATCTCGGTGATTTCGGCCAAAATTTTAAATTTTTTTGCCAGATTTTATTTGTTTTTGGGCGGATATGATTGGATTTAGGTTGAAGACCATCAAAAAAAAATTCAGATTTTTTTAACGTGTTTTGATCATTTTTTTGTCTGGTTCATTACCAGAGCTAACGGCGAAGTAAAACGATACAAGTACTTCCCGTTGTAGTTCCTGATGCATCCCATCCCCACAAGATTTTTCTCTTCTATGATTGCTATCTGGTGCCATTGGGCATGCTTCCTCGTCACCCTCTCTTGCTGTACTAGGAAGATCTGCGCGTCATGCCGCGTCGTTAATAATTTTGTTTGTCTGGTAAAGATTAGGTCTAAAATATTTTAGAAATGTAAAGTCGAATTTTATTCTTTTTAACCGAAGGGGAAAGATGCAGGGAAGCTGAAATATAATACTCATCAAGAATCTAATTCAAGTGATGGATGGCACGAAAAATGCTAATTACGTATGGACTAACAGATTTAATGTATTCATTCGAATCTAACAGTTTCATCGATGAACTCTATAAGTAATATCTGATAGCAGGTGAACATCAATAATGACAAAGCCAACTACATTAATAACGTTTGATCAGGTATTCACAGCAAAAGGAACACACCATGGTAAGTAGACAGATTATAGATAGCTAGCCTAGAATTTTGGTACGAAATCTTATTCGCAAGAATGCAGAACTTTAAGGGGTTTCTTAAAGCATGGTAAAGACTCTCCATGTCCTAACAAACAAAAATTAAAATAGTGTAGTTGATTATGTCATTCAGCTATGATATTATCAGTACTATTAGGCTACAGGAAAAAGCAATCAGGCAAGGGAAGGTACATTCTAGTTATCTCTAATAGAACTGCAGGGAACACAAAGGAACAATTTTATGTTAAATGATCACAGAATGATGAAGCTATAAACAACAACAAATGTTTTGGATGAGATACATACGATTAAGGGACAATATAAGTAGTGATATACTGAGCCATGGTTTTGCACCCAATGAGATTGGTTGACCTGGATATCATACTTCGACACAACAGTAAAGCAAAATGCTCGCTGTCGAATTTCGTGGTGTAGCTATCAACTTCAGTCTCTCTAATGGCTGCTTCACTGTATTCTTCACCAGATTTTACCGAGCACGTTTTGTTTGAACTCTGAAATGAAAGGCATCTGGTGGTTGCAACATTAATTAGCTCACCAGATTTTACCGACCATGTTAGGTGTGAGCTCTGTATTGAAACACATCTGGTGGAGAGAGTGCCAAATAGTTTAACAGCATGGGGAAAAGAAGCAATGGGAAAGAAGCATATCAACAGCTGTAGGATTTTAATCTTGTAGAGACCAGAGTAATAACTATCATTTAGGTAGTACACAACTACATAAGAGGTCAGGTTACATGCCTGTCATTGAGATGGTGCTAAAAGCACTCTGGGCCTTGCAGACCGTGCATGATCCAAAGCCTCTTCAGGAGTCATGTTCCTGTACCTAATCTGCAAGTCACATAGATAATAAGTTGGCATACGTAGGATGAAGAAAAATAATAAATCTATTATATAATTAGCGGTATGTCGTACCAAATAGCACAAAACTATAGTGGTGCTTCGTCCCCTTCCAGCCTTACAGTGGACATAAGCGCCACCGCCTTGCGATGCATTTCCTGGAAAAAGAACATACATATATTAACTCTGGCTGCTTGACTTCCATGCAAATTTGTATTGAAGATGCATGACATGGACTCGTTGACAACAATATGCAAGATAAAACGAAAGTCAAAAAGGAAAATGCATTACTCAATAAATGAAATGCCTAAAAATGATTCTGACGCATATCCATGATTTAATAAGCTATCTTCCCACCCATCAAAATGATTAAAATACTGCCGTTGTCAAGCAGCAGCTCACTGTCATTATCCTCAAAGCACACTGATCATGGCTGATGTTTATGGTTCAGAAAAGCATGGTACTTATGGTGGATAAAATCCACAGCTCGAAAAATATCCTCCAGAGAAGGAGCAAACAGATAGTCCCTCGTGGTAACCTCAAGAAAGAAAACCCCTTATTATTCAGCACAAAAGTGGATACATGTCCACGTGCCAAATTGTTCTGCTAATTGCATGATGCACAATGAGGTAAGGGAATGATCCTCAAAACGATCACAACATATTCTGACACTACATCATGTCTCTAGTTGAGAATGAGTTCTAAAATGCATTAGATCATGAAGTCTGAATTGTAGATTTCCAACTCAAGTGACCGAATTAATATCAGTAGTTCAAAGATATAGACAAGCAGTATCAGAAAAGTGATAGATAGAGCATACTAATAATCAAACTAATGGATAAAATGCATCTTCTCATTGCTCCACTAAAATTTTTGGAGGCACTGAAACTAAACACAGGAAATAGTATGTTCGTTTTACCTCTGTTAGGCACTGAAGTGTAAGGTTCCAATAAGCAGCCATAGGAAAGAACTTCAGCAGTGGCTCTAGTTAAAAGTTACCGAGGAAAAAATAAGACAGATTTTTTAAATAAATGTAGTCGACATAAGATCTTTCTGAAAGAGCTTAGAAGTAAGCTACATACCAATGGTGACTCAAATATAAAGCCTACAGGTATCCACGATAAGAAAGCATGAAGTGCATCCAACGTAGCACGGATGAGCTCAAATCTTTGTGTTGTGGATACGACATACAAAGATAGCTCATGAATGAGACGAAATTCGCTGTTCAATAATAAAGAAAAATAAGGTTACATCACTTAAAAATATAGTCCCACTGTTGTGCATGATACGCAAAGTAAGCGAATCTACTCTATCAAAACACACCTGTAAACTGACCAACATTATAAGACATGAAATTCCAACCAAATCCTGCAACATATGCTGAATCTAGTTCTACCATTCCTACCTTAAAAATCATTTTCATCAACATATGAAATTCCAATGAGGTACTCAAGACCTGCGGCTCTATTTTCTGGAGATATCTCCAGTATATGTATGTGATTTTGCAAGTATCAGAAAAGGAAGGGATCGGACCATATGGAGATTTAATTATTATTTTGTATATAATTTTATTACTCATTAGCATTTCTCCATTTGTTTGTTCTAGTGTTTAAAATGACAAGCGAATGAAGGATAATAACATAACCAATTTTTTTTTGTCATAGCTGGGAACATGGAATCAAAAGAATAGGCTCAGCAGTTACAGTTTTCAGAATATTTCATGAATCAAAATGAAAAATAGTATTGCCTCCAAAGTCAAAAAACATCGCATACTAAATAATAAGATATATACAGGAAGCACTTGATCTTACCTTCAAAAAGGCAGTGAAAAAAGGGATAAATTTTGTATGAATGCCTGCATCAAGGAACACATAGTGTAAAACACTGATATTAAAAGAGAGAAACCAATCATTGACTCCTAGAATAAGCTGTTGCTCCAGCTAATAGGTGTTATACCTGTTCTTCACTGGAACCATTGGCATAGGTAGCAGGGATCGTTCCAGGAGGAAAAATAGCCTACACATTAGAGAAAATAACCCTTAATTAGTGATTTTTTTTTGGGAAAATAGAAGAAAAGAACATAGATTTTTTTCTCTGAAATACATCATATATCTGCAATTGCATTATGGAAATTGTATACATCTTCATGTGTTGCATGTTATAAAAATCACCAAACCGAAGATTAGCAACCTGCAAGGTAGCTCCACATCAGGAAAGGATGTTAAAAACAGTATTGAGGCACAAACGAAGCGGGCTTCTTCAATGTAATAGGAGCAGTTTACTACCCCATTCATGTAAAGTGATAGATAGAGCACCCTAATAATCAAACTAATGGATGAAATGCATCTTCCCATTGCTCCACTAAAATTTTTGGAAGCACTGAAACTAAACACGGAGCTGTGATATTTTAGAATCCCAAAGTCGGTCTTGATAATAACCACAATAGAATAATAATATTCTGGAGCCTTGACAATCAAAAAATTGTTCCAATGTCCTGTTATAAAATTAGGCCTACTCGATACAATTAATGCTGCTGAGCCTTGGTAATCAAAATATTTGATAATGTAACACATTTTTATCTGTTTAACTGAATAGTGGGAAAAAAGGAATAGCTGGAGACTCTAATAACCGACCCTCCCATCAAAATATATGCTCATTCTTAACCGCTGATTTACCTAGAGCATCTTATCAAACTAATAATTTTATCCATGATGATTATTTTAACGCTTCCCTAAAAGAAAACCGTAGAGGCCATGAGAAAAATGTGAGAACTAATAATTTGGTGCAAAACAGGCAGTACTCTTAAGCTGTCAATCAATACCAAGCACAAAGCCTTACCATATGCTTAGATTCCTTATGATTAGGCCGGCAAAGAAACATAAGCTGGATTCTTCGTCATCTGAAAGAGCATGCTAATTTATTTCATGCTTAATTGTGGAAAAGGCAGCTTCAATCGCGTGGAACTGTGGAAGAGTAACAAACCAGGATTAACACCAATGTTTCCAATATGGGGATCGGTCATTAGGACAAACTGAGCAGCATAACTTGGGTCGGTTAAAATTTCCTGATATCTGCAACCATGCATATAATACAAAATAAGAAACTATTCACAATTCTACATGAAACGGGTAAAAGAGAAATCACCACAATAGCCACACAGAGAACAGCAGTATCCTCTGGCCTCAGTGGCTCAATCAAATATAATAAATAACATTACTATTGCCTGAATCTTTTAGCCTTAATCAAGGTACATATGCTTGGACTGTTTGGAGTTACACTACCAGAATTTGCAGCTAATAGTTCCATCGCCCCCACAATCTTATGTAAATCCTTAATTTTTTATCATTGAAAATTTCAAACACAATGAATTGACTGGATGCTGGGGGCATGCTTCTTAAGTTTTTTGTTCATATGCTTAATGTCATAAGACGTGCAAGGTAGACGTTAGGCGAACAATTTACAACTGCCCCTTGCAAACAGCTACTTACTTCCTACACGATGTTTACCAGGGTAAACAGCACAACTTGACAGAACAAATAGGAAGTCCTCATCCCAAGACCGGAAATAAATGTCATCAACAAAACAGAAATAGAAATAGTACTTGGCCCTAGATAATTTACCCTGTCAAAGATGTATTGAATACCACTTCACCAACCTGTGCTCCTAACGCACCAAAGGACTTAGCCCTCCAAACCGAACCATCTTCAAGAACAAGCCGAGCATCATGGAGTTTCCATGGTCTTGGCACTACACGAAGATTTCGAAAGTGGTGAAATAGTAATCATAGGATTCTTGAATTGTGCTGCTGCATAATTGCCTAATCGTAACATAATCACGAGCCCATATTGCACACTACGAATACAAAGCTAAAAAGTTTGAATCAGTGAGCGAAAGGCGGCTCACCTCCATCATCCACGACGCTACTACCCTGCATGCCACTAACAGCCTGCATTGAACAACACAAAACAATAACTCAATTTCACAGAGGTAAAACAACCATCAACTGATGAAGACGCAGCGGATTCAGACATTCAGTCCTACATTAGCATGAAACGGAACAAGAGCAAAGTTTGACAGAAAGCACGGAATCGCACGGAACGAGCCAAAGGAATCAATTCAATCCGCAAAAAAATCACTGAGGCCTACAACTCCCCCCTCATCATCTATACACAAAGCTGCAAAGTGGAGCCGCAAAGGCAATCAGTCCAACTTCACTCTCACCTTGGCGTAGATGCCGATGCAGCAATTTCCTCATGGGCGGAGGCCAGCGGGGGTGCCGAGACGGCGAGCGAGGTGGGGCTCCGCTGAGCGGCGGCGCGAGGCTTGGCACCGGGCAGGCACCGGGAGGGTGTCCAAGCAGTTCCCGGAGCCGCCGCCATCGGAGAGCGTCGCAGCGGTAGCTTTAGCACCTGCTTCCCCTGCGTTGCCGGAGCGCTCGCCGCCGCCTTAGGGTTTGGGTGTTGGTAGTGTCATAGCCGCGAGCCCCAGTTCCACGATGCTTTATTGGGCATCGAATGGGAACGGTGGCAGCAACGACAGGCAAGCGATGCGGAGCAGCAGGAGGAATGGCGGGCGGCGGGTTTGCTGAGGCACACGGCCAGGCAACGCTGCGGCGCGGAGCGGAAGGAGAGGGCAGCGGCGATGCGGTAGCGGCGGGCGGATGGAAAGAGGCGGAGGGGAACGGTGCACAGCCTCGAGGGCTCCGCGAGAGCCAATCCACGACGCTTTATCGGGCTTCGATCGGTGACGCGGCGCGCCGGATGGGAACCAAACGGCGACGATCGATCGTGTGGGCAAGGAGGGCCGGCACGCAAGTGCGAAGAACTCTGGGGTCTCCTCGTGCAGAAGGGCGACGTGGCACATCTCAGGAGCCAACGTTCCGACGGCTTATAAGATAAGTTATTAATTAATATATATATATGTGTTGCAATCTACCTATATCTATACTATACCATACAGCGCATATAATTGGAGACCAGCTAGAATTTTCACTCATTATTTTGCAAAAAGGACCCATAGTTATATATATTCACGAATAGGTCCTCCATCAGTTTTGGCAATCGCGAATAGATCATTCCCCGTGTTTTTGCAATTTCGCTGATCGTTCATATATTCACGAATAGGCCCTTCCATGTGTTTTTCCAAATTCGTCAAAAGCTCATAGCCAGCCTATTTTTAAGAAAACACCACCGAGAAAACCGAAATTACGTTTTTTTGCTTCCGCAATTTCACGAATAGGTCCTCCAGTGTTTTTTGGGCACAAATGACCCGTGGTTACGTAAATTCGCCAATAAGTCCTAACCAGCCGATTTTTAAAACACACCCCAAATAAAACCGAAAATACGTTTTTTGTGATATGAACCTTGGACCAAATTTCACCCAGCACAACATCGCGCGCGACTCGATCCAGTAACACTAAACCATCAGTGCAACGATTCAGCTATGGAACACGAAAAATGCCATCTTTTAGTATGTGACATTGCATTATATCCTAATATGCTTGCTTCTATTTAGATTTGCGTTGTACTGATAACTATGAGTAGTCACTGCTTGCTAGTTATATAGAAACGTGCTAGAGATTTTGTGGGACTTGTCCTTCCTGTGGTCGAAACCGGCAATTTATGGAAGTCTGCGCCCGGTGTAACTAAGATTTTAGTGACTCACCAACCACTCAAGCTTCAATGTTCAAACGGGAGTATAAAGATGGGCCAAATAGATGAAGGGCCACACGATAGAGGAGAGCTGTTAACATCGCAAAGGTACAAATTAAACCTTCCTAATTCTTGCGGCAGAAAGAAACTAATCTCAGCCATGCAGAAGCGAACAGCGAAGCACCGTCAACAAAAGCTATGAACTTGTAACACCAGCCATATACAGCCTTCCTAATTCAGTTGATTTTTTCAGTTGATCACGATCGGAAGGAAACGCTTTGGATTTTCACGTACAGAACACACAGAACTTGGTTATTTGATGACAGTTTCATTGTATATTCCGTCGGTAAGCTAAGAAACATTTCCTAATCTTACGCCCGGGCGATATACGAAGCAGAAGGTGCAGCAGAAGTAGGTACAACAGGCAGCGCATGGGACAAGCCCTGCTAGTGCTAGAACTTGCCTGTCCATCACAATTTAGCTGAAATTCCCAAAGCATCCCATTCACAACAGAAACCTCGCCGGCTCGCCCTCAGCCACCATCGAATTGCCAAACCGTTTAGCTGCTCTTGATATAGCCATTCCAAACAAAATTAAGGAGGCCATGTTTGATTTGGACTCTCGCCTCTGCCACATGGAGAAGCGAGAGTCACTTATTTCGAAGGTGTAGCTTTGCAGTGGACATCGTAACTCGACTTTATATAATTTTAGGGTGTGTTCGGTTCGTACCGATTGAGGATATGCTTGGCGCTTACATAATATATAAGATTTGCTCTTGGAGGTTACACTTACGATCAGTATATTTGGGGCATGACAAGTTCCAGTGCTGCCCACGATTTAACCGTCAGCAACAAACAACCCAAACTTGATGTCCGACGCGCGAAACTACTACAAAACACAACATAGGTGATATTTTATTTGTGACAGTTTTTTAGAACCGTCACAAATAGAATTATCAGTGGCGGTTTTAAAATTTAAAATGACAGAAACACTATCTGTGGCGAATCTAAATAAAAACCACCACAAATACTTCATTTTCTGTGCCGTTGAAGCGTTCTGCAGCCTGATTGAAGATTTCTATCGCTGAACCGTTCTGTAGTCGGTTTTGGACGAGATTAGCCTTGTTGCAGTCGATGGCACCAGATTTCTGAAGCATGCGTGTTCATTGTTGGATCACCAATACGCTTGGGACGCTTGAGCTCTGCATGCACGCGTGCACTGCATTGGGTATCCTAGCTTTGAGAATTGGGATCACACCATTCGAGGAATAAGTATTTATTGACCAAATGTAGCACTCCAAATGGTATGTGAGATTATGTCTAAAACAACAGGAAATATAAAACGAAGCAAGTATGTTGCAATTATACTAAGATTTTAGTGACTCACCAACCGCTCAAGCTTCAATGTTCAAACGGGAGGACAAAGATGTACCAAATAGACGACGGTACATAGCGAAGGTACAAATCAAATCTTCCTATTTCTTGTGGCGGAAAGAAATTAATCTTAGCCATGCAGAAGTGAACAGCTAAGCACCGTCAACAACCGTGTAGCTGCTCTTGATATAGCCATTCCGCACAAAATTAAGGAGGCGGTGTTTGATTTGGACTCTTACCTCTGCTCCATTGAGAAGCGAGTCACTTGTTTCAAGGGTGTAGCTTTGCAGTGGACATCGTGACTCGACTTTTTATAATTTACATAATAGACTTGCTCTTCCACGTTACATCGGGGGATTTGATCATTTGCTCTGAAGTTAATGGCTTTTGCTTATTTGTTCAAAGTTGATCGGTCTTTGATAATTTATCCTATAATGTCTCGCTGACATGTGGCTTCAGGACCTACGTGTCAATATGACATTATAGGGCAAATAATCAAAGACCGATCAACTTTAAGCAAATGATCAAAGGCCACTCAATTTCAGAGCAAATTATCAAATTTTCCCGTTACGATCAGTTCCGGTGCCGGTGCAGCATGCCTAGGATTTAGCCGTCAGCAACAAAGGAACCCAATCTTGATGTCCGGCAGGCGAAGGTAAAAAACGCGCATGGCAGCCCGGAAGGAATAAGCTTACTTGCAAGCCTTGCCAGTAGAAAACCAGAATTGGCCGAAACTTGCAGCTCACACTAGAGCTAAAATAGCCGATGCATCCCATTCACAGCAGAAATCTCACCCCTGTCCGTCAAATTGCCATGCCCTTTAGCTCTACTCGCCACCTCCTCGTACAGAAGCCTCCACTACTATATAAAAAAAAAAAGACTTATATTAGACCTTTCGTTACTGACGGTTTTGAAATACCGTCTATGATAACTACTTACTAGTGATCCTTCTTGCCAAAAACCGTCTATGGTGACTGTCACATCATTGAGCCTTCTAGTCAAAAACCGTCTGTAATAAGAATTTTCTAAAAATAAATACAGAGAGCTGTAAATGATGATGTTTGTATTATATAAATAATAAGACACATGCTGGTGCCGCCTTTTGTTATATGTATGTATGTGTGTGTGTGTATATATATATATATATATATATAGCTTTAAAGACACAAATATCTGTAGCTTCTCATCTTGTTAGTAGACCACCTAGCAACAACTGCATAACCAGGATATGACATGTGTATGATTCAATATAGAAACATCTCACACAACAAAAACCCTAATCACACGCAAGTCCTTGCATTTGATCTAAGTCATTTTCTCACAGACCTTTCTCAATTTCAACGCATCCTTAATCCTTGTATAAAATCAAAATACGTCTTATATTTGTGGACAAAGGGAGTATAAATAATTTAAGACATACAAAATGTATGTAATTTAAGACAACCACAATCTAATTATAACTCAAAGTCAATTAGCCCAAACTAAAATCATCACAGGTATCACAGACGATTCTGGCATTGAACCTTTCAGGACTAGAACCGTCTATGATGACGCGATATAATGCCTTGAACTGTTCGTGGCCCAACACTTCTCACCGCAAAAAAATTCTAGCTAGGGTTTGGTCCTCCCCGCCGTCCTCCCTCGCGCCTCTGCCCTCACGCCTCCCCGTGCCTCTGCCCCCCAGGTGCGACCTCTGCGTCCTCTACTCGCTCTTTATCTACCCCATTGCCATCCTCAGTCGCGACCTCCCACTTCCTTCCTCTCTTCCTCCCTTTCTCCCCTAATGCTACCACTACCTGGATGTCAGCCATAAGATCCAGATGGAGGACGCTTCATTCACAAGATCCAGATGGAGGAGGGAGGCTGTTGTGAAGATGGCGGAGGGAGGCTACCACAGAGATGCCCGCTTCTACTCCATCGTCCACCAACTCCATGTGACCTCAGCCCCGACACCTAGGCATGGGTCCAAAGAGCATTGCTTGAAATCTTCTTATTCTACATTACATTCTAGCTGTTTTTTTACATCAGTTTTAGTGATTTCTACCAATTTCATAATCAGGCCACACGTGGAAGGTTGAAGGAGGACGAAGCACGCAGATACTTTCAGCAATTGATCAATGCTGTAGATTATTTGCCATAGTAGGGGTGTTAGGGGTGATAATGGGCTGAAGCCCAGCACAAGTCTGATCCAAATCCAAATTTTTGTTTCTTTGATCCAGTCTAGTCCAAATCTGAAACTGATAAGCCTAGGTCCAATTCAGGCCCAAATAAAGGCTTGGACCTTGATCCAAGCCATTCACATGTAAAACATCCATGTAGATGTGACTAGAGTTAACATATAATACATGCAATACAATGATTTAGGAGAAAAATGTAAGATCCAAGCCTGGTCCAAGCCTGATCTAGATCTGGTCCAAATAGCTATGGATCCAAAATGAGTCCAATCCATTTGCAGTTTTGGACCGGTCTAATCCAAAAGTCTAGACCGGCCTAAGCCCATTGTCACCCCTAAGGGGTGTATACCACATAGACTTGAAGGAAAAGTGTTAACCTTGGTTCTGGTTTTTGTATCATCAATAATTATGATCCAGCAAAATAGTCAGAATTTGACAAATTGATGTTTTATTTATACTAGTTAGAGAATTTGATGCTTGATACTGCTGGGAATCTCAAAGTCCCAAACTTTGACTTAAGTGCTATATCGGAGCAAGCTTGTATGTGTCACTACTACACAAAAACTCATTACTAAACCTCATCACATACGGCTTTGTAAACCGTCTGTAAATATGTTTTAGTATCATCAGATATGGTTTTAGGCTAGAACCATATCTGATGAGGGTGTCATCTGAGATGGTTCTAGCCTAGAACCATCTCTGATTAGGGTTTCTCCTGAGAAAGGGCCAATATGTTAATTATCAATTGGTGATGATAAAAAATAAACGCAAAAGATCCCATAAGGGAAAAAAACAATAGTATCATTACCCTTAAATGAAGCAAGTGAAACAATTGGTTGAGATGCACTCCAACCTCTTATGAAAGTTTAACATCTACTATTTTTTCTAAATATTAATAAACATTTGTGAGAAGTTTTTCAAAGGCTTCTATCAGCATTTACAAACGATTGGCAATTCAAAATTTCAAATTCTAGTTTTTTTAGTGTAGATTGATAAACTAAAAAAATTTATGGTTACCTTGCAGTAGAATGATAGCCCATTCAGAAAGTAGCTTTGCTGGTGAAGCATCTATGCCCCTAAAGTTATTTGGTTTTGGTAATTAATAACAATTATGTTGTGGACAAATAATTCTCTTGAGTTTACAAGGATAGGTCGGTTCACCTTGAGACGTAAATGTCGGGACCCGAATTTGCAAATCCGGACCCTCTGTGTATTCAGCACTAGTCCAGGAACGCGCTAGTGCACACAGCCTCAACATTGGTAACTATCACAATCATACTCAACGAGATAATAAGGTACCTTAAATAGTTAACCAAACGGGTTGCTCGACCTTAGGGTCAAGTTACAAATATATGCCACGCAGGGCGAAAACTCAATAAAAGAGAAAATAACTGCAGCGGAAAATAAGATAACTTCGTGGCGCCATCCAGTATACCACAGGCAACTGACTGGGCTCGCTCCCTAATTAGACGGTTCCTCTTGGATCTCCTCCTCCAAAGCTGGTGTAGATTCTCCTTCAACTGGTGTTGTATTGTGGCAAGGGTGAGTACTTCGTACTCAGCAAGTCATGCACAGAAATGCAAACTAATATACTACATGCATGGCTTAGTACAAAGGAGTAGCTCAGGGTATAATTGCAAAGAAACAAAGATTTGACAAGTAGCATAAGTAGATTCGAAAGCAGTAGAAACAAGTATAAGATCAATAACTTTTTCAGGAGTTAAATAAACATCTTTCCCAATCCTATTCCACATTTCCTTCAACATCATTATTAAACCAAACCCAACCTTTTAAGTACAAGTTATTTTCAAGAGAATCTAACCCTTGACTGTAATTCCCAAGTGATGTCCAATGCCGCGGACACGGCTATTCGAATAGATTTTACACTCTGCAGAGGTTATGCACTTTACCCACAAGATACAGCCAAACACCACAAAGGCGAGAGTCCGTAACAGAGTCTTTCGGAAACTTCTAACAGCACAAGTGGGCCTCCCCGGTTGTTGCACACTAACCCTTCCCTTAGCGAAGGCGAAGTTTAGGCCAAACAACCGTTAGATGGGTACCTAGCTGCAGCCCCGGTACGCTCCCCCGTACAACTACACAAAGGGTGTAGTTGACATCCTGAGGTCCCACAGGTACGTTATTAGCAACTTAATCAACTAGGTCCGTCCCATTACAGACATGTGGTTGCACGTTTGACTCAGTTCAAAGGCTTGCAAGGTTAAGTCCTTAGGGTGACCAGGGCAAGACTACCCGAAGAACCAAATCGACGTTCCCGGTGCCACAACTAGCCCACCCGATCATTCTTGCCACATGCCCCAGTCAAAACTATTTATCAAACCCCAGTTGATTACCATGCACCACGTGCCATCAACAATCATAACACATGATCCTTCTTTCAAAACAGGTTCAATATCTCATTAAGTCAATATTAGCTTTTGATTGTCCAAAGCATTTCACGTGGCAAGACTAAACATACTACATCGGTCTAACTACCCATGTTGGCAATTTAATAATGTCCAACTAATAACTCACAACTGGGGTGACAAGGGGTCATAGCACATATTTAATTAACCAAGGTGTCATACAGCAATTTGGCATTTATCTAATTTCCCATAATTAAATAAAGCATTTTCTAATTAAACTAGCATGCAATAATTTAAACCAATTCAATTTGAAAATGGGTTCAACATGGTCAAAGCACAACTTGCCTTCAAAGAGTACTTGTTCTTGGTCCTGAGCTGGCTCCTGGGTCAACACTTCACCTTCGAAGCCTTCGGACACTTCAACGTCTACTCGTAAAGCGTGCAAATAGCAATAAATAAATAAACAATAGACAAAAAGTGTCTAAACATCCTATTAAAGTTCATAAACAGAGAGAGCATAATTTTAAGAATTTTTAGAAACTGGAATCGTCAAATTCGGAGTTTAAATGCAAAAGTTATAACCGTTTAAAGTTTAAAGAAAATATTAATTAAATATAAACAGAGAAATATTCATAATAAAAAATTAATTAAAATTCATATTTGAGTAGGTCTCATTTTTATGAAAATTTAGAAATTTGAATCACTCAAATCGGAGTTGAAACGCAAAACTTATAAGCGTTTGAAGTTTGAATCTATTTTTGAAATCAATAATTCGAATTAATAAATCATTTTCTTTTTCGGAAATCAATTTATTGCGTCAGCATGACACGTGGACCAATCAAAGGCCGCCACGTCGCCTCGGGTCCATGGACCCGGCGCACGGTTTGGCACGGTCCACCGTGGACCCGGTCCACGGCTCGTGTCCCTGACAAGTGGGCCCCTCTGGTGACGTCAACATGACGTCAGCACACGGTTCAGCCGAGAGGGCTGACATGCGGCCCCCACCGTGACGTCATGGTGCGGTTTGGCTCGATCGGCCGACACGGGCCAGCGTGGCGTCCACTACCGACGTCGTGGCGACCCGCGTGGCCGCGCTGACCGCGACGGTCAGCCTCCTCACCACGTGGCATGATCTCGGCTGTTGATTTGAAAATCAACAGCCCAGATCGGATCTAGCTCAACGCAATAGGAAACTACTCGGCTGATCTGGACCGTTCAATCTTGATCGGACGGTCAAGATTGGATCTAGTACGGTGCGGTTAAGGCTACGTGGCGCGATCTAAACCGTTGGATTTAAATCCAACGGTTGGAAATAGATCTAAAACTGCAATGTGAGAAAATACCTCCGGGCGACGTGGCGCAATCTCAGCCGTGCGATGAAGATCCAACGGCTTAAAAGCTTCGAGGCCACGGCGATATCCACGGCGGAGCTCGTTGGCCAGAGATGGAGACGACGACGATGGCAACGGCGTTGCGGGCGTGCTCCGGCGAAGTGGAAGGTCCCCTCCGACGCGGCTGGTCCTTGCGGTTCCGGATCTGGGCACAACGGCGGCGAAGGACGGCGGATGGCGACGGAAACAGCGAATAACCGCGGCGGAGCGCAAGACCAACTACGGCGAGCTCGCGCGGGCAAACGGCGGCGGCTCAGGCGACGTTGTCTAGGGCTATGGGTGCGCACGGAAGTCGGCAACATGATGGCGGCGGCGGCGCATTAAATAGACCCCTCGGCGTCCGTGAAACTCGCGGAAACCGAGGCCCACACGGCTGCGGCGGCGGAATCCGAATTGGATTCGGATTGGGTGACGTGGCTCATCGTGAGCCGTTGGATCAAGATCCAACGGTACGGGGGTTTGGGCTCGGGTCCGGCTCGGGCGACCTGGCTGGTCCGGTTGGGCTCGGGTTCGGGCGATGTGGTGCGATCGTGGCCGTTGGATCTCGATCCAACGATCACGCACGTTAGGGTTTGGCGACTGGGTTCAACCGGATCGGCGGGCTCGGGTCGGACTCGAGTCTGACTTGGACTCGGGTCCGGTCGGATGAACAGTACAAACCGGTTAGGTTTTTCCAGCGATTAAATATTCAAACTAATTCCCAGAAATTCATTTAATTCATTAAAAATAGCAAAACACTTAGAAAAATTCTAGAAAATATTTTGGAACATTTTGGACTCAATTAAAATATTTCCAACAAAATTTTATTTGCAAAGTCAAATTCTTTAATTATTTCAAAAGGGAATAAATTCAAATAAATTCCAAATAAATCCAATTAAGTTCCAGAAAATTCCAAAAATTCACAAAAGTGACAAACCACATATGAATTTAAGAAAAGCAAAATTTTGGGGTGTTACAAACATCCCCCCCTTAACAGAATCTCGTCGCCGAGATTCAGGGCTTACTAAAGAATAGGTTCGAAAACTCTTTCTTCAAATCCTCTTCGCGCTCCCAAGTTGCTTCACTCTCCGCGTGGTTGCTCCACTGAACTCTGCAGAAACGGGTTGACTTGTTTCTTGTCTCCCGATCCATGGTGTCCAAAATCTTGACGGGGTGTTCCTTGTAAGTTAGATCCTCTTGTAGCTCGATTGACTCTAGCGGTGTCTGCTCATCAGGTACTCGGAGACACTTCTTCAACTGGGACACGTGAAACACGTCATGTACTCCTGCTAGTGATTGCGGTAACTCCAGCTGGTACACAACTTCACCTCTACGGCTGAGAACCTTAAATGGTCCAACATATCGCGGCGCGAGTTTTCCTTTGGCATGGAATCTCTTAACTCCCTTGAGTGGTGTGACTCTGATATACACGAAATCTTCTGGTTCAAAACTCAGGTCTCGGCGACGGTTATCGGCGTAGCTCTTCTGTCTTGACTGCGCTATCCTCAGTCTTTCTCGGATCATGGCAATCTGCTCTTCAGCTTCTTGAAGAATGTCCAGCCCGAAGACACGGCGTTCACCTATCTCATTCCAGTTCAATGGCGTCCGACAGGGTCGACCATACAGTGCCTCAAAAGGTGACATCTGTAGACTGGCCTGATAACTGTTATTGTAGCTCAACTCAGCATACGGCAGACTTTTATCCCAAGAGGTAGCATAAGCCAATGCACAAGCTCGTAGCATGTCCTCTAGAATCTGATTAACTCTTTCGGTTTGCCCATCTGTCTGCGGATGATATGCTGTACTAAAGTTCAAACGGGTTCCCATGGCTTCATGCAGCTTATTCCAGAACCTCGAGGTAAACTGGGTACCTCTGTCCGATACAATCTTTTTCGGCACTCCATGCAAACAAACGATCCTGGTCATGTATAACTCGGCTAACTTATCTCCCGAATAGGTTGTCTTCACGGGAATAAAGTGAGCGACCTTAGTCAAGCGATCCACTATGACCCATATGGAGTCATATCCACCCTGGGTTTTCGGCAAACCGGTAATGAAGTCCATTCCGATTTCTTCCCACTTCCACTCAGGTATCTTCAACGGCTGTAGCAATCCTGCTGGTCTCTGATGCATTGCCTTGACTCTCTGGCATATGTCGCACAATGCAACATGTTCGGCAACTTCATGCTTCATGCTCGGCCACCAGAATCTTTCCTTCAAATCCTGATACATCTTAGCACTTCCAGGGTGAATTGAATACTTGGAGTCATGGGCTTCTTCCAAGATCAACTGCTTCAGTTCCTTCTCGTTTGGCACATAGATTCTATCCTGCACCCATAACGTGCCTTGCTCGTCCAACCTGAAGTCCTTCGCCTTGCCTTCATCCATTTTGGACTTAATCATGCGGATCTTGTCATCATCCTTCTGTCCTTCTCGGATCTGACCCTCCAGGGTAGGCTTTACTTCTAATGCGGCCAAGAATCCTTCTGGGACCACTTCAATCTACATCTTCTGGAAATCCTTGCATAGCTCTTCCTGACTCGCGGCTATTAACATGTTCACAGTATGGCTCTTTCTACTCAAGGCATCGGCCACCACGTTGGCCTTTCTGGGATGGTAATGGATTCCAACATTATAATCCTTGATCAACTCTAACCATCTCCTCTACCTCATGTTCAGGTCTGATTGGGTGAAGATGTACTTAAGACTCTTATGTTCCGTGTATACTTCACATCTGTTTCCAATCAAATAGTGATGCCACAACTTCAAAGCATGCACTACGGCAGCTAGCTCTAGGTCATGCGTCGGATAATTCTCCTCATGCGGCCTCAACTGCCTTGATGCATAAGCGACGACCTTTCCATTCTGCATCAGCACACATCCAAGTCCTTGTCGCGATGCATCACAGTAAATATCAAAGCTTTGATTGATATCTGGTAGAACTAACACTGGTGCTGATGTCAATCGCTTCTTCAACTCTTGAAAACCCTTCTCGCACTCTGGCGTCCAGGCAAACTTCTTCTCCTTCTTCAACAATTGCGTAAGGGGTCTCGCAATCGTCGAAAAGCCTCGATGAAGCGGCGGTAGTAACCTGCCATCCCAAGGAAACTACGAATCTGGGTCACGGTCTTCGGCTGTCCCCAATGTAACACAGCTTCTACCTTGCTTGGGTCAACGACGACTCCTTCTGCGGTCATTACATGTCCGAGGAACTCCACCTTGTCCTTCCAAAAATCGCACTTGCTGAACTTAGCGAAGAGTTGTTGTTCCCTCAGCTTTTCCAAAACTCGCCTCAAGTGCTCTGCATGTTCATCCTCTATCTTGGAGTAGATTAAGATATCATCTATGAACACAACAACAAACTTGTCCAAATATTCCATGAACACCTTATTCATCATATTCATGAAATATGCTGGTGCATTTGTCAGACCAAAGGACATAACTGTAAACTCGTAATGTCCGTATCTGGACGAAAACGCAGTCTTCGGGATATCCTCTGATCGGATCTTCAACTGGTGGTATCCCGATCTCAGATCAATCTTGGAGAAAACTCCGGCTCCTCTCAGCTGATCAAACAGATCATCGATCCTGGGTAGCGGGTACTTATTCTTCACGGTGACTTCATTGAGTGCACGATAGTCAATGCACATCCTGAAACTTCCGTCCTTCTTCTTGACGAACAAAACTGGTGCTCCCCACGGCGACGAACTCGGTCTGATGAATCCTTTTTCCATCAACTCTTCAAGTTGCTTCTTCATCTCCACCAATTCTTCGGTGGACATCCGATAGGGTCTCTTTGCTATTGGCGCTGTACCAGGTACAAGCTCTATCACAAACTCTATGTCTCTTTCTGGCGGCATACCAGGTAGATCTTCAGGAAAAACATCTGGGTACTTATTCACCACTGAGACATCTTCTATGCTGATTGCCTTGGCGCTGTTAACCATCAACTGTCCATCTGTAACGGCGGTGGCTTGAAATTCCACTTTCCTTCCACACGGGCTTTCAACTGAGATAATCCTTCGCCCACAATCCAACACAGCCTTGTGCTTGGATAACCAATCCATTCCCAAAATAACATCTAAGGTTTGGGTTTCCAACATAATAAGGTTCGCTAGGAACTCTATCCCATCTATTAATATTCTTACCCCAGAACATACTACTTTAGTTCGGAGTTCGGACCCAGGGGTTTGAACTAAAAGCATGCATTTAAGTCTTGCAATCTCCAAATTATTTTTAGCAGCAAAGCCTTGGGAAACAAACGAATGCGAAGCTCTAGAGTCAAACAAAACTGTTGCAGGTACTGAGTTGACAAGTAACTTACCCAGCATGACGTCCGTGGCATTCTGGAGTGCCTCTGCGGTGACATGGTTGACTCGGCCTCTCACCACGGTTTGGGGCGTGGCTCCCGGTTGTGCTGTCCCGTGGTTTGCTCCTGGTGCAGGCGTCCTGCCTGGTGTGGATCCCAGATTGAAGCGGATTGGGGTCACTCCTGCGGTCTTCTTAGGGCAACTGTTGGAGAAGTGCCCTGGCTCGTTGCATGTGTAGCAGCGTCTCACCTGCCCCCTGACTACCAAGCGGCGTTTACGGGCCGAGCTGGGTCCGATAATTCGATTGAAGGTCTTGGTCTTTGGCCGGGCGATCGTGTCCTTGCAGCATTCTGTGGTTGGAACCTGAAAAACTGATTTGGCGCAACTCTCAAACGTTGCTGCGCTCCCTGACGCGATCCCTGCTGTTGCATCCTGCGCTTTCTGTTGTCGTCCAGTTCCTTGTGCTTGTCCTCAAGAATAAGCGCCTTATTCACCAATTCTTGGAAATCTGGAAAGGTGTGGGTGATCAGTCCCACCTGAAGTCCTGAGTTAAGTCCCTTCATAAAGCGAGACTGTCTGGCTTTATCTGTCGCTACGTCTTCAGGTGCGTAACGTGCAAGCTGTGTGAACTTATTCAGGTATTCGACCACCTGCTGGTTACCTTGCTTCAGTACTCTGAAATCTTCCTTCTTGAGGTCCATAATTCCTTTCGGCACGTGGTACTGGCGGAAAGCAGCGGTGAACTCCTCCCAAGTGATATCCTGTGGGTTCTCCCGTGTGGCACAGAAATTCTCCCACCATTCTGCTGCAGTTCCTTCTAGCTGGTGAGAGGCGTAGAGTACCTTCTCATTTCCCATGCATTGAGCAGTGTGTAGCTTCCTCTCAAGTTTTCAAGCGGTTTTCGAGCCTTTCGAGCGGTTTTCGAACAAAAACTGTGAATTTTGCTCGACGGTGTGACTAGATTTGAAATTCATTTGACTTTTGAACCGAGCAGTTTTGAATAAATTTTGAACGGTTTTTCACAAATTTCGATACGGTCCGCATATTGAAATTCGAGTTTGAAACAAAAACTAAAACCCTGATCGAAACTGGCAATTTATGGAAGTCTGCGCCCAGAGTAACTAAGATTTTAGTGGACAAAGATGGGCCAAATAGACGAAGGGCCTCATGTAGAGGAGAGCTCTTAAAATAGCAAAGGTGCAAATCAAACCTAGCAAAGGTGCAAATCTCTTATAGCGGAAAGAAATTAATCTTAGCAATGCAGAAGTGAACAGCTAAGCACCGTCAAAGAAGCTATGAACTTGTAACACCAGTCATATACAGACTACGTAACTCAGTTGATTTTCTCAGTTGATCACGAAGAAAAAGAGGAGTTCAACAAGAAAATCCTAACTCGTGGAAATTTTCACGTACAGAACACACTTTTTATTTGATGACAGTTTGAGACCTCTAACATACATATTCATTCTTAAATCATCTAGGCAATATTAGAAAGGTGTCTACAGTCTACAAGTTAAAAAAACCATAGGACACGAATCCTTGCTGACGAAGACACCAGTAATGCTAGAGCTTGTCCGTCCAATACAGTTTAGCTGAAATTCCAAATGCATCCCATTCACAGCACAAACCTCGCCGGCTCGCCCCCAACAACCGTCGAATTGCCATACCGTTTAGCCGTTCTTTTATAGCCAGTCCACACAAAATTAAGGAGGCGATGTTTGATTTGGATTCTTGCCTCTACCACATTGAGAAGCGAGCCACTTATTTGAAGGGTGTAGCTATGCAGGTGGACATCGCAACTCGACTTTTTATACTTTTAGCGATTCACCCACCAGCCAGCTATCTTGAAAGTACATGGCATATGTACAGATTCATTACAGTAGCTTTTACTAGCTGACATATCTTGTGTACATTGTCTGCTAGAGGCGTGGAGGATGGCGCATGCGGCATGCCACATGGTGCAACCCTACATGGCCTGTGACCACCTTCTGCCAGCGTTTGCTGCCATGCAGTAACGTATAGTAGATATAGATCACAGATGCATTTCATCAATCACCGATAGAATCTTCATCAGATGTTGCAATCAGCAATTTCAATTGACTTCCACTTTCAGTAGTTATGTGGTTGCCGCATATCGCACTGATATAAACCCCATGTCGAAATATCAAGGAGGTTAACTAGAGAGGTCTAGTGTTCTTCCACAGCCAGTCACGAGAATGCCCACTCAACAAAGGGGAAACCTGCAAATGGTTGTGGCTGATACTTTAGCAGGGCAATTATTCCAATAATATGAGGTAGTAGATAACCGTAGTAAAGAAATCTTATGATCTTTAAATAGTGTTACAAGGCATAGTTTGCTCCCCCAGAAAAATGTATCCATAGCAGAAATCCCTTGGTGATTGACATCTTTGTGATCGCTACACCAGAAAGAACTAGGCACAATCATAAAAATATGTGGATATGCTATCATCCATGATGCAACAATCCATTCTTTTGGATATTGCATGATGCAAGTGGATCAGTAATGAAAAAAACATGCAAAAGGGAGCTGTTCTTCCTTGTGCACAATAACCCTACCTCAAGCAGGTTTAGTAACAGATTTGTCTCAAGGATATAGAGCTCACCTTTTCCCATACTTGTTCGTGGTATTGGTTGACCCAATTTATCTCCGAAGGTGATAGCAAGGACAAGTCAATAAGCTTGCTCTAATGTTGCAAAACCAATAAGAAAATAATGAGCACTTCAATGGTGAACAATAATAACAAGCAGACATCAGCAGGTATAACTCAAACATATGATCAATGACTTATCGAAAGCTTGGATTGCGTATCGAACACCATACAAAGGCTAAGGTTACCAGTCCTTGAAATAATACTGAGAATTTGTTAATGTCATACACTTGACACTTTTATTCTAATCTTGATTACTGATTAGTCAGAAAAATGAGAAGTATTATTTGGATTGATATCACTACTGCAAAATTTGACCCAGAAAAACATGGCAACAAATCAAATTCATGGGTACCTGCATCGGAACAAATGTTAGTTTCTCAAAACCAAGGTATGAGATGCCGCCAAACGAATTTGGCAAATTAACCTCCTTTACCAGAAGTAGATTCTGCAAGATTCAAAGGAAAAAAGAAAATGAGAAAACATGGCTATTTGCATCACTATCTCATTCAAGTGTACAATCTAGTCCAGAAAATTTCGAAGATTGACATGAACACAGAATGGGAAAAAACGTACCTCTATACGGATGCCAAAGGAATTGTCTTCATAATAACCAGGTTCATTGCTTACAATCATGCCCTTCTGTAAGACTGTCAAATTTCCATATCGATAACTAATGCTTTGCGGGCCCTCATGGACATTAAGCGCAGCCCCAACTCCATGACCTGTGCCTAGAACAAGGACAAACTTGGCCTTCAATTTACATTGCATGCTATAATTTACTAAGACCAATCCAACAAAAATTTGGTATATAGATGATTCAGAGAGAGGTTTTGTGTGCTTAAAAAAGGTACCATGTCTGTAGTCCAGTCCAATCTTCCACAGAGATGAGCGTGCCAGAACATCTAGCACGAAGCCAGGAGTTCTCTCAGGGAATACTGCCTGATCGAGAGCTATGTGGCCCTGTACCAACAAAACTTCATGACTTCCATATTCCATAAGGTATGAATATCAAAGAACCAAGTGTTAGAACAAATACTCCAGTACAGTAAAAGCAACGTATAATAGGTAATTGTTACCGAGATGTATAGTCTAAATAAAATAAGGTACCTGTAAAACCCTCGTGAAGCATTCCTTCTGCCTTGGGGAAGGCTCACCAAAATGAACTGTCCTTGTAATGTCAGTAGTTCCATCAATATATTGAGCACCACTATCTAACAAAAGGAGATTGTCGCTTCCAACAGAGCTGCAGTTCTCTGGAGTTGGTCTGTAGTGTATTATAGCGCCATTGGCACCATAACCTGTGTATCAAAATGGACTATAGGTCATAACTCAAGAACTCTAGACATAACACACTTTGCAGTCTCGCAGTCATGCCAGTGTGACATGAAACACTGAATATCTCCCTTCAACCCTTTTCAGCATGAGGATCGAGGTAAGCATACACCATAACCAAACATTCATACCATACTAAAATTACATATTAAGGCTTTGATAATCTACTCAAGTATACCACCGAAATATTAGTCCTTACAAAAAAACAACTTATCTAAAATAGGCTAGAGTTGGGGGAAACAGAATACCAGATCCATTGTTATTAAGTTGTCAATTAGTTGGTGACTAATCCACGATTAGTCGTCTAGTCGGTACATGGAGGACGATTTGGGTGATTGACTCGACTTGAGCGACTAGTCATGTGGCTGGACGACTAATCGACGACTAGCTGCGACTAATTGGGGTTGCATAGCCAGCCGACTCATGGCTCACGTTCAAAGAGATGACCACATGAAACATGTGTACATGGAATGGAGTGGCTGAGCCCTAAATCCTCTAGTTCCGGATCGATTTCTGCCCAGGGCGCCACCGCAACCGCTTGTGCCTGTCTGGCCGTACGTCCACCCATGGTTGTTATGGCGTCCTTGAAAGGACGCCTAATCGACGCCTTAGCGTCGTGGCGGTCCGGAGCGGACGCCACGGCGGACGCCTTGCCGAGGTCACGTATGGCGTCCGAGGCGTCGCCGAGGCGCCGTGGGCGCCCGAGGCGCCGCCAGTGGCGCCCGTGGGCGCCGCCATAGACCTAACTCCTAGCCCACAAAATAGAGAAAAGAGGTAAGTTGGGACCTCCAATGCAGACTTGAGGAGAAGGGACCAACTCCGGCTAAATCTTGTGGCAAACCTCCGGCCGTCTTGCCGTCGCGCTCCTCCGTCGCCGCCCGACTCCTCCGTCGCCTTGCGTCTTGCGCGCCGCTCTGCTCGACCTCACTTGCGTCTGGCCGCTCTGCTCGACCTCCGGCCGTGTAGCCGAGCCCGACTCTCCTTCTCCTCTGCTCCAGCCAAGACCGAAAGCGGTCGATCTCCTCTTGCGAGTCGAGCTCCAGACACCGAAGCTTTGCTCTCCAGTCGAGCTCCAAGTCGATCTCATTCTCCTCTGCTCTTTTAACTCTCTCGGACTCTCGGTGCCTCTGCTCTTTTAACTCTCCAGCCGATCTCCAGCCGATTGCTCAACTCTTCTCTCGGTGGACATGGCAGACGAGCAAAGACGCAACCACCGAAACCAACTCCTCTCGGGCAGATGCATATGACCCATTGACAGATCCAAAACGAAGGCCAAAAAGCAACGATCCGAGTTGGAAGTATGGGTATTGGGACGAGATTGGCAACCGGGATGTTGTGCGATGCTCTTTATGTCAAAGGAGGATAACAGGGGGATTAAGAGATACAAAGAGCATCTTGCGGGAGGATTTGGTGATGTGCAAAAATGTCTAAAAAGGCGCCTTACATATATGTCTAAAAAGGCGCCTCGCCTCGCGCCTTAACCTTTTAAAAGGTAAAAAGGTCCTGGCACGCCGCGGACGCCTTACCGCCGTGACAACCATGCGTCCACCTGCCGCAGCCGCCTCCACCTCCGCCGTAGCCCACCTCCCCCTGTGCCCGTTTGCCGGAGCCACCTCCGCCCCTGCCCATCCAGATCGGGTAATGCTTTGCTCTGGTGATGTTTATGAATATGTGAACATGTTCATGAGGATTTTGCAAAGCTATGTGCACTTGTTCAGAACTGAAAATTACTAACATGTGAACATGAATATGTGATGTTCATAAACAGTGCTATGTTCTAATGTTTTGTGCTCTGTCATTAGGTTTTCATTGTGAATATGTGATGTTCATGATCTGTGAATATGTGATGTTGTTAGAGAGGGCCCCTAAAACAGGGTCCCTATTTTGGATTTAGGGGCTCCCCCTATTTTTTGAGGCCCTGTTTTCAGAACACAAGTCCAGCAACAGTCCCTAAATCTTAGCCCCTATTTTACTTTTTCTCCTATTTTGACATATCCGCTATGTATAATCTTCATTTGACACCACTAAAATTCAATCAAAAATATTTGTAATACATAAAACATAAGCATATTAACATTTACAATTTAAAAACATGATATTTCAAATTTAAATTTAAAATTTTTAAAACATGAAAAAAATTTCGAAGCCTCTCATGTATTTCCCTATCTTCAATAATAGGGGTTGTACTCGTGTCCCTGGGAATTGAGGCTGAGGAGGCAAATTTAGGGCCTCCTAATTTTAGGGGCTTGAGTTGAGGCCCCCTGGGAATTGGGGCTGAGGAGGCAAATTTAGGGGCCCCCTAATTTTAGGGGCTTGAGTTGGGGCCCTGCTGGATCTGTTTTTTTTACTACACTCCATATTTTAAGGTTTAGGGGCTGGTTTAGGGGCTCTGCTGGAGATGCTCTTACTTGTTGGCTCATTATTTTGTTTTTTAACTTCCAGGGTGTTGCTTCTCAATTTCAAAGAAAGGCATTCATCAAGAAAGACATGTTGGGATCAAAACAAGTCATCAACTCATCATCATGCTTACATTGTTCTTCACTTCATTTCATACGTTACAATATGTATATGTGTTTAATTGTTGCTACAACTTAGTCTACAACTTAGTCTGTGACTTGTCCTACTAACATACTTCATAGTCTGGAGACTAGTCAAGACTAGTGGCAACTAGTCGGTCAACTAGTTGCCCCCGTCGGCAAATCGCCCCCTGGCGACTTGACTCAACTTTATGACTTAATAACCTTGGTTCAGATCCCACCCAAGCCATGTATCCTGTTATCGACATGTTTCATACAAGCACAATAAACACCTAAAGCTTCAATCCAGATGCACCAAAACAATCACAACGAAATATCATATTAACTATACGAAACTTATAAATTAGCTAAAACAACTTTATGAGATTTAGGGCAAAACGGGGAAGATACCACTTATAGTGTCAAAACTTGTCTCTATAAAGCCTTCTTGCTTTTGACGAAATTCAAGAAGCTTTTCAGAAACTAGCACTTCTGTAAGGGGCACACTATTACGAACTTCCTCCTCTAGCCAGCACCAGAATTCTGCTAAAGCAACAGCATCTCTGCAAATGTATTATGCACCAGTATAGACAATGCAGTGGTCAGTTGGATTAAAATTAAGAGAAATAGTGACAAAACAAGAATATAATGGGCAATGAAAGTCATGAATAATGATTTATATTCAGAAGATAGAAAATCAAACTGCTTTTTATGTAGTTTATTATTGGTCAGTAAATCAATCTTTTTATCTGCAAGAGTAAATATCATATGGCTACTGCATTTTATGTACATAGAATAATAGAATTTATATGGCAAATACACAAACAAAAACAATTTTAGTGATTATTGTGATAGACTAGAGAGAAAATTCCATTTATTCAGAACCCACTAAATTTGTCAAACCCTCTCCATTTTTTCCAACAGTGTAATAACTGGTGCATCATATTTTACTATCATCAGATCCAATTTAATTATTAGCTTACTGCTGGGCTATCTCAGGTGTCTTTTTTTAATATATAGTTTGGGAAAAATCGAGGTATAATCTTTTCTTCATGTATTTTTCAACAGAGGAAAACCAGTAATTCATAAGAATTTTTAAACAGTACCTTAGGTGCGAGTTCTTCATTCCCTCAATTTCTGCCTCATTTTTAACAGATTTGGCCAAGGTGACTGGTGAAACTTTGTACAGACCATTTAATGATCCATTAATAACACCAGGGCTTCTGATGGTTGACTCATTTGAAGATGCTTCTTTTTCAATTTGTCTGCCTGCTTTTCCGCCCTTTTTCACGTATCTATCACAACTTGATCTAAATACACTAACTATGGCGGCATTCACACTTGAAGAATCCAACCAGAGCTTTGCACCCTTCTCTGCCAATCTAGACAAGAAAAAACATTTCAGGACTCAGATGAGCTGATGAGGATATGATGGAAACAGAAGAGAGGAAATCGCAGAGGAACATAAGAATTGATGGTTGACCATTTAAACTATCCAATCATCGTTAGCTGTTGTGCACTTAGTTATAGCTTTGTGTTCTAGCAAAAATTTTGTACGACATAATGCCATATAATGGTGGATGTTAACAGATAAATCAATTCGAGCATGACTATATATAGTAGCATACAAGTACTGAATCATATCAAAGTACAAAAGAAGTTAACATATTAGCATAACCATATACAGTGGCTAAACTTTTGGATATCAAACACAAGTTCAAGCAGTAACTGGACCAAATCCAGTTTCTGTGTTATAAATGCAATAGATAATTATTTTTTTTGCTCAAATTATTACACGATTTGAAATACATAAATAAACGTGTTTTCATCTGTTATATCTACATTCTACCAAATTAATGTCTACTGGACAAGGAAGAACAGGACATCCACCCACCTCCAGGTCAGGGAAGAATTTAGATAGCAGGTGTCAAACACGATCAAGGACATAATGGATCCACCGTTTTCAACAGGTTACCAACTTACAAACCATGATAATCAAAAGTATAGCTCTGTTTAACCAAAATTAATAGTTGAAGAGATCGAGTGCCACATTGAGGGGCATGTAGTTATTATCTAACTCTAAAATAAAGCAAGATGATAACAACAAGATCAAATTCAGGAAGAAGGCAAGCATGTGTTTTGGTGAGCATTAAGCCACCCACCATTGTGAACACTGAACAGGCTGTCAAATGGCAACCAGTTGAAATAAAAAGTATAGGGCCATAGGTTTTGATTGGGGAAAACAGAGAGTTGAGGTAGCCAGGCACTAGAAGGCTTAAGTTCATGTAGCTCTTACTTAACTATTAAAAATTTAAAATAAAGGTTATTTCCTGTATTGGGGATATCAAAGATGCATGCAGATGGTAGGATACAAGAGGAAAACAATGAAGCTCATAAAATTTATTTCACCGACATTCTCAGGCCCCCACAAAATATACAATATTTAGAAGAATCCGGACATTGCAGTTAGTGATAGAAAATCTTGAATCAGGACATTGCAGTCATTGTCTCATTGACCTTGAAAAGCTCAAGTAAAACTTTGATTGGCTTTCATATAGATGAATCATACGTTGATTAAGACAATCAGATTCATTGTTTCACCAAGATCAGATCAGACGGAACTAATTGACAAAACCTAGTTAAATCGTATATGAAGCTAAACAAGTACATTAACAATGAAATGCCAATAATAAATTTTGTATAAAAATAACATTTTCATAAGATTTACCTGTCTATTTCGGACAAGATTGATTCATATGGTTTCAGTTTTACTCCAGCTTTGTTAAGATGCTCCAAAACATCTTCAGATACTTTGTTGTTATCCACAAATAACGTAGCAGTGCTGATTTCCACAATTAGGTAGCTATAAAATACAGGTGAATGTGGAACATCACTTCCTCTCTACATTTAAAAATGGGACGAACCCATCAGCTTCATGAATAATGTATGAAGGTAAAATGCTTAAAAAGGAAAAAAAAATGTAAACAACTTCAAATCAGGTTTTGTCACTAGATGTGCTAAGTGCCAACACATCCTGATATTTTTCACATAAAGATGAGATGATTTCCATAATTTGCATGACAGTGTAGACGATAACTCAAATTACAATCATGGAATGAGTTAAGAAGTAGAGCAGTATATTCTCACCCAAAAAAAGGTAGAGCAGTGTATTGGCAAATCTAGTATTATTCACCATGAACCACTAATTATCAAAATGCAAATGAAATATAAAATTAAATTTAAGATTGCCAAAATTAATAACTATAATAGTATATGATGCTTATAACTCAAGCATTTCAAGAATAAGTGACAGTTAATAAAAAAAATTAAAAAAGTACCATGCAAGAGACCGAAATCGAATCTCTACAGAATTTCAGGTACAGCAAGTATCCATACATGAGATCTCTTTAACACCAGGATCTTCATAAGCAACATATCATATCGAAGGAATTGAAAGAGAGCCCAATGTTACCATGTTCAGCAGCCATGCAACTTCATCAAGCATTGAAATGACCACAGCATCACACCCATTTTCAGAAAGCTGTGATCTAACAAAGGACAATTTTGATGGCACATCAACACCAGCATATTTGATGTCATGCACTCTAGTTGGCTCTTTTGGGTGCTCCGGCCTTGATTCTCCCCATATCTCATCAACTAGGTTCAAATCCCTAATCAAAACTAACTCATGATTTTTGTTGGAAATTGCATCCTTCAATTCTTCAGCTGCATCAAGTGAAAAAAGAAACTGCATCCTTCAAACAAACAAAGGAAACAAGATTAGACAAAGAATACAATAAAATAAACAAAGAGAAAGAATTATTAGCAAAATAAATACTATAACTTGATCAATTTTCCAGCATTGCACCATTTACAATTAAGAAAAACATACATAAAGGGAACTTCTGGGCAAGAATGTAAGATTTTAAAAGCAACATAGTATCTAGATATGTAACTAATACTGTAAATATTTGACTCAAAAGTTAACCAATGGCTTATGTATTACTCCCTCTGTTTCACAATATAAGTCCAACTCCCCTATTGTCAGGCTCGTTGCGTGGAGGAAGAAGAACAGTGGAGTCGGCGGGTTTCATAACGGGTCGACGACTTCATTAACTCGGCGAATCGTTCATCCAACGGCCAACGAATAATTACTGTTTTATTTACCAAATGACTGTAGCTCATCTTCTTTTGTCTTTAGCTCTGAACTTACAGACTGTGTTAGTTTACTTGCTTGTATTAACCTAAGATGAAAACTTTAATCGCCGTGGGTATAAATAGCCCACTGGAGGAGAAATGGAGTACGATTTTGCTTCTAACAGATATCACTTTAGTTGTTAGTTTGGTAGCCTGTTCTTGTTCTTTCTTGTTCTCCACGTAGTTCTGTTCATCCTCGTTTTCTCCTGAAACTATGATTCGGCATATATTTTCCTTACTTTAGTTTGTTAGTCCCCGTAGAGTTTGTTAGCCTCTTGTGTTCTTGCATCTCTCCTGCGTGTTCATGTTGGGTTTTCTTTCTTCGCTGGCAAGAATAGCTTGATTTCAACATCAGGTCCTGACATTTGGTATCAGAGCACTTGCTTTTCTTGGCGTGTGGGGTTTGATCGGTGACTGGATGATTAAGTTTGGGGTTGGATCATCCGTAAAATCCCCCAACCTGGAGATCTGAAGACAGTAGTATGGATTTTCAGGAAGAAATTGAGAAGATTCATACACGGCTGAATGATCTGGAAGTCCTGAAGTCAGATGTGGCGGAGATCAAGCAATTGCTGTTAAGCAGATCGGGTATGTCATCAAATCCAGTTGAATCTTTTAACTCTTTAGCAGTCCATGATGGAAATCCATCCCAGATAGTGATGGAGGCAAACAGGAATGAGTCTGGAATTAGTTTATATGAGTCTGGATTGATGGAACCCCGGGGATTGGGACATAGTGTATCACCGGGTCTTACTTCTGCTGTGAGAACATCAATACCACCTCATGCAAGAACATCTGGAGATATGGATATACGGGGATATACTGCCAACATGAACACACAAGTGCAACCACAACTGAGTCCGGGAAGGCAGTTTGGAAACTGGAGTGGAAATCAGCAAATACCCAGGTATGTGCACCCAATGCTGGCACCAGTCCATTCTCAGGTGACTGCTCATACGGGTACTGGACCAAATCAGCATCTGCACTATCCTGGTGTTCAATTATGGGATGCTCAAAGAAATATGTGTTATGGAGGCAATCAAAATTCTCATCAATATGCGGAAGCAGTAATCAAGGGTCCTAAATTGAAATTATCTCTGTTTTCAGGAGAAAATCCAATAGGATGGATTGATCAATGCGAGAAGTTCTTTGAAATGGCAGGTACTCCAATGGAACAATGGGTCAATTTGGCAGTTGGTCACTTAGTTGACAAAGCAGGGACATGGTACAGAGGCATCGGAATTCCCTGGCAGTCGTTATCATGGCCTCAGTTCAGTGCACTGATTTGTGATCGCTTCTCAGAATCAAATGCTCATGAATCTGTGGAGAATTTACAGGGAATTAAACAAGTTAGTACTGTCAGCAAGCATATAGATTATTTTGAAAAATGTGTTGAATTGGTAAAGAGAGAGCATCCTTATTTGCAGGAGCAATATCTGTTAAGCTGTTTTATTGGGGGTCTTAAAGAGGAAATTAAGTACAGTGTAAGTAGTCATCAACCAAAAGGCTTGTTGGAAGCATATTGGTTTGCAAAAATAGAGGAGAAAGCTTGTAATGCTAAAAGAAATAGTCAAGGAAACTCTAAACCAAGCACGTTTGTTCCACAGAAAACTTTCAATCAAGAATCGTTGGTTGAGGAGAAGAAAACTTTTCAGAAGGGAAAACAAGGAGAAAGAGAGAGCAAAATTTGTTGGCATTGTAAGGAGCCCTGGAAACCTGGACATAATCAGTTGTGCAAAATTAGGAATGCATTGCATACTCTATTAATGCAAGGTGATGAGGGAAATGTGTTGATGGTGGAAAATGAGTTCAATGGGGAGAATGGGGAATTTGTGACAGCACCGGACAGTCCTGAGATCACTGACAAGTTAGAAGCAACAGAACAACTAATGCAAATTTCAGCTTATGCAGTACACGGCCTGGCAGGACCAATTACCTTTTCGTTGGTACTCCACATTGGGAATCAACAAGCTATTGCATTGGTAGATAGTGGGAGCACAAATTCGTTCATGGATTATGAGTATGCTGTTAAAAATGGTTACTCACTAAAGACTGCACCTCTCAGGAAAGTCGTAGTGGCTGGTGGTGGAGAATTGATCTATGATGCGAAGGTGGATGATTTGCAATATGAGATTCAGAGTATACCATTCGATACCACTTTTAAATTGCTGAAATTGGGAAATTATGATATAATTTTGGGAGCCGACTGGATATATGACCACAGCCCCATTGAGTTGAACCTTAAAGAGAAATTCTTGTCCATTCATAAGGATGGAAGAGTGATACAGTTCTATGATTGCACTCAACCCACATCAAATTATTTGCTATCAGCAACTCAGCTCCAGAAATTTATACAGGAAAGAGGAAGAGATGGTCGCGTCGCCGCGGCGCGTCGGTATATTGTGTGTGTTTCTATTTTGGGGATACTCATGTATATGGATAAAGACATGCTCTCAAATCACAGGCAGAGGTTGATTCTTATGGAGAACTATGGTCTTGTAAATATGCTCATTGATGAAAAACACGATGATCTGACCAGGATGTACGATTTGTTTAAACGTGTTCCTGATGGGAAATCAACAATTAGATCTGTGATGACTTCTTATGTTAAGGAAACTGGGAAGACTTTAGTAACTGAATCAGAGAGATTAAAGGACCTTGTTGATTTTGTTCAGTATCTTCTAAATGAGAAGGACAAGTATGATGAGATTATCAGTGTTTCATTCAGCAATGACAAGGCTATCCAAAATGCTTCGAATTCCTCCTTTGAGAATTTCATCAACTTAAACAACCGATTCCCTGAATTCATATCACTCTATGTTGACAACAAACTTCGGAAAGGAGTAAAAGTGGCCGACGAAGAGGATGTGGAAACTGTACTGGACAAGGTGATGTTGCTCTTCAGGTACTTGCAGGAGAAAAATGTTGTTGAAAAGTATTGCAAGCAACACTTGGCAAAACATCTTCTATCTGGGAAAACTACTTCCGATGAAGCTGAGAGGAGGATGCTTGTGAAGCTGAAGACGGAATATGGCTACCAGTTTGCGTCAAAATTGGAAGGCCTGTTCACTGATTTGAAGACGTCCCAGGAGGTTATGCGAAATTTCTATGCTTACCTCAGTGATATTGATAGTCCAGCAATATGTGTCCAGATACTCACCACTAGATCTTGGCCAACGCAACCATGTGCCACCTGCAACCTTCCACCTGAGATCCTCAGTATATGTGAGAGGTTCCGAGCTTACTACCTTGACACTCACAATGGCAGGATTAACATGGCAAACAAATCTGGGAAGACGCGACCTTCATTCAAAGACATTTTCAGATTTCAAGCCTTGAGGACAAGAGCTTGCTCAAAGAAGGGGAATTGTCAGGCTCGTTGCGTGGAGGAAGAAGAACAGTGGAGTCGGCGGGTTTCATAACGGGTCGACGACTTCATTAACTCGGCGAATCGTTCATCCAACGGCCAACGAATAATTACTGTTTTATTTACCAAATGACTGTAGCTCATCTTCTTTTATCTTTAGCTCTGAACTTACAGACTGCGTTAGTTTACTTGCTTGTATTAACCTAAGATGAAAACTTTAATCGCCGTGGGTATAAATAGCCCACTGGAGGAGAAATGGAGTACGATTTTGCTTCTAACAGATATCACTTTAGTTGTTAGTTTGGTAGCCTGTTCTTGTTCTTTCTTGTTCTCCACGTAGTTCTGTTCATCCTCGTTTTCTCCTGAAACTATGATTCGGCATATATTTTCCTTACTTTAGTTTGTTAGTCCCCGTAGAGTTTGTTAGCCTCTTGTTTTCTTGCGTCTCTCCTGCGTGTTTATGTTGGGTTTTCTTTCTTCGCTGGCAAGAATAGCTTGATTTCAACATCAGGTCCTGACACCTATGCACACAGACCAAAGGAGCAGAAATAGCAACAACAACCAAGCCTTTTGTCCTAAACAAGTTAGGGTAGACTAGGAAAAAAAAGCCAATCAAACTCAATAAAACCCCTAAACCTTCGATCTTAGACCATGGTTTTGGTACATGGATAGCTAACTTCCATGCACTCCTATCCAACGTTTAATCTTTGGAAACATTCCAATCCCTCAAGTCTCTTTTAACTGCTTCTTTCCACACGAGCCTCGGTCGGCCTCTGGCTCTTCTTATATTTTTGAGATGACTTAAATTTTCACTACGCACTAGTGCCTCGAGAGGCCTCCGTTGGAGATGTCCAAACCATCTCAGGCGGTTTCGGAAAATCTTTTCTTCAATTGGTACTGCCCTAACCCTATCACGTATATCATCATTACGGATTTGATCTCACTTTGTATGACCACAGATCCACTGCAGCATCCACATCTCTACTAAGCTCATCTTCTGTACATGTTGTCTTTTTGTCACCCAACATTCTGCTCCATACAACTTCACAGGTTTGATTACTATAGAACTTACCCTTTAACTTTTGAGAAATGCTTAATGAGATTGGGTAATGCTTACCCCTAATAAATGAAATACTTAAACAACTCAACCTCTTTGACAGCATTAAAAGTAGGGGTAGAGGGTTGGAAAATTTGTAGTAACTATACTCTTGATCTCTTCTATGGACTTCCTAAGAAAATGGGCTTATATGTGAAACTTAGGGAGCACCATTATCTCTTAAGTCCATATTCATAAGGCGGTTAATGTCTAACAAATTTAGAACTTATGGAATCACGAATGCATAAAATTACATTAAAACTAGCTGATCAGAAGACATTTTAAAACTGACTGATAATGCTGTCGGACATTCAAGATATGATATTGCACCTCCAGTTATGTCATTTATGACTGGGTGCTATTCATCAATCATGGCCAAGTTAGATATTTAACACCGAAAATAGCATGAAAAGAAGCCTCTCTAAGATATAAATTACTGTTACATGGCGTCGTAGATGGGCGTGAAACAAAGTATATTAGCAAAAGTAACCATTTTGTACAGTGAATTCAGAGTTAAATTTGTACTCTTATGCAGTGCAGAACAAAGCAAAAGCTCACCGGGTCAATACCAACTCGGCAACCGGATGGTAGGACATCATTCAACCACTCACTAGTGGTTGGAACACCATGATTTCCACTCCGCATAAGTGTCCAATCACAGCTCAATTCCTTCTCAGCCTACCCAGCAGAAGAACAAAACATGAATGGTCAGGTGTATACAACCAATGTGCTAAGAAATTGAAATACACAGCATGGGAATGGACTACCTGGAGAAAATATCGGCCATCAGTCCAGAGAGCAGCCATATTTTTTGTGACCACAGCCGTACCAGCACTACCAGTGAAACCAGTCAGGTACGAACGCCTCATGAAGCATTCTGCGATGAACTCACTCTGAAATAGAAGTTATTAACAAAAGCTGGTAAGTGGCAGGGGGCATGTAGTTTCATGAAGTCAAGAATACATAGAGGTTTTTCTAATAATATTTAGCAACATTAGTTTCACCAATTCACCACCAAATGGTGGAGAACTGGAGACAATATGCATCGTGTGCTCTCATGCTCAATGACTAGAGAAGCTTACTGATTTCACATGCAATGGAAATAGATGATTTCAATACTGCACTGGGTGCATCAACTTGTATTTACATGCGCCGATGTGCAATGGAAATGGATGATTTCAATATTTACACTGAGTGATTGCTCATTGCACCAACAACGAACCGATATGATTTTCTGAAAGGCCATCGTATTAAAAGCAGTACAAAGAAGATAACAAGATTAGTTGGATATATAAACCGTATCAATTAGTACATGTTTGAATTGATAGGTCAATACCACTGTTCAAAAAATCGGAATTAGACGACGCCTAGGCGTTCCGCGGCCTCCAGCCGCCGCGCCTTAGCCCTCGGCGGTCCGCTAGGCGGTGAGACCGCCTAGGCGGTCGCAGGCGGGTCGCAGGCGCCTGGGCGGGAGTAGGCGCGGCGGCAAACGGCGGACGCGGCGGCGGCTAGAAGGTCTAGGTGGCCCGACTTCTTGATGGACGGCCGAGGCAACAATAAAGCAGCAGAAGCTGAAAACCCTAGGATGGAGCCGACTTTTGCTGGACTAGAAGGGACAAGGGAGTGGCCTTCGGACAGAGGCCAAGCTGTCGTCGTCGCCAAGCCATCGTCGTCGTCGTCGCCAAGCTGTCGCCGCACAGGTCACTCCCCTGCTCCGCCCCCTCTGCCGCCTCTCCCTCCCCTGCTCCCCCCCTCTCGATCTCTCTATCTCTCTCTGCCGCCTCTCCGCCGGTCCGCCCCCTCTGCCGCCTCTCCCTCCCCCGCTCCCCCCTCTCGATCTCTCTTTGACGCCTCTCCGCCCCCTTTCGATCTCTCTCTGCTCTCCTCCCTCTCCCGATCTCTCTGCCTCTCCCCCCTCTCGCTCTCTCTCTGCTTCTCCCCCTCTACCGATCTCTCTCTGCCTCCCCACTCTCTCGATCTCTCTGCCTCTCCCCACTCTCTGATCTCTCTCCGTCTCTCCCCACTCTCTGATCTCTCTGTCTCTCCACTCTCCCCACTCTCTGATCTCTCGCTGTAGTCTCCCCACATTGATTTCTATATATTATTTTGCTAAATGCTAATGCCATTTATTATTTTGTAATTTGTATATCAGAATCAATGTCGTCATCCCAAGCATCGGTTGCAAAAGAATCGAGTTCTAACCTTCTCAAAAGAAATTCCGATGATATAGGATGGGAATATGCTTAGTTATTTGATTCTTTACATCCTACATATCTACCATAATCTATTTTATCCGACCGCCTAGGACTGACCGCCTAGATCCGATTAATCCCCGATTAATCCGTCTAGGCGCTGGGCCCTACCTCACCGCCCGACTAGCGCTAGCGCCTTCTTGAACACTGGTCAATACTCAGTAATGATCACCACCCTTCACATGAACAAAACGTCTTATATGGTAAGCATCCCTTGATTACATAAGCTATATCTTTATATACATGGTTAGCACCGCACAAACAGTCGGTAATTTTCTGCGACAAGCCAACGAGGCTTATCATGCCAGTAACGGTATGTTACAGTGCCTACAAATGGCACGGAGTTCGGACAACTACACTACCTTTTCTGGTCACAATTAGCGCATTTCTCCGTTGGATAAATCCAATCAGGTAAAAGAGATCACTTATTTGCAGCATTAGGGGGGAAGGGAAGCGGCGTGGGGACCTGGTGAGCGTCCTGGGATGGGACGATGTAGGCGTCGATGGCGATGTCGGGGCGCGCGAAGAGGCGGCGGAGCAAGCGGAGCTTCTCGTCCTCGGAAGGCGTGGAGTTGGCGGATGCCGAGCTGCGGCCCTTCCGGAGCTCCGACGAGGGGAGGGCGACGGCGCGGCAGTCCCCGCCCGAGGAGGCGCAGGCGCTGGCGAGGAGGCGGCGAGGGAGGAGGAGAGGGAGGCCGCGGCGGAGGGGAGCGGGAGCGAGAGGAGGGCGGCGGCCGAGGAAGGCGGCGAGGGCCGGGGAGAGGCGCGCGGCTTCGATCGCCATGGGTGTAGGCGTGACCGACGCGTGAGGGAGGGAGATAAGGGAGTTAGGCTCGACTTGACTGGTTTTGTGGTAACTCGGCTCACCTTCTCCGGGCAGGCTAACTCGGCTCATCTTCTCCGGGCAGGCTCGGGCCGGCCCTAGTTGGCTTAGGCAAACTCTACTCGGTTCAAATGGGCCCGCCAACTTTACGTTTAGGGCCGGGCCGGCCTTCTGTCCTTGCCGCAAAAGTACCAGAATATTAACCACCTTATAAGGGCTGGCTTTGGAGCCCAGCCAGCCCCCCACGTCACCCCCATGATTTTTTCAAAAAAACCCCTCGGCTTTCTCCAAATTACAAATAGGTCCTTGCGCGATTTTATGTGAGAGAAAAATATTTTTTTCGGTTCGCGTTTAGGTCCCTGGTTTTGCCGTTTTGCATGGAGGACCTCCCGTTAAGTACGAATCGCGAGCGAGCCCTTTCCTAATTTTTCAAAATAGCGAACAGGTCCAAAATTATACCAAATAGGTCCTCGCGCTTTACGTTCGGGTCCTTTCTCCGTTTTGTCCAAAAAAATGTTTTCGGGGTCCGTTTTTTCTCCAGAGCATTCGAAAAATATTTTCGGTGGCCGTTTTTTCAAAAAAAAATGGAAAACCGTTTCCTTCCTCCGTTTTGCCCAGAAAAAATGTTTTCGTGATCTATTTTTCCCTCCGGAGCATGGGAGAAATGTTTTCGGTGGCTATTTCCCCCCCCCAAAAAATGGGAGACCGTTTCCTTTCTCCGTTTTGCCCCCCAAAAAAAATTGGTGATCCGTTTTTTCTCCGGAGCATGGGAAAAATGTTTTCATTGGCCGTTTTTCAAAAAAAAAATGGAAAACCGTTCCTTTTCTCTGTTTTGCCCGGAAAAAATGTTTCCGTGATCCATTTTTCCTCTGGAGCATAGGGAAAATGTTTTCGGTGGCTATTTCCCCAAAAAAAAATGGGAGACTGTTTTCTTTCTCCATTTTGCTTGAAAAAAAAATCCGTGATCCGTTTTTTCTCCAAACCATGGAAAAAATGTTTTCATTGGCTGTTTCCCCCAAAAAGATGGAAATTCGTTTTTCGTCCGTCGTTTCTCCGTTTTCCCCCCTTTTTCTCATTTTTCACGGGAAAATAAGCGCATAGGATGTTAAACTCGGCATCTAAAATTCCTTTTGCAGCTCGATCTCAAATATTTTTTAAGACATGTATTATTGCCCGTTGACCGCATAGGGTGTTAAACTCGGCGTCTATAGCTTTTTTTTGTGGTTTGGGATCTAATATTTCTCGAAACATGTATTATTCTTTTTTCTCACAAAAAGGGCCGTTGTTTCGTTGGTTCGTCGACGGTTCTTACCTAGCGTCTTTTTTCCAAAAAATACCTAAGCGAACAAAAAAAATCGGATATTCCTGTCTTTTTTAAATATAAAAACTTGGATCAAATTTCGCACGGCGCGACGGAGCACGCAACTCTAGCTAGTAACTATTATAGGTTCGAGGATTTAGTTACTCCTGTCATAGGTGGAACTTTTAAAATTTTACTTGTATTGTAGTTTTATTAGATTTTATAGATATATTATAATATAAATTTGTGGTCAAAGTTACATTTTGTAACCGGAGGAAGTATATTAGGTGATGAATAATCTTGAAGAGATCCAAGTAGCCGGGCTTTTTTCGATGGGACTTAGGGTGTGTTTGGTTTGTGGGACAAGATTGAATGGAATAGGATGGTGTTGTACTATTTGATTTTGTTGTTTTGGGTGAATGAAATTATTCAACATCTATAAGAAATATTCTTCAAATTTGTGTCCCCACCATCCAGGATGGTGTGGTTTCATTGAAACAACCAAACATATAGATAACTTTTTTTTAACCATCTCATACATATACCATTTAATACAAATAACCAAACACACCCTTAAAAGGATGTCATCTTTTTACCAACAACTAGTAGGCTTAGTAACATCAACCGACTATAGTATCGGCGAATAAGTTTGTATTATGTGAATCATGTGATGAAAAATTGGCTTGATCATGTGCTGAAAAATTGGTTAGAATTAATCTTGCAAAATAACTTTTTTCTTGAACCATCTCATACATATACCATTTAATACAAATAACCAAACACACCCTTAAAAGGATGTCATCTTTTTACCAACAACTAGCAGGCTTAGTAACATCAACCGACTATAGTATCAGCGAATAAGTTTGTATTATGTGAATCATGTGATGAAAAATTGGCTTGATCATGTGCTGAAAAATTGGTCAAAATTAATCTTGCAAAATTGCTTGTGCATGTATTACACTAAGTTTCAAGAAACAGAGTCTTTGCATTTGCGCTGGACAAAACATCCAAAAACAGTGAGTTTTGCATCTACGCCGGACCAAATGTTTTAATCCGTCGTGAATGTGATTTTGATGCTTTTGCATTTTTTTTCAAGAAATCGCATTTTTCTCATGCACGCCGAACCAAATTCTTTGGTCCACCGTGAATGTGTTTTTTAGGCTCGGTTTTCACATGTACGCCGGACCAAATTTTTTGGTCCGCCGTGAACATGATCTTGAGGTCTTTTCTGCTGGACCGCTTTTTATTTGGTTCGTTGTGAACACGTTTTTGAGGAGCTCGTTTGTGCACGTACGTTGGACCAAATTCTTGGTCCGTCGTGAACATGATTTGAGCCGGACCAAAGTTTTTCAAAACCAGTAAGATTCCTATGTACGCTGGACCAAACTCCTTGGTCCGTCGTGAACGTTCTCTTTAGGGTTTAAATTTGTATATACGCCGGACCATATTTTTTGGTCCGCTGTGAAAATGAAAACGGAAGTTTTTCGCTGGACCAAGTTTCATTCAAAAATAGTAAGTTTTGCATATAAGCCGGACCAAATTTTTTGGTTCGTCATGAACGTGTTTTTGATGCTCGTTTTCGCATGTACGCCGGACTGGTTTGTTTAGTCCGTCGTGAATGCTTTTTCTAGGGTTTTGAATTTTGGTCCGTGGTGAATGCTTCTGTGCTCAGTTAGGGTTTTGAGCAAATTTGGAATTGAGTTTTGGTTTGACTTTGAGATTATGAAATTCGTGTGAATTTCATGATGCATGTTTTGAAATTGACTTTATGCAATACTCGTGTGAGTAGTTGCATGGACTAAGTTGAGTCAAGTCTCGGACTTGTGCTGGTTTGTTCATGTGCAGGTGTTGCTCGAGGGCGAATGTGGTCGATGACGCGACCGAAACTAGGTTCATGGAGGAGTTGAGGTTCGGGACTAGGTTCTGGAGGAACCGAGGTCTTGGTGGTCAAGATGTCATGTGGGACGTTCGGGCTAGAGACCAGTGCGCATGGAGGCTAGTTAGTCACGTGTGTATGGCAAGGTTGCCATACGCGTGCAAGAGTTGTAATCATTTAGGGTAGCTTGCATGTATTGGGCCAGGTTGGGCCAAGTGGACATGCATACGTACTCTAATAGATTTTGCTCCTTTAAATAAGGGAGGTGTCCCTCTGTTTTTGTACATTGCTTGCGTCAGGGACAGAGCTGGTTCTTTTAGGGTTTGTACTCTTGTGTTTGGAGTACTTTAGACAAGAGAGAAATAAAGATCAATTTCTTCAGATCCTCTGTGTGCTACAGTAACCTCGTGCTACAGTGCCCACGAGTTCCTGTTCATCCAAGTTTTGGTTTTCGTTTTCTCTTCGGTTTTTAGGTTTAGTAGATTGATTCTTCGTCTACTTTGATTCCTTGAGTTCCATCTTGATTTGATTCATCCAAAACCTTACTAGGGCTTTGATTTAGAGTTCTTCAAAGTTCTGCAGGTTGATCTTTTGTCGTTTATGTTAAACCTTCAAGTTTAGGTTAGATCAATTCTCGTCATCTTATGTTACAGCAAGCTTACAAAGCTCATAACATTTGATCCGTAAGTCCGATCGAGCTGATTCTTTCTGTGTTCGATTCGTATTTGAATCTAGTTTCTTGTGTTAAAATTTTAGATCGATCGGATGGTTGGATATCCAGTAATTTGCGTTTTACCAAACGTCTATCAAATCTGTTTTTGTTGAATACGAGGCAATCTTTTGAATCCGAGTTTGGATGTTCTTCCTGTAGATTGAAAATTTGGTTTTAGCTTCCGCACAATCATTCACCCCCTCCTCTGATTGCTAATTTCATATATCTTGATCCTACAAGTGGTATCAGAGGCAGGTTTTTCTAATCTATCTTAACCGGTGATTAGACTAATGGATCGTTATTCGATAAAACCGTGTGTGTTCGATGGTGTTTATTTTCAGTTTTGGAAGGCCAAGATGGAGGCATTCATCCAAGCACAGGGCTTCGCAATTTGGGAGAAGGTATACAAGCCATACGAAGTTCCTGAGAAAGACAACGTCAACGACGCCAATCGCGCACATGTTGAAGCAAACAGCAAGGCGCGCAACTTGATCATCCAAGGTTTGGGACGCAGCGACTTTGATCGAGTGGTTCATCTTCGATCTGCATATGAGGTATGGAAATCTCTTTGTGATTAACATGAGGGTTCTAACACTGTCAAAGAGGTTTGCCAAAATATTTATAAAAAGGAATACATGCGATTTGAGATGAAATCCGGTGAGTCTGTAGATGACTTCTTTGCACGCTTTAATAAAATTCTTAGCAATTTGCGTGCTGTTGGAGTTTGCTTTGATGATGATGCTAATGCTAGACAATTGCTTGATGCTTTAGACATGTCAATTTGGGAGATGAAAGTAACATCTATTAGAGAATCAACTGTCATGAGTACACTTACATTAGCTGTTCTTTATTCTAAGCTGAAAACTCATGAATTAGATGTTCTTGCCAGGAAGGGTAATGTTAAATCAATTGCTTTGATTTCTAACCCTAACATGTTAAATGCAAATTCTTCTTCTAGCTTTGCCTTGTCTTCCCTGTCTTCTTTAACAGATGAGCAACTTGAAGAGCTTCTTGAAGAAGATCTGGCACTACTCTCTTCTCGCTTTAACAAAGCTTTGCAGAATGTGAGAATGAGAAAGAGAGGTGGTCCTCCAAAATACTATGAGTGTGGTGACCTCAACAATATTCGTACAAATTGCCCTAAACTTACAGGTAAAGCATCATGGGAGGAGAAGGACAACAACAGAAGAAAAGAGAAGAAGAAGTTCCCTTCAAGTGATAGAAAGAAGAAGAGCTTCATTAACCGCAAAGTGGTCCACCGAGTTCTTTCCGCTCTTGAACAAGTCAATTTGAGCGATGTGGACTCGGAGAGCAGCGAAGATGATGCAACTCCAAGCAAGCATGATTTGGTGGGATTGTGTCTCATGGCAAGCAGCAAGGATAGCTTTATCGATGACAGCAACGACAACGACTTCAATGAGGTAGATCCTTCTTATGATGAATTAGCCAATGTGTTGCCTGTCTTAGAAAATTGCTTGACAAACGTGATAGAAAAATTAAGAAACATGATATTCTTGTGGAGTCATTGAATGCTGAAATTGCTAGACTTAAGACCTTGATTCCTGATGATGACACTTGCAAATCATGTGACTTAATTTACAATGAGCTCACCTTGCTTAGGAAAGAACACGCTCTTCTGTTACATCTAAATGAGAAAAATGAGAAACATGTTAAAAATGCTAGCTGTTCCACTGATGAATTGCATGGTTCAACTTCTTGTTCTAAATGCTTAACTCTTGAATTGAAGTTAAAAGATGCAAATGCTAGGGTTTCTCAAATGACTGATAATCTGCTCACACATGAGGTTCTTTCATGCTCTACTTATCGTAAGCAAAAAGGGAAGGTTGATATTTCTTTCAACAATTGTTTAACTCTTGCTAAGAAAGTTGATTACTTGGAAAACTCTTTGGAATGTTTCACTATTGGTAAGAAAAAGTTGAACATGATTTTGGATCAATCTAAGGTTAGCACAAACAAGAGAGGTTTAGGTTTTGATCCTTATACCACATATGAAACTAAACCTCGCACTGTTGTTCAAGCTCCTTGCAAAATTGAGTTTCCTAATGAGCCTAAGAAAATTGCTTTTCAATCTGCTAGTTTTTTATCTTCTACTATGATAAATGCAAAATGTGCTTCTACTGTTAAAGCTAAACATCATGTCAAGTACACTTGCACTCATTGTGGTAGAGATGGACACTTAGTAGATTTTTGCTTTAGACTAGCCAAACAGCAAAAGAAGGAAAGGACTAAGGCTAGGTCAAATTTCAGTAAAGCACATTTTACTTCTCATACGCCTAGAGTGATGAAAACACTTTCTGTTCCTAGAAACACGGGAAAAGCAAATCTGATTTTGTGCATAAAAATTCTCGTGCTGTGCCTACTGTTGTACGTCGTGTGTCTCAGTACTAGATTCCCAAAAATCTCATTCCTAACCCCAGTACTGAGACCTCGACATGTTTTGTTGCTATTTAGGCTTCTCGCGCGAAGAAGGAGAACATATGGCTAGTGGATTCTGGATGCTCACGCCACATGTCCGGTGATAAGAATTGGTTCTCCTCCCTCACTCGTGCATCTCGTGTTGAAAGTGTTACTTTTGGAGATGCTTCTTCCTCTTCTGTTGTGGCAAAAGGTACAGTAAAGGTGAGTGACAAGTTTATGTTCAAAGATGTGGCTCTTGTTGAAAATTTGAAGTATAACTTGCTTTCTGTCTCACAAATGCTTGATGAAGATCTTGAAATAAACTTTAAGAAAAATGAATGCAAAGTGTTCGATGCTTCAGGTGACCTTGTTTTCAAGATCTCATGCTTTGGAAGAGTATTTAAAGCTGATTTTGATGCATCACCTTCTTCTAAGCATAGGTGTCTAGTTGCCAATGTTTCTAAAAATTTATTCTTTTGGCATCGTAGACTTGGTCATGTTGGTTTTGATCATCTTACTCGTGTAAGTGGTTTAGATCTCATACGTGGCTTGCCTAAGCTTAAGGGTGATAGCAATCTAGTTTGCTTTTCTTGTAGACATGGTAAGATGATTGCAGGTTTACATCCACCTCTTACTATGGTGATGACAGACGCTCCAGGACAGCTACTACATCTTGACACGGTTGGACCATCTCGAGTTCAATCCTTTGGAAGTAAATGGTATGTGATCGTGATTGTTGATGATTTTTCTAGATACTCTTGGGTGTACTTTATGGCATCTAAGGATGGGTCTTTTAGTCATTTTAGAAGTCTTGCTCTTAGGCTTTCTGTTGACCATCTAGGAGCTATCAAAGCTATTAGAAGTGAAATGGAACTGAATTCAAAAATGCTTCTTTTGATCTCTTTTGTACTGAAAAAGGAATTGATCATCAATTTTCATCACCTAGAGTGCCTCAACAGAATGGTGTAGTTGAAAGAAAAAACAGAACGTTGGTTGAGATGGCTAGAACACTGCTAGATGAACATCACACTCCTTGGAAATTTTGGGCTAAAGTGATTTCAACTGCATGCTATGTTTCTAATAGAGTGTTTTTGAGATTAAAGCTAGGCAAGACTCCTTATGAGCTTCGTTTTGGTCATAGGCCTAGTGTATCTCATTTCAGAGTTTTTGGATGCAAATGTTTTGTCTTGAAATTTGAAAATCTTGATAAGTTTGAAGCTAGATCAACTGATGGTATTTTTCTTGGATATCCTGCCCATACACATGGCTATCGTGTGCTTGTTTTGGAGACTAACAAAATTGTAGAAACCTGTGAAGTTACTTTTGATGAGGCTAGTCCAGGCATTAGTCAAAATGATGCAGGTACAGGTGCAAATGTTCAGGGGGAGAGTATCTTCATCCATGATAACGATAATGATGATAAGGATGAGGTGTTGATTCCTGCTGCACAACTGTTTGTGGCACCTTTGGCACCTACTACTACATCACCTACAGCCGAGCATCCTCAAGCTACAACATCATCTGTACATGCTGAAAATAAAGAAGGAGAAGGAGAAGTTTCAGAAGTTACAGCTCCGTTGCACATTCAGAGGAGACATCCACCTGAACAGATGATTGGAGATTTAAATGAGAGAATCACCCGGTCCAGGTTTATTCATTCTGACACTCATGCTCATTTTGCTTTAATTTCTTGTTTTGAACCCAAAGACATATCTCATGCATTAACTGACGAATCTTGGATCAATGCCATGCATGAAGAATTAGAGAATTTTGAACGAAATAAAGTCTGGAAACTTGTTTCACCTCCTTCTGATTTTAATATAATTGGAACTATATGGGTTTTCAAAAATAAACAAAGTGAGGATGGTGTTGTTGTTAGAAACAAGGCTAGATTAGTTGCTCAAGGTTTTTCTCAAGTTGAAGGTTTAGATTTTGATGAAACATTTGCTCCTGTTGCTAGAATTGAAGCCATTAGAATTCTTCTAGCATTTGCTGCATCTAAAGGTTTTAGATGTATCAAATGGATGTAAAAAGTGCTTTTCTAAATGGCTACATAAATGAGGAAGTGTATGTCAAGAAACCACCGGGTTTTGAAAATCCAAAGTTTCCAAATCATGTGTACAAATTGTCAAAAGCATTGTATGGTTTGAAACAAGCCCCTAGAGCATGGTATGATAGGCTAAAAACCTTTTTACTTGAAAAGGGGTTTTCAATGGGAAAAGTTGATAAAACTCTCTCTTTACTCAAGCAAGGCAATGATCAACTGTTTGTTCAGATTTATGTTGATGATATTATCTTTGGTGGTTCCTCTCATGTTTTAGTGTCTGAGTTTTCAGAAACCATGAGAAAGGAATTTGAGATGAGTATGATGAGTGAGTTGACCTACTTTTTGGGACTTCAAATCAAGCAAACAAAGGAGGGTACTTTTGTGCATCAAAGCAAATACACAAAGGACTTGCTACATCGTTTTGGGATGGAAAACAGCAAACCAATCATGACACCTATGGAAAACAATTGCACACTTGATCCGGATGAAGATGGTGAACCGGTTGATCAAAAGGAATATAGAAGCATGATAGGTTCTGTAACACCCCAAAATTTTGCTTTTCTTAAATTCATGTGTGATTTGGCCCTTTGGTGAATTTTTGGAATTTTCTGGAATTTATTTGGATTTATTTGGAATTTATTTGAATTTATTCCATTTTGAAATAATTAAAGAATTTAATTTTGCAAATAAAATTTTGTTGAAAATATTTTATTTGAGTCCAAAATGATCCAAAGTATTTTCCAGAATTTTTCTGGAATTTTTCTGAGTCATTTGCTATTTTTAATGAATTAAATGAATTACTGGGAATTATTTTAATTATTAAATCGCTGGAAAATCCAACTCGGGTCAAGTATCGTTTCATCCGATCGAAGTCGGACTCGAGTCCGACCGAGCCGCTTGACTCGACCGAACCAACTTGAAAACCTAATTGATCCCAACCGTTGGATCAAGATCCAACGGCCGAGATCCGCCTGCACGGCCGAAAGCCGCGTCCGACTCGGACCGATCGCGCCGCGCGATCGTGGCCGTTGATCGTGACGCGTGGGACGGCTGGGATTGCGCTGCCTTCCTGCGGATCGAGCCGGACTCGCCGCCAGATAGCCGCCGTGGACCGATTAGGTTTCCGCTTTGTGCACGCCGCCGAGGCCATTTAAGGCGTGGGTTATCGCCCGAGGATCGCTGCTCAGTGTCGCGCTTATTGCCCTAAGTTCCAACGCCCGCCGCCGCCGCCTCGCGATTTCGCCGGAGTTTGGGGAGTGCCGCTGGTTTTTCTTCGCTTTCCGGCGCCGTTCGTCATCCTCCGCCGCCTTCAAGCTCTGGATCGAGAACCTTGCGCCGAGGCGCACTCATCGGTGCACTCACTTGGCCGGAGACGCCCAAGCGCCGTTAGGGTGGTCGCCGTCCTCAGCGCCGGCAGCATAACGCCGCCGCGAGCCATCGCCGCCATGAAGCTTCGGTGCACCGTTGGATCGAGATCCAACGCACGAGGCGCAGGCCACGCCGCCAAGTATCGCTTTCGCCTCTCGATTAGGTTTCAACCGTTAGATTTAGATCGCATACCGTGGTTAGTTGTGTTGTAGCTTTAGGGTTAGATCTGGACCGTCCGATCTAGATCGAACGGCCCGGATCAACCGTGTAGTTTTGAACGAGAGGTCTAGATCCAATCCGACCGTTGATTTTCAAATCAACTACGAGATTGTGCCACGGTGCTTTCACCGCCCACGCCGCTGGGAGCGTGTCTCGACACGCTGGACCCGCGAGTCGAGGGCCCACGTGTCGTCACCGCAGCCACGCTGCGGCGTGAAACCCAGCCGGCAGTGGGGCCACATGTCGGCCGAGACGTAGAGTCGTGGGACCGAGTCCACCGTGGACCCGAGCCAAGCGTGGACCGAGTCCATGGACCGGCCGACGCCACCAGCCAATCAGAGGTCGACACGTGTCCATGCCGACGCAATAATTAATTTCCGAAAAGAAAATGATTTATTAATTCGAAATATTGATTCAAATTTAGATTCAAACTTCAAACGCTTATAACTTTTATGCGTTTCAACTCCGATTTGAGTGATTCAAATTTCTAAATTTGTATAAAATTGAGATCTACCTAAATATGAATTTTATTTAATTTTTGGACTAAAGTTTTTCTCTGTAATATTATTTAATTGATTATTTAAGCTTTAATAAATCATAACTTTTGCATTTTAACTCCAAATTTGATTTATTCCAGTTTCTAAAAATCCAGAAAATTACGTTCTCTCTGTTTATGGATTTTATTTGGAGTTTTGGGATGTTTTTGCCTAGTGTTTATTTGTGTATTTGCTATTTGCACGCTTTTACGAGTAGACGTTGAAGTGCCTAAGGATTCGAGGAGAAGTGTTGACTCAGGATCCAACCCAAGACCAAGAGCAAGTGCTTTTTGAAGGCAAGTTGTGCTTTGACCATGTTGATCCTATTTCGAAATCTATTTTGATTTAAACTATTGCATGCTAGTTTAATTAGAAAGATACTTTGTTTAAACATGGGGGTTAGATAAATACCAATTTGCTATATGACACCTTGATTACTTAAGTATGTGCCATGACCTTTTGTCACCCTAGTTGTGGTTTACTAGTTGGACATTATTAAATTGCCAACATGGGTTTAGACCGTTGTAGTATACTGCTTAGACCTGCTACGTGCTCATGACATGACTTTGGACGATCAAATGCTAATATGGACTTAATGATATATTGAACTTGTTTTGGAAAAGTATCATGTGATGTTGATGGCACGTAGTGCATGGTAATCAACTGGGGTTTGATAAACAGTTTTCGACCGGGGCATGTGGCAAGAGTAATCAGGTGGGCCAGTTGTGGCATTGGGAATGTTGATTTGGTTCTTCGGGTAGTCTTGCCCTGGTCACTCTAAGGACTTAACCTTGCAAGCCTTTGAACTGGGTCATACTTGCAACCACATGGTCGGAATGGGACGGCCCTAGTTGACTAAGTCGCTAAGGACTCACTTGTGGAGCCTCAGGGTGTCGGCATACACCGCTTGTGTGATTATGCGGGGAGCGTATCGTGGTCGTGGCCGATACCCATCTAATCTGTGTTGGTCCCATACTTCGCCTTGGCTAAGGGAAGGGATGGTGTAGAGCACGAACCTGAGAGGACCACCTGTGTTGTTTGAGGCTTCCAAAGGCTTTGTTATGATCGCTCATTCGCATACTTTTGTATGGCGATTCACGGTACCGACGTGGTGAGTGGATTGTATCTTGTGGGTAAAGTGCATAACCTCTGCAGAGTGTAGAATCTATTTAAATAGCCGAGTCCACTTCTTGATCGACAATGCTCGGAATTACAGTCAAGGGTTAGACTTTCGAAAATAACTTGGATTTGAAAAGTTGGGTTGGTTTAATAATGAAGATGATGGAAATGTGGTTTAGGATGGGAAAATGTTTATTAAATTTTCTGAAAAGTTATTTATGCTTTACTTATTTCTACCGCTTTCGAATCTACTTTTATTACTTGTCAAAAGTCAAGCATTTCTGCAAATATACCTGAGCTATTCCTTTGTACCAAGCCATGCATATAGTATATTAGCTTGCATTCTGTGCATGACTTGTTGAGTACCAAGTACTCACCCTTGCCTCAACACAATACCAGTTGAAGAGGAGACTACGCTGGATTTCGGAAGAGGAGTTCCAAGAGGACCCGTCTACTTAGGGATGCGAGCCCGGTCAGTTGCTGTGGTATCTTGGATGGCGCCACTAAGTTTATTTGATTTTCCTTTGTTATTTCTGTTTTAATACCTTTTGCCTTGCAAGGCATATATGTGTAACTTGGCCATCAGGTCGAGTAACCCTGTGATTAGTTCCCTAAAGTAGTTGGATAGGATCGTTTGGTCTGATTGTGATATATACCGATGTTAAGACTGTGTGCACTAAGCTGCGTTCTGGACTAGTGCTGAATACACAGAGGGTCCGGATTTGCAAATTCGGGTCCCGACAGAGGTGGTATCAGAGCCATACTTGACTGTAGGCTCCACCCAAAGCTAGAATGGTCGTAGTGAGGATAAAACCTATTTTCTAAAGCTAAAAATTTGTGAAGACAAGAAATGACATCTCGACTTATCCCCTTCTCTCTTTTCTTGTCTCTTGCTGAAATTTTCCCTTACCTTGTCACAATTTAAAAATTTCAAGTTCTTACGTAAAAGCACTCTTGTGACAGATGGAGGAAGAATTCAACTACGTTGATCTGGGAGTTGGTCACGCCGCGGAACTTTGGCATATGCTCTGGACTCTGAGATTTTGAGAAGCCCCAATACCAAGTGGAAGTGATCGGACAAGCGGGATTGATCAAGGCTTGTGACGTGAGGATTGAGGTACCGCTAGGAAAAGGGCCAGGCAATCGCCGATACAACTGACCGCCAGAGATCTACAATGCGAGATGGGTATCCAAGAAGTATCACGACGAGCAATGCGGCACATTACCCGTATCTACGCCAGAGAATTGAGAGTACGGTGTTCCGTTACCATCCGTGCAAATGATAACCTTCTTGACCGAAGGAGATTCGGGATGAGGATGCCACTTACACGCTTGGCACGATTTGTCGTCGCCAGGAGGATGTACTAGATAATACAAGCAAGGAGCTACGAAGGCCCGCAAGGAGATCACGACAGAGAAGAATAGATGGCGGGAAGCTCAAGAGTATGTGGCACACCTTCTACGAAGGATTGACGAGTTGGAGATGACTTTGTACGGACTGGACTCCAGAGCCAAGATTTGAGCTACACGAGCCAGATCCAGAGGAGTCGATCTCGATGAGGACATCGCTTCTTCGACTACCACAGAGGACATAGTTGCTGGACATGGCGATCGTTTGGCGCCTATGCCACAAAGACCTGCACTGTGCCGTGGAGGTTTTCTCGATGAGTGAGCATAGGTTCTATAATGAGACTCCTTCGCCGAGTCGCGTCATAGAAGAAAGAGTCACCCTTTAGGCGTTAGACTCCAGAGTTAGTTCGATTTGGATTTGCTTTGTTTGTCGAGTGTGCGTGATGTGTTGCAAGGCCCTTAGGCATTGTAAGCAGCCATACCAAGTTACTAATAATAAAGATGGACCTTAAAGTTACCCCTTTCGCCGCATAAGTTCCATATTACTTGTCTATTCTTGTTTCCTCTCATCTCTAAACCTAGAGCAAATCGACAGATGGTGAACACCCGTGGAAACTTTGGAAGCAATGGGAGTGGATCTCGCCAGCAGAAAACCCCAATGATGGAGCACCAAAGACCGCCACCGGATATGCAGAATTTCGAGCGTTTCTTGCTGCCTGCACTCGATTGATGCATGCTATGATGCAACAAATGCAGCACGCCATCGCTCAGGCCATCGCTAATCAAGTTAATCGTGACCACGCCGTAATACAAGGCCGTCGAGTTCATGAGGACTCACCCACCCACTTTCTCCGGGAATGCCAATCCATTGGAGGCCGATGATTGGTTAAGATCAATCGAGAGGAAGTTACACATAGCTCAATGCATAGGAAATGAGAAGGTACTCTCGCTTCTCATCGCTTGGAAGGAACAACATTGAATGGTGGGAGAACTTCGTGCCACGCAGAGAACCCTCAAGATATCACTTGGGAAGAGTTCACACCGCATTCCGACAAGATCACGTGCCTGAAGGAATCATGGACCTTAAGAAGGAGGAGTTCAGAGCATCAAGCAAGGTAATCACCAGTGGTCGACTACTGAACAAGTTCACACAGCTAGCACGCCACGCACCGAGGATGTAGCGACGGATAAATCCAGGCATACCTCGTTTTATGAAGGGACTCAACTCGGGATTGCAAGTAGGGTTGATCACCCACACCTTTCCAGATTTCCAAGAGTTGGTGAATAAGGCGCTTATTCTTGAGGACAAGCGCAAGGAACCGGATGAGAACAGAAGCGCAGGATGCAACAAAGAAGGATCACGTCGAGGAGCGCAACAACGCTTGAGAGTTGCACCAAATCAATTCTTGATTCCAACCACGAATGCAACAAGGACACCATCCCCAGCACCAAGACCTGCCAATCGTAACTACCAAACCCCACCCCGCTTAGAAACGCTACCCCAGCAATAAAGAAGGAACAGTGAGACGTCAAGTTACAATCGCAACGAGCCAGGACACTTTGCCAACAGCTTGTCCAAAGAAGACAGCAGGAGCGACCCAGGCCGCTTCAATCTAGGAACCACCCCAGCTAGGACGCCAAAGACCAGAGCCACACCCTGCATCGTGGTGAGAGGCCGAGTCAACCATGTCACCGCAGATGCACCTTGCAAAATGCTACTGACGTCGTCTTGGGTAAGTTACTTGTTAACTCAAGATCTGCGGCAGCTTTGTTTGACTCGAGCTTCAGATTCGCTTGTTTCGCAAGGCTTTGCTGCTAGAAATGACTTGAGAATTGCAAGACTTAAGTGCATGCTTTTAGTTCAAACCCCTGGTTCCGAACTCCGAACGGAAGTAGGATGTTCCGGGTGAGAATACTAATAGATGGAATAGAGTTCCTAGCAAATCTTATAATTTTGGAGACCTGCACCTTAGATGTTATATTGGGAATGGATTGGTTATCCAAGCACAAGGTGTATTGGATTGTGGACGAAGGACTATCTCGATGGAGAGCCCGTGTGGGAAGAAAGTGGAATTTCAAGCCCGCTGCGATTAGAGATGGACAGCTTGATGGTTAACAAGATCAAGGCAATCGGCATAGAGGATGTCCCGTAGTGAATGAGTACCCAGACGTTTTTCCCGAGGATCTACCTCGGTATGCCGCCAGACGAGGACATAGAGTTTGTGATAGAGCTTGTACTGCACAAAGACCGATAGCAAAGAGACCCTATCGGATGTCTACCGAGGAGTTGGTAGAAATGAAGAAACAAATAGAAGAGCTAATGGAGAAAGGATTTATCAGACCGAGTTCGTCGCCGTGGTGAGCGCCAGTGTTGTTTGTCAAGAAGAAGGACGGGAGTTTCAGGATGTGCATTGACTACCGTGCACTCAATGAAGTCACCGTGAAGAATAAGTATCCGCTACCCAGGATTGATGATTTGTTTCACCAGCTGAGAGGAGCCGGAGTTTTCTCCAAGATTGATCTCGAGATCGGGATACCATCGATTGAAGATCCGATCAGCAGATATTCAAGATCGCATTCTCGCCAAGATATGGACATTACGAGTTTACGCTATGTCCTTTGGACTCGAATGCGCCAAATTTTATTTCATGAATATGATGAATAAGGTGTTCATGGAATATTTGGACAAGTTTGTCGTCGTGTTCATAGACGATATCCTAATCTACTCCAAGACAGAGAGCGAACATGCCGAACACTTAAGGCGAGTTTTGGAAAAGTCAAGGAACAAAGAACTTTTCGCCAAGTTCAGCAAGTGTGATTTCTGGAAGGACAAGGTGGAGTTTCTTGGACATGTAATGACCGCAGAGGGAGTCGCCGTAGATCCAAGCAAAGTAGAAGCTGTGTTACATTGGGAACAACCAAAGACGGTGACCCAGATTCGGAGTTTCCTTGGAATGGCAGGATACTACCGCCGTTTCATCGAAGGCTTTTCGACAATTGCGAAACCTCTTACGCAATTGCTGAAGAAGGAAAAGAAGTTTGCATGGACGCCGGAATGTGAGAAAGGATTTGTGAGCTGAAAAAGCGATTGACATCAAGACCGGTGTTAGTTCTACCTGATGTTGCTCAAAGCTTCGATATTTATTGTGACGCATCGCGCCAAGGACTTGGATGTGTGTCGATGCGAATGGAAAGGTAAATCGCTTATGCATCAAGGCAGTTGAGGCCGCATGAGGAAAATTATCCGACACATGACCTAGAGTTAGCTGCCGTGGTGCATGCTTTGAAGATATGGCGTCACTATCTGATTGGAAACAGATGTGAAGTATATACGGATCATAAGAGCCTTAAGTACATATTCACCCAATCGGATCTCGAATATGAGGCAAAGGAGATGGCTAGAGTTGATCAAGGACTATAATGTTGGAATCCATTACCATCCCGGGAAGGCCAACGTAGTAGCCGATGCTCTGAGTCGGAAAAGCCATACCGTGAGTACGTTGCTAGCCACAGGTCAGGATGAGTTGTGCGAGGATTTCCAGAAAATGAAGATTGAGGTTGTACCTAGCGGATTCTTGGCCGCATTGGAAGTAAAGCCTACTTTAGAGGACCAGATCCGAGAAGGACAGAAGGATGATGACAGGATCCGTAGGATTAAGTCCAAAAAGGAGGAAGGCAAGGCAGAGGACTTCAAGTTGGATGAGCAAGGCACGTTGTGGATGAAGGATCGCATTTGTGTGCCTAACAAAAAGGAGTTAAAGCAACTGGTTTTGGAAGAAGCCCATGACTCCAAGTACTCGATTCATCCTGGAAGCGCCAAGATGTATCAGGATCTGAAGGAGAGATTCTGGTGGCCGAGCATGAAACGTGAAGTTGCCGAGCATGTTGCATTGTGCGACGTATGCCAGAGAGTCAAGGCAATGCATCAGAGACCAGCAGGATTGCTACTGACCGAAGATACCTGAGTGGAAGTGGGAGGAAATCGGAATGGATTTCATTACCGGTTTGCCGAAGACTCAAGGAGGTTATGACTCCATATGGGTTATAGTGGATCGCTTGACCAAAGTAGCCCATTTTATCCCCGTGAAGACCACCTACTGGAGATAAGTTAGCAGAGTTGTACATGATCAGATTGTCTGCTTGCACGGAGTGCCAAAGAGGATTGTATCGGACAGAGGTACCCAATTTACCTCAAGGTTCTCGGAATAAGTTGCATGAAGCCATGGGAACCCGTTTGAACTTCAAGATGTACCTTATCATCCACAGACGGATGGACAGACCGAAAGAGTCAACCAGATTCTCGAGGATATGTTGAGAGCTTGTGCATTGGCTTATGCTACCTCTTGGGATAAGAGTTTGCCGTATGCCGAGTTCGATTACAACAATAGTTATCAGGCTAGTTCTGAGATGTCACCTTCGAGGCCTTTGTATGGTCGACCTGTCGGACGCCATTGAATTGGAATGAGACCGGCGAGCGCCGTGTCTTTGGGCCTGATATTCTTCAAGAGGTCAAGAAGCGGTCGCTATGATTAGGGAAAGGTTGAAGATAGCCCAATCTCGACAAAAGAGTTATCGACAATCGTCGCCGAGATTTGAGTTTTGAACCGAAGACTTTGTATACCTCGAGTTACGCCTCTCAGGGAGTTAAGAGGTTCCATGCCAAAGGGAAACTCGCACCGTTATGTTGGACCATTTAAGATTTTGAGCCGCAGAGGCGAAGTTGCTTACCACCGAGTTGCCACAAATGTAGCGAGAGTACACGACGTATTCCATGTGTCCCAGTTGAAGAAATGTCTCCGAGTTCCTGAGGAACAGACATCGCTAGAGTCAATCGAGTTGCAAGAGGACTTGACTTATAAGGAACATCCTGTGAGGATTCTGGACACAATGGATCGAGAAACTAGAAACAAGTCAACCCGTTTCTGTAGAGTTCAGTGGAGCAACCATGAAGAAAGTGAAGCGACTTGGGAGCGCGAGGAGGATTTGAAGAAAGAATTTCCAAACCTATTCCTTTAGTAAGCCCTGAATCTCGGGGACGAGATTCTATTAAGGGGGGGAGGTTTGTAACACCCCAAAATTTTGCTTTTCTTAAATTCATGTGTGATTTGGCCCTTTGGTGAATTTTTGGAATTTATTTGGATTTATTTGGAATTTATTTGAATTTATTCCATTTTGAAATAATTAAAGAATTTAATTTTGCAAATAAAATTTTGTTGAAAATATTTTATTTGAGTCCAAAATGATCCAAAGTATTTTCCAGAATTTTTCTGGAATTTTTCTCGAAGTCATTTGCTATTTTTAATGAATTAAATGAATTATCGGGAATTATTTTAATTATTAAATCGCTGGAAAATCCAACTCGGGTCAAGTATCGTTTCATCCGACCGAAGTCGGACTCGAGTCCGACCGAGCCGATTGACTCGACCGAACCAACTTGAAAACCTAATTGATCCCAACCGTTGGATCAAGATCCAACGGCCGAGATCCGCCGTCTGCATTCGAGCCGCGTCAGACCCGGACCCGATCGCGCCGCGGCGATCGTGGGTCGTTGATCGTGACGCGTGGACGGCCTGGGATTGCGTCGTCTTCCCGTGGCGAAGCCGGACTCGCCGCCGCATAGCCGCGTGACCGATTAGGTTTCGCTTTGTGCACGCTGCCGAGGCCATTTAAGGCGTGGAGTTATCGCCCGAGGATCGCCGTTCGTGTCGCGCGCCTATTGCCCTAAGTTCCAACGCCCAAGCCGCTGTCGCCTCGCGATTTCGCCGGAGTTTGGGGAGTGCCGCTGGTTTTTCTTCGTTTCGGCGCCGTTTCGTCATCCTCCGCCGCTTCAAGCTCGGATTCGAGAACCTTGCGTCGAGGCGCACTCTTGGGTGCACTCACTTGGCCGGAGACGCCCAAGCGCCGTTAGGGTGGTCGCCGCCTCGGCCGGCAGCCGCAACGCCGCCGCGAGCCATCGTCGTCAGCGAAGCTCGGTGCACCGTTGGATCGAGATCCAACGACGAGGCGCGAGGCCACGCCGCCAATTCTTCGTTTCCGTCTCGATTAGGTTTCAACCGTTAGATTTAGATAAATGCGGTGCGTGGTTAGTTGTGTTGTAGCTTTAGGGTTAGATCTGGACCGTCCGATCTAGATCGAACGGCCGGATCAACCGTGTAGTTTTGAGCGAGAGGTCTAGATCCAATGCGGACCGCTGATTTTCAAATCAACGGCCGAGATTGTGCCACGTGTGCTCGGCCCGCCCACGCCGTGGGAGCGTGTCTCGACACGCGGGACCCGCGAGTCGAGGGGCCCACGTGTCGGCCCGCAGCCACGCGTGAAACCCGGCCACGGTGGGGCCCACATGTCGGCCGAGACGTAGAGTCGTGGGACCGAGTCCACCGTGGACCCGAGCCAAGCGTGGGACCGAGTCCATGGACGGCCGACGTCCACCAGCCAATCGAGGTCGACACGTGTCCATGCTGACGCAATAATTAATTTCCGAAAAGAAAATGATTTATTAATTCGAAATATTGATTCAAATTTAGATTCAAACTTCAAACGCTTATAACTTTTATGCGTTTCAACTCCGATTTGAGTGATTCAAATTTCTAAATTTGTATAAAATTGAGATCTACCTAAATATGAATTTTATTTAATTTTTGGACTAAAGTTTTTCTCTGTAATATTATTTAATTGATTATTTAAGCTTTAATAAATCATAACTTTTGCATTTTAACTCCAAATTTGACGATTCCAGTTTCTAAAAATCCGTAAAATTACGTTCTCTCTGTTTATGGATTTTATTTGGAGTTTTGGGATGTTTTTGCCTAGTGTTTATTTGTGTATTTGCTATTTGCACGCTTTTACGAGTAGACGTTGAAGTGCCTGGGAAGGATTCGAGGAGAAGTGTTGACTCAGATCCAACCCAAGACCAAGAGCAAGTGCTTTTTGAAGGCAAGTTGTGCTTTGACCATGTTGATCCTATTTCAAATCTATTTTGATTTAAACTATTGCATGCTAGTTTAATTAGAAAGATACTTTGTTTAAACATGGGGTTAGATAAATACCAATTTGCTATATGACACCTTGATTACTTAAGTATGTGCCATGACCTTTTGTCACCCTAGTTGTAGGTTTACTAGTTGGACATTATTAAATTGCCAACATGGGTTTAGACCGTTGTAGTATCTTTGCTTAGACACACTTTCGTGCTCATGACATGACTTTGGGCGATCAAATGCTAATATGGACTTAATGATATATTGAACTTGTTTTGGAAAAGTATCATGTGATGTTGATGGCACGTGGTGCATGGTAATCAAGCGGGGTTTGATAAACTTGATTCGGCCAGGGCATGTGGCAAGAGTAATCAGTGGGCGGTTGTGGCATTGGGAATGTTGATTTGGTTCTTCTGGGTAGTCTTGCCCTGGTCACTCTAAGGACTTAACCTTGCAAGCCTTTGAACTGGGTCATACTTGCAACCACATGGTGGAATGGGACGGCCCTAGTTGACTAAGTCGCTAAGGACTCACTTGTGGAGCCTCAGGGTGTCGATTACACCGTTTGTGTGATTGTGCGGGGAGCGTATCGTGGTCGTGGCCGATACCCATCTAACGGTGTGTTGGTCCCATACTTCGCCTTGGCTAAGGGAAGGGATGGTGTAGAGCACGAACCTGAGAGGACCACCTGTGTTGTTTGAGGCTTCCGAAAGGCTTTGTTATGATCGCTCATTCGCATACTTTTGTATGGCGATTCACTACCGACGTGGTGAGTGGATTGTATCTTGTGGGTAAAGTGCATAACCTCTGCAGAGTGTAGAATCTATTTAAATAGCCGAGTCCACTGTGATCGACAATGCTCGAATTACAATCAAGGGTTAGACTTTACGAAAATAACTTGGATTTGAAAAGTTGGGTTGGTTTAATAATGAAGATGATGGAAATGTGGTTTAGGATGGGGAAAATGTTTATTAAATTTTCTGAAAAGTTATTTATGCTTTACTTATTTATACTTCTTTCGAATCTACTTTTATTACTTGTCAAAAACATTTCTTTGCCAAATATACCCTGAGCTATTCCTTTGTACCAAGCCATGCATATAGTATATTAGCTTGCATTACATGCATGACTTGCCGAGTACCAAGTACTCACCCTTGCCTCAACACAATACCGCTGAAGAGGAGACTACGCCAGCTTTCGGAAGAGGAGTTCCAAGAGGACCCGTCTACTTAGGGATGCGAGCCCGATCAGGTTGCTGTGGTATCTTTGGATGGCGCCACGAAGTTTATTTGATTTTCCGCTGCTGTTATTTCTCTTTTAATACATTTTGCCTTGCAAGGCATATATTTGTAACTTGGCCATAAGGTCGAGTAACCCTTTGATTATTTAAATAAAGTACTTTGATAGTATCGTTTGGTATGATTGTGATATATACCGATGTTAAGACTGTGTGCACGAGCGCGTTCCTGGACTAGTGCTGAATACACAGAGGGTCCGGATTTGCAAATTCGGGGTCCCGACAGAGGTGGTATCAGAGCCATACTTGACTGTAGGCTCCACCCAAAGCTAGAATGGTCGTAGTGAGGATAAAACCTATTTTCTAAAGCTAAAAATTTGTGAAGACAAGAAATGACATCTCGACTTATCCCCTTCTCTCTTTTCTTGTCTCTTGCTGAAATTTTCCCTTACCTTGTCACAATTTAAAAATTTCAAGTTCTTACGTAAAGCACTCTTGTGACAGATGGAGGAAGAATTCAACTACGTTGATCTGGAGTTGGTCACGCCATGAACTTTGGCATATGCTCTGAGACTCTCGGAGATTTTGAGAAGCCCCAATACCAAGTGGAAGTGATCAGACAAGCGGGATTGATCAAGGCTTGTGACGTGAGGATTGAGGTACCTGCTAGGAAAAAGGGCCCAGGCAATCGCCCGATACACTGCACTGCCAGGAGATCTACAATGCAGATGGGTATCCAAGAAGTATCACGACGAGCAATGCGGCACATTACCCGTATCTACGCCAGAGAATTGGAGAGTACGGTGTTCCGTTACCATCCGTGCAGCGATAACCTTCTTGACCCGAAGGAGATTCAGGATGAGGATGCCACGGTTACGCTTGGCACGATTTGTCGTCGCCAGGAGGATGTACTAGATAATACAAGCAAGGAGCTGAAGGCCCGCAAGGAGATCACGACAGAGAAGAATAGATGGCGGGAAGCTCAAGAGTATGTGGCACACCTTCTACGAAGGATTGGCGAGTTGGAGATGACTTTGTACGGACCGGACCAGAGCCAAGATTTCGAGCTACACGAGCCGATCCGGAGGAGTCGATCTCGATGAGGACACCGCTTCTTCGACTACCACAGAGGACATAGTTCTTTGGACATGGCGATCGTTTCGCCTATGCCACAAAGACCCGCATCAGGCCGTGGAGGTTTTCTCGATGAGTGAGCATAGGTTCTATAATGAGACTCCTTCGCCGAGTCGCGTCATAGAAGAAAGAGTCACCCTTTAGGCGTTAGACTCCAGAGTTAGTTCGATTTGGATTTGCTTTGTTTGCTGAGTGTGCAGTATGTGTTGCAAGGCCCTTAGGCATTGTAAGCAGCCATACCAAGTTACTAATAATAAAGATGGACCTTAAAGTTACCCCTTTCGCCCGCATAAGTTCCATATTACTTGTCTATTCTTGTTTCCCTCTCATCTCTAAACCTAGAGCAAATCGACAGATGGTGAACACCCGTGGAAACTTTGGGAGCAATGGGAGTGGATCTCGCCCAGCAGAAAACCCCAATGATGGAGCACCAAGACCGCCATGGATATGCAGAATTTGGGCGTTTCTTGCTGCCCAGACTCAGTTGATGCATGCTATGATGCAACAAATGCAGCACGTCCTTTGCTCAGGCCACGCTAATCAAGTTAATCGGGGACCACGCCGTAATACAAGGTCATCCGAGTTCATGAGGACTCACCCACCCACTTTCTCTGGGAATGCCAATCCATTGGAGGCCGATGATTGGTTAAGATCAATCGAGAGGAAGTTACACATAGCTCAATGCATAGGAAATGAGAAGGTACTCTACGCTTCTCATCAGTTGGAAGGAACAATGCCAGAATGGTGGGAGAACTTACATTGCCGCCTTGAGAGAACCCTCAAGATATCACTTGGGAAGAGTTCACGGTGCATTCGGACAGATCACGTGCCTGAAGGAATCATGGACCTTAAGAAGGAGGAGTTCAGAGCATCAAGCAAGGTAATCACCGGTGGCCGACTACTGAACAAGTTCACACAGCCTAGCACGCTACGCACTGAGGATGTAGCGGCAGATAAATCCGCATAGCCTCGTTTTATGAAGGGACTCAACTCGGGATTGCAAGTAGGGTTGATCACCCACACCTTTCCAGATTTCCAAGAGTTGGTGAATAAGGCGCTTATTCTTGAGGACAAGCGCAAGGAACCGGATGAGAACAGAAGCGCAGGATGCAACAAAGCAAGGATCACGTCGGGGGCGCAGCGGCCGCTTGAGAGTTGCACCAAATCAATTCTTGATTCCAACCACAGAATGCAACAAGGACACCATCCCGGCACCAAGACCTGCCAATCAGAACTACCAAACCCCCAGCCCCGCTTAGAAACGCTACCCCAGTGCAAATAGAAGGAACAAAGTGAGACGTTACAAACTAACGAGCCAGTGACACTTTGCCAACAGCTTGTCCAAAGAAGATGCAGAGCGACCCGATTCGCTTCAATCTAGGAACCACCCAGCTAGGACGCCAAAGACCAGGAGCCACACCCTGCATCGTGGTGAGAGGCCGAGTCAACCATGTCACCGCGAGATGCACCTTTGCAAAATGCTACGGACGTCAGATCTTGGGTAAGTTACTTGTTAACTCGATTACACTGCAGATTTTGTTTGACTCGAGCTTCGCATTCGTTTGTTTCGCAAGGCTTTGCTGCTAGAAATGACTTGAGAATTGCAAGACTTAAGTGCATGCTTTTAGTTCAAACCCTGGTTCCGAACTCCGAGCGGAAGTAGGATGTTCCGGGTGAGAATACTAATAGATGGAATAGAGTTCCTAGCAAATCTTATAATTTTGGAGACCCGGACCTTAGATGTTATATTGGGAATGGATTGGTTATCCAAGCACAAGGCTGTATTGGATTGTGGACGAAGGACTATCTCGATGGAGAGCCCGTGTGGGAAGAAAGTGGAATTTCAAGCCACTGCGATTAGAGATGGACAGTTGATGGTTAACGAGACCAAGGCAATCGGCATAGAGGATGTCCCGGTAGTGAATGAGTACCAGACGTTTTCCGAGGATCTACCTGGTATGCCGCCAGACGAGTGACATAGAGTTTGTGATAGAGCTTGTACTGCACAAAGACCGATAGCAAAGAGACCCTATCGGATGTCTGAGGAGTTGGTAGAAATGAAGAAACAGCTAGAAGAGTTAATGGAAAAAGGATTTATCGAGGCCAGAGTTAGTGCAGTGGGGAGCACCAGTTTTGTTTGTCAAGAAGAAGGACGGAGTTTCGGGATGTGCATTGACTACCGTGCACTCAATGAAGTCACCGTGAAGAATAAGTATCCGCTACCCAGGATTGATGATTTGTTTGATCGATTAAGAGGAGCCGGAGTTTTCTCCAAGATTGATCTCGAGATCGGGATACCATCGATTGAAGATCCGATCAGCGATATTCAAGATCGCATTCTCGTCAAGATATGGACATTACGAGTTTACAGCTATGTCCTTTGGGTATTTAATGCGCCAAATTATTTCATGAATATGATGAATAAGGTGTTCATGGAATATTTGGACAAGTTTGTCGTCGTGTTCATAGACGATATCCTAATCTACTCCAAGACAGAGAGCGAACATGCCGAACACTTAAGGCGAGTTTTGGAAAAGTTGAGGGAACAGCAACTTTTCGCCAAGTTCAGCAAGTGTGATTTACGGAAGGACAAGGTGGAGTTTCTTGGACATGTAATGACCGCAGAGGGAGTCGCCAGTAGATCCAAGCAAAGTAGAAGCTGTGTTACATTGGGAACAACCAAAGGCGGTGACCCAGTTCGGAGTTTCCTTGGAATGGCGTGATACTACCGCCGTTTCATCGAAGGCTTTTCGACAATTGCGAAACCTCTTACGCAATTGTCAAGAAGGAAAAGAAGTTTGCATGGACGCTGTAGAATGTGAGAAAGGATTTCAGAGCTGAAAAGCGATTGACATCGACCGGTGTTAGTTCTACCGGATGTTGCTCAAAGCTTCGATATTTATTGTGACGCATCGCGCCAAGGACTTGGATGTGTCTTGATGTCACGAGAATGGAAAGGTAAAGCTTATGCATCAAGGCGATTGAGGCCGCATGAGGAAAATTATCCGACACATGACCTAGAGTTAGCTGCCGTGGTGCATGCTTTGAAGATATGGCGTCACTATCTGATTGGAAACAGATGTGAAGTATATACGGATCATAAGAGCCTTAAGTACATATTCACCCAGTCGGATCTGAATATGAGGCAAAGGAGATGGCTAGAGTTGATCAAGGACTATAATGTTGGAATCCATTACCATCCCGGGAAGGCCAACGTAGTAGCCGATGCTCTGAGTCGGAAAAGCCATACCGTGAGTACGTTGCTAGCCACAAGTCAGGATGAGTTGTGTGAGGATTTCCAGAAAATGAAGATTGAGGTTGTACCTAGCGGATTCTTGGCCGCATTGGAAGTAAAGCCTACTTTAGAGGACCAGATCCGAGAAGGACAGAAGGATGATGACAGGATCCGTAGGATTAAGTCCAAAAAGGAGGAAGGCAAGGCAGAGGACTTCAAGTTGGATGAGCAAGGCACGTTGTGGATGAAGGATCGCATTTGTGTGCCTAACAAAAAGGAGTTAAAGCAACTGATTCTGGAAGAAGCCCATGACTCCAAGTACTCGATTCATCCTGGAAGCGCCAAGATGTATCAGGATCTGAAGGAGAGATTCTGGTGGCCGAGCATGAAACGTGAAGTTGCCGAGCATGTTGCATTGTGCGACGTATGCCAGAGTCAAGGCAATGCATCGAGAGACCAGCCAGGATTGCTACTGGCCGAAGATACCGAGTGGAAGTGGGAGGAAATCGGAATGGATTTCATTACCGGTTTGTCAAGACTCAAGGAGGTTATGACTCCATATGGGTTATAGTGGATCGCTTGACCAAAGTAGCCCATTTTATCCCGTGAAGACCACCTACTCGGGAGATAAGTTAGCGAGTTGTACATGATCGGGATTGTCTGTTTGCACGGAGTGCCAAAGAGGATTGTATCAGACGAGAGGTACCCAATTTACCTCAAGGTTACGGAATAAGTTGCATGAAGCCATGGGAACCCGTTTGAACTTGATGCGACTTATCATCCACGCAGGCGGATGGGCCAGGCCAGAAAGAGTCAACCAGATTCGGAGGATATGTTGAGAGCTTGTGCATTGGCTTATGCTACCTCTTGGGATAAGAGTTTGCCGTATGCCGAGTTCGATTACAACAATAGTTATCAGGCTAGTTCTGAGATGTCACCTTTCGAGGCCTTTGTATGGTCGACCCTGTCGGACGCCATTGAATTGGAATGAGACCGGCGAGCGCCGTGTCTTTGGGCCTGATATTCTTCAAGAGGCTGAAGAGCAGATCGCTATGATTAGGGAAAGGTTGAAGATAGCCCAATCTCGACAAAAGAGTTATGCTGACAATCGTCGCCGAGATTTGAGTTTTGAACCAGAAGACTTTGTATACCTCAGAGTTACGCCTCTCAGGGGAGTTAAGAGGTTCCATGCCAAAGGGAAACTCGCACCCCGTTATGTTGGACCATTTAAGATTTTGAGCCGCAGAGGCGAAGTTGCTTACCAGCTGGAGTTGCCACAGTCGTTAGCAGGAGTACACGACGTATTCCATGTGTCCCAGTTGAAGAAATGTCTCCGAGTTCCTGAGGAACAGACATCGCTAGAGTCAATCGAGTTGCAAGAGGACTTGACTTATAAGGAACATCCTGTGAGGATTCTGGACACAATGGATCGAGAAACTAGAAACAAGTCAACCCGTTTCTGTAGAGTTCAGTGGAGCAACCATGAAGAAAGTGAAGCGACTTGGGAGCGCGAGGAGGATTTGAAGAAAGAATTTCCAAACCTATTCCTTTAGTAAGCCCTGAATCTCTGGACGAGATTCTATTAAGGGGGGGAGGTTTGTAACACCCCAAAATTTTGCTTTTCTTAAATTCATGTGTGATTTGGCCCTTTGGTGAATTTTTGGAATTTTCTGGAATTTATTTGGATTTATTTGGAATTTATTTGAATTTATTCCATTTTGAAATAATTAAAGAATTTAATTTTGCAAATAAAATTTTGTTGAAAATATTTTATTTGAGTCCAAAATGATCCAAAGTATTTTCCAGAATTTTTCTGGAATTTTTCTGAGTCATTTGCTATTTTTAATGAATTAAATGAATTATCGGGAATTATTTTAATTATTAAATCGCTGGAAAATCCAACTCGGGTCAAGTATCGTTCATCCGACCGAAGTCGGACTCGAGTCCGACCGAGGCGATTGACTCGGCCGAACCAACTTGAAAACCTAATTGATCCCAACCGTTGGATCAAGATCCAACGGCCGAGATCCGCCGTCTGCAGTTCGCCGCGTCGAGCCGGACCCGATCGCGCCGTCGCGATCGTGGCCGTTGATCGTGACGCTGCGTGGGACGGCTGGGATTGCGTCGTCTTCCGTGATCGAAGCCGGACTCCGCCACGCATAGCCGCCGTGACCGATTAGGTTTCCGCTTTGCACGCCGCCGAGGCCATTTAAGGCGTGGGTTATCGCCGAGGATCGCCGTTCGTGTCTTGGCGCGCCTATTGCCCTAAGTTCCAACGCCCAAGCCGCCCGTCGCCTCGCGATTTCGCCGGAGTTTGGGGAGTGCCGCGTGGTTTTCTTCGTTTCCGCCGTTCGTCATCCTCCGCCGCCTTCAAGCTCGGATCGAGAACCTTGCGTCGGCGCACCTACCGGGTGCACTCACTTGGCCGGAGACGCCCGGCGCCGTTAGGGTGGTCGCCGTCCTCGGCCGGCGGCCCGCAACGCCGCGCGAGCCATCGTCGTCCATGAGCTCGGTGCACCATTGGATCGAGATCCAACGCACGAGGTGAGGCCACGTCGCCAAGTCTTGTTTCCGCTCTCGATTAGGTTTCAACCGTTAGATTTAGATAAATGCGGTCGTGGTTAGTTGTGTTGTAGCTTTAGGGTTAGATCTGGACCGTCCGATCTAGATCGAGCGGCCGGATCAACCGTGTAGTTTTGAACGAGAGGTCTAGATCCAATCTGGACCGTTGATTTTCAAATCAACGGCCGAGATTGTGCCACGTGTGCTCAGCCGCGCCCACGCGCGTGGGGAGCGTGTCTCTGACACGCGGGACCCGCGAGTCAGAGGGCCCACGTGTCACCGCATCACACGCGTCGTGAAACCCGCCAATGGCAGTGGGGCCCACATGTCGGCCGAGGCGTAGAGTCGTGGGCCGAGTCCACCGTGGACCCGAGCCAAGCGTGGGCCGAGTCCATGGACCGGCCGACGTCGACCAACCAATCAGAGGTGACACGTGTCCATGCCGACGCAATAATTAATTTCCGAAAAAGAAAATGATTTATTAATTCGAAATATTGATTCAAATTTAGATTCAAACTTCAAACGCTTATAACTTTTGCGTTTCAACTCCGATTTGAGTGATTCAAATTTCTAAATTTGTATAAAATTGAGATCTACCTAAATATGAATTTTATTTAATTTTTGGACTAAAGTTTTTCTCTGTAATATTATTTAATTGATTATTTAAGCTTTAATAAATCATAACTTTTGCATTTTAACTCCAAATTTGATTTATTCGATTCTAAAAATCAGAAAATTACGTTCTCTCTGTTTATGGATTTTATTTGGAGTTTTGGGATGTTTTTGCCTAGTGTTTATTTGTGTATTTGCTATTTGCACGCTTTACGAGTAGACGTTGAAGTGCCGGAAGGATTCGAGGGAGAAGTGTTGACTCAGGATCCAACCCAAGACCAAGAGCAAGTGCTTTTTGAAGGCAAGTTGTGCTTTGACCATGTTGATCCTATTTCGAAATCTATTTTGATTTAAACTATTGCATGCTAGTTTAATTAGAAAGATACTTTGTTTAAACATGGGGTTAGATAAATACCAATTTGCTATATGACACCTTGATTACTTAAGTATGTGCCATGACCTTTTGTCACCCTAGTTGTGGTTTACTAGTTGGACATTATTAAATTGCCAACATGGGTTTAGACCGTTTGTAGTATCTTGCTTAGACACACTACGTGCTCATGACATGACTTTGGGCGATCAAATGCTAATATGGACTTAATGATATATTGAACTTGTTTTGGAAAAGTATCATGTGATGTTGATGGCACGTGGTGCATGGTAATCAAGCGGGGTTTGATAAAGCGATTTTCGGCCAGGGCATGTGGCAAGAGTAATCAGTGGGCGATTGTGGCATTGGGAATGTTGATTTGGTTCTTGGGTAGTCTTGCCCTGGTCACTCTAAGGACTTAACCTTGCAAGCCTTTGAACTGGGTCATACTTGCAACCACATGGTCGAATGGGACGGCCCTAGTTGACTAAGTCGCTAAGGACTCACTTGTGGAGCCTCAGGAGTGTCGATTACACCGTTTGTGTGATTATGCGGGGAGCGTATCGTGGTCGTGGCGAGATACCCATCTAAGCAGTGTGTTGGTCCCATACTTCGCCTTGGCTAAGGGAAGGGATGGTGTAGAGCACGAACCTGAGAGGACCACCTGTGTTGTTTGAGGCTTCCGAAGGCTTTGTTATGATCGCTCATTCGCATACTTTTGTATGGCGATTCACGGTGACGTGGTGAGTGGATTGTATCTTGTGGGTAAAGTGCATAACCTCTGCAGAGTGTAGAATCTATTTAAATAGCCGAGTCCACGATCGACAATGCTCGGGAATTACAAATAAGGGTTAGACTTTACGAAAATAACTTGGATTTGAAAAGTTGGGTTGGTTTAATAATGAAGATGATGGAAATGTGGTTTAGGATGGGGAAAATGTTTATTAAATTTTCTGAAAAGTTATTTATGCTTTACTTATTTCTCTTTGCTTTGAATCTACTTTTATTACTTGTCAAAAAGCATTTCGCAAATATACCCTGAGCTATTCCTTTGTACCAAGCCATGCATATAGTATATTAGCTTGCATTCAGGCATGACTTGCCGAGTACCAAGTACTCACCCTTGCCTCAACACAATACCGAGTTGAAGAGGAGACTACGCCGCTTCGGAAGAGGAGTTCCAAGAGGACCCGTCTACTTAGGGGATGCGAGCCCGATCGGTTGCACTGTGGTATCTTGGATGGCGCCACTAAGTTTATTTGATTTTCCGTCGTTATTTCTCTTTTAATACATTTTGCCTTGCAAGGCATATATTTGTAACTTGGCCATAAGGTCGAGTAACCCTTTGATTATTTAAATAAAGTACTTTGATAGTATCGTTTGGTATGATTGTGATATATACCGATGTTAAGACTGTGTGCACTAGCGCGTTCCTGGACTAGTGCTGAATACACAGAGGGTCCGGATTTGCAAATTCGGGGTCCCGACAGGTTCACTTTTGTATCTCACTGAATCAAGGCCGGATATTCAATTTGTTGTGTGCTTGTGTACTCGATTTCAAGCTTCCCCACGTACTTCACATCGATAAGCTGTCAAAAGAATTTTCAGGTATCTCCATGGTACTCAAGATTTTGGTATTTGGCTTTCTGCTTCCTCATGCATTAGTTTAAGAGCTTTTTCTGACGCTGATTTTGGAGGGTGTAGAATTGATAGAAAAAGTACATCTGGTTCATGCCACTTCTTGGGTAATTCTCTCATTGCATGGTCATATAGAAAACAATCTTTTGTTGCACAATCAACTGCTGAATCTGAATATGTAGCTGCTGCTAGTAGTTGTTCTCAAATTCTTTGGATAGTAGCTACACTTAAAGATTATGGGGTTAATTTGGATAGTGTTCCTCTTTTGAGCGATAACACTAGTGCCATTTGCATTGCTAAGAACCTTGTGCAACATTCTAGGACAACACACATTGATATCATATTTCACTTTTTCAGAGATCATGTGGAAAAAGGGAATATTGTGCTTCACCATGTGGATACTGAACATCAATTGGCAGACATTTTCACAAAACCTTTGTCTTCTTCTCGTTTTGCTTTTATTCGGGGATAACTTGGGACTATTCATCCAATAGGTTTGTTTTGAGGGGGAGTTTTCTTGCTAAGTCTTTTACTTGATGAGCTTACTTTATCATATCTCTTTATATATTATGTAATTGAGCTGATATATGATAATCTAAATTGCTTTACTTGAACTAAAAGTGACATTACGGAATTCCTTGATTTGATTGTCTATCGCTAATACTCTGTGATATCTTGCTCCTATAGGCCTGATATTGAATCTTCTTGACAAAGCTGGGCTAAAGCATGTGTGTTTTCAACTTTACTCTTTCATAGACCATTTAATCACTTTGCATGTTTACTATAAAAGAAAAGGGAATAAGTAAAAAAAGGGGGTCTTTTGATCTTTTTGCAAGCAGAAGCTTGTAAAAATTATCAAATTGTATGCAAAAGCTTCAAGATGTATGCTTCAAGCATGCCATTCCCTAAAAGAAAAAGATGTATGCTTCAAGCATGCCATTTATAGAAAATAAAAGAAGTATGCTTTAAGCATGCCACATGAAGTTTAGTGTTAAAAAGATTAAATTGGTTCCCTAGATTGGGGTTGAAACTACTTGCTTGCCCTAAGTTGTCAGTTGCTTTATTTTTGGGCCTTGTTTTTCCTGCTGAGATCTTGCTTAGTACTTGGCTATGGTTGATTAAATTGAGGTTGAGATGCATGTCACTCCCTTACTTGTTAAAATCACACTATGTTCATGTATTATGCTTATTATGTGATCTATAAGGTTATGTGATCGAGTGAGCTCATTATTCTTTTGTCTTGGCACTTCTTTTGTATTCTTGATGAATCCATTGTCAGAGGGGGAGAGATTTTAGAGAAATTATGGAGTTTCTAGGGAAAAGTTCTGAAAATTTTGGAAAACTTTGGAGAATTTTGGTTTTGGGCACATTGCACATTCACACACACCTTTTCTTGTTTTTCACTGTAGATTTTGTCATGGGGGAGATTTTGTGTTTTCACTTTGGCCTCTGTTTCTAAACTTCTTGATTCAAAATTTTTTTTGAAGTGAATGCCAATGTTCAATTCTAAATAGTGTTGCCAATGTTTTCATCAAGGGGGAGATTGTGAATCATGTGATGAAAAATTGGCCTGATCATGTGCTAAAAAATTGGTTAGAATTAATCTTGCAAAATTGCTTGTGCATGTATTACACTAAGTTTCAAGAAACAGAGTCTTTGCATTTGCGCCGGACCAAACATCCAAAAACAGTGAGTTTTGCATCTACGCTGGACCAAATGTTTTAATCCGTCGTGAACGTGATTTTGATGCTTTTGCGTTTTTTTTTCAAGAAATCGCATTTTTCTCATGCACGCCGGACCAAATTCTTTGGTCTGCCGTGAATGTATTTTTTAGGCTCGGTTTTCACATGTACACTGGACCAAATTTTTTGGTCCATCGTGAACATGATCTTGAGGTCTTTTCTGCCGAACCGCTTTTTATTTGGTCCGTTGTGAACACGTTTTTGAGGAGCTCGTTTGTGTATGTACGCCGTACCAAAGTCTTGGTCCGTCGTGAACATGATTTTAGCCAGACCAATGTTTTTCAAAAACCAGTAAGATTCCTATGTACGCCGAACCAAACTCCTTGGTCCGTCGTAAACGTTCTCTTTAGGGTTTAAATTTGTATATACGCCGGACCATATTTTTTGGTCTGCCGTGAACATGAAAACGGAAGTTTTGCGCCGGACCAAGTTTCATTCAAAAACAGTAAGTTTTGCATCTATGCCGGACCAAAATTTTTGGTTCGTCGTGAACATGTTTTTGATGCTCGTTTTCGCATGTACGCCGGACTGGTTTGTTTAGTCCGTCGTGAATGCTTTTTCTAGGGTTTTGAATTTTGGTCCGTGGTGAATGCTTTTGTGCTCAGTTAGGGTTTTGAGCAAATTTGGAATTGAGTTTTGGTTTGACTTTGAGATTATGAAATTCGTGTGAATTTCATGATGCATGTTTTGAAATTGACTTTATGCAATACTCGTGTGAGTAGTTGCATGGACTAAGTTGAGTCAAGCCTCGGACTTGTGCTTGGATCGTTTTTGTGGTTTGTTCATGTGCAGGTGTTGCTCGAGGGCGAATGTCGGGACCCGAATTTGCAAATCCAGACCCTCTGTGTATTCAGCACTAGTTCAGGATCACGCTAGTGCACACAGTCTCAACATCGATAAATATCACAATCATACACATCGATAGTAATAAAGTACTTTAATTTGGGTAACGAAACTGGTTGCTCGACCTTATGATCAAGTTACAAGAGTACGCCCCACAGGGCGAAAACTTATTAAGGAAATAAGTTGCAGCGGAATAAAAGCATCAACGTGGCGCCATCCAGTATACCATAGGCAACTGACTGGGCTCGCTCCCTAGATAGACAGCTCCTCCTGAAGTTCTTCCTCCAAAGCTGGCGTTGTTTCTCCTTCAACTGATGTTGTATTGTGGCAAGGGTGAGTACTTGGTACTCAGCAAGTCATGCACAGAATGCAGCTAATATTCCATATGCATGGCTTACTACAAAGGATAGGCTAACAGGTACATTTGCAGTCAAACAGCATTTAGCAAATAACATAAGTAGATTCAACAGCAGTAAAAGTAAAGGTAATATCAATAACTTTTCCAGGAGTTAAGTAAACACTTTTCCTTTCCTAATCCACATTCCATTAACGTCATTATTTAACCCAACCAAACTTTCCAAATCCGAGTTGTTTTCAAGAAAGTCTAACCCTTGACTATAATCCCCGAGCAATGTCCAGTGCCGCGGACACGGCTATTCGAATAGATTTTGCACTCTGCAGAGGTTATGCACTTTACCCACAAGATATAGTCAAACACCACAAAGGTGAGTGATCGTAACAAAGCATTTCAGATACCGCAAACTATACAAGTGAACCTCTCCGGCTTTTGTCATACACCATCCCTTCCCTTAGCAGAGGCGAAGTATAGGACCGACGTACCGTTGGACGGGCACCATGCCATAGCACTGGTACGCTCCCCTTTCAAGCTACACAAAAGGTGTAGTTGACACCCCGAGGTTATTAGTAACTTACTCAACTTGGTCCATCCCATTGCGAACATGTGGTTGCACGTTTGACTCAGATCAAAGGCTTGCAAGGTTAAGTCCTTAGGGTGACCAGGGCAAGACTACCCGAAGAACAAAAACGACATCCCCGGTGCCACTCATGGCCCACCATATCATTCTTGTCACTTACCCCGATCTAAATCTATTTATCAAACCCAGTTGATTACCATGCACCACGTGCCATCAACAATCACAACACATGATACTTCTCAAAAACAGGCTCAATATCTCATTAAGTCAATATTAACATTTGATTGTCCAAAATCATGTCCTGTGCATGTAGCAGGCCTAAGCAATAACTACAACGGTCTGAATACCCAATGTTGGCAATTTAATAATGTCCAACTAAATATTCCACAACTAGGGTGGCAAGGGTTCATGGCACATAATTAAATAGTCAAGGTGTCATACTACAATTTGGCATTTATCTAATTCCCAGAAATAATTTAAACAATTTCTATTTAAATTAGCATGCAATAATTTAAATTGAATTAGTTTCAAAAATGGGATCAAAATGGTCAAAGCATAACTTGCCTTCAAAAAGTACTTATTGTTGATCTTGAGCTGGCTCCTGGGTCAACACTTCACCTTCGAAGCCCTCGGGTACTTCAACGTCTACTCGTAACGCGTGCAAATAGTAATAAATAAATAAAACAGTACATGCATGTAACACCCTAAATTTTTGCTTTTCATGAATTTAAATGAGATTTGGCACTTTTGTGAATTTTTGGAATTTTCTAGGATTTATTTGGAATTTATTTGAATTTATTCCCTTTTCAAATAATTAAAGAATTTAATTTTGCAAATAAAATTTTGTTCGAAATATTTTATTTGAGTCCAAAATGTTCCAAAATATTTTCTAGAATTTTTCTGGAATTTTTCTGAGTGTTTTGCTATTTTTAATGAATTAAATGAATTTCTGTGAATTAATTTGAATATTTAATCGCTGGAAAAATTGATTTGGTTTGTACTGTTCGTCCGACCCGGACCCGACCTGAGCCCGAGTCTGACTCGAGTTCGAGTCCGACTCGAACCCGACTCAGCCCTAACCCTCTCGACCGTCCGATCAAGATCGAACAGCCGAGATTGAGCCATCGCCGCCGAAAGCCGTCAAGACGCCGATCGCTGGATCTCGATCCAACGGCTCACGTCGCGCCACGTCACCCAATCCGAATTCATTTCGGATTCCGCCGCCGTGTGGACCTCGGTTTCCGCGATTTTCACGTACGCCGAGGGGCCTATTTAATGCGCCGCCGCCGCCATCGTGTTCTCCGTTTCCTTGCGCACCCGTAGCCCTAACTCACCGAACTCAAGCCGCCGTGGTTGCGCAGCAATCGCTCGCCGTAGTTGCGTTAGGTTTCCGTCGCGGTTAAGCGTCGTTTTCCGCCGCCGTTGAGTTTAGATCCAGAACCGCAAGGTCAAGCCGCGTCGGAGAGTACCATCCACTTCGCCGGAACCGCGCCCAAGCGCCATTGCCGTGGTCGTTGTCCTTGTCTCCGGTGAGCCAGCTCCGCCGCACGCCATCGCCGTCGCTCGAGCTCCATCAGCCGTCTGATCCAGATCCGAGGGCCAGGATTCGTCCACGTCATCTCCGGTAAAATCTCACGTGTTAACCTCTAGATCTATTTCCAACCGTTGGATCTAGATCCAACGGTCCTGATCGTGCCACGTAGCCGTAACCGCACCGTGCTTGGATAGATGTCAGCCGTTAGATCTAGATCGAACGGCTAGGGTTAGCCACGTTGTAAACGCTAGATTGGATCTTGACCGTCCGATCAAGATCGAACGGTCCAGATGGACCGAGTTGTTTCCTTTTGCGCGAAATCAGATCCGATCTGGGCCGTTGATTTTCAAATCAATGGCCGAGATTTAGCCACGTGGGCGGTAGTCTGACCGTCGCGTCGCTGTGATCGCCCGCCGATCGCCGCCGGTCACCGGCCCGTGGCGTCACGCGTGACGTCAACGTGGGACCCACGCGTCAGCGGCTCAGCCGAACCGCACTATGACGTCACATCGACGTCCACGGTGGGGCCCGGTATCGGCCGTCCCTCGGTAAGCGGATAGCGTCACCGCTGACGCCATCCGATGGGGCCCACATGTTAGTGAGACATGTATTCGTGGACCGGGTCCACGGTGGACCCAAACCGAACCGTGGACCACGTCCATGGTCCGGCTGACGCAATAAATCGATTTTTCAATAGAAAAATAATTCGGTGGAAAATCAAAATGCATGCTGACGTCATGCTGACGTCATTATTCGGTTTTTCAGAATAAAAATAAATGAATTAATTCGTATTATTGATTTAATTGAATTTTGAAACTTCAAACGCTTATAACTTTCGCATTCTTACTCCGATTTGAGTGATTCAAATTTCTAAAGTTTCAAAAAATTGAGATCTACCTAATGGTGAATTTTATTTAATTTTTGGACCAAAGTTTTTCTCTGTAATATTATTTAATTGATTATTTAAACTTTAAACGCTTGTAACTTTTGCGTTTTAACTCCGATTTTGCCGATTCAAATTCCTAAAAATTCGTAAAATTATGCTCTCTCTATTTATGGACTTCATTTGGATGTTTGGACACTTTTTATCTACTTTTTATTTACTGATTGCTATTTGCACGTGTTACGAGTAGACGTTGAAGTGCCCGAAGGCTTCGAAGGTGAAGTGTTGATCCAGGAGCCAGCTCAAGACCAAGAACAAGTACTCTTTGAAGGCAAGTTGTGCTTTGACCATGTTGATCCCATTATCAAATTAATTTGGTTTAAATTATTTCATGCTAGTTTAATGAGAAAATGCTTTATTTAATTATGGGAAATTAGATAAATGCCAAATTGCTGTATGACACCTTGGTTAATTAAATATGTGCCATGACCCCTTGTCACCCTAGTTGTGGATTATTAGTTGGACATTATTAATTTGCCAACATGGCTAGTTAGACCGATGTAGTATGCTTAGCCTTGCCACGTGAAATGTTTTGGACAATCAAATGCTAATATTGACTTAATGAGATATTGAACCTGCTTTGAAGAAGTATCATGTGTTGTGATTGTTGACGGCACGTGGTGCATGGTAATCAACTGGGGGATTTGATAAATAGATTTCGACCGGGGCATGTGGCAAGAATGATCGGGGCGGGCGGATCTTGACCGGAGCGTTGTTTTGGTTCTTTGGGTAGTCTTGCCCTGGTCACCCTAAGGACTTAACCTTGCAAGCCTTTGAACTGAGTCAAACGTGCAACCACATGTCCGTAATGGGACAGACCTAGTTGATTAAGTTGCTAATAACGTACCTGTGGGACCTCGGGGTGTCAACTATACCTTTTGTGTAGTTGTACGGGGGAGCGTATTAGGGCTGCGGCCAGGTACCCATCTAACGGTTGATTGGCCTAAACTTCGCCTTCGCTAAGGGAAGGGTTAGTGTGCGATAACCGGGGAGGCCCACTTGTGCTGTTAGAAGTTTCCGAAAGACTTTGTTACGGACACTCGCCTTTGTGGTGTTTGGCTGTATCTTGTGGGTAAAGTGCATAACCTCTGCAGAGTGTAAAATCTATTCGAATAGCCGTGTCCGCGGCATTGGACATCGCTCGGGAATTATAGTCAAGGGTTAGACTTTCTTGAAAATGACTTGGACTTGGAAGGTTGGGTTTGGTTTAATAATGATGTTGATGGAAATGTGGATTAGGAATGTAAAAGATGTTTATTTAACTCCTGGAAAAGTTATTGATCTTAAACTTGTTTCTACTGCTTTCGAATTTACTTATGCTACTTGTCAAATGCTGTTTTACTGCAAATATACCCTGAGCTGCTCCTTTGTACTAAGCCATGCATGTAGTATATTAGTTTGCGTTCTGTGCATGACTTGCTGAGTACCAAGTACTCACCCTTGCCACAATACAACACCAGTTGAAGAAGAGTCTACACTAGCTTTGGAGGAGGAGATCCAAGAGGAACCGTCTAACTAGGGAGCGAGCCCAGTCAGTTGCCTGTGGTATACTGGATGGCGCCACGAAGTTATCTTATTTTCCGCTGCTGTTATTTCTCTTTTATTGAGTTTTCGCCCTGCGTGGCATATATTTGTAACTTGACCTTAAGGTTGAGCAACCAGCTTGTTAACTAATTTACGTACCTTATTATTTCGTTGAGTATGATTGTGATATTCACCAATGTTGAGACTGTGTGCACTAGCGCGTTCCTGGACTAGTGCTGAATACACAGAGGGTCCGGATTTGCAAATTTGGGTCCCGACAGAGGTGGTATCAGAGCCATACTGACTGTAGGCTCACCCATAGTTAGATTGGTCGTAGTGAGGATAAAACCTATTTTCTAAAGATAAAATTTGTCAAGATAATGAATGAATTCTCGACTTACCCCTTTCTCTCTTGTTCATACCACCTTGCTGAGTTCTTTTTGTCTTCCACTTCGATTTTAAAATGTTGCGTTCTTAGCCGGATTCGTCGTCGCCCAAGAGGAGCTTATCGATGACACAATTCAGGAGTTGAAGAAGGCTCGCGAGCAGGTCGAGGAAGAGAAGAAGCACTTAGAGAATGCTCGTGAGTACGTCGCCTATGCTGCGGAAAGGATCGCAGAGCTGGAGACCGCGCTGTATGGGTAGGGCCCTGATCCAGTGTTACAGTTGGATGCCCCCGCGCCAGAGGAAGACCCAGAAGAGGCGCCACTTGCACCCGCGCCACAGCCACAGCAGCAGCCAGATCCAGAACCAAAGGAAGACACCGCGTCGTCAACCACAGCTGCAGTTGTGGGGCATGGCGATTGTTTCGCGCCGATGCCGCCGCACCTACCGCTAGGAGGCAGTGGAGGTTTTCTTGACGAGTGAGCGTAGGTTTTGCTATTAGGACTCCTTCGTCGAGTTGCGTTATAGAATAAGAGTCACCCTTAGAGGCGTTAGACTCCTGTGTTAGTCGTTTTGGATTTTCTTTGCTTGCTGAGTGTGTAGTATGTTTTGTAGGCCCTTAGGCGTTGTAAGCAACCATACCGAGTTATTATTGGTTTATTTATTAAAAAGGAATTTGAGTTACACATTTCCCCGCATAGTTTCCCTATTACTTGTCTATGCTTGTTTCCCCCTTATCCCTAAAACTTGGAGCAATCAACAGATGGTGAACACCCGCGGAAACCTTGGAGGCAACGGCAGTGGTTCTCGCCACCGAAACCCCAATGATGGAGCACTGCACCCCAACCAGCCGCCGATTGACATGCAGAACTTCGAGCTTTCCTTGCTTGCACAGACTCGGTTGATGCATGCTATGATGCAACAGATGCAAAGACGTCATCGCCAGGCCGCCGCTAATCAAGTCAATCAAGGACAGCGTCAGGGCTCAAGGTTGTCAGAATTCATGAGGACTCACCCACCTATTTTCTCTGGGAATGCCAATCCGCTGGAGGCAGATGATTGGCTTACGTTAATCGAAAGGAAGCTGCACATAACCCAGTGTGTGGGAAATGAGAGGGTACTCAACGCCTCTCACCAGTTAGAAGGAATTGCAGCAGAATGGTGGGAGAACTTCTGTGCCACACGGGAGAACCCACAGGATATCACTTGGGAGGAGTTCATCGCTGCTTTTCGCCAGTATCACGTGCTTGAAGGAATCATGGACCTCAAGAAGGAGGAATTCAGGGCTCTGAAGCAAGGCAGCCAGTCAGTGGCTGATTACCTGAACAAGTTCACACGGCTTGCACGCTACGCACCTGAAGATGTAGCGACAGACAAGGCTAGGCAGTCTCATTTCTTGAAAGGAATGAACTCTGGACTGCAGGTGGGACTGATCACCCACACCTTTTCAGATTTCCAAGAGTTGGTGAATAAGGCGCTCATTATTGAGGACAAGCGCAAGGAACTGGACGACAACAGGAAGCGCAGGATGCAACAGCAGGGATCACGTCAGGGAGCGCAGCAACGTTTGAGGGTTGCGCCAAATTAATTTTTCAGATTCCAGCCACAGAATGCAGCGAGGACACAGTCGCCAGCACCAAGACCCGTCAATCAGAACTATCAGACCCCAGCTCCAGCCAGAAACGCCGCTTGAGCAATCAACGAAGGGCGGTGAGACGCCGCTACACATGCAATGAGCGAGGCGATTCTCCAACAGCTTGCCCCAAGAAGACGGCAGAGTGACCCGATCCGCTTCAACTTGGGCTCCACACCACCAGACGCCAAAGACCAGGAGCAAACCGCGGGACATCACAGCCAGGAGCCGCACCCTAGACCGTGGTGAGAGGCCGAGTCAACCACGTCACTGCAGATGCACTTCAGAATGCCACAGACGTCGTACTGGGTAAGTTACTTGTTAACTCAGTACCTGCAACACTTTTGTTTGACTCTGGAGCTTCGCATTCGTCTGTTTCACAAGGCTTTGCTGCTAAAAATGATTTGGAGATTGCTAGACTTAAATGCATGCTTCTAGTTCAAACCCTTGGTTCCGAACTCCGAACGAAAGTAGGATGTTCTGGGGTAAGAATATTAATAGATGGGATAGAGTTCCTAGCGAACCTTATTATGTTGGAAACCCAGACCTTAGATGTTATATTGGGAATGGATTGGTTATCCAAGCACAAGGCTGTGCTGGATTGTGGCCGAAGGATTATCTCAGTTGAGAGTCCGTGTGGAAGGAAAGTGGAATTTCAAGCTACTGCTGTTAGAGATGGACAGTTGATGGTTAACAGCGCCAAGGCGATCAGCATAGAAGATGTCTCAGTAGTGAATGAGTATCCAGATGTATTTCCTGAAGATCTACCTGGTATGCCGCCAGACAGAGACATAGAGTTTGTGATAGAGCTTGTACCTGGTACATCGCCGATAGCAAAGAGACCCTATCGGATGTCCACCGAAGAATTGGTAGAGATGAAGAAACAACTTGAAGAGTTGATGGAAAAAGGATTCATCAGACCGAGTTCGTCACCGTGGGGAGCACCAGTTTTGTTCGTTAAGAAGAAGGACGGGAGTTTCAAGATGTGCATTGACTACCGTGCACTCAATGAAGTCAGCGGTGACCGCGGCTGACCCGCATGAACCGCGACAGTCCAACTTCCGGACACGTGGCTTGATCTGGGCCGTTGATTTGAAAATCAACGGTCTAGATTGGATCGCATCCCACGCGTTTTGGAGTAACGCTGTTGATCTGGACCGTTCGATCGGTCAAGATCCGATCGGGATCTCGCCTCACCGTGGGGTGGCATGGCATGACCCGGTTAGCGACACGTGGCACAACCAACACCGTTCGATTTGGATTGAATGGCCGAAATCACATCTAACGCTACAACGCAGTTAACACTAACCGTACGATCTAGATCTAACGACTGAGACCTAATCTAGGCACGGTGCAGTTCATGGCTACGTGGCTAAATCTAAGCCGTTGGATCTAGATCCAACAGTTGAGAATAGATCTAAAAACCGAAACGTGAAATCGATCGGGGTGACGTGGACTAACTGTGGCCGTCCGATGAAGATCTAACGGCTGATGGAGCTCGCGATGTCGGCGATGTCCACGGCGGAGCTCGGTGGCCGGAGAAGAAGACGATGACGAGCCCGACGGCGCTTCGGGCACGCTCCGGCGAGGTGAGTGGTACCCCTCGACGCGGCTTGATGCGGCGGATCCGGATCTGGGCTCAGTGACGGCGGAGGACGGCGACGGAAACAGCGAAAAACCACGGCGGAGCACAAATCCAACTTCGGCGAGCTCTAGCGGGCGAACTGCGGTGGCTCGAGCTCGGTGGGTTAGGGCTACGGGTGCGCACGGAAGAGAGGAACACGATGGCGGCGGCGGCGCATTAAATATCCAAATAAATTCCAGAAAATTCCAAAAATTCAGCAAAGTGCAAAAATTTCATCTAAATTCAAGAAAAACAAAAATTGGGGTGTTACAAACCTCCCCCCTTAACAGAATCTCGTCCCCGAGATTTAGGGCTAACTAAGGAATAGATTCGGAAGTTCTTTCTTCAAATCCTCCTCGCGCTCCCAAGTCGCTTCGCTCTCTGCATGGTTACTCCACTGGACTCTGCAGAAATGGGTTGACTTATTTCTCGTCTCTCGATCCACGGTGTCCAGAATCTTCACAGGGTGCTCCCTGTAGGTAAGGTCCTCTTGCAGCTCTATTGACTTTAACGGTTCCTGCTCGTCTGGTATTCGAAGACACTTCTTCAGTTGTGACACATGGAACACATCATGCACACCTGCCAACGACTGCGGTAACTCCAACTGGTAAGCAACTTCGCCTCTGCGGCTCAAAATCTTAAATGGCCCAACATAACGTGGTGCAAGTTTCCCTTTGGCGTGGAATCTCTTAACTCCCTTGAGGGGTGTAACCCTAAGGTACACGAAATCCTCCGTTTCAAAGCTCAAGTCTCGGCGACGATTATCCGCGTAACTTTTCTGTCTTGACTGTGCTATCTTTAGTCTTTCCCGGATCATGGCAATTTGCTCTTCGGCTTCTTGAAGAATGTCCAGCCTAAAGACACGGCGTTCACCGGTCTCATTCCAGTTCAATGGCGTTCGGCAAGGTCGACCATACAGTGCCTCAAAAGGTGACATCTATAGACTGGCCTGATAACTATTGTTGTAGCTGAACTCAGCATACGGCAGACTTTTATCCCAAGAGGTAGCATAAGCCAATGCACAAGCTCGTAGCATATCCTCTAGAATCTGATTTACTCTTTCCGTCTGTCCATCTGTCTGCGGATGATATGCAGTACTGAAGTTCAATCGGGTTCCCATGACTTCATGCAACTTATTCTAAAACCCTGAGGTAAATTGGGTACCTCTGTTTGATACAATCTTCTTCGGCACTCCGTGCAAACAGACGATCCTGGTCATGTACAATTCTGCCAGTTTATCTCCTGAGTAAGTGGTCCTTACCGGGATAAAATGAGCGACCTTAGTCAAGCGATCCACTATGACCCATATGGAGTCATATCCTCCCTGAGTCTTCGGCAAACCGGTAATGAAGTCCATTCCGATTTCCTCCCACTTCCACTCAGGAATCTTCAGCGGCTGCAGCAATCCTGCCGGCCTCTGATGCATTGCTTTAACTCTTTGGCACACATCACATAACGCAACATGCTCGGCAACTTCATGTTTCATGCTTGGCCACTAGAATCTCTCTTTCAAGTCTTGGTACATCTTGGCACTTCCTGGATGAATGGAATATTTGGAATCATGAGCTTCCTCCAGAATCAACTGCTTCAGCTCTTTCTTGTTCGGTACACAGATACGATCTTTAATCCACAATGTGCCTTGATCATCTAGTCTGAAGCCTTTTGCCTTGCCTTCCTCCATCTTGGACTTGATTCGCTGGACCTTGTCATCGTCGTTCTGTCCTTCTCGGATCTGGTCTTCTAAGGTAGGCTTCACCTCCAATGCGGCCAAGAATCCTTCCGGTACCACTTCAATCTGCATCCTTTGAAACTACTTGAATAATTCATCCGGACTTGTGGCTATCATCATATTCACGGTGTGGCTTTTCCGACTCAAGGCATCAGCCACCACGTTAGCCTTCCCAGGATGATAATGGATCCCAACATTGTAATCCTTGATCAATTCTAGCCATCTTCTCTGCCTCATGTTCAAACAAGAGAGTTTTAGTACATCAAGAGAGTTTTTACCACCTTTAAGTGCACCAATAAATTACTTTGAAACTTTTGATACCCAACCATTTAAACTTTTAGTACATCTTAGTACTAGTTTAATAGATAGATTGGTACCTTCAAGGATAAGAAAAGGTCTCAATCAGACAATGTTACTACTACAAAGTAATAAATGCTTCTAACCACTAGTCATCTATCCAATATACTTATACTTACTTACTTAGGCCCCGTTCGATAGAGCTCCAGCTCCCGAATTCTCGTTTAGAGGAACCGGAGCTCTACCGAACGCCTTCAGCTCCCCTATACAAGAAGCAGAATAACCTTGGGGGTGATTCCCCTTTTTCCATTGGGAGCAAGAATCAGCCAATAGGTAGCTCTTGCGGAGAATCAGTTTAGAGATTTGTAATAATTTGTGTATAATTGTGGTTCTTAATCTCTTGCTCCTGATTCTTCAGGAGATCAGAATCAGGAGGAGTCAGAGCATAATCAGAAAGGAGCTGGAGCTGGAGCCCTACCGAACGGGCCCTTACTCTGTATATTAAGATCCAGAGGTTTCTCACGTCCTCAGTCATCCACGTCGTTGTTTCTACAACGAGGCTCTCAGCTAATCTCGATTTTGCGTTTGGCTCCTCGACGCCTCGCGTTGACGCATGCGCTCGCTCGCTCGCTCGTAGCCATCCAATCCCCCGTTTCCACCTCGCTTCCTTCTAGCTCCTTCTGTTCGCCTCCCCATCTTTCCCCTCCCCGAGCTCACCTCCTTCACCCCTCCTCTAGGCCCCGCTCGCCGCGCTCCTCGAGTACTCCAGTGTCATCCCCTTCGGCCCCACTCCGTAGACACCACAATCGGCGGTCCCGTCGTTGTCTGAGGCTGATGGGCTACTTGATTAGTGAAAATTATCCGTGTGATGGACAGTTGCTGCTAACTAGATACTTTTATGTTGGGTGCTTCTTAAGAGTGAAATGAACTATTACGTTACCATGTCAAACTGTTTCAACTGATTCAACCCTAAAATTAAACTGATTACTGAAAATTGTCCATGGGATGGACGGTTGCTGCTAATTAACTAGATACTTTATTTTGGGTGCTTATTAAGAGCAATATGAACTTGCTAGCTGTTGTATTATTAAGAAATTTAGCATGCCTATCAGACCAGTTGGTGCTATTGTGGCTTCAACTGATGTCTGTAGTTCCATACATACAGGTAAAGGTGGGTTTACATGATATTTTGATGTAAAATGCTTCTTATGTGCTGTTATTTACTTCTGATGAGTGATGTGAGTTTACTCCCTGAGTTGTGTTTGATCTAGATTATGTAACCAGGTTATAAAAGCTTTGGGTGCTTACACAAATGTTCTCGTCCTTAAGGTGTTTTGTCGTTTGCACTAATGCAGGTGTAATCGAAACTACTTTATACATAATGGAATATCTAGAAATATCTAGAAGGACTCATCTACCCTGATAACAAGTTTTCGGTATGCTTTTTGTTGAGCATTCTTAGTCTTGCCCATTCTTCACATTTGCTGACCGGTTCATCAGTACTTGTGTTGTTTCAGGCTTTTGATTTTTTTTGTATGCCAGCATCATTTGGTTGTTTAGCATAGAAACATTTTGTTTTTGTCCTCTATTATCTGCACATAGGAGGCAGCTAAATTGATTTATAGGCAGCTGGGCGGCCTGAATTGATTTCAGGTTTGTGCTATTTATTTGTTAACTTCTGTACATTATTTACATGGCAAGTTTATCTCATGTTCCCGCACCCAACTTCTTTGTAGATTAGATAGCATGTTAGTTATTTTTTTCCCCATTGTCGGAAGGAAATAAAAATTGTGCATGTTCACTTCCTCAGTTGTGCAAATTACAGAATTTTGGCCTTACAGTGACTGGTTTGTATATTTGCAAAGGGAATCTAAAGGACAAAGCTTTCTGGGACCCTTGGTCATGTAGCACCTAATTACTTATTAGATGGTATAGCCTCTATTTTTCTCTTAGCTTCTGCTACTATTTGAAGACAAAGCTTTAATTACAACAGCGAGATACTAAAAGCGAGTCCCATGAAATTTCTGTTGTAATATATGTCACAGGGCTTACTACAACTTCCTGCTAATTAAATGAATTTAAATATTATTTTTCCTAATGTTTTCTATGAAATTTAATCACTTTTGGTTGGCTTGTATGAAAAAATAAGTTTGCCCTAAATGTAGTTTTGACAAAAATTAGCATGTATTAGGCGCATATGGTAGAAAATGACCCGTTTTTGTTTTCATTTGACCTCTTGCTTTGTTATTACAAGAAGAATATCCCAATAAAGTTTTTGTAGCTGGAAGATCGTGATCTAGTGGTCATAGCATCACAACAATCTACCATGCCCTCCTAAATATCTTGAATTAGGATTTTTTAAGGACTTTCCTTATTTATGATACAACCGGAAAAATGGTTATGTGGAATGCATTGCTTGACAATGTAAGGGCCCAAGGGAAAATAGCTATACCTATTGCCTCTTCTGGAATAGGTGCTACTGCTACTAGCTGGCTCAACACCTCATTCTCGTTTCAGAATACTACTCAATATAGAAGAGCATTCAGTTTGTGCTGTTAAGGAAAATAAGGCAGCGTTGGTTCCCAGCTCAAGTTTTATATGCAATGGCAACAAACAACAAAACAAGTGCAGACACTCCATAGAGTTGGTGTCTACTTACCCAGCCCAATCTTTTTGTGATATTACGAAATGTGACATTATAGATTTCGGCATTACGGTACGACTTTATATCGCGTTTTCAGGTGTTTGGGCTTTTCCGGGGAAACTTGGGCCTTAGGGGGATCTTTTTGGGCCTTAGGTGGAGGCTTCTTGGCCCATGTGGGGAGGAGGGGGCAGACAACCTGCCCTAGGGTGCCCCCAAGCCCTCCCCCATGCGCCCCGCCTCCTCCTCCCCCTCCCATAGCCGCCACCCCCCTCCAAGCCCTAGCCGCCCCCTCCTCCCCTCCCATGCGCCACCCCTCCCTCTCCTCCACCTCCTAGCCGGCCATAACTAGGAACCACCCCCTTGCTGCCACACCCTTCCCTTCCATTGATTTCGCCATTGGGAAGCTCTGCAACCGGGAGGAACCGGCGGATCCGGCGTTTGGAGGGAGATCGAGACCGGGAGGAGAAGTTTTTTGTCGTCATCGGTTCTTCAAGAAGAGGTAACGAACCGTGGTTATTTTGGGGTGGTCTAGGTGCTACTAGATGGGAGATTCCATGCCTAGAACTCATGTTTAGGTGCTGCGATTAGAGGGGTTGAATTGGATTCTAGATCTGTCTCGCGAGTAGCTCTCGGCCATGTTTGATAGTTGGTGTTGGGACACGTTTTTGAGGATATTAGATGTGTTACATGATCAGCCAGATGTTATGAAAGTTGTAGGTAATTCGATTATGTTTAATTGGACACCAAGAACGCTAAATTCCATCCAGCCGTTTAAAAGTTATGGTTGTTTTACCGAGCACTATCAAATCTGTGATGTGATTGGAACAGATCGTGTTCAACTGTAGATTAGACAATTTTAGAGGCCGATTCAGTCTTCGCGAATACTTAAAAAAAGTTGGCAAATTTCCTAAGCTTCGAGAAAATGTACTCGTTTACTTGATTTGAAGTTTTAGAACTCAAGTTATGCTAGTTGGAAGCTCGCTATCCCGATGGGACAGATTCTCTGTTTTCGGGTTTTAGGAGTGGGTTACGAAGTAGTTGTAGATGATCGCTCTCGTACGGTTTTGTGGGAAAGTTTTGAGTGTATTGTACCTATGTGCAGGTGGTGTGACCCCAGGAGTGCCCTCAATCTCTCACCACTCCATCGCTCACGGTTGAAGGCAAGTGTATTGGGATGGATTGGGGTTTGGGTGGCTTTTTGACTTGCATAGTTGCAATATGAATACATGATGTGGTAACTTGCCATGCTTGCTATTTGCTTATGATATACTAAATGTGTAGCTTTGCTAAGATATTATATGATGCGCTAATATGCCATGTTGTTTCTTGCGTGTGTTATGATGTTCATGTTTCGTTTAAGGATATGCTGTTGTTATATTGAGTTTCCTTTATACAAGTTATACCATGATGTGGCATATGTGCATTCATAATGGAAGAGGCGACCCATTGTGATGCGGGCCTCTATGTTCACACGTAGTGAACACGAAAGACCTACCTCGTAGTCCCATCCATGGTTGTGTATGGGAGCGAGTCAGTAAGAGTAGGCACCCTCCATCTACGGGATGGAAGGGGAAAGAGTGTGCACACCAACGGGTGTGCACTCGGCAATACCGGTATGTGCTAACAAGAGACATGTGCATTGCATTGCATGTATGATGATGTTAATGAGATGCATATAAGATGAATTATCAAATGCTTATAATGTTGAACATGAGATGTAGTGATGATGGTATTGAAGACTGTTTTGCTTGTTCCATTGCAATACACTTTGCTGAGTGATGAACTCACGCTTGTGTTTTATGATGTTTTTAGGTACCATGAAACCGGCATGCGGGAAAGGGGATTAGTGGCACATCTTCACATAGCTTCATTCACTTAGACAACTACACTTTACCATTCGTAGTAGTGATAATAAGTTTATTGTGCTAAAGCTTGAGTACGCCTAAATGTGTGCTTGGTTCTATCGTTCACTTCGTTCTAGTTCATGAAATGGTTGAATTCATTATTCTGGACTTAAACTGTTGCTATACCTCCCGATATTGCTGTTTTAGATGTCATTCATTATGTTATGTCTTGTCATATTATTGCTGTTGCTTCAAACCATGAAAAAACAAAGGAGATGCTGCCAAAATTTCGGTTAAAGCATTTGCGCCCTTGCTGTAATTTGTCTTTAATTCTGGTATTTAGTTGCTATTTCTACTATGTTTGGTAACATCCAGGGCATACTAGGTGCCGGGGTGTTACACTTTTAGTTTTCACGTGGATAGTTGTGCATCACTTTGATTGAAAATAACCCTCTCCTAAACATGTAGGCAGAACCCACAATATTCTGTACGCAGAATTTTTGGATGATCTAACCTAACAGTTGTTTTACCAGTAAGAACAAGTTCAAAATAACATGTTCCTATCGTTATGCTTCCTATTTAGTTTGCTTTGAAGATTTTATCTCTCGATGTATTAAGCTTATCTTAATGAATTCCTTTAGGTACAAAAGATGTGGACACCTACTGAGCCATCTTTTTTCCTTTCTGTTATCCTCTTCAGTTTGAATGGCCACATAATGATTTTTCTGCAGCAAAGAAATGTGCCGTCGACGACAAGTTCAGTTTTGCAACACTGACTTTTCTTGTATTTGTCTTAGGGCCAAAGTTCCCATGATTCATGTGCATATGGACCAAATAAATTTTTTCAAAAATATCTGTAAACATTTTTAAAATACAATGAAGTTAAAATGGCCTCACCATCAACTGCTTCACATATCTTGCATTCAAAATTATATATTGTACTACTTACATACTTTTGTTACAAAAAAAAAAAGAAAACTTGTACATTGCATTTTTTATTTTTTTAAGAAATACATTTTCTGTGCTCTTTATCAAATCCCTTTCAAGTTTGTTCCCACCGAAGGCTAAAGTTATGTTTTCATTTTGATAGTGCGTATTCATTTGGAGTCATTAGCTGCTCTAGGTTACAGATACCATATTGCTTTTCAACTTAATCCATTGGTACAGATTGTGGACACATCGAAGTTGCGGTTTAGCTATTACAAAAACATAAACTTTAGAGAGGATGGTGGTCCTCATTTATTTCCTCAGATATATTGCCATTAACTCAAGAATCGAAAATTTCATTTCCTTTACAAAAACACAAAATTTCATTTACCTAGCAATACCTAGCTAAAAGGACTTTAAATTAAACCTCTACATATGATAGTACCACCTTGCTTGTGGAGGGGAGAGAATACCACCTTAAAAGAGAGAGCAACCCTCCCCCCATCAGGCTAGTCTTTTGGGGGCCACATGGGACTCTTATGGGACTCGTGCATCCCTCTGGGTGCTCACCGTGCCCTTCGCGGCCCAGCCGTATGGCGCACGTGCCTCGCCCGGTGAGCGGACTGCCCAACTGGCCCAGGGGTGTGGGCCTTGGACCACGAGAGAAATACATACCTTGGCTGCCATAGCCAGGCCATAAGAGTCCCATGTGGCCCCCAAAAGACTAGCCTGATGGGGGGAGGGTTGCTCTCCCTTTTAAGGTGGTATACTCTCCCCTCCACAAGCAAGGTGGTACTATCAACCTCCATCATGGAGGCTCCATGCCTTCCTTTTCCCCTCACTATGTAGCACCACACTAGCATGCGCCTTTTTCCTGTATGCATCCTTGTAGCTGCATGAACTCATATAAACAGGGGAAGAGGAGGGTTCTAGAGATGTCGAAAGTCAATGTGGATGGGAAAAATTACAGAAATATATACCTATCGCCTGTTGGTTGGGCGACACAAACATATCGCCGAACCAACAGGCGACAGAAGGCTGACCGAGTTTCTATCGCCCGACTGTTGGGTGACAGAAGGAAAATCGCCCGATGGTTGGGCGATAGTAGAAAAATTGATCGATCAATGGGCGACAGGGGGAGAGCCTCCCGATCAATGGGCGACAGAGACTCAGCCAGAATTTTTTTATAAAAAATCATTTTTTATTTTCTATTTCAATTCGTTGAATCCAAAGATTTTTAATATCTTTTGCTAGGAAGCTCCAAATCAAACAAAATAAATTTCTAATTTTTTATTAAGCTATAAGGATCTATATTATCTAATAAAAACTACTATGTTCCATGCAAATTGAAATTGTTTAAATCAAGTTTACTTAAAGACCCTTTTATGTATAATGAAGAAACTATACAAACCATGGCTCAAAAAAATCATGAAATAAATATCACTTATTCGTAGGGTCTTAGATGTCCCATTTTTCCAAAAATATTTAGGAATGAACTCAGTTGAATAAACCAAATAATTATAAGAAGCCTCTCTTGCATGAAACGGTTAAGCCTTTTCGGTAGCCCGTAAAATATAAAGTTTAAATGTAATTTTTAGGAAGAAGGGACCAGATTTGCTCTTTGATATATGGACTATGATATGCTGGGAAAATATTTAATTTACACCTTTCTTTGCATCTAAATTCTACTAGAGCAAAAACCCTAAGTATTATAATCGACAACAATGAAACGCTTAAGCCTTTTTGACAGCCCGTAAAATATCACGTTTAACTGTAATTTTTTGGAAGAATGGAGCATATTTGCTCTTTGATGTATGGACTACCATTTTTTTGAAAAATATTTTATTTACACCTTTCTTTGCATCTAAATTCAACTAGTGCAAAAACCCTAAGTATTATAGTCGACAAAAATGAAACGCTTAAGCCTTTTCGGTAGCCCGTAAAATATCATTTTTAACTGTATTACCATTTTCTGGAAAAATATTTTATTTACACCTTTCTTTGCATCTAAATTCTACTAGTGCAAAAACCCTAAGTATTATAGTCGACAAAAATGAAACACTTAAGCCTTTTCGGCAGCCCGTAAAATATCACGTTTAACTGTAATTTGGAAGAATAGAGTAGATTTGCTCTTCGATATATGGACTACCATTTTCTAGAAAAATATTTTATTTACACCTTTCTTTGCATTTAAATTCTGCTAGTGCAATAACCCTAAGTATTATTGTCGATAACAATGAAACGCTTAAGCCTTTTCGGCAGCCTGTAAAATATCACGTTTAACTGTAATTTTTTAGAAGAATGGAGCAGATTTGCTCTTTGATATATGAATTACCATTTTTTGGAAAAATATTTTATTTGCACCTTTCTTTGCATCTAAATTCTATTAGTGTAATAACCCTAAGTATTATTGTTGACAACAACTTTATTGCAAAATGAGGGTGTGAGATGGAGATTAGAGAGAGGACGATTCACAAATTAGATGTTATTGCGGAAAATAAGGTAGGCCACACTCTTTATTACGGCTGAAAACTGAAAGGAGTACAATGAACAAGGAAAATAATAGTTACAACTAGACGTCTACTGAGTGCATCGAGGCCACTTCCCCTTCGCCCATGCCTTCGGTGGGGCTTCTCTAGTATCTCTAGTATGATGTGTCCTCTCTCTCTTGGCCTCCTTCTCGTCCGCTTCCTTTCTACGTGCCTCCTCGCGTGCTGCATCACGCTGCTCTTATAACTGCCGCCTGAGCTCCTCGTCCCGATTGGCTTGATCAAGGAGTCTTTGGTCCTCAGGGTTGATCTCCATGTCAAACCACTGCTCAAATTCACACAGTGGCGGAGGAGACTACATGAAACATAAATTAGCAAAGTGTCATGTAGAAATATTATGAAACACGTATGATTATTACTATCTGGCGATTCTTTAAGCTCTTCTTCAGCGGGTTGAAGGCGTAGTTACGACACTTCCGGTACCTCCTCTTCCAAGTTGTAATTTTCCAAGAGCGAACAAGCCTGCAAGAATCTCCGCACAAACACATCGGTGGGATAGCTCCACGAGGTAGGAGCAGGTCCTGGTACGCTAAATTGAGCAGACAGCCCGAAGCACCTCCCTCTTCCTTTGCTTTCCCCGTTCCCTTGCCACTTGCACGCCTCGGCATATTCTCCTTCTCTTCTCTCTTCTTTTCTCTCTTGCTCGGTGAGAAGGAAGGTGGGTGGGTGGTATCAAGAAGCGGGCAGCATACTACCTTATATAGGGTGCCTGTTCGTCTGAAGAAGCAGGCTGCAGCGTGGTTTCATTTTAGTCTTAAAAAGAGCTGGGTGGAAGGGTGTCGTCATTGTCGCTTGGTGGTGTGCAGAGTGTTGTCGAATCAGTGTTGGAAAGCTGATGGCAGCGTGTTGGCACATCGCACTAAGAAGGCTGTGGTGTGCATCGTCCAATCGTCCACTTTGGTCTGAAAAAAGCAGGGTGCGCAGCGTGTTGTCGTTTCACTCCGAAAAAGCGGGGTGCGTAGCGTGTTGTCGTTTCACTCCGAAAAAGCGGGGTGCAGCGTGTTGTCATTTCACTCTGAGAAAGCGGTGGGTGGCAGGGTGTTGTCACTTCGCTCTAAGGTCGGTAGAGTCACGCACTGCGGTTTGAGATGGGTAGTGTTTTGTCGCTTGGTAGTGTGCGGTGTGTTGTGGAAGGATTAACTAAGTCCATAAGATTAAAAGTACCAACAATCAAAATACAAAAGTGCGTAGAACATATTTTGAAGGTTTAAATAAGTACATAAGATTGAAACTACCAACAATCAAAAACAAAAAAACTAATGCCGGCCCCTTTTCGGGGCGGCTCCTCCCGGTTGTGCAGCCTCCTCCGAACCTAGCCCTGCGAGTATGTCAACTGCGTCGACGCGCGGTGGACCCTATGTGGTCTCGCTGGAGGTGCGGCGTACACCGACTGAGAAGGCTACATTGGTGGTCCACTGTGATGACCCAGGCTGCGTCGGTGGTGGTGCTCCCTGCCACTGTGATGACCCAGGCTGAGTCGGTGGTGGTGCTCCCTACCACTGTGATGATCCAAGATGATCTGGATGTGGATCAACGAGGAACCTCAACACATCATCCTCCTCGTAGTCCTCCTGAACTGGATCATCACCCTGCCCCTCATAGTCATCAGGTGCAGGCGGCAACCACTATGACTGTGTACCTGTAGCAAGTGAAGAATTGTTGAGAGCATTCAAAAAGTGATGCAAAACATGAAAAGTGCATTTCGGTACTCACCTCCGGTGTGAAAGGCTAGACCAGCATGTCCAGGAGGTCGGTCGCTCGCAATCGGCGGCATGACGGTGGCACCGTGTGAAGAAGATGGACTTGCAGATCCCCTACCGCTGCCAAGCGGCACAACATGGCCCACATCGGGAGGTAGGCGGCATCCCGCCAACTTGAGGGCGCGTCCTGAGCCGTCTCGAAACCTCATGAACAAGGAGGTGACCTCCTCTCTGGTCACCTCTAAGCTGCCAGTCAATCATGAAATCAACCTCCCTGAGTCCTCGTAGACCTGAGCTAGCATATCAGCCTGAAAAAAACATCACGAATTAGTTAGCATAGCTACGAAATGAGTGTGCATGAAATCGTATACAGGACACCACGTACCGCACTGTGCAGAGCCTAGTCCGTATGGGAGAGATACGTGTCTTTCGCCCTGGGGACGTGTCTGGGAGGATCCGGGTCAACGCGTAACAAACGTAGATGGTACGAGAAGTGTACCACTCTCGGTAGGCCCGGTACGTCTGCAGGTCGTACGGCACATCATCAGCATTGACGTCTTCCAGGGCTCCTGCCCACTCGATCGTACGTGCTAGGGCTACCCCTAGCCATCCGTACGTGCTAGGGGGTGGCCACATGCACGCCCTTCCTAGTCTGGCTGTGGATCAGAAATAAATATAGAATTATTAGATGACAATACACGATAATAATTATGGAACATCGATGCAGGGAGCTTACGTGTGGGCATCGTGTGGGACCAGACAACCGACCTGGACTGGGAACTCCTGTCGTAGGCCGAACTACCTTATCACTCGATGGACAGCGTAGCCCTCTGTAAGATCGCGGATGAGCCTAGAGGGGGGGTGAATAGGTTTTTTCAAAAATAAAAAAATAAAGAAAAATAATGAGACTATGATAGAGAGAGCACAAAAGTTATCTTTCAAGAGTCCCAAAATAGAACAATCCACTACTGAAAATGGTAAAGAAACAGAGCTGAGCAGTAAAAGTAAATACTGAAAAGTAAGAATCAGAGGAGACAATAATTTTTCACCGAGGTTCAGAGATACACTCCTACGTCCCCGTTAGAGCACTTCACCATAAGTATTGCTCCACCAGTAGCTATTCTCAATAGCTTTGGTATCCACTGGGTAACTCTTTCACCAATGGGTGAGGTGAGTTCCAAACCTCTCACAATCAGTGGTGGCCTTCCACAAATTACTTTGGACAGGTCGCACAAAGAACTCACAAGCCATCTAGGAACACTAAGTTCCAAGAGTAATAGACTAAGCACAAAATTAATCTCTTGGTTCACAATCTCACAGTTTGTCTAGACTAAACTTGGAGCTAAATCACTTCTGAATGTTGAATAAACAGTGAAATTCAGTCTCTTTGAGTGCTTTTGAGCTCAAGAGTGCTAAATGTCAAAGAGATGCAATAGTTCTTCTAAAAGAAGGTCCTGGCACAGCTTATATAGCCCTCACAATGGAAAATAACCGTTATAGCATTTACTAGCCTTTAGATTGTGTCAGAATAACAAAATAAATAAATTCAATGTGCCATGGACAAAGATTACAAAGATTTGCAATATGATTAATGCACACGGACCAAATTCAGAACAACTCTCATTTACAATGGATCGAAAAATTCAGTCCGTCGTAAGAGAGCGTTTGCACCGGACCAAAAAAGTTGGTCCGGCGTACACATGCCTTTTGCGAAAGTTGGTCTGTTGTGAAGCATTCAAAGTATCAAATGCGCAGGACCGAAAAATACGATTCGGCGTACATGGCAAACTTACTGGAAGTTTATCAAAATGGTCCAACTTAACATCAAAGGACTTCCAGAGAATTTTGTGTTGGCATCAAACCGAAATACTTGGTCCGATGTACACTTGAAAATATGGTCCGGCGTGAAAGGCATACACTCGGTTTGTTTTTCAACAGCCTCAGTTTACAGTGCCGGACCGAAAAACTTGGTCCGGCGTGAACGGTGTACACTCAGTACAGGATTTTTCAAGAGTTTCAGCGCCAGACTAAAAAAATCGGTCTGGCATGAATGGAAATTTTAATCTTTTTGAATGAAGGACTTTTGACTTTGAGGAAAAGAGTGAAGTGACCTTTACTCCAAGTAATTTTGACAAGATTGACCTAGGAACCAAGGTACTTACTTGTGCATAATCCCTCTTAATAGTACGGCTCAAACAAAATAACCTAGCTATATGACTTGAAATAATTTCCAAGTCAAAACTAGAAATAAGAATCCTTAGCATTTTTCTTTATTCTGACAAATCTTCACTTCACAAGGGATATTTGATCATCAACACCAAAACCAATAAGAAGCATAATCAAAGAATTAAGGGGCCTAGATGCTTTCACCCTCGACCTGGACGTCAAACAGGAGGAATCGCTGCGTGCACCAGTACGCCGCGTCTCGTGTGCAAAGGGTGGATAGGGCACCCATCACACGAAGCTGGACCTCTGCCTGTGCGTACGGCGTCCAACGTACGTGGTCGTCGGTGAGGTGGTCGAACGTAGCGACGAACCGTGGGTAGCCCATACGCACCGTCCAGTATGCCCACCTAGGCTGCAGTGACAACAGAACGTTACCGTTAGTACTCACAAATATTAAAGCAAAAGTACCAAAATCATAATTGCAATATCTTACCCATCGGTGGCACCAGATGGTGCCCATGGTCTGACCGTCGACGTCGTCATCGCCCACGGGCTGAAGAGGCTGCAAGTCGATGTCGGGCCGCCCGATCTGGAACCTCTCGTATGCCCACAACTGTACCAACAGTGGACATCCTCCGAAAGTCGACTCGTCGGCGATCCGTGAACAACTGTCGTAGAGCACCCTGTACGTGCTGCAAAGCACAGTGGACCCCCAGGAGTACTGCGACACAGCATCAAGGGGTGCGTCCACGATCTCCCTCGTGAACTGGACAAGGTGCCTGTCCACGCTAACCCCATGGGACCTCGTGAACAAGCACCAACCAAACAGCCACAGCAAGTACGCCTCCAGGTGGCGGCTGACCCTGTACTCGTCCACAGGCTCGATGATCTACGCCGGCTAAAAATTTAAGATCACTTGTTATTTAAGATCACTTGTTATTTTAAGCTATAAATTTAACATCACTTGTTATTTTAATGGCTAGTTGCGTACCACGAACTGTCGGAGCCACCGCAGTGTCGGACCGTGTGTACTGCTGAAGGTACGGTACCCAGAAGGTGGTAGCACACCCTGGAACCTCTCAAGTAGCTCCTGGTGCCACGTCAGGTCAACGTCCTGGGCCACCACAGGGTCACCGGTGATCGAGAGGCTGAGGAGGTACGACACGTCTTGCAAAGTGATCGCCATCTCCCCGATGGGTAGATGGAAGGCGTGTGTCTCCGGCCTCCACCGATCCACCAGAGTGGTGATCAGGGACCTGTCAAACGGGAACCGGTGACCCACATTCTCCACCATCTAGGCGAATGGCAGCAACTCTGAAGCTCGAAACCTACCAAAGAAAAACATGTAATTAATATCAGTACAGCACTAATAACGATACTACAACAAACATATTTAGAAATTTAAATACTAATATGTTACCTGGGGATCCAACGAGGATTGAGTGCCTAGGAGTACTGCGGTGTCCTCGGTTGAAGTATGCTGAGCTGCACAGGATCCCCTCCTTCCTCTGGAAAAGCAGTGGCGAAGTGGGCACGGTGATGATGACCAGCAAACCAATCCAGCAACTTGAAGGGCCACTCGTCATCTCTAGGCTGGTGAGCTATACCTGTAAATTACATAAATGAAAGTTATTGTAGGATCGAAGTATACGAATATAGCAATCAGAGGGGGGGTGAATGATTGTGCGGAAGCTAAAACCAAATTCTTGACCTATTAAAAGTTCACCCCTAAAACAGAACCAAATAATTGCCTCGTTTTCGACAAAAACAGAATGACAGAGGTTCGGTAAAACGCGAATTCTCAGAGATCCAACCGTTAGATTGATCTGAAATTTGGACACAAGAAACTAGATTCCAATACGAATCGAACCCAAAAAGAATTAGCTCGATCGGACTTACGGATCAAAAGTTATGAGCTTCGCAAGCTTGCTGATCCAGAACTTGACGAGAATCAATCTAATCAAAACTTCAAGATTAAACAAGAACGACAAAAGATTGATCAACTAGACTTTGAGAAACACTAGATCAATACCCTAGAGAGGTTTTTGATGGATCAAATCAAGATAAAACTTAAAGAACAAAAACTAATCTAGAACTAGAACAAGCATGCAAACAAGAACCAAAAAGAGAACGTTGAAGCAATGCGGGAACTAGAAGAATTGATCTTTATTTATTTTGTCTAAAGTACTCTCATCAAAAGAGTACAAACCCTAAAACCAAGCTCAAGGCTTGATGCGCTTAGCTCGCTTGGTGCCTTTCAACAGAGACCCCCACCTATTTAAAGCACCAACCCACAAAGAGTTCTGAATACGATTCCTATTCCCTAGAAGCAATCCGTATCCAACACAACTCTACTTGGCCCAACCTGGCCGAGTACAACTCTTGCACGCGTATGGTAACCCTACCATACTCACGTGACTAACATTTTGCACGCGTATGGCCACCTGCCATACTCACGTGACTAACACTTTGCACGCGAATGACCTCCTGCCATTCTCACGTGACTAACCATTCTTCATGTGCACCATTCTCTTAGCTCGACGTCCCGCATGACATCCTTGACCACCAAGACCTCGGTTCCTCCCGAACTTAGTCCCGAACCTCAGCCTCCATGAACCTAGTTCCGGTCCCGCCATCGACCACATTCGTCTTCGAGCAATACCGCACATGAACAAACCACAAAACAAATCCGAGCACAAGTCCACGACTTGACTCAATGTCAATCCATGCAACTACTCACATGAGCATTGCATAAAGTCCACTTCAAGCATCATGAAATTCTCACAAATTTCATAATCTCAAAAACAAATCAAAATTCAAAGTCCAAATTTGCACAAACCCTAATCGAGCAAAAACGCCGGACAGATCGCCAAAAGCATGTGTATGGCGGACCAAAAAATTTGGTCCGTCATGCATGGGAAAAACGAGATCGCCAAAAAGCATGTGTATGGCGGACCAAAAAATTTGGTCCGTCATGCATGGGAAAAGCGAGATCGCCAAAACGCATGTGTATGGCGGACCAAAAAATTTGGTCCGTCATGCATGGGGAAAACGCGATTTCTTGAACAAGCGTAAAAGCATCAAAATCACGTTTATGACAGACCAAAAAGTTTGGTCCGTCATACATGCGAAAAACGCGATTTTTAGTTATTTGGTTCGGCGCAAATGCAAAGTTTCTGTTTTTGGATGTTTGAATGTTTGGTCCTTCATGCAAGCAATTTTGCAAGGTTAATCCTAACCAATTTTTCAGCACAAGATCAAGCCAATTTTTCATCACATGATTCACAGTTATAATTAAAATGCATATAGAAACAAAAGCGTATGAAAAACTATAGAAGCATCACAATAATATGTTGAGACAAATATGCACACAAAACTGTTCAAGCACTATAAATATATTGAAGCAATTACAATAATTTGTCAAGATTAAGTTGTTTCACACAACACACAGTACATCGATTAAGTTGTTTCTCATCTGGTACATTGGCGTCGTGCAGCACTCCTCGCAGAGGATTATCCATCCCCCACCGTCGGATTGCCATCTCCTCCTTCATCTTCTTCGTTTTGTGCATGGCAATTCTTGAGCATATGTCCTGTTTGGTTGCACAATGAACATTTCTTCACATGTTTGCTAGCTTCTGACTCATCCATGTCATTTCTAATACGCCTTGTTTTTCGACGCCCTTCTTTCCATCTTCTTGCATCAAAATCAGGTACCCAGAACCTTTCATCAACACTAGGAGTTGTGGTGAAAGAACCCACAACACCATAACCATAAAGCTCATCGCTCCAAGTTGCCATCACCCTTTTCTTCCTAAAATATTCAGATAGATATGTACCAGGTTGCATTCCAAATAAAGCACATGCGGCTATCACATGAGAACATGGCCTATGCAAAAGGTAGGGCTTGTTACACGAGCATTTGCAATCAGGTTCTCCACTATCTCTGCGTTGGTTGCACTCCTGGATGACAACCTTCTGGTTGGTTCCATGCCGTCTGGTTGGTTCCATGCCGTCCTTTATCCCTGTAGATCACCTCGAAGCACAGTGTTCATGCACCAACTTTTATAGCTCTATGCTTGGCCGCCTTCTGACTCTTCTCATCCATATATTTACTGATCATGGAAGAGTACAGGAACTTCTCATCTCTCATTACTATCTCAGCAGCTTGATGCCTGTCGACAAAGTACTTGGTTGTGCCCCACAGCACTCCCTCAACAATTCCTACCAATGGGAGACACCTCATCCCTCTCATTACCCAGTTGTAAACTTCTGCAAAGTTACTGGTCATCACACCGTATCTGGCACCATGTGTGTCATGTAACAGTGACCACTTTTCTTTTGGTTCGTGCTTGATCCAGTTCGAGAAACATTTGATTGGCCTTTGCCTTCGACGACGATTAGTCACCTCATCTTCTGTTGGCAGGGAGAAAAGAGGCTCCGCCTGCTCGTGTGTTTCGCTGCCACTAGTCTTGTTCGCCTGCTCCTCCTTGTGTTTTCTTGTCAGCTCATCAATATTTTTCCACAGAGTTCGGAACTTGCTCTCCTGGTTCAGCTTACATAGTCTTTTAAACATGTTCATGAGTTCCTTGTTCCTAAATTGCTAATAGAAGTTTGCACCCAAATGCCACATGCACCATCGGCTCTGCAAGTCAGGCCATGGAAATGGCTCCTCTTCCCCTGTTTGCAATTGGTTGATAGCACTAAGCAGACCAGCATGCCTGTCGTGTAGCACGCACACATCTTGACGAGTTTTGACCACCCCCATCTTCAAGTTATGTAGGAACCACAGCCAACTCTCATAGTTCTCATTTTCTACAAAGGCGAAGGCCACAAGCAGAATCTGGTTGTTTCCATCAATGCCCACAGCTATTAATATTTGCCCTTTGTATTTCCCGATCAAGAATGTGACGTCCATGCACAACAATGGACGACAGTGATAGAACGCCTTAATGCAAGCTTCGAATGCGAAGAACACTCTCCTCATATGCCTTTTAGTTGGCCACTTGATTGACGAATAGTCTTGATAATCATAGTAAGTGCCAGGATTTCTTCCCTGAATGCAACTGAGCAGTGCGGGCAGATTGTTGTACGAGTCTTCAAACTTCCCAAACCTCATTTCTAATGCCTTCTATGTCGCCCTCCATGCCTTCTCATAGCTAAGTGTGTACTGATATCTATTCTTGATTGCTCGGATAATAGCACGGAGCTCAAAACTCAGGTTCTCCACTATCTCTGCGTACATGATGTTCGTGACATACCCGGATGACAGGTTCCTGTGAGCCATCAATGTTTTCTCAATCATACAGCTATGCTGCTCAACCTTCGAGCATAACCAATGGGTGCCCCATTTGGGCTTGTACGCGTGCACTCTCCACGGACACACATGGATCTCACACACCACATCGTAGCAGATCGTGGTGGATTTCTTAACCCTGAAAGTCCTTCTTAATGATAAGGCCCAATCTTTCACAGCATCCTGCACATCCTCTTTTGTCAGGTACATATTGTTAGGCCTAACCTCATTGGCGCTATACTTCCAAGGTATATCGTTGCTTTCATTGACAACCAACCTATCAAATTGATGCGTGCTCCACTCGGCGGGCACAAGCTGCTCCGTACCTCCATCTTCCTCATCCGACTCATCGTCATCTTCCACTTCTGCTTTGCTGTACTCACGGTCTTCCTCTTCCATCCTAGCTATTATTTCATCAATTTGCTCACCTTCGTCTACTTGTCCCCGCACTTCTTGTCCAACATTTTCATCATCCTCCCCAAATTCAACTTGTTCACCACTTTGGCAAATGATGTCCTCGTTGCATTGCTGAACATACTGCTCACGGCTAGATCCCCCAATTTCGGTGTCACCAAAACTGAACTCATTTTGAGGTTGACTACACTCACCGCCGTCCAACTACTGCTGGGGGGCAACATCCCTATCATATGCTTGCACTAAAAGCAGCCGATTCCAGCCCCATTGCTCTGTCCCCCTCACATATGATCACGATGTGGTTCCCTTCAGCTCAACTAGCTCCCAACAAATAGGATCATTTTGCGTACTAAATAGGCAAAATACCTTCAGCTGGCACTTCTCTTGTTCCATCCGAAAAGTATAATATAACCACTTCAACACAGAAGAAAATATACGCTCTTCGACCCTACTCAAACTTCTGTCCACATACTGGAAGTTACTTAGATCCGCACCCTCCAAACCATACATTAGAACCCCTTCTCCATAATAGATTCTAAATGGAACTTGTTCTGCCATATTTGCGAATGCATTCATTCACCCACGAGTTAATTACTTTCCGTAAAAAAATACTACGACACCTAACATAACTACATTTATATGCTACAAAAATATAAATCTATCTGTAGAAAATATAACTACATTCCTAAGAATATATATCTAGCTACAGCTAATTACATTCGCTAGATCTACCCAACTACATTCCTAAGAAATGAATATATATATGACCGTACTTGTATCGTAGAAAACATCTAAATTCGCTAGATCTACACACATGAACCTAGATCTAAAATTATTTCTACTCAATCATAATTTACTGCTAAAAAAATTAAACAACAAAATAATTTCTACACTAATTAAATTCTCTACAATTAATTTCTACTCTACCTACATCTAATTACATTCGCTGGATCTACCCAACTACATTCCTAAGAAATGTATATATATATATATAAATGGACGTACCGGTAAAAAACATCTACATTCGCTAAATCTACGCACATAAACCTAGATCTAAAATTATTTTTACTCAATCATAATTTACTACAAAAAAAATATAAAACCAAATAATTTCTACTCTAACTACATTCCCTACAAATAATTTCTACTCTACCAACATCTAACTACATTCGCTAGATCTATCCAACTACATTCCTAAGAGCAATTACCTACATCTAACTAAATTCGCTAGATCTACCTACATCTAACTACATTTACAACTACAAAAATTAAACATAGAGCAATTACCTGAAACTCGTTGCGCAGTCCGTCTCTTTTTCTCTCCTCCCTCCTTCTCTTTTTCTTTCTCTCTTCTTCTTTCTCTCTGTTTACAATCGGCTCTGCACACAGCGCCGCACGACGATTTATAAATCGCTCTCTGTTGCCCGTTCAACGGGTGACAGAAGCCCGCACACGATCTGTCGCCCGTTGTTCGGGCGGTTTTTATACTGTCGCCCGTTGATCGGGTGGTTTTTATACTATCGCCCGATGAACGGGCGATAGAGACCCCAACAGCCTCCTATCGCCCGATGAACAGGTGATATACTTGTGTCACCCACCCAAAGGGCGAGAGGTGTATATTTCTGTAATTTTTTCCCCGATGTGTATTTTTGCAATTTTGAATAAAAATTGTATTATTAAAAAAAATTCCAACCTCGACTTGAAGTTCCTCCATGCCACATCCGTCGTCATCAACGCATTGCGACGCACGAGTTCTTCAGCTTCTTCGGGGAATTCGAAGGTTTCTTTGAGATCTGTCCATAGATCCATTTTGATGGCGTGGGGCACTTTGTGCCAATCCAAATAGGTGATTGACACTTTATCCCTTATAATGTACCCACATGTTGACCTGAATTTTGCTGCTAATTTTAGTGGTACAACATGGGCTCCAGCATCTGAGACCTCCGAGATGGTATACCGGCCTTCAGGCTTCTTAGTTTTCCCTCGGCCTCGACGTCTTGCAACGGGAGCATCAGCATCTCCGGCAGCGGTGGAAGCCTCGGCATCTTTGATGGTTGGATGGATGTTAAGGTACCTGCTCGAGCTTGGGCTCCATAAGAACTACATTTTCAAAGTAGACATAATTTAAGGAATTAGAGAAATATCTTAAAATGGATGAATTGGAGGATAGTTTAAGGAAATTTATTAAAATTGTATCGTGGGAGCTGTACATATGAAGATTATTACTTATACAAAATATAGGAATTGGTTTCATATTCTTTGAAATCATTTGCACGAGTTCGGTTTTATTCGGATTTTCAATCGAGGCTGAGGTCTCGGATTAGGGGTACAATCGGTTCAGATAGTTTCCGTCTGACCAACCGACCGGATGTATTGGGATAGTCATTTCGGATAATTTTTCATTTGTTTAATTTTGGATGGAGAGTGATTATGTGGTGGTTTTCATGTTGTGCAAATGAGGTCAAAGTGATCGAATAGGGTACTAATGTGGCCAATTAAGATAATGTGGACAAGAGATCTTATTGTGTAGAGAAGATAAAGGTTAAAAATGTTAATTAATGACAGCATTTTATTGCAAGATGAGAAGTGTTGTTGTGAACACAAGTAAATTAAAATGTTGGTTGGTTCAAATTAACATTGGTTGGTTCAGATTCTCTTCATGAAAAAAATTTAAGTAGCCTGTATTCTTGAGTGTGAAAGGTGATTTAGGGTGAAGCTGATGTATTTTCATGAATCAATTGCAGGTTAAAGGAACAGCATGGTAAAGCAAAAGAAGCTAATCAAGTTCAACACTTTAGATAGTCAAATTTTCTATCAGGACTATAATCACATGAGTACAAAAAACTGAATGTTGTACACAAAAGATGAGACAAATATTCATGAATGGGATAGCCGGCAATAACAACCGATAAAAGCAAAACAAACAGAATAGCGTGATTTTGAACTGGCAAAAAAACCCGTCACAGACAATGCATTATTTATGACGGTTCTAAACAAAATTCACCACTGATAATCTTCCCACCATTTTGAATTAAAAAACTACCACTGATAGTTTTATTTGTGGCAGTTCCAAAAAAACCGTCACAAATATGGTGTCACCTATGTACTGTTTTGTAGGAGTGTGCTATACCATTGGATGGTATTAAGCATATCTTCAAAGTAAGGGATAAGACCATATGTTCATGGATGGCACATAAGGGCACTACTATATCTCAAGAATTATGTACAATATATGTATTCATGATTGTTTTACTAATGCTATATAGTGCATCATCGTACCAAAGGGTACATGAAGAATAGTCATTGTTTCTTGTAAAGTTATTTGAAGAAATTAATTACATTAGTGGTCATGTGAGATTTTGGCAAATTAGTATAACTAGGCAGGGTCACGGCGTTGCCGCGCCGTGCGAAATTTGATCCAAGTTTTTTTTTTCTGAAAAAAGTAGGAGTATCTAAGCATTTTTTTGTTCTCTTAGATTTTTTTTAAAAAAAAACTATACTAGGTAGGATTCGTCGACGAATTTGCGTAACAACAGGCCTTTTTGCAAACAAAAAATGAATAATACATGACGGATTTGTTTTTCCTGGGAAAACCGGAGAAAGAACCCTCTTTTGCCGAGTTTAACACCCTATGCGTTCATCGGATAATAATACATGTTTTGGAAAATATTAGAGATCGAGTTGCAAAAAAACTCTAGAGATAGAGCTGTACACATATTTGTTTTGACGAAATTGTTTTTTTTTCGGGAAAAAACGGAGAAAGGACTTGGACACAAGGAACGGGGGCTTGTTCGTATTTTTTTGGACCTAAACGCTACTTCAAAAAATTAGAAAAGGGCTTGTTCGATATTTGTATTTAACGTGAGTTTTTTTGCGTAAAATAATGAAGAAGGGACCTAAACGCTATTCAAAAGAACACATGGTCTATTTTGGAAAAAACAGTTTTTACCCTCACAGGTTTGGGGTAAAAAAATATAAAAAAATGCCAAGGGCTTTTTTGTAATTTTACAAGGACCTATCTATACTTTGGGGGAAGCGGAGGGACTTTTCTGCAAAATGGTGGGGAAAGCGGGACTCGAACCTGCAACCTCGTGACTCCAGCCTCACCCTTCTAACCAACCCAACCACCATCGCGTACTGATATACATAGAATATGCATTCCGTTTGAACTTTCCTGAAACGAGCCATTAGTACCGGTTGGTAACACGAATCGGTACTGATGCACTCTCATTAGTATCGGTTCGTGTGACCAACCGGTACTGATGCCCCGTGCCTTTAGTACCGGTTCGTGTCACGAACCGGTACTAATGTGAGGGCATCAGTACCGGTTCGTGTTACCAACTGGTATTGAAAGCCCACTACAGCCCTGTAGCCAATGAATTGGTACTGATGTCACTATCAGTACAGGTTCAAATCCAATCGTTAGTAAAGTCTAGTTTTCTAGTAGTGAAAGTCTGAAAGGTTCAGACTTATTACCCTATGGCTCCAATGTTTAGGATGCGCATTTAAAATCACTTAAAACTCTAATTTTACGGGAAGATATACCACTTGATCGTTCTGATCTTAGGGATCAAAACATTGGAATTATGCAAGTCGCAATCAAATCTGGAAAGAATTAATGTTGTACTCTTTTTTCCTTGGCTGAGTTTTATTCCACTGGGTTTTTTCAATCAAAGGTTTTTAATAAGACAACAAGTGCAGTGACAAGAACGCGAGCTATGTACTATTTTATTATTACGGTTTTTCACACTGGGTTTTCAAAAGGAGTTTTTAATGAGTTATAAGCATAATGTTGGCAAAGGGTCCAAAAGGGAGTATTGTATATTGGTCTGTCTCTAGACGACCTCACGACCCAATGGTGTGGACACTTTACCTAAACGACAACCGGTCTATAAGGTCCATTAACTAATTTAAGTCTCATATTACTTATTCTATTGAAGAGCCACCCCCACCTTCCCCTATATAAATAGGGGCAGGAGTTGCATACCATATACACACCGCCTACAGGCAAAAGATCAATAAATTAAGAGAGAAGGCTGTCGGGGACTACATCTTTGTGTTCTTGTTCTACTTCAATGTTTGTTCTACGCCAGCATCATGACGACTATCTCAGAGTACTAATATACAACAATAATTTTTTTTTTACAAATAGAATAAAAAACCCTATGATATAATCCAATCCTAAACCATGCGATGCAAGAACACTGTACGTTGTGACTTGTGACAGAACGGGCTTCAAGTCTTCAGCAAATGTACTAGATAGTCAACGTTGATGTTGTGCCATGGGGATGGGTTGCATTGGAGAAGAAACAAGAAGATCGATGGAGCTGATCTGCAAGAGTCTCCGGAGGTAAATTTCGTGCTGCTGATACTGTTGAAAAGCTAGCATGCATATGGTTTCGTTAGCAGCAAACCAAGCAAAGAAAGACATCACTGATATTTGCTTGGCAACATGAAACATGTATTTGTGTGGTGGCATAATATATATCAACGTAACTTTGCAACATAAATATAACCGATAGTATCAACTGTTGTAAATCGACTGATGACTAAAGCTGTTAAGTCTAGCTGAACATTAAAGAGTCCAAGATGAACATTTACGATAAGCATACACGTTTTTCTTTCCTTTGTCTGGACAATTTCACATACTAGCTAGACTTTTATTTTTACCATGCAACGCATAGTGGAGCCATTGATTTGTAAGAATTAGATCTAATTATCCAGCGACTCATAACTGGCATAGGTATATTATTATTGGACGTGCGACATCCTGTATTAACAACAGAATTAGGCATTATTTGGCAGAGCTTCACCTCAGAGCTGAAACTTGTAGACTGAAATAAAGTGACTTAAGTTTATAATTTTATTCTAAAATGTAAACAAAATCGATGACCTACTTAAACACTCTTATATCCACGGTTCCAGCTCCACAAATTTGGTGAAGCTAGGAATACCTAGCTGCTCCACCAAATCCAAGAATTTGGTGGAGCTGGAGTTATACCAAACACTCCCTTAATTAAGGGGAAACTATCGGTTTCACACTGGTGTGATCATGTTGGTATGAACCATCCTGGTAATCTATGGGTGCGTTTGGTTGGAGGTATGAGGGTGAACGGAACGGGATGGTACAGGATGGATTTTGGTACATGTGTTTGGTTGAGAGTATGGAACCATCTCATCCAGGATGAAGTGGTACAGCTGCTGAGAATATTCCTGCAATATCATGTACCAACTCGTTCCTCCAATTTGGCCGAACCAATTGGTCCCGTACGGGCTCCCAGCCTCTCCCCCGTGGACTTCGTCCCAGACGCGCTCAGCCTCTCCCCGCGGTCTTCGTCTCCCGCTACCTCACTCAGCTACTCCCGCCTCCTCACTCCGCCGCTCCCGCCTCCACACTCCGCCTTTCCCTCGAGGTCTTCGTCTCGGGGCGCCGCTGCCGCGATCTCACTCCACCGCTTCCGCGACCTCACGCCGCCGCTCCGTCACGGTTTTCGTCTTGGGGCGCCGCTCCTCACTCGGCCACTCCCGTGAGCTCTCGCCGAGCCAGATCTCCCAAGGTGCTGCCTCACCTTGTCCCTTCCCTCTCCTTCTCTCCGAACCAGATCTGACACGAGCACCATGCCGCAGGGAAGGGCGACTTCGGCGGTGACCTTGCCTGCTCTTCGCGTCCGGATATGCACGCCGGCACCGCCTTCAACCAAACACCTTCCCTGAACCATCTCATCCAGGATCATCCCATCCATCCTGTACTATCCCGTTCCGTTCACCCTCATACCTCCAACCAAATGCACCCTATTAATACGAGAAATTGCACCGGGCAGTGGTTTAACTAAAGCCTTCAATTAGATCCCTAAATTTGAATAATCATGGTTTGTGGGTCCAAGAACTCGGTTATTGTACCACCTTGTGTTGTTACTTCTACTTTGTTTATAACGAAGACATGCAAGCACTATCTTCAAGTTTAGGCCTTTGGGGATAAAACGGTTTCAGTCTTCAAGTTTCGGGACTCAGTGCTGTGCTACTTTGTCAATAAAAATAATAATATATATTTTGTTAGGTATATACTTTGAAAATAATAATAATAAGAAGAAGAATAATCTGATATATGCCACTCCTCAATCTGAAAATTCGATGACATGTGTAAAAAATGCCACTCAATGGCATGATTTTTAACATACCATCGAATTTCCAATTCCTAGAGTGGCAAATATCCAAATGCCCCAAAATATTTGCAGGCGATGCAGTTATTTTCTAGGAGGGGATGGAGATTTGCTACTTCAATCGGACATCAACAGATGCACCAGCCCCATCTATAACGCCAATATCGTCCTTACGAGATACAGTGCTATATATATATATATATATATATATATATATATATATATATATATATATATATATATATATATATATATATATATATATATATATATATATAGAGAGAGAGAGAGAGAGAGGATAGCTAGTGTACTATCGATAGCACAGATCCTCCGTGCTATAGGGTTGTGTTTACAAAATTCGAAGACGAAACTATTGATCCGAACCGTGCATTCTATTCATCTCATTGAAATCTCACTACCCACCAAATTTTATATTTTTTGAACTTTTTCTCCTATTTATTTTGTATTTTTTAAAATCCACGATCTAATTAGTTGTGGGGCGTCCAATGAAGCTGGTTTATATATATATGGTAGCATATTTAGTGCTAATGGATCAGTGATTGCTAACATGCTAACTCCTGTTATCAGCCGTTGGATGGAGAATCTGTGGCCCACATTGATCAAGGTGGAACCCTTTGCCACTTAAACCATTTTACGTAAAACCCCTAAAGTTTATTCATCTCTTGCGAATATGTCCTCCCACCTTGATCAATGTGGGCCGCAAATTCTCCATCCAACGGCCGATAACAGGAGTTAGCATGTTAGCACCCACTGGTCCATTAACACTAGATTTGTTGGCCAATAAACAGTAGACTGAAGGCTCTGATCAGTATAAATCTATGAAGAACTCGACTTTAACGGACCACCTCCATTTCTTCTTTTACCCCTCACTATAACACCACACTACAACCAATGGTAGTAAGTTTGTAGCACTAGTGTAGCTGCATCAACTCACAGGCAGAGAGGAAGAGAATGTTTCAGGAGAGTAGGTATCGGAAATTCGGAATGGGATGTATCGAGGAAGAAAAGAGAAGACGCCTTGAGGAGACCGGCACATGTAACAGCCATGTTTCGTAGGACATCAACCGTGGTATAGAGCATGTACAGGCTATGCAAATCCTACCTACGGTGGTGAATCTTTTTTCCATAAGTTCTTTTGCCATATTCTTATCATGCCATCGCTGTTAGAGATAATTTATAATCAGTTTAGGAATTTTGGTTAGAGCAGTCTGATTAGGATGAGGAAGTAGAATGTATTCCGTCTCGTAAGGCTGTAAATTGACTATAACTTCAGAAGTAGGCCTGAGTTTTGTAAGTAAGAAAGCAAGCAAGAAAGCAAGAAGTAATAAAAAAGAAAATCGTCCTAAAGTTTTTTTGGTTTTCTGTTCCAACAATTGGTATCAAAGCCTAGGATTTCAGAAGCACCAGCGGCGACGCAAGAGCGAAAAAAGGAGTTGTCGTCACCGTCCTAGTTATGTGTGTGCATGTAATAATTATCTAAGATGTTGATGAGTTGTGAACACCATTTTACAGGTTTTGTGTGTGCGGTGCAAGTCGACATTAAGTTTGCTTGGAACACGATGTTGAGTCCGGGACATTGAGAAGATGTGTTCACCGTTCAAAGTCGAGTCTGTCAAAGTTGCGTCTGGGACGTTGAAGAGGTGTGTTCGCCGTCCAAACACGTCTGCCGAAGATGAGACCAAAACGTACGTTGAGGAGATGTGTTCGTCGTCTTGAGTTAAGTAAGTTGAGTACGGGGGTGTTGATGAGATGCGTTCTCCATCCTGTGTCTAATAAAAATTGAGCAAATGGTAGTTGTGACCGATTGTCTCAATGAGTAAGAGTCGGTGTTATAAGATTAAGGAGGTGAATGTTAGAGATAATCTTGTAATCACTTTAAGAGTTTTTGTTAGAGTCCGATTAGGATGAGGAGTCCAATTAGGATAAGGAAGTAGAATCATATTCCGTTTGTTAAGGCTGTATATTGACTATAAATTTAGAAGTAGGTCTGAATTTTGTAAGCAAGAAAGTAAGAAGTAACAAAAAAGAAAATCGCTCTAAAGTTTTTTTTATGCTCTGTTCGAATAATTTCATCATTACAGTATCATGTGCTGCAGTTTCCCCTGAATGAAGATATCACCACTCTTGAGCAAGCATAAATGTCGTTCATCAAGTGGCCCACGTTGGGTGTCCTACTGCTAAAGGTATTAATCCCCGTGTTTTCTCCATCATTCCAATACTGCAACACATCACGTTACATATGCATGCGCTTTGCAGGTTACAACGACAACTTCTGCACCTTCTCCTTCTCCTGCTGTTGCACCTGCTCCTCCTACTACAGTTGAACCTGTAGCTTCTCCAGCTATACCTGCTCAAGCTCCTTCAGCTAGTCCTACTCATGCAACTGCACATGCTTCTACATAGAGTGCAGAGCTTATGTGCAAAAGGATTACTAGCACAGTAGAGAAAGAACAATAGGAGATCTCGGAGAATCCTTCTGTTAAGAAGGCCAAGTTGTTAGAGGCCACTAAGTCCCCTCCAATACAATCAAAGCCTGCTCAAGCTCCTTCAGCTAGTCAAACTCCTGCACTTGCTCTGTATCTCTAGCTCCTGCACTTGCTCAAGCTCCTACACTTGCTCAAGCTTCTGTACCTCTAGCCCCTGCTGCAGCTCCTACACCTACTCTAGCTCCTGCACCTGCTCAAGCTCCATCTGGCAAGAAAGATAAGTCAACAGATGCCCCGGCGCCCCATACGATTTTAAGGCATACATGCATGGACAACCCCTTGTCCCTGCCCACGTATTGAATTCTCTGGGCAAAGCTGCTCGCATGTTGCATGAATGGTACTACGATAAGGCAAATACTGCTAAGCGTCAAATTTATTTCAATGTTCGATATCGAGGGGTACATTTCCACCGCATGGAGCACGGGATATTCCCTGTGAGTTTTGAGGATCTGTTCCGGTTGTACAACATGAAAGCCATTGATATTTCTACTGTACTGACTTGGACGCTGTGAGTATCGAACCATACACGTGAGCCTATAACTCATAAGATTTTATATCATGTTTATTAACAATTGACACGAGTTGTAGGGTAATAAGGCAGCGAGCCGCGACGAATCGACATCAAGTTGGGTTCATGGACCTCGAGATGGTGTCTTCGACCGTGGCTAAGCTCGACTCGAAGCTCATTGCCAACTACATCAAGCACGTATTTAATGCTGAATCAAAAAAGGACTTCATTCTCTTCCCATACCACGAGGAATAAGTACAACTTTGATGACTTTACCCTTCAATTACTAATACGCACATAAACCGTATATGAACTTATTTTCTTGCACTGCGTACCATTTTAAAAGCAACCATTGGGTTTTGATCGTCGTCACTCCGAAGGACAACAAAGTCTACACTTTTAACTCCCCTCGCGAAGAAAATAATGACCTACGCGATCAAGCCTGTTTTGCAAAAGTAAGTACATTCCTTTAAAGTAATAATTTCTGTAATTAACTATGTTCATTTTTTTCCTTAATGACATCTCTTCAATGTATGTAGGGCTTTCTCGTTGTACATTGCTAAAGAAGGGCAACACAATGAAAAACTACGCGACAAGCTGCAATGGAAGTGTTACCAGGTACAAATCTCTAGCATAGGATTTTTTTGCTGACAACTATACTTCGTCTCCTAATATGATTTTTGTTCTTCACAGTGTCATCAACAGGGGATTGATGACTTTTGCGATTTCTACGTCATGCATCACATGAAGGTCTTGGTCGACTGCACAGAACTGTTCCCTAATATCACAATCCCCCGTCAGAGCCTAGATATCAAAGATGTCAACAAAATACGAGACCACATACGCTTGTGGTACTGGACAGAAGTTATAGCTCCGGACGTTAGGGATAGAGATGATAATGCCACCTACTAGTACATACAAATGTTGTAAACAATATCATATTCTGACAATACATACAAATGTTGTACACAATATTATATTATATCAATGTGACGTGTTCTGTGAATGATGTTGTGAATGTGATGCAATGTGAGTTACTGTGAATATTCTGTGATATTGTCATGTACTGTGATTTTTGTATTGTGATTCTGTGAAATCGGTGTTGTTTTCGGACTGTGTGCAGCAAGGTTTCAAATTTCGTTTTGGTATAAATCTCGGAGGTGGCCGAAATCCAAAATCTCAACGAGGTTCAGAAATTTCGGATAAAATTCGGACGAAATACAAAAACCAAATTTGAAATCCGTTTTTTTTTTCAACCGGGAAATCCGAGATCTCGCCCGAAATCACCGAGACCTCGGTCCACATTGAACAGACCGAAAAATGGTCCAAAACATGTAAAAAAAATTTGAAATTTTTTTTGGATGGTCCTGACACATCACTAATGTTTCCATAAAAATTTCAAATGATGATCATGCATGAAGAATTTTTAAAAAATCTAACAGTGGTCAAGTCGTGATAAAAGCCTTATGTAAAGTTTGTTTTTAATTTTTCAAATATAACAAATGAAGTTTTTGGAAATCTAATAGTGGTAATTTCAAGTTTTTGGAAAGTTTTCTATATATTACTTTATATTATATAGATAATACCACATTAGGACATGTGGATCTGTAAAAGTCTTGATAGTCGGGATCTCTGTGGACAACTAATACATATTCTATTAAACATATTGTTCTGAGGTGGAGTGGACTTATCCTAATTTTGAGATTTATCGAGTTATATTCAGAAAGTTTACAGTGTTCTTGTTATTTCAGCAAAGGAACTGATGCTACGTATTCAGAAAGTTTATAATGTAGAGTTGAAGTTTTGGATGTTTTTTCTAACTTTGGTGTTGAAATTGATGGTGGATTGGTTATTTATGTCGAATGGCAGACGGTGGATCAATATTTAGGAATGTTCAAAAATTCAAATAGTGCTACTAAAGACGGACTGATAAATTTTACCTGAATGAAAAATAGTTCAAACTACTTTAGAAAATTTTGAAAATTTTTGTAAATGGTCCTAACACATCCATAATATTTCCATAAAATTTTCAGATGATGATCAATCTTGAGAAATTTTAAAAAATTTGGACAGTCCTAACCGACAAAAAAATGGTCAAAAACATGTTAATTTTTTTGTGGATGATCTTGACCCTAAATCTAATCAAATCCAATGCACAAAAATTAAAATCCGGCAAAAAACCACCAAATTTCGGTCAAAATCGCCGAGAAATCCAAAATTTATTTTTATTTTTTAAGTTTTTTACTCGGCGGGGATTTTGATTCTCGAAGGGCCGAGATTTCGGATTTCGGACCGAAATTTGAATCCTTGGTGTGCAGTGATGAAAACCTCATCACAGTCGGTTTTAACCTAGAACCGACTATGATGATATATTCATTACTGTCGGTTCTTAAATGGAATCAACAGTGATGATAGATTATCACAGTTGGTTCTAGTTGAGAACCAACACTGATAGGACGACTATCAGTGTCGGTTCTCAGTATCTATTCTAAATAAGAACCGATTGTGATGATATGTTATCACTGTCGTTTCTATTTAAGAACCGACACTGATAAATAACAAGAACCGACCGTGATAGGTTATTATTACTATCGAGTGGGAACCGACTGTGATAGAGCCTATTTATCACTGTCGTTGGTCTTTGTGTCACCACCAAAACCAACAGTAATGACAAAAAAGAACCGATTGGGATGCATATTCCTGTACTAGTGACGGCGAACACATCTCTTCAATGTTCTGGATTCGACTTACTTTCTTGATTTAAGACAGCGAACATATCTTCCCAACATCTAGACTCAACTTACAGTAAGCTAGACTCAAGTTTTTTTTTCTTGCTTATGTAGCTACAGACTCAGCAGTTCTTCACTTGCAGCTATCTATGGTCCCATTCGTTTCAGCTTCTGGACAGCTTCTGCTTTTAAAAAAAGCGGATTATTTGTCGAACGAAAAGATTCTGGACAGCTTTTTCGAGAACTAGAAGCTGATTTCTATATAGAATCAAAATATGGCTGAAACCTGATTCTCACTGATTCTCGCCGGCTCGGAACCTAGAAGTTGGCTCTCCCGGATTCTCCCATAATTAAATTAAATTAAATTAAAAGGAATAATCTGATATATGCCACTCCTCAATCTGAAAATTCGATGGCATGTGTAAAAAATGCCACTCAATGGCATGATTTTCAACGTGCCATCGAATTTCCAATTCCTAGAGTGGCAAATATCCAAATGCCCCTAATTAAAAACAGCTCCTTCTATAATCCAAAATGCATAATCCAGAAACTAAAACGAAACGTAACGCACTGCTCTCAGGCCACGCCACCGCTGGGAGCTGCTGTTGTCTCACGTAATCGATCTCCTGCTGCTGCACATCACGCTTTTTCTTGCACCACGCCGCCAAGAGCAGCTTCCCTGTTGCCACACATTAAGCCTTTTCTTGTTGCCTCGTGAACCTTGCACTTGTCAGTCACGAGGAGGCGTCCTGCCGCCTGGAGTAAATCCGGCGAGCGTGCTCTCGTGAGTGGTATGGAACCCCCTGCGTAGCATGGATCGGCGCTCTCTATGTTGTTGCCATGCCGATGGCCGCTGTGGGATGGTCTGCCCCGGGAGTCTCCTCGCAGCGGTTTGATCTAAAAAGACTAGCTCTGATACGAATAGAATAGGAAAACCGACACATATAGTTTTATTAGTGTCGGTCTTTTGCTAGAATCAACACAAATAGTATGACAAAAAATGTATCTGTTATTATTTATAATTGTATCAGATCTAGCAACTCTGTGTTACACATCAACCCCACGTGGCCCATCCTAGTACTACTCTCGCTCAAGCACGTTTAACTTCGAAATTCTAATAGGACCAGCAGATTTAACTTTCCAAGAGGTTACCCATCCTAGTACTATTCTCACCCAAACATGCTTAACCTCGAAGTTCTTATAGGATTCAGTGTTTTAGTACCGGTATGATCGTATGTGACGTGTAACACGTCCCTCTCCCCTTAACCCCACAGAGCACTTAATGTGGGCCCCATGTGTCAGAGGAAGAAAGGAAAAGTAATCTGATTCAATGTATAATCCTATCCCTGACAACCGGATAAGAAGAAGTAAAAGTAGGGTCAAATCGCCTCATAAATTTTCCAAACTTTTTGGCTAGCTTCGTGGATAAGTTATCTAGGTACTATAAAAATTTAAGATGCTAATTCGTTGCAGATAAATTAAAATAATTCTGACATTGCTAACTGTATAGAATTTTAATTTCGGAATTTGTTTTATTTGAGAGTATAAATAAATTTATTAATTCTTGATATTTTTGCACAAGGTTGGTAATAATGTCGGTGATCTACCATAAAAATTTCAAACTTAAATTCCCAATATTTATTTTATTAAATAATATTTTATTTAATTTTTTAGATTTTCCAGACTAGTAATTAAATAGGGATAAATAGTAAACGTAGTCATTAATTTTTGTAAATTTTATCGGATAAAGGTAAAGATACTGTGAAGTGATAGTAAAAATTGCACCTTCTGGAGAGCTACACAAAAATCATTTACTGTTTTGGTCAGATTTAATAATTAATTCCAAAATTGATCTTTTCATAGTTTTAATTGGGTTCACACCAATTTTGACCATCCAAACATATTTCCAGTAGGCACTAAAGTTATTTGCAGTCTTTGGTAATTTTTCTCATTTTTATCTTTTTCCAAACATATTTCCAGTAGGCACTAAACATATTTCCAGTAGGCACTAAAGATAAGGGTGGTTCACTTCGTTTCAGTATAGTAACATCTTGTGTAATAGCTAGTAAAATATTATTTTCTGGATAGTAAAAAACAATATAATTCATGGAAACCAGTATGCACATATCCTATATCAGTGCTTGTTCAGTTCTTCCCAATCTATACATACATGATATATATATATATATATATGGCACCACACTACAACCAAATAACCAATCGTACGTAGTAGCAGTAGTGCAGCTGCGCATCCTGACACATAAAAAAAGGAGCAGTGTATGCAGCAGAATCAACCACGCACATGTATGGATTGGAACGAAGAGGATGATTAAAGTCTTTAAGAGATGCAAATAATCCATATTGACGTGTTGTACATGTATGGGAATAGGATGCGTCGAGGAAGAAGAGAGGAGCCAGAGGAGCAGCAAAAGCATATCACGCAGTCAAAATCCAAGTGACTCACCGCGCTGCTTTACTCCGTGTCCAGCTTTCACGCCAGCTAGCTAATCTCCTCCTTCGGAGGCAGCGAGTTGATCTAAAAAGACATATTAATTATTAGAATGGAATACTGAAAAAAAAATTTGGAGCAATTTTCTTTTTTATTATTCTTTTGTACTTATTTATAAAACTCATGATTATCTTTAAATTTATATCTAAACTATAACTCTAAGGAAAAAAATAGAATTCTACTTTTTTTTATTTTAATTGGACTCATCTTTTTTATCGGATTCCAACCAAAACTCCAAGACTGTTTTTGGGATTATCTCCAACAATGGAGACGGCGAGGCGGTTCAGCACAGGGCGGAGTAGCCGGACAGCGCCTCGTCCTGTTGGAAGGAGAGCGCCGGGAGGTGGGCCCAGACGGGGCGCCAGAGGTGGCGTGGGAGAGGACGCTGGTGCGCGCGGCGGCAGCGGTGGAGGGGAAGCGGATGAGGATGCCGTGGAGAAGCTCGTCGGGGAGGTCGACGCTGATGCGGTCCGTCGCCGTCGGGCAGCGGTGAAAGGCATGCGAACTGGGATGGGGTGCCGCGCGTCCAAAGAAGGGCTCGGCTCGCCGCCAAGTTGGCGCCATGGTGCTGGGATGGTCGCATCGATCTCTCCGTCGTCGCGGCTGTGGCACCGGCCCACCGCCACTGGCCGACGTCTCCGCCGCGCGCGTGCCTCCATGGCTGTCATCCTCGCCGCGTCCCTCTGCTTCTTCACGTGTCATCCTCCACCCATCTAATCAGTTCCCTAATCAGGTCCTAGGCATTCCTCGTTGTTAATGTTCAATGTTTGTGACTGTGTGACTTGTGAGCATCCTCGTGGCCTTCAAACACGCTCAATTGCGCGCACAGAAGCGAAGTTAGTGTGCTACCAAGTGCCAACATTTTCCGATATTTGCTGCAACACGTTTTCCTTTACAAATTCTTGTGAAGCATGTATGGCATCCTCTATGGACCATGTTAGGTCACATTCGACAACATTTTGGGCCTATTTTGCAAGAACATGGATTTGTTGGCAATAACAGATACGCTTATTTTGAAAGAACATGGATTTTGCAAGAACATTTTGGGCCTATTTTGCAAGAACATGGATTTGTTGTGATATATGTTTGTGTCTGATGAAAGACACAGCCTGTTATTTCAAGAGGTCAATGTACCAAAATCATCAATACAAGATACGCTAGTAATTTGAAAGCATGCACCTCTGCTGTTGAACATGAAAAGACAAATGCCTCCACACACCTATCACCAATCCACTAGAATAAAACTGCCACTCTGCCCCTTTCCTCAAAAGAAACTGCCACACTACATCTCTTGATTTTACCTACTCAGTACCAAGCAACAGTTCATCGCTGTCTAGTGGTAGCAATGTGGTATAAGAATATAGAAGAGATTAGGACTGTGGTCATGCGGATGAGATGCATTGGGAAAGAAAAGAGAAGTACCAGAACACTTGAGAGCACGCTGTTGGCATAGTAAGCGAAAATGCACAGAAATGTTGTCTCGTGCTTCCTTCCTGTCGGGACGAGGACCGCATGTTAAGGATTTTTTTGTTCGTGTCTCTTTGGGTGTTTGTTTTTTTGGACTCTGACATGGGGAGTGTTCGTGTCTCTTTGGGTGTTTGTTTTTTTGGACTCTGACATGGGGAGAAAAGATGTTTGAACATGTTTCCATGAGCTTAATTAGCACTGGCGTTAATTAACACAGCTTTTTGGCATAAGGACACCAATGTAGGGCCAATGATAGTGGTTTTTAGTTGGCCTACGGTTTTTTATTCTGTTTCCTCTTGGAATCTAGTTTTCGATATATTGTCAAATTTTGTTTGGCTGAAGTTTTCAATATTCTAGTTGAAAGTTGTCTGGCTTGAAAGTCTCTATCCCTAGTCCAAAGTTGCATGCCCATTTGAAAGTTTTCAACCTCAAATTAAAAGTTGTTGGGTTGAAAGCTTTTCAAGCTCTTGATGAAATTTGTCAAATTGAATGTCGTTTATGTGTGAGTTGGACATGCAACATCTCGTACTAACAATGGGTATGGTTGATAAAAGCTATCAATTGCACTATATGGAGTAATATTGTTGGCATTGAAACATTTTGTGCACTGTTAATAATGGAAAATTGCCCCGAGGCCTTGATGTGAGACCCTCCCTTTTACGATACAGTGCATCATAAAAGAAAATTTCTAATGTGCTTTTTGTGCTAGTTCCGTGATCAGTAGCTAGCACGCACGTACACAAATTATAATCACAACCATACATAACATGTTATTACATTCTTTAGCGGAAGTAGCTCTTACATAATATTATTACAAGCCAAAATTTAACATAGTATAAACAGCTTTATCTTGTCGTATGCCTATCTAACCTATTTTCCACAAGCAACTGTCAAGGTAAAATTCTAGATAAAAATATTATCGTTATCCCCGTAATCTGTGTCAAAACATGTATCTTCGGGATATTTTATCTCTTCACCTAAAAAAACATTAATAGCAATGTGAGTACAAAATTGTATTCGCAAGACTTTTGTAAATCCTAATTATATGCAGGCTGAAATAAAGGAGGCTACTACAGTTATTTGTATAAAGCTGAACTGAATGTAAATTTTGAATAGTAATTTGAAAGCATAACTTGTAAATCAATTTGACAAGTACGTAAAGTAATGAACATAAGTAATAACATAATTCAAATGATTGTAAGCAATTATGGCATCATTTCTCTACCAACACTGGCACAAACCCATTCTTTTGCCAACACATGGCATAACAATTGAAGTCAACATTGTCAACATATGGCAAGCATTGAATCATTTGTAGGGCAAATTGTCTAATATCAAATTTTCCAGTTCTATTTCATTTTTAGGAAATATGTCAAAATTCTAATTATGTGATTACTTTACCAAGTGCTCATGACAGCGGGCATGACTAATCGATTAGTTTTAACTCTACAGAGGTGTACTGCTTTACCCACAAGGAATGATTATCTCTTTTTGCAATGCATATTTAACACACTTTCTTTGATGTGTCGCATAGAAATCATACATAACTTTTACATTACTTAATCCTAACTTTGCACTAGCCTAGTACCGACGAACCCTTACTATGGCGGCAGACGATATTTGTACACTAAGTACGACAAAATGGTTTCTCATCCTATTGTCCCACTTCTCTCCATAGTAAGACGTATACTGTTACATTGGTATGTGTTTCACCAACACCTCTGTGTGGACACCCCTACGAGCAATCCAAAACGGAACAGCTCGTGCTACTATAACCTTCCAATATGCAAAGCCAGTTTTAAGTAACTTATTAAGTTATAGTTGTCCTATACCAGCCTTGTAGTTATGCGGTTATCTTGGCATGAAAACAATATCATAATTTGATCCTTAAATTGAACCGGGTGAGAAATTTCCCCCTATTTACATGCAATTCATATGCACTTCCGGCTATCGTTAATATTCATCCGTGTCGAAACCATAGTTTTTTTTATTTTTATTAACATACCATTGATTATACTAGTCCAACATGTCCAAGATTCTTAATTATCATGTCCAACACTTAAATTCATTGTGAACAATATATTCATTTGTCCATTTTCCCATTCTAAAGCATAATTAAGCATGTGCAGTATTAAATGATTATACCCATTCACATTTTTATGTATCTATCTATTCTATATTATGGGACGTAAAATGCTAGCACTTTTACATGGTGAAGTTAATTAAGGAGATCCCATAAAGAAGGTTTTAGCTACCACATCCCATAATATAGCATTTTACGAACATACAACATGCATGAAAATATTTAATAAATCATTTTTGCAAAACTGGGATTAAGATGATCAAGAGGGTGCTTTCCTTGCATTCGTTGTCATCGAATTCCAAATCAAGTTCGTTGATAGTACTGTCTATTACGTTGGGTTCTACACGTCGTATAGAGAAACATATCAAATAACAAACTTCAAGAAGGGCAAAAAGAATACAGATAGAAAAATCAAATAAAAATTACTACATAAAACAAGTTGGGTTTAGGGTTGGGGTTTCATGATTTGATGTTTAGATATTTTTGGTTTGTCATTTCATCTTTGATTTGAGCTTAGCAATTTTGAGCTAGGCTGAGGCACTGTCACTTGTTTTCTATGAACTTTCTATGCTTATTTTATGAATTAAAGAGGCTAAAATTATATATGTTTATATACATGATTTTGAATTCAAGAAGCTAAGTTTAGCTAGATTAATAACAATTAGTTTTTATGCTACTAGGTGAATCAACATGTAAACTTAACATGTTACCTTAAGGATTTTAGCTTAAACAGGTACCATACTGTCTTAAGGATATTTAGAAAATGATTGCATTCAATTTAAAGCTCATATATTTAAGTTATGCATGTATGAACATTATACACATTGAAATTAGTCCACACAAGAAAGATGATCTAAAACAAGTAGAAATTTAAATATTTTCACAGATTTAGGTTGCTCTTAACTTAATGATTCTAACAAAACTGATTTCATTTGATTTGGAGTTCATCTATTCAAAAATTGCATGCATCATATTTCAAACCTATTCTTTAAATTTGAATTTGAATTTTGTATAGAGGTCATATTCAAAATATTTGTGTATATTTATAAATTAGATGGTTTAACATGAATTTAGAAATTTGTTTGACTAAATTTGGATTTGAAATGCGAAAGTTATGTGCATTTGAATTCTAGGTTTTTGAAATTTCCAAAAAAAAAAGAAAGTACATTTTGCGACTTTGAAAGCAGACTTTCCATTTTTTGGCTAGCAGTTGAATCAGTCATGCTGACATGTGGGACCAAGTAGCAGTGACTGTGTGCGCTTGTATGGATGACAAGAGGGAGCTCGCTTGTCATTGGGACAGAGTAGAGCCAAGTGGAGGGATCCTCAGCGGAGGCGAACGACAGCCGGTGGAGCTCGGTCGACGGTCGGGCTAGCTCCGAAGCACCAGTCAGCTGTGGTCGGTGATGACCCGAGGAAGCTGGCAGCGAGGCTGGGCGACGCATCGTGGAGGTGGTCAACCGGCAAGGTAGAAGAAAGCATTAGAGGTCAGTAGAAATGCAGAAAAGGCATCAACGTGGTAGGTGTAGCCATCCACTACCTCGTTCAGTTGGAGAAGGGCTGTGGAGGTATGGCGCCAGGTGACCGGAGACGAAGATGAAGTGCGTCGGTGCAGAGGCTTCAGGGGTGGAATCAAAGTGTGCATAAGCTTTAGGGGTGCGAGAGATTGCTTTATTGTGTGTTTGGTTGGAGAGTGAGGTGGTGGAATGGAATGGTTCCATCCCAGATTTCAGGGATGGAATGGCTTCATCTCAGATTTCAGGGATGGAATGATTCCATCCCAGATTCTCAGACAGGGCCCACTGTCACTCTCACATTCCAAGTGGGATGGCTGCGTTTCAGAAAATTTGTAGAACTTGATCGTCCGAATTTAGAGAGAATATTCTCTTTTCTGGAACCGAGCCATCCTCTGCTCTCCAACCAAACACTAGACTTAGTGGAATAGGATGATTCTATTCCACTCCATCCCACTAACCAAACACACAAGACCCAACGAATTGAAACAATTTTTACCGCGCCGTCTCACTTGTGTTCTTCCCCTCTTTTAGGCTTTCACCAGCGATGACGCCGATGAGTGGGACAGCTACACAGGGGGTCTAATCCAGTGGTGGTGGAGTGGTGGTGGGGGTTCAAAGTGATGTTTAAGTCGTGCGTGAGGAGCCATCAAAGCGGTGCCGGTGCGTTTATTTCCTCAGCGAAACTGGGCATGGGATGGTTGACAAAGCAGGGCACGGGTGAAGCTTAATGTGGCTTGTCTGGGTGTGCTTCAATTCGGGAGAAAGCGGCGCCGACCGAGGGAAAAAGGCGGGCGGTGAAGCGGCGGTTGCTCCGACGAGAGAGAAGGAAAGGGAGGAGAGGAGAAGAGTAGGCGGATGATAGGCAGGTCCCCAATTCCCCACGCCCACAAAGCTTAATAAAAGATAAATTTTCTCAAGACTTTTTATGATGTGGGTAATCTTTTGTAGAAATTTCAAATTTATCTATTTTGTATTTATTTTGTAATAAATCTTTCAATACACTTTTCATATTTCCATATTTTCAATTCTTGAATTTTAAAAGGCAGTAAAGTTAAATATACATTTTTGATATTTTTACTATACGTAAGTATTCCTGTAAGGAGTGTTTTGTAAAATCCTTAGCTTCAGATAAGATCAAAAAAAGTTTATAAAAATATGCCATGTGACTATTCATAATAAAAGTTTATTGTTTTTAGATCATTATCTTTTATTAAATGCTTTCACACTCAATTTTGACTGAGTTAGATTAATTCCAGAACTTTTTACTTTTTGTGTGAATTTTTACTAACATTTACATTTACTTTGTTACCTTTTTATCTTTTACCATTTCACAAATTGATTTTTTTTTTCTTTTAGAACAAAATCCAAAATAAGAAATAAAAGCCAAAAATTCAGACTTAATCACAATCACATTTTTGAGATGCACATTTTTATGTCATGCTACTTTTTGGGATGTTACACTTGAGCTAGTGGCTGTTCTAAACTAAGCTAGATGTCAGATCACTACATTTCAAATTCATTTTTGGTAGATCTATGAACTTAGTTACTGTACCACTTATAATGTTACATCTGTTTCAATTACAGCGAGATTTGCGGGTATACAAGAATGATCTTAAAGTTTGGGGTACACAGCTGTTCAATTTGTAAATATCAAATAAAAACAGAATCTTTGGTACTTCAAATCCTACCGGATATAAGGATCGGAGAAAGCGCACGCAGAGAGCATGGCCACGCGTCCCACCCTCTCTCTCTCTTCTTTTTGCGAAAAAACCCCTCTGGTTCTTGAAATTACGGATAGGTCCTTTTGCAATTTTTTGTGAGAGGGAGATTTTTTCCCCGGTTCGCGTTTAGGTCCCTCCTTCGCCATTTTACATAAAGAACCTCCCGTTAAATACGAATCGTAAACGAGCCCTTTTATATTTTTTCAAAATAGCGAACAGGTCCAAAATCATAACAAATAGGTCCGTGCACTTTTCATTCAGGTCCTTTCTCCGTTTTGCCCCAAAAAAATGTTTTTGTGATCCGTTTTTCCTCCGGAGCATTGAAAAAATGTTTTCGTTTCTCCGTTTTGCCCGGAAAAAATGTTTTTGTGGTCCGTTTTCCCTCCGGAGCATGGAAAAAATATTTTCGTTGGCCGTTTTTCCTATAAAAACCCGAAAAAAAGTTTTTGTGGTCCGTTTTTCCTCCGGAGCATGGAAAAAATGTTTTCGTTTCTCCGTTTGCGGAAAAAATGTTTTTGTGGTCCGCTTTTCCTCACGGAGCATGCAAAAATGTTTTCGTTTCTCCGTTTTCCTAAAAAAAAGCGAAAAAGTTTTGTGGTCCGTTTTCCTCCGGAGTATGGAAAAAATATTTTCGTTTCTCCGTTTTTCCTAAAAAAAACAAAAAATGTTTTCGTGGTCCGTTTTTCCTTCGGAGCATGGAAAAAATGTTTTCGTTTCTCCGTTTTACCCGAAAAAAATGTTTTTGTAGTCCGTTTTTCTTTCGGAGCATGGAAAAAATGTTTTAAAGTGTTCTCGTGGTCCGCTTTTTCTACGAAAACATTTTCTCGGTTTTTTTTTTATTAAAAATATTTTTTTTTTCGTTCACGTGCGCGGCGTGCCGCCGCGCTCAATTTCCTAGTATTTCATATACAACTACTGTTTTCCCAAAGGAGAGGACGCCGTTTTTAAGTTCGTGATAGCAGCAGTCTACTATACCAACTCACAATAATGGATCTGACGAAGAGAACAACTTAAGCCTTCAAGAGATGCAGAAAGAGGCAGCAAATAGATCTGCTGCTAGCGAATAGGTTAACTTGTATTAAGAAGAAAAACATAGAAGTACTGTACCCTAAGACCTGTAGGGCCGGGTGCTTGAATTGGGATCCTCTGCCTTTGTAGTTCAAAATGCACGTTGCATTTTGAACTGCAAAGGCAGTTGCAAACGCTAAAAAAATGTAGGAAAAAAAAATCAAATTGCTACAATATTCAAGATTTTGTTAAATTTTATTGAAATTTTGGATTTTTTGATTGAATTCATATTTTTAAACTAGATTTTTTGAAATACTGTAGCAATTTGATTTTTTTTTCAAATATTTTTAGCCTTTGCAGCTCAAAATGCAGTTCAAAATGCACCTGCAAAGGCAGAGGATCCCAATCCCGGGTGCTTTAGCCGATGCTTGGCAATAACTCGAAACCTTTATATTCAGGCCGCTAAATTTGACAAACTTAGTAAGGGAGATTTTTGTTTCCCCTACTAGTTAGTGCATTCAGCTCGTTTTTGTATTTTTTTTTTGCCATTTTGCACTGTTTAGGCCCACACGTCAATGTGACAAACACGGTGGCAAAAACAAAATACAAATGGAAAAGTAAGATGCATGTAGTACAACACATGTCCGCATAAATGCCAAGAACATCAGTGAAAGATCTACAGCGGCAAATCATAATGGAAGAAGAGAAACAAATGCTCCCATGCCTCCCATCCAGCAAAGCAAGCACTCCTCTCTAGACACATCTCTTGCATTTCCCTCCTCTCTAGGCACATCGAAAGCAGCCCAGTACAGTGATACTACCAGTGCACTGGAAGCAAACTAGCAATTCACAAGATTAAAATTGAGAAGATCAAGTCCAAGAGTTGCAGATAATGATAACTTATAATGTTGAATAGGCATGGGATGCAATTGGGAACAAAAGTGGAGAGTGAGGAGTACAAGGAGTACTACAAGAGCACTGAACAAAAGAGGAGCACAGATTGCATGGTCAAAGGACAACCGATGTTGGCAACAGATATGCAGAGAACTGCCAACTCCACGGTTAACTAATGTGCAAAAGTTTTCTTAGAACTGCTTGTTAGTGTTATACCTTTCAGGCAGTCATATAGATGATTGTAACATGACTATGTTTATGAATAATAATATGATTATTGGTCCAATGAATGTATATCATTATATTGATCAGTAAGTATGTGACTTGCTTACGAAACTCTCTACCCATTGATATAATTCTGTAAGTATCTATGATCGGATATCATCGTAGTGGACAACGATGAATAGATCAGCACATGTACTGATCGATGATCATGTTTCATAGATCATGGGATATGGAGATATCATCAATACATTGTGAACGCATGTTGGAGAACATGTGTTAGATGGACCCGCAATGGGATACTGCGGGAATGTTGCATTCTTATATGTCATCAGTGTATCTCATACATAGTAGATGTATGATCCTTAGACCTGAGATTGCCACATTCCCTACATATGTAATAGTTGACCTTGGGGTTACCAAACACTATTTCCTAACCGGATAGTTATAAAGATAGCTTTCATGTTTACTATAAAATATGCAGAGGGAAGTGAGCAGTCAAGATGGAACTTGCCACTCCAGTGTAACGGAGATATATGTCTAGGCCACTCGTGTGATATGATTAAGGAGGTGCATGGCCATGCCGTGATTGAGAAGTCAATCACAAATTATTAATATATCACGGATACGAGAGATGGATTGAACTGTCAAAGGATGACATGCTTCTCGCCTTGAGTTCGATCTTCATATAGTTTGGCAAAATGGATTATTACATCAGTACTTTAATCATATGCGTTTGGGAGTTGGCATGCTCTGCAAGGAGCCGCTACCGACTATTGGATTAGAAAAGGGTTTTTTCCGAATCCATGTCCAAATGCGCATGAACCTACAGGGTCACACATTTAACGGGCTGGGATGCATTAATTCGGATTGGATCCGTAATCAATAGACCTCGTGGGCTTAGCGCGTAGATGGGCCCTGACTGCCTAGGGTTTCACCTCGTGGCTATATAAGGAGGGTAGGAGGTTGGACGCAGAACATACTTTTTGTGCGTTTTGGAGGTGTTTCGCCAGAAACCATAGCCACCTCCTCTCGTTGCACCTGCCGAGCGACCCAGTGCTTGCACATCGACACACGACGTCCCATCCCTGAAAATGTAGACTGTTGTGGTGACGCTGTTGTGACTACGGCGTGTGAGGAGGATCCGCAACCAAGCGAGGACGATCCACGACTGCGGCCAGAACGATCCACTACAACGACGTGCAAAGGATTCCGCAACTGCGCGTCTAGTGGTAATTGATCTATGATCTCCTTCTTGCGAGTAGCTTTTCTGGTTTTGCGGTAGAAATTTTTAATTTGTGCTAGAGTAGCATACCGCGTTCCTCAACAGTGCTAAATATATATAGCATTCAAATTCGCTAGAACCAACAAGCACTTAAATCCTATTTCGATCCTTCATGTACATTTGAAACTTTGAGTGCTTTTAAATTATGGTTTATCTGTTAATCATGGAGTCCTAAATGTCATTCAATGGATATATAAAAGCATGTACAATAAGGTCACATCAGCTCGCTCTTAGCTTGTACATATCAGCTTTGATCTACGTGGAAGAGTGTGAAAAGATGAGAGAGACGATAGCTGACTCTTATTTAGTAGCTAGTTTTGCACGGAAGCATAGGTAAATCATATATGTACAAGAGAGAAGAGATAGTTATTGCACAACATCTAGAGACAATTTTTAAAGACAGTTATTATACAAATTGGTTTTTAGCTTATTATTAGCCTGCAGTGGGCTTTACTATTATACTTGCTTTAACACGTAGTAGATGCCCACCAAAAGTTCATAAATAATTTTGTCTTCCAACTAATTAATTCATCTTCTTGGTCTACGAGTGTGTCATGGTTCCACGCATTATGGATGGATGAGTAGCTAGATACTGTCAAGAAAAATGACGCTGTAATAGCTCCATAAAAATGTTGAAATAGTCATATGATCAATGTTATAGAAAAATAAAACTTTTGAAAATGGAAACATGCGTGAGCAGTAGTATTTAACACCGAAATATATTTATTATTATATCAAGTGCAACGTTAACATGCAAATTTTTAAAGCAGCTTAGGACCTAATTCTTTAAATGTCCTAGTTTATTAGTCTACGAACTTTCATCGATGGAGGACACATCCAAGTACCTTTAGTGACATGAAAGGATCAAAATAGTATCTTAAATGTTAATTTAATTTTTTATGACAAAATAGGATTTTTTTTCTCTAGTTAATAATAAAATATAACAAATATATCTAATTAATTATAATATGGACATACATTTTATTAATTATAATATGGACATATATCCCATTAATTATAACACATAGATACATCTCATTAATTATAATATGGACATACATTTTATTAATTATAATATGGACATATATCCCATTAATTATAACACTTAGATACATCTCATTAATTATAATATAGGTACACTTGAAATAAACATGAGGACCACATCATACTCCACTTATTCTTTTGTATAAAATTTAGTTCTTCACAACGATCAATGCGTGTATAACTAGCTTCCTTAGGTTGTTTTTCCTAGACCATGGTGCCGAATTTTTTTTTAAATAATAATATTTTAATCAATATTTATAGAAATAATATGCCGAAAATAAAAATAGCAAAATTACCCCCCTGTGTCCATTTGAATTGGCGACAGGGTCCTGTCGCCATTTGAATTGGCGACAGGGGCCTGTCGCCATTTGAAACGGGTCGTGCTTGAATGTCCTAGGACGGGGGAAATTCCGATTTTACCCCCTGTCGCCATTTAAAATGGACATAGGAGCCCCTATGTCCATTTCAAATGGCGACAGGACTCCTATGTCCATTTCAAATGGCGACAGCACCCTGTCGCCAATTCAAATGGACATAGGGGGGTAGTTTTGCTATTTTTATTTTCGGTATATTATTTTTGTTAATATTGATTAAAATATTATTATTTAAAAAAAATTTCCCATGGTGCCAGTACCAATAGGAGACAACTCATCAAACTGATTATATTCTTCCTCATCTACCACATTCTTGACTTCAACAATTCTCCTTTTTCCCTGAAGAACTACGTGGCGCTTCTTATTGGACGGGTCGATTACATAGAAAACTTGAACAACTTGGTCAGCGAGAACAAATGATTCGTCTTGGTATCTGACACGTTCGAGATCCATAGTAGTGACACTGTACTTATCAACCTTCACATACTGCAGGTGAACCCAATGGCACCGAAATAAGGGGATCTTGAATAGTATGTAGTCGAGCTCTCAAATTTCCTCAATAAACCCATAGTATAAGTTCCTCGTCAACCCAGCGGTATTCAGTGCATCTATGTGAACACCGTTGTTCTGGTTTATGCTCTTCATATCCTGATCTCTCGTGTAAAATGTGTACCCATTTAAGTCATATCCTTTCCATGTTACAACCGTAAATGCTAGCCCTTTTGCCAACCATGTCGGCGTATCTCTAGTCGAGCTTGTAGTGGTGATTTTATAGATTTTTTAGCGGTTTTTGACCTGTTTTATTCAATTTTCGACAGATTTTCAAAAATCAAAAATAGAAGAGCATATACAAATAAAGTAGTAGCACAATCAAAATTTTAAAAACTTACACACGTTTGATCATCATCTAAAAAATTTACATCATCAGTATCATTGTCTTAGGACCTCAGACAAAAATTTTCAGATATATCATACTTCATTTAGTGCCCCTAGAAAATTAAAAATAGAAGAGCATATACATAGACAGTAGCACTGTTAGAACGTTTAAAAAATACACAGGTCTGACAATGATCTGAAAATTTTACAGAATCATTAGTATTTCGTCAGGACCTCACACAAAAATTATCAAAACTTTTAACACTTTTTGTTAAATTTTTTTTAAAATTTTTAATTTAAATTCCACTAGTTTACCTAGTGGTTTCAGAAATCGAACCCGTCGCTCAGGGTTCAATTAAATTCCAAACAGTGTTTCTATACTTTCCTTTCGATATAAATTATACAAAATTTAAAATAAATAAATGAGTAAGTAATCATCATCTACCATTCATTCATACTTTAATATAATATACCTTTGAAAAAGAAAAAATATAGAAGCACCTCTAGCAAGTATTAGATGGGTTAGAGAGATGCTTCTATATATTACTTTTTAAAAATTATATAAATAGTAAATATGAATAAAGAATGGATAGTAATTACTTACCTCTTCGTTTATTTCAAGATTTATCTAACTTGTATTAGATGTGATGCATATAAACACTATTGAGATTTGGTAGCATAGCATATTCTCTGAATTGTCAAAATTGAGGCACGCTGAACTTGACTTGCGTACAAAATTGCGCACGAATTTAGTTCAGCAAGGTAGCAAATGATTACTTTGATCTATATCTATACCACTAATTCCTAGCTTATGTGAATTTTATCAATTTCTTTTTTTTTTATGAATGAAAAAGAAGTAATCTATATCTATACCACTAATTCCTAGCTAAACTCACCCATGTGGGAATTCGGCGTGCTGCACCTTGTGTTAACGCAATATTTTTGTTCTCCAAACGTTTTTTTTTTTTTTTGTGTCATGATAGTATAAAGAGTATAAAATATTTTAAATCTAGGGATTATCAAACCAATATTATTTTGAGCAAGATTAGTTTGTCAAAGGTATAAATATTTCAGAGCACTAAAGCTTTCGCTTTCTTTTACATTGCGAATTTGGTACGCTAGCGTCTAATTTTCACAAGCCATGTATAACATTCCAAATTACCTACAAAGTATGTATTGAGCTGCCAAAATATTCTCCAACATTTACCTTGAATTTTTAGTATTTTCTGCATTAAGGAAAATGATGTTTACATTGTCTAGCTGTTGCTTTTGCAATTTGGAAATTATTCCGAAACTATACAAAGTCTGCAAATATTTTATTTAGGTTCTAAATGATCTAAAGTACCTCCCCAAAATTTTCATAATTTTTGAAGTTTGTTTGCTATTTCTAAAAATTCAAACTTGTCTCTATGTAATTAAAGCCTTTAGGAATAATGTATTAAAATCCAATAATAGAAAGCGGTCGGCCCAAAAATCCGTCTTCTCCGCTAGACAACATACTTTAGCCAAGGAGTTTTCTCTCTCAGCCTTCACCCTCTCTCGCTGACACGCCAGGCCCGCACGTTAGCCCTCCGAGCTGCTTTTCGCAACTACCTTCCTCGCACAAAGATGCCCAAGCACATAGCCGCTTTCCCCTCCAGCCAGCTCGCACCCAGCCCACGATCATTACGACCGTGCTGCTTGTGCCACACCCCACGCAACTTGTGCTCGCTCCCTCGCCAGGCCAAGCCACCCATGCCAGTTTATGTGCGCCCCAGAGCTACCAATGATGTGCACTCTCAGGCCATGACTGCCACATTGCCGCGCTGCATCGGCCACCACCATCACCCCAGGCCACATTACCCCGTGCTACCCATGCCGTCACATAAGCCTAAAGTAGCTCCTCACACTGTCTAATCCAGCCCAAGCCTATACTAATGCCGCCCCACCGCCCGTACAGGATACCTGTCGACCCATCATCTCCTTCCCCTTGACGCTGCTCTGGCCACCACTGTTGCCCCAGGCTACACTGCCATGCGCCACCAGCGTCATGACACAAGCCTAAAGCAGTGCCTTGCCTTGTCCAATCCTTCACAGGCTTGCACCGATGCCACCCCATCGCCTGTACAGGATTCACGCTGAGCTGTCATCTCCTTCCCCTTATTGCGAGATGCGCTACAAAGCGACTGAAAGCCAGCATCTCCACTTCGCCATTGCCTTCCTCCCTTAACCTTTGCACCATGACCTTGGGCTCAAGCCAAGACCACTCACCTCACACTTAAAAAAGGGCTTCATAGGCCATCCACCCACTCGACATAACTCCTCGTCATTCCCTCTCCAAACACCCAGTGCAACAATGCCTATGTGAAGCTTTTTTTTTCCTGAGACCCAAGACGAGCTCAATCTTCCTCCTCGGTGAGCCATTTTCAAATTTCTTTGAGCTTGAGCTTCCTCATCATGCCCTGATCACTTCCCCTCCACTTTGGTAGCTTTGCTCTACTGGAACACCGCCACCACGATCAACACCCTCTGCCGCCTCGGGTCACCGTCACCAAGCTCCTTCGGTGAACCTCTACCTCTGTCAACCCCCAAAATGGAACCCCCACCTCCCTCATGCATTCCCTCCATCAATTTCACCCTAGCGCCACCACATCCACTCCTCCAACATCCGCCATGACCACATCAGTTGAACTCTCGCCTCCAGCCCTCTTTCGGCCATCCCCAACCACCGCTAACCTCTCCCTGAGCCCCCCTCTAGTTCCCCTTGCTATCCTGAGCCTCGGTGACATGAGTTCCACCGCCTATAGCCTCACCCGAGCTACTGCCCTATTCTGAGTCATTGACAAGCAGGCCCTCTCCCCTCTTTTCCTCTCTCACATAGCCACTAACTTGTAGGCCCAATTAGGAATAATGATGTATATATTTTGTAATTTAAATAGGTATTTAGTTATGAGAGACTAACAGGTGGACCCCACCTTTCAGTTTTTTTTAAAAAATACTGACATGTAGGTCCCACCTATCAGTCTCTCCAAAAGAAAAATCATTTTCCTTAATTGAGAAATGTGCTTAAAAAACTCAATGAGAATACACCTTCTCTGTTGGAAAACGCAATCCCTATTATTACGTCTTCGTCACCACCCACACCCCCACCTCTCTTTTCTTTTTAGGATTTTCCAGCCGATTTAAATTCAAAGGCATGAAACTTTTGCATACAAACTCCAAATTGAGTGAAACTAGTTTCTAAATTGTTATAAAATTATGTTCTTTCTTAATCTGTAAAAATAATTGAATTTGGTATCTGTTTGTATTCAGTTAATTCTTATTTGTGCTTTACGATATTATGCATGTAGACACCGATATCCTGAAGACTTCCATCATTGATCTAGAACAAGATCAAGAGTTCAACGAGCAAGGAAAACACCTCTTTTGATTATATTGATCCTACTATTTCACTTAATTTATGTTCTTTTACAAATTTATATTTGTACGCGTGTACTTCCTGTAAAATGGCTATATTGTAGGTATCGGTAGATAGTTCTACTTGTTGTATGGAACTTCCTTAATAAATAGACAACCTTGCTACTGAAATTCATAAGATAGGGGTTAAACAATAACTGATGTCAACCTTGGGGTATATTCAATTATACATGTACATGCTTAGCTAGGCTTTAGAAATAGGAAGAACAAATGAACGGTTGAAACATTAGTTCGGAAATGGGATGACATGATGGGTCAGAGGTGTTACCCCTTTTATGTAGGTATAAAAATCAAAAACTGAAAACCAAGTTTTGACGTGGGTGAGTTATTTTATGATCTGTGAAGTGTGAGAGATATACTTGCACATAGTGTAGGGGGAGTTCTCTCCCGGGTCGATTAAGTACCAGCAAGTGTTATTTATGGGGTGTCCTAACTTACTAAGTTGTCTAGAACTAGCTTTACACATTAGAAAGCTAGAGTGATATGGCTATTCTGGGTAAGTTTGCTCGAAGGGGTTTCCTCACCGAGGTGTTGGGGCTAAAGCTTGCCGATACAACGGTGCATGCCTTGCTATTGGGGGAAATAGTTACGATGAGGTGTACTGTCATAAATATTGTGTATATGAGAATTTTATTTTTGCCATAGTGAGGGTCAACATCTATCAGGCTAGTGCAATATTAGGTCTAGGTTATGTAATGGTTTTGTTATGATCTCTTAGCTGCACACCTACGAAAGTGTGTAAGCAAGTAATTTAAATTGATCATGTCTTGTGGGTAAAGTTGTACGCCTCTATAGAGTATAAATCTTTTCGAAAAGTCATGCTTACAGTCATGAGCGACTTCGTGCATTGACACCTAGTTATACTTGAACCTTTTTACAAAATTTTGAAATTGGAAAATGATGGGTAGCCATGATATAGATGTTATGCCAGGTGTATGGCTGGGAATAGATCGTTGATCACGATCATAGGATCGTGATTTGCTCATACTTATGTACATATTTGATAACTACTCTTTAAATATTTCGTTTGCAATCTACTACTTGTTATTGTTAAATAAATCTCGCTTTATGCAAAATATGAAAACATGATAGGATAGACATTCTTGTGATATATCCTTTCTATTGATAAGCCATACATTTATATTTACATTTGTAATACACTACCAATCTTGCTGAGTACAAACGTACTCACCCTTGATTGTTGATACTTAAAGGATGGAGAAATCGCCGCCCCGATGATTCATACTTTACCGCAGGTTTTGGGGAATACAATGACGTACTTTTCTAGAGCTTAATCAAGTCAGTTGCCTGTAGATTTTTGGATTGAGACATGCCGCTAGACCTAAATGCTTTATTCGGTTACTTTCCGCTACACTCTTGCTCATTCGACCCAACGGCCCCTTTTATTGTAAATACAACGAACAATTGTATGTAATGCTACTACTTTTAATATATGTGCCATGTTGTGTATGGATGTGATGACAATGTTGTGATATGTGTACTAGTCACTGAGCATGAGACTAGTACGGTATACAGAGTTGGGGTCTTGACAGCATGCAAGACCACCATTATTTAAATAGCTTCAAGAATGTTATCCAAATGTTATTTGTGTAGACAAATCGAATACAAAACAAAAGCTGAGCACCATCCGATCAATTTATGTGTTTTCGAACTGCAATCTCCCAGGCCTTAATACTAAATTTTACAGAATTTGTAGTTCACTATAGGGTGAAAATAGGCTAAGAGTTGAAAACTCAAAAATTTCGTTGCAGCCCTTTTATCAATTGTTACAAAGAGTGTTTGGTTTTGTTGGCAACGTGTAATACACTCCTTGCAACAATTAACAGTGGGGCTGAAATAAAGTCAAGTTTGTTGCAATATTTTTGAAATTACACATTGCAACAAAATCAAACACTCACTACGACAATCAATAAAAAGGCTGCAACAAAATTTTAAGAGAAGTGCTTTTGTGCTCTTCTTTTTTAAAGTTGCACAAATATTGAAGCATTAATGAAGGGTAGATGAGGATTACTTACCCCTTCGTTTGCTTCAAGATTTGTGTAACTTGTATTGGGAGGAAAAACATAAAAGCATTGCTGAAATTTTAAAGTTTTCAACAGTTAGCCCATTTTACATTGTACAAAATCTTTTGTGCTACTTACGAAGCATCTTTGAAGTTCAATATGGGGAAAATAAATGCTCACACCCATTCCAGTACTCCAGCAGCTAAAGAAACACTAGTGTACTGATCCACACCTCTATCTCTTGCTTCTTTTTCTCTCCCTTTCACTGCAACACATATAAATGAACAATACGTATGCATCTATTGAACATACAAGAAATGGACAAGATCGAGATCTGTAGTGATATCATGATTTGGGGATGGGATGCATTAGGAAAGGAAAGACCAGAGCACACTGATATCCAAGCATCTAGCAAACATAGCATACAGAACGTGACTTTGCCTTTCTTCAGAAAGGATTGAAGCTGACAACATGCCTGGTGATGCCGCTAAATCAGCTTCCACTGATTATAATTGTAGTTTAATTAACTGAATATGACAATTCCTACAAGGGACCAGCTCCTGTCAAGGAACCAGCAGGTTCTTCCGGTCTTTCCTGCCGAAACGGTCATATGCTCCTATGGAAGAGGATTGAGTGCTGCCAACTCTGTAAATAATGTGCTCGAGTCTTCTTATGACTGTAAAAACTCTAATATTTGGCAGCTCATTGACCCACAATGACACGAGAAACCTAAAGGGATACTTCACATAGTTGAGACATCGTTTTTAGTTTGCAATATTTGCTAATGCAGGTGGTTTAGGGATATGTAATTTTCAAGTAGGATGTAAGTGATACAAGCGCACAAATTTTAGCTAGGGACCTAGTGCAAATCCCTCAAATAAAAATATATAGCCTATTTGGTGTATTCAAATTTTCCTATTGGCATTTATTGGCATTTGCTACTCCTTCCTATTACAAAAGAGTGATTTTTTTATTACTTTTTAAGTTAACAAGATGCTCTTTTTAGTACTTTCACTCATCCAGTAATTGGCGAGGAGAGAGAGTGTTTCATTGCAGTAATAATTGAACAAACTCCATTCTGTATAAAGCACCACTCCATCTCTTTCCCTCGCTAGAGCACACAATACAAGCAACAGTTACGTCTCAAGAATGCAGCAATGAGATCTGAGGGCAAGACATGCATATAATCACTAGTGAAATAGTAATATAGGGATGGGAAGCATTGGGAAGAAAAAAGGAGGCCAAGAGAAGTTAGCAGCAACTGATGTTTAGATATTACTGAATGTGACTATTAGTTTTCTTCCTTGAGATCTAATGTTGGCATCATGATTGACGACATGGCTATCGTCAGCAGAGCGAAGAACAGCCACGATGAATTGTTGACCTAGACTATACCATACCGTCATGGCCCAACCAGACCACCGTGCCATGCCGTATCGTACCACAGGCCGACCCCCAAAAAGCCGAGCCCAATGCCAATGTCTAGCCTCAACCAGAAGAAGCAGAGGAACAATACCAGCTTAATTAATGGTGGGGTGTATTAAAGTGGTTTATCCGACTATTTTAGGATTGTTGTTTCGGTAGGACTGTTTTAAACGTGTCTCTAGTCCATACAATTTGGATTTTTCAGTATATAGGTAGGATACCATCAAGTAAATGGTATGGTAACAACTAAATCAAGAAAAAAAAAAGATCGAAAATGTTGGAATGCTCTTACAAGGTGAAATATTAAGGAAAGAAACATGTATGAGCAGTAAGCAAAATCTGAAAAAAAAAAGAATATTGTTACTTTTACTCAAAACTTTTGGTACTGAACATCTCAATTAGGGCAGAATTATGTTTTAACATTTTTTAATCTTATTTAGAACCTAAACTTTTCAGGGAACTTGGTTAGTAGCACTACAAAAATGATGTAAGTTTGATTTTTAATGGAACTCAACGGATTAGACGAAAGGCACACATTTGCTACTCCATTAATTTCAATACGATGCATGGCAGCGGATCAGATTTGTCAATTATCAAGTTCTACCATGTAAGATACACTGATAATTAACATCATGAATTGAAAGTGGTCATAGAAATTATAGGATAACAAATGCTCCTACCAACCTATCACCTGTCCATTATATGCATCAAGGAGCACTTGTCTTTGGCACCACCGCATTCATCTCCTGCTTTTTTCTTCCCTTACTATGTATATATATACAGAGGTACAACACAAGAAATGGTGTATGAACTTTCATGGAAACGGGTGAAGAGTGTTAAGGAAATACAGAAATAAACAATGATGTTATACTAGTTGTTAGAGTTAGCACGGCACACGAAAATTGGAGACAAGATTTAATATGGAAAAACCCTTGCGAAAAAAAAACTATGAGAACAATCCACTATAATGCTTCAAGGATTATATATTCAGGGGGATGGCTTATATAGCCAAAGAGTCCTAGCTGTAGAAGACTTGGACTAATAACCTATTTAGATAAAACCAAAAGATATGGTAAGTTGAGATATTGAATTGTCTCCGAAAAACCTCCAAAGAGTAATTAAGCACTGAAAATCCAAAGGACAGTGCGAATATGAAATACTAGAACAGTCAATCTAAACACTTCTTGCGAAGCAAAATTTGAGCAAACCATCCGTAGGTCGAGAAAAAGACTAGAATAGTCAAACCAACAAAGCTATAATAAAGCAGACAAGAAACCTGGGTCTTCAACAATTCATAACCCCAGAAAAAGTCTGAATCTGTGCAATTGACCTTCTGAAACAAATGCTCAAAACGGCATAAGCCAAGATATCACCTGTGGCACTTGAGAAATAGCGAAGAACTCATATCATGGAATTGACATGCTCCATTTGGAACAATAAATTTAGCAAAAAAAAAAACCTCATTGAAATAGAAAATTGTACGTGTAATCATCACGTATGACAAATTACCTACTGAAATTTTATGACATGGTTGAAACTGCCTCCTACAAAACTGTTAAGATGAAAAGAACTATCGTGTTGTCATTGGAGTAAATTGCAGTAAACCTCTCATATTGAGTTAAGACAACAAGACAACGTTGTAGTATCCACTCAAAAGCAAAACTCCTTCTTACACTTTAATACTTCATCTCAAACTGAATTGGAGCAAAACCTTCACTAATAAAACAGCTACCATCAGCGTAAATTAACGTTGCCAAAACCTCCATAATGGTCAACGTATTTAAACGGTGAATAAACATCAAATTAAATGTGATGAAACACCAAAATAACGGTGATAAAATATCAAATCAATTGTCTCCTCAACTGGCAGTTTTTTTTCAAATAGATGATGAAACATCAAAGAAATCAACTATGAAACGTAGAATAAATCTCCAAAGGTTAATCCCACATAAATATTGCCAATAATAAGCACAAAAGCCTAAATTGTGATGCAATCCGCCAATAATAAGCACAAAATAATAAGCACAATAGCTTGAATTGCGTATGAAATCACATCAATAATATGCATAACAATCCGCGAATAATTGCATTGCAAAGAGATCCCACTGTTTGGTATTGGAATAATCGCCGAGGTGAATAACAATGTTTTCCTCATGCCCACATATGTAAGAATGGCTCTCAATTTGAACTTCCTGGTAAGCTTCGGTGCATGTAGCAATTTTTAGTATGTTTTGGTACAACTTGGGTGCGCGTAACAATTTCAGTCAAAATTTAGGAGCCGGACCTGTAAACTAAAGAAGCCAGAGCCAAATCACTAGAAGCCCGAAAAGCTGGAGCCAAAACCGTAAGCTGGAGCCAAATATACTATCTATTATAGGGGAACGGATTGGCGCACAACCGAGCCATCCACGTCACCACCCAGAATTTCACGAAAAAGCCCTTCGACTTTATTTAAATCACGGATAAGTCCCTAAAAGTTACAAATAGGTCCTTAGCGCTTTTTTGTGAGGGAAAGAAATACGTTTTTGAATCGTATTTATGTCCCTCGTTCGTTTCTTTACGGAAAAAACTCCCATTAAATACAAATCGCGAACGAGTCCTTTTCTAATTTTTCATGGTAGCGGTTAGGTCCAAAAATATAACAAACAGGTCCTCGCTCTTTACGTCTAGGTCATTTCTCCATTTTTCCCGAAAAAAATGTTTTCGTCAACAGAAATATATGCGCGTCTCTATCTCTAGACTTTTTTCCCCAACTCGATTTTTCAACTTGGTTTCTAATATTTTTCGAAACATGTATTATTACTCGGTGAACGCATAGAGTGTTAAACTCGACAAAAGAAGGTTGGCATCTCTAATAATTTTCGGAATATGTATTATTACCCGGCTAACACATATAGTGTTAGACTCGACAAACGAAGGTTGACCGGATAATAATAGAATGTTAACCAAATTCGTCAGAAGAAGTATGTGTACAACTCTATCTCCCTATTTTTTTTTAACTCGATTCTCAATATTTTCTGGAATAAGAGGTATGTGTGGAGCTGCATCTTCATATATTTTTTTTGCAACTCGATCTATAGTATTTTCCAAAGTATGTATTATTCACCGGTGAATGTATAGAGTGTTAAACTCGCCAAGAAGATCTTTTTTTTCGTTTTTCCCAAGAAATTATATCTATTATGCCTGGAAGATTTACGGAGCGGCAAGCCGTCCACGTCGCCCTCTTTGCCAAAAGTCCCTCCGAAAAAAATAAATTGCGTTTAGGTCCTTACGCTGGTTATTTTTCAGAAAAAAAATTTGAATCAGATTTCGCATGGCGCGGCAACACGCGCGACTCTAACTAGTTGGATTCAACGCCGAATCAAATCCCCTTGTGGGATTCAGATGAAGTCCGGCCAGTATAGAAGCTTCTTAGGTGACTTCATGGGCATGGAGGTTCTTTCACATGCGTGTGGTGGTGGCCGGTATGGGTAGTGGCACCGAGGTGTGCTGATGGCTGTTGCAGGACCAGCGTGGATGGTCGGGTGCCGGAGGCAGAGCGGAGTTGGGGTGCACCGACGGGAGGATTGACCGAGTAGCTGAGGAGGCGCTGCAGGCGCATCGGGCCGGGTGCTTTGGGGCTTGGGCACGCCGTGTCGCGCGCGGAGCAGCCACCAGAAGCCAGAAGCGGCAAAGGCGACAGCGGCCAGCGTTGATAGTGGGCTGGCGCAGGCCGAAGCGGCGCGGTCGAGAAGACTACTGGGACCGGCCCCGCGGAGGACGTCCAAGGGCTTCGCAGGCCAGTAAGAGCCGAAGACGGGGCCGAGAAGGCTGGGGCAGTTCGCAAGGTAACACAGGTCGGACCGGTGTCAGAAGACAAAGCATGGCCGCCATGCAGATTACAGAAGACGAAGGGCCGGCCGAATGGCGATGGTAGACAGCGCGAACTGCTGGTCGAAGGTGGAGGCGACACTGGCAACCTGGAAGCGGGAGCGCAGAGGGGCGCCGCACGGGCGGAGTCGCGGGGGCGCCGGTCGAGGCGCCGACGAACGCCGCAACGGGCGGGCGGTCGGAAGGCCAAGTGCGGTGGTGACTGTTAGACTTAATCCTGATGTTTTACTTTTTAGTACGTGTTAGTGACTGTGTGGCTGAGTTGTGCAGCCATATGTGTGTTAGTTTGTGCGTCCAGCGTGCGTGTAGATCAACATTCGTGTTGCGGACTACGGACATGACGTGCTGCTGGTGTGGTTCAGCGCAAGTGCAGGAGTAGTTGGACCAAGTGTGCACGCGAGTAACCGTAGGAGAGCCTGCTGATGGAGTTAAGATCTGCATGGAGAGAATAATGCGTTGGTTGTGCATGCAAGTGCTCGTGGGTGACCAAGTGTGCATGCAGATGTTAATTAGTGGCTGCAAGGTGTAGTGTGCATGCAAGTTGTTAAGCCTTGTCCGGGTCTTGTGGCTAGACGTAAGACGTGCTCTTGTGCTATAAATATTAGTGTCTTTGGTGTGATTAAAGAGGGGAGAAAAGTGCAGTGCTAGTGTCTAGAGTCCAGAGTCTGTAAACACATGCAGTGTGTGCGTGTGTGGTGAAGTGATAATACAAGTGAAAAGTGGATACTAGTGTGCAGCACTAGAGAACAAGTGTGTCCTTCTTTCGAGTCCTTTTGCTCCTTGTTTGTCATCTCGCGTGCGTTGCTGTGGAGAGAAACTAGCGAGCGAGTGGTGTGTGTGAATTGTAAGAGGTCGAGCCATCAATTGGTATCGAGCCAAGGGTGAGTGTTTGGTGTTATGACAGTGTGACTCTAAAGTGTACACGCCACGGTCGCCGCATTGGTGGTAATAAGCGGCAGCGGCGGTGATGGCGGCCAAGATGGGGTTGTGCAACAAGTGAAGGAGGCGGGGTGACACTGCTACCCCATACTCTTGGAGAACAACTACGGGTGTGGGCCGTGAAGATGAAAATTTTCATGGGCGCACAAGGCGTGTGGGCGCCGTGGAGGGTAAAGCGGTCGACGAGAAGATGGATCAAATGGCTCTCGCCGCCATTGTCCAAGCGTCTGAGGCCGTGGTGATGGCCATATCTGAGAAGGAGACGGCGAAGGAGGCGTGGGGCGCTCACAAGGAGATGAACGTGGGTGAAGAGCGCGTCAAGAAGGCCCGAGTACAAACCCTCAAGAGGGAGCTTGATGGCATGTACATGGGTGAATCTGAAAAGTTTAATGAGTTTGTTTTGAAGGTGACCACTGTCGTGAACGAGATACGCACTCTCGGCACGAAAGTGGAGGAGGCAACCGTCGTCGAGAAGCTCCTGCGTTCGGTCCCCGACAAGTTCCTACCCATTGTGAGCACCATTGAGCAATGGGGGGATGTGTCGACGATGTCGGTGGCGGAAGTTGTCGGGCGCCTGCGGGCGTTCGAGGAGTCTACAAAGGGGCGACGGCGTGACAAGGAAGATGAGAAGCTGCTGGTGGCGCACGCCGAGCCGCGGCTCACGCGTGCCGAGTGGGAGGCCTTAGTTGCCGAAGAGAAGCGCAACGGCGACGACGGCTTCGGCAGCGGTGGCAACAAGAGTGGTGACAGGAAGAAGTACCACGGCAGGTTTGATAAGTCCAAGATCGACTGCCGCAACTGTGGTGAGTATGGGCACTTTGCTGATGAGTGTGACAAGCCGAAGAAGGTGACCAAGGCATTTGCGGGTCTTGCTATTGCAAATGCTGACGACGAGCCGACGCTGCTGTGAAGTTTGTGTGGAGGTGCAGAAAATAAATACATCAAAATTAGGGGGTGATTGTTAGACTTAATCCTGATGTTTTACTTTTTAGTACGTGTTAGTGACTGTGTGGCTGAGTTGTGCAGCCATATGTGTGTTAGTTTGTGCGTCCAGCGTGCGTGTAGATCAACATTCGTGTTGCGGACTACGGACATGACGTCTTTCTTGGTGTGGTTCAGCGCAAGTGCAGGAGTAGTTGGACCAAGTGTGCACGCGAGTAACCGTAGGAGAGCCTGGCCGATGGAGTCAAGATCTGCATGGAGAGAATAATGCGTTGGTTGTGCATGCAAGTGCTCGTGGGTGACCAAGTGTGCATGCAGATGTTAATTAGTGGCTGCAAGGTGTAGTGTGCATGCAAGTTGTTAAGCCTTGTCCGGGTCTTGTGGCTAGACGTAAGACGTGCTCTTGTGCTATAAATATTAGTGTGCTGGTGTGATTAAAGAGGGGAGAAAAGTGCAGTGCTAGTGTCTAGAGTCCAGAGTCTGTAAACACATGCAGTGTGTGCGTGTGTGGTGAAGTGATAATACAAGTGAAAAGTGGATACTAGTGTGCAGCACTAGAGAACAAGTGTGTCCTTCTTTCTGAGTCCTTTTGCTCCTTGTTTGTCATCTCGCGTGCGTTGCCAGGGAGAGAAACTAGCGAGCGAGTGGTGTGTGTTAATTGTAAGAGGCTGAGCCATCAGTGACTGGTGGCACTGATGGGTGCGGAGACCGGTAGATCGAGGCCAAGTGGCGTGGATGTCGATGAGCACAGCAGCGGGTGGCCACTGAGGGAGCGGCACCGAAGTGCGCGAAGGGCGCACCGGGAGGACGATGGGAGTCTTCGATGAAGGTCGGCCAATAGTATAGTGAAGCTTCCGTGCATTGCCGTGCGGGTGCCGCCCGGGAGTCTTCTTCCGGGGCAGTAGATTAGATCTAAAACCTTAGTGTGAAGACCTTACCTTTCACAGTACAGTGTACCGTAAAAGACAAGCTCTTAATATGTTTTCTGTGCTAGTCCCTGGAATAGTCGCTAGCATGCATATACACAAATTTCTATCACAGCCATACATTATATAATGTTATTACATTGTAGCGGAAGCCAGTGGCGTATCCAGAAAATTAAAATGAGGGGGGCTAAAACTGATACCTTCAAAGCTAATATATATATATATAATATATTAATATATATATAATATAATATAATTTTTCTAAAGCATAGAACAGTCGCATATAATGTAAGTATGTAGCAATACAAAGAAAAAAACGTACCGATCATTACTTATGAAGAGTTGATAGTTGATATTTACGGGTTTTCATGTTCTGAAAACGCTGCAAAATATCTTCTATATCTATCTTTGAAAATATGTCCCGCTCAATGTAGCATATCATGAGATCATTTAACCAATCATCACTTATCTTATTACGCAAATCTGTCTTGATAATCTTCATTGCCGAGAAAGCCCTTTCAACTGTAGCTGTGCCCACAGGTAAAACTAATGCTAACTCAATAAGTCTATAGACCAATGGATAAACGATATGCTTCTTTTCCTTGACCATCATCACAGCAAAACTAGCAAGATCATCACAACTTGATAATTCTTTTCTTCTCATGTCATCAATAAATAAGTAAAGTTGTTCTCCTAAAACCACACGATCATATGTTGAGAAATCATCAGAATATATCTCTAAAAGCCGAACAAGCCTACCATGATCAAAGTTTGCAAATGAATCTCTTGGGTCTAGACAAGCAATGCATCTCAAAAGCTCTGTAGAAGATTCATTGAATCGACTGTCCAACGCGGTAGCTAGTGAATCAACCACAACAAGAAAAGTATCGACATAATAATAATGATGATAAGTAACAAACTGTTTTTCACGTCTCATGTGACCTCTAGCATGCTTTCGATCTTCCATATTGGGCACCAAAATTTCTGATGCAACACAAAACTTCTTTACCTCTTCCAAAAGTGGCTCCCATCCGTTTTCCCTAAATTGTTGTAGACGAGCTTTCACACTAGAAACAAGCACCATTGCATTAACAATGTTTTGATCCTTTTGCTGCAAGAGACGTGATAGATCATTAGTCATACTTAATACTTTCATCATGAGATTCAAGATAAACACGAAGTCAAATGTTTCCATTGTCTCCATCAATCCATTTGCTCTTCCCCTTTGACTCAAGTCAAATCCATCTTCATTAACATTCTTCAACACTATCAAGACCGAATCCCACATTGAAATAAAACGGATAAGGGTTGTAAGATGTGAACCCCATCGAGTATCACCCGGTCTCACTAGAGATGACTCTTGATTTTTGCCTTTTCCTGTGACTATCTCACCTTTCTCCACTTTCTCAACCATACGCTCATGATGATCCTGCAATAATGCATCTTTCCTTTTGCAAGAAGCTCCAACAATGTTGACAATCATAGAGATATAGTTGAAAAAATCACTAACAACTCGGCTACTCTTGGCAACAGAAACAACTACCAATTGTAGTTGATGTGCAAAGCAATGTACATAGTGAGCATGCGGATTTTCATTTAAGATTAGTGCCTTTAGACCATTAAATTGTCCTCTCATGTTTGATGCACCATCATAACCTTGTCCTCTTAGTTTAGACATACACAAACCAAAACGAGCAAATAGCAAATCCAAAGCTGTTTTGAGTGAAGCAGAAGATGTATCCCTTACATGCTCAACACCAATAAATCTTTCAATTACTTGCCCTTTCTTGTTAACAAACCTACATAAATAAAAACAAGAACACAAATCTTATATTATATAGTTCACATTGATAGAAAAAGTGAAATTATAAAGAAACAGAAACTAACCTCAAAATCACCGCCATTTGTTCCTTTATTGAGACATCCCGGGACTCATCAACGAGTAAAGAGAAATAATTATTTCCAATGTCATCTATAATGACCTTTGTGACCATATCGGCACATGATTTGACCAAGTCCTTTTGTATTAGTGGTGAAGTCATCATGTTATTTGCTGGAGCATTATCAAGGGCATGCCAGACTTCTTCAACCTCATTTTTGTACCACTCTAGCAACTCCTTAAAGTTTCCTTTATTTGATGAACTAGATGATTCATCATGTCCACGAAAAGCAAGGCCTTGTGACAAGAGAAAATGAACAACCTTTGTAACAGCAGTTAAACGAGCTCTATATTGAACTCGCATATCATTTGTGCAAGTTTCTATCACTTGCCGAATACTTTGCTCTTGAATTTTGAAAGCATCACAGAGACCCCTTGCATTATTGTGACTACTATTCACTCCACCAACATGCTTATAAAATCCTTCTTTTGCCTTCTTCCAATTGGAAAAACCATCTTTCGTGAACACATCATTAGTAAAATTATCAACTCCAGGTTGCTTAAAAAGATAGCAGTAAAAGCAAAATGCTGCATCTTTCTCTATGCTATATTCCAACCAATCAAAATCATCAAACCATGTTTTCTGGAAACATCTAGAAATCTTGCCTTGTTGTTTACGGGGAAAAATATGACCGGTTGGTTGACATGGACCCTTTAATAGGAATGCCCTTCTCACATCATCTCTAACTTTGATATCATACTCTTCAATTGGCTTGCGCAACCCCGGATCGGCAACAATGTCATCCGAACTAAATTCAATGCTAATACAAGCTTTCTTTTGTGCCTGTGTGATAGAAGTACTCACATTAGGAATTGCAACATTCTGACGTTCTGGGTCCTCTTGTTGTCTAGGCTCAGCTGGTGACTCCTCCACTGGATTTGATTTAGACAGGGGTGTAAAATATCTCTTCATCGTTGTCTATTGACTCTTCTCTGCTCAATAAAAAATCGTCAATTAGATAAATCTAATATGTATTCATAGATTAATTATAATTGCTTCAATGGATATTTGGAATTTTGAATTGACCCATTCTGCCATTCATGCCGTCATGGCGTCATGGCCTCATGGGTGTGTTCGTTTCATGTGCAGGCAAGTCAATAAAATCTTGGAGCAATCAAAGTACATACGGTGAGATTGTTTCATGTCCATGCATGCAATGTATACCAGTATACGTGTAACGGTGACGGTGTAATTGTGTATACCTTGAGTCCTTGACAGCAAAGTCATGGAAGAAGATGCAGATGAGGCCAGCAGCGACGGCGAGAGGCGAAACTACACTGGGCGAAGGAACGACTTGACGGCGCCTCGGCGGACGGATGACAGCCCTCTGGACGGAGTCTATACGATGCCCTCTGCCCCTCCATGTCCAGGATACGTTGTTTGTATTGGCATTTGGGCCTTTTTGTCTGGGGTATAAGAGACCCGGTGGGCCGCGGGTGGGGCTTCAGCCCACCGGCGCCCCACCGGTACTTTTGCCTCTGGCGGAAGCAGCACATATATTTATAATTATTACAAGCTAAAAGTTTAGATGTCTCTATCTTGCAGTATGCCAACTACCTATTTTCCACAGGCAACTGACAATGTAGAATTCTAGTTAGAAACACCGTCGTTATCATCATAACATGCATCGATATAAGTTTCCTCGACGTATTCTAATCCTTCACCTAAAAACAGCAATATAGCAAGGTTGAGTACATTGTGTACTCAGTAAGACTTGAGGTTTTTTTGCAAAGCCTAATTATATGCAAGCTGATATAAAGGAGGTTTCAACGGTTATTTGCATAAAGCTAAATTGCGTTTAAATACTAAATAATAGATTGAAAGCGAAATTGAATAAAATCACTTGACAGGTATGTAAAATAATGAACAAGTAGATAAACAGATAACATCTCACAATTCCTCCATGAATGTGAGAAACGAAATATCCAATGCCAACACATGGCACAAATTTATCTTAAGTGCCAACACATGGCACGACAGCTGAATGCAACCTTGTCAACACATGACAAGTATTGAGTCATCTGTAGGGTAACTTCTATTACCAAATTTTTTTAATTCTTTCTATTTTTATGAACATGCCAAAAACAACTAACTAGTGCAAGTTTACCAAGTTCTCATAACTGAGAGCGCGGCTAATCGATTAGTATTGACTCTGTAGAGTTGTACAGCTTTACCCATAAAGAATGATTATCTCTTTTTACAATACATATTTAACACACTTTCTTTGGTGTGCCGTGGAGATAATCCAGCGAAAAGGGCGAGGTGGTGCTCAGTGGGAGTTCAGTGACCGAGGAGGTGCTTCACTACTGCTGATGTGGAGGTTCTCATCCGGTTCCGGTCATGCCGTGAGGCAGTACGAGCTCGAGAAGCCCTTCACAACCGGTGCATCTACGACAATTGCTGCAGGATGGACATCCAGCACGTGGTATGGCCTCCCACCGACAGCATTGAGATGCAAACAGTTGGGAGGGGGCAATGGACACCATGGAATTCCTCTTCAAGTGCTACACCTACTACAACATGGCAAGCATGGAATGGCAATGGATCTTCATGCCTTTATGGAAACAACTGGGCTTCCTCTGATCATAGGCCTGCTGCCAGAGGCAATCCTAGGCCACCATCACAAACTAAGCCTACAGAAACAGAATTGCAAGCACCACAACCAGTTGTGACCCCACCTCTAGCGCATGGTTGGCAGTGGGCATCCAGGTCTTGCACCCCTGGTTCTGATAGCAAGAAGAATGAAGTTCCATCACTTGACTGTGACCCTGACATGTATAATGTTGAAGATGGCAATGATTCAGATGATGATATGTGTGATGATTATGATTCTGATGCAACTGATAAAAGTTTTGAGACTCGAAAAACAAACAACTGGTTCAAAAGTTTCTTTGAAGTCTTGGAGACCCTAAGTGTGGAACAGATAAATGAACAGACTAGGCAATGGCATTGTCCCGCATGCAAAAATGGACCTGGGGCAATCGACTGGTACAAAGGACTTCAACCTTTGATGGCTCATGCTAGAACAAAGGGTTCTACAAGGGTGAATCTCCACAGAGAATTGGCTGCATTGCTGGAAGAGGAGCTTTCTCGCAGGGGAACTTCAGTGGTACCATTTGGCGAGCAATTTGGAAAAGAAGTTGAATATAATTCGGAGAATATAACCCCTGGATTGGTTGAGCCTGAAGTTAGTCTGAAGTTTGAGAGTCCAGTTGAATGCTCAGTAAATGTTGAGAGCAATAATACAAACGTACGTGGTTGACAGAAAATCTGACAAACCAGCCAGCAATTGCGCGTTGATTGGTGGTCTGAATGATTCATCTCTTCAGAAATGCTCTCCATTTATTTCAGACACAGAATTCCAATTTACATGTTCCAGAAAGGTGGAAGGCTTCATGGAAGATAGTATGGGTACTCTGCATATCAGGTTTGAAGTATCACCAAGACCAGAAGTAGTGGGATTAGATAATGTGGAATCAGAAACAGTAATCCATCCTAGCAGCAAATTTGTGCCGTTTGGAAACGTGCCTCCTGGGTCTGATTCAAGTACATGCTGCAGTGTGTATGCTGGCAATATCCATTTGCAAGTAACGGATTCACTACTGCAGGAGGTTTTCCAAAGCATTGGTCCAGTAGAAGGGTGCAAGCTCATCAGAAAGGAAAAGTCATCATTTGGTTTTGTTGACTATTATGATCGTAGACATGCTGCACTTGCAATTATATCACTCAATGGTAGACAACTGTTTGGTCAACCAATTAAAGTCAATTGGGCATATGCAAGCACTCAGAGAAAGGATACCATCTGGTCATTTTAATATTTTTGTCAGGGATCTTTGCCCAAAGGTCACTGAGACTGCTTTGTCTGCATTTTTCTCTGCTTATTCCACCTGCTCAGATGCCAAGGTTATGTGGGATCAGAAAACTGGACAATCTAGGGGGTTCGGTTTTGTTTCTTTCAGGAATCAGCAGGATGCACAAAGTGCCATAAATGAATTGAATGGGAAGTGGCTTGGCAACCGCCAAATTCGTTGCAATTGGGCAACAAAGGGTGCCAATGATGGTGAAGAGAAACACATTACAGATTCCAAGGGTATGGTGGAGTTGACAAATGGATCATCAGACAGCGGAAAGGAGAATTCAAACGAAGATGGTCCTGAAAATAATCCTCAGTATACAACTGTTTACTTTGGCAATCTTTCTCATGATGTCAACAGCAAGGATGTGCATCGGTTTTTCCACACACTTTCCGTTGGCTCAATTGAGGAGGTTGATGAAGATGGTGTGAAGGATAAATACCAGATCAAAGACCTTGAAATTGATCTTCATGTGCAATGGGACCCCGGAATTATGGCAAGTTAATCTATTGCTTGGGGACAAGCAAATTCTCGTGGGGGCGGTAATGTAACACCCGTGTATGGGTCCCACTAGACAGGCGTGTGAGGGGTATAAGAGCCAGACTTTTTCACTCGAGGAGGACAGAAATTAATTGATCAGACTTATCCCCTTTCTAGTTCTTCTTCTTCTTCTTCTTCCTCACGTCTTCCCTTCCTCTGTCGGTTTCTTCCCAAACCTCACTACTACCTTTGATCTCTCAATCTCACGCATAGACCAAGGGTCAAGTGCCAGGGGATGTGACAATAGGGTATGGGCGAAGTCGTGGCTGGGTCAATTCGTTCTAAAGTAGAGAATGGACGAGCTCAGTTTTCGTGTTGAGGCGCGGACCAAGAGCAGCGGCGACGAGGGCGGTGGAGCTCGTCGGCTTGCTCAGGATGAAACAGAGAGAAAATGGAGAACGGTGGAGAAAAGGAGGAACTGATCGGTGGGACCGGGAACCACACGACAGAGAGGCGAAAAGAGAGAGAGGAAGGTCTGACGGGAGGGGCCGGGCCCACATGGCAAGGAAAACCAGGGAGAAACATGGCTATAGCACTGGACCGACGGATGGTCCCCCACGTGCAGCCGGGCCCGCCGGTAAGTGAGAGAGGGCTTTAAACGCATGGACTTTTCCCAGACAGCGGTGAACAACCAGTTATTTCATGGGTCAAATCAATTTAATATTTTTAGACAATTTTAATTTAAGTTCGTGGAAGAGTTATCTCAATACTGTGAAATTTTCATATCAAACTACAATATATTGTATTTTATAAAATTTTCCATTTTCCAAAAATGCATTGTAAATTTTTGATAAATTTATCTAGTGATTCTCATGGTATGAATAATCTCCAGTAAATTTTTTAAAGTAATTTGATAAGTATTTTGTTTATAATAATTCTTTTACCATTAGTTTCAGATTTTCACAATTCCATTATTTTAATTTCTATAGGTAGTAGAACTATATAATATTTTCTAATATTTTTACTATTATTTCGATGAGGGTTTGGTAAATTTTTCAGCTTTACATAAATTAAGAAATTTTTTAATTAAATCTAACTTTACTGTTAAATCATTGAATATTAAACAATTTCACCTCATTTAATGTTTAAATTTTACTTTTGCCTTTAGTAAAAAGTTATTTACAGATCAAAGTCACTTTAGTGTAAAGTTTTATTACTATTTTCCTTTTTCTTTGTTACTTTTCATCTTTTTACTAATTTACTTATTGATTTTCCTTTTTGAATTAATTCCAAATTAAAAAATGAAAATTTATAATTTCAGATTTAGGTTCATTCATAAATTGAAATGCGCATCTTAGGCCCTGTTTGGTAGAGCTTCAGATCCTAGCTTTACCTCAGATCTGAAACATATAGACTAAAATAAAGTGAATTACGTTTATATTTTTATTCTAAAATGTAAACAAGATGACCCATCTAAACACTCTTAATATACTCATAGCTCCAGCTCCACGGATTTGATGAAGCTAGGAATACCCACCAGATCCATGAATCTAATGGAGCTGGAGCTCTGCCAAACAGAGTCTTATTCTATTCCACATTTTAGGATGTTACACCTAGACTTTGATACCACTTGTTAGGGTTAGCATGACACACGAAAATTAGAGACAAGATTTAATGTGGAAAAACCCTTGCGGGAAAAAACCACAGGAAACAATCCACTATAATGTTTCAAGAATTATATGTATAGGGGTTTAGCTTATATAGCCGAAGAGTTCTAGTTGTAGAAGACTTAGACTAATAACCTATTTAATTGTATAAAACCAAAAGATATGATAGATTAAGATATTGAGTTATCTCCAACAATAGTATCTATTGTAATGGCATCAGGGAAGATAAGGGTAAGCCAAATGAAGATGGTCCTAGGGACCTGTATGAGCCTGTATCATCCATGGCCGCCGAATTTTTTTTAAATAATATTATTTTAATCAAAATTTACAGAAATAATATGCCGAAAAAGAAAATAGCAAAACTACCCTCCTATGTCCATTTGAATTGGCGACAGGGTCCTGTCGCCATTTGAAATGGACATAGGAGTCTTGTCGCCATTTGAAATGGACATAGGAGCTCCTATGTCCATTTCAAATGGCGACAGGGGGTAAAATCGGAATTTTCCCCATCCTAGGACATTCAAGCACGACCCGTTTCAAATGGCGACTGGCCCCTGTCGCCAATTCAAATGGCGACAGGACCCTGTCGCCAATTCAAATGGACATAGGAGGGTAGTTTTGCTATTTTTATTTTCGGCATATTATTTCTGTAAATATTGATTAAAATATTATTATTTAAAAAAAAATTCCATGGCCGCCGGCCATAGATTTCTCGCTTAAGGGGTGATTGGGCGATCGCGTCCCAAAATCAAATTTGCATGCCATGAAGGGTTGTCACAAACCTCCAGCACATGAACAAGTCATCACGCAACTTGCTGGCACTCTTGCAAATTAATCACCATTGGCCTTTTAATTATAACCTATATATTATAACATTTGACAAGATAGAACAGTTTGCAACATGTTTCTTGTGCAATTTTGTGCATAGTTGTTGCATCTTCAGTCTCAGTATATGTCCACTACTACGGAAAGGGCCTTTAGTGCCGGTTTAAAAGAGCCTTTAGTACCGGTTTTTGAACCTAAGATAGTTATCCGGATCGATGCTCAAGGGCATCGATCCGGTTGCCACCCTGCATCGATAGCGACAAGATCTGGTTGGTAGTCACACGTGGTAGCGCATCGTGAGACCCTGTGGACCTTATTAGTACCGGTTGGTGTCTCCAACCGGTTCTGATGATTCCCTCATCAGTACCGGTTGTTTTATCTAACCGGTACTGATGGGTTGTATATAATATATATGTAAATATGTGTGTGTCCAATACTGGCTATTATATATAATATACTACAATATATATAATCAAATCACGGTGACTTCATGTGTGTGTTAAATCACAACGAATTAAAACACATATAATTTAATCATGCACATTTGCCTGATAATAAAATCACTGTACATTCATTAACAAATTTAATTACATATAATGTACTACAATATGTACACAACTTTAATTACAACTCCAAAGATTTCTTTTCCTTCGCTCATTGGGATTTTTTACGTGCATCGCTCTTGCTAGCCGTAGATGTCGAGAATGACAGTTCACCGTCCTTATCGAAGGGCCCCACCTGCTAAAATTTGGTTCGTGGAACTCGCTTTTGCATTTACAACCTCATCGTAAATGAAGCCAATGAGTTGTTCTTGAATTGCTCGCACTCATGCCGGCGAGTTCCGAACCTTGTTCCGCCAAATATTGAGGCACTGCCGTTAAGTCATTAACAAATCAATCCTTGAATTTGTACAAGATGTAAGGAGTAATATACATCGTTAAAGGTAGTAATTATATTTACTCACCCCTTATCGCCTTTTAGCATGCGGTCGTGACTCCGGTTTGGGTGTGCAAAAATTCACATACATAGTAACCGTGATAAATTGTTGCCCGCCGATCGACTCAAGATCTGCGGTTGAAAAAGTTGAAAGCGTGAAATGAATGCAAGGAAATTAACTTAACTAACCAAAAAGCTAGCATTATGATATACGTACTTGAGAGGCTGTTGTAATTTCAAATTTCTCCTTGAATGCGCCCCTATTTTTAGCACGAAACTGTGCGAATGCACTACACATGTGATTACCAATTGTACATGATTAGATTTATTTCAAATGGAAGGAAATAGAAGTAATACAATAATGAAAGGAACAAGAATTAATACCGGTCGAGCAAATCGATGAAGGTTTGATACGTTTGAACTGGTTTCCTTCTCGAGTCCATAATTGTGATCCGACTATGATCTAGCTCGATCATAATAAGAATCCAGTGAAAACTGTACATATGTCAACATAGATAACTAATTAGTTCTAACATAGTGTTATGAAAAAGGAGTAGAACAAGGCGGTACGAAAACACATACTCATGTGCGTAGGGTAGATATATCCTTGACTTATATTGATGTCCCATTAGCGCATTGTATACGTTAGTCTGTGTTTCGCTTGGGCTGTATCTAACGGTTGTCTCGTTGATAACTAATGGGTCCATGAATCCTATGTCAAAAATTTGATCCCTTCGGCATCTTTGTATCTCCATGCTACACAAGAAGAAATTAGTTAGGCTTACAAGGTCCGTACTCTACAAGGGCACGCACGATGGTTTTTTTGTAAATAAGACACTTACAGAGTCCAAAGAACCCACCAAGGACGCTACTGAGGGCGTCTGTCTGTATAGATCATACATGACGTGCCATTCGATAAAAATTCACCGCCACCGTGATAAAAATCTTGATCCTTGTACTTGACAAAGAAACAATCAGAGACCATGCTTGGTCGCCTAAGTACCATTCATGGAATTGCCGCATCTTTGTCGTTAGTCGAGCAGCTCCTCACGCCGACCAATGATCCACCCAATGTAAATGGCCATCTTACTTGGGCATACTCAATCTCTGCCGAGCCTAATATTTGATTTGGGTCAAGGCCGCTTCATCAAAGAATTGTAGCATCGCCTTAGCCTTCTCCTTCTCCTTCTCTCCTCACCGCCCACTCCTTGTGGCATTCCTTTCGCAATGTGCGCTCGTAGTTTGATTGGCGAGGCATTTCTTTTTTATCCTTCAAATTTGTAATAGTCCTCAAGCCTTTGTGAAATTCTTTCGTGCCAGGTTGAACCTTCTTCTTTGGTGACTTGGGTCTAAAAAATTCAGTTACCTCACCTTGTACAATCTTATTGGTCTCCTCGTCGGTCATATCGTACGCCAGCTTCGAAAGTGGACGCAACTTCTTGGATTGGGTGGAGGACGTCTTCTTGGGAGCTCTTTGGTCGAGCTGGCTTGTTTCCTTTGGTCGGCGCCTTCTTGGGAGGAGACGGTCTTCTTGTGGGTCTTAAGTGCACGGGAGGTGGTGTAGAAGTTGGCGCATTCTTGGGAGGAGACGGGCTTCTCGTAGGGCATATGTGCGCGGGAGGTGGTGTAGGAGTCGGCGCCTTCTTGGGAGGAGATGGGCTTCTCGTAGGGCTTATGTGCGCGGCAGGTGGTGTAGGAGTCGGGCTTCTTCTTGGGCTTGGGTGTGCGGGAAGTGGTGTAGGAGTCGGGCTTCTTCGCAGAGAGGACACATCCATGTTATCTCGAAAAATTATGTGCCGTTTGCGCCATAGGATGAAAGTGTGTACCGCCTCTCCTAGCTTCGTACTCCCGTCACCTCCGGGAATTTCGAGCTCAAGGTCCTCGTACCCTGGGCAAACCTCCTCCACCGAGACCTTGGAGTAGTTTGACGGTATCTGTTGGCCATGGATGAGCTGCCCGGCTCCACTGGTGAACCATGCCATGCGCCGCCTTCAAGGAGAGGTTTCGCGCCCGACATGCAGCTCACAAGGTGTCTGGCCGCTCGATGTCATCTACGGGTACTGGCCCAAGTCCGCTTGGCAGCCCACCGAAGCGGTACTCCATTGCCGGTGGATGATGTTAGGATTCCCGGAGGTTCCCGCACGTCTCCGTTGTTGGCTCTGGGCTAATTGTTCCTCTATTTGAGTCATGTTCTTCAAGCGCACTAAGTTGTTCTCGCATGTCGAGCCTTGCTTCTCATTCGACTCCTATAGGTCTCGGCCCCGAGCGAAACCAACCTTCCAAGGGACGACGCCAACGCCTGCGTGTACGTCCAGGGTGCTCTGGGTTTTGTAGAGCCCTTGTTAGCTCGTCATTCTCCCTGTTTGGCACGGCTACCTTGGGAAGTCTCCTCGATGGACTGCACAAGCCTTCCGCCACATCTCTCAAAGACCTCCCCAAACACCGCATTGCCGTTATCATCGAGGCCACCGCCGTGAGCATAGAACCAATGCTTTCCTCTGTCGAGGCCATTCCATTGTTGCGAGTGTGACACCCTTTGCTAGCGTGTCATGCTCCTCTTCTCCCATTTGGGTATTGCTTGGCGGTAACCACCAGGGCCGAGTCGGTGGTGGTAATTCTTCTTCTGTGCATTCAGCTTGTTCTTCTCACTCAAACTTTGACCTTCCTCCGAAGTCTTGTAGTTCACGAACGCTTCCCAGTGATCTTGCAACTTCGGGAACTTGTTGAAGTCGGGCGTTCGATTCTCCTTGATATACTCTATGTTCAACTTCTTTTTATAAGTTTGGAATGCGATGGCCATCTTCTTGAGAGTGTAACTCTTCACCTTCTCTTCGGTCCCTTGGGGGAAGGTGAATGTCTCTCTGACATCGTTCCAAAGCATGTTTTTCAGATCTTCGTGAACCCGATCCCATTTTGCTATGCTAATGGGCACGTGGTCCCTAACGTGGACGCCAGATGCCGAATTGAACGCCCAATCACCGCCAAGGGTTTATGAGGTTGGCCGCTCTCGTTGACTTCGTGACAACATATCTTGCCTTCGGCTTCTTGGTTGGACCTCGATGTTGTGATTGCACGCTTGGTTGATCGGTCTGAAAGCATGGTACAATCATGAACTGGTCAAAATGTTGGCTTAGCATGATAGTGAAATCGACAATCATTAACGTGATTGATTGTTACCTCCGTGGCCTCATCGTGCTCTGCGGCCTCATAACCACCATCTCCCGCAATCAAATTTGTCATAAATTCTTCCTGATCAAATCCTTCGCCGTCCATCGTTGTTTCTTAGGCTAGAAGAAGGTATCGAAAAGTAACGGGCGTGGAAGCCGGCGAGGAACAAATGTTGATTAGACCAACTCCATACTCATGTGCGTAGGGTAGATATATCCTTGACTTATATGTCAATGTACTCCAAATGACAACTAGCTAGGGCTTGTTTTTCTTTGTACGTATTGCTAGTTGTATGATGAAGTATGTGATCTATATAAGAGCAAGCGGCACGAGTTGAGTGGTTCCCTCTTTAGATATTTTTGTCTCACTAATACTCTATGTTAACTCTTGTTTTACAAAATATGAGTTAGGGATTACAGGTAAATGAACAATTAAGTAGTATCAAACCAAGCGTATGTGTAACATGAATACCCCACTATAAAAGACAAGTTTGCTTGGATTAGCCATGACATTATGTAGTTTGTGTTCCATTTATAAAGGAGAACACGTAATGTATGCACCATGCAAAATTGATAGCATCTCTCAATAAACTCAATATCATGTACAATAGAAAACGGAATTGTAGCTTGTGCTTCATTTATAAAATTGATAGCATCCAATCCGTGCTCTATCTCAACAAGCTCTATCTCAACAACTATCAAGTAGCGTAAATGAAAGAACTACCTTATTTGTTTATGCGATTACTATACTAGCAACATAGAATTATTTTTGACTCCACATAACCTATCACAGAGACACAAGATTCATTCAATATCCGTGAACAAGATCACAACCTCCACGGACGGCGGGCGCTGGTCAGGCGAGCATGGACGGCGGCGCGACGGCGAAGCCGAGGGCGGCCGTCGGCGCTGGTCGGGCGAGTTCGGACGGCGGCGCTGTTTCGGCGAGCTCGGAGGGCGGCGTCGTCGGAGGGGGGGCACGAAGCCTCGGACGGCGGCGCGGTCGGGCGAAAGCCCGGAGGGTGGCGCTGCCGGAGGGGGCGAGCTCGGACGGCGGCGTGGTCGGGCGAGCTCGGGAGGGCGCGTCGGAGGGGGCACGAGCTCGGACGGCGGCGCGGTCGGCGAGCCCGGAGGGCGGCGCGTCGGAGGGGGGTGAAGCCCGGACGCGGCGCGCGGTCAGGCGAGCTCCGGAGGGCGGTCGTCGGAGGGGGGGCGAAGCCCGGACGGCGGCTGGGCCGGGCGAAGCCCGGAGGGCGGCGCTGTCGGAGGGGGCGCGAGCTCGGACGGCGGCGCTGGATCGGGCGAGCTCCGGACGGCAAGCGCTGCCGGAGGGGGCGGCGCGGTCGGAAATGGGAGTAAATCGGGCGGAGGAGCACCAAAGTGGGGAAGAAATGGCGGCCGAGGTTTATAGGGGCCCCATCGCCCCGCTGGTTTAACCAACCGATTGATATACATATCAAGACCGGTTAGATACACCAACCGGACCGATCGCTCCACATATGACTCACGAAGGAAAACCTAGGTTGGCTATCAGTACCGGTGGGTGTATCCAACCGGTACTGATTATATCACATCAGTACTGGTTAAATACACCAACCGGTACTGATTAGAATTAAATTCAAAATCTCTTTAGAATAAAATGAAAGAAAAATCAATTATTGCTTCTTTGCTTAATAAAAAGTAATAAATTATACTTATTCGGTTATTCCACACTAAAATGATTTTTTTTTAAAAAAAAGATTAATAGTCATTTATAAATTCCTTTTATAGTTTCTACAATTCAACAATAATATTGAAAATCTATATTTTCTTTAGAATATTAGTTTATGAATTATAAATATAAAAATAAAATGAAGTAATTTTTTCACTCTTATAATTCCAATTCAAATTTTCACCTTGTTACATGCATATCACAAAGCATGGGAACACAGTAGACTAGATTTAACATGAAAAAAGAAAACTAAGCATCCATCAGTGATAGACTATAACTTGTAACAACGGACTATACAACAAGGTTGGACTTATTTGCTAACATACTTTGTTTTTACAAGCAATCCTTCATTATGATCGCGGCGTACGTAAGGAGATTGCTCTGTATCATTCAGGGCACTAATGTCTACGCCCATCGTGAAAGGAGGCAGCTCGTCGAATCGATTATACTCTTCTTCGTCCGTGACGCCCTCAACTCCGGCAATCCTTCTTTTACCTCGAAAGAACCACGTGGCGCCTTGGTTGATCGCCACCGCTAGTATTCTCATTCGATTTATGTTTTCGTGAGATTTGTCATGTCGCCTCTTCCTTTTAGTAGGCTTGTCCTTCGCTTTTCGGTTTGTCATCCATGTCCATCACATAGAATACCGTGTCACATCATTAGCAAGCACGAACGATTCGTCCCTATAGGCCACTTGCTTGAGGTCCACAGCTTGTCATACCGCACTCATCGATCCGCACGGCCGCTAGTTTGACCCATTGGCACCGAAACAGAGGGACTTTTAAAGGTCCGTGCTTGAGCTCCCAGATCTCCTGTATGAAACCATAGTAGGTATCCAGCTTTCTATTTTTGTCCAAGGCATCTATACGGACGCCGCTGTTTTGGTTGGTGCTCTTGCTATCACTGGCTATCGTGTAAAATGTGTACCCATTTATCTCATACCCTTGGAATGATACGATTGTCGTGGACGGTCCCCGAGCCAAGAGTTTCAACTGTTCATCATCTGTCTGGTTGCCCAGCAGTTGCTTTTGTAACCAACCGCCGAAATGATCCATTTGCTCGACTGCGATCCACTCATCTGACTTCTCTGGGTATTGGGCACGTAGACTCATCTCGTGAGCATACATATACGGAGCCACTACAGTTGCTTGTTTCAATACTGTGAAATGTGCTTGTTTAAATGAAAGTAGATCGCCGCTTATAGGATTCTTTTCTCCCTAAAGTCCCTTTTCCTGAGCCTCCTCATGGCGTGATACAGAACGCCGATCGGATTCAGATCATCAATGTAATTAACACAAAACTCAATGACCTCCTCTGTGCCAACACCTTGCGCAATGCAGCCTTCCGGGCGACCGGATTCTGAACATACTTCTTTAGGATGCCCATGTACCTCTCGAAAGGGAACATATTGTGGAGGAACACTGTCTGAGAATTTCTATCTCTTTAACAATGTGGACCATGAGATGGACCATAATATCAAAAAATGATGGAGGAAAGATCATCTCAAGGCTAACTGCACTATTGACCATGTCATCATGCAGATTAGATAACTTATTTGGCTCGATGACCTTCTCGCGACACAGCGTTGAAGAACGAGCACAACTTTATGATTGTCCTCGTACTCCGGTCCGTGAATACCTCGCACCGCCACCGGGAGCAATCGTGTCATCAACACGTGACAATCATGGGATTTTGTGTGTACAATTTTATTCTCTTTTATGTTTATGAGTCTCCTTATGTTCGAGGAGTATCCAGAAGGGACCTTCACACTGTTCAAGAACTTAATCATATTTTTTTTCTCTTCCTTGCTCAGAGTGTAGCTAGCGGGGTGGAGGTAATGCTGCCCTTCTGCTCTCATTTCCGGATGTAGGTCGTTCTCGATTCCCAGAAATTGTAGGTCCTTTCGTGCTTGAAGTGTATCTTTTGATTTGCCATACATATCTAGGAAGCCTAGCAGGTTCACGCAGACATTCTTTGTGATATGCATGAAGTCTAGTGAGTGACGGACCTCTAAGTCTTTCCAGTAAGGTAAGTCCCAAAATATTGACTTCTTCTTCCAAATGGCCTTCGTGTGACCTTGTTCTCTCGGGATAGGTTTGCTACCTGCACCTTTTCCAAATACTACTTTCAGATCCTTCACCAAAGAAAATACAAGAGCCCCACTGCGATGCAGGGGTTTCTTACGTTTCTCTTCTGTCCCATCAAAATTCTCACCCTTCCTCCTTAACGGGTCCTTCGGATGGAGGAATCATGCGGTGGCCCATGTACACAACCTTTCGAGAGTTTTTAGGTACTTGCTGTCCGTTTCCTCTAAGCAAGGATGCAGGCTTTATATCCTTTGATAGACAGGCCCGAAGGTTGCCAAGTGCAGGCCAGTCGTTGATGGTTACGAATAGCAATGCACGCAAAATGAAGTGCTCTCTCTTGTACTCATCCCATACACGTGCACCATCGTTCCACAATGTTAGCAGATCTTCAACCAACGGTTTGAGGTACACATCGATGTCGTTTCCAGGTTGCTTCGGCCTTCGATAAGCAACGGCATCATAATGTATTTCCGCTTCATACACAACCAAGGAGGAAGGTTGTAGATACATAGGGTCACAGGCCAAATCGTGGATCGCCGCTTCATCTCGCCATACGGGTTCATCCCATATGTACTCAACCCAAACCTTATGTTCCTTGCATCCTCGGAAAGTCCGGTATGTTCTATTGACTTTCCTCCACCGGGAGCCATCAGCAGGTGTCTTAGCCTTCCGTCGTCCTTACGGTCTTCTTTGTGCCAGCGCATCATCTCGGCATGCACTTTGTTCGCAAATAAACGCTTCAACCGGGTATTATAGGAAATACCACATCGCCTTAGCAGGGGCCTCTTCTTCTTACACCCCCTCTACCTCACCTGGGTCATCATGCCTGGTCTTATACCGAGAAGTTTTGCACACGGACAAGCATCCAAATCCTCGTACTCATTGCGATAAAGGATACAATCGTTACGACATGCATGTATCTTCTGTACTCTCCAACCCCAAAGGGCGATAACTTGTTTGGCATCGCACGTAGTTTCGGGCAAGTGTGTTCCTCTGGAAGTAACTTTTTCATGAGGCATAACAACTCGTCGAATCCCTTATCGACAATCCATTGGTCGCCTTCCATTGCATCGATTCTAGTGTAGTACGCAACTTTGTATGGCCCTGTTGGCGCTTTGGATACAACAATGTTTTGTGGTCCTCCCATAGGCGCTGAAATTTTCCGTAATGTCTTTCATCGATGTATTCTCCCTCTCCATCAAGCGAGATCTGGTCTAGGTCATCATTGCCAAACTCCCCAAATGTATCTTCGTTAGAGCCGGGTTGGCCAGCGTCTAAGATATTGTTCTCCGCCTCTTCTTGTTCACCTTCTTCTTGTATAATCTCTTCTTCACCGTGCTTGGTCCAACAGTATAATTTGACATGAAACCTCTTGCGAGCAAATGGAAGTGAATGTGACCGAGTTTGACCACTCCTTCTCATTCTTGCAGTCTATGCATGGACAACATATGTAGCCTGACGTCGTGTATTCATCTTCCACGAAGAAAATCTTGCAAACCCTGCAAGAACTCCGGGGAGCGTCGGTCCATGTACATCCATCGCCGGTCCATCTACATTATATTCGATCAAGGTAACTTTTAACTCATTTTTCGATAATGAATTATTGAACATTTCCCAAAATCCAAATCAAGACAACTATATTTTTAAAATGGCTTTATTTCATTAAATATTTTTAAAGGCACTATATTTCATTACATATTTTCCCATAAAATGATTATTTACTCCGGTATTCATACCCGACAAGTTTCACGACAGCTTTGCTCAAATTTTTAAAACTTTTTTTGAAAACTTTTTCGCAAAATTTTTGAAAAGTTTTCTCTAATATTTAACTCATTTTATATTTTCTATAAAGCCATTTATATTGCTGATATTATTTTTAATTCGCAAATGAATTTAAATATCTTCTTTTTCCACATAACATGCAACATTCTTAATTTCCCCAACTATACATGCACCATTCTTAATTTCCCCAACTATACATGCACCATTCTTAATCTCGCCGGCAGATCAAATGATCTTGGTCTGGCAGAGAGTGGGAGGTGGAAGACGTGTATATTGCGACATAGTCCCGGTTGAAGGCACAAGCCGGTACTGATAGTCTCACATCAGTACCGGTTCGCCACACATACAATTCGAGCTAAATAATAATGCAAGCAAAATATAAACTTACACAAGTTTTTTCAACCTACAAAAAAAATTGGTCAATCATAGTCTAGATTCAAAATTGTGAACAAATTTAACGACATCTTTGCTCAAATTTTGAAAACTTTTGTCAAATGCACTATTCTTAATTTCCCCAACTACGTGCAACCAATTTTATGAAAACTTTTCTCAAATGCACCATTTTTAATTTCCCAACCTAGTTGAAACCTAATTTGAGCTAGATCGATGGAACTAAAACATAAAATTGAGCTAGATCCAAACCTTAAATGCGAGCTATATTATAATCCAAGCAAATTATAAGCTTACACAATAAGTTTTTGTATCTTACTTCAATTGATCGAGCTTGATTTATACATTTATAATCCTTCAACGATTAATGGAAAAGATCAAATTTTCTTCATAATTTAAGCAAAGAAGAGGCCCCATTTAACACCAAGTGTAGTGAGGAATGATATTACTAACCTTAGGTATGTTGGTTGCGAGTAAAATGACAAAAAAATCGAATTTTTGGCAAAGACTCCCCTCCTTCGAGCTCCTTGGCGATGAACTCCTGTTCATCTCTCGTGATCAAATGACTCGGTCTGGCAGAGAGCGGGAGGACGAAGAGTTTAAATTGGTTGGACACTAGTCCCGGTTCAAAGCACAAATCGGTACTAATATCCACCTGCAACCGTAGCTACTAGATAGTACCGGTTCAGAATACAAACCGGTACTGATGTGACTATCAGTACCGGTTGGTACCTTTAACCGTCTTCGACGATTTTGAGATAAATGTACACATATGATTTTCATGCATATAATATAAATATTTATAAAGATATTCATCTCGAATCATACTTTCATAATTTTTCTTCCGATTTTCTCTCGATTTTCACCGCCCAATCGAATGTTTCTCGAAGCCATTGTTTTGAACGACAATGCATTGTGCCGTAATTTTTTTCAACGTTTTTTTTATGTTTTATAATTTTTTTTAATATTTCAATTTAACGGTAAAGGCGGCGGAGCTTCAAGAAGGGGGAGGTAAAACATTATATATTATATTAATAATTCATTACATAAAACATTACATATCATATTAATAATTCATAATATAAAACATTACATATTATATTAATTAATTACAATATATATAATATCCATAGCGGCGCACGGGTGGTGGGTGGCGCGATCACCCATACCACCACTCGTCGTCGCTGCCGGGGCCGTCGCCGCCGAGTCGCTGTCAGCGGGCGGCGGCCGTCGTCGTCGTCGTGGATGACGTCTTCATCATCGTCATCCTCGTCCGACGACGTCGCGCTCCTCGAGCGAACCCAACCCTCCTCCTCCTCCTCCTCCTCCTCATGGTCCTCCTCCTCCTCCTCATCCTCCTCCTCCTCCTCCTCATCATCCTCCTCCTCCTCCCGCTCCTCCTCGTCCTTCTCCCGAGGTGGTGATGATGGTGCGCCAGAGGGAGAAGAAGGAGAAGCTGCCATAGTTAAAAAATGGGCTTACTACTGATCATCAGTACGTCTCCCTTTACAGTCGCTGACGGTTTTATAGGAGGCTGGATCGGAAAACAAGAATCCGGATGAACACGAATTAAGAGTTTCATCGTAAAGGCGCGCGGGGGATTGATCGGCGCGGGAGATGAAGCGCATTAGTACCGGTCAAATACAACAACCGGTACTGATGCTCCATATCGATCGGGTTGGTTACACCAACCCGTACTAAGACAGAGCCGAGGAGGCTGCTTAGTACTGGTTGGTTTAACCAACCGGCATCGATAACACGAACATCGCACGTTGGTTACATCAACCGGTGCTAAGAACCATCCACGGCTCTGTCTTTGCTTAGTACGGGTTGGTGTAACCAACCGGTATCGATGTGAGAGCATCGCACCGGTTGGTAGTTACAACCGCATCGATGATCCCCCCGGACCTGTAGACCGTTGAACCGGGACTGATGTAAATGTTAGTCCCGGTTCATGCATAACCGGTACTATTGGGCCGGTATGGAAGGCCGGATCTGTAGTAGTGGTCACTTCTGTTTTCTGCTGAGTGTCGGAGTTCAACTTGGTGTGTTTTCGATTTATCATGATCACATGACCTCTATGTTGTTTTAAATCTTAAAGATAGCAATAATAAGTAGACAACCAATTGTATTTGAATGCATGTATGTCCACATTCATGTTTAGTAACCTCTACTATGACCCATTGTTAAATTAGGCACATCCAAACAGCCAATTGAATGGATGTTGGAACTTTAAAATCCCATCAACTACGTGTTAGTTGTGTTTACTTGTGGATTTTTCGGGATTTGATCTCGTGACCTTCTCAGTTGCACCAGACATCTTTAGTGCTACACTCTTCTTATGCATAACAGTTTCGGATCGGATTAGAGTTTTGTGATATACGACATAAGCGTTCACGGTATCAAGAGCATAGAAGATGAATCTTATAGAGAACAAAAATAACGGTGATGACGCAACCATGATGAGAGAGATTTGGTGAAGCCGATTGCAATTTTTTTAAATACAACCTCAAAAGTGTGCAAGGGATTGTCACTATGTCACGATCCTCTCAAGCTTCTAGGACACGTGTATCCTTATCTTATACAAGAACCTAGTGCTAAAGAATAACCTAGCATTTAATCTTCTCATGCTGCTCTTGCTTTGGATGAGTTGGTTTATAGCTTCTTGGTTGTTTGGGTTCTTCATAACCACTCCATGGATTTATATAGCACCTTTAGGCCTCCTCCAAAGCATGTAATTAAGAATAATCCCACTCTAAAAGAATGTACAAATCCTAATCCTATTAGAATTTATCTAGCACATCTTTTTAAATTCTAAAAGACTAAATTTGAATCACCATGCTTAACACATAATTGCCTAGACCAAGTATCACAGATTCACAGCCCTTGTTTAAAATATCTTGCGTACAAGGTATGACCCCTGTCCTGTATCCATTAAAAGGACCTCACTCATATTTGAAATTTCTCAAATAAGAATGTATATTTTATTTGGTACATCTAGAATTTCATATGTGCTTACCACTCAAAGTACAGGGTGGCATTTGCTATTTTAACAAGACATCGTGGGAGATACAGTTTCCGTTGAAACTCCAGGATCTTGCATACGAGATACACCGACAATGCTACGAGTTTAAAGCGAAAAATGGTTGGACTAATGCCACTTTCAATAGGTGGCATCGCTAAAATGCCACTCTGATCTACTGTCATAGACACAGACGGTCCCACATGTCAATGACAGCGGAGTGGCATTTTTTACGAAGCCACTTGTTAGGAGTGACATTTTATCAATTTTTTCTCTAAAAAGCACATATCTTTAATACCTGCATCTCAATTCCTCTAATTGGTTTTTCTCTTGCTATAATAGCGGTAGCTAGCACGCACACATGAATCATGTTATATCCAAAAACTCACCAGAATGGAGGAAAAGTGGGATTGAATGCAAATTATTATCCCTTTATTACATCTGTGAGGTTTGAGAGCTCCTCAAGACATCCACATATCACCCCGTTATTTTTGCGGAAAAGTCCATCCTTTCCTTTAAATTACGAATAGGTTTCTGCAAAATTACGAAAAGGTCCTTCGCGATTTTTTGTGAGGGCTAGAAAAACTTTTCCGAATCGCGTTTGGGTCCCTCACTCGTTATTGTACGAAAAAAAACCTCCCGTTAAATATAAATCACGAACGATCCCTTTTCTACTTTTTCGGGATAGCGGTTAGGTCCAAAAATATAATAAACAAGCCTCTGGTTTTTACATCCAGATCCTTTCTCTGTTTTCCCCGAAAAAAATATTTTTGCCAACAGAAATATGTGTACTTTTTTTCAACGCGATCTCTAATATTTCTCGAGCCTTCAAAAATTTTGAAAATATATCTAGATCTATTTTCCCTCAAAAAAAATGCAAAATTATTTTTCGTTCACGCGCGCGACATGCGCCGTGCTTATTGGACTAGTATCCATGTTGTGCCATGGGAATGGGATGCATAGAGGAACGAGAAGCTCACACAACACTGTTAGCAGTTACATTTTGGGGTGGAGGCAGTCTTTGTTACTGCAAGGACACTGATCATATCGCTGAGTGCCAATGTTGGCACTGCAGACTAAGACGAATCTGAATATACGGTAGCTAGCACGACTCGACAGAAAATTGAATGTACATTAATACATATTTTCCATTCTTTTTCATTCTCTAGGCCTTTTAAGCCGTCAAATTTCACTGAACTACAGATTTACAAGTAGAGGTACCGTGAAATTCAGCCAACATTTTGTGGCTATTAATTCTTGTACTATTTCTGTGCCTTTAGAAAACTTGTGAAACATGCGTGCAATGCCAACTTTGGAGAATGTTTCACATCGCCTTCATCAACAATTTGAGCCTATATATATGTGACTATAAAATGGATGTGTTTTTGGCACCAATAGAACAATGGCGGATATATATATGTTGAATTACATAAAAGATACACCATGTTACCCCAAGTTAACGTGTACTAACATATTTCCTACGCAAGTACGTGTGCCACATAAATTCAAAACATCATGCAAGTTCATAGTAGTGTGTTGACAATGGGGAAGAGTTCAGAATATGCAGCTAGGAAGTGGCGATATATATTGTGTTGGGTTGGGATGCGTCGGGAAAGGTCCAAAGGGTTAGAGGAGGGTATGATGAAGTAATAGCTATGAAAGTGGCGATGCTGTGTTGTTGAGCGTTACCTCATGCTTTTGCCTAGGATCAATATGACCAATGGCGCGGCTATCATGTATGTCTCCAACAACTTTGCTTTTGCCTAGGACGTATGAATTGGACACTCCCAAGGAAGTTGATTTTGCTTTTAGTAATGGCAATTTCTTTCTTTTACTCATAGAAAGGAGATCATTGGTCCTGATCACCCATGTGGGAATTGGACATGCATGATTAATTAGAGCAATCAATTACACTATGGAGTGAACCAGTTGGTAAGTTGGTATATGGAACCATTTCGGTGTACTTTTAATAAGAAAGAATTACATCGCCCTCTTAAACTTGAGCAGTAGTAGTTCTTAAAAAAAATCAGCGGTGGTTTCACTAAGTTGGTAGCAATTAGATCCATACTTATCAAAATCGTTTGTGGTGAGTCCAAGGAGTCTGCAATTGTACCACTTATTATTTAGAAAAAAATTCCTTATTTTCCTGCAAAGTTAGCAGTTTTCCTTATTTGCCACTGAAAAACTACTCTTTTCTTCAGCATCACTAGCTCATTATTCTCTACTCGCCGCTATCTGGATGTTAATTAGTTGGACGTAAAACGATGTCATTAACCTTCTTCTTCTTCAATACCATCCTCATCACCCCTTCCTCTTCCTCTTCCTCTCTCTCCACCCCAAACCGTCTAAGCTAGTCACGGCCCAAGCACTCGACTTCACTTCTCTTCCACCTTGCCCCACCCACCTGCACGACAAACCGTGGTCTTACTCTTAGCCCGCTGCTCGCACTCACCGCCGCCTTGATCCCCGTCGTCCCGGACTAGTTCGGCGCCCTCGTCGACGCGAAGCCCCAGCCCCGGTCGTCGCTCCGCGGGCACCGGCACTTCATGTCGCCGCTCCGCTGCCACCGGGGGCGCTCGGTGCGCAGCTGAGAACCAAGCTAGCTAGCAGCTCTTGCTTCTTCAATGGCTAGCAGGTCTGGCTTCATCCATGCTAGCACACCAAAACAACACAACAATGGCGGGCACCGGCACATCATCTCGATCGGCTGCTTGGATCCAAGAGCTCGTTCGTGGCTGGCACGGGCAACTGTGACCTTCATCCAATATTTGGTTGATTCGTAGGTGTGATTGTAACTTTGAGATGAGCTGCATCTGCTTCTTTGATATTTGGTTTGGTTACTTTGGTATTTGTAAATAGAGCCTCGAGACTGCGATTTGGTACGATTCGAGTAGAGCTTGCGAGGCTGGCTCGACAGGCACACGGACATAAAAAAAATACAAAAATTTTAAGATAAATTTTTCTTATATTATTTATCTCAACACTAGTTGTTGACGTTTGGTATCGGTAATTATTTTAGAGGGATGTGAATTTGTGGGGCAAGGCGTTGGATCAGGGACTCGATGGTAACACAAGACAATAGTTTAGATAGGTTCGGGCTCTCTACGATGGAGGTAATATTCTAGTCCTGTGTTTTGGAATTATCTGGTCTCTTTCTTTGAGATCCTCTCACCCTTCTTATATACGCGGGGGCGGGGGCGGGGGGAGGAGTCCAACTCGGCTACTAGGAGAAGAGTCCGAGTTGGTTACAAACAGAGGAATCGTATCTTTCATTATCCAGAGTGGTTTCCCCTGCGATTACAGCCTTCCCGTTATAACGGGGGAATAGGTAGATCTCCAGGGCCTGCACGCTTGACTTCCTTCGGTCTTCTTAAGTCGTTATGCGTATACCCGGTCCTTATGTCCTCCACAGTAGCCCCCGAGTACTTTGCAATCGAGTTGCCCTTGACGACGCTTTTTTGATCTCCCGCAGATGTAACTTGTTGGTCTTTACATCGCTTCATTCGGGTGCCCAGCGAGGAGTTTGCAAAGGACTCAGCATCAACCTTCTTACCGTGTGCATTAGGGCGACTCCTTTGTGATGCGATACTGGTGTTCGATTCTCGTGGGAGCGCGCCTGTGGTAGCTCTAGCATTCGGCCCGCCCTGGGACGCTTTGGATTTTCACTCAGAAAGGCTCTGGTGATCTGCCCTACTTGGAGCGCACCAAAGGCGTATCTGATGAAATGCTGATGATCAGCCCAGCTTGGGGCGCACCTGTAGGACGTCCGATAGGACGCTGGTGATCAGCCCGGCTTGGGGCGCACCTGATTGGCATCCAATAGGACGCTGGTGATCAGCCCGGCTTAGGGTGCACCTGATTGGTGTCCAATAGGACGCTGGTGATCAGCCCGTCTAGGGGCGCGCCTGAGGGGTGTCAAATAGGATGTGGGTGATCAGCCCGGCTTAGGGCGCACCCGGGGAGGTATCCGATAAGGCGTTGGCTGAATGGTCTTTGCGCAAGTTTCTGCGTGTGGTCACACTTGCGTTGTTTCAACGGCGTTCTCCTCTCCCCTTATTTTTTTTGGCATGGCTCTGCTGGGGGCGTGCTCCGGAAGCTTTGACTCGGTCCAGACCCGGAATTCTTGATTAAATCCAAACTGAGAGCGCGCCCTTAGATCCGCGCTATCCTTTTGTAGAGGAGGGTACTCCGCTTTCCCCGCCAAGAGGCGGTTCCTTAGCACCCCATTACACATTTAATGCGATTTCAGGGGGGAAGAGGTGGTTTTTTTCTTTTCCCCATTCTTCATCTCTCTGCCGTTGATTCTTGTGTTGTGTTTCTTAGGGTTCTCTGCTCAACCCATCGTCCGCCGTCTTTTCTCTCTGATATTCAGAATGGTGGCCTCCGCTGCCACCGCGCCCGACGCGTCGCCCGCGCCACAAGATTGGGCCATCTCGGTGGTGACAAAGAAACGTCTAGAGGCCATGGTTTCTACCGGAGTCCTCCCTCCCTTGATATTGATCGGGGCACACTTGGCGGCGAGTGAGTCTTGCCTTACCCCTCGTCCCGAGGAGGTTGTTGTTTTTGAATCTTTTTTCTGGCGCGGGTTTAGTTTGCCTTCTAGTGCCTTCTTTCGCGGCCTTCTTCATTATTACGGGAATGAGTTGACCCACCTCAATCCTAACTCTATTCTTCATATTGCTATTTTTGTGCATCTTTGCGAAGCCTACATTGGCATCCATCCCCACTTTAGCCTCTTCCACCATCTTTTTCTCCTTAAGCCTTTCCCGAACAAGAACGCTCCCAAACTGGTTGGGGGTGCAGGTCTTCAATTGCGGGATGGGTTGAGGAAATCTTATTTTGCTATTCCTTTTCGATCTTCTAACAAGGGCTGGCACCAAGAGTGGTTTTACTATTGTAATCCCGAGCCGTGCCTTCCTGCCTTTTTCGGACGAAGACCCGTGGTATCAGTCTCTTGGACTAAGCCTCCTCCCGATTCCAAGGAAGACCAAGTCGGGGAACTTATGGCCATCATCCATCAAATGAAGAATGCCGGTTTGCACGGGGTTGGTGTCGCTGCTAGCTTTGCCATTCGCCGTGTTCAACCACTCAAGGAATGGGTCCACCCAGGGTTAGAATATCTGGGAAGGTCGGACCCCACTCAGGAGTTGTCTGCGAGGGTTCCAGAGGAAGTGTTGGACGGGCGGCTGAATGATTTCTTTGCCCCTGGCACCATGCTGGATTGCAGGGGGTGCCCGAAGTCCTTTCGTGTGGCACACCCTCCTCCCCCGGTGATCTTCCGAGTTCCCGAGTGCCTTTAATCTCCTGTCTTTAGCTGCTTTTCGTCTGAATGGCAACTTTTTTTTGTTGTACGGACGGGAAGTTTTCTTTTTCGATGCTCCAGTTCTCGAGTACCCCGACTACCTGGGGTGTGGACAGAGGGGACCTGGTCAGCTCCGAAGACGTGGAAACGGTGGCACCAGAGACTCCGAATTCTTCAGTTCCGGATGTTTTCCTAGAGGATGCCTCGCGTGCAGGGGTGGGTTCAAAGCGGTTGGCCCCAACTTCCCCCGCTGCTCCGAGTGCAAAGAGGGGAAGATGAGCATCTAGGCCAGGTTCTCCAGGTCCGCCCCTTTCGCCTGCAATCCCGGGTGACGACTCAGCCGTCGTGTCGAGCGCGGAGAAAGGGAAGGGGGTAGCAGCACAGGGGACTTCAAGCCCCCAGACTGCCTCTACAGCTCCGAGCGGTGGCCCGACCATCCGAGGGCCTTCCAACCAGTCTCCAGTGCCATCTGCCTCGCGGGCCCAAGAGCCAGACCTGCAGTCTGTTCCCTCCGGTAGTGGCTCGTTCACCCGGGGAGGGCCGGGGCTGAAGATAAAGAGGTCCACCAGGTAATCCTTCATCTCGCCCCTTCTATCAATCCCTGTTGGCTTGTTGACGTGAGCCTTCGACCTCTCTCTTTCTTTTATGTCAGGAGGCCGTTGGCTGACGTACCGGTCGGTACACCGACTAGAACTCCTCAGGGTCCTAGCCCTGGGGATGTCTCCAATCAGGACAGGCTGCCTTCTTCGAATGCGGCTGATCTTGGGGGTGTGGGGGTCGTTCCTGAAGTAGCTCCGACTGGACCGTCCTCCCCTGAACATCTGCCACCATCGGTGAGTGGAGAGGCGCAAGGATCGGACGAGAGCGCCTCCCCTCAAGTGGAGGAGATCCCGCGCTCGGCCACACGTGCTGAGCCTGCCCTTATGCTGGGTACTTGGAATAGTGAGGAGGAAGAGTGGGACACCTTTGACAACACCGCCGAAGAGCAAGAAATAGAGGATCTTCATGAGTACTCCGTCAGGTGCTCCCGACTGGTCCAAGTAGGCTCGTGGCCTTCTTCTGCGGTTTTGTTTCTCCGGGACGCTTTTTTACTCTCCTTTTGTCGCCCTCAGACCCTGGGGGGCCGTTTGAGGAAGAAAACAGACTTCTTGCGACGCGTCCTTCCTTCCATCAAGATGAGCAAAGAGCATAGGGATGAGCTGGTGGAGGTTCGGAATGAGCGCTCTCCGGAGCTGCAACGGCTTCGGGACGAAGTACATGTTAGTGTTATGCCCTTGAGGCAATCATATGGATGATTGTAACATGACTATGTTTATGAATAATAATATGATATTGGTCCAATGAATATATATCATTGTTTTGATCAACAAGTGTGTGACTTGTTTATAAAGCTCTTTACTTATTGATATAATTCGATAAATATCTCTAATCGGATATCATCGTATAGGACAGCGATGAATAGATCAGCACGTGTATTGTTCGATGATCATGTTTCATAGATCATGGGATATGGAGGTATCATCAATACATTGTGGACGCATGTTGAAGAACATGTGTTAGATAGACCCACAATGGGACACTGCGAGAATGTTACATTCTTATGTGTCATCAGTGTATCTCATACATAGTAGATGTATGATCCTTAGACCTGAGATTGTCATATTCCCTACATGTGTAATAGTTTACCTTGGGGTTACCAAACACTATTTCCTAACCGGATAGTTATAAAGGTAGCTTTCATGTTTACTATGAAACATGCAGAGGGAAGTGAGCAGTCAAGATGGAATTTGCCACTCCAATGTAACGGAGATATATGTCTAGGCCACTCGTGTGATATGATTAAGGAAGTGCATGGCCATGCCATGATTGAGAAGTCAATCACAACTTATTAATATATCACGGATACGAGAGATGGATTGAACTGTCAAAGGATGACATGCTTCTCGCCTTGAGTTCGATCTTCATATAGTTTGGCAAAGGGATTATTACATCAGTACTTTAATCATATGCGTTTGGGAGTTGGCATGCGCTGCAAGGAGCCGCTACCGACTATTGGATTAGAAAAAGGGTTTTTCGAATCCATGTCCAAATGCGCATGAACCTACAGGGTCACACACTTAACGGGCTGGGACGCATTAATTCGGATTAGATCTGTAATTAATGGACCTCGTGGGCTTAGCGCGTAGATGGGCCCTGACTGCCTAGGGTTTCACCTCGTGGCTATATAAGGAGGGGAGGAGGCTGGACGCAGAAGACACTTTTTCGTGCGGTTTAGAGGTGTTTCGCCAGAAACCCTAACCACCTCCTCTCGTTGCCCCTGCCGAGCGACCCGGTGCTTGAACACCGATGCACGGCGTTCCATCCCCGGACATGTGGACTGCTGTGGTGACGCTGCTGCTACTGCGGCGTGGAGAGGATGATCCGTGGCGAGGACGATCCGTGGCGAGGACGATCCGCGGCGAGGACGATTCGCGCCGAGAACGATCCACTACAACGACGTGCGAAGGATTCCGTAACTGTGCGTCTAGTGGTAATAGATCTATGATCCCCTTTTTGCGAGTAGCTTTTCTGGTTTGTCGTAGAAATTTTAATTTGTGCTAGTGTAGCATACCGCGTTCCCCAATAGTACAGTCTCTGCGCCTGGAGAAACTGGACGCTTCGGGTTCCCTTCGAAGCAAGTTCTCTTTCCGGGCGACTGACTCCCGTAGTCTTCTATCTTCTATCTCTGACCTTGTCTGGCTTTCTCAGCTAGGGACGCTGCTTACGCGAGACTCCAGGACCAGCTTGTTGCCTCGGAGGAATGGCACAAGGCCTTGGAGACGCAGTCCTGTGTTTCGGAGCAGAGGCTCCAAGGAGCAGAGGCTCGTGAGCACCAGGCCAAAGATGAGTAGGAGAGGTTGTTGGGGGTGTTCAAAGGTTCGCATCTGGTCCTTTTCTTCTTGCTTTGTCGTCTTGCAGGGTGTCCTGGATCGTTGACCCGCTCTGTTTGCATAGCACCAGAGAAGGGCGCGAGCACAATTTGACGACCTTGAAGGGTGGATCCAACATGCTGATGCATTGTGCTTAGCTTTCCAGCAGGCTTCTAAGTTGGTGCTGGCTTTCCTGCACCCTTGCGATCCGAGCAGCGGAAACCAGGCCCTTCAACGTCTGCGGGCGGCCCCCGAGAGGCTTAGAGCCCACATGCGGGAGAGAGCAATCACGAGCTCCAATCAGGCATTGGCGATCGTGAAGTCATTGTACCCCCGACTAGAGCTTGAGGCCGTCAAGGAGGGTTTTGCCTGCACCGTGAACGATGAGCAAGCCGCTGTTCTCCTGAGGGAAGTTGAGGACATCTCGGAAGCTCTGGCTGAGAATTTAGACTTCAATCCTGTATAAGCGTGTGTAGAACGGGAGCTTTGAAGCTCATTAGCTGTGAATGAATGTTGATTTTGCTCGGTGTTTGCCTCCCTGATTCTTGATGAGCTGTCAGCCTACCATCTCATCTGACTGGGACATCGCCTGAGTTCCTTTGTCTGACTGGACCGGTACCCGGGTGCTTTGTCCAAGCGATGCGGCCTCCGAGTGCTTTTCCGATTGGTGCTGAAATCAAGGAGAGATAACTTGGCGGGAGCGTTTAACGTTCACTTATTAAGTGTTGTGGCTGTTAGGCAAGATGTTTTAAGTCGGGGACTCATGCACGTGCGAACGTGCACTTATTAAGTGTAGCCCCTGGCTTGCTGCCTAGTTGAGAAGCAACTAGGTCGTAACGCAAGAGAAAATAATCTTAATTGAAAGTGGGAGGGAATTATGACGCCACCGGGGCGTTTTCTGCCGTGCCACTTGCGCGGTCAATTCAAGCCTTGGCTCGGGACCACTGCGGAACCGCTTTGGCTTCCCGCCCCTGTATTTACTCCCGTGTTCTTCGGCTTCCGCACCTGTAGGTATAAGAAGGGGCGAAGAGAACTTCTGCAAATGTAGCTGTTCTTCTTTACGCCTTCTCTCTTTCTCCTGCTCTTTTTCTCTTCACCTCTTGCGATGGCGGGATCCTCCGGTCTCTGGTAGCCGGGGCCAGATGGCCACTGGTACCAGGGGTCGCCGAACGAGGAGCTGTGGCAGCAGTTTGACGAGGCCATGGAGGAGCTCGAGGAGATGAGGGCCGTCGAGCGCGACGTGGCCGCCGTTGACGCGCTGCTGGAGGCCGTTCCTCGGCTCTTCAGGGCCCGGGACGCCCTCGTCGCAGCAGTCGGGCGGGTACGCCGCGGCGAGGCCTGAGGAGGAGAAGAAGAAAAAAGGACCGCATGCAATATATATATATATTGTGTGTATATATGTATCTATATATATGTAATGAAATGAAATGAAAGACTATGTTTCTTCATTTTCCCCTAGGTGCTCCTTTTTTTTCGCTTTGCATGGTTTACGAATTTACCCAAGCGTTGTCTTCCCCCCTTTTCGTTTACGCGTTCAGTCCGACTGGCCGAGCCCCCAAGTGCCGGTGGTCGGCTAACGACCTCCCCTTTTTTTGCGGGCACATTTTTTGTGGGTGACTAGGTTTTGCTGCGGACGGACTGACATTTTGCAATTTTGGGATTCTAACGCACTCGATTTTCTTTGCCAATGCATCGGAAAAACTTTCGAAAAGAATTTTATTCGAGAATGTACAGGGTTTAGGTATAGAAGCGACGTAGCTGTTCTATCTTCCAGGTGTTGCTGATGACCATGTCGTCTTCAAGTTTAAGCCGATAGGTTCCTGGCCGTACTACTTCGTCGACAACATAGGGTCCCTCCCAGCTCGGGGAGAGTTTGTAATCGCTTTTCTTATTTTTTTTCTCAGAACCAAATCCCCCTTGGAGAAGGCGCGGCCCCGAATGTTTCGATCGTGATAGCAGCGTAATCCCTGAAGGTATTTGGCCGAACGGATTAACGCGGCGTCTCTTGCTTCTTCCAGTCGGTCGATGTCCTCCAGCCTGCCTTCTTCTGACTTAACTTCGTTGTGGTTCTGAACCCTTGGGGATCCGAATTCCAACTCGGTGGGTAGGACCGCTTCTGACCCATACACCAGGAAGAAGGGTGACTGCCCGGTAGCCCAACTAGGGGTGGTTCTAAGTCCCCAGAGTACTGACGGCAATTCCTTCACCCATCGGGTAGCATACGGGTCAAGACGATAAAAAATTCTTGCTTTAAGTCCTTGTAGAACCATGCCATTGGCTCGTTCGACCTGACCATTACACCGCGGGTGGGCCACTGATGCAAAGCAGATCTTGATCCCTAGTTCCTCGCACCAGCTTAGGAATTCTTCCCCTCTGAACTGGGTGCCGTTGTCTGTTATGATTCCGTTTGGTGTGCCAAAACGAATCACGATTTCCTAAAAGAATTCTTTGGCCTTGGCCGCGATAATGGTGGCGACCGGCTTGGCTTCGATCCATTTGGTGAATTTGTCCACAGCGACGAAAAGGTGGGTGAACCTGCCTTGAGCCTTTTTTAGGGGTCCTACCATGTCTAGCCCCCAGACCACAAATGGCCAGGTGATCGGGATGGTTTGCAGTTCCTGGGCCGGCACATGAGTTTGTCGAGCGAAGAGCTGGCAGCCTTCACAAGTGCGAACAATATCCTCCGCGTCTGTTACCACAGTCGCCCAAAAGAAGCTTTGACGATATGCTTTTCTGACTATGGTTCTGGAGGCCGCGTGGTGCCCGCATATTCCCGAGTGGATTTGTTTGAGGAGATTTCTTCCTTCTTGCTCGGAGATGCACCGCCTGGGTATTCCGGACGCGCTCTTCCGATAAAGTTCTTCCTCGACAACCGCGTAGCTCTTGCTCCTACGCATGATGCGCTCTGCTTCTGTGCGATCTTCAGGGAGTTTGTCCTTGAGCAGGTAGTCTAAGTAAGGTTTTGTCCAGTCGAGGTGATGACGAACACTTCCACGCTGGTTGGAAGAGTTATCTTCTTGTTTCCTTGGTGTAGGCTTGCCGAGGGTTTGTGAAGTTCTTCCACAAAAACCCCTATTGGCGCATTGGCCTGACTGGATCCTAGTTTAGCAAGCTCGTTGGCGGTTTCGTTGTCGCGCCGGAGCACATGAGTCAGCTCCAGTCCATCGAATTTGTCCTCCAGTATTCGCACCTCCTGAAAGTATGCAGTCATTGTATCGTCAACACATGACCAATCCTTTTGTACCTAGTTGATCATGAGCTGAGAATCCCTGCGAGCCGCCAATTGTCGGATACCGAGTGATATGGCGATGCGGAGTCCATGGATGAGTGCTTCATATTCGGCGGCATTATTCGACGCTGGAAAGTGAATCTGCAGGACATATTTTAGCTTTTTTCCTTTTGGGGAGGTGAGCATAACTCCATCCCCCGCGCCGCTGAGTGTGAGGGAACTGTCGAAATGCATCATCCAATACGCAAGCTTCTTGTTGGTTGTTGGGCTTTGTAGTTCCGTCCATTCGGCGGTGAAGTCAGCGAGTGCCTGTGACTTTATGGCAGTGCGGGGTTTGAATGCAATTTCGAAAGCACCCAGCTCGGCTGCCCACTTAGCGATTCTTTCGGTGGCCCCCCGATTATGGAGTAAGTCTCCTATTGGGAAGGAAGTAATCACCGAAATCGCATGTTCTTGGAAGTAGTGTTTGAGATTTCGGGAGGTGATTAGCACGGCGTAAATGAGTTTCTGTATTTAGGGGTACCGTACTTTGGATTTTCCCAATACTTCGTTGACGAAGTAGACCGGGCGTTGTACCTTCTGTAGGTGTCCCTCCTCTTCTCGCTCCACAACGATTGCTGCACTGACTACGTGGGTAGTCGCCGCTATGTAAAGCATCAGTGGTTCCTCCGGCATCAGGGATGCCAATACCGGAGGTTTTGTTAAAAAGGTATTGAGGTCTTCAAAAGCTTGTTGCGCCTCGGGAGTCCACTGAAACTGGTCTTGTTTTTTGAGAAGTTTAAAGAACGGTGTTCCCCGCATCCCCAAACGAGAGACGAATCTGCCGAGTGCCACCATACAGCCTGTAAGCTTTTGGATAACCTTCTGGTTGGCTGGTGGCCTCATTTTCAAGATGGCGTTGATTTTCTCCGGGTTTGCTTCGATGCCTCGGTGCGACACGATGAACCCAAGAAGCTTTCCCGAAGGGACTCCGAAAGTGCACTTCTCGCAATTGAGTTTCATCCGATAAGCCCTTAGGCTCTCGAATGTCTCGGTTAAGTCAGAGATGAGGTCCTCTTTCAACCGAGATTTCACCACGACATCGTCCACGTAGGCCTCTATGTTGCGTCCGAGTTGATCATGGAAGCATCATTGTATTGCGCGTTGATAATTCACGCCGGCGTTCTTCAACCCGAATGGCATTGTGACATAACAAAAAGCTCCGAACGGCGTGATGAACGAAGTTTTGATGCAATCTTCCTCCTTGAGGCTAATCTGGTGATACCCTGAGTAGGCATCCAAAAAGCTCAGGAGTTCGCAGCCGGCGGTGGAGTTTATTACTTGATCGATACGAGGTAGCCCAAAAGGGTCTTTTGGACATGCTTTGTTGAGATCGGTGTAATCAACGCACATGCTCAAGCTTTTATTCTTTTTGCGAACAAGGACTGGGTTCGCTAACCAGTCGGGATGATACACTTCTTTTATAAAGTCTGCGGCTAATAGTTTAGTGATCTCCTCTCTGATTGCGTCGCGACGGTCCTGGATGAACCGCCAAAGTCGTTGCTTGACTGGTTTTGCGCTATCTTTTACATTTAAGGTATGCTCAATCACTTCCCTCGGGACACCAGGCAGGTCAGATGGCTTCCAAGCGAAGATATCCTGGTTTGCTCGGAGAAAAGTGATGAGCGCGCCTTCCTATTCCTGACCGAGTCCTGTCCCAATCAGCGACGTTTTGGCCGGGTTGGACGGATCGACCATTATCTTTTTGACCTCTTCATCAGGATGGATTCCTGTCTTAGCTTGCTTCTTGGTCGGGATCTCCTCGTGCTGAGTGATGCCGTTAGCCGAGGTTTTTCTAGGTCGGCCGATGCACGTAGGGTTTCGGCCAACTCGCAGCTCTCCTTGTCGCACTGGAAAGACTGCTTGACGTCCCCCTGGACCGTAATGACGCCTTTTGGACCCGGCATCTTGAGTACCGAGTAGGTGTAATGCGGCACAGCCATGAATTTTTCCAAGCCTGGTCTTCCCAAGATGGCGTGGTACGCCATCTCGAAATCGGCTACTTCAAAATTCATGTATTCTGTTCGGTAATTGTCTTTTGTCCCGAACGTAACAGGCAAAGCAATCTATCCGAGTGGCACGGAGGAAGTCCCGGGAATTATACCGCGAAATGGCGACGGACTCTGCTTGAACTCCGAGCGCGGGATCTTCATGTCGTCAAGGGTTTTGGCGAATAGGATGTTGAGCCCGCTTCCTCCGTCAATTAGGACCCTTTTGAGCCTTACGCTGCGGATGACTGGGTCCAATACCAGGGGATATCTGCTGGGAAAGGGAATGTGGTCAGGATGATCCGAACGGTCAAAGGTGATGGAGACTTCTGACCACTTCAGGTATTGGGGGGCCACTGGCATGACCGTATTGATGTCCCGAGCTGTAAGCTTCTTCTTCCGCTTGGACTCATACGCGCTTGGGCCCCCGAATATGAAGTTAAGCTCGTGCTCGATTTCTGGGAAATCTCCTTTCGTTGAGGGGTCCTCTTTCTTCCCGGCTTCCTTCTTATCTTTGGATTCCGAATGATTTCGGTTTTCTCGTGCAAATCTTTTCAGGGTAAAGCAATCTTTCGCCGCATGCTTTCCCTTCGGGTGGAAAGGGGCTTAATTACTTCGTTGTATTCTTTGTTTTGTGGAGCTTTCACCCTTCCACGTTCGGCTGTCGCGACCAACTCCTCGCCCTTCCGTTTCTTCTCTTTTTTGCTTCAAGGGTTCGGTATGATCTTTTTTGTCTTTTTGTGGGGGTCGGTCTTCTCGTCGTTCCGCTAATGCATCTAATGCAGCCGCATAGCGATTGGCCAAGGCGAACATCTCCCGAGCTGTGGTGGGAGGTTTCCAGGATATCTTCTTGATGAGGTCAGGGTCACTGACTCCTTTCTGGAAGGCCGCGACGACGACCGCATCCGAGACGTCTCGAATGGTGTTTTTTTTCTGTGTGAATCGCCGGATGAACTCTCTTAAAGATTCGTTCTTCTTTTGATGAAGTTGGTAGAGGTCCCAAGGGGTTCTAGGCTTCTCGAATGTGCCTTGAAAATCCGTAACAAATTGTTCACATAGGTCTCCCCAAGAATCGATTGAATCCCTTGGAAGCCCAGTTAGCCATGTTTGGGCTGAGGGAGCCAGCATGACCGGTAGGTAGTTTGCCATCACGTTACGATCGCCTCCAGTTGCTTTGACTGCAAGGGAATAGACAAGCTTCTAGGTCTCTTTCCCCGTCAAACTTAGTGATGCCTTTCGGATTAAAACCGTCCGTCCACTGCACTCGGCGGAGGCGAGCGGTAAATGCTCTGATTCCGTCAATGGGTTCTTCGTCGCGGGTTGTGCCTGTTTTTGTGATCGCCGTGGCCGGCGGCCCGATTTCGGAAGTGTCGATTGTCTCGGTCATGATCAACGCCGAAACGCTCGCGATCGTCGTCACGGGGGCGCCGCTCATCATCATCCCATTCTCGTGTCCGGGCGTCGAGGTCCTGGCGGAGGTCTCGGTGGATGGCAAGGCAGAAATCCCTACCACAAAGGGATTTGCGTCGATTGCCTTCCGTCCGACTGCGACAGGTTCGACTGCTGGCCGTGTGCGTTTCTTCTCCTGTACGTGGGGATTTCGTCGCCTGGCCCTGTTGGTTGTGCTGGACTGCCGCAACCGTCACCATAGCTTTGACTTGTGCCATGATCGGAGCAGTTGGACTATTGGGTTCGATCATGGGGACCCAAGGTGTCAAGGAGTGCCTTGGTGGCCATGATATTTTGCTGCGGAGTTTGGAAAACCGACTGGCTCCCCATCCTAGCATGCAAGATGTCTTCATTGATGTTGCGCGCTCGATTTTGAAGTGACCGAGCAAGATCATCTTGGTCTTCATGCCGAACCAACTCCGTCTCTGTTTCTCTAGCTTCCCGCCGGTTCTGTGATTCAGGCATACCGCTTCCGATCACAAACACCGAGCGGAAATTGTGAGAACTCTCGGGCCCAAACTGATCCGAGTTCGAAGGGACAAGTGTGCTGAGTTCATCGGCGATGAAGCAAAGACTTTTGAAGCGAAAAACCTGGCTTGGAGCGAAGGTGATGTCGTTTCTGAAAGCCATCGAGATTACCTGGATTGATCTTCGCGCTCCCCTACCTGGCGTGCCAACTATCGACGTTTGGTGTCGGCAATAATCTTAGGGGGTGTGAATTTGTGGGGCAAGGCGCTGGATCAGGGACTCGATGGTAACACAAGACAAAAGTTTAGACAGGTTCGAGCCCTCTGCGGTGGAGGTAATACCCTAGTCCTGTGTTCTGGGATTATCTGATCTCTCTCTTTGAGATCCTCCCGCCCTTCTTATATACGAGGAGGGGGGAAGGAGTCCAACTCGGCTACTAGGAGAAGAGTCCGAGTTGGTTACAAACAGAGGAATCGTATCTTTCCTTATCCAGGGTGGTTTCCCCTGCGATTACAGCCTTCCCGTTATAACGGGGGAATAGGTAGATTGCTTTATAAGATAGCAAACCTTCGATAAAAAGTTTGGATTATTTTTAATCTTTTATTTTATTGTATTGACTCGTACTAAACTTAACTATTTAAGATTATATCTAACAATTTTTCTCTTAAAATTGACTTATCGTCCTTCTCCACGACTACGGTCATGCCTTTGTCTTCACGACGAGTCATATCCTCTTGCATGAGAATGGCTCGTGCTCCCTTGGGGACTCAATGATCTCCTCCAAGATTTTCTTGTTAATGTCTCCAAATTGCTTCATCCACGAAGCAATGTTGATGAATTTATCAAACACAGCTCGCAACTATCTCTAAGGTCTTGGATCTGGCCAAAAGGCAATGTGATCTTCGCTGTGAAATCGTCCATCGATTTCGCATCACGCATTCTAAGACTTTTGAACTCTGTGATTTGCATCAACGTCTCATCATTGAGCGCCTGAGAGATGATCGCTAAGATCATCTGATCCTTCTCATCAGCTACTGCAGTTATTCTCTTAGAATCAATCACATCCTATACTCCTTGTGCACCTATGAGGATTTTCATCCTCGTCGCTCATATCGTGTAGTTCGTTCTAGACAGTAGCACCAGGTAGTGTAGGGACATCGTGCTTTCTCTCATCGGCGGCCTCAACATTATCTTGTCAACAATGTCACTACTCGCAACAGAACTACTTAGGGTATGTTACTATGTTTGGTTGCTTGTACCAAGTGGTATATATATGAGATAGTTCAAGAAAAAAGTCATCCATGTGTTTGGTTGTTTGAATAGAACCCTGTAGATGCTGAACCATTCCATTCACCCAAAATAATAAAGGAATATCCTCTTAGATGCTGAATCATTCCATTCACCCAAAGTAATGAAACTAAATGATACAGAACTATTTCATCCTATTTAATTTTATTCAATCAACCAAACAAACCCTTAATAAATCATCACTATACAATATCATCTTGGACGTCTCTCTCTTTTCTTTCTATTTTCTTCGTGCACTACCAGGGACTTGCTTCGGTGGCTAGGAGACGTTCCACTGCTCCACTGCTACAGGAGCGTGACTGCTCCACTGCTCATCTTTTCTTGCGCCACCAACTGCACGCCAGGCTGGTCGCCCCACATCTCCAGCACCCGCCCGGACGTCGCCTCTAGGGGTGGAATCGAGCCCAGCCGAGCCGAGCCGGAATCGAGCCGAGCCGAGTCCGGCTCGTTGCATACATCGAGCTCAATATTGAGTTCGGCTCGGGCTCGCTCGAGCCTCAAGCCGACTTGACGTGGCTCGCGAGCCGGCCAACAAGGGCACTGGCAATGGCCCAAATACCCTTCATTCTCACAAAAAAAACGAAGCTCCTCTATCCATTCTCACCGTTCTCAAGCTCCAGCCTCCTCTAGGGTTCGGTTAAGAAGCAATTTCACATTTATGGGACGTCTTTTTAAGCACAGATGGTTAGACTGCTCTTTCAGTTTATAAAACTGCAAACATGTAATCTGGAAAAAGAATACTCCGCTTACTTTTATCTGTGCAAAAGTAATCAGTAGACCCAATACAAGACATTTGAAGTACTAAGAAGAGTAAACTCAAAAGTAAGGTAAGACAAGCATTGCTCATTAGATGTCTAGCATTGGGTATACTGATTACTGTATTGTGAATTCATACCTTATATGACTCAATGACTGCCAAGTCTAACGAGCCTAATGAGCCGCTCACGAGCTGGCTTGGGCTCGGCTCGTTGGCCAAGCGAGCCAGGCGGTAGGCTCAGGCTCGGCTCGTTGGCCATGCGAGCCGCACCGAGCCGAACCGAGCCTCGAGCCTCGAGCTAAAATTCCACCCCTTGTCGCCTCGCTCTGATTCTTGCGCCGCCTCCTTCCGCCCTTTTTATTTTCTGGTCGGCCGCCGGCCGCCTCTTTTCTCTGCACCGTTCACGACGATAGTGTTAGATATAATCTTGTTATTAGCCTTTGCATGTTTTATTTATATTGCATACATGTGTAACTAGAAATAATGCACAGCGGCAGATCAAGTGCATAGCAGCAAAACATATGAGACTAGTGAGCTGCTGTTGCCTTGAGCCGGCAAGTACGCACGGTGCGAGACCATGCCGTGTGACACGGTAAGTGCATACGTGTGTGAAGTGCATAGGGGATAGACACGATCAGGAGATGTAACTGCATGTGAACGTGTGGTGTGGAGATGTATGAGTTGCAGTACACACGGAAGTGATTTTCGTAGCGAAGGAATAGGTCTTGCGACCTGGGCTCATGCATGGAAACTGCACGTTAAAAATGGTAGCGTGTGATTCGCTGACCACATGCGGCTATCAGCCTCTTGATTAGTGTGTGCATGATCATTAGTGGCCATTAGAGCATCTCCAGCAGAGCCCCTAAACTAGCCCCTAAACCTTAAAATAGAGAGTGTAGTAAAAAAAATAGATCCAGTAGGGCCCCAACTCAAACCCTTAAAATTAGGAGGCCCCTAAATTTGCCTCCTCAGCCCCAATTCCCAGGGAGCCCCAACTCAAGCCCCTAAAATTAGGAGGCTCTTAAATTTGCCTTCTCAGCCTCAATTCCTAGGGACACGAGTACATCCCCTATTATTAAAGACAGAGAAATAAATAAGAGGCTTCGAGATGATCTTATTAAGCATTTATGGGCAATTCACAGCGCTTCGTAGTTTGATTCATTGTTCGGAGTTTCTATTTATCTATTTATCATGTTTTGAAAATTTTAAATTTAAATTTGAAATATCATGTTTTTAAATTGTAAATGTTAATATGCTTATGTTTTATGTATTACAAATATTTTTGATTGAATTTTAGTGGTGTCAAATGAAGATTATACGTAGTGGATATATCAAAATAGGAGAAAAAGTAAAATAGGGACTGAGATTTAGAGGCTGTTGCTGAACTTGTGCTCTGAAAACAAGGCCCCAAAAAATAGGGGGAGTCCTTAAATCCAAAATAGGGACCCTGTTTTAGGGGCCCTTGCTGGAGATGCTCTTAGTCATGGCGTGATCAGGGATGGCCAATTTGGCTGGCTCTTATTTCTTTCGTTGCATGTACTCTTGAGTCTATATATGAATGGAAAATGACGTGAGTTGGTATGGCGTCAAAAAAAAAACCAAAGCTTGCTAGCTTGTGCTACACAATTTCTTGTGTATTTTGTGTCCACCAGACTGAGTGCGTGAGTGTTTGTGATAAACACTGGCCTGAGTGAGGAGTGATTCCAACAGATAGCATGATCCAAGACGCAACAATTAGCAAGGTTTTAAATTTTAATTTCAAATTATATACTCCCTCCAGTTTGATAATAGATGTCGTTTTGGACATAGACACGGTCTTCAAAACACAACTTTGACCGCTAATTTTTATTATAATATATTTATAAAACCCAATAAAATTATAATATTATGAAAGTACTTCTCGAGACAAGTCTGCACATATAATTTTCATATATCCAATTTAAATATTTAGAAATATATCGATAGTCAAAGTTTTAGAAGTTTGACCATCACTATGTCCAAAACGACATCTATTATCAAACTGGAGGGAGTATTAAAAAGGAGCAAAATCTAAAATTTTAACGAGATCTGAGAATAAGCTAGATCAAGTTGTTGTTATATTTAGAATATACGTACTGTATAAGGTGTTGGCTTTTTAATGGTAAAAATAATAGGATTGGCTAGGACCATTTTATCCCTTTGTAAAATCTATTCGGAAGGTGATAAGATTTATTACAAAAAAATGTTTGTGGACTCCAGTGTTAGCTGCATGAACACACCAGGGCAAAGCAAGTGCCGTATTCAAAATATATGAGAAGTCAATGTCAATGTTGCGTAGAGTTGAAAATGGAAACTGAATTTCCGACCGTTCTAGAGAAAAATAGAAATAGAAAGCTATTTTTGTAAACAGAAACATAAAATATCAGTGCTTAAATTAAAATGTTTTGCCAGAAATGGAAATGGAAACGGAAACGGAAGAGCTAGTTCCGACGGAAACGGAAATTACGTATAAATAAAAACGGAAATTCTGCTTTATAATTTAAATAATACTAGAAGTATATATTGCTTTATAGAAAAATATCAAATAGAGTTAAAAGATTCTGTAAAAATTCACAAAAATATGTTATAACATTTTAAACTTAGGAAAATTATGTCCATCAAGATTTTGGATTTTTCTCAAATAAATTATTTATTTAGATCTTAAAATAGAAAAATCATTAATTAAATGCTGAAAATTCAGAATTTTTTTCATAAAATCCGAATTAAACGCTCAATTAAAGAATTTGTAAATTTTTAGGGTGTTACAACTGGGAACATACCTGGATGGAATTTTTCGCTTTCTTTTCCGTATTCGCTCTGTTCCGTATCCATTTTCATCACTATACATTTTCGGGATTTTTGATTTTGTTTTCGTTATTGGCAAAAAAAAAAAATGAAAATAGAACAGCCATTTACTGGCCATTTCCGTTGTTTTCATTCCTAATGTTGGGTAATGGGACGCATCGCACTGATGCATCAACGTTAGCTGACTGAACTCACCAGCAGGGAGTGAGAGATGATTCAAGGGATCTATGGGATACATCGAGGAGGAATTGATAAGCTGAGGTGGAAAACAGAGGATATCAGGCAGTCACGATCTGCAAGAGTCAGCATTGGGTTAATCTGCCGGGTCTGCACGGTCTGTGTCAATGTGTTATGTTTTTGGCGGAAAAAAAAAGGACAATGGTGGACATCTTGGAGCCCTCTTTGTTTTGAGTGAGTACGCATATCTTAAATTAGATGAAATGTACACATTGTTATTTCAAGTGATAAAATGTGTGGCATCATACCTACCCTTTAGAGGATAACCACAGTCGTTCTCTAGTGTTTATGTTGGAGGGATCCTGATGTCCAGTACTTGATCATAAGTACCAAAATCTCCCTTGAAAGATAAAACTGTAAATTGGAAGCACCTCTGGTTAGGGTTCAAAAAATTGTCTAAAATCGCTTGATTTTTGCCTTTATCGACGGGATACGATATCCAAAATTGGTCGATAAATTGGTTCAATTTAAAAACATTCAAAAAAATTTATGTGACTTAAATCGCTGGAAAATCTTGATTTTTGATGAAAATCGCTAGAAAATCATTCAAAAATCGCTGAAAAATCGGTCAAAAATCGATGAAAATCACTCGATTATCAACGAAATCGGTCAATTTTTGAATTTTTTTACTGCTGAGTTCAAACTGTTTGACTTCGACATTGATGCGATTTCTAGCAATTTTTGAGCGATTTTCGGTGTCGACCTAGTAGCGATTTTTAGATTGAAATCGGTTTTGTAAACCCTACCTCTTGCATTCAATAAGGAGAAACAAATGCCCTTACACACCTATGACTTGTCCAACAGAAACCAACCAAACATCTGTCTTTAAAATGCCATCCTGTGCCATGCTTCCCCCTCTCTGCAACACATAACAAGCAACAATTGTGTAGTCTTTTATTAAAACAATGGCGAAGTGTCTAGGAGGCAGATAATTAGTGGTGCCATGGGAATAGGATGCATTGGGAAAGGAAAGAGTGCTTGCGAAGGAGGTATTAGTACCTGAGGATTTGGAGCCGCAGAGTGCTTGCTGCAGCTAGTATTGTGTCTGATGATACGGCAAACTTCTTCTCCGAAGATGTGGCAAACTTTTCTTAGCTTTACAGAGTAGTTAGTGTGCGACTGTAGCTAGCATTGTGTCCGATGATCGGCAAACTTCTTCTTAGCTTTGCAAAGGAGTCTGTGTGCGACAGTAGCTAGCATTGTGTCCGAACTTCTTCTTAGCTTTGCAGAGGAGTCAGTGCGATCTGCCAAGAAAGTTGTCTATGGATGTGGGAATTGGACACGTGAACAGCCACTCTCTTCCTTCGTGTCATGACAAACTGTTCCTACTAGATTAGAAATAGAAACGAGATCCTCAGGACCTAAACCATTGTGTTTTTCCTAATCACCTATTTAGGCATTGTATGCACATAACCTTGTATTAACAATGACCAAGGTACTTGTTTTAGTGTACTTGTTAATGGCAATATATCCAGTGCAATTAAAGTTTTTGTGTAACCACCATGCAACCCTACTAAAAAAGGTTTCAAAAAATTCTGAAAAAAATCATGAATGTACATCTCAACTTACCCCATCTACGTATAAAATTTCATAATCAAATTCGTCCTATGCTAGAAGTTAGCATATGACGAATTTGATTATGAAATTTTATACGTAGATGGGGTAAGTTGAGATGTACATCTATGATTTTTTTCAGAATTTTTTGAAACTTTTTTTAGTAGGGTTGTACGATGATTGCACGAAAACTTTAATTACACTGGATATGTTGCCCTTGTTAATATGACATATAATTTCATAGCCCGTGTCAACAAATTTTAACAATCACTGGCCGATGGCCCCATGCGATGGTGCGACGCACCGTTACCCGTTTTATTTGACTTACGGAAAGGATACACTGTGTATGGATGTTTTTATTTAATGAATGAATACTAAATGATATTTTTCGTTATTTTGTAATTTAGGTGATTGTTTAGCTATATGTATGTATGCATCGGTATACATGTAAATGAAAAGTTCATACCTCCCCAGTGTAGTAGATTTTTTTTAAGGATCTGTAACTGAGTATGGTGATATTCATTGCCTTTTTGGCCTTTTGGGCCTTTTGGCCATGTTTTGTTTTTGCAATAAGCAATGACGTAGCTTCTTTGAAATGTGGTTTCTTATTTGTTGCCAAAGTGAGTACCTGCAAGGAGGATAGGGTAGGCCTTAGATTCAGCACTCTGTTACCGTTGTCCGATCCCATGCTGTGTTTACTTACTATATGTTTTTAAAATGAGTTGGTAAATGTAAGATAAAAGGGAAACGTTTCATATATATGTATTATATGTATACATACATGTATACATGTATATATGTATATATTTATGTATATATATACGCACACTATTCTACAGTTCCGTGTAGAATAGGCTATAGTAGTTCTTCCCAATCTATACATATATGATATATATGGCACCACACTACAACCAAATAACCAATCGTACGTAGTAGCAGTCAGGGGCGGATCCAGGACCCGGACAGAGTAGGCTGTATCCTGAGGCCTGGTACCGAAAGCCTGCTAAAATTCTACAAAAAAATTAGTAAAAAATTATTGAAAACAGATATTTAATCTAATATCAGCTGGTTTAGCCCGGGGCTAGCTCCGCCCCTGGTAGCAGTAGTGCAGCTGCGCATTCTGACACATAAAAAAGGAGCAGTGTATGCAGTAGAATCAACCACGCACATGTATGGATTGGAACGAAGAGGATGATTAAAGTCTTCAAGAGATGCAAATAATCCATATTGACGTGTTGTACATGTATGGGAATAGGATGCGTCGAGGAAGAAGAGAGGAGCCAGAGGAGCAGCAAAAGCATCTCACGCACTCAAAATCCAAGGGACTCACCGCGCTGCCTTACTCCGTGTCCAGCTTTCACGCCAGCTAGCTAGGTTATGAATGTTTCTATCTGGAGCAAACATAGAATTGAGCAATAATCTTAAAGCAAAAGGATCTATCCTTCTTTATATTCTAATATTTGTGCAAGTTTTAAAAATAAAAACACAGAACAACCTCTCAACATAGAAAGGGAAAATATAACAATGTCTGACTCCAATGTGCAGCGGCTACTACTATATGCCAAGCAAATAGGCAGTGATCAAGAGATCATCTAAGGACTGCTACTGTCTACCCAAGTAGGTTTTAGAGGTAGTTCAAAATGCCATTTAAAAACATTAGGGCTTTTACTCTGACGTGGCCAGACCACAGTTCTACACTACGTGTAGCTCTAAGAATGATTATAAATATATATATATATATATATATATATATATATATATATATATATATATATATATATATATATATAAATGGAATATGAATGAACTATATACGTCACGGCAGTACTGTAACACCCCGGCACCTCACGTGCCCGAAGTGCTACCAACACCTATCAAATTTTTCTCATAAATTTTTTGACATGACCTCCCCTGCTAAATGGACATCCACTCAGCAGGCAGAGATCACAAACATCAATAATAGCAATAATATCAACATGTCATGGAATCAATCAACCATCATGACATGTTAAACATACAACTAAGCATCCAAAAGTAACCTTCTAGCAGATATCAAACACAACCTTATGAAGATTACAATAACCACAAGTATAAACATACTACTACAAAGCATTCTTCCTAACTATTAATTGAATGTGATGAAGGGAGTGATGTGATGCTATTTCCCATTCCGTACGGATGTCCTTAGAGTACCTAAAACAATTAACAAATAAGCGTGAGTTCAAAAACTCAGCAAAGTGTACCAAATCAACAAGATTAAGCAATTCACAATTTTCAAATCGACAACAAGATCATAACTCTTATATGACTCAGCCAATACATGAAACAATTATATCACTACCATTTACCTCTTTGCTTATTTCACACACATACCTCATTCAACCTCCTTTGGATGAGTCTACGACTCTATCCAAACTCTACACATTTCCATTTAACTCAGATACACATCATTAGGATGCAATGCACATGAATGCTCTTTTCGATGCACGTACCGGTACTGCCGAGTGCACACCCGTCAGTGTGCACCCTCACGTCCCTTCCATCCCATGGAAGGTGCCTACTCTTACTGTCTCGCTCCCATTCACCTCGATGAATGGGACTGCGAGGTAAGATTTTTGTGTTCACTACGTGTGAACACAAAGGCCCGCATCAAAATGGGTCGCATCTTCCATTATGAATGCACATATGCAATTTAACATGAACAAATCACAAAATGCACTCATGTTCCAATCACCCACCATTCCATCAATAAAACCTAAATACGCATGCACATCATCATTTACTTTACCATTTTCATCATCACAACATACTCATAATCACTTAATGATTCTCTTTCAACATTTAGCATATTCCGAACTTTGCCTTTATGATTAATCATGAATATAATCATGCATGTCAACCAAAACAATAACATAACTCTCAATTTCATAAACATTTAGCATTGCCTCATTCAACATAACATACTCACGAATCTATCATAAATATTGATTCCAAAGATAATTCCGTTTGCACGCTAGGCAGCGTGATCCACTTATACACTATTGGGTATAAAACCTCATATTCATCACGTAAGCTAAACAACTTAGCCAAAACAAAGATTGGCATGATTCAATGAAGTACAGTATTCCAGACTCCATCAACCGATTACTTCAGAAACTACTCTTTCATCCACATTTTCGATCATCAAAGCCAAGTCCGCAACTTGACAAAATACCTCTAAACCAGGGGAGTTCCATTGCCCACTAATTAGGACGCCTTAACCACAAGGCATGCACTCCCAGAAAATCATATACTCAATTGAATCCGTAAACCTTTAAAAGAAGGTCCAACTCAATTCCCACCATTTCTCACATTCCCATACTCTTAGCCATTAAGGATTTCATATTCACCAAATCCTAAAAAGTCCAACACTTTTGAACATAAGCTACAGCCTCCAATCTTTGTTTGATTACTTTCCACTGTTCAAATAACCACCATCGGTCATATTATCATAAAACTCTAAACCATATCTATGTTATGACAATCAACAAGGAGAACCACGTTCTCACATCTTCAGCACAATTAACTTATCAGTTAACTCAACATAAGACGCACATTAACATCTTCTTTTTGTCTACTAACCATGATGAACCATCATTCATACAACTTATTATTCCAAGCTTAAAACACATCTCTTCACATTTATTCCGGCGTAATCAACAAATACCTTTCGTATAATCCCTAAGTCACATATTCCATATCCCCAGTTCATTCCACCAATAATTAATCCTAACCACGCGACACGATCTCCACTAGACATCCGTCATAAATACGGACCCTAGACAGACATTTGTCTAGGACAACTCAACCTTTCATACTATCATTCCATATCCCTATTCTTTGATTGCACATCGATCAAGTCATTTTGTCAATCCACAGTTTAGTTGACCCATAAACAACATAAACCAACAATCCTCATGTCGTTACACCATCATACTCTGGTGCTTTACACCATCACCTTGCTATAATAATTTCTTGATCAGAAGATTCTAGACCTTCTTAATCGGGATCTTTACTACAGTTCTCGAACTTCAAATTAATTCCATAACTCACAACACTTTGCACAAAACATTAATCATCTCTCAATTTAGATCACTTATTATTTCGATTAGTCTTTCTCTATCAACACAATAATTTAGGTTGTCTTTAAACAACCAGCAAATTCACTTTAACAGAATCAGTGATTTACATCCTCTCAATATTCCAACTACCCATCAAAGACTTAACGTCTTGAACATCCCCGTGGGTCACGTACCCAACCCTTAAGGAAGCCACCATTCCTTAAACACAAACAACCCCAAGAATCATCTTCCCTTCCCGAGATAACCAATCAGGAATCACAAGAGAATTCGATGCTCGAATTTCCCAAATTCTGGCGAGGAAAAGCTCTTCAAATAACTCTTAAGGTTTACAACTTCCACAAAGGAAGAAGGATACAAGGACGTTTTCACAAAAAGGGAAAACCAAGCGATCCGTCAAATCCTTTTCTGATAAAACCCTAACACCAACAAGCCACCCAATTTAAGGTTTTACATAAAGACTTCAATAACTTCCTTTAAACTCGGAGAATGACAACACTAGAATAAATCGATAAATTTCTTCGTAAAGCAACCAACAAAACCGGGCATTAAAGCTGAAATGGCAATCAAAAGAGGCGCAACACTAAACTCTTCTTCTTTGTCTTCAACCAAAGAAGGCAAAACCAAAAACCGCCGAAAGGACAATCAGCGAATACTCATTACCAACCACTTTCCCTTGGTTTCCAACCACTAAAACTAATGAAACCAACCAAACCGATCGCAAGAACGGTAAGAGAAAGCTGAAAGATTCATCACTAAACCTTGCTATTTGACTCCAACCAATGAAGCCAAAAGAAACCACAACTTCCATCCACTCTCTAAACTTTGTCACAAAAAGGCGATGACTCAGACCTAGGAGAGACTCCTACTTCCGGTTGTGGCTTTACCCAACCACAACCACCACCACAGCTTCTACTGTGGCCACACCACAACAGAACAAGGTGACCGAAACCCTTCAGTACCACAACTCACTCAATCACAACTACTCATTTAACTCTTACAAAATAGTAACAATAGACATCATGCATAATCAAATTTAACATTCAACATCAAAGCTTAAATACAATATTTAAGCACAAAGCAATGATACCCATACCCTTTCCTACTGTGCATCAGAGGGTGTCAAGTTTTAAATTAATGAACCACGTTATTGCAATTTTTATGGTTATTGCCCTGAGGCCAAAATTTTAAAAGTAGATACCTAGGCCATGTTTCTAATTCCACACAGCAAACTTTTAGTTTACTCTAGAGTAAATTACTAAATCCACATTCCACGGACCTAAAGCCTGCTCTGATACCAACTGTAATACCCCGGCACCTCATGTGCCCGAAGTGCTACCAACGCCTATCTAAATTTTTCCATAAAAATTTTGACACGACCTCCCCTGCTAAATGGACATCCACTCAGCACGCAGAGATCACAAACATCAATAATAGCAATAATATCAACATGTCATGGAATCAATCAACCACCATGACATGTTAAACATACAACTAAGCATCCAAAAGTAACCTTCTAGCAGATATCAAACACAACCTTATGAAGATTACAATAACCACAAGTACAAACATAATACTACAAAGCGTTCTTCCTAACTATTAATTGAATGTGATGAAGGGAGTGATGTGATGTTATTTCCCATTCCGTACGGATGTCCTCAGAGTACCTAAAACAATTAACAAACAAACGTGAGTTCGAAAACTCAGCAAAGTGTATCAAATCAACAAGATTAAGCAATTCACATTTTTCAAATTGACAACAAGATCATAACTCTTATATGACTCAGTCAATACATGAAACAATTATATCACTACCATTTACCTCTTTGCTTATTTCACACACATACCTCATTCAACCTCCTTTGGATGAGTCCACGACTCTATCCCAACTCTACACATTTCCATTTAACTCAGAGACACATCATTAGGATGCAATGCACATGAATGCTCTTTTCGATGCACGTACCGGTACTGCCGAGTGCACACCCGTCGATGTGCACCCTCACGTCCCTTCCATTCTGTGGAAGGTGCCTACTCTTACAGTCTCGCTCTCATTCACCTCGATGAATGGGACTACGAGGTAGGACTTTCGTGTTCACTACGTGTGAACACAAAGGCCCGCATCAGAATGGGTCGCCTCTTCCATTATTAATGCACATATGCAATTTAACATGAACAAATCACAAAATGCACTCTTGTTCCAATCATCCACCATTCCATCAATAAAACCTAAATATGAATGCACATCATCATTTACTTTACCATTTTTATCATCACAACATACTCATAATCACTTAATGATTCTCTTTCAACATTTAGCATTGTAGGATCGGATGGCGTCAATCAGAGGGGGGGGTGAATGATTGAGCAGGTGCTAAAACTAATTTTTAGTGATTCTTTAAACCCCCTAGATAAAATATAAAATATTGCTTTGGTTTAACACAAAAACAGATTAACAGACGTTCATTAAATCGCGAATTCCCGGAGATCCAACCGTTCAATTGATGTGTAATTTTTACAGTAGAGACTAGATTCAATTTAGAAACTAACCCAACAAGAATCGACTCGATCGGATCTACGGATCAAAAGTTATAAACTTTGCGAGTTGACTGTTTCAATAAAACCGAAAATAGATTAAACCCTAATTTCGTAATTAAACAAAATCTATAAAGAATTAACAAATTAAAAATTTTAGATTACTAAATTTGTACCCTAAAAGATTTTGTATGAATCAAATGAAACAAGTGACGATGAAAAAGAATCAAACAAAACCAATATGCAAACAACGATCAATCGTTGATGATGAAAGCTTACGGTGCTTGTACTCCTTATTCGGTTGCTACAAGAATCGCACTTTCTTGTGGCGCCCATCTACCCGAGCACTCCGATGTCGATAGCCTCAAAGACTAATCAAAAACAGCTGCAGCCTGGATCAACACGTCGATGGCGTTGAAACCATGGAAACCATGCAGTGTGATCCTCCAGCCTCGCTTTGCACAGCCGTCACGGTTTTTCTTTTTCTTCAGTGCTTGGTCCACCGAAGCTCTGAATACTTGGTTTGTGCGACGTCTGCTCTGAATACCTGCTTCCAAGCGGTGCCTGCTCCTTTTATGCTGTCCACAGCATCCGAGTCCGAGTTGCATCCGTTCACGACCAGAGACCGGACGCCGCATCCGAGTCCACGAAGGACACGCTGCCAGCAGCTCCACGCGACCGAGTCCACGAAGGACTTCTTACGCAAGTGACAACCGGACTAAACTTTCTAACCCTTCATCTCTAATTAAACACATGCATATTTATTTGGTCCAATAAAACATGGCACAATATATGCATACAACTCAAAAATCTCGCATGCACGTGTACGGACCACCTGCCGCTGCCGCGTGACTCACTCTCTTTCACGTGCAATGTTCTCTAGTCTAAACGCCCCGCATGACATTCTCGATCATCTGAACCTCGATTCATCCTGAACCTAGTTCCGATCTCCGTCATCGAACACGTTCAACCTCAAGCAACACCGCACATGAACAAACAACGAAACAATATTCCGAGCACAAGTCCACGACTTGACTCAAGATCAGTCCATGCAACCACTCACACGAGCGCATTGCATCAAGCAAAACAATTACCATACCATCACAAGCATACCAAATAATTATTTGAAACGACACATTTTGCAAATTCAATTCTAACCCAATTTTTCAGCACACGATTTCACAATCTCCCCCTTGATGAAAACATTGGCAACACCACATAGAATTGAACATTTGCAATTGACAGTCAGTTCACAAGAAAAGATTTTGAAATCAAAAGGTTTAAAATCAAAGGTCAAAGTGAAAAACATAAAATCTTTCCATTTGACAAATATGCAAAGTGAAAAACTCCGCCTAGGTGAAGAAAAGAAAAACCTCCCCCTAAGAAAAAATGTGTGTGTGAATGTGCAATGAGCCCAAAATTCCAAAATTCTCCAAACTTCTCCCCCAAACTTCTCCCCCTTTGACAATGGATTCATCAAGAATACAAAAGAGAGAACAACATGTTCATTTTTTTTTTTAACAATGATTTCACAAAAGAGAAACAAATGAGTGCCAAGATAGGAAAAGATGAGCTCATTCGATCATATATCCTTATATATCACATAATATGCAAAATACATGAACTTAATGTGATTTTAACAAGTTAGGGAATGACATGCATCTCAACCTCAATTCAGTTAACTATAACCAAGTACTAAGCAAGATCTCAGCAGAAAAGCAAGGCTCAAAACTGAAGCAACTAACAACTCATGGCGAGCAAATAGTTTCAACTCCAATCTAGTAGGCCAATTTAATCTTTTAAAAACGATTAACTGCATGTGGCATGCTTGAAGCATACTTCTTTTATTTTATCGGAGTGGCATGCTTGAAGCATACATCTTGTCTTTTTAGGGAATGGCATGCTTGAAGCATACATCTTATTTTTTTTTATTTTTTTTTTTAGAGGAAAGCAAGTCTGAAGCGCACAACTTGAGACATTTGCTTTTAACAACCCCTTTTTATTGATTCCCTTTGCTTTTTTCTTTTTCTTTGATTGTAAACATGCACAGAGATTAAAAGGCCTTTTGAAAGAGTAAAGCTGAAAACACACTTGCTCCATAGCCCAAAATTGTCAAGAAGATTCAATATCAAGCCTAGAAGAGTAAGATATCACAGAGTATTTAGCTATAGACAATCTAACCAAGGAATTTCGCAATGTCACTTTTAGTTCAAGTAAAGCAATTTAGATTAACGTATATCAGCTCAATTACATAATATATAAACAAATATGATAAAATAAGCTCATCAACTAAAGGACTTGGCAAGGAAACTCCCCCTCAAAACAGGCTCATGGGATGCACAACTCCCAATTCTCCTCTTAGAAAAGCAAATCGAGAAGCATCAAGTGGTTTTGTGAAAATATCAGCAAGTTGCAACTCGTAATCAACAAAATGCAAAACAACATCTCCCTTTTCCACATGATCTCAAGAAAATGATAGCGAATATCAATATGCTTTGTTCGAGAATGTTGCAATCGATTTTTAGCAATATTGATAGCACTAGTGTTATCACAGAAAAGTGGAACACTATCTAAATATAATCCAAAATCCTTTAAAGTTGAAATCATCCAAAGCACTTGTGCACAACATGCAGCAGCAGCAACAAATTCAGATTCAGCAGTTGAGAGAGCAACAGAAACTTGTTTTCTAGATGACCAAGCAACTAAAGATGTACCAATAAAATGACATGTTCCAGAGGTACTTTTCCTATTAATTCTACAACCCGCAAAATCAGCATCAGAATAGGCTCTAAGTGATAAACAAGATGATGAAGAGTACCATAAGCCAAACTCTAAAGTGGATTGTAAATAGCGAAGAATTCGTTTTACCGCTTGTCGATGAGAAGCACGTGGAGAAGCTTGAAAACGAGCACACAAGCACACAGCAAAGTGTATATCTGGCCTTGAAGCGGTGAGATAAAGAAGCGACCCAATCATCCTTCGATACTCCTTTTGATCAACCGTTTCTCCTTCTTCATCCGGATCCAAAACAGTTGTTGTACCAATTGGTGTGGAAAATGGTTTGCATGTATCCATCTCAAAACGTCGAAGGAGATCTTTTGTGTACTTCGTTTGATGAATAAAGATACCTTGCTTTGTTTGCTTGACTTGTAAGCCCAAAAAGTATGTGAGCTCACTCATCATACTCATCTCAAATTCCCTGCTCATAGTGTCTGAAAACTTGGCAACAAGAGCATGAGATGTACCTCCAAAGATGATATCATCCACATAAATCTGAACAAGTAAGAGATCATTGCCATGCTTGAGTGAAAATAAGGTTTTATCCACTTTGCCCATTACAAAATCATTTTTTTGCAAATATGATTTAAGACGCTCATACCAAGCCCGAGGTGCTTGTTTTAAACCATATAAAGCTTTTGATAGTTTGAAAACATGATCTGGTAACTTGGGATTCTCAAAACCAGGTGGTTGCTTAACATAAACCTCCTCATTGATGAAGCCATTAAGAAAAGCACTTTTAACATCCATTTGATACAATCTAAAACCTTTAGATGCAGCAAAGGCCAACAAAATTCTAATGGCTTCAAGTCTTGCAACAGGTGTAAAAGTTTCATCAAAATCAAGTCCTTCAATTTGAGTAAAACCTTGAGCAACTGTCGGGACCCCGAATTTGCAAATCCGGACCCTCTGTGTATTCAGCACTAGTCCAGGAACGCGCTAGTGCACACAGTCTTAACATTGGTAAATATCACAATCATACCACTCGATACCAATAAAGTACTTTATTTAAATAACCAAACTTGGTTACTCGACCTTATGGCCAAGTTACAAATATATGCCTCGCAAGGCGAAACTTATTCAGAGAAAAAGAATAGCAGCGGAAAATCAAATAACCCGTGGCGCCATCCAAGATACCACAGGCAATCGACCGGGCTCGCATCCCTAAGTAGACGGATCCTCTTGGAATTCCTCCTCCGGCCGGGCGTAGTCTCCTCTTCAAGCGGTGTTGTGTTGAGGCAAGGGTGAGTACTTGGTACTCGGCAAGTCATGCACAATGCAGGCTAATATACTATATGCATGGCTTGGTACAAAGGAATAGCTCAAGGTATATTTGCGATGTGACTTTTGATAAGTAATATAAGTAGATTCAAAGCGGTAGAAATAAGTAAAGCGTAAATAACTTTTCAAGAAGTTTAATAAACATTTTTCCCCATCCTAAACCACATTTCCATCATCTTCATTATTAAACCAAACCAACCTTTCAAATCCAAGTTATTTTCGTAAAGTCTAACCCTTGATTGTAATCCCGAGCATTGTCGATCACAGTGGACTCGGCTATTTAGATAGATTCTACACTCTGCAGAGGTTATGCACTTTACCCACAAGATACAGTCAAACACCACAAAGGCGAGTTCAGTAACAAAGCCTTTCGGAAGCCTCAAACAACACAGGTGGTCCTCTCAGGTTCGTGCTCTACACCATCCCTTCCCTTAGCCAAGGCGAAGTATGGGACCAACACACTGTTAGATGGGTATCGGCCCACGACCACGATACGCTCCCCGCATAATCACACAAGCGGTGTAATTGACACCCTGAGGCTCCACAAGTGAGTCCTTAGCGACTTAGTCAACTAGGGCCGTCCCATTCCAGCCATGTGGTTGCAAGTATGACCAGTTCAAAGGCTTGCAAGGTTAAGTCCTTAGAGTGACCAGGGCAAGACTACCCAAGAACCAAAACAACACTCCCAATGCCACAACCGGCCCACCTGATTACTCTTTGCCACATGCCCTGGCCGAAATCGTTTATCAAACCCCGCTTGATTACCATGCACCACGTGCCATCAACATCACATGATACTTTTCCAAAACAGGTTCAATATATCATTAAGTCAATATTAACATTTGATTGTCCAAAACCATGTCATGAGCACGAAAGCGTGTCTAAGCAAAGATACTACAACGGTCTAAAACCCATGTTGGCAATCTAATAATGTCCAACTAGTAATCCACAACTAGGGTGACAAGGGTCATGGCACATACTTAAATAATCAAGGTGTCATACAGCAAATTGGTACTTATCTAACCCCCATGTTTAAACCAAGTATTTTTCTAATTGAACTAGCATGCAATAGTTTAAATCAAAATAGATTTCGAAATAGGATCAACATGGTCAAAGCACAACTTGCCTTCAAAGAGTACTTGTTCTTGGTCTTGAGTTGGATCCTGAGTCAACACTTCTCCTTCGAATCCTTCCGGCACTTCAACGTCTACTCGTAAAGCGTGCAATTAGCAATACACAAATAAACAATAGGCAAAAACATCCCAAAACTCCAAATAAAATCCATAAACAGAGAGAACATAATTTTCTGGATTTTTAGAAACTGGAATCGTTCAAATCGGAGTTAAAATGCAAAAGTTACGATTTATTAAAGTTTAAATAATCAATTAAATAATATTACAGAGAAAAACTTTAGTCCAAAAATTAAATAAAATTTATATTTGAGTAGATCCGAATTTTATACAAATTTAGAAATTTGAACCACTCAAATCGGAGTTGAAACGCAAAAGTTATAAGCGTTTGAAATTTGGAACAAAATCTGAAATCATTATTTGAATTAATAAATCATTTTCTTTTTCGGAAATTAATTATTGCGTCAGCCTAGACACGGGGCAGCCTCTGATTGGGCGGCTGACGTCAGCCGGTCCATGGACGTGGTCCACGGTTTGGCTCGGTCCACCGTGGACTCGGTCCACGACTCTACGTGTCGCTGACATGTGGGCCCACTCGGGTGACGTCATCGGGCGTCGGCCGGGCTCGACCACGGTCGGCAGGTGGGTCCCACCGATGACGTCATGGGTGGCGTCACGCGCGATCGGCCGACAATTGGGCCTCGACACGCGGGCCCGGCGTGTCAGCGACACACGCCAGCGTGGGCCGGCGGCCCGACCGCGGCAGTCGAGCTTCCGACGCGTGGCGCAATCTCGGCCGCTGATTTGAAATTCGGCGGCGCGATTAGATCCAGGGTTAACACGTTGAATCTACTCGATGATCGTGGGCGTTCGATCTAGATCGGACGGTCGGATCTAATCCTATAATAACACTACTACAAAGACGTGGCGATCGTGGGCCGTTGGATCTTGATCCAACGGTTGAGATCTAATCGAGTTTCTAGGGTTTGGGGAGAACGTGGGCTCACCGTGGATCGGCCGGATCTTGATCGGACGGTGAGAACCTTCGCGGGTGACGATGGCGTCGCGGCGGGCTTGGTGCACCGGAGACGGGACGACGACCAAGGGCACGCAGCGCTACGGAGCCTCTCCGGCGAGATGAGTCCTCCTTCGAGTGCGTCGTCGCGGGGATCCGGATCTGGGCTCCTTCTCGGCGGAAGACGACGGACGACGGCGGAAAATGCAAGAAATCAAGCGCAACAGAGTTCCAACTCCGGCGAACTAAATGCGGGCAAACGGCGACGGCTCGGCGAGATGGCTCGAGAGGAACGGTGCGCAAGGATGAGGGCAACCTCGGGGGCGTCTCACGCTTTAAATACGGCCTCGGCGTGCGTGCAAATCGGAACCCTAAGCCGTGTCCGCTTTCGGTCACGGCGGAGTTTCTCCGGCCGAGTCGGGCGGAGAGCGATGACTCACGGCCGCCCACGTGGCACGATCAACGGCCACGATCGCGTGGATGCGATCGGATCCGGCGGATGCGGCTCGAATCCGTGCAGGCGGATCTCGGCCGTTGGATCTTGATCCAACGGTTGGGATCGATTAGGGTTGGGAGCTGGTTTGGTCGAGTCAATCGGCTCGGTCGGACTCGAACTCAAGTTCGACTCGGGCTCGGTCGGATGAACAAGAATCAATTCGAGTTGATTTTCCAGCGATTTAATATTTAAAATAATTCCCAATAATTCATTTAATTCATTAAAAATAGCAAATGACTTAAAAATTCCAAAAATTCTGGAAAATATTTTGGATCATTTTGGACTCAAATAAAATATTTCCAACAAAATTTTATTTGCAAAATTAAATTCTTTAATTATTTCAAAATGGAATAAATTCAAATAAATTCCAAATAAATCCAAATAAATTCCAGAAAATTCCAAAAATCCACCAAAGTGCCAAATCACACATGAATTTAAGAAAAGCAAAATTTTGGGGTGTTACAGCAACCAACCTAGCTTTATTTCTTACAACAACCCCATCTTCATTTTGTTTATTCTTAAATACCCATTTAGTTCCAATAATATTATGACCTACAGGAGGTGGAACTAAGACCCAAACCTGATTACGCTCAAAATTCTCAAGTTCCTCATGCATGGCGTTAATCCAAGACTCATCAGATAAAGCGTGACTTACATCTTGGGGTTCAAACGATGCAACAAAAGCAGTATGAGCATATGAGGCATTAGTATTGTACCTGTTTCGAAGTACACGCACGTTTAACTCACCAATCATCTGTCCAGAGGATGTCTACGTTGTATGTGCATTGGTGCGTAAACTTCGAGTTGTCTCATGTACGATTCCATGTGAGGATTCTGTAGTTGCTTGAGTTTCTTCCTGTGGTCGGTCCGACTGGCCGGGTTGTCAACTTGATTGCCACCGCCATCTTCATCTTCATCATCACTTTCTTCCAAAAAGATACTTTCAGAACCGCAAGTCACCTGTGTCCCTGAAGAGTCGGGTCTAGTACTGGGGCTAGCCTCATCAAAAGTGACTTCACAAGTCTCAACAATTTTGTTAGTCTCTAAATTCAGCACACGGTAACCACGAGTATGAAGAGCATAACCAAGAAAAAGTCCATCTGAGCATCTAGATTCAAATTTATCAAGATTTCCATGTTCGAGAATAAAGCATTTGCAACCAAAAACACGCATATGAGAGATGCTAGGGGTACGACCAAAACGAAGTTCATAGGAAGTTCTATGTAGCTTTGCTCTCAAAAATACTCTATTTGAAACATAGCAAGCAGTAGATATAGCTTCAGCCCAATACTTCCTAGGAGTTGAAAATTCATCAAGCATAGTCCTAGCCATCTCAACCAATGTACGATTTTTCCTCTCAACTACACCATTTTGTTGAGGAACACGAGCATAAAGAAAATTGATGCTCAATACCATGTTTGGAACAAAAGGAAGAAAAAAGAGTATTCTTGAATTCTCCTCCATTATCACTCCTAATTACTTTAAGTGCTTCAGGCAATTCCCTAAACAACCTTAATGCAAGCTCTTGAAAACATTCAAAAACTTCATCTTTGGTAGACAAGAAATATACCCAAGAGTACCTAGAGTAATCATCCACAATAACAAGAACATACCACTTACCTCCTGCAGATTTCACTCTAGCAGGTCCAACAGTGTCCATATGTAGAAGCTGACCTGGAGCATTAGTCATAACAGCAGAAATAGGAAAATGTGGAGATGCAGTCATTTTTCCATGTTGACAGGAGGAGCAAACCAAATTACTTGTTTTATCAATCTTTAATTCAGGCAAACCTCTAAGCAAGTTTGATTTACTTATGCGTGAAAGATGATCGAAACCAATATGACCAAGTCTACGATGCCAAAAAGTTAAATCTTTAGAAACTTGGGAGACAAGACATGTAGTTTCAGATGTTGGATATGAAAAATCACCTTTAAACAAGCGACCAATGCGAGTGATATTGCATACTAGATTTTCAGAAACATCTAATATACGACAAGAATTTTTCTTAAATCTCACCTCAAGATCTTCATCAAGCAACTGAGAGACTGAGAGCAAATTATACTTGAGCTTACTTACCAAAGCTACATCCTTGAGAACGAAGTTTTCATTGACTCGCACAATTCCTTTTCCAAGAATCCGTCCCTTTGAATCGTCGCCAAAAGTGATAACATCATCACCTGAACTTTGTGTGAGGGAGGAGAACCATTTTGAATCTCCAGTCATATGACGTGAACATCCAGAATCTATGAACCATATGTTCTCCTTCCTCTCTCGCACAACCTACACAAAAGGGAATGTCGATGTCTCAATACTGGGGTTAGATAAAAGAGTTTTAGGAATCCAGTATTGAGACATACGACCAATGAAACCAGTAGACATAACACGAGGATTTTTATCATAATGAGAAGCAGAGTGTGCCTTTCTGACATTAGACTTAGCATTGAACCTTTCTCTCCTTTGCTGTTTAGCTAGTCTAAAGCAGAACTGAACTAAATGGCCATCTTTACCACAGTGAGTGCAAGTGTATTTAATATGATGTTTAGCTTTAGAAGTAGAAGAAACATTTGCACTCATCATAGTAGAAGATAAAATTCCAGCAGATTTAAAAACAGTTTTCTCAGGCTCTTTGACAATTTCAAACTTTCCACTTTCAAGAGCTTTAACAACAGTAGGAGCATGTGATTTGTGATGAGCATAAGGATCAAAACCTAAACCTTTGTGATGAGTGCTGACTTTTGATTGATCCAAAATCATATTTAGGTTTTTCTTTCCTTTAGTAAAAGCGCTCTAACGACTTTTCCAAGTAATCAACTTTTCGAGAGAGCACAAGACAATTATTGCAAGGAATATCAACTTTCTCTTTACATTTGCGACAAGTAGAGCATGATAGAACCTCATGAGTGAGCATATCATTGGTCATATGAGAAACTCTAGCATTTGCATCTTTCAATTTCAATTCAAGAATTGAGCATTTAGGACAAGAAATTAAACCATGCAAATCATCGATTGGAACAAACTAGCATGTTTAATATGTTTCTCATTTTGATGCAACAGGAAGCATGAACATTCCTTAAAGCAATAACTTCAGATTGTAGCATATCACAAGATTTGCAAGAATCATCATCAGGAATTAAAGATCTAAGCCTTGCAATTTCAGAATTGGAACTATCAATTTCTAGATCTTTTTCTTTAAGAGCCTTCTTAGATTTTTAAGTTCAAGCTAATTTAACCATGGCATACTCAAGCTCATCATAAGAAGGTCTCACCTCTTCAAGGTCGAGTCGTTGTCGCTATCCCTTCTAGCCATGAAACACATCCGGTGAAGTCATCATCGGGATCTCCCTTCTTGTCCTTCTTCTTGTCATGTGGCTCATCATCACTCTCAAAGTCCACATCGCTAAGATCACACTCCTCTATGGCGGCTAAGACTTTCTTAGCAACTTTTCGAAAATTGGGGCGCCTAGGGGTAGTGTGTCTTGAGCTAACGTTGTCTTAGGTTCCCTTTCTTCCTTCTTCTTCAACTTGGGACAGCTTTGCTTTGATATGCCCGGAAAGCCACACTCAAAACAGTTGAAGGACCTCGGTTGTGCCTCCACGCCTCCTCATCCTCACATTGTTGAGTGCTTTAAAAGCACGTGAGGAGATGAGCACAAGATCTTCTTCAGAAGCATCTCAAACTGTTCATCTGAAAAGGAAGCCAAAGGCATAAGGAACAAAAGATGGTAATCCAGGCGAAGTCTTTGGGGTTAGCAACAAGTGCATGTGTAGAGGATTTATTATCACTAGGTGACAAAGAATCCATCTCATAAGTTTTCGCCTAGAATAAAGATCATCCATGGTCAAAGTATCCAAGTCAACAGTTTGATTAATTGCAGTAACAACCATGCGCCATTCAGACTAAGAGATCTCAAAATTTTACTAGCGTTATCCTCAACTAAATTAGTAACTCCAACACCACGCAAATTACACAAGATTTTCTCAAATCGAGAGAAAAGATCATCAATTGATTCGCCTACCTCATAGCAAAATCGTAAAAATCTTTTTGGTAAATATTTTTGCGCACTTTCTTAATCTTAGTAGAACCTTCATGATAGTCACATAATGTCTTCCAAACAGAATAAGCGAGCGTAGATGAGAAACTCGATCAAATTCTTTTCGTAAATTCCTTGAAAAATCAAATTTCTAGCTTTAGCATTCAGATCAACGTCTATTTTGTTATCATTGGTGACTATATCAGGAACATCAAAAACAGTAGAAACTTTGCGCCAGACATCATTACCTTGAGCTTCAATATAGGATTGCATGCGACTCTTCCAATAAGAAAAATTTGAATCATTAAGCATAGGAGGGCGGTTAACATACTTATCTGACGCCATACCTTAACCTCGCTCTGATACCACTTGTAGGATTGGATGGCGTCAATCAGAGGGGGGGGGTGAATGATTGAGCAGGTGCTAAAACTAATTTTTAGTGATTCTTTAAACCCCCTAGATAAAATATAAAATATTGCTTTGGTTTAACACAAAAACAGATTAACAGACGTTCATTAAATCGCGAATTCCCGGAGATCCAACCGTTCAATTGATGTGTAATTTTTACAGTAGAGACTAGATTCAATTTAGAAACTAACCCAACAAGAATCGACTCGATCGGATCTACGGATCAAAAGTTATAAACTTTGCGAGTTGACTGTTTCAATAAAACCGAAAATAGATTAAACCCTAATTTCGTAATTAAACAAAATCTATAAAGAATTAACAAATTAAAAATTTTAGATTACTAAATTTGTACCCTAAAAAGATTTTGTATGAATCAAATGAAACAAGTGACGATGAAAAAGAATCAAACAAAACCAATATGCAAACAACGATCAACTGTTGATGATGAAAGCTTACAGTGCTTGTACTCCTTATTCGGTTGCTACAAGAATCGCACTTTCTTGTGGCGCCCATCTACCCGAGCACTCCAGAATCGATAGCCTCAAAGACTAATCAAAAACAGCTGCAGCCTGGATCAACACGCCGATGGCGTTGAAACCATGGAAACCATGCAGTGTGATCCTCCACCTCGCTTTGCACGTAAGTCACGGTTTTCTTTTTCTTCGCCTTGGTCCACCGAAGCTCAATACTTGGTTTGTGCGACGCCTGGCTCTGAATACCTGCTTCCAAGCGGTGCCTGCTCCTTTTATGCTGTCCACAGCATCCGAGTCCGAGTTGCATCCGTTCACGACCAGAGACCGGACGCCGCATCCGAGTCCACGAAGGACAAGCTGCCAGCAGCTCCACGCGACCGAGTCCACGAAGGACTTCTTACGCAAGTGACAACCGGACTAAACTTTCTAACCCTTCATCTCTAATTAAACACATGCATATTTATTTGGTCCAATAAAACATGGCACAATATATGCATACAACTCAAAAATCTCGCATGCACGTGTACGGACCACCTGCCGCTGCCGCGTGACTCACTCTCTTTCACGTGCAATGTTCTCTAGTCTAAACGCCCCGCATGACATTCTCGATCATCTGAACCTCGATTCATCCCAGAACCTAGTTCCGATCTCCGTCATCGAACACGTTCAACCTCAAGCAACACCTGCACATGAACAAACAACGAAACAATATTCCGAGCACAAGTCCACGACTTGACTCAAGATCAGTCCATGCAACCACTCACACGAGCGCATTGCATCAAGCAAAACAATTACCATACCATCACAAGCATACCAAATAATTATTTGAAACGACACATTTTGCAAATTCAATTCTAACCCAATTTTTCAGCACACGATTTCACAAGCATATTCAGAACTTTGCCTTTATGATTAATCATGAATATAATCATGCATATCAACCAAAACAATAACATAACTCTCAATTTCATAAACATTTAGCAGTGCCTCAGTCAACATAACATACTCACGAATCTATCACCATGATTAGCACAATACATTTATAATGATTAGCAAGAAACGACACCCTAGCAACATGCTAGTCGATACACTTGCCTTCTACCGAGAGGAGTGGAGTGGCGGGACAAAGAAGCCACGCCTGAAGCTACTCCACCTGGAACCACAAATTCGCACTCAAAATCACCGTTTCTAGAGTCAACAAACCACAACAAGTAACACATTTACTCTCTAAATTAAATTTACCCCAAACTCTGAATTTTCATACAAAACTGGTTTGGGTAGCCCACTTCACCGAAGCATAACTATTTCTATACAACTTCAAATTGAGCAACCGAAGACATTTTCAACATCTACATAAAATGTTCTACCTATCTCCAAGCAAATGGAAATTCCAAATAGGCCTCCAACTAGCCTTAAATCACAGAACAAAATTGAAACTATTTATAGTTTAGATTTTGAATAGCAGAGAGTAATTTGGGCATAACATTTAAATGGTTGACTCAAATTGAGTGAAACCAGTTCCTAATTAAGCTTAAGATTAATATCTACACTTTTCTCTAAATACAAAAATTTAGGAGAGGACTGTAAAGTCCCCAAATCACTCTCTGAACTTTAACCTGAAACTCTAAACATTCAGACAAACTTGAGTTCTAGACAGCATGTTCAACAAGACATAACTTTTGATTCCTAATTCCAAATAAGGAAAAAAATACATTTTCTAAATCTATAGGAAATTTTCTACATTTCTCTAGGCAACTAAAAAGTCTGATTCGTCCAGCAACTTGGTCTACCATTCAGTTGAACATTTCAGCCCACAGGATGGACTGCTCGGGACAGTTGGCAATAAAATGCTCATAACTTTTAATTGGCTTAACGGATTTTCGAGTTCTTGTACTCCATTGAAACATAAGAACAAGATATACAACAATGTCTACAGCCAAAAACTCATTTGACCAACTTAGCTACCCGAAAACTGAGCTGCAAGGTGGACTGGATTTCAGCTCGAAAACAGGAATAGTTTCCCTCCAACTAAATCTAGTTTCCCTTCAAAAATTTCAATCCTAGGAACCCTAGAACCACTACTAGGCAGCCAAGGACCTGCATTGATGTAACACCCCAAAATTTTGCTTTTATTGAATTCATGTGTGATTTGGCACTTTGGTGAATTTTTGGAATTTTCTGGAATTTATTTGGATTTATTTGGAATTTATTTGAATTTATTCCATTTTGAAATAATTAAAGAATTTAATTTTGCAAATGAAATTTTGTTGGAAATATTTTATTTGAGTCCAAAATGATCCAAAATATTTTCCAGAATTTTTCTGGAATTTTTCTAAGTCATTTGCTATTTTTAATGAATTAAATGAATTACTGGGAATTATTTTAAATATTAAATCGCTGGAAATCCAACTCGGGTCGAGTACTGTTCATCCGACCGAGTCGGAACCCGAGTCGGACTCGAGTCCGACCGAGCGATTGACTCGATCAAACCAAATCAAAACCCTAACCAATCCCAACCGTTGGATCAAGATCCAACTACCGAGATCCGCCCGTCTGAGTTCAAGCCGTATCCGGCCGGATCCGATCGCGCCCGTCGCGATCGTGGCCGTTGATCGTGCCACGTGGACGGGCGTCATCGTCTCCGCCGAGTCCGAAGCCGGACTCCGCCGCCGCGCCGCCCGTGTAGAATTAGGTTTCCGCCTCGAACGAACGCCGAGGCTATTTAAAGCCCTGGTCACACCCCGAGGTTGCCCTCATCCTTGCGCACCCGTTCCCCGAGCCATCTCGCCTGAGCCGCCGCCGTTTGCCCGTGCGAGCTCGCCGTAGTTGAGCGCCACTCCGCCGCGGTTTTTGCTCGATTCCGCCGCCGTCCGTCGTCTTCCGCCGAGAAGGAGCCCAGATCCGGAGTCCGTGACGAGACGCACTGAAGGAGGACTCATCTCGCCGAGCAACCCCGAACGCCATCGGGCTCGTCGTCGTTCTCGTCTCCGGTGGTCGCATCACCGCCGCCGCCATCACCCTCGCTGAGTTACGTGGACCGTCCGATCTTGATCGTGCGGTTGAGGTGAGTTCACGTGTTCCAAACCCGGTTAGATCTGGACCGTTGGATCAAGATCCAACGGTTCACAATCGCCACGTGCCGTAGTAGTGATTATTATAGGATTAGATCTGGACCGTCCGATCTAGATCGAACGGCCCATGATCATCGATTAGATTCAACGCGTTAACCCTGGATCTAATCGCGACCGTTGAATTTCAAATCAACGGCCGGGATTGCGCCACGTGTCGGGAAGCCTGACCGTCGCGCCGTGGCCGCCCACGCGTGCAGTAGACGCCGACACGCGGCCCGCGTGTCGAGGGCCGCATGTCGCTGGCTAATCCACCAAGCGCCGACGTCACCCATGATGTCACGATGGGTCCCACATGTCGACCGCGGCCGAGTCCCGCCGACGTCGGGCCGATGACGCTACCCGAGTGGGCCCACATGTCGGGCCGACACGTAGAGTCGTGGGACCGAGTCCACTTGAGACCCGAGCCGAGCGTGGACTACGCCCATGGACCGGCCGACGCCACCGCCCAATCGAGGCTGCCACGTGTCTAGGCCGACGCAATAATTAATTTCCAAAAGAAAATGATTTATTAATTCAAATAATGATTTCAGAATTTGTTCCAAATTTCAAACGCTTATAACTTTTGCGTTTCAACTCCGATTTGAGTGGTTCAAATTTCTAAATTTGTATAAAATTCGGATCTACTCAAATATAAATTTTATTTAATTTTTGGACTAAAGTTTTTCTCTGTAATATTATTTAATTGATTATTTAAACTTTAATAAATCGTAACTTTTGCATTTTAACTCCGATTTGAACGATTCCAGTTCCTAAAAATCCAGAAAATTATGTTCTTTCTGTTTATGGATTTTATTTGGAGTTTTGGGATGTTTTTGCCTATTGTTTATTTGTGTATTGCTATTTGCACGCTTTACGAGTAGACGTTGAAGTCTTAGGAAGGATTCGAAGGAGAAGTGTTGACTCAGGATCCAACTCAAGACCAAGAGCAAGTACTTTTTGAAGGCAAGTTATGCTTTGATCATGTTGATCCCATTTTGAAATCTATTTTGGTTCAAATTATTGCATGCTAGTTCAATTAGAAAATACTTTACTTAAATATGGGAGATTAGATAAATACCAAATTGCTGTATGACACCTTGATTAATTAAATATGTGCCATGACCCCTTGTCACCCTAGTTGTGGTTTACTAGTTGGACATAATCAAATTGCCAACATGGGTTTTAGACCGTTGTAGTGTATTGCTTAGACCTGCTACGTGCTCATGACATGAATTTGGACAATCAAATGTTAATATTGACTTAATGATATATTGAACCTGTTTTGGAAAGGTATCATGTGATGTTGATAGCACGTGGTGCTTGGTAATCAACTGGGTTTTGATAAATAGTTTTCGGCCAGGGGCATGTGGCAAGAATGATCGGGTGGGCGGTGTGGCAATCGGGATGTTGATTTGGTTCTTCGGGTAGTCTTGCCCTGGTCACCCTAAGGACTTAACCTTGCAAGCCTTTGAACTGGGTCTAACGTGCAACCACATGTCTGTAATGGGACGGACCTAGTTGACTAAGTTGCTAATAACGCACTGTGGGACCTCGTGAGGTCAACTACACCCTTTGTGTAAGTTGTACGGGGAGCGTCTGGCCGAGGCCAGTACCCATCTAACGGTTGATTGGCCTAGACTTCGCCTTAGCGAAGGAAGGGTTAGTGCGCAATAACCTGAAGGACCACTTGTATTGTTAGAGGTTTCGAAAGACTTTGTTACTGAACTTCGCCTTTGTGGTGTTTGATCGTATCTTGTGGGTAAAGTGCATAACCTCTGCAGAGTTTGGAATCTATTCGAATAGCCGTGTCCGCGGTATTGGACATCGCTCGGAATTACACTCAAGGGTTAGATTTTCTCAAAAATAACTTTGGTTTGAAAAGTTGGGTTGGTTTAATAATGAAAATGATGGAAATGTGGTTTAGGATGGGGAAAAATGTTTATTAAACTTCTTGAAAAGTTATTTACGCTTTACTTATTTCTACCGCTTTGAATCTACTTATATTACTTGTCAAAAGTCAATTTCTCGCAAATATACCTTGAGCTATTCCTTTGTACCAAGTCATGCATATAGTATATTAGCTTGCATTCTGTGCATGACTTGTCGGGTACCAAGTACTCACCCTTGCCTCAACACAACACCGCTGAAGAGGAGACTACGCCACTTCGGAGGAGGAATTCCAAGAGGATCCGTCTACTTAGGGATGCGAGCCCGGTCGGTTGCCTGTGGTATCTTGGATGGCGCCACGGCTATTTGATTTTCCGCTGCTATTATTTTTCTCTGAATAAGTTTCGCCTTGCGAGGCATACATTTTGTAACTTGGCCATAAGGTCGAGTAACCACTTTGGTTATTTAAATAAAGTACTTTGATAATATCGAATGGTATGATTGTGATATTTACCAATGTTAAGACTGTGTGCACTAGCGCGTTCCTGGACTAGTGCTGAATACACAGAGGGTCCGGATTTGCAAATTCGGGGTCCCGACAAAGGTGGTATCAGAGCCAGGTTGACTGTAGGCTCAACCCTAGCTAGAATGGTCGTAGTGAGGATAAAACCTATTTTCTAAAAACTAAAAAAAAAAAAATTGTCAAGATAAGAAATGACATCTCGACTTATCCCCTTCTCTATTTTCTTGTCTCTTGCTGAAATTTTCCCTTACCTTGTCACAATTTAAAAAAAAAAATTCCGAGTTCTTACGTAAAGCACTCTTGTGACAGATGGAGGAAGAGTTCAACTACGTTGATCTGGGAGTTGGTCACGCTGCAGAACTTTGGCATATGCTACAGACTCTCGGAGATTTTGAGAAGCCCCAATACCAAGTGGAAGTGATCAGACAAGCGGGATTGATCAAGGCTTGTGACGTGAGGATTGAGGTACCTGCTAGGAAAAAGGGCCCAGGCAATCGCCCGATACACCTGCCTTGCCGGAGATCTACGATGCAGATGGGTATCCAAGAAGTATCACGACGAGCAATGCGGCACATTACCCGTATTCACGCCAGAGAATTGAGAGTACGGTGTTCCGCTACCATCCGCGCAGCGATAACCTTCTTGACCCGGCGATTCAGATGAGGATGCCACGGTTACACGATTGGCATGATTTGTCGTCGCCAGGAGGATGTACTAGATAATACAAGCAAGGAGCTACGTAAGGCCCGCAAGGAGATCACGACGAGAGAAGAACAGATGGCGGGAAGCTCAAGAGTATGTGGCACACCTTCTACGAAGGATTGACGAGTTGGAGATGACCTTATGCGGACTGGACCAGAGCCAAGATTTGAGCTACACGAGCCAGATCCGGAGGAGTCGATCTCGATGAGGACATCGCTTCTTCGACTACCATAGAGGACACGATTCTTTGGACATGGCGATCGTTACGCCTATGCCACAAAGACCCGCACCAGGCCGTGGAGGTTTTCTCGATGAGTGAGCATAGGTTCTATAGTGAGGCTCCTTCGCCGAGTCGCGTCATAGAATAAAGAGTCACCCTTTAGGCGTTAGACTCCAGAGTTAGTTCGATTTGGATTTGCTTTGTTTGCTGAGTGTGCAGTATGTGTTGCAAGGCCCTTAGGCATTGTAAGCAGCCATACCAAGTTATTAAATAATAAAGTTGGACCTTAAAGTTACCCCTTTCGCCCCGCATAAGTTCCATATTACTTGTCTATTCTTGTTTCCCTCTCATCTCTAAACCTAGAGCAAATCGACAGATGGTGAACACCCGTGGAAACTTTGGAAGCAATGGGAGTGGTTCTCGCCCAGCAGAAAACCCCAATGATGGAGCACCAGCACCGCCACTGGATATGCAGAATTTCAGAGCTTTTCTTGCTGCCTGCACTCGATTGATGCATGCTATGATGCAACAAATGCAGCACGTCCTTTGCTCAGGCCATCGCTAATCAAGTTAATCATGGACAACGCCGAATACAAGACTATCGAGTTCATGAGAACTCACCCACCCACTTTCTCCGGGAAGGCCAATCCATTGGAGGCCGATGATTGGTTAAGATCAATCGAGAGGAAGCTACACATAGCTCAATGCATAGGAAATGAGAAGGTACTCTACGCTTCTCATCACCTGAAGGAACAAACACCGAATGGTGGGAGAACTTCGTGCCACGCAAGAGAACCCTCAAGATATCACTTGGGAAGAGTTCACAATGCATTCCGACAAGATCACGTGCCTGAAGGAATTATGGACCTTAAGAAGGAGGAGTTCAGAGCATCAAGCAAGGTAATCACCGGTGGCCGACTACGAACAAGTTCACACAGCCTAGCACGCTACGCACCGAGGATGTAGCGACGGATAAATCCGCATACCTCGTTTTATGAATGGACTTAACTCAGGATTGCAAGTAGGATTGATCACCCACACCTTTCCAGATTTCCAAGAGTTGGTGAATAAGGCGCTTATTCTTGAGGACAAGCGCAAGGAACTGGATGAGAACGAGGAAGCGCAGGATGCAACAAAGAAGGATCACGCCAGGAACGCATAAATACCGAGAGTTGCACCAAATCAATTCTTCGATTCCAACCACGTAATGCAACAAGGACACCATCCTCAGACCAAGACACCGCCAATCGTAACTACGCACCCAGCCCCGCTAGAAACACTACTCCAGCAACAAGAAGGAACAAGGAGACGCCGCTACAATCGCAACGAGCCGAGACACTTTGCCAACAGCTTGTCCAAAGAAGACAGCAGGAGTGACCCCAGCCGCTTCAACCTAGGAACCACCCCGCCTAGGACGCCAAAGACAGGAGCCACACCCTGCATCGTGGTGAGAGGCCGAGTCAACCATGTCACCGCAGATGCACCGCAGAATGCTACGGACGTCGTCTTGGGTAAGTTACTTGTTAACTCGATGCACCTGCAATTTTGTTTGACTCTGGAGCTTCGCATTCGTTTGTTTCGCAAGGCTTTGCTACTAGAAACGATTTGAGGATTGCAAGACTTAAATGCATGCTTTTGGTTCAAACCCCTGGTTTCGAACTCCGAACGAAAGTAGGATGTTCCGGGGGTGAGAATACTAATAGATGGAATAGAGTTCCTAGCAAACCTTATAATTTTGGACCAAGACCTTAGACGTCATATTGGGAATGGATTGGTTATCCAAGCACAAGGCCGTATTGGATTGTGGACGGAGGACTATCTCAGTTGAGAGCCCGTGTGGGAAGAAAGTAGAATTTCAAGCCACTGCAGTTAGAGATGGACAGTTGATGGTTAACAGTACCAAGGCAATCAGCATAGAGGATGTCCCAGTAGTGAATGAGTACCCCGATGTTTTTCCCGAAGATCTACCTGGTATGCCGCCAAACAGGGACATAGAGTTTGTGATAGAGCTTGTACCGGGTACAGCACCGATAGCAAAGAGACCCTATCGGATGTCCACCGAGGAGTTGGTAGAAATGAAGAAACAAATAGAAGAGTTAATGGAGAAAGGATTTATCAGCACCGAGTTCGTCGCCGTGGGAGCACCGCTTTGTTTGTCAAGAAGAAGGACGGAGTTTCAGGATGTGCATTGACTACCGTGCACTCAATGAAGTCACCGTGAAGAATAAGTATCCGCTACCCAGATTGATGATTTGTTTGATCGGTTGAGAGGAGCCGGAGTTTTCTCCAAGATTGATCTCGAGATCGGGATACCATCGCTTGAAGATCCGATCGTAAGATATTCAAGATCGCATTCTCGCCAAGATATGGACATTACGAGTTCTGATTATATCCTTTGGCCGATTTAATGCGCCAAATTATTTCATGAATATGATGAATAAGGTGTTCATGGAATATTTGGACAAGTTTGTCGTCGTGTTCATAGACGATATCCTAATCTACTCCAAGACAGGAGGATGAACATGCCGAACACTTAAGGCGAGTTTTGGAAAAGCCGAGGGAACAAAGAACTTTTCGCCAAGTTCAGCAAGTGTGATTTTTGGAAGGACAAGGTGGAGTTTCTTGGACATGTAATGACCGCAGAAGGAGTCGCCAGTAGATCCAAGCAAAGTAGAAGCTGTGTTACATTGGGAGCAACAAGACTGTGACCCGTTCGAGTTTCCTTGGAATGGCGAGGATACTACCTGTTTCATCGAAGGCTTCTCGACAATTGCGAAACCTCTTACGCAATCGCCAAGAAGGAAAAGAAGTTTGCATGGATGCCAGAATGTGAGAAAGGATTTCAGAGCTGAAGAAGCGATTGACGCCAAGACCGGTGTTAGTTCTACCGGATGTTGCTCAAAGCTTCGATATTTATTGTGACGATCGCGCCAAGGACTTGGATGTGTCTTTGATGCAGAATGGAAAGGTCGCCGCTTATGCATCAAGGCGATTGAGGCCGCATGAGGAAAATTATCCGACACATGACCTAGAGTTAGGCTGCCGTAGTGCATGCCTTGAAGATATGGCGTCACTATCTCGATCGGAAACAGATGTGAAGTATATACGGATCATAAGAGCCTTAAGTACATATTCACCCAATCGGATCTGAATATGAGGCGAGAGAGATGGTTAGAGTTGATCAAGGACTATAATGTTGGGATCCATTACCACCCCGGGAAGGCCAACGTAGTAGCCGATGCCCTGAGTCGGAAAAGCCATACCGTGAGTACGTTGCTAGCCACAAGTCAGGATGAGTTATGTGAGGATTTTCAGAAAATGAAGATTGAGGTAGTACCTAGGGGATTCTTGGCCACATTAGAAGTAAAGCCTACCCTAGAGGATCAGATCCGAGAAGGATAGAAGGATGATGACAAGATCCGCAGGATTAAGTCCATCAAGGAGGAAGGCAAGGCAGAGGACTTCAAGTTGGATGAGCAAGGCACGTTGTGGATGAAGGATCGCATTTGTGTGCCTAACAAAAAGGAGTTAAAGCAAGCGATTGAAGAAGCCCATGACTCTAAGTACTCAATTCATCCTGAAGCGCCAAGATGTATCAGATCTCAAGGAGAGATTCTCGTGGCCGAGTATGAAACGTGAAGTTGCCGAGCATGTTGCATTGTGCGACGTATGCCGTAGAGTCAAGGCAATGCATCGAGACCAGCGAGGATTGCTACTAGTTGAAAATACCTAAGTGGAAGTGGGAGGAAATTGGAATGGATTTCATCACTGGTTTACCCAAGACTCAAGGAGGTTACGACTCCATATGGGTTGTAGTAGATCGTTTAACCAAGGTAGCTCATTTTATCCCCGTAAAGACCACTTACTCGGGGATAAGTTAGCGTAATTATACATGATCAGATTGTCTGCTTGCACGGAGTGCCAAAGAGGATTGTATCGATGAGGTACCCAATTTACCTCAAGGTTCTCGGAATAAGTTGCATGAAGCCATGGGAACCCGTTTGAACTTCAAGATGCCTTATCATCCACGCACTGACGGACAGACCGAAAAGAGTCAACCAGATTCGGAGGATATGTTGAGAGCTTGTGCATTAGCTTATGCTACTTCTTGGGATAAGAGTTTACCGTATGCCGAGTTCGATTACAACAATAGTTATCGAGGCTAGTTTACGATGTCACCTTTTGAGGCCTTTGTATGGTCGACCACTGTCGGACGCCATTGAATTGGAATGAGATCGGCGAGCGCCGTGTCTTTGGGCCTGATATTCTTCAAGAGGTCAAGAGCGGTCGCCATGATTAGGGAAAGGTTGAAGACGGCCCAATCTCGATGTAAGAGTTATGCCGACAATCGTCGCCGAGATTTGCGTTTTGAACCGTAAGACTTTGTATACCTCGAGTTACGCCTCGTGGGAGTTAAGAGGTTCCATGCCAAAGGGAAACTTCGCACCTGCTATGTTGGACCATTTAGGATTTTGAGCCTAAAGGCGGTTGCTTACCGACTAGAGTTGCCGCAGCCGTTAGCAGGAGTACATGACGTGTTCCACGTGTCCCAAATAAAGAAGTGTCTTCGAGTGCCGAGGAGCAAACGCCCTTGGAGTCAATCGAGCTGCAAGAAGATCTGACTTACAAGGAGCATCCCGTGAGGATTTTGGACACTATGGATCGAGAGACTAGGAACAAGTCAACCCGTTTCTGTAGGGTTCAGTGGAGCAACCATACAGAGAGTGAAGCAACTTGGGAGCGCGAAGAGGAGTTGAAGAAAGAGTTCCCAAGCCTATTCTCAGAGTAAGCCCCAATCTCTGTGGACGAGATTCTATTAAGGGGGGAGGTTTGTAACACCCCAAAATTTTGCTTTTATTGAATTCATGTGTGATTTGGCACTTTGGTGAATTTTTGGAATTTTCTGGAATTTATTTGGATTTATTTGGAATTTATTTGAATTTATTCCATTTTGAAATAATTAAAGAATTTAATTTTGCAAATGAAATTTTGTTGGAAATATTTTATTTGAGTCCAAAATGATCCAAAATATTTTCCAGAATTTTTCTGAGTCATTTGCTATTTTTAATGAATTAAATGAATTACTGGGAATTATTTTAAATATTAAATCGCTGGAAATCCAACTCGGGTCGAGTACTGTTCATCCGACCGAGTCGGAACCCGAGTCGGACTCGAGTCCGACCCGAGCCAGTTGACTCGATCAAACCAGCTCAAAACACTAACCAATCCCAACCGTTGGATCAAGATCCAACGGCTGAGATCCGCCCGTACCGGTTCAAGCCGTATCCGGCCCGGATCCGATCGCGCCCGTGCGATCGTGGCCGTTGATCGTGCCACGTGGGATACCGGGTGGCGTCATCGTCTCCGCCGAGTCCGAGCCGGACTCACGCCGCCGCGCCCGCCGTGTAGAATTAGGTTTCCGTCTGAACGAACGCCGAGGCTATTTAAAGCCCTGGTCACGCCGAGGTTGCCCTCATCCTTGCGCACTCCGTTTCCCGAGCCATCTCGCCGAGCCGCCGCGTTTGCCCGTGTGAGCTCGCCGTAGTTGAGCGCCACTCCGCCGCGGTTTTTGCTCGATTCCGCCGCCGTCCATCGTCTTCCGCCGAGAAGGAGCCCAGATCCGGAATCCCCGTGACGAGACGCACCCGAAGGGAGGACTCATCTCGCCGAGCAACCCCGGAACGCCATCGGGCTCGCTGCCGTTTCGTCTCCGGTGGTCGCATCACCGCCGCCGCCATCACCCTCGCGAGTTACGTGGACCTTCCGATCTTGATCGTGCGGTTGAGAGTGAGTTCACGTGTTCCAAACCCGGTTAGATTCGGGACCGCTGGATCAAGATCCAACGGTTCACAATCGCCACGCGTCGTAGTAGTGATTATTATAGGATTAGATCCGACCGTCCGATCTAGATCGAACGGCCCACGATCATCGATTAGATTCAACGCGTTAACCCTGGATCTAATCGCGACCGCTGAATTTCAAATCAACGGCCGGATTGCGCCACGTGTCGAAGCCTCGACTGGCCGCGGTCGGGCCGCCGCCCAGCGTGCGTGTGACGCTGACACGCGGGGCCCGCGTGTCAGAGGGCCGCATGTCAGTGGCTAATCCAGCCAAGCGCTGACGTCACCCATGATGTCACAGTGGGTCCCACATGTCAGCACCGTGGGCTGAGTCCCCGCTGACGTCAGCGATGACGTCACCCGAGTGGGCCCACATGTCAGCGACACGTAGAGTCGTGGACCGAGTCCACGGTAGACCCGAGCCGAGCGTGGACTACGTCCATGGACCGGCTGACGTCAGCCGCCCAATCAGAGGCTGCCACGTGTCTAGGCTGACGCAATAATTAATTTCCGAAAAAGAAAATGATTTATTAATTCAAATAATGATTTCAGATTTTGTTCCAAATTTCAAACGCTTATAACTTTTGCGTTTGAACTCCGATTTGAGTGGTTCAAATTTCTAAATTTGTATAAAATTCGGATCTACTCAAATATAAATTTTATTTAATTTTTGGACTAAAGTTTTTCTCTGTAATATTATTTAATTGATTATTTAAACTTTAATAAATCGTAACTTTTGCATTTTAACTCCGATTTGAACGATTCCAGTTCCTAAAAATCCAGAAAATTATGTTCTTTCTGTTTATGGATTTTATTTGGAGTTTTGGGATGTTTTTGCCTATTGTTTATTTGTGTATTGCTATTTGCACGCTTTACGAGTAGACGTTGAAGTGCCGGAAGGATTCGAAGGAGAAGTGTTGACTCAGGATCCAACTCAAGACCAAGAGCAAGTACTTTTTGAAGGCAAGTTATGCTTTGATCATGTTGATCCCATTTTGAAATCTATTTTGGTTCAAATTATTGCATGCTAGTTCAATTAGAAAATACTTTACTTAAATATGGGAGATTAGATAAATACCAAATTGCTGTATGACACCTTGATTAATTAAATATGTGCCATGACCCCTTGTCACCCTAGTTGTGGTTTACTAGTTGGACATAATCAAATTGCCAACATGGGTTTTAGACCGTTGTAGTGTATTGCTTAGACACCGCTACGTGCTCATGACATGAATTTGGACAATCAAATGTTAATATTGACTTAATGATATATTGAACCTGTTTTGGAAAGGTATCATGTGATGTTGATAGCACGTGGTGCTTGGTAATCAACTGGGGTTTTGATAAATAGTTTTCGGCCAGGGCATGTGGCAAGAATGATCGTGGGCCAAGGTGGCAATCGGGATGTTGATTTGGTTCTTCTGTAGTCTTGCCCTGGTCACCCTAAGGACTTAACCTTGCAAGCCTTTGAATCGGGTCTAACGTGCAACCACATGTCCAGAATGGGACGGACCTAGTTGACTAAGTTGCTAATAACGCACTGTGGGACCTCGGGAGGTCAACTACACCCTTTGTGTAAGTTGTACGGGGAGCGCATCGGGCCGAGGCCAGGTACCCATCTAACGGTTGATTGGCCTAGACTTCGCCTTAGCGAAGGGAAGGGTTAGTGCGCAATAACCTGAAGGACCACTTGTATTGTTAGAGGTTTCCGAAAGACTTTGTTACTGAACTCGCCTTTGTGGTGTTTGACTTGTATCTTGTGGGTAAAGTGCATAACCTCTGCAGAGTTTGGAATCTATTCGAATAGCCGTGTCCATGGTATTGGACATCGCTCTGAATTACAAATAAGGGTTAGATTTTCTCAAAAATAACGTTTGTTTGAAAAGTTGGGTATGTTTAATAATGAAGATGATGGAAATGTGGTTTAGGAAGGGGAAAAATGTATATTAAACTTCTTGAAAAGTTATTTACGCTTTACTTATTTCTCTGCTTTGAATCTACTTATATTACTTGTCAAAAGTCTGTTTCGCAAATATACCTTGAGCTATTCCTTTGTACCAAGTCATGCATATAGTATATTAGCTTGCATTCAGGCATGACTTGTCGGGTACCAAGTACTCACCCTTGCCTCAACACAACACCGCTTGAAGAGGAGACTACGCCACTTGGAGGAGGAATTCCAAGAGGATCCGTCTACTTAGGGATGCGAGCCCAGTCAGTTGCCTGTGGTATACTGGATGGCGCCACGAAGCTATTTGATTTTCCGCTGCTATTATTTTTCTCTGAATAAGTTTCGCCTTGCGAGGCATACATTTTGTAACTTGGCCATAAGGTCGAGTAACCACTTTGGTTATTTAAATAAAGTACTTTGATAATATCGAATGGTATGATTGTGATATTTACCAATGTTAAGACTGTGTGCACTAGCGCGTTCCTGGACTAGTGCTGAATACACAGAGGGTCCGGATTTGCAAATTCGGGGTCCCGACAATTGACAAGGTAAACACACCTTCAAGACTTGCATCCACTTACCACCAAGAGGAATAAAGAATGGAGGGAGCTGCTGCCGTTGCTACTCAACCGAGAGGGAGAGGGGAAGGTCGTCGGCTTGGAAGGGGTGAAGTGGCGCCACCAGCCAGGGAGGAGAAACCATGGAGGAGGGCTGCTTGCTACTGCTGCTGGAGGAGGATTCGAATGGGGAGTTGGCTGGTTGCTGGAGGAGAGGAGGCGTGAGGATAGAGAGGGAGTAGGTAGCTGGTTGGAAGAAAAAGAGAGAGGAGTGAGTGAGTGGGTGGGGAAATTAGGTGGGGGAGGGAAAAATAAATATAGAAAATTCTCCCACACACTAATTTCACTCCCTGACACTCACAGATAGGTCTGCCACCTCTGAGACTACCTGCAAGAGGGGCCCACGCTCACCCAACTGAAGTTTCCAAAACTTGGAACAAGTTACACGATGTTACAGGTACTAGGGTGCCGGGGCACTCCTAAAATTTTGAAAAGTGGTATAAGATCACTTTTTTGATGGGCCAAATTTGTTTGTTGAATTTATTTCTATTTTGGTGGTTTAAGACCTTAAAATTATTTATATTGTGTTTTTAGCAAAATTTAAATATATGTGTTGGATTTACGATGTTATGAACTAATTATAAATGACTATAGGATTGTACGTGTGAAGTGTACATCTCTAATAAAAAAAATTCTAGTTTGGTCGCTGTATATACGGCTTGCAGCGCAATATGGTCAGCGGCGCCCTCCTGGGTGCTTATGCCGCTATGTACGTACCTTCCAACTATGAAAGATCGAGATGGCGATCAGAGGGGGAGTGAATGATCCTAAATTAAAATTTCTCCCACCTACTTGACAAATAGAAACCAACTAAAAATCTTATCAAAGAAATACCCTCAAGAGAACTCCACAAAACAGTGCTTCAGACCAGAAGCGACACTACCGGCTCAGGGGGTGGTAGTGTCGATTGTGCAGTAGTACCGCTCATAAATGGCAGTAGTGCTGGGATTAAGAACAGGGCACAGAAACAGCACAAACATAAGACAAAAAAGATGAATATTTTGATCTACTTGTCCAAAGCTTACGAAACTTGATATGCACTTCCTTATAGATGTCATGAACTTATTCCATCCTTCAATCACACATATTGAAGTCAAAGTTCCGACCTTTAATCGTTCAAAGGAATAGTGCACCGAGTTTGATCAAAAACAAAAAATCTTGATATTGGACTTGCTTGTGGGTTTTGATTATCAAGATGATCTTGGATATTCTCCCACTTGTCAAAGCAAGCAAGAAATCAAGAAAAGGACATCTAGAACACAATCTACAAGACTTTCTCCTAGATCAAGCAAAAGATTGGTTCAAGAGAGAAATCGAAAGAGGTATAGCCTAAATGATTGGGATCTGATCTAAAGAAGATTCATCCATCAATCATTCATCCTCGGCTCAAAAACCACAAGCATTTAGAAGGAGGGAGGCAAATGTGCGGAATTTAAATGCTTGAACGTAAATATTGAATTTAAATTGCGTAAAGTAAAGACATAAAGTAAATGCAAGAATTAAATTCAGAACTGAGAGGAAGAAATTTTCTTTTCTTTGGAAGGTCTACAAAGCCTCATAGCAAGTGGGCAAAGCTCAAAAGAGCACACAAAACCTTCAAGAAGGGAAGGCTACCTCTACCCCTCTATTTATAGTGTTCATGGGTCATCTCAACCCTTGGATGAGTTACTTCAATCCTAAGAAACCCTCCAAAGGTTAGGATTTAATCCCACACACTTACCCATTGTGCTAACTCGAAACCCATGAACAAACGTGTTTTTATCTAATTAGCTAACTTGACCATTACTCCACCCTCTAAACCATGATCCAATGGCTCTCCTTGATCTGAGTAGCTTCAAGTCAGCATCTCCATTGTTCCCTTGCCTAGTCCCGGTCATCCTCCGCGTCACCATGACTTAGCACCATAGCCCTGTAGACATCAAAACAAGGAAACCCTTCATATAGCATATCCAACAATAATATGCAATAAATCATCCATTGTAAGAATTAAAATGTTCTTTGCACTAAAAGTTGACACTACCACCCATCTGGGGTCGGTAGTATTGCTCAGTTGGCACTACCGCTCCCCAGAGGCTGATAGTGTCGCTTCTGGTCTGATGCACTATTTTGTGGAGTTCTCTTGAGGCTATTTCTTTGATCGATTCTTTGGTTAGTTTCTACTTGTCCATTAATTGGGGGGAATTTTAATTTGGGATCATTCACTCCCCCTCTGATTTCCATCTCGATCTTTCAATTGGTATCAGAGCTGGTTTTGCTCTTCTATAGATCTTGACCGATCTTAAGAGCCATGGCGATGGACAAGTACTCCACTAAGCCTCCAATTTTTGCTAAAATTGACCATCCCTTCTGGAAGTCAAGGATGGAGTCATATATCACTGCCCAGGGCTTCCTGATATGGCAAAAGGTGAAACTCTCGTATGAGATTCCTACCGATGAGACGTCAATGCTGCGATGGCTAACGTTGAGGTGAATGCTATGGTTGTTTTACCGAACGTGTTCAAAACTGTGACGTGATTGGGACAGATCGGGTTGATCTGTAGATTAGGCAATTTTAGAGGCCGAATCAGTTTTTCCCAATAATTAGAAAAAGCTAGAAAATTTCCTAAGCTTCGCGATGATGTACTCTTTTACTCGATTCGGAGTCCTAGAACTAAAGTTATGCTAGATGGAAGTCCGCTGTCCCGTCGGGACAGAAGCTCTGTTTTTTGGATTTTAGGGGTAGTTTGCGAAGTCGGGGGAGGGGATCATTCTTGTACTGTTCTGAGGGCACGTTTAGAGTGTGTGGTACCTTTCTGCAGGTGGTGTGACCCCGGGAGTGCTCTTATCATCTCGCCAATCCGTCGGCCACGGTTAAGGCAAGTGTATTGGAATGGGTAGCGTGTTGTATGTTGCTAGTCTTGATTAGATGCAAATTGATTACATGATATGCTATCTTGCCATGATTAGTGTTTGCCCATGATATGATGAAAATGCCTTATTATGATGCTATACAATGATTAGTTGAGTTATGTGCAAGTTGTTTATGTTTATGGCATAATTGCATACATGGCATGAGAACTGGTCAGGTCGGTGAGAAAGTCATAACTAGTCCGGTAAGGTCGGTGAGAATGTTATGACTAATCCGGAGCGCCATTGAGTAATACCTACCTCGTGATTCTATCCACCCTTGTAAATGGAAGCGAGGAGTAGGCACCCTCCATCTACGAGATGGAAGGGGAAAGAGGGTGCACGCCGACGGGTGTGCACTTGGCAATACCGGTATGTGCTTCAAAGAGACATGTGCATCGCATTGCAATGCATGGATGATGTTGTTTTATGATATGCTTATGATGTTCTATGAGAGGCATATGAAGATGATTATGACAATGTTATATGAGAGCATAAATGAAGAAGTTTATGAGTTGATTCTCATGATGTGTGAATAGCATAAAGTATGTATGTGAATTGTTATTGTTTTTGTACCATTGCAATACACTTCGCTGAGTGATGAACTCACGCTTGTGTTTTTATGATGATTTTAGGTACCATGAAACCGGCATGCGGGAAAGGGAGCTAGTCACACGTCATCACTTAGCATCACCCCGCTGCGCCTTCACGCTTCGTAGCGACGGTCGGCCACGCGCCCGACGACGACCATTCGGACAACTCCTCCGGCCACGGCTCTAGCGGAGGGAGAGATAAGAATGCATCAAGCGCTATCAAGGAAGCCCGACACCGCGGCAGGCGCAAACAACCCCTCCGCTACCCCGGTCACGCCGAAGACTCTCCTCCAACGCACCGAGGAGGACCACCAGACTCGCCGCGCCGACCTTCAGCGACGGCACGAAGAGCTGGAGGTTCAAAAAGCCGAGCTCGACAAGCTCCAAGCCGATCTGGATCAACATCCACCCGCAGTTCTACCTGCACCTAGCGGCGCACATGCTCACGCACGCCAGGTTCACCACCTGCTGGCCAAAGGGACCGACGATTCGTCGTTCTTTCCACACGCCGGCCAAAACATCGCCGCCGCGGCAATGTTGCTCCGCGGCATCCCTGAGCCGGGCGATCCCGCGGCCAAGGCAACCCACCAGAATCTCCGAAGGCCGTGGAACGAGCGGCCAGCGCAACACGCGCATGGCTCGGTCACGCTGCCCGGGCGCCTCTTGAGCGGCCACGCGCGACGCTTCCCGGGGCCACGGAGCGAGAACAAGGCGGCGCTCGCCCCGAACAACCCCAGGCATCACGCACCCCGGTGCGCCAACGCTTGGGTGACGAACACGACGTTCGCGCCACCCTCCAGGCACGAAGAAGGGTAGGGAACGACCCGGCCCGGACGTACATCGCCGACAGCGCCCCACGATGGGACCGCAGCCCGAGCCCCGATGGCCCCGGGTCGCGGGCATTCTGTCAAGGAATCCGCAGCGCGAGGTTCCCTGCTAGGTTCCGAGCGCCGATCAACATAGCCAAATACGCGGGGGCCACGAACCCCAGCATGTGGCTGGAGGATTACCGGTTAGCATGCCGAGCAGGGGGAGCCACAGACGATCTTTTCGTCATCCAGTACCTCCCTATCTACTTGGCGGACTCGGCTCGAGCATGGCTCGAGTACCTGCCCGCCAACATCATCAGGGACTGGGCCGACCTCAAACACCACTTCGTTGGCAACTTCCAGGGCACCTACAAGCGACCAGGGAACTCCTGGGACCTGAAGAGCTGCAAGCAGCAGCCAGGGGAGAACCTCCGGGACTACATCCGGCGTTTCTCCCAACAGTGCAACGAGCTCCCTGACATCCGTGACGCCGATGTCGTGGGGGCGTTCATCTACGGCACTACCTCCAAGACCCTAGTCCACAAGCTGGGATGCGCAAAGCCCAGAACCACCAAAGAGCTCTTGGACATCGCCACCAACCACGCCTCGGGCGAGGAGGCCGTAGATGTCATCTTCGACAAAGGGAAGTCGAAGCGAGGAACTGGCACCGAGCCCAGCCCCTCCTCCGACCGCCCCGACAAACGGAAACGCCACGGCAAACAGGTCCGCGAGGACCGCATAGTCGCGGCCGCCGACCAGCCGGGGAAGTCGCAGAACCGGCAACCCCCCGACCATTTCGAAGGCGATGGAGAGTCCGTGTCCGAACCACGGATACCCGTCGAGCACAAAATCTGGGACTGCGAAGTCCTAAAGCGTTTCCTTTCCGGAGCCCCCACGACGCCGCGGGGCAAAGGGAAGAAGCAAGACCCAGCGCCGACCGACGGGGACAAAGGGGCAGACGCCGGCTTCCCCGAAACCGACGGATGCCTCATGATCTTTGGCGGACCGGCAAGCTACGCCGACCGAAGGCAGCTCAAGCTTGCCTACCGGGAGGTGCTCGCGGCAAACCCTGCCATACCCAAATACCTTCGATGGTCGGAGTCCCCGATCACCTTTGATCGAACCGACCATCCCGACCACATCCCGCAACCAGGGAGGTACCCGCTTGTCGTCGACCCCATTGTGGGGACGAAGCGCCTGACCAAGGTGCTCATGGACGGCGGTAGCAGTCTCAACATTCTTTATGTCGAGACCCTCGACGCCATGGGGATTCCCCGCCCAAGCCTCCGACCAAGTAGGGCGCCTTTTCACGGCGTCGTCCCTGGCCAGAGGCCCACCCTTCGAGCGGTCGACCTGCCGTCACATTCGGGAGCCCGCCAACTTCCGCACCGAAACCCTCACCTTTGAGGTCGTGGATTTCACCGCTCCTACCACGCCATTTTGGGAAGACCATGCTACGCGAAGTTCATGGCGATCCCCAACTACACCTACCGGTGAAGATGCCGGGCGCGTGGGGTGATCACCGTATCGCGTCTTTTCAGCTCGCTTACAAGCTGCGAGAAGGGCAGTGCGAGTTGGCTTGGCGATCGTCGCGTCCGCCGAACTCGCCGGCCTCCCCACGACCTTGATCTGCTCCCGACTCCAGCAAGTCCGGGTCAGGCTCCTTCAAATCCGCCAAGGACACGAAGGCTATCCAGGTCGACCCCGAAGATCCGATCAAGACCGTTCGGGTCGGGACCACGCTTCCTGCCAAATAGGAAAGCGCGCTCGTCGATTTCCTCTGCGCCAACCGAGATATCTTCGCATGGAGACCCTCCGACATGCTAGGAATCCTGAGGGAAGTCGCCGAGCACTCTCTGAACGTCCGGTCCGGGTCTAGACCAGTCGCCCAGCGTCTGCGTCGCTTCGACGAAGAAAAGCGCACGGCCATAGGAGAAGAGATCGCCAAGCTCTTGGCCGCAGGGTTTATCAAAGAAGTTCACCACCCTGAGTGGTTAGCCAACCCTGTACTTGTAAAAAAGAAGATTGGGCAATGGAGAATGTGTGTTGACTACACAAGCCTCAATAAGGCATGTCCAAAGGATCCATTCCCCTTGCCCCGCATTGATCAGGTGGTAGACTCCACCGCGGGGTGCGAGTGTCTGTCCTTCCTGGACGCCTACTCAGGCTATCACCAGATCGCGATGAAGGAAGACGACCAACCTGCGACCTCGTTCATCACCCCGTACGGCTCGTTCTGTTACGTAACGATGCCGTTTGGACTGAAAAACGCGGGAGCTACATACCAACGATGTATGCAAACGTGCTTTTCCGACCAAATCGGCCGTAACGTCGAGGCGTACGTCGACGACATCGTTGTCAAGACCAGGAAGGCCCACGACATCATCACCGACCTGGAAGAGACTTTTGCGAACCTTCGGCGGTTCCGCATTAAGCTCAACCCCGAAAAATGCGTCTTCGGGGTACCCAAAGGGAAGCTACTCGGCTTCATCGTCTCCGAGCGCGGCATCGAAGCCAGCCAAGACAAGATCTCTACAATCTTAAGGATGGGGCCGATCAGCAACCTCAAAGGGGCCCAGAGGCTAACAAGATGCCTCGCGGCCTTGAGTCGCTTCACGTCCCGCCTCGGCGAGCGCAGTTTGCCTCTTTACAAACTCCTGAAGAAATCCGACCAGTTCAGCTGGACGAAGGAAGCTCAGGACGCCTTCGATGCTCTAAAGGTTCTTCTGATCTCTCCTCCAGTGCTGGTCGCCCCGGCACCAGAAGAGCCTCTGCTGCTCTACATTTCCGCCACGACCCAGGTCGTTAGCGCGGCACTCGTCGTAGAGCGAGCGGAGGAAGGACGGGTTCTCAAGGTCCAACGGCCGGTCTACTTCGTCAGCGAAGTACTCTCTGAGTCCAAGACACGGTACCCACAGATGCAGAAGATGATCTACGCGGTTCTAATCACGAAAAGAAAGCTGGTACACTACTTCAACCGGCACCGCGTCTCCGTGGTAACTTCTCTACCACTCGGCGAGGTCATCCATAACCGCGACGCCTCCGGGAGGATTGCCAAATGGGCACTCGAGCTCAACGGGCACGACATAGCATACATCCCTCGGACCGCCGTAAAATCTCAAGTTCTAGCCGACTTCGTCGCCGAATGGACCGAAGCTCAGGCCCCACCTCCGCTCGAAGACCCTGAGTACTGGACGATGTACTTTGACGGATCCTTCACCAAAAACGGAGCCGGGGCCGGGGTCGTCATTGTTTCCCCACTCGGAAACAGGCTCCAGTATGCCATCCGACTGCTTTTCGACGCGACCAACAACGTCGCCGAGTACGAGGCCCTCGTTACCGGTCTCCGCATCGCCGCCGACCTCGGAGCGCAGCGGCTATACGTGCATGGCGACTCAAAACTGGTCGTCGACCAAGTCATGAAGGCCGCGGAACCTCGCGACAGTCGGATGGCGGCCTATTGTCAAGAGGTACGCAAACTGGAGCAGAAGTTCAAGGGATTTGAGCTTCACCATAGCTACAGACGGAACAACGGTGAGGCCGACCGTCTAGCCAATCTTGCCTCTGGCAGAGGGCCGGTCCCGCCTGGGGTTTTCGTCCTCGACCTACACCAAGCATCCATCCGACCCGATCGTCCAGACGACCGGATGGGCGACTCGCCGAAAGCACCTCCGCCGGACGACCAGCGACCGGAGGCTGAGATGACCGAGCCAAGCTGCGATGTCCTGATAACCAGCACCGATTGGAGGAAACCCTTCATCGATCGGCTGACCGACGGTTCCCTTCCTAACGACCCAACCGAGGCCCGCCGCCTCGCTCAACGGGCAAAATCCTTTGTACTGGTCGGTAACGACCTCTACAGAAGGAGCCCCTCTGGGATCCTCCAGAGGTGTATTCCGGCCAGCTAAGGAAGAGAGCTGCTCCACGACATCCACGGGGGAATTTGCGGACACCACACCGGGTCGCGGAGCTTGGTCGGGAAGGCCTTCCGACAAGGCTTCTACTGGCCAACTGCTGTAGCTGACTCTGAACAAATCGTCCGGACATGCGAAGGGTGCCAATTCTTCGCCCGGCAAACTCATCTCCCAGCGCAAGCCCTCCAGACGATCCCTATTACCTGGCCCTTCGCTGTTTGGGGACTCGACTTGGTCGGGCCTTTCAAAAAAGCGCCCGGGGGCTTCACCCACCTACTGGTTGCGATGGACAAGTTTACCAAGTGGATAGAGGCTAAGCCGATCACGACCATCACTTCGGCGTGGGCGGCGGACTTCATCCGCAACATCGTCTACCGGTTCGGAGTCCCGAACTCCATCATCACCGACAACGGAACACAGTTCACGGGAAAGGAGTTTCTCGAGCTCTGCGACAGCTTCAGCATTCGCGTGGATTGGGCAGCCGTTGCCCACCCACGGAGCAACGGCCAAGTCGAACGCGCAAATGGCATGATCCTCCAGGGGCTAAAACCACGGATCTTCGACCGACTGAAGAGATACGCGAGACGTTGGGCGGCTGAGGTGCCTCCCGTACTTTGGAGCCTGCGGACCACCCCAACCCGGTCGACCGGATTCACGCCATTTTTCTTGGCGTTCGGGGCCGAGGCCGTCTTGCCAATTGACTTAAACTACGGCGCCCCAAGGGTTCGAGCCTTCGACGAAACTCGGGGGCTCGAGTCTCAACAAGACGCTGTCGACCGGCTCGACGAAGCGCGGGATGTCGCCATCATCCGCTCAGCCAAGTACCGGCCGAGCATCGCGGCGCTACCACGACCGCAAGGTTAGAGGTCGGCGTTCAACGTAAGCGACACAGTTACTGCGCCAGGTTCAGTCCAACAAAGACAAGCACAAGCTCTCCTCTCCTTGGGAAGGCCCCTTTACTGTAGTAGAAGTCCTTCGACCCGGCACTTACCGGCTCAAGGATCCCGATTGCAACATCTTGTCCAACGCCTGGAATATCGAAAAGCTAAGACGATTCTACCCTTAAGTCCATTTCTTTTTTACCTCGTCTACTACCGTGAGCAGCCCGACCCTCGGTCGGGCCTGCGCGTAGCGTTTCTACCCGACCCGACGAGCGAGGTCGGGGTACGAACGCTCGTGTTAAAGTTCTTCGCCTACTTTTCGGAAAAACACTTGAACACGTCGGTCACTGCTCGGATGATCCCCTCGGACCCGAGAACAGTGATCCCGGCGCGCTTCACTAGAAAAGCACACCCGAAAAGATAGCGAAAAAGCACACACGAAACCTCCGAAGAATCCAAACACCTTTATTTCTTCCGATTCGACGGCATTTACATTCTTTAAGAAACGTGAAGTCTAAAACTAGAAAAGTTTATCTTATTCTAGGGTCCTCCTCGCCTCGGCGATCTTCGGACTTATCGTCCCTCTCCAAGCGCGGCTTCGGCTTCCCGCACAATTTTTTGCCGCAAAACGCAGCAGAAACTGGTCGGGTCGCCGAAATCCGCGACAGGAGAGCCCCGATCTGCCCGAGTGCGACGCCAAGAGCCAGAAGCCCCCCGCGCCCCCCCTGTGTGACCTCTATGGTTCCCGGGGGAACTCGGGGCTCGCCGCAGAGGGGTCCACCGACGGAGAGGTGTACGGCAGCGTGATTGGGGCGACCGGCAGCGCATTCATTAGCACGGGCCTGGATGTCGCGGTGGACTCCAGGCTCCCTGAGGGAGAAGGGGCACGGGGGGGAACGGCGTCCTGTTCCCCCAATCGCTCGGGCGCTCGCGGCAGCGCTTCCCTCAGCTTCGGCAGCCGCGACTGCCGCTCCCGTTCCCGGTCCTCCTCCTCCGCCTCCCGCTCCAGCAGCTCCCAATCAACCCCGTCGTCCGACGGGGCCGCCATTGCAAAACGACCGGCTCGTCACTCCAACTCCTCGTCCTCCGCCTCCTGTTCAAAGGCGTCCCAGTCGATCTCGTCGATGGGTGGGCTCTCGACCTTGGAGCGAGGTTGAGAGGGCGAGGCAGCCATGAAAACGAGTTAGTAGCGTGCCTCAACGTCCGGATGAAGTCCAGCGCCCACCGCCGCCTATTTATAAGCGATCCGCAGCCTGCATTTAAGCGACGCAGCGAGGGCACCGCCCGACATTAACTACGACGCGCCTTTCCAAGGCGATGGTGTGGAAGCGAGCGTCAAAAGCGGCGGTCACGAAAACCGGCGCCGCGATTCTCGCGTTGAACAAAAACGCCTCGAGAACCTCGCCACCGCAAAGAAAGATAAGTGAATATCTTCTTTCCCTGCACTCGTTGTTACTCCTTCAAAGTGGCGCCATGGCGGTAATACCAAACCGCCTCGCACCACTCGGGGCTATAAGAGTCCCGTGGGTTGGTGACCACGACCAATTAAGGTCCTCCCGAAATCGCCAAACTTTCGACCAAAAGTACTACGGCCCACGCCCGCGGCTACGGTTGTGAAATAGTACTTAATCTGAAGAAGGAAGCGCCAAGCGAGCGACCCACGATTGGTCGGGAGCACCCCTCCCACGGTCGCACTTACCGATCGGCGCGTTCTGACGCTCTCGTGTTTTCCCGCTCCTTACTTTGTAATGCACACACCAACCTACGCCCGAGCCACAGTGGTCCCCAAGGCTATGGACGGTAATAGTGACCATCACAAACAAAGGGTGCGAAAAACAAGCACGGGGCAAAACACATACCAGTTCCTTACAAATCTAGAAAGAGCAAAGAAAAAACCGTTTAATTTCCCTTTTTCATTCATCTATGAAGGACGTCGGTCGGGGAAACCTGGTCGGCAATCGCCCTGGCGTGCGGTTCGACCCGAAGCTCCAAGGCGTCGATTTCCTCCTCGGACCGGTTCGCAGCAACCCCACTACTGACAGTATCAAGGTCGATGCCGTCGTAGTCGGAGAGCGTACAAACCAGTGCCGAGGAAGCCCCGGGAACAACACCGGTCGCCACTGAAGCCTCCACGTGGTCGGGCACGCGGGCCAGGGCACTCCCCAGCGAGCTCGAGCCTGGTTGAGAGTCCACCGGCCCCAGCACCCGATCACGGATCTCTCGGCCCACCGCTCGCAAAGACGTCAGCTCGGCCTGATCCTCCTCCGACAGCTGGCGCGCGGATAGGGCGAACTCGCTGCTCCCTCCGATCAGGCCCCCAAACCCAGCATTCCTTGCTCTCAGGAAGCAGGCCGGAGAAACGCGGAGCGCCGTTTCCCACGTTCCGGACATAGAGCCACTCGGAATGCCAGCCCCGATTGGACTTAGGGAGCTCCAGGTCAATATACTCCAACGCCCGGTTGGAGCGCAGGTACAACGCGGCACCTCCGAAAGGTGCCCCCCAACTCGTCCCCCTGTCCTTCACCAGCCGGCAGGAGAAGAAGTACTTCCACAATGCCCAGTGTGGCTCGATGCCAAGAAACGCCTCGCACAACGTCATGAACACCGCGATGAGAAGCACACCGTTCGGGTTGAGTTGGTGCACTTCCACCCCATAGTAGAAAAGGAGCCCCCGGACGAACGCGTGAAGAGGAAACCTGAGCCCGCGCTCAAGAAACCAGGCGTGCGCCACGATCTCATCGGCGTGAGGCTCGGGAACCGACCCCACCGCCGGAACCCGCCACCCGGAGACATCCCGCGGCGCAAGAAAGCCTTTCTTCTCCAGGCCGGCCGCACGAGAAGAGCGAGTGGAGCACTCCTGCCACATCTTCGAAACGCTGAGGCGACGGCGGCAGTGGGAAGCTAGTAAAACACCTCTTCTCTTCTCTTCTTTCTCTCTCTCTCTATCTATCTCCCGTTGCAGGCAAAGGCAGGGGGAACCGCAACTCCTCCCACCCTTCCTTTTGTATGAGAAGCGGGCCGATGGGAGTCGAGTGGACGCGGGTCAAGCCAACCATGAAAAGCGGCACGTCCTGACCACCTATCCACGCCGCGGTAAATGCGCCAGCTTACCAAACCCCGCGAAAGCGTTAAATCTTTGTCGAAAACGCAGGAAGAACAGGCGCCACCTCGAAAGGCGCTCCCAGCGCCCTCTCAGTCTCCACTTCCAGGCCGGACCGGGGACACGATCGACAACACCAAAGCCCCAGGGCCGTCCAAGAGTTCGACGGACCGCGCCTAAGGCCCGGCCTAGCGTTGAGGGGTGCGAGAAACCAGCCGCGAAAACGAATCCGGCTCCACCATGGCGAAAAACGAGCAAGAGGTGAGGCCGAGGCGAGCCCCCAGCGGGCCCCCAGTTGGGTCGGCGGACGACCCAATCGCCTTAACTCACGTCCGGGACCATACCTCGCGCTCTCCCGCGGAGCCCGTCAACGGGCGGCAGTCAGCTGCACCCTGGATCGGCGAACGATCCAAGGTCCGATACGGGATCGAGTAAGGAAAGGTTCTTCATGGATCGCCCCCAAGTGGGGTCGGACACCCGCGCCGGGATCGTCCGCTAGGGGACCCCCCTCGCGAGGGGGGCCTCCAGGATCCACCCAGATCACTCGCTTGAAGCTCCACGAGAGCGGCGCTCGAGCCAGCGAAGGCAAGCGCGCGTCTCTCACCCCCTCCAGGTCCCACACCTGTGGACGGGGCGTAAACACGGGACAGACGGTAAACCCCTCCACCCGACAGCAAACTCGCCCAGCTCCGGCATGAAACGAGCCACAACTAGCCCCGCCCCGGGTCAAGCACAAGCATGCGAAGCATGGGCGCCACGTGCCCGCCGGGGCGACCAGCTCAATCAGGCGCCCGGCGCAGACGACCGGGCGCCACGTGCCGGGGCGACCAGCCATCGCGCGCTGGCGACTCCGGGCGCCACGTGCCGGGGCGACGCCCATCATAGCGCCCGGCAGACGGCCGAACGCCACGTGCCCGCCGGCGACCATTCGCGCGCCGGCGGTGCGGCCGACGCCACGTGCCCGCCAAGGTGACTAGCCCATCACGCGCCCGGCGATATGGCCAGACGCCACGTGTCCGCCAGATTTACTCGCCGATCGCGCTCGGCGCCACGTCCCAGGCGCCACGTGTCCGCCGAGGCGACCATCGCACTGAGCGCCTGATGCAGCGGCCTGCGTGGGCGCCCGGGTGCAGAAATAAACTGCGATTGGACCTCTCCGACACAGCGAAGCAGCAACCGGACAAGGCGTAACCCCCCGACCTGCTCTCCAACTAGCTAGGGGCCTCGGGGGATACACCCACCGATGCGCTTCACTTGCACTGGTCGAAGACTCTCCCCGACCAAACCCAGTCAGGTGTCCCGGCAGAGCGAAGCAGCAACCGGACAAGGCGTAACCCCCCGACCTGCTCTCCAACCAGCTCGGGGGCTCGGGGGCTACACCCACCGGGTGCGCTCGCGCGCACCAGGTCAAAGACTCTCCCCGACCAAACCCTGTCAGGTGTCCCGGCAGAGCAAAGCAGCAACCGGACAAGGCGTAACCCCCCGACCTGCTCTCCAACCAGCTCGGGGCTGGGGCTACACTCCACCAAGAGGCTCGCACCCGGTCGAAGACTCTGATCAAGCCAGGCGTACCACGGCACAGAAGCAAAACCCCCAGGCATCTCTCCGATCTGCCCGGGGGCTCGGGGGCTACTGACGAGTACCCGTACCATGGGTACCCCCAGCGGCCCAAAAGGACGCACGGGCCGACCCAGGCCAGTCGAGGCCCGAAGTCACGACCGCCGGGCAAGATCCGAAATCACGACCAGGTCTCCGATATCCCAGAGAAGCGACGGCATTTATTGCGTATCGAGCGCATTAAATGCCAGCCATAATAACGATGACGTAGCGGCACAAGTTCCCGACCCTCGCATTTACTGCGAACGACGCAGCAACTACGGCGACCCGGCCAGCGGCACGGGAGTCGGCGGCCGATCCATCAACCCGCCACTTTCGGACGGCCAGAAAGCACAGTCTTTTCCTCTTTTTTCTAACCAACAGTGTAACCTTCCTCCTCGCCTATATAAAGGGGGGAGGGGCGAGCATGTAAAGAGACGAACCAGCAAGACGAGAAAAGAAGATCAATACAATCCAACTCACACGAACTGGAGTAGGGACGTTCTGCCCGAACCAGTATACATCTTGTGCTCACCCGAGTCAAGCCGTTCGAGGAGAGGGAGCGTGCACCCCCGTCGACCTATACAAATTCACTAGCCGGTGCCCGAAACACCGACACTATGTTTATGAGGTAATTGATTGAATTGTTCTTGTTATCGTGATAAAGTGGGGTTGTGGTGCCGAAGGGTTTCGGTCACCTTTTTGTTTATAGTAAGGTTGTGGTTTGACGGTATGGCCGGTTAAAGCTATCAAGGAAGAACTATTAACCCCTTGTGGGGAAAGAGTGCTTACCTTTTTTGTCGTAGATCGGGTAGTTGATTGGAGACAAATAGAAGAGTTGGTGGTGGATTCCTTCGGATGTTCTTTACCGTTCTAACGATCAGTTTGGTTGGTTTTCTTGGTTTTAGTTGATTGAAATCAAAAGAAAAGTGTTTGGGTATTGGATTCTCGCGGATTGTTCCATAGGCGGCTTGTGGTGATTTCTATTTTACACGCACCAAGATCACACGGTGTGAGTGCATACGTGCCCTTAGGAGTATTTAGGTTTATTCCCAGACTCTGAGTGCTCCTAAGGCACCCACGGCAGCTAGACATGATAGATAGGTTAGAGAGTCTCCTAGTTTTGGACAACGTCCATGACTTGGTTTACTACTTCTAATTCTGATTTTCATCCCAGAGTTATCCGTAGTCAGTCTTTCCACCGTCCTTATGATATTCCTCGTTCTTCTCCTCGAGGTGGATATTAGCGGTGTGAGTTTTTCCTCTTCTACTCCTGTGACTATTTCTTCTTCTCGGGTGACTCAATATTGGGTTTCCATATTTGCACTGATCTGTCCCAGTACTGAGTCATTTGCTTTTCGCTCTCTTTAATTCAGATTTGTAGGATAGGGAAGGGAGAGGTTTGGATCATAGACTCTGGATGTTCTCGACGACACATGACCAGAGACTCACATTGGTTCTCTTCCCTAGTCCGAGCTCCCAGTGATGAGGTGATTACCTTTGGGGATGCTTCTTCATGTAAAGTCATCGCTAAAGGTATTGTCTGTATTAATGATCATTTTATTCTTAAGGATGTTGCCTTAGTTAGTAAGCTGCAATATAATTTGTTTTTTGTTTCTCAGCTTATCAATGACAATTTCGAGGTAAGCTTTAACAGTAGCACTTGTAGAATTTTCGATTCCTCTAGAGGATTAGTTTGCGGGATTTCTAGATTTGAGAGAGTCTTTCGTGCTGATTTTTCTTCTTCTGGTCTCTCTGTTGCTTGATTGCCTCAGAGTCCTGTGATATCTCCTTCTGGCATAGGAGACTTGGTCACATAGGCTTTATTTATTTGACCCGAGTTAGCAGCCATGATCTCATTCCTGGTCTGCCCAAACTCAAAATGGTCAAAGATTTGGTGTGTTCTCCTTACCGACATGGCAAGATGGTTGCCGCTAGAGTGATGTACTAGGACATCCTTGTGATGACTGATCTACTAGGACATCTTTTACACATGGACACTGTTGGTCAAGTAGAGTGTAGTCAGCAAGAGGAAAGTGGTATATTCTTGTCATTGTTGATGATTTTTTGAGGTATTCTTGGGTATTTTTCATGGCTTCAAAGGATGAGTCTTTTTTACACTTTAGGGGTTTGGTTCGTAGGTTATCCATTGATCTTGTGATAATACGGAATGTCGAGACTTTATAATTTCTAATAATAGGTTATAAAATGTGGTAAAATGGGTTAAGTTGGGGATTTTGCAACTAAAACCCTGAGATTTCACGTTTTAACGTGTTTGAACCGTTTAGGCGTTTGGGCGCTCGAGGAGGTGTTGGGCTTGAGGGAAGCTTCGTGGGCCGGATGATGGGACTCCATTGGCCCATGTGGGGGTGAGGGGGGGCAGAAAACCCTGTTGCCCTAGCTCTCCCCACCCCCATGCACAGCCCCCCTTTCCCCATCTCCTCCTCCCTCTCTAACCCCTCCTCCTCTTCCTCCACACCCCCAAGCCGCACCACCCCTGCTCCTTGCGCCTCCTCCCCCACCACCTCGTGCCCTTGCTGCATCCTCCTCGCTGCCACGCCTTGCCACGGTGCTGCCTTCACCGGTGGGAGGATCCGCGACGAGGAGATCCGGTGGGAAGAAGAGATCGGGTGGAGATCGCGCGAAGAGAAGCGGTTGATTCGTGGATTGTCAAGAAGGTAATGGGGGGATCCTGTGGGGTAGATATCTTGCTGCTGTAGAGGGGGATTACCATGTTTTTAGATCAAGGGAGGTGCTGCCATGGGGTAGAATTGATGAAAAACTAGAGTTGTACTCACGTTTTGGTTCGGGCAGATTGGGAACCCGAACTAGGGCAGGCGTTTTCGCCAATTTCGAGTTTGAATATGATCGTACGGAATTTTAGGAAGTTGTAGATATTTTCCTAATCTTTCCGTGCATATAAAGAACGTTAAAATCCGCCCAGCCGTTTGGGAGATATGGCCGTTTTACCGAGCGCTGTCAAATTTGTGACGAGATTGGGACAGTTCGTGTTCAACGTTAGATTAAACAACATTAGTTTCCGAATTAGTCTTTCCCTATAACTAGAAAAAGTTGGGAAATTTCCTAAGCTACGCGGGGATGTACTCGTTTATTCAATTTGGAGTCCTAGAACCGAAGTTATGCCCATTGGAAGGCTGCTGTCCCGAAGGGACAGATTTGCTGTTTTCTGATTTTAGGAGTTGTAAGCGAAGTTGGGTAGTGGGATTTATATGTGTGCTATTTTGTGGACTCGATTTGAGTGTGTGGCACATATTTGCAGGTGGTGTGCCTCCGGGAGTACCCTCTACGTCCCGCCACTCTGTCCCCCGCGGTTGAGGCAAGTGTAATGGAATGAGTAGAGAGTTGTAGGGTGTTTGATGATGAGATGCAATGGAATTTATGTTGAGTACTTATGCCATGCTTTATATGTTATCATCGATATGATGTCCTCATGCCATGATTTAAATGCTTGCTGTTGTTATGATGTCCTCATGCCATGCTTGAGAAGGTTGCCGTTGGTATGTGTTTTGAGCTATCTTGATGTGATGCCATGAGACAATATGCAAGATGTATTTAAGTACGTTGCTGTCCATTGTGCATACATGGCATATTTTCATGGCCGGCCGGTGAGATAAGTCATAACTATTCCGGTAGGGTCGGTGAGAACAGTTATGACTAGTCCGGGGCTATTGTTTTGAGTAAGTCCTACATCGTGATTCCATCACCGAGGTGAATGGAAGCGAGTGATAGGCACCCTTCATCTTCGGGATGGAAGGGGGAAAAGGGTGCATGCCGATGGTTGTGCACTCAACCATACCGGTATGAGTATTCCAGAAGACATGTGCATTGCATTGCATGAATGAAATACATAAATGAAGATGTTTATGAGATGGTGATGAGAGTACTCATGAGATGCTCATGAGATGAATAGCATGTTGTTTTAAAGGTTGTATATAATGTTAAATATGATGTGTTGTGATATAACTGTGGAGACTGGAATGATGGTTTGTTGTCTTGATCCTTGTTGATCCATTTCAATACACTTTGCTGAGTTATGAACTCACGCTTGTGTTTTATGTTGTTTGTTTATTTAGGTACAATGAAATCGGCGTGCGGGAAAGGGATCTAGCTACACTCCTCCACGTAGTATCATAATCTAGCTAATTCACCTGTTTTGGAGACACGACATTAAGTATTACAATAATCATTAGTGTATGGTCTGTATGTTTGGTTGTTTCCCTCATGTGTATCATGTGGGGCTATGGAGGGAGTTGTTTTAACTTCCTAGATTTAAATTGATGCTTATTATTTTGCTATCGATGCTTATTGATGTTTTAGTTGATGATTAGCTATCCTTATCGCTGCGTATAGATATCTCGTTTGTCTTACATATTGATATGATGCTATGTTGTTAAGTTTCATGCAAAAACAAAGGAGATGCTGTCAAAATTTTCAATTATTCCAAATGATTACTTGCTGTAATTTACCTTAAATTATGGTATTAAATGTGTTATGGTCTATGTTTGGTGACATTCTGGGCTTAGTAAAAGCTGGGTGTTACAGCTTGGTATCGAGCGGTGTAGGTCCCTGGAATGTGTATTTAGTGTCATACTATAGGTTCAACTAAAATATGAAGTGGGATAACCTAGAAACATGGCTTAGGTTTTACTTAAAACTTTGCCATAGGATAGCAACATTAAAACTTATGTAAGTGGAATAATTAATTTAAAACTTGACACACTCTGTTGCCTGATAGGAATGGGTATGGGTACCGTTGCTTTACGCTTAAATGTTGTATTTAAGCTTTGGTGTTGAATGTTACATTTGGTAATATATGTTGCTATGTTTATGAAAGAATTGATTGTGTTGATACATTTGAGATTATGTGGGTTGTGGTGCCGAAAGGGTTTCGGTCACCTTTTGTTGTTTGTAGTAATGTTGGGTTTGACGGTGTGGCCGGTTAGTGCCATCACCGATGGACTTCTAACCTCCTGTTGGGAGAGTGCTTATCCTTTCTGTCGTAGATTGGGTAGTTGGTTGGAGTCGAGTAGTAGAGTTGTGGATTGACCCTCCGAATTTCCTTTGCCGTTTTGACGAACGGTTTTGGTTGGTTTTTGGTTGGTTGAAATAAAAGAAAAAGTGTTCGGTTTTGGATGCACACCAATAGTTCTTTTGGTGGTTTTGGTTTTGTCTTCTTTGGTTGAAGACAAAAGAAGAATTTAGGGTTGCGCCTCTTTTGGTCGCCTTGCCAACTTTGACGCCCGACTTGTTGTTTACCTTATAGAGAAACTTATAGATTGATTCTTGGGTTACCATTCTCCAACTTGAAAAGAAGTTATTGAAGTTCCGATGAAAAATCTAAGTCGCATGGATTTAGGTGTCAAGGTTTTGTCGGAAAGGATATGATTGATCGGTTGCTTTACGGAGAAAGTTTTCAATTTATTCTTGTGTTTGTCTTTCTCCGAGGTTTAAAAGAGTTATTGTGGTGTTGTGCCAGACCTTGTTGTCGGGGCCTAAGTGGTGTTTGATCGCAATGATGACTTGCTTGGGAATTCATCTTTGAAAAAAAACCGTTTGTTTCGTGAAAGTTTGAAGTTTGGGGTTATGGCCTTATCTGGAAAAAAAAATTGGTTAATCGCCGGGTTTTCCCTCTTGCAACCATCTTCCTTCGCGGAAGTTGTTGATCTCGAGAGTTGTGGAGTAGTTGCGTGTCTGCATTTGGGAATTTAAGAGTTGACTTCTCTTGTGATTTATGGTTGAGCTTTCCGGAAGGAAAGGTGTTTTGGGTGTTGTTCTTTTCTGGAGCAATTATGGTTTCCTTAAGAGTTGGGTGCGTGATTCACGCGGATGTTTAAGAAGTTAAGTGTATGACGAGAAGTTAGAGTTTTCGGATGATATGAGCTGGTGGTTCGGTTAAAGTGAATTTGTTGTTTGTTTAAAGATAAACTAAAATATTGTGTTGATAAGAGATGATTAAACGAGACATCAGGTGATCCAAGGTGAAAGTTGATTAGTGGTGTGTGCAAAGTGATGCGGGTTATGGAATCTAATGGATGTTTGAGATTAGTTAGCATAGAATGTCTCGGTTGATGAACTTGTTATAGCAAGAAGATGGTGGGAAATTCTGCCTATTGTAGCTGGTGGGTCAGTTAATATTGTGGGTCGACAATATGACTTAAAATACGTGTAATCAATTAATGAGGATATATGGAATGATTGTAGGAAAGGTTGAATTATTCTTGACAGATGTCTGTCTAGGATCCGTATTTATGAGGAATGTCTAGTGGACATCGTGTCGCGTGGTTAGTATTAATTATTGGTGGAATGAACAGGTGATATGGAATATGTGACTTAGGGATTATACCCAGGGTAATTGTTGATTACGTCGGAATAATTGTAAAGAGATGTGTGCTACGCTTGGGATAATAAGTTGCATGAATAATGGTTCGTCATGGTTAGTAGACCAAAAGAAGTTGTTGATATGCGTCTTATGTTGGATTAACTGATAAGATAATTGTGCTGGAGTTGTGAGAACGTGGTTCTCCTTATTGATTGTCATACGGTAGATATGGTCTATGGTTCGTTGGTAATATAATCAATTGTGGTTATATGAACAGTGAAAAGTGATTTTATTAAGAGCAGATGTTGTAGCTTGTGTGCAAATGTTGGATTTCTCGGGTTTTGGGTGATTATGACATCCGTATTGGCTAAGAGTATTGGAATGCGAGTAATGGTGGGATTTGAGTCGAACTTTCTTTTGAAGGTTTAAGGATTCAAATGAATGTATAAATTTTTTGGGAGTGCCTGCCTCTTTGTTTAGGCGTCTTGATTAGTGTGCAATAAAATCTCCCCTGATTAAGTGGCATTTTGTCAAGTTACAAACTTGACTCCGATGATTGGAAATATGGATGAAAGAGTAGTATTTGAAGTAACCGGCTTATGGGTTCCAAATGTGGTGTGGTTTTGAACCATGCCAATCTTTGGATTTGGGCTAATCTTTTTAGTCTATGCTATGAGTATGGATTAACACCCAAAGCGTTGGAGTGGGACGCTCTCTTTAGCGTTCAACTGATTTATCTTTGGTAACCCTGGAGTTAAGCGCTTAAATTGTAATTTTATCGTGACTAGAGTTGGATTTATTTGGGAAACGTGTGTGGTTTTTGCGAGCGTTTCAAAAAGGTGAGTCTTATGATTGTTTCATAAGTGATTTTGTTGGTAAAATGTTCCCTGCTGGGAATGTGTTTCCTTTCTCTTTAAGAGAATTGGTAGCGGTTATTAGGCATGGATGTTTGATTTGAGAGTTGATGTTATCTTCTGTTATTGGCTTTGGTTAAAATGCGATGTTTTGCACGCATTGCGTGCAGTGGTTGTTGGGTTGTGATGCGATATGGTATTTTTCGGTTAACGCCATCGTAGTTTATGCGAATTTGAGCAACCATCGATGTTGTTGGGTGTCAATCATGTGACAAAGAGAATGAAGTCTCTTTGTGAATGGTTAATGGGTATCGTGGTTTCATGACTAATAAATGGTGAAAAAGATTCATGACATCGTTTTTATAAGTATAAAAGAGTTGTTGAGCCAGGACGGTGAGGAAGTCATATAGAGATATATGACTAATCCGGAGTGCTCTTGAAGAATTCACATTCGTGTTATGAATCGAGATTTCCATTGCTCTCTAGCATGAAAAGGAATGAATGGATAAATGCTGGTATTTTGGTTATGTTATGCAAGGGATTTGAGTTTCCCTTTCTCTTCGAGAGTTTTTGTGGCAGTTCTCTTCCAAGATGTTGATTTTGGTTAAAATGAAAAGTTTGGCTGTGGTGAAAGCGAGTCGAGTTGTCTTTAGTTGTTGAGAACTTCCGTCAAGAGAATTGTGTGGAGTCTTTATTTGTTTGAGTGCTCTCCGATGCGAATTGTATCGCGCTGATTGGAGATTTGAGTTTTCCTTTGCGGCTTGACTTAGGAAAAGCAAAAGGGTGGTCTTTTAATGTTATCAGGGTTCTTTCCAAAGTGATTTGTGGCGCTTTGAGGTTCGAGTTGTTGTATGTGGTCTACTTGGATTCAAAAGAATCGTACTTCTTTTGCACTATTGATAGGAGCGAGAATAAGAAGGGCCTCGGGTTATTGTTGAGTATAATCTAAGAGCTATATTCGTGGGCTTCGTTGTTTGTGTGAATGGTTTGTGAGGGCGACATCCTCTTGGGAAAAGTGCCAATTGAGATTTGGTAGTGAGTTACGGTCCTAACTTGGGCTAGGTGCTGGACATTAGTGAGGGTGGATGATGATGGAGGTTGTTGATGTCGTGGTTTGAATTTGGTTGAAAGTATCGTGGGGTGGAAGCAAATGTTATAGAAATTGTGATGTAAAATGCTTTGTCGTGGACATTGTCTGTAACACCCCAAAATTTTGCTTTTCTTAAATTCATGTGTGATTTGGCACTTTGGTGAATTTTTGGAATTTTCTGGAATTTATTTGGATTTATTTGGAATTTATTTGAATTTATTCCATTTTGAAATAATTAAAGAATTTAATTTTGCAAATGAAATTTTGTTGGAAATATTTTATTTGAGTCCAAAATGATCCAAAATATTTTCCAGAATTTTTCTGGAATTTTTCTGAGTCATTTGCTATTTTTTAATGAATTAAATGAATTACTGGGAATTATTTTAAATATTAAATCGCTGGAAAATCAAAGCGAAGTCGATTCTTGTTCATCCGACCGAGCCCGAGTCAGACTCGAGTTCGAGTCCGACCCGAGCCAGTTGACTCGACCGAACCCACTCCTAACCCCAATCGATCCCGACCGTCGGATCAAGATCCAACGGTCCAGAATTGACCGTACCGGTTCGAGCCGAAACCGGATCGGGTCCGATCGCGCCCGCGCGATCGTGACCGTTGATCGCGCCACGTGGATGGTTCTCCGTCGTCGTCCCCGCCGAGTCCGAGCCGGACTCCGCCGCCGCGCCCGCCGCCGTGAAGAACTAGGTCTCCGTTTTCCGCACGGACGCCGAGGTTATTTAATGACCGGCTCACACCCCGAGGATCGCCTTGACCTAGCGCACCCGTAACCCTAGACAACGTCGCCTGAGCCGCCGCCGTTGAGCCGCAATCGCTCGCCGGAGTTGTCTCTTCCCTCCGCCGCGGTTCCTTGCCGATTGCGGCCATCTCCGCTGCCCTCGCCGCCGTTGTGTCGAATCGACTCCTCGCGTCGGCGCACCGAGCTACCTCTCACTTCACCGGAAGGGTCCCGCAACGCCGTAGCCGTGGTCATCGTCTCCGACTCGTCAAGCCCGGCGCGCCGTGGGCCATCGCCGGACTTCAAGCTTCCTCGGTAGTCGGATCTTCATCCAAGGGCCCGGACACGCCACGTCATCTCACGGTGAGATCCCGTTCCAAATCCTAGATCCAATCTCCACCGCTTCGGATCTAGATCCAACGGTCCGAAATCAATGCGTTAACCCAAACGCGTCAACACTAGATCTAATCCGCGCTGAATTTCAAACCAACGGCCGGGATTGCGCCACGTGTCGGGAAGATGGACCGACGCGGCCGGGCCACAGACGCTGTGACGGCCCGACATGGCGGGCTCGCATGTCACGGCCGACCGGCTAAGCGCCGACGTCACCCATGACGTCACAGTGGAGTCCCACCGATGCCGATGGGCCGAGCCCGCCGACGCCAAGAATGACGCTATCCGAGTGGTCCCACATGTCGGGCCTCACGTGGAGTCGTGGGCCGGGTCCACTGTAGACCCGAGCCGGCGTGGGACCGAGTCTATGGACGGTTGGCGTCGACCAACCAATCAGAGGCTGCCACGTGTCCATGATGACGCAATAATTAATTTCCGAAAAAAAAGAAATGATTTATTAATTCGAAATATTGATTCAAATTTAGATTCAAACTTCAAACGCTTATAACTTTTGCGTTTCAACTCCGATTTGAGTGATTCAAATTAATAAATTTGTATAAAATTGAGATCTACCTAAATATGAATTTTATTTAATTTTTGGACTAAAGTTTTTCTCTGCAAAATTATTTAAATGATTATTTAAACTTTAAATAATCATAACTTTTGCGTTTTAACTCCGATTTGAACGATTCCAGTTCCTAAAAATCCAGAAAATTATGTTCTTTCTGTTTATGGATTTTATTTGGAGTTTTGGGATGTTTTTGCCTATTGTTTATTTGTGTATTGCTATTTGCACGCTTTACGAGTAGACGTTGAAGTCTTGGGAAGGATTCGAAGGAGAAGTGTTGACTCAGGATCCAACTCAAGACCAAGAGCAAGTACTTTTTGAAGGCAAGTTGTGCTTTGACCATATTGATCCCATTTTGAAATCTATTTTGATTTAAACTATTGCATGCTAGTTCAATTAGAAAGATACTTTGTTTAAACATGGGGGGTTAGATAAATACCAATTTGCTGTATGACACCTTGATTATTTAAGTATGTGCCATGACCCTTGTCACCCTAGTTGTGGATTACTAGTTGGACATTATTAAATTGCCAACATGGGTTTAGAACGTTGTAGTGTATTGCTTAGACCTGCTACGTGCTCATGACATGGTTTTGGACAATCAAATGTTAATATTGACTTAATGATATATTGAACCTGTTTTGGAAAAGTATCATGTGATGTTGATGGCACGTGGTGCATGGTAATCAACTGGGGTTTGATAAACGATTTCGGCCGGGCATGTGGCAAGAGTAATCAGGTGGGCCAGTTGTGGCATTGGGGATGTTGATTTGGTTCTTCGGGTAGTCTTGCCCTGGTCACTCTAAGGACTTAACCTTGCAAGCCTTTGAACTGGGTCATACTTGCAACCACATGGCTGGAATGGGACGGCCCTAGTTGACTAAGTCGCTAAGGACTCACTTGTGGAGCCTCAGGGTGTCAATTACACCGCTTGTGTGATTGTGCGGGGAGCGTATCGTGGTCGTGGCCGAGATACCCATCTAACGGTGTGTTGGTCCCATACTTCGCCTTGGCTAAGGGAAGGGATGGTGTAGAGCACGAACCTGAGAGGACCACTGTGTTGTTTGAGGCTTCCGAAAGGCTTTGTTACGGAACTCGCCTTTGTGGTGTTTGATCAGTATCTTGTGGGTAAAGTGCATAACCTCTGCAGAGTGTAGAATCTATCTAAATAGCCGAGTCCACTTCGACAATGCTCGGGATTACAAAAAGGGTTAGATTTTCTGAAAATAACTTGGATTTGAAAGGTTGGTTTGGTTTAATAATGAAGATGATGGAAATGTGGTTTAGGATGGGGAAAAATGTTTATTAAACTTCTTGAAAAGTTATTTACGCTTTACTTATTTCTACTGCTTTCGAATCTACTTATATTACTTGTCAAATGTTGTTTACTGCAAATATACCTTGAGCTATTCCTTTGTACCAAGCCATGCATATAGTATATTAGCTTGCATTCTGTGCATGACTTGCTGGGTACCAAGTACTCACCCTTGCCTCAACACAACACCAGTTGAAGAGGAGACTACGCCAGCTTCGGAGGAGGAATTCCAAGAGGATCCGTCTACTTAGGGATGCGAGCCCAGTCAGTTGCCTGTGGTATACTGGATGGCGCCACGAAGTTATTTGATTTTCCGCTGCTATTATTTCTCTTTTAATAAGTTTCGCCTTGCGAGGCATATATTTGTAACTTGGCCATAAGGTCGAGTAACCAAGTTTGGTTATTTAAATAAAGTACTTTATTGGTATCGAGTGGTATGATTGTGATATTTACCAATGTTAAGACTGTGTGCACTAGCGCGTTCCTGGACTAGTGCTGAATACACAGAGGGTTCGGATTTGCAAATTCGGGGTCCCGACATTGTCTTAGCTAGACGTCCCTGGGTGTGCGTTATGCCTGGGAGAGGATAGAATGAAAAGTGTAATGTGGTTGGCAATTGAAAGGAAAGTATGGTCGATGTAGGCTATGAGCGAAGATGACTTTAGTAAATTTTGATTCAATGCGAAAAGGGGTCAAATAATTGGAAGAGAAGGTGTTTTGCGTAAATAGTATTTTTCGGGGGGGGTTCAAGTTTGGAACCTCGGTTGACCGTTTTAATACTAATGGTGAAAAAGGGATGTGTTTCATGATGATTGTGTCATTCTGAGTTTATGAATCATGATAGAGATTGAAGTAAATGAGGAATCATGTCAAGTTGTGCTTAGCTAAGCTAAGTCAAGTCACTCTTGTTAATAGATGGATTTGGAGAATTGAGTTGTCGTTGCTACTGTTTGAGTCTTTGCGTGGGTGTGTTGAGTTCGCAAAGAAGATGAGTCCCTAGTGGGCATGGTTTTAGAGTTGACGTGTAAGATTCGAGGTCGAATCCAGTTAAGGGGGGTAGAATGTGATACTACGGAATGTCGAGACTTTATAATTTGTGATAATAGGTTATAAAATGTGGTAAAATGGGTTAAGTTGGGGATTTTGCAACTAAAACCCTGAGATTTCACGTTTTAACGCGTTTGAGCCGTTTTAGGCGTTTGGGCGCTCAGGGAGGTGTTGGGGGTTGAGGGAAGCTTCGTGGGCCGGATGGTGGGACTCCATTGGCCCATGTGGGGGTGAGGGGGGGCAGAAAACCCTGCTGCCCTAACTCTCCCCACCCCCATGCGCAGCCCCCCTTTCCCCATCTCCTCCTCCCTCTCTAGCCCCTCCTCTTCCTCCACACCCCCAAGCCGCACCACCCCTCCTCCTTGCGCCTCCTCCCCCACCAGCTCGTGCCCTTGCTGCGTCCTCCTCGCTGCCACGCCTTGCCACGGTGCTGCCTTCACCGGTGGGAGGATCCGCGACGAGGAGATCCGGTGGGAAGAAGAGATCAGGTGGAGATCGCGCGAAGAGAAGCGGTTGATTCGTGGATCGTCAAGAAGGTAATGGGGGGATCCTGTGGGGTAGATCTCTTGCTGCTATAGAGGGGGATTACCATGTTTTTAGATCAAGGGAGGTGCTGCCATGGGGTAGAATTGATGAAAAACTAGAGTTGTACTCACGTTTTGGTTCGGGCAGATTGGGAACCCGAACTAGGGCAGGCGTTTTCGCCAATTTCGAGTTTGAATATGACCGTATGGAATTTTAGGAAGTTGTAGATATTTTCCTTATCTTTCCGTGCATATAAAGAACGTTAAAATCCGCTCAGCCGTTTGGGAGATATGGCCATTTTACCGAGCGCTGTCAAATCTGTGACGAGATTGGGACAGTTCGTGTTCAACGTTAGATTAAACAACATTAGTGTCCGAATTAGTCTTTCCCTATAACTAGAAAAAGTTGGGAAATTTCCTAAGCTACGCGGGGATGTACTCGTTTATTCAATTTGGAGTCCTAGAACTGAAGTTATGCCCATTGGAAGGCTGCTGTCCCGAAGGGACAGATTTGCTATTTTCTGATTTTAGGAGTTGTAAGCGAAGTCGGGTAGTGGGATTTATATGTGTGCTGTTTTGTGGACTCGATTTGAGTGTGTGGCATGTATTTGCAGGTGGTGTGCCTCCGGGAGTACCCTCTACGTCCCGCCACTCCGTCCCCCGCGGTTGAGGCAAGTGTAATGGAATGAGTAGAGAGTTGTAGGGTGTTTGATGATGAGATGCAATGGAATTTATGTTGAGTACTTATGCCATGCTTTATATGTTATCATCGATATGATGTCCTCATGCCATGATTTAAATGCTTGCTGTTGTTATGATGTCCTCATGCCATGCTTGAGAAGGTTGCCGTTGGTATGTGTTTTGAGCTATCTTGATGTGATGCCATGAGACAATATGCAAGATGTATTTAAATGCGTTGCTGTCCATTGTGCATACATGGCATATTTTCATGGCGGCCGGTGAGATAAGTCATAACTATTCCGGTAGGGTCGGTGAGAACGATTATGACTAGTCCGGCTATTCTTTTGAGTAAGTCCTACATCGTGATTCCATCACCGAGGTGAATGGAAGCGAGTGATAGGCACCCTTCATCTTCGGGATGGAAGGGGGAAAGGGTGCATGCCGACGGGTGTGCACTCAACCATACCGGTATGAGTATTCCAGAAGACATGTGCATTGCATTGCATGAATGAAATACATAAATGAAGATGTTTATGAGATGGTGATTAGAGTACTCATGAGATGCTCATGAGATGAATAGCATGTTGTTTTAAAGGTTGTATATAATGTTAAATATGATGTGTTGTGATATAACTGTGGAGACTGGAATGATGGTTTGTTGTCTTGATCCTTGTTGATCCATTTCAATACACTTTGCTGAGTTATGAACTCACGCTTGTGTTTTATGTTGTTTGTTTATTTAGGTACAATGAAATCGGCGTGCGGGAAAGGGATCTAGCTACACTCCACGTAGTATCATAATCTAGCTAATTCACCTATTTTGGAGACACGGCATTAAGTATTACAATAATCATTAGTGTATGGTCTATATGTTTGGTTGTTTCTCTCATGTGTATCATGTGGGGCTATGGAGGGAGTTGTTTTAACTTCCTAGATTTAAATTGATGCTTATTATTTTGCTATCGATGCTTATTGATGTTTTAGTTGGTGATTAGCTATCCTTATCGCTGCGTATGGATATCTCGTTTGTCTTACATATTGATATGATGCTATGTTGTTAAGTTTCATGCAAAACAAAGCGAGATCTTTGTCAAAATTTCCAATTATTCCAAATGATTACTTGCTGTAATTTACCTTAAATTATGGTATTAAATGTGTTATGGTCTATGTTTGGTGACATTCTGGGCTTAGTAAAAGCTGGGGTGTTACAGATCTCTCAGGTGCCTTACGAGCGATCCGCAGTGACAATGACACGGAATTCGAGAACTACTATTTTAGTAGCTTCTGTGAGGACTTAGGCATAGAGCATCAGTTCTTTTGTCCACATATCCCTCAATAGAATGGCGTTGAAGAGAGGAAGAATAGGACTCTGGTAGAGATGGCTAGGACGATGCTAGATGAATACAACACTCTTAGGAAGTTTTGGGCTAAGGCTATAGCTACGGTATACCATGTTGCTAACAGAGTTTTTCTAATGGCACACATGCACCGCACTTCTTATGAGTTGAGATATGGGCGAAAGCCCAGTGTTATGTATTTTTGTGTTTTTGGTTACAATTTCTTTTTCTTAAAGTCTTGGAACCTAGATAAGTTCGAGTCACATTCTGTTGACGGGATCTTTCTATGTTACTCGACTTCTTCCCAAAGCTATAGGATTTGGGCTATAGAGTTGGTTAGGATGATAGAGACCTGTGAGGTGACCTTTGATGAGGCTAGTACAAGTGCTAGACCAAACATTTCAGGCTGTTCTCCTCTTTCCCAGTCGATCTTTGCAGAGGATGAGGATGATGGGGATGAAGGTGTTATGCCTGATCTAGTCCCCTCTGCACCTGCGGTGCCTCCGGTCTCCATTTTTGCACCTCAGGCAGACCGTTGCCTTACCCTTAGACTCATTAGTAGCTAGTGACTCTGTTCCTACTTCTCCCACACGAGAAGTAGAGGTCACTTCTACTTTTGGACCTCCCCGTCACATTTAGAGATGTCATCCACCTAATTAGATCATTGGTGATCTGTTTGAGCAAGTCCTGCACTCAAAATCAGGTTTGTCCACTTTCTGCCTTCATTGTGCCTTTGTTGACTCGTTTGAGCCAAAGGATGTTTCTCATGCATTATCTAATGAGTCCTGGATTAATGCTATGCATGAGGAACTTGAGAACATTGAGAGGAACAAAGTCTGGCAGCTTGTTGAGCCCCATCTAGTCATAGTATCATTGGGACCAAGTGGGCGTTCAAAAACAAGCAGAGTAAGTATGGGGTTTTCGTTAGAAACAAGGCTAGGCAAGTCACTCAGGGTTTTTCCCAGGTCAAAAGTCTTGACTTCGAGAAGACCTTTGCCCTTGTAGCCAGATTAGAGGCCATTAGAATAATGCTCACATTCGTGGTATCTAAGGGCTTCAAGCTTTATCAAATGGATGTCAAGAGTGCATTCCTCAATGGTTTCATTGAGGAAGAGGTGCATGTCAGGAAACCTCCATGATTCGAGAACCCTAAGTACCCGAAACATGTATTCAAGCTTTCCAAAGCTTTGAATGGAATTAAACAAGCTCCACAAGCTTGGTATGAAAGGCTTAAGTTCTACCTTTTGAGTCATGGTTTTGAGTTGGGCAAAGTGAACAAAACCTTATTCGTTAGACATTTAGATTTAGACTTTTCCTAGTCCAGATCTATGTCGACAACATCATCTTCGGTGGCTCCTCGCATTCGCTCGCTTATCAGTTCTCAGATGTGATGAGTACTGAGTTGGAGATGAGCATAATGGGTGAGTTGATCTACTTCCTCGCCTTCCATATCAAGCAGACTCGGGAGGGTACATTCTTGCATCAATGCAAGTACACTCGAGACCTCCTGAGACGCTTTGACATGTCTAACGGGAAGCCGGCGATGACTCCCATGGCTACCACTGCTGTCCTCGACCCTGACGAGGATGGTGAGCCAGTCGATCAGAAAGAGTTTCGGATCATGATTGGCTCCCTCTTGTATCTCACAGTCTCGAGGCGAGACATACATTTTTCCATACATCTTTGTGCTCAGTTTCAGGCTTTTCCTCGTGTATCTCACCGCCAGGCGGTGAAGCGCATGTTAATAAAAATGACACAAAGAGAGAGATTAAAATTAAAAAAAATACTTTCTCGTGATCTTGTTGAACAATTGTCCTTGCATTTGAATCATGAGCAAAATTGTTTATTTGGAGTTCTTGAGATATTTCTTGAATTTTAGAGCTTTTGTTGAAAACTTGTTCTTTTCTTTAATGAACTCTAAAATTCTTTTTATCCATTTGGTCATGAGATTGCTTTCTCTTTCTTTTGGACCAAGTATGATTTTGCAATCAAATTGCTTCTTTCTTTTTATTGTCAAACTCAAATTATGCTTTTTTGTGGATTTGTCAATATACTTATGAAGGAGGAGATTGAAGGACTATGTGGAGATCCATCCATGTTTGTGATGAGTATTCAACTTTACTTGAGTTTGGTTTGCTCATGTTTGAGATTGGATTTGAATTGGATTTCAAAATGAAGTAATTTGTTCTATCAGCAAAAAGCGGTACTACCGGCCCAGTTGAACGGTACTACCAGCTTGTCGGAGCTACTGGTCGTAGAACGGCGGTAGTTATTTTCCAGAGAGGTTACTTCACTGGGCTTTTAGTGCCATTCTACAGCCGCTCTACGGTCGGTAGCTCCGACAAGCTGGTATTACCGCTCAACTGGGCCAGTAGTACCGCTTTTTGCTGATAGAATACGAATTGCTTCATTTTAAAATCCAATTCAAATCCAAACTCAAACATGAGCAAATCAAACTCAAATAAAGTCAAATACTCATCACAAACATGGATGGATCTCCATATGGTCCTTCAAATCGAAGTCGCTAGATTTCACAAAAGTACATTAGAAGTTTTACCAACATTAATTCTACGACATTTGTGCACTTTTTTCCCTGTGAAAAACTTGTGAAATGTGTTATCCAACTTCGATGCAACATTTTGGATGCCTTCATCAACATGTTAGGCACTGGTGGAGGTAGCTCCCGGGCAGGGGGGCACCTTCCTGGGCTCCCTGCGAGTAAGGGCAGGACTCACGAGGCTAACAAACTAAAAGTTGCTGAACTGGTGATGGTCTGATGGACGACGAGGGAGTAAGGATGAGAGTCACAGGACCGGGAGGCTAACAAACTAGAAATTGCTGGTCAAACGGTAACCAACTAGGATTGCTCTGCTGGCGATTGAGAATTTGAGGCAGGTGATTAGAGGGGTGCTTAGCAACTAAAAATGATTTTTCCCCTATCACGTGGGACGGATAAGATGCTTATATTATAGCATCGATGCTTAAGTAGACACTTTTACTTAACAGATGCTTATTACATAACTATATCTAATTGATAGATAATACAACATTTAAGTACCTACAAAAAAAATATGGCTGCATTGGAAGAAATGATTTTTTTATAAGTGCTTGATGACATAGTTATATTCACTGTCTTTAAATGCTCATGCATAAGCGTCTTGCATTGTACATTTCTTATTGAATCCGCACAACTTACACATCATTTGTAATGTAGAAGTTGTACACACAATTTTAATTTTGGATTAATTCCTTATATGCCATTGAAATTTAGGGAAATCTCTGAATGTGTCACTGATATATGAGGTCAGAGTCCATATGTCAATGAGACAATGAGTGTTATATAAGGAATAAGACAAACTTCTAGTGGCATATAAGGAATTGCCTCTTCAAAAAAAATTTGTAAGAATTGAAATTTTTTTCTGTATCTGAAATGAGGATTTATGTTGCAAAACATAACATATATGTTCCGAAAGTTGAGGTGTTTTTTCGGAAATCATGGAAAAACCATGAGCCGTCTAAGAGAACATTTACATGGTACGTGCAAAGCTCATTTAGACTCTGGTTAGGGGTTTTTTTAAAAAAATTTTCTACTTTTACATATAATAATTAGGCTTCATTTGTCACAGGTGGCTTTTAAAAGAACTTTTTTCTCTTTTAATTTTGGGTATATCAGCTAGTCAAAAGCATTTCTTTTTGAACCACAATTAAAACATCTCTTTGTTTTCAACCATAGAATATCCACATGTATACTCGATTATGCTTTTAATAAAAAACTTTTTGCGGTTCTCAATTTTGCTTGTGTGATGTGTATATAGATTTGTTCATGTTTTTTTGGCCGTAGTAAGGTTTGCCCAGGCTCTTAAAATTTCCTGGCTCCGTCACTGATGTCAGGCCAATTTCACTGCAACAATTGGATGGGTTATGGGACAACAGTGAAATGATTGAATTAAATGAAATGTGCACTTCTGTTATTTCAAGAGGACGATAGTGATATTGTGCCCACATAAGTACCAATAACTTCCATCCAAGATACAGTACAGATGAAAATTCTAACCCGAGGGAAACAAATGCTTCCATGCACCCACATATATACCACCCATCCGGCGAAAATTAACCAAGCACTCGTATTTAAAACCACAACTCCATCGATCTCTAGTGCACACGGCAAGCAGCAATAGTAGCTAGTACTGCACTTGTAGCAACTGACAATCATAAGTAAACGGAGAAGAATAAGTCCAGGAAATGCAGATATATCATCGTACATCAGTGACACTGTAATGTAGGTATGGGATGCATCGGGGAAGAGAAGAGGAGCAACTTCGACCGTGTAGGCATCGAGCGGTCACAGAGAGACCCAGGTTCAGGAGGTGATCTTTGCTGAGAATTTATGTTGGCAACATGACACATGATGTGGCTAACGTAGTCTTTGCTCTGAAGATCGACCATGGAATATCGAGCATGGCAATGTCGGAGATAAAATAAGATATGCAGAGGACTGCAACTCTAACTGGGTGTACTGTATTGTAGAATCCTAAAAGTCATCGAGTGAATATCTAACATTGTAATACAGGCTCAAAAAAAAAAATTAATACAGAATTTCCTCTTTCAACTAACTAATCCAATTTCTTGGTTTTATATATATATATATATATATATATATATATATATATATATATATATATATATATATATATATATATATATATATATATATATATATATATATATATATATGTGTGTGTGTGTGTGTGTGTGTGTCATAGTTATGTACATATATATATACGAGATATATAGGTAAGTAGATATTATCAAGCAAAGGGTGTCTTAGTATTTCAACAAAAGTGTTGGAATAGTCGTGTGATCAATGTTACATTCAAAATATCATTTTCTAAAAATGAAACCATGTATGAGCAGTAGTGTATAGCACTGAACAAGATATAGCTGTATTAACCAGGAGAAAGTTTGGTTGGAACCGTGACATCGTGGCAAACTTTTTGTTGCCGCACCTTTTGCGTCTAACAAATTGCCACGATATGCATAACAAAAAATCAGCATAAAACTGTGTCTACAACAAGCACGGTACAGTGCTAAGAAAGCATGGTACGACACAAGTGCAGCACTAATATTGGCGTTGATAACTGACCACTTAAACTAGCTATCGAAAGAAGTTTTTGTGGCTCCCACTAATGTTCTCGACCGTCCAATATTTTTAGAGCTCTTTTAAAGTACATTAAATTGAATATAAATTATTCATTCTTTTCCATCCAATAGATCAGATTAACTAGAGTTTATTTATACTTCATCTAGTAGTAGAACCATTAACAAATCACCGGTTAGATACGATTTCTACTACATATTATATACTCCTTCACCTTGTATTTGGAATACCATATTCTGAGGGGCAAAATATACATCCACGTCATACGGACCTCAATTCAATTTTTCTATGCTAACATCGCACGCAACGTAATATTAAAGATCAGATCGTATTTGTAGTAAAATACTCGCTTTTGAAGATAGAGCATTAAATCTTGCCATTGCCGATGAGCAGCTGTGGCCAGTCGCAAGGAAGCCGAGGGGCTCAGACATGGACATTCGGAGATTTGGATACTTCCGACGAGTTTGGTAGAGGCAGACCATAACCAACTATTATTAGGATGCCCGAACGAGTTACTCGCTCCGTTTTCGAATACATGTCTTTCTAGTTTTCACATTTTGTTTCAAAAAATATATGTTATTTTATAATTTTAAAGTGACATTTTACTATTTTTTTCCTCCTATATATAACATCTCCTTTAGTTATTTTCAATATCGTTTACTGTCGTGAACTGTAGTAAGCTAGACACGCCATTTAGATATAATGAAGAGGGGTAATATAATCATTTGCGTATATGTCTCGATAAAAGTATAATAACTTAGAATGATATCTACTCAAAAAATGGAGGAAGTTTCGTTAGACGGTGTGAATTGATTTCTTAATTTTTCATTCTTTTAATTAGGATGCGTGTTTTACATTCGAGATACAAACGCCATTTACTATGGTTACCCCTAGAGGTGGGCACTTGGGTCGGGATCTTTTGGGTCGGTCCGAAGCACGATGGGATGGCACGGCACGGCAGATTCCGTCTTTGGGCCGGGCCGACGCATCAGCGTACGCCGTCTGCCCGAACCAGCACGACGAGGCGGCACGGCGACGCGGCGATTTAGTAGGGCCGTCTTTACGCACTGCACGAACAGCACGAAATCACGGATTAATGCTTAAAAGTTGGCAGATATTGTTGATTCAGGGCATCTTCAAGTATTGCATTTATGTTTGACATTTTGTTGATGTGATTAGTCTCTTATGTAATTAAAATAGGTAGTTTAGTAGTAGTGATTTGTTTTATTTCTTTGTTCGTCACAATAGTAAAAATGGGTCGGCTTGGGCCGGCACGGCACGAAGCGCAAATGGGCCGGACTTGGGCTCACCAAAAGTGAGTCGGGCCGGCACGGCCCGGCACGGTAGGCACGATGGGCCCGGGCCGGACCGGCACGGCACGGCTCGACGCCCACCTCTAGTACCCCTATGCGACAATCCAAATACTACAATATGGATGAGTTATATCATTTCACAGCAACATGACAGCAATTAGGGCGCCCGCGCCATAGCTTGGATTTGATGAAAGCCACGCCTTGGTTTCTCGAGAGGACGGCGGCAATGACAGGTCTGTATCTTCCGTGCAAGATGTGCAAGTAAATTCAAGGCAAGTTCAGAATTTAGTGCGAGGGAAACGCAATGATCACACCCACCAATCCCCCGTACATACAACAGAACTAACCAAACACTTGTTTGTCACTGCAGCGCCACACAGCGAGCAACAGTACATAGTAGCGTAGTTGCAGAAACATAGAGGAAGAATATATAAGTTCGGACCCTGTTACACCACAAGCCTTTCAATTATCACCTATAAGCCTTAGTGTTTGTCAAATCGAACTGTTTGAAGCATGTTTTCTTCTTCTTCTCTATCTCAAATTAGCTAGAGTTCAACTCCGTACGTACTCTCTGCATTGATGTATCCTATATATGCTCCTATATCCTGTTTATTTCATGCTACTCATGCTCAAGGTTTCAAGTTTCATTTTCGGTTCACATCTTGTCAGCCTTTGAAATCTGAAATTAGATCCAAAAAGCAAAATTCAAAACCGATTCACTTTGAATTTTATTCAAAAATTTTCGGTTCACATCTTGTCACCCTTTGAAATCTGAAATTTGATCCAAAAAGCAAAATTCAAACCCGATTCACTTTAAATTTTATTCAAAACTTTTTAATTTTACCGGGATTATGAAATTGAGGGAGGTCCGAAATCCGAGATTTCGCGAAATTTTGACGGAATTTTAATCCTCGCTCATGCTCCCCTCCTCAGAAGATGGTCATCATGGAAAGTTTCAAAAAAGTTGTCAATGCTGACATATGACTAATAATAATATATCACGCTACAGATTTTAAATCTAAATTCGATCTACACATTGGTAATAACTTAAAAAGGAATGGGATAATGACAAGAGTCCTAGGCCCCTCTGGGTTGATTTTCCAAAAACAAAAAAAGTACAGGTTCCTTCCAACTTGTACCAACTTGTACACAGCCCCCCAATGACTCCTTAAAATCACTAGTCTTCAACACCTGCGCCTCCATTCTTCTATTTCCAAACAATAGCAGCACGCACTCTTGCATCAGTGTTATCTGTGCATGACCTCACCAGAAGAGAGGGAGAGATGAGAGGGATTCAAGAGACCTGGAAAGCCAGTGTCGTTGTTGTGCCATGGGTCTGGGACGCGTCGAGGGAGAAACGAGAAGACCGACCTCAACCTAAAGAGCAAACCAACCGGTCACAATCCGCGACAATTGCCACGGGCTTACTCAAAGGAAGTTCAGGCTGTCGAGAACCAACGTTGACATCGCAGATGGTGATGGAGGGGTAACACTCTGGTTCAAACTCGCTCAACGTCTTAGTCCATCGTGAGACGGATCCACGTACGTATAACATCATCTTTACACTTTCGTTTACACTTCATGTAAAACGATCAACCCAAAAATACAACATTTGAATTATAACGCACTTTAAATGAGCAACGTGCCACGAACCCACCACCGCTCTCACTAACCATTTACCTACAGAAGCACTAATCTTTCAACCCCACCTGCTCCGTCTCTTTTTCTGTCCCCTCGCTATCTGCAACGCTACATCCGAATAACCAAATACAGGTTGTCCAGGTTGTGCCGTGGCCCAACTAAAAGTTTGCCAGCCCAAAACCCCGCTAGGCCTGACCTCCAGCCTGGATGACCCTGGACGCATGCAGACGCTAATTGCCTGGATGGCCCACGGAGGGCGGAGGCTGGACTCTGGAGCAATACGCCATAACGCCAATACGTACACAACGCTAACTGCCTTACCGTGACACCGTCTAGTCATCTACGCGTGTGTGACGCCGTGACGGCGCGCCTGGAGCAGCCCAACGCCCTCGCCCCTGAGTCCTCGACCTCGACGTGACGACGTCCTCGTCTACTCGTGCCGTCGTGCGACTGTGGACGGTGGACGGCCGGCCGGCGGGACGTCGATCCGTGACGGCGCGTGCGTCCAGGTATGCATGACTGATGCCCATACTTCTAAAATCGTTTGTTAGTTAGGGTTAGGTACTTAGGTACCGTAATTAGGTTGAAACTTGAAAATATATATTAACTTATTATTTAGAATAGATGTGCTATCCGATTAATGGTAAGAGTAATATTGTTCCTGCCATCCGTACGTGTGAAAACAAATTGAAAAGTGCTTGGTACAACTTGGCTTCACGTCATTGCATGCTATTGCCACGTTCTTTGTGTCTCTGTTGTTACATATGCAATTAAGCTACAAATACAACTAAGCTAGTTCAGAGACTTTGAAAGCACTAGAATCGAAGATTTTAATTTTAGATTGATTCAATTTTCATCGTGATTATTTTTATTTGATCTATTTCAAACTTTCCTAGGGCATCAAGTTAGTGATCTAAAAAGTTTGATTGGTTAATTCCTTGTAGATTTTGTTTAATCACGAAATTAGGGTTTAATCAATTCGCGTCATTATTGATCTAGTCAACTTGCGAAGCTTATAACTTTTGATCCGTAGATCCGATTGAGTTGATTCTTGTTGTGTTAGTTTCTAAATTAAATCTAGTTTCTACAGTAAAAATTTCAAGCCAATCATTCAAAATTGTTTTTTTAGATGAAATTATGATCACATATATTGGTAATTGTTCATTTAATTATTTTAATGTTAATGGATGAAATTATACGTAATGTCACAGGAATAAATAATTACTGTAACATGAAGAGGACGGGAGATATTGCATCTCTTTGGCAGAGGCATGAAGCAAAAAAAACTGCTACTTCTTCCCCAACACCGGCTATGGCTGTGGTGGAAGATCAAAATCAAGAACAAGAAGTCACATTAGAGCAAGAGAGAATAACCGAAGAAATTGTTAATCCAATGCCATCCTCTTTGCCTTCAGTGCCGCCACCAGCACCGCTGCCGTCGCCGCCACCACCACCGGCACCAGTTTTTGATATCAGTCGTCTTCCATACGATCCAGGGGAAAGGCTGCCAATTACAAGTTATCCTGTCAATGAGCAAGATGCTGTTCGAAGGGCATATATTCTTAAAGGTCCCTTCAAACCTTATACACATGAGTTTGAGAGGAGAAGAATTGGAACTAGGGATCGCCAATTCAATATCTTACATTTACATAAATATGAGTGGCTTGAATATAGTATCACGAAGGAAGCTGCCTTTTGCTTTGTATGCTACTTGTTTGGCATCATGGGGAAAGTGCACTTACCAAACATATTGGTAAGGTAAGAAGTGTTCACAATGCAGCTCAAGAGAGATACAATTTATATTTGAATCCCAAGATAGCAGTTGATACCCAAATTGAGAAGGTGAGCAATGAGGATTTACGTCTTTATAAGATCCGATTGACTTACTCAATTAGATGTTTGCAGTTCCTTTTGCGACAAGGATTGGCATTTCGTGGTCAAAAGGTACATATACTTGCTAAATTTTTGCTTTTTATGTGGGCTTGTAATTCCGCCGACTCATTTTCTTTTTTTATTCACTAAAGGTACGCAAACTTGCTGAGTTTTACCCCGATGATATATCAAGCGTCGACTTGTTAAGACTTGAAATGCAACTTGATAACTATATTGACGATATGAGAAAAGATGATGCATTCAAAGGTCTAAACAGTCTAGCTGAACTCTCAATGAAGCTTGTTGAAACAAAGAGACATAATGTTCATGACTTGGTGTACTTACTTATCAAATTGACATTGGTTCTACCGGTGGCTACGGCAAGCGTTGAAAGGGCATTTTCTGCAATGAAGTTTGTCAAGAACAAATTGAGAAATAGGATGGGTGATAGTCTTTTGGATGATTGTCTAGTCACCTTCATTGAGCGAGATATGTTCTCCAAAGTGGACGAAGGTGACGTAATCAACACATTCATGGCTATTAGAAGGCGTAAACCCGAAAAGAAGAAGTAGCAATAGTATGGTAATATTCTCTAAACTATTCTCAAAGTTTATAATTATCTTCGTATTTTTGCTTATTTGATTTTGCATACATTCTATATTTATATCATTATATGTTATCATGTAAGTACTGTAGTTTTCTAAATATCGGCCCAACCAAACCTAAAATCCTGGCTACGCCACTGCATATATAAGTAGCAATAGTGCTACAGTTGGTATGGAAACAGTAATTTAAATAGTCCTCATACCTCACAGTAGCCGTTCGATCGATCTAATCAGCGGTTCGGCTACAACAACTTGCTACAGTGTTCACTACAATATAAATAGGAGCAATGCTTCTATGTTTTTCCTTCTAATACAAATTGCATAAATCTTAAAACATACGAAAGATAAGTAATCATCATCTACCCTCTTTTTATACTTTAATATTTGTGCAATTTTAAAAAAGAAAAGCATATAAACACCTCTATAAATAGAGCATTTAAATTGCTATCTTCGTGCCAATGCAGGGACCCCTATCCTGCAGAAAGAAAAGAGGAGCCAGGTAGGAAACGAAAGCATCTCAAGCAGCCAATTTCTGAATATGATTCAACGCTGGGTTACTCTCTGTCTGGGGCTGTCAGGCTAGCTTGGTTGCGATTGTTTCCATTCAAAAGCAAAGCAAGGAATATAAAACATGGCGACGTCCCAATTAGCACGACTACACCTCAAAAACGGAAAATAGCACGATTACTACTTCCATCTGCGGCGAAGAGATCACCTGACAGCTGCTGTCATGTGCCCGCATAGGTGGTAGAACCAGTTCAATATGGCACTTGAAAACATTATGGTTTTTAACTCTTAAAAGGCAATGCCGCACTTTCAGGATCTACATTACCGAATCAAACTTAGAAATTGTCATCACCACCCTCCCCCAACCGGTTTTGAAAATCAGAAGAAACCGAACGAGTTTGAAGCCAAATTTTTTGAGATCAATGATCAAACATCGTCGAAAAAATTCAAAAATCAACCGATTTTCAATCGGTTTTGCATTGAAAATCGGCAAACTAAGCGAAATAATTCGAAACTGATTTTCTACCGGTCTTGTCGATATTTGATCAGTTTTTACCGATTTTTGACCGGTTTTCCACCAGTGGCGGATCTAGGATTTTAAGTTAGGGTATGCCAACCTAATATTGTAATATACAATTCGGTAAAATTCAATGAACAATTCGGTAAACAACTACAAATATTATCGAGAAATTCAGTATACAATTATAAAATAAAATAATTAGAAACATGATAATATAAGTATAAATTACAATATAAATAGTTCGAACATTCTAAATATGAAATATGCATAAAAGAAGTTTACACACCTACAATAGTTCAAAGAATACAATACTACTTCTTGTCCTTCTTGTCTTGCCTCTGCCTTCTAATAGCCATCAAACTCTTGATTATATCATTTTCATCAACATAGAAGAAAATATCTTGCTCAATAAACGTGACTAGACAATCATCCAAAAAACTATCACCCATCTTATTTCTCTACTTATTTTTGACTAAACTCATTGCAGAAAATACCCTCTCAACACCCCTAAACAAATTATAAAAAATTGCTTCGGTTTCAGCAAAAACAGATTGACACATGTTAACTAAAATAATAATTTCTGAAGATCCAACCGTTGGATTGATGTGAAATTTTAACTGTAGAAACTAGATTCAACTGTGAAACTAACACAACAAGAATCAACTCAATCGGATATACGGATCTAAAGTTATGACCTTCACAAGTTGAATGAATAAGATAATAACGAAAATTGATTGTATGGACTATATTGGACCGAATCTGCAGAGTATGCCGTGGCCCACCCGGCATACCCTGTAGATACGCCCATGTTTTCTACTAATAAAATTTCTCATTTTTTTTAATTGAACCAATTTATCAACTGGCTCAATTATCGAACCAGCTCGATACAGTCGAATTGAAAATCTTGATTTTCATCGATTTTTGGAACCTTGCACAGTTCTATACTACGTGTGTGCACCTCTAAGGATTAATGATATATTATCAAATATATATATTTTTTGACAAATGGAATTCGAATGAATAATATATTGCTGGGAGTGCAGTGTGGTCAGCGCCCTAGGGGATACTTAAGCTGCTACCATTCATACCTTCAAATCCAAGCCGATAAATTTCTTTCAAAAAAAATTGGTCAAGAACTCTGGCATTTCATAAAAAGAGAAGAACAACAACCGAGTTACAAACGCACACTCACACACACACTCATACGCGTACTAGGCATTAACACCCGCATCGAACTATGTCGAACGTGGGTGGACAGCGCTCGACCTAACACTCTTGCCATCCGAGCCAAGGCTCGGCCTCGAAGCCGCTAAATTTCACAGTATTAGACTAGTAGTATGACATTTTGTGAAATCTGTGCACTTTTTTAGTTCTTACTAACTGGCCAGCTTTGCGGCAGCATTTTGAAACATTCATCAACATTTCAGGCCAATTTCTCAACAACAATTCGATGAGTTAGTAAGCTGACTATGATGGAACAATTGTGAAATGCTTGAATTGCATGAAATGTGCATTTCTGTTATTTCAGGACAACAATGATGTCGTGCCCACATAAGTACCTAGAAATTCCAAGCATGATAAATCGGCACATTCTAGTGCGTGGGAAACAAATGCTCTCATGCACCCACCTATCACTCATATCATATCCAGCAATCATTAGTAAAGAACTTGTATTTGGAGATCTTTTATTTATTTAGGAAAGTATCTTAACCTAATGGAATAAATCCTTTACACAATTTGGATGTGCGTCCTAAGGTTGGCTACAGAATCCTAAGGTAGGCTACAGAGTTCATGTTACATATTATAAGAGAACAGACTGGATAAGATGAAAGGCGTACGTGCATTTGATATATTTCAATGTGATGACAACGAATAAGATTCTCACCAAAGCACCAAGTTTTTTCGTGCAATTTGCATTGACAATGTTATGAATTCGAATTTATCAACTCCACATACGAGAATAAATGCTCCGACCAACCTACCCTACAGTTATAAGTAGCAACCTCCGGTCATTCAGATCACATCGCCTATTTCTTCCCTTTCCCACTCAGTTCTACAACAACACACTACAAGCTAGCAATGGTAGTAGCCGGATTGTGTCAACTTACTGTAACAGGTGGAGAGACTTCAGGAGATGTGGGCAACAAACACATATGTCGTGGTATCGGAATGGGACACATTGAGGAAGAAGAGAACCAGAAATGCGGTCAACTTTGGTCAACAACTTCTTTTGTGAGCTCGTGGAAGTCTCGTCACAGAGGACGGTCAGTGCATAGGTGATCATGCATCTTTCCATGGCCCTCTTTTGCCGTAATACCCCGGTCCTTAGTGTGAAGTTCCACGTGGCTTATATGGTGTGATCGTGAGGTTAACCTCGCATTACTTGTTTAAAGTGAATTATAGTAGCATATTGTCAGGACCTGAATATGTAAATTTGGACCCTTAGTGTATTCTACACTAGTTCAAAATCATGCTAGTGCACACAATCTCAACATAGATGAAATATCACAATCATAACATGTGTTTAAGGTTCACCATTTTCATCTCATTTCTAAAAGAAAAATCTCAAGAAATAAAAGAATGCAAAGCTCTAGAATCAAACAAAACTGTTGTGGGTACTGAGTTAACTAGGACCTTACCTAGTACGATGTCTATTTCATTCTGGACTCCATCAGTTGTGATGTGGTTGACTCAGCCTCTCACAGTTGCTTGAGGTGTAGCTCTAGCTTGAGCATCTCCACGGTTCACTCCTGGGGCAGGTGCCCTGGTAGGTGTAGGCCAAGGTTGAAGCGAACAGGTGTAACGCCTCATCTCTTAGAAGAACTATTGGCAAAGTGTTCTGACTCATTGCAATTAAAACAGTATCTCATTGTTGTCTGTTGACTTCCTCCTAACACATTACTTGCTTGGGCAAGTGTCCGGACACTCTGACTAGCTAGACGCAGTGCAGGTGATGGCGTCTTGGAAGCATTCTTGGGTTGAAACCTAAAGAATTGATTAGGTGCAATCCTAACTCTTTTGCCCTTGGCGAGCTTCTTGCTGTGCCATCCTACGCTTCCAGTTGTCTTCCAACTCCTTGCGCTTGTCTTCCAAGATAAGGGCATTATTAACCAATTCTTGGAAATCAGGGAATATATGTGTCGGGGATTGGATAATTCCCATAGTACCCTGGAAGCCAGTTTCTTAACCGACCATCTTTACCCTTGGACGATGTTGTCGGGACCCCGAATTTGCAAATCCGGACCCTCTGTGTATTCAGCACTAGTCCAGGAACGCGCTAGTGCACACAGTCTTAACATTCGTAAATATCACAATCATACCACTCGATACCAAATAAGTACTTTATTTAAATAACCAAAGGTTACTTGACCTTATGGCCAAGTTACAAATATATGCCTTGCAAGGCGAAACTTATTAAAAGAGAAATAACGGCGGAAAATCAAATAACCGTGGCGCCATCCAAGATACCACAGTAATCGAGCTCGCATCCCTAAGTGAGACGGGTCCTCTTGGAACTCCTCCTCCGGCGGCGTAGTCTCCTCTTCAACTGGTATTGTGTTGAGGCAAGGGTGAGTACTTGGTACTCAAGAAGTCATGCACAGAATGCAAGCTAATATACTATATGCATGGCTTGGTACAAAGGAATAGCTCAAGGTATATTTGCAAGAAATGACTTTTGACAAGTAATAAAAGTAGATTCGAAAGCGGTAGAAATAAGTAAAGCATAAATAACTTCTCAAGAAATTTAATAAACATTTTCCCCATCCTAAACCACATTTCCATCAACTTCATTACTAAACCAACCCAACCTTTCAAATCCAAGTTATTTTCGTAAAGTCTAACCCTTGACTGTAATTCCCGAGCATTGTCGATCTGTGGACTCGGCTATTCAAATAGATTCTACACTCTGCAGAGGTTATGCACTTTACCCACAAGATACGGTCAAACACCACAAAGGCGAAGTTCCCGTAACAAAGCCTTTCTAAGCTTTAAACAACACAGGTGGTCCTCTCCTGTTAGGTTTCTACACCATCCCTTCCCTTAGCCAAGGCGAAGTATGGGACCAACACACCGTTAGATGGGTATCGGCCACGACCACGATCGCTCCCCGCACAATCACACAAGCGGTGTAATCGACACCCTGAGGCTCCACAAGTGAGTCCTTAGCGACTTAGTCAACTAGGGCCGTCCCATTCCAGCCATGTGGTTGCAAGTATGACCCAGTTCAAAGGCTTGCAAGGTTAAGTCCTTAGAGTGACCAGGGCAAGACTACCCAAAACCAAATCAACACTCCCAATGCCACAACCGCCCACTGATTACTCTTGCCACATGCCCCGATCGAAATCTGTTTATCAAACCCCGCTTGATTACCATGCACCACGTGCCATCAACATCACATGATACTTTTCCAAAACAGTTCAAGATATCATTAAGTCAATATTAACATTTGATTGTCCAAAATCATGTTATGAGCACGTAGTGTGAGTCTAAGCGTTATACTACAACGGTCTAAACCCATGTTGGCAATTTAATAATGTCCAACTAGTAAACCACAACTAGGGTGACAAGGGATCATGGCACATACTTAGATAATCAAGGTGTCATACAAAGAATTTGGTATTTATCTAACCCCATGTTTAAACAAAGTATCTTTCTAATTGATCTAGGATGCAATAGTTTAAATCAAAATAGATTTGAAATAGGATCAACATGGTCAAAGCACAACTTGCCTTCAAAAAGTACTTGCTCTTGGTCTTGAGTTGGATCCTGAGTCAATACTTCCCTTGAATCCCTCCGCACTTCAACGTCTACTCGTAAAGCGTGCAAATAGCAAATACACAAATAAACAATAGGCAAAAACATCCCAAAACTCCAAATAAAATCCATAAACAGAGAGAACATAATTTTCTGGATTTTTAGAAACTGGAATAAATCAAATTTGGAGTTAAAACGCATAAAAGTTATGATTTATTAAAGTTTAAATAATCAATTAAATAATATTACAGAGAAAAACTTTAGTCCAAAAATTAAATAAAATTCATATTTAGGTAGATCTCAATTTTATACAAATTTAGAAATTTGAATCACTCAAATCGGAGTTGAAACGCATAAAAGTTATAAGCGTTTGAAGTTTGAATCTAAATTTGAATCAATATTTCGAATTAATAAATCATTTTCTTTTTCGGAAATTAATTATTGCGTCATCAAGGACACGTGTCAGCCTCTTATTGGTTGGTGGCGTCGGTAGCTCATGGGCTCGGCTCACGGCGCGGTTTGGTCCACGGTGGACCCGGTCCACGGCTTCGGGTGAGGCTAACAGGTGGGACCCACTGTCGGTCACGAGTCTCACGCCAACGCGTGACGCGTGTGGGCCCTCTCGACATGCGGGGCCAGCGTGTCGAGACACGCGCTCACACGCCAGCGTCACGCCGACCGCGTCGGTCCACCTTCCCAACACGTGGCGCAATCTCGCCGTTGGTTTGAAAATCAGCGGCGCGGATTAGATCCAGGGTTTAACACGTTGAAACTACTCGATGCTCGTGGGCCGTTCGATTTAGATCGGACGGTCCAGATCTAATCCTATAATAGTACTGCTCACGCGTGGCGATTGTGAACCGTTGGATCTTGATCCAGCGGTCCGAATCTAATCGGGTTTGGAACACGTGAACTCACCTCAACCGTCCGATTGGATCGGCGGTCCCACAAAGCTCAGCGGAGTCCGGCGATGGCAGCAGCTTGGGCACCGGAGGCAGGAGCGATGGCGAGCCCGACGGCGCTCTGAGGCTCCTCCGGCGACGCGCGGGTCACGCTCGAGTCGCCTTGGCTCGAGATCCTTGCCCGACCTCCTTCTCCTCGGGCGACGGCGGACGGCGGCGGAAGGTGAGAAAAACCACCACGATACCCTAGCTACTACGGTGAGCAATCCCGAGCAAGCGGCGGCTGCTAGGGCTTAGCAAGCTAGGGCAAAAAGTAGCGCAAGGTCACGGCGATACTCGGGGTGCGATCCGGGCATTAAATAGCCCCGGGAGGCGTGCTCAGGGCGGAGCCCTAGTCGGTCACGGCGGCGCACTAGTCGGCGGAGTCCGGCTCGGTCTCGGCGAAGACGGCGACTCTCAGCCGGCCCACGTGGCGCGATCAACGGCCACGATCGCGACGGCAGCGATCGGATCCGGGCGGATACGGCTCAACCGTGCACGGCGGATCTCGGCCGTTGGATCTTGATCCAACGGTTGGGATTGATTAGGTTTAGGAGTGGGTTTGGTCGAGTCGCGTGGCTCGGTCGGACTCGAGTCCGACTCGGGTTCGACTTCGATCGGATGAACGATACTTGACCCGAGTTTGATTTTCCAGCGATTTAATATTTAAAATAATTCCCAGTAATTCATTTAATTCATTTAATTCATTAAAAATAGCAAAAGACTCGTAAAAATTCGAAAAATTCTGGAAAATACTTTGGATCATTTTGGACTCAAATAAAATATTTCCAACAAAATTTTATTTGCAAAATTAAATTCTTTAATTATTTCAAAATGGAATAAATTCAAATAAATTCCAAATAAATCCAAATAAATTCCAGAAAATTCCAAAAATTCACCAAAGTGCCAAATCACACATGAATTTAGGACAAGTAAAATTTTGGGGTGTTACAGATGTCCCCAAGGACGACCAACGAGCGTCCGACGACCAATCGGCCGCCTTGACGGCCATTCTGAGCTCGCTACATCTTGCCCGAGCATCCGTGTCGTCACAGCCGAGTGCTCGACTCACGAGCACGCCAGGCAAATACGGGCAACCGTGCTCAGGAAGTTGCGTGGAATCTCAGGTTATGCTCGGTAGATTCGGTCAAACCACTAAGAAGGAAAGTGGCAACTAATTCGCCGAAGATCTAGGGAAGGTGCGCTGGAAATATGGAAGCGTGGCGTAATTATAGGGGGTAGTTACCATGTATACGACTTAGTACCCTGTATTTAATCCCCCTAGCCCCTATGGGGGAGGGGGCGGTCATTCATCATTTCAATACGGAAAAACGCTACCAGGCGACTGGATGTAGGGCTATTATCTCGATCATGAGAGGCATTAAACCAGGATAAAATCCTTGTGTTTCTGTCTATTCTAAGGGACCATCTCCCGCGTCTTCGATGCTACACCTTTGGCAGAAAGGGGCTTCAGTTGATCCCACATTCAACAAATAAGCTCGGCGGGAGCCTGTTCTCCAATCGTCGACAGCTGGCGCCGTCCGTGGGAATCGACGTATTCCTTGCCAAAGGAATCCCGAAGGCGTCATCTTCCACATCTGATGTCCGATACTGCACAACTTATGATAAGGTAAGATGCGTAAAAAAGAAAAGTTCGTTACCTCAAGCAAACAATGCTTAGGCGAGTCGTTTCTGTTTTGCGTCGAGCAAGTTCTTCGCTCGGGCGCAAATTTCATCATCTTGCCCGAGCAGGCTTTTCGCTCGAATCTGCACTGAGTAAATTTTTAGCTCGGACGTGTGTTTCTTCACACCGGACGGGCATTGCACTCGGGAATTGATCTTATTATATCTCAAAAATCGCTCTTATTCCTCCGAGCACGCGTTTCGCTCGGAGACGGCCGGTGTTCCGCGCCGAGCAGGCAGTACGCTCGGGCGCGAGTCTCTCCATCCGAGCACGCGTTTTGCTCGGGGACTGTTCCTGTTCCGCGCCGAGCACATACTTCGCTTGGGCGCTAGTCTCTCCCTCCGAGCACGCGTTTCGCTCGGGGACTGTTCCTGTTCCGCGCCGAGCACGCACTTCGCTCGGGCGCGAGTCTCTCCCTCCGAGCACGCGTTTCGCTCGGGGACTGTTCCTGTTCCGCGCCGAGCACGTACTTCGCTCGGGCGCGAGTCTCTCCCTCCGAGCACACACTTCGCTCGGGGGATGTTCGCGCAGACACGCCCTTGGGCGCGAGTCTCTCCCTCCGAGCACGCATTTCGCTCGGGGATTGTTCGTGATTGTTCCGCGCCGGGCACGCACTTCGCTCGGGCGCGAGTCTCTCCCTCCGAGCACGCGTTTCGCTCGGAGATTGTTCGTGATTGTTCGTGTTCCGTGCCGAGCACGTGCCGCTCGGCGCGAAGTCTCTCCCTCAGCACGTGCCGGCTCGGGGCTGTTCTGTTCGCGCCGAGCACGTGCCGGCTCGGGCGCGAGTCTCTCCCTCCGAGCACGTACTTCCCTCGGGGACTATTCCTGTTCCGCCCGAGAAGCACGTGCCGGCTCGGCGCGAGTCTCTCCCTCCGAGCACGTACTTCACTCGGGGTGTTCTGTGCTGTGGCCGAGCACGCGCGCCGCTTCGAGCGCGAGTCTCTCCCTCCGAGCACGCGTTTCGCTCGGGGATTGTTCGTGATTGTTCCGCGCCGGGCACGCACTTCGCTCGGGCGCGAGTCTCTCCCTCTGAGCACGCGTTTCGCTCGGAGATTGTTCGTGATTGTTCGTGTTCCACGCCGAGCACGTACTTCGCTCGGGCGCGAGTCTCTCCCTCCGAGCACATACTTCGCTCGGGAACTGTTCCTGTTCCGCGCCGAGCACGTACTTCGCTCGGACGCGAGTCTCTCCCTCCGAGCACGCGTTTCGCTCGGGGACTGTTCCTGTTCCGCATAGAGCACGTACTTCGCTCGGGCGTGAGTCTCTCCCTCTGAGCACGTACTTTGCTCGGGGACTGTTCCTGTTCCGCGCCGGGCACGCACTTCGCTCGGGCGCGAGTCTCTCCCTCCGAGCACACGTTTCGCTCGGAGATTGTTTGTGATTGTTCGTGTTCCGCGCTGAGCATGTACTTCGCTCGGGCACGAGTCTCTCGCTCCGAGCACGTACTTCGCTCGGGGACTGTTGCTGTTCCGCGCCGGGCATGCACTTCGCTCGGGCGCGAGTCTCTCCCTCCGAGCACGCGTTTCGCTCGGGGATTGTTCGTGATTGTTCCGCGCCGAGCACGCACTTCGCTCGGGCGCGAGTCTCATCCTCCGAGCACGCGTTTCGCTCGAAGATTGTTCGTGTTCTCGTCGAGCACGTACTTCACTCGGGCGTGAGTCTCTCCCTCCGAGCACGCTCTGCGTTTGAGCACAGGTCCTTTTAGTTTATTTCCCTGGACGTCTGGTCCATGTCCAGGATACGGCAGCTCGAGCCTGGCTCGTCTGTCAGTTCCTCGAGCATTAGACCCATGCTCGGGATGTGGCAATGTGAGTTCGCTCGCAATCCGCTAGTAGCCTAGGCGTCTGATCCATGCCTAGTTCCCCTGTGCATCTGATACATGCATGGGATGCGGCAGCATGTGTTTGTTCACAGTCTGCTAGTTATCTTTATCCTAGGCGTCTGATCCATGCCTAGTTCCCCTATGCATCTGATCCATGCATGGGATGCGGCAGCATGTGTTTGTTCACAGTCTGCTAGTTATCTTTATCCTAGACGTCTGATCCATGCCTAGTTCCCCAGTGCATCTGATCCATGCATGGGATGTGGCAGCATGTGTTTTTTCACAGTCTGCTAGTTACCTTTATCCTAGGCGTCTGATCCATGCCTAGTTTCCCTGGGCATCTGATCCATACTCGGGACGAGGTTCGATCGCGTTTTATTTTCCCTCTCGGTGCAGCTTGTGCCGACCTTTTTCCCCGAGCATGATTCGCTCGGGATATGATAGCGTGAGCCTGCCTCATCTATCAAATCTTTTTCCTGGTCATTTCATGCCCGAGATCTTTGAGGTAAATGCATCACAATCAAGAATTCAATCCATCCTTCGACTTATCAGACTCAAGGAGATACTAACTTGAGCCTCGGGGACTAGGTAGCCGAGATTGGATAATTCCCATAGTACCACTGAAGCCGGTTCTTAACCGACCATCTTTACCCTTGGACGATGTCCCTAAGGACGACCAACGAGCGTCTGACGACCAATCGGCCCGTCCGATCGGCTACGAGCTCGCTACCCGGTTCCGAGCATCCGTGCCCGTCGCGCGAGCTGGAGTGCTTGGCTACGAGCACGCCAGGCAAATACGTGCAACCGTGCTCAGGAAGTTGCGTGGAATCTCGGGTTATGCTCGGTGGATTCGGTTAAACCACTAAGAAGGAAAGTGGCAACTAATTCGCCGAAGATCCAGGGAAGGTCTTGTAGGAAATATGGAAGCGTGGCGTAATTATAGGGGGTAGTTACCATGTATACGACTTAGTACCCTGTATTTAATCCCCCTAGCCCCTATGGGGGAGGGGGCGGTCATTCATGATTTCAATACGGAAAAACGCTACCAGGCGATTGGATGTAGGGCTATTATCTCGATCATGAGAGGCCTGAACCAGGATAAAATCCTTGTATTTCTGTTTGTTCTAAGGGACCATCTCCCGCGTCTTCGATGCTACACCTTTGGCAGAAAGGGGCTTCAGTTGATCCCACATTAAACAAGTAAGCTCGGCGGGAGCCCGTTCTCCAATCGTCGACAATATGAGTGATCAGTCCCACATGCAATCTTGAGTTCAGTCCTTCATGAAGCGAGACTGCCTTGCATATCAGTCGCCACATCCCTAGAGGCATAGTGTGCAAGCTGTGTGAACTTGTTTAAATAGTCAGCAACTAATTGACTTCCTTTCTTGAGTGTTTTGAACTCTTCCTTCTTCAAGTCCATGATACCCTCCGATACGTGGTATTGACGAAAAGCAGTAGTGAATTCATTTCATGTAATCTCCTGTGGGTTCTCATGAGAAGCACAGTAATTCTCCCACCATTTTATAGTAGTCCCTTCCCGCTGGTAAGAAGCATATAACACCTTCTCATTCCCAGTACACTGAGTGATATGAAGCTTCCTCTCAATAGACCTAAGCCAATTATCCACCTCCAAGGGATTGGCATTCTCAGAAAAACTAGGTGGATGGGTCCTCATAAATTCTGATAGCTTAGAATAAGGGTGTTGTCCATGATTTGCAGCTTGATTTGCTTGATTAGCAGCTGCTTGGTTAGTGAGGTGATGCACTTGCTGCAGCATAGTGTGCATCAATTGAGCCTATGCATCATACTTGTGGTGTAGGTTGAGGGTGAGGCTCATCATTAGGATTCCCACTAGGGCGGTAACCACTACCACTAGCTCCATTGTTTCCACGTGTCTGAACCATTTGTTTGTTAGTGTTATACCCTTGAGGCAGTCATATAAATGATTGTAGCATAACTATGCTTATGAATAATAATATGATTATTGGTCCAATGAATGTATATCATTGTATTGATCAGCAAGTATGTGACTTGCTTATGAAACTCTTTACTTATTGATATAATTCTATAAATATCTCTGATCGGATATCATCGTATAGGACAACGATGAATAGATCAGCATATGTATTGATCGATAATCATGTTTCATAGATCATGGGATATGGAGATATCATCAATACATTGTGAACGCATGTTGAAGAACATGGGTTAGATAGACCCACAATGGGACACTGCGAGAATGTTACATTTGTATGTGTCATCAGTGTATCTCATACATAGTAGATGTATGATCCTTAAACCCGAGATTGTCACATTCTCTACATGTGTTTAGTTCACCTTAGGGTTACCAAACACTATTTTCTAACCGGATAGTTATAAAGGTAGCTTTCATGTTTACTACGAAACATCCAGAGGGAAGTGAGCAGTCAAGATGGAAGTTGGCACTCCAGTGTAATAGAGATATATGTCTAGGCCACTCGTGTAATATGATTAAGGAAGTGCATGGCCATGCCATGATTGAGGAGTCAATCACAACTTATTAATATATCACGGATACGAGAGATGGATTGAATTGTCAAAAGATGACATGCTTCTCACCTTGAGTTTGATCTTCATATAGTTTGGCAAAGGAATTATTACATGAGTACTTTTGATAGGTTCTGTCTAATTTGATCATGTGTGTTTGGGTGTTGGCATGCTCTGCAACGAGCCACTACTAGAAAGGAGTTTTTGAATCTATGTCCAAATGTGCATGAACCTACAGGGTCACACACTTAACGGGTTGGGACACATTAATTCGAATTGGATCCGTAAATAATAGACCTCGTGGGCTGAACACGCTAATGGGCCCTGGCTTAGGGTTTCACCACGTGGCTATATAAAGAGAGGAGAAGGGTGGGTGTGCAGCAGAGATTTTCATCCAGAACCCTAGCTTCCACCTCTCGTTGGCCCCTGCCGAGCGACACGATGCTTGCATACCGACGCACGGCGTTCCATCCCCGAACATGTGGACTGCTGTGGTGACGCTGCTGTGACTGTGGCGTGGAGAGGATGAACTACTTCATCGACACGACAATTGTGGCGTGGAGAGGACGATCCACTTCACCGATGCGATGACTGTGGCATGAAGGATGATACACTTCATCGACATGAGGGCTACGACGAGGGAATGATGATCCACTTTATCGACATGAGGGCTGCAATGAGGGAAGGATGATCCACTTCATCGATACGACAACTGCAGCGTGGAGAGGATGATCCACTACATTGACGCGCGAATGATTCCACAATTGCACATCTAGTGGTAATCTGATCTATAATCCCCTTCTTGCGAGTAGCTTTCTGGTTATGCGGTAGAAAATTTTTAATTTGTTCTAGCGTAGCATACCGCGTATCTCAACATTGTTGATCAATCTCAAGTTTAGAGATGAGCGGGAAACAAGAATAGACAAGTAATACGGAAACTTATGCGGGGGTAATAGGTGTAACTTAAAATCCAAATCTAATCAATCTTTGTTAATAACTTGGTATGGTTGCTCACAATGCCTAAAGGCCTTTCAACTCATACTGCACACTTAGAAAACATACACTTATTAACCGATTACATGAAAGCATATGTTGATTAAGGGGCTAAGTGCACACTATGGCTAGGATCAAACTTACAAATGGAAATCAATACATACTGGGGTCAAGTCTAATCATTTCTACATCACAAAATAGTTCTGTCTTATGGATTATTCATATCAAGTTTTATATGCATTACTACTTATATGTGTATCTTAACTATATTCTAAGCACTAGTGTTTTGATAGTGTGGTCATTTACTAACTTAGTTCAAACCTAATTAATTATGAAATGTTTTGATATAACAAGACATATTATGATTCTAAAAAGGTTTAGGAATCAGTTTCATTAAAATTTGAATTTGTATGTTCAAGTTATAACTATTTGGGTTTTTATACATTGAATAATGATCTATTCATAAATTTAATTCAAACATGGTTCAAATTTAAATATTTTATAGAAATGGGATTCTTAGGGTCTTAGGAGCATTTAGAAATCCATTTTATATTTTTAGGGGCTATGGTTTATAACTTTGGTATAGGGACCATATTAGGGTTTTGAATATAATAAGACATAAAGTAATATATAAAACTTAATGTTACACCCTAAGTATTTTTTTCACAAAGAGGTTGTTTGTTGTCTAATTAACATAAGGAAATTGGTTGCACTTAATTTGGACATTATTTGAACAAGTTATGTATTTTTGAATATCTAGCATATTGAAAGCAATCCTAATTAGAAAAAGATCCAAAATAAGTTGAAATTTAAATATTTTTGCATATCTGAGTTTATCATGACATAAGGATTCTAACAAAATTAATTTTACTCAATTTGGATTTAATTTGCACAAAATTTACATTGAGCATATTTCAATCCTTCTCTTTAAATTTCAATTTCAATTTTGCACAGAGATCTAATTCAAAATGTTTTTACATATTTAAAAACTACATGATTTAACATGAATTTAGAAACTAGTTTCATCTAATTTGGAAATAGGGTTTAAAAGAAATGGCTAATTGAACTTTGTTGGTTTAGAAAAAAATGGAGGAAATTGTAAAATACGTTTTCAGAACAGGGAAAACGCCTTTTACATTTGAGCTAATTCTCTTTAACAGGTTGACAGTAGGGGCCCACAACGTAGTGACTCAAGGCAGGGGAGTTGGCCGAAAAAGCTACCGCCAATGAGGGAGAGCCAGAGCCGGCCGACGGGCTGGTAGAGGAGCCTCAAGAGGAGATGGCGAACTCGGGGCACCGCTCGATTGCAGCCGAAGGTGATCGGAATTGGGCCGGTGGTGGTCGGCTCGGGTGTGCCGGGAGGGAGGGAGGGAATGATCATGGAATCCTAAGCTTGCTCAAAGTTCAGGGAATTTGAGAATGGACTGGCATAGGTGATTGAGGGCAGCAGCTCGCCGGATTAGAGGTTTGGTCGGACCTGGAGATGAAGCTTGCAGCAATGGAGGATTGACTCATGCTCGAGCAGTGGAGGATAGAGAGGAAACTAGCTGGGCTTTATAGGGTTTGAAGGGCAGTGCTGCCACAGGGTGGTAATGGAAGGTAAGAACGACGGCTTGGCTCTGTTCTAACTCTCTAGATGAAGAAAGAAGTTGGGACAAGAGAAGAGAGTGAAAGAGAGAGAGAGAGAGAGAGAGAGAGAGAGAGAGAGAGAGAGAGAGAGAGAGAGAGAGGGTAATAGCTCTAACGCGTGGGCCAAGGCAATGTGTGGGGACCAGTGCCAGTCAAATATGGGAAGATTTGCTCGGTGGGGGTGCAATAAATGGAAGGGCCAACTTGTCATTCAAATGAAAAAGCACAATTTCAATTTGGTCAGCCGACAGTAGATAAGGGCATTAATTTGGGGCATCAAATCTCAGCAAATATTTTTTATAAATTTTTAATAAACACCTTGGGTAAGTTTCATATTCTTAGTAAAAATTTTAGGTAAATACAACTTGTAGATTATTTTATAAAATTCTGAAAATGGGGGTTGCTTTGAAATTTCAATTCTGAAAAATGATTTAATTGAAGGTATAGATCAAGTTAATAATTTTTGAAACTTTTTGTAAATATTTCAAATAATCTAGTAGAACTTGAATAAAAATTTCAAATTTAATACTTGAGTTTTTATTTTCTAATAAATCTTTTAAACAGATTTATAGAATTTTAGTTTTTCAATTTATAAATTTTAAAAGGTAATAAATTTATTATTAATTTTTAAAAAGTTTGCCAGATGTAAAAATTATTCTAATGAATGTATGGTAAAAATCTGGGCCACCAAAAAGTTGAGCATAATTTTATAAAAATTTTTTCTTACACTATTTAGGGTCACATCACATAAATAAAAATTATCATTTCTTTAATTAATGGTTCATACTAATCTATGACTGCCATTAATGTTTCTAGGAGTTTCTATTATTTTAATACTATTTTTCTAGATTTTTGGTACAACTTTTACTTTTACCATTTTACTTTTATCTTTTTACTTTTAACTTTTTACTAATTCAATACAAATGATTTTCTTAAAAACCAAAATTCATGAAAATTCAAAAAAGGTGAAATTTTCAATTCAACATATGATCGTGTTAAATTTTTCTTTCTTAGTTTTCTTAATTTAAAAGAAAGGACTCTAATACTATGATTATTCTTTTCTTAAGACCGCAATTCAAGAAATGGGGAAAAGATGATATTTTAAATTAAAATCTTGATTCCAATTAAAATTTTTATTCAATTCTATTTTTGAATTTTAAATTTATATTTCCCCATTTTTTAAATATTCAAGATGTTACAAGTATTGGGTTAGAAAAAGATCCTTGAAATTAATTTCTATTAATTTTGATGCAACAAAAGGACATTCAGAAATCGAATAGGACATTATTTGGAATTCCATCACTAGTTAAAAAATGTGGTGAATAGAAGCAAATGAGAGCAAAGAATAAGGGAGATTAGAAGACTAATAATGGGTGAAAAAGGTAGGAGAAATCGAAGCTTAATTATATGAACCATCGCGGTAGAAGCTGAAGAGTATATATTGCAATATAAATACGTTTCCTTAAATACAACCATTATTGCTAAGTTTAATTACAGACGGTTGTAGGAAACAAGCCATCAGTGTCATGTCACAGATGGCACCAGGAACGCAGTCGTCCATGACAAGTTGACTCATCACTGATGGCTATGAAACAAAAATAGTATGTTTTTCATCACAAACGATTAGGATGTTCAAACTGTCTATGAAAATGATCTCGGATAGATTATCCAGATGGTTGCTTAGAACTAACCGTCTGTGATAGTTTCAACATGATTTTCCTTAGGTCTTCATGGATAGATTTTCACGCAAATGGTAAAACCGTATCAGATGAGGCATTAGGGATGACGCTCTATGTGGTAGTGTGCTATTGAGGGTGTCAACCCTCAAGGCGAGCAAATGTAATATCTCAGCCCATTAATGTGAAGGTTCGTGTGACCCTTGTAGAGAGGTGGAGGGATTATTCTCATATTGCTTGTCTAAAGTGAGTTGTAGTAGCATATAATGTATATTGCATTCAGATATAACACCATCAGGTTAACCCTTTTACATGATACAAAGGTGTAATGATATGCTATGTTTGCGCAAATCCATCCCATGGTGAGTTATGCCTTAGCGAATTTTAAACAGTGTTAAATTTTCAGTGACATCAACCTTGGACATTCTCAAGGATCCAGAGTGTATCGGTGGAAGGTGGTCACCAACAGCGAAGTTATGAATCACTCCCACAAAACCATGTAAATGCGTCACCGTAGGTTCCTTTGGAGAAATCACCCATGCCGCAAGATGAAGCAACTTTTCGACAGAAGGAGCGAAAATGGTTTAGCTTCAAGGCCTTTAAGCGGGAGAGATGTTCATGATATTGTTAAGGATTTGGATGTTGCATATGGAAAGGGGCATAAATCAATGACCCGTGAGAAGTGCATGTGGAAGAAGAGATTAATATTTTGGGACCTACTTTACTGGGAGCACCTAGAAGTTCGCCACTGCATCGACGTCATGCACATAGAGAAGAATGTCTATGACAACGTGATTGGTCTCTCACTCAACATTAAGGGCAAAACAAAGGATGGTATCAACGCACGGCCTGACCTGGTCGATATGGGCATAAGACCTGAGTTAGCACCGAAAGAGACTGATAAAGGCCGTATGTACTACGAACCAGTTTGTTATACTCTATCAAAGGCCGAAAGAACTGAACTGTGCCAGTGCTTGCATGGTGTGAAAGTTTCGTCCGGCTACTCCTCCAATATGAAGAGATTTGTTTTGATGCAAGATTTGAAATTAAGTGGCATGAAGTCTCATGATTGTCATGTGCTGATGACCCAGATGCTCCCTGTCGCAATTAGAAGTATTTTACCGGTCAAGGTGCGCGAGACAATCACGAGGTTGTGTTATTTGTTTAACACAATCGCTTAGAAGGTCATTGATCCCGAATGAGTAGATGCTCTGCAAGCTGAGGTGGTGATGACTCTATATAATCTTGAGATCTATTTTCCTCCATCATTTTTTGATATCGTGGTCCATCTCATTGTTCACCTTGTGATAGAGATAAAGATGTTCAGACCCATGTTCCTACGTAGCATATACCCATTCGAGAGGTACATGGGAATTCTCAAGTCTTACGTCCGGAATCGATCTCGTCCGGAGGGTAGCATTGTCGAAGGTTATGCAACCGAAGAGGTCATCGAGTTCTGCATTGATTACATGGCCCAGGTCGAACCGATAGGTGTGCCTTAATCTCGCCATGAGGGGAGGCTCCAGGGTATCGGGACCATCGGAAGGAAAGCTATCACGCTGGATTTGGTTGTGTATGCTCGAGCCCATTTCACTATTTTGCAACACATGGCTCTAGTGTCCCCGTGTATTGTCGAGCACAAGAAATGGCTAAGGCAATAGAATCCAGCACGGCATGAGTCTTGAATCTTGAGACAACATAACCTTCAGTTCAACAAATGGTTGAAGGAGTGACCCATCACTGGGAGCTCGTCAAATGATACGTTGACATGGTTGAAAAAAGGACCAACTTTTACAGTTGTCACATGGAAATGATACGACTTAAATGGGTACACATCTTACACGAGAGATCAGGATATGAAGAGCACAAACCATAATAGCGGTGTCCTCATCGATGCATTCAATACCATTGGGTTGAAGAAGAGCTCCTACTATGGTTTTATAGAGGAGATTTGGAAGCTCGACTACGTACTTTTCAAGATTCCCCTATTTTGGTGGCGTTGGGTCCACCTCCAGCACGTGAAGGTTGACAAGTATGGCATCACTATTGTGGACCTTGAACGTGTCAAATACCAAGATGAACCATTCGTACTGGCTAATCAAGTTGTTCAAGTCTTCTATGTAACCGACCCATCCAACAAGAAGCATCACGTAGTTCTTTAGGGTAAAAGGAGGATTGTTAGAGTTGAGAATGTAGTAGATGAGGAATAGTATAATCAATTTGATGAGTTGCCTCCTATCGAAAATGCCATCATGGTGCCAGGAGAATAACCCGAGGAAGCAAGCTACACATGCGTCGATCATCATGAAGGGCTAATTTTCATACAAAAGAATAAGCAAGTGGAGTTATGAGGAGGTGTCGTCATGTTTATTATTTTTCGTATGTAATATTAAAATTCTGAACTTGTATCATGTGGATTATTGTGGTGATCATACAGTTTGTATATATGAATGTGATGAATTTTGTAACTAGCTCATGATGCATCTGTGATGTATATATGCCATAACTGATAGTTCATTGTTATATGTATAAGTGACATCACAGACGGTTCTATAATATAACTGTTTGTGATATCAAATGATCACAAGCGGTTCTATAATATAATCGTCTGTGTTGTTAAGTAATCATAGACGGTTCTATAATATAGCCATTTGCGTTGTTAAGTGATCACAGACGGTTGTATTATAGAACCGTTTGTGATGTCACTTATCACAGATGGTTATATTATAGAACTGTCTATAATGTAAACTCCTATATAACCTCCCCCTCACAGATCTTAGTACCACTTATAGTTCTCCAAACCCTAACCCTCAGTGACGTTGTTGTCTCCCGCGGCGGTGCTTCTCCGGCGACGCTTCCCGGCCTAGGCACCTCCTTGGCCGGCGTCTCCCCTCGCGGCAACTCCCCCTGGGCATTCCCCCAAGCGCGACCACTGTCTCCTCCTCTCTTGGCCGTCCCCATCGCCGTCTAGTGCCCGTCCTCCACCTCCTCCTAAACCGCGCCAAGCTGACCTCCTCCCCCACCGCGCCGAACCGACCTCCTCCTCCACAATGCCGGGTAAATGCATTTACCATGTTAGCATGGAGCCAACCTCCTCCTCCCCCATCTTTCTATAGAGTATAAAATGATTAACACATTTGTTCTGTCTATATTTTCATGGACGCGACTTTAAAGTTTCTAACGCAAATATTGTTTCATTATGCTCATATTCTTAGCAGATTGTTAGCGAGTTATTTTACCATGTTAGCATTAGAGACCTAAAATGTTTTGCTTAAAGTTAAACCTTTTGACCAAATAGGCTCCTGTAAGGGATTAGATTAAGCCAATGCCTTGAAGTTTCTGTGTACCATACACTAGTAAAGAACCCTAATCCTATGTGTGATTGATTTTATGAATATGATCGACGGTCGATAGCAAGATGGAGAAAAATGCACAAGTATTTTAGCAAGTTATTTTACCATGTTACCAAATTGTTAACGAGTTCTTCTAGCTTATTCAATCACCTGCGCATCTATGCTTCATTATTGCATTTCTTGAAACATTTATGCAGCTGATATATAATCCTAATTGAGTTCATTGTTGTTGATTCTTAATTTGTTGTCATTATTTTAACTACATAGGCATTTATATGTGTTAGGTTGTGTTTTATGTTAGATGTGCCTTTTATGTGTTAGGTTGTGTTTTATGCTCATATCTTGTAGTCATATAGACTTAATCTTCTACATTTTGTTCTCACTACCTGACCCTGTACACATCGTCAAGCTCAAGGGCCTTGTTTTGTAATCTAGACAGTGGCACCTATTTACTAACTTCAAGTAATACCTTTTTCAATTACAATGGTTGTATATCTAGTGTTAAAACCGTCGGACTCACCAGTGAGGCTGCTCAGCATCTCGAGGTTTGCAAATCGCCAGTCTGAACACTTAACTCTTAAATTGTACTCATTTTGTTCTAATGAATCACTCAGTTTGTTCCAATGAAATACGTGTTTGGGATTTTGAATAAGATTCTAGGAAACCTTGATGACTTTGTTTCTTGTAGTCTCCCATAGCTGTTCTGTTGTTGCTTTACTTTTTCGTGTATTAAGACTAGAGTTCAAGTGTTCTGCCTAAGGGATAACTGCATAAGATTCCATGTAGCCCTTTCTTTTACATTCTGAACATGTTTTTCTCTAGATTGCTCTCACTTTATTGCTGCCTCTATGAATGCTCTATGATGTTTTGGGTCTATTTATGAGCTAAAATAATTAAAGTGTAAATCTAGCATTGAACTAACTTTGTAGCTTCCTGTTAAATGCTAGAAAATATTGATTGATACTTCACTGTATATGGTTCTGTTGTATAGCATCCGCTTGAACTGTTTTAAATATTGTTGCTTATAGTTTGGCCAAACTATTTTAAATATTATTGCATAATTTAGGAAGGTAAGAGTTCAATGCCATATTTGCTTAGTTAATTATTTAGCTCAATTGTGATAATTAGACCTAGGTGTAGAGGTGATAAGAGCTTGTCTCTAGCAGCCCTACATCGAGTGGCGAGGAGGCTAAAGATTTAATCTTCAAGCACCTGACACCTAAGAGTAAATTAAATACTCTTTCATTACTGTTGTCTATTTAGTAGACATGCTTCATTGCTTAGTTGATATAAATTTTATGATCCGCTTTATCCATTTTTGATATCTTTGATGTTGTCATGATATTATAAATTTTATTTAGTCAATGAAGCATGTCTTTAATCTCTTGTACAAATGTGTGTATATGGTTATACATTTATATATTTAGCTGATTATATAAATAATAAGAAGAGCTAAGGATTAGGAAAGGTTCCCGGACACCTGGTCCGTGGCGTGCTTGGACGCGTGGATCCATTCATTATAACTTTCGATCTTTATCTTTTATACACAATAAGACCTCTTACCTTATAATTAAATTCTAATAATGACAATTCTACACAATAATGTTCATACTTTTGGATAAAGTGCAGAAATAGGAAGCACAACAACATAAATAGGAAGCACAATAATGTTCATTTTAGATAGTTGTTTGTTGTGTAAAAAAGACCAAATATTTTCATTCCGATTGGATGCCACATTTCCTCAAACTAAATGGACTTTATTTGTTCTTCTTTTTTAGTTTGCCTAAAACTATTTTAACTTATAAAGAAGATGGCTGGACATTGTAAGTGTGTGCTATCACAATCTACATTCATCTAATAGCGATAAATGTCTACCAATATATATATATATATATATAATTCATCTTTGTATATATAGAAACATGATACTCGAAGCAACACGGAACAAACAATCGGTGGGTTTCCTCGACCCACACATAGTCTCAAAGCAAACAATGGATGAAGATATGAATATGGTCGAAGAATACGTGAAACAGGCATTGCTGGCTCAAAAAGATAAAGATTTGATACTTATACCCCATAACCCAGGGTAAGTGCTACACTAGTTGCTATACTTTGATTTGTACTGTGCACACAACTCATTTTTGTTCATTGACCATTGTGACATACCTGTGTAGGTTTCACTAGGTTCTAATTGTAATTCATCCAGCCATAAACCGGGTTATGTACCTTGATTCTTTACAGAGCGGCAACCATGACTTGAATTCTATCGCGAAATTACTTAGCAGGTAATCACGTTTCCTGCATAGATAACATGGTCATGTAAGTTGTTCTAGGTTTGCTCCTGAAATGGTTGAGGCTAACCTTTTGCAATCATGTAGGACGTTCAAAGTGTGCAAGGATGGGGCGAAACTACAGCACGATTTTAAGTTTTCGGTATCGGCTATACACAATAATTGTATATCAAACTATGTATAATGACTCTGGAACTAACCTATTCTATATTTTGTAGTGCCACCAGCAGGGAAAGGGAAATAACCTATGTGGCTTTTACGTTTGCCATAACATAGAACTTCTTGCCACTACAAAAAAGAGCAATGAGGTTGTAACTGCGTTAAAAGGGACCGATTTGAGCAACATTCGAGGGAAACTTTGTTTCTTCCTCCTCAGTGAAGTCATAAATAAAAAATGCGAGTTCTATGCTACCTGTTAGGATGAAGTTGTACATGTTTTTTTTGAATTGCCACTTGGATTCATTTATGAAACTTGTGATGTGAATTTGTGAATTGTAGTTGTGCATTCAAATTGGTTCATAAAATTGAGTTCCATATTAGTATATCTGACTTCATTTCTGAAATGGATGTGCCATACATGTTGTGATGTAATTGAGTTAATTGCTGAAATGGATATAATCAATATATACTTGTGATGATCTGTAATATGTTTATTGTTTTAGAGGGCATAGCTAGCATTTTCCTGAGGCTAGCCAATAAGCAAAAAAATGTCCATCTATGTGAAAGCACATCACAGATAGTTCCTATTTAAAATAGTCTGTGATATTCATATTATCACATACGGTTCTTATTCAAAACAGTCTATGATATTCATATTATCATAGACGGTTCTAAATAGTAACTGTGTGTGATGTTTCCTTATCACAGACGGTTCTTATTTAGAACCATCTGTGATAATAGGAACAAGGAACCGTCTGTGATGTTCTGTCATCACAAATGGTTCCTATTTAGAACCGTCTACGATATATATTTTCACAGACGGTTCAAAATCCGTCTCTGATGATCTCTTTCATCACTGACCCATTGTTACAGACGATTCACAAAACCGTCTATGATAAGGTTTGTGAACCGTCTGTGATGAAGGATTGTGCAGTAGTGCTCCCAAGTAGGGGTGAAAATGGATCGGATAATTTTCGACCGATCCGAATAATTTTCGGATACGGATAGTTTCAGATCGGATAGTTTCAGATCGGATAGTTTCGGATCGGATACGAATATTTTTTTTTCGGATACAGATACAGATTCGGTAACGTACAATCCAACGGATACGAATACAGATACGGATTATCCGATGAATAGTGTCATCGGATATCTGGTCAATCGGTCAACTAGGAGTCTGGGAAGACCAGAAGAGAGCACTCATTCTCGATTCTTCTACGCCTCTACGGTCACTCGGCTCTTCCGGTCATTCGCTTCTTCCTCAAAGGCTCAAATTCAGATCTCCCCCAGGACCCCCACCGCCCCACGCGGCCACGCTGCCCATCTGGTCTCCCCCGGACGCTGCCCGTCCTGCCCGCTCAGCCACCTGCCGGCTACCGCTGCTGCGTCCCGCACTCCCACCACCTCCAGATCTACTCAACTACTCCCCGTCTCCCCCATCGCCCCACCGGCCAGCACCGTCCCTTCCCGTCTCCCCCCCGGTGCCGCCTGTCTTGCCCGCTCAGCTGCCCCATCCCGCCACCTCCAGATCTGTGTCGCCCTCGTCTCGTGTCTCCCCCCGACGGACCGGCGGTCGTCCCCCTGGCAGTCATCCTCCCGGCGGTTGTCTCCCCCGGCGGTGTCAGGTCTCTCTCTCTCTCTCTCTCTCTCTCTCTCTGAAAATTCTTGATGTGAGATGCCATGGACTATGGTTTTGGCTTGCTTGATATGATACTTTGATACTGCATGCAATGGACAAATGGTGTGTGGTTCATTGAAACTGAGACAGAAATTGTAGAATATTAAGCATGTAAAACCACTGATTACAAATGAAACAGGCCAATATTTAATCATGTTTTGGTCCTCTCGCCCTATGCTAGTGAAGTATAGCAACGAAGTCGGCTAACCATGTTCTGAGAATGATGACATTATTGTCAAAGACAGCCCTGTTGCAATGCTTGTCTCTTAGAACCTGTATCGATTATATTCCAGGTGTGACCATGTCTCTCTATTGTATGTCTATTTAGTAGTTGATTTATAATGCTAAGAGTTGAACCTAATCGTATGCGATGTGAGTATGTGACTTCCTGCGGTCTATTTTTAAGCATTTGGTCAAGCGCATGGTGGTGTCAACTAATTGTATAAAACTTGGATACGATTTGGAATGTTATGGTATTTCTTAGAGCTGGTATGTTGGATGGATTACAAATAGAAGTTCACATTGCTAATCATACACATCTTTGAGCTAAGCTTCAGCTTGACAGTTATTCCGATTGAAACAAACATATGAGTTAGCATTTTCTTCTTGGTTGCCATCTCCCCAAGAACATATTGCATCATCAGCTCATCGTTTCCGCGAAGAAAACTCATCCTCTATTTTTGGGCTAAATGACTTAAATCAATCACTCATCTCATAACTAAATGAGTTAGTATTCTGGTTATAGTTCATTGGTTGTCCTCACGGTTATTTCAGTTTTTATTGGCATTGTTTGGCTAAGGAAATTGTTTATACAGAATTTGCTTAAGTTGTTTGATGGTGGTTCTAGGTACTTCAGTTGGCATGTTTATCTTATCAGTTTTTATCATCCATGCCCATTGTGATATGGATCACTTTCCTTCTAGCATGCATAATTTTATTTTATATGCTATCTGACCGGAATTTGGAGAATCACTATTCATCCATGTTCATTTCTTGGATATATGAGTTCATTTATTTTTTGATGACTCAGGACCATGGAATGCTGCTGAAGTTTTGAACTATTTAAAAGGCAATAGAAACTCTAACCTCAATTAACATCAGCTACAAAATAATCAGTGCCATGTGTGGCTAGTTGTGTGCTATTTTGCAGTACTTTTGTGCTAAGACTCATAACTCATAAGGCAATGGCTTCTAATATATTGAACTGCTATGTTGTATGGGCGTATGGTTGTGCTATTTGAAACCTAATTGGGAAATTGGTACTTTACCATTCACCTATCTAGGATTGCATTTGACAAATAGAGTTGAGTGAAGGTTCACTACTGTTTCAGGCTTTTCAGCCTTCCTTTCTTACGATGGTACCGGGCACCTGCTGGTATCTTAATAACTATTATAAGAATGAGTTGGTGGTGATGGTGAGTCTGCCGGGTCGTTCTTGGGCCAGAACGGTAGGGCCCAAGGCCCAGTAGGTGAGGAATTCCGTAGCTATTTACTGTTTGTCTAGCCTTATTTGCATTTCATTGTATTCCCTTGTTCAGTGATTCTTCATCTCAAATAAGTGATAGCTCAAGTTTTAGATTCTCGTTTTTTTGTTTTTAAGAGTTTAGAACTTGTAGTGTCATCATTTATTTGGGATCCGTTGCAACGCACGGGCACTTTACTAGTAACATATATACTCTTGTGAATGCTGTTTGGTTTGTCCACATGTTTTTGCTTTTCCTTAAAGCTAGTAAAAGTATAAAAGTAGCCATTATGTCCCGGCAATTAGGTCCGTAAATTAAAAAATTTTGAGAGGTCATTGAATTTGGTTACAATATCCCCTGAGCTATTTACATGACCTATTTCATCTTTGACAAAAGCTTGCTACTGTAGGGAGGGACCTAAGTGGTACAAACACGGAAAAAATTCTTGTGCGGTTTGAAGAGGACTGCAACTTAAACTATCCCTATCTTTTCTGACCGTTGAATCGAGACGACGAACGGCCCGGATCACCCAACGGTCCATGCGCAACTGCCTGCCAATTAAAGTTGCCGTCACTCCGTGACTGCACTGTATCTCGGTGCCACAAACACACAAGCCTACGGGCCAGCTGGTGCATATTCTGAAATAAAAATGTATGTCCTATTTAATTGCTATATTAATATACGCCTGTTGCTATCACAACGGAGCGAATGGCATTGTTATCTCCATGTACAGGACAATGAACTGAAAACGTACCAATACCATTACTCAGGAGAGCAAATGCTTCCATCAACCTCACTCGTACACGTCGGTAATATATAAGCAAGCACTTGCCTTTTTAACACTAGCACCTCCATTTCTTGCACCTTAGACACTGGAAGCAGCAGCAGTACTGACTTCTAGCTAGTATGCTGGAGGGCAGCTGCATCATCTCGGGAGAACGCACCGAGATAAACATGAGGAGGATTCGAGAGTTTACGTTGTCGATATAGATAATCGATGCTTGTATATTGCTTTGGGAATAGGATGCATCGAGATTTGAGGCAGTCCCACGGTTTTGGACATCTCACAGAGTCGTCACCCGTGGGGATCGGCATTTCATAGTAAGAGTTGGTGGAGGAAGCATTCTACAAAGCTGCAATCCGACCAAATTCCTTACTCCACTGGCAGCTACTTCCATTAATATGGACGGTGAGTGCTGGAATTATGAAAATACGTGTAAAAATTGTAAATGGTTAGTGATGTATAAATCAACGCTACCAGCATGCAACACTTTGAAATATGCGCAACAATATAATATAACAGAGTCGATTAGTCACACGAATGATTTACGGTAAAAGTTGATGAGAGACAGGAAGTAGCGTAGGCCTGATGTAATGCAAAACGTAGAGAGTGCAGTGAAGCGAGCGGTCGCACAGAAACCTTATTGTCACCTGTGTTTTCTGTGACAATGATTCGGAGAACACGCGCCCCTTCCCTCCCGGTGCACACCAAGGAGAAATAAATGGGATACAATAGCTCAGTTCAATAGCACATATCATTAGTTTAGAAGGATGGAAGAATCGAAGGGAGGAATTCAGTTCTAAATTGGGATACCTCCGTATCCTTTTAGGAACACGTCAATTACTCACTAGTGACTGACTTAAGTAACACAATAAATTGAACTAAAATAGCAAAATAAATAATGAATTTAACGTGCTATGTGACAGCTCAATCGTAAACCATAAGTCCGGCATGACAAGCTAATTATCGATTTGGGGGGGGGGGGGGGGGGGGATAGCGAAATCCGGGAGTATCACGGTAATAAACTGAGCCGTTAGTACGGTGGTCCATATGGGAATTGTGGTGGATGGACTAGTCCAAATTGTATGTCTAAAATTATATGGAATTGTAGTAGCGTGTAATGCTTACAGTGTCCAAATATAGCATCTCAGATTTAATCATTTTACATGAAGTGAGAACGAAAGTATAAACAGAATGATGTATATATACGGGTTGCCTCATGAGTGGCCCGGGTGTCACTACTACAGATATGGGCATCAGTCCCGGTTGACAGCAGCCATCAGTACCGGTTTTTGAACCGGTACTAGCTATCCGGGACTTGTGACACCTCGGAGTGTCGTATCCTTAATTTTTGAACATGATAAGGTTAAATACAGTATGAGATGTGGAAATAAGGTTAAAATCATAAGGATCGGGGGTTAATAACGTTTCCGGGCCGTTTTGAGTTTGGGCCTTCCCGAGGAGTTTTGGGCCTTGGTGGGCTTTGGTGGGATGGATTAGGACTCCGTGAACGGACTAGGATTGGGTTGAGGCTGATAAAAGGGGCTTCCCCAGCCCCTTGCGCCCCCACCTCCCCATATTGCGCCCCCACCTCCCCCTCTTGCGCCCCTCTCCTCCCGCCCCCGCCCCCCACCCCGAGCCCCCCACCACCGCGCGCACCCCCCTCCCTCTCCTCCACCTCCACACCACCTCCCCTCCACCCCGTGCTGCCCTAGGGTGGCCTCCCCACCCCTGCACCTTGTGGAGTCATCCCGTGGAGCGAGGAGCGAGTAACGTGGAGCGAGGAGCGATTCGCGAGGAGATTCATTGGAGTTTTGTGCATCGGGCAAAGGTATGATCTTGGGAATCCTTGGGGATGATCTAGGTACTGTTATTAGGGTGTTTACCAAGTTTTTAGATCAATTGGAGGCGCTGGTTTGAAGTAATTTGGGTTAGATCTAAACTTGTCCACGTTTCTGTTTTCGGGCAGATTGAGCAGTCGAACTAGGGTTCGAGTTTCCGTCGATTTAGAATCCGAATCAGACCGTACGGACTTCTAGGAAGTTGTAGATAATTTAATTATCTTTCCGTGGACGTAAAGCACGTTAATTTCCGATCAGCCGTTTGAAAGTTATGGCTGTTTTACCGAGCGCCTAAAAATCTGTGACGTAACTGGAACAGATTGTGGTAATCTGTAGATTAAACAATTTTAGAGTCCGAATCAGTCTTTCCCTATAACTAGAAAAAGTTGGGAAATTTCCTAAGCTTCGCGACGGTGTACTCGTTTATTCGATTTGGAGTCCCAGAACTCAAGTTATGCCTTTTGCAAGGCTGCTGTCCCGCCGGGACAGAACCTCTGTTTTAGGTTTTGCGAGTAGTTGGCAATGTCGGGTTAGATGGGGGTTTGTGTACTGTTTTGAGGTTATGATTGTGAGTGTGTGATGCCTATGTGCAGGTGGTGTGACCCCGGGAGTGCCCTCTTCTTCCCGCCAATCCGTTGCACGTGTTTGAGGCAAGTGTGTTGTGATGGATAGCGAATTGTAGGTTGCATGTTGAGATTAGATGGAATTGTTTACATGATATATGTCCACTTGCCATGTTTTAATGATTGATATGATATGATGAGCATGTTTAATATATTATGATGCCATGTGTTAATATGTGAATTGAATATGATATTTGGCATGGTTGCATGCATGTCATGAGATAGGGCGAGGGCGGTGAGAAAGTCATAGCTAGTCCGGCAAGGTCGGTGAGAAAGTTATGACTAGTCGGAACGCCATTGAGTAAGTCCTATGTCGTGATTCCATCCACGTGGTGTTTGGAAGCGAGTAGGCACCCTCCATCTTCGGGATGGAAGGGGAAAGGAGTGCACACCGACGGGTGTGTACTTCCCATACCTGTATGAGGTTCCGTGAGGGTCAGGAGCAATGCATTACATCGCATACAAATTGATGATGATATTGATAAGTATTCATGAATGAGATGTTATACATGATGAAAGATGTTATTGACTTGTTGTTATGCTTGTTGTCCATTGCAGTATGCTTGCTGAGTTTTCGAACTCACCCTTGTGTTTTCTTGTTGTTTTAGGTACCATGAGAACGGCATGCGGGAAAGGGAAATAGTCACACTCTCACACGTTGCTTCACTTTAATGTTTCCCCAAGTCAATTCATTTAGTTTGATAATACATTGCGTGTGATGGCCTTTAAATTAAGTCTTAGCTTGGTTAATGAGAGTTCTATTGTTTGTTTGACACTTGGAACTTTAAGAGCTTGATGTTAGTCTTTTATTGTCGTTAAGACTTTATTTATTGCTGTTTTAGATGTTTCTCTTATTGCCATATAATGCTATATTGTTGCTGTTCCTTAAATTCATGATAAAACAAAGGAGGTGCTGCCGAAATCTCGGTTTTTAGCCTATGCACCTTTGCTGGAATTTTATGTTAAATGTGGTATTTAGATGTTGATTAGCTTATGTTTGGTAACATTCAGGCATAGTAAATGCCGGGGTGTTACAGGACTGATGCCCACTCGGCATCAGTACCGGTTCCACCAATCGGTACTGATAGTACTAGAAATCTTTTAAAATATGTCGAGAATGTATGGGAGAAGCGGGACTCGAACCCGTAACCTCGTGACTCCAGCCTCATCCTTCTAACCAACCCACCCACCATCGTGTACTGATATACATAGAATATGCATTCCTTTTGAACTTTCCTGAAACGAGGCATTAGTACCGGTTCGTAACACGAACCGCCGGTTGGTAACACCAACCGGTACTGATACACACTCATTAGTACCGGTTCGTGTTACCAACCGGTACTGATGCCCCGTGCCTTCAGTACCGGTTCGTGTCACGAACTGGTACTAATGTGAGGGCATCAGTACCGGTTCGTGTTACCAACCGGTACTGAAAGCCCACTAGAGCCTGTAGCCAATGAACTGGTACTGATGTCACTATCAGTACTGGTTCAAATCTAATCGGTAGTGATGTGCTGGTAGGAAAGCCTAGTTTTCTAGTAGTGTGTCGAGAGAAATTGGCCGGAGGGTTTGCAAAGGTGGCTGAAGACCAAATGCAGGCTCAGTTCGTTTCAGCTTCTGGATTATAGAAGAAGCTGCTTCTGATTATGGGAGAATCGGGTCAAGCCGGCTACAACTTCTAGATTCCGGACCAAGCCGGTGAGAATTAGCAAGAATCAGTGAGAATCAGGTTTCAGACAGCTTCTGATTCTATATAGAAATCAGCTTCTGATTCTCAGAGAAGCTGTACAGAATCCTCCCGTTCGGTAAATAATCAGCTTTTTTTTAAAGCAAAAGCTGTCCAGAAGCTGAAACGAACGGGACCGCAGTCACTCATTCAGGTCCTGTTGCTGATTGTCATTTACCCTTTTAACGCAGCATTGCTTATCAAACGACCTATATATTGTAACATTTCCCAACATCGATGTGTTGCACCATTTGTCCCGTCTTTATTTTCACAAGAATGCAAGAATTCCCTGGGCCGCCCAGGGAATTCTACATAGTTAAGGGCGGGAAATACGAATTAATGTGACAAATAAGTTTAACCATTTCTTAGGACTAATTAATATGCACAGGCTGGTGAACTTTTAAAGTGTATGAGACCAGGCTTTGATTTGATTTATAGAAACAAAGGAAAAGCCTGAACAGCATGAGGTTCAAACAAGTAGAGCGAATACCGTAGTGAGCTGGCGGCTTGCGTCCATTTGCAACCTTACTGGGGAGCCATTATTGGTTTTAAACACTACCGGAGCTTGGTAAACTATTGCTGGATGGGTGATATCATGATGGTTGGGAGCATTCGTTGCCCTGTATTAAGCCCTATGGATCGCCCGGACATATATCTCGGTAGTAAGACCTTAGGTACTTATGAAAGAAGATAAAACTTTTGTCGTCTTAAAAAGACAAAAACGTGTTAATCTAATCCAATCCAATCCAATCATTCATCTAATTAACAACAAAAGGGTAAAGAATGCCGAATACACTGGCCAATATCTCTCTTTGCACTACTACAGATCTGATCTTACATACCGGCCTATAAGTACCAGTTATGCATGAGCCAGGGTAGCGATTCTAACAGATCTGGTTCGGCGGTCTCTTTGGTCTCGAGGCACATCGATCTTGGTTTAAGAGACTAACAGACACTGATGCTTTAATATCAGGCTGCTATTAGAGCATCAACACCGGTTGGTTACACCAACCGGTACTAAGCAGCCCCTGACCTAGCAGGCTGCTTAGTACCGGTTGGTTACGCAGCCTTATTTGAAACTCATCTTCCTCGCCTCCTCCCCACACTATGCCCGATCAAGAACAGTGCAGCGCTGGCCAAGAGCTTCTAGGAAGGGGGAGGTGATGCCAAAATCTCAAAATTTTGGTCATTTTACTCTAAACCAAGTTAACTAATGTTAGTAACATTGTTCCTCACTACATTTGGTATAAAATGGAGCTTCTTTGCTTAAAATGTGAAGAAAATTTCATCTTTTCACATGATCGATGAAAGATTATGAATGTAGAGATCTAGTTCGATCTTTTCATGTAGGTTGCAATAACTTGTTGTGTAAGGCCTTGTTTGGCATAGCACCGAGACCATGTATTTGTACTCTGGTGTTGCTATCTCGACCAATTGATTTTGTCGGCGTGCATGCCGCTATCTCCGGTGCTATTCTCTTCTGTGCCGTTTGGGCTCGTGCTGCCGACCGTGCCTGGACCCCCGCTCGTTTGGCCGACTGTTGTGCCGGTTTTTCTTCCCCATACGTCTCTCTCACGTAGCCGATCCCCTCTATTAGAGAAGTTATATAGCATCGTCGCCGCCGGCTGCGCTGTCGCCTGGCCGTTGCCACCGACCGATCCGGCCGACTGCGTTCGCTGCCCTGTGCTGATCGCACTGGCTAATTTCCTTCTCTATCCCTTTTCCGTAGCCAAATCAAGCCAAGCAACAAGCCGTGAACAGTACCATGCATGGAAACTAAAGTTAGTTGTACGTATTAATTTTTAGGAATTGCGAATTTTGTCTTTTTCGTCGTTTTAAGTCCAAATCGCTTGCGACAAATTTTGTTAATTAGTAAAAATTAATACCTTTCCACGGTAATTTTTATGAAATTCTATAAATAAGTTTATATTGATAAATTATTTGCGGAAAGTTCAAACTTACGAATTTTGTAGTTCATAAACTACACATCCAAAAACCTCAAAATAAATTTTATAAATCTTAGAAAATGCTAAACTAATTATCTGGACGTTTTCTTGAAATTACGAACTAGTTTGATTTGTAGTATTTTTTGAATGTGTGTTTACTCATTGTTTTTGGATGTTTATTTGGTTCTTTATCTATTACGCGTAGACATTGAACTGTGTGACGCGGTTGGAAGTGAAGACCAGGACCAAGATCAAGCTTTAGACCAAGACCAGCTATTTTTTGAAGGCAAGTTATCTTTGACTATTTTGTTCCCATGTTTTTAAATATTAGTTTGTTTTAAATTATGCATGCTAATTTAATTATGATGCTTCCAAGTAAATTTGGGATTAGATAATTACCACTTGATATTGTCACTTTGTCCATAATACTTGTATGCCAATAAACCAATTGTCACCCCAGGTTGGATTATGTATACTGGTTAATACTAATCATCAGAATGGGGTAGTTAGAATGTGGTAGTCCTGCTTAACCATGCCATTCGAACTAATGACACCAATTTGGAAGTAAGCTGAATACTGACTATTAAACTATGGAACCTGTTTTAAAAGAATGTAACATATGTTGTTGATAAAGTTATTAGCACATGGTGCATGGTAACCAGCCGGGTAGGAAAATGGTTTAGTCTGGAGCAAGTGGCAAGATGTTCAGTGGTGGGCCAGATGTGGCATTTGGGCGATCGCAGTTGGATTTGGTTTTTATGTCATGTTGACATGATGAGTTTTTGGGTAGCCTTGCCCTAGTCATCTAAGGACTTAACCTTGCAAGAATTTGAACTGGGCTAACCATACAACCACAAGTTCCAGAGTGGGACGGACCTAGCTAATTAAACTGGGGAGTCTATTCTTTAGTACTGTCGTGGCGGAGTGAGTCCCGGGTGTGCGGGTGGTAAAACTCATAGGCGCAAGAGGGGGGCCCTGTTGTGGAGGTGTATCCCTTCAGTGTTGAATCCTTAGCGGGCAGTACTGGGTTTGGATGAACCTTTAGAAAGGCTTTGTTACAGTCGTTCGCCTTTGTGGTGTTTGATTGTATCTTGTGGGTAAAGTGTATAACCTCTGCAGAGGGTACAAACTATTCGAATAGCCGTGTCCACGGTATTGGACATTGCTCGGGGATTACAGTCAAGGGTTAGACTTTGTTAAAATATGGTTGAGTTTTAATGATGACGTTGATAGAGATATGGGTTAGAAAAGGAAAAGTGTTTACTTAACTCCTGAAAAAGTTATTGTTACATTATTTGTTTTTATCGCTTTTGAATCTATGTATGCTACTTGTTAAATGCTGCTTTAATGCAAAATAAACCTGTTAAACCATTCCATTGGAATAAGCCTGGCATGTAGTATATTAGGTTGCATTCTGTGCATAGCTTGTTGAGTACCAATGTACTCACCTCTCCAAAATCACAATACCAGAGGGAGGAGATCTGCAAGCCAACGAGGAAGAGCAAAACAGTGAGACGAACAACTAGGGGTGAGCCAAGTCAGTTGCCTGTGGCAAACTGAGGCGCCACGAATAATCTTCATTCCGCTGCTGTTTTAATGTTACTCTAAACTTAGCCCTGCGTGGCTTTATAATTGTAAGGCTGACCATAAGGTCTTAACAATCATATTTGAGTTGAATACTTTTATATTACTGTTTCTGTTGTGTATGTGTTATGGTATTCATCTCTATAGTATCTGTGAGTACTGGCGTGATTCTGAACTGGTGCATCACACAAAGTGTTTGGAATACCAATTTCGAGTGCGACAAGAAATATTCCGCCCAATATGTAATTATTGTTGAGGGTTGAACTAGGACGCTTTAGCGAGAGTATTCAGCTCTTTCTCCAGATATTCCTTGGGAGGTTGAGGACACATGGAGAACAAGTAATGTTTAATTTGCGAGCTTGAATTTACTGTTTACCGAGGGATGATTCTAGGTATTTATCGCGTATGCGCTGTGATGTCATGGGTGTGAACCATCAAGGGAGGTGAATATAATATCCTAGTTGTTCGTGCTAAAAACGTGAAGCAGGGTTCCTAGCTTCGAACATACGAGACAAACACCGGGTTTGCAGAGCGTTCCAGTCAATTTGACCTGCAATTGACAAGGTAAAGTTTGTAAATCAAGCAAAGCCGATAAATCGACGCTTATCGGCTTAACACTAGTCAGCTAAAAGCCGGTCAGGGGATAACTAGATCAACCAATTACGGCTAATCTGAAGATAAGGCGAAATCGGCTTTGAGAGGCGATGCGCAACAACACAAAGCAGATCGAACCTGGGTGAAATCGGTCAAGATCAACAATCAGCGATACGCAACTTTATTGATCTCGTCAACTTGCAGAGGGATGATTTGCAAAACTAAAACGACGAAAGAATTTTGAAAAGGTAAATGTGTATGGTGTTGGATTGATTTTCTTTTGCCGTCTCAAGTCTCTATTTTATACGCCCCAGCCAATCCGAGTCCTGTACTGACACGGTAACCAGATTCGTATCGGCCTTGATTCGATTCCTTCCTGTTTTGAAGATATCCTTATTGGTTACGACCTTTATATGCGCATTAGATCTTTCTGTTCCTGTACATGCCAAATTTTGGTGCAAACATATGCCCCCCATTTTTGGAAGATAACTTATTGTCTTCCGAAAATTGTATCAGCTTTTATCCGTGACCGGCTTTGTAAATGGAAATCTCCTCGGTAACTGCCCCATTAAAGGCGCCGTAAAAATCTCGGTGCGCTTTAAATACCGAAACAGTTCCCGCCTGTTCACCTCTTTTCACCATGGTATAAATATGCGGGTCCCCTCTTGGTCATTTGCACGTTTTCAAGCTCTCGAATCACCGCTCATCGGCTTCTTTCGCCTTTTCTCGACTCTCTTGAAATCGGCTGAAATGGACCCTTCTCAGGTATTCATCCCAATTCCTCAAAGTACCAATCAATTTTACCTAGGACCGGTAGGTGCCATGCAAGCCGATACAGTGATTAATGAAGAAATCCCTAGGCTCCCTTTGTCGGCTGCTGGATATAATATCACTGAATGGGGGAAAAGCTTTAGAGCCTGGCCCACGAACCTCAAGGGATGGAGGTCTTGGTTTATTAGGGTGTCGGTCCAAAAGAGGGTAGAGTGGGAGCGAATGGGAACAGCCGAATCTCTCCCTTTGAGTCTGGCCGATCCCGAGGCTAATGAGTCTTTGGTAGCCGCGGCTTGTTATTTTTGGTCTAATTCTTTCAACACCTTCCTTTTTCCGTCTGGCCCAATCGGCCCCACCTTACTTGATGTAGCTCAATTGTGCTGCCTTAGGCCAGATGGTGACCAACCGTCGGCTTTTAGTGGGAAGCCTAGTTTCAAGCTGATTCGAAAGAAGGGTGAGGGTTGGCATAAACATATCCAAAACAATAACAAGGTGAACGGCCCAGTATCGGCTGAAGAGCATGCTGCTTTTCTCAACCTTTGGTTGGACCGATTCCTTTTCTGTGGAGCTTCCCTTGGCCCTACCCAAACCTTCCAGCTGATAGCGGAACGCCTGGTGGAGGGTCATCGGCTTGCACTTGGGAAGACGTTTTTAGGGGATGTATATCAAATGATGCATGTAATCCGTAGCCGCTTGTTCTCTGGTTTTGCCAAGTTTGTCATCGGCAATATAGGAGGGCCTTTGTGGTTTATCCAGATCTGGCTCCACTGCATGTTTAGCCGATCTATCCTTTCCGAGCCCTTAGGAAGTTCAACCTTTCCCAGGGAAGATTATCCGGAACACGTGACGCCCCAGTATAGAGCTAGCCGATCTTACAGGGAGAAGTTCATCATGTGTTTCGCTGGTGAGTTAAAGCTGTCACTAACCGGCTTGCACAAATACCTAAGCTTCTTTCTAACCCTAGATAGAGCTTCTTTCAGCCAGCAGGACTTCTTTCGCTATACTGATGTAGCCGGCTGTCCATGGCCCTCATTCCTCCACCTGGATGCCGACAGTTCTTCGATGCCCTAGTCTACCTTAGATTTATATAGAATTATCATTTCTCCCTGCATTATTCATGTCGACTTGAATACCCGGAATCGAACATTTCAGCCATCATACGAATTCTACCATCCTTCGATTTATGCCCGACAACTGGGTTTTGGGCAAACCATTCCTTGTTTCTCCTTGTTATCTCGCATTGAGCCCCGATCTCGGGTGACCAACAGTATTGTTGCAGAAGTCGTGCTCGAAGTAGCCAACGATCTCCAAATATTTCGATGCTTCGTTTCTTCCTCAATTCACGTCGGTCGGCTTCTTTTTCGACATGGTGGTCTGCCATCTCGGGGGCCCTTCTGTTGGATAGGTCACCGTCGGTTATACTCTCTTTGTTTTTACCTCATTATCATAAGCCGATGGTAGATTCTGGCGATTCCAGCGAGAGTTCCGGTTATACCAACTCTTCGGTAGCCGTAGAGGTACCGACACTTATATTTCCCTCGTAAGTTCCGTTGGTGGTCGGTTTTTACTGAACATTTTCGGCCTTTTCCATGGTGGGACTGCGACAGACGCTGGTGAGCAAGCAATCAACCCCCATGCCTCTGCTGGAAGTAACCGATAGAGATGGCCGGGCCAGGTGGTCGGTACTACGGGTTACTCTTCGGGTACCCTAGGTATCCGGAGCTCATCTTTGTCGGACCTTGCTCGTCAGCAACATCCTGCAAGTAAGTTGCTTTTCTTGCATCGGCTTCTATATCTCTCGTTTTACCGATGTTAACCCGCGTTTTTTCAGAGAGGAAGAAGAAGTCTACTAGGCGATCACCAAGGCCTATGAGACGCTCAGCCGATCACTCCCCGGAGCACTCGGCTACCGATGTGAGTCTGGTCTTGTTTTCTGATCTTGAATGGAATGTTTTACGTGGTGTTGATCATCGTTTTTTGCTTTCAGCAATCGCCATCCGTACAGGTGGCGGGTGTTCTAGCCGATCTCCAGGGCACCTCGTCAGCTCTTCCGCCTGTGCTATCCCTGACGCTCCCCGATGTGCCACCTCCGACAGTCGACGTATCTGATTCCCCGGTGCTGTTGACGGGCCCGGCCGACCTCCTGGGTTTTACCTTGGATGAACTTGATGATCCGGAGGTACTGGCCACCGACGACTACCCGGCAGAAATTCAGAGGATAATAGATGCTTCCGCCCCTGCATCGGCTGCTGTAACTGCTGCGCCAGGCATGCAAGAACGCCTTAATCGCCTGTTTCATGAGGTAATGCAGCCGGAGGGGGCGCTTCTAGCAGACACATAGCCTCTCAGGAATGCCATGGCAGCCATGCAAGCCGACCTTCCTCCTGCGGCCATGAGTGCTTTGCTGGATGTTTGCCATTTGGATGCTCGGCGGGCGGAAGTGGAATCGGCTAAGCTTACGGTTGACCAGAGGAAGGCTCAGCAAGCTGATCAACAAATCCTGGACAAGCTCATAGCCGACGCCAAGCTCCAGAAGAAGGAGTTCGACCAGGGTGCTGCCGCCCTCAAGCTGGCTAGAGGCAAGGCTCAAGAGTTGGAGTCGGCCAAGAAAAAACTTGAAGAGCAGCTGGCCTTGGTCACCAAAGAGCTTGCAGAATGCCAAATCAAGATTACTGACTTGACCTCTTCGCTGGCGACTCAGAGGCGGCAGATCGGTGAAGTTTTCGCCAAGGTCAAGACTCAGTCGGCCAAGATAGTCCCTGTCCCTGGTAATGTAGTGGCCGATCAACAGTTGATAGACAGCGTTCAAGCCACCATTGGCAGGGCTGCGGCGGCACTATCGGCTTTGGGAGCTCATTTGCCCGGGTCCGGGTTGCACTGATTTGAACATATGTCGGGCGTTGGCTAAATACTTTTGGTGAAACTATTGATGGCACCGGCTATATAGCCGATCTCTTGTGATGTAAACAATGTTTTAACTAGTCCGCCTTTTTGTTGTGATCTAGACGATATGCTGTGGCCCGATTGGTCGTTGGCTGGCCTCTTAATCTTTTTAGCTAATTTGTATGTATGTGTGTGCAATCGGCCTTCATTTTGATTCTATTTATTAGGATCCGATCAAGACGCTAGGATAGTACGCTTTCAAGTACTTTCCATTCATTGCTTTAGGTAGAACGAATCCTTCTAAGGTCTCGAGTATATACGAGTTTCCGTTGATTGGCCGATTTATTTTATAAGGCCCCTCCCACGTCGGTGACCATTTGCCAAATCAATTATCCTTAGATCCAATCGGCAATATAGTTTTCCACACTAAGTCGGCTTGATTAAAAGATTTCGGCACGACTTTCTTATTATACGATCTGGCAACTCTTTTCTTGTTCCTTTTAAGCCGATCCAGTGTGATTAGCCTTAATTCGGCTAAATCGTCCAGGTTGTCCAGCATTGCTTGCTTGTACTCATCGACCGGCAAATTATCTTATTGGGCTGTTCTGGCTGAGCTGATATTGATTTCAATGGGCAAAACGGCTTCTTGTCCATATACCAACTGAAATGGTGACAACTTGGTCGATCCATGGTATGAAAGCCGATAGGCCCATAAGGCCTTCGATAGTGTCGAGTGCCAGTTCCTTGGTCTTTCTTCGACTTTCCTTTTTATTAGTTTTATCAGCATTTTGTTTGACGACTCGATCTGTCCATTGGCCTGAGCGTAGTAAGGTGAGGAATTAAGCAGCTTGATGCCTAACCCTTTTGCAAACTCTTTAGACATGAATACCGTCCCTTGGTCGGTTGTGATTATTTGTGGAATTCCAAACCGATAGACGATATGTTCGTTCACAAAGCCGATTAATTCTGTGCTAGTAACTTTCTTGAGTAGTATGGCTTCAACCCATTTTGAAAAGTAGTCTGTGGCAGCAAGAATGAATCTATGGCCCTTACTGGACGTTGGGAATATTTGGCCGATGATGTCTATACCCCACCCTCTGAACGGCCATGGTTTGATGATTTGGTGTAAAGCCGATGCTAGTACCGACTGTATGTTACCAAATTTTTTACATGTTTGACATCCTTTGTAATACTTGAAGCAGTCTTCTAACATTGTCGGCCAAAAGTATCCTATTCGTCTCAGCATCCATTTCATTTTGTGGGCCGACTGATGTGATCCGCAAATCCCCTCATGGACTTCTCCCATTGCCACATTGGCTTCTCTGTTCCCAAACATCTTAGCAGCAGGCCTTCCATGGTTCAGAAATATAATATATCTTCCAGTATAATGTACTTTAGTGCTTTATGCCGGACTTTTCTCTCAGTCGGCTTAGATGGATCCAACAAATAATTCTTTATTTCTGTTCTCCAGTCGACAGGATGGACACACATGATCGGCCAATTGTTTAGCTCGATTGATTCCTGTCGGCTTTTTCCTTTGTAACCTGATGTCCATTGTGCTAGTAGGTTTGCTTTGTCATTGATTTCTTTGGGGATGTGTCTTATGGAGAATGTAGTGAATGTTTCAATGATCTGGAGACACTGATGCAAATATTGAGTCAACACTTCGCCATTGCATCGGTATTCTCCTTTGACCTGTTGCACAATTAACATTGAATCCCCGAATGCCTCTACGTCTTTTACCCCGATGCTCTTCAGCAACTTTAGTCCTTTTAGCAGTTCTTCGTATTCTGCTTGATTATTAGAACACCGACTATCAAGCCGATACATAAATTCGAAATCCTGTCTTTTGGGTGAAATTAGCACTATGCTGGTGCCTTCACCCTCTTGGCAAATAGATTCGTCGAAGTACAACTGCCAAGGGGCAACATCGGCTATTCCAGCTAACGTGGCACTTCCTGTGAGAAAATCGGCTATAGCTTGTCCTTTCACGGCCTTAGCCGATTTTTACGTTAGGTCAAATTCGGTTAAAGCATATGCCCATTTACCGAGTCGGCCCCGTAGAATTGGTGCGGATAGTATATATTTAACTACGTCGGTCTTACATACTATGACGCATTTTGATGTCAAGATGTAATGCCTCAATTTGGTGCAAGCGAAGTATAAAGATAAAAATAATTTTTCCACAAGGGGGTACCTGATTTCTGCGTCCAAAAGTTGTCGGCTTAATTAAAATATGGCTTGTTCCTTTCCATCGGCCTCCTATGTCAGAACTGCCCCTATCGTATCTCCTTCAGCCGATATATACAATTTGAAAGGTATGCCATTCTTTGGGGTGACCAACACCGGGGATTTCATCAGATAACTCTTCACGTCATCGAAAGCCTTCTGCTGATCGTTTCTCCACACAAATTCTTGGTCGTCTTTTACCTTCAGTAGTGGTGTGAAAGCACGAATTCGTCCGGACAAATTTGAAATAAAGTGTCGCAAGTAATTGATTTTACCGATCAATACTTGTAGCTCTTTTTTATTTGTCGGTGGCTTGGTATCAACTATGGCTTTCACTTTTGCCTAGTTTACTTCAATCCCTTTTTCATGCACTGTGAGTCCGAGGAATTATCCAGCCGATACCCCAAAAGCACATTTGAGTGGATTCATCTTTAATCCGTGTGCCCTTGTGCTCTCGAACATCTTTTCCAAATCGGCTAAGTGTTTCTAGTCTTCTTTGGATTTCACAACAACATCATCGATATAGATTTCTACAGTATGGCTGATTAGATTATGGAAAATATGGTTCATGGCGCGTTGATAAGTGGCGCCGGCATTTTTCAAGCCGAACGTCATGACAGTCCATTCGTATAGCCCTAAAGCTCCTGGGCATCTGAAGGCCGTTTTGGGTATATCGGCTTATGCCATGAATATTTGATTATATCCGGCATTTCCATCAAGAAAACTTATGATTTTATTTCCGGATGCAGCATCGATGAGCATATCGGCTATAGGCATCGGATATTCGTCTTTTGGCGTGGCTTTATTTAAATCTCTAAAATCGACACACACCCGAAGATTGCTATTTTTCTTCCTTACAGGGATGATATTTGAGACCCACTCCGCATATCAGCAAGGCCTGATAAATTTTGCCTCTAGTAATCGTCCCACCTCTTCTTTTATGGCATCGTACAGTATGGGATTAAATCATCTTGGATACTGTTTGAATGGCCGTTACCCGATCTTTATGGGTAGCCGATGTTCGACAAGCTGTCGGCTTAAACCTGGCATTTCATAGTATTCCCATGCAAAGCAATCCTTGTATTTTCTGAGTATCTCGATCAACTTTGCTTTGTAGTTTGGTTCTAATCTAGCACTTACAAACGTTGGTCTTTTCCTGTCTCCTCCGATATCGATTTCCTCAAGCAAATCGGCAGAGGTGAAGCCTTGCCCTCGTCTCTCTTCTTCAAAATCTTCAATAGCCTCTTCGTACTCTTCTCGCCGATAGCTCCTCGCTTTTTCTTGTAATTTCTCTATTGTTTTGGATTCCATCTCCTTACTACTTCGCTTGTCCGATCAAACGTATTGGGTTTAACGCTGATTGACTTGAATCCTGATTTCTCGATGCAGATGAAATCACAATCATCCAAAACCTTTCTCGATATGCATTCAGCTTCTTCGTGTGGCCAGTTAGCGTCAGGGCTGGCCATGGCAATATGAGCCGATGTATCGGCAGATACAACTTCAACTGTGTCACCGTTCCACTGTACCAATTTTTTATGCATGGTCGATGGTATGCAGCAATTAGCATGGATCCAGTCCCGTTTGAGGAGCACGCTATAATTGCCCTTTGCTTCTATCACAAAAAACACAGTTGTCAAAGTCTTACTGCCGACTGTCAATTCCGTCATCATTACGCCCTTTGCTTCGGTGGGATCTCCCGTGAAATCGTTCAATACCATGTTTGTCTTAATCAGATCCTCATCGGCTTTGCCCAATTTTTTAAGGGTGCTCAAAGGCATAAGATTGACTGTCGCCCCACCATCGACCAACATCCGCGATATTGGTCGGCCATTGATATGGCCCTTGAGATATAGTGGCTTCAGATGTCGATGCATATCTTGAGGCTTTTCGAATCTGACATCCGTGCACCAAGGCACAAGCTGGCGAATACTTCTCGATTCTACCCCGGTTTTGAACTCGGCGGGTAAAGTGAACACCATGTTTATATCCATTGGCGGTGTATCATCTCGGATCATTGGAGATCCAGAGTCAACCGATTGATCTGAATCGCTATCGGTTTGCTCTTTTTTCCTCCACTCCTGTCTTCCAATTGGTATCGACCTCAGCTTATTGAATACCCGATCTCTTTCTCTCTCTCTTTTGGCTTCCCTTTCTTCTTGTGTATTTAGTCGTTGAAGTCGCCTACGTTGCGATTTGCTAAGACCCGAAGGGCACCACCTCGGTTTAGGTTCTATCAGCTTTCTGATTTTCCCAGCCAGATTGCTCATTTCGCTGTCGGACTCCGTCCTGACAGTGTCGTTGGCAACCGGCACTTCTTGAGTTCCAGAAAACTCGCCTTGTTCTAGTATTGACAATCTTTCATGGATCGGCCTTCTGCTCTCTGCCCCTAGTCGATCGTGCACCAGCCTAGACAGCCTGTCTTTAGCCGATCGATTTGGCCGATGCCTAAGTGGGTGTTGCATAGGGCATGATAGCACTGTAGGTAAGGTCATCCCTCTCTCCCAGCAAAATTGCCAAAAGGGACACTTCTGATGTTCTTCTTCTTCGGTATTTGGCCGATGAGGGGCGTCTGGCCGATAATATTTGCCCAGTAGATGACTACTAGACCGGTGAAAGTAGTTAGGTCATCGGGAGTTTTGTCTGTGGCTTACCCTTTCATATTTTTCCTAGAGTTGCGAGAAAGTCGGCTTTGGCTTGAAGCTGGTTTTCCTTGGGGATCTCTCCGCCCTATACCATCTCCCAACTTCCAAATCTCCTTTCGGTTTTACTGTCCTCGAGTTTTGCCCATTTTTATCAGCCTCGATTTGTATTGAGCCGATGGTGATTTGCACTGTTTCATCTCCCTTTGACCGGATTTCAACTTTCTTGGTCGGCTTGACATCCTCCTCCATGAGTTCTTTTCCTTTCCACGAACATTGGACCATGTTGATCTGGAAGGGATTCACATCTATCTGCATAGCCGACTCATCTGCGAACTTCAACCGTCCATCGGCAATAGCCGATTGAATCTGTTGCCGAAAAATATTACAATCGTTAGTATTATGCGAAAAAGAATGATGCCACTTGCAATACCTTTGCTTTTTTATTTCACCAGCCGACGGGATGACGTGCCCCTCTGGTAATTTTATAAGTTTCTCTTGCAGTAATAAATCGAATATCTTATCTCATTTTGACACATCGTATGAATATTTGACTTCTGTTTTGTTTTTTATCGGCTTAAGTAGAGAGCAAACGAGTGACCTTTTAACGCCCTTAGTCCACTCGGCTATATTTATATCTGCTTCGTCGTCATCAGAAGTGTCGCTTAGATTATACTCTACCATATTTACTTTGGCTTTTTCATTTCCGTTCGATCTAAATTTATCCTTGAACCCTTTGTTTTCCGCATATCGGCTTTCATGTGCCGATACACGATGGAGCAGATGGCTTAGGTCGGAGAATTCTTGTCCTGCCAATTTTTCATTCAGTGGCGGGATCAGTCCTTGAAATGCCAGATCTGCTAATTGATCATCGGGAAGTGTTACACTAAAGCATCTGTTCCGCACGCCCCTGAATCTCCTAATGTAATTGGAGACCGATTCACCGTATTTCTGTCGGACTGAGCTAAGGTCAGATATCCTAAGCTCCATAGTCCCGGAAAAGAAGTATTCATGAAATCAGCTTTCCAGATCGTTCCAGAGATGAACCAAATTTGGAGGCAAATTGGTAAACCAAGTGAACGTTGCCCCAGACAGTGATAAAGGAAATAGTCTAATGTTCAACCCATCGGACTGCGTGGCTTCCCCACACTGAGCCATGAATCGTCCGACGTGTTCAATAGTGGTAACGGAATCATCACCTAAAAACTTGGCAAAATCTAGTATCCTGTAGTTATGGGGGTAGGGCATGCGATCTATGTAATCGGGATACGGCTTTTTGTAGCCGATCGTCCGCCCTTTTGGCTGTAGGCCGAACTGTTCTCTTAATACAGCAGTTATTTGTTTGGCCCAATTGACATTATTGGCCTGTTGTGCCATATGACCCTGCCCATCACCGTAGTTGACGCCCTGCCCCCCGAGTGCGAACTCGGGTTGTCGGCCGAACCACATCTTTGGATGCCTAGGAAATGGCTCATAATCGTTGTTCCTTACAGCCGACGCCTAGGGTATAGGTACGAAGGGTTCGACGTATGATACCACCTTGTGCGGTGTTTGGTTTTTAGGCATAGCACATTGGGATTGGTAGGCTTGGCTCGCATCAATCGACCGACAAGCCGATTGTCCAAACCCACTACCAGAAGGCAATGGGGGCAGATTTGGTATGTTTTTTTTTTGCCCCATCCGTGTGCCCATGGTAGTGCGCCACTCCGCCTATATGAGTGCTAGGTTTTAACACAGTAGGTTGGGTCGGCATCATCGGAGGTAATGGAGCCGATGCATTTACTGCGCTTGTATTTGGTGGTATCGAGTATGCTGGGTACGTTGGGAGGGCTTGTAGCGGATCTAACAAACTCCCAGACACTGCCAACTCTTGAGAAATCATTTTGATACTGTTCTCAATCATCGGCTTTAGCGTTGATACCAGAGCCGATGATTGGTTGATTAACGCATGATGTACGGATTGCTCGATCATAGTGGATAAATCGGTCTGGCCAGGTGCATATCGGCTTACCGGATCAGTAGAGGCATCACCGATCGGGTTGATAGTTGGAAGTGCGACCTTTTGGGTGACCCCTCGCCGTGTCTTTTGGAAGCACTTCAACATCATTTCTTCCATTGCTGCTTTCCAATCTTTGATTTCCTTTTTTTGCTCAGGAGTTAAATCGGCTAGTGTAAGCGCGATTATTGCATCTGTATTGATGTCGGTGGTAGCTGTGGTTTTTCCGGTCGATGACATGATTGACTTCCTTCTTGTCCCACCGAGCGTGCCAAAATATGTTCGTGCTAAAAACGTGAAGCAGGGTTCCTAGCTTCGAACATACGAGACAAACATCGGGTTTGCAGAGCGTGCCAGTCAATTTGACCTGCAGTTGACAAGGTAAAGTTTGTAAATCAAGCAAAGCCGATAAATCGACGCTTATCAGCTTAACACTAGTCGGCTAAAAGCCGATCAGGGGATAACTAGATCAACCAATTACGGCTAATCCGAAGATAAGGCGAAATCGGCTTTGAGAGGCGATCACAACAACACAAAGCAGATCGAACCTGAGTGAAATCGGTCAAGATCAACAATCGGCGATACGCAACTTTATTGATCTCGTCGACTTGCAGAGGGATGATTTGCAAAACTAAAACGACGAAAGAATTGTGAAAAGGTAAATGTGTATGGTGTTGGATTGATTTTCTTTTGCCGTCTCAAGTCTCTATTTTATACGCCCCAGCCGATCCGAGTCCTGTACTGACACGGTAACCAGATTCGTATCGGCATTGATTCGATTCCTTCCTGTTTTGAAGATGTCCTTATTGGTTACGACCTTTATATGCGCATCAGATCTTTCCGTTCCTGTACATGCTAAATTTTGGTGCAAACACTAGTCTATTAATGTGAGTACCAATATAGCCTATATAGAACGGTAGTGGTATTAGTCTCATATTGTTTTTCTAAAGAGAGTTCTAGTCACATATAATGCATAGCGAGTTTAAATGTAACACCTTCAAATTAGCCCTTTTATATAAAGCGAGATTGAAAATGTAAACAAGGTGCTATACGCAGATCCTTCCCTATTGTGGGGCAGTGACATCAACCTTGCACGTACGTTCTCAAGGATCCGGAGTGTATGGGTGGAAGATGGTCACCAATAGCGGAGCTATGGATGTTCCTTGCTCCTCCTAATACTTATGTATAACTTCCTTAGATGTTAATTGGACTGTTTCCTTTTCCCCTGGCTAGTACCGGGCACCTTCTGGTATAACCGGTTTTTTCGAATTTTCACCAAAATATATTGAAATTCGGTTCTTTTGGTGGATCCTAAAATATATTTATCCCAGTTACATTTTGATGGATTCATTTGAATTTTGTTCAAATTTATCTTAAAAAAAAAAAATCAAAATTTGCTCTATTTTTGTGAAAAAAAATTCAAAATTTTGGACAACTATTTCTTCCCAAAATTACACCAAAATTCCCAAAAAAATTAAAACGAAATTCAAAACCTTGAGTATAACAAACACTCTCGTGAACTGTTTGGATTGCCCACATGTTTTAGCTTTTTCTTAAACCTAGCTAGTAAAAGTATAAAAGTAGGCATAATTCCCAGCAATTAGATCCGTAAATTAAAATTTTTGACAGGTCTTTCAATTTGGTTACAATATCCCCTACGCTATTTACAAGATCTATTTCATCTGTTACAAAGCTTGCTACTGATGGGAGGGACATAAGTGATATATACAAACATGTACACACAAGCCTATGGACCAGCTGGTGCAAATTCTGAAACAAAAAAGTATGACATATTTAATTGCTATATATTAATATACGCATGTTGTTATAATAAAGGAGCGAATGGCGTTGATATTTCCATGTATAGGACAATGAACGGAAAACGTACCAATACCATTACTCGGGAGAACAAATGCTTCTATCAACTTTTCACTCATACACCACTAATCGACAGGAATTCTGTGCAGTTGCTATTTGTAACTGCAATTTAAGCAATTGCAACAGCATGGTAGGATAGCAAATCAACGGGACAGATCTCTCGAATTATTATAACACCTTTTTTACTATAGCAATATGGGTACTGTAGTACCTGAATATAGACCGTTGGCTCTGAAAATGGGTGGCTTAGATCATGTACAGTGCTTATTGTGCAGTTGCAGTTGATCTCTGCCGCATCAGTACTATATAAGCAAGCACTTCCTTTTTAACACTAGCACCTTCATTTCTTGCACCTTTCAGGCTTCCACACTGGAAGCAGTTGTGTCATCTCACAAGAACACAAGGCGATAAAGATGAGGTGGATTCAAGAGTTACGTTGTTGATATATACAATCGATGCATATATATTGCTTTGGGGATAGGATGCATCGAGATATGAGGCGGTTTGGGCATCTCACGCAGTTGCGCAATCCGTACGTGGGAGTCGGCATTCTCTCGATCCATGACTGGAGGATGAAGCATCTCACAAAGTTGAAATCCGAAGGAGATGCAATTTCTCACTCCACTGGAAGCTGCTTGTCAGGGGTGGCACGCACCGTAGCACACCTGCTTCTAGTGATATGGACGGTACGGGTTGAAAATGTGTAATATTTGAATTCCATATTTAGTTACGAAGTAAAATATCATAAATGATTAGTGATGCATAAATCAACACTAATAATATGCAAAACTTCGAAATATGCGAAAGAACAGAATATAGTCGATGAATGTGTGAATAACTTATAGTATAACTTGATGAGAAACATGAAGCAGCGCAGGCTTGATGCAATGCAAAACGTAGAGGAAGCGGTGAAGCGAGTGGTCGCACAAATCTATCCAGAAGCCTTGTTGTCGCCTTGTGTAGGTGTTCTCTATGGCAATGATTCTAAGATCCCACACTGCTTTCTTTCTGGTGCACACCGAGTACGAAGACCGGTGTGGTACAAGAGCTAGAAGAAAGGAGAGAGAATGAGAGAGAAGAAGAGGGGGAGAGAGAAATGAGAAGGAAGGCCAACGTGTGTTAGGTTGGTGCTGATTCAAATGATTTCAATATATCTAGCACCAGCCTCTCCCTCGTCGGCAATCAGCTGCACAAATGCCCTGATCCGGAGCAGGAGGAAGCAGTGTTTTGTGGGAGGCGGTCTCTCTCTCTCTCTCTCTCTCTCTCTCTCTCTCTCTCTCTCTCTCTCTCTCTCTCTCTCTCTCTCTTCTTCTTCTTCTTCTTCTTGCCCTCTCTGTCTGTCTCTACCTTTCTCTGCTCCTTCTCTAATTCTCTGCTCTCTCAATACAACTCCACGGCTAGGAAGGGATAAGGCATGGTGGTTGGGCACAAGACCAACACGGCTGGAATCGAAGAAGGGGAAGTTGGGGGAACTTGTCGACAGCAAGTTGTAGCGGCGGACCACGGTGGCCATGGTGGTGTCATCAATTTTGGGAAAACAGATACCGTGGTCGGATGAATTGTTGAGTTTTGCAACGCTTGGCTTGGAGAGGGTGGTGGCGGTGATGTTGGAGTTGGTGAAGAATGCAGTGGTGCTACTGTGTCAGAGGCCGGCGATGTCCCTCCTCTCTCCGCCACCTCCTCATGATGCTCGTCTCCCATATGCCCTCCCCTCCGCCGTCCTACCACGCCGGAGCTCAAGTGGGGGAGCCGATTATTTTACTGCACGGATCTGGTCCAGTGGATTCGAATCTTGCCCAGCAATGACGGCACCAGGTCCGACTATGTCAAATCCGGTTCAAGTTCTCAGCAATGCATGGGAGAAACGCAGGTGGTGCAGCGTCCTTGCTGCTGCTGAGAAAGAGAGGGATACAGAGGGGGAAGGAGGGAGACATGAAGAAAAAGATGGAGAGGAAGAAGAGGGGTGACATAGCATATAATTGGCATCTATGTCAATAAAATAAAATATGGTATATACATGACATCTACATAAATAAAACAACCCCGGATTGGGTTCGGAAGTAAAGTGGATGGTTTCATAAGTTCAAGGTCTCGGTTCGAACAATTTCAGAGTTCGAACGGATGCAAGAGTTTAGGACTCTCGATTGAACTTTTCCTTACTTTTTTTTTTCATGTAATGAACTTCAGGGAATGCTTCGCGTCAGCGAATCATGTGGCTTCATGTACTGGAAGCCCACGAGAGACGATACTTTTTGCCAGCTGCCATTTGCTTTATTGGTTACATTACACATGTTGGCAAAAGCACCTTGTCAGCAGCTGCATTGCCCGCAGAAGTGCCTCGTGGTCGTGGGCTCCCGCATTGACCCGCCGCGTAAATACTTAAGACCATGTGGGCAAATGCGGCCAGCTTGCAATTCGTCCCGCTCTCGTCCTGACTGCCCACATATATACAGCAATCAACCACAGCTCTAGTAGCGTGGTAACATACAGCAACATGAGAACGCATGGAGAAGGTTAAAGCGCAAGAAAAGCAGACACCGGTAGTGGTAGGTATCTACGCGTAGGAGTGGGATGCATCAGGAAAGAAAGGAGGAGGTCAAGAAAATTCCACAGCAATTTGAGGCCACAGTTTGCTGCTTGTCGGCTTTAGCTGGCTTAGGCGAGGCTGATGATGTTTAGCAACATGAACAGTTAACGATGTGGTTACCACCAACGATGTGGCTACTAACGGTGGATGCAAAGATATGTTTATATTTTTTTGCATTATTTTAGTTTGGTAAACACATTGAAAAAATACAAAATAATGTGTATGTGTTTTATTTAAATGTATATAGCTGTGGCTGGGTCGGTATTTTAGGAAAAGAGGCGATAAGTTCGGCAATGTTTCTGACATGACTACTGTATTATCGAGCAAAAATACAAAATAGCGTGTGTGTATTTTATTTAAATGTATATAGCGGTGTGGCTGCGTCGTTATTAATTTTAGGGAAAGAACGATATATTAGGAAAACAGAAAAACTAAAAAACGGTATACCGTTGCAACGGTATACCTCTGAAACTCATGAAACTTATGATTTTTTGCACTGAAACTCATGAAACTTAGCACTAAAAACTTATAAAACATGAAACTGATGAAACTAAACACTGAAACTCATGAAACCAGCACTGAAACTGATAAATTTCATAAGTTTCATGGCTATACCGTTGCAACGGTATACCGTTGCCTAGTCACTCTCTTAGGAAAATGGCGAACCCACCAACAAATTCGGCAATGTCTCTAACGTGACTACGGTATTGTCGAGCAACTAGCTGAAGAGATGCTAAGTACTAATTAGATCTAATGCATTGCTCGGATTAACTATAAGAAATCTTCAGGAAGGGTAAAGGAATACATGAAACTAGATTAAAATCACGCGCGTTGCCGCAAGCAATTTCTAAATTTTAGTAGAAAGAGGGAAAAAAATTGAAGGGAAAGAAAGCTAAAAATTTTCTGTAGCTCAATTTTAAGAGAGAGGGCATTTTTTTAAAAAGAACCAAATTTTTTTAAAAAAATTAAAAGCAAAAAACAATGTAACAGAGCGGGGTAATTAAAAAAAATGAAAAAACACTGTAGCTTTTAGACATTTTTACAGCAGTGTGGATTTTATCAAAAGAATCAAACAAATTTTAAAAAATAAAAACTAAAAACACTGTGTAACAGAGTGGGGAAATCTTTTTTTTTTAAATTCTTACTTTAAAAAAATTTTTTAAAAAACACTGTAGCTTGTAAGACATTTTTTGCAGCAAAGGGGATATTTTTTTTCAAAAGATCCAAAACTTTTGAAAAAAGAAAAAACACTGTAACAGAGTGGGAAAATCTTTTTTTTTAAAAAAAGTTTATTTGTTAAACATTTTTTCAGTTTTTTAAAAAATTAAAAATAGAAAGAGCTGCAACAAAGTGGGGAAACCTTTTTTTTATAAAAAAAAGTTTCTTAATTTTTTTTAAAAATGAAAATTGCAACATGACACAAACGAGACGGGGATCGAAACCCGTACTTGTCAAATGCAAAGCGAAGGCTCTACCAAACGAGCTACGTTCTCTACGTTTACTTTAATTCTATGGTTGCTCTTTGTAATAGAACGGTATTTGCACTGTGGAAACTACTGTAAATCAAGACACGTGGCGCCAGGTGGGAAGACTGTCACGCCTGTGAATTAAAAAAAAATCTTTTTTTTCTTCTCTTTGGGCCAAGCCTAGCCCGCGTCCCCTCCAGCTCGGCCCAACCCACCTCGCTCTTCTCCTTCCTCCCATCGGCCTCCTCCCCTCTTCCCTTTCTCCAGCACCGCGCCGTCATCCCACGCAACCGCCCCCTGCCTTATCTTTGCTGGCCGCCCCACTATTCCTGCAATCGCCACTACCAAAATTGCCGCGCCACCGGCCGCCCCCTTCCCCCCTATTTATACTCCTACCACCCCCTCCCCCCGTACTCTCTCTCTCTCTCTCCCTCCCAGGTGCCTGCCGCCTTCTTCTCCCCCTTCAGCACCACCGCCCTGCGCACCTGGCTTTTGGCCATGGACCGAGTCCACTCGGGCCGGCCCAACCTGTCAGCCGAATGGGATTTTTTCCGTTCAAAAATAATTCGCGAAAAATCTTTTATAACATCATTGCGGGATGTTCGAGGCCTGGGTCCTGCAAAGAAGCCCAAAGGCCGAATGGCCAGCGCAGTAACTGGGCCGTGAACTCTGAAACACCATGTGGAGGACATGGCCGAGCCCAACTTCTTCACCCGGGCAGCTTGTTGACCCCTCGGTGAAGCACCGTCCCACATCAATACAAAGCCGTGTAAAGCAAAGCCTGCAACCTGCAGCCCGCAGCCTACAGCCACCAAACTCTGGCGAACTCGCAGGCGCGGGTCGGGAAAGCCACGACCGAACTCCTGGTAGTAGTTGGGTCCAGCAGATAGAGACACAAAAGATACTCATTAGTCCACCTGGTGATAGGCCAGGTGTCACCCTTTGTAAGGCGTTCCCCCGGTATATAAGGGGGGAGGAGACAATACTGAGAAAGGAGGGAAGAGAAAAAACTCATACATACAAGAACACAGGACTAGGGTATTATCTCGATCTAGAGAGCCCGAACCTGTCTAAAAACCCCTCGCATCCTGTGTTACCATCAGCTCCGATCCCACACGAATCCCCCTCGAATCACAAATCTCATTGCCGACGACATTAACCATCGACAGTTGGCGCGCCAGGTAGGGGAACGTGCGAGGATCTCCGTCGAGCTTGATGGCTGCTACAAGCGGAGTCTCTACAGTTTTCCTCCCGAATCAGGCTTTCCATTTTGGAAGCCTGGATTTCATCGCGAATAACTTCGGAGAGCTTTCTCTTCTGGAGGCGCGCCCTCCGCTGCGTAGAGAGACCTCCGGGGATTCGTCATCAAGACGATTACCCGGATCGGGGAGTACCGTTGCTACGTGCTCGCAAACACCAAGCGGGGGGCTAAAACCCCGGTCTGGCCAAGGAGTCAACTCAACGGGCCCTGGGTCCCGGGTGGTAGGGGTCCTCATGACCAAATCACTCGGGACCCCTGATCGCCTGGAGTTATCTCCATCTGGCTCTTCCGACTTGCAAGCCGAGTCAGAAAGTAGCTTGGAAAGCTGCTGGAACTTCCACAGAGTCTGCGTAATCGGAGGCTCGCAGACGGACTCGCAGCAGCACCTCGACGTGGTGGCCGCCACGGTGGAAGGCGGCTGCCGCAAGGAGGAACTCGACATGCACTCGCGAGCCCTTCGGGTTCGCGGTCGCAATGTCAATGAGGATATTCTACAAGTCAAAATGGGAGACCAAGCTGTCTTTCATACCCCGCAGTAGAACATCGTCGCCTCCAAGACGCTCTTGGACACCTTGAGTCCAATGCTGGAGGTCGACAGTCCCGCTGCCCCGATCGTGGCCCAAGTAAAAGCCATGGCGGCGGCGGTGGCGATACAGCAAGCCCAGAGTGACCAGCCGGCAAGGGTATACTCCCGTGCTCCGGCAAGCACCCAAACGGCTAGTAGCCGGCCTGGTCGTGAAGCACCTCATCAGGGTCGTCGCGTTCCTCTACATGGAGAGGACCTGCGCCACGGTCTCAACCGCGATCTCCGCTCCGACCTCGATGCCAGACGTCGCGAGTGGGAAAGAGACGAGCGACGTCGACACACCGATGACTACGAGCGATTCGGCATTCTTCCAAGGGACCAGGGCGTTCGCCAAGCCTGGTCCCCCCCACGTCGTTCGCTGCCCGGGCGACGTGATAGGGTCATCGAGGGGGTCCGAGCCTTCGCCCCTCACCTCCGCCGAGTGGTCTGGCCCGATGGGTTTAACCCCAAGGGAATCACCAAATTCGATGGCGAAAGGGACCCAAAGGCCTGGCTGCAAGTGTACGCCCTAGCAGTTAGGGCGGCCGGGGGAGATCGAAACGTGATGGCAAACTATCTGCCGGTCACACTTTCCCCCCGGGCCCAGGCGTGGCTCACCGGACTCCCAGCGAACTCCATATATTCCTGGGGAGATCTGTGTGAGCAGTTTATCTCGAATTTCCAAGGCACGTATGAGCGACCTGGCACTCCCTGGGACTTGTACCAACTACACCAAAAGAAGAATGAGTCCCTACGAGAGTTTGTCAGGCGCTTCATGCACAAAAGAGTACTGTTCGAGACGTCATCGACACAGTCATCATCGCAGCCTTCCAAAAGGGGGTCAGCGATCCAGATCTCATCAAGAAGATGTCTCGGAAGCCCCCAGCTTCGATTCGGGAGCTGTTTGCCTTGGCAGATCGTTATGCGTCGGCCTATGAAACCTTGTCCGAATGCCATGATGAGAAAAAGGATCATGACGAATCCTCCAAGCGAAAGGAGAAGAAGCGTAAGGGCGAGGAGCTAGTGGCAACCGCTGAGCGCGGCCAGCCCCGGGCGCAAAAGGCTGATGGCTACGACAAAGTGATGAACTCAATTTGCCCCTTTCATCCCAAGGGGAAACACGCTGCCAAGGACTGCTTCACTTTGAAGAGATTCGCCCGGGAGAGTAAGACGCAAGCCGGGCGGGGTCAAGGTCAGGCGATCGAGAAGCGCTTTCCTCCCGAAGGAGAAGAAGACTATCAGGAAGCTGAGCTGGAGCTCAACTATATCTTCGGGGGCTCGGCCGCGTATGAGTCCAGGCGAAAGCAGAAGCTTGCTGCCCGGGACATCAACGCAATCGCCCCAGAGACCCCCCACTACCTGAGGTGGTCCGAGGTAGCGGTCACTTTCGACCGCTCAGATCACCCGGAGGAGGGAAGAAAAAAAACTCATACATACAAGAACACAGGACTAGGGTATTATCTCGATCGAGAGAGCCCGAACCTGTCTAAAAACCCCTCGCATCCTGTGTTACCATCAGCTCCGATCCCACACGAATCCCCCTCGAATCACAAATCTCATTGCCGACGACATTAGCCGTCGACAGTCAGCATTGCATCATAATTCATATTTTCTTTTGAAAAATAAATCCGAAAATTCGCCACTGACGTTAGCATGTGCAGTAATTCGGATTTTCCTTTAGAAACATAATTCCAAAAATTCAGAAAATCCAAAAATTCAGAAAAATCTTTTGTATTTATTTTTAAACTTTCGCGGGCCCGTTTTCGCTCGTTCGAACTCCGTTTGGCTCCATTTTTCTTTCTAAATTCATCTAAAATCCTAAATTTCAGTTTGGTGTTAGTTTGGTATTTTATTTGAATTTATTTGGATTTGGTTGCTTTTCGCATGTTGATTTTGGAGAGTCCGAAGAGTACCTGTGCGACGATTTCGAGCAGTAACTCATCGAACCAGGCAAGTCACACCACCTTGATCATGTTGCTCCTAGTTTTGTAAACTTGTATGTTGAATTCAAAATATTCCATGCCTATTTGTTATATATGTTATTTTTTATCCCAGTTTTAAATGGCTAGTTATACCCAGAATTGGTACGTTAGCTTTGAAAATTGAATTTCGATACCATTGTAACCTTAAGAAAAATATGAATTATTACATGTTAATACTTAAAAATTGCTTAGACATGCTTAGAACAGAACTTAGCAAGTTTTGGGAGATTTGTGCCAAAATAATATTTTGTTAAAAATGAAAGTGGTAATGTTAGTATTATTGGTATAATTAAAATAAAATTGTGGTTTAGACCGGACAAGAAAAGGTTGGGTGGTAGTGTGGTTATGATTTTGGATTTGTGGAAAGTCTCACCTAGTCAATTAAGGATCGATCTGAGTTTCGCTAATGTAAAACCTAATCGTATTACCGCAAGTCTGAAATGGGACAGACATGACTAGCCGTATTAAAACATACCATAGACAGTCATGCCATAATGGTGTGGTAAAAGCGTGAGACTACCACTCTGGTGCAAGATTACATGGATTCTTTCAACGGTGAAACTTTAGCGGATATGATTACATGGATATGTTATTATAGAGCAAGACACATCATCCATCGATATAATGAAGATTTAGAGTACCGTAATCTAATGTATATGTGCATTAGTGGAGGTGTAATAACCTAAAATAAGACCTATTTAGGAACGAAGAGAATACCTGTTAGATCAGCTATTTATCCATTTATTTCAATGACATGAACTGTTATTACGTCTCAGCGGCGACGAGTGTCATAACTCATAATTGTATAGCTGCCCAACAATTAGCTCTTTGTGTGATACAACTTTATTAAAGTATGCTCACTATTGTTTGAATAATTCATTAAACACTTCCAGGATGGGTCAATAAAAACATACAACCCTTCCATAGAAACCAAAGAAGAAAATTTACAAACTGACAGAAGGTCTAGTGACCATATAAATGGAACTTTATTACGACTAGGACCAAACCTTCACATAGTTCAGTTTCAGTTTCAGTTTCAGAAATTAATTTAGACAGAGGAAGCAATCTCGCCCTCAATGGCCCTGCCTTCAGAAGCAGTCTAAAGGACGCTTTCTTCGTCGTCTTCTTCCTCCTCGGCTTCGGGAGGCTCCGGCTTCTGATATCTGTCGGTGAAGGTTTCCATCCCCATGAATGACAAGAGAAGCCAGACAAAAGAGAGCAGCTCAGCGCCTTCACCCAAGCTCTTGGCGTGCAGGTACCCCCTGCACCTGCCGGCAGAATAGCAGAGCATCTCCACCCACACCCCCTCGATCACCTTCCACCTCTTCTCGTCGGGCAGCGCCATCAACGCATCGGCTAGCCTGCCTGCATTGGGAACCAAAGATCCTATATCGTTGTTGCCATCTCCGGGAGGTTGCTGTGTCTGTGCCCTGCGAAGAATCCCCTGCGCAAGTCCGCTTTCGTCGAGCGCTGGCTCGGCGGCCAGCATGAGCTCAACATCATCGCAGGCGACGGTGAAGATACCCTTCCTGGTCCCGGGCAGCAGCATCTCAGGACGGATGTAGAGCATGTAGGCCGTGTAGTTGGATATCTCTCTGCTTCGAGCGGCGCACCCTTGGCCGCGGGGGGATGTGCTTTGGAGGTGAAAGCATGTTGGAACTAATCTTGTAATAGGAAAGTTTGTTTAGGAAGTTTATGATTAAGAGTCCGAGTAGGACAAGGAGGTGGATTAGGACAAGGAACTGGAATCCTATTCCGTTCCTTAAGGCTATAGTTTTTAGTATAAATATAGAGGTAGGGTTGAGGTTTGTAAGCAAGAAGCAAGCGAGAATAATAAGAGAGAATAAAAGAGAGAGTTGTCTCAAAGATTTTGAGTCTCAATTCCAACAATTGGTATCAGAGCTTAAGGTTTTGGATTGATCCGTTGCCCCCGGTAGGAGGAGACTCGAGGGGCAGCACTAAAGAAGCAGCGGCCAATCCGAGTCATCACGTGCGTGAAGAGCGACCAGCGTCGCAAGGAAGCAAAGGCAGCCAGGTGCTCGTGGTTGCGATGTAAAGTGTCCAGAGGCTGTTCGGCGGTTGTGCCAGGCAAAGAAAAATCGGAGTCGTGTGTTCCCGAAGAGAACTAGTCGACAAGCGAGAGGAAAAGTCTGGTGATCACTACGCCAAATCGGCGAAACAGCAGAACTTCGCCGAGTCACAAACAGACGTGTACAAAGAGCGAGCAACCAATATACGAGCAACGCCAAGAAGAGCAAGTTACGTGGGTCGTGAGTTGTGACTCGAGCCGCGTGCTAAAGCAAAAGGCGAAGCAATTGTCCCATGCGGCTGTGGAGGAACAAGCAAACGAACAGAGTGTTGCAAGAAAAAAAAACAAGGAGATTAGAGAGAAAAAGGATAAAAGAGAGAAAGAAAAATTTGGAAGATGCCAAAGATGATGTTGTACGGAGATGATTCGTCGAGCGGTGTTCTTTGTGAGTAGTGGCACCGTGACATGGTGACATTGATCGGGTTAGCAGCAAGAGGCTACGGTGATGGTGCAAACGTGATGGAGGCCACAAACCACGGTGTGAGGCCGTGTCTGTGGAGGCGGCAGTGTAAGACCATTGTGAGGGAGAGTCGGTGCGAAGCCGACGGCAATGATGGTGTGATGCCATCACAAGGAGAAGTCGGTGCGACGCCGACGGCAATGATGGTGTGATGCCATCACAAGGAGAAGTTGGTGCGACGCCGACGGCAACAACGGTGTGATACCGTTACAAGGAGAAGTTGGTGTGACGCCGACAACGACGACGGTGCGAGACCGCTACGACAGCGATGGTGGTGTGATGCCACTGCAAGGTGAAATCGGTGTGAAACCGACGACAAAAGCGGTGAGAGGCCGCTATATACGAAGATAGCGGTGTGAAGCTGCTGGGAACGGTGGTGTGAAACTACCAAGAGATGATTGTGAGAAGTCAACAGTGATGGTGTGAAGCCATTGTCGTAAGAAAAAATTAGCGTGAATAATTATGAGTAAGAGTCAGTGTTACAAGATTAGGGGGGTGAATGTTGGAACTAATCTTGTAATAGGAAAGTTTGTTTAGGAAGTTTGTGATTAAGAGTCCGAGTAGGACAAGGAGGTGGATTAGGACAAGGAACTGGAATCCTATTCCGTTCCTTAGGGCTATAGTTTTTAGTATAAATATAGAGGTATGGTTGAGGTTTGTAAGCAAGAAGCAAGCGAGAATAATAAGAGAGAATAAAAGAGAGAGTTGTCTCAAAGATTTTGAGTCTCAATTCCAACAAAGCAGAGGTCCGTGGCAATGTGCCACACAAGGACGCTCATGTCGAACGCCATCTTCAAGCTCCGGCCCAGCCGTTGGTCGCGTCCCAGATCGTGCCTCCTCAGAGTCCACTGGCCCCTGTGGCTGCTGAATCTCCTGTAACTGGCAGCGTCGCAGATGCATTCCTTCCACCCATCCTTCACGTAACCAAGAACCAGCCCTGTAATTCCATGGGCGGACGCTGGTGGGAGCTGCTGTGTATAACAATGCAGGTTAACGTAGTCCGTGCAGCCGACCACTGCGGCGAGCTTCATCAACATGGTGGGCTTCCTTTTGCGAGCACAGATCGACAGGAGGTTATACTGGGAAACCTTTTGTGATGGAAGTCCTACGATTGTGAGGAAAGGGACGAGGAACAAGGATAGGAGATCCAGCACAGTGGTACAGCAGAACAAGATGTATGTTACCTTGACATCGTTCCCGTTGTAACCATCTTTGCGGCTCTTGGAGAAGAGGAGGACGGAAGCTAGGGTCAGGAATGGTTGAAAGAGATTCAAACAGCAGCCGAGGGCACTGAATGTCACCGTCTTTTTGGTGTAGAGATGCACGAATGTAATTTGGAGCACGACCAGCAATATGCTATATACATGTCGGCCATCAAACACCAATAAAAAATGTAGGTTTCTAAGCCTGCGGTAGTACGGAGGTGATATGTCCACAAATGCCCTGCGGAAGTAGAGAGCATTGACGATTTTATCGTCCTTTCTGTACATTTGTTCTTGATCTGTGGCTAACTTCGTCTCCTGTACGCGTTTCCTTGCTTCTTGTACATATTTTTGAAGCGAAGTGTCATGTTCTTTCTCCTTTTCTTCTTGTTTTCCCTCATTTGTGAAGCGCCTGAAGCATTCAACAAAGATGCTTCGTTTTCTTCGTTTCAGAGAGAAAGTGGTAACCATCTTGTTGATGCTGGCGCTCTTCAGAGCCCATGGCTTCTGGCTGCATTTGATGATCCCAACGACGAACAGCAAGATCGCGGCCTGCAGCAACCTCTTCTCCCCGGACCACGACTTGCAGAACACGTACAGTGCGACGGTGACCTGGGACACCATGGTTATGGCATGCCGCCTCCACAGCTCGTTATCTTCGATACTGTAGGCAGTCATGGGATGCAGGCCGCCGAGGTGGATGAGGAGGACAGGCGCCCATAGCACCTCCAGGATGCCGCCACCGCCATACCCATACACAGCCGGCTGCTTGTGGCGGTTGAAGAGGGTGGCCAGGGCGTATATCGCCAGAGCGTCGCCACCTAGGTAGGCAAGCCAGATGAGCAATCTGAACCAGGATGGAACGAACCTGCGCACCACGGCGGAGAAGAAGAGGAAGAACTGGACGAAGAGGCTGCCGAGCACGAGAATGCGCAGCTGCCACTCATCCCACCATTGCACAGCGCTTGAGAAATCCATCTCCCCCTCTCGATCCCTCTCCTTCCCCCTTCTCTCTCTTCTTAGCACGAGGGAATAGCTAGCAGGTGTGGAGCTGCAAGCTTCTCTCATCATCGCCTGCACTCACACTAAACCATTTCATGTTTATGTTCCTTGCTTGTTCGTGATAATATTCCGGTATGCTAACATGCATGCTCGTGATGATGTTTCGTGCTTTCTTTTCCCGATCCCTTGCTTCTTCGTGATGATCACTACGTTAATGCATCGCCCATGACCCTGCACATTTCAGCTAGCTACGTCAAGCACAATCAACAAAAGTGTGTCGCCAAGTGATTATATTCTTGGGATTTGATAAACATCATCTGGATGTTTTTATTGCTAAAATCATCCAAATTTAAGATTATCGGATCATTATTGAGATTCGAGAGTATCGATTACATCCGATCCTATGATTTGATCTATCGGCCCGGTAATATCCGGGTGAGGCTATATTCTTTTATATCCTTATTGAAACACTATATATTCAATAAAAATAACTGACACTGACTATGGTACATATGTATGTAAACCTTTTTCTGCTGAAAGTAGGACCTCGATGATTCTATTCACGCCCAATTAGTTTGTTTCCAGAAGAACAAAAAAAGACAAAATAACTTGTGCCCAATGATCTGGGTGGGCCGATGTAGGCCGAGCCGGACAAAGAAGGGTATGCACATTTGTCACTACCGTACAGGTAGTTATACCAGCTTGGCTCTTAAAATGGTATATTTCAGTATCGGTCTATACCAACATACTATTTTGGATTTAATATAATAATATGTATTTATAAGTATTCATATATATGTACACGTACCAAATTTCACTTATAATATTACTTCAAATACATAGTAGTACTATCCAGTATAATATATAGTTCAATAGGCCATATTATCAATTCCACTGGTATTAACCGATATTGAAGTGGTAAGATCATTATCATTATTGATCGGTATCGAAGCCGGTATGACTAGTATCGAGCCAGTATGGCCGGTATTGAGACCGGTACGGTACATAAGGTTATTTTATACTGGTTTAGGTACTACCGAAATAGTGCATACCGGCTATATCAGTGGTACTGATACGGTATTGATAACTACAAGGGCATGCCTATTGCAGACTGGTCTAGCGAAAATGAAATGTTGAATTGGGGCTGCATTTGTACAAGTACAATGTATGACTAGTAATGGTATAGTTTTATTCCTCTTGCTCCCACGGTTTTTCACTACTCATCATTCTTTTTTTTGGTAGTGTATAGGCATCATCCGGATGTTTTTGTCCTAAAAAACATCCAAACTTTAGACCGTACTATCGAAACACACATCCATAGCATCAACCCACCTCGAATTCAGGGGGACGTGTATCGATCTGAAAGCAAATCCAATGGCCAGGAATTTGGATGATGGTCGCTAAAGAAAACATCTGGATGAAACTTATCAAAGGAGAAGAAGTTTGCATGGCAGGTTACTACCGCCGTTTCATTGAAGGCTTCTCGATGATTGCGAAACCTCTTACGCAATTGTTGAAAAAGGAGAAGAAGTTTGCATGGACGCCGGAGTGCGAGAAAGGTTTTCAAGAACTGAAGGAGCGATTGACATCAGCGCCGGTGTTAGTTCTACCGGATGTCAATCAAAGCTTTGACATTTATTGTGACGCATCGCGCCAAGGACTTGGATGTGTGCTGATGCAGAACGGAAAGGTCGTCGCTTATGCATCTAGGCAGTTGAGGCCGCATGAGGAGAATTATCCAACGCATGACTTGGAGTTAGCTGCCGTAGTGCATGCTTTGAAGTTGTGGCGTCACTATTTGATTGGAAACAGATGTGAAGTATACACGGACCATAAGAGTCTGAAGTACATCTTCACCCAATCAGACCTGAACATGAGGCAGAGAAGATGGTTAGAGTTGATCAAGGACTATAATGTGGGAATCCATTACCATCCCGGGAAGGCCAATGTGGTGGCGATGCTTTGAGTCGAAAAAGCCATACTGTGAACATGTTGGTAGCCACGAATCAGGACGAGCTATGCAAGGATTTTCAGAAAATGCAGATTGAAGTGGTTTCAGAAGGATTCTTGACCGCATTAGAAGTGAACCCTACCCTGGAGGATTAGATCCGAGAAGGACAGAAGGATGATGACAAGATCCGCAAGATTAAGTCCATAATGGATGAAGGCAAGGCAGAGGACTTCAAGTTGGATGAGCAAGGCACGTTATGGATGAAGGATCGAATTTGTGTGCCAAACCAGAAGGAGCTGAAGCAGTTGATCTTAGAAGAAGCCCACGACTCCAAGTATTCAATTCATCCAGGAAGTGCTAAGATGTATCAGGATTTGAAGGAAAGATTCTGGTGGCCGAATATGAAGCGTGAAGCTGCCAAGCATGTTGCGCTGTGCGACATATGTCAGAGAGTTAAGGCAATGCATCAGAGACCAGCAGGATTGCTACAGCCGTTGAAGATACCTGAGTGAAAATGGGAGGAAATCGGAATGGACTTCATTACCGGTTTGCCGAAAACTCAAGGAGGATATGACTCCATATGGGTCATAGTGGATCGCTTGACTAAGGTCGCCCACTTTATTCCAGTAAAGACCACTTACTCGGGAGACAAGTTAGCAGAATTGTATATGACCAGGATTGTCTGTTTGCACGGAGTGCCGAAGAAGATTGTATCGGACAGAGGTACCCAATTTACCTCGAGATTCTGGAATAAGCTGCATGAAGCCATGGGAACCCGTTTGAACTTTAGTACAGCCTATCATCCGCAGACGGATGGGCAAACAGAAAGAGTTAATCAGATTCTAGAGGACATGCTATGAGCTTGTGCATTGGCTTATGCTACCTCTTGGGATAAAAGTCTGCCGTACGCTGAGTTCAGCTACAATAACAGTTATCAGGCTAGTCTGCAGATGTCACCTTTTGAGGCATTGTATGGTCGACCCTGTCGGACACCGTTGAACAGGAATGAGACAGTTGAACGTCGTGTCTTTGGACCAGATATTCTTCAAGAAGCCGAAGAATAGATTGCCATGATCCGAGAAAGATCAAGATAGCAGTCAAGGCCAAGATGTAAGAGTTATGCTGATAACCGTCGCTGAGACCTGAGTTTTGAACCAGAAGATTTCGTGTATCTCAGAGTCACACCACTCAGAGGAGTTAAGAGATTCCATGCCAAAGGAAAACTCGCGCCAAGATATGTTGGGCCATTCAAGGTTCTCAGCCGTAGAGGTGAAGTTGCATATCAGCTGGAGTTACCGCAGTCGTTGGTAGGAGTACATGATGTTTTCCACGTGTCCCAGCTGAAGAAGTGTCTTCGAGTGCCAGATGAGCAGACACCGCTAGAGTCAATTGAGCTACAAGAAGATCTGACTTACAAGGAGCACCCCGTGAAGATTCTGGACACCATGGATCGAGAAACGAGAAACAAGTCAACCTGTTTCTGTAGAGTTCAATGGAGCAACCATGCAGAGAGTGAAGCAACTTGGGAGCGCGAGGAGGATTTGAAGAAAGAGTTCCCGAACCTATTCCTTAGTTAGCCCTGAATCTCGGGGACAAGATTCTGTTAAGGGGGGAGGTTTGTAACACCCCAAATTTTTGCTTTTCATGAATTTAACTAAGATTTGGCACCTTGGTGAATTTTTGGAATTTTCTGGAATTTATTTGGATTTATTTGGAATTTATTTGAATTTATTCCCTTTTGAAATAATTAAAGAATTTAACTTTGCAAATAAAATTTTGTTGGAAATATTTTATTTGAGTCCAAAATGCCCCAAAATATTTTCCAGAATTTTTCTGGAATTTTTCTGAGTGTTTTGCTATTTTTAATGAATTAAATGAATTTCTGGGAATTAATTGGATTATTTAATCGCTGGAAAATGCGAGTGGGTTTGTACTGTTCATCCGACCGGACCCGAGTCCGAGTCAGACTCGAGTCCGACCCGAGCCAGCCGTCCCGGTCGAACCCGCTCGGCCGAACGCTAACCCGCGTGACCGTTGGATCTTGATCCAACGGCCACGATTGAGCCACGTCACCCGAGCCCGACCGAGCTAGCCAAGTCGCCCGAGTCAGACCCGAGCCCAAACCCTCGCACCGTTGGATCTTGATCCAACGGCTCGCGTTGAGCCACGTCACCCAATCCGAATCCCATTCGGATTCCGCCGCCGCAACGGAGTGGGCCTCGGTTTCCGCGCGTTTCACGGACGCCGAGGGCCCTATTTAATGCGCCGACGCCGCTGTCGTGTTGCCGATTTCCGTGCGCACCCGTAGCCCTAGCTAACGTCGCCTGAGCCGCCGTGGTTGCGCCGCAATCGCTCGCAGTAGTTGGTTTAGCGCTCCACCGCGGTTAATCGCCGTTTCCGCCGTCCTCCGTCGCCGTTGAGCCCAGATCCGGAACCGCGAGGTCAAGCCGCGTCGGTGAGTACCACTCACTTCGCCGGAATCGCGCCCAAACGCCGTCGGGCGTGTCGCCGTCCTCGTCTCCGGTGAGCCAGCTCCGCCGCGTGCCATCGTCGTCGATCGAGCACCACCAGCCGTCCGATCCAGATCCAAGGGCCCAGATCGCGCCATGTCATCCCCGGTGAGATCCCACGTGCAAACCTGTAGATCTATTTCCAACCGTTGGATCTAAATCCAATGGTTTAGATTGTGCCACGTAGCCTTCACAGCACCGAGCTAGGATAGATCTCAGCCGTTAGATCTATATCGAACGGCTAGGGTTAGTCGCGTTGTAATCCTTAGATTGGATCTTGACCGTCCGATCAAAATCGAACGGTCTAGATCAGCCGAGTAGTTTTTATACGCGTGAGGTTGGATCTGATCTGGATCGTTGATTTTCAAATCAACGGCCCAGATCGTGCTGCGTGTCCAGTACTTGGACCGTCTGTATCCCTGGCTTTGCTAGCTTTTCCTCGCTAGTGCGCACACAGCAATCAACAGTAGTGGAAGAATGGAGGGAGAGAAGGAATAAAGTTACGAAGAGGTGGCTATATACTCTATGCTTTGTATATTGTGCTTTTGGGGCTGGGTTGCATCCAAGGAAGTGGTGGAACTCCCGAATTAGACACTCCACTAGCGCATCAGATAGTACTGTTGCCTTAATTTGTGAGCAGAATGGTCTTAATGCGATTTTCATATGATATAATATTTCCTTTCTTCCTTTTATATGATCTCTATATGAGATGAGTGAGGGGGACATCCCTCACGTGCATGCACACAAGCCACCATCTCCTTCCTCTGTTTGCACATTTATTTATATGAGATAGGTCTCTCTCTCTCTTCCTTATTTATATATATATATATATATATATATATATACATATATATATATATATATATATATATATATATATATATATATATATATATATATATAGGAAAATAGATCCATACCTCTGGGAGTACGTACTCCCACTCTCAGTATACCGCTTAAATGATGTTGCTATACCTCTTTATCCTTTTAAGTATACTCTAATACTGATTATAAGATACTATAAAGTGAATTCTACGAAAAATTTCATGAAAGTCTACCCTTTATAGCATAATTTGTTTATATACTCTTTTTACATATGAAAAAGAGTATATAGCTAAAAAATAAAGAGCTCTGATTAATTTTTTTCAACAATATCGCATTGTAGTATCTTAAAATTATTATTGGAGTATAAAGTGATAAAGGAGTATAACACATTCGTTTAAGTGGTATACTGAAGGTGGGAGTACGTACTCCCAAGAGTACGAAAAAGGCTTCATATATATATATATATATATATATATATATATATATATATATATATATATATATATATATATATATATGATTGCTAGTGTCGATAGCACAAATCCTCTGTGCTATAATGCTGTGTTTGCAAAATTCGAAGACGAAACTGTTGATCCAAACCGTGCATTCTGTTCATCTCATTGAAATCTCACTACCTACCAAATTTTATATATTTTGAACTTTTTCTCATATTTATTTTGTATTTTTAAAAACCAGCTTCATTGGACGCCTCACAACTAATTAGATCATGGATTTTTTTACACCCTTTTTTTCTCTAGATTTTTTACGCCTCACAACTTTTTCTCCAGATTTGCAGGAAAAGCAGATCCAAGAGTGGCCCTAAACAAAAAGAGTGTACCATTCCTCAAAGAAAAGAAAGATCAGTTGCAAGGAAGGTGCCATTCAGCCGTACTGGTGGAGAAGGGACCAACAATACCAATTCCACACTGACGAGGTATAATCTTGCTTTCTTGACAATGTGACACTTCTGTTGCAATAATGTACCCGTCCTACTTGTTGCAGGCAATTGGCAACGAAGGTGCCATAATGTTGAATGAACTTCCTGTAGTATCCGATCAGGCCCAAGAACCCCCTTAGCTCCTTCACATTCCGCGGAATAGGCCAGGCCAACACTGCCTTGATTTTGTCCGGATCAGTGGATACACCTCCAGGCGTGATTACATGCCCCAAGTACTCTAGCCTTTGTTGACCGAATGAACATTTTTCCTTCTTTATGTATAGCTGCTGCTGTTCAAGTATTTGAAACACTTCAGTGAGATGTAATGCATGTTCCTTCACAGATTTGTTGTACACTAATATATCATCTACAAACACCAAAACACCTTCTCAACAATTTGTGAAATATTTGATTCATGACACTTTGAAAGGTAGCAGGAGCATTTGTGAGTCCAAAAGGCATAACCAAGAACTCGTATAACCCATGATGTGTACAGAAAGCAATTTTGTGTTCCTCTCCCTTGGCAACTCTAATCTGATGATAGCCAGCTCGCAAGTCGAGCTTTATGAACCAACAAGCATCTCCTAGTTCATCCAATAGTTCATCTATGATCGGCAAAGGCTGCTTATTCTTTACTGTAATTGAGTTCAACCTTCTGTAGTCCACACAATCCGGCACGCGACAGAACGAGTGTCATAACTCATAATTGTATAGCTGCCCAACAATTACGTTTTTTTTGTGATGCAACTTATTAAAGTATGCTCACTATTGTTTAAATAATTCATTAAACACTTTCAGGATGGGACAATAAAAACATACAATCCTTCCATAGAAACCAAAGAAGAAAATTTACGGACTTACAGAAACAGAGTGGTCTAGTGACCATATAAATGGAACTTTATTACGACTAGGACCAAACCTTCACATAGTTGCATAACATATCAAGCACCAGGAAGACAGGAGCATCATAAGAGCAGACGTAGTTCAGTTTCAGAAAATAATTTACACAGAGGTAGCAATCTCGCCCTCAATGGCTCTGCCTTCAGAAGCAGTCTGATAGACGCTTTCTTCATCATCATCTTCTTCTTCTGTCTCCTCGGTTTCGGGAGGCTCCGGCTTCTGATATCTGTCGGCGAAGGTTTCCATCCCCATGAATGACAAGAGAAGCCAGACATAAGAGAGCAGCTCAGCGCCTTCACCCAAGCTCTTGGCGTGCAGGTACCCCCTGCACCTGCCGGCAGAATAGCAGAGCATCTCCACCCACACCCCCTCGATCACCTTCCATCTATTCTCCTCGTCGAGCAGCTCCATCAACGCTTCGGCCAGCCTGCATGCATTGGGAACGAAAGGTCCTATAGCGTTGTTGTCTTGCCGGGGAGGTTGTTGTGGCTGTGCCCTGCGAAGAATCCCCTGCGCAACTCCGCGTTCGTCGAGCGCTGACTCGCCGGCCAACATGAGCTCAACATCATCGCAGGCGACGGTGAAGATACCCTTCCTGGTCCCGGGCATCAACATCGCAGGACGGATGTAGAACAAGTAGGCCATGTAGTTGGATATCTCTCTGCTTCGAGCGGTGCACTTTTGGCCACGAGGGGATGTGCTTTGGTGGTGAAAGCAGAGGTCTGTGGCAATGTGCCACAGAAGGACGCTCCTGTCGAACGCCATCTTCAAGCTCCGGCCCAGCCGTTGGTCGCGTCCCAGACCGTGCCTCCTCAGAGTCCACTGGCCCCTGTGGCTGTTGAATCTCCTGTAACTGGCAGCGTCGCAGATGTATTCCTTCCACCCATCCTTCACATAACCAAGAACCAACTCTGTAATTCCATGGGCGGACGCTGGTGGGAGCTGCTCTGTATACCAATGCAGGTTAACGTAGTCCATGCAGCCGACCACTGCAGCAATCTTCATCAGTATGGTGGGCTTCTTGTTGCGAGCACAGATTGACAGGAGGCTATACAGGGATACCTTTTCTGATGGATGTGCTGAATCTATGACTAAACAGCCGGTGAACATGGAATGAAAATCCAGCACAGCGGTACAAAAGAACAAGATGTAAGTTACCTTGACGTCGTTTCCGTTGTAACCATCTTTACTGCTTAAGAGAAAGAGGAAGACGGAAAACATGGGCAGGAATATTATAAGGAGAACCAAAAAGTTGTTGAGACCACTGAACGTCGCCGTCATTTTAGTGTAGATGTGCCTGAATCTATTGTGGAGCACTTGCCGCAGTACGCTATATACACGTCGGCCATCAAACACCAATAAAAACTGTAGGTTTATAAGCTTACGGGAGTAAGGAGGTGATATGTCTACAAATACCCTGCCGAAGGACTCAACTGTTTCGTGTGTATCGTTCTTGTTGTACATTTGCTCTTGATTTCTGGCTAACTGCGTCTCCTGTACGCAACTCCTTGCTTTTTGTACATATACTTGAAGTGACATGTCATGTTCTTCTTCTTCCTCTTCTTCTTGTATCCCCCCATTTGTGGAAGTGAAGCAGCTGCAGCATTTAGCAAAGATGCTTTGTTTTCTTCGTGTCAGAGAGGAAGAGGTAACCATGCTGTCGAAGCTGGCTCTCTTCAGAACCCATGGCTTGTGGATGCATTTGATAATCCCAGCGACGAACAGCAAGATTGCGGCCTTCAGCAACTCCTTTTCCCCGGACCACGACTTGCAGAACACGTACAGGGCGACCGTGACCTGGGACACCATGGTTATGACATGCCGGCTCCACAGCTCGTTATCTTCGACACTGTAGGCAGTCATGGAATGCATGCCTCCGAGGTGGATGAGGAGGAGAGGCGCCCATAGGACCTCCAGGATCCCGCCACCGCCACACACAGCAGGCTGCTTGTGGCGGTTGAAGAGGGTCGCCAGGGCGTATATCGCCAGAGCGTCGCCACCTATGTAGGCAAGCCAGATGAGCAATCTGAGCCAGGATGGAGCCCAGCTGCGCACTATGGCGGAGAAGAAGAGGAAGAATTGAACGAAGAGGCTGCCGAGCACGAGAATGCGCAGCTGCCACTCTTCCCACCACTGCACAACGCTTGAGACATGCATCCTCTCTCTCTCTCTTCTCCTTATCTCTCTCCTTTTTTTCTTTACGGAATAGCAGGTGTGGTCGTCTGGAGCTGCTTCTCCCTTGTTGTCATACGTTTGTTCAGCAGAGGAACAACCTTCTTTTGTTGCAGTACATACTACATAGTCGTCCTTGGCCGCTTCGCATCTTGCACTAGCAATCGAGAACTGGCCGGAGCAGGTGGTGTCTGATCTCTGATGACAAGCGGGACCATATAAATATGTAAAATGTGCAGGCCAATTGCCAAGGACCCCACTCCTTACACTCTAAATCCGCCCCTGGGCGTATATCGCCAGAGCGTCGCCACCTAGGTAGGCAAGCCAGATGAGCAATCTGAACCAGGATGGAACGAACCTGCGCACCACGGCGGAGAAGAAGAGGAAGAACTGGACGAAGAGGCTGCCGAGCACGAGAATGCGCAGCTGCCACTCATCCCACCATTGCACAGCGCTTGAGAAATCCATCTCCCCCTCTCGATCCCTCTCCTTCCCCCTTCTCTCTCTTCTTAGCACGAGGGAATAGCTAGCAGGTGTGGAGCTGCAAGCTTCTCTCATCATCGCCTGCACTCACACTAAACCATTTCATGTTTATGTTCCTTGCTTGTTCGTGATAATATTCCGGTATGCTAACATGCATGCTCGTGATGATGTTTCGTGCTTTCTTTTCCCGATCCCTTGCTTCTTCGTGATGATCACTACGTTAATGCATCGCCCATGACCCTGCACATTTCAGCTAGCTACGTCAAGCACAATCAACAAAAGTGTGTCGCCAAGTGATTATATTCTTGGGATTTGATAAACATCATCTGGATGTTTTTATTGCTAAAATCATCCAAATTTAAGATTATCGGATCATTATTGAGATTCGAGAGTATCGATTACATCCGATCCTATGATTTGATCTATCGGCCCGGTAATATCCGGGTGAGGCTATATTCTTTTATATCCTTATTGAAACACTATATATTCAATAAAAATAACTGACACTGACTATGGTACATATGTATGTAAACCTTTTTTCTGCTGAAAGTAGGACCTCGATGATTCTATTCACGCCCAATTAGTTTGTTTCCAGAAGAACAAAAAAAGACAAAATAACTTGTGCCCAATGATCTGGGTGGGCCGATGTAGGCCGAGCCGGACAAAGAAGGGTATGCACATTTGTCACTACCGTACAGGTAGTTATACCAGCTTGGCTCTTAAAATGGTATATTTCAGTATCGGTCTATACCAACATACTATTTTGGATTTAATATAATAATATGTATTTATAAGTATTCATATATATGTACACGTACCAAATTTCACTTATAATATTACTTCAAATACATAGTAGTACTATCCAGTATAATATATAGTTCAATAGACCATATTATCAATTCCACTGGTATTAACCGATATTGAAGTGGTAAGATCATTATTGATCGGTATCGAAGCCGGTATGACTAGTATCGAGCCAGTATGGCCGGTATTGAGACCGGTACGGTACATAAGGTTATTTTATACTGGTTTAGGTACTACCGAAATAGTGCATACCGGCTATATCAGTGGTACTGATACGGTATTGATAACTACAAGGGCATGCCTATTGCAGACTGGTCTAGCGAAAATGAAATGTTGAATTGGGGCTGCATTTGTACAAGTACAATGTATGACTAGTAATGGTATAGTTTTATTCCTCTTGCTCCCACGGTTTTTCACTACTCATCATTCTTTTTTTTGGTAGTGTATAGGCATCATCTGGATGTTTTTTTTCCCAAAAAACATCCAAACTTTAGACCGTACGATCAAAACACACATCCATAGGATCAACCCACCTCGAATTCAGGGGGACGTGCATCGATCTGAAAGCAAATCCAATGACCAAGAATTTGGATGATGGTTGCTAAAGAAAACATCCGGATGAAACTTATCAAAGGAGAAGAAGTTTGCATGGCAGGTTACTACCGCCGTTTCATTGAAGGCTTCTCGACGATTGCGAAACCTCTTACGCAATTGTTGAAAAAGGAGAAGAAGTTTGCATGGACGCCGGAGTGCGAGAAAGGTTTTCAAGAACTGAAGGAGCGATTGACATCAGCGCCGGTGTTAGTTCTACCGGATGTCAATCGAAGCTTTGACATTTATTGTGATGCATCGCGCCAAGGACTTGGATGTGTGCTGATGCAGAACGGAAAGGTCGTCGCTTATGCATCTAGGCAGTTGAGGCCGCATGAGGAGAATTATCCAACGCATGACTTGGAGTTAGCTGCCGTAGTGCATGCTTTGAAGTTGTGGCGTCACTATTTGATTGGAAACAGATGTGAAGTATACACGGTCCATAAGAGTCTGAAGTACATCTTCACCCAATCAGACCTGAACATGAGGCAGAGAAGATGGTTAGAGTTGATCAAGGACTATAATGTGGGAATCCATTACCATCCCGGGAAGGCCAATGTGGTGGCGATGCCACTACTACAGAATGACACATTACTATCGCTTCATCTGTGTCGGTTCTAAACTTTTGACTAAAAAACCGATTGTGATAAGTATATTCCATTTGGAAATCTTGGTAACAGGTTATCACAATCGGTTCTGAGAGGGAACCGATTGTGATACGATAATAATCCCAATCGGTTCTAGATAAGAACCGATTGTGATAATCATTGTTTTATCACAATCGGTTTTTATATAGAACCGATTGTAATGAGTAGGTATTATCACAATCGGTTTGAGGAAGAAACCGATTGTGATGAGCACAGGGGTTATCACAATCGCTCTTTTCCGTAACCGATTGCAATGAGAAGGTATTATCATAATCGGTTTTGGGAAGAAACCGATTGTGATGAGCACAGGGGTTATCACAATCATTTTTTTTCCAGAACCGATTGTGAGATCCTCACACATTTCCCCTTCAGGGAACAAGAAAAACAAACTCCAACACGGACCGCTCTGCTAGAATCCCAACACGCACCTCATCTACCCTTCATTCATGCTTTAATATTTGTGCAACTTGTTTTTTCTGACGATGAATAGTACCGCTCGCTAGAATCCCAACTCGCGGTTCAACTCTCTGGACAATTTATATAGACACATGTAGTGATGCAAAATATATATAACATTAGTCTTCCACAGATTGTACTTTCATTACAATATATATCACCACATCCATTGTTTATAATTATTAAACATATATTACAGCTAATATATTACATTTACCCGGCCAGTCACCGAGTCACCCGAGTCGCCAGAGTCGGTATCACCGAGACTACGCGGACTAGTGATGGTTCATCCTCGATGATGAACCCGATCTAGACGCAGGCGCCGGTCCCTATGGTGATCGGGCGCTGGTACTCCACCTCCTCCTCCTCCTCCTCGTCGCCGTCCTCCTCGTCCTCCTCGTCGTAAATGCCGTCCTCCTCCTCCTCCTCGTAAATGCGTCGTCGCCCTCCTCCTCCTCGTAAATGCCGTCGTCTTGATCGCCATCTCTGTGGCGCTTCTGCTGGCTTTGGAGGCGCCGGATGGGGTGAGGCGCTGAGGGATGGGGAGACAGTGGGGCGCCGCGCCACGCCGAGTGAGGCGCCGGAGGCTGAGGCGGCCGCCGGGCAGCGGTGAGGGCGCTGGAGGAACGACGGTGACTCCACATTCCTCGAACCTTGCCGGAGAAGGAGGCGCTGCCATTGCTGCGGTCGACGAAAGGATCAAGTTAGACCTTGCAGAGAAGAAAGGGGCTATATGAAAGAGATCAGAAAAGGAGCTATATGAAAGAGAAGAAAGGAACGCGATCAAACCTTGGAAGAGTACCCCCGATATCGATGAAAGGAGTTATATGAAAGGAGCTATATGTTTGAACGGTCAAATTGGCGGGGAAGACGAGGGGTGCAGATATCCGTGTCGGTTCATATCGAGAACTGACTGTGATGACCTATGTTATTGCGATCGGTTCTTTTTTAGAACCGATATCTGAGATACATTATCTGTGTCGGTTCTATAAAGAAACCGACAGTGTTGAGGATCCAAATTATCACAGTCGGTTTTACATATAAGCGACGGTGATAAATAAATAATCACAAACGGTTCTTGTATAGAACCGATTGTGATGAGGTTCGCTAGGTTTATATATGTACCATCCGGACTCTGGATGAACTTATTAACTCTCGTCGAGTTGGTTCGCTAGGCGATTTCTCTATTTTCCTGCCTAGCTTACTTGTGGCTTTATTCAAAAGGTGGGCCCCATTCCTTCGAATCCCTTCAATTTTGTATTAACATACATTATTCGATTTTGATTTGGTGTCATTAGCGAGTGTATGGTTGAGAAACGAGGGGTGTAGGAGATCGGTGCGTTGAAGGTTAAAGTTAATTGAAACCCTAGCTAGCTTGGATCAGAGCTAGATTTCCCCTCGCTTGTGGCTTTCCTCGAAGGTGATCAAGATTAATTCTTATAAATCCCTTCAATATTTGCAGTGAGGACTTAAATTAGTTTTTTATTTGGTCAATGTGTACATTACATGTCATAATTGTGTCAATATAATTAATATGATCAATGATAGAGTACGTAGTTAATTAGGTCACAGCGTAACCTATGCCTCCCCTTGAGGGTGCTTGTTTATAAGTATGCTAAAATGGCATATTTATAAATAAGCGATCTCGAATTGTCCACGCTTTTGGGCAGCTTTGAGGATATGTGGCTCGGGCAAGTTCCTAATTAAGCATTGTACAAACTCTAGAGAAAGTTTCGCAGATCTCCTGGCCGTTGTTCTCCGAATACACATCCTCTTGACATGTTGTCGATACGTGTATTTGGAGAACAGCGGGAGATGTCGCCAAATTTTCTAAAGTTTGTACAACATCTTAGGAACGTGCTCAACCACATATCCTCGAATGGGATTAGGACCTAACCTACTTAGAGATTAGGAGTCATCGTTGGTAATGCACGCATTTAGTCGGTCTACAGATATACGTTTCTTTAAGATCATTCAACAAAAACTTTGTTTTCGTTCAACCCTTCTTTTATTTCATTGATTAGGGCATTATTAATTTATTGTTTGCGGTTTACTTGTAGATGGACCGTGAAGAATGGATGTATCACAAAAGCCGTGTGAGTGCTGAATTTGAGAGGGAGTTAAGGAGTTCATAATAATTGCGTAAGAAGATATGGTTATGAGGGGTGTAAAGTTCATATATTGTCCTTGTATTGATTGCACCAATCTCGGAGATTTAACAACTCAGCTCAAATTGAAGGGCATTTGATTCGACGTGGCTTCGTGAGGAATTACACGTGTTGGATCCATCATGGGGAGATAGGTAGTACCTGCATTGCTCGTATACGCGAACGAAGACATGCTGGAAGCCGATCACGAGTTGGAGCGTGATATGTTCGATGACGATAATTTAGATCAAATGTTATGGATGTGGAGGGAAATTACACGGAAAGAGAGTTCGAAAATTTAAAAGCTTGATGGATGACGATGCCAAACCATTGTTTTCAAGTTGCAAAGGGGAATACACCAAGTTGGGTTCGGTTCTTGCATTGTTTGAACTGAAGGCAAAACACCGCTTGGACGGATACAAGTTTCAATGCACTTTTAATACTTCTATCGGATATGCTTCCAGAGGGAAACGAGTTGCCAACAAGTATTTATGAAGCGAAGAAGCTATTATGTCCCATGGGAATGGAAATAGAAAGGATACATGCATGTCCAAATGATTGCATACTATACCAAGCAACGTCCATAAGGAATCACAGATTTGTCCTGTTTGTGGTGTACCCGATACAAACAAAATGAGAAGCGTAATGACAAGAAGCGTAAGAACCTAATTGACGACGGTGAAGATGTGAAAAAGGGGCACCACCAAGGTGTTATGGTATTTGCCCATCATTCCCGTTTAGAGCGGTTATTTGCAAATCCTAAAGAGGCAAAATTGTTGCGTTGGCATTATGAATCCCGAAAGGAAGATGGCAAGTTGAGACATCCCGCTGATTCGGCTCAATGGAGAAACATTAATTGGCAACATGAGGAGTTTGGTGCCGAGATGAGGAACATAAGATTTGGATTGAGTACGGATGGTATGAATCCGGTTGGTAATATGAGCAATGACACAAGATTTCTGGCCGCTTTGTTGTGTATCTACAATTTGCCTCCTTGGTTATGCATGAAGCGGAAGTATATCATGATGTCGTTGCTAATCTCAGGTCCCAAACAGCCGGGTAATGATATTGATGTGTACCTATCACCACTAATTGAGGATTTGGTAAAATTGTGGAATGTGGGGTTGAGGTGTGGGATGCATACAAAAGAGAGAACTTCATCCTACGGGCTATGATATTTTGCACCATAAATGATTTTCCACTTTGGTAATTTGGCGGGCTATAGCACGAAGGAGCCAAAGCTTGTCCAATTTGTGAAGAGGACACTGATAGCTTGTGGTCGCCGAATTCGAGGAAAACGGTGTACATGGGTCACCGTGAGGTTTCTACCCGAAGTCATCGATATCGTAAGATGGATGACAAATTTGATGGAAAGAGGGAAGTTCGTGGCAGCCCCAGCACCTATGACTGGAAGGCAAGTATATTCACGTGTAGAGGATATCGATGTTCAAGATGGTAAGAGCAGTAAATCTGTTCGTCCTAGGACCATTTGGAAAAAGAGGTCGATATTTTGGGACTTACCATATTGGAAGGAGTTAGATGTCCGTCAATGTATTGATGTCATGCACGTTGAGAAAAATGTTTGTGATAATTTGGTAGGCATCCTGCCGAACATACCGGGAAGACCAAGGATGGTTTGAATGCTCGCCGTGATATGACCTACATGGGGATCAGGCCCAAGCTTGCGCTGATGGAGGAGGATGGAAAAGGGCCGTACATCCCCGCCGCATGCTACACCTTATCCAAGAAAGAGAAAGAAGACCTCTGCAAGTGTCTCCACGATATTAAAGTTCCATCGGGCTACTCCGCAAACATTAAGAAGCTTGTGTCTATGGATGATTTGAAGTTGATCGGTATGAAGTCCCACGACCGTCATGTCTTGATGACCCAAATGCTCCCTGTTGCAATCGTAAATATCCTACCATATGACGTCAGGTTGGCAATCACGAAGTTATGCTATTTCTTCAATGCGATTTCATGCAAGGTTATTGATCCCGATATACTAGACAACTTACAGTGAGGTGGTGCAGACTCTTTGTCGGCTTGAGATGCATTTCCCCGTCGTTCTTCGACGCCATGGTCCACCTCGTTGTTCACCTTGTTAGAGAGATTAAGATTTGTGGACCCGCATTCCTGCGTTACATGTATCCGCTCGAGAGGTACATGGGTATATTAAAGTCATACGTGAGGAATAGGTCGAAGCCTCGAGGGTAGTATTATTGAAGGTTATGGGATCAAGAGGTTATTGAGTTCTCAAGCGTGGACTACCTAGGTAAAAGACAACCGATTGGTGTTCCTATATCTCGTCATGAGGGCAGACTTGGTGGCAAAGGAACCGTTGGGTCAAATCTAATGAGCCCACAATTTGATATGTATCAGAAAGCGCATTTCACGCCTTGCAACACAGCAGGTTCATCCATACATCCAACAAAGACAAGTTGATATTACGGGAAGAGAATCCACTTATGGATGAGCTTTCCATCACACGAGAACACAACGATCGATTCCTCACATGGTTCAAAGAAAAGGTGAAGGTCTCCGTTAGTACCGAGGATGTCAAATGGTTGGTCGACGGACCAAGATTTAATATACGACATGGCAAGGTTACGATATTAATGGCTACACATTTTATACTGAAAGTCAAGATGCAAAGAGTACAAAGCAAAACAAAGTGGTGTGAGCATAGATGCTTTGTCCGATGATCACTCAATTAGAGGATCACAATCGCAATGAATCACATTACTGTGATGATCGAAGAAATATGGGAGCTCGACTACGGAATATACCAAGTTCCATTGTTCGATGTAAGTGGGTGAGACTTCCTCACGGAGTTAAGGTCGACAAGACAGTTTTACAATTGTTGATCTGAATAGACTGGCCTACAGAGATGAACCGCTTCGTCCTCGCAAAGCAAGCAACTCAAGTTTTCTACGTCGTGATCCGCCAATCCGAGGTTGCACGTCGTACTTCATGGCAAGAGGAGGATTGTTGGAGTTGAAAATGTCGTAGATGAAGAAGAGTACAACCAATTTGATGAAACACCTCCGCTTGCGGATGGGGCATGTCTTAGCGGTGACGACGGCACACATGGAACACATTACATCCGTAGATCATCAAGAAGGGTTGTATTTTAAATAAATTAAGTTGTAAGAATTCCTGTATTAATGTAGCATTTTGTGGAATATATATGTCAAAATGGATCTTATAGTATAGCAAATTTGAAAAAGATTTGAATTATTCACTCTTTTGAATGAAGACTCGCTTTTAAAAAATAGAAATTGGATCATAGTCATCACAATCGGTTCGCTTAGGAAACCGACACGTATAGTATAATTGCGATCGGTTCTTATATAGAACCGACACAGATATCTAAATATTGCGATCGGTTTTATATAGAACCGACACAGATATCTAAATATTGCGATCGGTTTTATATAGAACCGACACGGATACTCAACATATTGCGATCGGTTTTTCTATAGAACCGACACGGATACTCCACATATTGCGATCGGTCTCTTTGGTTAACCGACCGTGATAAAACCCAGAGCATTTTCATTTCTGCGCACAAGATACTCGCTTCATTTCGGCGCCAAGACCGATTTGCGTTTCAATTCATTCCACAACCCTAGCTCGACCACCTCCCCACCTGCGCCTCCCTCCGCCTCCTCCCGGCGCCTCCCCTCCGCCTCCTCCCCTGCCTCCCCATCGGCGGGTACCCGTGGCGCCTCCCCCTCGGCTCCTCGATCCCACACCCTAGCTCGACCACCTCCCCACCGGGCGCCTCCCTCCGCCTCCTCCCCGGCGCCTCCCTCCGCCTCCTCCCCGGCGCCTCCCCATCGGCGGGTACCCGTGGCGCCTCCTCCGGCCTCGATCCCACACCCTAGCTCGACCACCTCCCACCGGCGCCTCCCCTCCGGGTCCTCCCCTGCCTCCCCTCCGGCTGATTCCCCACTGGCGCCTCCCCTCGGCCTCCCCGGCGCCTCCCCCTCCGCGATTCCCCGGCGCCTCCCCCTCCGGCTCCTCCCCAGCGCCTCCCCCTCGGCTCCCCGGCGCCTCCCCCTCGGCGATTCCCCTGCGCCTCCCCTCCGGCTCCTCCCCAATCGGCGCGTCCCCATCGGCTCCTCCCCATTGCCGACTCGGTTCAGACCGTAAGATGCATTTCGGATCGTGGGCTGTAATTGGTTGTAAATAGCTCGATGATGATTGCTTTGAATGAGGCTTGATTAATCGATCATTAAAGGAACTTGCTAGACCTAGAACAACACCGCTCTTAGTCGACAATTTGGTGCCACTTGCTCTTAATGCATTGTTCTAGGGTCGAGCAAAGGTCTTGTGCTTATTCCTTTATGCTCTTAGTCGACAATTTGGTGGCACTTGCTCTTAATGCATTGTGGTAGGGTTAGATTAGTGCTATATTCATTCTCGTGCTATGTCAGACTTGTTGTTTTCTCGTGCTAGAGCAATCTTTGTTCTAGGTTGTAATCCTGAAATTTTTAGATGTAATAGCCGGTGATATATTGGCCATCTAGAAGTTGGACGGCTAATTAATTTAGCAACCCTTCTATAGCAATCTGAGAGCAATCCATCATTGCAATTTGAAACTTGTAACACATGCTATATTATCGCACTTTATTATCGAGTTTAGTTGCGTAACCTATGCGTCTCCTGTTCGAGGGTGCTTGTTTATAAGTATGCTAAAATGGCATATTTATAAATAAGCAGTCTCGAATTGTCCACGTTTTGATAGCTGAGGATATGTGGCTCGGGCAAGTTTAAGTCGTTGTACAAACTCTAGAGAAAGTTTGCAAGATCTCCTGGTGTTCTTCGAATACACACCCTCTTGACCTGTTGTCGAGACGTGTATTTGGAGAACAAATGAGATGTCGCCAAATTTTCTCTAGAGTTGTACAACAGCTTAGAACTTGCTCGAACCACATATCCTCGAATGGGATTAGGACCTAACCTAATTAGAGATTAGGAGTCATCGTTGGTACGCACGCATTTAGTCGGTCTACAAATAGACATGTGAATTGTTTTCTATTATTTGAAATTTGAATTGCTTCCTCTCATGAAGTTTAGGTTTGACATATACGCATTTACTTCAAATGTCGCAAAGAGAGAGCACCGGCTCAACGCCAGAGAGAGAAGAAGGTCCTACTACCCCATCGAGGAAGGTTAGAAAGGCCGAGGACCGAATAAAGGAGCCACAGGAGAACGCCGCAAGTGCTCCGCTTCAATGCCAGGGGTTTGCATGGGTCTGGCCCGTTTAAGGGGCGCTACTCCTCTTTCTCGGCCAATTGGTGAGGAGCGAAAAGCCGATCACAATTAAGGACTGGAGGAAGGAAGTAAGCGACGAGCAGAAGAACCGACTGTGGGACGAAGTTAAGGGAAAATGGATTATACCAGAGGAAGATGAAATCAATGCGAGACGGTACGCCTTGAAGAGAATGGGTGTGGCTTTGAGGCATTTCAGGGTGACCATGCATGCCCAGTTCGTGTTGAAAGACCGTACTCCCTTCCAAAGTTATCCATTTGTTACACCCGAGGTTTGGGAGGAGTTTGCAAGGATGAGGAATACGCCTGAGGCGAGGAGCCGAGAGAGAAGAATATCGCTATACAGCAGGCGTAACACACACGCCGCACCACCTCGGTTCCGGTGGGTATGTAGGGAAGAAGGCGTAGTGGGTGCGACTAGCAGAGGAGTGTGCAACCTCTGGGACAACGATGCCTTACTCCCACATATGCGAGGAGCGCACGCTGATCGGGTATTAGCGAGGACGAAGAAAACCTCTGACGGTCAGATTGTCATTCCAAACCCCGCGACCGCACAGATCGTCACGACCATCGTAAGATATCTAACATAGTACATTGCATATTATATTCCCATTGTATTTTAGTAATAATTTATACTTGCGACTGCGCAGAGGAGGTAAGCCTCGCAGAAAGAGCAAGGAGCATTTGAAAGCCAAGGGTCAAGGGACATCCTGTGTTCGGCAATCGGGAAGCCCGATCATAAGGGGCGGTGCTTGCCGCAGTGCGGGTATAATGAAGAGGTCCTTCTTTGTAGAGGAGAGCGCTTCAAAGTGCTGTGGCAAGATCATGGGAAGCACGTGAGGCGCGGATTAGGGCGCAGATGAAGGAGGAGTTGAAGGAGGAGTTAAAGGTCGAGATGATGGCCGAGATGATGGCGATGTTCTCCTGCATCAGATTCCTCAACCATCGCCTATGCTACGCCCTAGCAAACTGGCGCTTCCAATAAGGAACTGTGCATTCCACACCTCAAGGTAATAACTGCTTTGCACCAAAAGGTACATGAGTAAGCTTAACACAGATTATGATGAAGATGTCGATCACTTCTTGCGTGGTCCTCGCCAAGTGCCGCTAGTCCTGATCGACGACGGAATACAGATTGAGGCTGCGCGGGTTGCATTTCCAAGCAAGGAGGATGACACGGTGCATGGTATACCTTTGGGGATGGGCTACATGAGGGTGCGGTGGACTATGTCCACGATGTTTACATGTCTCATGCCCTCGAAGTTCCCCCTAACGAAGATATCACCACTCTTGGGCAAGCACGGATGTCGTTCATCAAGTGGCTCGCGACGGGTGTCGTAGTGCAAGCACCTCCCGCCGCTGCTTTGGGTACTATCGCTACTACTTCGCTATCTGCTGGTACTACCGCTGCCATCGCTGCTCTTCGCTACTACCGTATCGCTATCGCTGCCACTATCGCTACGCTTGATTACTACTACTCAAGCATCGCTAGTACTGGTATCGCGCATCGGTGTCGCTTCCTCGCTATCGCTGGTACTATCGCTGCCGCTTCCTGGTACTACTCCTGCTGCCGCTGCTTCCTGCTCCTCCTCCTCATCACGCTTCCTCGCTCCTCGCTCCTCCTACTATCGCTGCTCCTGCTCTCGCTGCACATGCTCCTCGCCGCTACACAACCTCGCACCTACGCTGCAGCCACCTCCCGCACCTACACCTGCAGCTACAAATGCCGTGCGCAGTGGGGCGCAAAGGACTTCTACCACGATGACGAAAGATACAAAGCAGAGTTCGTAGAGTCCCTCCGTGAAGAAGGCAAAGTTGTCGAGGGCACAGAACACCCCGATGATCACAAGCGGTACATACATGGAAAGCCCTTTCTCCCAAGCCAAGAATTGAATTCTTTGGGCTTGTTCACTCGCCACCTACATGGATGGTACATCGATAGGTCACATGAGGACGAGCCTCGCCACGATTTCATAGTGAAGTATCGAGCGCCGCCAATTCCACCGCAACGAGGATGGGACCTTCCCGATCGCTTTTGAGGATCTCAGATTTTATGTACACCTTGAAAGCCGTCGATATTTCTACCATACGATCCTGGCGCTGTGAGTCTCGCACCATACTCAATCAGATGACTATTTATTGATTTTGTATTATATTTTTAACAATTGACATGAATTGCGGGATCATGAGGCAGCGGCCGTGGCCAGTCGACACCTGTCGGGTTTGTCGACTTTGAGATGGTGTCTGCGACCATGGCTAAGTATCAATCGGAGTTCCTTGCAGGATACATCAAGGTGCATTGCATGAGGAGGCAAAAAGGACTTCATTCTCTTCCCATACCACCAGGAGTATGTACTACTATACAATTCAATTACATGTACACACTTCAACCTTGCATTAACTTATTCTCTTGCATTGTGTACCGCTTAATAAGCAACCATTGGGTTCTACTTGTGGTTGTTCCGAGTCAAAACAAGGTCTACACGTTGAACTCGCTCGAAAATAGACCGATGGAATATGCGATCGAGCCTGCTTTGCGTAAGTAAGTACATTCCTCTAACCTAACACTTTACATATTGAACTACGTTACGTATTTTTAACCTCAATGGCATCTCTCCAATGTATAGGGCTTTCATGTCTTACGTTCTTTGAACGTGGCCGACACAATGATAAACAAGGCACCAAACTCGAGTGGAAGCGCTTCAAGGTACAAGTGTCTATCATAGGATTTTTTTCTGACACCTATTTTTAATTCGTCTCCTAATTTAAGTTTCTTTGTTCACAGTGTCATCAACAAGGGTGCGATGATCTATGCGGCTTTTACGTGATGCATCACATCCTCGATTTTGGTTGGTCGCCACATCTTTTTCCTAAGGTATAGAGCAGATTATTTGCACTCTGTCTATGTGATATTTGTTTACAAGCATAATACTATCGGCATGTTTTAGTTCCAATTTAAGACTTAAATATATTAGTGCACTACTATCTATTTTGCAGGACATTGATATCAACCTAAGAGCCTAACCAACGCCGATCTCAAGAAATTACGAGACCATTTATGCGATTGGTACTCGGGCCGAAGTTATAACGGATGATGGTAGATATAGAGACCATTCAAGCAAATACTAGTCCATAAAGTGTAAACAAAATTTATCTCAATGTGAATGTGATGCATTACAGATTGTAAACAATATTAATTTTAATGCAATGTGTGTAGATTGTGATGTATATGTTCTGTGATATTGTGGATTGTGATGAATGTGTCATATTGTCAATGCGAGGCCATTTTCTGACGATGGACGATAACATCATCACAATCGGTTATTTGTTGGAACCGATTGGGATAGGTATAAAGATCACAATCGGTTCTTCTTTGGAACCGATTGGGATATGTACAGATATCTGTCGGTTCTTACCGAACCGATTGGGATATGTACAGATATCTGTCGGTTTGCATAAAGAACCGATTTTGATAATATTATTATCCCCATCGGTTTCAATAAAAACCGATTGTGATAATGTAATAATTTGAATCGGTTCTAAAAAAGAACCGATTGTGATATTATTATTATCCCCATCGGTTCTACAACTGAACCGATTGTGATAATGTAATCATTTGTATCGGTTCTAGATAAGAACCGATTGTGATATTATACTTATCGCAATCGGTTCTAAGAGAAAACCGATTGTGATAAGTGTAATATCACAGTCGGTTTGTAAAAAGAACCGACAGTGATAATGTATTATTAGTGTCGGTTAAAAACCGACTGTGATATATCTACCTTATCACTGTCGTTGGACTTTGTATCGCCACCAAAACCGACGGTGATGAACAAAAAAAACCGATAGTAATGTGCCATTCTGTAGTAGTGTGCTTTGAGTCGAAAAAGCCATACTGTGAACATGTTGGTAGCCACGAATCAGGACGAGCTATGCAAGGATTTTCAGAAAATGCAGATTGAAGTGGTTTCAGAAGGATTCTTGACCGCATTAGAAGTGAACCCTACCCTGGAGGATTAGATCCGAGAAGGACAGAAGGATGATGACAAGATCCGCAAGATTAAGTCCATAATGGATGAAGGCAAGGCAGAGGACTTCAAGTTGGATGAGCAAGGCACGTTATGGATGAAGGATCGAATTTGTGTGCCAAACCAGAAGGAGCTGAAGCAGTTGATCTTAGAAGAAGCCCACGACTCCAAGTATTCAATTCATCCAGGAAGTGCTAAGATGTATCAGGATTTGAAGGAAAGATTCTGGTGGCCGAATATGAAGCGTGAAGCTGCCAAGCATGTTCTTATTTGTCGACATATGTCGAGAGTTAAGGCAATGCATCGAGAGACCAGCGAGATTGCTACGGCCGTTGAAGATACCTGAGTGAAAATGGGAGGAAATCGGAATGGACTTCATTACCGGTTTGCCGAAAACTCAAGGAGGATATGACTCCATATGGGTCATAGTGGATCGCTGGACTAAGGTCGCCCCCTTTATTCCAAAGAAAGACCACTTACTCGGAGACAAGTTAGCGTAATTGTATATGACCAGGATTGTCTGTTTGCACGGAGTGCCGAAGAAGATTGTATCGGACAGAGGTACCCAATTTACCTCGAGATTCTGGAATAAGCTGCATGAAGCCATGGGAACCCGTTTGAACTTTAGTACAGCCTATCATCCGCAGACGGATGGGCAAACAGAAAGAGTTAATCAGATTCTAGAGGACATGCTATGAGCTTGTGCATTGGCTTATGCTACCTCTTGGGATAAAAGTCTGCCGTACGCTGAGTTCAGCTACAATAACAGTTATCAGGCTAGTCTGCAGATGTCACCTTTTGAGGCATTGTATGGTCGACCCTGTCGGACACCGTTGAACAGGAATGAGACAGTTGAACGTCGTGTCTTTGGACCAGATATTCTTCAAGAAGCCGAAGAATAGATTGCCATGATCCGAGAAAGACTGAAGATAGCACAGTCAAGACAGAAGAGTTATGCTGATAACCGTCGCTGAGACCTGAGTTTTGAACCAGAAGATTTCGTGTATCTCAGAGTCACACCACTCAGAGGAGTTAAGAGATTCCATGCCAAAGGAAAACTCGCGCCAAGATATGTTGGGCCATTCAAGGTTCTCAGCCGTAGAGGTGAAGTTGCATATCAGCTGGAGTTACCGCAAATGCTGGTAGGAGTACATGATGTTTTCCACGTGTCCCAGCTGAAGAAGTGTCTTCGAGTGCCAGATGAGCAGACACCGCTAGAGTCAATTGAGCTACAAGAAGATCTGACTTACAAGGAGCACCCCGTGAAGATTCTGGACACCATGAATCGAGAAACGAAACAAGTCAACTCTGTTTTCAGAGAGTTCAATGGAGCAACCATGCAGAGAGTGAAGCAACTTGGGAGCGCGAGGAGGATTTGAAGAAAGAGTTCCCGAACCTATTCCTTAGTTAGCCCTGAATCTCGGGGACAAGATTCTGTTAAGGGGGGAGGTTTGTAACACCCCAAAATTTTGCTTTTCATGAATTTAACTAAGATTTGGCACCTTGGTGAATTTTTGGAATTTTCTGGAATTTATTTGGATTTATTTGTAATTTATTTGAATTTATTCCCTTTTGAAATAATTACAGAATTTAACTTTGCAAATAAAATTTTGTTGGAAATATTTTATTTGAGTCCAAAATGCTCCAAAATATTTTCTAGAATTTTTCTGGAATTTTTCTGAGTGTTTTGCTATTTTTAATGAATTAAATGAATTTCGAATTAATTGGATTATTTAATCGCTGGAAAATGCGAGTGGGTTTGTATCGTTTCATCCGATCGACCCGAAGTCCGAAGTCGGACTCGAGTCCGACCTGAGCCAGCCGTCCCGGTCGAACCCGCTCGGCCGAACGCTAACCCGCGTGACCGTTGGATCTTGATCCAACGGCCACGATTGAGCCACGTCACCCGAGCCCGACCGAGCTAGCCAAGTCGCCCGAGTCAGACCCGAGCCCAAACCCTCGCACCGTTGGATCTTGATCCAACGGCTCGCGTTGAGCCACGTCACCCAATCCGAATCCCATTCGGATTCCGCCGCCGCAACGGAGTGGGCCTTGGTTTCCACGCGTTTCACGGACGCCGAGGGCCCTATTTAATGCGCCGACGCCGCTGTCGTGTTGCCGATTTCCATGCGCACCCGTAGCCCTAGCTAACGTCGCCTGAGCCGCCGTGGTTGCGCCGCAATCGCTCGCAGTAGTTGGTTTAGCGCTCCGCCGCGGTTAATCGCCGTTTCCGCCGTCCTCCGCCGCCGTTGAGCCCAGATCCGGAACCGCGAGGTCAAGCCGCGTCGGTGAGTACCACTCACTTCGCCGGAATCGCGCCCAAACGCCGTCGGGCGTGTCGCCGTCCTCGTCTCCGGTGAGCCAGCTCCGCCGCCTGCCATCGTCGTCGATCGAGCACTACCAGCCGTCCGATTCAGATACAAGGGCCCAGATCGCGCCATGTCATCCCCAGTGAGATCCCACGTGCAAACCTGTAGATCTATTTCCAACCGTTGGATCTAAATCCAACGGTTTAGATTGTGCCACGTAGCCTTCACAGCACCGAGCTAGGATAGATCTCAGCCGTTAGATCTATATCGAACGGCTAGGGTTAGTCGCGTTGTAATCCTTAGATTGAATCTTGACCGTCCGATCAAAATCGAACGGTCTAGATCAGCCGAGTAGTTTTTATACGCGTGAGGTTGGATCTGATCTGGATCGTTGATTTTCAAATCAACGGCCCAAATCGTGCTGCGTGTCCAGTACTTGGACCGTCTATATCCCTGGCTTTGCTAGCTTTTCCTCGCTAGTGCGCACACAGCAATCAACAGTAGTGGAAGAATGGAGGGAGAGAAGGAATAAAGTTACGAAGAGGTGGCTATATACTCTATGCTTTGTATATTGTGCTTTTGGGGCTGGGTTGCATCCAAGGAAGTGGTGGAACTCCCGAATTAGACACTCCACTAGCGCATCAGATAGTACTGTTGCCTTAATTTGTGAGCAGAATGGTCTTAATGCGATTTTCATATGATATAATATTTCCTTTCTTCCTTTTATATGATCTCTATATGAGATGAGTGAGGGGGACATCCCTCACGTGCATGCACACAAGCCACCATCTCCTTCCTCTGTTTGCACATTTATTTATATGAGATAGGTCTCTCTCTCTCTTCCTTATTTATATATATATATATATATATATATATATATAGGAAAATAGTTCCATACCCCTGGGAGTACGTACTCCCACTCTCAGTATACCGCTTAAATGATGTTGCTATACCTCTTTATCCTTTTAAGTATACTCTAATACTGATTATAAGATACTATAAAGTGAATTCTACGAAAAATTTCATGAAAGTCTACCCTTTATAGCATAATTTGTTTATATACTCTTTTTACATATGAAAAAGAGTATATAGCTAAAAAATAAAGAGCTCTGATTAATTTTTTTCAACAATATCGCATTGTAGTATCTTAAAATTATTATTGGAGTATAAAGTGATAAAGGAGTATAACACATTCGTTTAAGTGGTATCTTGAAATAGGGGAGTACGTATTCTAAGAGTACGAAAAAAGGCTTCATATATATATATATATATATATATATATATATATATATATATATATATATATATATATATATGATTGCTAGTGTCGATAGCACAAATCCTCTGTGCTATAATGCTGTGTTTGCAAAATTCGAAGACGAAACTGTTGATCCAAACCGTGCATTCTGTTCATCTCATTGAAATCTCACTACCTACCAAATTTTATATATTTTGAACTTTTTCTCGTATTTATTTTGTATTTTTAAAAACCAGCTTCATTGGACGCCTCACAACTAATTAGATCATGGATTTTTTTACACCCTTTTTTTCTCTAGATTTTTTACGCCTCACAACTTTTTCTCCAGATTTGCAGGAAAAGCAGATCCAAGAGTGGCCCTAAACAAAAAGAGTGTACCATTCCTCAAAGAAAAGAAAGATCAGTTGCAAGGAAGGTGCCATTCAGCCGTACTGGTGGAGAAGGGACCAACAATACCAATTCCACACTGACGAGGTATAATCTTGCTTTCTTGACAATGTGACACTTCTGTTGCAATAATGTACCCGTCCTACTTGTTGCAGGCAATTGGCAACGAAGGTGCCATACTGTTGAATGAACTTCCTGTAGTATCCGATCAGGCCCACGAACCCCCTTAGCTCCTTCACATTCCGCGGAATAGGCCAGGCCAACACTGCCTTGATTTTGTCCGGATCAGTGGATACACCTCCAGGCGTGATTACATGCCCCAAGTACTCTAGCCTTTGTTGACCGAATGAACATTTTTCCTTCTTTATGTATAGCTGCTGCTGTTCAAGTATTTGAAACACTTCAGTGAGATGTAATGCATGTTCCTTCACAGATTTGTTGTACACTAATATATCATCTACAAACACCAAAACACCTTCTCAACAATTTGTGAAATATTTGATTCATGACACTTTGAAAGGTAGCAGGAGCATTTGTGAGTCCAAAAGGCATAACCAAGAACTCGTATAACCCATGATGTGTACAGAAAGCAATTTTGTGTTCCTCTCCCTTGGCAACTCTAATCTGATGATAGCCAGCTCGCAAGTCGAGCTTTATGAACCAACAAGCATCTCCTAGTTCATCCAATAGTTCATCTATGATCGGCAAAGGCTGCTTATTCTTTACTGTAATTGAGTTCAACCTTCTGTAGTCCACACAATCCGGCACGCGACAGAACGAGTGTCATAACTCATAATTGTATAGCTGCCCAACAATTACGTTTTTTTTGTGATGCAACTTATTAAAGTATGCTCACTATTGTTTAAATAATTCATTAAACACTTTCAGGATGGGACAATAAAAACATACAATCCTTCCATAGAAACCAAAGAAGAAAATTTACGGACTTACAGAAACAGAGTGGTCTAGTGACCATATAAATGGAACTTTATTACGACTAGGACCAAACCTTCACATAGTTGCATAACATATCAAGCACCAGGAAGACAGGAGCATCATAAGAGCAGACGTAGTTCAGTTTCAGAAAATAATTTACACAGAGGTAGCAATCTCGCCCTCAATGGCTCTGCCTTCAGAAGCAGTCTGATAGACGCTTTCTTCATCATCATCTTCTTCTTCTGTCTCCTCAGTTTCGGGAGGCTCCGGCTTCTGATATCTGTCGGCGAAGGTTTCCATCCCCATGAATGACAAGAGAAGCCAGACATAAGAGAGCAGCTCAGCGCCTTCACCCAAGCTCTTGGCGTGCAGGTACCCCTGCACCTGCCGGCAGAATAGCAGAGCATCTCCACCCACACCCCCTCGATCACCTTCCATCTATTCTCCTCGTCGAGCAGCTCCATCAACGCTTCGGCCAGCCTGCATGCATTGGGAACGAAAGGTCCTATAGCGTTGTTGTCTTGCCGGGGAGGTTGTTGTGGCTGTGCCCTGCGAAGAATCCCCTGCGCAACTCCGCGTTCGTCGAGCGCTGACTCGCCGGCCAACATGAGCTCAACATCATCGCAGGCGACGGTGAAGATACCCTTCCTGGTCCCGGGCATCAACATCGCAGGACGGATGTAGAACAAGTAGGCCATGTAGTTGGATATCTCTCTGCTTCGAGCGGTGCACTTTTGGCCACGAGGGGATGTGCTTTGGTGGTGAAAGCAGAGGTCTGTGGCAATGTGCCACAGAAGGACGCTCCTGTCGAACGCCATCTTCAAGCTCCGGCCCAGCCGTTGGTCGCGTCCCAGACCGTGCCTCCTCAGAGTCCACTGGCCCCTGTGGCTGTTGAATCTCCTGTAACTGGCAGCGTCGCAGATGTATTCCTTCCACCCATCCTTCACATAACCAAGAACCAACTCTGTAATTCCATGGGCGGACGCTGGTGGGAGCTGCTCTGTATACCAATGCAGGTTAACGTAGTCCATGCAGCCGACCACTGCAGCAATCTTCATCAGTATGGTGGGCTTCTTGTTGCGAGCACAGATTGACAGGAGGCTATACAGGGATACCTTTTCTGATGGATGTGCTGAATCTATGACTAAACAGCCGGTGAACATGGAATGAAAATCCAGCACAGCGGTACAAAAGAACAAGATGTAAGTTACCTTGACGTCGTTTCCGTTGTAACCATCTTTACTGCTTAAGAGAAAGAGGAAGACGGAAAACATGGGCAGGAATATTATAAGGAGAACCAAAAAGTTGTTGAGACCACTGAACGTCGCCGTCATTTTAGTGTAGATGTGCCTGAATCTATTGTGGAGCACTTGCCGCAGTACGCTATACACTACAGGAAACTGTATTCTTTTCGTCGGTCCGAATTATTTTCGTCGGCCAAGATGGGCCGACGTAAATACTCATATATTTTCGTCGGCCAAGATGGGCCGACGCAAATACTGTTATATTTTCGTCGGTTAGAGTGGGCCGACGCAAATAAGATTATATTTTCGTCGGCCAGAGTAGGACCGACACAAATAGGAATATATTTTCGTCGGCAGTGGGACCGACGCAAATAGGATTTACACTTAGGTCACGCTGGTTCGGACGCTGGTTCACAGCCGCCCCTCACGCCACCCCCTGACCCGCCCCTCGCGCTCGCCCGCCAGGCCGGCCGGCGCCCGCGACGCCGCCCTCCCAGCGTGTGCCCCTGCCCGGCCTCCCAGCGCCGCCCGCCACGCCCGCCCCTGCACGACCACGCTGGTTCGGACTGGTTCACGGCCGCCCCTCACGCCACCCCAGCCCCGCCCTCGCCCGCGCTCGCCGCCGCCAGCCCGGCAGCGCCCGCGACGCTCTTGCTTCCCCAGCGTGTGCCTGCCCCGGCCTCCCAGCGCCGCCCGCCGCCCGCCCCTGCCCGACCGCCGCCGCCTCCGGCCTGCGGCGCATTGTCCGCGCCGCCTCCGACCTCCGGCTTCCGCCCTCCGCCGCCCGGCCCCGGGACGCCCCCGCCTCCCCCTCGCGTGCCCCTGCCCCGCGCCGCCCGAACGTGCTGAATCTCAGTTGTTTAGCTAAACCATTACTGTCTCATGATGAGTCCACAGTTCAGTGATCAAGATTTGTTTGGCTCCGTGACAAGATTTGTGAGCTTGAAAAATAACAATGCTAATATGGTGCATTTGTTTTACTTGCTGAGTGCAGGTTGCAGACTTTGGTCTATCAAAGGAGGAAGTATATGATGGAAGGAAGTCAGGCCCTCAAGGGCACCTATGGATATATGGATCCTGACTACATGTCCACCAACAAGTTCACAATATTCATTAGGTATTACTTAGACTCGGCAGATTGATAACTTCTTGTATGGGGTATTTGTTTTACCTGGTCAACTTTCCAGTCATGCAATGAGTCCTGTTTAATACGCAAAGAGAAGCCCAGTAAGCTCAAGAAAGCACTAGCTGAGACATAATTTTAGCATGAGTTATACTATTTTGCAGCATGTTGTTAGGTCACAAACATTGTTGTTTAGTAATAAAATTAATTTGTGGTAAGGTGAATTTACATTGTAACATTAGTCTGTGAGCACCAATATCATTGGTAGTGTAGTACTTATTATGCACCTGTCCTTTCAGGCAGTCATTGGAGGGGAAGGAAAGGTTGATTGGGATGAGATACTAGACACGATCCTGCTTGTCGGGAGCATTCCTGAAGAGGTAAGGATCCTTGCCGATGTCGGAACTATTTTCACTGATTATCATGTAAAGCTGCAAGAATGCATTCATGATTATCTTACGCTAGATATCGAACTATTTTCACTGATTATCATATCCCTTAAGCAACTAAATGATGTCTCCCTCTGAAATGCAACCTGTGTCCTACCATTATACAAATTAGCGGAATACTGTCTCTTTTGGCGGGTATTTCGAGCCCTCATATGCAGGGGAATACATGCGTTGGCGCATTGCCACGGAGTGCTTAAACAAACATTGATAATGGTTATTAATATGCTCTTTTTGTTTGTGTGTATTTGGTGGAGGTGTTTTGTTAAACTTTTGTTAAAACCTTTATATAATTGCAGCTGCTGTTAGGAAAGAGATTGCTGATGAAACTGATCGCATAACTGGGAAAATCATTGCTGCTGCTTGTTAATCATTATAGTTCAATATTTATTTGATCTACATTTACTTTATGAATGTTATCTGTTATGCTATGCCAATTCTCAGCAATATGTATATATTTCCATCTAGTACCTAATTGCACATGGAAGTGATTCTGTGTTTGTTAATTTAATCAAATGTGCAATTCCTTGATGTAAATTGTTTTGGAAACATGACAGACAACTAACTGATCCCTGATACTGAAATTCTGGTTGAGGTTTCACATTCTATTTGATAATAAAACAAGTTAATGAGTTGTGTTTAAGTAAACAGGGAGATCTTCAATTTCTTGATGTGTAAGTACTAATGCTTAGATTGGTTTTTCCTGATTGTGAACTTGTGATTTCAGCTTGATGCTTTCCTAGTGAGCACACCAATATGTTTATACATGTGCTTCATGTTTGAATTTTGATGCTCTAGGCTCGCTTAGTATAGTTTGGTTGTGTTGTGTTACTTCATCGGCACCTGTTTTCAGCTATATTGTTGTTGCTTATTCTCGCTTTTACTTATGCAGGTTTCAGCACCGTTCACCGTTGGGGTTATAGCATTCTTAGAAAGGATATGGAGCACACTTTAATCTTTTGTCACCACTCATTTGTCACTCATGTGGATCTGTCATATTTTCATACATCGCTGAGATTCTTGAGGAGGTAAATAGTTCTCAACTTACCTTGTATGAAGCTACATTCATTTTTATTCTGTGATTAAAGCTACCTTTGGAAATGTACATGTCCAGTCCTGCAAACACCGATTGAAATTTGATTTTATGTTTGGTACAACATTCTCAATTCTGACAATGCAAACTTACCTTGTATGAAGACATTTGTTCTGTTTTGTGCTACTTTACATTCGTCTTAGGAGAATAGACCGCTAAATCGTGCAGTTATAACATTTTTACTATTTGTATTTTTTTTTGGTCTTAACTAGATCCAAAGCAAGAATTTACTGGTTAATTAATTCTCTAAGACTAACTACACTTCCCCCATCAAAAAAAGAGAAACAGAGTGTATCCTTAGGCACTTTGGAGTGTTTATCCAGTGATCACTTCCTAAACTGTTTCCAGGGCATATCATTAGCATTATCTCATTGATATTTGTTTAGAACTATAGCTCATCCATTTGGGGTCACAACTCATAACTTTTTGTATTATGTCATCTCATGGGACAAATTGAGGCAATTATTGTTTATGTTGTTTCACTGCATATTTCTTTGTGGATGAATGGATGGTATTGTACCTAGGATAATGTCCTGACTGTTTCTTTTCCTTATGAATACATTTTCTAAGTAGTCATCAATTGATTTCAATGTTTGGTGTTAGTTGTCATGTTAAAATGAAATTCTTGAATTACCTAAAGGGAATATTCTAATAGTGTAGTTGCTTCAAGACGGCTGCTTGCCTCTTCGCTTTTGTACATCTACTAATTACACATTTTTTATTAAATAAATCTAGTGTATTTAGGGTTCTTTATAGTATTGTATGCATGCGGTGAATTTTTGTTAATTTTTATCCTGTGAATTATGCATGCGGTGAATTTCTGTTAATTTTTAGGGATTTTTATATTTTCCCGTATTTTTTTTTAAATTTAAAATCGTATTTTCGTCGGCCTTGGCCGACGAAAATAGTAGCATCGATATTTTCGTCGCCCACGGCCGACGAAAATAAACTGGGCCACGTCATCGAGCACGGGAGGTCAGGTTAACGGCTCTTATTTTAAATCATTTCGTAGCGACGGCGAAAATACAAGTATTTTCGTCGGCAACCGACGAAAATTCTTGTATTTTCGTCAATACAATTTCGTCGGTATATTTTCGTCGGTAAACCGACGAAAATAGCTATTTTCGTCGGTTTTACCCTTATTTTCGTCGGTTCTCGGCCGACGAAAATAATGTGGATTCCTGTAGTGATATACACGTCGGCCATCAAACACCAATAAAAACTGTAGGTTTATAAGCTTACGGGAGTATGGAGGTGATATGTCTACAAATACCCTGCCGAAGGACTCAACTGTTTCGTGTGTATCGTTCTTGTTGTACATTTGCTCTTGATTTCTGGCTAACTGCGTCTCCTGTACGCAACTCCTTGCTTTTTGTACATATACTTGAAGTGACATGTCATGTTCTTCTTCTTCCTCTTCTTCTTGTATCCCCCCATTTGTGGAAGTGAAGCAGCTGCAGCATTTAGCAAAGATGCTTTGTTTTCTTCGTGTCAGAGAGGAAGAGGTAACCATGCTGTCGAAGCTGGCTCTCTTCAGAACCCATGGCTTGTGGATGCATTTGATAATCCCAGCGACGAACAGCAAGATTGCGGCCTTCAGCAACTCCTTTTCCCCGGACCACGACTTGCAGAACACGTACAGGGCGACCGTGACCTGGGACACCATGGTTATGACATGCCGGCTCCACAGCTCGTTATCTTCGACACTGTAGGCAGTCATGGAATGCATGCCTCCGAGGTGGATGAGGAGGAGAGGCGCCCATAGGACCTCCAGGATCCCGCCACCGCCACACACAGCAGGCTGCTTGTGGCGGTTGAAGAGGGTCGCCAGGGCGTATATCGCCAGAGCGTCGCCACCTATGTAGGCAAGCCAGATGAGCAATCTGAGCCAGGATGGAGCCCAGCTGCGCACTATGGCGGAGAAGAAGAGGAAGAATTGAACGAAGAGGCTGCCGAGCACGAGAATGCGCAGCTGCCACTCTTCCCACCACTGCACAACGCTTGAGACATGCATCCTCTCTCTCTCTCTTCTCCTTATCTCTCTCCTTTTTTTCTTTACGGAATAGCAGGTGTGGTCGTCTGGAGCTGCTTCTCCCTTGTTGTCATACGTTTGTTCAGCAGAGGAACAACCTTCTTTTGTTGCAGTACATACTACATAGTCGTCCTTGGCCGCTTCGCATCTTGCACTAGCAATCGAGACACGAGATGTTGCCAAACTGGCCGGAGCAGGTGGTGTCTGATCTCTGATGACAAGCGGGACCATATAAATATGTAAAATGTGCAGGCCAATTGCCAAGGACCCCACTCCTTACACTCTAAATCCGCCCCTGGGCGTATATCGCCAGAGCGTCGCCACCTAGGTAGGCAAGCCAGATGAGCAATCTGAACCAGGATGGAACGAACCTGCGCACCACGGCGGAGAAGAAGAGGAAGAACTGGACGAAGAGGCTGCCGAGCACGAGAATGCGCAGCTGCCACTCATCCCACCATTGCACAGCGCTTGAGAAATCCATCTCCCCCTCTCGATCCCTCTCCTTCCCCCTTCTCTCTCTTCTTACCACGAGGGAATAGCTAGCAGGTGTGGAGCTGCAAGCTTCTCTCATCATCGCCTGCACTCACACTAAACCTTTTCATGTTTATGTTCCTTGCTTGTTCGTGATAATATTCCGGTATGCTAACATGCATGCTCGTGATGATGTTTCGTGCTTTCCTTTCCCGATCCCTTGCTTGTTCGTGGTGATCACTACGTTAATGCATCGCCCATGACCCTGCACATTTCAGCTAGCTACGTCAAGCATGCACACTCAACAAAAGTGTCGCCAAGTGCCAGCAAGATTATATTCTTGGGATTTGATAAACATCATCCGGTTGTTTTTATTGCTGAAATCACCCAAATTTAGAACTATCGGATCATTGTTGAGATTCGGAAATATTGATTTCATCCGATCCTATGATTTGATCTAACGGCCCGGTAATATCCAGGTGAGACTATATTCTTTTATATCCTTATTGAAACACTATATGTTCAGTAAAACTAACTGACACTGACTATGGTACATATGTATGTAAACCTTTTTTGTGCCGAAAGTAGGACATCGATGATTCTATTCACGCCCAATTAATTTGTTTCCAGAAGAACAAAAAAAGACAAAATAACTTGTGCCCTATGATCTGGGTGGGCCGATGTAGGCCGAGCCGGACAAAGAAGGGTATGCACATTTGTCACTACCGTACAAGTAGTTATACCTGCTTGGCTCTTGAAATGGTATATTTCAGTATCGGTCTATACCAACGTACTATTTTGGATTTAATATAATAATATGTATTTATAAGTATTCATATGTATGTACACCAAATTTCACTTATAATATTACTCCAAATACATAGTAGTACTATCCAGTATAACATATAGTTCAATAGGCCATATTATCAATTCCACTGGTATTAACCGATATCGAAGTGGTAAGATCATTATTGATCAGTATCGAAGCCGGTATGACTAGTATCGAGCCAGTATGGCCGGTATTGAGGCCGGTAAGGTACATAAGGTTACTTTATACTGGTTTAGGTACTACCGAAATAGTGCATACCAGCTATATCAGTGGTACTGATACGGCATTGATAACTACAAGGGCATGCCTATTGCAGACTGGTCTAGCGAAAATGAAATGTTGAATTGGGGCTGCACTTGTACAAGTACAATGTATGACTAGTAATGGTATAGTTTTATTCCTCTTGCTCCCACGGTTTTTCACTGCTCATCATTCTTTTTTTTTTTGGAGTGTATAAGCATCATCTGGATGTTTTTATCCTAAAAAACATCTAAACTTTGGACCGTACGATCAAAACACACATCCATAGGATCAACCCACCTCGAATTCAGGGGACGTGCATCGATCTGAAAGCAAATCCAATGACCAAGAATTTGGATGATGGTTGCTAAAGAAAACATCCGGATGAAACTTATCAAAACCCTTCTTATTTTTAGACTCACTACTCATCATTCTTACTGATGACCAGTGATTTTCTTGGGTTCCATGAAACAACCCAGAATTTTCAAAACGAATTTATCTTGAATTGATTCAAATTTCGGAATCAATTTTGGATTTGAAATTGCTTTTGAGTTGGTTTTGGGCCAATTACCTTATGGGCCTTCCGGCCCGTTTTCCCGGGCCGTCTCCTCCGCCTCCGATCCGCTGCCAGCGGCGCGCCGCCTTCGCGTCGCCACCGCCCGCCGGCCAGGCGCCCCCATCAGCGTCGCCACGCGGCGCCGCTCGTCGCCGCGCCCGCCCGCTCGGCCGCCCCATCGCTGCGCGCCGCTGCGCCGCTTTCTTTCTGCCACTGCCACCCGTGACCCACGCCACCACGTGACCCGCCGCGCGCCGCCGTGACCTCTGCCATGGCAGAGCTCGCTGCGTTTCACCTGCGTGATCTCGCCGCCGCTTCGCCCCCACGTTGCCGCTTAGCCGTAGGGCACTCCGTGCCCTACCTCTGCGCGCGCCGCGCCTGCCCCGTCCCGTCGCCGTCGTCGCGTCCCGTCGCCGCGCCCTGCTTCCCTCTCTCTTCTCCGGCTATAAAAGCCGCAAACCCCGCAGCTCCTCCTCGCCTCTTCCCTCCCACCGCCCCACGGTGAGCCCCGCCCCCCGACCCCCGCGCCGGCAACCCCGCCGCCGCTTCCTCACACAGGTCGCCCCACTCGCCGCCACCTCTCCCCTGTTCCCAGCCAAAACCCTAACCCTAGGGTTCCCTCTCTCTCTCGCTGCAGCCCGGCCCCACATGGCAGCCGCACCTGGCGCAGGCCCCACCCGCCAGACACCTCTCTCTCTCTCTCGCACGGTCACAGCCGCCCGGGCCCGCGTGTCAGGCGGCCTGACCCCAAGTCGGGCCGGCCCAGTGGCCTCCCCCGCGCACGCTTGTGTTCGCGGGCCAAATTCAGTTTTTGGTGCGGCCCAGCGTAAACAGTACCCCTTTTCTTTTTCTTATTTGATTTTCAATTTCCAAAATCCTTTTTAATTCATTTCAATATCCCAAAATGCCCCAAAATTATCCGAGAGCCCAAAAATGCCCCAAAAATACTTTTTCGAACCGTTTCGAGCCACTAAGTCCAAAAATGCCCTCCGTTCCTCAATCCGGAGTCTCCAAAATTCCAAAATGCCCAAATCGCCCTTCCTTTCTCTTTCTCGGCCCGGTTCCGGTTTCCGTTTCTGTTTTCGTTTCAATTTCTTTTCGTTTTTCGTTTCTTTATTGTCGTTCGTCCTTTTCGCGTTAGATCCGGACGTTGGACGATTCCAGGAGCCGCCGCAGTTCCCGGAGCAGGACCCGGACCCGACAAAGAGCCGATTTCGACCGCATCAACGACACTTCGTCCGATCCGATCGCCAGCAAGGCAAGCCGTACACCTTTGATCATGTTGAACCTATTCTTGCCTTATTATAGTTAATTACTATTTTCTACCGCATTACTTTACTGTATGTTGAAATATTGCAAATCTGTTTAGTTTAGAATGACATGATACTTAGTTAATGCCGATTTGCTCATGAGACTTCCTTGAAAAATATTGAACCTAATTACATCCTTGTAACCTTAGGTTAATTAATATTCCGGTATTAATTATTATTATCCTGTTAGTTTAGTCAAATGCTTTTGATAATGGAAATAAAAGGCTGCCGAACCTTTGGTTCGGTTCTGTTTGGAAAAGTGCTACGGTTTGGGGGACAGAATTGGATAAATCCCGGAGTGGATGAGTTCCAATCCCCGGCTGATGATTAATGCCATGGTTGGTTGTGGTGGCTGGTACAGTTGGTACCGGATTGGTTTGTGGATGGCCCGATGGCTTGGTCTCTGGCAATGTAAGGATAATAATCCCCTTGAGCAAAGTAAATAACTTAAGAACTCGTTCAACCACAGGTTGGGCCAGTCAACTTCGTTGGCTTGACTCAACATAGCTCGGTACATTGTACTTTCCCTCGGAATACCTATAGGAGCAGGGTTACCTTCCCAGGTGTGGGAGATGATCCAAGGTTATGGGGGTGGAACGAAAGTGTGCACGAGGAAACTGTGGCATTTCGGGTTCACAACGGTAGATGTCCACAGTAAGCGGGATCAAGAACTCCACACTGGCCAGTGGGGCCCCGGGTTAATGTGGACCAAAACTCTACCGGATAAGGACTAAAGAGGGAAAAGTCCAACGAAAAGCTATGATAACCTCGATCCGGCCGCACGCATTTAAGTTGCGTGTTAAACTCGAGTTGGCATTAACGATCGTGGAATCTTGTGGGTAAAGCTGAACACTTCTGCAGAGTGAATAAATGGTATTCGAATACGCCGTGCTTCCGGTAAATGAAGCTAAGTTTAATTGGGGTGAATCCCGTAACCTAGCTCAAGTAGATCTTGGTGCATGTTTGAGAGTGTGGTTTAATGGTGTTGACTTTGTGAATGGAACCCCCCCTGGATTACTATTATTATGGATTGTGTTTTAAATGTAAAATGATGTTACAAATAAAACTGCATCCACAAATACTTTAACCTTGTACCAATATTGTGCTACACCCTTGCATGTAATATTCAGTATTTTCCGTACGACTTGTTGAGTACTCCCGTACTCACCCTTGCAACCCCGACCCCCTCTCAGAGTTCGAAGAAGCTGGAGCGTTCCAGGAATGCGTAGATGGCAATTTGATTTTGAGGTCTTAGTCTTTTGCTCAGGCCTGCCTATGCGGTGTTTTGCTTGTAAGTTATTCGGGCCCTGCTGCGCCCTCTTCTGTAAAAACCCTGGCCGTTAGGCCTTATATTGAATAAAAATGTTGGAATTTGACTTTTGCCTGGCAATAATATGCTTGGTTCCTGGCAGCTAATCATCCTGGTAGTTGCCGAGGCGTCATTTGACCTGCCCCTAAAAAGGCGGGCCGTCACAAGTGGTATCAGAGCCTTGGCTTGACCATAGATAAAGACCTTAGGTTGGTATAGAAAAATTTTACAAAATTATCTTCGGCGTACAAACAAAATGAATTTCGAAAATATAAGTATTATTGCTGTCTCCTTCTTCCCCTGCTACCTTGTCTTCTTTAGAGCTTCTTATCTCTCCCGGTCTTGTTTTAAAGTTTTGCCTGCCCTTCTAAATTTCAAAATCCCCGCCGATCTTCGCCAGCAGCTTGGGGATGATGCCGTCAGCAGTAGTAGACCGTTATTCGTAGAAGTTGTGCCCTTCTTTGTTTTAGGTTTTTGTAATGTAAAATGGGTTATGCCGAACCTTAAAACGGTTTTTGCATGGTCCATGTATTATAAAATTGCTAAGTTCTCTATTTCTGTGATTTTGATTGCCTAAACTATCTATATATCCCCGTCTAATTCAAAGGTTCCCTCAATTCATCTGAGCCCCATCTATTCTTGCTATTCTCACCCCATGCCCTAAATTCTTACTCATCTTTTTCGCTTTCCTCAAAACCCTGCTGCAGACCGAAAAGAAAGTCAGATTGAGACCATGGCAGATTTTGGATCAAAATTCCTGCATGACAGCTCGAGCAGAAATGAAGAGTCAGTGAATCACCCAGTCAACCTAGCTCACCATCGCCATAATGGAAAGAAACAGACAACAAGCGGAAAGGCACCATACGCAGTTATTGGAAAGAATTTTCGAACGACTAGTTGAAAAACCTCAAGGACACACCCAAGGAAATCTGGACAGACAAGAGGAAAGTACAGCGATGGGATATCCGCATGAATCTGACTACTTTACCAGTGATATTCCCAAGGAGATGGACCCTCAAGCTAGTAGGATGAAAGAATTTTTGGAAGGATTACAGAGAAGCTTGAAGTTCCACACCTCAGCTATAAAAGACATGTCGTCAGAAATGGACAAACGGATAGCAATCGAAGAAGCCCGGAATGAATTAAAAATGATGAAAAAGAGAAAGAAAAAAAATTCAACAGACATGGATACCAACTCCCACCCAGATCGGAGGAAAGACCACAGTCCTCACCCAAGGATTCCCTAACAAGAAACATTCAATAGAAAAAGAGCAACCAACACCTGCGAAACCTCAGCCCAAATCAGTTAAGTGCTACAACTGCAATGGAGACCACTTCGCCCGCAATTGTCCCACGAGGTTGGCTAAATGCTATCATTGCAGACAGATGGGACATTTCAGACGCAATTGCCCAAAGAAAAGTCTATCGACCCTGGTAGCCACGACGCAACTGATAGACCCTCACCTCCACCAATCGACAGCTAGTAAACCGTTCACCGCAGCAGCAGAAGCAGAGATACCCAAGGAATAAGATACAAGATAGGACAAATGAAAGACACCAACCGAAGATGTCCAATCATGTCACCGCCAAAGGAACAACAATCGCAACAAGTACCGTTAATAAGGAATTACTGGAAATTCCAAGCAACCGGAAGTAGACTAATAGCCAGATTTGAATGTGGCAACTTGGATATGGAGATCCAAGGGATAAAGATTAGGATCAACTTGTACTATCAAGAATGTAAGGTCTGAACAATATATTGGTAATAAAGCAGTTGTTTTTGACACATGAACTGTGCGAATGATGAACAAAAAAAAATAGTGACTACTGAGATAAATAAGATTTCTTCCCATGACCCATCACCACTGAGAGGTGGAATAAAAATGGATCTCAACAACCAAGTAATGATGGAATGAAAGCAACCCGTGTCAGTGACAGGAATCAGAAGTTTTCTGAGAATAACAGGACAAGGAATTAGCCAAAGACTTCCAGAAATAACCAACCTTTAGCTCAGCACCCCTAGAATGGCAGCCCTACAGATGAACACCACAGAGTCTGAATAGGCAATAAAGGAAAATAATTGGACTTGAGTTTCAACCTAAAAAATCGGAATCACCCAGAGGAAAAGTAAACCTGATGGTTAAGGTTTGCACAAGAAAGAGCGCCATTAAATGATTTGAGGAAAAGGACACGTTCCCAGCTAGAATCTGAGTTGCGACAGTTAGACCGCCAGACAGTGTCAGAAAGGCCAGAAGGCTTCCTTGAAAGACAGACTGGTTTATTGAGACAAGGATATAAGAGGATTGATTTTGACAAAATTCACCCACCCAAATGGTCGACGCTCTACGGAGCGCAAGGATATACCAGTATTGAAGAAAGGAATACTGACAGAAAGTAATGAATAAACACGTGGTTGGATTGGGATGTAAAGTATAAGATGGACCACCAAAATAATAGCCAGACTGCCACCACCACTTACAGTGCCCGTATAGAAATGGGAGAGAAAATAAAAGACTTTACCGCCAGGTTACCTAAAGAATCAGCAAGGATTGATGACAGATGGAACATCACTAATGGATTGACCTACCAGGGAGATCTTTTGGAAAGAACAAGTTAGTCGAATTAGATTCAACCCAGATTAACGGACCCCAAAGAATCCCCTGAGTCAGATTGTGAGCTAGTATAGCTCAATGTTCAGGGAAAGTCTGAATAAGGCTACAAGGACCGGTTTGAACTTTGACCCAATACTTCACCCTCCGCCAGGTAGACAAGCATAGAAGAAACGACCAAAGTCTGAAGAAAATGTCGAGAACCTACGCTCTAAACACTTGGGACCCAATCAGGCCACCTATTACTGTCCACAAAAGCCTCCACACCACCTCAGTTACCAAGACAGCCAGACATCGCGGAAGGAAATATTAAACCCTTGGGACAGAATAAAGGACTAGGATTAAACAGCAGTGGAACCCAGCTCGTTCAGGATGCAGAAGTCCGTGAAAGGATCACCACCAATAAATTGAGTGCAAGCTCCAATGTAACAGAAAGATTACATTGGCTCCGAAAGGGAATTATATTAGAAAAATACCGACCAACAAAACCCGCGCCATTTTTGGATGAAAAATAAGGAGCTAAGACCGGATAGACTGGACCGTACGAAGATTCTAACAGAATCAGAGGAATGGCATGCAAGTTACAGTTGGTTCAGGATTTGCTTGAAAATTCACAGTATGCCTCAGAGAGGACATTTCCATCAGCAGTCAGGACAAGTGCTACCCAAAGGATTTGGATTCCCAGTACGATTCTCCATAAGAGACCGGCCAGGATCTTGGAAATCATGGAAAGCAGATTTGGATTTTAAGACTATCAGAATTTGCCAAGTATTTTGGAAAAATCACATATTCAAGGAAACCCTTGGAAAAGGAATCAGGTTTTGCAGCAGTAGTTTTTCAACCTTCCGCCCAGGAGGAATAAATCTCGGGGACGAGATTTGTTTTAAGTGGGGTAGGTTGAAACAACCCAGAATTTTCAAAACGAATTTATCTTGAATTGATTCAAATTTCGGAATCAATTTTGGATTTGAAATTGCTTTTGAGTTGGTTTTGGGCCAATTACCTTATGGGCCTTACGGCCCGTTTTCCCGGGCCGTCTCCTCCGCCTCCGATCCTGCCGCCGGCCAGGCGCCCCTGCCTTCGCGTCGCCACCGCCGGCGCCGCTCCGTCGCCGCGCCCGCCCGCTTCGGCCGCCCCACGCTGCGCCTGCGCCGCTGCTGCCACCGCCACCCCGTGACCCGCTTTGCCACCACGTGACCCGCCGCCGCGCCGCCCGTGACCTCTGCCATGGCAGAGCTCCGCCGTGCCCCGCCCGTGATCCTGCCGCCGCCGCTTCGTCCCTCGTTGCCGCTTCTAGCGTAGGGCACTGCGTGCCCTACCTCTGCCGCGCCGCGCCGCTCTGCCTCTGCCGTCGCCGCCGTCGCATCCCGTCGCCGCGCCCTGCTTCCCTCTCTCTTCTCCGGCTATAAAAGCCGCAAACCCCGCAGCTCCTCCTCGCCTCTTCCCTCCCTCCGCCCCGCGGTGAGCCCCACCCGCCTACCCCGGCTCCGGCAACCCCTGGCCACACAGACAAGGCCAGGTCGCCCGCAGCCCCGCCGCCACCTCTCCCCTGTTCCCTGCGAAAACCCTAACCCTAGGGTTCCCTCTCTCTCTCGCTGCAGCCCGGCCCCACATGGCAGCCGCACCTGGCGCAGGCCCCACCCGCCAGACACCTCTCTCTCTCTCTCTCGCACGGTCACAGCCGCCCGGGCCCGCGTGTCAGGCGGCCTAACCCCAAGTCGGGCCGGCCCAAGAGGCCTCCCTCACAAGACGCTTGTGTTCAAGGGCCAATTCAGTTTTAGTGCGGCCCAACAGAATAAAGACCCTTTTCTTTTTCTTATTTGATTTTCAATTTCCAAAATCCTTTTTAATTCATTTCAATATCCAAAAATGCCCCAAAACTATCCGAGAGCCCAAAAATGCCCCAAAAATACTTTTTCGAACCGTTTCGAGCCACTAAGTCCAAAAATGCCCTCCGTTCCTCAATCCGGAGTCTCCAAAATTCCAAAATGCCCAAATCGCCCTTCCTTTCTCTCTCGGCTCCTGCCCGGTTTCCGCTTCGCTTTTGTTTCAATTTCTTTTCGTTTTTCGTTTCTTTATTGTCGTTCGTCCTTTTCGCGTTAGATCCGGACGTTGGACGATTCCAGGAGCCACCGCAGTTCCCGGAGCAGGACCCGGACCCGACAAAGAGCCGATTTCGACCGCATCAACGACACTTCGTCCGATCCGATCGCCAGCAAGGCAAGCCGTACACCTTTGATCATGTTGAACCTATTCTTGCCTTATTATAGTTAATTACTATTTTCTACCGCATTACTTTACTGTATGTTGAAATATTGCAAATCTGTTTAGTTTAGAATGACATGATACTTAGTTAATGCCGATTTGCTCATGAGACTTCCTTGAAAAATATTGAACCTAATTACATCCTTGTAACCTTAGGTTAATTAATATTCCGGTATTAATTATTATTATCCTGTTAGTTTAGTCAAATGCTTTTGATAATGGAAATAAAAGGCTGCCGAACCTTTGGTTCGGTTCTGTTTGGAAAAGTGCTACGGTTTGGGGGACAGAATTGGATAAATCCCGGAGTGGATGAGTTCCAATCCCCGGCTGATGATTAATGCCATGGTTGGTTGTGGTGGCTGGTACAGTTGGTACCGGATTGGTTTGTGGATGGCCCGATGGCTTGGTCTCTGGCAATGTAAGGATAATAATCCCCTTGAGCAAAGTAAATAACTTAAGAACTCGTTCAACCACAGGTTGGGCTACCAACTTCGTTGGCTTGACTCAACATAGCTCGGTACATTGTACTTTCCCTCGGAATACCTATAGGAGCAGGGTTACCTTCCCAGGTGTGGGAGATGATCCAAGGTTATGGGGGTGGAACGAAAGTGTGCACGAGGAAACTGTGGCATTTCGGGTTCACAACGGTAGATGTCCACAGTAAGCGGGATCAAGAACTCCACACTGGCCAGTGGGGCCCCGGGTTAATGTGGACCAAAACTCTTCCGGATAGGGACTAAAGAGGGAAAAGTCCAACGAAAAGCTATGATAACCTCGATCCGGCCGCACGCATTTAAGTTGCGTGTTAAACTCGAGTTGGCATTAACGATCGTGGAATCTTGTGGGTAAAGCTGAACACCTCTGCAGAGTGAATAAATGGTATTCGAATACGCCGTGCTTCCGGTAAATGAAGCTAAGTTTAATTGGGGTGAATCCCGTAACCTAGCTCAAGTAGATTTTGGTGCATGTTTGAGAGTGTGGTTTAATGGTGTTGACTTTGTGAATGGAACCCCCCTGGATTACTATTATTATGGATTGTGTTTTAAATGTAAAATGATGTTACAAATAAAACTGCATCCACAAATACTTTAACCTTGTACCAATATTGTGCTACACCCTTGCATGTAATATTCAGTATTTTCCGTACGACTTGTTGAGTACTCCCGTACTCACCCTTGCAACCCCGACCCCCTCTCAGAGTTCGAAGAAGCTGGAGCGTTCCAGGAATGCGTAGATGGCAATTTGATTTTGAAGTCTTAGTCTTTTGCTCAGGCCTGCCTGTGCGGTGTTTTGCTTGTAAGTTATTCGGGCCCTGCTGCGCCCTCTTCTGTAAAAACCCTGGCCGTTAGGCCTTATATTGAATAAAAATGTTGGAATTTGACTTTTGCCTGGCAATAATATGCTTGGTTCCTGGCAGCTAATCATCCTGGGTAGCTGTCGAGGCGTACGGATCTGCCCCTAAAAAGGCGGGCCGTCACATTCCATAATCACTTTGGTAATGGTTTAATAAAGTTAGTTTTACATTGTTGACATTGTTGTAGTTTTCATCTAGCTATTTTAGTTCAAGTAGGATTCCGATTGGCATTTAGTAGTCATCGTTTTGTATATATGCCTAATAAATTTAGTCCATTCCTATTCTACAGAGAGAAAAATCAAAGGAAAACTTGCGCCAAATTGATTCGGTTGTTGTTCGTCCGGATTTTAGTTTGGGCAGGGCCGATGTAGGCAAAGCTGGACGAGAAGTAGGGCATGCCCGATGCAGACCTGTATAGCGAAAACCAAAAGCCGAATCGGTAAGTGGTTCAATTCTCAGTAGAATAGGAATGGTTTCCCGTGCTCAAAATGTGTCAGAATTCTTATGAAATTCCTATGAAAACCGTACGCCGTCGCCCGCCGTTTACGTGTCAAATCCGTATCCTTCGGGCTTTATAAGCCGCAGCCGCTGCCAGATCTGGGTTCTCCACCTCACACGGCCTCCTCTGCCCTACTTTTCCACGCCCAAGACTCTGCCGTCGCCGAGATCGAAACTCGCCGGACTTCGCGTGTGCCGCCGTGCCATTGCTGCGTTTGAAGCGTCGGGTCGCCGTCTCCCCGCGCTTTGGTAAGCCCCGTCACTCCGCCGTGTCACCACCTCGCTATCGCGCTGAAGAAGAAGTGGTATCAGAACAGAGCAGACGTCAAGATACTCTGTGTTTCGCAATAGCTACTTAATTAGCACTGTAGCGGTAATGTATTGTCGATACTTGTTTCAGCTATACGCTGGAGACAATTACAGATAAGTGTAAGAAGGGTAAAAGGGGGATTTCAGAACTGGGATGGACTATATATAGCCATTGTAACAGAATGGCAGGGTATCGATGAAAATGAATTGATCTGCTTTACTCTTTTCTTTGCGTGTTTGTGCTGTTCTTCTTTCTTCCTTCCCAAGTCCTATTTTCCTCACGTCCTGACAATAGTCGGAGGCCAAGGGGGTAACATTTGGTATTAGAGCCAATCGATTTGATCTTGAGCTGTGAAATCCCAGAGGCAGGTTGGAGATTCATGACTGATTTCGATCGGTTACTGTAATCTCTGTGAAACTCCGGAAATCTGGTTGGCTCGATCTTATCTGATCATCACGGCTCCTCCAAAACCCTCTGTACAGACCCGGTTCGTGTTGGATTTGATGGGGGAAAACACCGAAAGATCTGAAGAGCGGTTAGCCGCTATCAAGGACAGTATTAATTTGTTGTTTAATCGGATGGAAGTGATGGACACTGCACAGCAGCAGATGATGGCAAGAACTGAGTTGATGGCTAAGCAGTTGGAAGCTACGGCACAAGCTGTGGCGAAGATCACGGTGAATCGTTTACCTGACGTGAATGGAGAGGGAGAAGGAGCTCAGGCGGTGAGGATGGGCAAGGCACTGTTTACTCCTGGGCCAGCAGAACCATGGAGGAATGTTGAAGTGGAGACTCCAACATCCTTGGGAGGACTGCCGACCAGGTGTTCAGGGGGAGTGCAATCTGAAGCTATGGGAGCAAGCACCCAACGGATTAGAGGAGCAGGTTTTCCGAGAAATTCCCTTCCTAAGCTGTCGTTTCCGAAGTTTGATGGAGAGAGTCCCAGAGTTTGGCGCGACCGATGTATGGATTATTTCCAGTTGTACAACATACCAGAGGCGCTATGGGTGAATGCAGCCACGATGCACATGGAGGGAAATGCGGCACGATGGTTGCAGGTTTACAAGACCAGAAATGGAATTGGAGGTTGGGATCAATTGATGCAAGCTGTGGAAGAGAAATTTGGTGCTTTTGATCATAGAAGGTTAATGAGTGATCTAGTGGATATTAATAAACTGGAACTGTGGCAGATTACAAGAGTCAATTTGAGGAACTCATGTATGAGATATTAATGCATAACCCACATTATGGAGAAGAGTTATTTATGTCTCATTTTATAAAGGGGCTGAAGCAGGAATTACGAGGAGCAGTCGAAGGTCTAGTTCCGGAGAGTGTTGATCGAGCGGCTTTGTTAGCTCGGGTTGAACAAGATGTTATCGATCGGGGAAAGAGTTGGAGGACCAAATCAGGAGGTAACCGGGACAATGGTGGAGCAAACAAGGTAGAGTGGCAGCCTAACAACCAAAGAATGAATCAGGGAGAACTATGGAAGGCCCGACAATTAAGAGAATATCGGAAGGCAAATGGATTGTGCTATCAATGTGGTGAAAAGTATGATCCCACCCATTACCTAAACTGTAAGAAGAAGGCACAATTGCATGTGCTTTCAGGAGAAGACACAGGAGAGATAATACCGGACTCTGTACTGGATATGATAGAGAACACCGAGCTGGACAGTGAAGAAAGGGTTCAACTATCCATCAACGCAATGTCTGGCACTGAGGTGGAAACTATGCGAATTCTGGCTTTAGTAAAAAACCAAGTAATGCTTTTTTTGGTGGATTCTGGCAGCACTCATAGTTTTGTCAATGTGGAGTTTTTGAAGAGGATTGGTTGTACAGCGTAGAGGATGACTCCAATACAAGTTAGGGTGGCGAATGGGGATGTATTACAGTGTGAGAGTTGGGTTCCTGATATGGAGTGGTGGTCTCAAGGTCATACCTTCCACACAAATCTGAGAGTCTTAGCGCTTGGGGCCTACGATGCAATTCTTAGCATGGATTGGCTTAGGCAGCATAGTCCTATGACTTGTTATTGGGAGCACAAGAAATTTGAGTTTATGCATAAAGGCATAACAATTCAGCTTCAAGGAGTAAGGAAGTCGGAGCAGACTGAGTTGAAATCGTTGTCTTCTGATCAACTTGATAAGTGGATGAGAGGTAATGATTTATGGGCCATGGTTGTTATTGAAAGGGAAGGGTCTTCGGTAGAAGCTAATGTACCAGCAGAAATTAGAGAGTTGTTGGAACGTCATGCAAGGGTATTTGCTCAACCAAAGGAGTTGCCGCCCAAGAGGGAATATGATCATGCAATTTCATTGGTACCAGGGGCTATCCCATTTAATAAAAGACCCTACAGATACTCACCATGGCATAAAGACGAGATTGAACGACAAGTATCCGAGATGTTATCCTCAGGAATTATCACTCCTAGTGTAAGCCCCTTTGCATCACCGGTTTTACTAGTGCAAAAGAAGGACAGAACATGGAGGTTATGTGTCGATTACCGGCGCCTGAATGAGTTAACAGTGAAGAATCGGTTTCCCATGCCTGTAATGGATGAACTCTTAGATGAATTGGCCGGGACTCGGTATTTCTCCAAGCTAGAACTACGAGCCGGCTATCATCAGATTAGAATGAGGGAGGAAGATGAGGCTAAGACGGCCTTTAAAACTCACCATGGGCATTACCAGTTCCGGATCATGCCATTTGGACTCACCAATGCACCGGCGACATTCCAATGCATAATGAATGCTATCTTGTCTGCTTATCTGAGGAAATTTGTACTTGTATTTATGGATGACATACTCGTTTACAGCCCCGATATGAATTCTCATGTGGAGCATCTCGAAATTGTTTTGCAGACTCTACAAGATAACAGCTTCTCAGTGAAGAGATCCAAATGCACGTTTGCCCAAACTCAATTAGAATACTTAGGGCACATAATCTCTGATAAGGGTGTAGCAGCGGATCCACAAAAGACATAGGCTATGTTAGACTGGCCGAGACCTACTGGTGTAACTGAGTTAAGGGGATTCTTGGGGCTCACAGGTTACTACTGGAAGTTTGTGAGAGGCTATGGAGTCTTGGCTTGTCCTTTGACCAATTTGCTTAAAAAGAAAGCATTTGAATGGAGTGATCAGGCAGAAGAAGCTTTTAATCGGTTGAAGCAAGCCATGGCTACCACACCTGTGCTCAAGTTGCCGGATTTTGAGCAAGCATTTGAAGTGGAGACGGATGCATGCGATCTGGGGGTTGGAGCAATCTTATTGCAGCAGGATCACCCCATGGCGTTCTTCAGTAAAGCTTTAGGGCCTGTGCATAAAAAATTATCAATTTACGAAAAAGAGTTTTTGGCCTTGATGTTGGCTGTAAACAAGTGGAGGCAATATTTGCAATATCAAGAGTTCATCATTAAAACAGATCACCGTAGCTTGTGCTTTCTCGAAGAACAACATCTCCAGACTGATATGCAACGTAAAGTGATGGCTCGATTAATGGGGCTTCAATTTCGTATAGTCTATAAGAAGGGAAAAGACAATGTGGTCGCTGATGCTCTTTCCCGGGCTGGGCATCTGATGAGTACCCAAGTGACTTCTGTTGTGCAACCGATGTGGGTTCAAGAGGTGATTAATTCGTATGTTACTGATAGTAATGCACAGCAGATGCTAGCTCAGCTCACAATCAAGAGCCCAGATGAGAACGGCTTTGAGTTACACCAAGGAATCATCAGACACCATGGGAGGATCTGGGTCGGGGCGAATTCAGCGATACAAACCAAACTGATCCAAGCATTCCATTCGAGTGCTATTGGGGGGCATTCCAGAATTCAAGTTACCTACCTGCGACTTAGGAAGATGTTCAGTTGGGCTGGCATGAAACAGGGGGTGGAGAGTTTTGTCAAGCAGTGTGAAATTTGTCAAAAAGACCAAAAGCGAAAAAACAAAGTTACTAGGGCTGTTGCAACCACTTCTCCTCCCACATGCAGCCTGGCAAGATATTACAATGGACTTCATTGAGGGTTTGCCATTGTCAGAAGGGTATAATATAGTTATGGTGGTAGTCGACCGTTTCTCCAAGTATTCACATTTCCTTCCTCTTCGGCATCCTTTTACTGCTCAGAAAATAGCCCGAGTATTTTTGGATCAGGTAGTCAAGCTGCATGGTATGCCAAAAACGATCACATCTGATAGAGACAAAATCTTTACAAGCATATTTTGGCGTGAACTGTTCAAAGCATTGGATATCAAATTGCAGTTTAGCACGGCATACCACCCGCAAACTGACAGACAAACAGAGCGAGTCAATCAATGTTTAGAAATGTATTTACGCTGTGCAATTCATGAAACACCAGGGAAGTGGAAATCTTGGTTAGCACTGGCTGAACTTTGGTATAATACGAGCTATCACTCTTCCTTAGGGTGTTTGCCCTTTAAAGCATTATATGGCAGTGATCCTCACTTTGGTTTGCTACCTAAATCAAGGACCAGTCTTCCAGCCGAGGTAAATGAAACATTGCAAGACAGGGAGAAATATACAGACATGCTCAAACAACAGTTGGCCCGAGCCCAGAATCGTATGAAAGTTCAAGCTGACAAAAACAGATAGGATCGACAATTTCAAGTGGGTGAAAAAGTGTTGTTGAAGTTACAACCATATGCCCAAAGTTCATTAGTGAATCGCCCTTTTCCTAAACTCGCATACAAATTTTATGGTCCCTTTGTAGTTCTGGAACGCATTGGTACTGCAGTATATAAGTTGGATTTACCGGGTGATTGTCAGATACATTCAGTTTTCCATGTCTCTCAATTGAAGCCGTTCACGCCAGATTTCTCTCCCGTGTTTATAGAACTGCCTAAAGTTGTTGATCTGGACGCTCGGTCCACTGAACCTGAAGAAATACTTTAGAGGAGATTAGTTAAGAAAGGGAGTTCGGCTATTGCTCAAGGACTGATCAAATGGTTCGGCATTCCAGTGGAGTCAGCGACGTGGGAAGACTTGACGGTACTGAAGGCCCGTTATCCAAGTGCACTTGCTTGGGGTCAAGCAAATTTTGCAGGAGGGGGTATTTTCACCACCTCGCTATCGCACTGAAGTGGTATCAGAACAGAGCAGACGTCAAGATACTCTGTGTTTCGCAATAGCTACTTAATTAGCACTATAGCAGTAATGTATTGTCGATACTTGTTTCAGCTATACGCTGGAGACAATTACAGATAAGTGTAAGAAGGGTAAAAGAGGGATTTCAGAATTGGGATGGACTATATATAGCCATTGTAACAGAATGGCAGGGTATCGATGGAAATGAATTGATCTGCTTTGCTCTTTTCTTTGCGTGTTCTTGCTGTTCTTCTTTCTTCCTTCCCAAGTCCTATTTTCCTCACGTCCTGACAATAGTCTGAGGCCAAGGGGGTAACACGCCGCTACACTGCCCCTCCGATTGCCGCGCTGCCGCGAAGACGAAGCGCCTCGCCATCGGAACCGAATAGACGTGTTGAAGCCAAAAACAGCCACTGAGCCGCACATCAACCGTGATGTCATGGCCGATATCACCATCCGCGTCATCAGCCACGCATGCTGACGTTAGCCCTAGATCACTATTTCGTAGACCTGGTTCACCATAGAACCTAGTCTTCTGTGGACGTGGTCTATGGATTGCGGGCCCCATGTGTCTGCCAAATAAAGATTTTTTCGATTAATTTTACTTTCCGAAAATCCTTGATGACATTAGCATGACGCAACAAAGTGATTTTCCTCTAAAAAAATAATTTTAGACAATAGTCTTTTTCTATTTACTCAAAATTTAAAGTTTCGAAAAATCATTCTCTCTTGTACGAACACCGATCGAGCCCATTCCATTTTCTAAAAATTTGTAAAATTAAGATCTACATTCCAGAGCCATTTATTTTCACTTTTAAGCTTGTTTGAATCTCTGTTTGGTATTTATTTTTATATGTCACTTTCTTTTTCGGTAGACATTGATCCCTAGGGAGTGAGCATAGGGTTTGAAGATCAAGATTCTGCAACAGCAGTTGATCAACAAGGCAAGTCGTAGTACTTGACCATATTGAACCTTTGTTTGCAAAAGTACTTTGTTTCATACAATTGCATGCTATTTGTTTACAAATATTATTTACTGGGAATTGCTAAATACCTACTTGTCATTATGTCACCCTTGATTAATTGAAATGCTATGTATCCATTGTCACCTCAGGTTGGATCATTTAATAGTTGGACATAATTGTAATACCAACATTGAGTTATCGTAACAATGCTTAGATATGCTTAGTTGTACGATGGGCTCATGTCACATGTTAAATGTTAATAATCTTGATTTAATGAGATATGAAATTGTAGTCAGCAGCCACTGTTATAAAATTTATTGTGTCATAGCAAGGGTGTGCCATTAGCCTTGGTTATACAAAAACTGTTTTCACTCTAGCAAGTGATCGTGCAGTAGTGGGCGGTGGAGGCGGCGGTGCAGCGAGATGCTTGTAACACCCCGGCATCTAGTATGCCTTGAATGTCACCAAACATGATAGAAGAAGTATCTAAATACCATAAATAAATATAAATTACAGCAAAGGAGCAAATGCTAAAACCGAAAATTTCGGCAGCATCTCCTTTGTTTTTCCATAGATTTCAGCATCAATAATCATAACATGGCAAGATAGCATAATAGAGAACAATTCTAACATGATAGCTAAGGATTTCATCCACCATTCAAGTTCCTCACATACTTTACCCATCACATAAACCAATTATGAATAAACATTGAATCATGGGCATCGACGAGGCAATTAACCATTATAATATTGAGCCTAACGACCAACATAATTGAGGGAAACATTTGGTGGTGTTTATTTGAATGGAGTTATGTGTGGATGTGCATCTAGCTCCCTTTCCCACATGCCGAACTCAAGGTACCTAAAAAAACATCAAACAACAAGCGTGAGTTCATCACTCAGGAAAGTGTATTGTAATGATACAAAAACAATAATCAACTCACATACATACTTAATGCCATTCACATATCCTGAGAGTCAACTCATGAACTTCATTTATGCTCTCATATAACCTCATCATAAACATCTCAAATAACATCTTCATAGGCATCTCATAGAACATCATAATCATCTCATAAACCACTTCATTCATGCAATGCAATGCAATGCACATGTCTCTTTGAAGCACATACCGGTATTGCCGAGTGTACACCCGTCGGCGTGCACCCTCTTTCCCCTTCCATCCCGTAGATGGAGGGTGCCTACTCCTCGCTTCCATTCACAACTGTGGATGGAGTCACGAGGTAGGTCTTACTCAATGGCGCTCCGGATTAGTCATAACTTTCTCACCGACCTCACCGGACTAGTTATGACTTTCTCACCGACCGGGCCAGTTCTCATGCCATGTATGCAAATATGTCATAAACACAAACAACTTGCACATAAACTCAACTAAACATTGCATAGCCTCATAATAAACCATTTTCAGCATATCGCAAGTAAGAGTCAATCATGGCATCATATCATAAAGCATATGTAAACCATCTCATTTTCAAATATTACGGCTTCCTAAGCTGCAACCACTACAATACACTTGCCTTTAACCCTTCGGAACGGTGTGGCGAGATGATGATGCCACTCCTGAGGTCACACCACCTGCAAATACATATTTTCCACTCAATATCATACCACCCAAGCAAGTACAAAACTCAGAACACAACGATTCTACCCAAAACCCATAAAACCTGAAAAACAGACCAATCTGTCCGTCAGGACAGCAGGCTTCCAACAATCATAACTTGAGTTCTAAGACTCCAAATCGAGTAAACGAGTACATCATCGCGAAGCTTAGGAAATTTCCTAGATTTTTCTAAGTATTGGGAAAAGCTGTTTCGGCCTCTAAAATTGCCTAATCTACAGATCAACCCAATCTGTCCCAATCACGTCACAGTTTTGAACACGTTCGGTAAAACAGGCATACCTTTCCAACGGCTGATCAGAATTATGAGTTCTTGGTGTCCACTGAAAGGTATTGAAATTATCTACAACTTTCTCAACACTAAGACGACCAAATTCTGACTCTAAAATCCCCGAAACTGCGACCGAAGTCGACTGTCTAGAATTGGCCAAGGCTACCACGCGGGACAGATCTAATAACCGACTTCATACCTCTAATGGCAGCACCTAAACACCAAAATTAATCATGTTAATCCCCACCAAACCAGCACCACAACCGTACAAACCAAATCCCCATAGCTTACCTTCCCTTGACGAACTTCCGGATCGGCGCACGTCTCCTCGCGACCCGATCCTCTGTCCCCTCGCCGAAACCGCCGGAAACGCCGAATCCCCACGGATGGAGCACTCCCGAACAGCACTATGGGGGCTATGAGAGGTGGATACTGAGGTGGGGAGACGTGGGAGGGGTGCAAAGGGAGAGGGAGAGGTGTGGCTAGGGGAGACAAGGGGGCGCATAGGGGAGGCAAGGGGGCGCATGGGGGAAGGCAAGGGGGCGCATGGGGGGAGGCAATGGGGACGCAAGGGGGGAAGCCCTAGGGTTTTCTTGCAGAAATTTCCCCACATGGGCCAAGAAAAAACGAGAAAATTGTCATTCTGCCACTTTCGAGATGCGGTTTCGCCCAAATGCCATCCTCTACTTTGCAATCGCCAAAATGACACTCCCTTCGATTTCACTTCATTTTCATACCATTTTGGTTGATTTCGGTGGATTTTCCGGGTGAAATGACACTTCTGCCCACGGGTAGAATCGGTAGATAGATACTTCTTTCGAGACCTTTTTTTTTAAATTCTACGTCTCTATTTATTCTCTTAACTATAGTTATTTATTTATGAGATTTGATAAATATTATCCGCATGTCCCTCTTTATTTTTACGAGAGGTATTTTAATTTTATGTAAAGATTAAGGTTATAATGGAATTAAAAAAGGTACAAGAAAAATTAACTTAAATGTTCTTAATTGCTTTGAAAAATAAAATATATACTACTTTGTGTTAGTGGTAATTTTTGTGTAAAGATTAAGGTTATAATGGAATTAAAAAAGGTACAAGGAAAATTAACTTAAGGGCAAAATGGTCACTCCAACTCGAAAATGGGCTGAAAATCATTTTAAAGCCCCAAAATGGCATGCCAGCGAGTTGCTAATTCTTGAGGGTGGCATTTTATAGTGTGCAATCTTCGGAGTGGCATTTGGGCGAAACCACATCTCGAAAGTGGCAGAATGACAATTTTCTCAGAAAAAACCCCCCCACCAACGGCCCAACTAAGTCCCCCAAGGCCCAAACCCCCGGAAACGGCCCAAAACGCGATAAAACACCATACCATAATGTCGTATTCCCTAAAGTCACATTCTGAGATGCCACATTCTCTCCCCCTTAACAGGATTCGACCTCGAATTCGAAGAACACCAGCTCGGAACACCAAGTCCACAAGGGATCCAAACTCAACTCCAAACTCCCTTTTCAACTTCATTCACAAAACCTTAATTTCATTTCTCAACCTGTCTACCACATCTCATTAATCTCAAGATGACACAATCAAAGCGAATCACATATCTTTTAATAACCTCTCTACTAATAAATCACCAATGGTATCTTATTAATGACTGGGGTTCTAAACATGACCCCTTACGAACTGATTACACAAAATCCCATCTCTTCCAATTATTTGACCCTTTTCACAAAGAATCAAAATTAACCAATGTCATCTACATACAAAGCCCACAAAGGCAAAAAAAAAAATTCATTTCGACTACAAACCACGCTATTGACATTCTATCATCTCCCGGGCATATCTCATACCCAAGGACAACAGCTAGGACAAATGTTCGTGACAGAACATTTTACATCATAATTTCTATAACCTTCACTACCATCGAACGGTACTCTCAACAAGATTTAAACCACGACATCAAACAACCTCCATCATAATCCACCTTTATACCACTAATGTACAACACCTAGCCCAAGCTAGGGCCGTCAATTTACCAAACCACAATTGGTTCCTTTCCTAAGAGGGTCTCACCCTCACATGTTCTTACTCAAATACATCCAAGCCCATGGATATATTCCTTCAGTAAACTCATCAAATCCATAAACCCTTCTATTCTTATTCCCAACTAGAATGCCAACAACATAGCAATTCTCTTTAGTCGAATGAACCACATTCATCAACAGAAACCCAATGCACCACAAATCACTTTGGAAAGAATTCGGCAACCTCCCAAAGATCACTCTTTTTCTTTGCCAAAGTCGAGTCGCAAAGGAAAACTCAAATCTCAAATCAAGGTGATACATTTCGCATCGGGGAGCACTCAAACAAAAGAGAGACTCCACACAATTCTTTGACAGAAGTTATTAACAACTAATGACAACTCAATTCGCTTTCACCACAGCCAACCCATTCATTTTAACCAAAATCAACATTTTGGAAGAGAAAGGAGGAGGGAGGAGGGAGAGGAGGAGGGAGGAAGAGATGATGGGCATATTAAGGTTTGCATGAATCTTAAAATGATCCTACGGTCAGGAATGTACCTGATTTTTTACAGAGATAACAGGTACCTGATGCCACCCAGTATTGGTATTCATCGGTGTCTTACACCTTCATCCCAATCTAACTATATATTTATTCTTGGAGAAGTACGACAGTCTACCGCTCCCACTGCCACATGAACCAGTGCTTAGTTACAGTGTCTATAATATTTTTTTTTTAAAAAATATTTTTAAAAAATCAATATACTTTTTTTCTTTTTTCTTTCTTTTATTTTTATCTTGAAAAAAATAATTTTAAACAAATTAAGTTTCTTATTTTGAAACTTTTTAAAGGAATGTTGTTAAATTTTTTCAAAGAACTATTAAAAAAATAAAAGAAAATTTACACTTTTTGTTTATTTTTTGGAGGTATTTCCGAAAAATATTTTCTCTCCCTGTTCAAATCTCTGCATGTCCCGGTAATTCCTTTCGCCCACAGTAACACACGGGCCTGTGACGCATCTAGTAACACTATATATATATATATATATATATATATATATATATATATATATATATATATATATATATATATATATCTATAGTTTTTTTGCAAGGAAATAAATTTTCTTTTTTATTTTAAAAAAGTTTTCCCTCTACATTAAAATTAATAGACCGCCCGCGGCAACACGCGGTATATAAACTAGTTACCATTATCCTTCGAGGGCAACACATATTTATTGTAACATATATTTTTCAACATTGATCTGTTGCTACATCTCTCTATCTCCCTTCTTTTCTTGAGATCAAAGTTTTGCCTAACTTTTCTTTCCGAATGGATTATTAGCCCAAGCGGTTTGCATTGGACTTCTGTTGTGTTGCTAAGCACCAGAGTTCAGCTCACTAACTACTCCATCTCCAAATAACGTTAATTCTATTTATATGCTAATACAAATATTAAAATATCTGTAATATGCCAAAACATCTTAATTACGAATTACCCTTGTAACACCAAAATTATATATAGCGATGGTACTATCTTACATATTGATAAGAATATTTCACCACATTGACCTACATTTAGTGAGATACAGGAGAGTACATCTTAGGCCATAGGTCGTTCATGTGTTTTGTTGAGTATGCAGCGGTACAGATTCCATAATATGCCACAGAGATTGTTGGGTTTAGTCCTGGATCGTAAACACACGCACACGAACATGAATGGATTGTTTGGTTGGCTGTATCTTAAGAGATTTGTATCTGCAGATGTAAAAGATGAGTGTATTTGGTTGTCTTCTCATCCAACTCAGCCTGGCTCTACAGATGCAAAACACCTCTTTTAGCCTGGCTCTAGGGAAACGAGAAAATCCACCGTTTCCCCAGGGGCCAGGCTCTGCCGAGCGATGCATGCATGATGACATCAGCATTTGTAACACCCCAAAATTTTGCTTTTCTTAAATTCATGTGTGATTTGGCACTTTGGTGAATTTTTGGAATTTTCTGGAATTTATTTGGATTTATTTGGAATTTATTTGAATTTATTCCATTTTGAAATAATTAAAGAATTTAATTTTGCAAATAAAATTTTGTTGGAAATATTTTATTTGAGTCCAAAATGATCCAAAATATTTTCCAGAATTTTTCTGGAAATTTTTCTGAGTCATTTGCTATTTTTAATGAATTAAATGAATTATCGAAGTAATTTAAATATTAAATCGCTGGAAAATCCAACTCGGTCAATCGTTCATCCGACCGAAATGGACTCAAATCCAATCCGAGCCGCGGCTCAACCAAACCAGCTCCAACCCTAAGCGATCCGACCGTTGGATCAAGATCCAACGGCGAGATCCTCACTCCGACCGAAGCCGCGGTCCTGACCGGACCCGGTCGCTACCAAGGCGATCGCGGTCGTTGATCGCGACACGGATCGGGCCACATTTATTTCGCTGCCTTCCGCGGACCGAAAGCCGATCACGCCGCGCCGCCGCCGTATAAATTAGGTTTCCGTCAGACGGACGCCGAGGTTATTTAATGCCCGGCATACCTCGAGACGCTGCCGTGATCCCGCGCCCTCCTTCTCTACTTCACCGAGGCTAAGTCGCCGCCGCTTAGCCGTGGCGAAGCTCAGCCAGAAGTTGCGCTGGCCGCTCCGCCACGGTCTTTGCTTCGCCTACGCCGTCCTGGCGCCTCGCCCCGTTGACTCAGATCCGACTCACCGCGACGAGACGCACTGGCGGACTCCTTCATCTCGCCGAGCAACCCCTTTAACGCCGTTGGGCTCGCTGCCGCCTTCAACTCCGGCAACAGGCGCCACCACGGCCATCACCGCTGGAGTCAGACACCGCCGGATCCAGATCGGACGGTTGAGGTGAGTTCACGTGTTCCAAACCCGACAGATCCGGGACCGCTGGATCAAGATCCAACGGCTCCTAACCGCCACGCGTCGTGAGCGGCGATTATAGATTAGATCTGGGACCGTCCGATCTAGATCGAACGCCCACGAGCATCGAGTAGTTTCAACGCAGTTAAACCCTGGATTCAATCCGCGCCGTTGATTTTCAAACCAACTGACGAGATTGCGCCACGTGTCGGAAGTTGGACCGACGCTGCCAGCCGTGACGCTGCAGGAAGCGCAGGTTCCACGACAGCTCCCGTGAGGTCGAGGGCCCACACGCGTGTTAGCGTGAGACCAAGATCGACTGGTCCACATGTCGTCCACGTGAGCCGTGGACCGAGTCCACCGTGGACCCGAGCAGCGTGAACTCCAGCCCATGGACGGCTACCACGCCAGCAGGCCAATCATGAGCTGCCACGTGTCCATGCTTACGCAATAATTAATTTCCGAAAAAAGTAAATGATTTATTAATTCGAATAATGATTTCAAATTTAGATTCAAACTTCAAACGCTATAACTTTTAAGTGCTTAACTCGATTTGAGTTTATTCAAATTTCTAAATTTGTATAAAATTAAGATCTACCTAAATATAAATTTTATTTAATTTTTGGACTAAAAGTTTTTCTCTGTAAAATTATTTAATTGATTATTTAAACTTTAAATAATCATAACTTTATGCTTTAACTCCAAAATTGACTATTCCAGCTTAAAATCCGTAAAATTATGTTCTCTCTGTTTATGGATTTTATTTGGAGTTTTGGGGATCTCTTTGCATAGTGTTTATTTGTGTATTTGCTATTTGCACGCTTTTACGAGTAGACGTTGAAGTGCCTAAGGATTCAAGGAGAAGTGTTGACTCAGATCCAACTCGTAACCAAGAGCAAGTGCTTTTTGAAGGCAAGTTGTGCTTTGACCATGTTGATCCTATTTCTCAAATCTATTTTGATTTAAACTATTGCATGCTAGTTCAATTAGAAAGATACTTTGTTTAAACATGGGGTTAGATAAATACCAAATTGTTATATGACACCTTGATTATCTAAGTATGTGCCATGATCCTTGTCACCCTAGTTGTGGGTTTACTAGTTGGACATTATTAAATTGCCAACATGGGTTTAGATCGTTGTAGTATAACGCTTAGACCTGCTACGTGCTCATGACATGATTTTGGACAACCAAATGCTAATATGGACTTAATGATATATTGAACTCTGCTTTTGAAAGTATCATGAAGTTGATGGCACGTGGTGCATGGTAATCAACCGGGTTTGATAAACAGCCGACCGGCATGTGGCAAGAGTAATCAAAGGGCCAGTTAGGCATTGGGAGTGTTGATTTGGTTTTTTCGTAGTCTTGCCTGGTCACTTTAAGGACTTAACCTTGCAAGCCTTTGAACTGGTCATACTTGCAACCACATGGTCGAATGGGATCGCCCTAGTTGACTAAGTCGCTAAGGACTCACTTGTGGAGCCTCAGGTGTCGGGCTACACCTTTGTGTGATTGTACGGAGCGACGTACGGTGCCAGTACCCATCTAATGGTGTGTTGGTCCCATACTTCGCTTTGGCTAAGTGGAAGGGATGGTGTATACCTAACCTGAGAGGACCACCTGTGTTGTTTGAGGCTTCCAAAGGCTTTGTTATGATCGCTCATTCGCATACTCTTGTATGGCGATTCACGGTGACGTGGTGAGTGGATTGTATCTTGTGGGTAAAGTGCATAACCTCTGGCAGAGTGTAGAATCTATTTGAATAGCCGAGTCCACAGATCGACATTGCTCGGGAATTACAAATAAGGGTTAGATTTTCAAAATAACTTGGATTTGAAAAGTTGGGTTGGTTTAATAATGAAGATGACGGAAATGTGGTTTAGGATGGGGAAAATGTTTATTAAATTTCTGAAAAGTTATTTATGCTTTACTTATTTCTAACGCTTCAATCTACTTATATTACTTGTCAAAAGTTGTTTCTGCCAAATATACCTCTAAGCCATTCCTTTGTACTAAGCCATGCATATAGTATATTAGCTTGCATTCTCAGGCATGACTTGTTTGAGTACCAAGTACTCACCCTTGCCTCAACACAATACCAGCTGAAGAGGAGACTACGCGCGAGGAGGAGTTCCAAGAGGACCCGTCTACTTAGGGGATGCGAGCCCGGCAGGTTGCGTGGTATACCGATGGCGCCACGAAGTTTATTTGATTTTTCACGGCTGTTATTTCTCTTTAATAAGTTTCGCCTTGCCAGGCATATATTTGTAACTTGGCCATAAGGTCAAGTAACCTTGGTTATTTAAATAAAGTACTTTGATAATATCGCTTGGTATGATTGTGATATTTACGATGTTAAGATCGTGGTGCACTAGCTGCTCCTGGACTAGTGCTGAATACACGAGGGTCCTGGGATTTGCAAATTCGGGTCCCGACAGAGGTGGTATCGTGAGCCATACTTGATCAGTAAGGCTCAACCCTAAGTTAGAATGGTCGTAGTGAGGATAAAACCTATTTTCTAAAGCTAAAATTTGTGAAGATAAGAAATGACATCTTGACTTATCCCCTTCACTCTTTTCTTGTCTCTTGCTGAAATTTTCCTACCTTTGTCACACCAAAATTCGAGTTCTTCACGTAAAGCACTCTTGTGACAGATGGAGGAAGAGTTCAACCACGTTGATCTCGGAGTTGGTCACGCCATGAACTTTGGCATATGCTACGACTTTGAGATTTTGAGAAGCCCCAATATCAAGTGGGAAGTGATCGTATTGCCGGATTGATCAAGGCTTGTGACGTGAGGATTGAGGTACTGCTAGAAAAGGGCCTGTGCAATCGCCGATACACCGCGACTGCTAGAAGGTCTACAATGCGTGATGGGTATCCAAGAAGTATCACGACGAGCAATGCGGCACATTACCCGTATCTACGCCAGAGAGTTGAGAGTACGGTGTTCCGTTACCATCCGCGCAGCGATAACTTTCGACCAAGGAGATTCAGGATGAGGATGCCACTTACATACGCTTGGCAATGATTTGTCGCCGCCAGAGGATGTACTAGATAATACAAGCAAGGAGCTACGTAGGCCGCATGAGATCACGACAGAGAAGAACAGATAAGCGGGAAGCTCAAGAGTATGTGGCACACCTTCTACGAAGGATTGAGTTGGAGATGACTTTTGCGGACTGCACTCCGAGCCAAGATTTGAGCTACACGAGCTGCATCCAGAGGAGTCGACCGATGAGGACACGCTTCTTCGACTACCACATGACATAGTCGCCGGACATGGCGATCGTTCGCGCTTCATGCCGCAGTGATCCGCACTCCAAAGTAGTGGAGGTTTTCGATGAGTGAGCATAGGTTCTATAGTGAGACTCCTTCGCCGAGTCACAGCCATAGAATAAAGAGTTACCCTTTAGGCGTTATATTCCGAGTTAGTCTGATTTGGATTTGCTTTGTTTGTCGAGTGTGCAAAGATATTTGCAAGGCCCTTAGGCATTATGGCACCATACCAAGTTATTAATAATAAAGATGGACCTTAAAGTTACCCCTTTCGTCCGCATAAGTTCCATATTACTTGTCTATTCTTGTTTCCTCTCATCTCTAAACCTAGAGCAAATCGGCAGATGGTAACCACCCGTGGAAACTTTGGAAGCAATGGGAGTGGATCTCGCCAAACAGAAACCCCAATGATAGAGCACCAAAGACCGGATGATATGCAGAATTTGAGCTGTTTCTTGCTGCCTCGGACTCGCTGATGCATGCTATGATGCAACAAATGCAGCACGCCACCGCTCGTGCCATCGCTAATCAAGTTAATCAAGGACCACGCTGTAATACAAGACCGCCAGAGTTCATGAGGACTCACCCACCCACTTTCTTCCGGGAATGCCAATCCATTAGAGGCCGATGATTGGTTAAGATCAATTGAGAGGAAGCTACACATAGCTCAATGCATAGGAAATGAGAAGGTACTTTACGCTTTTCTCATCGCTGGAAGGACAGAATGGTGGAGAACTCCGCTACACGCAGAGAACCCTCAAGATATCACTTGGGAAGAGTTCACAACCGCATTCCGGACAAGATCACGCGCCTGAAGGAATTATGGACCTTAAGAAGGAGGAGTTCGTAGCATCAAGCAAGGTAATCACCAGGGGCTTTACCCTGAACAAGTTCACACCTAGCACGCCACACGCACTGAGGATGGCGACGGATAAATCCAGGCATACTGCTTTTATGAAGGGACTTAACTCAGATTGCAAGTAGGATTGATCACCCACACCTTTCCGATTTCCAAGAGTTGGTGAATAAGGCACTTATTCTTGAGGACAAGCGCATGAACCCGGAGAGGAGAACAGAAGCGCAGGATGCAACAGCTAGGATCACGCCAGGAACGCAATAGCCGAGTTGCACCAAATCAATTCTTCGATTCCAACCCACGTAATGCAACAAGGACACCCTCCTCAAAGCACCAAGACCTGCCAATCGTAACTACTTCCCACTTCACTTCGCTAGAAACGCTTACTCAGGCAATGCGAGAATGCTGAGACGTCTACAATCGCAGAACGAGCCGTGACATTTTGCCAACAAGCTGCCCAAAGAAGACAAAGAGCTAGCGACCCGGTTCGTTCAACCTAGGCACCACCCCAGCTAGGACGCCAAAGACAGGAGCCACACCCCGCACTGCGGTGAGAGTTTAGGCCGAGTCAACCATGTCACCGCAGATGCACCGCGAAAATGCTACGGACGCCGATCGGGTAAGTTATTGTTAACTCGACTGCAATGGGCTTTGTTTGACTCGAGCTTCGCATTCGCTTGTTTCGCAAGGCTTTGCTACTAGAAATGATTTAAGGATTGCAAGACTTAAGTGCATGCTTTTAGTTCAAACCCCCTGGTTCAACTCCGAACGGAAGTAGGATGTTCCGGTGAGAATACTAATAGATGGAATAGAGTTCCTAGCTAACCTTATAATTTTGGAGACCTGCACCTTAGATGTTATATTGGGAATGGATTGGTTATCCAAGCACAAAGGTCAGATGATTGTGGATCAAGGACTATCTCAGCTTGAGAGCCTGCAGGGAAGAAAGTGGAATTTCAAGCCATCATGTGCTAGAGATGGACAAACATGGTTAGCAAGATTTCAAGGCAATCAAGATAGAGGATGTCCCAGAGGTAAATGAGTACCCGTGATGTTTTTCCCGAAGATCTACCTGTATGCCGCCGCTGTGACATAGAGTTTGTGATAGAGCTTGTACGGTGCACAAGACTGATAGCAAAGAGACCCATCGGATGTCTACCGAGGAGTTGGTAGAGATGAAGAAACAAATTGGAAGAGTTAATGGAGAAAGGATTTATCGACCAAGTTGCTGGCCGCGTGGGGAGCACCTTGGCTTTTGTTTGTCAAGAAGAAGGACGGAGTTTCGATGTGCATTGACTACCGTGCACTCAATGAAGTCACCGTGAAGAATAAGTATCATTCGCCTAGGATTGATGATTTGTTTGATCAGCTAAGAGGAGCCGGAGTTTTCTCCAAGATTGATCCGAGATCGGGATACCATCGCTTGAAGATCCGATCAGGAAGATATTCCGAAGATCGCATTTCGTCAAGATATGGACATTACGAGTTTACGCTATGTCCTTGGACTCCAATTTTAATGCGCCAAATTATTTCATGAATATGATGAATAAGGTGTTCATGGAATATTTGGACAAGTTTGTCGTCAGATTCATAGACGATATCCTGGTCTACTCCAAGACGTAGGATGAACATGCCGAACACTTAAGGCTTAGTTTTGAAAAGTGAGGAACAACTTTTCGCCAAGTTCAGCAGTGTGATTTTTGGAAGGACAAGGTGGAGCTTCTTGGACATGTAATGACTGGAAGGAGTCGCCAGAGACCCAAGCAAAGTAGAAGTCTGTGTTACATTGGGAACAACCAAAGACGGTGACCCAGATTCGAGTTTCTTGAATGGCGGTGATATTACCGCCGCTTTCATCGAAGGCTTTTCGACAATTGCGAAACCTCTTACGCAATTGCCAAGAAGGAAAAGAAGTTTGCATGGACGCCGAATGTGAGAAAGGATTTCAGAGTCGAAGAAGCGATTGACATCAGCACGTGTTAGTTCTACGGATGTTGCTCAAAGCTTGATTTTATTGTGACAGACGACGCGCCAAGGACTTGGATGTGTGCCGATGCAGAATGGAAAGGTCGCCGCTTATGCATCAAGGCAGCTTGAGGCCGCATGAGGAAAATTATCCGACACATGACCTAGAGTTAGTCGTAGTGCATGCTTTGAAGATATGGCGTCACTATCTCGATTGGAAACAGATGTGAAGTGTATACGGATCATAAGAGCCTTAAGTACATATTCACCCAATCGGATCTCGAATATGAGGCAAAGGAGATGGCTAGAATTGATCAAGGACTATAATGTTGGAATTCATTACCATCCCGGAAGGCCAACGTAGTAGCCGATGCCTTGAGTCGGAAAAGCCATACCGTGAGTGCGTTGCTAGCCACAAGTCAGATGAGTTATGTATGATTTTCAGAAGATGAAGATTGAGGTTGTACCTAGCGGATTCTTGGCCGCATTGGAAGTAAAGCCTACCCTAGAGGATCGGATCCGAGAAGGACAAAAGGATGATGACAAGATCCGCAGATTAAGTCCAAAATGGAGGAAGGCAAGGCAAAGGATTTCGAGTTGGATGAGCAGTGGCACGTTATGGATGAAGGATCGCATTTGTGTGCCTAACAAAAGGAGTTAAACGGGGATTTTGAAGAAGCCCCATGACTCAAGTACTCGATTCATCCTGGAAGCGCCAAGATGTATCAGATCTCAAGGAGAGATTCGTACGAGTATGAACGTGAAGTTGCCGAGCATGTTGCATTGTGCGACGATGCCGAGAGTCAAGGCAATGCATCGTAAACCAGCCAGGATTGCTACAATACCAAGATACCGAGTGGAAGTGGGAGGAAATCCGCATGGATTTCATTACCGGTTTGCCGAAGACTCAAGGAGGTTATGACTCCATATGGGTTATAGTGGATCGCCTGACTAAAGTAGCCCATTTTATCCCCGTGAAGACCACTTACTCGGGAGATAAGTTAGCAGAGTTGTACATGATCAGGATTGTTTGTTTGCACGGAGTGCCAAAGAGGATTGTATTCTTGACAGTAGGTACCCAATTTACCTCAAGGTTCGGGAATAAGTTGCATGAGGCCATGGGAACCCGTTTAAACTTCAGTACTCTTATCATCCACACGGATGGGACATCGAGAGAGTCAACGAGTTTGGAGGATATGCTAAGAGCTTGTGCATTAGCTTATGCTACCTCTGGGATAAGAGTTTGCCGTATGCCGAGTTTAGTTACAACAATAGTTATCGTGCTAGTTTACATATGTCACCTTTTGAGGCCATCAGATGGTCGACTGCCGGACGCCATTGAATTGGAATGAGACCGTGCGAGCCGTGTTCTTGGGCCCTGATATTCTTCAAGAGGTCAAGAGCGGATCGCCATGATTAGGGAAAGGTTGAAGATAGCCCAATCTCGACATGTAAGAGTTATGCTGACAATCGTCGCGAGATTTGAGTTTTGAACCGTAAGACTTTGTATACCTCGAGTTACGCCTCAGGGAGTTAAGAGGTTCCATGCCAAAGGGAAACTTGCACCTGTTATATTGGACCATTTAAGATTTTAAGCCGCAGAGGCGGCTGCTTATCACCGGAGTTGCCAGGGCCATAGCAGGGTACATGATGTATTCCATGTGTCCCAAATAAGAAATGTCTCCGAGTTCCCCGAGGAATGTACACCGCTAGAGTCAATTGAGTTGCATGAGGATTTGACTTATAAGGAACATCCTCGTGAGGATTCTAGACACAATGGATCGAGAAACTAGAAACAAGTCAACCCGCTTCAGTAGAGTTCAAAGGAGCAACCATGAGAGCGAAGCTTGGGAGCGCGAAGAGGATTTGAAGAAAGAATTTCAAACCTATTCCTTTAGTGAGCCCCCAATCTCGGGGACGAGATTCTATTAAGGGGAGGTTTGTAACACCCCAAAATTTTGCTTTTCTTAAATTCATGTGTGATTTGGCACTTTGGTGAATTTTTGGAATTTTCTGGAATTTATTTGGATTTATTTGGAATTTATTTGAATTTATTCCATTTTGAAATAATTAAAGAATTTAATTTTGCAAATAAAATTTTGTTGGAAATATTTTATTTGAGTCCAAATGATCTAAAATATTTTCCGTAATTTTCCGAAATTTTTCTCGAGTCATTTGCTATTTTTAATGAATTAAAATGAATTATCGAAGTAATTTAAATATTAAATCATTTGGAAAATCCAACTCAGGTCAAGTATCGTTTCATCCAATCGAAGTCGGACTCGAAGTCCGACCGAGGCCATTGGCTCAACCAAACCAGCTCTCAACCCTAAGTTTATCCCGACTGGTTGGATCAAGATCCACGGCCGGTGATCCGCCTACCACCGGAAGCCGTGTCCGGACGACCCGGGCCAAGGCGATCGCGGTCGTTGATCGCGACACGTGGGATCGCCCACGATTCGTGCCTTCCGCGTGACCGAGCCGACTCGCCGCCGCGCCCAGCCAGTAGCAAATTAGGTTTGCCGCACGGACGCCGAGGTTATTTAATGCCCGGGGGCATACCCTCGAGGACCGCCGTGATCCCGCGCTCTCCCTTCTACTTCACCGGCGTTGGCTAAGTCGCGCCGTTTAGCCGCGGCGAGTTGCCAGTAATTGCGCTCCGCCCGCCACGGTCTTTGTTTGCTCGCCTGGCCGTCGCCCCTGGCCGTTGACCTCGGATCCGGACTCACCGCGACGAGACGCACCCGAAGGACCCTTCATCTCGCCGAGCAACCTCGAACGCCATGGGCCTGCCGTCGTTTTCAACTCCGCAGCCATGCGCCACCACGGAAACCATCGCTGAAGCCTCGCGACACCGCCGATCGGATCGGACGGTTGAGGTGAGTTCACGTGTTCCAAACCCGATTAGATCCGGGACCGTTGGATCAAGATCCAACGGCTCACAATCGCCACGCGTCGTGAGCAAAGGCGATTATAGGATTAGATCTCCGACCGCCCGATCTAGATCGAACGGCCCACGAGCATCGAGTAGTTTCAACGTGTTAAACTCCTGGATCCAATCCCGCCGCTGATTTTCAAACCAACTAGCATTGCGCCACGTGCCGGGAAGTTGGACCACGCGTCATCGTCGATGGTGAGCGCGAAGTCTCGACACGCGGCCCCGCATGTCGAGGGCCCACACGCCACCGTGAGTTAGCGTGAGACCCGCACACGAGGTGGGTCCCACATGTCGCCACGCGAGTGCGTGACCGAGTCCACCGTGGACCCGAAGCCGAGCGTGAACCCACCCATGGATCACGGTGACGCTGCAGGCCAATCAGAGCTGCCACGTGTCCATGCCGACGCAATAATTAATTTCCTAAAAGAAAATGATTTATTAATTAATAATGATTTCAAATTTAGATTCAAACTTCAAACGCTTATAACTTTTTAGCTTTCAACTCTCATTTGAGTTGATTCAAATTTCTAAATTTGTATAAAATTAAGATCTACCTAAATATAAATTTTATTTAATTTTGGACTAAAAGTTTTTCTCTGTAAAATTATTTAATTGATTATTTAAACTTTAAATAATCATAACTTTTATGCTTTAACTCCAAAATTGACGATTCTTAGCTTCTAAAAATCCAGAAAATTATGTTCTCTCTGTTTATGGATTTTATTTGGAGTTTTGGGATCTCTTTGCCATAGTGTTTATTTGTGTATTTGCTATTTGCACGCTTAATGAGACGTTGAAGTGGGAAGGATTCGGCGAGAAGTGTTGACCTCGTGATCCAACTCAGTAACCAAGAGCAAGTGCTTTTGAAGGCAAGTTGTGCTTTGACCATGTTGATCCTATTTCGAAATCTATTTTGATTTAAACTATTGCATGCTAGTTCAATTAGAAAGATACTTTGTTTAAACATGGGGGTTAGATAAATACCAAATTGTTATATGACACCTTGATTATCTAAGTATGTGCCATGATCCCTTGTCACCCTAGTTGTGGTTTACTAGTTGGACATTATTAAATTGCCAACATGGGTTTAGATCGTTGTAGTATACTGCTTAGACCTGCCGTGCTCATGACATGATTTTGGACAACCAAATGCTAATATGGACTTAATGATATATTGAACCTGTTTTTGGAAAAAGTATCATGTGAAGTTGATGGCACGTGGTGCATGGTAATCAACTGGGTTTGATAAACGCTTTCGACCAGGCATGTGGCAAGAGTAATCAGTGGGCCAGTGGCATTGGGAGTGTTGATTTGGTTTTTCGGGTAGTCTTGCCCTGGTCACTTTAAGGACTTAACCTTGCAAGCCTTTGAACTGGGTCATACTTGCAACCACATGGTCGAATGGACTTCGGCCCTAGTTGACTAAGTCGCTAAGGACTCACTTGTGGAGGCCTCAGGTGTCAATACACCTTTGTGTGATTGTGCGGGAGCCGTGATCGTGGTCGCGTACCCATCTAACGGTGTGTTGGTCCCATACTTCGCCTGGCTAAGGGAAGGGATGGTGTGAAACCTGAGAGACCACCTGTGTTGTTTGAGGCTTCGAAGGCTTTGTTATGATCGCTCATTCGCATACTCTTGTATGGCGATTCACGACGACGTGGTGAGTGGATTGTATCTGTGGGTAAAGTGCATAACCTCTCGCAGAGTGTAGAATCTATTTGAATAGCCGAGTCCACGATCGACATTGCTCAGAATTACAGTCAAGGGTTAGATTTTTCCGAAAATAACTTGGATTTGAAAAGTTGGGTTGGTTTAATAATGAAGATGACGGAAATGTGGTTTAGGATGGGGAAAATGTTTATTAAATTTCTTGAAAAGTTATTTATGCTTTACTTATTTCTACTTGAATCTACTTATATTACTTGTCAAAAGTTGTTTATCAAATATACCTGCCATTCCTTTGTACTAAGCTTTCATGCATATAGTATATTAGCTTGCATTCGTGCATGACTTGCCGAGTACCAAGTACTTCACCCTTGCCTCAACACAATACCGCTTGAAGAGGAGACTACGCCGGAGGAGGAGTTCCAAGAGGACCCGCTCTACTTAGGGATGCGAGCCTGGGCCAGCCTGTCTGTATAATGGATGGCGCCACGAAGTTTATTTGATTTTCCGCTGCTGTTATTTCTCTTTTAATAAGTTTCGCCTTGCCAGGCATATATTTGTAACTTGGCCATAAGGTCAAGTAACCCTTTGGTTATTTAAATAAAGTACTTTGATAATATCGCTTGGTATGATTGTGATATTTACCGATGTTAAGACTGTGTGCACTAGCGCGTTCCTGGACTAGTGCTGAATACACAGAGGGTCCGGATTTGCAAATTCGGGGTCCCGACAGCATTTACTATCTAGTTTTCTTCTTTTCTTTGCTATATCTTTTGATTAGCATCTCGGATCAACGAACCGATTTCACTTATGTGTTCCTGATATTTTTTCGAACAAAACTAGACCATACTTGCTATATAAATTTCAAAAGATTAAAATTTTAGTTTTTCAATTTATTGATTTTCTAGAATATATTTTAAAACTTTTTATTTTCGTTTGTGAAATTATTGATTTTCTAGTACTTTTAAAATTTGTTTCATCCCTCTCTTGAATTTGCCTATCACACTGTAACACCCCGGCACCGCACGTGCCCCGAATGTTACACCCTTTAACACCCACTAGCACAAAACACTAGAATGATTTAACAAGGCAAGCTAACGTATTAGTAACTTGCCTAAATTATTAGAAATTTCGGCAACACCTCCGCTAAAACTAGGACATCCACTCAGCAGACAAGAAACAACATTTAATATATCAACAACAACACCACATAAGCAACTGAGATAACCAACCTAGCACGGAAACAACTACCACAAAATTTATTACATGCCGTGATCTCATTGGGATTTGAAAGATTGGTAACATGAAACTATAGTGATAAGCCGTGATCGTGCTACTACTCCCATCCCAGTAGGTCGGCTTCAAGGTACCTACACATATTAAATACAAATGTGAGTCGAAGACTCAACAAGTACATCAAAGGAATAAACAAAGCCAAATAGAATTTCTTAAGCAGTAGCATACTCACAACTCTTAATTGAATTCAGCGAGTAGAAATGGAAAAGAAAACCAAAAATATCATGATCCTTACTCATCCTTAATTGAGACCACAATTCAACATCTTATGCAATGAGATGATGAATGCATTCATGCTCATGCACCTTTTCATCAATTATGCCGATATAATGAGTGCACGCCCGTCGACGTGCACCCTCTCATTCCCCTCCATCCTGTGGAGGGGCCTACTCTTAATGGCTCCTGGTGGCTCTCTGGATTAGTCATAACTTTCTCACCGACCTTACCGGATTAGTTATGACTTTCTCACCGACCTGGCCTTCGTCTCATGAAGGACATGAATTCCTAGTGGCTCTCCGGATTAGTCATAACTTTCTCACCGACCTCACCGGATTAGTTATGACTTTCTCACCGACCTGGCCCACGTCTCATGATGGACATGAACGCAACCGATGCAATCGATACGAATGAAATGCAACCTTCATTCGTTTCCAACAATATCATAGCCATACTTAAATGCATAATAGTAAATGAATTGGTTAAATTTCAAGTAGCATTGAACTTAGTCTTCGCATTACCATGACCAACTTATAATTATCAATATAGTAAAAAGCACAGACTAAGCATGTCACAAATCTTTCTATCATTAAATCCACACGCTACACGTGCCAAAAGCCCATTCTCAACCATACTTCATCTATTTTTTGCAGAGCAATAAATAAAGTAGGAAGTACCACATATTAACTCCCGACCATATTCAATATCACAGTGTACTTGCCTTTAACCTCGGTGATAACTGACGGCCCGTTTGCGGTATTAAAGACCTCCAACCCACAAGAGAGGAGAGGAAGGAGGAGGTGCTGTGGCGGTCGCGCTGGCCGGAGAGGCGGCGCCGGCGATCGAGCCGGGAGGAGGCGACGGCGGCGATCGAGCCGGGGAGGCGGCGCACGGGCGGCATCGCCGAGCCCGCGCAGGGGCGGCGCCGACTAGAGGAGGCGCGGCGGCGTCAGTAGCTGGGAGGGGCGGCACCGATCTGGAGGAAGGAGGAGCCAGGGAGGGGCAACACCATCCAGGAGGAGCAGGGGCCATGCCGCACGGGAGGAAAAGGAGAGGGCGACTGAAAACGCACGGGTGGGGGAGAGGGGAGCTAGGAAGGGGCTGGGGATTTTTTTTTCTTTTGGCTGGGAGCTCAAGTGCTTTTAGGGTTTGGGGTTTCTCCCACAAGGCCCAAGAACACCTCATAGGGCCCAAAACCAGCTCCCACCAACCCAACTGTCCTTCGGGACCTCCCAAAACCCAAAGGGTGACCCGTGAAAAGAAAACTCATACGCACTCCAATGAAAAACACTCCCTAAAATTCGCCTGTGATATTACACACACTTCCATTCCAGTGCAGCCAACCAAACAACATATCTGTGCAGCCTGTCCACCCTCATACGACCAACCAAACAACATCTCCTTGCATCCACTCAGCCTGACTCCCACCAGTCTGGCTGAGCTCATGCAGCCTGGCTGAGCTGAGAAGGCAACCAAACAGCCTAGAGAAGAACACAGAAAGTTTGAGGCAATTTTCTCTTGTGTTACTGCTTGTGTTGTTTTCAAACTCACAGGATACATGCCCTTATATAGTAGACGAATCACTTAACCACCTTGGTAACCAAGGCAAACTCTAAACATGGAAAGCTTAACAAAGGAAACAAACTAACTGATTTAATTTAATTGCTAATTGCATCATAATCTTTATTTGCCCTTAATAAAATGGCAAATCAACAGTTTTGTTAAGTATTGATTAGTTGTAGGATCGAGGATGATCTTAGAGGGGGGTTGAATAGGCTTTTTCAAAAATTCTCGCACTATAATGGGCTCTAAACAACCTTAAAACGGAATTCACAATGCTTGCAGAAAAGTAAGCTAAGTTTTCGACAAAGAAGGCCTAAAATATCTAGGCTCTGCTAGTGCAAAGACAAGAACAGAACACAAGCACAAACAAGCAAGTAACACAGAACAACACATGAGTACTAAAGAAAAATGCAGGAGACACAACGGTTTTCACCGAGGTTCAGAGAAAATCTCCTACGTCCCCGTTAGAGCACTTCACTAGAAGTATTGCTCCACCAATAGCTATTCTCAATAGCTTTGGTATCCACTGGGGTGACTCTTTCACCAATCCAGTGAGGTGAATTCCAAACCTCTCACAAATCAGTGGTGGCCTTCCACAAACTCTTTTGGACAGGTCGCACCAAACCACTTCCAAGCCATCTAGGAACTCTTAGTTCCAAGAGTAATAGACTACCCACAAGCTTTAACTCTTGGTTCACTAGCACAATACTGTCTAGACTATGCTTGTAGCAAGATTACTTTGAAGTTTTTGATCAAGAGTGAAAATCATTCTCTTTGATGACTTTTGAGCTCACAAATGCTAAAATGTCAAAGAGATGCAAAAGTTCTACTTCTGGTATGCCCTGGTACGGCTTATATAGGGTGCAAAAGGAATATAGCCGTTATTGGCAAAATACTAGCCGTTTGACATTGTCAGATTGACAAAATGTGACAAACAATTTGTCCCACGGTCTAGCTTTGAGAAGCTTTAAAACAAGTCTAATGCACACCGGACCGATTTGATCGAAAACTCTATTTGCGCCGAACCATTTCAGGTTGGTCCGACGTACACATGCTATGAGCAAAAATCGATCAGTCGTGAAACCAACCAAAACCATGTTTGTGCCAGACCAAAAAGCTTGTTCTGGCGTAGAAGAAAGATTTTCTGGTTTTGTTCCGGGGTGAAACTTAGAATAGGCATGAAGTTCCAGTAAGTTTCAAGTTTATGCCGGACCGAAAAACTTGTTCCGTCGTGCACTTAGAGAATATGGTCTGGCGTGAATGACACACGCTCGGTTTAATTTCAAGAAAAATAAACCTTAGCGCCGGACCCAAAAAGTCGGTCCGTCGTGAACTGAGTGCACTCGGTTGGAAACAGAAATCAAGTTTCAGCGCCGAACTAAGAACGGATTGGTCTGGCATGAATGGATTTTTGGCTAAACAAGTGAAGGACTTGTTTTTGAGGGAAATGGAATTAAGTGACCTTTTCTCTAAGTAATCTTAATGATTTTAGCCTATGAACCAAGGTATTTAATTGTGCATAATCCCTCTATATATAGTATTGCTAAATTTAAAGCAATCCTAGCTACATGACTTGAATCAAGTCCCAAGTCAGAACTAGAAACAAAAGTTCTTAGCCTTTAACTTTTGATTTGAAGAGCTTCCACTTCACATAGGGTAACTTGATCATCATCACCAAAACCCATATAATGCATTATAAAGCATCTGGGGGGCCTAGATGCTTTCGTTAGTTTCTAACAATCTCCCCCTAATCAAGGCTTGTTGAATCTTATTCAACACAAGATGGTGAACGCATCTCCAAGGAGTTCCGCCTTCTTTTTGCTGGCCAACCATTGGTGATGCACCTCGGCAGCGATTATGATCTGTGCCTCAGCTCTAATTGTCTTTTCACTGGTAACGTAAATTGACGATGACGCAGACTAGCATTAGAGCAGCTCTAATTGTCTTTTCACCAGTAACACAACTTGATGGCGATGTAGACTCGCATTAGAGCTTTACCGATGAGAGAACTTGGACGCACCTACAAGAAATCTTATGCACAAACACATGTGTAGCAACCCGCCCAATTAGCCCGGGGTAATTAGCAACAGCTGGCATTACCCTAGGTTAATTAAGCGAATCTCGGCATAGTGGCTAACAAAATATCGGGCACCCCGGTAATTTATTAGCTACTATACCGTGTTCAGAGTGTTGCAATAGAACAATAATTAGAGACTGAATGTAAATATATTACAAACCAAGCCACGCAGGGCTACAAGTTCGATACATAATTAGACAGGATCCAAGTACAACATAAGCATAAGACATAACTACTAGTTACACAAAAGACCGACGTAGTGTAACACAGATACTCAGCACTCTATTCTCCCTGGTAGTCCTTCGTGTAGGTTTGGTTCTGCGGGTGACCCTCACTCCAAGTCTCATGGTCGGACCAATTGGGATCCACGTCCCAACCAGAAGCTTGACCCTCAGAACAAATATCTAGCAGGGGGAGAGTTAGCAAGAGTGAGTACAGAGTACTCAGCAAGTAATAGTATAGAATGCAATACATGAGTTTTTCCATCTTTTTTTCCAAATCCAGCTTACCTCCTTCCCAAAATCTGATTTTTATTGGAAATAGGTTTTGATTTTCTTTAAGAGTTGCACAATTTAATTCAAGAGACTACTAACACACGTATATGAGGCAGACTTAGCTTCCGTAGCCTCCAATCCAGGAGACAGGCATGAATTCATGATTTGACCCTGCACAGGTTTGTACCACTTTACCCATAGTGACCCCTAACACGAGAGGCCCCAGAATGTTTATCACTAGTCCAGTATTAGATCTCCAACCCTGTTACCCGAGTCGCGGATTCCTTCACTAAGCAATCCCACCGGCTCGCGGCTAACAGTTGTATCAGACTATCCAAGCTACCGTAGCAGCACAACTGATACTCAACCAAGGCTTTATTCATATATAGCCTGAAAGAACCATCAGTGTCCCTCACTGGGCCTTCCGGCATACCCAGCTTCACACGCGTATTTATCTACTCTTACCCAATGTGGAGATCATAATACCTTCCTAGGACAACCTTTTCTGGTTGATCCACACACTATGGTTGATACTGAAAATACAGCTCATTGCCCGAGTGTAGTTGTTTATCCTTACATCATAGCCTATGTAGAGGGTCCCACCGGCCACATTCCAAATACCTTGGCCCCCCTCTACCCACCATATTAACACCACACCATTATAATAAATAGCACAAGCCAGCTGCTCCATCAGCTGGACTTGCCAACACACTCCACACCTCATCATCATCCATACTTTCATTTCCACCACACCACATTTCCACCCATATTCAATCGGGTACTTTCAAATTATATATAAAGTTTGCAATGCATGAATGATACTTATAATGATACTGAAATCAAGTGGAAAACATTTAATGAAATTTGCTCAAAGGAATCTTGCCTGAAGTAGGATTTGCAAGTACGGCCTCGCTCGAATACAGAGGTGGTTGGTATAACTGGTTCGGTTCTGGACCTGACAAATACAACGTATCAACTCTACGGGAATTAACCCACATCAACTTTATGGCGTCTGAATCTACGGACAATACTTATTTAACTAAACCCACTAACTTAACCCGATTCTAAATATTCTAGCAGCAATGAACATGGCAGTTCAATTAATACAACAATTAACAATCTACACATTTATTAACTGCTAACTCGCAGATTTTAGAAATTTAAATACAGTTTTCCTACGATTCAAATACGATCATTTTAACCTACGTGAAGGCACGAAATAACCAGATTTTCTATTTTTCTTATTTTCTTCTCTTCTCTTCTCTTTTCTCTTCCTTCCTTTTCTTTTTCTTTCCTTTCCTTTCTCTTCTTCTCCTTTTCTTTTCTCTCTTTTCCTTTCTTTTCTTTCCTTTCCTTCTATTCTCTGTTTCTTTCCTCTCTTGGCCGAAGGCCTCCTCTGCCTGGCTCCTCTCCTCTCGAGCGTTTCCCCCACTGGAACCGAGCACCTCCCTCCTGGCTCGATCTCCCGTCGCCGCCCGAGCGCCTCACCGCCGCCAGCCGCTCTCCCACCCGGTTCCTCTCTCTCTCTCTCTCTCTCTCTCTCGAATCCCCCTCCTCTCCCTCCTCTCTGATCTCCCTCTCCCTTCTCTGCTACCGACCGGCTCCCAGCTCCATGGCCGAGTTCCCTCTCTGCTCTCTATTGCTGAATCCCTCCTCTAATCCTTCCTCTCCCTCTTCTCTGACTTCCTGGCCCGAGTGGCTGAAGAACAAGAACAAATACTACTTGGTCCACTTGTTTTGCCTCATTTTACATTTGTTTTACTTTTGATCTCACATCAAGGGTGAATGATAAGAACAGATGCTACTAGATTTGTTTCCTGTGATCTTCTGGTTGGTTAATCGCATTTGATTGCAAGTTTTGGGGGGGTCAATGATGCTAGACTCTAGCGGGACGGCTAGGCTTTGGCTTAAGTAACCCTAGAGCTCACTGAGACCACCGGCTACCCGATCTACTCAATGTGCACTAACGAAGTAGTCTAACTACTGGGAACGGTTGTGCATCTGAGGGATTTGGTTCGGGTTGAGGGGAAGGAGGTTCTGATGCTGTTCTTGGGAGATCTTCTTGCGCCTTGTTCGGTTCACTTGATCTTGGAGGACTCCTTGTTCAGCTCGTCTTGAGGGCCTCCTTGCTCCTTGGTTCGGTTCAAGGCTCCCCTTGTGCTGCCGGTTTGCTTCTTGCTCCTTCTTACTTCTTGCTCTTGCTGGTTCTTGGGGATGCGCCGGCTTGAAGCTCCTCCAAGCTTGGGGCTCTTCCGGTTCCTTGCTTCTTCTTGGCCGATTGGAGTGAGGAGGGTTGATGTGTGGGTGCTCTCTATGGTGTTCGCTTGGAGAAATAGAGGAAGGGAATGGCTGTTGTGCTTGCTCTCTGGTTAAGAAGGGAAAGGATAAGGTTGTCCTGGGGGAATGCATTGCTGTGCTGGCTGCGAGCTGTCTGCGAGCTGGCTAAAACTGGCTGTGGAATGGTCAAGGGCATTGAAGTGTCCAATGTGTAAAGCAAGGGCTCCATGGGTGTTCTCTGGGTATTGCCATGCTGCTGGTTATTTGATGGATAAAGGCTGCTACGGATACCCGCAATCTGCACAGGTAAGTACAGATTGCCGAGTGATGAACCGGTCTAGCGAGAGGTGCCGACCCGGCCCTACGGGTCTGGTATCTCGGTGATCAATACCTCACCGGCGGGTCTGACGGCAATCCTCTTTTCTATTTCTATTCGCTCTATTCGCATTTTGAATTTTACACTAACAAAGAACACTAATTAATAGCCTAATTAACCACTAATACTATTATTTAACTAATTAATATAGTGGGTCCTTACATCCTATCCCCCTTAAAAGGGATTTCGTCCCCGAAATCCAGCTCGCCTAGCTAAAGGGCTTCGGGAGTAATTAAGATTGCACCACCTGGATGGTTAAATGGGAAATAGACCTGTACCTGCATTGGTGGTTCCATCCACCTGCGCTGTCGAGACGAAATTCAATTGAGCGGATCTTGCTGTTGGTGCTCCCTTGTTAGATCCTTTAGATGACATGGCACTAGAGCCTCCTTGACTGTGTCCAACCGATGGTGCACGACTTGGCGGTGTCCCTGAAGCACTTTGTTGCGACTGACCGATGAGAATTGGGCAATCAGATTCTCCTATGTCCCTCCTGACCGCAATTGTAACACTTGATGGGTACTTGGGGGCAACGACTAGCATAATGCGGACCTGCGCAATGGAAACACCTTAAAGATGGATTTGATAGGTTGCTAATGGGATGTTGAGAAGATGCAGACATCTCAGATGGTTGTGGAGAGCTTCTGTTTGGTAATGGTGGTTTAGAAGGTGTTGGGTAGCTGAAAGTAAATGTCGGAGTATCAAATCTTGCCTTCTTTCTCCTCTCCTCATTCACTTGGGTCTGTACGCTTTCCACTCTGATGGCCTTATTGGCTAGGTCTTGAAACACTGTAAACGAGTGAGTAGCCAAATGCAACTTCAAATATGAATTCATCCCCTTGGTGAACCTATAGAATTTCTTAGCCTCCGTGTCTACCTCCTCTGGTGCATATCTGGAAAGCTCATTGAACTTATGCAAATACTCTGTAACACTTTTATTTCCCTGTGTTAAATCCCAAAACTCTTGCTTCTTTATATCCATTTCTCCCTGAGGAACATGGGTGGCGCGAAATTCTTTGGTGAACTCTGCCCATGATACGGGTTGATCTCCTGCACGGGTGCGGCAATAGTTTTTCCACCAGGTTGCCGCGGGACCCGTTAACTGGTAGGTTGCAAACTGTACTCTCTCCTCCTCTGGACAGCCTAAAGTAGTCAACTTCTTCTCAATCTCCTCGAGCCAATCATCAGCTTCTAGCGGTTCGGTAGCTCTAGCAAAGATATGTGGGCGGGTTTGAAGGAAATCTCCCAAGGTGGTTCTGTGTTGGGTACAATGTGGAGTTGCAGGGGTGAGGTTGGTGACAAGGGCTTCGAGAAACTGATTCTGGCTCTCTTGAGCTGTGGCTATGCACACGAGGACTCTCTCTAGTGGGTCTGGGTTTGTTGGAGCTCTAGTTGCATTAGCTAGACCTCCCAAAGGTGATGGCTGCCTAGATGGTGCAGGAAATGGTTGGTTGAGGTCATGGAGTGGTGCTTGTGGAGGCTCTACTCCTTCAGGTCGATTTGCGGTCACACCTAACCTCATAATCAAATCTTGCTCTTCTACTTCGCGGTTCGACATTCTGCAAAAGACCAGAAATCCAGGGTGCAACTTAATTAAACACTTGCCCTTAACACAAACCTTTGGTTAATAGAAGGGTCTCCCTAGTTTTAACTATAGATATAACTAAGGAAAGAGTGATGTCCTTAAGAATAGTAGTTTGTTTACATGGAAAGAAGTCTGATTAATTAATGGCAAGGGTGATCTAAAACCTTTACAAGCAGTTTAATTAAAAGATAAGAAGTATTGTGATAGCTAGAAGGTCTTAGGGCCAAGTTGTCAAGCAATTAAGGTAAGAACAGAGAACTCGCTCTCAATCGCCAAATAAGGCGAAAGAAAAAGAAACCAGGAAACAATACAATACAACGAACAAAATCCAGTAAGGAAACGGTAAAGAAACATGGTGCACATGCACCAAGAACTAATCAAGACTGACGCGCTCGAGCCCACAACGAAACTTCAAGAGCTTAACACAAGATCAATTAAGGCAAGAAAACGACGAAGAATCTTGATGTTTAAGCACCAAGAACTCCTCGAGCTACGTGCTCGAGCCACGCTTGGATTCGCATATCCAAGTACGCCACAGATTCAGCATCCGGGAGCCTTTCCTATCCTTAGCTCCTAGTTCCATGCGCTGTATTCAGCTATTTAGATACTTATATATATACACAAGCACATCACAATTGCATAACTGGTTTTCTACGGTTCAGCAATGCAAGACAGCAGGTTAACATGCTTATGCAGTGCATCCTATGCATACTAGTAGGAATTAAAGAATTGAAACAACAATGCTAATGCAATGCAGCTAACCTACCACTCTATGCATTCATGCAAACAATAAATTAAGATGACATGCAAAGAGATGAACAGGCAGTTGCAATTAACTTACTGATCATGATTAGAACTGATGCTACAACAATGCAATTAATCTATCATCCTATATTCAGGAATATTAAGCATGATGATATGCGATGCTAAAGATGCAAATGCAATTTGCTGATTACATAAAGATAGCAATTCTACCACAATAGCATTACAACTACAACACACAAGACCCCATACAACCAGGAACTACACTCGCTGCCCTATCCCCCTTAAAAGAGGATTAACTTACTATTGGTGGCCACTTAACAAAATAAATAATTTAAACAGGGCACTTATTAGTTGATAAGGTGAGGATTTCCATATACTTATTGCCATATAGCAGAGTCTTTTTAGTTTTACTTAGTCTCCCTATCAGTCTATAGTTAGTCTCCCTATCAGTCTCTAGTTATTTATTTGCGTGGTTCTCGTAACCATTGCTCTGATACCACCTGTAGCGACCCGCCCAATTAGCCCGGGGTAATTAGCAACAGCTGGCATTACCCTAGGTTAATTAAGCGAATCTCGGCATAGTGGCTAACAAAATATCGGGCACCCCGGTACTTTATTAACTACTATAACGTGTTCAGAGTGTTGCAACAGAACAATAATTAGAGACTGAATGTAAATATATTACAAACCAAGCCACACAGGGCTACAAGTTCGATACATAATTAGACAGGATCCAAGTACAACATAAGCATAAGACATAACTACTAGTTACACAAAAGACCGACGTAGTGTAACACAGATACTCAGCACTCTATTCTCCCTGGTAGTCCTTCGCGTAGGTTTGGTTCTGCGGGTGACCCTCACTCCAAGTCTCATGGTCGGACCAATTGGGATCCACGTCCCAACCAGAAGCTTGACCCTCAGAACAAATATCTAGCAGGGGGAGAGTTAGCAAGAGTGAGTACAGAGTACTCAGCAAGTAATAGTATAGAATGCAATACATGAGTTTTTCCTCCTTTTTTTCCAAATCCAGCTTACCTCCTTCCCAAAATCTGATTTTTATTGGAAATAGGTTTTGATTTTCTTTAAGAGTTGCACATTTTAATTCAAGAGACTACTAACACATGTATATGAGGCAGACTTAGCTTCCGTAGCCTCCAATCCAGGAGACAGGCATGAATTCATGATTTGACCCTGCGCAGGTTTGTACCACTTTACCCATAGTGACCCCTAACACGAGAGGCCCCAGAATGTTTATCACTAGTCCAGTATTAGATCTCCAACCCTGTTACCCGAGTCACGGATTCCTTCACTAGGCAATCCCGCCGGCTCGCGGCTAACAGTTGTATCAGACTATCCAGGCTACCGTAGCAGCACAACTGATACTCAACCAAGGCTTTATTCATATATAGCCTGAAAGAACCATCAGTGTCCCTCACTCAAGCCTTCGATACCCAGCTTCACACGCGTATTTATCTACTCTTACCCAATGTGGAGATCATAATACCTTCCTAGGACAACCTTTTCTGGTTGATCCACACACTATGGTTGATACTGAAAATACAGCTCATTGCCCAAGTGTAGTTGTTTATCCTTACATCATAGCCTATGTAGAGGGTCCCACCGGCCACATTCCAAATACCTTGGCCCCCCTCTACCCACCATATTAACACCACACCATTATAATAAATAGCACAAGCCAGCTGCTCCATCAGCTGGACTTGCCAACACACTCCACACCTCATCATCATCCATACTTTCATTTCCACCACACCACATTTCCACCCATATTCAATCGGGTACTTTCAAATTATATATAAAGTTTGCAATGCATGAATGATACTTATAATGATACTGAAATCAAGTGGAAAACATTTAATGAAATTTGCTCAAAGGAATCTTGCCTGAAGTAGGATTTGCAAGTACAGCCTCGCTCGAATATAGAGGTGGTTGGTATAACTGGTTCGGTTCTTGACCTGACAAATACAACGTATCAACTCTACGGGAATTAACCCACATCAACTTTACGGCGTCTGAATCTACGGACAATACTTATTTAACTAAACCCACTAACTTAACCCGATTCTTAATATTCTAGCAGCAATGAACATGGCAGTTCAATTAATACAACAATTAACAATCTACACATTTATTAACTACTAACTCGCAGATTTTAGAAATTTAAATACAGTTTTCCTACGATTCAAATACGATCATTTTAACCTACGTGAAAGCACGAAATAACCAGATTTTCTATTTTTCTTATTTTCTTCTCTTCTCTTCTCTTTTCTCTTCCTTCCTTTTCTTTTTCTTTCCTTTCCTTTCTCTTCTTCTCCTTTTCTTTTCTCTCTTTTCCTTTCTTTTCTTTCCTTTCCTTCTATTCTCTGTTTCTTTCCTCTCTTGGCCGAAGGCCTCCTCTGCCTGGCTCCTCTCCTCTCGAGCGTTTCCCCCACTGGAACCGAGCACCTCCCTCCTGGCTCGATCTCCCGCCGCCGCCCGAGCGCCTCACCGCCGCCAGCCGCTCTCCCACCCGGTTCCTCTCCTCTCTCTCTCTCTCTCTCTCTCTCTCTCTCGAATCCCCCTCCTCTCCCTCATCTCTGATCTCCCTCTCCCTTCTCTGCTGCCGACCGGCTCCCAGCTCCATGGCCGAGTTCCCTCTCTGCTCTCTATTGTTGAATCCCTCCTCTAATCCTTCCTCTCCCTCTTCTCTGACTTCCTGGCCCGAGTGGCTGAAGAACAAGAACAAATACTACTTGGTCCACTTGTTTTGCCTCATTTTACATTTGTTTTACTTTTGATCTCACATCAAGGGTGAATGATAAGAACAGATGCTACTAGATTTGTTTCCTGTGATCTTCTGGTTGGTTAATCGCATTTGATTGCAAGTTTTGGGGGGGTCAATGATGCTAGACTCTAGCGGGACGGCTAGGCTTTGGCTTAAGTAACCCTAGAGCTCACTGAGACCACCGGCTACCCGATCTACTCAATGTGCACTAACGAAGTAGTCTAACTACTGGGAACGGTTGTGCACCTGAGGGATTTGGTTCGGGTTGAGGGGAAGGAGGTTCTGATGCTGTTCTTGGGAGATCTTCTTGCACCTTGTTCGGTTCACTTGATCTTGGAGGACTCCTTGTTCAGCTCGTCTTGAGGGCCTCCTTGCTCCTTGGTTCGGTTCAAGGCTCCCCTTGTGCTGCCGGTTTGCTTCTTGCTCCTTCTTACTTCTTGCTCTTGCTGGTTCTTGGGGATGCGGCGGCTTGAAGCTCCTCCAAGCTTGGGGCTCTTCCGGTTCCTTGCTTCTTCTTGGCCGATTGGAGTGAGGAGGGTTGATGTGTGGGTGCTCTCTATGGTGTTCGCTTGGAGAAATAGAGGAAGGGAATGGCTGTTGTGCTTGCTCTCTGGTTAAGAAGGGAAAGGATAAGGTTGTCCTGGGGGGAATGCATTGCTGTGCTGGCTACGAGCTGTCTGCGAGCTGGCTAAAACTGGCTGTGGAATGGTCAAGGGCATTGAAGTGTCCAATGTGTAAAGCAAGGGCTCCATGGGTGTTCTCTGGGTATTGCCATGCTGCTGGTTATTTGATGGATAAAGGCTGCTACGGATACCCGCAATCCGCACAGGTAAGTACAGATTGCCGAGTGATGAACAGGTCTAGCGAGAGGTGCCGACCCGGCCCTACGGGTTTGGTATCTCGGTGATCAATACCTCACCGGCGGGTCTGACGGCAATCCTCTTTTCTATTTCTATTCGCTCTATTCGCATTTTGAATTTTACACTAACAAAGAACACTAATTAATAGCCTAATTAACCACTAATACTATTATTTAACTAATTAATATAGTGGGTCCTTACAACATGCTAGAACAACAACAACTCCTCTAATCGCACATCACCTGCTTCTCTTGGTATATGCAGCGTACACGTTAATCTTGTGGACACAACTCGCACAAGAATACATAGCTTTAATCATTTTATCGATGAGACACACAGATAGCTACCAATGCCATCTTGTCACGCCGATAGTCGACGACTTCTCCTCGTAGCGGCATCACATAGGCACCTCCACGGACATGGCCTCACACCGTGGTTTGTGGTCTCCATCACGTTGCACCATCACCAGTGCCATCGCTCCTGTGTCCGTGACCCCGTCGGCTGCCTAATTGGCATGCCACCACGTCGGCCACCTCAACGGCTGATGCACTGAGCTAGCAGATCTTAGCCCGTGCACCACACCAATCTCCCATCATTCGCTGTGTGACGCGCTCGAGGCGCCGCTGCCTATCGCGAGAAGCGCCCAAGTTTTCACCTTGCCTGACGGCTCCTGCGCCCGAACCACCATGGCCCTTGGTGTGCCCATCTCTCATTCTCTCATCGGCCAATGAGCAAGAGAGAGGGAGGCAACAGGCAAGAGAGAGATTGAGAGAGACGGTCGAGAGAGAGGGAGAGAGCTGAGAGAGGGAGCAACGGGCGAGAGAGAGAGAGAGCTGCGAGAGGAAGCAACGGGCAAGAGAGAACTGAAAGAGATTGAGCATCGTGTGTGTCTGTCTCCTTTCCTCTTGTTGCAATAGTGTAAATGGGTCAGGCCTGGGCCGGCTGTAAGTTCAATCTCCGTTGGTTTTGATGATTGGTTTATGATTAATGCTTAATCATTGTTTGTGACAAATCCAATCTTTAATGAGTAACATATTTATTGAGCTTATGTTTAGTAGCCTCATATTTGGATAGAAAATAAAAAACCCAAGGTATTCATTGTATCAATGTTCATTATTTTATTGCATTCTTAGGATTTAAGTTGAAGTATGAATTTCTCCACTGCTTTAACCACAAAGTGTGTATCATGTTTCCCAATCCATATATTATATAGATGCACACATTTATGGGGAGTTCACACTCTAACTTAATGTTTCATTGTATTGATCTATTTCTCATTACCACGTATAAAGGATCAAGACATTGAAACTAGATCTTTGAGTATACATTTAACATGCATAGTTGTAATATACTCATGGTATCATAGGATATGCTCTAAAGCAATAAAATTGAATATGTGCATATTGATTCAAGGTCAATTATATGTATGCACATATCTTTGTGGAGTTTATTCTATAGTTGATGGCTTAGAGTAACGATCATTTCCATACATTCCACATATTAAATACTCATATCAATTTAAATGAATATTTAAATTGAGGTCGTTTATCTCTTAATTATCAAAAAATATTTCATCATGTGCTGATGGTATTCTTGTGATCGATTAAGGATAATCGATAGCTCTTGAGTATAACGAAGCATTAGTTGCATCAATATACTTAAGACACAAATACAGTAAATCATTAAATTGATTTAGGTTATGTTCAATCGTTATGGAGGCATCCATTATGTGTTAATGGAGTGCAAGGATGATTGAGACAACCATGCATCTTGGACTAACTACTTTCATAAGTGATGATTGAGCCAGGTTAGGTCCAAACATGGTTGAGATGATGAAAACGGGACAAGAACGACATCATGAGGTGATGGGCGTCAAGAAGAGATCCCAAAGATAAGGTTCATCAAGAGTGGATGAACAAGACAAGAGTGAGCCAAGTGAAGACCCAAAAGGGGATTGCTTCGGTGTGACAGCTCAAGGTTGAGTCAAGATGGTTGAATTGATGGAAACGGGACAAGAACGCAATCAAGTGAAGATGGGCGTCGAAGAAGTGATCCCGAAGAGAATGCTCATCATCAGTTGATGAACAAGAAGAAAATAAGGGTGACAATCCCAAGGAAAAAAGGTATGATTGAATATCATAAAGACCCCAAAGGGGATTGATCGCATGTGGCGTCAAAGGTAACTAGATAGAGTGTCTAGTTATAGGGTTGCCGTACTATTAAGAGGGATGCAACATTGATGATTTAGAATTGTCTCTATGCTCAAGTGTTATCTATCCTTAAATAGATGAGAGACAGAAAACACATCACGAACACCGAGAATGTTTGTCATTCTGTCTGGATCCGATGTTTCGATCAGTGGATTGGATGTTCTGATCCATAAGTAAGTCCGGTGGTGTGTTGGTGAGAGTCTAGGACTTCTCTGGTTTGATCGGAAGTTCCAATCAGGGGATCGGAAGGTCCAATCCATCATAAGATCTTGTGCTAAGTTGTCTAAGTCTTAGGTGCTCCTCTGTGAGGATCGGAAGTTTCGATCGGTGTGATCGGATAGTCCGATCAGGACTTAGAAACTTTTTGAGCTGGTTCTAGTAAGAGTGCCTCTCTGTGAGGATCAGATGTTCTGATCTTTGGATCGGATGTTTCGATCATTGTTAAACTAAAAAAAGGTGTTCTCTGGACAAATCGGAAGTTTCGATCGTGAAAATCGAAAGTTCCGATCAGTGTTTTTAGTTTGCAAGTGTGTTGGGATTTTTGCCTGATCGGAAGTTCCGATCCATCGATAGTTCCGATCTTAGTTCTGATGTGTATATTGGATTGAGTTTGTTCTGGAGTTTTTGCCTGATCGGAACATCCGATGTTGGGATTGAAAGTTCTGATATGGGTAAAATGGCTAGTTTTTCTTGCTCCAACGGCTAGTTTTTGGGTGTGGGGTATAAATACCCCCCTTGGCCGGTTGGGAGTCAGGTTGGAGAATATTGGTGATGTTGTTGAGGTTGTTGTTGAAGGGCTAAACAAGAGGTTGAGCTAGTTGAGTAGAGAGAACACCTTGGGATGCATTTGTTGCTCCTTGGTCATCTCTTTAGCTAGAGAGAGCTCTAATCACATGTGTTGTGATTAAGAGTGGATTGAGAATCCATATTGTTTCTTCCCTTTTGATCTTTGTGATCCCTCTTTGAGTGAGATGTGGGAAGTGAGAGTTAGTGCTAAGAGCGAGATTGAGTGAGATATATCTTGAGCACTAGAGGTCATCTCCAAGATCATCCATTCGTTGGATTTGTTACTCTTGGAGTTTGAAGACTCCTAGACGGCTAGGCGTCGCTCACGAGCAACCAAAGTGTGTGGTGTGCCGTGAGAAGTTTGTTGAAGGTCCGATTTCACCTCCAAAAGGGAAGAAATCAAGAAGTGGAGCCATATCTCAAGTGTGACCGAGATTAGCGAGGAATAGGGTTGGAAAAGACCCGGCTCAAGTGTGACCGAGTCTCCTCAACGAAGACGTAGGAACCTCCTTGGAGGAAGTCCGAACTTCGGTAAACAAATCATCGTGTTATTTCTTTACATGTGTTTATTGCTTTACTTTGCTATCTTGTATTGAATTGATCTATCTAGGGTTGATTATTTCTCTAGCTAGCTTTACTACAAGTTGCTAATATTTGCTTGTGCTAGCTTCGAGTAGAAATCAATTTGTGTATAGGCGTAATTCGTTTAGCATTTCTCTAGACTCTGTTCTAATCGGATGATTCGACTTTGCATCAGATATTCCGATTAAACATCGGAACCTCCGATTAGATATCGAAAGTTTTGATCTATTTTCCGCTGCATTGAACTGGAGCTTTTTTTTTTAATCGCCTATTCACCTCCCTTCTAGTCGTCTATCCTCGATCCTTCACCGGCATGGCACGAAGCAGACACGAAGCGCAAATGGGTCGTGCCTGGGCTCGCCGAAGGCAAGCTGAGCCAGCACGGCATGGCACGGTAGACACAACGGACCGTCACAGTCCGGCACGGTTCAGACACGAAGCACGATGAGCCCATGCTGAACCGACCTGACACGGCACGATGCCCACCTCTAGTCATCAAACAGCTAGCCCAACCAATAGAGACCTATGCCAATATATATCTGCTGTCACTGTAGCACGTTGGTTAAGACTATTAATTTGTTATTATACGAGGGGTTGCATGAACGGATGTGATGCATAGGCCTGACTAGCACGAGCTCAATTATACCGTGTCGACCCAGAGCCCATAGAGGAGAGAACCATACATGGCATGCCTAGACAAGAAAGAAAGGATCGACCAAACAAGATCGGCAAAAACAAAAGGTTAGCCTTGTTTGTGCATGCACATGCACATGGTATCATACCTCATTGCCTCGCATGTGTTGGCATGTCTGGGCAAGGGCAGGATCAATCGGAGAGCGGCAGCTCAAGCTTGGGCTTACGTCCCATCACACTTTATTTCTTTTACAAAATTGATTCTTGTTAGTAGCAACTTGCAAAAATAGCCTAAAACTTTACCACCGCGCTCTGTAGCTCGGCAGGTAGGTAGAATCATGATAACTGACCTACCGAGCAAGTTGCGTTGCGCTACCTGAGCTTAGCAAGAGGATATATGTGATCCAACCATCTGTTGCGGTAGGTGAGCGTGATAGATGATATATGTCTTTTATTAGTGATTTCGTGGTGAAAAAGTAGGTTAAATTTATAATTTTATTTTAGAATTGACCACAAATACAAATAAAACACGTGGGGCGCGTGCATAGGAGATGCCATATTGGTAGCGTCACCAATGACTGAAAGTTTTGGCCCCACGAAAGTGGGATGCAGTTGGCGCTTACATTCCAAGTTTTAAAATTTTATTTTTGGTATATATTTTGGAGGGGGTAAATCTGAAATTTAAGTGGAATCTTAAAATTTCGGATAAAGTTTAAAAGAAATCCAAAAATCAAGATTCAAATCCGGTTTTTTCGATCGGGATTTCCGAGATTTCGATCAAAATCACTGTGATTTTCGACCGAAATTACCGAGATCTTGATCAACTTAAATCGATCAAAAAATGGTTAAAAACACGTCAAAAAATTTTAAATTTTTTTGTGGATTGTCTTCTCCAAAACCAATCAATCCGACCCACAAAAATTGAAATCCGGTCAAAATACCCGAGATCTCGCCGAAATTTTTGAGATTACTGTAGCATTTTGAATTTTTTTTATCCGGCCGAGATTTATAATCTGGAGGGTCCAAAATTTCGCCAAGGTTCTGATTTAGAACCTTGGTACTACATTCCTCCTATACTGCCAAATTATGAGAACTTTTCTATACAGTCATTCATCTCGGTGTAGCCTATCGTATATAGCCAGGAAATGTGAATCGAACAACAATCGCATCGAGATAATTTTAGTCATGTTTTTTTTGGTTTATAAAAGAGTTTACATGTCATAATTTAGAGTTGCTGAACACGTACAGTTCTTAACTGCAAAATCAGACAAAATGGCATCTTGTGTGTAATCCAGGTACAAATACCTTTGGCTTTGGGCCATCTTGTTTGCATGTTAAGATTAAATTAAGGGCCTCTTTAGGAGCACAGGAGAAATGGAGGAAATTTGTAGGATTGGAGGCGAGCCTCCAAAGGAACGATCGAGCTCCTAAACTTCCTGTGGAATGGCTCAATCTATTTGAATTTTGAAGGACATCTAACATAAATTCAACATCATGGAATTTTTCCTTTGTGTATCTCTCTCTCCAAAATCTTGTACTCTTTTCCCGCGAAGCATCCATCAGCACGGTTGGACAATTCCTGTGTTACAGAATTTTAAAGAATTCAACTAGGTACGCCAACTAATTCATGTGTGTTTCTCTATTACTGTAGTTTTGAATGTATGTGTTCCAAAGAGCCCCTGCACCCAAACAGGGTAGAGCCATGCACATGTGAAGGTTACTCCAGGTTGTGTTGGGCCTGTTGGCTGGTAACGCTGGTTCCATGGTAGTTTTAGGGGTGTATTTGGTTGATGGGACGAGGTTGAATGGAATGAGAATGGGATGACATGGTCTTGTATCATTTGGTTCTATTATTTTGGGTGAATAGAATGGTTCAATATCTATAGAGAATATTCTTTAAATTTGTATCACTTGGTTCAGGACGGAATTATTTCATTCAAACAATCAAATATATAGATGATTTTTTTCTTAAACTATCTCATATGTATACCATTTGATATCGATAACCAAACACCCTCTTAATATGCATCCATGTGCGGCGCGAGAACAACCCTACAAATTCACGTAACATGTATCAACTTCACCCCATACTGGCTGTGTGGTGCCCGCATCCTCATCACGACCCAGGTCCCTATTCAATATTGTCCAAGCGATAATTATTAGTGTAACGGGTCTGAAGAATGAACTTCAAGCCAGGTTCGCATTATGTTTTCGAGTCGAATAAACAGCGATTTTCGATAATCGTAAAAATCAAGCCGAAAATTGATCAAAATTGTATAGTTTCAAAAACAAATTTTTTTGAAAAATAATTCAAAAATCATCAATTTACGCTCGATATTTAGCGATAATCACGATGTTTGGGTGATAATCGCGATATTTGCCTCGAAAATCAGCCGGCCAAACGAACTTCCCCGTGGGTCGATTTTTTGAGCGATTTTCGCTCGATATTGGCGATAATCGCTTGATATGTCTCGATAATCGCGATATTTGTATCGTGTAAATTTTTTTGAATTTTTGAATTTTTTAAATTTTCTCGGTTTACCGATCGGTAATTAATTTCATGCCATGTCGATAACAGCTATAATCACGATAATCGGGCGATTATCGATGATAATGTGAACCATGCTTCAAATCACAAGAGTAACACTAATCCCATCAATTGTCAGATCCCACTGTCCGGTTGATACTGACTTGCTCAACACAAAAGAGCTCACTGTAGCAGCCCTTTGTTCTTTTTTTTTTTCAAAAAAGCTCCCGCATAAATTTACTTACAAAAATAGTCCTCAGATCCACTCCTATCGCGCTCGGGTGTCACGAAAACAAGATTCCGCGGTACCCAAGCGCTGGAGGTTCCGCGCTACCTCTAGCGCTCGGGTGGCACGGCAGGGCGAGCTCCAGCGCTCCTGGAGCGCGGCGACACGAGTGAGCGAGCCGTTGAGCGGGTGACCGGGCAGTGCATGCACGCACGTGAGGAGGCAACCGAGCGAGCGCGCGAGGTGGGAAGCTGCCGGCGAGCTAAGCAGCGGGCGACGGGCAGCACGCGTGTGCGGAACCGGCCAAGTGAGCGACACGTGGCCTGCACTCGCTATCGCGCACCCACGCACGCTCACTCGGCTGGCTTCGCACGCACGCGCTGCCCGCTTCCCACCTCACGCGCGCTCGGCCACCTCTGCACGTGCTGCTTGGCCGCCCGCTTGGCAACTCGCTTGCCTGCTTTGCCCAGCTCCCCTTCCTCCGCACAAGCGGCCAGCTCCCCTTCCTCCTCATCCACGCGCCGTCTAGCTCGCTCGCCTGCGCCGCGCGCGCCCGCCTAAGCAGCCGCGCTTCGGGAGTGCTGGAGCTCGCCCGCCGCGCCACCAGAGCGATGGAGATAGGTTCCGCGCTCGGGTACTGCGGAATCTTGCTTCCACCGTACCCGGGCGCAGTAAGAGTGGGTCCAGGAGCTACTCTTGCAAATAAATTTGTCCGGGAGCTACTTTTGTAAAAAAAAAAATGCTACTACAGTGATGTCTTCCTCAACACAGGACGAGTACCAACTTCGAGCTTTGGCACTTCAAATATTAATATTACAGAAAAAGGACTACTGATATCACCAATTATAATTTGCAAACCTACCATACATGTTAAGTCAAATCATACACCATGATTGTGGCTGTGGTACATCTCAATGCAGCGATCTTTACGAGTGCAGCCATGTGCATTTGTATACATTCTGTAGCGGTGGAATAAGTTGAACACCCAGTGGTTAAGTTTGGGGGTATGCTACAGTTCTTATTCCAGCCTATACGATACAATATTCCAAACTATTTATAGACATATACTTCACCAGTTTCATCGACCTGGCTCTGCAACACTGCAACTTGATAATAGCTACAGGTGCAAATTGTATGAGCATATTCCATCAAGAGCCCCAAAGCATCACTACTGGAGAAAAGAAAGGTAGAAAAATGGTAACATAATCGTAGTAGAATAGCTCACTGCAAAACCAACGTGGGACAATCTATAAGAGAAAAGTAGACAACATCAGAACTTTACCTTAATAACAATCCTGACTTATGATCCTCTGAGTATCTGGGCTGACATTCACGGAGCACGATATGAGCCCCTGGACCAGTGGAATTGTTAGAGGGTTGACACAAAAGAATTACTGAATCCAGTGTGCAGTACAACTCAAAATTCAGCATCTACCTCATTTGCTGAAACAAGTTAAAGGCTTAAAGCAAAATGCAAACAGCAAACATGTTGCAAATACCGGCAAACAATAGTTTTGAATAAGTTGTATCAATAATTTCTCTATAGCTATTTTCTGACACTATTGCTTGCAATTAACAACAGTAATAATTTTGCTTACCTAATACTCTAAATTTATCTATTTACTATATCACAAGCTTTTAAAAAAGACAGATTGTTTATTTATTGGAAGTAAATAATGTATCCTCTTTTTTGAATAAGCTTACAGCTTGGACCAAGCTAGCTCGAGGTCACATCCAAGTAGAGACCAACCTAATTTCTAGCCTAATGCTTTGGGCAAAACGCCCAAACCTACACTGCCTGGCCCCAATAATGGTACTCCCATGATGGGGATGGACTTATCACTTACAGTTATAGCAGTGTTCCCTAGGCACTAGTCCGACAGTAGACCGGCACCTAGCACCTAATCGCCGCCAAGACGGGATAAATTGGCCTGGGCGGAAGGGAGAGGCCTAGCGCCTAGGCGAGCTAGGTGGCCGTCTAGGGGAACAATGAGTTATAGTTAACACAGTCATGGAAATTATCCATGCTTTGCCATTGATAGTCTGTGGAGTTGATTAGCTCAATTATTGTACTAGTACGTAATTCTTTTTTCACAGGTCCTTTGATGATATTTACTGGTCTGCTGACAACAAAAAGATTCATTTTCGTTAGGGGGTTACCTAAGAACACCCCACCCGATGTTGCACACAGATACCTTTATTTACTAGTATGGATTACCATTTACCAACATGAAAAAAGGTGGAAAACTAAATCCCCTGAATTTTACTACAGTAACATGGAAACGGGGAATCGGAAAATCCTTGCACCATAGCAGATTAGCAGCTGCAAGCAAAACCTATTCCATATTCGCATATCACAAAGTATTCCATATTCCATCAAATGATATAGCACATCCTAAAGAATAAAGGAATTATTCTCTAATTATCCCTCCCACATATAATCTATCACTTTTATACCTGGGAGTAAAGTTATCACAAATCCTCCAAATTCTTTTTCAATAGAACCACAACCAACAGCCACTCACTAAAAACTAAGAACCAGCATAAACTTCAGCAACTCCACACCATTTTAAAGCAGCAAAGCTACTATCATCTTACCAAATGCCCTTCAACAGTTCGGCAATCTCATTATCCTGTCCATCACAAGAGCTAGAATGCTATAAAAACTCAGGAACAGTTTCACGCAGCTCCTTATAACCTAATACATCTTCCAATTCTTACAAATCCTCCACCCAATCTTTGCAATTAGTATCCATAATAACCATCCATCCACAGGAAATCAGCACTAATGGTGCCACATGATTCGTAACAATCTATCATAAGAACATGCAATTACCTTCACAGGGATGTCGAAACGGAACAACTTGACCGCGCCGACCACCTCGGTCACGATCTCCAGCGGCACAGACCCCGCGGCGAGGTCCCCGATCAGCTCGATCACGTCATCCAGCACCCTCCCGGCGTCCACCCACACCTCGGCGTCGGCATACGTCACACCTCTGGCAGCGAGTTCGCCTGATCCTGGGCGCGCAGCGGCGGAGCCGAGCAAGTGACCGCGGTAGGAGACGGCGGCGGATACCGCGCGGTAGCGGATCGGGAGGAGGAGGCCGGGGTTGCGGATGCGGAGGCTGAGCGCGAGGTCGAGGTCGAGCACGGGGAACAGGGGCGGGTTGACGCGGAAGCGGTCGAGGCGGAGGTCGGCGACGCGGGCGGCGGGCGCGGAGGGGTAGAGGAGGAAGGCGAGGCCGGCGAGGAGCACGAGGAGGAGGAGGAGCGGAAGCGTGTAGGAGGAGAAGCGGCACAAGCAGGGGATGCGGCGCGGGCGGAGGCGGCGGAGACGGGCGACGACTGGGGAGGCGGGGACGAGGATGAGCGTCGGGGGAGGCGGCGGCGGGGGCTGAGCCGGGGCATAGGCGGCGGCGGGGTAGGCGTAGTAGGGCTGGGGGGGCTGGGACGGCCCGAGGAGGGGATGGCCGAGGTGGGCCGAGGGCTTCTTGCCGTCCTCCGCCGGGGATGCCATCGCCGACGCCGTGGTTGCGGTTGCGAGACGCGATCGGTTGTGGTGGGAACTGGGAACTTGCAGCAGCAGAGGAGACTGTTTAGGCCCCCGCCGTCTAATAGGAAGCGGCCACGTGGGTGCTGTAGGAGCCAGATTCCCTTCGCGCCACTCGATGGGCCGTGCGGACGGCCCATTAACCTAGAATTGTGTCGCATCCCTTGCCACCGATTCTGCTGAGCGTGACATCATCACAGTTTAGCAACAAGATAAAGCAAGAGGAAGAACATACGGAAGAAGTTCTAACACAAAAGCAAAGGGGAATTTTCATTCATTTTCAATCTGCCTGAAACAACCCCAAATTTCAAAAGCGATTTAAATTCGAATTGGCATTTCTTTTTTAGTTTGTTTTGAACTCTTGAATTGGATTTGAATTCGGTTCTTGCCTTGGGCCGGTTTCTCCTGCGTTTTGGGCCTTCGGCCTGCTGATCCCTCGGCCCATCGGCCAACCCCGCCGCTAGCCCAGCCCAGCCAAGCTAACCCGTCGCCCCGACCCGCGCGCCGCCCTGCGCGCCGTCGCCGCCCCGGTCCACTGGTCGTCCCGACCACCCACGCCGCGCTCCGCCGCCATGGACGCCGCTCTGCTGCCGGTTGATCCGCTGCGTCCGCACCGCCGCGCTCCGCCGCCATGGATGCCGCTCTGCTGCCGGTTGATCCGCTGCGTCCGCACCGCCTCGCCCCTCCGCCCCGAGCCCTATATAAACCGCCCCCGAGCTCTCCATCCAAACTCGCCCCGCTTCGCCCTCTTCTCGGTGAGCACCCCCTCTCCCTCGCCTTCCCCGTCCCCGACTTCGGCTGCCGTCGCACCGAGCCCCGCCGCCGCCGCGCCCTGCAACCCTAACCCTAGCCCCTACCGCTCGAAGCCAGCCAGGCCAGGCCGCTCGGCCTCCCCTCCCCCCCCCAGCTCGCATGTGGGTCGGCCCAGCCAAAGCGGCCTCGCGCGTGCGTGCTTTGGGCCGAGTTCGCCTGAACCAGCCCATTACTGTTTAAACCTTTTCTAATTGATTTTGGATTTTTAATTCAATTATTAATCCAAAATTCGTTTAAAAATCCAGAAAATCCCGAAAACCCAGAAACCCCACAAATATATATTCTGAACCGTTTCGCACCACTGAATCCAAAAATGACCTCCGCTCCGCAATCCGAAGCTCCTAAAATTCCCAAATAACCATTTTGCCCTCCATTCTCTCCCGACCCGGTTTTCGGTTTCCGTTTCGATTCCCGTTTTCATTTTTGGTTATTGTTTTTTCGTTTATTTATGTTATTTGCCTCTTTCGTGCTAGATTTGACCGTCGAGCCGTCGCAGGAGTAGTACCCGGAGCAGGAGCTGGACCAGTCGGAAGCCGAGTACGACTACGTTCGCTTCGATTCAGCCGATTCCGCTGCAGAGCAAGGCAAGCCGCACTCCATTGATCATGTTGAACCCAATCATGCTTGTTATAATTAGTAATTAATTTCTATCACATTATTTTGCTGTATGTTGAAATATTGAAATTTGTTATTTTGGAATGACATGATGCTTAGATAATGCCGAATTGCTTATTAGACCTCCTTGAAATATTGAACCCTATTAAACCTTTGTTAACCCTAGATGATTAATTATGCCATGTTAGTTAATTACTATTAATTTTGTTAGTTAGCTCAAATGCTTTAAAATGAAAATAAAATGATGTCGAGTTGCTGGCTCGAAGCTTGTAAAAGTGCTACAGTCAGGGGGACAGTATTGGGCTATCCACGAGGTGGAATTGAGTCCGATCACCGGCTGATGATTAATGCCTCGGTTGGTATGGTGGCCGATACATGTGGTACCGGATGGGTTTGTGAAATGTTTAAGGCTTGATCTTTGGCAATATAATGTTAATAACCCACTTGAGCAAAGTAAATGACTTAAGTTTGTGCTCAACCACAAGTCGGATTGGTCGGTGGGCCTGTCTCCGACATAACTCAGTACATTGGTCATTTCCTGGAATTAAATTGGTGGTACCATTCTCGGTGGAGAATGGGGATCAGCCTTCTCAGCAGAGAAGTATAATGAAGGGGTGGAGTTGGAATGGACCGTAGTGTAATTCGCCGATTCTCACAACGGTAGATGCTTGTTGGAACAGTGGGTTCTAACGTAGTGTTCAAGCCTATCGGTTAATAACGTAGCTTCCTTGAGGCCCCTTACTATTCATGACCCCTCCTCCAAGCCATCCTACTCCCACTAGCTGTTTGCCGAAATGTCGACTTGCCCTTCATCATCTATTCAGAACTATATTACGACAAATGTTCACAATGTTTCAAATGATAGTAGTTCAAAACAATGTTAGATTTTGATTCATTATGTGTGCTCTAGAGGTTGTCAAGCATTTTATTTGAGGAGTTTTAGCTCTGGCTTCACACCAAAGATAGTTAATTCCCAAACAAGGTTTGCTTTTTTTGAATTCTTCTTATATGCTGCTGCAGATCTTTGACAATTTACAGTTGTATGCAGATAGATGTGTTATTATGAATTATTTTATAGTTGATAGTAAGAACCATGCATATATCTTTGACTGTTTACAATTGCATTATTTTAAGTGCCTATTACTTTGTTATTTTACAGATAGCTGTATGAAAAATTACAAGTCACTTTATTGCTTATAACTTCTATATGTACAAGATTGCAGTGTCCTAACTTGAAAATGATCCCAATTACAATCCTATGTTATATATATATATAGACATATACACACACGAGTTGGGTGGCGGTCATCCGTTCTTCTTCTCCTCTCTAAGAAAAGCAGCATACCGATATATGGACCGTAGTATAAAAAATCAACTGTATATCTCTCTTTATGCCCACATCTGCTCCCCCGGGCCAGGCCACTACCCACTCTCCCTCTTTGTGGCAACACAAGGGTGCAATTTGTTTTTGTAAACAAGTTTAGGTTAAAAAAACTTGTTTTCATTGCAATGCACGGGCACTTATGTCGGGACCCCGAATTTGCAAATCCGACCCTTCAGGTATTCAAAGACTAGTCCAGAACGCGCTTAGTGCACACATTAACATCGGTAAATATCACAATCATACCGCGATATTATCAAAGTACTTTATTTAAATAACTAAAGGGTTACTTGACCTTATGGCCAAGTTACAAATATATGCCTGGCAAGGCTAAACTTATTAAAAGAGAAATAACGGAATGAAAATCAAATAAACTGCGGGCGCCATCCAAAGTATACCAGCAGTGCAATCGACCGTCAGATCCCTAAGTAGACGGGTCCTCTTGGAACTCCTCTCCTCCAAATCGGCGTAGTCTCCTCTTCAACTGGTATTGTGTTGAGGCAAGGGTGAGTACTTGGTACTCAGCAAGTCATGCACAGAATGCAAGCTAATATACTATATGCATGGCTTAGTACAAAGGAATGGCTTCAGGGTATATTTGCAAAGAAACAACTTTTGACAAGTAATATAAGTAGATTCAAAGCGAGAAATAAGTAAAGCATAAATAACTTTTCAAGAAATTTAATAAACATTTTTCCCCATCCTAAACCACATTTCCGTCATCTTCATTATTAATCCAACCCAACTTTTCAAATCCAAGTTATTTTGTAAAATCTAACCCTTGACTGTGTAATTCCCGAGCAATGTCGATCAAAGTGGACTCGGCTATTCAAATAGATTCTACACTCTGCGCAGAGGTTATGCACTTTACCCACAAGATACAATCCACTCACCACGTCGCCCGTGAATCGCCATACAAGAGTATGCGAATGAGATCATAACAAAGCCTTCGGAAGCCTCAAACAACACAGTGGTCCTCTCCGGTTCAGTGCTCTACACCATCCCTTCCCTTAGCCAAGGCGAAGTATGGGACCAACACACTGCTAGATGGGTACCGGCCACGCCACGATACGCTCCCTGACAATCACACAAAAGGTGTAAATCGACACCCTCACGAGGCTCCACAAGTGAGTCCATAGCGACTTAGTCAACTAGGGCCGCCCCATTCCAGCCCATGTGGTTGCAAGTATGACCAGTTCAAGGCTTGCAAGGTTAAGTCCTTAAAGTGACCAGGGCAAGACTACCCGAAAAACCAAATCAACACTCCCAATGCCACAACCGCCCACCTGATTACTCTTGCCACATGCCCTGGCCGAAAATCAAGTATCAAACCCGCTTGATTACCATGCACCACGTGCAATCAACTTCACATGATACTTTTCAAATACAGGTTAAATATATAATTAAGTCCATATTAGGATTTGTTTGTCCAAAATAATGTCATGAGCACGTAGCAGGTCTTAGCATTATACTACAACTATCTAAACCCATGTTGGCAATTTAATAATGTCCAACTAGTAAACCACAACTAGGGTGACAAGGATCATGGCACATACTTAGATAATCAAGGTGTCATATAACAATTTGGTATTTATCTAACCCCATGTTTAAACAAAGTATCTTTCTAATTGAACTAGCATGCAATAGTTTAAATCAAAATAGATTTCAAATAGGATCAACATGGTCAAAGCACAACTTGCCTTCAAAAGCACTTGCTCTTGGTCTTGAGTTGGATCCTCGAGTCAACACTTCTCCTTCGAATCCTTAGGCACTTCAACGCCTACTCGTAAAGCGTGCAAATAGCAAATACACAAATAAACACTATGCAAAAGATCCCAAAACTCCAAATAAAATCCATAAACAGAGAGAACATAATTTTCTGGATTTTTAGAAACTGAATCGCCAATTTTGGAGTTAAAACGCATAAAAGTTATGATTATTTAAAGTTTAAATAATCAATTAAATAATTTTACAGAGAAAACTTTTAGTCCAAAAATTAAATAAAATTTATATTTAGGTAGATCTTAATTTTATACAAATTTAGAAATTTGAATCGCTCAAATCGGGAGTTGAAACGCATAAAAGTTATAAGCGTTTGAAGTTTGAATCTAAATTTGAAATCATTAACTAATTAATAAATCATTTTCTTTTTCTGAAATTAATTATTACGGCATGGACACGTGGCAGCTCTGATTTCTTTCGCGACGCCAATGGCCCATGGGCTTGGTCCACGCCACGGGTCCCGCGGTGGACTCCGGTCCCACGGCTCACGTGGCGACATGTGGGACCCACCCGCTGAGGTTTCACGCTAACACGCCGTAGCGTGTGGGGCCCTTCGACATCACGGGACCAGCGTCGTGACACTGGCCACGCGCAGCGACCGCCAGCGTCGGTCCAACTTCCCGACACGCGGGCGCAATCTCGTCCTGTTGGTTTGAAAATCAACCCGCGGATTGGATCCAGGGTTTAACACGTTGAAACTACTCGATGCTCGTGGGCCGCTCGATCTAGATCGACGGTCAGATCTAATCTATAATCGCATGCTCACGCGCGTGGCGGTGTGAGCCGTTGGATCTTGATCCAACGGTCCAGATCTAATCGGGTTTGGAACCGTGAACTTCACCTCAACCGTCCGATCCGGATCCGACTGAAACGTGTCGCGAGGTGTGATGGCCGTGGTGGCGCACTACTGCCGGGAGTTGAAGACGACGACGAGCCCAACGTGCGTTCGGTTGCTCGGCGAGATGAAGGGTCCCTTCGGTGCGCTCGTCGCGGTGAGTCCTGATTCGAGAATCAACGGAGGGAGCGGACGGCGGATTACGAACGGCGAAGCAAAGACTGGCGGGCGGCCGCGCAGCTTCTGGCAGCTTCGCACGGCTTAAACGCGACTTAGCCTCGGTGAAGTAGAGAAGGGAGGGCGGGATCACGGCGGTCCCGGGTATGCCGGGCATTAAATAACCTCGGCCCGTGCGTAAAATCGGAAACCTAATTTACGGCTCTGGCGGGGCGCGCTGGGCGGAGTCCGGCTCGGCAGGAAGGCACGACGAAATCGTGGCCGCCCACGCGTCGCGATCAACGCCACGATCATGGCGCGACCGGGTCGGTCGGCCCGACACGCCGCGTGGTCGGCGGATCTCGGTAGGATCTTGATCCAACTACGGATCGCTGGGTTGGGAGTCGGTTTGGTTGAGCTAATCGCTCGGGTCGGACTTCGAGTCCGACTTTGGCCGATGAACGACTTGACCGAAGTTGGATTTTCCAGCGATTTAATATTTAAAATAATTCCCGATGAATTCATTTAATTCATTAAAAATAGCAAATGACTCGAGAAAAATTCCAAAATTCGAAAATATTTTGGATCATTTTGGACTCAAATAAAATATTTCCAACAAAATTTTATTTGCAAAATTAAATTCTTTAATTATTTCAAAATGGAATAAATTCAAATAAATTCCAAATAAATCCAAATAAATTCCAGAAAATTCCAAAAATTCACCAAAGTGCCAAATCACACATGAATTTAAGAAAAGCAAAATTTTGGGGTGTTACAACTTACTTGACTCTTATGTGTGTGTGTGTATAGCCTTTTATGTACTCCCCGGAGTACATACTCCTATCTTTCAATATACTACCTAAAGGAATGTTTATACCTCTTTCTCACGTTTGGTACACTTAAATGCTAATTCTAAGATACTCTAATACGACACAGTTAAAAAATTTATCGAAGCCATTTTATTTTTGGAGTATTCCATTTTCTACATATAAAAGGAGTATATACATAAATTATGCTTTAAAGCGTGTATTTTATGAAATTTTTCATCAAATTCACTTTGGAGTATATTATAATTAGTATTACATATGATCAAAAGGATAAAGAGGTATAATGACATCATTTCAGTGTTATATTGAAAGTGGGAGTACATACTCTCATAAGTATGGAACCATTTATATATATATATATATATATATATATATATATATATATATATATATATATAGGACATCGTAACGGGGCACCATGGTACCCAGGCACCATAATTTTAAATGCACGAATTCAAGTTAAATTCGGGTATATTTTTTGAAACTTTCAGGTTTAGGGTATATACACATCTATAATAATTCAAATGAAACACATACCTTTCAAAAAATATACTCGAATTCAAAGATTTGAACGAATTTAGATCACATGCTTTGTTGATTTATATATACTCAGCACATACCTACAATCAAACTATCATCAAAAAAAGAAACTCTAGTTCGAATTTCAGTTCAAACTTGTTTGAACTAGTTAGTAAACTGGTTAAACTCAATATCCTAAAAATTTCAAAAAATTCTGAATACAAATAAATAGGAAAAATACTATATATATATATATATGTGTGTGTGTATGTATATATGTATGTATATACTATTCTACAGCTGCGTGTAGAATAGGCTATACTACTCCCTAGCAATTTAACACAGATCGATCGAGCCAGTTCGTGCAATGGAACAGTCACCTCTCCTACATGTTGCTTATCAATTTTATATCTTTTAAATGCTACTGAGTTTGGTCTTCAAATTTCTTAGGGTCGTAGAAACTCACCTCTCCTACATGTTATACTTTTTTGAGAATTTTTCAAAATATGTACATGTAGTTTTCATGGAGTTTACACGATAAGGGTGGTTTAGTGCCAAATGAATACCAAATTGCTGATGTGAGCAAGATTTTACTATTTAACAGACACATAATATTTTAAGAATGGTTCTTATTTGATTTTACCACCTATTATAGTAATATTTATGATTGTCCACATAACATTGTATATTGACAGAATAATAAACATCAATAATCGTTTGTTTGATGCGGTTAGGTCTAAAAATATTTTGAGACAGTATTGTTACAAGTATGAAATAGTAATTGAGTCAGTATTTGATGTTATTGCCAGTTTTCCTCGGCTGTTAGACTGTGTAATAAATTTTACTATCCGTATCAATAGATTTTAATATCCACAGTAATAATTTTTACTATCAATTCATATGGCATTTAGTGGCGAGACTTATATCATTATGTTGATGTCGTTATCAGCAAGTTAATGATAAAAACCAATCATAAATCGGAGCTGCCAATAAAAGATATGGCTAAATAAAAGGTAACAAGACTCATGTACAAACTACGAGAACAAATTTTCTACTTGGTTGGGCTTTCGTGGATGGGTTGGACAGATTTACTAGTTAACCGATGTGGGTTCCGGCACGCGCATAGAATAGCGCCATCGTGAAAACTATATATATGTATATGTATATATAAAGCCTTTTTCGTACTCCTGGGAGTACATACTCCCACGTCTAATATACCACTTAAATGAATATATTATGCTCCTTTATCACTTTTAGCATAATTCAATAGTAATTTTAAGATACTCCAATGTAATTTGGTTGAAAAAATTTCATTGAAACTGTAGGATCGAAAGACACGAATATAGCAATCAAAGGGGGGTGAATGATTGAGCGGAAGCTAAAACCAAATTTTTGATCTATTAAAAACTTCACCCCAAAAGAAACCAAAAGATTGCCTCGGATTTGACAAAAACAGATTGACAGAGGCTTGATAAAACGCTAATTCCCAGAGATCCAACCGTTGGATCGATCTGAAATTTGGACACAAGAAACTAGACTCCAGTAAGAAACGAACCCAAAAAGAATCAGCTCGATCGGACTTACGGATCAAAACTTATAAGCTTCGCAAGCTTGCTGTTCCAGAACTTGACGAAAATCAATCTAATCGAAACTTGTAGATTGATCAAGAATAACAAAAGATTTATCAACAAGACTTTGAGGAATACTAGATCGATACCCTAGAGAGGTTTTTGATGGATCAAATCAAGATGAAACTCAAAGAACAAAAACCAATCTAGAACTAGAACAAGTATGCAAACAAGAACCAAAAGAGAATATTGTAGCACACAAGGAACTAGAAGAATTGATTTTTATTTCTTTTGTCTAAAGTACTCTCATCAAAAGAGTACAAACCCTAAAACTGAGCTTGAGGCTCTCAATGCGCTCAGCTCCGATTGATGCCCTTCAACAGGAGACACCCCTCCTATTTAAAGGAGCAAAACACAAGGAGTTCTGACTACGATTCCTATTCCCTAGAAGGAATCTGTATCCAACACAACTCTACTTGGCCCAACCTGGCCGAGTACAACTCTTGCACGCGTATGGCAAGCCTACCATACTCACGTGACTAACACTTTGCACGCGTACGGCCACCTGCCATACTCACGTGACTAACACTTTGCACGCGAATGACCTCCTGCCATTCTCACGTGACTAACCATTCTTCATGTGCACCATTCTCTTAGCCCGAACGTCCCGCATGACATCCTTGACCACCAAGACCTCAGTTCCTCCTGAACCTAGTCCCGAACCTCAGCTCCTCCATGAACCTAGTTTCGGTCCCGTCATCGACCACGTTCGTCTTCGAGCAATACCTGCACATGAACAAACCACAAAACAATTCCGAGCACAAGTCCACGACTTGACTCAAGGTCAATCCATGCAACTACTCACATGAGCATTGCATAAAGTCCACTTCAAAACAAGCATCATGAAATTCTCACCAATTTCATAATCTCAAGGTCAAACCAAAAACTCAATTCAATTCTTGCAAAACATCCAAACCGAGCAAAACACGTTCACAACGGACCAAAAATAAAAACCCTAGAAAAAGTCCATTCATGACGGACAAACAAAATCGGTCCGTTGTACAAGTGAAACTCTCGGTTTCAGGAAGAAAACATTCCGGCGAAAACACGTTCACGACGGACTAAAAGAAATCAGTCCGTCGTACATGCAAAACTTACTGGTTTCTTGGAAAATTGAGTTCGGCTCATGAGCTCAAAAGCACGTCCACGACAGACCCAAAAACTTGGTCCGACGTACATGGAAAAAGAGGTTGCCAAAAACATGTTTACAACATACCAACAAAATTGGTTCGTCGTACATACGAAAAACGATCTGGCGCAGATGGGGAACTTACTGTTTCTTGAGAGCTTGGTCCGGCGCAAAAGCGAAACTTACTGTTTCTTGTCAAATTGTCAAACACATGCACAAGCACATTTTGCAAAACCAATTCTAAGTTAATTTTTCAGTTCAAAGCCAATTTTTCAGCACATGATTTCACAGAAACCTTTTATATTGTGTTATATAGCCCTTTCCATACAAAAAAGAAGGATGTACCCAAATTATGCTATAAAGATTGGACTTCGATGAAATTTTTCATGGGAATTACTTTGAAGTATCTTATAATCAATATTAGAGTATACCCAAAATGATAAAGAGATATAACAACATCATTTTATGCAGTATATTGATAGTGGGAGTACATACTCCTAAGAGAATGTGGCCGGCCGGCCGGAGGGGGCGCGACGGCCGGCGGGCGGCGACGAGCATGCGCACGGGACCGAACCAAAATAGAGAAGCCCCATATTCTCCAAAAATGCGAAATTTGCAAGAAATTTCAAATGAAAATTGAAAAGGGATGACGGCAACGACTAGAGTATCTCTAGAGGGTCCTAGGATTGCAAGGAATTGACCCCAAACTCACCAAGGAAGATGAATTTGGCGATGAACGGAGGTTCGGCCGAAGCGACTCAACCACGAAATTCATCGCCCACACTTGAGGAAACCTAAAATTGATTGATGGGTTACAATCTAGACCACCACACGAACACAAGGAAACAACCGGAATTGGATTTGACTCACTGGAGAGGAAGATATGAGGATGGACCCGAAGAACACGAAAAACGACGTTCTTCGTCGGTTTTCGCGAGCTCACGGATGAACGAGTTGGAGAGGTGAAAGAAGAGTGCATGCTCTAGAAAAAGGTCTCCCCCATGAAGATTTGAGAGGTGGAAGCACGCCGTTTGGAGTTGAAACGGCCGAGTTATGAGCAATTAAGTGCATTTCGGTTTTTGCTCGATTGTTCAAATTCCGGCGAGATTCCGAGCTGAAGATCATGGGGAATGGAAAGGTTACGTCACTACGAATCCAACGGATCTGGCCGTTCGCGATTTGGAGCTTTAATGGAGGAGTTATGATGGTTTGATTGCTTGGAGCAAAGAAGGAAAGTCTCATGGAGCTTCTCTGGAAAACTTTCCAACGTGAGGTTGAAGACAACACTGTAGCATATGCCACGTGGCACTCCCTCATTGGCCGAGAGTTACGCGAAAGTGACGCCATAGAGAAAAATTAGCAAAAATGGTCTCAAAATTCCGGAAAAATTCCTAGAACCATTAGGGAATATTTGGAACCCAATAAAATTGGTTTCGCTGAATTTGGATGAAATTTGGAGATTTGAATATTCTGGAGTGAATAGCGGGCATTAAACAGAAGCCGCACGAGACAAAATACCAGAAAGCCTCTAAAAATCTTGGGAAAATTACCAAAATGTTTTTAGAATATTTGGGACCTAATGCAATAGGTTCCATGATTTTTGGAGCATCTTCGGACTCGGGTGAAATTTCGGGTACTGACGGGAATCTGGAAATTTGATTTTTCAAACGGAGGGAAATTGAATTCTGATTTTGGATGGGAAAGGATGCTAGGTTAAATTAAACACCAAGTAAAATCCAAATTTTTAATTTAATTAATTTAAATTATATTTTTCTAAAAAGCCAAAAACGAGGATGTTACACGTGCCTTCACTCCACATTGGAGTCAGAGCTCGTGGGAGAAGGAGGAGGCGATGCCATAGGAGCGATCAGAGAGAGCACTAGGAAGACACACAAGACACGAGACGAGAAGACGATCGATCAGAGAGAACTAGCTAGCTACTAGTATATTAGAAGTTCTGATCAATCATATATATAGGTGCTTGATCAGTACGTCTTCATGAAGACAGAGAGACGTACGCTAATCGATCGGTTTAATTGGTGGGAAAGACGAAGAGTCGACGTCCTGATCGAACAGCTATTTGATTGGTTTAATTGGTGGGGAAGACAAAGAGTCCATATTATCTGTGTTGATTCGAGAGTGCATGTTTATAAATATGCTAAAATGGCATATTTATGAGCAAGCAGTCTCGAATTGTCCATGTTTTTTGAATAGTTCGAGGATATGTAGTTTAGGCAAGTTCATGAGCTGTTGTACAACTCTATAGAAAGTTTCGGTAGTATCTCCCTGGTGTTCTCCAGATACACACCCTTTTGACCTATCGTCAAGACGTTTATTTGGAGAACAGCGAGGATATGCTGCCAAAATTTTATCTGGAGTTGTACAATGGCTTAGAAACTTGCCTGAATCACATATCCTCGAATGGGATTAGGACCTAACCTAATTAGAGATTAGGTGTCATCGTTGGTACATACTTAGTTGGTCAACAGATAGATGTTTCTTTAAGATCATCCATTAATCTGTTAATTTACTACAAAATGCTTTCTCTTATGAAGTTTAGGTTTCACATATATATATTCAAAATATCTTAGAGAGAGCACTGGCTCAACAATAGAGAGAGAAGAAGGTGCTACTGAGCCGCTGCCGAGTAAGGTCAGAAAGGGCCGAGGACCGAATAAAGGGGCCACAGGGAGAACTCCCCAGGTTCTCCACTTTGATGCCACAGGGGTTTGCACGGGTCATGACAAGTGTAAGGGGCGCTTCTCCTCTTTTCTTGGCCAATTGGTGAGGGAGAGAGTCACGATCACAATTAAGGACTAGAGGAAGGATATCAGTGCCAAGCAGAAGAACCGACCGTGGAAAGAAGTTAAGGGGAAATGGATTATAGAAGAGAAAGATAAAATCAATGCGAGATGGTACACCTTCTAGAGAATGGGTGTCTTTGAGACAATTCAAGGTTCTCATGCATGCTGAGTATGTGCTGAAAGGTCATACTCCCTTCTAGAGGTATCTGTTGACTCCTGAGGTTTGGGAGGAGTTCACAACGATGAGGAGTACGTGAAAGGATCGAGGATGGACGCCTAGAGGGGGGGTGAATAGGCGATTTACAATTTTCTAAAACAAAGCAGCGGAAAAGAGATCGGAACTTCCGATATGGAGTCGGAGGTTCCGGTGTCTAATCGGAATGTCCGATACGAGGTCGGAATATCCGATTAGAACAGAGTCTAGAGAATTGCAAAACGAATTACGCCTAAACACAAATTAATTCTACTCAAAGCTAGCACAAGCAAGTATCAACAATTTGAGGTAAAGCTAGCTAGCGAAGTAATCAACCCTAGATAGATCAATTCAATACAAGATAGCAAAGTAAAGCAATAAGCACATGTAACGAATTGACACGATGATTTGTTTACCGAAGTTCGGACTTCCTCCAAGGAGGTTCCTACGTCTTCGTTGAGGAGGCTCGGTCACACTTGAGCCGGGTCTTTTCCAACCCTATTCCTCGCCAATCTCGGTCGCACTTGAGATGTGGCTTCACTTCTTGATTTCTTCCCTTTCGGTGGTGAAATCGAACCTTCAACAAACTTCTCACGGCACACCACACACTTTGGTTGCTCGTGAGCGACGCCTAGCCATCTAGGAGTCTTCAAACTCCAAGAGTAACGAATCCAACGAATGGATGATCTAGGACATGAACTCTTGTGCTCAAGATGTATCTCAATCTAACTCATTCTTCGCACTAACTCTCACTTCCCACACCTCACTCAAAGAGGGATCACCAAGATCACAAGGGAAGGAAATAAGGAACTCAATCCACTCCTAATCACAACACTTGTGATTAGAGCTCTCTCTAGCTAATGAGATGACCAAGGAGCAACAAATGCATCACAAGGTATTCTCTCTACTCCACTAGCTCAACCTCTTGTTTAGCCCTTCAACAATATCCTCAACACACTCTCCCAACCGGCCAAGGGGGGTATTTATACCCCACACCCAAAGACTAGCCGTTGGAGCAAGAAAACTAGCCGTTTTACACACATCGGAACTTCCGATCCCAACATCGGAACTTCCGACCAGGCAAAAACTCCAGAACAAACTCAATCCAATAAACACATCGGAACTAACATCGGAACTTCCTATGTATCGGAACTTGCATCGAAACTTCCGATCTGGGCAGAGAGGCACCTTACAGAAACCTTTCAAAAAGTTTCTAAGTCTACATCGGAACTTCCGATCCAACATCGGAACTTCCTATACATCGGAACTTACATTGGAACTTGCATCGGAACTTCCGATCAGGCAAAAATTCAGCACACTTGCAAACTAAAAACACTGATCGGAACTTCCAATTTTCACGATTGGAACATCCGATTTGACCAGAGAGCACCCTTTTTGAGTTTAACACTTATCGAAACATCCGATCCAAAGATCGGAATATCCGATCCTCACAGAGAGGCACTCTTACTAGAACCAGCTCGAAAAGTTTCTAAGTCTTAGTCGGACTATCCGATCACACTGATCGGAACTTCCGATCAACACAGAGGTCCTATACTCTCACCAACAAACCACCGGACTTACCGATGGATCGGAACATTCGATCCACTGATCGGAACATCCGATCCAGACAAAAAGACAGACCTTTCCGGTGTACGTGATGTGTGTTGTGTCTCTCATCTATTTAAGGATAGATAACAATTGAGCACAGAGACACTTCTAAATCACCAACGTTGCATCCCTCTTAATAGTACGGCACGCCTATAACTAGACACTCTATCTAGTTACCTTTGACGCCGCACACGATCAATCCCCTTTGGGGTCTTTATGATCTTCAGTCATACTCATTTCCCCAGGATTGTCACTTTGCTCTCTCTTGAAGTCCTCATGATTTACGATCATCTTTTCTTCAAGATTGTCACCCAGCTTTACTTCTCTTTTACCGGATCATTACCCGGCTCTCACAACATCTTGTTCATCTCCTCTTGATGAACCTTCTTTTCTTTTCTTCTTATCGGAATCTCCTCTTGACGTTCATCACTTCATGATGTCGTCCTTGTTCCGTTTCTTCATCTTAGCCATCATTGGACCTAATCTGGCTCAATCATCACTTATGAAAATAGTTAGTCCAAGATGCATGGTTGTCTCAATCACTCTTACACTCCATTAACACATAATGAATGCCTCCATAATGATTGAGCACAACCTAAATCAATTTAATGAATAATATTTGTGTCTTGAGTATATTGATGCAACTAATGCTTCGTTATACTCAAGAACTATCGATTATCCTTAATCGATCATAAGAACACCATCCAACACATGATGAGCATTCTTTGATGATTAAGAGATAAACGACCTCAATTTAAATGTTCATGTAAATTGATATGAGTATATAACAACTACACTAGTTTTCATATACTCATGTTGATGGAAAGTAATGATACATAATATGTGGAATGTATGGAAATGATCATTACTCTAAACCATCAACTATAGAATAAACTCCATAAGTATGTGTGCATACATATAATTGACCTTGAATAAATATGCACATATTTCAATTTTATTGCTTTGGAGCATATCCTATGATACCATGAGTATACTACAACTATGCATGTTAAATATATACTCAAATATTTAGTTTCAATGTCTTGATCCTTTATATGTGGTAATGAGATATAGGTCAATGCAATGAAACATTAAGTTAGAGTGTGAACTCCCCCTAAATGTGTGCATCTATGTAATATATGGATTGAGAAACATGATACACACTTTGTGGTTAAAGCAGTGGAGAAATTCATACTTCAACTTAAATCCTAAGTATACGATAAAATAATGAGCATTGATACAATGCATACCTTGGGTTTTCTATTTTCCATCCAAATGTGAGGCTACTAAACATAAGCTCAATAAATATGTTAGTCTCATTAAAAATTAGATTTGTCAATGATCACCAATCATCCTTGATGAGACGAAAATAGTAATTACTTAAACATTAGTCTCATATTAGGATTTGTCATTAATCACCAAAACCAACTTAATGGATCAACCTAATGGAGGTTGTACTTACAGTACGCCCGAGGCGGAGGAGCTGAGAGAGAGAAACATCGCTATACAGAGGAAAAATACCCACTTGCACAACCTCAGTTCCGACGGCTATGTAGGCAAAAACGCAGAGTGGGCGTGACTAACCGAGGAGTGTGTGAACTCTAGGATGGCAATGCCTTACTCCCACATATCTAAGGAGCTGGCACGTGACTCGGTATTAGCGAGGACAGAGAAATCCTCTAACAGTCAGCTTCCAGTTCCAAACCATTCGACTGTGCAGATCGTCTCCACCATCGTAAGACATCTAACTTAGTACATTGCATTAGACCCTTCCCACTGTATTTTAGCACTAATTTATATTCGCTTCTTGCAGGAGGAGGTAAGATGACAGAAGAAGCAAGGGGCATTTCAAAGCCAAGGGTCAAGGGACATCCTGTCTGCGGTGATCGGAAAGCCCAGCCATAAGGGCCGAGTGCTTGCTGCATGTGCAAGGCATACGAAGAAGTCCTTCCCAAGCGAGGACAGTTCCAGTGTCATATCAAGATCATAGGAAGTACGTGAGGTGCGCCTAAGGGTAGAGCTGAGGGAGAAGATGATGGAGGAGATGATGGCATGTGAGGAGCACCTGAGGGTCGAGATGATGGCGATGATCACCCAGACTCAAAGTAATATGGCCTCGCCAACCGTAGAATCGCTTGTGGTATGCCCTAGCAGCTGCTGTTCCAGAAGTGAGCAGCCCAGTCCTCAACTGAAGGTAATAAGTGTTTTTAACTAAAAGGTATGAGATTAAGCTAAACAATGATTCCGATCAAGTTGCGTATTTCTTGCAGGCGTCTGCCAAATGCTAGCTAGTCATGATTGAAGATGGATTTACCATTGAGGTTGCATGCGGGATTGCATTTCCATGCAAAGAGGATGACATGGTGCATGGTAGCCCTTTGGGGAAGGGCTACATGAGAGTGCAAGCGGGCTAAGTCCACAATGAATACCTATCTCATGTGCTGCAATTTCCCTCGAATGAAGATATGACCACTCTTGGGCGAGCACGGATGTCGTTCATCAAGTGGCCCACATCGGGTGTCGTACTGCTAAAGGTATAAATCCCCGCATCTTCTCCATCATTACAATACTGCAACACATCACGTTACATATGCACGCGCTTTGCAGGTTACTATGACAGCTCCAACACCTTCTCCTTCTCCTTCTCCTACTCCTGCAGTTGAACCTACAGCTTCTCTAGCTCCTACACCTACTCCTTCTCCTTCTCCTTCTCCTACTACTATACCTTCTCCTACAGCTGAGCCTGTAGCTTATCCAGCTCTTACACCTGCAACTTTTCCTTCTCCTGCTACTATACCTGCTCCTACAGTTGAACCTGCAGCTTCTCCAGCTCCTGCACCTACTCAAGCTCCTTCAGCTATTCCTACTCCTGCAACTGCACATGCTCCTACAAAGAGTGTAGAGCCTGTGCGCAAAAGGATTACTAGCATAGTAGCGAAAGAACCACAGGAGAGCTTGGAGAATCCTTCTGTTAAGAAGGTCAAGTTGTCATAGGCCACAGGGTCCCCTCCAATGAAATCAAAGCCTCTTGTCATGACCTCGGAGACTCCATCTGGCAAGAAAGAAAAGTTAGCAGATGCCCCAGCGCTCCCATACGATTTTAAGGCATACATGCATGGACAGCCCCTTGTCCCTCCCCACGTATTGAATTCTCTGGGCAAAGCTTGTCGCATGCTGCATGGATGGCACTACGACAAGGCAAATGCGGCTGAGCTTTAAGTCAATTTCACTCTTCGGTATCGATGGGGAAATTTCCACCACCCGGAGCACGGGACATTCCCGATGAGTTTCGAGGATCTTTCTGGTTGTACAACCTGAAAGCTATCAATATTTCTACTGTACGAACCTGGACGCTGTGAGTATCGCACCATACACATGAGCCTATAACTCTTATAGGATTTTATATTATGTTTGTTAACAATTGACACGAGTTGCAGGATAATGAGGCAGCAAGCCGTGACGGATCAACATCCAGTTGGGTTCGTGGACCCCTAGATGGTGTCTTCGAATGTGGCTAGGCTCAAATCGGAGTTCGTTGCCAACTACATGAAGCACATACTTAATGCTAAATCGAAAAAGGACTTCATTCTCCTCCCGTACCACGAGGAGTAAGTACTACTCTGATGACTTTACCCTTCAATTATTAGTACACACATAAACTGTATATAAACTTATTTTCTTCCACTGCATACTATTTTAAAAGCAGCCATTGGGTTCTGCTCATCATTGCTCTGAGGGAAAACAAAGTCTACACTTTTAACTCCCTCATGAAGAAATCAATGGCCTACGCGATCAAGCCTGTTTTGCAAAAATAAGTATATTCCTTTAAAGTAATACTTTCTGTAATTAACTATGTTCATTTTTTTCCTCAATGACATCTCTCCAATGTATGTAGGGTTTTCTCATTATACATTGCTGAAGCAGGGCAACACGATGACAAACTACGCGACAAGCTGGAGTGGAAGCGCTACACGGTACAAATCCCTAGCATAGGATTTTTTGCTGACATCTATAGTTCATTTCCTAATATGATTTTCTTTCTTCATAGTGTCATCAAAAGGGGTATGATTACTTTTGCGGCTTCTATGTCATGCATCACATGAAGATCTTGGTCAACTGCGCAGACATGTTACCTAAGATCAAAGTCCCCCGCTAGAGCCTAGAGAACAAAGACCTCAACAGAATACAAGACCACATATGCACGTGGTACTGGACAAAGCTTATAGCTCTGGACGGTAGGTATAGAGATGAGAAAGCCTCCTACTAGTCCGACAAATGTTGTAAACAATATTATATTATGTCAATGTGATATGTGTTCTGTGAATGATGCTGTCAATGTGGTGTGCAATGTGAATGGTGTTGTGAATGTTCTGTCATATTGTCATGTATTATAACTTTTTGTATTGTGATTCTGTGAAATTGGGGTTGTTTTCGAAATGTGTACATTGATGAAAACCTCATCATAATCGGTTCTAACCAATAACCGACTGTGATGATAGATTCATCACTGCCGGTTCTTAACTAGAACCGACACTGATGAAACATTATCACAGTCAGTTCTAGTTGAAAACCGACACTGATAATGTGACTATTAGTGTCGGCTCTAGTTAAGAACCAACACTAATAGGCATATTATCAGTGTCGGTTCTTAACTAGAACCGACACTGATAATAAATTATCAGTGTCGGTTCTAGTTAAGAACCGATAGTGATGACTCATTATTACTGTCGGATGAGAACTGACTGTGATAGAGCCTGCTCATCACTATCGTTGGACTTTGTGTCGCCACCAAAAGTGACAAGCCACCAAAACCGACAATGATGACGAAAAAGACCCGATTGGGATGTAAATTCCTTTAGTAGTGCCCCCTCCCCCACGACTCCCCCTTGGAGGCTCCCTTCCCCACAACTCCCCCTCGGCGGCGCCCCCTCCCTCATGGCCCCTCCCACTCGGCAGTTAGGCAAGGCAAGTGCCCCATCCCACATCAGTAGAAGTTTACAAGTGTGATCTTGCGCACATGTGCATGACTGTGCTAGCATGCCCATGACAAAATGCAGTGCACAATCATTTTTCTTGCTGGAAATGGAGATAAGATTGGTGTTTTGGCTGGAGAAATGGTATAAAGTGAACATTTAGGGTTTTTTTTATTCATACTTGTCTGCATGGTATTTACTCCAAAATTATGAAGTAGGTCTAGCTTGAAATGTTTTGTTTTGTGAGGTTCCACTTGGAAGGTGGAATAAATTTTCACCACTTCCAACTGAAAAAATGTTGTAAAATATATAATTTCTAATTATGTTTGGTCAATGTTAATGTTGCACAAATTAGGTCTCTTTGGTTTCTATGATCATACTCTTCGAATAGGAGGATAAACTTGAATGGTGTAACTTGTAAATTTCTTGAATAAGAAATGTTAACATTTGCTATGCATTAAAGATAGTTTGTAATCAATTAACCTTAGAAGCCTACCCTCTCTACTCAGTTGATGGGATAAAAGGAGATTATGTTATTTAGGGAGCTTAGATTTCTGGAGGGAATGCCTATATGTTTTGGGAAGAAATTTTCAGCATATATTATTGTTATAGGGAGTATTCTGTAATAATTTGTTATTTCTATCAACCCAAAGGCTTTGAGTTCTAGCTCCAAATCCTTGTACATATCAAGTTATTTGTTATTATAACTCATGCCCTACATGTGGATGTTGAATAATCACATTAAAGTTTGAATACAACAAATTTGGAGAACTTTCATGTCAAGTAACCTTCCAAGGTGTGCACATCATCAGTGATCACTAATTCACTATTACTCAGAAAAATGTGATATTCATGTCAAATTAAGAAGCTCTAAGTCAACAAAAGTTAATTGATTAAATTGCTTAACTCTTCCTTGACATGATTGGTCCTTAATTGTACCAAGGAATGATTTGCATCAACATGAACTAAAGATGGTGAGAATCTGGTACCCTTGTTGAAGCAAACTAAAGATGGTTCATTGAAGAAAACTCTCACATCCCTAGTTTTAAGAACTAGCACATGTTTATTCCTTTGAGAAAGGGAGTCATGATAAGTTTTTTTCCACCAAAATGTGTCTTCGCTAGAAGTACTTAATTTTTTTATTCAAGAGTGCCCCTTGATCCAATGTTGAGATATAATAGATCTTTTTCAATGTTCTTCCTTTGGTTAGTGTCTCCTCTCCTTGGTAAATTGAGTTTTGTGTGACTGGCAAAGATTGTTTCCTTTTGAGTTTGACATATGCTTGAGTCTTTTTTTTCATGTGTTACTTTGAACAATACCATATATATGCTAATAACTGTCATCTAATTGTTAATACCTAATCATTCGTCTTATTGTTTTTCCTTGGTCTTTGGAATATCTTATCAGGATGGCATGGATATAATATTTTGAAAATTTGTTTGTCAATTTCTCAGTTAATAACTGTAGTGATTTTAATAATTGTTAGCATATGCTTTCTTCATGGAAATGATGCCATTGTTTAGTATTATTAACTTCAGTAAAAGATAACTACTTTTTGTAAGGGATTCTCAAATTTGTATTATTAACTTCAGTAAAGGACAACTACTTTCTGATAATAATTGTTTCTTTCCTCTGGTTATTAACTATGCTTAGCATTAAAGTCAAAAGAAGATGACGCCCCCCTCATTTATCGTCACCGAATGGATCTGATGAGACGAACATAGCAAAACCCACCCGCGGTCTAAGAGGACTGAATAAAAGGCCCAATAGTCGATATACCATTACGGTGGTCAATCCTGAGAATGGGGCCCCAACCCAACCTCCGAAGGCTGCGACAGCATTCCGGAGATTGTGCAAGATAGTTGGACGGGAACGAATCACATCACCTATCCATCTTGCAAGTCGCTAATAGATGAGGAGCGCAACATCTTGGTCATGGAAATTTTAGCATTGTTTGAGTTCTCGGGAGACGCCACGTGCATAATGCGATGGTATGCGTTGCTAGTGGCGTCAAAGGCATGGAAGAACTTCAAGAGCAAGCTTGTTATAGAATACATCATGAAGGAAATGACTCCCTTATCGAAGTATGGGTTCATTGATGAAAACATTTGGTAACAATTTGTAGAGATGAAGACGACAGAAGAATTTATCCGTCAAAGTTAAGAAAACAAGGGCATCCAGACAAGGAACACCCACCCCATAGACTCGGGAGATTGGCATATATGCCACTTTCAATAAGTGGCATCGCTAAAATGCCACTCTAGCCCACTGTCATAGACACAGATGGTCCCACATGTCAACGACAGCGGAGTGGCATTTTTAGCGAAGCCACTTGTTAGGAGTGGCATTTTATCAATTTTTCCCATAGACTCGGCACTGCTGGGTACACGGGTAAGGCCGCGCAATGGAGTAGGAAGGACGAGGAGGCCTCCCTGCCATTTGCCTCGATCGTTGACCATTGCGCCCGAAATTGGCTAAGAGCGAGGTCATATGCCACGTCTTCCGGCTTCGTATCATTTACAAAGCCCATGGGTGAGGAAGTGTTGAAACACCTAGTGAATCGAGCTACCTAGTTTGTAATTAGTCCATAACTTCATAAGTTAAATAACATGTAGGCATCTTGTAGGAAGTGTTGAGTACTTATTGATTTGTACTTCATAAGTTAAATAACATGTCGAGATCTTGCAAAAAACATGACAAATGCTTTGTAGGCTCAATGCGATAAAGAGTACATACTTCTCCCCCACAACCAAGGGTAAGTGTTGCACTAGTTGTAATCCTTATTGATTTGTACTTTATACACAACTTGTAGTTAGGTTCAATGACCATGGTGATATACATGTGTAGATTTTACTATATTCTTATTGTAATTGTACCAAGAAGAACCTGGTTATATAGTTAAATTTCTTAATAGGTGGTAGCCATAAATTGAAGCCTATCACATAATTAATAAATAGGTAATCACATTCCCTCCATAGGTAACTCTGTTGTATGTTGTTCAAGGTGTACTATACGTCGCTCGTGGAATTGCCGAGGTTAACTTTTTGCAATCACGTAGGTCGTTCTAATTGTACAAAATTCATGAAGGGCCATCCAGTGGAGGGTCTCAGCTGCATCACGATACGAAGTTTCCAGCATCCACTAGTACACAATAATCCTATATCACACTCCATAATAATGCCTCTCCAATAAGCCAATTCTATTTTTGTAGTGCCATCAGCAGGAAAAAGGAAATAACCTATATAAATTCTACGTTTGCCACAACATGCAACTCATCATCAGTACAATGAGGACAAATATTCTGAAGGTTTGTCAATCTTCTAACAATTACTTATCAATTTATATATATGCACGTCTTTAATCTTCCTATCGATAGACTGCGGAACTCGCTACAACTACGTTGGAACGGGACGATATGCACAAAATTCGAGGACAACTCGTTGACTTCTTGCTGCGTCATGTCATAAGGCCAGGAGGCGAGTTTCACCACCTAACCTTATGAGTTGTATATTGCGGTGGCATGTGTACTTCTGCGAAATATTTATAACAAACAACGAAGAAATTAAATTATTTGACGCAAGATATATATATAAGATATATATATATATATATCTTGTTGCAACGCACAGCACAAATAGCAAGTAAATAACACACTACATGCCAACCTTACTTCCGTGCTGTGCCGAACGATCTGTCCGGCGGGTGTTAGCAGGAAGAAGATGCACCTAAAAGAGGATGCGTGCCCATGCACGGAGCGTTTCTAAGCTGCTCCCGTACGTGTTTCCAGGCTGGGCGATCCGTACTTCGTCAATGACCGACCGACCGCTTTACCTTTTCTTTTCACCTCCGTCAATCGATGCCCGGAGCAGCTCTGGAAGCGTTGCTGCCTTTTTTTTAGGTACTGTAATAATGGAAATAAATTCTACTCCCTCTGTCCCACAAAGAGTGCATTTCTAGTGTTCAAATTTTGTGCACCACCATGCTTGTGTATGGAGTAATAAGGGGCACATTAGTCATTTACCTTGCACACTAATCTGTCTTAAAAATCCTAGAAATACACTCTTTGTGGGACAGAGGGAGTATGTAACGGTGCTTTATTTCACGGTCTGTGTAGCACCGTGTAGATTGACGCCACGCGTCTCGCTGCTTCAATCTCCATGCAAATTCATCAAACTCCAAGCACTTAAATGCACTTTAATCCTTATCACTTAATTGTTTTTCCACTGCTTCAATCTCCATGCAAATTCATCAATCTCCAAGCACTTAAATGCACTTTAATCCTTATCACTTAATTGTTTTTTGTATGAAGATTAACGTAGCGGGACACGTGACGCCAATCCACACGGTGCTACACGGACCGCGGTATGCAGCACCGTTGCATAGAATTTTTTTCCGTAATAAGCGGCCGGGCCGGATAGGTTTTGGCTGGACGTACGTATGGCATGCTCTTAAATGTTACAGAACCATATTACTTTTTGACAAAACTGTCGTAAATCGCACTTTTAAGTTTCAGTTTCACATAATCACATTTAACTATGCATGACGTATAAAACCACACTTTTGGACATCAGCTGTACAGAACCGCCACGATTACATCTGAAAAAACGTTGCACAAAACCGTACCTCACCTACAAACAATACCGTCGTATGCAACGGGATGGCCTTGTTACTCTGACCTCTGACGAGGGGGATCGGGATGTCTGGCCCGTTGTATAAGATGGCACTGCCTAAAAATACAGTTTAACGAAACGTTGTGCAGAAGTTAGGGTGCGTTTGGTTGCCTGGATGAGGTTGGATGGGATATGGCCATCCAACTTGGATGGGATGGAGCCATCCAGGTAGTTGTTTGGTTTGGTGGATAAGGATGAGCCAATTTTTTGTTTGGTTGGATGGATGAGAATGGGTGGGATGAGCTATTTTTTGTTTGGTTAGATGGATGAGCTAGTTGTAATCAATGTTTCGAATTTTGGTTTCAATTTTTTGGATAAAATTTAATTAAAATTTGAATTTTGAACAAAATTTGATCACAATTTAAATTTTTTGACAAAAATGTGATTTTTTGGATAAAATTTGACCAAATTTTGATTTTTTTTTTTTTGACTCATTTTGAATTTTTGAATAAAATTTGCATTTCCAAACAAATTTTTATTTTTGGACAATTTTTGACTAAAATTTGAATTTTCAAACAAAATTTGATCATATTTTGAGCGAAGTTTAATTTTGGCCAAGAAAACTTTGCCGAAATTTGAATTTGACCGTGTACACCTCTTTCGTGCGACAAGCGGATGAGCACATCCGGCCTTTTTACTTGGATGGCTTTATCCAGCATCTTGAGAGAATATTCCCTAAAACTGGATGACCATATCCTATCCATCCACCCATCCAAACAATTGGATGACTCCAAATCTATGGATGGCCATATCCCATCCACCCTCATCCACCCAACCAAACGCACCCTTAGTGTAGCTATTTAAAAATTATATTTAAAAGTGTAGTTTTACCAAAGTTAGTGTGATTTTATGAAATTTACTCAACTTCAAGTTGACATATTACAAACCTATCTTTCAAATAAACTGTATTATTCTTCTAGATATATTTTTCAAAACCAGCTTCATTGGACGCCCCACAACTAATTAGATCCTGGATTTTGAAAAATACAAAATAAATAGGAGAACAAATTCAAAAAATACAAAATTTGGTGGGTAGTGAGATTTCAATAAGATGAATAGAATGCACGGTTTGGATCGATAGTTTCGTCTTCGAATTTTGCAAATACAACCCTATAGCACGGAGGATCTGTACTATCGATAGTACACTAGCTATCTTCATATATATATATATATATATATATATATATATATATATATATATATATAGGAAAAATACTTTGTACTCCCGGGAGTAATTACTCCCATCTCTGAAATACCACCCAAACGAACTTGAAATACTCCTTTATCACTTTGAATACACTCATATACTAATTATAAGATATTCCAATGAGATCCACATGAAAAAATTGCAATGGAGTACATAGTTTTTAGCCTATTTTGCAAATACCTTCATATACGTATATAAAAAGGAGTATGTCTAAAAAATGTACATACCACCTCTGAAAAAATGTAAATACCACCTAGATGGTCTTATATACTTATATATTACACGTACATACTCTCCGTTGCGCAAGATACTCCCTATATTGTAAGATACGGTATAGGGAGTAATATATATATATATATATATATATATATATATAGATATATATATATATATATATACTATTATAAAGCAGCAGTTGGTGGCAGTGGTGAGTTCTACCCACGTCATTAATTGCCCTGCTTAATTGCTCTACTTAATTGCCCTGTTTAATTGCCCTACGCAAAAAAACGAAGCGTTGCTTTAATTAGCCAGCTTTCGCAAGAAACGAAGCGTTAAAGATAGATGTTTGATCTTGTGAAATATTTTTTTTATTTTTTAATCTTTATTTTTCGTTATCAATTTTGTTTTTGTAGCAACGCACGGGCATATAACTAGTGTATATATATATATATATATATATATATATATATATATATATATATATATATATATATATATATATATATATATATATAACTGTGTAAAGTGTTCAAACGTTGCAACAAAATCATCAACCTTAATAAATGAGTCAATAACACTTTAACACATATATCAAACGATTCACGTATCATCACAATCATACTCAATATATCTTAACAAAGAGATTCTAACACATTTGTACCTAAATATACGTTCTTAGTTCCATCACATTGTTATTCAACTTTTTCCTACCGCTGAGACATCACCTGTTGTATTCATCATCTCTTGCATTCAACCAAGTTGATGGCTGCTAATCCCTTTGGCTCTCAAATAGATACCTCGTATGCAAATCCCTAAAAATAATTGGATTTGTGCCATTACAATGGTATTTGTATATTGTTATTATATTTACTTTTACTTATTATCGCACTGAAAAATAGAAAAAGGAATGGCCAAGTTGTGCAAAATAGAAGTTTCAGTAAAAGAGAATGGAGGTAGGACTATATTGCTAGTTACATTCGTGCACTTATCTTACTTTAATCTTGTAGTATAAGTTGGATCGTCACTAATTAATAGAGCTAGTTACTTACTCAAAAGCGGCTTTAGCCGGCCTTAGTACATCTCATCTGCCATCTGCAAATGCAGTGCCCAGTGTGTGTATACATGTAGGCCACCTCTCGATCTCTTAGGGCCTGTTTGTTTTTGCTTTTGATTCTAATTCTGGCTCTAAAAGCTGAATACAAAACAAACAGTCTGATTCTAGAATCTGATTCTCACAATTCAGCTCATCCAAATACACTAGAATCCATAATCTACTTCATATGTGCTTTTGGATTTCAGCTTTTGGAGAATCAGCTTCTCAATAACCACAATTTAGAATCAGCTTTTAGAGAATCCAAATCAAAAACAAACAGGCCCTTAGTCACCAAACTGTGGTGGAAGTTGGGATGAAAATGGTACGAAAATGGACTGTAAACAGTTGTTTCATTTTCGTTTTTACATTTTTTATCGGTAGTGGGAACGAAATCAAAAACCCTGAAAATGGATACAGAAATAGATAGTGACGGAAACAGATGCGCAACAGAACGGATCGGATACGAAAATAAAAACGTAAAATAAAACAAAAACATAGTATAGGATCACAATATACATAACCACATGAATAATGTAACTCATTCTACCTCTAAGGTGGACACAAGAATAATGTTATGTTTACCGATATTACCAGAAAGTTTATTTCAAGTTTATCAGCTGAAGGCTCGTTATTTGTCTTCTATATCAGATCATCATATCATCTTCCATATCATTATCATTGACATTCTTTTGCTCCACCAACTACAAAAGTGTAACACCCTAAAATTTGTATATTATTGTTTGATGTTCATTTATGATTTTCTGAGATTTATTCTGGATTTTCTAGAGTTTATAAACCGTTTTGCTTATTTTAAATTTAAAATTAATTTTTTTATAAAAATAAAAATAAAATTATGATGAAAATAATTTTTCTAGGTTCAAAATGTTCCAATGTATTTTTGAGGATTTTTTGAAATTTTTGAACTGTATTTGATATTTTCTATAAAGTCATTTGTATTTTTAAAATTATTTTAATTTAAAAATAAATGTAAATTCTCCCTTCTCCTTTTTGAGCCAAGTCCATTTCCTTTCTACCAATTTTCGGTTCCACTTATCTGAAATTTCTATTTCCGTTTCCGTTTTTGTCGAAACTAGCTCTCTCGTTTACATTTCCGTTTCCGAAAAAAATTTCCATTTCCATTTCTGTACTGGTATTTTTCCTTTTTGTTTCCGAAAAAAGTCTTCCATTTCAATTTTTATTTTGAAACGGTCAGAAACTTTTCATTCCGTTTGAAATAACCCCGTATTACTCTTCTAGATATATTACAAACCTTTCATGCAAATAGATAAGTAAATAGATTACTTTCTAGATATATTACTCTGTAAAGTGTTTATACGTTGCAGTGAACCATCAACCTTAATAAATGAGTAAATAACACTTTAACACATATATCAAACGATTCACATATCGTCACAATCGTACCCAATATACCTTGATAAAGAGATTCTAACACATTTGTATCTAAATATACGTTCTTCGTTCCATCACATCGGTATTCAACTGTTGCTACCGCGAGACATCACCTGTTGTATTCATTACCTCTTGCATTCAACCAAGTTGATGGCTGCCAATCCCTTTGGCTCTCAAATAGATACCTCGTATGAAAATCCTTAAAAATAATTGGATTTGTGGCATAAAAATGGTGTTTGTATATTGTCATCATATTTACCTTTGAGCAGTGCTTTTATGTTTTTCCTCTTAATACAAGTTGTACAAATCTTAAAGCAAACGAAGGGATAAGTAATCATCATTTACTCTTCATTCATGCTTTAATATTTATACAACTTTGAAAAAGAAGAGCATACAAGGACCTCTCTTTACCTTTTCCTTATTATCGCACTGGAAATTAGAAAATGGAATGGCTAAGTTGTGCAAAACAGAGGTTTCAGTAAAAGTGAACGGAGGTAGGACTATAAGTTGGATCGTCACTAATTAATAGGGCTAGTTACTTACTCAAAAGCGGATTTAGCCGGCCTTAGGCCATTCACAGTGGGAGTTTTATTTTCATTAAATGATGTGACACATCATCATGTTTGGTGACATGGCAAGATAATTATGAAGAGAGAGATAGAAAGAGTTTCATGGGAGGTGAGTGAGTTTCATCTGGATGAAACCTGAGATACACGGTTACCTAGACAAAAGCTGATGTGACATTCTTGGAAACTGAAAAATAAAACTCTCCACTGTGAATGGCCTTAGTACATCTCATCTGCCTTCTGCAAGACCGCAAATGCAGTGCCCAGAGTGTGTGTATATATAGGCCGCCTCTCGATCTCTTAGTCACCAAACTGTGGTCGAAGAATCCAGCAAGAAAGCAATGGAGCTCCTGTATGGAGTGTTTCTGCTTCTGCTTCTGCTTCTGCTCCTACCCCTCTCCTCGTCCGCCGCTGTCGTCGCCGCCGTTTCGCCGGCTCCGGCTCCTCGAGCTCACGCACAAATCCCCGACGGTAATGGTACTACGAAGTTCGTCTTTCTGGTCCTCGTTTCTTGCGAGAATCAATGGCGCGTTTGTCGAAATGGTTTATAACTTGATGGTCTCTGTTTCTTGGACCAGGTGTGCTCATCAATGGCAACTTCGCGATGAGCCCCCGGCGGCTGAACAACACGGTGATCGTGGGCCGGGACTCTCTGCCGGGGTGGGCGCTGCAGGGCCACGTCGAGTACGTCTCCGGCGGGCCGCAGCCGGGGGGCATGTACTTCCCCGTGCCGCCGGGCGTGCACGCGCTCCGCTTGGGCGGTCGCGCCTCCGCGGCGCAGGCCGTGGCCGTGCGACCGGGCGCCGGGTACGTGCTCACGTTCGCGGCCACGCGCACCTGCGCGCAGGACGAGGCGCTGCGCGTGGCCGTGTCGCCGTCGCTTTCCGCGCCCACCGACGTGCCCGTGCGCACGCTCTACGGAGCCGATGCGGCCGACGCCTGGGCCTGGGGCTTCCGCGCCGCAGAGCGCGACGCTCAGGTCGTGTTCAGCAACCCCGCCGCGCAGGATGACCCTGCCTGCGGCCCCCTCCTGGCCGCCGTCGCCATCAAGGAGCTCCCCTCGCCGTTGCCAACCAAAGGTAACTAACTAACCCAAGAACCCAGCCATGCGAACTAACCGCGCCATGAATGATACTGAACTCCTCTGCTTGCGTCGCCATGGACGCATGCAGACAACCTAATCCGGAATGGCGACTTCGAGGCCGGCCCGCAAGCGATCAAGAACTCGACGGCTGGCGTGCTCATCCCGCCGGCACAGAAGGACGCGACGTCGCCGCTCCCAGGGTGGATCGTCGAGTCCCGTCGCCCGGTCCGCCTCATCGACACGCCCCACTTCGCGGTGCCCCACGGCCAGCGTGCCGTGGAGCTGGTCGCCGGTCGCGAGGGCGCGATCGCGCAGGTCATCCGCACCGCCCCCAGCGGCGCCTACAACCTCTCCTTCGCCGTCGGCGACGCCAGGGACGGCTGCCACGGCGCCATGCTCGTCCACGCCCTCGCCGGCAACGCGACGACGGCGGTTCCCTTCGCGTCGCGCGGCGGCGGCGAGTCCCGGCAGGCCAGCCTCAGGTTCGTGGCGAGCGGGTACCGGACCAGGGTGACGTTCTACAGCTCGTACTACCACACCAGCGCGAGCGACGGCATCTCGCTGTGCGGCCCTGTGATCGACCAGGTCAAGGTGCAGCCATTGAAGGCCTAGTGGTGGTGTTCAGGTGTTGCACTGATGTTAGCTTGCAATCTTGCGTGCATGGAGCCAGGATGCTGTGGTGGTGTGTGCCAATCTGGCTATGTGATGGAAAGTGAATGTGATGTAGCATGCATGTAGTGTGCATCGACGCGATGCATGTACTTTAAGCATGCAGGGTAATTAAGCTGTTGTCATGTGATGATCTGCCTTAAATGTGGAACTTTGTTTCGTTGGAATTGGATGCATGCATTGTGAAATGTTGAAAGAGAGGGATATTTCTCATGGGAGTGTATAGGTACCATCTGGATGTTTTGTTTTAGCTAACATCAAAATTTGGATCGTTGGATACCTCATCCGGATATTACCGGGCCGTTAGATCAAATCATATGATCGGGTGTAATCGATACTCCCGAATCTCAACAATGATCCGATGGTCCTAGATTTGGGTGATTTCAGCAATAAAAATATCCGGATGATGTTTATCAAATCCCTATCTTTATTCCTCTAAAAGAATATAGTGGTCCTTTTTACACTCTTCCACCTCCTTTCTCGCCTCTTTTTCTATCTCCTTAAAAAAATCTCTAATATAAATAGAAAAACAATATACCAATGAATAGCATAAAAATTCTGTCCAAAATACATAAAAAAAAAATAGCAAAGCAATTTTGGGTGTATGACAAAGCACACGGCACGAATGTGCGACACGACGGAGCATAAGGCGTGCGTTGAGCGGCCCGATCCCATCGATAATGGCTCGACGTATCAAAGATAATATAATATTTTTAGTCCGTAGCAAAATAGCAAAACACTGACATTCAAGTATATCTTGAAAACAAAATCGGCGAAGATATCTCGATAATCATAGTTAGACCTGAGCAAGAACACATGTCTAACTGGAGATGGTGTTGGGCCTTAATCTGGCTAGGTCTAATCTCAGCCCAATAGTCGGTACTCAAACATAGAGAGAGAGAGATTGCACTCATAGTACGTCAATACTTGTTCAGTCACTACACGGTCGTCTTTAGGCCTTGTTTGAAAGGTCTATTCTTAACCGGAATCCATGTGGATAGATCAAAATTTTAGGCTAAAATCCTGACCCATCCACATGGATCCCGGCCGGAAATGAGCCTCTCAAACAAGGCCTTAGAAATTCAGTCGCTGGCCTCTCCCTCTTCTTCTTCTTCGTCATTCTTCTTCGCTATCCTTATCACGTTGAGTTGGTAAGTGTGGTAGACCGGCCATGCTCATCCCCCCCCCTCGGCTAGCTAAATGAAGCCCCCGTATCTACTGACCCACATGAACGGATTTATAAACGTCAACCTCTCCCTTCGATAAAGCTATCAATCCTTACCTTAGGAGACCATCCCCCGGTAAAAGGCGAAAAAGAATAAAGACCGCCTCCGCGACGAGGGGAAGTTTCCCTCCGTGGCGAGGAGGAAAACGGAGGGAACTCCTCGCCACGCTCTCCTTCCTGGCGCAAACATAGCACTAACTACCAAGATCCGACACCCCCAACAACCCCTCCCTAGTACGCCTGTGCATGTCGCTAATCTGAGACCCTAACATAAGCGAAATCCCGTTGAACCCCTACAAAGGGTATATAAATAGAGGGCAAAAACCCGATACCGGTGGGAAGACCCAAGGAAAAGTCAAGTTAGCCCTTGGCAAGAACCAGGAAGGAAGAAGAAGGCCGACGAGAACGTGCATATCCTCAGGCCTGCCCTATAAAAAGGAAATGAAGAAAGAGGACAGGCAGGTTCCCCAAAAAACAAGAAACAAATTCGACAAAAAGAAAGGAAAAAAGAGACCGGTGGTTCCACGACACCACACCGGGCGCCCGTCAGTGGGAACCCAACCGCAAGGTAAAACCACCACCGGCCGATCAAGCTCAAGGGTAAATTTCCTGCAACCATGCCACCAAAGAAAGGAAAGGAGGCAATATCCAAGGGGGCGGCAACGACGGCAGGAGCGGAAGAACCAAGACGGCGTGCGAGAAGCCAATCTGGGGATCCCCCTCGACTTCTGCATGATGAGACGCGGATGCCAGCCGCAACAGAAACCCGAAACATGGCAGGAACTTTACCTCCACAGACTCCGGCGGCGGTGCGAAAGCGAGCCCCCAAACGACGGCCTCCGACGGCAGTCGAACAGTTTCGACACCAGAGGAGAGGCGGCGGAAGTGTCGACGCATCCACTCATCGCCAAAAGACCCATGGAAACGAAGAAATCCATGGAGAAGGAACCGAGCTCAGAGGAGATTGACCCCAACGCGCGGGTTTCGATGGAAGCCAATGAGCAACTCATGGCAGAGTTGAAGCGTTTGCAAGGACTGTCTGACGGGGGTCAATACGAATCACAAGATGAAAGCCCGAGCCGTGAGGTGCTATCTCCGGCGGTGGCGACGGCACACAGGGAAGACCATGATCCAAACCCCCTCAGCACCCGCCTACGGACCAAAAAATGGCCCTCCCCGGGAAGCTTCAAATTTCCCACTGTTAAGCCATATGATGGCCGGACGGACCCAAGGGAGTTCCTTCGCGTTTATGATACGGCGATTGAAGCCGCGGGAGGAGATGATGATATCAAGGCAAAGGGGCTCCTTCTAGCCCTCGAAGGCATAGCCTTGTCCTGGTACTCTTCGCTGGAGCCCCGGTCAATCACCTGTTGGCCGCAACTCCGCTGCAAGCTTGAAGGCAACTTCCAGGGTAATTTTGACGGAATGAAAGAGGAAAGTGACCTATTTGCGGTCAGACAACGCGAAGGGGAAACCCTTAAAAGTTACTTCGGCGTTTCTCCGGATTAAGTGCACGAGGAGTAAGCGACACCACTATCATCAATGCGACGCTATGCTTATGCAGGGGACCGTTGGCGGAAAGGCTCGCCAGAAAGAGGTAATGCACGGTGGAAGAACTCTTTGCGAAGATGAGGGAGTACGCTGGCGGAGGGAAGACAACTTCCGAAGGGAAGACGGACCCCAACAGAGAATCAAGAATTCGCCTCACAAGAAGAGAGGGCGAGGGAAGGACCTACCTCCCAACCCAAAAATGAGAGAACGATACCAAGAGCCTGGAAGAAGAGATGAAAGGAGGAGAATCCACCACATTGAAAAACCAAGAAATCGACAAGCCACAGGCGACAGGCCAACAGAGCAGCAGAGACGAGGACCACCCCCGAGCCGAGGAAAGCAAGACGAGGGAAGCCGAGTTAACAAGAAGGAAGGGACAGAACCCCGGCAGTATTTCTGCGAGTATCACGGGGAAAATATCACTCATGACACCATCCAATGCAAAGTGATCAACGGATATCGGCGGTTCGAGGCGAAACAGAAAGAAGTCAAGACGCATCCTGCGCCGCCGGAAGCACCTCCTGTTGGACGACAACACCCCTTTCCTCGAGTAGGAATGAATCATCTTCGTCGCATTATCAACGTCATTGCGGGGGGCTCCTCATCACATCTCTCGTCAAAAAAGATGCAGGAAGGCTTACGCCCGACAAATTAACCACATTGCGATTACCCTCGCCACCCTTCCTCGGTAAAATGCGAGCCAATCACATTCACACAGGAGGACGCCACGGGGTACACTTCCCGCACCAAGATTCCTTGGTAATAATCGCCATTATCGCCGATCGCTGGCACGCCGAGTATTGGTAGATGGAGGGAGCGCTGCGGACATACTATCCATGAAGGCTTTCCAACAAATGATGATTCCACAAGATCGGTTGAAAAAATCGGAAGTGCCGTTGATGGGTTTTGGAGGAAGTACGGTCAGCACCCAGGGGCAACTGGAGCTTGAAGTCACATTCGCGACGCCACAAGCTAGCGTCACGAGTCGTGTCACATTCGATGTGGTAGACATGCCATTCCAATACAATGCGATCCTAGGCAGGGGCTCGTTGACAACCATGGGGGCCATAATCCATCACGGTTTCCTATGCATGAAAATTCCCTCCGAAGGTGGTGTCATCACGGTGCGAGGAGACCAAGCCTTGGCAAGGAAGATAGATATGGAGAACCCACCTCAAGTCAAACACGTCCGCATTACTGAGCTAGATCCCGTCGAACCTGCAAACCGCAGCCGGTGGCTCCCCAAACCACAACCCCAGGGAGAAACCCAACGGATACCGCTCAGGCCAGGAAGCAGCAAGACAGTAAGCCTCGGCGCCATGTTGTCTCCGGAGGAGGAAAAACACTTGATGCTGCTTCTCCAGGAATATGAAACCATGTTCGCATGGGGGCCTGAAGACCTTCCGGGCGTCCCAAGAGAAACTATCGAACATGCTCTCGCTATTAATCCAAACGTGAAGCCTAGGAAGCAGAAATTGAGAAAACTTGCAGCAGAAAGACAAGAAGCTGCGAAGGTGGAAGTGACTAAACTGCTCCAGGCGGGAATCATCCGCGAAACCCGATACCCGGAGTGGCTGGCTAACATCGTCCTAGTCAAGAAGGCTAGCGGGGCATGGAGGATGTGCATCGACTTCACTGACTTAAACAAAGCATGCCCAAAAGATGACTTCCCCCTGCCCCGCATCGACCAGCTGGTTGATTCAACCTCCGGTCGAAGGATGAGCTTCCTTGACGCTGCGTACTCGGTTATCATCAAATCAGTATGCAAGAAGGAGACGAAGACAAGACAGATTCGTTACTCCCTTCTGTACCTATTGCTTCGTGCGGATGCCTTTCGCTCAAAACGCAGGTGCTACCTTCGCTCGACTCATCACGAAGATCTTCGCTGATCAGTTGGGAAGAAATGTGGAAGCCTACGTTGACGATATCATTGTCAAGAGTGAGAAGAAAGAAGATCACATCGGGGATCTCCGGGAAACTTTCAGAAATTTGATAAAAGGAAAGGTAAAGCTTAACCCGTCAAAATGTGTTTTCGGCGTGGACGCAGGGAAGTTGCTAGGTTTCCTGGTCTCCCAGCGAGGCATTGAGGCGAACCCAGAAAAGATAAGGGCCATACAAGATATGGCTCCTCCAAGAAGTCTAAAGGAAGTACAAAGGTTGGCGGGGCGGATAGCAGCACTTAGCCGATTCCTGCCAAAATCCGCGGAGCGAAGTTTGCCGGTCTTTAAAGCCTTGCGCACAAACGATAGTTTCGTCTGGACAGGGGAATGCCAACGCGCCTTCGACGATTTGAAGCAGAGTCTCGTGAAAATCCCTGTCCTACAAAGTCCGAAGCAAGGTGAGGAGCTTCTGTTATATCTAGCCGCCAGCCCCTCGGCCGTAAGCGCTGTGTTAGTGCGGCCCCTAGGCGCCAAACAACAGCCGATCTACTTCGTCTCTGAAGCCCTCCAAGGAGCGAAGCTACGATACTCGGAAATGGAAAAACTGGCATACGCTCTGTTAATGGCGTCTCGGAAGCTCCGTCATTATTTTCAGGCCAACCGCATTAAGGTGCCAACCACTTATCCTCTAGGGTCTATGCTCTTCAACAGAGAAAGCACTGGGCGCATCAGCAAGTGGGCGGTCGAGCTAGCTCCCTTTGAACTAACCATAATTCCTCGCACGGCAATCAAAAGCCAAGCCCTCGTCGATTTCATGGTAGAATGGACTTCCCCAGCCCCGGAGAACAACCAAACTCCAACAATGTGGTCCATCAACTCCGACGGGTCTTGGGGGGCGAGTGGAGCGGGAATAGCGGCGGTGATACACACACCCAGCGGAGAAAAAGTGGAGTTCGCAGCAAGGCTGGAATTTCCTTCAACCAACAACATAGCCGAGTATGAAGCGCTATTATTGGGTATCAGAAAAGCCAAGATCATGGGAGCGAGAAAGGCGATAATATACACCGACTCGAAACTCATTTAGGGGCACATCACCAAAGAATATCAAGTGAAGGATGAGCAGCTCCAGAAGTACGTCGAGATGGTCCGGACAATGGAAAAGGGTTTCACTGGGTTCACCGTTAATGCAATTCCCAGGTCCCAAAATGAACACGCCGACGAGCTAGCCAAGATCGCAGCCACCGGAGGAAGTCTACCTTCGACAATCTTCTTCGAGATACTTCGCACCCCCTCCATTCCTTCCCAGATAAATCTCATCGCTCGAAAGCAAATTTATGAAGACTGGAGGAATGAGATATACAATTACCTCTTGGAGGGAGTTTTGCCAGACGAGGAGGCACGAGCGAGGCGCGTCGAAAGGCGAGCAAAGAAGTACGCCATCATCAACGGCCTCCTATTCCGTAGCGGCCTCTGCGCTCCATGGCTACGCTGCATTTCGCGAGAAGAAGGAGTTCAAGCTCTACTTGAAGCGCACGAGGAGATTATGGGCACACCAGGCCCCTAGGAATCTCGTGAGAAAGTTATTCGGATGGGGCTCTCGGCCTTCAGCGTTGCAAGATGCGGAGCACCTTGTCCGACACTCATCATGCGTGCCAATGGATGACCTACAAACGAGGGCCCCGCCCAATGAACTGCAGACGGTACCCCCGGTCTGTCCCTTCGCCATGTGGGGAATAGATATTGTTGGGGCGCTTCCTAAAGCTCGAGCAAACCTCCAGTTCGTAATCGTCGCCATCGACATTTCTCCCGCTGGATCGAGGCGAGCCGGTTGCGAAGATAACCGCAGAGGCCGCCAAATTTCTATGGAAAACGATTATCTGCCGATACGGGTCCCTTACCAGATCGTGACCGACAATGGGACTCAATTCGACTCCTGGAAATTCCGCGACATCGCGTGACAATCTTGGGACAAAGATCTGCTTTGCCTCAGTGGGTCATCCTCAGTCGAACGGGGCGGTGGAACGGGCGAACGGGTTACTTCTTGATGGCATAAAAAAAAGGCTTTATGGCTCTAAGAAGGGGCTTTGGCCCGACGAGCTGGATCACGTCTTATGGGCAACCCGCACTTCGGCCTCAAGAGCGACCGGGTTCTCCCCCTTCCGCCTCCTTTTCGGGGAGGAAGCCGTTTCACCCGCGGAAATCTGTGCAAAATCCTTACGAGTAATTGTGAAATCATGTGCTGAAAAATTGGCTTTGAACTGAAAAATTAACTTAGATTTGAATTTGCAAAATGTGTTTGTTCATGTGTTTTGACAATTTGACAAGAAACAGTAAGTTACGCATTAGCGCCGAACAAAGTTCTCAAGAAACAGTAAGTTTCCCATCTGCGACGGACAGTGTTTTTGGGTCTCATAGAACATGTTTTTGAGCCCATGACCGAAGTCATTTTCACATGTACAACGGACAGTTTTTCTTGGTCCGTTGTGAACAAGCTTTTTCGGTTTGGATAATTTCTTGGAACCAAGATTTTCACATGTACAACGGACTAATTCTTTTTGTCCGTCGTGAATGGACTTTTTTTTTTAGGGTTTTACTTTGTGAAACCGAAGCGCAGACGCTTTATACGCCAGGACAAGCTTCCGGGGTCCGCTAGAACTTGTTTTGAGCTCATGACCGAAGCCATTTTTGCATGTACAACGGACCAACTTTGTTTGTCCGTTGTGAACGTGTTTTTCCGCGTTTGGTTGGCTTCTTGGAACAGAAACTTTTCCTTATACAACGGACCAACTTTGTTTGTCCGTCGTGAATGCGTTGCGTTTTCGCTCAATTAGGGTTTTGAGCGATTTGAATTTGAATTTTGAATGTGAATTTGAAATTTGTAATGATTTCATGATGCTTCTTTTGAAGTGGACTTTATGCAAAACTCATGTGAGTAGTTGCATGGATTGACATTGAGTCAAGTCGTGGACTTGTGCTCGGATTCGTTTTGTGGTTTGTTCATGTGCAGGTATTGCTCGAAGACGAATGTGGTCGATGACGGGACCGGAGCTAGGTTCATGGAGGAACTGAGGTTCGGGACTAGGTTCAGGAGGAACCGAGGTCTTGGTGGTCAAGGATGTCATGCGCGGACGCTCGGGCTAAGAGAATGGTGCACATGAAGAATGGTTAGTCACGTGAGAATGGCAGGAGGTCATTCGCGTGCAAAAGTGTTAGTCACGTGAGTATGGCAGGTGGCCATACGCGTGCAAAGTGTTAGTCACGTGAGTATGGTAGGGTTGCCATACGCGTGCAAGAGTTGTACTCGGCCTGGTTGGGCCAAGTAGAGTTGAGTTGGATACGGATTCCTTCTAGGAATAGGAATCGTATCGTAACTCCTTGTGGGTTGGTGCTTTAAATAGGTGGGGGGTCTCCTGTTGAAAGGCACCAAGTAGAGCTGAGCGCATCAAGCCTTGAGCTTGGTTTTAGGGTTTGTACTCTTTTGATGAGAGTATTTTAGACAAGAAATAAAGATCAATTCTTCCAAGATTTTTGCGTGCTACAGTAACCACGCCGCTACAAAGATTTTCTCTGCTTTGGTTCTTGTTTGCATGCTTGTTCTAGTTCTAGATTGGTTTTTGTTCTTCAAGTTTTATCTTGATTTGATCCATCAAAAACCTCTCTAGGTATTGATCTAGTGTTTCTCAAAGTCTAGTTGATCAATCTTTTGTCGTTCTTGTTTAATCTTGAAGTTTTGATTAGATTGATTCTCGTCAAGTTCTGGATCAGCAAGCTTGCGAAGCTCATAACTTTTGATCCGTAAGTCCGATCGAGCTGATTCTTTTTGGGTTCGATTCGTATTGGAATCTAGTTTCTTGTGTCCAAATTTCAGATCGTTTCGACGGTTGGATCTCCGGGAATTCTCGTTTTACCAAATCTCTGTCATTCTGTTTTGTTTAAAACGAGGCAATTATTTGGTTCTGTTTTGGGGTGAACTTTAATAGGTCAAGAATTTGGTTTTAGCTTCCGCACAATCATTCACCCCCTCTGATTGCTATATTCGGATACTTCGATCCTACAAGTGGTATCAGAGCAAGGTTTCTCTAATCTATCTTAACCGGTGATTAGATCAATGGATCGTTATTCGACAAAACCATGTGTGTTCGATGGTGTTGATTTTCAGTTTTGGAAGGCCAAGATGGAGGCGTTTCATCCAAGCTCAGGCATTCGCAATTTGGGAGAAGGTCTACAAGCCATATGAAGTCCCTGCAAACGACAACGCCAACGACACCAATCGCGCACATGTTGAAGCAAATAGTAAGGCACGCAACTTGATCATCCAAGGCTTGGGACGAGCGACTTCGATCGTGTCATTCATCTTCGATCCACATATGAGGTATGGAAATCTCTTTGTGATTACCATGTTGTTTCTTACTCTATTAAAGTGGTTCGCCTAGATCTTTAAAAAAATTAATACATGCGATTTGATATGATTCCTGGTTAGTCACTATTTGTTGTCTTTGCACGCTTTAATAAAATTCTTAGAAATTTGGCGTCTTTGTTGGAGTTAGCTTTGATGATGTCGCTAATGCTAGACAATTGCTTGGTGCTTTAGACATGTCTATTTGGGAGATGAAAGTTACATCCATTAGAGAATCTAATCATGAGTACACTTACCTTAGATGTTCTTTATTCCAAGTTGAAAACTCATGAATTAGATATTCTTGCTAGGAAGAATGATCATAAATCAATTGCTTTGACATCTCAATCTAGCATATCTCATAATGGTGCTGCTTCAAGCTTTGCTCTATCTTTCTTGTCTTCACTAACCGATGAACAGATTGAGCAATTCCCAGAAGAAGACTTGTCACTACTCTCTTCTCGCTTTAACAAAGCTTTACAAAATGTGAGAATGAGAAAGAGAGGTGGTGGTGGCCCTCCAAGATGCTATGAGTGTGGTGATCTCGACCATATTCGTCCAAACTGTCCTAAACTTGCAGGTAAAGCATCAAGGGAGGAGAAGGACAACGGCAGAAGAAAAGAAAAGAAGAAGTTCTCTCCAAGTGATAGAAAGAAGAAGAGCTTCATCAATAGCAAAGTTGTCCACCGAGTTCTTTCCGCTCTTGAACAAGTCAATTTGAGCGATGTGGATTCGGAGAGCAGCGAGGACGATACAACTCCAAGCAAGCATGAGTTGACGGGGTTGTGTCTCATGGCCAAAAGTAGCGACAACTTCACCGAGGACAATCACGACAAATGACTTCAATGAGGTAGATCCTTCCTATGATGAATTAGCTATTGCAAGTTGCTCGACTTGGTAAATTGCTTGATAAACGTGATAAGAAAATTAAGAAACATGATTTTGTTGTTGAATCATTGAATGCTGAAATTGCTAAACTTAAAACTTTGATTCCTCGATGATGATGCTTGCAAATCATGTGACTTAATTTGGAATGAGCTTACTTCGCTTAGGAAAGAACATGCTTCCTTGATTGAGAAAATTAATGCCGAAAGTGAGAAAAATGAGAAACATGTTGTACATGCTAGCTCGTTCCAATCGATGATTTGCATAGTTCAACTTCTTGTTCTAAATGCTCAACTCTTGAATTAAAATTGAAAGATGCAAATGCTAGGGTTTCTCAATTAATCGATAATTTGCTTTCACATGAAATTCTCTCATGCTCAACTTGTCGCAAACAAAAAGGAAAAGTAGATGTTCCTGCAATAAGTGTTTAACTCTTGCTAAGAAAGTTGATTACTTGCAAAATTCTTTGGAACGTTTCACTAATGGCAAGAAGAAGTTGAACATGATTTTGGATCAATCTAAGGTTAGCACAAACAAGAGAGGTTTAGGTTTTGATCCTTATGCCACATATGAAACTAAACCTCATGACCGTTGTTCGTGCTCCTTGCAAAATTGAGTTATCTAATGAGCCTAAGAAAATTGCTTTTCAATCTGGGTTTTTTATCTTCTACTATGATGAATGCAAAATGTGCTTTTCTTTATTAAAGCTAAACATCATGTCAAGTACACTTGCACTCATTGTGGTAGAGATGGACACTTAGTAGATTTTTGCTTTAGACTAGCCAAACAAAGAAAAGAAGGAAAGAACTAAGGCTAGGTCAAATTTCAGCAAAGCACATTTTTATGCGCCTAGAGTGATGAAAACACCTTCTGTTCCTACAAACATGGGAAAAGGCAAATCTGATTTTGTACATAAGAATACTCGTGTTGTGCCTACTATTGTGCGTCGTGTGTCTCGATCTTTGGATTCCTAAACATCTTATTTCTAACCCCAAAGATCTGAGACCTCGACACTTTCTCGCTTCTATGTAGGCTTCTCACGCGAGGAGGGAGAACATGTGGCTAGTGAATTTCGGATGCTCACTTCATATGTTCAGTGATAAGATTTGGTTCTCCTTCACTCGTGCATCTCATGCTGAAAGTGTTGCCTTTGGAAGATGTTTCTTCCACTTCTGTTTTCGCAAAAGGCACTAGTTCAAATGATGCAGGTACAGGTGCATATGTTCAGGGGGAGAGTGTCTTTGTTCATAAAGATGATGATGATGATGATGCTGTTGAGGATGAGATAATTGGAGGTTTACATGAGAGACTCTTCCCACGTGCTTGTGTGTGCTTGTTTTCAAGCTTCCCACGTGCTTCACATCGACAAGCTATCTTCAGGTATCTTCATAGAACTCAAGATTTTGGCATTTGGCTTTATGATTCCTCATGGATTAGTTTAAGAGCTTTTTCTGATGTTGACTTTGGAGGATGTTGATTTGATTTGGTTCGTGCCACCTCTTGAGTAATCCCTTTCTTGAGCATATTGATATTGGATTTCACTTTCTTAGAGATCATGTTGAAAAAGGCAACATTGTGCTTCATCATGTGGATACCGAACATCAATTGGCGGACATTTTCACAAAACCTTTGTCTTCTTCTCGCTTTGCTTTTATTCGGGAGAACTTGGAATTGTTCATCCAATGGGATTGTTTTGAGGGAGTTTCTTTGCCAAGTTCTTTCACTTGATGAGCTCACTTTATCATATTTCTTTATATGTTATGTAATTGAGCTAATATATGATAATCTAATTGTCTCACTTGAACTAAAAATGACATTGTGGAATTCCCTGGACTGATTACCTATAGCTAAATACTCTGTGATATCTTACTCTTCTAGGCTTGATATTGAATCCACTTGACAAATTTGGGCTATGAAGCAAGTGTGGTTTCAACTTTACTCTTTCATAAGACCTTTTAATCACGTTTGCATGTTTATAATCAAAGAAAAATGAAAAGAAAAGGGAATCAATAAAAAGGGGTTGTTAAAAGCAAAAAACCTCAAGTTATGTGCTTCAGGGTGCTTTCCCTAAAAAGATAAGATGTATGCTTCAAGCATGCCATTCCCTCAAAGATAAGATGTATGCTTCAAGCATGCCACTCCTAGAAAATAAAAGAAGTATGCTTCAAGCATGCCACATGCAACTTATTGTTTAAAGATTAAATTGGTCTACTAGATTGGAGTTGAAACTACTTGCTCGCCCTAAGTTGTTAGTTGCTTCAATTTTTAAAGTCTTGCTTTTTCTACTAAGATCTTGCTTAGTACTTGGCTATAGTTGACTAAATTGAGGTTGAGATGCATGTCATTCCCTAACTTGTTAAAATCACATCAAGATCATGTATTTTGCATATTATGTGGTATATAAGGTTATATGATCGAATGAGCTCATCTTTTCCTATCTTGGCACTCCCTTGTTTCTCTTGGTGAAATCATTGTTTCAGGAAAAATTTTGAACCTGTTCTCTCTTTTACTCTTGATGAATCCATTGTCAAAGGGGGAGAAATTTGGAAATCTTTCTTTGAAAAGTTTAAAGAAAAAGGGAGAGTTGTATTTTGAAATTTGAGAATTTTTGGGAGAAGTTTGGAGAATTTTTGAAATTTTTGGGCGCATTGCACATTCACACACATTTTCATTCTCAGGGGGAGATTTTGTTTTGCATTTTGGTCAAAGAGGGATTTCTGTGTTTTCTTACTTTGGTCTTTGATCCTTTGGATTTCAAAATCTTTGGTAAAGTGAATGCCAAATGATCAATTCTAAGTGGTGTTGCCAATGTTTTCATCAAGGGGGAGATTGTGAAATCATGTGCTGAAAAATTGGCTTTGAACTGAAAAATTAACTTAGATTTGAATTTGCAAAATGTGTTTGTTCATGTGTTTTGACAATTTGACAAGAAACAAGAAGTTACGCATTAGCGCGGACAAAGTTCTCAAGAAACAAGAAGTTTCCCATCTGCGACAGACGTTGTTTTTTGGGTCTCATTGTGAACATGTTTTTGAGCCCATGACCGAAGTCATTTTTCACATGTACAACGGATGCTTTTCTTGGTCCGTTGTGAACAAGCTTTTTCGGTTTGGATAATTTCTTGGAACCAAGATTTTCACATGTACAACGGACTAATTCTTTTTGTCCGTCGTGAATGGACTTTTTCTAGGGTTTTACTTTTGTGAAACCGAAGGCAGACGCTTGCGCGGACAAGCTTCTCGGGGTCCGCTAGTGAACTTGTTTTGAGCTCATAACCAAGCCATTTTTAGCATGTACAACGGACCAACTTTGTTTGTCCGCTGTGAACGTGTTTTTCCGCGTTTGGTTGGCTTCTTGGAACAGAAACTTTTCCTTATACAACGGACCAACTTTGTTTGTCCGTCGTGAATGCGTTGCGTTTTCGCTCAATTAGGGTTTTGAGCGATTTGAATTTGAATTTTGAATGTGAATTTGAAATTTGTAATGATTTCATGATGCTTCTTTTGAAGTGGACTTTATGCAAAACTCATGTGAGTAGTTGCATGAATTGACATTGAGTCAAGTCGTGGACTTGTGCTCGGATTCGTTTTGTGGTTTGTTCATGTGCAGGTATTGCTCGAAGACGAATGTGGTCGATGACGGGACCGGAGCTAGGTTCATGGAGGAACTGAGGTTCGGGACTAGGTTCAGGAGGAACCGAGGTCTTGGTGGTCAAGGATGTCATGCGGGACGTTCGGGCTAAGAGAATGGTGCACATGAAGAATGGTTAGTCACGTGAGAATGGCAGGAGGTCATTCGCGTGCAAAAGTGTTAGTCACGTGAGTATGGCGGTGGCCATACGCGTGCAAAGTGTTAGTCACGTGAGTATGGTAGGGTTGCCATACAGCGTGCAGTAAGAGTTGTACTCGGCCTGGTTGGGCCAAGTAGAGTTGAGTTGGATACGGATTCCTTCTAGGGAATAGGAATCGTATTCAGAACTCCTTGTGGGTTGGTGCTTTAAATAGGTGGGGGGTCTCCTGTTGAAAGGCACCAAGTAGAGCTGAGCGCATCAAGCCTTGAGCTTGGTTTTAGGGTTTGTACTCTTTTGATGAGAGTATTTTAGACAAGAAATAAAGATCAATTCTTCCAAGATTTTTGCGTGCTACAAGAACCACGCCGCTACAAGATTTTCTGTTTTGGTTCTTGTTTGCATGCTTGTTCTAGTTCTAGATTGGTTTTTGTTCTTCAAGTTTTATCTTGATTTGATCCATCAAAAACCTCTCTAGGGTATTGATCTAGTGTTTCTCAAAGTCTAGTTGATCAATCTTTTGTCGTTCTTGTTTAATCTTGAAGTTTTGATTAGATTGATTCTCGTCAAGTTCTGGATCAGCAAGCTTGCGAAGCTCATAACTTTTGATCCGTAAGTCCGATCGAGCTGATTCTTTTTGGGTTCGATTCGTATTGGAATCTAGTTTCTTGTGTCCAAATTTCAGATCGTTTCGACGGTTGGATCTCCGGGAATTCTCGTTTTACCAAATCTCTGTCATTCTGTTTTTGTCGAAAACGAGGCAATTATTTGGTTCTGTTTTGGGGTGAACTTTTAATAGGTCAAGAATTTGGTTTTAGCTTCCGCACAATCATTCACCCCCCCTCTGATTGCTATATTCGTATACTTCGATCCTACAGTAATTAAAGCCCCGACCCATGAGGCAATCGACATCACGTGTGATCTAGAGGAAGAACACAAGCTTCAAGCCTTAAAGACCATGAAAGCCTACGCGGAGGCGTCCACTCGAAGCTTCAACAAGAAGGTGAAGAAACGTGAAATACACCCTGGGGACATGGTGCTCAAGCGGGCCGCCCCGGCCTTCGCGAAGCTGGAAACGACGTGGGAGGGACCATACATCATCCAAGAGTCAACAGCGAAGGGTGCGCATAAGCTCATTACCCCTAACGGAGAAGAGATACCACGGACATGGAATACCGACGCACTCAAAAAATTTTACCCGTAGGTGATGGAATTCGAAGGAAAGAAATGTACCGATCCTTATCAATAAAATAATGGAGAGACATTGCGAGTTCGAGCCATCTTCATATTCTTCAGGATTCAAATCAAGAAACCTGTTGTGAGTTCGCGGATGCTTGGTCGGGCAAAAGTCCCACCCATCCTCGCTCCGAGTCCGCTGCCTCGCCAGGGTAGGAGTTCGCGGATGCTTGGTCGGGCAAAAGTCCCACCCATCCCTCGCTCCGGAGACCCGTTGCCTCGCGCCGGGTAGGAGTTCATGGATGATTGGTCGGGCAAAGTCCCACCCATCCTCGCTCCGAGACCCGCTGCCTCGCGCCGGGTAGGAGTTCGCGGATGCTTGGTCGGGCAAAGTTCCACCCATCCTCGCTCCGAGTCCGCTGCCTCGCGCCGGTAGGAGTTCGCGGATGCTTGGTCGGGCAAAGTCCCACCCATCCTCGCTCCGGAGACCCGCTGCCTCGCGCCGGTAGGAGTACGCGATGCTTGGTCGGGCAAAGTCCCACTCATCCCTCGCTCCGAAGACCCGTTGCCTCGCGCCGGGTAGGAGTTCGAGGATGGTTAGTCGCGCAAAGTCCCACCCATCCTCGTTCCGAGACCGTTGCCTCGCGCCGGGTAGGAGTTCGCGGATGCTTGGTCGGGCAAAAGTCCCACCCATCCTCGCTCCGAGACCCGCTGCCTCGCGCCGGTAGGAGTTCACGGATGCATGGTCGGGCAAAAGTCCCACCCATCCCTCGCTACGGAGACCCGTTGCCTCGCGCCGGGTAGGAATTCGTGGATGGTTAGTCACACCGACACTACAATTCGTTCCCTGCCCAGGTTCATCTATTCACGAAATAAACGTCCAGGTGAAAGTGCCGACCTCACCTTCGCTCCGAAGGACCGGAGAACACACCATATTACACTAGCCAAGTCATTAAGAAAATACGCCCAAGCCGGTATCCCGTCGTTCCCTCGGCAAGGAAAGAGAGGGTGCTTACGCGTTATGCGACTATACGAATCCATTTCACGATTACTAATCAAGGCACGATAAGAAGCTAAGAATGCAAGATCGGAAGAAATCCGAACAGAGAGGACAAAGAACAGTTATAAGTAAAAATCCTCGCTGGGAGTTACATAATAACACCCTACCATACATGATATGGAAATCCAACAGCACACTTCTATATGAGACAAGGCGGACTTAGATGTGGTGAGCACGCAGCGTCCACGGCTTCCGTGAGGGCATCCTTGGCTTCCAAAGAAAGCGGCACCATCCCGATCAAGATGTCGAGGTTGGCGAGGTCTCCGGCAAGGGCCTCCTCTGCAGCCATTATCATGTCGAAATCCGCCCATATACCTTCAATGAAGGCCTCGGATCGTGGGCCGGAAGATCCCCGGAGCGAGAGCGCCTCCGTAAGATCAAGAACCATGTTAGGGGCTCCTCCTCCCCACAGAGGTGGGATCTCTCGCTACAGCGGCCCCTCATCCAAGTCGGCAAAAACAAGGTCTTCTTCCATGGCTTCCTCGGGGATGTCGGCCATCGAAAAAGCAAAGGAGAAAAAGGATAGAGAGTGATCGTCTGCTAACAACGTGGGCGAGGAAGGAGAAAAAAGCCAGAGTTAAATAGGAACGCGGGAAGCCCAGGCGTCCACACGTCCCCCGAGAAGTTCACTGAATCGTTAAGTCCCGCTAATACTCGTTACTGACGTTTGGTCTCCGTCGGGAGAAGCTAAACGCTTTTCGGACGAAGGGACCCGTGGAGCGAACAAACATGCATGATCATTTGACGAAATGGGTAATTTAACTTGAGTGTCTACAAAAATTCTCTCACACAAAAATACACAAACTAAGAAGGAGGCGGCTTCTCTTTGCCTTTCCCTGAGTCGCGCATCACAGCACGAGCTCGACGCACCGACTCCCTTGCCGTGGGCTCCCGTCTTTGCTTCGAAATCTGACATAAAGCTTGACGATAGCCGAAGCGGCGGAGGAAGGCTTCACCGACGAAGGGATATCACCGAACCCTGGTAACGACGAGCGCCAGAAGAGAAACCGGTGCTCACGTATATGAGTACATCCTTTGCCTCCAATAATCGAGCCGTTTGATTTTAACCCAGCCTCGCAAAGATGTCGCCGAAGGTCGTGGCCAATAATCCCCAAAAATCTTGGTAGATTTCTCAAGGAAGGAGACAGCTTCCAGTGGAGGAGGGAATGCGACTTCGGAGTCGCATCAATACCGAACCGAGGAGTCGCTGAAGGAAGGCCTCCGTAGCCCAGTGAATCCCGAGACAACGGATTCCAATTCCTTCTCGAACCACGTCGCGACACTCCTCCGCTCGTTGCGCGTTACGAAGATGGGCTTGAACCTCGCTTCGCGCCGTTGCGAGTTGAGAGGGGAATTCCTCCACTTGCTTCTTCAACATGTTCTTGCCCTCTTCCGCAACCACCAATAGGTTTTTCAATTCCTCTATTCGATCATCCTTCTTCTTCTCGTTTCGCTCCGCCGCCATGCGGGCTCGCTCCTCCTCGGCGAGACGGTCCCTCATGAGGGAAATTACCCCCTCGAGCTCTGCATTTTTCGCAGCCAAATCCCGACTTTGGGATGCTTCAGCCTGCACCTTGACCAACGAGTCCTCAGAGTCCTGAAGTGCCCTTGAAAGATTAGCCTTCTCCGCCTCAAGTTCCACTACCCGTTCTTTCGCGGCATCGCAATCCTGGACCCCCTTGTTAAACCGACCTGCACGTCGAAATCGACGCGATATTTCAAGCGAGTACAAATTTCTAAAAATGGAGAAGATATGAAGAAGGGCATTGAAAGACACTGACACCAGTAGGATAAGCTCAAAAGGAAGGGTACCTTTAAATGATGGTCCATCGAGATCTCGCAGAGAGAAAGGTCATTAACTTCCTTAAACAAGGCCACAGATTTATTGTAAGGAGAAAAGGCCGCGCGCATCTTTCTTAAGGATGGAGATACGGCCGTTCCCCTTTCAAAATCTGAGGCTGAAAAATCTGACAAATCAAAGCGGACAAAAGAAGAGCCCGCACCACCCGCTGGGCTGGTTGGCTCAAGGTAAAATCCCTTCATCCGAGGGGGACGCCTTGAGTACTAGGGATCGGAGGTTCTCGATCCTCCTCCTCCGCGCAGCAAAGGATCGCAAGCGCCCCAGTTGGGGCCTGCTCCAACGGTGTTAAAGCCTCCGCCTCCTCCGCATTATTACCTCCTGCATCAACCTCATCAAAACCTGAAAGGACATCGCACCCCAACGAGCTGGCGGGAAAAGTATCAGGAGTAAGACCTTCTCCCCCAGTGGGGGTATCAGGAGTAGAAATGTTTAACCGCAAACCCCGAGTCTCCCCTGTCGCGGGGGCGGCCCCGCCTTCAAGTTGCCCTCGCGCGCCCTCCGCAGCCGGAGAATCACCGTCATCTTCGTCATATACGTCGATAGTCTCCACTCCGGGAATCCCCAGAAATGAATACCCGGGGGATTGACCCCCGTCACCATGCACATTAGCGGAAGGGTCATGTGGGAGGCCCGAGGGGACCTCCCCCATAGCAGCCGGACTTGATGTTGTCCCGGGAAGGCTCGTATCGGGGACAGATGACATATGTGAGGGTTCGCCCGCAACAGCCAAGGGAATCGTTTCGGAGGGCCCCCCCGCATCCATAGAACCCGAAGGGGGCGGAGGCCGGAGAGACGTAACCGCCACAGAGCCAGAGGAATCACCCTCATCGCTGGATTCCTCCGCATCCCAGTCCGCACCCTCGTCGTCATCATCCCCCGAATCCTCGCTCCCATCCGAAGTGGCAGCAGCTTGGGGCAGCGCAGCACGAGTTAACCTTGCTCGTTTGGCAGGGCGGGGAGAACCGGCTGACCCTCGGGGATGAGGGGGCGCGCGGCGTCCCCAGTCAGTAAAACGAGAGCATCGGGTGACCCCTATGGCGCCCATAGCGGCCTCATACTCCGTTGCTTGGCAAGGGCCTAGAAGCTTGCGAGCCAATTTCTCGGCCGCCCCGCGCCCCTGTGTCTTGTACCCTTCAGTCGAATCACGACACCTGCACTCCCAAATGACCGCTCCAGAGTAACGGGGAACTCCTGGCCAAAGGGTCGATACGACATAGGCGGTATTCCTCCACCAAATCTCGCATTGTACTGCAGGCACGAAGAGCCTTCAGATAATCAAGATGTCCAATTTCTTCCCGCGTCGCGCCTCAATTAGGGGATCGAATCGCTGGATCGACCCATTGAAGTATGGAGAGGAGAGTCCGTGCCCACGAATTTGATAATACCACCGTGACATCCATCCCGAGTCCCATTTCCCCTTGGCGGCGCTCGGGATTTCCTTGATAAGGGATCTCTTCGTCTGAAAATTCAGAGAACCGAAACACGACTTGCGGCCTTCGTTCCTTGTTTTCTGTTGCTTCGGTTGCCAAAACGCATCTTCTATGAGAGAAAACAAGCGCCCCGTCAAGGGGATCCCAGCCGGACGGAACGCCCATTCCAGCACTGCCAATCGCACAATGGCGTTAGGGGTAAGCTGTGAAAGCTCTGCATGGAAAACCCGGAGTACTGACGCCAGAAGAGGGGCAGACGGGAAACGAAGCCCCGCTTCGAGAAATGCCGCGAACACCACCGCTTCATTCGCCTGAGGCTGAGGGGTCTCTTCATCACCAGGGAGGCGCATGGAAGGGCGTATTACCCCGAAATCAGCCGCTAATGCATCGAGGTCGGCAGAGCTCAACGCCGACCGCCCCAAAACGGGGGATAATCCCGCGGCATCCTCCTTGCTCAGAACCGGCTTTATCTTAGGAGGGCGCCTAGGACCCATGGAGATCTAGGTAGGTAGGAGATCAAGAAGATAGATACCAGAGGAGAACACGAACGAGAAAAGAAAACGGACGAAATGCGGAGCAAGAGAAAATGAACCCTGCCACCGTCGGAAAACCCTATCTTTGCAGGATATGCCGAAAAAAAAAAACTCTCGGACGTTTACTGTTACATCCCAGCGAGCAGAACGACTTCTACTCGCTGACATGAGGGGCTAGTGTGGTAGACCGGCCATGCTCATCCCCCCCCTCGGCTAGCTAAATGAAGCCCCCGTATCTACTGACCCACATGAACGGATTTATAAACGTCAACCTCTCCCTTCGATAAAGCTATAAATCCTTACCTTAGGAGACCATCCCCCGGTAAAAGGCGAAAAAGAATAAAGACCGCCCCCTCCGCGACGAGGGGAAGTTTCCCTCCGTAGCGAGGGAGGAAAACGGAGGGAACTCCCCTCGGCTACGTCTCCTTCCGGCGCAAACATAGCACGAACTACCAAGATCTGACACCCCCCAACAACCCCTCCCTAGTACGCCAGGGCGTGTCAGGCTAATCTGAGACCCTAACATAAGCGAAATCCCCGTTGAACCCCTACAAAGGGTATATAAATAGAGGGCAAAAAACCCGATACAGGTGGGGAAGACCCAAGGAAAAGTCAAGTTAGCCCTTGGCAAGAACCAGGAAGGAAGAAGAAGGCCGACGAGAACGTGCATATCCTCAGGCCTGCCCTATAAAAAGGAAATGAAGAAAGAGGACAGGGAGGTTCCCCTACAAAAACAAGAAACAGTCCGACAAAAAGAAAGGAAAAAAAGAGACCCGGTGGTTCCACGACACCACAGTAAGGGATCCACTATTATTTCATGTTGTATTTTTTTTCTACATAAATTTGTTCTATTTTTGTTTTTCTCCAACGAGCCCCCCTCCCTCTATGAATTTTCTTTACCCATTACGAGTTTTGAACTTTTCATGGACCGACTCACATGGACAAGAAGATCTACGTCTACGAAGGAGGTCGATGTCAAACGGAGTTAGGTATAAATAGGTCTCCTCTGATTCATCTTGAACACATCAGTATCGAGATGCAAGTCTTACACTTCCATAGAGGTTAATGGCAATCGTAATTCCTGCAACCATAATCGTTAACCACTGCTACATAAAAAATTATATTAGACGTCTCATCGCATACGATTTTCTAAACCGTCTGCGTTAAATATAATCATAGCCAGGTTTAGAAGTGCGATCATCTAAGTTATTGATTTCATTAAGAACCATCTTTGACAACCTTATATCACAGACAGTTCATAGTAAAAACCGTCTGTGATGTCTATTGATATCACATATAGTTCGTGATAAAAATCGTCTGTGATATCAATAGACATTACAAACAATTTTTACCACTAACTGTCTGTGATATCAATAGACATCACAGACAGTTCTATTATAGAATCATCTGTGGACTACAGAGGGTTCTCTAAGGGTGTGTTTGGTTACTTGCACCATCCTAGCTTGTTTCGTATGAGCCATCCAGGCTAACCTTGGCCTGACTGAGTGGATACAAATTAAGTTATTTTGGTTACTTGTTTGTGCATCTCACGGGCAATTTCTGTATTCTCTCCATTCTGTATGAGTGGATGCAATTGCATCCATCTGGCCAGGATGAATAGGAAACCAAACATGTGTCTAACAGATACAGTTGCATCCACTCATGCGATTCAGATACCATACAGGCAACCAAACACACCCTAATAGAACCGTTTGTGATAACATAAATATAAATTTACTCATGTGCCCCGTCACTCCCAAACCTTAGCCTCCCACACGCGCTGTCTCTTCCAAACCCTAGCTCCGGCGTCGGCGTTCTCCTCCCTCTGGCGTCCTCCTCCTCAGAGACCTCTTCCCCCTCGGCGGCCTCCTCAAGCAGCGTTTTTCTTAAGATACACAATAACATAATTTCAGGATAAATGGACGGGAAGTTGGTCCAACAAATGTCGGAACACATTGCGAAGATTTCCCGCTTAAAGCAGATATCTATGGATTTTAATCATCCTAGGCCGAACTGAACTTTTGGATGATGGTAACACTTGAGGTCTAGAGGTTGGGATCGATTGCCCTTCTCATCTTGAAACATCTTGTCGAATAATTGGCTACTGTTCCAACTCGGGCCGAAGGGGAAAAAAACACTGCATATCCAGTGGATACGTTCTTAACAAGACACAAACCGGCCATGGGAAGGGATCGACGAGGACGAAACTGCAGAGCTTGCTTGTTTGAAATGCAGTAGTAATGGGCAAGCTCACGACCATCTGGTAAGGGGACTGTGATTGATTCACCTCGCAGAAAGCTGCAAGGGCTATACGGCGCCATATGGTACAGCATTTTCATGTGTAGACTTTATTACTACTCTACTACATTAACAGAAAGAACCATTACTACTGCATGGTAATTTGGAAGATTTCTGCTTGTCCAATTTTATGTGTGAACAATTCAGGTTCAGACAAGCGTGAGAGCTACAACCAGAAGATAATTCAAGTCAAGATCACAGATAAGATATATGTCTTTTGGGACGTTTGATGAGACTGGTGTCTGCAATATTGTGCAGTGCCTTACACCGGCCGCTTCATTGCTCTACGCACAACAGATCAAGGATCTGTTTCTAATTCTACCCTTTTTCTCAAATTCAGTAGTTCAATTGCATCTTCTTGTACATTGATTGTGTTATACCTGTATTTGTGATCTGTATTCATGGCCCATGCTTCTTGTCTTGCAGTCTAGTTCAGGTATCGTGATGGCTATGTCTTTGCTCTTCTCAACACCTTTTTCAGACACATTATGTTCGGTAAAGGAGAGAAATGATAGCATAAGGTTGATCTACTGCCGCTGCTCACCTAAATCTACCAGCTCAGTGGCTCCAAAATTAGGAAAAGGTAAATCAACACCTCTTTTTTTTTTTAAAGATAGGCACCATTCATGCAGGCATGTGTTTCTAATATGCATAACCTTATTTTTTTTTTTGAAAGATTAGCAGGAACTCCGCCATTCATTTAATAGTTGTGCAACTTTTAAAAGGAAAAACATAGAAGCACCTCTCAAAAGAGAAGACAATATTAGCCACAGTATCATTACAAACGGCCGTAGGTTGCTGTGAGGCCAATCATAGCATCAAAAACAAAACACGTTTGACAACAGTTGACAACGGGAGACACTGACACTAGTTGGCCTAACTTAGGAATTCTATCAGACGTACTATCAGCAGAAAGCACTGATGGTGGCATGCATGGAAGCACTTGTGTTGACTGTCACCTATGCCTGTCCTTCCTTCTAGCTTGCATCCGAGTCTCCGTAGCAAAGCTTCCCTCCATGTGTCCTCCTTTTCCTGCCGCAATTAAACAGCATGACCCTGTGGCCCTTGCGGTGCTTTTGCCACGGTCTTCTTCCAGTCTGATAACTGGAAACTACAGCAGGCAAAATAATTTCTTCCATAAAGCAGCGTGGAGTCTCCATCTTTCCCGGTTCATGCGCTGTGACGCGTCCGTTGCCGCCCTTTTGCTCGAGACGTGCTACCTGGACGGACCTGCTTTGCGAGAGAACAGAAGGGTCCTGTGGACAGGAGTGGAATATCCTCAATCATTTGCCAATGCCGTTCGGCGATTGGACACATCCTGAGAGATCGTGTCGAAGACATGTATGCTGCACTGTTCGGTACGAACTTCTGAAGATTTATGTTGTTTCTTTCTTTCTGAAGATTAGGTTCTAAAAGACATAAAAGAGGGTGCCGTCCACCTAGCTCCTTCCTCGTTGACTTTGTAGTGTTGTGTCGAACGGCTTCCCACCGCTGAATAATGGTTCCTTGGACGGCTTCAGGCTGTGTCCATGGCGTGGGAATGCGAATCCACCAAAAAAAAAAGCCCTACTCCAAGGCTCCAAAGCTGCTATGCGAACGAGCAGTGGATGAGCAAATGGGTAGCCGTTTCCAGTACCAATCCATAGAGCGGACAGAAGTCAATATGTGATCATCCTCTAATTGCCAACCTGTATGTTGTTAGAATTGTTTTGAATAATTAGCCATGCGAAGAAACTACCTATGATATGTTTATGATATCACTGACACATCCTTACAGACGGTTCAAAAAACCGTTTGTGATAATGTTTTCGAACCGTTTGTTTGTGTAATAGTTTTTTTTTAAGTAGTGAGCAGTAACATCGCCATCCATAAGATCCGATGTCTTCCGTGAGGAAGCTGAAGTGACTGGATATGTTCATCGATTGAAGGATCGGTGGTAACATGTCCAGTCTTATATTAACGTAACTAGAGGATATTTCTAAACAAAAAATAGAAATGATGCCAAACATGCACGACGGGAACTACGGACACATGCATCTATCTATATACTAATACATATGCCGCTGGGGTTGCAGAGCCCTCAGCCCAGCCACATCATTCACTACTAGAGAAAAAGCCGTCTGTACGGTACAAATCATTCGGGATTGATGCCCGATGGCATCAGTACCAGTTCATAGAAATACTTCAAAATATGGGAGAAGTGGGACTCGAACGCGCAACCTCGTGATTCCAGCCTCACACTTCTAACCAACCTATCCACCATCGCGTACTGATATACATAGAATATGCACTCCTTTTGAACTTTTCTGAAACGAGGCATCAGTACCGGTTCGTAACACCAGCCGGTACTGATGTGAGGGCATCAGTACCGATTCGTAACAGGAACCGGTACTAATACCTCATTTCAGGAAAGTTCATTTTGAACCGGTACTGATGCCCTCATTAGTACCGATTCAAATCTAATTTGGACTGATGTGCCGGTACTGAAGGCTCTTTCTCTAGTAGTGATTATCTTTGCGTTGAGGTCCTCTAAAAAATAAAATTACGGATAGATTTTTTTACCGATTTTTTGCAATAAAAACCCGTGTTTCAGCATATTCATGAGATAGCCCTCCACCGGTAAACCGAACTTACAGATAGGCTATTCTATCGTTTTTTGCAAATAAAAAAAAAGACACATGGTTCCCTTTTTTTAACATGGTTACGCAAATGCAATGACGGTTCCTAGCTAGCCATTTTTTTTTAAAAAAAAAACACCACCAAAATGCCAAAATTACGTTATTTCCAAAAAAAAAACTTAGACCAATCGCCCACGGGATCCTCCACCGATAAACCGAAAATACGAATGGATCTTTCCATCGTTTTTTCAACCAAAAAAAAAAAAGATCCGTGGCTTTGTTTTTTTAACAAAGAATATGTGGTTACGCAAATTCGATAACGGTTTCTAATCAGCCAATTTTTTTTAAAAAAAAAGCACTACCAAAAAACCAAAATTACATTTTTTTTAAAAAAAAACTTAGATCAAAATTTTTTTATACAGCGTAACATCGCGCACGAGTCAACTTTGCGAACACCGCTGAAAATTTTTGTGCATGCGACAGAGCCCTAATGCCCTATGGACGACCACCGTGCCGGATTGGTTATTCCTGTGCTGAAAGAAAGGGTCAGTGAGAGCTCTGCCGGTTGGTGCGTACGTATGCTTTGCATCTTGCTGTCGATCTGCTTTTGGCAGCCCCGAGCCTCCAACCCTATCCGGTATCCAACCTTGTTATTAGATTTCTTCCTTTCATTCATTCTTCTCTTCTTCTTCTCTTTTTTTTTTTCTTTTCTTTTCTTTTCTTATTCTCATCTAACGTAAGATGAGAAGTTGATTTTCAAAAGCACTAATTTACGAACGTCGGTTAGAACTTTATTCAAAAGATGCCGTGCGAGCCGTTGAATCCATGATGGAGGAGATCCCTACCATGGATCACCCAGTGTTCATCGCCTACCATCCAAGTAAACGTAGGGTGCCTATGCCGCCAACAGCACGCGGTTGACAGTATACGAGTGGTCGTGTGATCACAACCGTTGAGGCCGACGTGGGTTAGCAATACGCTTGCTCCCTACGCCACGGACCAGACTGTAAGTTTAAGTTTTATTGGTTTTAATGATTAGTTTTAGAGTAATTCTTAATTATTATTTAATGATAAATCTAATAATTATGAGGCTAACATGATTATTGACCTTTATTCTTATTAGTCTCAAATTTGGATGGAAAATGAAAAACCTAAGGCATACACTCGTATTTATTCTATTATCTCAATGCATCCTTAGGATTCAAGTTAAAAGATGAACTCTTCGATTGCTTATACATTAAAGATGTGTATTATGTTTTTAATTCCATATTTACATGGATGCACACATCTAGAGGGAGTTCGTGCTTTACATTGAAGTTTCAATAGTATTGGTCTAATTTGTCTTCTTACCAAATAAAATAAGGATCATTACTTTGAAACAAAACCTTGAGTATAGATTAACTTGCCTATTTGTAGTATACTCATGGTATCTTACGGTAATTTTAAATGATTTTTCAAATATAAATTGTGCATATTGATTTAAAAGTCAATTATTCATATACACATATTTAATAGAGTTTATTTTATAGTTAATGATCTCAAGAGTATTGATCTCTTTCCACTATTCCACATATATTGGATCATTACTTTGAGATTCCATCAAAATGAATATATGGAACTTATGTAGTTATATATACTCATATCAATTTAAATAAAATTTAAATTGAGTTTGGTTGTCATTCAACAAATCAAAGAATCAATTATGTGTTGATGGTGTTTTTTGTTGATTAAGGACAAACGAAAAGCTCTTAAGTATGATGAAGCATTAGTTGCATAAATATAGTCAAGATACATTTAGGCCCCGTTTGGCAATTTGGAACCAGACCGTTTCTACTAGAATCTGGGAGAAACCCAGCCAAATGGGCTAAAGCTCAGAACGATTCTCCTCGGAACGTTTCTTCTTTTTCCACACCGGGGCTGAATCAACCTCAACCCCGTTCCACGCCGATTCACAGAATCCAGACAGCTAGCCAAACGGTTTTCAAACAGTGATTCTGATTCTACCTGAAACGTTTCTACCAAGAATCTGGAACTGTTTCCGTTTCTACTAGAAACTGGAACCGTACCAAACAGGGCCTTAATTCATTCAAATTGATTTGGATTGTGATAAATCATCAAGGGATTAGATCAAAGGATCTTAGAGAATCCATTATGTGTTAATGGAATGCATTGATGATTGGGACAACAGGGTTTCTTGGACTAATATTTTCAATGAGTTTGAAATAGGTTGACCTAAGATAATTGAGGCAATTACATGCGTTAAAGACTGCGAGTGTGCAGATGATAGGACACAATATCAGCCCAAGGATCTAGAGATCACAGATGCAGTACCCGACTTTGACAATCTTGACCTCGGGTAATCTATGTACTAATGTATATATATATAGTTATTGTACTCTTTTCCTTATTGGAGGTAACCCATACCGAGGTGTAAGGTATTTAACGAGGCAATAACTCTGTAAATATTTAAGAATGAATAAAACTTTCTTCTTTTTTCCCTTAATATTTGTGTCTATTGCCTCAGCTCTGTGCGTCTTCGGGTCCTTTCATTTCGTTGCAATAGTGCAGATGAACCGGGACTAGGCTGGCAAGGCACAAAGTGCAAATGGGTTATGCCTGGGCTTCGGCGAGCCAGGCCGGCACAGTGGGCACAACGGGTTATCACGGCCCGGCATGGTTCAGGCCTAAAGCACGATAGACCCGTATCAGATGGCCCGACACGGTAGGACACCCACCTCTAATCAAATCCAAAGAATGACCCAAATCATCACTACCGCAGAAAGTCACAAATCACTTTGTTGCGGCCAATGGGATAAGAACAGGAAAGCTTCTAATAATTATGTGGACATCAACAAAACATCAAAGGGTTAATCATTGAACAATGTGATTTCAATAGGCATAAATGAAACCATCACTTTTTTAGCCTCTGATAAACTTTTCTTTTACAAATCTAGCCTTCTTTCGAACGCAATTACAAAAATAGCCTCCTCCTTGACCACGAAAGCGCCAACAACGTCACGGTACCACGGCAAGAGTTGCCGCACAGCTGCACCTCGGCAGTAGAGGTACCAGGCAGCGAGAGCTCAGTGCCACCTCGGTAGCATTTAGCTAAAACATTTCATTAAGCAAGGCCATTAATTAAGGGATTAATCAAGTGATCAATTAAGGGGTTAATTAATTAAAGTGAATATTTAATGGATTGGCTAGCACATTTCTTGTCGAGCTACCTAGCTCAGTAGGAATCTTGCTGCACCCTTCCAGCTTGGCGGGTGTCACTGCTGCCTTTTGCGATCGGAAAAAGACTATTTTTATAATTATGTTTAAAAAAAGATATTAGATTTGCAAAAAAAAAAAAAAAAAAACAACAACTTGTGAAGGGCTAAAAAAAAGTGATGCCTCGACCAAAGCTGTGGTTGCTTTCCTAACGAAGTTTCATAGTACAATACTGATAGGGAATTTATTATTTTTACAATGTTCGTCTTTTTTGTAACTTCTAGCATAGGACGTATTTAATCATAAAATTTTATACGTAAATGGGGTAAGTTGAGATGTACATCCATGCTTTTTTTCAGAATTTTTTGGAACTTTTTTTAGTAGGATTGCACGATAGTTGCACGAAAATAATGGTTGCACCGGATATTTTGCCCTGAATAGTAACAAGCTGAATCTTATCCCCGTTGGATTTATACGTCGTACAAACTCATCCGAACTCACAATATAGGACGAGAGCCCTGTCTAAAATGCAAGAAATTTCCCGATTTTTGTAGTAAATATAAACTGTTTCTTACCAATTTTCTTTTTCAAAATTCCCATAAATTTCCTGCATTACAAATAGGACCTAAGAGCATCTCCAGCAAGGGCTCCTAAAACAGGGTCCCTATTTTGGATTTAGGGACCCCCCTATTTTTTGGGCCCCTGTTTTCAGAGCACAAGTCCAACAACAGCTCCTAAATCTCAGCCCCTATTTTACTTTTTCTCCTATTTTGACATATCCACTATGTATAATCTTTATTTGACACCACTAAAATTCAATCAAAAATATTTGTAATACATAAAACATAAGCATATTAACATTTACAATTTAAAAACATGATATTTAAAATTTAAATTTAAAATTTTCAAAACATGATAAAAATTTCGAAGCCTCTCATGTATTTCCCTATCTTCAATAATAGGGGTTGTACTTGTGTCCCTGGAAATTGGGGCTGAGGAGGCAAATTTAGAGACCTCCTAATTTTAGGGGCTTGAGTTGGGGCCCCCTGGGAATTGGGGTTAAGGAGGCAAATTTAGGGGCCCCTAATTTTAAGGGTTTGAGTTGGGGCTCTGCTGGATCTATTTTTTTTACTACACTCCCTATTTTAAGGTTTAGGGACTGGTTTAGGGCCTCTGCTGGAGATGCTCTAAAGAACACATAAACCAGTCTAGGCCACGTCGAGATGGGACAGGGCGTCAGCAATAATAGTGAAAACACTACAAAAGACCACCCTATCTGGGAAGAACAGTAGGCCTTAAGTGCACAAGCACAACCACCCCTTCAAGTTCAGGATAGAAGAACATGTTGCCTAATTAAAGATCCAACTAGATAAGTACCAAACATGAAGCTTTGGCCCTTGCACATTTTTTTTCCGCTTTTGTGATATCCCAATAAAATTATAAATCTTGTATCTTCTCGATCACAAAAAACAGATGGTTGACATCACAGATACTCTCTTACCGAGCTCAAATACCACGGTACCGTAGTACCAAGCTCGGCAAAAAGGCATCTGTGATGCCCGACTACTTGTTGTGGTAGAAGAGTATGATAGGTAACACGTGTCATTTACCCGTGTTTCTGCGGTTAAGAAAGTGTTAGATTTGCAATTTCAGCCGCGAGAGAGAAAAAAATGTGCAAGGCGGCAGCATACACACAGGCTTCCCAACCATTCTCCCCCTCGCGAGTTGCAAGCAGTACTCCAACACTGTGCTCAAAGCTATCAACAAAGCTCAATGCTTTGATGCTTTAAGATTTAACATCTGGAAATACATACTGCTGGTTGGAGAGAAGTGAAAATTATATACAAAGAAGAAAACACCACTGGGTTTTATACCCGGCCAATTAATCACCGAAAATTTGCGGCATGCATCTGTTCTTTTTTTATGCTTCTCATTTCATCTCTGAAGACGCAATCTCAGCATTCAGCGAGAGGACGCAGTTCTCAGCTGTTCTTGGCCTCCCGCAGCATCTCGACCACCTTCTTCATCTTGGGCCGCTTCGCTGGGGTGCGCTCCGTGCACATCATTGCGACCTTGAGCACTGCGAGCATCTGCCTGCGCCATGCGAACGACACGGTGCTCAGCCTTGGGTCCATGATCTGCTCCGGCGTCTCCCTTCTCGCCGGCGCGGAGTGCACCCATTTGACAAGGTCCACACCCTCCCCAAACTCCTCATCCACCGGCAGCTTGGATGTCAGGATCTCCAGCAGAACCACCCCGAAGCTGTACACATTGCCAGGCACTGTCACCTGCATTGTGTAGGCATACTCTGCAAGAAATCAATTGCAACAGCAACATATTGTTATGTTTATGAATATACAAGAAGTTCTTGTGTAGTGAGAAGATGTGGAACAAAGTTCAGACCTGGAGGTATATAGCCAAATGAGCCAGCAACTGCACTGATGCTGGCAGTGCCCTTTGAAGGGTCCAGCAGCTTGGAGATCTCGACCTCACCGAGAATAGCATTGTAGTGCGAGTCAAGGAAAACATTCCCCGAAGAAATGTCAAGGTGAATGGTGGCAACGTGGTGGAGGAATGCCAGCCCATCGGCGACATCAGTGGCAATTGATAACAGCCTTGGCCAGTCAGGTTTCTGGTGGTCACCGTCAGGGTTGCCGGCATTGTGCAGCAGCTGAAGCAGGGTGCCATTTGCCATGTGATGGTGCAGCAGCAAAGCGATGTCCTCGTAGATGACATACCCCATGGGACGCAAAAGGTTCGGGTGGTTGATGCGCGCAAGGCGCTCGAGCTCTCGGATCATCTTGGTCTGGTGGTGAACCACCACATGATCAACTGACTTCAGCTTCTTGACACACACCACCATGCCGGATGGCATGACTGCCTTGTAGGTTGTGCTGAATGTCCCGGTGCTCAGTGCATTGGCATCCTTGAATGTCGCCTCCACACAACTCTGGAAATCGATGGCCTGCTGCAAGCTCTCGATGAACACACTTGAGGCCATGACCTGTGGCGCTGCCACCACCACCTCTCCTGCTCCGACCTTCTTCGCCTCAGCCTCCTTCTCCTGCCTCTCACGCCACATGAACAATGCCACCACCAATGACACCACTGAGAAGATGAGCACACAGGACCCCACAACTGCCAAAGCCACCCGGCAAGATATCTTCCTGTGGACCATTCCATAATTGGATCCATACATTGGTCCACAGTCCACATCCAGTGGGTCGCCGCACAGCTTGGCATTGCCGGAGAAGCTAGATGCCGCACTCTTCTGGAATGGCCCGAAGGCCGGTATGGCACCGCTGAGCAGGTTGTTTGACAAATTGACATCAATCAAGCTCAGCATCCCTCTCATATCACCGGGGATCTCACCGGATATCTCATTGCTTGACAAGTCCAGCGCAACAAGCTTATCAAGCCGCCTGAGTTCACGTGGTAGCGGCCCGAAAAGGTGATTGAAGCTAAGGTTCAGCGCAATCTGCAAGCTCTTGATCTTGCCAATTTCAGCTGGTATCTCACCACTCAGATTGTTGTTGCCAAGCTGCAGCTCAAGTAGCCGGCCGCAGCCACCGATGCTGGGTGGGATGCCACCAGAGAGCTCATTGTGATCAAGCACAAGGAACTGCATCCTCGATCCGTTGCAGATGGTCTCCGGCAAGCCACCGCGGAACGTGTTGTAGCTCAAGTCCAGCTTGCTCAGGTTCCGGCACCGCAGAATCGACCTCAGGAACTCACCACTGAGGCCGTTGCCGGACACGATAAGCTCCTGCAGGTTTCTCAGCTCCCCGAGCACGTCCGGCACCTCGCCGGCAAGGCGGTTGTAAGCCAAATTGAGCAGGGTCAGGTTGGCGCACTGCGCGAACTGCGCAGGGATCCCGCCGGACAGCTCGTTGCTGTCGGCCTCGAAGTACGTCAGGCTGGTCGCGTTCCCAATCGACGCCGGGATGGCACCAACGAGGCGGTTGTTGCCGATCCGCACGTTGGAGAGGCCGAAGCACCGGCCGATGGTGTCCGGGATGGTGCCGTTGAGCCTGTTAACGGTGAGGATCAATACCTGCAGGTTGCCATGATCGAAGAGGCTGCTCGGTATGCTCCCCTCGAGGGCATTGGAGTGGAGGTTGAGCACTTGGAGCTTCGACGAGAGCCCGAGCCCCGGCGGGATCGGGCCGGAGAACGCGTTCTCGTAGGCGGAAAGCACGCGGAGGCCGGGAAGCCCGGCGAGCCAGCCGGGGATGGTGCCGGTGAGGTTGTTCCCGGAAATCTGCAGCTCCTGGAGACTTCTGAGGACCCTGAGATCGTCGGGGATGGCACCAGAGAGCGCGTTGTTGGAGAGGTTCAAGAACCTGAGCCCGATGGCGCCGCCAAGGGATGCCGGGATGGGGCCGGAGAGCATGTTCATGGAGAGGTCGAGGAACTCGAGGCGGTCGACCGCACCGAGCGCCGCGGGGACGCCGCCGCTGAGCGCGTTGAAGGAGAGGTCGAGTCGCGCCAGAGCGCGGAGCCCGCCGGCCGCCGAGAAGTCGCCGCGGAGCCCCCGGTGCGGAAGCTCGATCGCGGTGACCGCGCCCCCGACGCCGGCGCACGTGACGCCACGCCACGAACAGTGGTCCGCCGCCGCCCAGTCCGGCGGCGCCAGCTCCCGCCGCAACGTTTGCATTGCCGCCCCATCCCCGTCCGCCCCGCCGCCACCGCCGGCGCCATCCGCCCCGAGCACGAGGAAGGATGCCGAGAGAAGGGAGAAGAAGAGGTAGGAGGGAGGAGGCATTTGGGGTGGGGGGTTCGTAGCGGCCCGGTGTGAGGTGGTGGCGGTGGCCAAGCCCTCGCCTTGCCTGTGTGCGCTTGCTTTTCTTGTGTGGTTTAGGGAGGAGAGAGAGGGAGCACGAGAGGAGCTCAGGAGTCAGGACTCAGAAGGGGAAAAATTGCTGAAATAAACCACAGAGAAATTGAAATTTAAAAAATGACCTGCAGTGAAACGAAATGCGTTGAATGGACCTTGTTTCCGCCGCATGGTATGGCTTCCGCCGTGTGGCATGGAGGAAACCCGGTTTCCGCCACACCGTGTGGCTTCCTCCATGCCACACGGCGGAAACGAGGGGCTTCCGCCACCCCGTGTGGCTTCCTCCATGCCACACGGTGGAAGCCCCCTGACACGGAAAACCATGTTAATTTTTTGCATGATTGCTAATGATTGCTGATGAAGTTCGATGATAAGATGTCTGCTCATGATTGCTGAATGCTGATGAATTGCGCCAGGGTTCCACTTTTCGTTTTTGGAAAAACCGAACGAAATTCGAAAATCGAAAATCGGTAAAAACCGCTCGAAATTCGTTCGAAATTCGCTCTAAATCGAACGGTTCAAAAGTCAAACGAATTCAAAAGCTGGTCAAATTGCCGAGCGAATTTCGCGAAATTTGAACGAAATTCGTTCGAAATGATCGAAATTCGATCGAAATTCTCGAAATTCGATTACAGTTGAAAAATGTCTTCAAACTTGATTTTTTTCAAAAAATGTTAAAAAATTATAAAAAAAATCTTATAAAATCCCATTTCATCTATAAAACACTTGAGAGAAATTTCAACAATTTTTGAATTCATTAAGTGCTTTTATAAAATCAGAAACAACAATTAATAAATAGGAATAGATACACTTTTAGATTTTTATAAAAAAAATTACATGACTGATCACTCTCTGAAATTGCAAATAAAATATTGTAAAATTTGTAAAACTCAATTCACATAATTAAAACTTGTCGCATATCAATACAAGTGCAAAAATAGGCATTCACATAATTAAAACTTGTCGCATATCAATACAAGTGCAAAAATAAGTATTCACATAATTAAAATATTAAAATATACCATAGCAAGATAACACTAACATATTAAATAAACTTTGACGGTTTCACCCCTAAATGATCATTTATTACTCCATTGATTTTTATAAAGCATCCATACATTTCAAGATTCGAAATTTTTAATTCTTATTAACAATTAGTCCAACAATAAATATGTTTCATGATGCAAAAGTGATACTAAATATTACTACTTGACATACTTGAACAAATATTGCTACCATAATTAAAATATACCATAGGAAGATAACATTAACATATTAAATATACTATACAAAAACAAGTAAGCTTTTCAATATTGGAAAACATTAACATATTAAATATACCATACCTTTGCTATATTTTAAATAATTGAAAGTTGTCACATATCAATACAAGAAAAATTTCAATATTAGATAACATTAAAATATACTTCAAAAAATATTATTACTAAATATATTTGAACAAACATTACTACTAAATATACTTTAATAAATATTGCTACTTGACATAATTGAAGAAATATTGCTACTTGACATACTACAACAAATTGCTACTAAAAATACTTCTAATTTCTTTCTTTTTTGCTTTTTTATTATCTATATTTGAATGGCTCAAAATATCTTTAATTTTATTTTTTCAAAAGTATTCACACCAGAGGTCATAAAAATATTAATACTAATTATAGAAAAATTTTGGATAAATTTTGTCAAATTTCTAAATTTTTAAATTTAAATTTGAATTTGAATGAAAAACCGATCAATCGATTTGAAACCGAGCGAAATGGTCGAAATTGCGAAATTCGAGCAATTTAAATTCGGCTTTGCAACCCTGAATTGCGCCAAAAGTACACGATACATAAATTGTCGATTCTTGATGATGCGAGAAGTCAGAAGCGCACAATGACTTTGTAAGGAGCGGGTTACAATTTACTTTGAATCTGGGTCAATCGGCAGTGTTGTAAAAAAAAATTGAAATCGAAGCGCTCGGGGAGCGGTGGAATTTTTTTTAAAATTTTATTTTGTTTTTTTAAATCCCGTGATGCGAGACAATTTGCTTTAAAAAATTGTTTTTTATAAAAATACCGGCAAGTTGGCGCGGAAATTTTTCTTTTTCTTTTGTTTTGTTTATGTGTTATTTATTTATTTATTTATTTATTTTTGTTTAGTTTATGTGTATCGATAGATTGGCAGAAATAAGAATGTACTGAATTGCATATGGCTTAGAAATGCTAAACAGTAATGGCATGTATGGCACACTCTCGAGTATACTTAGGACTAAACCTAACACGCCTTAGGGAAAGGGAAGAACAACAAGGGCCCTTCTCGTACACTTTACTGAGTGCACCGAGGATATTTCCCCTTGCGCAACCCATCGGTGCCTGCCGTCGACCTGGCCCTAGCCGCCCTCTCGCGCTTCCTGTCACGCTCGGCCTCCCGGCCGCCAGCTGCCAGTTCGGCCTCCCTCTCTGCTGCGCATTTGTTCGGCAACCTTCATGCGCTTCTCCTCCTCCTCCTGCTCACGGCACGCAGCTCTACCATAGCTCTGCGATGCGAGTACTCCCAATTCCGCATCCTCTCCATCTCGAGAGTTCGCTCCGCGTCGTAGAATTTGATGAACTCGCATAATGGAGGCTGCGATTGGTGACAACAGATGGTATAACAAATGTTAAGGTTTGGACGGTTTGATGCAACAGCAAATGCGAGTACGAACATACCGGGCTCCTCCGCCGCATCTGCATCCCTAACATTGGCTCGGAGTCGTGGTTACGGCAGCTCCAATACCTCATACCGTAAGTGTATGAATTGTCTACAGATTGCCGAAAGCGGCAAGGATCCCCGCATAGGCACATGGGGACCTCCGTGCCGTCGGGGACGGATTGGACAATGCTGTGCCTTGGGGGTGAGGGGAACTCCATTGGCACCGGTTGGTTAGCCGGCGAACTTGTGCTTCGTGGTTTTGATTGCTTGCTTCGTGTGAGTATTCGGAGGCGAGCACTGGGGTTTAAATAGCCCGCCGCCAGCCAAACGAGAGAATCGGAGGAAAGCGACAAGGTCAGCTAGAATGCTTTGTACAGTTTTACCAATGACAAAAGCTGAAAAAGTTAACAGGCGTGCTTTTGATATGACATGGCAGGCATGCTTTTACAGCTTTGACAGCAATGCTTTTACAGCTTTGACAGCAATGCTTTTACAGCTTTACAGATGACATCGACCTTCATTTGGACTATTTGCCATTGTTGTTTATTTTTAATTCGTTCATTTGTCATATCGTTTTTTTCATCCTTCTGTCATATCATCATATTAAGTTTTGTCGCATATCAGCTAATATACGAAAGAACACAAGGTTGAATGACTGTTGGCATATCACCATAATAAAAAAATGCTCCATTCAACCAAAAAAATAACTTCGAATAACTTGGTGAACATAACAGAAAGCTTCATCATAGTACAAAATGCATTACGATACAACAGAAACACATAATAGCATTACGAAATTACAAAGTACAATAGGGAGAACAACTACAACAGCATTTCTTGTGAACAAGAACTAACATACAAATGGATGCAAGGTAGAGCGGCTTTAGAACTTTCCAGAATCATCACTATCATAGAATTCAACACCCTCTTCTTCTAAAAACTCCCAACGGTCACGTTTGTAGTCTTCAACGCTATGGCCGTCAAGAGGAACAACCAAATCAGGGCTTACAGCTTCGTGGTTATCTTCTATGGCGCGCTCAAGAGGAACAACCAAATCAGGCCGAACTCTCTCTCTTTGCGGAAATTCTCGTACCGTTGGAAGCGTCCTGTTTAAAGCTGTCGGTGTATTTATATCGTCTGCCCACTGCTGATATTGGCATCCGGTAGACTACATGACAGTGTGAGCATGGATATTTAAAACTGGAGCAAGAGAATAATCATCGAAATATGAAGATATCAAAATACATTTAGACGTACAGAGAAATTTGGGCATCTATAGTACGCCCGTCCGTTATTTGGCGCCGTGCTGGAGTACAAGGTTTGAGCATCCACATGGCAGTTAGGGCAAATTACCCGCCCTGCATTGGCAACCACTGAGCTCGACGCCTTCGACATGGCACCTAAGTCGGTATCTACATGAAGCAAAAACATCAATAAGATGCATAATAAGTACAAAATAATGTGTACTGACCCAAGAACACAACAATGTGACTCACCGTACAAATTAACTTTTGTAAATAATACCTGTGGAACAAGAAGTCGAAATGAAATATTGGAAAAAAGGAAAGCTAAACTATCAAGTCTCCTCTTTGCGCTCTGGGTTTTCTCAACTCAATCCAAACTTTATGAACTCGGAGCAATGTATCGCGTTTGCCTGATAGAAGTGCAGGCGGCCTTGCAATTTATAGGCAGGGAGCGAGGGAGAAACGAGACAGCTGGCGGCACCTCACCGTGCGGGGCGAGGGGCCAAGACAGAAAATCGGCACGTGGCAGCGTTTGTAGTGCGCTCAGGGGGGGTCTGGCTGCAGTGTGCAGTGGCTTGGGAGTGGCCACCAGTTGGCGGAGCATTAGCGCGCAAGGTGGGGGCCTGGCTGAACAGTAACATTGCAAAACCGCGGCATGCTTTTACAGCTTTGACAGCAATGCTTTTACAGCTTTACAGATGACATCGACGGGTCCTGGCTGTGGAGTACACATGTTTGCAGATGACATCGACGGATCATGGCAGTGGAGTACATAGCTTTGCAGATCACTGTGACGTTAACAGTAAACACGATTTTCTTACGTATAACTATGTCATTTATTTATATTCACTTTAATTAGCAACATTATTAGCCGTAAGCTCGAGTTTCTACCGCATTGGATTCCGTCATGAATTGACTTGATGCGACGTATCACGTACCGATGCTGTTTCACCCACCAAAAGCCGCCGAAAGCGCGGAGTGGGAGGGAATCGGCTGGCAGAGGCATCGTTTGCCGCGCGCAGTGGGGGGCCTTGCTATAGCTTAGCTGCAGCTGGCAGTGGGCAACAGCTGGCGGCACATTAGCGTCTTGGCGGCGGGACAGGAATGCTACACGTGGCAGCATCGGATTCCTTAGCAGCTGTGCCTATGCTTGATACCGACATATGCATACAGCTTTCTAGCTGGTAGAGAGGTGCCAGTCAGGCTTTGGCAGATATGCTTCGACTGGACGACTCAGGCAGTCTGTACCACACATGCATTTGACATGACATTTCGGACAGGTTCTGACAGCCATGGTTACGACATGATATGTCCTGCAGGCTGTCACGGTCCCGAATTCGAATTCGATTATAGCGGCTAAGTTTCGCATCAATTTAGTTTTAGCCGCTCTTAAGGTCAATTCTCAGCTTCAGTTAATGTCCTAAACCGCCACTTAGGAGTATCCCAAGCTTAACCAAAAGTTTAGAGCCAAAAATTTCAGTCCGCACTTGTGACTTTCAACCAACTTTGGAGCCTTGTAACTGGCAATCTATAATGACCTAGAGTGCGCGGGTTACATGGTTGCGAAGTAAAAACATTTCTGTATATAGTGGTGGAGTCATCTCGCCAATCCGGTGTCAAACACTGATTTTAAACTTGGCTCAAAAAGTGAATCTAGCGTTGTTTTCTGTTCGAGGACTTAGCCAATTTGGTTGGTTTGCTTGGGGGGTATTTTGGGGAGATGAAAGTGTGGGTTATGTGGTGTGGGTGGCAGCCACTTCATTCCGAAACCGTGAGCTGCTCCCTCTTCTTCCTCCCTCCACCACACAACCGCGAGATGAAGGTTTGCTTGGTCGGGGCAGATTTTTGGCTCTCAGTTTTCTGCAAATTCGAGCTACTTAGAGGTCGAATTGGAGTTTACATTTGCTTAGGAAGTTGTAGAGGGTGAAATTATCTAGCATCTCCAACTGGAATCAATCCATTTGGACATTCCATTATAAAGTTATGCCGTTTTTAGTTTTGACTGTCCGAAATGGACGAAATTGGTGAATTCGATATTGAGCTGCGAATTTGAATTTATTGGAGGCCGAATTTGGAAAATAATTTGCCTGAGAACTTGTAGGGAATTTCGAGTTGATTTCAAAAATGTATTTGTTTGCTTATTTTGGATTAATTTGGAGTAAGTTATGCCGGTTTGAAGTAGTGCCCAGATTTGAAAAAAAATAAGAGAAGCTCAAAATCCTCAATTTCGGTTTTTGTCTTCAATACTGCAAATGGGCACAAAATACCAGCATCGGGGTATTTAATGCAAGAAATAGGAATAGTAGTGAGCACGTAGCAACTATTTATTGATTGCATTGTTAGTGTTACAAAAAGGTACATACAGCCCAACGACAATCACTGTCCCCCAGTTCCCCATCTACTATCATATGCACTAGGGGTGTAATTTTGGGGTTCACGTCTTACTCTTGTCCCTGCTGCTTGCGACGGTCCAACTCGTGTTGTCCGCTGCGGCATCTGGTTATCCTCTGTCGGTGGTGGCGGGGCGACAACATATCCTGATCCAGTGTAAATATTCCATCCTGCAAATTGGCTAGGCTGCGCTGCAGGTGGTAGTGGTGTCTGGTCCAACTGTGAACCACCTGTCGAAGATAACCAGTTAGACCCTCCAGCTTGGTCAGGAAGTGGGTGCGGCGTAATAGGCGTTTGCAGCAAGCTAGATAATCCAAAGTCGGGACCAAATGTCTCAGTGAACGCATTGTCGAAGGCCTGCCAGTTTCCTTCATTTTGGGGGGGAGCGTACTGCCCGTATCCAAATGTTTGCTGGGAGCTGAACATGTCGTCGCCCATCCCGATCGGTGGAGTCAGTGGACGATTCATATCGAGGCCCTGTGACATCTCTCCCGTTGGATGGGGCCCGGTGGTAGCGTGAACGCGGCGCCCGTTGGCTATCGGCACCATGTCTTTGATGTGGATGCCCGTCTTTACCGTGTCGGTGCCGCCTGGGAAACTGGTGGAGGATACCTCATGGACATTGACCTCAAGGGTGGGGACGAATGCTGGGTGGTTGGATCGGCCGCCTCATCATAGCTTCTTCGTGTGGCCGACCGGTGACCTCCAAGCGCCGAATGGCGGTCGCAAGCGATCCCCGCCTGCGAAAGAAACCACGCCTAGGATTTCCACTTTGTCGACCACGATGCCGGTTTGCGTAAACATTTCGTCCGCCTCGTCCTGTAAGTTTGCAGACTCCTGAGTCTGTGTACGAATACATCGTTCTGTTAGTACATATCGATGTCCAAGCGTGCATGTATTTAAACACATATGGGAGTCTGTACACGTACCAGCCTGTGAACTCTCTCGGCGTAGTCCTGCACATAGTTTTGTGCTTGTTCGTGGGCTTGCCGTGCAAGAAGAACACACCTTGTTCGAGGCCTGTACCAGTCGAGGTAGGCCCGATGCTCGGTGCCATTGTAAGGCCAGCTTGGCTCGTACACATCGGCCGTGGCGACTTCGACCATCGCGTGATGTGTGCTTGATGTACGACTCTCCAGTCGTAGTTGTGGCCTTGTGAGCTCCTCCTGAAAATTTAGCTTACATGCCGTTAGTCCAATATGATGATAACTATAGTGGGACTTCAGAAATGTAATGTTGATTTCAGCTTACCCATGCGACGGACCGTGGATCGTGGGGTGGAGGAATCAATCGGCGATTTAACCAAACTGCCGTTGCACACGCTCGTGAGTACACCTCGACGACATTCATGCACACTAGGTGGCATTGCGTGAGCCAGTACGCTTCGTCTTGGTTGCACGCAAATGATATGCGTCCTCCTGCTGCTACTTCGTGCATGCGATCGTAGGAGAACGGGTCCCAATCGACGTGATCCTGGGTCAGAAAGTCCAGGTCGGCGACGACGCCGCATGTATGACCGCGATCAACTTCTTGCGCCCAACGCAACCTAGCGTGCATGTATATGTAACCAAAAGTTGGGCCGCAGCGGTGGGGTACATCATCGACCACGAGCACTTTGGGTAGTAAGGGTTGTCCACTCTTGGACGAGACATGGGAAGGTAAAACCATGACCAAAGCTGCGAGAAGATACGGACAACCCGTCAAGATGGAGCTCTGTCTTTGTCCGTCTGCCGCACGCGTCACACAAGGCACGATAGGTGTCCGCTAGAACCGCGGATCCCGGTGAAACCACGTAGTGCGTCCCGTTCGCCGCATCCATGGCTAGGCTGCGGGCAACCCACACAAGATGTGTAGCGACGTTGTCTCCATTTGTGTGCGTGAACATCACACCCCTAGGAGTCCGAGTAGGTACACTTCGTAGTGTCTCTGCTCACGGTTGCCAGTCCGCGTCTGCTGGGCAAGCTTGGAACTCTTCCAACTGTCGCAACCATGAGAATGACACCCCCCGGTCGCTCCCATGGTACTCCACCCCGAACCTACAGTTTCATTTAATCATGTCAGGTCTTTAAAATTTTGATTGAGTGGTGCTTATTAAATGCAATATTTATATGTTACCTTCTCTAGGTAGTGGTGCCATGCCACTCGCTCGGCTTTGCAACAACAAATGGTTGGCCAGAATAGGAAGCCTCGTAATCAACGCCACATCTCGTAGGGTGATAGTCATCTCCCCAAGTGGCGGTGGAAAGTATGCGTCTCTGGTCGCCAACGATCAACAAGGGCTGTCAAAAGTGCAGCGTCTAAAGCCGGAAGAGGAGTCCGTCTTCCACGGCCCATGTTTGCCCCATTCATAAGCTTCGCAAATGGGAGCAGCCCGCAATGTGCAAGTGGGACATCGAATCTGCCGTCAAGAATTTTCAGCTGCCGGGATCCCCTTAGACGCATGGCATGAAGCTGGAGAGGAAGATGGTATATCAGACGGAAAATATTAATGTGCATGAAAACCATGAACTTATGTAGTGTGTCTTACAACCTCTTCACGTGCGGCCAATTTCCTGGCCCTATGCTTTGAGTCGATTTGTTCGTGGAGCAACTCTGGCAGTGCCATTTTGGTGGCCGCTTCCCGTTACCTTCAAGAAAAATAAAGACGAGATTACTCCATAAGGAAAAATTTATCATCATCCTATTGAAATAAGAAGGCAACACAATGACATAAAAAAATTTCTCCATTTATTTTCTATATCGTACGCAAGCGGCACCTGACATGGACATAAGTTCGCACTTATACAATATTCGAAATAGCTCAATTGCGACATTAAGGCCTATTAGGGCATGCTCTGCGGTCATGGCCCGGCTGCCTGCATTTTCCACAAAGCCGCAGACCAACACCACCTTGTGAAGCATCCATGTCGCCCCTAAGTCGCGATGACGATGGCCTTCCTGGTTGATCCCGCTTCGTCGAAGGAACGGATGCCACGTCTGGGGCCACCATGTCCTCAGTAGCTACGATCGCCAAAGTTTCTCATTTTTGGCTGCCACGTGTTTCGTATAGCTTGCATTCTGTAGTACGGGACACAAGCTGGGCTCCGATGTTGCCACCAAGTCGACGACAGCGGCAAGCACGTGGGAGCACGGAATATGCTCCAGGCGGGGCTTGTTACAAGTGCAATGAGCCTTGTCCGCTCCAATCCAACACGTTTGGGCGGTGTCGCCGCGATATACCCGAGGCATATTTCCTCCTACATGAAATCTTGAATTCGTTCCGCACGGGATCGAACAACTGCGCCAAGTGAAATTGTGCCTTCAAGCGGCGCTTCTCTAGAAGAGCTTCGACACGCGGTGCAAATGTGGACTCCGATTGTTCTGCTGCGGCCCGCGGTCTCGGAAGTACTCCATGGTCCGATAAAAAGTGAGCTCAATTATTGAGCATATGGGCAGCCCACGGACCCCTCTCAGAACGTTGTTGTACGACTCAGCGATGTTCGTGGTCATCACCATGTAACTGAAAATGCAGTCACACTTCAATTAGAGAACGGGACATATTCGGGTATATAATAGAATATTACTTCTTCTGCGTGCGCCCGTGCGTGTCGTGTGCGATGCCCATCTCTCCGCCGGTTTGTCGGCGATCCATCTTGTGAACGTAGTATTACGCCGTCTGAAACTCCTTGACCACCAACAATGCAGGAGGTTTGTTGCTCCTGATCTGCCACTAACTTCCTCGTGCGTTCGTTCAAGCTGCAAATATTGCTTGAACTTACGCGCTTGGTTCTCGCATGCACATAATCTTGAATCGCTTCACCATGTCGCGATTCTTGTATGCGGTGTACAAGTTTGCACCTAGGTGTCGCATGCACCACCGGCATTCCACATCGGGCCAGGCACACGAAGGGTCCCTCCCCTTCATAACCTCGAGAGCATGCAATGCCCAAAGATTGCGGTCGAGATGACGCACACCCCGAGCCTATTCGACCACCTTGGTCTTCACGAACCGCATGAACCAAAGCCAACTATCGTTGTTCTCGCTCTCTACAATCGCAAAGGCAATCGGGACTATTTGATTGTTTAAAATCGGCTAGGGCGGTGAGAAGAGTCCCTGGTACTTCCCGATTAGGAACGTGCCATCGACACATACCAGGCGGCAATGCCTAAATGCTTCGATGCACTTTGTGCAAATGCCCAAGCAAAGCCTCATAAGGAATTGGTGACCTTCAAGACAGATCCATTCTCTAGCGGCCACAGTCGTTGGTCAATGCCCCATTCTGCCTGGTTGGTCTGCAGGCTATCTGGCGCAGAAGGCGAGAGCCCAGCTTGTAGGACTCTTTGAATGACCGAATAACATCGTTAGGGCCTTCTGTTTTGCTCGCCACGCCAGATGGTACGGGATTACCATCCCGTATTTGCTCTGCATCTGGGCAATTATGGACTTTGGTGCTAGTTTGATGTCAGCTTCGACGACTCCAAGGATTTCCTGGGCTATGAATTTGGCATCCATGGAATTGTTAATGGTCATCACCACCTCGGCGCAACAGGTGTGCCGAGTGTAGCGTGAAATGATAAACTGGCTCTCATTCTTTGGTCGGTGCTTGCATGCACGATGCGAGCATTGTCCGATCTTAGCGCATCTAACCTCATAGAGTTCCGGCCCTGACTTTTTCACATAGTGCTGGCGCCGGGTCATGATGGCGTAGCTGCTAATGAAGTGCACCACCTCGATTTTAGTGGGGAAGACCTGTTCTAGCTGTATATCGCCGGTCTGGGGACAGCTGGAAATATGTGAGTAATCAGCAATTACGCACTGATCCGCATCTAATTGGCGGAAATACGCGACAGCAGACCCCACATCATCCTCACCATCCTCTGTGCCTTCACCCGTGGCGTCAAGGCCTTCATCATCCATGACCTCCACATCGACCTCCTCTTCGACCACATTAACCCCGTGCTCTCCCCCCACACTCTCCTCTACTTCTGTAGTATGACCCCCAGATGACCCTCCCACCTCTAACGTGTTACCGGCAATACCAATGTCGCCCTCTCTGAGGCAAGCGAGGTTGCCCCTATGCCTTCCTCCTCGCCTGATTGACGTGGTACCATCTCAGCGTACACACCAATCTGAAAAGATTCATCCACGGACTTTGCGACGTACAGGTCCCAGGAATTTCTGTTTCGAAGCTCCCACAGGTTGCACACTACTTGTGCGCTGTTCGGCACCAAACGGGGCCGAACCGCTTGTAGGCGCAGTTTATATCTTCTCCGGTCTATACCTATTTTTTGAGCTACTATCCCTATCAGGTCTTTAGGTCCAATAGGAAGATCTATTGCGGCCTGCGTGTGCGTACAGCTCTGCATGCTAACAAAAGGTCCGCGCACTACTGTGGGAGCATCTCCGTAGTAAATATGCACTGTTGTAGCCATCGAAATCTGTCCATGCGTCATTAAATTTAATTGCGTTATTTAGTAATACATGGTAGCATGCAGAACAAAAGTGTATTATTATGTAAGCCGTTATTTCACACAAAAAAAAATTATTAAACTTGATCATTTCCTGATGTACTAATGTTCATCACACAAACCATTTTTCCCACTCCATGTTCGTGGGTCATTTCAAGTCCAGAATTTTACAAACTTTTATACTAAGTTAATGGATAAGTTTCCCTCCGTCAGTACAAATTTTAGCTTAAAATTGTTTACGGTTATTTTATAACAATTCTAACATTATTTCACAGTAAAATTTATTCGGTTTTTTATTTGCGTAAGGGTTTAGATGGACATATTAAATTTAGGATTTTTTACTAGAAGTGTGAGTCTACATGATAGTTGTACCATAAAAATTTCAGGACAAGAATCATAGTATTTATTTTCTTAGAATTCTTTTACTACCTTTTGCAGAATTTCAAAACTGCAATGATTAAGTGAAAATAAAGCTAAACTACTTATTAATCTTTACAAATTTTACTAACTGAGGATAATGGTAAGACCTAGTTACAGTACAAAATTTTGAGGTCTACACTAGACCTCGTAAACACCGTACAACTTAATTAAGTCCAATTATTTCATTTCAATAGACACGAAACGTAAACTAATAGCATGTAATACTACGTACCACTCAACCACCTTCCAGTAAACAAGCAACTTAATTTAATAGCATCAAATATAACATTTAAAATTATTACTAAAGATTTAACCATTGCTAATTACCTTCACAGGGTTTTTTTAATTATTACCAAATAAACATGATTTTTTAATTACATGAAATAATAACAGGGTGTACAACACAAAATTACCTTCACAACACCGAACAGATAGACGCTCCTACAATAAGTCCTTGTCTCGTCCACCAAAGCACCTTGCAATTTATTTACGTTAAAATATTAATTTATGTATGCACCAACCACTGAAAGTAAAAACCTACCTCACATGCATCAAATATAACGATGCTACGTATTACTACTGGATTAATAACTATGCTAAAATAATTTCTTATCAACACCCCTACCACAACAATTCTTGCATTAATAGGCATTAAATTTCTTATCACTACAGCTCAAAATCTGGTCCTTCCATTTCATTTACATAAAATTATGTCCTAATTAGCAAATATGCATGTTTATTTCCAAAATTATTTACGGTTATTTTATGACTATTCTAACATTACCTGCAGCACAGTACAAATTAGATGGACCTATTAATTTTTTCAATTTTTACTGGAAGTGTGAATCTACATGATAGTTTTACCATAAGCCTTAAATTATTTACAGTTATTCTATAACAACTCTAACATTTCGTGCTGCACAGTTCAATTATTTCGGTTTTTGATTTTTGTATGGGTCTGGATGGACATATTAATTTTTGAAATTTTTACTGGAAGTGTGAATCTACATGGTAGTTTCACCATAAAAATTTTAGCCTTAAATTATTTACGGTTATTTTATAACAATTCTAACATTACCTGCTGCACAATTTAATTATTTCGGTTTTTGATTTTTTTAAGGGTCTAGATGGACATATTAATTTTTCAAATTTTTACTGCAAGTGTGAATATACCAGATAGTTCTAGAATAAAAATTTTAGCCTAAAATTTTTTACTGTTATTTATAACAATTCTAACATTACCTGCTGCACAATACAATTTTTTCGGTTTTTGATTTTTGTAAGGGTTTAGATGGACATATTAGTTTTTGAGAGTTTTACTGGAAGTGTGAATATACATTATAGTTTTACCATTAAAATTTTTGCACATGAATCACATTATTTATTTTCTTACAATTTTTTTACTACTTTTTGCAGATTTTGAAAAGCGCAATGATTAAGTGAAAAAATAGCTAAACTACTTCTTAATTTTTAAAAATTTTACTGACTGAGTATAATGGTTATAGTAAAAATTTCGAGGTCTACAGTTCTATCCATAATTCTCCTTAATTCTATTATTATTTAGGTCAGCTTTAACTTTTACTGCCAAAAAATTAATCACTTCATGGTTTAATGATGTTCACCTTGCTTTTCACCATCCTAGGTCATCATCCAGGGTACTTTAGGGTTAGACATAATTTACTAAGGTAATTCTTTTTACTTTACCGTTTTACCATTTCTTATTTTCTATTTTTCCTTACTTTTATCTATTCCAACAATCATTTCCATCGTCCAACAATTCAATAAATACATGCAATATCATAAAATACAACAAAGAAATTATTTCATATTTTAATATTCCATTATAAGCTTTTTATTAATTTGATGATGTTACAACACAGCACGGTGGAAAGATTTGCCAAAACAAACATTATTTTTTAATTACATGAAATAATAACAGGGTGTACAACACAAAGATTAAATTACCTTCAGAACACTGAACAAATAGACACTCCTACAATAAGTCCTTGTCTCGTCCACCAAAGCACCTTGCAATTTATTTAAGTTAAAACATTAATTTATGTATGCACCAACCACTGAAAGTAATGCATGCAGTAAAAACCTAGCTCACATGCATCAAATAAAAACCTAGCTCACATGCATCAAATATAACGATGGTACGTATTACTACTGGATTAATAACTATGCTAAAATGCCTTCCACTACAGCTCATAATCACCTTCCATTTTATTTACTTAAAATTATGTCCTACTTAGCAAATATGCATGTTTTTTTCAAAATTAATAATATTGACGTTTTCTAAACAATAATCGTACTCTGCATGCATTAATAGGCATTAAATCAATTAAAAACTTATTCACAAAATCGCACTATATTACTAAACCTGATTAACTTTTCATGTAAATTCTCGTATTAGTCAAATGTAAATAGATGATATAAATCATAACAAGAGAGCACCTCAGAGAGCGGAGTAAGAACAACAGCGCTGTGAGATCCAGATCGTTGCACCTAACAGTTTATTTACATAAAATAATATAATAATTAGCAAATGTAAATACATGATACATACAATAAACTGAGAGAGCACCTCAGCGTACCTGACAGAGCGGAGTGAGAATGACGAGAGAGCAAGGCGTTGCCTGGAGCACAACCTCTTATATAGACGAATGAGTGATTTTTTTTGTGTGATTATATTACGTTAAGCGAGTCATTTCTTACTAATTAGTAGTTAAGATAGTCGTTAATTAATCAAATAACAAAACGACACACTACTTTCGGTGCCACCCCATGTGCATGCACTCAGTGATCGGCACCGACACTCACGGGCGAAGTGCATGCAATCAGTGATCGGCACCGACACTCACGGGCGAAGCCATCTGCATGTGCGAATCTCCCTTTCCGCCACCTCCCATGGCTTCCGCCACTCCAGCCGGCCGAAACCAGCCGCTTCCGCCACCTCCCATGGCGGAAGCCACCTCACACGGCGGAATCCCCCCTTCCGCCACCTCATATGGCGGAAGCCAGTCCATCTGGCGGAAATCAGTGATATTCAACACATTTCGTTTTACTACAGGTTATTTTGCCAATTTCATTTTATCTGTAGTTTATTTCATCAATTTTTCCCTCAGAAGGGGGGCACAGCGACAGGGGCTGTGGCAGTCTGGCACTGGCTGCTGCCCCTCTCTCTCTCTCTTACTCGTAGTAGGACAGTAGGAGTCTAGGAGACTGGGAGTCTTGCAGAGAGAGGATTAGGGGTAGAGATGGGCACTCGAGCCGGATTTCTTCGGGCGAGTGCCCGATTTCTTGGGGTCAGTACAAGGTATGGCGAGCACGGCACAATCCAAACTCGGCCCGATAAGTAAGAGGGTCGTGCCGTGCCGACCCAACAGGTAAGAGGGTCGTGCCTGGCTCGGGAACCGGACACGACGAGCAGCACGGCTGTTTGGGCCGGGCCCATACTGGCACAACACGACAGCGGCCCGTCGGCACGCCGCCAGCACGCGGCACAGCGCCACTGCCCCGGCCTATGGCAGGGCACTACAGCATTGTGCTAGCCCGCAGCAGGGCACGGCCTCGGCTGGGAGAGGAGCATGGGAGGGTGAAGGGAGGAGGTAGCGGCGCAGTAGAGGCCGGAGAGGACTCTCTATGTAACTCTCTCTGGCTCACTCTCACTCTCTTAGTCCCTCTCTCTCCCTCCGACTCTCTATCTAACTCTCTCAATCGCTTCCTCTCCTTCTGACTCTATGTAACTCTCTCCGGCTCACTCTCACTCTCGTAGTCCCTCCCCCTCTCCCCTTCGACTCTATATGTCACTCTCTCTACCTCACTCTTACTCTCTTAGTCCCTCTCCTCGGTCGGCACCTTGCATAGTTCTCTCCGCTCCTCCATCCCCATCAACCCAGTTGACCACCATAGATGCCACACCTTTTCAATCCAACTCTGGTAACCTCATCGACCGGTGCTCCTTTCCTCTCATCAAAAAAGTGCAAACGGGCCAGATTTGGGCTGGCACGGCACGAAGCGCAAATGGGTTGTGTCTGGGCTCGACGAAGGCGAGCCGAGCAAGCACGACGGGCCGTCACGGTCCGGCACAGTTCAGACACGAAGCACGATAAACCCGTGCCGGGCCGGCCCGACATGGCCCGACGCCCACCTCTGATTAGAGGAAAGGTTGTCGGAGAGAGACAGAGACAATGTTGCGCTCACGGCTCAGTGCATTGGTTAAAATAGATCCTTAGGCGTAGCGCAAGTGTACCACCGTGCGTAAGACCTTGACATCTTTTTATTAAAAAAATGATAGTGTATACGTGTAATTTTTCAGAACTGCAAAGATCCGTCCACAAAAAGCCTTGATTAAGACTCGGTTACAAATTTACATAAACAGGAAATTTTTGCTAACAAAAAAAAAAAAAAAACCGTGGAAGGATCTGACCTTAACTTAGTATTTAAAGGTAGTATTTCAGCAAGAGTACGTCTATGTGTTTACGTGAAATGACAATGGCAACCCTACAGCCTGAATTTTACGAGAATTTCACAGAATTATTGTACAAAACAGCTTAATTCTTGTGTTTCAAAAAAGATCTAATATATTTAGACAGGGCTGGTCCTGAGTTTTTGGGGCCCCGAGGTGAAATTATAAATGGAGACCCCCGTAACGTAAGCATCAAAATATATTTATATTATCATTATCAACTAAAAAGATAATATTCAGTGTATTATAGAAATTGTTATCAATAAATAAATGAAAGTACAAAAGTGAGATTATTTACCTCAAACATTTTTTAGAGACCATCTTAGGAAATCTTCTAATATTTCTAGATGCAAAATCATCAATTATGGCTTCAACATTAATGTCATCCAATAATTTTTTCTTAATACATAAAGTTGCCAAACCATTTAACCCTTCTTGAGACAATATAGACTTTAAATAGTTTTTCAATAATTTTAATTTTGAAAAGCTTCTTTCAACTGATGCCATAGTTACCAGCGTAGTAAATAAGATCCGATAAGCAACAATTCTACGGTAGCTGCACAGTTTTTCAGTTTTTAGATAGACATTGCGTGTTGTGTTCGGTCTCTGTTTCGGATGTGCTACAGTACCCGCGATGGAAAATAGATGTCCAGTCTAGTTTTGTTTCGATTTCTACTTTGATGTGAAGCAGTCCAACTCTTGTAATTGAGTCTATATATTGCAATGAAATCAGAAAAGACGTGAGCAATTTCCACGTCGCAAAAACAAGTCTGTTCTGTAGTTTTAATTCGATTGTTGTTTTTTCTTTGAAAACAGCGTTCAAGTCTGAAGCTTTTGCTTGTTAGTTTTAGCCAAGAGTTGCACACGAACGTTTCAGCCGAAGCATGTCCGCCGAAGCGTTTTCAGACAAGGAACATAAAACTTGTCACTGACATCTAGTTCTTGGACTGATTACCAACAACGATTGCTCTCGGCTCTCGTGTAGATGCGTAGTCTTCATATTAGGATGAAATCACGAAGGGACCCCGGTAATTTGGGGTCCGGGGCGGCCGCCCCGCTTGCCCCACCCACGGCCGGCCCTATATTTAGATATCAATGATATGTTGCTTTTATAAAGGTTATAAATTTGTTGATTATAGTATTCTCTTGTATTTTTTTTTATTATGTCTACGATGTGAACTACTGCTAACGTAAAAAGTACTCATGCACAATTATTGAACTAGTTGTGCTTGTTTGCAAATTTTCCAAATCAAATATACTTCGGGTAACAATATTTTGCTACAGGTTTAGCTTTTACATGTTGATTTTCTTCATGAGGCAAGCCATCGGTAAATTAAGAGTTTGGTTGTTGCTGTTAAAGTGACAATGACAAACACATTATAAAGACCTTTGATAACTGGCTTCATGGACTAATGTCACGAAACATCGTTTATATGGAAAATGTGTTGACGTCACACTAACAAAATACTTCCTCTCTGGAGAAATATAAATTCTATAATTTGAATGGTATCGCTGAGGAATACAAGATTTGTATGTATATGTATTATGTAACAAGGTTTTTTTTACTGTACACTAATTTATTCTCTCTTAAATATATGTATTTATTTATTACATTCATACAGAGTATTCACTTTCATCTTTTCAAGATAATTACAAAAAGTATCTAAGTCATTTTCTCTTTCATACTTTTTTAAATTTCACTACTTGATCTTTGTGCAAACTCAAAATATGCCTTATACTTCTCAAATACTAACAATGGAAGACATAGAAATATTACTATTTTTTTTGGAATATCAACTATGGTGACCACTTTATAGGCCAAGTAATTTAACAACGTTGAAGTTTTGTTCGTCAATAGCTGCGTCTCAAATAGTTAGAAAACTTTGATTAAAAAAAAAAATAGAGAACTCCCTTATCGTGTATCGATTTGCGGTTGGACATGGTGAATTTCTTGGGTATCGAGCTGGTGAATCTTTGTGCTCTGTTCCTTTTCTATACTCTACTTTGTTCCGATCCGAACAATAGCTAATTAATTCTTCTAATTAAGACGTACGGCTTGTCTTAAGTTTACTGACAATAAGAGCCTTTGTCCTCGGCATCGATGAAAATCTTCCCTCGGTACCAGTTTTTAGACTATCTCCAGCAGCTTCTCTTCCCCTTCAAATCCCTTTGCGAACAGATCCCAAATACTCCAGCGGATTCCCTTCACGATTTCCTTCGGAAGGGATTTGTCGGGACCCCGAATTTGCAAATCCGGACCCTCTGTGTATTCAGCACTACCCAGGAAGCAGCTAGTGCACACTTAGCCTTAACATCGGTATATATCACAATCATACCAAACGATACTATCAAAGTACTTTATTTAAATAATCAAAGGGTTACTCGACCTTATGGCCAAGTTACAAATATATGCCTTGCAAGGCGAAACTTTAAAAAGAGAAATAACAGCAGCGGAAAATCAAATAAACTTCGTGGCGCCATCCAGTATACCACGTAACCACTGGGCTCAGCATCCTAAGTAGACGGGTCCTCTTGGAACTCCTCCTCACGGCCGGCGTAGTCTCCTCTTCAACCGGTATTGTGTTGAGGCAAGGGTGAGTACTTGGTACTCGACAAGTCATGCACACGTGCAAGCTAATAGACTATATGCATGGCTTGGTACAAAGGAATAGCACAAGGTATTTTTGCGATGCTTGACATTTGAAAAGTAATATAAGTAGATTCGGAAGTAGAAATGAGTAAAGCATAAATAACTTTTCAAGAAGTTTAACAAACATTTTTCCCATCCTAAACCATAATTCCATTATCTTCCTTGTTAAACCAACCCATCTTTTCAAAACCAAGGTATTTTCAGAAAGTCTACCCCTTGATCAGAATTCTCGAGCATTGTCCAAGATGCGTGGACTCCGGCTTATTCAAATAGATTCTACACTCTGCAGAGGTTATGCACTTTACCCACAAGATACAAACAAACACCGCAAAGGCGAAGTTCAGTAACAAAGCCTTTCGGAAGCCTCAAACAACACATTGGTCCTCTCCCAGACGTGCGTTTCTACACCATCCCTTCCCTTAGCCAAGGCGAAGTATGGGACCAACACACTGCGTTAGATGGGTACACGGCCCACAGCCACGATACGCTCCCCGTACAATCACACAAACGGTGTAATCGACACTCGAGGCTCCATGCAAGTGAGTCTAGCGACTTAGTCAACTAGGGCCGTCCCCATTCCACCATGTGGTTGCAAGTATGACCCATTCAAAGGCTTGCAAGGTTAAGTCCTTAGAGTGACCAGGGCAAGACTACCCGAAAAACCAAATCAACACTCCCAATGCCACAATGGCCCAATTGATTACTCTTGCCACATGCCCCGATCAGCTGCTTATCAAACCCCGATTGATTACCATGCACCACGTGCCATCAACATCACATGATACTTTTCCAAACAGTTCAATATATCATTAAGTCCATATTAGCATTTGATTGTCCAAAATCATGTCATGAGCACGTAGTGTGTCTAAGCAAAGATACTACAACGGCCTAAACACATGTTGTCAATTTAATAATGTAAAACTAGTAAACCACAACTAGGGTGACAAAGGGTCATCGCAAATACTTAAGTAATCAAGGTGTAATATAGCAAATTGGTATTTATCTAACCCCCATGTTTAAACAAAGTATCTTTCTAATTGAACTAGCATGCAATAGTTTAAATCAAAATAGATTTTCTAAATAGGATCAACATGTTCAAAGCACAACTTGCCTTCAAAAAGTACTTGTTCTTGGTCTTGAGTTGGATCACGAGTCAACACTTCTCCTTGAATCCTTGACTTCAACGCCTACTCGTAAAGCGTGCAAATAGCAAATACACAAATAAACACTAGGCAAAAGATCCCAAAACTCCAAATAAAATCCATAAACAGAGAGAACATAATTTTTTAGATTTTTAGAAATGGAATCGTCAAATTTGGAGTTAAACGCAAAAGTTATGATTTATTAAAGTTTAAATAATCAATTAAATAATATTTCAGAGAAAACTTTAGTCCAAAATTAAATAAAATTTATATTTAGGTAGATCTCAATTTTATACAAATTTAGAAATTTGAATCACTCAAATCGGAGTTGAAAGCCGAAGTTATAAGCGCTTGAAGTTTGAATCTAAATTTTGAATCAATATTTCGAATTAATAAATCATTTTCTTTTCGAAATTAATTATTATGTCAAGATATGGACACGTGTCACTCCCCGATTGGTCGGGTGGCGTCGGTAGGTCCATGGACTTGGTCCACGCTCGGCTCGGGTCCACGGTGGACTCGGCCCACGGCTCCACGAGATGCGACATGTGGGTCCACCTGGGTAGCGTCATTGGCTGGCGGCCAAAGACACCGCCGTGGCGACAAGCGGGCCTTCGCCATGACGCCATCGCGGACGTCATGGTGCGATTTGGTCGGGCCGCCGACATGCGGGCCTGGGGCGGTCGAGACATCGCTTCTCATGCGCCCGACAGCGTGCCAACGGCGGTTGGCCTTACGGCCACGTGGCTGATCTAGACCGTTGATTTGAAAATCAACGCCCGGATTGATTCGTGTTACGCGCTTGGGGTGAACGCGGTTAATCCGACTGATTTAGATCCAATGGTTGAGATTGATCTAGAGATCGTAACGAAACCTCACCGTGCGATGACGTGGCAAGATCTCGATCGTCACGATCTTGATCGGACGGTGAGATGGTTTCGGCGACGCAATGGCGTGGCGTGCGGCTTACGGCCGGCCGAGCCGATAGCGATGACACGCCTAACGGCTGCGAGGCCTCCGGCGAAGTGGATGGTAAACGCAGTGCGCTTTGGACGCAGGGATGCAGATCCGGGGTCAACGCTTCGGCGGAGGATGGCGACGGTAAACGGCGAAGCTTGGAAACCAGCGGCGAGTGCTTTACCAACTCCGGCGAGCAATAGCAGCGACGATTGGGGATCCTAGCGGCGTGAGCTAGGGTTTCGGACCTACGTGGGATGGCGATCTCTGGGTGCGATCCGGCATTAAATAGCCCCGGAGGCGTGCTCGAGGGCTAACCCTAGTTTCGGCCACTTGCCCGGCTTCACCGGCGCAGTCCGGCCGGACTCAGCGGAGACGACGCACGCACGTCCGCATTAAGCGCGATCGAACGCCCCGACGACGGCGCGATCGGATCCGGGCGGATCGGCTCGGTTTCGAGTCGGCGGATCTCACCGTTGGATCTTGATCCAACGGCGGATTGATTAGGGTTAGGAGTGGGTTCTTGGTCCGAGTCACGTGCGGTTCGGGACTCGAACGAAGTCGACTCGGGCTCGGTCGGATGAATGCATTTGACCCGAGTTTGATTTTTCCAAATGATTTAATATTTAAAATAATTCCTAGTAATTCATTTAATTCATTAAAAATAGCAAATGACTGAAAAATTCGGTAAAAATTACGAAAATACTTTGATCATCTTGGACTCAAATAAAATATTTCCAACAAAATTTTATTTGCATAATTAAATTCTTTAATTATTTCAAAATGGAATAAATTCAAATAAATTCCAAATAATTCCAAATAAACTCCGAGAAAATTCCAAAATTCATCAAAGTGCCAAATCACACATGAATTCAAGGAAAGCAAAATTTTGGGGTGTTACAAACCTCCCCTTAATAGAATCTCGTCCCCCGAGATTCGTGGCTCACTAAAGGAATAGGTTTGGAAATTCTTTCTTCAAATCCTCTTCACAGCTCCCAAGTCGCTTCGCTCTGCATGGTTGCTCCATCGAACTCTGAAACGAGTTGACTTGTTTCTAGTTTCTCGATCCATTGTGTCTAGAATCCTCACGGATACTCCTTATAAGTCAAGTCCTCTTGCAACTCAATTGATTTTAAACGTTCTGTTCTCGGAACTCAAGGACACTTCTTCAATCGGGACACATGGAATACATCATGTACTCCTGCTAACGATCGTGGGCAACTCGGCTGATAAGCAACTTCGCCTCTCGCTCAAAATCTTAAATGGTCCAACATAACGGGTGCAAGTTTTCCTTTGGCATGGAACCTCTTAACTCCCCGAGAGGCGAACTTTCGGAGGTATACAAAGTCTTCGTTCAAAACTCAAATCTCGGCGACGATTGTCGGCATAACTCTTCGTGTCGAGATTGGGCTATCTTCAACCTTTCCCTAATCATAGCGACCGCTCTTCAAATTTCTTGAAAGAATATCAGGCCCAAAGACACGGGCTCGCCGTCTCATTCCAATTCAATGGCGTCCCGATGGTCGACCATACAAAGTGTCAAAAGGTGACATCCGTAACTAGCCTCGATAACTATTGTTGTAATCGAACTCGGCATATCGGCAAACTCTTATCCCAAGAGGTAGCATAAGCCAATGCACAAGCTCTCAACATATCCTCCGTCTGGTTGACTCTTTCTGCGCCCCATCCGTCAGTGGATGATAAGGTCATCGCGAAGTTCAAAGCGGGTTCCCATGGCTTCATGCAACTTATTCCAAAACCTTGAGGTAAATTGGGTACCTCTCGTCAGATACAATCCTCTTTGGCACTCCGTGGCAAACAAAGCGATCTCGATCATGTACAACTCTGCTAATTTATCTCCCGAGTAAGTGGTCTTCACGGGGATAAATGGGCTACTTTAGTCAAAGCGATCCACTATAACCCATATGGAGTCATAACCTCCTTGAGTCCTCAAGAACCAAGAATGAAATCCATTCCGATTTCCTCCCACTTCCACTCAGTATTTTCGGTTGTAGCAATCCTCGCCGTCTCTCGATGCATTGCCTTGACTCTGCATCGGCATCGTCGCACAATGCAACATGCTCGGCAACTTCACGTTTCATACCGGCCACCGAGAATCTCTCCTTCAGATCTGATACATCTTAGCGCTTCGAGGATGGATTGAGTACTTGAGTCATGGGCTTCTTCCGAATCATTGCTTTAACTCCTTTTGTTAGGCACACAAATGCGACATCCTTCATCCACAACGCGGCCTTGCTCATCCAACTTGAAGTCCTGCGCCTTGCCTTCCTCCTTGATGGACTTAATCTGCGGATCTTGTCATCATCATCCTTCCTTCTGGATCATCCTCTAAAGTAGGCTTTTCTTCCAATGCGGCCAAGAATCAGCTAGGTACAACCTCAATCCTCATTTTCCGAAAATCCTTACATAACTCATCCTCGACTTGTGGCTAGCAACGACTCACGGTATGACTTTTTTCCGACTCAGGGCATCGGCTACTACGTTGGCCTTCCCGATAGTAATGGATTCCAACATTATAGTCCTTGATCAACTCTAACCATCTCCTCTCGCCTCATATTCAGGTCCGATCGGGTGAATATGTACTTAAGGCTCTTATGATCCGTATATACTTCACATCCGCTTCCAATCGAGATAGTGACGCCATATCTTTCAAGGCATGCACTACGGCGCTAACTCTAGGTCATGTGTCTGATAATTTTCCTCATGGTCTCCAATCGCCTTGATGCATGTTTTACCTTTCCATTTTGCATCAAAGACACATCCAAGTCCTTGGCTGAGCGATCACAATAAATATCGAAGCTTTGAGCAACATCCCAGGTAGAATCCTAACAGGCTGTGCGCCAATCGCTTCTTCGCTCCCAAATCCTTTCTCACATTCTCGCGTCCATGCAAACTTCTTTTCCTTCTTCAAGAATTGCGTAAGAGGTTTCGCGATTGTCGAAAAAGCCTTCGATGAAAGCACGGTAGTATCCCCTGCCATTCCAAGGAAACTCAATCAAGTCACGCCTTCTACTGCTCCCAATGTAACACAGCTTCTACTTTGCTTGGATCTACGCGACTCCCTCAGTCATTACATGTCCAAGAAACTCCACCTTGTCCTTCCAAAAATCACACTTGCTTTGAACTTGGCGAAAAGTTGTCGTTCCTCGACTTTTCCCAAAACTCGCCTTAAGTGTTCGGTATGTTCATCCTACTCGTCTTGGAGTAGATTAGGATATCGTCTATGAACACGACGACAAACTTGTCCAAATATTCCCATGAACACCTTATTCATCATATTCATGAAATATTGGCGCATTAAATCACCCAAAGGACATAATCAGAAACTCGTAATGTCCATATCTTGACGAGAATGCGCTTTCTAATATCTTCCTCGATCGGATCTTCAATCGATGGTATCCCGATCTCGATCAATCTTGGAGAAAACTCCGCTCCTCTTAACTGATCAAACAAATCATCAATCTGGGTAGCGGATACTTATTCTTCCACTGGTGACTTCGCTGAGTGCACGGTAGTCAATGCACATCCGAAACTCCCGTCCTTCTTCTTGACAAACAAAAGCGGTGCTCCCCACGGTGTGACTAACTTGGTCCGATAAATCCTTTCTCCATTAACTCCTCTAAAGCTTCTTCATTTCTACCAACTCTCGGTAGACATCCGATAGGAGTCTCTTTGCTGCTCGGTCTTTGCACTGTGCACAAGCTCTATCACAAACTCTATGTCCCTGTCCGCGGCATACCGTAGATCTTCGGAAAACATCGAGTACTCATTCACTCGGGACATCCTTTATGCCGATTGCCTTGGTACCACATCAACCGCCCATCTCTAAGCTGGTGGCTTGAAATTCCACTTTCTTCTCCCACTGCTCTCAACTGAGATAGTCCTTCGTCCACAATCCAATACATTGTGCTTGGATAACCAATCCATTCCCAATATAACATCTAAGGTCCTGGTCTCCAAAATTATAAGGTTTGCTAGGAACTCTATTCCATCTATTAGTATTCTCACCCGGAACATCCTACTTCCGTTCGGAGTTCTGAACCGGGGGTTTGAACTAAAAGCATGCACTTAAGTCTTGCAATTCTCAAGTCATTTCTAGCAGCAAAGCCTTGCCGAAACAACCGAATCTGAAGCTCAGAGTCAAACAAAATCGCGCTGTACTGAGTTAACAAGTAACTTACCCAAAGATCTGACGTCAGTAGCATTTCAACGATGTTGCATCTGCGGTGACATGGTTGACTCGGCCTCTCACCACGGCCAGGTGTGGCTCACCGTCTTTGGCGCTCTAGCTGGGTGGTTCTCTAGATTGAAGCGGCGGGTCGCTCTCGCCTTCTTTGGACAATCAAGGCAAAGTGTCTGGCTCGTTCAAGCGTCTCAGTTGTTTAGCACAGGTAAGCGTTTCTAGCGAGCTTAGCGGGGTTTGGTAGTTACGATTGGCGGGTCTTGGTGCTGATGGTGTCCTCGTTGCATTCTCGTGGTTGGAATCAAGAATTGATTTGGTGCAACTCTCAGCGGTATTTGCGTTCACTGGCGTGATCTCTTTGTTGCATCCGCGCTTCTGTTCTCATCCGGGTTCCTTGCGCTTGTCCTCAAGAATAAGTGCCTTATTCACCAACTCTTGGAAATGCTGGAAGGTGTGGGTGATCAATCCTACTTGCAATCCCGAGTTAAATCCTTCATGAAACGAGATCGGATTTATCTGCCGCTACATCCTCGGTCGCGTAGGCGCTAGCCGTGTGAACTTGTTCGTAGTCGGCCCTGGCCGACACTTGCTTCAGCTGCTCAACTCCTCGGCTTCTTAAGGTCCATGATTCCTTGAGCACGTGATATCTGTCGGAATGCACCGTGAACTCTTCCCAAGTGATATCTTGAGGGTTCTCTCAACACGTAGTTCTCCCACCATTCACGCACGTTCCTTCGGATGAGAAGCGTAAAGTACCTTCTCATTCCCTATGCATTGAGCTATGTGTAGCTTCTCTCGATTGATCTTAACCAATCATCTACTCCAATGGATTGGCATTCCCCAGAAAGTGGGTGGGTGAGTTCTCGATGAACTCGGACCTTGTATTCAAGCGTGGCCCCCGATTAACTTGATTAGCGATGGCACGAGCGATGGACGTGTCTGCATTTGTTGCATCATAGCATGCATCAACGAGTCCGGGCAGCAAGAAAGGCTCCAAAACTCTGCATATCAACTGGTGGTGCCGGGTGCTCCATCATTGGGGTTCTGTTGGCGAGATCCACTCCCATTGCTTCCCAAGTTTCACGGTGTTCACCATCTGTCGATTTGCTCTAGGTTTAGAGATGAGAGGAAACAAGAATAGACAAGTAATATGGAACTTATGCGGGGCAAAGGTGTAGCCTTAAGGTCCAACTTTGTATTATTAATAACTTGGTATGGCTGCTTACAATGCCTAAGGGCCTTGCAACACATACGCACACTCGACAAACAATGAAAATCCAAATCGAACTAACTCTCGAGTCTAACGCCTAAAGGGTGACTCTTTACTCTATGACTCGACTCTGGCAAGGAGTCTCACTATAGAACCTATGCTCACTCATCGAGAAAACCTCCACGGCCTGGTACGGGTCTTTGTGGCACAGCGCTAAACGATCGCCATGTCCAAAGAATCGTGCCCTCTGTGGTAGTGGTCGAAGCGGTGTCCTCATCGAGATCGACTCCTCCGATCGCTCGTGTGGCTCGAGTAATCGCCTGGTGCAGTCCGCATAAAGTCATCTCCAACTCGTCAATCCTTCGTAGAAGGTGTGCCACATACTCTTGAGCTTCCCGCCATCTGTTCTTCTCTGTCGTGATCTCCTTGGCGCCTTCAGTAGCTCCTTGCTTGTATTATCTAGTACATCCTCCTGCGGCGACAAATCGCGTACCAAGTATGTAAGTGGCATCCTCATCCCGAATCTCCTTCGTCGAGAAGGTTATCATTGCGCTGGATGATAAGCGAACACCGTGCTCTCCATTCTCGCGTGAATACGCGGGTAATGTGCCGCATTGCTCGTCGTGATACTTCTTGGATACCCATCTGCATTGTAGATCTCCTGGCAAGGTCAAAGGTATCGAGCGATTGCCTGGGCCCTTTTTTCCTAGCAGGTACCTCAATCCTCACGTCACAAGCCTTGATCAATCCCGGCTTGTCTGATCACTTCCACTTGGTATTGGGGCTTCTCAAAATCTCAGAGTGCTGTAGCATATGCCAAAGTTCGCGGCGTGACCAACTCCCGGATCAACGTGGTTGAACTCTTCCTCCATCTCGTCACCGTGAGTGCTTTACGTAAGAACTTCTGAATTTTTAAATTGTGACAAGGTAAGGGGTAATTTCAGCAAGAGACAAGAAAGAGAGAAGGGATAAGTTGAGAGGTCATTTCTTATCTTCACAAATTTTTAGCTTTAGAAAATAGGTTTTATCCTCACTACGACCATTCTAGCTAGGGTTGAGCCTCACAGTCAAGTATGGCTCGATACCACCTCTGTTCGGGACCCCGAATTTGCAAATCCGGACCCTCAGTGTATTCAAGACTACCCAGGAACGCGCTAGTGCACACAGCCTTAACATCGGTATATATCACAATCATACCAAAACGATACTATCAAAGTACTTTATTTAAATAATCAAGGGTTACTCACCTTATGGCCAGAGTTACAAATATATGCCTTGCAAGCGAAACTTTAAAGAGAAATAACGGCGGAAGAATCAAATCAACAACTTAGTGGCGCCATCCAAGATACCACAGGCAACCGATCGGGCTCGCATCCCTAAGTAGACGGGTCCTCTTGGAACTCCTCCTCCAAATCGGGGCGTAGTCTCCTCTTCAACTGGTATTGTGTTGAGGCAAGGGTGAGTACTTGGTACTCGACAAGTCATGCACGAATGCAAGCTAATAGACTATATGCATGGCTTGGTACAAAGGAATAGCACAAGGTATTTTGGATGAAATCATTTGAAAAGTAATATAAGTAGATTCGAAAGAGAAATGAGTAAAGCATAAATAACTTTTCAAGAAGTTTAACAAACATTTTTCCCATCCTAAACCATAATTCCATCATCTTCCTTGTTAAACCAACCCATCTTTTTCAAAACCAAGGTATTTTCGTAAAGTCTACCCCTTGATTTGTAATTCCCGAGCATTGTCCAAAGACTGGACTCTGGCTATTCAAATAGATTCTACACTCACAGAGGTTATGCACTTTACCCACAAGATACATCAACACCACAAAGGCTAGTTCCTAACAAAGCCTTTCTAAGCCTCAAACAACACAGTGGTCCTCTCCAGACGTGCTCTACACCATCCTTCCTTAGCCAAGGCGAAGTATGGGACCAACACACCGTTAGATGGGTACTCGGCCACACCACGATACGGCTCCTGTACAATCACACAAGCGGTTATGGCCGACACCGAGGCTCCACAAGTGAGTCCTTAGCGACTTAGTCAACTAGGCCGCCCCATTCGACCATGTGGTTGCAAGTATGACCACCAAAGGCTTGCAAGGTTAAGTCCTTAGAGTGACCAGGGCAAGACCTACTCGAAAAACCAAATCAACACTCCCAATGCCACAAGCCACTGACACTCTTGCCACATGCCCCTGGTCAGCGATCAAACCCCCGCTTGATTACCATGCACCACGTGCCATCAACATCACATGATACTTTTCCAAAAGCGAGGTTCAATATATCATTAAGTCCATATTAGCATTTGATTGTCCAAAATCATGTCATGAGCACGTACTTGGTCTAAGCAAGATACTACAACGGCCTAAACCCATGTTGGCAATTTAATAATGTCCAACTAGTAAACCACAACTAGGGTGACAAAGGGTCATGGCACATACTTAAGTAATCAAGGTGTCATATAGCAAATTGGTATTTATCTAACCCCCATGTTTAAACAAAGTATCTTTCTAATTGAACTAGCATGCAATAGTTTAAATCAAAATAGATTTTTAAATAGGATCAACATGGTCAAAGCACAACTTGCCTTCAAAAAGTACTTGTTCTTGGTCTTGAGTTGGATCCCTGAGTCAACACTTCTCCTTCGAATCCTTCCCAAGACTTCAACGCCTACTCGTAGCGTGCAAATAGCAAATACACAAATAAACACTAGGCAAAAGATCCCAAAACTCCAAATAAAATCCATAAACAGAGAGAACATAATTTTACGGATTTTTAGAAACCTGAATCGCTAAATTTGGAGTTAAAAGCAAAGTTATGATTTATTAAAGTTTAAATAATCAATTAAATAATATTTCAGAGAAAAACTTTAGTCCAAAAATTAAATAAAATTTATATTTAGGTAGATCTCAATTTTATACAAATTTAGAAATTTGAATCACTCAAATCGGAGTTGAAACGAAAGTTATAAGCGTTTGAAGTTTGAATCTAAATTTTGAATCAATATTTCGAATTAATAAATCATTTTCTTTTCGAAGTGATTAATTATTATACAAGATGGACACGTGTCACCCTGATTGGCTGGCGACGTCAGTAGGTCCATGGACTTGGTCACGCTCGGGCCGGTCCACGGTGGACTCGTCCCACGGCTCCTAAGATCGACATGTGGGTCCACTTTCGGGTGGCGTCATTCTTCGACGCCAAGACATGCCGGGAACCATTCTGGCGACCGGGGTTCCCGCCATGGCGCTCATCGTGACGCCATGGTGCGATTTTGCTGGGCCGACATGCGCCCAGCCGTCGAGACACGCTTCATGCGCGGCCCGACCCGCCGATCAGCGCTGGCCTTGCCACGCGTGGCTAGATCTAGACCGCTGATTTGAAAATCAACGGCCCGGATGGAATTCGTGTTACGCGTTTGGGGTGAACGCTGTTAATCTCGGGACCGCTGATTTAGATCCAATGGTTGAGATTGGATCTAGAGATCGTGAAATGTAAAACCTCACCGTACGATGACGGGCAAGATCTCGGATCGTGCGATCTTGATCGAACGCGTGAGATGGCTCGAGCGACGGCAATGGCGTCGCGGCTTCGCGGCCGGGCGATGATGACACGCACGCCGGCGCCGCAGGCTCCTCCCGCTGAAGTGGATGGTAGGCACGCGGTGCGCCTTTGACGCAAGGGATCCGGATGCGGTCAACGTCGGCGGAGGATAGACGGTAGCGAAGCTTGGCCAACCGCGGCGGAGTGCTTTACCAACTCCAGCGAGCAATAGCGAGCGGTGGGGATCCTAGCGGCGTGAGCTAGGTTTCGGGACCGGCGTGGGATGGCGATCCTCGGTGCGATCCGGCATTAAATAGCCGGAGGCGTGCTCGGCATGAACCCTAGTCGGTCACGGCGGCTCACCGTAGTCGGCTCGGACTCGGCGGAGACGACGAATCGCAGCCGCCCACGCGATCAACGGCCCCGATCGCGCGCGCGATCGATCCGGATGACACGAGCTCCGTCGAAGTTTCGGCGGATCTCGGCCGCTGGATCTTGATCCAACGGTTGGGATTGATTAGGGTTAGGAGGTTGGCCGAGTCACGGGTTTCTGCCTGACTCGAACACGAGTCGACTCGGGCTCGATCGGATGAAATGATTGACCCGAGTTTGATTTTCGATTTAATATTTAAAATAATTCCTAGTAATTCATTTAATTCATTAAAAATAGCAAATGACTAAAATTCCGAAAAATTCGGGAAAATACTTTGGATCATTTTGGACTCAAATAAAATATTTCCAACAAAATTTTATTTGCATAATTAAATTCTTTAATTATTTCAAAATGGAATAAATTCAAATAAATTCCAAATAATTCCAAATAAACTCCAGAAAATTCCAAAAATTCATCAAAGTGCCAAATCACACATGAATTCAAGGAAAGCAAAATTTTGGGGTGTTACAGGATTCAAACAGTAAATCTCTTTAGAAAGAGATTCTCTCTCCAATCCCTTCACAAATCCCTTGAGGGGATGCTGCTGGAGATTGTAAGAAATAAAAAGAATGAATATGGGGAAGGGAATAGGGAAGGGAATGGAATAAAGGGAAATTGCTGGAGATAGTCTTACGAGCATGTGTAATAGTTCATCAAAGATCATACGTAAAGATTTTAACTTACCTACAGACAATATTATAGGTAATATCTTCGGTAGTTTATCATTAAAGTTATTTATCTAACTATTTTATATTATTTTTATCACATTATTACCTCTCACATTCTATCATTTTTTTTGCATTGGTTTGCATAACAAATAGCACATTTTTTTTCCTCACCTCCTCTATTCTCTATCCTCTATGTAGGATTTTATTGACGTGGTATAGTTAAGAGAGCTAAAGTAATACTATTGGAGATGCCCTAAGGCCTAGTTTATTTAGGTTTAGATTTTTATTTATAGCTTAAAGTCAGTTTTTAGCTTAAATAGCTTAAAAGCTATTATCTTTTATGCGTGGTAGGGATATATAATTTTACCTTAACTTCAACGGTATTTGTCTAAAATTAATCCTCAATAAGTCAAAAAGATACATTTCCTGTAGGTTTTGGCTTTTAGTTATATAGAGGCTTTTGCCTTTTGAAAAAGCCTAGATACAAAGCTACCTATTTGTTTAGGCTTTGACTTTTTAGCTTTAAAGATGGTGAAAAAAATCCAAACAAACAAGCTATAGCTACGTTATAGTTGCACTAGAGCTTCTTTGACTCTAAGCGCAAAGCTACGGACAATGTTCCGTTATATTAGCTACAAGCACTATAGCTACCAATAGCTCCACTATTTGACGTAACTTGTAGCTAGCGATAACTCTACTATCTAACATCGGTACCCATGAGCCAAAGTATTGAGCATATTTTGAAATCCAGCATTACTAAACGGCCCAAATGCATGTCGTATAAGGTTGAACTATAAAAAAATCTAGTAAAAGACCTCATCCCATCTCGCCTTTTTTCAATAATCCAACCTTCATAATTAAGTACTTTTGTTCATATTATGATATAGTTACCATTTATGATTTTTTGGATATGTATTAGTATGTTTGTTGATTCTGGACTTGATTTATATTTTTGTTATAAAATTATTAGTACCTTCTAAAGTACAATGTTTTTATGATATGTTTGAACGTGACTTATATTACATACATATTTAATTTTTAAAAAATTAATACTGGAAAAATGAATGATAATTTTTGCGATAGCTAGTGATAACTGTTGTAGCTTTTTTGATACTTTGGTACGAAAAATCATGATTTAAAACCTTGCTTGGTACCATACGCTGAGCTTCCTCCTCCAAATTAACCAGTCTCTTTCCGTAGTTCTCTGATTGGTATCTAGGTCCTCATAAGTCATAATTCGATTCCTCTTTTCTTCTCCCCTTTTTGGACCATCAACTTTGCCGATCAACTTTGCCGGAGCAACTGAATCGATTCGTTCCATGAGGAACTGTCTTATATGTTTGTAAATGGCATCCACTAACCATCATTACAATGATTTTTGCCGAAACCATCAACCTTGGTGATGGGCTAAACATATGATTTCCTCTTTTGCTCTCAACAAAAAGAGAGCAAATTATGATTCTTTTACGGAAGAAGTTAGGTCTAACAATAAAAGGCCTCTTTTGGTGCATGGAAATTATTAGGTGATTGTCAATGTGCATGAGGACAATACTATTCAGTTGGCATGGCATCAGAGACATATACCTTTTTTTAAAAAAAACAGCCAGAGACATATACTCATGGGACCATTTCAAACAGGTTCAGAATTTGAGGCTCTGTTTGGAACAAAGAATCAAAAATTTTCTTCAGGAAAAAATGCTTGAATATACAACTTTGAAATAGAAATTTCAAAATTATACAATAAAAAAAAAATTCAAATTTGACGTGGCGGCCGCCATGCCAACGGCCGCCACGCCAAGCCGCAGTTCACCTGGCTGCCGCCATGCCCTCTGGCGCAGCCAGTGGCGTCGCATGCCGGCCGCCCCTGCCCGGCTGCCGCCAGTAGGGCATGGCGGCGACCAGTGCCCACGCCCAGCCTCCCTCCCCAGGACCCCACGAGAAATTGGCTTCAATCATGCCTGCACTTTGGGACTGCCGCTCGTGCATGTGGATGAACAGCAGCTGGTTGGTGATGAGTCGCATCAAGTCATTCGTGTCTGAATCCAATGCCGCAGAAATTTTAAATTACGACTAATAATAATGCTAAATAGCGTTATTATAAATAAATAATAACGTTTTGCATAAGATAATCGCGATTATTCTAAACGCCACAGTAATGACGTCCCCTTCTATATAAGGCAGGGCGTCCGTCGCTCTACTCACGCTGTAATGTGAAGGCTCTCTTCACGCCATTGCTTGTGGCTTTGTAGTGCTCTCCCTTCCTTCGCGCTGCTCGCTTGCTTCGCTATTAGGCTTTGCGGGTTCTTGCTTGTACAGCTGTATTGAAAGGTTTTGGTACTCCATTTGTTTTGGTATGGGCGGTAAGGTTATATTACGGTGAGGAGTATTTATGTGTGTATCTTTTTGTTGCAGACCATTTGTACGGGATAAGGAGCGTCGACATTTAATCGAGGTTTTACGTATAAGTAGAAAATATTGGTTTTGTATCGTGTTCGGTGTGTTCTGAGGCGTGCCTGCAGTAGTGCTTTTGTTGAAAAGATGCGTTGGAGAGGTGTTATTTCATGTGCCGCAAAAGAAGATAGATAAATGAAATAACCATTCATTTGTTGGCTATGTATAAATTTTTTACTTTGTTACAATGAACATGAAATGTAAAGTATGTGATGGCTTTGTGTGTAGCAGTAATATATGTGCTATTAAGTGCAGAAAACATGAATTTATCGTGACAACTCTAAATGTGTACGTAAGTAGGAAGATTCTAATTGAATAAAAAGTTGAAGTAGCTAGTACTACATAAAATAACAACATCTTTTTGGGACCATGAGTGTATGCAGAGGTCTGGACCCTCTGCCGAGGTAATGTTGAACTGTCTCGGGGGGGGCAGGAGCCTCCGATGATCATCGGACCGTCTTTTTTTTGCACGATTATTCGCTTCAGCAAAGAACTGTTTTTATTTTTGGACGTAATCTCTACTTGGACCCGAAAGGAGTTGACCTCCTTTCTGAACTTAATAACTCGAACCAAAGTGGCTGATAAATCAGCATTAAATATTGGTGGCACAAAGGTCTGGACCGTGGTAAGCTTTTTTTGCCTTATTACTTATGTGACTTTGTATTGTTGTCTTTTTCTCGTGTAGGTAGCGACACTGCAGAGACCGCATACGTCGACCTCGACGCCATTCAAGAAAACTAAGAGCAAGGCAAGCACTTCCCCTTCTTTTCATGTGAATACCACACTTTGATCTAGCTTATGTTCTTTTGATGAAATGCATGTATGGATGGGTTACTTTTAGTAAACACCATATATTTCGAAATGGTCGATAAATCCCCACATTCCATAAAAATTACCAAATAATCGTATCACCTAAAAATACATGCGCACAAAAAGATAGAAAAAGGATGACTATTACTTTCTTAGCATAGTATGTACTTGATTTGTGTGTAGCAGTAATCTATATGATATTATATGCACGAAACGTGAATTTACCGTGTGATGATGATGACGTTTGGTTCTATATAACGAGGGCGTCGTGGCCTCACATTTGCCATAACACGCATATTGACTCGATGTATTATTATGTGCATAAAAATATACCCGCATTCCTTGAAAATTACGAATTAATCGTAGCACATAATATCATATTCGAAAGGGAATAAAAGTTCCATAAATTTACATTTGCATAAAATAACAACCTTTTACGGGACAATGAGTCTATCCAAAGGTCGGGACCCTCCACCGAGCTTCCACTTGAGCGTAGAGTTTGTCTCGGGTGGACCCTCAGATGAGCATCCGCTTGTATGCATTTCGCACCATTTTTCGCGAGCGAAGGATTTATTATTTTTGGACGTAAACACTACTTGGACCCGAAAGGAGTTAAGCTCCTTTACGAACTTTACAACTCGAACCAAAGTAGCCGCTTAATCCGACTTAAATATGGGTGTCGCGGGCTTTCGGACATTGGTAAGTTATTTTGCCTTATTACATATTTCGCTTCTTATTGTGGTTTTGCTTTCATGTAGGTACCAGGCCTTGCAGGCAGTAGCGCCGCTGACCTCTCTGGCCGGACGAGAAAATTGAGAGCAAGGCAAGCACCCTCTTCAATCATGTTCATACCACTACCTTAGCGGATTAAGTTGTTATGAAGAAATGTATGCGTGCGCATGCGTTACATTCAATTAACACCCTATGTTGCGAACATGGTAGATATATCCCGTATTAAGAAAAAATACCAATTAATCGTAGCACCTACAAATAAGTATGTCGGTCGAGAATATTCGAATGGAATAGAAAGGTAGATTAAAAATTCTTGCATGCTCGAGTCTCTCCGGAGGTCGGGACCCTCTGCCGAGCTTCGACTCGAGCGTTGCATAACTCGAACCAAAGTTCTTTGCTTAATCGACTTAATAACTCGAACCAAAGTAGCTGCTTATTCGAATTGTATTGTTGTACTTATTTTTGGGCGTAATCATTACTTGGACCGGAAGGAGTTGACCTCCTTTCTGAACCTAATAACTTTCGAACCAAAGTAGCCGCTTAATCGACTTAAATCTGTTTGCACGAAGTTGTGGTATGTTAATTCATTTGCCTTATTACTTATTCGACCGTATTATTGTACTTATTTTTGGACGTAATCTTTACTTGGACCCGAAAGGAGTTGAGCTCCTTTCTGAACCTAATAACTTGAACCAAAGTAGCTGCTTAACTCCGACATAATTATTTTGACCGAAAGGAGTCTCTGTAGAGGTCGAGGACCCTATGCTTAGAGCTTACGCTTTCGAGCGTTACTGCTTGTATTTATTTCAATACGATGATTCGCTGCAGCGAAGGACTGTTTTTTTTGGATGTAATATCTACTTGGACCCGAAAGGAGTTGACCTCCTTTCTGAACTTTACAACTCGAACCAAAGTAGCCACTTAATCAGGCTTAAATATTGGTGGGCGAAGTTCGCACCATTGTAAGCTATTTTCCCTTATTACTTATTGGACTTCGTATTGTTGTTTTTACTTCGTGTAGGTACCCACCTGCGAGAGACCGCACACGTTGACCTCGGCGCCGTTCGAAAACTTCGAGCAAGGCAAGCATCTCCCCTTATATCATCTTTGCTAGCACACTTTTACCAAACTTATGTTGTTACGATGAAATGTATGTATGCATGCGTTTCTCAGAGTGAACACCATATATTGCGAACACAGTAGATAAATCCCGCATTCCATAAAAATTGCGAATTAATCGTATCACTTACAAATACATGCGCACAAAAGATCGAAAAAACAGCCAATTAATTTGTTAGCTACGTATATTTGTTTTACTTAGTTAAATGCAGAGCCTTAAATGTAAAGTATACAATGCCTTTACGTGTAGTAGTATTTTACATAATATTAAGAGTGTGGAATGCGGTTTTAGGATTTCATAAATCAGATATGTCTTGTGATAGTATATTATATAACATATATATAATTATATGTTGGCATACATTTGAATCATGCGTAACCATAACATTAATTCTTTCGTAATTAAAATTTGATAATGCTAATATGTTTAAATATGTTAGCGGTGCGTGTGTGCAATTATTGATGACTACAATTATGTAATGCTACAGTCCTCGATGGCGATTCCGCTTCATATATGGCATGGGGGAGCATAAATTTGCGAGGCCCATTTGTCGACATGCATAATTGCGCACACATAGAGACAACTCTAAATCCACCGATAGAGTTGCGTCTGATAAGAAAGCGGCCGCAGCGCTCTTAGTGTTGACCGTACATTGTACAAGCTCGTGGTAGATGGGGTTAGGCCACATGTAGTGCCAAATAGCTTGCTTAACGTGTCTGACCTATTCGAGCTCAGTAGAACGAGTGCCTGGCAGTTCTACATGGAGAAGGCCGCACAGGAAGGGTTCGCACTAGGTGTTTACGTGAAGCTGGTCCCTCGCACCTCCGCTGGGGAGGCAGGGACGAGCCGAGCCCAGGAGGAGGACATGGGGGTCAATGCGGACGAACAACCCAAGCCCGAAGAGGAAATTGCCATGAGCTCGCAGCAAGTCCCCGGTCAAGGGGCTTGGCGAGGGCTAGCGAGACGGATCGCCCGTCCACGAGGTTGATCACGGATGCCCTAGGGGATGACCCTCACCCTACTTATGGTGATGGTCCTGACGAAGATGAGGACCCGGGGCCAGCAATCGCTTTTTTGCACTTGCTGGACCCGGCCAACTGTGTTCTAGGCCGCTTGGAGGATATTTCTAAGCGTGGGCAAGACCATAGCGACATAGAACTCGAGCAGGAGTTTGCCACAAAGGACGAAGCGATGCACTTCTGCAATAATTACGCCCGTCTTGACCGGCGTGACCACCGTGTGCATCGCTCGGACCCGACACTGCTTGAGCTTAAATGTAAGAAAGGGCGGCGATCACGGATTCTATGTTCGTGCTCGGCGCCTAAACATCGAACCATTTCATTATATGCCGCTACACACATGCATGCATAGGCGCTTATTGAACACAAGCGGCGTGGTGAAATCAAGATTCATTGCGCAAATCCTGTTAGACGTGCTGAAGGCCGACCTTAGTCTCAGGCCCGCAACCATAATTGCTGAGATGCAGAATAGGACAGGGATGTCCATAACCTACCTACAGGCTTGGCGAGCAAAGCAGATGGCTTTGAAAATGATGTTTGGTAGTTTCATGGAGTCATTCAATTGGGCTCCACGCCCTCTTGAGGCGGATAGCTGCAACAAACCGGGCTCGAATATGCTATTGCTTTGTTGAACCCGTGCGGCTTCCGATGGAGCAGCGCTCGAGAACACCACTACCTCCTCGGGGTGTTAGGCGTTGATCGATGCATCACGGCATTCGAAGCTGCCGATCTGTTATATGCGTGGATGGAACATTTCTATCCGGCGATACAATGGCACCCTTCTTACCGCCATAGCTGCCGATGCAAACAACCGGCTACTACCGGCGTTCGCCGTGGTCGAGCGAAAGCAACGACAGTGATCGGTTCTGTCCCTGGTGAAGACCGTGTGGTGCGGGATAGGGCCGGGGTGTGCGTCGTGTCGGACCGTAATCTTGAGTGCTGAGCGCCCTCGATAGAATGGCGGAAGATGAAGATTGCCCTTGCACTGTGGAGAGGCGTCCAGCGTAGATGGTGCATGCGTCACACTGAGGCGAACACAGTACACCATGTGCGGGAACAAGAACATGGTGAAGCTATTCAAAACCCTATGCATGCAAAACCAAGCTGCGCAAGTTCGATCGATATTTAACCCGGTGAGCAGCGCTCAAAGGCCAGTGGCGGAAGAGACCAGGAGGGCACACAGGTAATTGGTGGCTCGGAGGTCTCCATACGGCGCAAGATGACATTCACTCAATGGATAGCTCGTAAACCCGCCGAGAGATGGGCACAGGCGCCGCGATACAAGCGGTGCTTTCGGTAAGATAATGCCCTCTCTAATACGGTACCACATCATTTAGTGCACTATTTTGCACCTAAGCGGTATGCTTCTCTTCTGCAGATACTCCATCATGACGATGAACTTTGCGAGTCGTACAATAATGTCTTTGCGGGGCTCGTTGCCTACCCATTTGCCCAATCATTGAGCTCACATTTTTAGGACGCGAAATACTTTGTTGATCGCCAAAGGGCGGCGTACAAGCTAACGGCTCAACCTTCGCTCCCGTGTCGAGGCTTTGTTGCAAACGTCGTGGCGTAAAGCTCAATTCCACCGCGACGCGCATGATGGACCCTCGAGAACATTTTTCTCGTCAGTGCAAGCGCAAGCACCGTTCGGGATACTCCACGGTGGACACAAACCAGAGATGCCAGCTCGGCCTGTATGAGGCGACCTGCTCATGCAACAAGCCTCGCCTAGAGCACATCCCCTGCTCGCACGTGCTAGCAGCATGCCGTGATATGGGGGACAACGACGGCACACAATATTTCACACCGTACTACCGTATGGATGCCGTTAGAGCAACATGGATGGGGCATTTCGAACCGTTCAACATCGGCATGAACTACAAGACCTCCGAACCCCCTACGTGGCTCCCGTACCCCACACTAAGGCGCGATCTGCCCGGGTAGACCAGCGTTCGCGCGGTTTGAGGGTGACATGGATGCATCTCAGCGAGACGATGGCCTTCGGCGTTGTCGCATCTGCAGGCAGACAGGGCATGACCGTAGAGGCTGCCCAAACAGAGGGTGATTTTGTCCAATGTAATATTTCAACTATACGCATTAGACATGCAACATCTTCTTACTACCTTCATTTTGCATTCTCTTCGTGAAATTTCAGTTATGTAATTTATGAACCTAAATTTCTTTAGGTATGTACTGGTGGTTTTCTAATTTCTTCCGAAGTTATTTTTGTATTTCATTGTTTCATTCCATGGAGATTATGCAGGCTTGTGATGGAGTTGCCGTGAGCTATTGCGATCGAAGTATGATGACGACCCACAGGGCCGGAAGTGGGCCTTCGACCAACGGTAACGTCATTACTACAGCCGTCGTAACGTATCGCATAGCGTCGTACCTTTTCGTTATGCTCGGTCGTTTACTTGCTTTGTCCTTGCAGCTTAACACTCTCGCATGCGTGGCTCCGTAACATTAAGACATTGGACCCTCGGTTCATATACGGCTGGGACGGACGGGCTGTTAGCTTCGCATTTATGGTGCGTGGAGCCTCACGAAGGAAGGGCAGTGGACCCGATGCCTAAAGCGGACGGGGCCCTTATCACCGCGCTGGTCGACAGATGGCGTCCAGAGACGCATACTTTCCACCTCCCCTTCGGTGAGATGACGGTGACCGTGAAAGATGTCGCCATGTTATTTGGCCTTCCACTTTCCGGTAAACTGCTCGTAGTGCGCAAGCTCTCCAAGGAGGCATGGAAGAACTATGTAGAGGAAAGGTAATAAATATGAAAGCATACGAACCACACTTGTTTGGGAGCAAACCTGACTTCGTAACATATTATTTACTTGGATGCAGGTTTGGCAGAACGTACACGGGGAACTGCGATCAGGGAGTCTCGTTCACATGGCTAGACAGTCTCCCGGAGAGTGGACCATGTCCTGTGGACGCTGACCCTGCTCAAATAAATAGGCACTTCGAGGTGTACCTATATTTCCTCCTTGCAGGAATTTTATTTACAAACGGTAATGGTGATTCCGTTGCCCCCCACCTCGTTTGGGTGGCACGGGAATTAGCCAAGCGAGTGCGAGAAGATGCAAGACCAGGACTTCTACTGGTGGGGCTCGGCGATTCGCAGACACATATCGCGAGATGTGTGCGGCTGCCGCCACGGTCCTGACCAACTTCAATAATGGGAGGTTGCCCCTGCTTCTCTGATTGTAGTCCTGGTCGTACCTACCCATAAGCGCGACCAAGAGTGTCAAGCGGTACTACCCAGTGCCGTCGATGAAGCTAACGTGCATCCACTCGCAAGGCCAACCTTGGGTTACAAATGGATGCATGCCCGGACTCCGATGGGCCCAGAATCGAGGCCGTGGCTCCTACCCTCGTCTCGTGGGGACCTAGACTTCACGACATCGGCCCAGTCACGTGGGATCCCTTTTCCACCCAGGCGCGGAGGAGGTTGCGTCGGGAGGCCATATCTCCAATCTGTGCATGGGGAGCCTCATTATTGGATGACGAAATGCTTCCTCCTGTGCATGAGTGCCGTTGAGCCATACTCTCGGAGCGCGTTCGGCGCCAATTTGGGTACGGCGATCTTTCCCTCCACCGCCTCCCCACAGACTCAAAGCTCCCATGGGTATGTCGCTACATGTCACATTACTTTCATGCTTCTGTGGAAACCATTAATAACGTGTTGGATTGATCCGCGAGGAGGAGTACATCGGGGCACAACTACAAGCTGGAGTCGCACGGAATAGCCGGCATATTGAGAGGTGGAACTTCGATGGCCGCGAGGGCGTCTGGAACCCATCGGCGCGACCGCAGAGACGGACACACTTGGGTACCTTGACTGATACAGACCTCGCACCGCAGGCGGTGCTCCTGAAACAGGGTGTGGCGATGCGATGCAACATGGCTATCTTTGAGAATGCAGAGCGCATGCACACACTGGCAATGCGGATCGCACCTATCACATATTAAAAGCAGGATATACCCAATTAAACATTCGATACGTGTTAATTTGCAGAGGCGTGAGGCGGAGTACATGCATGACCAGGCGGGCGAGATCCTCACGCGATCCTGCGCAGCGACAACGTCAATCAAGCAATCGCTTTACGGAACCTTCTTCTTCGCCACGGGCCACCGCATAAGAAATGCGGTCGAGAGATGTTGGTGGCCATAGGCCGTCTACCCAACGTGATTACGAGGATGTACTGCGTCTGGCGCCGCCGCACCGAGCCCACGATGAGGAGCATGTCCATGGATAGGCGTGCAGCGCTGTGCCTCCTCGGCGCCAAGACCAACCCGAGCATCGACTTCGTCACGGGTCCCGAGCCAGGAGAGCGGCCGGGGCCATGGAGGCGGCTACGCTTGAAATAGGTCTTTGAGGCGAGCGTTCAAGGAGGAGTACACATCAACATGTCACCGTCCCCATCATTGCAGCGAGAGTCTTTTAGTACCCCGTGCGGCATCAACAAACATGGGAGGGCGTGTCGAGGGCGTCACGATGACCTTATGGCATCGGGGACTACATTCACAGATTTGCTCGCGACGGCGTGTTTGCAATCCCTAGGGTTGCATTCGCGTCCCAATAACCCGAGGAGGCTGGTGGATCGAATCGGCGGGAGCACCAGCCTCGGACGTACTCCCGCATCGGTACCATGCGAGACCCGATCGATGGTGGATGGGGCATCCACGACACGTCGTCTGCGGTCCCCAGTCGCGATTCGGACGCAGCGCGAGGTGCAGTTAGGTCCAACGGTAGCGGTGGACTACGTATCCCCAACGGCCCCAAAATTTCACACCGTCCGACTACGATAACCGGGAACGTCATGGTAGGGGGCGCATGGAAGAAGAGGAAGGGGGAACACTAACCCGAAGGCCGTTGAACCGGTTATTGATCAACCCGTTAAATGCATTATTTTTCTTTCAATGTAATGTTTTAATATGTGCAAGATTGTGCTCGGAATGAAATGTATTATGGCACTAAGTTGTCTTTGCCACTTAGTTGTCTTGAGGCCTTTTACCTTTGGCGTAATTTGCATGCATCGTGTGAAAACAATATTTGCTACGTCTTTGGCGATATTCCTATTTCTTGCAATAAATTATGCGATGCTGGTATTTTGAGCCCATTTGCAGTATTGAAGACAAAAACCGAAATTGGGGATTTTGAGCTTCTATTGTTTTTTTTTAAATCTGGGCACTCCTTCAAACCGGCATAACTTACTCTAGATTCATCCAAAATAAGCAAACAAATACATTTTTGAAATCTACTCGAAATTCCCTACAAGTTCTCAGGCAAAATTTTTTCCAAATTCGGCCTTCAATTAATTCAAATTCGCAGCTCAATATCCAATTCACCAATTTCGTCCATTTCGGACAGTCGAAACTAAACACGGCATAACTTTCTAATGGAATGTCCAAATGGATTGATTCCAGTTGGAGATGCTAGATAATTTCACCCTCTACAACTTCGTAAGCAAATGTAAACTCCAATTCGGCCTCTAAGTAGCTCGAATTCGCAGAAAACTGAGAGCAAAAAATCTGCCCGACCAAGCAAACTTTCATCTCGCGGTTGTGTGGTGGAGGGAGGGAGAAGAGGGAACAGCTCACGGTTTGGGAATGAAGTGGCTGCCACCTACACCACATAACCCACACTTTCATCTCCCCAAAATACCCCCCAAGCAAACCAACCGAATTGGCTAAGTCCTCCAACAGAAAACAGCGCTAGATTCACTTTTTGAGCCAAGTTTAAAATAAGTGTTTGACACCCGATTGGCGAGATGACTCCACCATTATATAGAGAAATATTTTTACCTTGATTATGTTTTTTTTCATGAAATCATGTATGCATGTATAGCTCCCAGTAAACATCATATATTCCGAACGTCATGGTAGGTTATTTTGACTTATTGTGATTCTTACTGATGTGTCTACTTCATGTAGATACCGACTTGATTTCTAAACGCTTCATCAAAGCCATGTCTCACGGGTCGAGCTCAACGGTTGCCAATGCAGGGCGCGTAATGTGCCCTAACTGTCATGTGGAAGCCCAAACCTGGTACTCCACCACTACAGAAAATAACGAACGGGCGTATTATAGATGCCCTAATTTCTCTGTACGTCTCTACGATTTTTCGAAATCTTCATGTTTTCATGAGTACTCTCCTGCTCGAGTTTGATATAAGCATGTTAATACTATCGTGTAGCCTACGGGATGCCAATATTCTCGGTGGCGGACCCTCAGAATACATCGACAGTGCAGACGGGGCCTGCCCAGGGTAGAGAAGAGGATGGACGTCGGGCAGGAACTTCAGAGGTTAACTGTACGTGAATTACCGCAAAGACACGGAGTCTGTGATCAACAACTAGATGACCCTCAAGCTTACGATCGTGTAACACCCCAAAATTTTGCTTTTCTTAAATTCATGTGTGATTTGGCACTTTGGTGAATTTTTGGAATTTTCTGGAATTTATTTGGATTTATTTGGGATTTATTTGAATTTATTCCATTTTGAAATAATTGAAGAATTTAATTATGCAAATAAAATTTTGTTGGAAATATTTTATTTGAGTCCAAAATGATCCAAAGTATTTTCCAGAATTTTTCTGGAATTTTTTTGAGTCATTTGCTATTTTTAATGAATTAAATGAATTACTAGGAATTATTTTAAATATTAAATCGCTGGAAAATCAAACTCGGGTCAAGTACTGTTCATCCGACCGAGCCCGAAGTCGGACTCGTGTTCGAGTCCAGGCAGCCACGTGACTCGGCCAGAACCACTCCTAACCCTAATCAATCCCAACCGTTGGATCAAGATCCAACGGTGAGATCCGCCGACCAGGCAGCCGTATCCGGCCGGATCCGATCGCGCCCGTCGCGATCGGGGCGTTAATCGCGCCACGTGGGCCGGTGTGATTGCGTCGTCTCGCCGAGTCAGAGCCGGACTCCGGCCGGTGAGCCGCCGTACCGACTAGGGTTCCGCCACGAGCACGCCTCCGGGCTATTTAATGCCGGATCGCACCGAGGATCGCCATCCCACGCCGATCCGAAACCCTAGCTCACGCCGCTAGGATCCCCGTCTCGCTATTGCTCGCGGAGTTGGTAAAGCACTCGCCGATGGCCGTTTCGCCGCCGTCGCCATCCTCCGCCGACGTTGACCCCAGATCATCCCTTGCGTCAAAGGCGCACCGTGCCTACCATCCACTTCGCCGGAGGGGCCTGCAGCGCCGTCGGGCGTGTCATCGTCATCAACTCGGCGCGCCAAGCGCCGCCACGCCATTGCCGTCGCCGAAAGCCATCTCGGCCGTCCGATCAAGATCGCCCGATCCAGATCTTGCCACGTCATCGCCACGGTGAGGTTTCGTTCACGATCTCTAGATCAATCTCAACCATTGGATCTAAATCCAACAGTCCAGATTAACTGCGTTCACCCCAAACGCGTAACACGGATTCAATGCGGGCCGTTGATTTTCAAATCAACGGTCTAGATCTAGCCACGTGGCGAAGGCCAACCGCGTCGGCCGCGGTGTGCCGCATGAGAACGTGTCTCTGACACGCTGGGCCCGCATGTCAGCGGCCCAGCCAAACAGCACCATGACGTCACGATGACGTCATGGCGGGCCCGCTTGTCGCCACTCGGCCCGGTGTCTTGGCGTCGGCAATGACGTCACCGGTGGACCCACATGTCGAGCCTCACGTGGAAGCCGCGTGGGCCGAGTCCACCGTGGACCCGGCCGTGGACCAAGTCCATGGACCTGACGTCGCCACCAATCGAGCTGACACGTGTCCATGCCTTGCGCAATTATTAATTTACTAAAAAGAAAATGATTTATTAATTCGAAATATTGATTCAAGATTTAGATTCAAACTTCAAACGCTTATAACTTTGCGTTTCAACTCCGATTGAAGCGATTCAAATTTCTAAATTTGTATAAAATTGAGATCTACCTAAATATGAATTTTATTTAATTTTTGGACTAAAGTTTTCTCTGTAATATTATTTAATTGATTATTTAAACTTTAAATAATCATAACTTTAACGTTTAACTCGAATTTGTGATTCCAGTTTCTAAAAATCCAGAAAATTACGTTCTCTCTGTTTATGGATTTTATTTGGAGTTTTGGGATGTTTTTGCCTATTGTTTATTGGGTATTTGCTATTTGCACGCTTTACGAGTAGACGTTGAAGTGCCGGAAGGATTCGAGGGAGAAGTGTTGACTCAGGATCCAAATCAAGACCAAGAGCAAGTACTTTTTGAAGGCAAGTTGTGCTTTGACCATGTTGATCCTATTTCGAAATCTATTTTGATTTAAACTATTGCATGCTAGTTCAATTAGAAAAATACTTTGTTTAAACATGGGGGTTAGATAAATACCAATTTGCTATATGACACCTTGATTACTTAAGTATGTGCCATGACCCTTTGTCACCCTAGTTGTGGTTTACTAGTTGGACATTATTAAATTGCCAACATGGGTTTAGACCGTTGTAGTATCTTTGCTTAGACACACTACGTGCTCATGACATGATTTTGGACAATCAAATGCTAATATGGACTTAATGATATATTGAACCTGTTTTGGAAAAGTATCATGTGATGTTGATGGCACGTGGTGCATGGTAATCAAGCGGGGTTTGATAAAAGCGATTTTCGGCCAGGGGCATGTGGCAAGAGTAATCAGGTGGGCCAGTTGTGGCATTGGGAGTGATGATTTGGTTTTCGGGTAGTCTTGCCTGGTCACTCTAAGGACTTAACCTTGCAAGCCTTTGAACTGGGTCATACTTGCAACCACATGGGCTGGAATGGGACGGCCCTAGTTGACTAAGTCGCTAAGGACTCACTTGTGGAGCCTCGTGGTGTCGATTACACCGTTTGTGTGATTATGCGGGAGGCGTGTCGTGGGCTGTGGCAGTACCCATCTAGCGGTGTGTTGGTCCCATACTTCGCCTTGGCTAAGGAAGGGATGGTGTAGAGCACGTCTTAGGAGAGGACCACTGTGTTGTTTGAGGCTTAGAAAGGCTTTATTACGAACTTCGCCTTTGTGGTGTTTGATTTGTATCTTGTGGGTAAAGTGCATAACCTCTGCGAGTGTAGAATCTATTTGAATAAGCCGAGTCCACGGATCTTTGGACAATGCTCGGGAATTACAGTCAAGGGGTAGACTTTTAGAAAATAACTTGGTTTCGAAAAAGATGGGTTGGTTTAACAAGGAAGATGATGGAAATATGGTTTAGGGCGGGAAAAATGTTTGTTAAAACTTCTTGAAAAGTTATTTATGCTTTACTTATTTCTCTGCTTGAATCTACTTATATTACTTTTCAAAAGTCATTTCTTTGCAAATATACCCTGAGCTATTCCTTTGTACCAAGCCATGCATATAGTATATTAGCTTGCATTACGTGCATGACTTCTTTGAGTACCAAGTACTCACCCTTGCCTCAACACAATATCGGAGGAGATTACGCCACTTTGGAGGAGGAACTCCAAGAAGACCCGTCTACTTAGGGATGCGAGCCCGATCAGGTTACTGTGGTATCTTTGGATGGCGCCACAGTTTATTTGATTTTCATTTCTTTGTTATTTCTCTTTTATTAAGTTTCGCCTTGCAAGGCATATATTTGTAACTTGGCCATAAGGTCGAGTAACCCTTTGATTATTTAAATAAAGTACTTTGATAGTATCGTTTGGTATGATTGTGATATATACCGATGTTAAGATGTGCACTAAGCGCGTTCTGGGTAGTCTTTGAATACCTGAGAGGGTCCGGATTTGCAAATTCGGGGTCCCGACAGATCGCTTCCTTCACCGCGCCATAGAAGATAACCACGAGGCTGTAAGCCCTAATTTGGTTCTTCCGACTGACTACCATAGTGATGATGATGGCAAACGTGATCGTTGGCAGTTTTTCGAAGAGGAGGGTGGTGACATCGATAGTGACGATTCGGGAAAGTTCTAATGCTATTATGTGTTTTACATTTGTATCGTAATGCGATTTGTACTATGATGAAGCTTTTTGTTATGTTCACCAAGTTATTCGAAGTTATTTTTTCGGTTGAATGGAGCATATTTTTTATTACATGTATGTAAGATCATATTCACCGACAACAGTCATTCAACCATGCGTTCTTTCGTATATTAGCTGATATGCGACAAAGCTAAATAGGGCGATATGACAAATGAACGTATTAAAAATAAACAACAATGGCAAATAGTCTAAATGATGATATGACAAATGGCTGACAATGGTGACATGCTAAAAGGCTGAGAAGGGCGATATGACAACACGCTGAAAACACTCATATGCCAATGTTTTTTTCATGAAATCATGTTCTGCAAAAATATTTCATATACACCTTTCTTTCCATGTAAATTATAATTGCGCAATAACACTAAGTATCGTAAGCTGCACGACCTGTCACCCGCAATGAAAGCTGTATAAAGCATTACGGTGACTATGGGAGGATTCCTGCCAAAGCTGTGGACATAGCCGGCCTCATGTCCCATCACATGCAAAGCTCCCACAGACGTTTGAATACGAGCGAGCGCTCCCCCAAAGCGAAGAAAGCGCGGGCCTTCGACAATGCGTTCACTGAGACATTTGGTGCCGACTTTGGATTATCTAGCTTGCTGCAAACGCCTTTTGCTGGAGGGTCTAACTGCTTATCTTCGACAGGTGGTTCACAGTTGGTGCCACGTGCCACTTTCATGTCCCGTCCCCTAAACCGCGTGCGCTAACGTTACGCCACCTGGTCGCCACTCCCAAGCCCTTTGCCCGGTGCGGCGATTCTCTGACTAGGCCCCATGACCTGCTTGCACGCAGCGCCACCTGGCGATTGCTGTCTTGGCCCCTCGCCTGCAGGTGATGTGCCGCCAATTTGCGTCGTTCCTCCCTCGCTCCCTGCCTATAAATATCCCAGAGTGCATAAAGGTTTGAGTGAGTTTACAAACCCCATAGCGCGTAGAGGAGAACTGGTACATTAGCTTTCTTTTTTTCCAGTATTTCATTCGGCTCGTGTTTTAGAGGTATTATTTACAAAATAAATTTTGTCACGGTGAGTCACATTGTACATTACCTTCTTGATATCCTATTCTTCCTAATTACACTTGTGCGTTCTTCAATTGTGTGAAGGCCATGTCTCAAACGTCGAGCTCAGCGAATCGGAGAGCCATTGCACTTGCCAATGCTAGGCGGGTCGATTGCCCTAATTGCCATGTGGAAGCTAATGTGTTGTACTCCACCACTTCGTCAAATTACGGTAGGGTGTTTTATAAATGCCCTAATTACTCTGTAAGTGGGAATGTACTACGATTTCTCCGACCTATGATGATTGTTCTATTCTTGAGTAGTCTCTTATGAGTTCACATCTCTTTACGGTCTGAAAATAAGTTGACATCGTTATGCGATCTGCGGGATGTCAATATTTTCGATGGTATTCCCTGAATACATCGATGGAGCGTCGTAGTACCGCAGCACCGGCGGATGCTCCCTGGCGTGAAGCGGCGGATGGACCCAACACTCGGCGGAGGATGAACCCAACGCTAGAGGAGAGGCTTAACATGCGACATTAAAGGTGGAGCGCATTTTAGATCATATCAAGTGGGTAGAGAAGATCTTGTATGTAGTTATCCTTGTGATAATTTTGTGCGCAATTGCGAACTAGATCATGCAATATCGTCAATTATGTTAACTTTATTAATCTATGTCGTGCAATGCAATCGTTCCATTTGTGTTATCTATTCTCTCTCATGTTTATGCATCAATATTATAGTATATTAAATATATCTCATATTTTGTATCGTCACATATGTTTACTATTGTTTTTTGGAATGGATGAGATTTGATATATGATATACGGACTACCGTTACTGTACACATAAATTTCGTTTACACCTTTCTTTACAAGTAAATTGTAGTACCATAATATCCCCAAGTATCGTAGCCGATAACCACTTTTCGCGACTATTATAATTAGCCTTTGTTCAACTATCCAGAAAATTCATACAATGAAGGTGTAATTAAAATATTTTTGCAAAATATGGTACTTCGTATAGTGAAGAGCAATCCAGCTGCATTCTTCCAAAAAACGGACTCAAGCGGGACATTTTACCGCCTCCGATTATGCTCAAGTTGTCATATTTATGCGACTATTATAATTAGCCCTTTTCAACTTGCACGAAATACATACAACGGAAGATGTAATTACATTTTTTTCCATAATACGGTAGTCCGTATAGTGAAGAGCAAATCAGCTGCATTCTTAGAAAAAATGGACTCACACGTGATATTTTACGGTAGGCGAATATGCTTAAGTTGTCATATTTGTTCGCGACCCTTATAATTAACCCTTTTCAACTATCACGAAAATACATACAACGGAAGGTGTAATTACAATATTTTTCCATAATATCGTAGTCGATTATCTGAGAAGAGCAAATCAGCTGCATTCTTAGAAAAAATGGACTCACACGTGATATTTTACGGCCGAATATGCTTAAGTTGTCATATTTGTTCGCGACCCTTATAATTAGCCCTTTTCAACTATACGAAAATACATACAGCGGAAGGTGTAATTACAATATTTTTCCATAATATCATAGTCGATTATCTGAGAATAGCAAATCAGCTGCATTCTTAGAAAAAATGGACTCACACGTGATATTTTACGGTAGTAGAATATGCTTAAGTTGTCATATTTTATCGCGACCGTTATAATGAGCCCTTTTCAACTATACGAAAATACATTCAACGGAAGGTGTAATTACAATATTTTTCCATAATATCGTAGTCATTATCTTGAAGAGCAAATCAGCTGCATTCTTAGAAAAAATGGACTCAAGCGTGATATTTCACGGCCGTAGAATATGCCTAAGTTGTCATATTTTTCAGCGACTATTATAATTAGCCCTTACGTTGTCATCATCCAAACTTTCATTGCATTGGCACGAGGCGTCATGTCAAAGCAACTGCTGCCAAAGCCGGCATGACATATCATGTCATCAAATGCATGCGTGGCGAGAATGCCTTAGTCGTCTGTCAAAGCATAGCTGCCAAAGCTTGGCGGCACCTCCTACCGACTACAAAGCTGCATGCATTTGTCGCTTCCAAGCACGAGCAGAGTCGCAAAGGAATCCGATGCTCGCGGATTCGTTCTTGCTTCAAGTCTGTCGCTTTATCAATTCAGGCTATTTAACCCCTTCACGGCTTCCCGACATTGCATCAACCGAGCATTGCGCCAATACAACAAACCATCCCCGCAATCCAAGCAGCGGCACCAATGGAGTTTCCCTCGCCCCAAGGCACAGCGTTGTCCAAACCATCCCCGGCGGCACGGAGGTCCCCATGTGCCTATCGGGGATCCTTGCCGCTCCGGCGATCCATAGACAACTCATACACATACGGTATGAAGTGTTGGAGTTGCCGCAACCACGACTGATCCAACGGCGGGGATGCGGCTGCGGCGGAGAAGCTTGCGGTATGTTCATACTCGCATTTAGTGTTGCATCGAACTGCATGTGTCTAACACCATGTGATGTGACCAATTGCAGCCTCCAGCATGCGAGTTCATCCGATTCTCTGACGCGGAACAAACTCTCGAGATGGAAAGGATGCGGAATTGGGAGTACTCGCATCGGAGGGCTATGGTGGAAGCGGCGATGGTGTGGCGAGGATCGAGGAGGAAGCGCCAAGCGGCGTCTGGAACAGATGCTTGCACGAAGGAGGCCGAAAAGGCGGCGCCATGCAGCGGAGAGGGAGGCTGAGTGCGAGAAAGCGTGAGAGGGCAGTTAGGGCCGGGCGGCTAGGCGAAGGATTGCGTAAGGAAAATATCCTCATTTGCTCTCGATAAAATGTACGACAAGGGTCCTTCTTGTTATTCCCTTTCCTAAGGCATGTTAGGTTTACTCCGGTATATGCCATTGTTGTTTACCATTAAGTAAGCCGTAGTAATTTAGTGCCTTCTTATTTACGCCCATCTTTCCCAAAACTACACGAAGTCTCAAAAATTTATTACACAATTATCGATACAATGTACAATAAAAACAATTATAACTACAACTCGAAAGCATATTCTTAATTCATATGCTTTTAAAAAATTATAAAGTTTTTTATTAAATTTTGAGTTCTATAGCGAAAGGTATTTGCATTTCAATCGGATCGGTCGAATAACCAGAGAAAACTAAAAAATTCAGCGAAATAATGAGATAAAAATTAAAAAGCCGTGTGAGAACCGTCGGTATTTTTGCTATTTTTATTTCTTGTTGTATATTTCTACGCTTTTTACATGTTGTATATTTCACCGTTTTTCCCACCTCCTAACATAGCCAACCTTTCGAATATGGACGCGAATGACAGACGGTAATGTCCTATCTGATGGTAAAGTCTAACATTCCACTAAATTTTAAGTGATACGGAAGAAACCAAAGAAGGATAAAGGAGAATGAGACGGTATTATAGATAATCTATTGTATGAGTTATTTTTACATAATATAATGATATACTATAAATAACTGCCATCTATACTATTGTAAGATGTAGTGTGTTATCCGTCAATTAGCTGATGAATCTAACCGCTCATATGAGACGGTATTCGAAAATATCTGTTCCAATGATTATCCGAACCTATTTTATCCGTATTCGTTCTTATATTTTCCATATTAGAACGAGGCACTATCCGTGTCCAAATCCGGTTCGATAAAATTATATGGATCAAATACAATATGAGTGATTTTCGGTCCATATCCGATCCGTTTCACCCATGAATTGCACGTCAAAACGAGGGTCTCGGCAATGACAAGCTGCATGCAAATTTGAATATTTCGTGGAATCTATCACAATGTCGAACAAACAAATCTTTTGTGATTGAAGCAAAGACCAGTGTTGGACTACCTGCATTACCTCTAGCCGCTCAAACTTCGATCTGAATGCTAATAAAAAAACTAATCACAATCTTATTCCAAACACAAGCTCTAATCCTAACCTGATTATGTGATTCATCAGATAAAAATAATCATAGAAAAAATTACTCTCGCAGATACATATAATCCGGAAGAATAGGTGAGTGATTCATACTGTAAATACGCCAAAATGTTGTATCGTTTTGGAATTATGAGTAGACACTTGTATAAAATACGAATTTTAATAAAAAAAACGAAAGTAACAAAATATTAAACATGGACACGTGGCAGCGTGTGGGGGGGGCACCTGGCTGCCGCCGTGGGGGGTGGCGGCAGCCAGGGCTACCGCCAGGGGGTGTGGCGGCCGCCGTGTGGCGTGGCGGCCGCCACATGGCACGGCGGCTGCGGTGGTATTTTTGATATTTTCCTTATTTCATGTATATTTTTGCAATTTATCATTTACATGTTGTATATTTTAGGTTTTTTTCCATTTTCTTCAAGGTTCCTACAAAATTCGTGTGAGAATTACGCATTTGAAAGATGCTCTGATGTATTATTATTCACGTGGGAAAATTCTAGTATGTTGCAACAATTTGTCGACAAAACAAGATGTACACTCTTTTTTTATTGTTTTTTATAAGATAGAAGTTTTTGCTGTTCATTTTTGTATATATCTCTACGTTCGCAATGCCCAGACTCAAACTGGCATACATGGCCATGCATGTAAGGTCTGAAATAACTAATCTACTTCTTTGAGCTCTTAACTGACATGTTATCTTTCATGCCATGTAGAGTGATAGTTGCAGTATGTAGTCTGTACCGTGTCTGTAATACCCTAGGCTCAAAGTCCGCTTAAAGCTTAGCTCATTGTAGGACAGATTCACACATGCATAAAACCTTATTTACACTTTTGTCATCACTTCGTGTAAAAGAATTAATCCGAAAATACTACATTAATCCGAAGGTACTACATTTGGACCTAATATGCATTATATGCTACTAACACTCACTTTAGATAAATAATGTGGAACTAATCTAACCACCACTCCAACATGGGTCATATAGGCTTCACACTAATGGGTCGGGGTATTACATTCACCCCTCTTAAGGGCTAATTCTATTGACAGCATACCGCATACACAGCAGATACCTAGAATCACTCCTTAGTACACGTCCGTACGACTAAAGCCAGCGTATATGCCATTCCGTGTGTTCACTCTAGGTCCACATGCGTCATGCATCATATACCTGTGCCCCTGTCCCACACGTGTCCATGTAGCGAATGTTGATACTCTGATAACATTTGTAACACTATGATCCAAAATCTGCTCAAAGCCTAGCCCACCGTGAGATATGCCCACACATGTATATATAGCATATTGTTTATACTCTCATTCTCACTTCGTGTAAAAGGATTAATCCAAAAATATTAGATTTAGACCCAACATTTATTATATGTTACTAAAACCCATTTTAGATAACTAATATGTGAATCACACCACCATTTTAACATAAATCATATAGTCCTTCACACGAACATACCAGGTATTACACACTTGTGTTGTAGAACAACCTTGGAGGCACGGCAGCAATCCATGCTTAGTTATTACTAGCCAGAATGTGCGGCGCACGCCGCACCGTGTAAAATTTACTCTATTTTTTTCTAAAAAAAAATTATAGAAAGACCTAAACATTTTTTTTTCAGAGCGATTTTAACACTCTATATGTTCACTGGTGAATAATACATTTTTTGAAAAATATTATAGATCGAGTTGCAAAAAAACTACAGAGATACAATTGTATACATATATTTCTTATTCCGAAAAATATCAGAAATCGATTTACAAAAAAAATAGAGAGATTGAGTTGCACACATATTTCTTTTGACGAATTTAGTTAACACTTTATTATTACCCGTCAACCTTCTTTTGTCGAGTTTAATACTATGCGTTAACCGGGTAATAATAAATGTTTCGAAAAATATTAGAGATGCCAATCTTCTTTTGTCGAGTTTAACAATTCATGCGTTCACCGAGTAATAATACATATTTCAAAAAATATTAGAAATCGAGTTTGGAAAAAAGTCTAGAGATTAAAGATCGAGTTGGGAGAAAAAATCTAGAGATAGAGCCGTACACATATATCTGTTTATGAAAATATTTTTTTCCGGAAAAAACGAAGAAAGAACCTAGACATATATTTCTTTTGTCGAATTTGGTTAACACTTTATCATTACCCGACTAACCTCCTTCTGTCGAGTTTAACACTCTATGTATTAACAAGGTGATAATGCATGTTCCGAAAAATATTAGAGATGTCAACCTTCTTTTATCGAGTTTAACACTCTATGCGTTCACCGAGTAATAATACATGTTTCAAAAAGTATTAGAGATCGAGTTGGGAAAACGTACACATATTTCTATTGATGAAAATATTTTTTTCGGGGAAAACGGAGAAAGGACCTGGACGTAAGGGCCGGGGACCTGTTTGTTATATTTTCGGACCTAATCGCTATTATGAAAAATTAGAAAAGGACTCGTTCGAGATTCGTATTTAGCGGGGGGCTTTGCTGTAAAGTAACGAACCAGGGACCTAAATGTAATTTGAAAAAGTTTTTTTATACTCACAAAAAATCACAAAGGATCTATTTGTAATTTACAGGGACCTATCTGTAATTTAAATAACATAGAGGTTTTTTTTTGCAAAATGGCATGGGGGGTGAGGTGGATGGCTTGAGAGGGCTCCAATTCTTTCCAACGTAATAGATGGAATATTTCACGGGGTATACAAATGGCTTTCTTAATTGCATGCACGGTTACCCTTTAATTTTTTGCAGTTACACATGGCTAAAATATCCGCTCAAAGTCTAGCCCATACCAAGGTTTTAAATTTTTTTTTCGGTATATATCTCGAAGGTGGCCGAAATCCGAAATTTCGGCGAGATCTCGAAATTTCGGACAAAATTCAAAAACTAAATTTCAAATCCAGTTTTTTTTTTCAACCAGTATTTTTGAGATTTTGGTCAAAAGTATTGAGATCTTAGTCTAAATCACCGAGATCTCAATCAAATTGAACTGACCAAAAAATGGTTGAAAAAAAGTCAAAAAATTTAAAAATTTCCGTGGATGATTCTGATGTATTACTAATATTCCCATAAAATTTTGAGATGATAATAAAGCCTGAGAAATTTTAAAAAATTGTAATAGTGCTAATATCGTGATAAAAACCCACGTCACAATTCAGGGGTAGTGCTAATGTTGTTGATCATCATTTTAATCACATTGAAAATGATTGAGCATTGGACATGATAATGCAACACTACTATTTGATCACTACAGATCAATGATAACATTCCACATTTGTATGTTGCTACTATGTGCACTTTATATTGATTCTATTTACATCTATTTCTTGCAACTTCTCCATGAAGTTCACCAAATGCGTGGACAATTCAGTTCCTACTTCCCCATTCCGGCATACATTCAACAAAAACGATGATAGAACATCTTATGCTTACATCGTTCCATCTTCAGCAATTTCATCAATGATTAACTTTCTAGCTCAAGGTGTACCCCAACAGGATTCCAGAAAAAATCCCTTTTGGTGGGCATCTCAATCCCACAAAATGCAACTTATATTATTTTGCTAAAATTACCGAGATCTCGGTCAACTTTTGAACTTTTGAAAAATGGTCACAAACGCGTTAAATTTTTTTGTGGATGATCTTGACTCCAAATCCAATCAAATCTCACACACAAAAATTAAAATCCGGTCAAAATGATCGAGATTTCGGCCGAAATCGCCGAGATTTGTGCTGCTACTGTAGCATTTGAATTTTTTTAAATTTTTTTATCCAGCCGAGATTTAGGATTTCGGGGGGCTTCGAAATCCGAAATCTCGGTCGAGATTTCTGAAATTTCACCAGAATTTTGAACCTTGGCCTATACTTTCGTCCTCGCTTTGTATAAAAGAGTTAATTTGAAGATACTACGTTTGAACTTAACAGACATTATATTCTACTACAACTCACTTTAAACAATTAATATAGAACTAATCACACCATTGCTCTAACATATATCACATACTCTTCACACTAACCGGCTGAGTATTACGACATGTACAATAAGGCCACCTCAGCTGGCTCTTAGCCTATACACATCAGGTTTTGTCTATGCGAAAGTGTGAGAAACATCTCGGCTAGAAGGACCAATATTCAATGGAATAAGGACCGAACTATAATTCGCAGAAACACCGAGCGGTAATATGCAAAATTGCCAATGCCCTTGACCGGATCCTACATGGTGGACAAAATCAAGTCCAACTCGATTTCTCTACCCGCCCGAGAGCGTCTAGGCCGCCTGAGAGCGGTTAGGGTTTTCAGGCAGACCCTAGCTATCAGCGATGGCGGCAGAGACACGATGATGACATGACATGCGAGACGGCGAGCTCTGCACAGCGTGCAGCCGCGGAGGTGGCGACATGGCGTGGCGGCATCGGCGAGCGGCTATGGAGCAGCGGCACTGCGACGGCCTGGCTACGATTCAGGTATCAGACCATCTCCAACCATGTCCCTTCCCCTCTCCCTTTCCCTCCGCGAAGGGATTTTCATTCCCTTCAGCGTTCCAACGAATTCCCTTCAGCATTCCCTTCGTGAAGGGATTCTCTCTCCCATTCCCTCTTGAAGGGAATATGCCCGAGAGGCAATAATAAATTGTTTATTATCTTATTCCATGTTTATAATAGATGTTTATTTCTCATGCTAAAATTGTACTAACCGGAAACGTTGATACATGTGTGTTTAATAAACAAAAAGGTTCCTAGTAAAGCCTCTCTTTTAAACTAGCTCGTTGATTAACTGATGATCAAGGTATCCTGATCATGAACATTGGATGTTGTTAATAACGGGGTCACATTATTAGAAGAATGATGTGATGAACACACACCCAAGTTGGTATAGCAAATTCGATCAAGTCATTAAAGTTTGTTCTTTGTCTTGAACATATACAAAATAGCTCTTTTCCTTAGACCATGAGATGATGTCAATCACTAACTCCTAAGAGTACTTTGATGACATCAAACGTCACTCCGTAACACGGTGACTATAAAGATGGATTTGGGTACTATGAAAGTATTAGTTGAGGCTCATGCATCAAGAGTGGGATTTGTCCATCCGGATGACGGAGAGATATACTCTGGGCCCTCTCGGTGATATCACATTGACATCGCTTGCAAGCACGTGACTAGGTCACAAGAATGTCATATCACGGAGCGAGTAAACAGATTTGCCCTTAGCCGATGCGGGATCGAACTAGGTATAGTTGATACCAATGATCGGATCCGGATAAGTAATATATCGCGAGACAAAAGGAATTGGTTATGTTGTTTTTGGTTCACACGATCACTAGTTCATCGTTGAGTAAGTGGGAGTCATTATGGATCTCCGGATCCCGTGATGATTATTGATCGAGAGAGGTGTCTTGATCATGTCCATTTTATTCACGAGCCGTAGGGTGACACACTTAAGGTTCATCGACGCTTTGAGTGGATACGAACAGGAGAAAAGTTTGGACATCAGGAATAGTTTGGGATATCGGAATAGTTCAAGGGTATGTGTTAATTTTTGTTAATTAAAAGAATTAACAAATATTAAAATAACAGAAATAAAATTGTTTATTTATTTAATGGAGAGTCCATTCACATGGAGAGAATGGAGAGTCCATTCACATGGAGAGAGTGGAGAGTCCACTCACTCCTATAAAAGGAGGGTGGAGCTCCTCTCTCATGGACTAATCTCCATAACCCTTTGGTTGGTCCTTTCTCCCTCCTCCTGCTGTTCCACCTTTCAAGCGATGGCTTAAGCGGCCTTCTTGAAATAGTTTCTCCACCACCACCACAAAGTCGTAGTGTTGTTGGAGTTTCCGTGGATCCTCTACTTCGCCGCCATTGAATCGAGGATTGGAGGTCGTCGTTGTTAAAATGCGTGTGACCAAATGCGGGCGCTGCCGTTTGTGGCGCTCATCTTCGCGACTTTGAAGTCGGGCGTGTACCTCTACTTCAACCACGTTTGTTTGCGGGAATGTTATTCCCGCTTTTGATCTGAGGTGAGTCCTTCTGAAACCGTTTGCATGCATCTCCTAGATATGATCTTGGTGTTTGGTTGCATTCGTAGGAAAAATTTTTGTTTTCCATGCTTAGAACCCATCACCTCTAGCAAGGGATTCTCTCTCATTTCCCTATACAATTCCCTTTAAAGGGAATCTGTTGAAGATTAGGCAAATAAAGGGAATGGGAATGAGGAAAGAGAACAGGGAAGGGAATGAAATGAGCGGAGATGTCGGTCCAGCGGTGATATCAAACGATTACGTACAAAGTCATGGAGGCGATGGTGTGATGAGGTCGACTCGAAGCAATGGCGCGACTGCCGAGGTAGTAACGACAGGCATTACATGCACGATTGGCACTACACGCATGGCGAGGCTGCAGAGGCAGCGAACACACACGTGGATGAAGCGGCGGCTGCTCGCAGAGGCAATGTGTCGACTATGGTTTGGGCCAACCCGTCGAGACCGGATTTTCAAATTCAAATTTGAATCTTATGTGTATAATCGCATTAGTCCTAGATTAAGCTAGTACATATTCATATCACTGAGTTAAATAATATTAAAACTTGAATAAAAGGAACTGACCTTATGGCCAACTATTACAAAATAAACATCCTCATAGCTTGAGTTCAATAAAGTAGTAGCCGAAACGAAATAACAGCAGCACGATAAGCCCATCCATTTGCCTAATAGACAATCAACTGAGGTGCGCGACCTAGAATTTGGGATCTCCTTCATCGAAGGTTTAATATGGCTCATATGGAATAAAGCAATGTTTAACTTTGAATACCACTATTAATTTCACAAAGCATCATTTGACAAATGTAGTTGAAATAATTGAATTTGATATGACAACTAAACAAGTTCCAACCACCTGACTAGCTCCAACCTCCAAACCACTACATAAGAGTTCCACCCGCTCACAGATTTTCACTAATAACCCGAGAGTTCTATCCATTCACGAATTCCCAAACCATTATTTTTATTTAAAATAAAACCATAAAATCTACAATGTACAAGCGTATCTCGCCTGCCCTTGATCGTGGGCATGGCTACTTAAGTAGTTTTAACTCTGCATACTGTGTACAGAGTTACCCACAAGACATGATCATCCCCTTTTGCCTCTAGATTAACACACTTTCCTTAGGTGTGCGGCAACCCCACTATTAACATCGCCTGCCAAGGTTTCATTGCTGATAGGGTTCTAGCTGCCCAGTTCAGAAGCCCTCTCTTGTGCCTTGCGAGTATCTCCATTCGGCACCGATATTCCACCAAATGGCGAAGCCAATAATGAGACACACAAATTAATTAGCTAGGTCGTACCTATATAAACTTGTGGTTGTACAGTAGTGCTTGGTCCATGGTAACACACGCTTTGATCCTCAATCGACCTGGGTGGAACATTCACTCTACAAAGTCTCGTGCATCCAGCACCCACCAAACATCCATCTGCCCCAGTCTAAAACATTTTTTCACTTTATTTCAGTTAAATAACAGCAGCAATACCAATTACCGCAACTTCACAAAAGAGTTTAAACAATGTTTGAAATGATTCTCATAATGGCATAATACCGAAACGTTTAAGTTGGATTAAGCAATTCTACTATCCCATGCTATACTACTGGTTATCACCAAATAAAATAGCTAGTATCATCTAGGGTGCCAAAAAGGTACACAATGATCAATGTCAAAGGGGTCATAACAATTCTAGAATTTAACTAAACCTTAAGACTATATTTGAAGTACTTTGCATAAAAGTAAGCATGCATTATTTAAAACAACATATATATTTTATAACTTTGGGATCAAGGTCGTTAAAGAATTGCCTCGGATAAGCTCTTGCTCCTAGTCTGGACCTTGGTTTTGTGTTGCCTCGACACTCTCGTACACTCCTAGCGCTTCAACATCTATGCGAATCGAGAAAAAAACAATAATAAATACAAACTAGAGAGCAAAAAAGCTTTAAAAATCAAATAAAATTCATCATTAAATATAGCTTGAATTTACATATTTTAAAAAAATAGAATCGCTTCAATTAGAGCTCGTTTGAGGGAGAATGAGCTCACGAAAGTTTGAAATAAAAGAAAATAATAAATCCTAATTTTACAGATAATTTCCCTACTGAAAATTGGATTAATGATGTCATGCTGACGTCATCCCCTATTTTATTTTCGACCGAAATATTTTTCTAAAGAAAATTCAATTAATGGCGCAATGCTGACGTCATCAATTTAATTTTCCAAAGATAAAATAAATCTAGAAAATCCTTAAATGCTGACAGGTGGTCCCGCGGTTCATAGACCGGGTCCATGGACTTACCATAGTCCACGGTGGACCGGGTTCACCATGTCGAATCTAGGGCTGATGTGGCAACACGCGGGGCTGCTAGGGCTGAGGTGGCGGCTGATGTCGGCGACCACACTGATGATGACTCGGTAGGTGACGTCAACACCACCTTATTGGCAACAGCTCGGTTTCGTCTGACTGTTTGGCTCCCGAGGCGGCGATGCTGACGACAATGGATGACGACGACTGAGGCGTCGGCGGCGCATGAAGAAATCTCGTGCGATGGGAGTGACAAAATGCGGAGGAGAAAAGAGAGGGGCAAGAGGCGACACATTAAATAGGCTCGGATGACGGGGTGGCCAACATGGATATGACGGGAACGGTCCGGGTTTTGCGGCGATGGTTGCAGAAGTCGGGTGACGGAGGGAGTCTAGCTCAGGAACGACACGATTGACCAATTGGGCGGATGGTTTGGCGCCGAGAAAGCGGTAGGGTAGTGAGTAGGCCGGTGAGGATCATCTTAGGTGGAGAAATCGGTCCGAGAGGCTTTTGGAAAAACGGTTAATTTCCAAATTAAGAACATTCCTGAATTTCAATTAACATCAAATAACTTCAAATAAATAGTAAATAAATTAAAAAATCCCCAAAATACAAAAAAATTCCTGTATTTTTCTACCGATTTATGTTGTATAATTTTTTTTTATTTTTATTTTTAAATTAGACCGGTTTACCGATCGGTTTTAGATGTCAAATTGGCTTGATACGGAGCGGTTTTTGACGGTTTTGTAAACCTACGTCAAAGCTACACTTGTACTTCTTTTGCCATTTATTTTTTCGTCATGTTTTTTTACATTTCTTTTTACCTGCACGTTTCCTAGTAAATACAAATAAACATAATAGGAAAAATAAATTAATAAATATATAAATATAAAGAAAAGGATGGACGTGTGACTTGGATCCTATCATATGTAGCCATGTAGGCCTGTAGTGTATAGTTCGAACTATTTGCTTTGAAGAATTGCCGAACACCGATCGATCGAGGCCGATCAACTAATGGGCCATTTTCTCGGTATTTCACTCTGGGCCCACTAACAAATCAATTGAGGCTCACAGGCTAGCCCATCTCATCTACGGCGAAAACCCTAATCCCATCGCCTCGACAGCTACCCCGTATATATTGCCGCCACCCTCTCCGTCTCCGCTCTCCCATCCCTCGCGCCGCCGCGATCCCGCACTCCGGCGATCCGAGCTCTCCACCACCACCACCACCACCAACCCCGGAACCCTAGTTCCAACAACCCCACCATGGCGGAGCGCGGAGGCGAGCGCGGCGGGTTCGGGCGTGGGTTCGGGCGCGGCGGGCGTGGCGACCGCGGCGGCCGGCGCGGTGGGAGGCGCGGCGGCGCCCGCCAGGAGGAGGAGAAGTGGGTGCCGGTGACCAAGCTCGGTCGCCTCGTGAAGGAGGGCAGGATCAAGAAGATGGAGGAGATCTACCTCCACTCGCTTCCTGTCAAGGAGCACCAGATCGTGGAGCAGCTCGTACCGGGCCTCAAGGACGAGGTGATGAAGATCACGCCGGTGCAGAAGCAGACGCGGGCCGGCCAGCGCACGCGCTTCAAGGCCTTCGTCGTCGTCGGCGACGGCGACGGCCACGTCGGGCTGGGGGTTAAGTGCGCCAAGGAGGTGGCCACGGCCATCCGCGGCGCCATCATCCTCGCCAAGCTGTCCGTCGTGCCGGTCAGGAGGGGCTACTGGGGGAACAAGATCGGCAAGCCGCACACCGTACCGTGCAAGGTGACAGGCAAATGCGGGTCGGTCACGGTGCGCATGGTGCCGGCGCCCAGGGGTTCCGGTATCGTGGCGGCGCGCGTGCCCAAGAAGGTGCTCCAGTTCGCCGGCATTGAGGACGTCTTCACCTCGTCGCGCGGCTCCACCAAGACCCTCGGTAACTTTGTCAAGGTAATAACTAACTCTTCCTTCCACTCTGTTTATGCCTTGATTGCTAATTCAAACTGTGAAATGATTGTGACTTGGGGCATTTCTGCATCCAGATAGATGTGAATATTTATGCCCTAGTCTTGTGATTATGTGCTGATTACTTAAAACAGATCTTCTACTCTTGTGGTCATGCATTGGTTGTTTAATCTAACTGCGAAATGATTGTGATTGAGGAAATGTGTGTCCTGATATTGTGTCGAAATTTATGTTCTAGTGTTGTTGTATACAGTTCGATGGATTTAGAATTTATGTGTTGTACAAGTGAGTCTGTCTGTATGTAGGCCAGTTTATCTGTGTTAGACTTAGACATGGTGGCCCTGTATCATATTGCATGGTCTTTCTATTAGGCATGGTCATTTGACATGTATAATCGTGCAACTAATGATTCTGTTTCCTAGTGATGGGGTGGGCTTGTCAGTTTTCCTGTGTCTGATCCTGGTACTTGAGTTTGTACTGTTTATGAATTTGCAGTAAATCCTGTGTTGTTTACAGTGGTTCATGCACTTTACCCATCTCTCCACGTCTACTGCGTATGAATACAATGTGGTTGTTTAATATTATTCTCGATTCCATGTCGGATTGTTTTTAAGTGTTGAAACCTGTGCTATGCATGCAGCCCCTAGATTTTTGCCCTAGTGATGGACGAAGTCATGCGGGACATACAAGGAGAGATTCCTTGGTGTAAACTTTTTGCTGATGATGTGGTGCTAATTGATGAGAGTTGGATAGGTGTTGATAGGAACTAGAGTTGTGGGGGAAGACATTAGAATCGAAGGGCTTTAGACTTAGTAGTATTAAAACTGAGTATACGAGGTGTGTTTTCAGCGGTGCTACAGCAGATGATGGAGATGTTAGTTTGGATAGAAAAGTAGTGCCTAGGAAATAAACATTTTGGTATTTGGGATTGATGTTACGAAGTGATGGTGAGATTGATGAAGATGCGAGCCATAGGATACGAGTGGGATGGGTGAAAATTGGGGTGAAAACGGGTCAGATACGGGCGATTGCTTTTTTCGTATCCTAACCCATATTTTTTTTCCGGATTTATAACCGGTTACGGGCTAGCCGGATACAGATAAGATTCCAGGTTTATCGGGATACGGATACGGGACGGACCCGAAAACGGATAAAGATATACGGATAATACATGCATATATAGAGTAATATATTTTAAATTAAACTATACGGGTACATGACCATAGTAGCAAGTTATACATCACTCAAACCCAATATACGTCATAAAAAGAATATGCTACTTTAGGATTAATAGAACCAACTAATTGTCAATATAAATGGGCGCTCTATGGAAAAAATGAGATGAAATTGGCTGGGCCTTGCTGATATCCGAATAGAAAATCCGGATATCCGATTCGAATACCCGAATAGGAAAAATCTGGATATCTGAATAGGAAATATCCGAATATCCAGATCCCATCTCATATTTATTGGATATTGGCTGTTTCGTATCCGAATTCAAGTATTCGGATCTTGTCTCGGATCCGGTCGGATAGTCAAATCCGGTCCCGGATCCAGTCCCGGATCGGGTAGAAATTTAACGACCCATTTTCATCTCTAGGTGAAAATGCTCCAAACATCTGGTGTCCTATGTGATAGAAAAGTCCCTCAAAAGTTTAATGGCTAGTTATATAGGACGGTGATCAAACTTGCGATACTGTATGGAGCGGAATACTGGGCGACAAAATGACAACACTTGTATAGAAGATGAGTGTAGTAGAGATGCGAATGCTGTGGTGGATCTATGGTCATACAAGATGAGATCGATTCCACAATGATGTTATATGTGATAGGGTTAGGGTAGCACTAGTTGAAGAAAAGCTTGTTCAACATCGTTTTAGATGTTTTGGATATTTCCAATGGAGGCCTCCTGAGGCACCGATGCATAATGGAATTTAAGCCGTCTCGAAAACATAAGAAGTGGCAGAGGTTGATTGAGATTGACATGGGAAGAAACAGTTAAAAGAGATTTGAGGGATTGGGTTGGAGTGCATGGAAGTTAGCGATTCACGTACGGGAACTATGATCTAAGATCGAAGCTTTAGGGGTCTTTTGACTTTGCTTGGGTTTCATTCGTTGCCTGTCTCAACTTGTTTGGGATGAAAGGCTTTGTTGTTGTTGAGTGTGCAGATTCTGTTAGTATAATAGCCTTTTAGGTGATTGGTCTTGATGTTCCAGACTTGCCATTGTTTTTGATGGCCATGTTTGTTTGGTTATCTTTATTAGAATGGCCCTTATTTTATTGTTGACATCTCTGTCCCTATATGTTGTCTGGCCTGGTTGAGTTTTTTTCGTTTGTGTTTTGTGCATCTCAGAATGCAGTCAGTCTGATAAAAATGTAGGTTTGGTACTGCTAGCCGGATGTCCCAATAGAAAGATGGTTTATCATGCACGTCCTGTAAAAATCATAGCCTGATTGTTATTGTAGTATGATTTGAAGAATCTTGACTATAGACATAAACCAATGAGCTTTTTTGCTGTAAGTTTTCATGTTTTTCAGCCAATTTTCTTTGTCTACCTGCTATCATTGTCATGGTTCCTTCATGTGTTATTTATAGTTCACTAGTAAGATGCCCGTGCGTTGCAACGGAATTTCAAAAAAGAATAATACATAATTATAATGCAGGATTTTAAATCATACAATAAATCAATTTTCTGTAACACACATATCAAGCAAAGCATATCTTTGTAAACAAAACATATCATGCTAGTTATGATTAGAGCTTCTTGCTAGTTATGATTAGAGCTTCTCTAAAATCCGACGCAGATGCTATAAAATGTGAGCGCTTTTGCAAAACACAAGCGCAGAACCTGCTCGAACAAACAAATATTACCAGTAATCATTCAGCTCCATCACAACGAAATCATAGTTTCCTTATTTGGACTTCCAAGCAAATAGTAAACGAGGCACTGCCATTCAAAATCAGTAGAATTTCTGTATTCTTGTCGAACATCGAACATTATTTTTAAGTCAAGCAAAGCAATGCCCCGTTACAACCAGTTACAACCAATTAACCTGATGCACCCAATATAACTCAAAAAAACAGAATGGCGGTGATCTTTAGCCGCACCAGCAAACTGAACAGTTAGCTCAAACGCTTCAAATGGAGCCTAGCCTATCTCAGTTTGTTATGTCGGGCTTTAAGACATTCTTTGGCCCGCTGAACCTTTGACTGGAGATAGAAGCTCCCATTCTTGGCGTTCCTCTCAAACATTGTATCGTACTTCTGCAAAATATTTAAAAGAACAGATAAATCTAACATCAGTTTTTGGGTAAAGCAAATGGCTATACATGTGATTTTGACAATCTTAATTGGCGTGATATTAACAGTGTACCGTACTTCTGCAAAGCAATTAAAGTGCAAATAAAGTGAATCAGTATATAACAGCTGCTGGAACATATTGAGTGAAGCAGTATATATTGTCACACACCTGCACGATCCCTTCCCAAGTCAAATCCATTTGTCTTAACTTCCATATAAGTATCCTCAAAAGAAACATTTACAGGTTGCACAAAGGTGTAAGCAAAAGCATTCTGAAAGCCAGATATGTTAATCCGATTCAGCTTGCTAGACACAGTTAAGAAGCAAATTACAGTTAATGGTTAGTACCAATACATAGAAATCATCACCAAGGCTTGTGCTCAATACCACACAGATTGGTATATTACTCAAACTCCAAGGTTCTAGCATAGTGTTTTTTCACCTAGTAAGTAAAAAGTGTAACAGATCTCATCTTATGTAAATGCAATGGACCTTATGAGTACTTGAGATGTTTTATCACTATCTATGCAAATTCCAACCACAACAGAGCAAAGGCAACACTTGGAGCAAGACAAAAAGGCAGAAATAACATGAAATAGATCAATATTCTGGAATGTTATTACCCTAGTTATTAAAATAAAAGAAAGTAGAGCCTAGAATGTTTACATGATTGAAGTAAAACTTTGATAGGCAGAAAGTATGTAACAGACACATTTACCTTCATTGTTGATGGTCAGCCTGTGCAAGTTCAGCCGCCTCCAGGCAGCACCAGGAGGAGTGGCGTGATATTAACAGTGTACCTTCATTGTATCGTACTTGAGATGTTTTATCACTATCTATGCAAATTCCAACCACAACAGAGCAAAGGCAACACTTGGATATTACATGAACACTGCCCAAAACAACACTGCCCAAAACAACACTAAATAACATGAACACTACACAAAACAACACTGCCACAACTATGGTTGTAGCATCCATATATAGTTGTTCACATCTATTAGCTAGTAATTATGAAGACATATAATTTATGTCTAGCTCTAGAGTGGTACCCTTTGAGGTTTCTCCTTGTTCGAACACTGCAACTGATGTGAGGGTACTATGAGTAGGAAATGGTGTAGCAAAAGTACTATTGAGTGGAACATCTTCGTCATCCGATGATGCACAACTTAAGGTTGTGGTGTTGGATGGGTCACGTATTAACAGACCAGTTGGAGTATGTGGCGCAGCATTGGGTCGACACCTCTTTGCTTTATTACATACATCCACCACTGTCACAAAAATTCATAATTGAACTACAAATTCTGACGTGCTACAGTCAGCACTTTTGCTAACATAATGCTTATAAATTCAGGGATAACATATGGACCTTTTCCTTTATCGGTATGTTGACTTGGACATCGTGACATTTTGGAAAAGGGCCTTCATTTTTTTCAAAAAAAAATGTGTGAGATTGGCAACATGTTAGCACAACCTACCTTTCCAATATGTTGGAAATAAAGAGACATTTCCAGTATATTACCTAATGCTTAATTCATTTATCAGATAGCAGTCAAGAAAGAGACAATATGTTGGAAGAAATTAAAAGAATTGTTTCTTCTTATAACATCACTTTTGTGTACAAAATAGCAGTCAGCTGTACACATTCCATAAAAGCCAAATACCATTCTCCAGGCAAAAGCTAAAAACAGATATATGTTAAAACATTTATCAGATAGTATAGCATGCTAGCGGAGTGACGGAATCGGTGATTTAGCATAATTATCATGCCAATATGTTAAAACAATAGAACATCGCAGTTATTGCAGAATGAGTAGATAACAAATGAAGTATTGTAGTACAGCAATAGTCAACAACCCTCCTATCAGGCCAATGAAAATATATTTAGAAGATCATACATTGTACTTTTTCAAATTACCACAACAGACTTGTTTGCAAATATGCCAACACAATAGGAATATGATACAAAAGTACGCAGATTAGATCACATATTCTTCAAACATGTATATATGTTGTGCTGCTTAAAGTATGACTTAGGGTTTGAAATCTTTATGTATGTTACCTTGATGGAGAACGCCCTTTTGATGCTGACCGTGAATGGGAAGAAACAGATCTTGATCGGGACCTACATGCTGAACGATGACCCCTAGGAGATTTGCGGCATAGCATATTCAATTTTAGCATAATTATCATGCCAATATGTTAAAACAATAGAACAGCGCAGTTATTGCAGAATGAGTAGATAACAAATGAAGTATTGTAGTACAGCAATAGTCAACAACCCTCCTATCAGGCCACTGAAAATATATTTAGAAGATCATACATTGTACTTTTTCAAATTACCACAACAGACTTGTTTGCAAATATGCCAACACAATAGGAATATGATACAAAAGTAGGCAGATTAGATCACATATTCTTCAAACATGTATATATGTTGTGCTGCTGAAAGTATGACTTAGGGTTTGAATTTTTTATGTATGTTGTTACCTTGATGGAGAACGCCCTTTTGATGCTGACCGTGAATGGGAAGAAACAGACCTTGATCGGGATCTACATGCTGAACGATGACCCCTAGGAGACATGCTGAATTTTACTATAGCTGATGGTTTGATAGTAAAATTGCAAAAGATGTGAACGCAACTTACTTCGAGAACAAAGCCTGTGCAAGTTCAATGAGACACCTTTTTGAATCTGGAAATATTATGAGATAAGCACGGAATGTCTTTGAAATGTCCCCAATTGAAGCCTTCACAAAAAAATATACAAGAGAGTATTACATGATTTATTGATAAGGTAGTTGGCGAGTGTTGCAAATATACTGGATTTTATGGCATGAATAATATTGAATGCCACAAATTGTACACTGATTTTTTTTCATGCAGCAGTATTTCCTTCTTTCTCTCAAACATGTACAACACTTCATAAAAAAAGATTCGTTGGAATTAATTTAGAATTTAAGTTAAAAGCTCCAATATATATGTTGGTTCAATGCATAGTGCTAGAACAATTCGTGGAAGAATTAATTCTGGTCTACTTTGTCATCGCAGATCTCAACTATATTGCATTCTGAACTTAAAACATGTGCATTAGCATATCTTTTGTATATTGTTTCTTCTTATAACATCACTTTTGTGTACAAATAGCAGTCAGCTGTACACATTCCATAAAAACCAAATACCATTCTCTTTGCTATGTGTCATGGAACTACTACATAGCATGTGAATACTCAATACAAGTGTAGCTGGATATATACTTAATGAATTAATAATTGGTAAATCAGCACACATAGCAAAGAATAGAAGTACTAAACTAAATCATCACACATAGCAAAGAGAAAACAACCGATCCTTTTAATAAGTAGCTCAATTTGGACCATCACTGCACATGGTAATCAAGTGCTTCTCAACTGTATGCTACTTCAGTTATGCAAATGCTCTTTAAATTCCGCTTTTAAATTACCGTATACTTAGTATTGCAAAAATTACTCAATTGCTATTTATGCAAACAAAACTTGATATGTTAGCCACGTACAAAGCCTCAGACATAGCAAAGAAAATAGAAGTACTGAACTAAATCATCACACGTAGCAAAGAGAACAACCAATCTTTTTAATAAGTAGCTCAATTTGAACCATCACTGCACATGATAGCGCCGGTGGTCGGAGAGGCCAAGATCTGTTAGAAGCATACGCAGCTCAAATCAGCAACCAAGCAAGCAGAAATGCAGAATTATAGAGCAGCTACCATGGGAGGGAGAAGGGAGAATGCATGCGTTACGAGGAGGTGAGGAGGACGGGGAGTCGAGCAGCTCGGCGGCCCGAGGCCGGCCGGGATGGCGAAGTAGGAGGACGGCGACAGGCGGCGGCGAGATGGGTAGGGGCACTCGCGGACTTGAACTTGGGTACCCGCCGCCGCCCTGTTCCCAGAAACGCCCTCGGCGGCCGCTCTTCGCCACCTACCCCGGCGAGCATGTCACCGCTTCACGGGAGCTTCGGTGAAGGACGTGATGAACTGAGGTGGCGTGAACGAGAACGACCCGCGGAGCAGAGGCGGCTCGCTCCACCAGATCTCGCGCCGGCGGCGGTGTTGGTGGGGGAAGGGGGGCCAGAGATCGGGCGCTCGCGTCGGTGGGGAGAAGGGGGACCAGATCTTGGGCGCTTGGCGGTCTGCTCCGCGCCGGCGATCGGGTCGGTGAGGAAAAGAGCAGAGATCGGGCGCTCGGCGGAGGGTTGCGGTGGGGAAACGAGCAAACGAGAAATCCATTGCGGAGGGTTCAAATTTGAACCGTGGAGCAGCCGAGACGAGGATTGGGCAAGCAGAGATCGCGGAGAAAGCCATTGGCTGGCGTGGAGAGGGCAGGATCGAGGGATGGAGTTCGTGGAGAGGGGAGGATGAGGGCTGGCGTGGGAGAGATTTTGATATCTGGCGTGGAGGCCGAGAGGGCGTGGAGGCTTTAGGACTGGCGTGATTGTTGAGAGGCCGAGAGGCCGTGGTCGCGTGGAGGCTTTGGGCCAACTGTTTTGGCCCAACAAGGGCCTGGCAGATTCACCATCACCACCAACTCATCTTTATAATAGTTAAGATTAAACATATGTTGGATACTTGTAGCAATACTTGCCTTTTCAACATTATGAATTTTTCATTTACATGTCAAGCTTACAAGATGGTAAACCTGAATGGAATATTTTACTTTTGAAAACATTTCCTCTCAGTCTTGTTGCTAAGAATGTTAGCCTCACTTGTATACGAAGTTATGAACGTGGATTTTGTATTGTTTTCAGGCCACCTTTGATTGTCTTATGAAGACGTATGGCTTCCTGACTCCTGACTTCTGGAGGGAGACAAAATTTGCCAAGGCCCCGTTCCAGGAGTTCACTGACCTCTTGGCTAAGCCAACAAAGGCACTCATGATCGAGGCACCTGCTGAGAAGCTAGAAGCATAAGACATGTTTGGAGTAAGGTGTTGAAAAAGAACTTTGCCTTCGGCAGAGAACTTATCTTTTTTTTTGCGCGATTTATGTCTTATGTCATGGCAAATCGAAACTTTCAAATTAAGTTCCAAATTAGAAGTTGTGCACTCGAGATTGTTTAGATGTTCTCTTCTCATGTTTGGCAGCATACATCATGCCATGGTGGCTGTTTTTGCACATGGTGAAACCTATCCCTAGCTTTGGTCACATTGCAGTACTGCACAGCAACTTATGATGAATGACGATTGCAATTGTGTATAATGTTTTGTTGCAGATTTTCTGTTTGGAGGATTAGTTAGCTGTTAAACAACATTGTCCACATTTTTAGATTGTGAATTCAGTCTGCAGTCAGCAAATCTTTCACAATTATTTTTGCTGGGAAAAGGCTTAAAAGTACTACCGAATGAACTAATCTTACGAGCGAGCTGTAGACGTGCACAAAATATTTCAAGCGAGACATCTTTTTCAGGTATATTTTGAATGGATTGAAGAGAAGCAACATATTTGTACAGTTCCGACGACATGAATTGAGACAATAATTTGATCATGTGCCAGTTAGTTTTGGTGAACTGAAATCTTTCTTATGAAGGTTTTCTCCGATTTATATCAAACTTCAATTCGGAGCTAATTTTAAGCCTTACACAAATGATCTGTACAGATTACACCTAAAACTTGTATCCATAGATTTGATTTACAATATGAGAGGATATGAAGAGGAATCAAACAGGTACAACGGACTGAAACAACGCCACAAACCAGTCCAACAAATATGCCCAACTTCTTGTAGATCCAGGTTCAAAATCTCGCCGATATTTCGAAAAAATCTCAGCCGGGGCGAGATTTTCCAAATCTCGATAGAATAAAAAAATTGAAAAATTTCAAATTACTATAGTATTTTCGGGAAATCTCCGCGAGATTTCAGCTTTTGGACAGAAGTTGCTATAATTTCGACCGATTTTCATAATTTTAGGACCGGATTTAGCACCAATTTTTTTTATGAAAAATTATAATGTCTTTTACAAAGAATACATTGAAAATTTTTCCAAAAAAAATACATACACATTGTTTTGACATGCTTGCAGAAAATTAGCCTGTCATTAGGAAAACAGACTTCTTAGTTGTGAAGGAAAACAAACTTCTTAGTTGTGAGAACCGATCTGGGGTTAGAGCACGCCAAACAATCATACGGACAGAAAAAAAAGAGCACGCACAATATAGGAGAAAATATCTCTATTTATTAGATTGATTGTTTCTGTACAAGGCAATGCCCTATATATATAGTGGAGGACCCCTGTAGATTAATTCGGATTCGCCCACCAATAGATAGAGTCCTACCATACAGGGACACAGACTCTAACCATATCATAACACTCCCCATGGGCGAATACCGCGTAATGCACATGTCTCATTAAAAACTTCTCCCAAAAACCCAGTGGAAAAAAAGGGATGGAGAAAAAAGTACATTGCAATCGCACTCCGTATTACACTAGTTGCCTCATTAAAAACCTTGATGTGGGAAACTTCAAGAAAACTCACTTAAGGGAAAAAGAGCACAATTTATATTCTTCAAGATATAAACTATGATCTTCAGGATCGAGCAAAACAGATTATGGTTCAGGATTTACTCCCCCTGAACTCTGCAAATCTCTAAGTCGTCTCATTCCAATGCCATTGACGTACCTTTGGAAGGTAGACTTTGGCAAAGATTTTGTGAATAAATCTGCTAGATTTCACATGACTTAGTTTGCATTATTTTTACCTCACCATTCTTCTGGAGTTCGTGAGGATAGAAGAACTTAGGGGCAATATGCTTCGTGATATTGCTTTTTACATATCCCATTTGCATTTGTGCAACACAAGCAGCATTATTTTTATAGATAATAGTAGGGGTATCAACGGTATTCATACCACATGACTTCTGGACGTGGTTAATTACACGTCTTAGCCAAATGCATTCCAGTGAGGCTTCATACAAAGATATAATCTCTGAGTGGTTGATAGAAGTGGCTACCAAAGTTTGTTTGAAAGACCACCAAGAAATAGCTGTACCACCGTAGAGAAATACAAAACCAGTCTTAATTTTGGCACTGTGGGGATCAGACAGATAGACAACATCCATATTTTCCCCCATGGTTAAGTCTTGGTTCTTCAGGAAAAACAATCCAAGATCTTAGGTACCTCAGAGGTATATGAGTAAAGTCTTGATATTAGCCCAATATCTTCTGGTTGGGACTATACTGTTTAATGCTAGCAAATTTATTGTGAATGTAATATCAAACCTTGTGCAATTCACAAGATACATAAGTATGGGACTCCAGGTCCAAAAGACTTTCTCATTTTTTATTCCTTGGTCTAAATGGGTCTTTGTCCGCTTCGAGGGATCTTACTACCATTGGGTTTTTCAAAGGATGAGATTTATCCATGTTAAATCTTTCTAATACCTTCTTGGTATAGGCAGACTGGTGTACTAAAATTCCTTCTAGGAAATGCTCAAGCTGCAGGTCTAAGCAAAATTTGGTTTTACCCAAATCCTTCATCTCAAATTCCGTCTTGAGGTAAGCATTTGCTTCCTTTATTTCCTCTGTGGTTCCGATGATATTCAGATCATCGACATATACCAAGATGATACAAAATCCATTCTGGAATTTCTTTATGAACAATCAGGGACAATCATCATTATTTGAATATCCCTTCTTCAGGAAGAATTTACTAAGTCGGTTGTACCATATTCTTACCGACTGTTTTAATCCGTATTCAGTGACCCATATAAATATGCGGTCACTACATCCATTAACTGTATTGATAAGTTTAAGATTGCTGCCATCAATATTATATTTCAGAACGTTATTTCACTCATTACAAGAGAACATATTTCATCGTAATCGATGATAGGTCTCTGCTAAAACCCTTGTGCTACAAGCCTCGCTTTATATCTCACCACCTGGATATTTTCATACCTCTTTAAGATGAAAAATCCATTTGATCCTATAGGGAATATTTTAGAAAATGTTCAGTCAACAGGATCAAGAACTTTTCTCTTATTAAACGAGCGCTGCCTCAATTGCTCTTTCATTTGACCCTATATGAGCGCTCCTGGCACTCTGCCATAGACTTTGGTTCTGGATCTAGATTTTAGCAATTTTAGAGGCAAAATATGTCGACAATTGTAGTCTTTCTTTATATATAATTCTCCTGCATCACTCTAGGGATATCTCTTTATTAATTTCTTTCAGCTCCTCGTGATTTCCCACAATGATGAAGTCTAGGTGTTCCGACTTCCTAGTGTTGGATTGTGCACACAAATATACGCTGAGGTTATCATCTTCAGGATGGATCACTTCAGGGATGTTATCATCTTTTAGATAGCTCACTTCAGGGATTTTCTCAACATCAGGTTGAGCTTCTTCCACTGTCATGGTAGTGTTCTCAATTGTTTGGTTCTCTATTTCTGCGGACGTCTCCGCGAAATTGAGTCCCGTGCACCTAGAGGCCTCCCCATCATTTTCTCATGAGGGTCAAGAGTGGGTTTAATATCCTTCTAGGATATTTCCACTCTTTCAGGTGCATATACTACAGGTATATGAGATCTTTCTACTACCTTATGATCAGTGAAGGCATTTGGAAGATTATTAACTTATTTTTTGCAGATTTATTACTTTCTGAACTTCAAGTTCGGTCTCTTTAATGCGTGGATCTAAGGACTCGACATTCTTTATTGTGGTACTTATACCCCCCTAATGCTGGAAAAGTCCTTAGTACAATTAGTGTACCGAGCCGTTTACAGATCTCCAACTTCTGGTGAAGTCCCATGGTGGTACGCTGTGGTAGAGAGATTGACATGTATACAACACAATCAAATTTTTCGCAGATGGGAAATACTTAATTCTCTTCCATGCACTATCTGCAATGGGAAAATTCCATAATATGCAGTTGATTTGAGTTGAATTAATATCGCGGTGTGTAGCACTGCGTGGTCCCATCAACTGGTGGGTATCTATTATTCTACAAAAATGGCTAAGCAATAAACTTTATTCCTTTAATAACGACTCTACAAGGCCATTCTAATGTGTGGACATGAGGTACTAAAAGTTATGCATTAATTCTCGGGGCCACATAATAATCATTAAATGCTTTTAAGGTTAAACTCGTTAGCATTGTCTATTTGAATAGACTTGATTCTTTCTTCTGGAAAGGAGGCTCTTAAAAATTTTGGGCAATTAATTTTTTGGCAGAAGCATGGTTCCTAGTAGATAAGAAACATAAAATATCTGAAAGAGCCCAACAGGAGCTGAAAATGTCCACATATATCACTTCGAATTTTCTCTAGGAAATTCAGTGATTCCTCTAAAAGTTAGAGGATCTAACTGTAAGTTTTCCTATAGCACAAACATGGCATAAGAAATCTTCAGGTCTAGGAAAGTCTTTATGCTATGGCCAGCAGAATTACTAATTATTTTATCATAATATTCAAATCAAGATTACCCAGTCGATCTACAAGATCTTTAAATATCTTTGGATTTTTATCGCAACACAAACTTCAGGTTTTATATGTGCGTAGTATAACCCAAAGAAGAAAAGAGGAAGTTTTTCAACCACACATTTATTACACCCATTAAACTTAGCCATGAGTAGGTATTCAGTACCATCCTCTTTCTATGTCTACATATGGGTATCATTCAGACCAATGTCTTTAAGATATAAATGAGTACAACTGGACTCAGGGTATAATATAATATTCTTCCAGTGCCAACTATAGATCATCGCTTCTGGCGATAGTCATAATTTTCAAATCACTTAGTGTGGTATAGCTGTCTTCTAGACAAATTTATTCCTCCTTCGCTGGATTATACTTTGTTCTATATTAAAGGTATGACTTAACAATCAAACAATTATTGCATCAGGAAAAAATGTAGAATATAGGACAAGCATAGCACAAGAATGAGCAAATATTCTGGAAAAACACCTTATTTGACTATTATTGATAATTGCTCAATAGGAGCATAGACCAAATGTTCATGTAGGAACATAAATATTCAAATTGATAATATAAGGCTCTTAAGGAGACTCAACTAATGGAAATGCGACATAAAGCAAAAAGGGGTACAAGGAAACTATTGCAAGTCTTCATATAAGTCATGTTCCTCCTCCTAGGGAACATTTGTATTCTTCTGGAATTCCACAAGTTCAGTACCAAGAAGGTCATCTTCCTCTCTGGGCGAGTCACCGTATCCGAGAAGGCTTTCTTTGAACTCGATCGTAGGGTCGGTGACGTTGTCGTCCTTCTTCCCATCTTTTTGTTCAATGAAGTGTGCCTCAACTTTTTTTTCTTGATTCTTCTGGAATCTCCTAGTTGATTTCATGTAAAGTTCCGCCTGGTGCTTTGGAGTGCGATAAGTACGTGACCAATAGCCAATGTACCCACACCTAAAGCACGACTGGGGGGGGGGGTTAGGTGCCTTATTGGCTGGACCTTGCTTCTGGAAGGTTCCAGTACCTTTCCCTTTACCTTTCCATTGGGTTTTGCCCTTTCCCTTTTGGTTTCTGCTATTCTTCCATTTATTCCCCTTATGAATTTGACATTTTTTGCGGCCATGGCTATTACTAGCCTGTTGAGCGGTAGCATGTGCTTCGGGCAATGCTTGATTTCCATTAGCATTTGCATGATGATTCTTCAACAGGAGTTCATAATGTTTTTCAGCTTCTAGCATAACACTAATAAGCTCAGAGTACTTCTTGTACTTTGCATGACGGTACTGTTGCTGTAGTAACATCATGTTGGGGTGGAAGGTGCACAAGGTTTTGTCGATCATTTCAGCATCAGTAACTTTCTGGTTACAAAATGTTAATTTAGTGACAAGTTTGTGCATTGCAGAATTATTTGCTGCCATAGATTTGAAATCCTGAAAGCGTAGGAGGGTCCATTCTCGTTGTGCTTTTGGCAACAACACAGATCTTTGCTGGTTATAGCGTTCCTTCAGGGAATTCCATAATACCAGCATGTCCTCCTCCATCAAGTATTCGGCCTTCAGGTCCGGATGAAGATGGTGCCTCAGGAAATGTAAAGCAGCGCATTTTGCGTGTTCGGGTACAGCAGGTGCACCAGCTTTAGGCTGGGCAATAGCAGCTCCAAGTGCTCTAGCTGTTAGGTTGATTTTGGCATCCATTGCCCAAGTGAGATAATTGATGCCATCCAAGGCAAGCACAACAAATTCCTTTTTTGCGATGTCAGGCATATCCTATATGCAAGCAATACGAAATTTTACTACTGGTAAAATATTATTTTGCATGCATCCTCATTGAATCAATAAAGTTTTGGCCTATATCTATTCAGTAGATAATTATCACAATTCTCCCAGAATTTTCCTAGCATTTAGCAATTTTCTGTTAATTGTATAGAAATTTTCCAGCATTACTTAATAACAGAAAATAAATTCCAACATCAATTAAACGCGGCATAATGCTAATTACATATTCTATAACTCTTGTTGGCTGGGAGTGAAAACAGGTAATAAATGTCTCCGTCAGCTCGACTCATGGCTAGGTCAACCCGCCCCTAGGGCTCACATGAGGGAGGGAGCACTTCCCGTTTCCAGGTGCCAATTAAAGAACCAAGCCTCATGTGTGTTTTCCTAGACACCAATTGTCTTGCATCTGTTCCTTCATTACTAAAATCAAATCCCAACTACTCATGTCCTCAAAATTTTCTAGCAAATTTTCCAATTTTCCGTTAATATTTGAGCAATTTTCAGAATTACTTATGTAACAGAAAAGTCAATTTACCACAGATTAAACATGGCAAAAGCTAGAAAATAAACCAAGGGTATGGATCTTCTAATAGTGTGCTAAACAATTTTTTTTGATGGACAGTAACAGATCAAGAACGATCTCTAACTGTAGATTAGATCTGTAACACCCCAGCACCCCGTGCCCCGAATGTTACACTCTCCAGCAGCAACAAAGATGACACTAGGGCAAATTTTTTTTAGCAAAAACCAATAAACGACTAGGAGGTTGCCGAACTTATTAAAAAAATTCGGCAGCACCTCCCCTAAAAAACTGGACATCCACTCAGCAGATAAGAAAAATAATTTATAACATAATTAACAACAACAATAACATCAAGGAATCACTAACCATCATGACCCGCTAAGAACATACAAGGGGTCATGGTCTTCTAACCACTATCGAACCCCAACATCAAAGAGATCATAGCAACTATAACCAATTATTACATGAACTCAACTAATTGCTAAGTAAATCAATTAAGCAACGTAATTCTATCATGTCGTGAGCGTGAAAGGGAGTGCAGCTAGGTCCCAACCGGGCAAGCTGACCTCAGGGTACCTAAAACAACAAAGAAAAACAAGGGTGAGTCCACGACTCAGCAAGTACATAAAAGAGCAATAACAGAATCAACATCATAACTAAATAACAAGGAGAAAGAAAGATTTCCATAGCTCAATTAAAACATAAGAAAACCCGTCATCATCACCATGCACATCTCATGCCACATACCATAATCACAAAATCAATTGTCATCACACATCATCGCAAACACTATGCAATGCACTTATGACCCATGCTCATCATGCACATTACATTTCTCATGAATGCATCTCGAAGGCTTATACCGGTACAGCCGGGGGAACACCCGTCGATGTTCCCCCTCTACCTCCATCCCGTGGAGGTACCTACCCCACAGTGGGTTTTACACCAGGGCACTCCGGACTAGTCATAACTTTCTCACCGACCTTCCCGGACTAGTTATGACTTACTCACCGACCTGGACAATTGAATGCTATAAATGCAAGGATGCAACGTGCATTTTCATGGCTCAACTGACTTACGACAACACAGTCACCAAAGCAATTCCATTATGAACCCACTCATCTCATCACAACCACATGCATTAAGAATAAGCATATGCATAAGATCAACACACGCACGAACATGCTCATAACAGGACAAGAGCAACACATGCACCAATATGCTCATAACAGGGCAACTCTTAATCAATAACAGTAATTCTGCATACCATACGCAAGAATGATCACTAAAAAGAACAGTGAGTAAAGTATGGGATACATTAACTATTCAGTGCCGCTGATTCATAATATTACTCTACCATGCACTGGCCTTTTTACCACACGACGAGGTGGGACGCGAGCGCGAGATCCCACCTGAAGGTACGCTACCTGCAAATAGATGCAATTCCGCTCAAAACATGCCAACCAAACAACCGTAAGGTTTAGCGCGAGATTGACTCTACAACCCACTCCGAAACCCCGAAAAACCGAAATCTGTCCAACGAGGACGAGAGCCTCTCAACGAGCAAATCTTTTAATCCGTTTAACCAAATGGAGTGAATTTAGCTCCTAATTACTCATAAGACGATGCACTATAGCTATCTCAAGGTCAATCATGCTGGAGATACCCCGAAGGCCTCCAAATTGAGCACTAAACTCCAACTGAAAACGGAGCGTGACGCAGTTTTTCCGATTTCAACACCCCGACTTCTAAATCGCGTAACTTTTGATTGGCTTAACGTATTTTTGCATTCTTGTACTCAAAACGAACGTGAGGAGATAACCCACGCAAATATCATAGCCACTCAGTCAACCGACACACCCACTGTTCCCAGATCGATGACGAACAGAGGGTACCGATCACCCGATCCATTTTGGACAGTCCTCACGAAAAATGCCATAACTTTCAAACGGCTAGGCCAAATTGTGACTTCTTGAGCTCTAACGAAACTTAAGAACACGATCTACAAATCTCTCCACAGACAACTAACCGAGAGATGAGATTAACTCGCCCAAATTGACACTCCAAAATCGGTCATTACAGCAGCCCAAAGAAAACAACACATCTCCTTAACCCTAATCCTCCATTTCCCTCCCAAACTTCAAAAGCACAAACCCTATGTCGAGACCCGAATATGCAAATCCGGACCCTCTGTGTATTCTGCACTAGTCCAGGATCACGCTAGTGCACACAGTCTCAACATAGATGAATATCACAATCATACACAGCGGAATAATAAAAATAATTCAATTATAGAATATAAACTATTGAACGACCTTAAGGTCAACCTTATACTTGCGAGGCCTTGACGGCTTAAACTCCAAATAAGCAGCAGCGGAACGAAGAATGTCAGTGAATCCCATCAATACACCACAGGTAACTGACAGGGTTCAACTCCTAGATAATCGCCTTCTCACGGAACTTCTTCTTCTTCGACGATGTAGACTTCTGCTCACTGGTGATTGTTTGTTTGTAATGGGTGAGTACATAAAGCACTCAGGAAGTCATGCACAGAATGCAAGTCTAATAGCTATATGCATGGCTTATTCCAAATGACAGGCTGAAGGGGTTATTTTGCAATAAACAGCATTCACAAATATTCATAATAGATTGTAAAGCTGTAAAACAAATAACAATAGTAATAAATTTCACAATTGTTTCACAAGTAAACCATTCCATATCCTTAAATAGTTATCACTTTTCACAGGCAAGAATGCCTCCAAGCCCAACTTTACTTTTAAGAAAAGCTAACCCTTGACTGTAATCCCCGAGCATTGTCCAGTACCGCGGACACGGCTATTCGAATAGATTTTACTCTCTGCAGAGGTTATACACTTTACCCATAAGATACAATCAACTCATCACGTCAGCCATGAATCGCCAAACAAGAGTATGCGAATGAGTGATCATAACAAAGCCTTTCGAAAACTTCTAACTATACAAGTGAACCTCTCCGGTTCTTGCCATACACCATCCTTTCCCTTAACAGAGGCGAAGTATGGGACCAACATACCGTTGGACGGGTACCATGCTGCAGCCCTGGTACGCTCCCCCTTCAAGCTACACAAAAGATGTAGTTGACACCCCGAGGTACCACATGCAAGTTATTAGTAACTTACTCAACTAGGACCGTCCCACTCCAGTCATGTGGTCGTACGTTTGGCCCAGTTCAAAGGCTTGCAAGGTTAAGTCATTAGGGCGACCAGGGCAAGACTACCCGAAGAACCAAATCAACCTTCTCGGTGCCACACCTGGCCCACCCGATCATAATCTTGCCACTTGCCCCGGTCTAAATCATTTTATCACCACAGTTGATTATTGCGCAACACAATGCCAACAACAACTCAACATCCTTGAAGAAGTACGAAGACCTCCACATATCAACTTCATCGTGTCGGCAACACGTCACATCGTTCCAAAAAAAATTGCATATTCCATTAGTCAATATTGATCTTTCCAAAATGGTACGTTGCAAGACTAAGCAGCTACTGACGGTCTAACATACCATGTCGGCAAAGTATTTAAAGCCAACTATTAATCAACAAACCTAGGGTGACAAATGAATCATGGCATATAAATAGTGACAACGTGGCAAAAAACAAATAGGTTGATTATCTAATCCCAAATTAATTGAAATCAGTTTAACTCAACTAGCATGCAATAATTTGAAACAAGATAATTTTCGAAAATGGGATCAACATGGTCAAAGCACAACTTGCCTAGCCCTTGCAATTTTTACTGTTCTTTACTTTTTATCTTTGATTCTTGATCCTCGAGCTTCAACTTCCACTTTCTCGATCCTCAGCTCATTCGAACGACTTCCGGACGACACGTCTAACGATAAAGAAACACAAATACAACAAAACTCAAAAGACAATTCAAATAAACTCCAAATTAAGAACGAACAGCATTGGGCACAACGGCTTGAAAGAATTTAGGAACTTGAACGGATTAGATCGAAGATTAGACAAAAGAGAACGGGCTTTCGGAAAAACACCGAAAAGGGAAAGACTAATAACTGGAAAAGAAAGAATAATATTCCGAAGAATATTTCTTCCGAAGTTATTATCTTGATTGGACAGACAAGGATATATGGGCGCTCGATCTGTAGACCGGGTCCATAAAGATATGTTAGTTCACAATGAACTAAACTGAAGCTCAAGGTTGACTTTTGTTGACTGAACGAAACACGGTCAAACAAAAGAGAGACAGATAGATTAGATCGGGCACAAGAGTATGACACATGGCTAATGGTCTATCGACCAAGTCCACGAACGAAGTCTAGGTTATTGGTAGATTAGGTTTTCAGGGATAAGACAAGACAAGTGTCTTACCACGATTGAAACAACGGGAAAGATTTCAAAGATAACAACGCGGCTCACGATGAACTTAGTCCATCGAACCGGTCTTAGGTTAGGGTTTTGATTCGGCTTTGAAGATGACATGACGATGAGGCTAGGCTCACGTCATGATGATAGAGAAGATGACGGCATCGTACTAGGGCTTGTGCATGAATGCACGCATGCGATGACAACAAAGCAATGAGAGCCAAGCGTTAACGATGAAGCGTTAACGGCGGAATGTTAACGGTGAAACTTTAACGGTGGAATGTTAACAACGGAACGTTAACGGTGGAACATTAACTGCGAAATGTTAACGACGAAATGTTAACGGCGGAGCGTTAACGGCGAACGCGAAGCGATGGCAAGATGCGCATGGAATAAGATATCGGCCGTCGGTGCATCCATACTTTATCACATAAAACATTCAACATCAAGGCTTAAATATAACATTTAAGCGTATAGCAACGATACCCATACCCTTTCCTACTGTGCATCCATGTGTGTCAAATTTTAAATTAGTTAATCCACATACACAAGTTTTAAGGTTACTATCCTATTGCAAAATTTTAGTTATAACCTAAGCCATGTTTCTAGGTTATCCCACATCAAAGTTTTAGTTAACCATATGGTATTTCACTAAATTCATACACCACAGATCTGAAGCCCGCTCTGATACCAACTGTAACACCCCAGCTTCTACTAAGCCCAGAATGTCACCAAACATAGACCATAACACATTTAATACCATAATTTAAGGTAAATTACAGCAAGTAATCATTTAGAATAATTGAAAATTTTGACAGCATCTCCTTTGTTTTTGCATGAAACTTAGCAACATAACATCATATCAATATGTAAGACAAACGAGATAACCATACGCAGCGATAATGATAGCTAATCATCAACTAAAACATCATTAAGCATCGATAGCAAAAGAATAAGCATTAATTTAAGTCTAATATGATGAATCAATTCACTTCTCAATCCCACATGATACACATGAGAGAAGACAACCAAACATAACAACCCTACACCAATGATTATTGTAATACTTAATGCCGTGTCTCCAACACATGTGAATTAGCTAGATTATGATACTACGTGGAGTAGTGTAGCTAAATCCCTTTCCCGCGCGCCGATTTCATGGTACCTAAAGAAAACAAACAACAAAAAAACACAAGCGTGAGTTCATAACTCAGCAAAGTGTATTGTAATAGATCAACAAGGATCAAGACAACAAACCATCATCCCAGACTTCACAGTATTATTACAACACATCATATTTAACACTATATACAACCTTTAAAAAACAACATGATAATCATCTCTTGAGCATCTCATGAGTACTCTCCTCATCATCTCATAAACATCTTCATTTATGTATATCATTCATGCAATGCAATGCACATGTCTCCTGGAATACTCATACCGGTATGGTTGAGTGCACACCCGTCGGCATGCACCCTTTCCCCCTTCCATCCCGAAGATGGAGGGTGCCTATCACTCGCTTCCATTCACCTCGGTGAAGGAATCACGATGTATGACTTATTCAAAAGAATAGCCCCGGACTAGTCATAACAGTTCTCACCGACTCTACCGGAATAGTTATGACTTATCTCACCGGCCGGCCATGAAAATATGCCATGTATGCAAAACGGACAGCAACATATACATGAATAGAAATATTGCATATCAACACTTGGCATCTAAACATGTAGGTCCGTACTCAACAATCGACGGTAACCATTCAAAACATGGCATGTGAATCATTCATCAACAACAAACATTTTTAAACAGGGCATGAGGACACCCTATCATCGATAACCTTTAAATCATGGCCTAAGGACGTCATATCAATTATAACATGTCATTCATGGCAAGACAACATGTTATCTATTCCGAATGCTATCAAGCAAATCTAGCAACACATATAGCATACAATCCACACAACACACTTGCCTTCAACCACGGACAACGGAGTGACGAGAGGTTGAGGGCACTCCTGGAGGCACACCACCTGCAAACACGTGCCACACACTCAAATCGAGTCCACAAAACAGCACACATATATCCCACTACCCCGACTTCGCTTATAACTCCTAAAATCAGAAAACAGTAAATCTGTCCCTTCGGGACAGCAGCCTTCCAACGGGCATAACTTCTGTTCTAGGACTCCAAATCGAATAAACGAGTACACCTTCGCGTAGCTTAGGAAATTTCCCAACTTTTTCTAGTTATAGGGAAAGACTGATTCGGACTCTAATGTTGTTTAATCTAACGTTGAATACGAACTGTCTCAATCTCGTCACAGATTTGACAGCGCTCGGTAAAACGGCCATAACTTCCAAACGGCTGGGCGGAATTTCAATTTCTTTATATGAACTGAAAGGTATTGAAATTATCTACAACTTCCTAGAAGTCCGTACGGTCAGATTCGAACTCTAAATTAGTTTAATCTAATGTTGAACACAGACTGTCCCAACCTCGACACAGATTGGACAGCGCCCACCAAAACGGCCATAACTTTCAGACTGTAACTCCAAAAATTCTCAAAAAAATACACAAAATAGGTCTTGACTATACCTACAACTTCTTCAACAGGAGGTCAGCCAAATTCCGACTCTAAAATTGCGAAATCGCACGCCCTAACACGGACTCCAAATCTGCCCGAAACTGAGTACAATACGAACTCTAATTCTTTTCAGATCTACTCCATGGCAGCACGTCCTCTTGATCTAAAAACTCCAAATCTACCATGAGAACAGAACCTAGACCTTCCCCAAGGTTTCCCCATGGACATACCTTAGTCCGACGAACGACGAACACGAAGAATGTCTCTCGATCACCCGATCTCGCTCCCACGCGCCAAATCCTTCGGGATCCCTTGTCGCGGTTCTTCCAAACAGCGAGGGCAGCACGTAGACGTGTCGTGGCAGCGAGGGGGCGTCCTTGGGGGCGCAAGGAGGAGGGGGGGTGGCGCGGCTTGAGGTGGAGGTGGAGGAAGAGGACTAGAGGGAGGAGGGAATTGGTGGAGGCGCAAGGGGGAGGTGGAGGCGTGTGGGGAGGCGGCTAGGGCAGGGAGGAGGTGCCCCTAGCCCCTTTACCCACGTTCTCTCCCCTCCATGGGCCAATCTCTCTCCACAAAAGCCCACGGTTCTTCCCCCCTTGGGCCCAACCTCCCCCGGAAAGGCCCAATCTCCCAAAATCGGCCCGGAAACGCGATTAAACGGCATAACGTAAAGTTTTAACCTCCAATTTCATATTTTATAAAGTTTTTGACCTCATCAAGAAAATTAAATAAGGTTACGACACTCCGTGGTGTCATATCACTTAATCCCCCCAAGACCCGAAAACGCAAATAAACCTCGAGCCGTAAGGTTTTATCCTCTAAACTCACATTTTATAATGTCACACCAATCCGTAGTGTCACAAAGGTACCACATGCATGTTATTAGTAACTTACTCAACTAGTTCCGTCCCATTACGGACATGTGGTTGTAATATTGACTCAGTTCAAAGGCTTGCAAGGTTAAGTCCTTAGGCGACCAGGGCAAGACTACTCGAAGAGCCAAATCAACCTTTCCGGTGCCACACTTGACCCACATGATCATAATCTTGCCACTTGCCCTGATCTAAATCATTTTATCACCCCAGTTGATTATTGCGCAACACAATGCCAACAACAACTCAACATCATTGAAGAAGTACGAATACCTCCACATATCAACTTCATCGTGTCGGCAACACGTCACACCATTTCAAAATATATTGCATATTCCATTAATCAATATTGGCATTTGTATTTCCAAAACGATGTCAAAGGTTCGTTGCATGGCTAAGAAAACTACTGACGGTCTAAATAACCCTTGTTGGCAAAGTATTTAGCTACCAACTATTAATCAACAAACCTAGGGTGATAAATGAATCATGGCGTACAGCTATCATAGACAAGGTGGCAATAACAAGTAGGTTAAATATCTAATCCCAAATTAATTGAAATCAGTTTATATCCAACTAGCATGCAATAATTTGAAACAACATAATTTTCAAAAATGGGATCAATATGGTCAAAGCACAACTTGCCTGGCCCTTGCAAACTTTACTGTCCTTTACTCTTTATCCTAGATCCTTGATCCTCGACCTTCGATCTTCACCTTCCTTGATCTTCAGCCCGTAGAACGATTTTCGGACGACGCGTCTAACGATAAAGAAACACAAATATAACAAAACTCAAAAGACAATTCAAATAAACTCCAAATTAAGAACGAACAGCATTGGGTACAACGGCTTGAAAGAATTTAGGAACTTGAACGGATTAGATCAAAGAGTTGACAAAAGAGAACGGGCTTTCGGGAAAACACCGAAGAGGGAAAGATTAATAACTGGGAAAGAAAGAATAATATTCCGAAGAATATTTCTTCCGAAGTTATTGTCTTGATTGGACAAATGATGACATATGGGCTCTCGATCTATAGATCGGGTCCATAAGGATATGTTAGTTCACAATGAACTGAACTGATTCTCGAAGTTGACTTTTGTTGACTGACGGAACAGGGTCAAACAAAAGAGAGACGAATAGATTAGATCGGGCACAAGGGTATGACAGATGGCCAATGGTCTATCGATCAAGTCCACGAATGAATTCTAGGTTAACGGCCGATTAGATGATTAGGGATAAGATAAGGACAAGCATCTTACCACGATTGAAACAACGGGAAATATTACAAAGATAACAACACGGCTCACGATGAACTTAGTTCATCGAACCGGTCTTAGGTTAGGGTTTTGATTCGGCTTTGAAGATGATACGACGATGAGGCTAGGCCCACATCATGATGATAGAGAAGATGGGGACATCGCACTAGGGCTCTTCCATGAATGCACGGATGCGATGACAACGAAGCGATGAGAGCCAAGTGTTAACGATGAAGCGTTAACGGCAGAACGTTAACCGGGAAACATTAATGGTGGAATGTTAACGACGGAACATTAACGGTGGAGAGTTAACGGTGAAACGTTAACGGCAAAACGTTAACGGCAAAACGTCAACGATGGAACGTTAACGGTGGAATGTTAACGACGGAGCGTTAACGGCAAAACATTAACGGTGGAACGTTAACGGCGGAGGTCAAACAATGATAGGATACTCATGAAACAAGGTAGCAACCGTCGGTGCAACGACATGGCCGCGATAAAAAGCTACCAAGGATGGCTAACCGAGACGCGAAACAAAAGCAACGGGCTAGGTTGAAAGACGCCGATTTTAGGCCGGAACCGGTCTCCGACGGCAAACGGAGACCAAAAGAACTCTAAATATGGACCAAAACAGTACATGATGATCCACCGGACGCGACAACACGGCCGGAGCGAGCTAAAATAGCCGGCGTCAAAAGGCGGCGCGCGACGACGGCTAAACGGCGGCCTAAATATATAAAAAAATTCCAGAGGACGGGATGGCAAAGGGGAAATGTATACCACGTAGAACGCAGCGATACGAACTCAACGGTATAGGCGGATTTTGCGGCGCCCCTCCGGATTGATCACAAACTGCCGATTAACGGGTTTCGGATCTAAACTTTGGACGGCCATAACTTCTAGAATAATGATCGGAACTTAACGAAATTTGACCGAGAGCTAGATGGGACAAAGAGGCACACCGTGACATAGGTGGCTCAAAGAATTACCTTCTGTATCAGCGGGGAACGCGCAAGGAATTTTGCCGCTGTCTGCAACGCAGTCTGATCGGAGGAATTATTTTTCTGCGCAAAATCCAGAGGGCAAACCCGTGAGGCAGGATGTGCACCATGTAGAGGACATCCCCAGGAGTATACACAAAACATTTCAGCACCTAACTCGAAAAATTGAGGGAGTTATGGCCTCAGCAAGATTCGAGATTAAAACGGCCATAACTTTTGATGCCGTGGGCCAATTTGGCTGAAATTTGGACAAAAAATAGATGGTACCTTGTGGCACACCATAGCAAAGACGGATCTTGAAAAGAGTCGACGAGCTGCCCGGGACGTGGCTCCAAAGTTCGGCCGTTGTCGGGCGACGTTCGAGGCTTCTCGGGGCGGCTCGAAGGTTTTGGGCATTCGATCTCTGGTTGTGGTCATGGGGGAGAGCCATGGGAGGTCTACCAAGGTTAGAGGAGGCGGCTAGGTCTAGAAAATCAAGAAAAACGCGAAAAACCGGTCCTGTAGGCATTTTATCGAGCACCTTCCGTGAGGGAGACGTATTGGGGTGACGTGGCCGATCGTGGGCGCTTGGATCTGCATCGTGCGGCTCAGCTCGCGCAGGCGACGTGGCCGAATGGGGCGCTGGCGTGGCCCATCTTGCGTAGCGCCTGTGACGGCTTCGGCTCATGGCGCGCCCAGTCTTGTTGGAAGCGGGAAGGAGGCGAGGCGGGCGGCTGGCGCGAGGAGGTGAAGCGACGCCAGGCGTGGGAGCAGGGGGCGTGGCCCGGTCCGACGGGTGGGCTGGTGGAAGGAAATGGCCCAAAGCATTTTCTAGCTTTTTCAATCATTTCTGAGTAAAAATAATTCCAGAAAATTAAAATAATGTATTTAGGGCAATAAAAATACCAGAAAAATTCTAGAAAATATTTTGAGACATTTGAACTCAAATAAAATATTTTCAACAAAAATTTATATAAACTTTTCCAAATAATTAATTAATTTCAAATGAAAGGCTTAGTTTAAATTAATTCCAAATAAATCCGATAAATAGCAAACGAGCTCCGAAAAATCTCAAAAATTACAGAAAAAATCCTTGAAGCACAAGGAACCCAATTAAAATCAAATTTATTTTATTTGAGGTTTATAATAAACAAATTAAATTATTTTAGCTTTTAGAAAATTCAAATCAAGCTTTATATATGCGAGAAAATCAACGAAATTTTTTGGGAAGCTAAACTAAACCAAAATTTTTTGAAAACCCAAATTTTGGGATATTACACAAGGATGGATCACCGAGATGCGAACCGACAACAACGGGTTAAGCCGAAAACGACGGTTTTAGGTCGGAATCGGGCTCCGACGGCAAACGGAGGCCAAAAGAATTCTAAGGATGATCCAAAACAGTACATGATGATCCATCAGACGCGACAACACAGCCGGAGCGAGCTAAAATAGCCGGCGTCAAAAGACGACGCGCGACGACGGCTAAACGGCGGTCTAAATATATAAAAAAATTCCGGAGGATGGGATGGAAAAGGGGAAATATCTACCACGTAGAACGTGGCGATACGAACTCAACGGTATAGGCAGATTTTGCGGCGCCCCTCCGGATTGATCACAAACTGCCGATTAACGGGTTTCGGATCTAAACTTTGGACGGCCATAACTTCTAGAATAATGATCGGAACTTAACGAAATTTGATTGAGAGCTATATGGGACAAAGAGGCACACCGTGACGCAGGTGGCTCGAAGAATTACCTTCTAGATCAGCGGGGAACGCGCGAGAAAGTTTGTCGCTGTCTGAAACGCAGTCTGATCGTAGTCTGATCGGAGAAAATATTTTTCTGCCTCAAATCCAGAGGGAAAAACCATGATAAAATATGTGCATCATGTAGAGGACATCCCCAGGAGTCTACACAAAAAAATTCACGGTCAAACTCCAAAAATTGAGGGAGTTATGGCCTCGGCAAGATTTGAGATTGAAACGGCCATAACTTTTGATCCTCTTGCCCAAATTGGCTGAAATTTGGAGGGTAAACAGATGGTACCTTGTGGCACACCATGGCTAAGACGGATCTCGAAAAGAGTCGATGAGCAGCCCGGGACTCAGCTCCAAAGTTCGGCCATCGTCGGGCGACGTTCGGATGACATGGCGGCGGGTCGCGAGTTTTGGAGATGATCCGGAGGTTGAAGATGTGTGGGAGAGGTCATGGGACATCTACAAAGGATAGAGGAGGCAGATAGGTCAAGAAAAATCAAGTTTGGACGCGTTTGGAGCAAAAACAGGTTAAATAGGCACTTTATCGAGCACCTTCCGTGCGTGGATCGGACTGGGCTGACGTGGCCGATTTCTGGCCTTCGGATCGGCTGTGGGCGGCTGGATCACGCGGGGCGACATGGCCCAGGCGGCGCGCTGGCGCTGCCTAGTTGGCTCGGCCTGGCGGACGGAGCGCGCCCACGGCCTGCGCGACGCTGCGGAGATCTACCGACGGCGGGCGCTAGTGGGCCGGAGGCGGGGCGAAGCGAGCAGGCCGAAGCCGGCTGGTAGGGTGGGCTGAGCGGAGAGAGGAAAAAAGGAATTCGGCCCATTGCAAAATCCAGATTTTCCAGCCTTTTTCCAATTAAAACAATTTCACAAATTCCAATAAATCATTTAGGGCAATAAAAATATCAGAAAAATTCTAGAAAACATTTTGAGACATTTTGAAATCAAATAAAATATTTGCAACAAAAATTTATATAAAATTTTCTAAATAATTAATTAATTTCAATAAAAGGGCTTAATACAAATCAATTTTAAATAAATACGATAAATAGCAAACGAGCTCCGAAAAATCTGAAAAATTACAGGAAGTTTTCTTGGAACACAATGAACCCAAATAAATTTAAATTTATTTTAGTTGAGGTTTATAATAATCAAATTAAATTGTTTTAGCTTTTAGAAAATTCAAGTCAAGCTTTATAAATGCGAGAAAACCAACGAAATTTTTTGGAAAGATAAACTAAACAAATTTTTTTTGAAAACCCAAATTTTGGGATGTTACACCCTAGCACCCATCTAGGCCTGCTGGGGACTCCATTAAAGCAGGAAAAGTAAGTACAAGCCTCACCTTTACTCACCCCAAGGAGGAAGAAGAAGAACTGCAGATTTGCAACTCGAGTTGGGGAGGAGGGAGGCGCTCGGTTGGCAGCAGGGAAGGGGCGGCCCCGCCGGCCCGAGCTGGGGAGGCGCTGCTGTCCCTGCTGCAGGGAGGAGGGCAGGTGGGGGAGGTGGCTACCTAGAAGGGAACGCAGGGGGGATCGGCCTGGACAGGAGGGAACCAGGAGGTGCCCAGATCTGGTGGGGGAGGTCGGCCAGGAGGTGGCTAGGGGGAAGACGCCAGGAAAAGGAGCAGTCAGGGCGCAACAACTAGGAAAAGAAGGAAAGGACCAGCCGGCTAGAGAAGAAAAAGGAAGGAGAGAGAGAAGGTAGGGTTAGGTGGGAAAAATTCAGAAAAAACCCTCCCACACACTCAATTTAACCCTAACACACGCCGATGGATCCACACTCTCTGAAATCCAAAACTTAGGGCAAAGTTTCGCAGTATTACAAGATTAATACATCCAATGAGACAATTTGCAGGATTTTGATCATGCGCGATTACTTACGTTCTTGATGCCGGATGTGTTGACTATCGCGTAGGATAGAGTCGCGTAGGACTTTTTCGGCTATCCGAGTGGATACCGGCTTGATGGCGAGTTGATTGCAGATCGGATCGGGCGATCAATCGCCGGTAGTAGTCGTTTGTTGTAGTCGACGATTCTCCGCTTCTTGTGGTAGAGACTCGTGCTGATAACATGTTGTGAAACAAGATCATTCACCCATGCCAATCCGCGGCACGCCAAACAATCACACGAACAAAAGAAAAAGAGCGCGCACAATATAGGGGAAAACCTTTCTCTTTATTAGATTGATCGTTTCTGTACAAGGCAATGCCCTATATATATAGTGGAGGACCCCTGGAGATTAATTCGGATTCGCCCACCAATGGATAGAGTCTTACCATACAGGGACACGGACTCTAACCATATCATAACAAGATCGGCGTTATGCCCTCTTGGATGTAGAAGATAGATATCCTGTTCAAGCATTTTAATGCCTTATATATCTGTTCCCACTTCCTGGCAAGGCAACAAAGGCCCTTCCCCAAAGAAGAGTCTGAAACCTATAGGATCCACCCCTGACCCCTCTTGGCCTCCCCGAGTTGGAGCCCACTCAACAACGAGTCCATGGCCCACACCGCGATCTCCAATCCCCCGACCGCCATCCAGTACTCTCTCCACACGGCCACACACATCACACCAGTCCAGCGGCTTCGCACACGCACCTCACCCGAGGGAGAGATACCACCGTCACCACCACTGCCTCCTCCACCAAGTCGACGGTGGAATGTTCCTGCGCCGGATCCTGAGCGGCAGGGGCAAGCTGGCGATGCTATGCGTTGTGCGGACGGTGAAGAATACGACAGTGATATTGGAGCTCGACATCGTGCCCAACGCACGGGAGGTGCTCATCACCCTCTACGACCGCACGCTCAAGGAGATTGAGGCCATCCCCAAGGACGAGGCTACCGCAAGGCCGTCGAGTCCTTCACCTGCCACCGCCTCCAGATCTACCAGGAGGAGGACTGGGAGTGCATCAAGGACCGCATCGGATGTGGCCAGGTTGAGGAATTTTGGTAATTGATGTGTGGGTGTAGCTGGTAGGAAACTTAGATAAAGCCTTTTCGTTTGAGAATGACGGATTGTTTGTCGAATAAGAGGATTTTGAATAGTTTTTTTATAAAGTTGTTTTCTATATAGAATCAGAATATGGCTGAATCTGGTTTTCGTTGATTCTTACTAATTTTCGTTGGCTTGATCCGAAACCGAGGAATTGCAGTCGGTCTGGTCCAATTATATCATAATTAAAAATAGTTTCTTTCAAAATCCAGAAGCTGAAACGAACTAGACCAGATACTTATATAATTTTTTTTATATTTTTCTAGCCTTAAGAGACTATTTCATAGGGGATTAGAAATGACCAAAATTTCAGTCAATTGTGGTTTTACTGGCTTTTAAAATACCAAATTTAAAATTTAGTTTTTGAACCGAAATCTTGCTGATACTAAAAAAAAGATTAACCAACTTGTTAACCTTTGCATTGTGGCGTACACTTGTTGCCGCCTTTTTTTCCACTATCCTTCCAGGTAAGCTTGACATCTTAAAAAGTAATACGGTGGCTTGGGACTGGGCGTAGGCATCGAGCTGTGTTTTTTAGGGCCGACCTATGACACAGCGGGCAAGGCCAACCCAAGGTATGGCCCGAAACACCTGTGAATGGGTCATGCCGGGGCTTGAAACTGAGCACAATAGGTGACATGGCCCGGCACGCTGAGGTGGGCCATGCTCGTGTAGACATGGCTGCTCACAGCACACCGCACGGCATGGAGCACATGTCAGGAGAGGAAGGGAGGCAATGAGCATACCTGGCTTTGCCACGCTCGCTGTCGTGCACTGCCACGCCGCACACGTGCTCTCCACACATGGGGATTAGAGGGAGATGGAGGGATGTAGAGGTAATGAGGAAGACGAGGGGGCCATTGTGGAGGGAGGCGGCACAACATGAAGGAAAGAAAGAAGAGGGAAAGAAAAGGAGAAAGAGAAGGAAGGGAAAGAAAGAAATAAAGAAGGGAAAGAAAAAGGGACAACGCAAAAAAGAAAAGAGGAAAATAAAGAAAAGAAGAAAATAAAGAAAAGAAGAAAAGAGGGCAAGAAAAGAAAACAAAGAGAGAAAAAGAAAATAAAAGGATAAAAGGAAAGAGAGAAGGTGAGATAAAATAAAAGAGGAGGGGGGATGGAGCCTGATTTTCGACGATGGGTTCGATTTTCGGTTGCATGTGATTAAAGAGTTGCCCACGAGCCAAGGCATTATAAATAAGTAGTGTGGAGAGGCAAATGGAGGTAAGGAGGGCAAGGGCGACAGGGTGCTGAGGGGGAGCGAGGAGGGCGAGAGGTGGAAGAGGCGAGCTAGGGAGGGGGGGGGGTGAGTGTAACACCCTGGCATTTAATATGCTTGAATGCTACCAAACATAAGCTAAACAACCTCTAAATACCACAATTTACCATAAATTCCAGCAAAGGTACATATGCTAAAAACCGAGATTTCGGCAGCACCTCCTTTGTTTTAACATGAATTAAAGGAGCAACAACAGTATAGCAATAAGGCAATATGAGAGACATCTAAAACAGCAATAATTAGAGTCTTAACGACAATATAAGACTATCATCAAGCACTTAATGTCTCCAAGTGTCAAACGAACAATAAAACTCTCATAAAGCAAAGCTAAGCCTTAAATCAGTGAGCATCACACGCAATTTATTATCAAACTAATAGAATGACTTGTGGAATCAATATGGTGAAGCTACGTGTGGGTGTGTGACTATTTCCCTTCCCCGCATGCCGTTCTCATGGTACCTAAAACAACAAGAAAACACAAGCGTGAGTTCGAAACTCAGCAAGCATATTGCAATGGACAACAAGAACAATATCATGGCAATAACATCTCCCATCATGTATATCATCTCATTCATGAACACTTAACAATATCATCATCATTATGTATGCAATGTAATGCAATGCTCATGTCTCCTTGGAAACTCATACCGGTATGGTTGAGTACACACCCGTCGGTGTGCACCCTCTCCCCCCTTCCATCCCGAAGATGGAGGGTGCCTACTCCTCGCTTCTGTTCACCGCGGTGAATGGAATCACGATGTAGGACTTACTCATTGGCTCTCCGGATTAGTCATATCTTTCTCACCGACCTTCCCGGATTAGTTATGACTTTCTCACCGCCCGGGCCATGTAACATGTCATGTATGCAATTATGCCAACATCATGTTTAACTCACATATTAACACATGGCATCATAACATAATAAACATGCTCATCATATCATTGGCAATCATAAAAGCATGGCAAGTGATCATATATCATGTAGTCAATTCCATCTATTCTCAACAAGCAACCTACAAATCGCTATCCATCACAATACACTTGCCTCAACCACGGGCAACGGATTGGTGGGAAGTAGAAGGCACTCCCGGGGTCGCACCACCTGCACATAGGCATCACACACTCACAATCATGTCCACAAAACAGTACGCAAACCCTCATCTACCCCGACATTGCCAACCACTCGCAAAACCTAAAAACAGAGGTTCTGTCCCGTCGGGACAGCAGCCTTGCAAAAGGCATAACTTGAGTTCTGGGACTCCGAATCAATTAAACGAGTACATCCTCGCGTAGCTTAGGAAATTTCCCAACTTTCTCTAGGTATATGGAAAGACTGATTCGGACTCTAAAGTTGTTTAATCTACAGATTACCGTGATCTGTTCCAATTACGTCACAGATTTTAACACGCTCGGTAAAACAGCCATAACTTTCAAACGGCTGGGCGGAATTTAACGTTCTTTATATCCACTGAAAGATAATGAAATTATATACAACTTCTTCAACATCCGTACGGACAGATTCGGATTCTAAATTGACGAAAACGCAAACTCTAGGTCGACTGCTCATGTTGTCCCAGAACAGAAACGTGGCAACTTCTAGATCTAATCCAATATACTCAAATCCAGCACCACCAATTGATCTAAAAACTTGATAAACACCCTTAGAACAGTACCTAGATCAATCCCAAGGTTTCCCATGGTCATACCTTTGCCCGACGCACGAAAACTCCAATAGATCTCCTCGCTCCTCGCTCCTCGCTCCTCGGATGGATCCATGAGGATGCAGGGGTGGGGAGGCAACCCTAGGGAAGCAAGGGGGTGGAGGAGAGGTGGTGGAGAGGTGGAGAGCAATGGGGGCAAAGGGGGCGCAAGGAAGAGGAGGAGGTGGGGAGGTGTGGGAGGCGGCTAGGGCACTTGGGACGCAAGGGGCAGGGGGAGGACGCCCAAAAGGGCAGGAGGAGGCCCCCCAAACAGGACTCCTACCCTAAATGGACTCGAACACCATCCCACCAAAGCCCACGGACCTTTCCCTTAGGCCCAAACTCCCCCGGAAAGGCCCAAAACCCCTGAAACGGCCCGAAAACGGCCCGGAAACGCTATTAACCTCCATACCTTATGGTTTTAACCTCCCATACCATATTTCATAAAGTTTTTGACCTTAACATGCACCATTTAAAAGGTTACGACACTCCGTGGTGACACATCACTTCAAAAGGCCCAAAAACACGAGTAAACCTCAAGCCGAAAGATTTTAATCTCTAATTTCACATTCTATAATGTCACACCATACCGTAGTGTCACAGTGAGCCAGCGAGGAAGGCGACGGGGGAGGTGGCCTTGGCGCAGGGACAAGCCGGGGAGGTTGGTGGGAGAGAGTGACTGAGAGAGATACAACAAGAGAGAGAGAGGGGGGAGGGGTAGGGAGCAACAGGCAAATGGTAATATTTGTGTCCTCTTCCCTAGTTCCGTGTGTCTCCAGCTCTTTTCCTTTCATCGCAATAGTGCAAATAGACCAGATCTAGGCTGACACGGCGCGAAGCTGGCACAACTTGCTAATGGGCCATGTCTGGGCTCATCGAAGGTGAGTCGAGCTAGTTGGATCATGGCGGCATGGCACAGTCTAGGCTCGTGGCCCGTCGTGTCCGTGCCGTGCCGGTCTAGCATGGCACGATGCCCACACCTACACGGGATAGTGCCACTACAATCTAGCTTAATGGCATCCTTGGTTACACTTGTCTATATGTATTGGCGGGGTTAAATGACACTAACGCTCTCTAGCTTGGGCCATATAATCTCCTTAGAGTACAAGCATATACAATCTCTTTTTAGCTAGATCCGCCCCTGCTCATATGTCTTTGACATGCAATTGCCTCACCTCCACAGAAGTTTTTTGCGCCCTGCATGGTTTAGGTTTCAACGGATCTGCATTGGTGCAGTAGTTTTGGTAAATAATTATCGAGTTCTTCACGTTGTCCATGGACCATGATTTAATCCGCGCTCCAATTGTCGTTCCAGACAGATGCATTTTGTAAGTGGTGACGTTCGAAACCTTGGCTTCGGAGTTATTCTCGCCCAAGCTTCCGATGCTGATACCATGGCTCGGGCAAGGTGATATCAGAAGCAGGGTGTTAAAAACCGATGAGATTCGATTGAATTTTGCGAAAACCTAGAGTGTCGAGCCGGTTCAACAATAGAAATTGATCGGCAAACCGATCTAATTCAAATTAAAAAAATTTGTTAAAATTTGTTGTAAATTATTCTAAAATTAGTATCAATAGATTTATGATGTCTGACATCAAAATAATTTGAAAAATTAAAATTTTGAGATGTTTTGATGCAAAACTGAATTTGTATAATTGAAAATAGTAAAAAAAATAGAAAACAGTACAAGGCCCATTAGGCCCGGTTCGGTCCACTTAAAGTTCACACGCTATACATCCCGTTCTGTAAACACTACTAGGGAGACACTCATCAGTGGCGGTTTGTAACTCACATCAGTGGTGGTTTTTAAATCACCACAGATTAAGTGCCACTGATAATCGGGGATTATTAGTGGCGTTTTTAAAACTGGCACATATAGTATTATCAGTGGTGGTTTGTGGATAAAACCGCCACAGATATTACCAAGATCAGTGGCTGTTTTTGGCTAAAATCGCCATTGATATTACCATTATCAGTGGCGGTTTGTGGCTACAAATCTCCACTGATAATTCCAACCCACAAATTAGAAAATAAGCATTTCAGGCTAGCCTCAGGAAGTGCTAGTCATGCCATCTAAAACAACACACACAAAGAACAATTATATCATACACAGTGTAACAGATGTATACATAAATAATCTATAAGATTAGCCATAATGAAGCATCAATTTACACTTTGTAATAAAACAAAATTTAAATGAGTTTTCTAAACTACAAGCCTACAAGCCTTCAGAGTTGGTTGGAGTCGAATGACGTGTAAGATGAGTATGGATCACTGGATCGTTGTTATCTTCATCATAAAACTCGCCCTTTTTGTTGATAACCTCCTTCATGATGAAGTAGGCGAGCTATTCCTGAATGGCTCGGATTTTAACAGGAAGCAGTCCTGCCGTAGGTAATTTGAGGCGCTACAAGTAGGAAAAATAAATCTCAGAGTATGTATATAGAAATTGAGTGGTGCGAATAAATATGTAATGTTAGCATGACAAACCTCTACTTCATTGTCTATTATTGTAGAACATAAGATTTCGCGCATGTATTGGCACACGAAGTACCAACATAAATTTGTGCCTTGCTGCTGCTTGTGACACTGCGAAAATTGAATAAACTAAAATGTCATGGAAGGGGTTATTTAGTATGAAATGCGATATAAGAATATTGCTTGCGTGCGTACTGGAAATTTAGTACGGATTGAAAGGGATTTCTTGAATAGGCGGTATCTCAAGCTCTTTGTACAATATCTTTTGAACACCTCATTCATTAGACTTGTTAGCTCTACGTAGTGTTTTTTATCTTTGTCCAGTGGGTCCATGATTAGCATCTTGCTCTTTTCTGGAGTAATTACTACGAGAATCCAGTGGAAACTACATACACATGTATGATGCTATAGTCATGAGTCCTAGGATAAGACTAATGAACGAATTTAACGAGTAATTTAACCGGCCAGTGAGAAACTTACTTAAAATTGTATGGAAGACATATGAACTCCTTGTCTTGTAGTTTTAGCAATGCCCTGTATACATATTCCTCGACCTCCTTTGGTGCTCTTATGATTTCGGTCTTGCAGACCATTCTCGGGTCGAGGAATCCCACTGGCCCCTTGGTTCTTCTTAGTTCGATCATTAATGTAGACCATGATTTATATATTAAAAACTTACAGTGACCAACATCTCAAAAAAGATACGTCGAGGGTGTCGTGATAGAACAAGTTATGCAAGTTGTCGAATTCTATCAGGAAGTAGCCACCCCCTCATGGTGAAAATGTTCCTCTTGGAAAATGGCAGTGATCACCTTCGGGAGTATCGATTGGTTGGATCGCTCCATGTACCAGATATGTAATCGCTGCATCATGAGTGTTAGGCTATTTAACTTCGATGGGCTGACCAATGGCTTCCCCATCTCGAATTTCAGTCTTTCTTGATTATCTTGTACACACTTCGCCTTGCCCTTACTTTTTTTTCTAGAACAACATCATACTTTGTTATGGCTTCGCCTAATCTAGCTGATACGGCTTGTCTAATGTGCCATTTCTTCGGATCAGGGGATATAAGTTCGTCCTTTGAAGTGGTCACACTAGCCATTTGACGCCAAAGTGCTGGTGACGAATAGGCTCCTTGTGTAGTGTGCCATTTCTTTGGATCAGGGGTTATAAGTTCATCCTTTGAAGTGGTCAAACTAGCCATTTGACGCTCAGCTGCTGGTGACGAATGGGCGAGTTCTACTGCAGGAGAGGTTGGCACTACAAGGTCAAAGATGATGTCACCCTTGCGGCACTGGATGAATGTGTGGACGACACTTCCTAGAGTTGTAACCTCGTCGTTGGAGGGTATTTCCAGCTTGATGTTGGCAAACTGTGGGAGTACCATGTCCACCTAGACCTTTGCATAACCTGAAGCTATCAGAGAGTTGTGCAAAAAACCCCCTTCTTGGCATGGATAAGCTATTCCTGTACCATCTTGTAAAAATATGTTCATGACATGCAGGTTGAGCTGGCAGGGTGTGGGGTCTTGTATGTCGTCCACAAGATAATGGGTGTTATCCGGTTGTACCAATGGTGTGGACGCGCAACTGCTACGATGATTCATAGGGCTGGCGAGAGCAACGTCGTGGCCTTGCGACTGGCTCATGGCTTCTTGTACTTTTTGTTGAACTTATTGTTCTATGGTGCCTTGTAATTCTCGAAGCACCTTTTCCTTCATCTTTTCCAAATCCCGTTCCACACGTTGTTCTTTGGCTTCCTTGCGACTCCTGGAAGAGTCTCTGTGCTATGGGAAACCTATCTTCTAGGGAACCTTGACCCCAATGCCTCGAGTCCGACTAGGGTGCTCTTTGTTTCCCAAGGCCGCTGTTAGTTCTTCTTTCTCCCTGTCTGGGTGAAAAGTTCCTTGGGTGGACTCGGCGTGCAGCTCCTGAATTCTTTGCGAGATTGCTTTATCATCGCTGCTTTTGAATGATAAGACCCCACAAGATATGATAGATGCCCTTGCTAGCACATAGTGCTTGACTCTATCTGGTAGTCCGGCCAAGGGACTGCGCCAGTCGATCGGATTTCATCTAATTCTTGCCTCTCCCACTAAGGAATTTTACCCGCGTACCCACTCATGCCTAGTCTGCGGGGGTGATGTTGAGGAACGCGGTATGCTACTCTAGCACAAATTAAAATTTTTACCGCAAACTAGAAAAGCTACTCGCAAGAAGGGGATCATAGATCTATTACCACTAGACGCGTAGTTGCGGAATCCTTCGCACGTCGTTGTAGTGGATCGTTCTCAGCGTGGATCATCCTCGGCGTGGATCGTCATCACCACGGATCGTCCTCGCCACGGATCGCCCTCTCCACGCCGCAGTAGCAGCAGCGTCACCACAGCCGTCCACACGTCCGGGGATGGAACACCGTGCGTCGGTGTGCAAGCACCGGATCGCTCGGCAGGGGCAACGAGAGGAGGTGGCTAGGGTTTCTGGCGAAACACCTCTAAACCGCACGAAAGTGTATATTGCGTCTAGCCTCCTCCCCTCCTTATATAGCCACGAGGTGAAACCCTAGGCAGTCAGGGCCCATCTACGCGCCAAGCCCACGAGGTCCATTAATTACGGATCCAATCTGAATTAATGCTTCCCAGCCTGGTAAGTGTTTGACCCTGTAGGTTCATGCGCATTTGGACATGGATTCAGAAAACCCTTTTCTAATCCAATAGTCAGTAGCGGCTCCTTGCAGAGCATGCCAACTGCCAAACGCATATGATTAAAGTACTGATGTAATAATCCCTTTGCCAAACTATATGAAGATCGAACTCAAGGCGAGAAGCATGTCATCCTTTGACAGTTCAATCCATCTCTCGTATCTGTGATATATTAATAAGTTGTGATTGACTTCTCAATCACGGCATGGCCATGCACTTCGTTAATCATATCTCACGAGTGGCCTAGACATATATCTCCATTACATTGGAGTGGCAAATTCCATCTTGACTGCTCACTTCCCTCTGCATGTTTCATAGTAAACATGAAAGCTACCTTTATAACTATTTGGTTAGGAAATAGTGTTTGGTAACCCCAAGGTAAACTATTACATATGTAGGGAATGTGACAATCTCAGGTTTAAGGATCATACATCTACTATGTATGAGATACACTGATGACATATAAAAATGCTACATTCTCGCAGTGTCCCATTGCGGGTCCATCTAACACATGTTCTCCAACATGCGTTCACAATGTATTGATGATATCTCCATATCCCATAATCTATGAAACATGATCATCGATCAGTACATGCGCTGATCAATTCATCATTGTCCACTACGATGATATCCGATTAGAGATACTTACAGAATTATATCAATGAGTAGAGAGTTTCATAAGCAAGTCACATACTTACTGATCAATATAATGGTATACTTTCATTGGACCAATAATCATATTATTATTCATAAACATAGTCATGTTACAATCATCTATATGACTGCCTCAAGGGCATAACACTAACAATCTCCCACTTGCACTTGAGTCAGTCAATTAAGCATCTAATACCAATAGACCTCGTGTGCGCCTCATGCTTAGGCTGTGGAAGTGGCTTCGTTAACAGATCAGCCACATTAGCTTCTGTATCTACTTTGCATATCTTCACATCACCTCTATTCACAATCTCGCGAATAAGGTGAAAGCGTCGGAGTATGTGTTTGGATTTCTGATGTGATCTACGCTCTTTTGCTTGTGCAATGGCGCCACTATTATCACAATAGAGGTCCATTGGATTAGAAGCACCAGCGACCACACCATGTTTTGAGATGAACTTCTTTATCCACACAGCTTCCTTTGCAGCCTCTGAAGCCGCAACGTACTCCGCTTCTGTTGTAGAGTCGGCCACCGTGCTTTGCTTAGAACTCTTCCAGCTTATCGCTCCTACATTTAGTGCAAATAGAAACCCGGATTGCGATCGGAAATCATTTTTGTCAGTTTGGAAGCTTGCGTCGGTGTAACCCTTTTCAACCAGTTCTTCCTCACCTCCAAAAACTAGGAACATATCCTTAGTTCTTCTCAAGTACTTCAGAATGTTTTTCACGGCTATCCAATGACCATCACCGGGATCCGCTTGGTATCTACTCGTGACACTCATAGCATATGAGACATCTGGGCGTGTACAGATCATGGCATACATAATAGACCCAATAGCCGAAGCGTATGTAATCTTGCTCATCCTGTCTCGCTCAGCAGTTGTCGAAGGACACTGATTCTTGCTAAGACTGATGCCATGTGACATTGGCATGAAACCTCTTTTGGATTCATGCATATTGAATCTCTTCAATACCTTGTCATTGTACGTTTCCTAGCTTAATCCAATCAACCTTTTTGATCTATCTCTATAGATCTTTATGCCCAAGATATAACATGCTTCTCCTAAGTCCTTCATTGAAAAACTCCTTTTCAACGAAGTCTTAACATCTTCAAGCATAGGATTATCATTTCCGATCAATAATGTCATCCACATACAAGATCAAAAACACAAGTGCGCTCCCACTAGCCTTCTTATAAACACAAAGCTCTTCTTCATTTTTGATAAAGTCAAATCCTTTGACTACTTCATCAAAATGAATGTTCCAACTCCGAGATGCCTGCTTCAACCCATAAATGGATCTCTGAAGCTTGCATACCTTATTAGCATATTTAGGATCGACAAAACCTTCAGGTTGTATCATGTATACATCCTCAGTTAGATTCCGATTAAGGAAAGCTATTTTGACATCCATCTGCCAAATTTCATAATCAAAATATGCAGCAATAGCTAAAATGATCCGAACAGACTTAAGCATGGCTACCGGTGAGAAAGTTTCATCATAGTCAACTTCTTGAACTTGTTTGAAACCTTTTTCCACCAACCGTGCCTTATAGATTTGAACATTTTCATCCATGTCTATTTTCCTTTTGAAAATCCATTTGCACTCTATGGTTTTTACACCATGAGGTGGATCAACCAAGTTCCAAACTTGATTGTCATGCATGGATTGAATTTCGGATATCATGGCTCCAAGCCATTTTTCGCAGTTTGGGTCCATCATTGCTTCTTCATAAGTCGTGGGCTCATCATTGTCCAACAATAATATGTCATGTCCATATCTCATAGGTTCATGACGCGGCCTCCCCGACCTACGTGGGGTTGGTGTCTCTTCCACAGGTTGTACAACATTTTGTACATCATGTGATGGTTCAGTGGTAGCTTGAACATGTTCATGTGATTCTCGAACTTCATCGAGATGCACATCACTCCCACTGATTTCTTTTGAAAGAAACTCTTTCTCCAAAAAGACACCATTTCGAGCAACAAAAACTTTGTTCTCGTTTCTTTTGTAAAAGTAATATCCTTTTGTTTCTTTAGGATACCCCACAAAGAAGCATTTTTCTGATTTAGGTGTGAGTTTATCTGATTGCAAATGTTTTACATAAGCCTCACATCCCCATATCTTGAGAAATGACAACATGGGACTTCTCCCAGTCCATATCTCATATGGTGTCTTCTCAACGGAATTTGATGGGACCCTATTTAATGTGAACGCAGCTGTCTCTAGAGCGAACCCCCAGAAGGATAATGGCAGATCTGTTTGGCTCATCATTGACCGAACCATATCCAATAAAGTTCGATTTCGTCGTTCGGATACGCCATTCCATTGAGGCGTTCCTGGCGGAGTAAGTTGTGGAACGATTCCACATTGCTCTAGATGATCACCAAACTCTTGGCTCAAGTATTCGCCACCACGATCTAATCGTAAGTGTTTTATTGATTTGGCAAGTTGATTTTGGACTTCGTTCTGAAACTCTTTGAACCTTTCAAAGGTTTCAGACTTATGCCTCATTAAATAGATATATCCATATCTACTAAAGTCATCAGTAAAAGTTACAAAGTACTGAAACCTACCTCTAGCAATCGAGCTCATTGGTCCACATACATCTGTATGTACTAGGGCCAATAATTCACTCGCCCTCTCACTAAAACCTGTGAAAGGGGTTTTTGTCATCTTGCCAAGTAAACAAGACTCACAAGTTTCAAATGATTCAAAATCAAATGAGGTGAGAAGTCCATCACCATGGAGCTTCTTCACGCGCTTCTCATTTATGTGATGTAACACCCCGGCATTTAATATGCCTGAATGCTACCAAACATAAGCTAAACAACATCTAAATACCACAATTAAACATAAATTCCAGCAAAGGCGCACATGCTAAAAACCGAGATTTCGGCAGCATCTCCTTTGTTTTAACATGAATTAACACAATATCAATATCATGGCAAGATATGTCATAGCACACGACAAATAAAACATCAACATAAATGGATATATCATCAAATTACGCCAATAAAAGCATGCTCAACCACTTCATAAGCTATAACCAAGCAAATAAGGAATCACAAGCATGCTAAATTAAACCCTACATTAAGTTTATGGCACAACTCTTAATATCATGTCTCCAAGTGATTAATTATGGACTATAATGGTGGAGCTACGTGTAGAAGTGTAGCTAGACCCCTTTTTCCCGCATGCCGATCTCAAAGTACCTAAAAACAACATAAAACACAAGCGTGAGTTCGAAAACTCAGCAAGCATATTGTAATGGACAACAAGATCATTTACAAGACAATAATACCTTACATCACATATAACATCTCATACTTGAGCACATAACAACATCATCATCATTAAATATGTATTGCAATGCAATGTTATGCTCATATCTCCTTGGAAACTCATACCGGTATGGTTGAGTACACACCCATCGGTGTGCACCCTCTCCCCCCTTCCATCCCGAAGATGGAGGGTGCCTACTCCTCGCTTCCATTCACCACGTGAATGGAATCACGATGTAGGTCTTACTCAATGGCGTTCCGGACTAGTCATAACTTTCTCACTGGCCTTTCCCGGATTAGTTAATGACTTTCTCACCGCCCTCGCCCCATCTCATGTCATGCATGCAACTATGCCAATTATCATATTTCACATGTACATAAACATATGGCATCTCATCATGACAAATATTATACATGGCATCGAATCATGATAAGTATAGACACATAGCATCATATCATGATAATCATACTCAATATATCATTGGAAAACAGCAAGCAAGGCAAGTGATCATAGCAAGTATTCAATCTTTCATCCAATATCAACAAGCAACCTATCATCCGCTATACATTACAACACACTTGCCTCAACCACGGGCGACGGATTTGTGGGAAGTCGAGGGCACTCCCGGTGTCACACCACCTGCACATAGGCATCACACACTCACAATCATGCCCACAAAACAGTACGCAGAACCCCATCTAACCCGACATTGCCCACTACTCGCAAAACCTAAAAACAGAGGTTCTGTCCCGACGGGACAGCAGCCTTGCAAAAAGCATAACTTGAGTTCTGGGACTCCGAATCAATTAAACGAGTACTTCCTCGCGTAGATTAGGAAATTTCCCAACTTTCTCTAGGTATAGGGAAAGACTGATTCGGACTCTAATGTCGTCTAATCTACAGATTACCGTGATCTGTTCCAATTACGTCACAGATTTTAACACGCTCGGTAAAACAGCCATAACTTTTAAACGGCTGGGCGGAATTTAACTTTCTTTATATCCACGGAAAGATAATTAAATTATCTACAACTTCTTCAACATCCGTACGATAAGATTCGGAATCTAAATTGGCGAAAATGCGAACCCTAGCTCGACTGCTCAATCTGCCCGAAAACAGAAACGTGGCAACATCTAGATCTAACCCAAATTACTCAAATCCAGCACCACCAATTGATCTAAAAACTTGATAAACTCCCTAATAACAGTACCTAGCTCATCCCCGAGGAGCCCCATGATCATACCTTTGCCCGACGCACGAAAACTCCAATCGATCTCCTCGCTCCTCGCTCCTCGCACCTCGCTCCCCGCTCCTCGCTCCTCGCTCCTCAGATGGATCCATGAGGATATAGGGGTGGGGAGGTCACCCTAGGGCAGCAAGGGGGGTGGAGGAGAGGTGGTGTGCAATGGGGAGCAATGGGGGCGCCATGGGGGCAAGAGATGGGGCGGCTAGGAGGTGGAGGGAGTAGGAAGGGTGGCGGCTAGGGTTAGGGGCGCATGGGGCAGGGGTGGACGTCCCAAGGGCTGGTGGGGAGCCCTTTTACCAGCCCCCACACCCAAACCTAGTCCGTTACGGAGACCTACTCCATCCCACCAAAGCCCACCAAGGCCCAAACTCCCCCGGGAAGGCCCAAAACCCCGGAAACGGCCCGGAAACGGCCCGGAAAAGCTATTAACCTCCATATCCTATAGTTTTAACCTTAATTCCACATCTCATAATGTTATTAACCTTATCATGCACGTTAAATAAGGTTACGACACTCCGTGGTGTCACAACGCTTCAAAAGGCCCAAAAACGCGAGTAAACCTCAAGCCGTAAGATTTTCTTCTCTAATTTCGCAATTTGTAATGTCACACCAAAACATAGTGTCACATTTCCCCCCCCCTTCAACTTGATTTGACCTCGAATCCGAAGGACACCAAAAACAACTACCAAGTCCCCAAGGGACAAAAGGCTTCTCAGCCGCAAAGGCTCCATCAACCCAAAACGCTCGAATCCTCACGACAAACATTTCGCACTTCTATCACAACCAACCTGACTACCACACTCCATCAAACTCAATCATGACACAAAATCCCATCTCTTCCAATTATTTGACCCTTTTCACAAAGAATCAAAATTAACTAATGTCAGCTACGTACATAGCCTTCATCGACAAAACTTTTCTTTTCTTCCACAAACCACGCTACACTTTCATTCTACCCCCTCCCAGGCATAACACACACCCAGGGACAACTAGCTACGACAAAGTTCACGACAGATCACTATATTTCAAATTATCATCACTTTTTAACAATCCAACCATATTCTCAACAAGGTTTGGACCGACATCACCAACTTCCAACATGACCACCCTTCGAACCACAACCAAAGTTCTACGCCTAGCCCAAGGTAGAGCTGTAAATTATTACCAAACCTCAATCGGTTCTTTTTTTTCCTATGAGGGTCTCGCCTCACACTTTCTCACTCAAAAACTACCAAACCCATGAATATAATCCTCCATTATGCTCAACAATTCCATAGACATTTCTATTCACATCTCAAACGAGAATGCCAACAAAGAGCAACTCCCTTAGTCGGATGATCCACATTCATCAACTCGAACCCAAAACACAACAAATCACTTGGAACAAAGGTTTGACAACCTCGAAAGATCACTCGATCTTTTTTTCCTAAGTCAAGTCGCAAAGGAAAAACTCCAATCTCAAATCAATGCGATACATCTCGCATCGGGGACCACTCAAACAAAAAGAGAGACTCCACACAATTCTTTGTCAGAAATTCTCAACAATCAATGACAACTCGACTCACTTTCACCATAGCCAAGCATCTCATAAAAACAACATTGTGGAAGAGAAAACCGATTCTCAAACCAATCGAAAGAATCCACAACCGCCATAATAACTCTCAAGGAAACAAGGAAACCCAATCCTCTTACAACAAAGCCAAATGCCAGGAACTCTTCACTCTTTCTTTTCATGCTAAAGAGCAAATGGAAATCTAGATTCATGACATGAATCCAAGCTTTTCGAGCACACCGGATTAGTCATATTTCCCTATATGACTTACTCACCGACCTGGCTCAACGACTCTTTTATCAATAGACATCTATAAATGATGTCATGTTTCCTTTTCACCATTCATTCATCATGTACAACGCTACCAAGTAGTCATTCACAAGACAACTTCTTCCTCTCGCATCACATGATTAAAACTTGGATAGCATCGATGATTGCGCCCAATCATAAAACTATGAGGGGAACACCATTAACAGGAAAACACCACGTCATACATAACCCGTCGACAATTGAAAGCCAAATTTGTAAAGCATCGCGTTTTAACCAGAATCAACATTTTGAAAGAGAACATCAATTCTCAAAGAGAAATGGGAGACTCATTTTCCCAAAATGAGAACACTTCACCAACCCGAATCACTTATAAACATTCATAAAATCCACCCTTTTGAAACACTCGCAAACACCACATGACCTTTTCCAAATAAATCCAGTTCCAATCAAATAGAATTACAAATTAAATCTCAAGAATTTTCAACACAGCCCACTATGTCCATTGGCTTCCTTTTTAAGATTTACTCCAAGTATGCTTCAGTGCGAACGCGAAGGAGCGCGATCCACTCAAAGGCTTTTGGGTGCAAAATCAAACTCATAGCATAAACTGAACAACTTAGCCAAAACCAAAGATGGGCACCAACCTCTACGAGTTTTAGGGAAACTCGAAAATGCAACATAAAGAACACCTTGACAAAAAAAAAACATTTAACCAAGATAGCAATCCACCAACCCAGACCAAAAGGTTTTATACACAAGCTCGACATGAGACTCACCATAACCAGTGTCCCACTATCCTTAACATTTAAGCATTCCATAATCACTATTTACTTATCGAGAAAACCTATCTTAAATCAATCCATACTACCTCCTCAAGAACCCCACAAACCAACACATCATAAAACAACGTATTCTAAGATATACCTTCTTTAGGATACAATTCTATATCATGCTAAAATATCCATGGTTCACTTCATCGCCACATGTTATAATAACCTCTATTTTACAATGGCTTCCAAAAAGTAATCCAAACAATTACCACCACTACTAAATCATCAATATCCATAAATAGGCATAATCATAAAAACAACTACATTGTTTTTAGTTACACTATCCATATACCATGACAAATTGTCACTACACAACATACTCCAACTATTAAAAGATAAATTTAATAGGTTAGACCATTGCAATGCTTTAGCAGTGTCATAAACAGCAAATCCTATGTCTTCACAGTTGACATCGATACTAGCATTGTAGGAACACAACTGCATACTTCAAATTATACTAATAGTTTGCAACAACGACATAAATAGCAACTCTAGTCAACTTCCAAGTTAAGGTCATAAGCCAGCATGATTAAATTTCTCTATTAACACTTTACATTAGAACATCTTTAAACAACCGGTAAAGTTTCTTTAACAATTTCGGTAGTATACATCATCTTAATGTTCTCACTACGCGTCAGGGTTTAAAACTTTAAACACTATCAATGGTCATCTTCTCATTAAGTAAAAGCAGCATGCTACCTCATATTTAACATAAAGCTACAAATATAAGCATGAACAGTCACACATTTAATCATTCTTGCTATAGAGTAATCTACAACACGAGGAATTCATTTAATCTTAAGCTAAAGATAAACAATTACATTTAATTGATTCAACTCACCAATTAACTTAGGAGTACACCAATTCCATAAACCACATTATTACATACTACGTAAAGTGCTAAACAACCATTTTCACTTTGGACAAACAGGATGCAACTCAACCTTAAAGATAACCACAACTCAAGATCAAGAACGAACACCGATAGACAGTTTCTCTTTTCCAGGCAAGGAAGAAAAACAAAACTTCAACAGAAATGCAGGAGAGCTCAACTCTCAAATTCCCGACTTCGATAACCCAAAACTCTTCAGGAAATCTCAAGATCTATACTTCCAAGAAGGAAGAAGGATGCACCAGGGAAGAACCAAATGTTCAACCAAATCCTTTCCGATAAAGATTCAAAACTTAGCTCCACCCAACCTAAGGTCGGCACTAGGAGAAACTTCAACTCTTTTCTGAGATAGGGAGACAACAACCGCAAATGTTTCCTCCCCAAGACAATCCACAATAACCCGCAAATCGGATGTCAAAGCAAAATTGCGACCAAAAGACGCGCAACACAAAACTCTTTTTCTTCGTCTTCAACCAAGGACGACAAAACCACGAACAGCCTACGGAACAATTCACGTAAACCCAACACTTTTCATTTGATTTCAAACAACTAAAGCCAAGAAAAACAACAAAAACCGACCGTCAGAACGGTAAAGAACATACGAAGGAATCCACCACTGGCTCTTCTCTTTGACTCTAATCAACTACCCGATCTACGATAGAAAGGGTAAGCACTCTTCTCCCACAGGGGTTAATCGTTCTTCGGTGATGGCGCTAACTGGCCACACCGTCAAACCACACCCTTACTACGAACAAAAAGAGGTGACCGAAACCCTTCGGCACCACAACCCCATTTTCACAACAACAAGAACAATTCAATCGATTATCTCATAACATATCACATGCATCATCAAATGAAGCATTCAACATCAAAGCTTAAATATAACATTTAAGCGTAAGGAAGCGATACCCATACCCTTTTCCAACTGTGCATCAGAGTGTGTCAAGTTTTAAATTAGTTAACCAAACTATTTCAGATTTTAAGGTTATTGCCCTAAGGCCAAATTTTAACAAGTAGACCTATGCCATGTTTCTACTTTTCCAAGTCAATATTTTAGTTTACTCTAGAGTAAATTACTACATTCACATTCCACGGACCTGAAGCCCGCTCTGATACCAACTGTAACACCCCGGCATTTAATATGCCTGAATGCTACCAAACATAAGCTAAACAACATCTAAATACCACAATTAAACATAAATTCCAGCAAAGGCGCACATGCTAAAAACCGAGATTTCGGCAGCATCTCCTTTGTTTTAACATGAATTAACACAATATCAATATCATGGCAAGATATGTCATAGCACACGACAAATAAAACATCAACATAAATGGATATATCATCAAATTACGCCAATAAAAGCATGCTCAACCACTTCATAAGCTATAACCAAGCAAATATGGAATCACAAGCATGCTAAATTAAACCCTACATTAAGTTTATGGCACAACTCTTAATATCATGTCTCCAAGTGATTAATTATGGACTATGATGGTGGAGCTACGTGTAGAAGTGTAGCTAGACCCCTTTTTCCCGCATGCCGATCTCAAAGTACCTAAAAACAACATAAAACACAAGCGTGAGTTCGAAAACTCAGCAAGCATATTGTAATGGACAACAAGATCATTTACAAGACAATAATACCTTACATCACATATAACATCTCATACTTGAGCACATAACAACATCATCATCATTAAATATGTATTGCAATGCAATGCAATGCAATGTTATGCTCATATCTCCTTGGAAACTCATACCGGTATGGTTGAGTACACACCCGTCGGTGTGCACTCCTCCCCCCGTCCATCCCGAAGATGGAGGGTGCCTACTCCTCGCTTCCATTCACCACGTGAATGGAATCACGATGTAGGTCTTACTCAATGGCGTTCCGGACTAGTCATAACTTTCTCACCGGCCTTTCCCGGATTAGTTAATGACTTTCTCACCGCCCTCGCCCCATCTCATGTCATGCATGCAACTATGCTAATTATCATATTTCACATGTACATAAACATATGGCATCTCATCATGACAAATATTACACATGGCATCGAATCATGATAAGTATAGACACATAGCATCATATCATGATAATCATACTCAATATATCATTGGAAAACAGCAAGCAAGGCAAGTGATTATAGCAAGTATTCAATCTTTCATCCAATATCAACAAGCAACCTACAATCCGCTATACATTACAACACACTTGCCTCAACTGCGGGCGACAGATTTGTGGGAAGTCGAGGGCACTCCCGGTGTCACACCACCTGCACATAGGCATCACACACTCACAATCATGCCCACAAAACAGTACGCAAAACCCCATCTAACCCGACATTGCCCACTACTCGCAAAACCTAAAAACAGAGGTTCTGTCCCGACGGGACAGCAGCTTTGCAAAAAGCATAACTTGAGTTCTGGGACTCCGACTCAATTAAACGAGTACATCCTCGCGTAGCTTAGGAAATTTCCCAACTTTCTTTAGGTATAGGGAAAGACTGATTCGGAATCTAATGTCGTCTAATCTACAGATTACCGTGAGCTGTTCCAATTACGTCACAGATTTTAACACACTCGGTAAAACAGCCATAACTTTTAAACGGCTGGGCGGAATTTAACTTTCTTTATATCCACGGAAAGATAATTAATTATCTACAACTTCTTCAACATCCATACGACAAGATTCGGATTTTAAATTGGCAAAAACGCGAACCCTAGCTCGACTGCTCAATCTGCCCGAAAACAGAAACGTGGCAACATCTAGATCTAACCCAAATTACTCAAATCCAGCACCACCAATTGATCTAAAAACTTGATAAACTCCCTAATAACAGTACCTAGCTCATCCCCGAGGAGCCCCATGATCATACCTTTGCCCGACGCACGAAAACTCCAATCGATCTCCTCGCTCCTCGCTCCTCGCACCTCGCACCTCGCTCCTCGCTCCTCGCTCCTCGCTCCTCGGATGGATTCGTGAGGATGCAGGGGTGGGGAGGTCACCCTAGGGCAGCAAGGGGGGTGGAGGAGAGGTGGTGTGCAATGGGGAGCAATGGGGGCGCCATGGGGGCAAGAGATGGGGCGGCTAGGAGGTGGAGGGAGGAGGAAGGGTGGCGGCTAGGGTTAGGGGCGCATGGGGCAGGGGTGGACGTCCCAAGGGCTGGTGGGGAGCCCTTTTACCAGCCCCCACACCCAAACCTAGTCCGTTACGGAGACCTACTCCATCCCACCAAAGCCCACCAAGGCCCAAACTCCCCCGGGAAGGCCCAAAACCCCGGAAACGGCCCGGAAAAGCTATTAACCTCCATATCCTATAGTTTTAACCTTAATTCCACATCTCATAATATTATTAACCTTATCATGTACGTTAAATAAGGTTACGACACTCCGTGGTGTCACAACGCTTCAAAAGGCCCAAAAACGCGAGTAAACCTCAAGCCGTAAGATTTTCTTCTGTAATTTCGCAATTTGTAATGTCACACCAAAACGTAGTGTCACATGTGACCCAAGCGACAATGCCATAAAAAGGTAGGGTTCAAATCATTTGGTCGAGGCCTTTTGACATTAATGTTATAGACATGTTTTTCTTTGAGTTCAAGGACGTATAACCTATCCACCATGGGGACAACGACCATAATACATATCATTCAAAAATATTGAACAAGCAAAGTTCTTTATTCTGAATTCATAACCTTCATGTTCCAAACAGGAAGATGAAATAATGTTTCTACTCAAAGCTGGAACAAAATAACAATTATTAAGTTCTAAAACTAATCCTGAAGGCAAATGCAATGGGTAGGTGCCAACGGCAAGACCAACAACTCTTGCTTTATTCCCCACGCGAAGATCCACTTCTCCTTTTGCCAAGTCTCTACTTTTTGTCAGCCCCTGCATCGAATTGCAAATGTGAGCAACCAATCCGGTATCATATACCCAAGAGCTGGAATAAGAAGTAGCAAGATTGATTTCTATAACATTAATACCTGAAGTGGAAGTCACACTCGCATTCTTTTTATCTGCCAGGTACTTCTCGCAGTTCCGTTTCCAATGTCCTGACTTCTAGCAATAGAAGCACTGGGTTTCGGGTTGAGGGCCGATTTTGAGCTTCTGAAGCTTTGTTTTGAGGCTCGTGATCTCATCTTGAGCCTTGCCCTTGCCCTTTCCCTTTCCCTTTCCCTTTCCCCAAGCCTTAGCTTTCCTCTTTTTGAAGGCAGTTGTCTTCTGAACCATCATCACATGATTGGGTTTCTTCTTAATGGTTTGCTCGGCAGCCTTGAGCATCCCATGTAGCTCGGTCAGGCTCTTCTCCAAGCTATTCATATGAAAATTCATAATGAATGGCTCAAAGCTCTGAGGCAGAGATTGGAAAATTACGTCTGTAGCCAGACCAATGCTAAGGGGAAACTCAAGCTTTTCCAATCTCCCAATGTAGCCAATCATCTTGATTACATGTGGGCTGACCGGACTGCCTTCAGCCAGCTTACAAGCAAATAAAAGCTTGGAGATACCATACTTCTTAGCCCTTGCTTGGTTCCCAAACATGCCCTTCAAGCCCACAATCATATTGTAAGCATCCTGGTCCTCATATTGCTTTTGCAGCTCAGAGTCCATGGTGACAAGCATGAGACAGCTGACCTCTACGGAGGCATTAACATGTTTTTCATAATCAACCTTCAAATTTCGAGGAGCATATTTAGCCGGTTCATCAGGGATTGGATTCTCTAGAACATACTCCTTTTTTTCATGCTTGAGAACAATTCTCAAGTTGCGATACCAATCAACAAAATTTGTTCCATTTAGTTTTTCTCTTTCCAAAACCAATCTCAAAGCAAAACCAGATGCAGCAGTAGGAGCAGCAAGAGGTGCCATTGAACTACAACAAAAACATGCAAAGTTACTAAGCACTATGTTTATGTAATACTTTTATTAAACATTTTAACAAAAGAAACTCCTATCATGTGCCCCCTTTATGGACACATGGTGAGTATTCAAGATCCATATTCATCAAACACTAGTGAGCTTTGGCATCACTGCTAGAAATCTAATGACATAGGTAAGCAACATCTTTGCTAATTACATCTTATGTAACTCTTGTTGGTTGAGCATGAAAACAAGTAATGAATGCCTCCGTCAACTTGAGTCATGGCCAGGTCAACCCGCCCCTAGGGCTCACATGAGGGAGGGAGCACTTCCCGTTTCCGGGTGCCAATTAAGAAACCTAGCCTCATGTGTGTTTTCCTAGACACCAATCGTCTTGTATCCGTTCCTTCATTACTGAAATCATATTCCAACCACTTATGTCCTTAAGCCCAAAATCGTTTTGATAGTTCAGTTAAATCAACCATTGTTATGCACGATGTGTCCAACACATCCCTATCATCTATTAAGATAGTCATTGATATACTACTTTGGCAGTCATATCAATAATGATCTAAATTCTTGATGGGTGCAACAATTGGATGGACATATTTGATTTAAAATTTTTATAACTATGGGGATGAACAATATCTACTATGAACATGGCATCACATGCAATGAGCATAAAGAAAATATCAAGGATTAAACACACATCCATAGAAAATCAAAATTAAGCTGTGAAATAGCATGGCCCTTAGCATTATGATCTCCATCATCATGTTTGCCTATTCACTTAGCCATCTTGCTTGATTGTCCACCTATCCATCATGCTCGATGCCACCATCTTCATAATTGTAGATGCAACTCCTTACAACTTTTGATAATGAAATTTACATAAAGGTTCCAAGCATCACAAGTCGACACGCAGGTCATTATACAACTTTTGATAATGAAATAGCCTTATGGCTTGACACGGCACACAGGCCATGTGAAAATTACATGCATCACATACACACAGGCCATACTATTTCACATAACATCCTGCAAAAAGAATTAAACAAAATAGATTCTACGGCAGCGGGGTTCAAAGGGGCAGCGCCCCTGGCGATGATCCCGCTGGCCGGTCAGCTGGTGGGTCGAGGGCAGCGCCCTTGGAAATTTTTTTTAGAGGCATGTGTTCTGTTAAAAGAAAACACCCTCAAAATTTCCACGGATCAATCAGATTGACCTAATCCGATTCAATCTGATTGGCTTGGTCCCATATGGTCGCAATTTGTGAACCCTGATGACGGTGACCCGACCGGTAAGGGCAACGTCGTACCATGAACGAACTCACACAAATCAAGATTGATTCAGTTCGCATTTTTCTCAAACCCTAAACCGATCGATCTCATCGACGACTACCTCCTTCAATTCATCACATGAACCGGTTGAACATGTAATAGATCCAATCTACTATCCTCACATACCATATGTGCAACATCCAGATCACGAATCTACGCGAGATGGCTCTGATACCACTGTTGAGGAACGCGGTATACTACTCTAGCATAAATTAAAATTTCTACCGCAAACCAGAAAAGCTACTCGCAAGAAGTGGATCATAGATCTATTACCACTAGATGCGCAGTTGCGGAATCCTTCGCACGTCATTGTAGTGGATCGTTCTCGGCGTGGATCGTCTTCACCGCGGATCGTCCTCGCCACGGATCGTCCTCTCCATGCCGCAGTAGCAGCAGCGTCACCACAGCAGTCCACACGTCCGGGGATGGAACACCGTGCGTCGGTGTGCAAGCACCGGGTCGCTCGTCAGGGGCAACGAGAGGAGGTGGCTAGGGTTTCTGGCGAAACACCTTTAAACCGCACGAAAGTGTATATTGCGTCCAGCCTCCTCCCCTCCTTATATTGCCACAAGGTGAAACCCTAGGCAGTCAGGGCCCATCTACGCGCTAAGCCCACGAGGTCCATTAATTACGGATCCAATCCGAATTAATGCGTCCCAGTCCGTTAAGTGTTTGACCCTGTAGGTTCATGCGCATTTGGACATGGATTCGGAAAACCCTTTTCTAATCCAATAGTCGGTAGCGGCTCTTTGCAGAGCATGCCAACTCCCAAACACATATGATTAAAGTACTGATGTAATAATCCCTTTGCCAAACTATATGAAGATCGAACTGAAGGCGAGAAGCATGTCATCCTTTGACAGTTCAATCCATCTCTCGTATCCGTGATATATTAATAAGTTGTGATTGACTTCTCAATCACGGCATGGCCATGCACTTCCTTAATCATATCACACGAGTGGCCTAGACATATATCTCCGTTACATTGGAGTTGTGATACTACGTTTTGGTGTGACATTACAAATTGCGAAATTAGAGAAGAAAATCTTACGGCTTGAGGTTTACTCGCGTTTTTGGGCCTTTTGAAGCGTTGTGACACCACGGAGTGTCGTAACCTTATTTAACGTGCATGATAAGGTTAATAACATTATGAGATGTGGAATTAAGGTTAAAACTATAGGATATGGAGGTTAATAGCTTTTCCGGGCCGTTTCCGGGGTTTTGGGCCTTCCCGGGGGAGTTTGGGCCTTGGTGGGCTTTGGTGGGATGGAGTAGGTCTCCGTAACAGACTAGGTTTGGGTGTGGGGGCTGGTAAAAGGGCTCCCCACCAGCCCTTGGGACGTCCACCCCTGCCCCATGCGCCCCTAACCCTAGCCGCCACCCTTCCTCCTCCCTCCACCTCCTAGCCGCCCCATCTCTTGCCCCCATGGCGCCCCCATTGCTCCCCATTGCACACCACCTCTCCTCCACCCCCTTTCTGCCCTAGGGTGACCTCCCCACCCCTGCATCCTCATGGATCCATCCGAGGAGCGAGGAGCGAGGAGCGAGGAGCGAGGAGATCGATTGGAGTTTTCGTGCGTCGGGCAAAGGTATGATCATGGGGATCCTCGGGGATGAGCTAGGTACTGTTATTAGGGAGTTTATCAAGTTTTTTGATCAGTTGGAGGCGCTGGATTTGAGTAATTTGGGTTAGATCTAGATGTTGCCACGTTTCTGTTTTCGGGCAGATTGAGCAATCGAGCTAGGGTTGGCGTTTTCACCAATTTAGAATCCGAATCTTGTCGTATGGATGTTGAAGAAGTTGTATATAATTTAATTATCTTTCCGTGGATATAAAGAAAGTTAAATTCCGCCCAGCCGTTTAAAAGTTATGGCTGTTTTACCGAGCGTGTTAAAATCTGTGACGTAATTGGAACAGATCACGGTAATCTGTAGATTAGACGACATTAGATTCCGAATCAGTCTTTCCCTATACCTAGAGAAAGTTGGGAAATTTCCTATGCTACGCGAGGATGTACTCGTTTAATTGATTCGGAGTCCCAGAACTCAAGTTATGCTTTTTGCAAGGCTGCTGTCCCGTCGGGACAGAACCTCTGTTTTTAGGTTTTGCGAGTAGTGGGCAATGTCGGGTTAGATGGGGTTTTGCGTACTGTTTTGTGGGCATGATTGTGAGTGTGTGATGCCTATGTGCAGGTGGTGTGACACCGGGAGTGCCCTCGACTTCCCACAAATCCGTCGCCCGCGGTTGAGGCAAGTGTGTTGTAATGTATAGCGGATTGTAGGTTGCTTGTTGATATTGGATGAAAGATTGAATAGTTGCTATGATCACTTGCCTTGCTTGCTGTTTTCCAATGATATATTGAGTATGATTATCATTATATGATGTTATGTGTCTATACTTATCATGATTCGATGCCATGTGTAATATTTGTCATGATGAGATGCCATATGTTTATGTACATGTGAAATATGATAATTGGCGTAGTTGCATGCATGACATGAGATGGGGCGAGGGCGGTGAGAAAGTCATTAACTAATCCGGGAAAGGCCGGTGAGAAAGTTATGACTAGTCCGGAACGCCATTGAGTAAGACCTACATCGTGATTCCATTCACGTGGTGAATGGAAGCGAGGAGTAGGCACCCTTCATCTTCGGGATGGAAGGGGGGAGAGGGTGCACACCGACGGGTGTGTACTCAACCATACCGGTATGAGTTTCCAAGGAGATATGAGCATAACATTGCATTGCATTGCATTGCAATACATATTTAATGATGATGATGTTGTTATGTGCTCAAGTATGAGATGTTATATGTGATGTAAGGTATTATTGTCTTGTAAATGATCTTGTTGTCCATTACAATATGCTTGCTGAGTTTTCGAACTCACGCTTGTGTTTTATGTTGTTTTTAGGTACTTTGAGATCGGCATGCGGGAAAAAGGGTCTAGCTACACTTCTACACGTAGCTCCACCATCATAGTCCATAATTAATCACTTGGAGACATGATATTAAGAGTTGTGCCATAAACTTAATGTAGGGTTTAATTTAGCATGCTTGTGATTCCTTATTTGCTTGGTTATAGCTTATGAAGTGGTTGAGCATGTTTTTATTGGCGTAATTGGATGATATATCCATTTATGTTGATGTTTTATTTGTCGTGTGCTATGACATATCTTGCCATGATATTGATATTGTGTTAATTCATGTTAAAACAAAGGAGATGCTGCCGAAATCTCGGTTTTTAGCATGTGCGCCTTTGCTGGAATTTATGTTTAATTGTGGTATTTAGATATTGTTTAGCTTATGTTTGGTAGCATTCAGGCATATTAAATGCCGGGGTGTTACAGGAGTGGCAAATTCCATCTTGACTGCTCACTTACCTCTTCATGTTTAATAGTAAACATGAAAGGTACCTTTATAACTATCTGGTTAGGAAATAGTGTTTGGTAACCCCAAGGTAAACTATTACATATGTAGGGAATGTGACAATCTCAGGTCTATGGATCATACATCTACTATGTATGAGATACACTGATGACATATAAGAATGCAACATTCTCGCAGTGTCCCATTGCGGGTCCATCTAACACATGTTCTCCAACATGCGTTCACAATGTATTGATACTATCTCCATATCCCATGATCTATGAAACATAATCATCGATCAGTACATGTGCTGATCAATTCATCGTTGTCCACTACGATGATATCCGATCAGAGATACTTACAGAATTATATCAATGAGTAGAGAGTTTCATAAGCAAGTCACATACTTACTGATCAATATAATGATATACATTCATTGGACCAATAATCATATTATTATTCATAAACATACGTCTTGCAACAGGAGCATCAGCATCTCCGGCAGTGGTGGAGGCCTCGGCAGCTTCGGTGGTTGGATGGATGTTAAGGTATCTGCTCGGGCTTGGGGTTGGGCTCGGGTTGGAAGTCTCCTCCATATAGGCTGGGGCTGGGGCTCAGGCTCAATAAGAACTACATTTCCAAAGTAAACATAATTTAAGGAATTAGAGGATAGTTTAAGCAAATTTATTAATCGAGGTCTTATTGTGTAGAGAAGATAAAGGTTAAATTTTTTAATTAATAACAGAATTTCATTGCAAGATGAGAAGTGTTGTTGTGTGTAGAGGCCATTATGGTTTTGTTTTTAAAGAAGAGAGAAGACATCAGATATTTCATTCCTATTCTGATTTATATAATCAGCTAATAATAAAAAAGGCACTCAAAATGCATAACACAGTTATTAATCTGTCTCCTAATATGAAAGTGGTGCACTTAGCATGTTAATCAGGATAAAACAAACCTCGTCACCAAAATCTGTAATATCTAAAACCATCCAATCAAGCATTCGATTGTAGCTAAACAAAGCACCTAGGGATGCACGAAAAAGATGACAAACTGACAGCCATATGATGTATATAAAAACATTATCATTTCATCGCCATGTGAAAGATCATATAGCAGCTTTAATAAATAACACAGCATGGCATTATAGACATTCGAAGCAATGATTACATTCAGCATTTCAATAGCAAGAATTATAATGTAAATGCTACTCAACATAATCATACAATCGGCCATAATCAAAGAAACAACTAGATATAAATCACAAATTGAATTTGATATTGTTTTGCTCTCAGATGTCGGGTTACTTAACTAAATGTTAGCCTTCCTCGTCACTAGTGCACAAAGGATCATAGATTATGGCCCTGTTTGTTTGCCCTATGGATTATATAATCCAGCTTATATAAGTTAATGGGGAAACAAACAGCCTAGTTTATAATCTAGATTATATAATCTAAAGCATGAGATTATAATAATCTATAAGCAGCCATTAGGGTGCTTATATAATCTCAAACTAATAATCCAACACAGTAATAATCCAGGAAAACAAACAACCCACCGGCTTATTTAAAGGTAGCTTATATAATCCAGCTTATATAATCCAACACCAAAAAACTGGATTATATAAGCTGGAGAAGGAAACAAACAGGGCCTATATTGTGACAATCTTCCTAGCATATCTATTTGACTTAGTTTCTCAACTAAGATTTACTTCAATGTTAAATAAATAGCAAGCTATCAGAACATATATAAAGTTTGACATAAACAGGAGACCATGAAAGGAGCAATTAGCCATAGAACAACAAACATAAAGCTATTGTTATGACAACAAGTAAATAAAATATGATCTGAAATAGGGAATGCTAAAAGTTACTGACCAAGTAAATTAGCTAGGCAAAGGTTCAATTGACAGAACAATTCAACTAAGTCAAGTAGCTAGCTAGATTGTCACAATATTATCTCACTGTCTCAATCTTCACAGAGCATGGGTCGTAGACTTCTAAGCACAAATCATCAAGCATCATAGCAAATGTGTGAGCATATCTAGGCATCATCCTTCCTGATTATGTCACATGTTCATGATCTATACATCATCCATCCTTCCATTAATTCCAATCGCAGCACAACACACAACACAACCAAGTCTAAGTAGGGAGGAAGGTACAGGCGACTTATACGTAATGGCATCAAGAATTACAGAAGCGCCAAAAAATTACTTAAGTACATAGAACCCTAGCTACAATACTCAGTAGCTACCAATGGGGGTGAAGACGGGGCCGGGCGGGGGCAGTCGATGGGGCTGGGCGGGGGCGAGGACGTCGCTCAAGGTATCACTTGACTGGAACGGCGGCGGCATCGAGGGGCGGGGTACGGGGGCACCGGGAGGAGACGGGGCTAGAGTGGGGACGCGCGGTGGTGGCCGATGGGGGCGGGGACGGGGTCGGGTGGGAGGAGCAAGAGCTGGAGGAGGCACCCATAGGGAGTTAGGGTTAGGAGCTGTGCCGGTTAGGGGAGTTAGGGGTAGGAGCTTTGCCGGTTAGGGGAGTGGCAGTTTTTAATAAAAAACACCACTGAAAAGGAGTATCAGTGGCGGTTTTTATTACCATTGATACTCCTTTTCAGTGGCAGTTTTTATTAAAAACCGCCACTGATACTCTTTTTCAGATATCCTTTTAAAAAACCTATGTATTAATGTATTTTTCAGATATCCTTTTAATAAAAACCTATGAATTAATGTATTTTTCAGATATCCTTTTAATAAAAAACTATGTATTAATGTATTTCTAACACAATATATTAATATACCTATCATATATATTAACTACTACTTATTCATAATTAATTTATCTATGATGAATAAATATATGTTCTTACTAAATTTACTAATGGCTAATAAATGTGTCTTTTTTACTTAGTTCACATGTGAAAATAAAAGCGTATTAGTTACAACAAATTGCCATTACTCCACATAAATGCATATTTTTGACATTACATTTCTATTACTCCACAGAAATACACACATTTTGCTATTACTCCTAGCTAATTATTTTCTTTCACAATTTGGCCTTCTTCATGATCATCGCGATGATAGGTAGCTTCTTGAGTGTTTTGCTCCTCGAGCCTGATGCTGCCATCTACGAAAGGAGGCAACTCATCAAACTGGTTGTACTCTTCCTCATCCACGACATTCTCAACTCCGACGATCCTTCGTTTTCCTTGAAGAACTACATGGCGCTTCTTATCTACCGGGTCGATTACATAGAAGATTTGTGCTAGTTGCTTCGCAAGTACGAATAGTTTGTCTCTATATATGACTTGTTCGATCTCCACAGTAGTGAAGCCGTACTTATCCACCTTGACACCTTTTAGGAGTTAGACCCAACGACACCGAAACATCGGGATCTTGAAAATGCAGTAATCGAGCTCCCAAATCTCCTCTATAAACCCATAGAAGTTGCTCTTCTTACTGCTTGTGTTGTCGTAGGCATCTCTACCGACACCACTATTTTGGTAAGCACTTTTGCTATCCTGAGCTCTCGTGTAAAATGTATATCCATTTATGTCATATACATGCTATGTCACGATTGTACCTAAAGGCCCTTTTGCCAACCACCTCAACGTAACACGTTTCTTCACCAGACATGTGCTCCTTGAACCAATGATTGAACAAACGATTGTGCTCTTTTGTTATCCAAACCTTTGATCGTCCATGATTTTCCCTCCGTAGCTTATCCTTGTGCATGTCCACATACAGGGACACCTCAACTGACTGTTGTAAGACTGTGAAATGAGCTTGTTCGAACAAAACATGATCGTAAGAATTTGTGGATTTCTTTCCAATTGCTCCTTTCCCAGCTAGCCTCCCCTCATGGCGTGATACAGGCATTCCTACCGGTTCAACCTTGTCCATGTAATCGACGTAGAACTCAATAACCACCTCAGTTGCACAACCTTCTACAACGGAACCTTCCAGCAGAGATCGATTACGTACATATTTCTTCAGAACACCCATATACCTTTCGAACAGGTACATCTAATGCAGGAATACAGGGCTACAAATATTTATCTCCTTCACAAGGTGAACAATGAGATGAACCATGATATCAAAAAATGATGGAGGAAAATACATCTCTAGCTGACATAGAGTCTTGAACACATCAGCCTGCAGTTAATAAAGTCCGACGGGATCGATGACCTTCTGTGAAATCACGTTAAAGAAGAAACATAACCTCATGATTGTCTCTCAGACCTTGTCAGGAAAAATACCTCTAATTGCAATAGGGAGCATTTGTGTTATCATCAAATGACAATCAAGAGACTTCATGCCAGTTAACTTCAAATCTTTCATCGATACCAGTTTTTTGATGTTTGCGGAGTAATCGGACGGAACTTTCACACCATGCAAGCACTTGCAGAGGTCTATTTTCTCTTTCTTGGACAGAGTGTAGCAAGCTGGGGGAAGGTAAAGTCGTCCTTTCCCTGTGTCTTGAGGATGTAGTTCGGCTCTGATTTTCATATCTTCCAGGTCCCTTTGTGCCTTCAGTCCATCCTTTGTTTTGCTAGGAATATTTAGTAAAAGACCAAGCACGTTGTCACATACATTCTTCTCTACATGCATGACGTCGATGAAGTGTCGAACTTCTAAGTCCTTCCAATAGGGCAAGTCCCAAAATAAGGATCTCTTCTTCCATGTGGTTTTCTCAGTACGGTACCTAGATGTATTATTAGTACCCCCTTTCCAAGTACAACATTAAGATCCTTAACCATATCAGATACCTCTTCCCCATGAAGAGGCCTTGGAGCTGAACCGTCCTCCTTTGTACCGTCGAATTGTTTTTTCATATTGCGGTACAGATGATTCCTGCGAAGGAACTGATGGTGACACATGTAGAATGTTTTTCTCGAGTTGTTAAGCCACACACTACTAGTTTCATCCAGGCATTGGGGGCAGGCTGTGACAGTACGATAAGTGTTTAAGTTGTGTTTTGGTCAATTCAGGGTTTTTGGTCTATTGCCGCGGAGTTTGGGTCTTGAGGGATTGAATTATGGGCTTCCTGTGGAGGGTTTCTATCCCATATGGGGGAAAAAGGCAACCAAACCCTAGCCCCTTCCCCTTTCCCCCCTCCCCTTGCGTGCGCCCCCCTTGTGGCCGCCGCCCCTCCCCTCCCCCAACCGTGCGCCCCTCCTCCCCTCCCCAAGCCTAGGATTCCTCCCCCCAAGCAGCCCCTTCCCTCCCTTCTCCAGATTTCCTGCTTGGGGAATTGATCCAACCGAGAGAATCCGGTGAATTCCTGCGGTTGGAGGGAGATCGAGGCCGGGAGGAGGAGAGATCCGTCATCTTTTTTATTCTTCAAGGAGAGGTAAGTGATTGTGGGTTTTTTTTGTGGTGGTTTGGGTGCTGTTAGGTGGGGGAATTCATGCTAAAACCTTTAATTTAGGTGCTTCTACTTGTTGTGGTTAAGGAGAATTTAGATTTGTCTCGCGTAGCCGCGTTCTATTCTCAGGTAGATTAGACCTCTGACTTAGGGCACGAATTTGAGAATTTTAGAATCATTTTCTGGGGCTGGCTATTGTGAAAGTTGTAGATAATAGAATTATATTTCAATGAAGACTGAAATCACTAAGTTTCATTCAGCCGTTTAAAAGTTATGGCAGTTTTACTGAGCGCTGTCCAATCAATATCGCGAATGGTAGTGTCTGTGTTTATCTACAGATTAGAGCAACTTAGAAGCCGAATTAGATTTTCCGAATATTTAGAAAAAGATGAGAAATTTCCTGTAGATTATGAAAATGTATTCGTTTACTTGATTTGGAGTTGTAGAACCCAAGTTATGATCGTTAGAAGGCTGCTATCCCGTTTTGGTAGATTGTTGTTTTTCTGGATTTAGGAGTGGGCCGCGGAATCGATGTAGTTATAAGTCTTGTGTTTGCCTTGTTGGCATGTTTTTGAGTGGAATGCATCTATTTGCAGGTGGTGTGACCCCGGGAGTGGCATCAACTTCTCGCCACGCCGTTTCGAGAGGTTAAAGGCAAGTGTATTGCGGTGTGGTTTGTTAGTAGCGCAACTATAGTTTTTATTTTCATGTTTTACTCGCATGGATGGAAAGATGCGTTGTTTTGCCATGTATCTAACTTCGAATTTAATTAGGTTGGTATGAATGATATCCTAGGGATGTTGAGAAAGGATGGATGTTATGTTTATGGTTGTTGTTATGAAAATGTTAGAAACAAATGTAACTTGTATCTTGTTCACGACTATTTCATTTGTGCATTCATAATGGAAGAGGTGTCCCATACTGATGCGGGCCTCTGTGCTCACATGTAGTGAGCACGAAAGTCCTACCTCATAGTCCCCTTCACTGTTGTGAATGGGAGCGAGTCAGTAAGAGTAGGCCCCTCCACGGGATGGAAGGAAAGGAGGGTGCACACCGACGGGTGTGCACTTGGCAATACCGGTATGTGCTAAGAAAAAGAGTGCATTCAATGAGCATGCATGATGCATTACATAAATGAAAGTGTAAATAAAGAGTTCGTATGAATTGTCCCTCGCATGGTTTAAGTCATGAAGTATATGTATATGTATGTTAAATGTTATTACTTTGTTTCTCATTGCAATACACTTTGCTGAGTGATGAATTCACGCTTGTTGTTTATTGTTTTTTTAGGTACCTTGAATCCGGCATTTGGAAAAGGGAGCTAGATTCACTACCACATTTAGCACCACTCCATTAGACAATTTTATACCCATTTTCCCATTGTGATGGTCCACTTTATTGAACCGTTTTGTGGTTTATGTCATGTTGGTTGCATTGATTGAATGTTCATCCCGTAGTTATTCATGTGACGTTTACATTGATATCCTTGGTATGATTTGTTGATGAAATCCTTGTCGACCATGTTATTGTTATCTTCCATTATGCTATTGTGCTATGAATCTATTAATGATGCTTAGAAACCATGTTAAAGAGAGTACATGCTACCAAAATTTTGTCTAAATCGTTTGGGTGGTTGCTGTAATTTAATTCTATTATTGTTATTTAGTTGCTAGTATTGTCCTTTGTGGTGACATTTTGGGCACATTAGGTGTCGGGGTGTTACAATTGGTATCAGAGCGGGTATTAGGTCCGTGGTGCATGAACTTAGTGTTATACCGTAGGATCAACTAAAATTTGAGATGGGATAATTTAGAAACATGGCTTAGGTTCATACTTTAAAATTTTGCCATAGGATAGTAACCATAAAACTTGTTATAGGTGGATTAATTAATTTAAAATTTGACAAACTTGGAGCACGGTAGGTTGGGTTTTGGTTCATCATTGCATTGCGTTTCATTACTTGATTGAGATGGTAATGTTGACCTTTGATTATGTATTAAATGATGTTGTGATGATGATTAAGTTGATTGTATGATTGTGTTTATGTTGTAGCTATGCCGATGGGTAGAGGTCGTGGTCGCCATGGCCGTGGAGGCCAGGGTTGAGGTGGGAGTCACCCATCCTAGGGGGTTGCTGAGTCGGTTGTTGAGGGAAGCGGCTCGCTCAATGCTCATGTGCCAGCGCAGGAGAGTGTTTATAACACCCCAAAATTTTACTTTTCTTAAATTCAAGTGTGATTTGGCACTTTGGTGAATTTTTGGAATTTTCTGGAATTTATTCCCTTTTGAAATAATTAAAGAATTTGATTTTGCAAATAAAATTTTGTTGGAAATATTTTATTTGAGTCCAAAATGTTCCAAAATATTTTCTAGAATTTTTCTGGAATTTTTCTGAGTGTTTTGCTATTTTTAATGAATTAAATGAATTCCTGGGAATTAATTGGATTATTTAATCGCTGGAAAAACCTAACCGGTTTGTACTATTCATCCGACCGGACACGAGTCCGAGCCAGACTCGAGTCCGACCCGAGCCAGCTGATTCGGTTGAACCCAGTCGCCTAACCCTAACCCTCTCGACCGTCCGATCAAGATCGAACGGCCGAGATTGAGCCATGTCGCCGAACCCAAGCCCGACCGAGCCAGCCAAGTCGCCCGAGCCAGACCCGATCCCAAACCCTCGCACCGTTGGATCTTGATCACGTGGCTCACGTTGAGCCACGTCACCCAATCTGAATCCAATTCGGATTCCGCCGCCGCAACTGTGTGGGCCTCGGTTTCCGCGAGTTTCACGGACGCCGAGGGCCCTATTTAATGCGCCGTCGCCGCCACCGGGTAGCCGACTTCCGTGCGCACCTGTAGCCCTAGCCCACACCGCCTGAGCCGCCGCCGTTTGCCCGCGCGAGCTCACCGTAGTTAGTCTTGCACTCCGCCGCGGTTAATCGCCGATTCCGCCGCCGTCCGCCGTCCTCCGCCGCCGTTGAGCCCAGATCCGAAACCGCAAGGTCAAGCCACGCCAGAGGGGACCTTTCACTTCGCCGGAATCGCGCCCAAACGCCGTCGGGCGTGTCGCCGTCCTCGTCTCCGGTGAGCCAGCGCCGCCGCAAGCCATCGCCGTCGATCGAGCTCCACCAACCGTCCGATCTAGATCCGAGGGCCCAGAATCGTCCACGTCACCCCCCGGTGAGATCCACATTCTAATCCTCAGATCTAATTCCAACCGTTGGATTTATATCCAACGGCGTAGATCGCGCCACGTAGCTAGAACCGCACCGCACTAGATCCAATCTCAGCCGTTAGATCTAGATCAAACGGCTAGGGTTAGCCGCGTTGTAAACTCCAGATTGGATCTTGACCGTCCGATCAAGATCGAACGGTCCAGATCAGCCGAGTAGTTTCTTAACGCGTTAAGCCAGATCCGATCTGGGCCGTTGATTTTCAAATCAACGGCCGAGATTTAGCCACGTGCCGGAAGGCTGACCGTCGCGGTCAGCGCGGTCACGCCAGTCGCCGCTGACGTCAGCACGTGACGTCAGCGTGGGACCCGCACGTCAGTGACCGCCGAACCGCACCATGACGTCACCCGTGACGTCATGCTGACGTCACGGTGGGGCCCGCGTGTCAGCCCACTCGGCTGAGCCGTGCGCTGACGTCACCAGAGGGGCCACCTGTCAGTGAGACACGTGCGTCGTGGACCGGGTCCACGGTGGACCGAGCCAAACTGTGCGCCGGGTCCATGGACCTGAGGCGACGTGGCAGCTCCCGATTGGTCCACGTGTCATGCTGACGCAATAATTCAATTTCCGAAAAAGAAAATGATTTATTAATTCGAATTATTGATTTCAAAAATGGATTCAAACTTCAAACGCTTATAACTTTTGCGTTTCAACTCCGATTTGAGTGATTCAAATTTCTAAATTTTCATAAAAATGAGACCTACTCAAATATGAATTTTAATTAATTTTTGTTTATGAATATCTCTCTGTTTTTATTTAATTAATATTTTCTTTAAACTTTAAACGATTATAACTTTTGCATTTAAACTCCGAATTTGATGATTCCAGTTTCTAAAAATTCATAAAATTATGCTCTCTCTGTTTGTGAGCTTTACTTGGATGTTTGAACACTTTTTGTCTACTATTATTTATTTATTGCTATTTGCAGGCTTTACGAGTAGACGTTGAAGTGCCCGAAGGCTTCGAAGGTGAAGTGTTGACCCAAGAGCCAGCTCAGGACCAAGAATAAGTATTCTTTGAAGGCAAGTTATGCTTTGACCATGTTGATCCCATTTTGAAACCTATTTTGATTTAATTATTTGCATGCTAGTTTAACTAGAAAATGCTTTACTTAATTTTGGGAAATTAGACACATGCCAAATTGTTGTATGACACCTTGGTTAATTAAATATGTGCCATGACCCCTTGTCACCCTAGTTGAGGATTAAATAGTTGGACATTAATAAATTGCCAACATGGGAAATTAGATCGTTGTAGTACATTGCTTAGACCTGCTACGTGCTCAAGACATGATTTTGGACAATCAAATGTTAATATTGACTTAATGATATGTTGAACCTGTTTTGGAAAGGTATCATGTGTTGTGTTGTTGATGGCACGTGGTGCATGGTAATCAACTGGGGTTTGATAAATAGTTTTCGACCGGGGCATGTGGCAAGAATGATAGGGCAGACCAGTTGTGGCACCGGGAACGTTGTTTTGGTTCTTCGGGTAGTCTTGCCCTGGTCACCCTAAGGACTTAACCTTGCAAGCCTTTGAACTGAGTCAATCGTGCAACCACATGTCTGTAATGGGACGGACCTGGTTGATTAAGTTGCTAATAACGTACCTGTGGGACCTCAGGATGTCAACTACACCCTTTGTGTAGTTGTATGCAGAGAGGAAGCGTCTGGGCTGCGGCCAGGTACCCATCTAATGGTGGTTTGGCCTAAACTTCGCCTTCGCTAAGGGAAGGGTTAGCGTGCAACACCGGAGAGGACCACTTGTGCTGTTATAAGTTTCTGAAAGACTTTGTTACGGACACTCGCCTTTGTGGTGTTTGGCTGTATCTTGTGGGTAAAGTGCATAACCTCTGTAGAGTGTAAAATCTATTCGAATAGCCGTGTCCGCGGTATTGGACATCGCTCGGGAATTACAGTCAAGGGTTAGATTTTCTTGAAAATAACTTGGACTTGGAGGGTCTGGTTCAGTTTAATAATGATGTTGATGGAAATGTGGATTAGAATTGGAAAAAATGTTTATTTAATTGCTGGAAAAGTTATTGCTCTTGAACATGTTTCTACTGCTTTCGAATCTACTTATGCTACTTGTCAAATGCTGTTTTATTGCAATTATACCCTGAGCTATTCCTTTGTACTAAGCCATGCTTATTGCAATTATACCCTGAGCTATTCCTTTGTACTAAGCCATGCATGTAGTATATTAGTTGCATTCTGTGCATGACTTGCTGAGTACCAAGTACTCACCCTTGCCACAATACAACACCAGTTGAAGAGGAGTCTACACCAGCTTTGGAGGAGGAGCTCCCAGAAGAACCAACTAACTAGGGAGCGAGCCCAGTCAGTTGCCTGTGGTATACTGGATGGCGCCACGAAGTTATCTTATTTTTCGCTGCAGTTATTTCTCACTTATTGAGTTTTCGCCCTGCGTGGCGTATATTTATAACTTGACCATAAGGTCGAGCAACCAGCTTGGTTAACTATTTATGGTACCTTATTATTTCGTTGAGTATGATTGTGATATTTACCAATGTTGAGACTGTGTGCACTAGCGCATTCCTGGACTAGTGCTGAATACACAGAGGGTCCGGATTTGCAAATTCGGGTCCCGACAGTGTTCCAGCAGCGCAGTCTAGGGCTGAGGTGCAGGCCGCCACTGTGGCTCTGTTGCAGGCACTGCAGAGGGAGGTACAGGAGCTGTGCTAGCAGGTTCAGGCAGCCCCTGCTGTTGTGCCTCCACCTGCAGCAGCCCCCGCTATCGCCCCTGTAGTGCTGGAGGCTAGGATGAGCCGCCGGGAGTGGATGTCCCTCCGTTTGGACACTTTTGATGAAGCGGGCACGCCGGTCCAGTCCGCAGACTAGCTGCGGTACATGGAGCATTAGTTTGAGGTCCTAGAGATGACTTTGGTCCAGAGGGCTCGCTTTGTGTCCTTTCAACTGAAGGCCCAAGCGGATATCTGGTGGGAGGGGGTTCTTGCTACGAGGGCCCCTGCTCTTGGACCGGTAACTTGGGAGGACTTTGTGGCTCACTTCCGAGCCAAGTTCTACCCAGAGTCTTTTCTTGAGAGGATGGAGCATACCCTGTCCACTCTCTCTCAAGGGAAGAGGTCGGTGGCAGAGTATGAAGTGGAGTTTAATAATGTAGTTCGCTTTGTATCGGCTGTCGCAGCGGATGATAGAGAGAAGGCGCGGAGGTTCCGTAGGGGGCTCAATCAGGAGTTCATAGTTGTCATCGGGGTGACTGTCCCTCGTGATTTCTGCTCCATGGTGGAGTAGGCTAAGTGCATGGAGCTCGAGTTGGAGTTCTCTAGGGATAAGCAAAACCCTGGTGGTTCAGGAGTTCTAGTAGCTTTTGGTGGTGGCCAGAAGAGGAGTTTCGGTGGAGGGGGTGTGTATTTTTAGCAACCTACCTCCAAGAAGTTCAAAGGGGGATAGAGTTCCTCCTCAGGGGCTAAGGTAAAGCAACCTCAGCCATCTTCTTCACGGGTGGTTGTTCGTCCTGCTCCAGGACAGGGCATGATCTATTTCAAGTATGGTGGTGGTCACCGTGCTGCAAAGTGTGTATGGACAGGGGATTGTGGCCGGCCTGGCCGTATGGGGCGAGTCTGTCGGATGTATCCCGGTAGCATCATCAAGTGGGAGCCTATGCCTCCTGCTCCTATTACAGCTGTTTCTTTCAGGGGGTCAGTGCAGATGCTCGCAGCTACTGCTCCCCCACAGCCCTCTGCCTGGGCACCCCCTGCAGCCTTTTGGTGCCAGCATTCATCGGCTCCTCCTCAGCTCGCTCCACCGCCTTAGTTGCTCTGGGGCACCAGCAGGGTGTCAAGGCTCTTGTTGCCCCGGCGCCACCAGGAGTGTATGCCTTGCCGACTGCTGAGTCAGCTGGACATCCGGAGGTGGTATCAAGTATTTTGCTTGTGGATTTAGTTGATGCCTTTGTTCTTTCTAATTCTGGAGCATCATATTCTTTCATATCCTTTGAGTTTGCTAGTAGAGCTAAGTTGGGAATGCAGAGGATTGCTAATTCTGTGATAGTTAGCTCTCTAGGGGGGGGTCTTATTACAAGTTCCATGGTTTGCCCGGGTTACACTATTACCATTGATGATGAGGATTTCTTTGCTAATCTTATGGTGATTCAGTTGGCCCCTTTTGATGTCATTTTGGGCATGGACTGATTGCATCAGTACCGTGCATGATTTGTTGCTTTTGGAAAACAGTTGCCTTGCAGGCTCTATCAGGAGTGGAATTGACTTTCCAGGGTGGTGTGCCATCCAGTTCCATCTTTGTCTTGGCCAGTTTATTTCCTGGTCGCCGTATGCGACATGTGGGTTTTCTCATGGCCATTTCAGAGAAGCCATCCATTTCAGCATCTATCGAGGAGATTCTTGTGATGAAAGAATTTGTTCATGTTTTCCCTGATGAGCTGCCTGGGTTGCCTCCTAAGAGGAGTGTGGAATTTAGAATTGATCTTCTTCCTAGCACTCGACCTATCTCCATATCTCCATACTGCTTGGCTCGTCCTTTTCAAGATGAGTTGAAAAAGCAATTGGAGGATTTGTTGGCCAAGGGTTTTATTCGGCGCAGTGTGTCACCATGGGGAGCACCCATCCTTTTTCTATCTAAGACGGATGGTAGTTGGCGCATGTGCATTGTCTATCGTGCTCTCAATCAAGTGATTGTTAAAAACAAGTATCCATTGCCTCGTATTGAAGATCTCTTTGACCAATTGAAGGGAGAAAATGTGTTCTCTAAAATTGATCTTTAGTCTGGCTATAATCAAATTCGGGTGAGGAAACAGGATATTGAGAAGACTGCTTTCTCCACTAGGTATGGGCACTATGAATTTAAAGTTATGTATTTTGGACTAACCAATGCTCCTTCTGTTTTTATGGCGGCGATGAACAGTATGCTACGCAAGTATCTTGATGATTTTGTGGTAGTGTTCATTGATGACATTCTGGTTTATTCTAAATCAGAAGAAGAACATGAGCAGCACCTGAAGCTTGTGCTGGGTACATTAAGAGAGAATTAGTCCTATGCTAAGTTAAAGAAATGTGAGTTCTGGATTTCAGAAGTGGGTTTCCTTGGCCCTATCATCAATCCAGAGGGCATTTTTGTTGTTCCTAGTAAAGTTTTAGCAGTTTTGGACTGGAAAAGACCCTCTAGTGTTAAAGAGGCGTAGCTTCCTCGGGTTGGCTGGGTATTACTGGTGTTTCGTGCGGGATTTCTCCATCATTGATAAACCACTTTCGCAGTTGACCTAGAAGGGAGTAAAATTTCAATGGACTGCTGAGTGTGAGCGCAATTTTTGCACTTTGAAGGAGAAGTTAGTAACTACTGTTCTTACCCTTCATGAGCCTGGGAGGCTCCACAGTCTACTCTAATGCTTCTCGAGTGGGCCTTAGCTGTGTGCTCATGCAGGAGGGCAAGGTGATTGCTTATGCGTCAAGGCAGTTGAAAAAGCATGAGCAGAATTACCCCATTCATGATCTTGAGCTAGCTGGTGTGGTATTTGCTTTAAAAATGTGGAGGCATTATCTGTATGGTGAATCTTGTGATATCTTCACCGATCACAAGAGCCTCAAGTACATCTTTACCCAGAAAGATTTGAATTTGAGGCAAAGGAGATGGCTAGAGTTGATAAAAGATTATGACCTGACCATCCATTATCATACAGGCAAGGCGAATGTGGTGGCTGATGCTCTCAGTCACAAGACAATGTCTCCTGTCATTGATTGTCTTGTTGCTGATTTTGAGCGGCTGGGAGTTTCTTATCGTTTTGCGGGCACCGTACAAGCTGAAACTCAATTGATTCTTGAGTCAGCAATTCCAGAGCGGATGCGGGAAGCACAACAGCATGATCTGTTGCACCAGCAGGTGAGGAAACGCCTTGAGGGTGGTAAGATTGGGGATTTCAGTATTGATGATGCGGGAGCTTTGAAGTTTCAGGGTTGGCTTTGTGTACCTAAGAAATTCCAAGTTGTCGGGACCCGAATATGCAAATCCGAACCCTCTGTGTATTCTGCACTAGTGCAGGATCACGCTAGCGCACACAGTCATAACAGGGATGAAGTACCACAATCATACAAGCGGAAATATAAATAAGGTACTTCAAACATTAATATAAACTGGTTGCAAGACCTTAAGGTCACATTACAATAAACATTAGCAGCGAGAAATAAAAGTCTTGATGAACCCATCACATCGCCACAGGCAACTAACAGGGTGTGAGACCCCGGATCAGCTATCCAAAATCTCCTGTATATTTCTGTACTAGTCCTAGATCAGTAGCTAGTACACACAGTCAACAGTGATACATCATTGCCGAACAAAACGAAATTGTAACATAACTATAAAGTATTAGCTACATGGCTACTTATTACAGCACTCGGTCACACGACCAGAGCCATAGCAGCAGAAACAAAACGAAAAGAAGCGAAAACCAAAAACACCACAGGCGACGACAAGACACGCGACTAGTTCTTCTAGCGATCTTCCTCGAACTCCTTGGCGTAGAACTCACCGTCTTCAACGGCGTCTTGATAGCTCTCTGATGACAACAATTATGTAGCACGTGAATACAAAAGTACTCAGCAAGTCTTGGGAATTATGCACATGTCGGGCTTTCCAAGGAAGGCTTAATACGGTTTTTTTGCATAAAGCCAAGTTTCATCAAACCATACTTGTTAATAAGTTTCATAAAGCACATTTTAGCAATTCTTTTTAACAATTGAAGTATGTAATATTTCAGTGAAGGTTATATCCGCCATCACTAGTATAAGGGCTCTATCCGCCATCTTTTAAAAGATCAAGATTATCCATACATGTCTCTATCTGTCAGGACATAAAACAGGTTCCATCTACCTGGTTGGCTCAATCCGCCAAATAAACATCCGAGAGTTCTAACCACTCCCGAATCCCAAAACATCATTTCTTTTCGAAACCAAAACTAAAACCAAAGTCTACCAATATGAAAGCATTCTTTGCTTTGCCCTTGACCGTAGGCATGGCTATTCGAATAGTTTTAACTCTGCAGAGGTGTACAGCTTTACCCATAAGACATGATCAACTCTTGATGCCATGTACTATTAACACACTTCCTTTGGTGTGCCGGCAGAGAGATCATGACAAGGCCTTTACAATGTATACACCTAACCCGACTCACCCACTGAGGTTTCACCGCTGTTAGGGTTTTATCTACCCAGAATAATTCATAATCTCATCCCCAAGCATCTTTTAACAAAGATTCCTTAAACCAAGACTTTATTAATGTATCGACTATAATGATTTTCATACACAGTGACACCAGATCGACTAAACAAATCACCCATAATCCCCGTTATTCATAAATCCACATAAATGGTTATCGCGAGACCATATTTCACAAAATCATCCACTAAACCACCGAGTATGATCCTCAATATTATCCACTTACTCCATCGAGTGTATTTGATAATATCATTGTCTAAACCATCGAGTATCATTCTCAATATCACATATTGTAACCCTTCAGATTGTCATCTCTAATTCACCTAGTATGCTTGTTAAAATCCACCGAGATATAATTCACCACTTATTCTATTTGATTCACAAGTATGACTCAATATTATTTATTTAATTTTACCGACTATTATTCTTAATATCATACATCTTCCAATACTCCCCCAATCCATACCAATTATATTGCGAACTGCTATCATAATCCAACTCCTCAATATTTCAACCATCACCATTCATAGATCAATTTTACAATGACTAATCCCCATCATCACTAATATTCATGAAATCTCCAATCAAGTTGGGTTCTAGCCCAAATCTACATTCTATACTATTATGTTCCATTCAACTGTCTTCCAATAGTCGTTTCCCCTAATCAAAGGATATTTTATCAAAAGTATTTATTATGGTGGATTACTGTACTAGGGCGACAAAGGATCATGGATAACAATATCAAGGAGGTATGAACAACAGGTATAACTAATAGCTTAACGTCAACATCATCCTTTTATATAAATATCAATGCAATTTGTAAAACATTTATAAATCATGGGATCAACATGGGTCAAGGAGATTTGCCTTCGGTCGCAGCGAGGGTGTTGTATTCTTGAAATCCGGCGGCGGGGTCGACGGACTCGGCGGGATCCTCGGCTACGCGCAAAACGGAACAACAAATAAATAACCATAAAACAAATAAAATCCAAAAATTATAAAAGTAGTACTGGCAGGTAGGTACTGATTTTAGATGAATTTAGGCACTTGAACGGGGTCAATCGGAGTTCAGACGGAAAAGATACGAGCCTCCGAAGTTGGAAAAATTCTAAAAATGCAAAACGGGGAATATTCCCGGAATCTTTCTTTTTCCTGATTTATTGGATTTAAAGTAGTCTATGGCAGGTGGGGCCCTCCTGTCATCCTCATGGGGCTTCTTCCCCATGGCTCTTGTGGCCATGGAACAGAGGAGGGAGGAAGCTGCCATGGTGCCGGCAAAGGGAGGCACGGCGGCGTGGCCAGCACGCGGCGGCGTTAGTTCGGGTGGCGTGGCTCGGGCGTTAGCGGCTAATCGCGACGGGCCGGCGAGGCGGCAGGGAGGGCGGCGCAAGACGGCGGATGGCGGTGGCGGCCGGTGAAAGCCGAGGCGCGGCGCGACGTCGCGGCGGTGGTTTCGACGGCGTTAGCGACATGCGCGGCCGGCGAGGTGGCGAGGAAGCGGCGATAGCCTACGGGAGGCGGATAAGCGGCGGCGCCGGGCCGGGAAAGCCAGGCGGCGGCGACGCGCGCCATGGCGGTATGGCGAAGCGGCGCAGCGAATGGCGTAGCGGCGGCCGAGGGGCGGCCCAGACCGCGGGGCGAGGGGGCGGCGGTGCGCCAGCCAGAGCGGCGGCGATGCCGGTGAGTCGCCGGCGAGCATGCGCACATCTCAACCCAAAACAGAGACTTCAAAAATTCCGAAAATTTGGAATTTTGCAAGAAATTCGAACATGGTTGCCCAAATTGATGGCTAGAACGACTAGAGCACATATAGCATGACTTAGAAGTGCAAGGAATCGAACCAAAACTCACCGGGAAAGATGAATTTGGCGATGAACACGGGTTCGGCCGAAATGATTCACCACCGAAATTCGTCTTCAAATCTTGAGGAATCCTAAAATTAATTGAAGAATTAGAACTTAGACGTCCATACGAACACATGGAAACAAACGGAATGGAGATTGAACCACCGATGGAGAAGATATGAGGAAGAACGCAAAGAACACGAAGAATGGTTTTGTCGCGTCGGTTTTCTTGATTTACCGGACGAACGGCGCGAAGAGGCTAAATAAGAATGAGACCACCGGGAAGAGGACTTCTATACGGAGAGAGGATAGGTGGAATCGTGCGAAACGGGTTAGAAACGGCCAAGTTTTTGCCATAAATGCAAATTTCAGTTTTGGAAGGATTGTTCAAATTCTGGCGAGATCCCAGGCTAATGATGGTGGGGATGGAAAGAGCTCGTCGCTGCGAATCCATCGGATCCGACCGTTCGTAATTTGGATCATTATTGCACGAGTTATGAAGGTTTGAATGGAGAGAGGCATGTATGGAAAGCTCCATGGAGCTTCACTGGAATTGAGCTCCTGTAGGTTGAAGAAGGTGAACAGTGCTTGCCACGTGGCGTTTCCTGATTGGCCGAGGTTTTCGCAAACGTGACGCCCTAGAGAAAAATTAGCAAAAATGGTCGAAAAATTCCGGAAAAATTCCTAGAACCATTTTGGAATATTTGGAACCCAATAAATTAGTTTCGCGGAATTTGTATGAAATTTGTGGATTTGAATATTCTGGAGCGAATAGCGGGCATTAAACAAAAGCCGCGCGAGATAAAATACCAGGGAGCCTCCAAAAATCTTGGGAAAAATCCCAAAATGTTTTTAGAATATTTGGGACCTAATGCAATAGGTTCCATGATTTTTGGAGCATTTTCGAACTCGGGTGAAATTCCGGGTACTGACGGGAATCTGGAAATTTGATTTTTCGAACGGAGGGGAATTGAATTCCGATTTTGGAGGGGAAAGGATGCCAGGTTAAATTTAACACAAAGGAAACTCCAAATTTTGAATTTACTTTATTTAAATTAGATTTTTCCAGAAAGCCAAAAACGAGGATGCTACAAACCTACCCTCCTTAGAGAGAATCTCGTCCCCGAAATTCGGACGGCGAAAGAAAGAGATCGGGAAACTCTGCTCGAAGATCCTCTTCTCGTTCCCTGGTAGCTTCCTTCTCGGAATGGTTACTCCACTGCACTTTACAAAACTTAAACACACGGCTTCGGGTTCGGCGTTCGGCTTCATCCAAAATCTTGATAGGATACTCCGGATATGACAAATCTTCTTTCAACTTCATCTCTTCATATGGCATCTGATGCTCGGGCACCCTGAGACACTTCTTCAACTGAGACACATGAAAGACGTCATGTACTCCTGATAGTTGTGGAGGTAGCTCCAACTTGTAGGCAACTTCTCCTCTTCTGGCAATCACTGGAAATGGACCAATGTAACGGGGCGCTAACTTTCCACTAACTCTGAATCGGCGCATTCCCTTCAGCGGTGAAACTTTCAGATACACATGATCACCAGGTGCAAAACTTAATTCCTGTCGACGATTATTAGCATAGCTTTTCTGTCTCGACTGGACTGTCTTTAAGTTCTTACGGATCACATTGACTTGCTCTTTAGCTTCCTTCAGAACATCAGGTCCAATTATCTGTCCACCTTCTGTCTCTTTCCAATACAACAGTGTTCTACATCTTCTTCCATAGATAGCTTCAAAAGGTGCCATCCTTAAACTAGCCTGATAGCTATTGTTGTACGAGAACTCGGCATAGGGCAAATTCTGATCCCAAGAACCTTTGTACGTCAAAGCACAAGCTCGTAACATATCTTCTAGGATTTGATTTACTCTTTCTGTCTGACCATCTGTCTGGGGATGGTAAGCAGTACTAAAGTTTAAATTTGTGCCCAAAACCTCATGCAACTTCTGCCAAAACCTCGAGGTAAACAGAGAACCTCGATCGGACACGATCTTCTTTGGCACACCATGCAAACACACAATCTTGGCCATGTATAACTCTGCGAGTTTATCACCCGAATAGGTTGTCTTCACAGGAATAAAGTGGGCTACTTTGGTTAATCTGTCCACAATGACCCAAATCGAGTCATATCGAGATTTGGTTTTAGGTAGTCCAGTGATAAAATTCATTCCAATTTCTTCCCATTTCGAGACGGGTACTTGCAATGGTTGCAACAATCCGGCTGGTCTCTGATGTTCTGCCTTCACCAACTGGCAAACATCACACCGAGCTACGAAGTCAGCCACTTCCTTCTTCATGTTGGACCACCAATACTTTTCTTTCAAATCTGCGTACATTTTGTACTTCCCGCGTGAATGGAATACACAGAATCATGAGCCTCCTTTGACACTATATCCTTGATTTCCTTTTGGTTAGGAACTACTATCCTTTTCCCGAACCAAACAGTACCTTTCTCATCTTCGGAAAATCCAGGGTGTTTTCCTTTCTTCAACTCTTCCTTGAGGTTCGCAATATCCTTATCCTTCTTTTAAGCCTCACGGATCTGTTCTTCTAGGGTTGATTGCACTTCTATATTAAAAATACAGCCTTCATTCACCAATTCCAAGTTAAGGCGTTGGAATTCTTCATGAAGCGCTGGTTGATTTTCCTGTACCATAACATTGTTGCAGTAGCTTTTCCTGCTCAACGCATCCGCAACAACATTAGCCTTTCCAGGGTGGTAATGGATTCCCACATTATAATCCTTCACCAACTCTAACCATCTTATCTGCCTCAAGTTGAGATCGGACTGGGTGAAAATATTCTTCAAACTTTTGTGATCAGTATAAATCTCACATCTATTTCCAATCAAATAATGCCTCCAAATCTTAAGGGCATGCACAACTGCGGCTAATTCCAAATCATGAGTTGGGTAGTTTTCTTCATGGGGTCGCAGTTGTCTTGAAGCATAAGCTATAACTTTTTCTTCTTGCATCAAAACACATCCAAGTCCTTGTTTTGAAGCATCACAATAAACCTCAAAATCCTTATGAATATCTGGCAGAATCAAAACTGGGGTGGACGTTAATCTCTTCTTTAACTCCTGAAAAATCTGCTCGCAAGATGTTGTCCATTCAAATTTCTTCTCTTTCTTCAAAAGCTGGGTGAGAGGTCTCGCTATCTTGGAAAAACCTTCAATGAATCGCCGATAATAACCAGCTAACCCAAGAAAACTTCTAATGTCCGGGACAGACTTGGGTTGTGTCCAATCCAAAACATCTCTCACTTTAGCAGGATCCACTGCTACTCCTCCAGCAGAAATAACATGACCCAGGAAAGAAACTTCCTTCAACCAAAAGTCACATTTACTGAACTTAGCATAAAGCTGATGTTCTCTTAACCTTTCCAAAACTATCCTCAAATGCTCTTCATGTTCTTTTCTGCTCTTGGAATAGACAAGGATGTCGTCAATGAAGACTACTACAAACTTGTCTAAATATTCCATGAACACCTTGTTCATCAGATTCATGAAATAAGACGGGGCATTTGTCAATCCGAACGACATCACTGTAAACTCATACAGTCCATATCGTGTCGTGAAGGCTGTCTTCGGAATATCTTCCTTTCTTATCTTGAGATGATGATATCCCGACCTTAAATCTATTTGGGAGAAGACTTGAGCTCCCTTCAACTGGTCAAACAAATCATCTATCCGAGGCAACGGATACTTATTCTTTATCGTGACCTCATTTAATGATCTGTAGTCTATGCACATCCTCAAACTACCATCCTTCTTCGAGACAAAGATTACTGGCGATCCCCAAGGCGACGAACTGGGCCTGATGAATCCTTTTTCCTATAGCTCTTCAATCTGTTTCTTCATCTCGACTATTGTAACATCCTCGTTTTCGGCTTTCTGAAAAAATCTAATTTAAATAAAGTAAATTCAAAATTTGGAGTTTCCTTTGTGTTTAATTTAACCTGGCATCCTTTCCCCTCCAAAATCGGAATTCAATTCCCCTCCGTTCGAAAAATCAAATTTCCAGATTCCCGTCAGTACCTGGAATTTCACCCGAGTTCGAAAATGCTCCAAAAATCATGGAACCTATTGCATTAGGTCCCAAATATTCTAAAAACATTTTGGGATTTTTCCCAAGATTTTTGGAGGCTCCCTGGTATTTTATCTCGCACGGCTTTTGTTTAGTGCCCGCTATTTGCTCCAGAATATTCAAATCCACAAATTTCATCCAAATTCCGTGAAACCAATTTTATTGGGTTCCAAATATTCCAAAATGGTTCTAGGAATTTTTCCGGAATTTTTAGACCATTTTTGCTAATTTTTCTCTAGGGCGTCGCGTTTGCGTAAACCTCGGCCAATCAGGAAGCGCCACGTGGCAGGCACCGTTCACCTTCTTCAACCTACGGGAGCTCAATTCCAGTGAAGCTACATGGAGCTTTCCATACATGCCTCTCTCCAGTCAAACCTTCATAACTCGTGCAATAATGATCCGAATTGCGAACGGTCGGATCCGGTGGATTCGCAGCGACGAGCTCTTTCCATCCCCCACCATCATTAGCCCGGGATCTCGCCGGAATTTGAACAATCCTTCCAAAACCGAAATCAGCATTTATGGCAATAACTCGGCCGTTTCTAACCCGTTTCGCACGATTCCACCTATCCTCTCTCCGTATAGAAGTCCTCTTCCCGGTGGTCTCATTCTTATTTAGCCTCTCCGCGCCGTTCGTCCGGTAGATCACGAAAACCGACGCGACAACACCGTTCTTTGTGTTCTTCGCGTTCTTCCTCATATCTTCTCCATCGGTGGTTCAATCTCCATTCCGTTTGTTTCCTTGTGTTTGTATGGACGTCTAAGTTCTAATTCTTCAATTAATTGGATTCCTCAAGATTTGAAGGCGAATTTCGGTGTTGAATCGTTTCGGCCGAACCCGTGTTCATCGCCAAATTCATCTTTCCCGGTGAGTTTTGGTTCGATTCCTTGCACTTCTAAGTCATGCTAGATGTGCTCTAGTTGTTCTAGCCATCAATTTGGGCAACCATGTTTGAATTTCTTGCAAAATTCCAAATTTTTCGGAATTTTTGAAGTCTCTGTTTTGGGTTGTGCCGTGCGCATGCTAGCCGGCGTCACCGCCGCTCCGGCTGGCGCGTCGCCGCCCCCGCGCCCCACCGGTCTCGCACCGCCCCTCGGCAAGCCGCCGCGCTCACGCCGGCGCCCGCTGCGCCTCCGCTGCTGCGGGCGCCGTCGCCGCCCGCCGCGCCGCCCCATCGCGATGCCGCTAACGCCGCCGAGCAGCGCCACCGAACCGCCGCTGCCGCGTGCCCCACGCTGCCGCCTCGCGCCGCAGCCCGCCGTCGCCGGTGCCCGCCGTCCGCCGTGCCTCCCTTTGCCGACGCCATGGCAGCTTCCTCCCTCCTCTGTTCCATGGCCACAAGAGCCATGGGGAAGAAGCCCCATGAGGATGATAGGAGGGCCCCACCTACCATAGACTCCTTTAAATCCAATAAATCAGGAAAAAGAAATATTCCGGGAATATTCCCCGGTTTTGCATTTTCTAGAATTTTCCAACTTCGGAGGCTCATATCTTTTCCGTTCGAACTCCGATTGACCCCGTTCAAGTTCCTAAATTCATCTAAAATCAGTACCTACCTGCCAGTACTACTTTTATAATTTTTGGATTTTATTTATTTTATGGTTATTTATTTGTTGTTCCGCTTTGCGTGTAGCCGAGGATCCCGCCGACCCCGCCAACGGATTTCAAGAATTCGACACCCTCGCTGCGACCGAAGGCAAGTCTCCTTGATGCATGTTGATCCCATGATTTATAAATGTTTTGCAATGTTTTACAAATTGCATTGCTATTTATATAAAAGGATGATGTTGACGTTAAGCTATTAGTTATACCTATTGTTCATACCTCCTTGATATTGTTTTCCATGATCCTTTGTCGCCCTAGTACAGAAATCCACCATAATAAATACTTTTGATAAAATATCCTTTGATTAGGGGAAACGACTATTGGAAGACAGTTGGATGGAACCTAATAGTATAGAATGTAGATTGGGGCTAGAACCCAACTTGATTGGAGATTTCATGAATATTAGTGATGATGGGGATTAGTCATTGTAAAATTGATCTATGAATGGTGATGGTTGAAATATTGAGGAGTTGGATTATGATAGCAGTTCGCAATATAATTGGTATGGATTGGGGGAGTATTGGAAGATGTATGATATTAAGAATAATAGTCGGTAAAATTAAATAAATAATATTGAGTCATACTTGTGAATCAAATAGAATAAATGGTGAATTATATCTCGGTGGATTTTAACTAGCATACTAGGTGAATTAGAGATGACAATGTGAAGGGTTACAATAGGTGATATTGAGAATGATACTTGATGGTTTAGACAATGATATTATCAAATACACTCGATGGAGTAAGTGGATAATATTGAGGATCATACTCGGTGGTTTAGTGGATGATTTTGTGAAATATGGTCTCGCGATAACCATTTATGTGGATTTATGAATAACGGTGATTATGGGTGATTTGTTTAGTCGATATGGTGTCACTGTGTCTGAAAATCATTATAGTCGATACATTAATAAAGTCTTGGTTTAAGGAATCTTTGTTAAAAGATGCTTGGGGATGAGATTATGAATTATTCTGGGTAGATATAACCCTAATAGCGGTGAAACCTTAGTGGGTGAGTCGGGTTAGGCGTATACATTGTAAAGGCCTTGTCATGATCTCTCTGCCGGCACACCAAAGGAAGTGTGTTAATAGTACATGGCATCAAGAGTTGATCATGTCTTATGGGTAAAGCTGTACACCTCTGCAGAGTTAAAACTATTCGAATAGCCATGCCTACGGTCAAGGGCAAAGCAAAAAATGCTTTCATATTGGTAGACTTTGGTTTTAGTTTTGGTTTCGAAAAGAAATGATGTTTTGGGATTCGGGAGTGGTTAGAACTCTCGGATGTTTATTTGGCGGATTGAGCCAACCAGGTAGATGGAACCTGTTTTATGTCCTGACAGATAGAGTCATGTATGGATAATCTTGATCTTTTAAAAGATGGCGGATAGAGCCCTTATACTAGTGATGGTGGATAGAACCTTCACTGAAATATTACATACTCCAATTGTTAAAAAGAATTGCTAAAATGTGCTTTATGAAACTTATTAACAAGTATGGTTTGATGAAACTTGGCTTTATGCAAAAGAACCATATTAAGCCTTCCTTGGAAAGCCCGACATGTGCATAATTCCCAGACTTGCTGAGTACTTTTGTACTCACGTGCTACATAACTGTTGTCATAAGAGAGCTATCAAGACGCCGTTGAAGACGGTGAGTTCTACGCCGAGGAGTTTGAGGAAGATCGCCAGGAGAACTAGTCGCGTGTCTTGTCGTCGCCTGTGGTGTTTTTGGTTTCCGCTTCTTTTCGTTTTGTTTCCACTGCTGTGGCTCTGGTCGTGTGACCGAGCGTTGCAATAAGTAGCCATGTGGCTAATACTTTATAGTTATGTTACAATTTCGTTTTGTTCGGCAATGATGTATCACTATTGACTGTGTGTACTAGCTACTGATCTGGGACTAGTACCGAAATACACAGGAGATTTCGGATAGCAGATCCGGGGTTTCACATCGGTGGTATCAGAGCCTGGACGACTGTAGGACGCGACCTAGTTAGAATGGCAAAGCCTTAAGGACTCATATTTTTAATAAAAACTTACTTATACAATTTTAATTTCCTTTGCTTCTATCTTTCTATCTTAGTGTCTTGAGTTTACTGTATTCTTTATATAAAAACTGGTTACTAATCTCAACTTGTTTCAAAATTTGTAGATGTCGACTTGCACCACTTTTGCGGCTTTGGGTGGAGGCTTTTGCGCGGAGCTGTCCTTGATGCTCCAGGAGCTTGAGTTTCCCCACCGCCCCGAGTACCGCTGTAGCTCCGTGCCTGGTGTTGGTGTAACACCCCGGCATTTAATATGCCCGAACGCTACCAAACATAGACTAAGCAACCTCTAAATACCACAATTACAAGTAAATTACAGCAAACGCACTAATGCTAAAAACTAAAATTTCGGCAGCATCTCCTTTGTTTCAACATGAATTGAAGGAAACACAATAGCATAGCAATATAAGGCAATATGAGAGACATCTAAAATAGCAATAATTAAAGGCATGACAACAATATAAGTCTAATTCCAAGCATTCAATGTCTCCATGAGCCAAACGAACAATAAGACTCTCATATCGCAAAGCTAAACCATAAAGCAATAAGCATCACACTTAGTTTATTGTCAAAACCCAATTGAATGACTTGTGGGACAATTGAGTGAAGCTACGTGTAGAAGTGTGACTATTTCCCTTCTCCGCATGCCGATCTCATGGTACCTAAAACAACAAGAAAGCACAAGCGTGAGTTCAACACTCAGCAAGCATATTGCAATGGTACACAAGAACAATTACATGGCTACAACAACTCATATCATGTCTATCATCTCATTCATGATCACATATCAATATCATCATCATTATGTATGCAATGCGATGCGATGCTCATGTCTCCTTGGAAACTCATACCGGTATGGTTGAGTACACACCCGTCGGTGTGCACCCTCTCCCCCGTTCCATCCCGAAGATGGAGGGTGCCTACTCCTCGCTTCCATACACCGCGGTGAATGGAATCACGATGTAGGACTTACTCATTGGCTCTCCGGAATAGTCATAACTTTCTCACCGACCTTACCCGGACTAGTTATGACTTTCTCACCGCCCGGGCCATGTATCATGCCATGTATGCAAACATGCCAACATCATAAATAACTTGTACATTAACACATGGCATCATAACATAATAAAAATATTCATCATATCATTGTTAAGGATCGTTATTTTTGATCCATTTGATTTTGATGATGAGTATTTGAAAAAGATTTGAAACCAGTTTGATATTTCGACAAGATTTATTTTTTGGTTTCTTTATTTGAAAAGATCTGAAATCAGTTTGATTATTTGAAAAGCTTTTTGATTTTTGCAAAGGTTTTGGTTCGTGTTTTGAAATCGTGTTCTTAGAATATTTAATGCAATGCACTCCTGTGAGTGGTTGCATGGTTTAATGTGAGTCAAGTCGCGGATTTGTGCTCGGAATCGTTTTGTGGTTTGTTCATGTGCAGGTATTGCTCAAGGGCGAATGTGGTCGATGACGGGATCGGAACTAGGTTCATGGAGGAACTGAGGTTCGGGACTAGGTTCAGGGGGAACTGTGGTCTTGGTGGTAAAGGATGTCATGCGGGACGTTCGGGCTAAGAGAATGGTGCACATGAAGAATGGTTAGTCACGTGAGAATGGCAGGAGGTTATTCGCGTGCAAAGTGTTAGTCACGTGATAGGGTTGCCATACGCGTGCAAGAGTTGTACTCGGCCAGGTTGGGCCAAGAGGAGTTGTGTTGAATACATACTCTTTCTAGGATTAGGAGTGGGACTCCTTCTAGGATTAGGAGTGGGACTCCTTCTAGGATTAGGAGTAGGAATTGTATTCATGACTCCTTGTGTTTTGCTCCTTTAAATAGGAGGGGTTGTCTCCTCTTGAAGGGCATCCAGCTTTGAGCAAGCTTTAGGGTTGTACTCTTTTGTTTGGAGTACTTTAGACAAAAGAAAGGAGAAATAAAGATCAAGTTCTTCAAATCTTTCGACGAGCTACAATTCTAGTTAGATCTATTCTCGTCATCTTCTGTCACAGCAAGCTTGTGAGGTTCATAACTTTTGATCCGTATGTCCGATCGAGCTGATTCTTTTTGGGTTCGATTCGTATTGGAATCTAGTTTCTTGTGTCCAAATTTTAGATCGTTCTGATGGATGGATCTCCGCAAATTCATGTTTTACCGAACCTCTATCATTCTATTTTTGTCAAATACGAGGCAATTATTTGGTTCTATTTTGGGGTGAACTTTTAGTAGATCAAGAATTTTTTTTAGCTTCCGCACAATCATTCACCCCCCCTCTGATTGCTATATTCGTATACTTCGATCCTACACATTGGCAATCATTAAGGCATGGTATGTGAACATATCATGTATTCAATTTCAACCTCAAGCAATCTAGCAAACTACAACCCGCTACACATTCCAATACACTTGCCTCAACCACGGGCGACGGATTGGCGAGAAGTAGAGGGCACTCAAAACAGTACGCAAACACCCTTCTACTCCGACATCGCAAACTACTCGCTAAACCCAAAAACAGAGGTTCTGTCCCGTCGGGACAGCAGCCTTCCAAAAGGCATAACTCGGGTTCTAATACTCCGAATCAATTAAACGAGTACATCCTCGCGTAGCTTAGGAAATTTCCTAACTTTTTCTAAGTATACGGAAAGACTGATTCGGACTCTAAAGTGGTTTAATCTACAGAATACCGTGATCTGTTCCAATCACGTCACAGATTTTAATGCGTTCGGTAAAATTAGCATAACTTTCAAACGGCTGGGCAGAATTGGACGTTCTTTATACCCACTGAAAGGTATTGAAGTTACCTACAACTTCTTCAATATGCGGACGACCAAATTCCGACTCTAAATTGGCGAAAACCCAAACCCTAAGTCGACTGCTCATGCTGCCTAAAACAGAGAACGTGGCAAACTTAAGACTTCATCTAATCTACCCAACTATAGCACCACCAATTGATCTAAAAACATGATAATAACCCTTAGAACAGTACCTAGACCAACCCCAAGGATTCCCATGGCCATACCTTCGCCCGACGCAGGAAAACCCAATGGATCTCCTCCCGGTTCGCGCGATCTCCTTCCTCGCGCCAAATCCACTGGATCTCCTCGTTGCGGAGCGCTCAAATGAACGGATCTTCGAGGTGTTGAGGTGGATAACTCCCCTAGGGGCAGCAAGGGAGGTGGAGAGGTGGTGGAGGGGTGGTGGCGCAATGGGGAGAGGTGGTGGGGGGTGCGGCTAGGAGGAGGGAGGTGTGGGTGGCAAGGGCAAAGAGGAGGGAGGGGGGCGCAACCAGCAGGGGTGGGGCACACCAAAAGGGCAGGAGGAGTCCCCCAAAGAGGTCTCCTACTCCTAAATGGACTCAAACACCTTCCCACCAAAGCCCACGGTCCTTTCCCTTAGGCCCAAAGCTCCCCGAAAAGGCCCAAACTCCTGGAAACGGCCCGGAAACGCTATTAACCTCCATACCGTATGGTTTTAACCTTAATTCCACATTCCATAATGTTTTTGACCTCAACATTCACATTATATAAGGTTACGACACTCCGTGGTGTCACATTCTCCCCCCTTCAACTGGTTTCGACCTCGAATCCAAGACACACCAATACGCAACCCAGCAAAGCAAAAGATAGCTAGGTTTCACATCACATACCTGAGGTGAAAAGCTCGGGATACTTCTCGCGCATGCGAGATCCAGCTCCCAAGTTGCTTCTCTCTCGGTCTGATGTGACCACAGGACTTTGACGAACTTGAGCGTCCGGTTCTTCATCACTCGCTCTGAAGTCCCCAGAATTTTCACAGGACGGGACTCGAAGGTGAGGTCCTGCTCAAGCACTAATGGTTCCAATGGAACCACTAACTCCGGATCATGCAAGTATTTCCTCAACATCGAGACATGGAACACGTTATGCACTCCTTGCATTGACTCCGGTAGCTCCAAGCGATAAGCCAACTTACCGACTCGAGCTATGATAGGAAATGGCCCAACATACCTCGGACTGAGCTTTCCCTTGGTGCCAAATCGAACCACACCCTTAGTGGGAGATACTCGCAAGAGTACGCTATCACCCACCTCAAACTCCAAATCTCGCCACCTCACATCAGCGTAGCTTTTCTGTCGGCTCTGCGCTGCAAGAATGTTCTGCCGTACCTCCGCCACGCGATCAACAGTCTGCTGAACCCGATCCGGTCCAAGAACTGCTCTCTCGCCCACAGCATCCCAACAAAGCGGCTATCTGCACTTTCGGCCATACAGTACCTCATAAGGAGCAGCCCGAATGCTGGAATGATAGCTTTTATTATAAGCAAACTCTGCCAAAGGCAAATGATCTTCCCAGCTACCTTTCCAAGACATCACACAGGCCCTGAGCATGTCCTCCAAGGTCTGAATGGTACGCTCAGACTGCCCATCGGTCTGAGGGTGAAAAGCGGTACTAAGGCGAAGCTGTGTACCCAAAGCACTCTGCAAGCTCTCCCAAAATTTGGAGACAAACTTCGCATCCCGATCAGAAATAATCGTCTTGGGCACACCATGCAGTCTCACAATCTCCCACACATAGATGGGAGCCAACTCGCTCTCTGAATGGGTAGTGCGGATGGGAATAAAGTGTGCAGACTTGCTAAGACGGTCCACCACAACCCAAACAGCATCCTTCCCTCATGGAGTACGAGGTAGGCCAACCACAAAATCCATGGAGATGTCATCCCAAGGCCACACAGGAATCTCCAATAGCTGCAACAACCCAGCGGGACGCTTATGCTCAGCCTTGATCTTCTGACAAATCCCGCAAGATGCCACATACTTGGCAATATCCACTCTCATCCTTTTCCACCAGAAATTCTTTTTCAAATCCCTGTACATCTTGGTCTCTCCAGGATGGACCGTGTACGGGGTGCGATGAGCCACTTTCAGAATATCCTCTTTCACTTGGGATGTCTGAGGTACGCACAGACGACCCTGAAACCTCAAAGCTCCTGCATCATCAACAGTAAAGTCTCCAGACTTGCCATCCTCAAGGCGCTTCCTCACCTGCTGGAGCAAACTATCATGCTGCTGTGCCTCCCGCACACGCTCGGGAATCGCTGACTCAAGAATAAATTGAGTTTCAGCTTGCACGGTCCCCGCAAAGCAGTAAGAGACTCCCAATCGTTCAAAATCAGCAACAAGACAATCAATGACAGGGGGCATTGTCTTGCGACTGAGAGAGTCAGCCACCACATTTGCCTTACCCGGATGGTACTGGATAGTGAGGTCATAATCTTTTATCAATTCCAGCCATCTCCTCTGCCTCAAGTTCAAATCTTTCTGAGTAAAGATGTACTTGAGGCTCTTGTAATCAATGAAGATATCACAAGACTCACCATACAGATAGTGCCTCCATATCTTCAATGCAAACACCACAGTGGCTAGCTCAAGATCATGTGTGGGATAGTTCTGCTCATGCTTTTTCAGCTGCCTTGATGCATAAGCAATCACCTTGCCATCTTGCATGAGCACACAACCAAGTCCTAAACGAGAAGCATCAGAATAAACAATGATGCGCTTCCCAGGCTCGGGAAGTGTAAGAACAGGAGCAATCACTAACATCTCCTTCAAAGTGCAGAAGCTGTGCTCACACTCTACAGTCCACTGAAATTTCATCCCCTTCTGAGTCAGCTGTGAAAGTGGCTTGGCAATGATAGAGAAATCATGCACAAAACGCCGATAGTAGCCAGCCAACCCAAGGAAACTACGCACCTCTTTGACATTGGAAGGCCTCTTCCAATCCAAAACTGCTGAGAATTTGCTCGGATCTACAGATATGCCCTCTGGATTGATGATGTGGCCAAGAAAACCCACTTCTGAAATCCAGAACTCGCACTTTTTTAGCTTAGCAAAGAACTGATTCTCCCTCAAGGTACTCAGCACAAGCCTCAAATGCCGCTCATGCTCCTCTTCTGATTTAGAGTAAACCAGAATGTCATCGATGAACACTACCACAAACTCATCAAGGTACTTGTGTAGCATACTGTTCATCGCCTCCATAAAAACAACAGGAGCATTAGTTAGTACGAAAGACATAACTTTAAATTCATAATGCCCATACCTAGTGGAGAAAGCAGTCTTCTCAATGTCCTGCTCCCTCACACGGATCTGATTGTACCCCGATTGAAGATCAATCTTGGAAAACACCTTTGCTCCCTTCAGTTGATCAAACAGATCCTCAATGCGAGGCAAAGGGTACTTGTTCTTGACTGTCACTTGATTAAGAACACGATAATCAATGCACATACGCCAACTTCCATCCTTCTTCGAAACAAAGAGGACGGGTGCTCCCCAAGGTGACATACTACACCGAATAAAACCCTTGGCCAACAGATCCTTCAACTGCTTTTTCAACTCGTCTTGAAAAGGACGAGCCAAGCGGTATGGAGAGATAGAAATAGGTCGAGTGCCAGGAACAAGATCAATACGGAACTCCACATTCCTCACAGGAGGTAAACCAGGCAACTCGTCAGGGAACACATCAACAAACTCCTTTACTACAGGAATCTCCTCAATGGAAACTGAAGAAGATGGCTTTTCTGACATAGCCATGAGGAAACCCAACTGCCTCCAACGGTGACCAGAAAATAAACTAGCCAAAGCAAAGACGGAACTGGAAGGTATACCACCCTGAAAGGTCAACTCTACCCCTAACGGGGCCTGCAAGGTAACCGTCCTCCAAAAGCAAAAGATCTTGGCACGGTACTGATGCAACCAGTCCATGCCCAAAATGACATCAAAAGGAGCCAACTGGATCACCATAAGATTGGCAAAGAAAACCTCATCATCAATGGCAATGGTGCAACCCGGGCAAACCAAATAACTAGCAATCAAACCCCCAGGAGAACTGACTAACACAGACTCAAAAATCCGCTGTACTCCCAACTTAGCTTTACCAGCAAACTCAGACGACACAAAGGAATAGGGTACCCCAGAATCAAACAGAACAAAGGCATCAACTGAATCCACAAGCAAAGTACCTGAAACCACCTCTGGATGCCCAGCTGACTTGGCGGTCGGCAAGGCGTACACTCCTGGTGGCGCCGGGCGATGAGCCCGACTCGGTGATGCCCCAACAAAGTCGGCGGTGGAGGAGGCAATCGAGGAGGAGCCGATGGTGCGGGCACCGATGAAGGCTCTTGGTGGCGCCCACGCAAAGGGCGGCTGAGGAGCAGGTGCCACCATCATGTGCACTGATCCTCTAGAAGACGCCGCTGGAGTGGGAGGAGAAGGCACTGTCTCCCACTTGATGATGCTACCGGGATTCATCCGGCAGACTCGTCCCATGTGGCCAGGCTTGCCACAGTGGTTGCAACTCTCGGTCCAACCACACTCCGAAGCACGGTGCTCACCACCGCACTTGAAACACATCATGCCCTGCCCAGGCACAGGACGAACAGCCGCTCGAGAGGAAGACGACTGGGGCGGCCTCATCTTAGCCCCTGAGGAGGAGCCCTGTCCCCCCTTAAACTTGTTGAAGGTGCCCTGTCCCCCCTTAAACTTGTTGAAGGTGGATCGCTGAGAAGACCCACCTCCTCCACCAAAGGTCCTCTTCTGGCCACCGCCTGGGGCCGCAGGAACCCCTAAACCACTTGGGTTCTGCCTATCCCGGGAGAGCTCCAACTCGAGCTCCATGCCCTTTGCCTGCTCCACCACGGAGCAGAAGTCACGAGGGACAGTCGCCCCCATGACAATTCTGAACTCCTGGTTGAGGCCTCTATGGAACCTCCTCGCCTTCTCCCTGTCGTCGGCTGCCACAGCTGGCACGAAGCGCACCACGGTGTTGAACTCCACCTCATACCCTGCCATCGACCTCTTTCCCTGGGAAAGAGTTGTCAGAGTATGCTCCATCCGCTCAAGGAAAGACTCTGGGTAGAACTTGGCTCGGAAGCGAGCCACAAAGTCCTCCCAGGTGACCGGACCAAGCGCGGGGGCTCTAGCAGCCAGAACCCCCTCCCACCAGATATCAGCTTGGCCCTTCAGCTGAAAGGCCACAAAGTGAGCCCTCTAGACCGAGGTCAACTCTAGGACCTCAAACTGCCGCTCCATGTACTGCAGCCAATCTGCGGACTGGATCGGCGTGCCCGCTGCATCAAAAGTGTCAAGACGGAGGGACATCCACTCCCGGAGACTCATCCTCGGCTCCAGCACAGCGGGGGCAGCAACTGGAGCCGCTGCAGGGGGAGGCACAACAGCAGGGGCTGCCCACAACTGCTGGCCCAGCTCCTGAACCTCCCTCTGCAGAGCCAGAACTAAATCCGCATTAGCGGCGGGTACCTCAGCCCCTGACTGTGCCGCCAGGAGCTCCTCCTGTGCTTGCCCATGAGCATTGAGCGAAGCGCTACCCTCAGCTACAGACTCCGCAACTCCCTGAGAACCTCGCCCCTGGCCTCCACAGCCACGGCGACCACGGCCTCTACCCCTCGGCATGGCTGCTACAGACAGACAACCATCCAATCACATAAACATAAGCACAACATCATATAGTCAAGAACAAAGATCAAACATCATCATAGACATAGTCTTCATCAAATAATCAAGCGCAATGCAGTGATGAACCAAAACCCCATCCTACTGTGCAACCAAGTGTGTCAAATTTTAGACTAGTTATACCACTTTTGCAAGTTTTAATGTTGCTATCCTACAACAAAATTTTATTTAAAACCTAAGCCATGTCTCTAAGTTATTCCTCATCACATTTTAGTTATAGCCTAAGGTATGACACTAAAAATACACATTCCAAGGACCTACAGCCCGCTTTGATACCAACTGTAACACCCCGGCATTTAATATGCCCGAATGCTACCAAACATACACTAAACAACCTCTAAATACCACAATTACAAGTAAATTACAGCAAAGGCATTAATGCTAAAACCGAAATTTTGGCAGCATCTCCTTTGTTTTAACATGAGTTGAAGGAAACACAATAGCATAGCAATATAAGGCAATATGAGAGACATCTAAAATAGCAATAATTAAAGGCATGACAACAATATAAGTCTAATTCCAAGCATTCAATGTCTCCATGAGCCAAACGAACAATAAGACTCTCATATCGCAAAGCTAAACCATAAAGCAATAAGCATCACATTAGTTTATTGTCAAAACCCAATTGAATGACTTGTGGGACAAATGAGTGAAGCTACGTGTAGAAGTGTGACTATTTCCCTTCTCCGCATGCCGATCTCATGGTACCTAAAACAACAAGAAAGCACAAGCGTGAGTTCAACACTCAGCAAGCATATTGCAATGGTACACAAGAACAATTACATGGCTACAACAACTCATATCATGTCTATCATCTCATTCATGATCACATATCAATATCATCATCATTATGTATGCAATGCGATGCGATGCTCATGTCTCCTTGGAAACTCATACCGGTATGATTGAGTACACACCCGTCGGTGTGCACCCTCTCCCCCCTTCCATCCCGAAGATGGAGGGTGCCTACTCCTCGCTTCCATACACCGCGGTGAATGGAATCACGATGTAGGACTTACTCATTGGCTCTCCGGAATAGTCATAACTTTCTCACCGACCTTCCCCGGACTAGTTATGACTTTCTCACCGCCCGGGCCATGTATCATGCCATGTATGCAAACATGCCAACATCATAAATAACTTGTACATTAACACATGGCATCATAACATAATAAACATATTCATCATATCATTGTGAAGGATCGTTATTTTTTATCCATTTGATTTTGATGATGAGTATTTGAAAAAGATTTGAAACCAGTTTGATATTTCGACAAGATTTATTTTTTGGTTTCTTTATTTGAAAAGATCTGAAATCAGTTTGATTATTTGAAAAGCTTTTTGATTTTTGCAAAGGTTTTGGTTCGTGTTTTGAAATCGTGTTCTTAGAATATTTAATGCAATGCACTCCTGTGAGTGGTTGTATGGTTTAATGTGAGTCAAGTCGCGGATTTGTGCTCGGAATCGTTTTGTGGTTTGTTCATGTGCAGGTATTGCTCGAGGGCGAATGTGGTCGATGACGGGATCGGGGGGGGTGCAACCAGCAGGGGTGGGGCGCAGTCCTTTCCCTTAGGCCCAATACTCCTTGGAAAGGCCCAAACTCCCGGAAACGCTATTAACCTCCATACCGTATGGTTTTAACCTTAATTCCACATTCCATAATGTTTTTGACCTCAAAATTCACATTATATAAGGTTACGACACTCCGTGGTGTCACAGTTGGCTTCAGCATGTGGAGGGTCAGACTGGTGGTGTTCGCCAGGAGCCGGAGTCTGGCAGCAGATCGTCCATTCTATTTCACGTCGGAGAGGCTAAAGATGGGAGATGCGCTGCAAGATGCGGCGAGACAGGCCATTATCCAGTTGGGTAGCAGCTACAGTGACAGACTGGAGGACTCGCCGTACCGCCTATTTCCTTGCTTGGAGGATGGGAGGTACCACATCAGCTTCCGCAGTACGGATCAGGAGGCGGATCCAACGATCGTGCATATGGGATCGCTCATCCGAGCCTAGGATGAGGCGTACGTCAGCACCACCCACGAGCTCCAGGACATGTACCAGAAGTTGGCAGCAGCTCGGGAGGAGATACGCCAGCTGAGGGAGGCTCAACAGGCAGCTGCTCTTCCGCCACCAGCCCCTGTGCACGCAGCATAGCCTGTAGCACCCCCACCACCAGCTCCAGTCCCAGAGGATCCGCCCATGAGAGGGTTGACTCCGGATGCTTCGCCAGCAAAGCATCGTCGAGGCCTAAGGACCTGAGAGACCGCGCGCAAGTCAGTTCACCGCCAATCGCCTCTGGGGGTGTCTCTAGGTTTCCTGGCCGCCCCTGGAGGAGCAGGACCGTTAGCAGCAGCTACCCCATCCCGCAACAGGAGCGAGGAGGAGGAGGAGGACCCATCCCCACGTGTCTTCGAGAGCGACGCGAGACCTAGATGTTTTAGTCTAGAGGGTCTTAGTTTTGTTCGTTAGAACGATTAATAATTGCTTGTGTTGGGTGGATCAAGTAGATTACAAAAATGAATCGAAGTATGGATGATGGGTAATCAATAAGGAGACTAAATTTTGAATGGAGAGAGGCATGTATGGAAAGCTCCATGGAGCTTCACTGGAATTGAGCTCCCGTAGGTTGAAGAAGGTGAACAGTGCCTGCCACGTGGTGCTTCTTGATTGGCCGAGGTTTACGCAAACGCGACGCCCTAGAGAAAAATTAGCAAAAATGGTCTAAAAATTCCGGAAAAATTCCTAGAACCATTTTGGAATATTTGGAACCCAATAAAATTGGTTTCGCAGAATTTGGATGAAATTTGTGGATTTGAATATTCTGGAGCGAATAGCCGGCATTAAACAAAAGCCGCGCGAGATAAAATACCAGGGAGCCTCCAAAAACCTTGGGAAAAATCCTGAAATGTTTTTAGAATATTTGGGACCTAATGCAATAGGTTCCATGATTTTTGGAGCATTTTCGAACTCGGGTGAAATTTCGGGTACTAACGGGAATCTGGAAATTTGATTTTTCGAACGGAGGGGAATTGAATTCCGATATTGGAGGGGAAAGGATGCCAAGTTGAATTAAACACAAAGGAAACTACAAATTTTGAATTTACTTTATTTAAATTAGATTTTTCCAGAAAGCCGAAAACGAGGATGTTACACGGGGCTTGCTTCTTAGTTCTCCTGGTCGTTGATGTATTCCTCCTCCCAAACGGGTGTTGACTCCTCCTCTAATTTCGGTTGATGGCAAGGGTGAGTATACAACATACTCAGCAAGTCATGCACAGATATGCAGTCTAATACTATATGCTTGGCTTCTTCCAAAGGAATGGATTAAGTGTTTACTTTGCATCAAGCAATAATTCCTTTTACCAAATAATCTTAATAGATTCAAAGGCAACGAAACATTATTGTAGTGATAATAAGTTCTCAATTTCTTTCCAAACAGTTTGCACACAACCCTAATTCACTTAGCAATTATCACTGGCACACAACTTCCCTTTCCACATTTTTAACAAAGATCTAACCCTTGACTGTAATCCCCGAGCATTGTCCAGTACCGCGGACTCGGCTATTCGAATAGTTTTGACACACTCTGCAGAGGTTGTACACTTTACCCACAAGATACAGTCTCTCACCACACAGGTGATTAACTGTAACAAAGTTTTTCAGAGACTTCTGTCTCAACCTAGGAACCTCTCCGGTATTGCCTTCACTACCACTCCCCTCACACAGAGTCGAAGGGTAGGACCGACGAACACCGTTGGATGGGTACCAAGCCGTAGCATAGGTACGCTCCCCCTTGCAATTACACACCGTGCAACTGCCGCCCTGAGGTATCAAGGTAAGATTTCAGAATCCTACTAAACTAAGTCCGTCCCACTCTAGTCATGTGGTTGTACGAGTAACTCAGTTCAAAGGCTTGCAAGGTGAAGTCCTTAACTGTCCAGGGCAATACATCCTTCTCTTAAAAATTTGGCACATAGCCCTCATAACTCTCATCAACCCAAATGCCACACAGGCCCACATGGCATACAGCCTCTTGCCACTTGCCCCAGTCTAAATCATTTCCCTTCCCAGTTTGATTATTGTGCAACATATGCCAACAATAATTTCAATTTCCATGAAGAACCACACAGGTAACTACACTTCATATCATTACATGGCAATATTACAACCTTTCCAAAATACATTCCATACTTCATTACTCAATGTTCTTTTGCAATTTGAAATAACATTCCACGTATGAGCGAGGCTAAGCATCTATTCACGGTCTATCCTCCCGTGTTGGCACAATATTATCATCCAACTATTTTAACTAAACTTAAGGTGCCAAGGGTTCATGGCATACAAATATTAACATCCTAGTGGCATTAACAATTAGGTTGGTTAGCTACTTTACCCAAATTAATTTAATCCATTTTAATCAACATAGCATGCATAATTTGAATAAAAATACATTTCAAAATTTAGGAGCAACATGGTCAAAGCACAACTTGCCTTCAAAGGTCAGCTGGTTTTGGTCTAGATCTTGATCTTGGTCCTGATCTTCACTTCCAACAGCGCCACACAACTCGACGTCTACGCGTAGCAGATAAAGAACCAATTAAACACTCAAAACAACATATAAACACACATTCGGAAAAAATACTACAAATCAAACTAGTTCAATTTTATGAAAACTTCCAAACAATTAGTTTAGCACTTTCTAAGATTTACAAAATTTATTTGGACATTTTTGGGCGTATAGTTTAGGAACTACAAAATTCGTAAGTTTGGACTTTCCGTGAATAATTTGTCAATATAAATTTATTTGTAAATTTTCATAAAAATTACTGTGGAAAGGTATTAATTTTTACTAATTAACAAAATTGGCCGCAAGTGATTTGGACTTAAAACGAATTTGTAGTGGAAAAGACAAAATTCGCAATTCCTGGAAATTAACACGTACAACTAACTTTTTAGTTTTCCTTGCATGGCACTGTTCATGGCGTATAGGTGTATTCTTCATTGGTTCAGCTAGGCTATGGAAGACTTGGCTACGGTGAATATAATACATGCATGCGCCGTATACATACTAACGTATATATGTATTCACGTGTACAACCTAATATATTTTGGTATACACTACTACATGAGGGCTCATACTAGACACCTCATCACATACGGTTTTATATACAAACCGTCTGTGATGAGTCCAAGGCACATCACAGACGATTTGATCTACGAACAGTCTGTGATGATTTCCTTATCACAGACGGTTTGAAACACGAAAAGTCTGTGATAAGGGTCCTCCCCATCACAGACGGTTTTATGTATGGACCATCTGTGATAAGGACCGACATCATAGACAGTTTGTACCTAAAACCGTCTGTGGTGTGGGGGACCCTTATCACAGACTGTTCGTGTTTCAAACCGTTTGCGATAAGGAAATCAACACAGACTGTTCGTAGATCAAACCGTCTGTGATTGTAACACCCCGGCATTTGATATGCCCGAATGCTACCAAACATAGACTAAGCAACCTCTAAATACCACAAATACAAGTAAATTACAGCAAAGGAACAAATGCTAAAAACCAAAATTTCGGCAGCATCTCCTTTGTTTTAACATGAATTGAAGGAACAACAGTAGCATAGCAATATATGGCAATATAAAAGGCATCTAAAATAACAATAGTTAAAGGCATGACAACAATATAAGTCTAATTCCAAGCATTCAATATCTCCATAAGCCAAACGAACAATAAGACTCTCATAACGCAAAACTAAACCATAAATCAATAAGCATCACACTTAGTTATTATCAAGACCCAAATGAATGACTTGTAGGAACAAATGAGTAAAGCTACGTGTAGAAGTGTGACTATTTCCCTTCCCCTCATGTCGGTCTCATGGTACCTAAAACAACAAGAAAGCACAAGCGTGAGTTCAACACTCAGCAAGTATATTGCAATGGTACAAAAGAACAATTACATAGCTACAACAACTCACATCATGTCTATCATCTCATTCATGATCACATATCAATATCATCATCATTATATATGCAATGCGATGCGATGCTCATGTCTCCTTGGAAACTCATACCGGTATGGTTGAGTACACACCCGTCGGTGTGCACCCTCTCCCCCCTTCCATCCCGAAGATAGAGGGTGCCTACTCCTCGCTTCCATACACCGCGGTGAATGGAATCACGATGTAGGACTCACTCATTGGCTCTCCGGAATAGTCATAACTTTCTCACCGACCTTCCCTGAACTAGTTATGACTTTCTTACCGCTCAAGCCATGTATGCAAACATGCCAACATCATAAATAACTTGTACATTAACACATGGCATCATAACATAATAAGCATATTCATCATATCAATGGCAATCATTAAAGCATGGCATGTGAACATATCATATATTCAATTTCAATCTCAACCAATCTAGCAAACTACAGCCCGCTACCCATTCCAATACATTTGCCTCAACCACGGGCGACGGATTGGCGAGAAGTAGAAGGCACTCCCGGGGTCACACCACCTGCACATAGGTACCACACACTCACAATTATGTCCACAAAACAGTACGCAAACCCACTTATACCCCGACATCGCAAACTACTCGCAAAACCCAAAAACAAAGGTTCTGTCCCGTCGGGACAGCAGCCTTCCAAAAGGCATAACTCGGGTTCTAAGACTCCGAATCAATTAATAGAGTACATCCTCGCGTAGATTAGGAAATTTCCTAACTTTTTCTAAGTATACGGAAAGACTGATTCGGACTCTAAAGTGGTTTAATCTACAGAATACCGTGATTTGTTCCAATCACGTCACAGTTTTTAATACGTTCGGTAAAACGAGCATAACTTTCAAACGGCTGGGAGGAATTGGACGTTCTTTATGTCCAATGAAAGGTATTGAAATTACCTACAACTTCCTCAACAGGCGGCCGACCAAATTCCGATTCTAAATTGGCGAAAACCCATACCGTAGGTCGACTGCTCATGCTGCCCGAAACAGAGAACGTGGCAAACTCTAGAGTCCATCTAATCTACCCAATTACAGCACCACCAATTGATCTAAAAACATTATATCAACCCTTATAACAATACCTATACCAACCCCAAGGATTCCCATGGCCATACCTTAGCGCGATCTCCTTCCTCGCTCCAAATCCACTAGATCTCCTCGTCGTGGAGCGCTCCAATGGATGGATCTTTGGTGTGGTGAGGTGGAGAGGCTTCCCTAGGGCAGAAAGGGGTGGTGGAGAGGGGAGGGGATTGCGCAAGGGGGAGGGGATTGCGCAAGGGGGAGAGGAGGCGCCCAAAGTGGGGGGTGGCGGCTTGGGGTGTGAGAGGAGGAGGTGGAGTGGCGGCTAGGGTTGTGGGGCGCATGTGGGAAGGGGGAGGACGCCCCCAAGGCAGGTTATCCTGCCCCCCTCCCTCATGGGCCCAAAAATCCTCCCAGTAAGGCCCACGACACATCCCCCTTGGGCCCGAACTCCCCCGGAGAGGCCCAAACTCCCGAAAACAGCCCGGAAATGCGAATAAACCTCACAGCATATAGTTTTAACCTCTGATTTCATATTTTATAATGTTTTGACCTCAATATTCACATTTTATAAGATTATGACACTCCGTGGTGTCACATTCTCCCCCCCCCTTAAACAGGATTCGACCTCGAATCCGAAGAACGCCAAAATCAACAACAAAGTCCCCAAGGGACAAAAGATTTCTTTGCAACACCAAAACATTCACACAAAGACTTAAACCGGAACAAACGACAAGCGAGTTCTCAAAACCAACACTTGGCGAGAAAATGTTGATTTAGCTCAACAGATTGCAACCTCTCACGGTTCCACCTTTACTTCCAATTCCCCAATCGAATTCCTCGATTTCACCCATTAAAGGGCTCAATTGAAAATACTACATATGCCCAAAACCTCACATCAATCATTTCATACAATTATCGCAAATGACAATGCTACTACCAAGCACCAATCAAGAACCAAGAAAACACTGGTTCTCAACTCTTGCAATTGGGCGCCCTTTAAACCGAGCGGACCATTCCCAAGAAATGCCACCGAACGAAATGACTCACTACAGCACATCTGCCTTTCCGATACACAATCACGCTAACATTTCATTCCATCCACTCCCAGGCAAATCTCATACCTAGAGACAACTAGCTAAGACAATTGCTCACGACAGGGCATTTATCTCCGAATTACCTTCATCTTATCTACCACCCATCGATACTCTCAATACAAAACTGAACAACGACATCAACAACCTCCATCAAAATCCACCCTTTATACCACTAATGTCCAACACCTAGCCCAAGCTAGGACCGTAGAACCTTACCAAACCACCATTGGTGCGTTTCCCAAGAGGGTGTCGCCCTCACAAACTTTTCACGCAACCAACCAAGCCCAAGAGTATACATCCTTAGCATACTCAACCATAATCCATGAACCCCATTGATCCACGAAAACAACTCGAACCCCAAAGCGTTAAAAAAAAACCACTTTGGAAAGAATTCGGCAACATTCAATGAGCACTCATTTATTTTCCTAAGCCAAATCGCAAAGGAAACACAAATCTCCTATACCATTGCCAAATTACCATAAGTTATTCATTCTTTCTTTTCATACTAGAAAGCAATGGAAATCTCGATTTATGACGTGAATGCACACTTTTCGAGAGCACTCCGGATTAGTCATATATCCATATATGGCTTTCTCTCCGCCCTGGCTCAATGACTCAATTATGATTAATTCTACATGAACGATGTCATGTTTCCTTTTCACCATTCATTCATCATGTAACAACAATACCGAATAGTCATTCACAAAACGACTTCTTCCTCGGTATCACATGATTAAAACTCAAATATCATCGATGGCTGCGAAATTCATATAAACTATGATGGCAACACCAATAACAGGGAAACACCACGTCGTAAAAGAACCCATGTCAATTGAAAAACTAGACTTTGCAAAACCTCACATTTTAACCACAATCAACATTTGGAAAAGAACATCGGCTCCAAAGTCAAACATCTGCACACACAACCACCACAAATTTTCTTAAAGAGAAAGTGAAACTCATTTCAAAAGGGAACACTTCACTAACAAAATCACTTATGAAACATTCATAAAAATCCAGCCTTGTGAAGCATCCGCACACCAGACACATTTTCCAAATAACTCCAACTCTAGCCAAATAGAGTTACACATCAAGGGCTTAACTCAAAAGTTTCCAACACAACCCATTATGACCATCTGCTTCCTTTTAAGCATTTATTCCAAAGGTAATTCAGTGAGAACGCGAAAGAGCGCGATCCACTCAAAGACTTTTGGGTGTCAACTCATACTCACAACACAAACTAAACAAATTCGCCAAAACCAAAGATTGGCACCAATTTCTACGAGTTTTAGGGAATCTCTGAAACTCAACATAAGGAACACTTTTGACCAAATGCATTCAACCAAGATAGCAAACAACCAAACAAGTCCAGAAGGTTTTAAACACCAGCTTAGAATAAATACAATCATCTCTAGTGTTCTACTACGCTTTCCATTAAAGACTTCAAAATTCACTACTTACTCATTGAGATAGTCCAACCGGATTTAACAAAATTTACATAACAATTTCTTTCTCTAGTTACCATTCCCAACACTTTTAATTAGGGTTTATGATGCTTATAAAAAAAGGCACCCAACCAAGACTACATTGACATGATCCCCACGGATCACCAAATCATAATACATCTTATTCTAAATTTGAAAAAGAGTATTTCAACAAATCTTTCAGCAAAATCAACCTATAAATTTCATACCACCTATATGTTCACGTCTCGACAACCGAACCTTATTCAGTTAAACAACGACTTCAACATGTAAATATTATCTCCACAGGGAAGAATTTGTAAGTGAGACTCTAAGTTATACTCTCATTAAGGATAAAGTCATTCATCATGTTAATTATCCAAAGCTCACTCCATCGCAACATGTTAAAATTTTCCTCTATTTTAACCATGGTTTTCCAATGAGTAATCTAAACAGTTACCACTACTACTTAGTCATCAAAAACAAAAAACGGGAATAATCATCAACCAACAACATTACTTTTAGCTACCCTATACATAGGTGATAACAAAATTACCACCACACAACATACTCCAACTATTTAAAATAGATTGAATACTAGCATTAACACTGCCCTTAACAACATCATTAACAATAAGTCTCATGTCTTCTCAATTGATATCAATACTAGCATTGTAGAGACACAACTACATACTTCCAAATATACTAGTAGTTTGCAACAACGTAAATAGCAACTCTAATCAACTTCCAAATTAAAGTCACTAGTCAACACGATTAAATTTCTCTATTAATCCATTAGATTAGAACATCTTTAAACAATTAGCAAGGTTTCTTTAACAATAACAGCAGTCTACATCATCTTAATGTTTTAACTATGCATCAGGGTTTAAAATTTTAAACATAATCGGGGGTCATAAGCACTTTTAAAGCAAAGCAACCGATTCTAAGCATGTACATTAACACATTTAATCATTCCCACTATGGGGTACTCTACATCACTAGAGGTTCACCTAATCTTAAGCTAAAGGTAACAATTACATTTAATTGATTCAACTCGCAAATTAACTTAACAATACGTCATTCCCTAAACCACATTGGTACATACTACATAACATGCTAAACAACAATTCTCACTATTGACAAACGATTTCAGTCAAAAGACTACTTACTTTGTTTGCAGCATTTTTTTTAAAAACTCAACCCAAATTCGCACGGAAACTTGACTCTCAAATTTGCAATGAGACAAACCCAAACTTGGTCATGCAAAAGGAATTCTCCAAAACACTTTTCAATCTCAAGGACTCCCATAGAGGAAAATGGTTGAAAGACAATTTTCTCGAAAGGGAACCAAGCGATCAAGTAATCCTTTTCAAATAAAACCTTAACACCAAACCCCAACCTTTCACAAAACAAGAAGGGTTTTCAAAGATGATTTCTCAAACCAATAAAATGACGAAATCACACACCACTTACTCCTACAAAGCCACAGAACTTCAGCCCTGACAACCAGGTCTGGCATAACGCCGCAATAACTCTTTTGACCTTGGAGAAAGACAAACACAGGAATAAATTGAATGCTTCTCCCCATAAAGCAATCAACAAACTGAGCATCAAAGCTGGAAAGGCAACCAAAAGAAGCACAACACTAGACTCTTCTTCTTCGTCTTCAACCAAGGAAGACAAAACCACACACCGCATACGGAACAATCCGCGAAAATCCAATACCAAACACTTTTTTTTTCTTTTGGTTTCAATCAACTAAAATCAAGAAAACCAACTGTGATGCCCTAGAACTTTTCTTCCTTGTTTTGATTCGGAGAGGATTGACGGAATTGTCGGGGAATGAAACAATTGAAGAAAATGTTGCATTTTAATTTTAATTTTGGGGTTGTGGGCTATGGGAAAAAGGCCGAAGAAAACCTGGGCCTGGGCCGGGAATCCCCCTTCCCACCTCCACCTTCCCACCTCACTAGTGGGCCGGCCCACCTCCCCCACCCTCTTGTGGTGCGCCCCCCCCCTTTGTGGCCGCACCTCTCCCCAACCCTAGGCAGCCACCTCTCCCTCCCCTAGCAGCCACCTCTCCCTCCCCTTCCTCTCCCCACGTGGTGGCTCAAGATCCACCGCGAATCGAGAGAAGGAGGAGGCGACTCCGTGAGGCGTGGAGGGCGAGCAGATCGCCGACTCGGGGGTTCTTCGCGTGTTCTTCGTGGGTTTGCAAGGGAGATCACTAGGTAAAATTCCCAAACTTTTACCTCTGTTTTACCTAGGGATTAGGAGTGTATTAGATCTGGTGGTGAGGGTTTTGGATGGATCTTGTTGGGGGAGAAGGGTAGATGTTCACGTGGTGCTGTTTCTGGAAGGGGGATTTGTGCAGCGCGGATTGTTTCGCGTTTTTCGTGGCATAGATGATTTTTCCTGCCAAAACCTATAACTAGAAAGTTGTAGATAACGTCGAGACCTAGCTTCTGTAATTTTTCAGAATTTTTGGGAAGTGTTCTGAGAGTTATCGCTGTTGCAAACCGACGAACAGAATCTGGGAACAGATTTCATCCACTGTGTTGGACGACTGTTTAGGCATATTTAGCAGAGGAATTAGAATTTATGATCTTCTGGAAAGTTGTAGATCTCGTCAATATCTAGCTCCTGTAATTTTTTCATATTTTTATGTTCTGTAGAAAAAAAGATACGAAAAAGAGAATGGGGGTTGCTGCTGTTCGGTCCGGACAGAGCACGGGTTTCGGTGTTGGAAAGGGGAGCGGGTTGTAGGAATTGCGTGTTTGAGTCGTGTGATCTGTTGTGCTGCTGTTACATACTGAAATTATGATTGTACAGGTGGTGCCCCATCTGGACGCCAACTAGATCCGTCGTCGTCGGTAAAGGCAAGTGGAAGTAGTGTTATGGTTGAGCTATACACTGTTGTTTGCATTGCCTCCGTTATAATCTCCATTACATAAATCATACATGGTTTAATCAATTGCTTTGATGATTGCAATATTTAGATTAGCATTGTGATGATGAGCTTTGTCTATGAATCATGAGTAAAGAGAAGAATGATGTTGTCTACGGTTGAATTGTTTAAGTAGTTCGTCTCATTGATATTTGTTTTCTATCTATGTTATATGATGGTATGCAAACATGTGGACTCAATGTGGAAAATTGTGAATGAATTCATGCATGAAGCATTAAGCGCATATTCATGCATTGGAAGTTTGTCGGCGCTTGACGTCTTGCGGCAAATGCCGTACAACACCGTGTGTTCACGAAAGAACACGGTGAGGAGGATCATGGCATAAGCATATGCATAATCATGAGCATTTTACTGAGGTTGTGGTAATCGATGTTGTGGTGTTAAATTTTTTGATGGATGTGTTTATGTGTTAATTGTTAAAACGCTTGAGATTATCCAATCTCACCTTTGCTTGTGTTTTGTTGTTTTCAGGTAGCGTGCAAGAGACATAAGCATGAGGGGTGGGCTAGCAACACAATAAACCTTCGAATGTCTTCACAAAGCTCCCATGAACTAGTGTTTATTTAATGCATTAGCTTGCTGAATTTTATTTACACTTAGACTATTCTCGTTGTTATGACTAAACTTATTCTTGCTTATGGTTGGTTTAGACTTGCTGTCGTTAGTATTGAATTGCTTATATTCTTGGATGAATTGTTTATCATGAATTGCTTCCGTGGCGTTCTGTTTTAGAGGAGATCTTTGTCGAAATTTTCTTGCTCTTTAGATTAGTTTTAGAGGGGTGTTTAGTTGGTATCGTAGAAGCGAGCTTTAGGTCCTTGGTGTATGAATTTAGAGAGATATTTTAACATGAACTAAAACTTTCTTTGTGTGAAATTAGTAACATTGCTTAGGTATAACTCTTTAAATTGCCATAGGATAATAAAACTTTTAATACGGAATAAGATTGTTAATCAACTTTAAAATTGATACACTTGCACTACTAGGATGGGTTGGGCTGCATTGCATGGCATGCGTATGTTAAGTCTATATCTATTGTTTTTTTGTGGGTGTTTTGTTATGCTTTTGTTGTTGTGGTGATTGGTTGCTTGCGGCTTGTTGGAGTGCAGTATGCCACGAAGACGCTTGCTTGTGACAGTGGATTCGGGAAGGCGACGCTGCCGAGCCGTCGGAGGCGGCCGAGGCTACCCAGCCGAGGGTGGTGTTCGGCGGAATTAGTGGTCCATGAGCGATGCAGGAGGAGTTCACGGAAGGCAGAGGCGCACCGGCCGCCCTGGCTGTGGGCATGGCTGCAGCTCTGTGCGGTAGTCGGCAGCGGTGGCATCAAGCTGCGAGAGTGGGTTGGATTGCGGTTTGGATAGCTTTGATGGGGTGGGCAATCCGATCCAGGCAGCGGATTGGTTGTCCTATGTGGAGATCTGTGGGCGCTTTTGAGGTGGTGGCGCAAGATCGTGTTCGCTTTTGTAGCACAGCTCTTGAAGGAGAAGCCCAAATCTGGTGGAGGGTGTACTTGTCCTCGAGGGTGCGCATGGTGACCCCTCTTGGGAGGAGTTTGTCAGGCAATTTGAGAGGAGGTTCTACCCGCCACCTTCCTCGACAAGATGCAAATTGACTTGGGACAGTATGCCCAAGACAAGAAGATCGTGTGGCGGAGTACGAGGTTGGCTTCAACCAGATCAGTGCGTTTTGTGCCCCCATGTGGCACGTGGCGGAGGTGGAGAGGCAAGCAAGGCGGTTCGTGGGGACTCCGTCACCATTCGCCATATCTTGGGCGCTTTCCCCATTGTCGATTTCCGGACAATGGTGGAGCAAGCTCGGTGTGGGAGCTGGCTGAACTACACCGAAGAGCATCGCAAACTGGGAGAGCAGTTTAAGGGCCCTCCCGAGAGAAGAAGGGTCAATCCTCCTGGTACTTGGAATAAGAAGGGGAAGAATTTTTCGTCACCGACCCTATGGTGGCCGTCCTACTCGAAAGACACCTCGAGGGAGAGTGCGCCCGATCGTGCCATAGTCACTCTGGCATGGGGATGGTATGTTTCGTTGTGGCGATTCCCATCGCCCGCGATGCTCGTGGAAGGAAGGTGCACCATCGTGGTCGGGAGGATCACAAGGATGTGGTGTGCCGTAAGAACCCCAACGGCAAGGCTGCGTTGGGAGCAGTGACATCCTCTCGAGCGCCCGAGCAGCGGGGCGTGATGCATATGTTGCCATCAGCTCCTACTCTGCAGCACCTCCCGGCGCCTACTCCAGGCTCCCTCGTTCTACCCGCGCACTCTCGGGGACTTCTTGGATGCCCCGGCTTCCACCGCCACCTTCTTCGGACCGCCGTGGGTCCCTGCGCTGACATATATCGGATCAAGTGCACCATCTCGATCTACCCGAGTCCACGCTTTGCCCTCTTCGGGGATGCGGATCGTGGCAATGTGGTGGCAGTACTATTTATTAGTGCGTGGTTGCCCGGTGTGTTGTTCGACTCCGGCCAGCTACTCGTTTGTCTCTGATTTTGTTGTTCGGGCTGGTCCATGCGTGCAGAGTTTGGGTGATGCCGTGGTGGTTAGTGCACCGCAAGGCTTGATTTCTAGTTCGAGGATCCGCTGTCGAGTGTCAATTTCTACGTTGGCGACGAGGTGTTCATGGCGAATCTGGTGGTGATCTCCTTGGAGCCGTTTGATGTTATCCTTGGCATGGAGTGGCTATCAAAGACCTGAGCGGTGATTGATTGTGCTTGGAGGCGATTACTTTGCATGCTCCATCACGGGCAGAAATAACTTTTCGAGTGCTATGCGGTACTCCCTCTCCTTTTTATTAAATTTGTTCCCAAACTCCGGGATGTTGAAATCGGGGGTCCTGCAGTCGTCCATGGTTGAGGGTCGAGGAGGAGAAGAGTTTGGAGGGCATTGCTGTAGTTTGCCGATATCGGATGTGTTTCCCGGTGAGCTTACGGGATTGCCTCCGGAGCGGAGACTATCTTCGCATTGATCTTGTTCTGATGCAGGCCGATTTATAAAACCCGTGCGGATGGCTCCAATAGAACAAATTGAGCTGAAGAGGCAATTGGATGAACTCCTAGATAAGGGGTTTATTAGAGTGAGCTCGTCTCCTTGGGCGACCCGGTCTTGTTCGTGGAGAAGAAAGATGGCACCAAGCGGCTATGTGTGGACTCACGGAGGCTCAATCAAGTTACCATTAAGAACAAGTACCCATTGCCTGCGTATTGATGATCTTTTTGATCAATTGAGGGTGCCAAGGTATTCTCCAAGATTGATTTGCAATGCAGGGTATCATCGATTCTTGGATTAAGGAGGAGGATATTGAAAAGACGGCTTTCAACACGAGGTATGGGCATTTTGAATTCGTAGTCATGTCTTTTGGACTAGCGAATGCTCCTGTCTTTATGGAAGCAATGAACAGGATGTTCCATGAATATCTTGATGACTTTATTGTCGTCTTCATTGGCTGACATTCTTGTCTACTCGAAGTCCGAGGAGGAGCACGCCAGTGCATCTTGGTCTAGTTTTGGAAGCTCTTCGTAAGAATCAATTCTATGCCAAACTCAAGAAGTGCGCTCCGGTTGTCGGAGGAGTGAGCTTCCTTGGGCATGTCATCAACCAAAGTGGTGTCACTTGACCCAAAGAAGGTTGTCATTTGTGGTTGAATAGCGAAGACCGTCTAGTGTGACGGAAATCAGGAGTTTCCTGGGGTTGGCATGAGTTATTACCGGCTTAGCCGTGCATAATTTCTCTATCATAGCTAAGCGGTAATAAGGCTCACTCGAGAAAGGGTTCCTTTCATGCAATTAGGAATGTGAGGCCCAGTTTTGAGACGCTTTAAAGACAAGCGGTCAATGCACCTATTTTATCCTTGCATGAGTGGCAAGCGTTTCTGATGTATGCAGATGCCTCGAGGGTTGGTTTGGGTTGTGTGCTCATGCAAGAAGGCTTTGTCATTGCTTATGCTTCAAGACAGCTAAAGACTCATGAGCAGAATTATCCCACCCATGATCTCGAGTTAGCCTGTGGTTTTTGCCTTGAAATTGTGGAGGCACTATCTTTATAGAGTCTTGTGATATTTTCACTGATCATAAGAGCCTCAAATATATTTTCACCCAGCGGGAGTTGAATCTGCGGCGTAGGTGGTTGGAGTTGATAAAGGACTTTGATGTGTCAATCCAAAGACCATCCCTAGAGCTAATGTTGTGGCGGATGCCTTGAGTAAGCGGGCGTCCCCAAAGCTGCTTGCCCTTGGTTGCGATTGGAAAGAGGTCATGTCACTTCTTTGCTTCTGTCGGAGGTTGCGCACGAGACTCAGATGATCATTGATCTTGCATACTCGAAAGCGGGTGCATGAGGCTCGGATTGCGGATCGTTTGCTTGGGAGAGGTTGGATTTCGAAGAAACCTCGGGAATTCGAGTATAGACAAGCATGGTTCTATTCGGTTTAGAGGCCGTCTTTGTGTGCCTCGGAAATCGGATGTGAAGATGGACATTCTAAGGGAAGCCCACGGGACTCGTATTCCGTTCATCCTGGAGAGACCAAGATGTCGGGATCCAAACAGAGTTTTTGGTGGAAGAGGATGAAGGTGGATATTGCCAAGTATGTGGCTTCTTGTGGAGTGTGCCAGAGGTAAAAGTGAGCATAAGAGACCTGCCGATGTCTGTTACACCATTGGAAATTCCAGAATGGAAGTGGGAACACATCACTATGGACTTTGTGATTGGGTTACCCGCTCACCATGAGTAGAGATGCCATTTGGGTGGTGGTGGATAGACTCACTAAGTCGAGACATTTTATTCCAATGAAGGACGACCAATTCGGCACGAGATCTAGTTCCTTTGTACATGAAGGAAGTGCTTAGACTCCATGGTGTGCCTAAATCGATTGTCTCCGATCGAGACACTAGATTTGTGTCCCATTTTTGGCGAGTTTGCATAGTGCTTTGGGAACAAAACTCTCTCTCGGCACATCTTTTCATCCTCAGACAGATGGCCGATCTGAGCGGACCATCAGACTCTAGAGGACATGCTTGAGCATGTGTTCTATCTTGGAAGGGAAGTTGGGAGGATCACTTGGCCTTGGTAGAGTTTGCTTACAATACTTGATTGCAGGCTAGTATTCGAATGGCTCCATTCGGCGCTTTATGGTCGAAAGTGTGTTTCTCCACTTTGCTGGGATACGATTGGAGAAAAATCATTGCAGGGTCAGTTGGGTTCAACGAGACCTTTGAGAAGGTGCAAGAGATCTGGCGAAATCTCACGGCTGCTCAGGCCGTCGGAAGAGTTATGCCGATAACGAAGGCGAGATTTGGAGTTTGTAGTGGGTGATCAAGTCCTTCTCAAGGTATCTCCATCAAAGGGTGTTGTTCGTTTTGGTACCACCGGCAAGCTTAGCCCGAGGTACATTGGTCCGTTCCATGTTGTGGCTCGAGTGGGCAGTTTGGCGTACCGTCTGGAGTTGCCAGACTCTTTGAAGGAGTGCATGATGTCTTCCATGTCTCTATGTTGCGGAAGTATCTCCATGACCGAGCATAAGATTGACTTGGAACCGATTCTGGTTGAGCAAGATTTGACTTTGGAGTGCCATCCACTTGAATTTTAGACTCTTCGGAGGCGAGTCATGAGGAGGAGAACCATCCGCTTTGTGAAAGTTTTGTGGACTAATCAGTCACGGCGGGAGGCAACTTGGGAACTCAGGGCGGAATGCCGGAAGAAGTACCCTCGCTATTTGAGGACGCCTGGGGGTAAGTCGGGTTTACCTTTTGCCTTCTTTTTTTTTTTTTCCTTTTTGGTGCGTGAAAGGAGTAGATTCGAGGGCGAATCCTTTTTAAGGAGGAGAATGTGATGCCCTAGAACTTTTCTTCCTTGTTTTGATTCGGAGAGGATTGATGAATTGTCGGGGAATGAAACAATTGAAGAAAATGTTGCATTTAATTTTAATTTTGGGGTTGTGGGCTATGGGAAAAGGCCGAGAAGAAAACCTGGGCACAGGAGAATCCCCTTCCCACCTCCACCTTCCCACCTCACTAGTGGGCCGGCCCACCTCCCCCACCCTCTTGTGGTGCGCCCCCCCCCTTTGTGGCCGCACCTCTCCCCAACCCTAGGCAGCCACCTCTCCCCTCCCCTAGCAGCCACCTCTCCCTCCCCTTCCTCTCCCCACGTGGTGGCTCAAGATCCACCGCGAATCGCGAAGGAGAAAGCGAAGGCGACTCGTGGAGGCGTGGAGGACGAGCAGATCGCCGACTCCGGAGTTCTTCGTGTTCTTTGTGGGTTTGCAAGGGAGATCACTAGGTAAAATTCCCAAACTTTTACCTCTGTTTTACTAGGGATTAGGAGTGTATTAGATCTGGTGGTGAGGTTTTGGATGGATCTTGTTGGGGAGAAGGGTAGATGTTCACGTGGTGCTGTTTCTGGAAGGGATTTGTGCAGCGCGGATTGTTTCGCGTTTTTCGTGGCATAGATGATTTTTCCTGCCAAAACCTATAACTAGAAGTTGTAGATAACGTCGAGACCTAGCTTCTGTAATTTTTAAGAATTTTGGGGTAGTGTTCTGAGAGTTATCGCTGTTGCAAACCGACGAACAGAATCTGGGAACAGATTTCATCCACTGTGTTGGACGACTGTGTAGGCATATTTAGCAGAGGAATTAGAATTTATGATCTTCTGGAAAGTTGTAGATCTCGTCAATATCTAGCTCCTGTAATTTTCATATTTTTATGTTCTGTAGAAAAAAAGATACGAAAAAGAGAATGGGGGTTGCTGCTGTTAGGTCCGGACAGAAAGGGGTTTCGGTGTTGGAAATGGGGAACGGGTTGTAGGAATTGCGTGTTTGAGTCGTGTGATCTGTTGTGCTGCTGTTACATACTGAAATTATGATTGTACAGGTGGTGCCCCATCTGGACGCAACTAGATCCGTCGTCTACGTCGGTAAAGGCAAGTGGAAGTAGTGTTATGGTTGAGCTATACACTGTTTGCATTGCCTCCGTTATAATCTCCATTACATAAATCATACATGGTTTAATCAATTGCTTTGATGATTGCAATATTTAGATTAGCATTGTGATGATGAGCTTTGTCTATGAATCATGAGTAAAGAGAAGAATGATGTTGTCTACCGGTTGAATTGTTTAAGTAGTTCGTCTCATTGATATTTGTTTTCTATCCATGTTATATGATGGTATGCAAACATGTGGACTCAATATGAAAATTGTGAATAATTCATGCATGAAGCATTAACTGCATATTCATGCATTGGAAGTTTGTCGACGCCTTGGCGTCTTGGCGACCGTCTCGATACAACACCGTGTGTTCCCGAGAAGAGCACGCAGTGAGGAGGATCATGGCATAAGCATATGCATAATCATGAGCATTTTACTGAGGTTGTGGTAATCGATGTTGTGGTGTGTTAAATTTTTGATGGATGTGTTTATGTGTTAATTGTTTAAGCTTGCTTTGAGATTATCCAATCTCCTTTGCTTGTGTTTTGTTGTTTCGGAGTAGCGTGCAAGAGACATAAGCATGAGGGGTGGGCTAGCAACACAATAAACCTTCGAATGTCTTCACAGCTCCCATGAACTAGTGTTTATTTAATGCATTAGCTTGCTGAATTTTATTTACACTTAGACTATTCGTTGTTATGACTAAACTTATTCTTGCTTATGGTTGGTTTAGACTTGCTGTCGTTAGTATTGTTGAATTGCTTATATTCTTGGATGAATTGTTTATCATGAATTGCTTCCGTGACGTTCTGTTTTAGAGGAGATGCTGTCGAAATTTTCTTGCTCTTTAGATTAGTTTTAAGGGGTGTTACACCAACCAAGACCGACCGTTAGAACGGTAAAGAGCAATTGAAAGAATCCACCACAAACTCTTCTATTCGGCTCCAGCCAACTACCCGGTCTTTGACAGAAAGGATAAACACTCTTCTCCCACAGGGGTTAATAGTTCTTCGGTGATGGCGCTAACCGGCCACACCGTCAAACCACACCCTTACTATGAACAAAAGAGGTGACCGAAACCCTTCGGCACCACAACCCCACTCTATCACAACAACAAGAACAATTCAATCATTTATCTCATTGACATAGCAACATGCATTATCAAATGAAGCATTCAACATCAAAGCTTAAATACAACATTTAAGCGTAAAGAAATGATACCCATACCCTTTTCCTACTGTGCATCCATGTGTGTTAAATTTTAGATTAGTTATACCACTTTTGCAAGTTTTAATGTTGCTATCCTATGACAAAGTTTTAGTTAGAACCTAAGCCATGTTTCTAAGTTATTCCACATCACATTTTAGTTGTAACCTAAGGTATGACACTAAAAATACACATTCCAAGGACCTACTGACCAGCTCGATACCAATCAGAACACCCCGGCATTTGATATGCCCGAATGCTACCAAACATAGACTAAGCAACCTCTAAATACCACAAATACAAGTAAATTACAGCAAAGGCACAAATGCTAAAAACCGAAATTTCGGCCACATCTCCTTTGTTTTAACATGAATTGAAGGAACAACAATAGCATAGCAATATATGGCAATATAAAAGGCATCTAAAATAACAATAGTTAAAGGCATGACAACAATATAAGTCTAATTCCAAGCATTCAATGTCTCCATGAGCCAAACGAACAAAAAGACTCTCATAACGCAAAACTAAACCATAAATCAATAAGCATCTGTGACACCACGAAGTGTCGTAACCTTATAAAATGTGCATGATGAGGTCAAAAACATTATGAAATATGGTATTGGAGGTTAAAACCATATGGTATGAGGTTTAATTACGTTTCCGGGCCGTTTCCGGGAGTTTGGGCCTTTCCGGGGGAGTTTGGGCCTAAAAAAAGGGGTTGTGGGCTTTGGTGGGATGGAGTATGAGTCCATTTAGGATTAGGATTCCGTTTGGGCTGGTAAAAAGGGGCTACCCCTGCCCCTTGGTGCGCCCCCACCCAGCCCATGTGCGCCCCCACTCCCTCTCCCTCCATGCCCTAGCCGCCACCCCCACCTCCCCCTCTCCCTTGCATGCGCCCCACCTCCCCCTTTGCCTCATTGGCTCTCCACCTCTCCACCACCTCACCTCCACCCCTTGCTGCCCTAGGGTAGCCTCTCCACCCCTGCACCTCGAAGATCCGTCCATTGCAGCGAGGTGCGACGAGCGACGAGCGAGCCGGGAGGAGATCTATTGGGTTTTCGTGCGTCGGGCGAAGGTATGGCCATGGGACTCTTTGGGGTTGGTCTAGGTACTGTTCTAAGGGTGCTTATCAAGTTTTTAGATCAATTGGTGGTTCTGGAATTGAGTAGATTAGACGAATTCTAGAAGTGGTCACGTTCTCTGTTTCGGACAGCATGAGCAGTCGACCTATGGTTCGGTTTTTCGCAAATATAGAGTCCGAATTTGGACGTCCGCCTGTTGAAGAAGTTGTAGGTAATTTCAATACTTTTAGTGGGTATAAAGAACGTTAAATTCCGATCAGCCGTTTGAAAGTTATGGCTGTTTTACCGAGCGTGTTAAAATCTGTGATGTGATTGGAAAAGATCTCGGTATTTTGTAGATTAAACAATTTTAGAGTCCGAATTAGTCTTTCCATATACTTAGAAAAAGTTAGGAAATTTCCTAAGCAACGCGAGGATGTACTCGTTTAATTGATTCGGAGTCTTAGAACCCGAGTTATGCCTTTTGGAAGGCTGCTGTCCCGATGGGATAGAACCTCTGTTTTTGGGTTTTGCGAGTAGTTGGCAATGTCGGGGTAGATGAGGGTTGGCGTACTGTTTTGTGGGCATGATTGTGAGTGTGTTGTACCTATGTGCAGGTGGTGTGACCCCGGGAGTGCCCTCTACATCTCGCCAATCCGTCGCCCGTGGTTGAGGCAAGTGTATTGGAATGGGTAGCGGGTTGTAGTTTGTTTAATTGATTGAGATTGAAATCTGAATATATTGAAGGGAATATGCCCGAGAGGCAATAATAAATTGTTTATTATCATATTCCATGTTTATAATAGATGTTTATTTCTCATGCTAAAATTGTATTAATCGGAAACGTTAATACATGTGTGTTTAATAAACAAAAGGGTTCCTAGTAAAGCCTCTTTTTAAACTAGCTCGTTGATTAACTGATGATCAAGGTTTCCTGATCATGAACATTGGATGTTGTTAATAACGGGGTCATGTCATTAGAAGAATGATGTGATGAACACACACCCAAGTTGGTATAGCAAATACGATCAAGTCATTTAGTTTGTTGCTGTATCAAACACATTCGAAATAGCTCTTTTCCTTAGACCATGAGATGATGTCAATCACTAATTCCGGAAGAGTACTTTGATGACATCAAACGTCACTCCGTAACACGGTGACTATAAAGATGGATTTGGGTACTATGAAAGTATTAGTTGAGGCTCATGCATCAAGAGTGGGATTTGTCCATCCAGATGATGGAGAGATATACTCTGGGCCCTCTCGGTGATATCACATTGACATCGCTTGCAAGCATGTGACTAGGTCACAAGAATGTTATATCACGGAACGAGTAAAGAGTACTTGTCGGTAACGGGATCGAACTAGGTATAGTTGATACTGATGATCGGATCCCGGACAAGTAAAATATCGTGAGACAAAAGGAATTGGTTATGTCGTTTTCTGGTTTACGCGATCACTAGTTCATCGTTGAGTGAATGGGAGTCATTATGGATCTCCAGATCCCGCTGATGATTATTGATCTGAGAGGTGTCTCAATCATGTCCATTTTATTCACGAACCGTAGGGTGACACACTTAAGGTTCATCGATGCATTTGAGTGGATACGAAACAGGAGAAAAATATGGGACAAGATCTGAGGATCGTTTGAGTATCACCGGAATAGTTTCGGGATATCGGAATAGTTAAAGGGGGTATATGTTAATGTTTGTTAATTAAAAAGAATTAACAAATATTAAAATATCTGAAATAAAAATGTTTATTTATTTATCGGAGAAAACCTTTCATTTCTTGAGTGGGGTTTTAATGGAAACCAAAGTGGGATGTTTTAAAGTGAGTGGAGAGATCACTCACATGAAGAGAGGGAGGGCAAGGGGCAACCCCATGCGCCGGCCACCCCTTGGCCTAGCCTCCTCCTCCTCCTATAAAAGGGAGGGAGGAGCTCCTCTCTTGGTTGTTCATCCATTTGACCCTTTGGTTGGTCCTTTCTCCATCCTCCTGGCGATCCGCTTTTTAGCCGTGGCTTAAGCGGCGCTGCTGAAATTATTTCTCCACCACCACCACCACTAAGCTGTAGTGTTGTTGGAGTTTTCCGGGATCCTCTACTCACTGCCCCGCTGAACGAGGGATTGGAGGTCATCGTTGATCCGCACGTGTGACCAAGTACGGGCGCTGCCGCTTGTGGCGCTCATCTTCGCGACTTCAAGTCGGGAGTGTACCTCTACATCAACCACGTTTGTTTGCGGGAACGTTATTCCCGCTTTCGGTCCTACGAGGGTGAGTCCTTCAAACCGTTTACTTGCATCTCCTAGATATGATCTTGGTGTTTGGTTGCAATCGTAGGAAAATTTTTGTTTTCCATGCTTCGAAACCCTTCAGTGGTATCAGAGCCGTGTCTATGCATAGATGTTTTGTACGGTTTAAAACACATGTGGATGTGGGCGTTGATGATCATGTTATTGCATACTTTCGTGTATTTTGGATCATGGTGGCATACTGGGATTTGAAGCGGCCTGGACTAACCTTACATGTCCTCGCACATGAGACTTGTTCCACGCTCGACATGCAACTAGTATTGCATAAGTGGCTTTGCGGGTGTCTGTTTCTTCTACTATAGTCATGATCTAATTTACAACGGTTTGCTAATAATGTTTTTATCAACGTTGTGGTTCTTGTTCGTAGGTAAGAACAGTTTTTCCTAGAAAGCCCAAAACCACGTAAAATATGCAAAAATAAATTAGAGACGTCTAACTTGTTTTTGCAGGGCTTGTGATGTGATATGGTCATTGATACAAAGATTGTTGTATGAAATGAAATTTATTGTAAATTTAAACAACCGGCAGGAGCCATTTGGTTGTTTTTCTTTGTATGGCCTGCGTGCTAAGTATATGTCCATGTGATATATTGTAATGGAGGAAGACAATCAAGATGGCAGCATCGTGGACCTTGGTGCCATGCCGGTGGAATGATGGAGATCATACCATGTCGCACAAGATGGAGATCAAGTCTTTGAAAGGACCATATCATATCACTTTATTCATGCATGTGATGTTAATCCTTTTATGCATCTTATTTTGCTTGATTATGATCACGTTGATAGCACTATAAGATGATCCCTCCAAATTAATATCAAGATAATAATGTGTTCTTCCATAGTATGCACCGTTAAGAAAGTTCGTCGTTTCGAAGCACCACGTGATGATCGGGTGTGATAGACTCTACGTTCGCATACAACGGGTGTAAGACAGATTTACACACGCAAATACTTTGGTTCTACTTGGCGAGCCTAGCATGTACAGACATGGCCTCGAACACGAACCGAAAGGTAAAGCATGAGTCATATGGATGATATGATGAACATATTGATGTTCGCCTTTGAAACTATGCCGTCTCTCGTGATGATCGGTTTCGGTATAGTGAATTTGGTTCATGTAATCACTAACGACAACTAGAGGGATGTTGTTTTTAAGTGGGAGTTCTCGTAGTAATTTTGAATTAACATTGAACTTAATCTATTTTGAACTTAGTCTAAATAACTTTGCAAATACGTTGTAGATGGCACCCCCTACTTTCAATTTCAATCTGTTCATGGAGAAAGAGAAACTAGCCACCAATGGTAGCAACTTTACCAACTGGGCCCTTAACTCGAGGATTCTCCTCGGGCTCAAAGGAGCTATGTGCTAGAAGCGCCGCTGGGTGCCCCGCCCGCTGATGATGCCCCCGAGGAGGAGAAAAATGTTTTCTTGACTCGCAAGGAGGACCACAGTTTAGTTCAATGCGGCATTTTGTATGGCCTTGAGCCTGAGCTGCGAAAACGTTTCGAGCACAGCAATGCTTTTGATACAATGAGAGAGTTGAAAATGATCTTCGACACCCATGCCGCGATGAGAGTTATGAAGCTTCAGAAAAGTTCTTTAGCTGCATGATGGAGGAAAACAGCTCCGTTAGTGAGCACGTACTCAAAATGTCTGGGTACGCCGATAAACTCATAGCTTTGGGAATAACGATCCCCATTGAGCTAGGAATTCATCGTGTTCTCCAGTCTCTGCCACCAAGCTACAAGAGCTTTGTGATGAACTACAACATGCAGGGCATGAAGAAGTCTCTCCCCGAGCTTCTGTCAATGCTGAAAACTGCTGAAGTGGAGATCAAGAAGGAACATCAAGTGTTGATGGTCCAAAAGACTATCAGTTTCAAGAAGAAAGGCAAGGCTAAGGGAAACTTCAAGAAGAAGGGCAAGTCTGTTGCCACATCTGAGAAGAAGACCAAGGCTGGCCCTAAGTCAGATATCGAATGTTTTTACCTTGCAAGGGCACTGGGCACTGAAGCGCAATCGCCCAAAATATCTGGTGATAAGAAGGACGGGAAAGTGAGCAAAGGTATATATGATATACATGTTATTGATGTGTACCTTACTAGTACTCGCAGTAGTACTGGTATTTGATACCGGTTCGGTTGCTAACATATGTAACTCAAACAGAGCTAAGGAATAAGCGACAACTAGCAAGGGATGAGGTAATGATGCGCGTCGGCAATGGATCAAAAGTTGATGTGATCGCCGTCGGACGCTACCTATCCAATTACCATCAGGATTAGTTATAAACCTAAATAATTGTTATTTAGTGCCTGCGTTGAGCATGAACATCATATCTGGATCTTGTTTAATGCGAGACGGTTATTCATTCAAGTCTGAGAACAATGGTTGTTCAATTTATATGAATAATATCTTTTATGGTCATGCACCAGTAAAGAATGGTTTATTTATTTTGAATCTTGATAATAGTACACATGTTCATAATGTGAATGCCAAAAGAATTAAGTTGAATGATGATATTGCTGCATATATGTGGCATTACCGCTTATGTCATATTGGTGTTAAACGCATGAAGAAGCTCCATTCTGATGGACTACTAGAATCACTTGATTATGAATCATTTGAGACATGTGAACCATGCCTCATGGGCAAGATGACTAGAACCCCGTTTTCCGGTACAATGGAGCGGGCAACCGACTTATTGGAAATCATACATACCGATGTGTGTGGTCCAATGAGTGTGTCAGCGCGTGGTGGATATCGTTACTTCATTACTTTCACGGATGATTTGAGTAGATATGGATATATTTACTTAATGAAACACAAGTCTGAAACATTTGAAAAGTTCAAAGAATTTCAGAGTGAAGTAGAAAATCATCGTAATGTAAAGATCAAATTTCTACGATCCGATCGTGGAGGAGAGTATCTTAGTTACGAAGTTTGGCACACACATGAGACAATGTGGAATAGTTTCACAACTCACTCCTGCTGGAACACCACAACGTAATGGTGTATCCGAGCGTCGTAATCGCACTTTATTGGATATGGTTCGATCTATGATGTCCCTTACAGATTTGCCACTTTCATTTTGGGGTCATGCACTAGAAACAATTGCATTCACTTTAAATAGGGCACCATCTAAATCCGTTGAAATGACACCGTATGAATTATGGTTTGGCAACAAACCTAAGTCATCATTTCTAAAAGTTTGGGGATGTGATGTTTATGTGAAGAAACTTCAACCTGATAAACTCGAACCCAAAGCGGAAAAATGCGTCTTCATAGGATACCCTAAAGAAACAATTGGGTACACCTTCTATCACAGATCCGAGGGCAAGGTTTTCGTTGCCAAGAATGGATCATTTTTGGAGAAAGAGTTTCTCTCGAAGGTGTGAGTAGTAGGAAGGTAGAACTCGACGAGGTTGTTGAACCTTCTCTTCATGGAATGGCAAGTGCAGCAGCGGAAGTTGTTTCGGAGTTGACTTCACCAAATGAAGAGGGAACTAATGATAAGGATCATGAAACTCCGAAGAGAACACTACCGCACCTCGCAGTCAACAAGAGCACATCGCTCTCGACTTTTATGTTCCTACTATGAATGTCATGGTAGTTGAGAATAATGACCCTGCGACGTATGATGAAGCGATGATGAGCCCAGATTCCGACAAATGGCTAGAAGCCATGAAATCGAAATGAGATCCATGTATGAAAACCAAGTATGGACTTTGGTGGACCTACCCAATGACAAGAAGGCCGTTGAGAACAAATGGATTTTCAAAAGAAAATAGACGCTGATGGTAATGTGACCGTCTATAAAGCTCGACTTGTCGCAAAGGGTTTTCGACAAATTCAAGGAGTTGACTACGATGAGACTTTCTCACCCGTAGCGATGCTAAAGTCTGTAAGGATAATGTTAGCAATTGCTGCATTTTTCGATTATGAAATCTGGCGGATGGATGTAAAAGCTGCGTTCCTTAATGGAAACATTGAGGAAGAGTTGTATATGATACAACCCAAAGGTTTTGTTGATCCTAAGGATGCTAATAAGGTATGCAAACTTCAGCGATCCATTTATGGACTGAAGCAAGCATCACGGTTGGAATCTCCGTTTTGATGAGGTAATCAAAGGTTTTGGATTTGTCCAAACTTACGGAGAATCTTGTGTTTACAAGAAAGTGAGTGGGAGCTCTATAGCATTTCTGATATTATATGTGGATGACATATTGTGGATAGGAAATGATATAGAACTTTTGAAAAGTGTAAAAGATTACTTAAACAGTAAGTTTTCAATGAAGGACCTTGGTGAAGCGGCATATATTTTAGGCATCAAAATCTATAGAGATAGATCGAGACGCTTAATTGGGTTATCACAAAGTACATATCTTGACAAGATTCTAAAGAAGTTTAGAATGGACGAAAGTAAGAAAGGGTTCTTACCTATGATGCAAGGCAAGACGTTGAGTAAGACTCAGAGTCCAGCTACAGCAGAAGATAGAGAAGTAATGAATAAGATTCCCTATGCTTCAGCCATAGGCTCTATCATGTATGCTATGTTGTGTACAAGACCGGATGTGGCACATGTTATTAGTTTGACTAGCGGTGTACTACCGATCCAGGTTTTGAACACTGGACGGCGGTCAAGAATATCTTTAAGTACTTAAGAAGAACTAAGGATATGTTTCTCATATATGGTGGTGAAGAAGAGCTCGTCGCAAAATGTTACGTCGACGCTAGCTTTGACACTGATCCGGATGACTCTAAGTCTCAATCCGGTACATTTTTGAAATGAATGGAGGAAGCGTTGAGTCGAGAAGTTCCAAGCAACTCGTGGTGGCAGGATCTTCAACAGAGGCGGAATATATTGCCGCTTGAGCGGCGAGAAGCGGTTTGGATGAAGATGTTCATATCCGAACTATGTGTGGTTCCGAGTGCGTTGGACCCGATGGTTATCTATTGTGACAACAATGGTGCCATAGCCAATGCTAAAGAACCAAGGTCACACAAGAATTCCAAGCATATTAAGCGCCGGTTTCACTCCATCCGTGAACATGTCAAGGATGGCGATATAAAGATTTGCAAAGTGCACACGGATCTGAATGTGGCAGACTCGTTGACTAAAGCTCTCCCAAGGGCAAAACATGATCAACACCGTAACTCAATGGGTGTTAGAATCATCACAATGTAATCTAGATTATTGACTCTAGTGCAAGTGGGAGATCAAGGGAATATGCCCGAGAGGCAATAATAAATTGTTTATTATCATATTCCATGTTTATAATAGATGTTTATTTCTCATGCTAAAATTGTATTAATCGGAAACGTTAATACATGTGTGTTTAATAAACAAAAGGGTTCCTAGTAATGCCTCTTTTTAAACTAGCTCGTTGATTAACCTGATGATCAAGGTTTCCTGATCATGAACATTGGATGTTGTTAATAACTGGGGTCATATCATTAGAAGAATGATGTGATGAACACACACCCAAGTTGGTATAGCAAATACGATCAAGTCATTTAGTTTGTTGCTGTATCAAACACATTCGAAATATATCTATTCCTTAGACCATGAGATTATTTCAATAACTAATTCAAGAATAGTACTTTGATGACATCAAACGTCACTCCGTAACACGGTGACTATAAAGATGGATTTGGGTACTATGAAAGTATTAGTTGAGGCTCATGCATCAAGAGTGGGATTTGTCCATCCAGATGACGGAGAGATATACTCTGGGCCCTCTCGGTGATATCACATTGACATCGCTTGCAAGCATGTGACTAGGTCACAAGAATGTTATATCACGGAACGAGTAAAGAGTACTTGTCGGTAACTGGATCGAACTAGGTATAGTTGATACTGATGATCGGATCCCGGACAAGTAAAATATCGTGAGACAAAAGGAATTGGTTATGTCGTTTCTGGTTTACGCGATCACTAGTTCATCGTTGAGTGAATGGGAGTCATTATGGATCTCCGGATCCGCCGATGATTATTGATCTCGAGAGGTGTCTCAATCATGTCGATTTTATTCACGTACCGTTGGGTGACTGACTTATGGTTAATCGTTGCATTTGAGTGGATACGAAACACCGAGAAAAATATGGACAAGACAGGATCAAGCTTTGAGTATCGCTTTAATAGTTTCGGGATTTCGTAATAGTTATAGGTGTTATATGTTAATGTTTGTTAATTAAAAGAATTAACAAATATTAAAATATCTGAAATAAAAATGTTTATTTATTTATGGGAGAAAACCTTTCATTTCTTGAGTGGGGTTTTAATGGAAACCAAAGTGGGATGTTTTAAAGTGAGTGGAGAGATCACTCACATGAAGAGAGGGAGGGCAAGGGGCAACCCCATGCGCCGGCCACCCCTTGGCCTAGCCTCCTCCTCCTCCTATAAAAGGGAGGGAGGAGCTCCTCTCTTGGTTGTTCATCCATTTGACCCTTTGGTTGGTCCTTTCTCCATCCTCCTGCTGATCCGTTTTTCGAGCTGTGGCTTAAGCGAAGCGCTGCTGAAATTATTTCTCCACCACCACCACCACTAAGCTGTAGTGTTGTTGGAGTTTTCCGGGGATCCTCTACTTCCGCTGCCCCGCTGGAACGAGGGATTGGAGGTCATCGTTGATCCGTACGTGTGACCAAGTACGGAGTCGCTGCCGTTTGTGGCGCTCATCTTCGCGACTTCGAAGTCGGGAGTGTACCTCTACATCAACCACGTTTGTTTGCGGGAACATTATTCCCGCTTTCGGTCTACGAGGGTGAGTCCTTCTGAAACCGTTTACTTGCATCTCCTAGATATGATCTTGGTGTTTGGTTGCAATCGTAGGAAAATTTTTGTTTTCCATGCTTCGAAACCCTTCATATATGATATGTTCACATGCCATGCTTTAATGTTTGCCATTGATATGATGAATATGTTTATTACGTGATGATGCCATGTGTTAATGTACAAGTTATCTATGATGATGCCATGTGTTAATGTACAAGTTATTCATGATGTTGGCATATTTGCATACATGGCATGATACATGGCCCGGGCGGTGAGAAAGTCATAACTAGTCCGGGGAAGGTTGGTGAGAAAGTTATGACTATTCCGGAGAGCCAATGAGTAAGTCCTACATCATGATTCCATCCACCGCGGTGTGGGGAAGCGAGGAGTAGGCACCCTCCATCTTCGGGATGGAAGGGGGGAGAGGGTGCACACCGACGGGTGTGTACTCAACCATACCGGTAAGAGTTTCCAAGGAGATATGAGCATCGCATCGCATCGCATTGCATACATAATGATGATGATAATGATTTGTGAACATGAATGAGATGATATACATGATGTGAGTTATTGTAGCCATGTAATTGCTTTTGTTTGTACCATTGCAATATGCTTGCTGAGTTTTGAACTCACACTTGTGTTTTCTTGTTGTTTTAGGTACCATGAGACCAGCATGCGGGGAAGGGAAATAGTCACACTTCCGCACGTAGCTTCACTCATTTGATTCCACAAGTCATTCAATTAGTTTTTGTTAATAAACTGCGTGTGATGATTATTTCTTTAAGGTTTGGCTTTGCTATATGAGAGTCTTATTGTTCGTTTGACTCTTGGAGACATTAAATGCTTGAAACTAGACTTATATTGTTGTTAAGTCTTTAAGTATTGCTATTTTAGTTGTCTCTCATATTGCCATGTATTACTATGCTGTTGTTGCTCCTTCAAATCATGTTAAAACAAAGGAGATGCTGCCGAAATCTCGGGTTTTAGCATTTACTCCTTTGCTGTAATTTACCTTAATTCATGGTATTTAGATGTTGTTTAGCTTATGTTTGGTAGCATTCAGGCATATTAATTGCCGGGGTGTTACAGTTGGTATCAGAGCGGGCTGTAGGTCCTTGAAATGTGTATTTTTTAGTGTCATTGTAACACCCCAAAATTTTGCTTTTCTTAAATTCATGTGTGATTTGGCACTTTGGTGAATTTTTGGAATTTTCTGGAATTTATTTGGATTTATTTGGAATTTATTTGAATTTATTCCATTTTGAAATAATTAAAGAATTAAACTTTGCAAATAAAATTTTGTTGGAAATATTTTATTTGAGTCCAAAATGAACCAAAGTATTTTCCAGAATTTTTCTGGAATTTTTCTGAGTCTTTTGCTATTTTTAATGAATTAAATGAATTACTGGGAATTATTTTAATTATTAAATCGCTGGAAAATGCGAGTGGGTTTGTACTATTCATCCGACCGAGCCCGAGTCAGACTCGAGTTCGAGTCCGACCCAAACCCGACCCGAGCCACGTGACTCGACCGAATCAAGTCCAAACCCTAACCCGGTGAACCGTTGGATCGAGATCCAACGGCCGAAATCGAGCCGCACCGATCCGGTCGGATCCGATCGCACCCACGCGATCGTGGACCGTCGATCGTGCCACGTGGACGGCCGTCGCGTCGTCGTCTCCGGATCCGAGCCGACTCGCCGCGCGTCGCCGCCGTGTAGGTTTAGGTTTCCGTTTTCCGCACGGACGCCGAGGCTATTTAAGGCCCGGGTCACACCCCGAGGTCGGCCTTGACCTTGCGCACCCGTAGCCCCTACTCACCAAGGCGAGCAGCCGCCGTTTAGCCGCGATAGCTCGCCAGAAGTTGAGCGCCACTCACGCGGTTTTGCCTCGTCTCGCCGCCCGCCGTCTTCCGCCGAAGTTGGAGCCCAGTTCCGGAGTCCTCAAGTCAAGGCGCACCCGTGGGTACCTCTCACTCCGTCGGAGAAACCCCGAAGCGCCGTCTGGCTCGTTGTCGTCTCCGTCTCCGGTTGCTGCAGCTCCGCCGTCGCCATCGACCTCGTGAGCTTCGCGCCGTCCGATCTTGATCGTGCGGTTGAGGTGAGTTCACGTGTTTCCAAACCCGATTAGATCTGGACCGTTGGATCAAGATCCAACGGCCACGATCGCCACGCGTCGTAGTAGTGTTAATGTAGGATTAGATCCGACCGTCCGATCTAGATCGAGCGCCCACGATCATCAAGTAGTTTTCAACGTGTTAACCACTGGATCTAATCGCGCCGCTGATTTTCAAATCAACGGACACGATCGCGCTTAATGCGGTCCGAAGCCGAAGCCGCCGCGCCACGACGCTGGCAGGTGGTCACCGACACGCCGGGCTCCGCGTGTCGCGCTTTAGCCGTGAATCGCACCATGACGTCACCCATGACGTCATCGGTGGGTCCCACCTGTCAGCACCATGGGCTGAGCCCCGCTGACGTCAGCGATGACGTCACCTGAGTGGTCCCACATGTCAGTCTCACGTGAGCCGTGGACCGGGTCCACGGTAGACCCGAGCCGAGCGTGGACCGAGTCCATGGATCGGCTGACGTCAGCAGACCAATCCAGTGCTGCCACGTGTCCATGCTGACGCAATAATTAATTTCCGAAAAAGAAAATGATTTATTAATTCGAAATAATGATTTCAGATTTTGTTTCAAACTTCAAACGCTTATAACTTTTGCGTTTCAACTCCGATTTGAGTGATTCAAATTTCTAAATTTGTATAAAATTGAGATCTACCTAAATATGAATTTTATTTAATTTTTGGATTAAATTTTTTCTCTCTAAAATTATTTAATTGATTATTTAAACTTTAAATAATCATAACTTTTGCATCTTAACTCCAAATTTGACGATTCCAGTTTCTAAAAACTCATAAAATTATGTTCTCTCTGTTTATGGATTTTATTTGGATGTTTGGACACTTTTTGCCTATTGTTTATTCGTGTATTTGCTATTTGTACGCTTTACGAGTAGACGTTGAAGTGCCGGAAGGATTCGAAGGAGAAGTATTAACTCAGGATCCAACTCAAGACCAAGAACAAGTACTTTTTGAAGGCAAGTTGTGCTTTGACCATGTTGATCCTATTTTGAAATCTATTTTGATTTAACCTATTGCATGCTAAGTTCAAATAGAAAATACTTTATTTAAACATGGGGGATTAGATAAACACCAATCTACTGTATGACACCTTGATTATTAAGTATGTGCCATGACCCCTTTGTCACCCTAGTTGTGGATTACTAGTTGGACATTATTAAATTGCCAACATGGGTTTAGAACGTTGTAGTATACTGCTTAGACCTGCTACGTGCTCATGACATGATTTTGGACAATCAAAAGTTAATATTAACTTAATGATATATTGAACCTGTTTTGGAAAGGTATCATGTGATGTTGATGGCACGTGGTGCATGGTAATCAACTGGGGTTTGATAAACAGTTTTCGACCGGGGCATGTGGCAAGAGTAATCAGGTGGGCCGGTTGTGGCATTGGGGATGTTGATTTGGTTCTTCGGGTAGTCTTGCCCTGGTCACCCTAAGGACTTAACCTTGCAAGCCTTTGAACTGGGTCTAACGTGCAACCACATGTCTGTAATGGGACGGACCTAGTTGACTAAGTTGCTAATAACGTGCCTGTGGGACCTCAGGAGGTCAACTACACCCTTTGTGTAAGTTGTACGGGGGAGCGTACCGGGGCTGAGGCCAGGTACCCATCTAACGGTTGATTGGCCTAGACTTCGCCAGCTAAGGGAAGGGTTAGTGTGCAATAACCGGGGAGGACCACTTGTATTGTTAGAAGTTTCCGAAAGACTTTGTTATGGGAACTCGCCTTTGTGGTGTTTGACTGTATCTTGTGGGTAAAGTGCATAACCTCTGCAGAGTATAGAATCTATTCGAATAGCCGTGTCCGCGGTATTGGACATCGCTCGGGAATTACAGTCAAGGGTTAGATTTTCTGAAAATAACTTGGTTTTGAAAGGTGGGGTTGGATTAATGATGACGTTGATGGAAATGTGGTTTAGGATGGGAAAAATGTTTACTAAAACTTCTTGAAAAGTTATTTATGCTTTACTTGTCTTTACTGCTTTCGAATCTACATATGCTACTTTTCAAATGTCAAGCATCGCAAATATACCTTGAGCTATTCCTTTGTACCAAGCCATGCATATAGTATATTAGCCTGCATTCTGTGCATGACTTGCTGAGTACCAAGTACTCACCCTTGCCACCCTACAACACCAGTTGAGGAGGAGAATACACCAGCTTTGGAGGAGGAGCTCCAAGAGGATCCGTCTACTTAGGGAGCGAGCCCAGTCAGTTGCCTGTGGTATACTGGATGGCGCCACGATGTTACCTTCTTTGATTTTCCGCTGCTACTATTTCTCTCTTAATAAGTATCACCCTGCGAGGCGTACATTTGTGACTTGGCCATAAGGTCAGGTAACCAGTTTGCTTAATTAAATAAAAGTATTTGATAGTATCGAATGGTATGATTGTGATATTTACCGATGTTAAGACTGTGTGCACTAGCGCGTTCCTGGACTAGTGTTGAATACACAGAGGGTTCGGATTTGCAAATTCGGGCTCAACCCTAGCTAGAATGGTCGTAGTGAGGATAAAACCTATTTTCTAAAAGCTAAAAATTTGTCAAGATAAGAAATGACATCTCGACTTATCCCCTTCTCTCTTTTCTTGTCTCTTGCTGAAATTTTTCCTTACCTTGTCACAATTTAAAAATTCCGAGTTCTTACGTAAGCACTCTTGTGACAGATGGAGGAAGAGTTCAACTACGTTGATCTGGGAATTGGTCACGCCGCGGAACTTTGGCATATGCTACAAACTCTCGGAGATTTTGAGAAGCCCCAATACCAAGTAGAAGTGATCAGACAAGCGGGATTGATCAAGGCTTGTGACGTAAAGTTTGAGGTACCTGCTAGGAAGAAGGGCCAGTGCAATCGCTCGATACACCAGACCGCCAGGAGGTCTACAATGCGAGATGGGTATCCAAGAAGTATCACGACGAGCAATGCGGCACATTACCCGTATCTACGCCAGAGAGTTGGAGAGCACGGTGTTCCGTTATCACCAGGCAGCAATAACCTTCTTGACCAAGGCGATTCAGGATGAGGATGCCATGGTTACACAGTTGGCACGATTTGTTGTCGCCCAGGAGGGTGTACTAGATGATACAAGCAAGGAGCTACAGAAGGCCCGCAAGGAGATCACGACGGAGAAGAACAGATGGCGGGAAGCTCAAGAGTATGTGTCACACCTTCTGCGAAGGATTGACGAGTTGGAGATGACTTTGTACGGACCAGAGCCAGAGCCAGCACTCGAGCTACACGAGCCAGATCCGGAGGAGTCAGATCCCGATGAGGACACTGCTTCTTCGACTACCACAGATGACACAGTTGCCGGACATGGCAATCGTTTCGCGCCTATGCCGCAGCACCCGTACCCAGGCCGTGGAGGTTTTCTCGACGAGTGAGCGTAGGTTCTATATTGATTATCCTTCACCGAGTCGCGTCATAGAATAAAGAGTCACCCTTTAGGCGTTAATCTCCTATGTGAGTTCGATTTGGATTTTCTTTGTTTCTTTGAGTGTGCAAGATGTGTTGCAAGGCCCTTAGGCATTGTAAGCAACCATACCAAGTTATTAATAATAAAGTTGGACCTTAAGGTTACACCTTTCGCCCGCATAAGTTCCATATTACTTGTCTATTCTTGTTTCCCTCTCATCTCTAAACCTAGAGCAAATCGACGAGATGGTGAACACCATGAAACTTTGGAAGCAACGGAAGTGGTTCTCGCCAGCCAGAAAACCCCAATGATGGAGCACCAGACCGCCACCGGATGTGCAGAGTTTCGAGCTTTTCTCGCTGCCTGCACTCGCTTGATGCATGCTATGATGCAACAAATGCAACACGCCATCGCGCAGTCCACCGCTAATCAAGTTAATCGTGACCACGCCAGAATACAAGGTCGCCGAGTTCATGAGGACTCACCCACCCACTTTCTCTGGGAATGCCAATCCATTGGAGGCCGATGATTGGTTAAGGTCAATTGAGAGGAAGCTACACATAGCTCAATGCATAGGAAATGAGAAGGTACTCTACGCTTCTCATCGCTTGGAAGGAACAAATTGAATGGTGGGAGAATTTCGTACACGCAAGAGAACCCTCAAGATATCACTTGGGAAGAGTTCACAACAGTATTCGACGTATCACGTGCCTGAAGGAATCATGGACCTTAAGAAGGAGGAGTTCAGAGCATCAAGCAAGGTAATCAGCCCAGGCCGACTACTGAACAAGTTCACACAGCCTAGCACGCTACGCACCGAGGATGTAGCGATAGATAAAGCCGCATACCTCGTTTTATGAAGGGACTTAACTCAGATTGCAAGTAGGATTGATCACCCACACCTTTCCAGATTTCCAAGAGTTGGTGAATAAGGCACTTATTCTTGAGGACAAGCGCAAGGAACTGGATGAGAACAGAAGCGCAGGATGCAACAAAGAAGGATCACGCCAGGAACGCATAAATACCGAGAGTTGCACCAAATCAATTCTTCAGTTCCAGCCACAAAATGCAACAAGGACACCGTCACCAAAGACCAAGACCTGTCAATCGTAACTACTGCACCCAGCCCCGCTAGAAACACTACTCAGCAACAAGAAGGAACAGTGAGACGCTGCTACAATCGCAACGAGCCAGACACTTTGCCAACAGCTTGTCCAAAGAAGACAGCAGGAGTGACCCGGGCCGCTTCAATCTAGGAACCACCCCAGCTAGGACCCCAAAGATCAGAGCCACACCCTGCATCGTGGTGAGAGGCCGAGTCAACCATGTCACCGCAGATGCACCGCAGAATGCTACTGACGTCAGTCTTGGGTAAGTTACTTGTTAACTCAAGACTGCAACAGCTTTGTTTGACTCGAGCTTCAGCATTCGCTTGTTTCGCAAGGCTTTGCTACTAGAAATGATTTGAGGATTGCAAGACTTAGATGCATGCTTTTAGTTCAAACCCCTGGTTCCGAACTCCGAACGAAAGTAGGATGTTCCGGGTGAGAATACTAATAGATGGAATAGAATTCCTAGCAAACCTTATTATTCTAGAAACCCAGACCTTAGACATCATATTGGGAATGGATTGGTTATCCAAGCACAAGGCCGTATTGGATTGTGGACGAAGGACTATCTCGCTTGAGAGCCCTTGTGGAAAGAAAGTGAAATTTCAAGCCACCGCCGTTAGAAATGGACAGCTTGATGGTTAACTTGCACCAAGGCAATCAGCATAGAGGATGTCTCGGTAGTGAATGAGTACCCAGATGTTTTTCCCGAAGATCTACCCGGTATGCCGCGACAGGGACATAGAGTTTGTGATAGAGCTTGTACTGCACAAAGACCGATAGCAAAGAGACCCTATCGGATGTCTACCGAGGAGTTGGTAGAGATGAAGAAACAGTTAGAAGAGTTAATGGAGAAAGGATTTATCGACCGAGTTCGTGCCGTGGGAGCACCAGTTTTGTTTGTCAAGAAAAAGGATGGGAGTTTCAGGATGTGCATTGACTACCGTGCACTCAATGAAGTCACCGTGAAGAATAAGTATCCGCTACCCAGGATTGATGATTTGTTTGATCAGCTGAGAGGAGCCGGAGTTTTCCAAGATTGATCTCGAGATCGGGATACCATCGCTTGAAGATCCGAACAGAAGATATCCGAAGACTGCATTCTCGTCAAGATATGGACATTACGAGTTCTACGATTATGTCTTTTGGTCTGACGAATGCGACAGCATATTTCATGAATATGATTAATAAGGTGTTCATGGAATACTTGGACAAGTTTGTCGTCGTGTTCATAGATGATATCCTAATCTACTCCAAAACGGAGTATTAACATTCCGGACACTTAAGGCGAGTTTTGGAAAAGCCGAGGAACAAAGCAACTCTTCGCCAAGTTCAAGAAGTGTGATTTTTGGAAGGACAAGGTGGAGTTTGTTGGACATGTAATGACCGCATGAAGGAGTCGCCAGAGACCCAAGCAAAGTAGAAGCTGTGTTACATTGGGAGCAAACAAGACTCGTGACCTGCATTCGGAGTTTCCTTGGAATGGCAGGATACTACCGCCATTTCATCGAAGGCTTCTCGACAATTGCGAAACCTCTTACGCAATTGCCGAAGAAGGAAAAGAAGTTTGCATGGACGCCAGAATGTGAGAAAGGATTTCAGGAGCTGAAGAAGCGATTGACATCGGCCGGTGTTAGTTCTACCTGATGTTAATCAAAGCTTTGATATTTATTATGACGCATCGCGCCAAGGACTTGGATGTGTGCCGATGCGTAATGGAAAGGTCGCCGCTATGCATCAAGGCGCTTGAGGCCGCATGAGGAAAATTATCCGACACATGACCTAGAGTTAGTGCCGTAGTGCATGCCTTGAAGATATGGCGTCACTATCTGATCGAGAACAGATGTGAAGTGTATACGGACCATAAGAGTCTTAAGTACATATTCACCCAATGGATCTAAACATGAGGCGAGAGGAGATGGTTAGAGTTAATCAAGGACTACAATGTTGGAATCCATTACCATCCCTGAAGGCCAACGTAGTAGCCGATGCTCTGAGTCGGAAAAGCCATACCGTGAGTACGATGCTAGCCACAAGTCAGGATGAGTTATGTGAGGATTTTCAGAAAATGAAGATTGAGGTGGTACCTAGCGGATTCTTGGCCGCATTAGAAGTAAAGCCTACTCTAGAGGACCAGATCCGAGAAGGGCAGAAGGATGATGACAAGATCCGCAGGATTAAGTCCATCAAGGAGGAAGGCAAGGCAGAGGACTTCAAGTTGGATGAGCAAGGCACGTTGTGGATGAAGGATCGCATTTGTGTGCCTAACAAGAAGGAGTTAAAGCAACTGATTTTGGAAGAAGCCCATGACTCCAAGTACTAAATTCATCCTGGAAGCGCCAAGATGTACCAGGATTTGAAGGAAAGATTCTGGTGGCCGAGCATGAAGCGTGAAGGTTCCGAGCATGTTGCATTGTGCGATGTATGCCAGAGAGTCAAGGCAATGCATCAGAGACCAGCAGGATTACTACAGCCACTGAAAATACCTGAGTGGAAGTGGGAGGAAATCGGAATGGATTTCATTACCGGTTTGCCTAAGACTCAAGGAGGTTATGACTCCATATGGGTTATAGTGGATCGTTTGACTAAAGTAGCCCATTTTATCCCCGTGAAGACCACTTACTTTGGGACAAGTTGGCAGAGTTGTACATGATCAGGATCGTCTGTTTGCACGGAGTGCCAAAGAGGATTGTATCGGACAGAGGTACCCAATTTACCTCAAGATTTTGGAATAATTTGCATGAAGCCATGAGAACCCGTTTAAACTTCAGCACAGCTTATCATCCGCAGACGGATGGACAGACCGAAAGAGTCAACCAGATTCTGGAGGATATGTTAAGAGCTTGTGCATTGGCTTATGCTACCTCTTGGGATAAGAGTTTGCCGTATCCCGAGTTCAGTTACAACAATAGTTATCAGGCTAGTTTACAGATGTCACCTTTGAGGCATCAGATGGTCGACTGTCGGACGCCATTGAATTGGAATGAGACCGGCGAGCGCCGTGTCTTCGGGCCTGATATTCTTCAAAAGGCTGAAGAGCAGATCGCCATGATTAGGGAAAGGTTGAAGATAGCCCAATCACGACAAAAGAGTTATGCTGATAACCGTCGCCGAGACTTGAGTTTTGAATCAGAAGACTTTGTATACCTCAGAGTTACGCCTCTCAGGGGAGTTAAGAGGTTCCATGCCAAAGGGAAACTCGCACCCCGTTATGTTGGACCATTTAAGATTTTGAGCCGCAGAGGCGAAGTTGCTTATCAGCTGGAGTTGCCACAGTCGTTAACAGGAGTACATGACGTATTCCATGTGTCCCAGTTGAAGAAGTGTCTCCGAGTACCTGAGGAGCAGACGCCGCTAGAGTCAATTGAGTTGCAGGAGGATTTGACTTATAAGGAGCATCCCGTGAGGATTCTAGACACAATGGATCGAGAAACTAGAAACAAGTCAACCCGTTTCTGTAGAGTTCAGTGGAGCAACCATGCAGAGAGCGAAGCGACTTGGGAGCGCGAAGAGGATTTGAAGAAAGAGTTTCCAAACCTATTCTGTAGTGAGCCCTGAATCTCGGGGACGAGATTCATTTAAGGGGGGAGGTTTGTAACACCCCAAAATTTTGCTTTTCTTAAATTCATGTGTGATTTGGCACTTTGGTGAATTTTTGGAATTTTCTGGAATTTATTTGGATTTATTTGGAATTTATTTGAATTTATTCCATTTTGAAATAATTAAAGAATTAAACTTTGCAAATAATATTTTGTTGGAAATATTTTATTTGAGTCCAAAATGAACCAAAGTATTTTCCAGAATTTTTCTGGAATTTTTCTGAGTCTTTTGCTATTTTTAATGAATTAAATGAATTACTGGGAATTATTTTAATTATTAAATCGCTGGAAAATGCGAGTGGGTTTGTACTATTCATCCGACCGAGCCCGAGTCAGACTCGAGTTCGAGTCCGACCCGAACCCGACCCGAGCCACGTGACTCGACCGAATCAAGTCCAAACCCTAACCCGGAACCGTTGGATCGAGATCCAACTACGAATCGAGCCGCGACCGATCCGGCCGATCCGATCGCACCCACGCGATCGCGGACTGGCCGATCGTGCCACGTGGACGGCCGTCGTCGTTGTCTCCGCCGGATCCGAGCCGGACTCGCCGCCGCGCCCGCCGCGTGTAGGTTTAGGTTTTCGCTTTTCCGCACGGACGCCGAGGCTATTTAAGGCCCGGTCACACCGAGGTCGGCCACGACCTTGCGCACCCATAGCCCCTACTCACCAAGGCGAGCACCGCCGCTTAGCCGCGATAGCTCGCCAGAAGTTGAGCGCCACTCCGCCGCTGTTTTTGCCTCGCCTCGCCGCCGTCGCCGCCTTCCGCCGAGTTGGAGCCCGGCCCGAGTCCTCAAGTCAAGGCGCACTGCGGTACCTCTCACTCCGTCGGAGAAACCCGGCGCCCGTCGGGCTCGTCGTAAATCTCCGTCTCCGGTTCTGCAGCTCCGCCCGCGTCGCCATCGACCTCGCGAAGCTCAGGCGCCGTCCGATCTTGATCGTGCGGTTGAGGTGAGTTCACGTGTTTCCAAACCCGAGTTAGATCTCGACCGTTGGATCAAGATCCAACGCCCACGATCGCCACGCGTCGTAGTAGTGTTAATGTAGGATTAGATCTGGACCGTCCGATCTAGATCGAACGCCCACGATCATCGAGTAGTTTTCAACGTGTTAACCTCGATCTAATCGCGCCGCTGATTTTCAAATCAACGGACACGATCGTGCCACGCGGTCCGGAAGCCGAAGCCGCCGCGCCACGCCGCTGCAGGTGGTCACTGACACGCCGGACCCGCGTGTCAGCGGCTTAGCCGTAACTGCACCATGACGTCACCCATGACGTCATCGGTGGGTCCCACCTGTCAGCACCATGGGCTGAGCCCCGCCGACGCCGCCGATGACGCTACCCGAGTGGTCCCACATGTCGGGCCTCACGTGAGCCGTGGACCGGGTCCACAGACCCGAGCCGAGCGCGGACCGAGTCCATGGATCGGCTGACGTCAGCAGACCAATCCAGTGCTGCCACGTGTCCATGCTGACGCAATAATTAATTTCCGAAAAAGAAAATGATTTATTAATTCGAAATAATGATTTCAGATTTTGTTTCAAACTTCAAACGCTTATAACTTTTGCGTTTCAACTCCGATTTGAGTGATTCAAATTTCTAAATTTGTATAAAATTGAGATCTACCTAAATATGAATTTTATTTAATTTTTGGATTAAATTTTTTCTCTCTAAAATTATTTAATTGATTATTTAAACTTTAAATAATCATAACTTTTGCATCTTAACTCCAAATTTGACGATTCCAGTTTCTAAAAACTCATAAAATTATGTTCTCTCTGTTTATGGATTTTATTTGGATGTTTGGACACTTTTTGCCTATTGTTTATTCGTGTATTTGCTATTTGTACGCTTTACGAGTAGACGTTGAAGTGCTGGAAGGATTCGAAGGAGAAGTATTAACTCATGATCCAACTCAAGACCAAGAACAAGTACTTTTTGAAGGCAAGTTGTGCTTTGACCATGTTGATCCTATTTTGAAATCTATTTTGATTTAACCTATTGCATGCTAAGTTCAAATAGAAAATACTTTATTTAAACATGGGGGATTAGATAAACACCAATCTACTGTATGACACCTTGATTATTAAGTATGTGCCATGACCCCTTTGTCACCCTAGTTGTGGATTACTAGTTGGACATTATTAAATTGCCAACATGGGTTTAGAACGTTGTAGTATACTGCTTAGACCTGCTACGTGCTCATGACATGATTTTGGACAATCAAATGTTAATATTGACTTAATGATATATTGAACCTGTTTTGGAAAGGTATCATGTGATGTTGATGGCACGTGGTGCATGGTAATCAATCGGGTTTGATAAGCGATTTTCGACCGGGGCCTGTGGCACGAGTAATCAGGTGGGCCAGTTGTGGCATTGGGGATGTTGATTTGGTTCTTCGGGGAGTCTTGCCCTGGTCACCCTAAGGACTTAACCTTGCAAGCCTTTGAACTGGGTCTAACGTGCAACCACATGTCTGTAATGGGACGGACCTAGTTGACTAAGTTGCTAATAACGTGCTGTGGGACCTCAGGAGGTCAACTACACCCTTTGTGTAAGTTGTACGGGGAGCGCATCGGCCGAGGCCAGTACCCATCTAACGGTTGATTGGCCTAGACTTCGCCTTAGCTAAGGGAAGGGTTAGTGTGCAATAACCGGGAGGACCACTTGTATTGTTAGAAGTTTCCAAAGACTTTGTTACGGAACTCGCCTTTGTGGTGTTTGACTGTATCTTGTGGGTAAAGTGCATAACCTCTGCAGAGTATAGAATCTATTCGAATAGCCGTGTCCGCGGTATTGGACATCGCTCGGGAATTACAGTCAAGGGTTAGATTTTCTGAAAATAACTTGGTTTTGAAAGGTGGGGTTGGATTAATGATGACGTTGATGGAAATGTGGTTTAGGATGGGAAAAATGTTTACTAAAACTTCTTGAAAAGTTATTTATGCTTTACTTGTCTTTACTGCTTTCGAATCTACATATGCTACTTTTCAAATGCTGTTTACTGCAAATATACCTTGAGCTATTCCTTTGTACCAAGCCATGCATATAGTATATTAGCCTGCATTCTGTGCATGACTTGCTGAGTACCAAGTACTCACCCTTGCCACCCTACAACACCAGTTGAGGAGGAGAATACACCAGCTTTGGAGGAGGAGCTCCAAGAGGATCCGTCTACTTAGGGAGCGAGCCCAGTTAGTTGCCTGTGGTATACTGGATGGCGCCACGATGTTACCTTCTTTGATTTTCCGCTGCTACTATTTCTCTCTTAATAAGTATCGCCCTGCGAGGCGTACATTTGTGACTTGGCCATAAGGTCAGGTAACCAGTTTGCTTAATTAAATAAAAGTACTTGATAGTATCGAATGGTATGATTGTGATATTTACCGATGTTAAGACTGTGTGCGCTAGCGCGTTCCTGGACTAGTGTTGAATACACAGAGGGTCCGGATTTGCAAATTCGGGGTCCCGACAGTCATGCTATAGGGTACAACTAAAATGTGATGTGGAATAACTTAGAAACATGGATTAGGTTTTAACTAAAATTTTGTCATAGGATAGCAACATTAAAACTTGCAAAAGTGGTATAACTAATTTAAAATTTGACACACATGGATGCACAGTAGGAAAAGGGTATGGGTATCATTTCTTTACGCTTAAATGTTGTATTTAAGCTTTGATGTTGAATGTTTCATTTGACAATGCATGTTGCTATGTCAATGAGATAAATGATTGAATTGCTCTTGTTGTTGTGATAGAGTAGGGTTGTGGTGCCGAAGGGTTCGGTCACCTCTTTTTGTTTCATAGTAAGGGTGAGGTTTGACGGTGTGGCCGGTTAGCGCCATCACCGAAAAACTATTAACCCCTGTAGGAGAAGAGTGCTTACCCTTTCTGTCGTAGATCGAGGAGTTGACTGGAGTCAAATAGAAGAGTTTGGTGGTGGATTCCTTCGGATGTTCTTTATTGTTCTGTGGTCGGTCTTGGTTGGTTTTCTTGGTTTTAGTTGATGGAAACCAAAAGAAAAGTATTTGGTATTGGAATTTCGCGGATCGTTTCGTATGTGGTGTTTCTTGGTTTTGTCTTCCTTGGTTGAAGACGAAGAAGAGGAATTTAGCATTGCGCCTTTTTTGTCGCCTTTTGGCTTTGACACCGGTTTTGTTGGTTGCCTTGCAAAGAAAAGTATAGTTGTGGTTCTTGTGTGTCTTACTCTGAGTTTAAAAGGTTTATTTGATTTATGTTTTGTGCCTTTGTCCGCAAAGGTTTATTTGATCGCTTGGTTCCCTCTTGTGGGAGTCTTTGAGATTGAAAAGTGTTTTGGAAAATTCCTTTTGCATGACCAAGTGTGGGTTTGTCTCATTGCAATTTTGAGAGTCAAGTTTCCTTATGAATTTGGGATGAGCTTTAAAACTAACATGCTGCAAACAAAGCAAGTAGTCTTTTGACTGAAATCGTTGGTCCCTAGTAAGAATTGTTGTTTAGCATGTTATGTAGCATGTACCAATGCGGTTTATGGGATGACGTATTGTTAAGTTAATTTGTGAGTTGAAACAATTCAATGCGGTTGTCATCTCTAGCTTGAGAATAAATAGACTACTAGTGTTGTAGTTTACTCTTAGCGAGAATGAGTAAATGTGTTAATGTACATGCTTAGAATCGGTTGCTTTCCTTTAAAAGTGCTTAAGACCCTTGATTATGTTTAAAGTTTTAAACCCTGATGCATAGTTAAAACATTAAGATGATGTAGACTGCCGTTATTGTTAAATAAACTTTGCTGGTTGTTTAAAGATGTTCTAATCTAATGGATTAATAGAGAAATTTAATCGTGTTGCCTAGTGACTTTAATTTGGAAGTTGATTAGAGTTGCTATATACGTTGTTGCAAACTACTAGTATATTTGGAAGTATGCAGTTGTGTCTCTACAATGTTAGTATTGATATCAATTGAGAAGACATAAGACTTATTGTTCATGATGTTGTTAAGAGCAGTGTTAATGCTAGTATTCAATCTATTTTAAATAGTTGGAGTATGTTGGGTGGTGGTAATTTTGTTATCACCTATGTATAGTGTAGCTAAAAGTAATGTTGTTGGTTGATGATTATGCCCATTTGTTTTTATTGATGACTAAGTAGTGGTGGTAACTGTTTAGATTACTCGTTGGAAAACCATGGTTAAAATAGAGGAAAATTTTAACATGTTGCGATGGAGTGAGCTTTGGATAATTAACCTGATGTAGAATTTTATCCTTAATGAATGTATGTCTTAGAATCATAGTTATGAATTTTATTGTGTAGAGATAATACTTATTTGTTGAAGTCATTTTATTGATTGAACGAGTTTTAATCGTCAAGATGTTGATGTATGGATGGTATAAAATTGATACGTTGATCATGCTTAAGAATCTGTTGAAGTGTGTGTTGGTGATCCATGGGGATCATGTCAATGTAGTCTTGGTTGGGTGCCTTTTTGATAAGCATCATAAACCCTAATTAAAAGTGTTGGGAATGGTAACTAGAGGAAGAATTTGTTGTGAAGCTTTTGGTTGAATTGTGTTGGGGCTCCTCAGGGAGTAGATAGTGATTATTGAAGTCTTTTATGGAAAGCGTAGTGGAGTACTAGAGATGGTTCTTTTTATGATGAGCTTGTGTTTAAAAGCTTTTGGACTGGTTTGGTTGTTGGCCATTTTGTGTAACACCCCAGCTTCTACTAAACCCAGAATGTCACCAACATAGACCATACAACAATTAATACCATGATTAAATGGGAAATTTCGGCAGCATCTCCTTTAATTTAGCATAAATTTGAACATCACAGTATCATATCAATATATAGATCAATTAAGATATCAATATGCATCGACAACAATAGATGAGCATCATCTAGAATAACAATACGCAATGATAATCATGGAATAAGCATCAACTAAGACTAGGATGATAAAACAAATCGCTCCAAAAACCCACATGACACACATGAGGAAAACCAACACACATAATGTCCATACACCAAAATCATCATAACTTATTGCCATGTTTCCATAGAAATGGGTGAATTATCTAGATCATGAGTGCTATGTGAGGAAGTGTAGCTAAATTCCCTTCCCGCGCGCCGATTTCATTGTACCTAAATAAACAAACAACATAAAACACAAGCGTGAGTTCATCACTCAGCAAAGTGTAATGTAATGAAAAAAACAGGGTGCAAGACAACAAACCATCATCCCAGTCTCCACGGTTATATCACAACACATCATATTTAACATTATATGCATCCTTTAAAACAACATGATAATCATCTCATGAGCATCTCATGAGTACTCTCATCATCAACTCATAAACATTTTCATTTATGTATATCATTCATGCAATGCAATGCACATGTCTCCTGGAATTCTCATACCGGTATGGTTGAGTGCACACCCGTCGGCATGCACCCTTTTCCCCCTTCCATCCCGAAGATGGAGGGTGCCTATCACTCGCTTCCATTCACCTCGGTGATGGAATCACGATGTAGGACTTACTCAAAAGAATAGCTCCGGACTAGTCATAACGGTTCTCACCGACCCTACCGGAATAGTTATGACTTATCTCACCGGACGGCCACGAAAATATGCCATGTATGCAAAATGGACAGCATCGTATACATAAATCGAAATATTTCATATCAACACATGGCATCTCAACATGTAGGACCGTATTCAACAATTGACTGCTACTGCTCAAAACATGGCATGTGAATCATTTATCAACAACAAGCATTTTTAATCATGGCATGAGGACACCATAGCATCGACAACATTTAAATCATGGCCTAAGGACATCCTATCCATTGTAACATGTAATTCATGGCAAGACACCATGTTATCTAGTCCAAACACTACCAAGCAATTCTAGCAACACTTATAACATACAATCCACGCAACACACTTGCCTTCAACCACGGGTAACGGAGTGACGAGAGGTTGAGGGCACTCCCGGAGGCACACCACCTGCAAACACGTGCCACACACTCAAATCAAGTCCACAAAACAGCACACATATATCCCACTACCCCGACTTCGCTTACAACTCCTAAAATCAGAAAACAGCAAATCTGTCCCTTCGGGACAGCAGCCTTCCAATGGGCATAACTTCTGTTCTAGGACTCCAAATTGATTAAACGAGTACATCCCCGCATAGCTTAGGAAATTTCCCAACTTTTTCTAGTTATAGGTAAAGACTAATTCGGACTCTAATGTTGTTTAATCTAACGTTGAACACGAACTGTCCCAATCTCGTCACAGATTTGACAGCGCTCGGTAAAACGGCCATATCTCCCAAACGGCTGGGCGGATTTTAACGTTCTTTATATGCACGGAAAGATAAGGAAATTATCTACAACTTCCTAAAAGTCCATACGGTCAGATTAAAACTCGAAATTGGCGAAAACGCCTGCCCTAGTTCGGGTTCCCAATCTGCCCGAACCAAAACGTGAGTACAACTCTAGTTTTTCATCAATTCTACCCCATGGAAGCACCTCCCTTGATCTAAAAACATGGTAATCACCCTCTACAGCAGCAAGAGATCTACCCCACAGGATCCCCCCATTACCTTCTTGACGATCCACGAATCAACCGCTTCTCTTCGCGCGATCTCCACCCGATCTCTTCTTCCCACCGGATCTCCTCGTCGCGGATCCTCCCACCGGTAAAGGCAGCACCATGGAAAGGCATGGCAGCGAGGGGGACACAGCAAGGGCACGTGGTGGTGGGGGAGGAGGCGCAAGGAGGAGGGGTGGTGCGGCTTGGGGGTGTGGAGGAAGAGGAGGAGATGGGGAAAGGGGATGGGGAGAGCTAGGGCAGCAGGGTTTTCTGCCCCCCCTCACCCCCACATGGGCCAAGGGAGTCCCACCATCCGGCCCACGAAGTTTCCCTCAAGCCCAACACCTCCCCGAAGCGGCCCAAACGCCCGAAAACGGCCCGAAACGCGTTAAAACGTGAAATCTCAGGGTTTTATTTGCAAAAACCCCAACTTATCCCATTTTACCACATTTTATAACCTATTATCACAAATTATAAAGTCTCGACATTCCGTAGTATCACATTTTGGTTGAAGGGTTTTCGGTCAAGGTGTTCCATATGCTGTGTTTCAGAGTTTCCCTAAAACTTGTAGAAATTGGTGCAAATATTTGGTTTTGGCTAATTTGTTTAGTTGGTGCTATGAGTATGGATTTACACCCCAAAAGTTTTTGAGTGGATCGCGCCCTTTCGCGTTCGCCCTGAATTATCTTTTGGAATAAATTTTAAAGGAAACAAATGGACATAGAGGGTTATGTTGGAAAACTCACGAGGTTTAATTTGTAATCTTTTCTTTGCTAGAGTTGGAGTTATTTGGAAAAATCTGTGTAGAGTTTGCAAGTGCTTCAAAAGGTGGTTTTGTGGATGTTTCATCGGCGATGCTGTTAGTGAAGTGTTCTCTTTTGAAAATGAGTTTCCCTTTCTCTTTGAGAAAATTTATGGCGGTTGTTTGTGCAGATGTTTGACTTTGGAGTCGATGTTCTTTTCCAAAATGGTGATTTTGGTTAAAATGCGATGTTTTGCAAGTTTAGCTATCTATCGTTGGTGGGTTCTAATATGATGTGGTGCCTTAACAGTTATCTATGCTGCCGTCATAGTTTATATGAATTAGCGCAACTCTTGATGTTATTCGAGATTTATTCATGAGATACCGAGAAAGAAGTCGTTATGTGAATGACTTTTCGGTAGTGTTGTTACATGATGAAGAAATGGTGAAAAGTAAACAGGACATCGTTTTTAGATGTTAAATGATAAAAGAGTCGTTGAGCCAGGTCGGTGAGAAAGTCATATATGGAGATATGACTAATCCGGAGTGCTCTTGAAGAATGTGCATTCATGTCATGAAACGAGATTTCCCTTGCTTCCTAGTATGAAAGGAAAGAATGAATAATTTGTGGTATTTTGGCTGTGGTGTTAGAAGTTTGAGTTTTCTTTGCAATTTGGCTTAGAAAAAAAAATGAAATGTGTGCTCTTTGGATGTTGCCGGATCCTTTCCAAAGTGGTTTTAGCGCTTTGGGGTTTGAGTTGTTGTAGGTGGACCCATTTGGGTTCATGATTATGGTGGAGCTCACTCAATGATTGTACTCTTTATCATGGTCCATTGAGTGGAAGGTTGTGTATGACTCAATGCAAACCTTCTTGGAGAATTGTGTCATTGAGATGTTCCTCGGTAGGGCTGACCAAATTGTTAGTGGACCACTTGGTGGTTGCTAGTGATCCCTTTTCCTTTTGAAGTATATTGGATCTTTTGTCGTTGGGCAAGAAGCGAGTTGTGTCAACCGCAGAGGAACGTTCGGTCGTATCTCTTGAGCGAGTCTTAAGGATCCTGGATGTAAAGTAGGCTTCTCCTTTCGGTGGTAGTAATCTTACAATGTTGTGTCTCACCTGGTTTGCGTCGTCTCGAATACGACGAACCACAGTTGAGACGTTGGGACGTGTTTCACTTTTGTGCGTGGGAGCGGAAGATGGATCTAGAAGTTGGTACCATGTCCTTATGGAGAGTGGCTTTGGTTAAAGGGATCAGGCACTTTAGTGCCAAGGAATGCATGGAATGAGTGTGAGATCGTATTATTTCGTGGTCTGTTTGGGATTTTATCCTATCGCTTGGGTCATGCCGAGGCCTTGTTTGATTTCTTTGTGTTTCAATGTTGAGTAAAGTTCTCGCAAGTTTTGATTGCGAGTTATCATTAGAGCCGTTGGTCTTCGAACCTAGGCGTCCTGTCATCGAGTCTCGATCAGTGTAAATTCCAGTGGTTTTATTCAGAGAAGCGACCGGGGAGTTGAAGTCTCGCGGGGGTGAGCTTTACCCAAAGCTCTTTTCTTCAGGTTTGAACCGCGAAGATTAGATCTCCGTGTGTTGATTGGTTTGGCGTAGTGGCATGTCTTGGATTCGAGGTCGAATCCTGTTGAAGAAGGGGAGAATGTGACACCACGAAGTGTCGTAACCTTTTAAAATGTGCATGATGAGGTCAAAAACATTATGAAATATGGTATTGGAGGTTAAAACCATATGGTATGAGGTTTAATTGCATTTCTGGGCCGTTTTCGAGAGTTTGGGCCTTTCCGGGGGAGTTTGGGCCTAAAAGAAGGGGTTGTGGGCTTTGGTGGGATGGAGTATGAGTCCATTTAGGATTAGGATTCCATTTGGGCTGGTAAAAAGGGGCTCCCCCTGCCCCTTGGTGCGCCCCCACCCAGCCCATGTGCGCCCCCACTCCCTCTCCCTCCATGCCCTAGCCGCCACCCCCACCTCCCCCTCTCCCTTGCATGGGCCCCACCTCCCCCTTTACCTCCTTGGCTCTCCACCTTTCCACCACCTCTCCTCCACCCTTTTCTGCCCTAGGGTAGCCTCTCCACCCCTGCACCTCGAAAATCCGTCCATTGGAGCGAGGAGCGAGGAGCGAGCCGGGAGGAGATCAATTGGGTTTTCGTGCGTCGGGCGAAGGTATGGCCATGGGACTCTTTGGGGTTGGTCTAGGTACTATTCTAAGGGTGATTATCAAGTTTTTAGATCAATTGGTGGTGCTGGAATTGAGTAGATTAGACGAATTCTAGAAGTGGTCACGTTCTCTGTTTCGGACAACATGAGCAGTCGACCTAGGGTTCGGTTTTTCGCCAATTTAGATTCCGAATTTGGACGTCCGCCTGTTGAAGCAGTTGTAGGTAATTTCAATACCTTTTAGTGGGTATAAAGAACGTTAAATTCTGATCAGCCGTTTGAAAGTTATGGCTGTTTTACCGAGCATCTTAAAATCTGTGACGTGATTGGAACAGATCTCGGTATTTTGTAGATTAAACAATTTTATATTCCGAATCAGTCTTTCCATATACTTAGAAAAAGTTAGGAAATTTCCTAAGCTACGCGTGGATGTACTCGTTTAATTGATTCGGAGTCTTAGAACCCGAGTTATGCCTTTTGGAAGGCTGCTGTCCCGACGGGACATAACCTCTATTTTTGGGTTTTGCGAGTAGTTGGCAATGTCGCAGTAGATGAGGGTTGGCGTACTGTTTTGTGGGCATGATTGTGAGTGTGTGGTACCTATGTGCAGATGGTGTGACCCCGGGAGTGCCCTCTACATCTCGCCAATCCGTCGCCCGTGGTTGAGGCAAGTGTATTGGAATGGGTAGCGGGTTGTAGTTTGTTTAATTGATTGAGATTGAAATTTGAATATATGATATGTGCACATGCCATGCTTTAATGTTTGCCATTGATATGATGAATATATTTATTACGTGATGATGCCATGTGTTAATGTACAAGTTATCTATGATGATGCCATGTGTTAATGTACAAGTTATTCATGATGTTGGCATATTTGCATACATGGCATGATACATGGCCTGGGCGGTGAGAAAGTCATAACTAGTCCGGGGAAGGTCGGTGAGAAAGTTATGACTATTCCGGAGGGCCAATGAGTAAGTCCTACATCGTGATTCCATCCACCGCGGTGTGGGGAAGCGAGTAGTAGGCACCCGCCATCTTCGGGATGGAAGGGGGGAGAGGGTGCACACCGACGGGTGTGTACTCAACCATACCGGTATGAGTTTTCAAGGAAATATGAGCAACGCATCGCATCGCATTGCATATATAATGATGATGATAATGATTTGTGAACATGAATGAGATGATATACATGATGTGAGTTGTTGTAGCCATGTAATCGCTTTTGTTTGTACCATTGCAATATGCTTGCTGAGTTTTGAACTCACGCTTGTGTTTTCTTGTTGTTTTAGGTACCATGAGACCGGCATGTGGGGAAGGGAAATAGTCACACTTCCGCACGTAGCTTCACTCATTTGATTCCACAAGTCATTCAATTAGTTTTTGTTAATAAACTGCGTGTGATGATTATTGCTTTAAGGTTTAGCTTTGCTATATAAGAGTCTTATTGTTCGTTTGACTCTTGGAGACATTAAATGCTTGAAACTAGACTTATATTGTTGTTTTAGTTGTCTCTCGTATTGCCATGTATTACTATGCTGTTGTTGCTCCTTCAAATCATGTTAAAACAAAGGAGATGCTGCCAAAATCTCGGGTTTTAGCATTTACTCCTTTTCTGTAATTTACCTTAATTCATGGTTTTTAGATGTTGTTTAGCTTATGTTTGGTAGCATTCATGCATATTAATTGCCGGGGTGTTACAGCATCACACTTAGTGTGACACCACGGAGTGTCGTAACCTTATAAAAAGTGAATGTTGAGCTCAAAAACATTATGAGATGTGGAATTAAGATTAAAACCATAGGGTATGGAGGTTAATAGCGTTTCCGGGCCGTTTCCGGGGTTTTGGGCCTTTCCGGGGGAGTTTGGGCCTAAAAGAGGGGGTTGTGGGCTTTGGTGAGATGGAGTAGGAATCCATTTAGGATTAGGAAATAGGCTTGGGGCTGGTAAAAGTAGGAATCCCTTGCCCTAGCCGCCCCCCTCCACTCCCCCTTTGGCCGTGCGCCCCTCCCACCTCCCTTGCCCTTTGCTCTCCACCTCCCCACCACATCTCCTCCACCCCCTTTCTGCCCTAGGGTGGCCTCCCCACCCCTGCACCTCATGGATCCATCCGTTGGAGAGAGGAGCGAGGAGCGAACCGGGAGGAGATCCTTTCTGTTTTCGTGCGTCGGGCAAATGTATGGCCATGGGAATCCTTGGGATTGATCTAGGTACTGTTCTAAGGATGATTATAAAGTTTTTAGATCAATTGGTGGTGCTGGATTTGATTAGATTTGATGGATTCTTGAGTTGGTCACGTTCTCTGTTTCGAACAGCATGAGCAGTCGACCTAGGGTTTGGTTTTTCGCCAATTTAGATTCCGAATTTGGTCATACGGATGTTTAAGAAGTTGTATATAATTTCATTATCTTTCCGTGTATATAAAGAACGTTAAATTCCGCCCAGTCGTTTGAAAGTTATGGCTGTTTTACCGAGCGTGTTAAAATATGTGATGTGATTGGAACAGATCACGGTATTTTGTAGATTAAACAACTTTAGAGTCCGAATCAGTCTTTCACTATACCTAGAAAAAGTTGGGAAATTTCCTAAGCTACGCGAGGATGTACTCGTTTAATTGATTCGGAGTTCTAGAACCCGAGTTATGCCTTTTGGAAGGCTGCTGTCCCGACGGGACAGAACCACTGTTTTTGGGTTTTGCGAGTAGTTGGCAATGTCGGGGTAGATGAGGGTTTGCATACTGTTTTGTGGGCTTGATTGTGAGTGTGTGGTCCCTATGTGCAGGTGGTGTGACCCCGGGAGGGCCTACTACTTCTCGCCAATCCGTCGCCCGTGGTTGAGGCAAGTGTATTGTAATGGTAGCGATTTGTAGGCTGCTAGTTGAGACTAGATGAGATTGATTATATGTGATGATCACTTGCCTTGCTTTAATGATTTGCCAATGATATGATGAGTATGTTTATCATGTTATGATGCCATGTGTTAATATACAAGTTAATTATGATGTCGGTGAGAAAGTTATGACTAATCCGGAGAGCCAATGAGTAAGTCCTACATCGTGATTCCATTCACCGCGGTGAACGGAAGCGAGGAGTAGGCACCCTCCATCTTCGGGATGGAAGGGGGGAGAGGGTGCACACCGACGGGTGTGTACTCAACCATACCGATATGAGTTTCCAAGGAGACATGAGCATCGCATTGCACTTCATACATATTGATGATGATGATAATATGTGACAATGAATGAGATGGTTTTTACATGATGTGAGATATTATTGCTATGTAATTGTTCCTGTTGTACCATTGCAATATGCTTGCTGAGTTTTGAACTCACGCTTATGTTTTCTTGTTGTTTTAGGTACCATGTGAACGACATGCGGGGAAGGGAACTAGTCACACGTCCACACGTAGCTTCACCCATTTTGATTCCACAAGTCATTCTATTAGTTGTGATAACAAACTGCGTGTGATGATTATTGCTTTAAGGTTTAGCTTTGCTAAATGAGAGTTTTATTGTTCGTTTGACACTTGGAGACTTTAAGTGCTTGATAATAGACTTATATTGTCGTTAAGTCTTTAGTTATTGCTATTTTAGCTGTCTCTCATATTGCCTTATATTGCTATACTGTTGTTGCTCCTTCAATTCATGTTAAAGCAAAGGAGATGCTGCCGAAATCTTGGTTTTTAGCATGTGCGCCTTTGCTGGAATTTATGCTTAATTGTGGTATTTAGATGTTGTTTAGCTTATGTTTGGTAGCATTCAGGCATAATAAATGCTGGGGTGTTATAGTTAGTTATTATCAAGCCCCAAATGAATGACTTGTGGGAACAAATGAGTGAAGCTACGTGTAGAAGTGTGACTATTTCCCTTCCCCTCATGTCGGTCTCATGGTACCTGAAACAACAAGAAAGCACAAGCGTGAGTTCAACACTCAGCAAGTATATTGCAATGGTACAAAAGAACAATTACATGGCTACAACAACTCACATCATGTCTATCATCTCATTCATGATCACATATCAATATCATCATCATTATGTATGCAATGCGATGCGATGCTCATGTCTCCTTGGAAACTCATACCGGTATGGTTGAGTACACACCCGTCGATGTGCACCCTCTCCCCCCTTCCATCCTGAAGATGGAGGGTGCCTACTCCTCGCTTCCATACACCGCGGTGAATGGAATCACGATGTAGGACTTACTCATTGGCTCTCCGGAATAGTCATAACTTTCTCACCGACCTTCCCCGGACTAGTTATGACTTTCTCACCGCCCGGGCAATGTATCATGCCATGTATGCAAACATGCCAACATCATAAATAACTTGTACATTAACACATGGCATCATAACATAATAAGCATATTGTAACACCCCAAAATTTTGCTTTTCTTAAATTCATGTGTGATTTGGCACTTTGGTGAATTTTTGGAATTTTCTGGAATTTATTTGGATTTATTTGGAATTTATTTGAATTTATTCCATTTTGAAATAATTAAAGAATCTCATTTTGCAAATAAAATTTTGTTGGAAATATTTTATTTGAGTCCCAAATACCCTAAGATATTTTCCAGAATTTTTCTGGAATTTTTCTGAGTCTTTTGCTATTTTTAATGAATTAAATGAATTACTGGGAATTATTTTAAATATTAAATCGCTGGAAATCCAAACCGAGTCGGTTACTGTTCATCCGACCGAGCCCGAGTCAGACTCGAGTTCGAGTCCGACCCGAGCCAGTTGACTCGACCGAACCCACTCCTAAACCTAATCAATCCCAACCGTTGGATCAAGATCCAACGGCTGAGATCCGCCTGCACGGCTCGGAGCCGTATCCGGCCCGGATCCGATCGCGCCCGTGCGATCGTGGCCGTTGATCGCACCACGTGGACGGTTCTCGTGCCGTCTTCCCCGCCGAGTCCGAGCCGGACTCCGCCGGTGAGAGCGCCGCCGTGACCGACTAGGGTTCCGCCCTGAGCACGCCTCCCGGGGCTATTTAATGCCCGGATCGCACCCCGAGGATCGCCATCCCACGCCGGTCCCGAAACCCTAGCTCGCGCCGCTAGGATCCCCACTGTCTCGCCGCTATTGCTCGCCGGAGTCAAGAACAGCCGCCGTGTGTTCTTCGTGCTCCGCCGAACCAGCCGCTCCGTCGAAACCGAAAGACGGATTTGGACTCCCAGGAAGCAGACGCACTGGCGCACACTTCATCTCACCGGAATCGCGAAGAAACGCCGCTGCGGAGGTCGTCTCCTTCCTCTCCGGCCAAACAGCCGCCGCCATCGCTGCCCCTCGAAGCCAGGCACCGTCGGATCCAGATCGGACGGCAGCGGTGAGTTCACGTGTTTTCCCAAACCCTAGAAACCCGACAGATGCGGACCGCTGGATCAAGATCCAGCGGTTCACAATCGCCACGCGTCGTAGCGGTGCTATTATAGGATTAGATCTCGACCGTCCGATCTAGATCGAGCGCCCACGATCATCGAGTAGTTTAACGTGTTAACACCGGATCTAATCCGCGCCGTTGATTTTCAAACCAACGGCCGTGATTGCGCCACGCGTTTCGGGAAGTCGACCGACGCGGCCGCGCTGGCCCACGCGACGCTGGCAGGCAGGACGCCGACACGCGGCCCGTGTCGAGGGCTCGCGATGTCACGGCCGTCCCGCCGAGCGCCGACGTCACCCATGACATCACGCTGGGTCCCACTGCCGCCACCTGCGGGCCGAGTCCCCGCCGACGTCGGCGATGACGCTCACCCGAAAGTGGGTCCCACATGTCGGGCCTCACGTAGAGTCGTGGACCGAGTCCACGGTGGACCCGAGCCGAAGCGTGGACCACGCCCATGGATCACCGACGCCACCGACCAATCGAGGCTGCCACGTGTCCATGCCGACGCAATAATTAATTTCCGAAAAGAAAATGATTTATTAATTCGAATAATGATTTCAAATTTAGATTCAAACTTCAAACGCTTATAACTTTTGCGTTTCAACTCCGATTTGAGTGATTCAAATTTCTAAATTTGTATAAAATTGAGATCTACCTAAATATGAATTTTATTTAATTTTTGGACTAAAGTTTTTCTCTGTAATATTATTTAATTGATTATTTAAACTTTAATAAATCATAACTTTTATGCGTTTTAACTCCAAATTTGATTTATTCCAGTTTCTAAAAATCCAGAAAATTATGTTCTCTCTGTTTATGGATTTTATTCGGAGTTTTGGGATGTTTTTGCCTATTGTTTATTTGTGTATTTGCTATTTGCACGCTTTACGAGTAGACGTTGAAGTGCCGGAAGGATTCGAAGGAGAAGTATTGACTCAGGATCTAACTCAAGACCAAGAGCAAGTGCTTTTTGAAGGCAAGTTGTGCTTTGACCATGTTGATCCTATTTCGAAATCTATTTTGATTTAAACTATTGCATGCTAGATCAATTAGAAAGATACTTTGTTTAAACATGGGGGTTAGATAAATACCAATTTGCTGTATGACACCTTGATTATTTAAGTATGTGCCATGACCCTTTGTCACCCTAGTTGTGGTTTACTAGTTGGACATTATTAAATTGCCAACATGGGTTTAGACCGACGTAGTACACTGCTTAGACCTGCTACGTGTTCATGACATGATTTTGGACAATCAAATGCTAATATGGACTTAATGATATATTGAACCTGTTTTGGAAAAGTATCATGTGATGTTGATGGCACGTGGTGCATGGTAATCAACTGGGGTTTGATAAACGGTTTTCGACCGGGGCTTGTGGCAAGAGTAATCGTGTGGGCCATTGTGGCATTGGGGATGTTGATTTGGTTTTTCGGGTAGTCTTGCCCTGGTCACTCTAAGGACTTAACCTTGCAAGCCTTTGAACTGGGTCATACTTGCAACCACATGGTGGAATGGGACGGCCCTAGTTGACTAAGTCGCTAAGGACTCACTTGTGGAGCCTCAGGTGTCGATTACACCGCTTGTGTGATTGTGCGGGGAGCGTATCGTGGGCGTGGGCCGAGACCCATCTAACGGTGTGTTGGTCCCATACTTCGCCTTGGCTAAGGGAAGGGATGGTGTAGAGCACGAACCGGAGAGGACCACCTGTGTTGTTTGAGGCTTCCGAAAGGCTTTGTTACGAGAACTCGCCTTTGTGGTGTTTGACTGTATCTTGTGGGTAAAGTGCATAACCTCTGCAGAGTGTAAAATCTATTTGAATAGCCGAGTCCACGGTACTGGACAATGCTCGGGAATTACAGTCAAGGGTTAGACTTTCTGAAAATAACTTGGATTTGAAAGTTGGGTTGGTTTAACAATGAAGATGATGGATATGTGGTTTAGGATGGGAGAAATGTTTGTTAAACTTCTTGAAAAGTTATTTATGCTTTACTTATTTCTCGCTTTGAATCTACTCTTACTACTTGTCAAAAGTCATTTCGCAAATATACCTTGAGCTATTCCTTTGTACCAAGCCATGCATATAGTATATTAGCTTGCATTCTGTGCATGACTTGCTGAGTACCAAGTACTCACCCTTGCCTCAACACAATACCAGTTGAAGAGGAGATTACGCCAGCTTTGGAAGAGGAACTCCAAGAGGACCCGTCTACTTAGGGAAGCGAGCCCAGTCAGTTGCCTGTGGTATACTGGATGGCGCCACGAAGTTATTTGATTTTCCGCTGCTATTATTTTTCTCTGAATAAGTTTCGCCTTGCAAGGCATATATATTTGTACCTTGGCCATAAGGTCAAGTAACCCTTTGGTTATTTAAATAAAGTACTTTGATAATATCGATTGGTATGATTGTGATATTTACCGATGTTAAGACTGTGTGCACTAGCGCGTTCCTGGACTAGTGCTGAATACACAGAGGGTCCGGATTTGCAAATTCGGGGTCCCGACAGAGGTGGTATCAGAGCCATACTTGACTGTAGGCTCAACCCTAAGCTAGAATGGTCGTAGTGAGGATAAAACCTATTTTCTAAAGCTAAAAAGTTGACAAGATAAGAAATGACATCTTGACTTATCCCCTTCTCTCTTTTCTTGTCTCTTGCTGAAATTTTCCCTTACCTTGTCACAATTTAAAAATTCCGAGTTCTTACGAAAAGCACTCTTGTGACAGATGGAGGAAGAGTTCAACTACGTTGATCTGGGAGTTGGTCACGCCGCGGAACTTTGGCATATGCTACAGACTCTCGGAGATTTTGAGAAGCCCCAATACCAAGTGGAAGTGATCAGACAAGCGGGATTGATCAAGGCTTGTGACGTGAGGATTGAGGTACCTGCTAGGAAGAAGGGCCAGTGCAATCGCTCGATACACCGTGACCTTTGCCAGGAGATCTACAATGCAGATGGGTATCCAAGAAGTATCACGACGAGCAATGCGGCACATTACCCGTATCTACGCCAGAGAGTTGGAGAGTACGGTGTTCCGTTATCATCCGCGCAGCGATAACCTTCTTGACCCGAAGGAGATTCAGGATGAGGATGCCACTGCCATACGCTTGGCACGATTTATCGTCGCCCAGGAGGATGTACTAGATAATACAAGCAAGGAGCTACAGAAGGCCCGCAAGGAGATCACGACGGAGAAGAACAGATGGCGGGAAGCTCAAGAGTATGTGGCACACCTTCTACGAAGGATTGACGAGTTGGAGATGACTTTGTACGGACCAGACCCAGAGCCAGTACTCGAGCTACACGAGCCCGATCCAGAGGATTCAGATCTCGATGAGGATACTGCTTCTTCGACCACCATAGAGGACACAGTTGCTGGACATGGCGATCGTTTCGCGCCTATGCCGCAGCATCCGTACCCAGGCCGTGGAGGTTTTCTCGATGAGTGAGCATAGGTTCTATAGTGAGACTCCTTCGCCGAGTCAAGTCATAGAATAAAGAGTCACCCTTTAGGCGTCAGACTCCAGAGTTAGTTCAATTTGGATTTGCTTTGTTTGCTGAGTGTGCAGTATGTGTTGCAAGGCCCTTAGGCATTGTAAGCAACCATACCAAGTTATTAATAATAAAGTTGGACCTTAAAGTTACACCGTTCGCCCCGCATAAGTTCCATATTACTTGTCTATTCTTGTTCCCCTCTCATCTCTAAACCTAGAGTAAATCGACAGATGGTGAACACCCGTGGAAACTTTGGAAGCAATGGGAGTGGTTCTCGCCCATCAGAAAACCCCAATGATGGAGCACCAGCACCGCCAGTTGATATGCAGAATTTTGGAGCATTTCTTGCTGCTCAGACTCAGTTGATGCATGCTATGATGCAACAAATGCAGCACGTCACTGCTCAGGCCACTGCTAATCAAGTTAATCAGGGACCACGCCAGAATACAAGACTATCAGAGTTCATGAGAACTCACCCACCCACTTTCTCTGGGAATGCCAATCCATTGGAGGCCGATGATTGGTTAAGATCAATCGAGAGGAAGCTACACATAGCTCAATGCATAGGGAATGAGAAGGTACTCTACGCTTCTCATCACCGGAAGGAACAAATTACCAGAATGGTGGAAGAACTTGTGCCACGCAGAGAACCCTCAAGATATCACTTGGGAGGAGTTCACACCGCATTCGACAAGATCACGTGCCTGAAGGAATCATGGACCTTAAGAAGGAGGAGTTCAGAGCATCAACCAAGGTAATGAGCCGCTGGTCGACTACCTGAACAAGTTCACACAGCTAGCACGCCACGCACTGAGGATGTAGCGACAGATAAATCCGCATACCTCGTTTCATGAAGGGACTTAACTCGGGATTGCAAGTAGGGTTGATCACCCACACCTTTCCAGATTTCCAAGAGTTGGTGAATAAGGCACTTATTCTTGAGGACAAGCGCAAGGAACCGGATGAGAACAGAAGCGCAGGATGCAACAAAGAAGGATCACGCCAGGAACGCAACAATGCCTGAGAGTTGCACCAAATCAATTCTTGATTCCAACCACGAATGCAACAAGGACACCATCCTCAAAGACCAAGACCTGCCAATCGAACTACTGCACTCACCCCGCTTAGAAACGCTACCCCAGGCAACAAGAAGGAACAAAGTGAGACGCCGTTACAATCGAACGAGCCAGGACACTTTGCCAACAGCTTGTCCAAAGAAGATAGCGAGGCGACCCGATTCGCTTCAATCTAGGAACCACCCCAGCTAGGGCGCCAAAGACAGAGCCACACCCTGCATCGTGGTGAGAGGTCGAGTCAACCATGTCACCGCAGATGCACTGCAGAATGCTACGGACGTCGTACTGGGTAAGTTACTTGTTAACTCAGTACCTGCAACAGTTTTGTTTGACTCTGGAGCTTCACATTCGTTTGTTTCGCAAGGCTTTGCTACTAGAAATGACTTGAGAATTGCAAGACTTAAGTGCATGCTTTTAGTTCAAACCCCTGGTTCCGAACTCCGAACGGAAGTAGGATGTTCCGGGGTGAGAATACTAATAGATGGAATAGAGTTCCTAGCAAACCTTATAATTTTGGAGACCCAGACCTTAGATGTTATATTGGGAATGGATTGGTTATCCAAGCACAAGGCCGTATTGGATTGTGGACGAAGGACTATCTCAGTGGAGAGCCCGTGTGGGAAGAAAGTGGAATTTCAAGCCACTGCAGATTAGAGATGGACAGTTTATGATTAACAGTACCAAGGCAATCAGCATAGAGGATGTCCCAAAGAGTGAATGAGTACCCGATGTTTTTCCCGATGATCTACCCGGTATGCCGCTGACGAGGACATAGAGTTTGTGATAGAGCTTGTACTGCACAAGACCGATAGCAAAGAGACCCTATCGGATGTCTACCGAGGAGTTGGTAGAGATGAAGAAACAAATGGAAGAGTTAATGGAGAAAGGATTTATCGACCGAGTTCGTCGCCGTGGGAGCACCGCTTTGTTTGTCAAGAAGAAGGACGGAGTTTCGGGATGTGCAGTGACTACCGGGCACTCACTGAAGTCACCGTGAAGAATAAGGATCCGCTACCCAGGATTGATGATTTGTTTGATCAGTTAAGAGGAGCCGGAGTTTTCTCCAAAATTGATCTGAGATCGGGATACCATCAGTTGAAGATCCGATCGTAAGATATTCAAGATCGCATTCTCGCCAAGATATGGACATTACGAGTTTATAGTTATGTCCTTTGGGCCGATTTAATGCGCCAAATTATTTCATGAATATGATGAATAAGGTGTTCATGGAATATTTGGACAAGTTTGTTGTCGTGTTCATAGACGATATCCTAGTCTACTCCAAGACAGAGGATGAACATGCCGAACACTTAAGGCGAGTTTTGGAAAAGTGAGGAACAAAGAACTTTTCGCCAAGTTCAGCAAGTGTGATTTTTGGAAGGACAAGGTGGAGTTTCTTGGACATGTAATGACCGCAGAAGGAGTCGCCGTAGATCCAAGTAAAGTAGAAGCTGTGTTACATTGGGAGCACCAAGATCGTGACCCCATTCGAGTTTCCTTGGAATGGCAGGATACTACCGCCGTTTCATTGAAGGCTTCTCGACAATTGCGAAACCTCTTACGCAATTGCTTTGAAGAAGGAAAAGAAGTTTGCATGGACGCTTGAGAATGTGAGAAAGGATTTCAGAGTGAAGAAGCGATTGACATCAAGACCGGTGTTAGTTCTACCTGATGTTGCTCAAAGCTTCGATATTTATTGTGACGCACGCGCCAAGGACTTGGATGTGTCTTGATGCAGAATGGAAAGGTCGCCGCTTATGCATCAAGGCGCTTGAGGCCGCATGAGGAAAATTATCCGACACATGACCTAGAGTTAGGCTGCCGTAGTGCATGCCTTGAAGATATGGCGTCACTATCGATTGGAAATAGATGTGAAGTATATACGGATCATAAGAGCCTTAAGTACATATTCACCCAGTCGGATCTGAATATGAGGCAAAGGAGATGGCTAGAGTTGATCAAGGACTACAATGTCGGAATCCATTACCATCCCGGGAAGGCCAACGTAGTAGCCGATGCTCGAGTCGGAAAAGCCATACCGTGAGTACGTTGCTAGCCACAAGTCAGGATGAGTTGTGTGAGGATTTTCAAAAGATGAAGATTGAGGTTGTACCTAGCGGATTCTTGGCCGCATTGGAAGTAAAGCCTACTTTAGAGGACCAGATCCGAGAAGGACAGAAGGATGATGACAGGATCCGTAGGATTAAGTCCAAAAGGAGGAAGGCAAGGCGAGAGGACTTCAAGTTGGATGAAGCGAGGCACGTTGTGGATGAAGGATCGCATTTGTGTGCCTCGACAAAAAGGAGTTAAAGCAAGCGATTCGAGGAAGCCCATGACTCCAAGTACTCGATTCACCCTGAAGCGCCAAGATGTATCAGATCTCAAGGAGAGATTCTCGTGGCGGGTATGAAACGTGAAGTTGCCGAGCATGTTGCATTGTGCGACGTATGCCGAGAGTCAAGGCAATGCATCGAGACCAGCAGGATTGCTACACCACTGAAAATACCTGAGTGGAAGTGGGAGGAAATCGGAATGGATTTCATTACCGGTTTGCCGAAGACTCAAGGAGGTTATGACTCCATATGGGTTATAGTGGATCGCTTGACTAAAGTAGCCCATTTTATCCCCGTAAAGACCACTTACTCGGGAGATAAATTAGCAAAATTGTACATGATCAGGATTGTTTGTTTGCACGGAGTGCCAAAGAGGATTGTATCGGACAGAGGTACCTAATTTACCTCAAGGTTCTGGAATAAGTTGCATGAAGCCATGGGAACCCGTCTGAACTTCAAGATGTGACTTATCATCCACAGACGGATGGATGACCGAAAGAGTCAACCAGATTCGGAGGATATGTTGAGAGCTTGTGCATTAGCTTATGCTACCTCTTGGGATAAGAGTTTGCCGTATGCCGAGTTCGATTACAACAATAGTTATCGAGGCTAGCTTACAGATGTCACCTTTTGAGGCCTTTGTATGGTCGACCACTGTCGGACGCCATTGAATTGGAATGAGACCGGCAAGCGTCGTGTCTTTGGGCCTGATATTCTTCAAGAGGTCAAGAGCGGTCGCCATGATTAGGGAAAGGTTGAAGATAGCCCAATCTCGACAGAAGAGTTATGCTGACAATCGTCGCCGAGATTTGAGTTTTGAACCCGAAGACTTTGTTTACCTCAGAGTTACGCCTCTCAGGGGAGTTAAGAGGTTCCATGCCAAAGGGAAACTTGCACCCCGTTATGTTGGACCATTTAAGATTTTGAGCCGCAGAGGCGAAGTTGCTTATCAGTTGGAGTTGCCACAGTCGTTAGCTGGAGTACATGATGTATTCCATGTGTCCCAGTTAAAGAAGTGTCTCCGAGTTCCTGAGGAACAGACACCGCTAGAGTCAATTGAGTTGCAAGAGGATTTGACTTATAAGGAGTATCCTGTGAGGATTCTGGACACAATGGATCGAGAAACTAGAAACAAGTCAACCCGTTTCTGTAGAGTTCAGTGGAGCAACCATGAAGAAAGTGAAGCGACTTGGGAGCGCGAAGAGGATTTGAAGAAGGAGTTTCCAAACCTATTCCTTTAGTAAGCCCTGAATCTCGGGGACGAGATTCTATTAAGGGGGGGAGGTTTGTAACACCCCAAAATTTTGCTTTTCTTAAATTCATGTGTGATTTGGCACTTTGGTGAATTTTTGGAATTTTCTGGAATTTATTTGGATTTATTTGGAATTTATTTGAATTTATTCCATTTTGAAATAATTAAAGAATCTCATTTTGCAAATAAAATTTTGTTGGAAATATTTTATTTGAGTCCCAAATACCCTAAGATATTTTCCAGAATTTTTCTGGAATTTTTCTGAGTCTTTTGCTATTTTTAATGAATTAAATGAATTACTGGGAATTATTTAAAATATTAAATCGCTGGAAATCCAAACCGAAGTCGATTCTTGTTCATCCGACCGAGCCCGAGTCAGACTCGAGTTCGAGTCCGACCCGAGCCAGTTGACTCGACCGAACCCACTCCTAAACCTAATCAATCCCAACCGTTGGATCAAGATCCAACGGCTGAGATCCGCCCGTACCGGTTCGAGCCGTATCCGGCCCGGATCCGATCGCGCCCGTGCGATCGTGGCCGTTGATCGCACCACGTGGACGGTTCTCGTGCCGTCTTCCCCGCCGAGTCCGAGCCGGACTCCGCCGGTGAGAGCGCCGCCGTGACCGACTAGGGTTCCGCCCTGAGCACGCCTCCCGGGGCTATTTAATGCCCGGATCGCACCCCGAGGATCGCCATCCCACGCCGGTCCCGAAACCCTAGCTCGCGCCGCTAGGATCCCCACTGTCTCGCCGCTATTGCTCGCCGGAGTCAAGAACAGCCGCCGTGTGTTCTTCGTGCTCCGCCGCAACCCAGCGCCGCTCCGTCGAAACCGAAGACGGATTTGGACTCCCAGGAGCAGGACGCACCTGGCGCACACTTCATCTCACCGAATCGCGAAGAAACGCCGCTCGCGGAGGTCGTCTCCTTCCTCTCCGGCCAAACCAGCCGCCACGCTATCGCGCCCTCGAAGCCAGGCACCGTCGGATCCAGATCGGACGGCAACGGTGAGTTCACGTGTTTTCCCAAACCCTAGAAACCCGATTAGATCTGGACCGTTGGATCAAGATCCAACGGTTCACAATCGCCACGTGCCGTAGCAGTGCTATTATAGGATTAGATCTGGACCGTCCGATCTAGATCGAACGGCCCACGATCATCGAGTAGTTTAACGTGTTAACACTGGATCTAATCCGCGCCGTTGATTTTCAAACCAACGGCCGTGATTGCGCCACGTGTCGGGAAGCCGACCGACGCTGCCAAGGGCTGGCCCACGACGCTGGCAGGCAGGACGCCGACACGCGGGCCCGCATGTCGAGGGCTCAGATGTCACGGCCGTCCCAGCCGAAGCGCCGACGTCACCCATGACGCCGCAAAGGTCCCACCTGCCAAGCACCGTGGCCGAGTCCTCGCCGACGTCGGGCCGATGACGCTACCCGAGTGGGTCCCACATGTCGGGCCTCACGTGAAGTCGTGGACCGAGTCCACGGTGGACCCGAGCCGAAGCGTGGACCACGCCCATGGATCGCCGACGCCACCGACCAATCGAGGCTGCCACGTGTCCATCTTTGACGCAATAATTAATTTCCGAAAAGAAAATGATTTATTAATTCGAATAATGATTTCAAATTTAGATTCAAACTTCAAACGCTTATAACTTTTGCGTTTCAACTCCGATTTGAGTGATTCAAATTTCTAAATTTGTATAAAATTGAGATCTACCTAAATATGAATTTTATTTAATTTTTGGACTAAAGTTTTTCTCTGTAATATTATTTAATTGATTATTTAAACTTTAATAAATCATAACTTTTGCGTTTTAACTCCAAATTTGATTTATTCTAGTTTCTAAAAATCCAGAAAATTATGTTCTCTCTGTTTATGGATTTTATTTGGAGTTTTGGGATGTTTTTGCCTATTGTTTATTTGTGTATTTGCTATTTGCACGCTTTACGAGTAGACGTTGAAGTGCCGGAAGGATTCGAAGGAGAAGTATTGACTCAGGATCTAACTCAAGACCAAGAGCAAGTGCTTTTTGAAGGCAAGTTGTGCTTTGACCATGTTGATCCTATTTCGAAATCTATTTTGATTTAAACTATTGCATGCTAGATCAATTAGAAAGATACTTTGTTTAAACATGGGGGTTAGATAAATACCAATTTGCTGTATGACACCTTGATTATTTAAGTATGTGCCATGACCCTTTGTCACCCTAGTTGTGGTTTACTAGTTGGACATTATTAAATTGCCAACATGGGTTTAGACCGACGTAGTACACTGCTTAGACCTGCTACGTGTTCATGACATGATTTTGGACAATCAAATGCTAATATGGACTTAATGATATATTGAACCTGTTTTGGAAAAATATCATGTGATGTTGATGGCACGTGGTGCATGGTAATCAACTGGGGTTTGATAAACGGTTTTCGACCGGGGCTTGTGGCAAGAGTAATCAGGTGGGCCAGTTGTGGCATTGGGGATGTTGATTTGGTTTTTCTGGTAGTTTTGCCCTGGTCACTCTAAGGACTTAACCTTGCAAGCCTTTGAACTGGGTCATACTTGCAACCACATGGCTGGAATGGGACGGCCCTAGTTGACTAAGTCGCTAAGGACTCACTTGTGGAGCCTCAGGGTGTCAGTTACACCGTTTGTGTGATTATGCGGAGCGTATCGTGGCTGTGGCCAGATACCCATCTAACGGTGTGTTGGTCCCATACTTCGCCTTGGCTAAGGGAAGGGATGGTGTAGAGCACGAACCGGAGAGGACCATCTGTGTTGTTTGAGGCTTCCGAAAGGCTTTATTCTGAGGAACTCGCCTTTGTGGTGTTTGACTGTATCTTGTGGGTAAAGTGCATAACCTCTGCAGAGTGTAAAATCTATTTGAATAGCCGAGTCCACTTGATCGACAATGCTCGGGAATTACAGTCAAGGGTTAGACTTTCTGAAAATAACTTGGATTTGAAAGTTGGGTTGGTTTAACAATGAAGATGATGGATATGTGGTTTAGGATGGGAGAAATGTTTGTTAAACTTCTTGAAAAGTTATTTATGCTTTACTTATTTCTACTGCTTTCGAATCTACTCTTACTACTTGTCAAAAGTCAAGCATCGCAAATATACCTTGAGCTATTCCTTTGTACCAAGCCATGCATATAGTATATTAGCTTGCATTCTGTGCATGACTTGCTGAGTACCAAGTACTCACCCTTGCCTCAACACAATACCAGTTGAAGAGGAGATTACGCCAGCTTTGGAAGAGGAACTCCAAGAGGACCCGTCTACTTAGGGAAGCGAGCCCAGTCAGTTGCCTGTGGTATACTGGATGGCGCCACGAAGTTATTTGATTTTCCGCTGCTATTATTTTTCTCTGAATAAGTTTCGCCTTGCAAGGCATATATATTTGTACCTTGGCCATAAGGTCAAGTAACCCTTTGGTTATTTAAATAAAGTACTTTGATAATATCGATTGGTATGATTGTGATATTTACCGATGTTAAGACTGTGTGCACTAGCGCGTTCCTGGACTAGTGCTGAATACACAGAGGGTCCGGATTTGCAAATTCGGGGTCCCGACACATATTCATCATATCAATGGCAATCATTAAAGCATGGCATGTGAACATATCATATATTCAATTTCAATCTCAACCAATCTAGCAAACTACAACCCGCTACCCATTCCAATACACTTGCCTCAACCACGGGCGACGGATTGGCGAGAAGTAGAAGGCACTCCCGGGGTCACACCACCTGCACATAGGTACCACACACTCACAATCATGTCCACAAAACAGTACGAAAACCCTCTTCTACACAGACATCGCAAACTACTCACAAAACCCAAAAACAGAGGTTCTGCCCTGTCGGGACAGCAGCCTTCCAAATGGCATAACTCGGGTTCTAAGACTCCGAATCAATTAAAAGAGTACATCCTCGTGTAGCTTAGGAAATTTCCTAACTTTTTCTAAGTATACGGAAAGACTAATTCAGACTCTAAAGTGGTTTAATCTACAGAATACCGTGATCTGTTCCAATCACGTTACAGTTTTTAACACGTTCGGTTCGGTAAAATGAGCATAACTTTCAAACGGCTGGGCGGAATTGGACGTTCTTTATGTCCAATGAAAGGTATTGAAATTACCTACAACTTCCTCAACAGGCGGCCGACCAAATTCCGACTCTAAATTGGCGAAAACCCAAACCCTCGGTCGACTGCTCATGCTGCCCGAAACAGAGAACGTGGCAAACTCTAGATTCCATCTAATCTACCCAATTACAGCACCACCAATTGATCTAAAAACATGATATAAACCCTTAGAATAATACCTAGACCAACCCCAAGGATTCCCATGGCCATACTTTCGCCCGACGAACGAAGAACCACCGGATCTCCTCCCGGTTCGCGCGATCTCCTTCCTCGCTCCAAATCCACCGGATCTCCTCGTCGCGGAGCGCTCCAATGGATGGATCTTCGGGGTGGTGAGGTGGAGATGCTTCCCTAGGGCAACAAGGGGTAGTGGAGAGGGGAGGGGATGACACAAGGGGGAGAGGAGGCGCCCAATGTGGAGGGTGGCGACTTGGGTGGTGGGAGGAGGTGGAGTGGCGGCTAGGGTTGTGGGGCGCATGTGGGCAGGGGGAGGACGCCCCCAAGGCAGGTTATCCTGCCTCCCCCTCCCTCATGGGCCCAAAAATCCTCCCACCAAGGCCCACGACACATCCCCCTTGGGCCCGAACTCCCCCGGAGAGGCCCAAACTCCCGAAAACAGCCCAAAAATGCGAATAAACCTCACAGCGTATAGTTTTAACCTCCGATTTCATATTTTATAATGTTTTGACCTCAACATTCATATTTTATAAGATTACGACACTCCGTGGTGTCACAGTGATGTGCTTGGGACTCATCACAGACGGTGTGTATATAAGACCGTCTATGATGAACGAGACGCTACATAATTACATATATACTATTAAGATTGTTTGTGAACTTACTGCTGTTGTAAATTATCATTGCATATGTTCGTAGCGCGCAACGTACGTAGGTCGCTAGCAAGTGCTGTTCCATACATAGCACCATGCATACACAACCTTAATTAAGTCCTCTATATGTGGAGTATGTATATATCTAGATCGATCTCTTGGCAAAATGCATGACAGAGGCAAACAGACGAACGAATAGACAAACTGATCGAAGCTATATATGGCATTATAATTTAACAAAAGCATAATTAATTAAGTACATTACATAATTAATAAACATAAAATACATATTATTATGTAGTACTTAATTAATTACAATACATATATATATATAGTAGTGGCGGTGATCGCGTGAGCGCACTCTTCTTCGTCCTCCTCCTCGTCCTCATCCTCATCCTCCTCGTGCTCGTGCTCGTCCTCGTCCAATTCCTGACTCCTCCTCCTCGGGGGAAAAGAGGTGGCATATTGGGCAGTGCCCGGGGAAAAGTGGGGGAGGATTGCACTGGCATTTGAATGGCGGCAGAGGGGGTGATGGAGGGGGGGGAGGATGAGGTAGAGCTTCCGGCCGGTGGAAGGAGGCAGAGCTGACATAGATGGAGAGATCGATATATTTGTGTGTGTGGAGAGATCAAGTACTACTGCCTCAACACAGAGCTGACATAGACGGAAAGGTGCGCACGTGGGAAATCAGGAGACACCTTTTAATTTGTGCAGGCTTCATCACAGACGGTTTTTTATTTAAAACCGTCTGCAAATTATATCATGACAGACGGTTTGTTATTGCCTCAACACAGACGGGATTTTAGTTAAAACTGTCTGTAAATTATGTCATCGTAGATGGCTGATGGTTAAAAACCATCTGTAGATATTTCCCTATCATAGACGGTTGTTTATTAATAACCGTCTGTGATGATGCTTAATAAGAGCCCCCCGGCCCGATCGACCTCCTCTGTATTTTTAGGGTTGCCGAGCAATTTTTGAGGTGGCTGCGATGTTGAGAGGCGATCTAGTGGGCAATTACGTTCTAAGTTATCCAAGGTTCGTAATTGGTTAAAATTTGCAATCTATTTAAGATTTAGCTCGGTAAATCTGGAAATGAAGATGGTTTTTTAGATCTATGTTGGTGTACATCCATTAATTAATATTTGTTCTCATTGGCGTAAAGAGGGAGAAGGTTTTGATTTAAGTGTACTTCATTAAATAATATTTGTTCTCTCTGTACTGTAGGTTATATATATGTGGCTAGCTATGTAAGGAGAATCCATTTGTTCTTTGTTATTATTTAAGTGTACTTCATTGATTATCTAACACATATTGTTATATACGTAGCATAGATGGATCGAAGTTGGATGTACACTGAGAACCGTGCGAGCGCCGAGTACATTAATGGTGTCTCCGCTTTTAGAAGAGTTGCAGAGGAAGATATGTTGAACAAGGGGGTGGAATTTATGTCTTGTCCATGCATTGACTGCTAGAATATGAGGATGTTTCGAAACCCTGCGCAAATTGAAGCACACTTGATTCTACGGGGTTTCAAAATGGGGTATTCATGTTGGACCAGTCACAGTGAAGAACAGATTATGCAAGCATCAATTAGTCAATGCATCATCGATAAAGTCAATAATACACCAGATGATATCGACTATACTTTCGATAAGGATATTTCTCCCGATGACAATCTGGATCAGATGCTACGGGATGCAGAAGGGAACCGTGATGGGTAGGAGTATGTAAAATTCTGGGGTTTGAAGGATGACTCAGAGAGACCTTTGTTCCCGGGTTGCAAGTCCAAATATACAAGGTTGTCATCTGTGCTGGAACTGCTGAAATTAAAGGCAAGCAACGGTTGGTCCGACAAGAGTTTCATGGCGTTGTTGGGCTTGTTAGAGGACATGCTTTCGGAGGGAAATGAGTTGCCGACAACCACCTACAAAGCCAAGAAGGTTCTTTGTCCCTTGGGATTGGAAGTAGAAAGAATAGCTGCCTGTCCGAATGATTGTATCCTCTACCGAAAAGAGTATGCAAACTTGCATATATGTCCGGTAAGCAACGCATCCCGGTACAAGCGTAAAGATAGATCAAATGATGACGACGAGTGTATCGAGGTGAAGAAAGGACCTCCTGCTAAGGTGGTGTGGTATCTACCTATAATCCCCCATCTGAAACGTTTGTTTTCGAACTCAAAAGAGGCAAAACTGCTTCGGTGGCACTCGGATGAGCGCAAGAATGATGGAATGATAAGGCACCCCTGTTGATTCCACCCAGTGGAGAAACATCGATAGGAGGTTTGAAGAATTTTCATCGGATCTGAGAAATATAAGGTTCGGATTGAGTACAGACGGAATGAATCCTTTCGGCAACATGAGCAGCCGTCATAGCACTTGGCCTGTGAATCTCTGTATATACAATCTTCCTCGGTTGTCTATGAAGCGGAAGTATATTTTTTGTCTATACTCATCCAAGGCCCAAAGCAACCTGGAAACGATATTGATGTGTACCTAGCACCATTGGTGGAAGATCTGAACACGTTGTGAGCTCCGGGGGTAAAAGTATGGGATGCTCACAAACGAGAGTATTTCACTTTGCATTGTCTGTTGTTCTGCACCATAAATGATTATCCTGCCTTTGCTAACCTATCGGGGCAGAGTACAAAAGGAGCCAAAGCCTGCACTCACTCCTTACATGCTATCGAGAGTGTGTGGCTCAATCACTCACGCAAAACTGTGTACATGCGTCACCGTAGGTTCCTTTGGAGGAATTGCCCATATCGCAAGATGAAGAAACAATTCGACGGATCGACTGAAGATGGATTAGCTCCAAAGCATTTAAGTGGGACGGAAATTCATGATATGGTTAAGAACTTGGATGTTGATCTGGGAAAGGGACGTCAATCGAAGACCCGTGAGAAGCGCATGTGGAAGAAGAGATCAATATTTTGGGACCTACCTTATTGGGAGCACCTACAAGTTTGGCACTGCATCGACATGATGCATGTAGAGAAGAATGTATGTGATAGCTTGATTGGTCTCTTACTGAACATTAAGGGCAAAACAAAGGACGGTATCTACTCACGGCTTGACTTGGTTGATATGTGCATCAGACCTGAGTTAGCACCGAAAGAGACCGATAAAGGCCAAAGTTATTGCGAACCTGCTTGCTACACTTTGTCCAAGGCCGAGAGAACTGAACTGTGCTAGTGCTTGCATGGTGTTAAAGTTCCGTCTGGTTACTCGTCCAATATGAAAAGGCTTGTTTCAATGCAAGACTTGAGTTTAAATGGCATGAAGTCTCAGGATTGCCATGTGCTTATGACACAGATCTCCCTGTGGCAATTAGAAGCATCTTCCTGACCAAGGTCCGGGAGACAATCACAAGGTTGTGTTATTTTTTTAACACAATTGCTCAGAAGGTCATCGATCCCGAAGGGCTAGATGCTCTGCAGACCGAGGTGGTAATGACCATATGTAATCTTGAGATGTATTTCCCTCCATCATTTTTCGATATCATGGTCTATCTCATTGTTCACCTAGTGAGGGAGATAAAATTGTGTGGGCCCATGTTCCTATGTAGCATGTACCCGTTCGAGAGGTACATGGTAATTCTCAAGTCTTACATATAGAATCGATCTTGACCGGAGGGTAGCATTGTCGAAGGTTATGCAACCAAAGAAGTCGTCGAGTTTTGCATGGATTACATGGCAAGGCCGAGCCGATAGGTGTGCCTCGATTCCACCATGAGGAAAGGCTCCAGGGTGTCGGGACCATCGGAAAAAAATCAATCACGCCTGATCCAGCTTCATGCGCTAAAGCCCATTTCACGGTTTTGCAACACGTGGCTATTATGGCCCCATATATCGACGAGCACAAGAATTGGCTACGGCAAGAGAATCCATCGCGATTGGAGTCCTGGATCATTAGACAACATAACCTTCAGTTCAACAGATGGCTGAAAGAGCGACAACCCGAAGATCCGCTGACATGGTTGGCAAAAGGCCAGCATTTATGGTTGTAACATGGAAAGGATACGACATAAATGGGTACACATTTTACACGAGGGATCAGGACATGAAGAGCACAAACCAGAACAGCGGTGTTCGCATAGATGCGCTGAATACTGCTGTGTCGACGAGGAGGTCGTACTATGGGTTCATTGAGGAAATTTGGGAGCTTGACTACATACTATTCAAGATCCCCCTATTTCGATGCCGTTGGGTTCACCTGCAGCATATGAAGGTTAACAAGTACGGTGTCACTACTGTGGACCTTGAACGTGTTGGATACCAAGACGAACCATTTGTCCTTGCTAACTAAGTTTTTTAAGTCTTCTATGTAACCGACCCATTGAACAAGAAGCGCCGCGTGGTTCTTCAGGGAAAAAGAAGGATTGTCGGAGTCGAGAATGTGGTAGATGAGGAAGAATACAATCAGTTCGATGAGTTGCCTCCGATTGGTACTGGAATCATGGTCCAGGAAGAGCAACCTGAGGAAGCAAGCTACACAAGCGTTGATCATCGTGAAGGGCTAATTTTTGTACAAAATAATAAGCAAGTGGCCGATTAATGATGAGATACTTATTTATATTCCAAGTGTATGTGTACATGTAATCAAATGTTCGGGTTATAAGTAATGGGATGTACATATGTCTATATTATAATTAATGATCAGATGCATGTACGTATTATAAATGATGAGATGCATGTATTACAATTAATCATAATTATAAATGTGCTTGTTTTTTGTTGGTGTCTCAGGTCATCACAGACGGTTCATTGATTGAACCGTTTGTGATATAGTGGTCATCACAGACGGTTCATTGATTGAACCGTCTGTGATGTACTCATCGCAGACGGTTGGGTCTATAAACCGTCTGTGATCATGCCCCAGCCCTAATATAAATATCCCGACCCTTGGCAGCAAACCATTTTCCTTGGTGGCAAAACCCTTACTTCCCCTTGGCGACGCCTCCAGATCCCGCCGCCCCAATGCCGCGCCGCCCCTACCGTGCTGTCCCACTGCCCTGCCGTGCCGTCCAGCCGCCCTGCCACGTCGCCCCAATGCCTCCCGACCACCACCTCCTACTCCTCCGGGCCGCCGCCCCAACGCCTCCCGACCACCACCTCCTCCTCCTCCGAGCCTCCGCCGTGCCGATAGGCCACCGCCTCCTCCGAGCCATATCTAGCTGTCTCCCCACTGTAATTTGATAACTTGTGGTTTAGGGTTCGAATAAGGTATTGTGGTTGCGGGTTACATTCTCTGTGAGGATTCGACATTGTGAGATAGGTTGTGACAGTATAGGAGAAAGCTGAATTTAGTTTGCTATTTCATTCTTGTCAAATTCAATTACTTTGCATAGTGGCTGAACTCTGTGAGGATTCGGCATTGTGAGTTCAGTGGGCTTGTATATATGCTTGAACTGGTAATTTGCATAATAAGTTGAGAACTGAATTTAAGATTTTGGTAAGTTGAGAATTGAATTTAAGATTTTGGTTACTGTGGGGACAACTCAATGATCACTAAGTCCTAGTGGCGAGGAAGGCTAACCTTTTGGTTAGGCAAGCCGACATCTGAGAGAAATAATAATCAAGACCTCTTGAATTTTATATTTAAGTTCTCCATTTGATTATGGCAGAACACATGATTTCTAATTCTTTATATGCCACAATATGTTGTATGTTAAAATTGGAAGATGACCAATCATTTGCTGAATTGTTCATGCAGTTACATACTTCATTTGAGTACCGACTCAGTGATGATACTTACCTTTCTTTCCTTACAAGATGTCGACGTCCCCGTATTCTTTCATCTTCTATGACCTTCATTACAAGATGTTGACGTCCCCGTATTCTTCATCGCCTAATGGATCGGATGAGGCGCCAAACGTAGAAAAACAGAGGCGCACTCCAAGAGGGCTTAGTAAAAGGCCGCAGAACCGAGATACCATCATTGCGGTCGATCTGCATGACGGGTCCCCTACCTCACCTGCTAAAGCCACACAAGCATTCCGTACATTGTGCAGGATTGTTGGGCGTGAAAGGGTCCCCATCACGTATCCATCGTGGAAGACGCTGATTGATGAGGAGCGCGACAACTTGGTGATAGATATTTTCGGGTCGTTCGTGCTCCCACAAAGCTCCATGAATGCACTACGACGGTATGCGCTTCTAGTGACTGGAAAGGCGTGGAAGAACTTTAAGAGCTGCCTTGTCACTCATTACATGAATAAGGAAATGACTCCGTTCCACAAGTATGGGTTCATCACTGAAGACGTGTGGGAACAATTTGTTGAAATGAAGAAGACCGAAGAGTTCGTGAGCATAAGTACGGCGCACAAGGTTATCCAGTTGAAAAACACCCACCCCCACAGACTCGGCTCCACTGGGTACGCGGGCAAGGTCAAGCAATGTACAAGGGAGGACAATGAGGCAATACAGAAGGAGTCGCACCACCGTTTGCCTTGATATTGGACCCATGCGCTCGAAACTGGGTAAGAGCGAGGTCACGTCCCACGTCTTTGGGCGAGATGTCCTTTGCCAACGCCGCTGATGAGGAAGTGTCAGAACGCTTAATGTCGCTGAGCACGAAATCTTTCCAGGTCTCTTTCGCTCCAGACAGAGAGAAAGATATACTCTCTGCGGCCTTGGGAAACAAGGAGCACCCGGGTCGGACCCGAGGCCTAGGTGTTTTCGTTCCCTGGAAAATGGGATTCCCATAGGACTCCGAGTCGTACCAGTCTAGGAAGAGAAGAAAAGCCGAGCGTGAGGCACGGCTAGTAGCCATGATTGAGGAAAGGGTAAATGAAAAGTTTGAGGAAAAGATGAAAGCACAATTAGAGATTCAGCTAAAATGCTTTGAGGAAAGGATGACACAACTGAACGCTGCGAACAGGCATCAACAGAACGTGCAAGGCCGAGAAGCACATGGACAAGTCAGCTCAACTGACCGTCCGAGAAGCTGCGCGTCGGTCCCTCAGATGGATGTGGACGAAGTCAGATTTCCTCCCGACAACACCAAGGTAATATACATTATATTTCTGCAATGCTTCTTAAATAGACCTGTTTGGTGTGTTGGCTAATTAATTGTGTATCGTTATGTAGGAGGCCATGCCGTGTAGTCTCAATCTTGAAGTGAGGCTTGGCGATGCCTCTATTCCTTTGCAGGCTGCTTGGGGGCGCGCGTATCCATCCATTAAATGGGCACTTGTGCACGGTCGTTCCTTAACTCCAGGCTACGCGAAGGTTCAAGTCGATGGTGTACATGAAATTTGCAAGGGCATCACGTTGGAGATGCCTCCAAACAACGAGATCGTGACAATAGGGGATGCCATCGACACATTCATCCAATGGCCAAAGAAGTCCCTCTCCTTCGTTGCCCGCCAAGCAGCACCAACGATACAAGCAATACCAGAGCCACATGGTGCACCAGATCATATGCTAGCACCAGCAGAGCCCACCAAATTGCCTATGGTGTCCTATGAGCCACAGCCACTCGCGTCGTCTCCCGTGAAGCCAAAATTTAGTAGACGACGAGGCAGCGATAAGGGCAAATCCAAAAGAAGACCAGCTCAGGCTTGTTGCAAATTCCGTTTGCCCCGTTGGTGCGGCAATTTGAGCTAGGAAAGCCGTTCGTACTGAAAAAGAACCCAACGACGCATTCATTAGCCTGTGTTAGATTGCAAGATTGGTGCATGTTACAGGCCACCAAGCCGCTGCCAGAACGGGCATTGAGTATCACGGTCCGCTTCAAGGAGCAACATTTCTTACACGAGAATTCAGGTGGCTACTTCGTGGTCGGCTTCAATGACTTGTTCGATCTGTACAATCTCAACACCCTCGACGCTTCACTCATCAGATGCTGGACATTGTAAGTGTGTGCAGTCACAGTATAGATTCGTGTCATTCCGATAAATGGCATATATATATGGTCCTCTCTTTTGTATATGTATGTTGATACATGATGATGGAGGCAAAAGCAAGGAATGAACCGGTGGGGTTCTTCGACCCACACATGGTGTCGAAGCAAACCATGGACCAAGATGTGCAATTCGTCCATGAGTACGTGGAAAAAGTAATGCTGGTTCATTGGGACAAAAGTTACTTAATTTTACCCTACAACCCGGGGTAAGTGCTTCATCCAGATGCTATACTTGTTAATTTGTACTATATAACGCGGCTTGAAGTTAGGTTCAATGACCATGGCAACATAACTGTGTAGGTTTCACTGGGCTATACTTGTAATTATAGCAAGAAAGAACAAGGTAATTTACCTTGATTCCAGAAAGGGCGGCACCCATGACTTGGTGCCTATTAACAATTTAATCGACATGTCATTCAATATCTACAAAGATCGCGGAGGGGCATGCAAGCCGGACACAGCGAGGCTGAAGCATATTCATAACTTTCCGGTATCCACTAGTATGCAATAATTAATCCTTCACACAATCCATAATGGAACCTTCAAACTAATTAATCTATTTATATTTTGGCAGTGCCACCAGCAGCCAATAGGCATGTAACACCCCGGCAATTAATATGCCCGAATGCTACCAAACATAGACTAAGCAACCTCTAAATACCACAATTACAAGTAAATTACAGCAAAGGCACTAATGCTAAAAACCGAAATTTCGGCAGCATCTCCTTTGTTTTAACATGAATTGAAGGAACAACAATAGCATAGCAATATATGGCAATATAAGAGGCATCTAAAATGGCAATAATTAAAGGCATGACAGCAACATAAGTCTAATTCCAAGCATTCAAAGTCTCCATGAGCCAAACGAATAATAAGACTCTCATAACGCAAAACTAAACCATTAATCAATAAGCATCACACTTAGTTATTATCAAGACCCAATTGAATGACTTGTGGGAACAATGAGTGAAGCTACGTGTAGAAATGTGACTATTCCCCTTTCCCTCATGCCGGTCTCATGGTACCTAAAACAACAAGAAAGCATAAGCGTGAGTTCAACACTCAGCAAGTATATTTCAATGGTTCAAAAGAACAATTACATGGCTACAACAACTCACATCATGTCTATCATCTCATTCATGATCACATATCATTATCATCATCATTATGTATGCAATGCGATGCGATGCTCATGTCTCCTTGGAAACTCATACCGGTATGGTTGAGTACACACCCGTCGGTGTGCACCCTCTCCCCCCTTCCATCCCGAAGATGGAGGGTGCCTACTCCTCGCTTCCATACACCGCGGTGGATGGAATCACGATGTAGGACTTACTCATTGGTTCTCCGAAATAGTCATAACTTTCTCATCGACCTTCCCCGGACTAGTTATGACTTTCTCACCGCCCAGGCCATGTATCATGCCATGTATGCAAACATGCCAACATCATAAATACCTTGTACATTAACACATGGCATCATAGCATAATAAGCACATTCATCATGTCAATGGCAATCATTAAAGCATGGCATGTGAACATATCATATATTCAATTTCAATCTCAACCAATCTAGCAAACTTCAACCCTCTACCCATTCCAATACACTTACCTCAACCACGGGCGACGGATTGGCGAGAAGTAGAAGGCACTCCCGGGGTCACACCACCTGCACATAGGTACCACACACTCACAATCATGACCACAAAACAGTACGCAAACCCTCTTCTACCCCGACATCGCAACTACTCGCAAAACCCAAAAACAGAGGTTCTGTACCGTCGGGACAGCAGCCTTCCAAAAGGCATAACTCGGGTTCTAAGACTCCGAATCAATTAAACGAGAACATCCTCACGTAGCTTAGGAAATTTCCTAAATTTTTCGAAGTATATGGAAAGACTGATTCGGACTCTAAAGTGGTTCAATCTACAGAATACCGTGATCTGTTCCAATCATGTTACAGTTTTTAACACGTTCGTTAAAATGAACATAACATTCAAACGACTGGGCGGAATTGGATAGTGTATATACCCACTGAAAGGTATTGAAGTTACCTACAACTTCTTCAACAGGCGGACGACCAAAATCCGACTCTAAATTGGCGAAAACCCAAACCCGAGGTCGACTGCTCATGCTGCCCGAAACAGAGAACGTGGCAAACTCAAGATTCCATCTAATCTACCCATCTACAGCACCACCAATTGATCTAAAAACATGATAATAACCCTTAGAACAGTACCTAGACCAACCCCAAGGATTCCCATGGCCATACCTTCGCCCGACGCACAAAAACCCAAAGGATCTCCTCCCGGATCGCGCGATCTCCCTCCTCGCTCCAAATCCACCGGATCTCCTCCTCGCGAGCGCTCCAATGGACGGATCTTCGAGGTGTTGAGGTGGAGAACTCCCCTAGGGGCAGCAAGGGAGGTGGAGAGGTGGTGGAGGGGTGGTGGCGCAATGGGGAGAGGTGGTGGGGGTGCGGCTAGGAGGATTGGGGGGGCGGCTAGGGCACACAAGGGGCGGTGGGGGTCGCACCAAGCAGGGGTGGGGCGCACATATGGGCAGGAGGAGGCCCCCAAACAGGACTCCTACTCCTAAATGGACTCAAACTCCTCCCCACCAATGCCCACGACCCTTTCCCTTAGGCCCAAACTCCCCCGGAAAGGCCCAAACTCCCGGAAACGGCCCGAAAACGCAAATAAACCTCATACCGTATGGTTTCAACCTCCAATTCCATATTTCATAATGTTTTTTCCCTCAACATTCACCTTTTATAAGGTTACGACACTCCGTGGTGTCACAAGGCACTAACCTATGTGGGTTCTACGTTTGCCACAACATGCAACTCCTCGTTGGTGCAAATAAGACCAATGACTTAGAGGTTTGTCAATCTTGAACCATTTGTTTGCACTTATTTATTTTTTATACACGCAAAGAATTTACTCTTCCCATTGGCAGATGTGGCAATGCGCTGAACTTGCATTGGAATAGGCTGGCCTGCTAAGTAGTCGAGGACAACTCTGTGCCTTTTTGAATCGTTATGTCATTAATCCAACTGGCGAATTCCACGCAAACCAAGCTTGATGAGTTGTCAATTTGCAAGACTTCCATTTGGATTAATTTGTGAACCTTGTGGTGTGAATTTGTCGGTTGTAGTTCCGAATTCAACTGGCGAATATGTGAGTTTATTTCTGAAATGGATGCGGTGTACCTTGTTATGTGCGATCAAAGTTGATTTCTTAAATGGATGCGTTGTATGTTGTATTGCGTGCCCTGATCGAGTTCATTTTTGAAATGTATGTCATAATATATATATTGGTGATGCTACACTGTAGTTTGTTTCAGAGGGCATGGCTAGCATTTCCTGAGGCTAGCCAATTAACTGAAATTGTAGAAAATCTAAAATCAACATCACATACAGTTCCAAACTAGAACAGTCTGTGATAAAATTATCACAGACGGTTATTAGTTTTCAACAGTCTGTTATATATGGATCATCACAGACGGATCCAAACCAGAACATTCTGTGATATATCATCTTAACAGACGGTTCCAAACCAGAACCGTTTCTGATATATGAATCATCTGTGACACTACGGTATGGTGTGACATTATAGAATGTGAAATTAGAGAATAAAACCTTTCGGCTTGAGGTTTTCTCGTGTTGTTGGGCCTTTTGAAGAGTTGTGTCACTCGGAGTGTCGGAACCTTATATAATGTGAATGATAAGGTCAAAAACAGTATGAGATGTGGAAATAAGGTTAAAACCATAGGGCTTGGAGGTTTATAGCGTTTCCGGGCCGTTTCCGGAGTTTTGGGCCTTTCCGGGGGGGTTTTGGGCCTTAAGGGGGTTGTGGGCTTTGGTGGGGTGGAGTAGGAATCCATTTAGGATTAGGAAAGGGGCTTAGGGCTGGTAAAAAGGGGTCTTCCTGCCCCTTTGGGGCGTCCACCCCTGCTGCCCTTGCGCCCCACCTCTCCCCCTCCATTGCCTAGCCGCCCCACCCTTCCTCCTTTGTGCCGTGCGCCCCCCCTTGCACCTCTCCAACTCTCCACCACCTCCCCTCCACCCCCCTTGCTGCCCTTGGGTGGCCTCCCCACCCCTGCATCCTCGTGGATCCATCCGAGGAGCGAGGAGCGAGGAGATCTATTAGAGTTTTCGTGCGTCGGGCAAAGGTATGATCATGGGGTTTCTTGGGGTTGATCTAGGTACTGTTCTTAGGGTGTTTATCAAGTTTTTAGATCAATTGGTGGTGCTGGATTTGAGTAATTTGGATTAGATCTAGATGTTGCCACGTTTCTGTTTTGGGACAGCATGAGCAGTCGACCTAGGGTTCCTGTCTTTGCCAATTTACACTTCGAATCTGACCGCACGGACTTTTAAAAAGTTGTAGATAATTTTATTATCTTTCCGTGCAAATAAAGAACGTTAAATTCCGCCCAGCCGTTTGAAAGTTATGACTGTTTTACTGAGCGTATTAAAATCTGTGACGCGATTGGAATAGATCTCGGTAATCTGTAGAATAAACAACTTTAGAGGCCGAATAAGTCTTTCCTTATACCTAGAGAAAGTTGGGAAATTTCCTAAGCTACGCGAGGATGTACTCATTTAATTCATTCGGATTCCCAGAGCCCAAGTTATGCCTTTTGCAAGGCTGCTGTCCCGACGGGACAGAACCTCTGTTTTTAGGTTTTGCGAGAAATTGGCAATGTCGGGGTAGATGAGGGTTTGCGTACTGTTTTGTGGTTATGTTTGTGAGCGTGTGGTACCTATGTGCAGGTGGTGCGACCCCGGGAGTGCCCTCTACTTCCCGCCAATCCGTTGCACGTGGTTGAGGCAAGTGTATTGGAATGGTAGCATGTGGTTTGATTGTTTGCCTTGTTTAAATGCAAACTGTTTCCATGTTATGTGAGCTTGCCATGCTTTAATGATTGTCGTTGGTATGATGAATATGCTCACTATGTTATGATGCCATGTTATCACGTACAAGTTATCTATGTTGTTGGCATATATGCATGCATACATGGCATGACACATGGCCCGGGCGGTGAGAAAGTCATTAACTAATCCGGGAAGGTCGGTGAGAAAGTTATGACTAATCCGGAGAGCCAATAGAGTAAGTCCTAGATCGTGATTCCATCTACCGTGGGTTGTGGAAGCGAGGAGTAGGCACCCTCCATCTTCGGGATGGAAGGGGGGAAAGGGTGCACACCGATGGGTGTGTACTCAACCATACCGGTATGAGTTTCCAAGGAGATATGAGCATCGCATCGCATTGCATATTTGATGATGATAAAGATATGTGATTATGAATGAGATGATAAACATGTTGTGTGTTGTTGCAATGTAAGTTGTTCTTTTGCTCCATTGCAATATACTTGCTGAGTGATGAACTCACGCTTGTGTTTTATGTGGTTTTTAGGTACTTTGAGATCGGCATGCGGGAAAAAGGGGTTTAGCTACACTTCTACACGTAGCTCCACAATCATAGTCTATGATTAATCACTTGGAGACATGGTATTAAGAGTTGTGCCATAAATTTAATGTATGGTTTAATTTAGCATGCTTGTGATTCCTTATTGGCTTCGTTATAGCTTATGAAGTGATTGAGCATGGTATTATTGGCGTAATTTGATGATATATCCATTTATGTTGATGTTTTAGATGTCGTGTGCTATGATATATCTTGCCATGATATTGATATTGTGTTAATTCATGTTAAAACAAAGGAGATGCTGCCGAAATTTCGATTTGTAGCATTTGCTCCTTTGCTGTAATTTATGATAAATTGTGGTATTATGTTGTTGTTTAGTCTATGTTTGGTAGCATTAAGGCATTCTAGATGCCGGGGTGTTACATCATCACAGACGGTTCCAAACCACAACAGTCTGTGATATATCCATCATCACAGACGGTTCTTTATTGGAATCGTCTGTGATAAATTGATTATTACAGACAATTGTGGTTTGAAACCGTTTGTGATGATATTGTTCACAGTCGGTCGGAAAACCGTCTGTGATGACTATAAAGTCATCGCTGATAGTCTGATACAGACGGTCGAAAAACCGTCTGTCATGTGGTTTGCGAACCGTCTGTGATGAGGGATTGTATAGTAGTGATACATGCATGCGGTTGCCTAATATATACGTATATACACTAACATATATATGTAGAACACACACATCTAACATATATTTACGTATATTCATGCGTAGAGGTGCATACAGGTACTTATATATATATGGATACATGCATGCTTCCTAAGGTATACGTATACACACATATGAAGGCAACGGAAACTAGTATATATATACATTTGTTCGTCCTTACTTAGCCTAATAGCATATGTCCGGATAAATACGTTCTGATATATACATATAAGAAAACATACCTACGTACTAACATATATACGCTAACATGTCTACGCATGCGTAAATACACACGATGAGATCATCCGACCAATATATGTATATATGCATCTGCCGACCAAAGTACATGTGTTCATGCATATAGAGAAATCATACATGCTAATCTTCCTAATATATACATGTGAATTATAATCTATATATACATATAGGGAAACATGCATGTGTATTATCATATATATGCGTTCATGCGTTTGACTTAACAAGTATACTCATACACATGCGAACAATCCTAATATATATATACATGCGCAAATACAGATGATGAGATCAACTGATCGACGGAGATAGACTGCGCGTGTAACACCCCAAATTTTTGCTTTTCATGAATTTAAATGAAATTTTGCACTTTGGTGAATTTTTGTATTTTCTGGAATTTATTTGGATTTACTTTTAATTTATCCCCTTTTGAATTAAATAAAGAATTTAGAGTTTCAAATAAAATTTTGTTGAAAATATTTTATTTGAGTCCAAAATGTTCCAAAGTATTTTTCAGAATTTTTCTGGAATTTTTCTGATTAATTTGCTATTTTTCTTGAATTAAATCAATTTCTGGGAATTAATTTAATTGTTTAATAGCCGAGTGGGTTTGTATTGTTCCTCCGACCCGAACCGGACCCGATCCCGAGTCTGACTCTAGTCCGAGTCCGACTTGAACCCGACCCAGCCCTAACCCCTTAGTCGTTGGATCTCGATCCAACGGCCGAGATTGACCCACGTCGCCCAATCCGAATCCAACTCGGATTCCGCCGCCGCAGCCGGGTGGACCTCGGTTTCCGCGGTTTTCACGGACGTCGAGGGCCCTATTTAATGCGCCGCCACCCCCTGTCGTGTAGCCCGTTCCCGTGCGCACCCGTAGCCCTAAGTCACCGAGCTCAGGCCGCCGTGGTTGCGCCGCAATCACTCGCCGTAGTTGGATTAGGTTTCCGCCGCGCTTCTCCGTTGTTTCCGCCACTGTCCGCCGTTCTCCGCCGTGTTGGTGCCCAGATCCGAAACCGCAAGGACAAGACGCGTCGGGAGGTACCATCCACACGGCCGGAATCGCGCCCAAACGTCGTCGGGCGTGTCGTTGTCTTTGTCTCCGGCCAGCCAGCTCCACCGCACGCCATCGTCGACTCGTGAAACTTCTCCGCCGTTGGATCTTCATCGCACGGCTGAGGTTCGTCCACGTCATCTCCGGGTGTTTATCCACGTTGCAGTCTTAGATCCGATTTCAACCGTTGGATCTAGATCCAACGGTTTAGATCGTGCCACGTAGCCGTAACTGCACCGTGCTAGATGTAGTGTCAGCCGTTAGATCTAGATCGTACGGCTAGGGTCAAACAACATTGTAGCGTTAGATCGGATCTCGACCGTCCGATCAAGATCGAACGGTCCAGATCAACCGAGTTGTTTCCAACGTGTGAGGTTAGATCTGATCTGGACCGTTGATTTTGAAATCAACGGCCCAGATCGTGCCGCGTGTCCGGTAGTTGGACTGGCGCGGTCAGCGCGGTCGACCGCGGTCGCCGTAGACGTCACGCGTGGGGCCCGCGTGTTAGCGGGACAGCCAACCGCACCATGACATCACCGCTGATGTCACAGTGGGGCCCGCGTGTCAGTGCCGTCAGCCGAGCGTGATGACGGCACCGCTGACGTCACCCGAGGGGTCCCACATGTCAGTAAGACATGTACTCGTGGACCAGGTCCACGGTGAACCGGACCCGAACCTAGTCCGTTACGGAGACCTACTCCATCCCACCTGTGAAATCATGTGCTGAAAAATTGGCTTAGAATTGAATTTGCAAATATGTTTGTTCATGTGTTTTGTCAATTTGACAAGAAGCAGTAAGTTTCGCTTTTGCGCCGGACCAAGATCTCAAGAAACAAGAAGTTTTCCCATCTACGACGGACAAACTTTGTTGGTCTGTCGTGGACATGCTTTTGAACTCATTGAGCCAAACTCAATTTTCCTCAAAACCAAGAAGTTGTGCATGTACGACGGACAAAGTTTTTGGGTCTGCGTGAACGTATTTTTGAGCTCATGAGTCGAACTCAATCTTCCAAGAAACCAAGAAGTTTTGTATGTACGGCGGACAAACTTCTTTGGTCGATCGTGAATGGCTTTTTGAGGTTTGATTTTCGCATGTACGACGGACCGATTTTGTTTGTCCGTCGTGAACGTGTTTTCGCTGAATGATTTCTTCTTGGAACCGAAACTTTCACTTGTACAACGGACCGATTTTGTCTCATCCGCTAGAATGTTTTTTTTGAGTGATTTTTCATGTGTACGCCGGACCATATTTCCTTGTCCGTCGTGAATGCGTTTTTGCTGAATTAAGGTTTTGAGCAGAATTGAAATAATTTGAATTTGAGATTATGAAATTTGTGATGATTTCATGATGCTTCTTTTGAAGTGGACTTTATGCAATGCTCGTGTGAGTATTTGCATGGATTGATGTGAGTCAAGTCGTGGACTTGTGCTCGGAATTGTTTTGTGGTTTGTTCATGTGCAGGTATTGCTCGAAGACGAACGTGGTCGATGACGGGACCGGAACTAGGTTCATGGAGGAGCCGAGGTTCGGGACTAGGTTCAGGAGGAACTGAGGTCTTGGTGGTCAAGGATGTCATGCGGGACGTTCGGGCTAGGAGAATGGTGCACATGAAGAATGGTTAGTCACGTGAGAATGGCAGGAGGTCATTCGCGTGCAAAGTGTTAGTCACGTGAGTATGGCAGGTGGCCATACGCGTGCAAAGTGTTAGTCACGTGAGTATGGTAGGGTTGCCATACGCGTGCAAGAGTTGTACTCGGCCAGGTTGGGCCAAGTAGAGTGGTGTTGAATACGGATTCCTTCTAGGAATAGGAATCGTATTCGTAACTCCTTGTGGGTTGGTGCTTTAAATAGGTGGGGGTCTCTGTTGAAAGGCACCAAGTAGAGCTGAGCGCATCAAGCTTTGAGCTTGGTTTTAGGGTTTGTACTCTTTTGACGAGAGTATTTTAGACAAGAAATAAAGATCAATTCTTCCAAGATTTTTATGCGTACTCAAGAATCACGTCGCTACAGTGTTTTCTGTTTTGGTTCTTGTTTGCATGCTTGTTCTAATTCTAGATTGGTTTTTGATCGTTGAGTTTCATCTTGATTTGATCCATCAAAAACCGTTCTAGGGTATTGATTTAGAGTTTCTCAAAGTCTGGTTGATTAATCTTTTGAAGATCTTGTTTAATCTTGAAGTTTTGATTAGATTGATTCTCGTCAAGTTCTGAAACAGCAAGCTTGCAAAGCTTATAACTTTTGATCCGTAAGTCCGATCAAGCTGATTCTTTTTGGGTTCGATTCGTATTGGAATCTAGTTTCTTGTGTCCAAATTTCAGATCGATCTAACGGCTGGATCTCCAGGAATTCGCCTTTTACCAAACCTTTGTCATTCTGTTTTTGTCGAATACGAGGCAATTATTTGGTTCTGTTTTGGGGTGAACTTTTAGTAGATCAAGAATTTGGTTTTAGCTTCCGCACAATCATTCACCCCCCCTCTGATTGCTATATTCGTGTCTTTCGATCCTACACCACCAAAGCCCACCAAGGCCCAAACTCCCCCGGGAAGGCCCAAAACCCCGGAAACGCCCCGAAAAAGCTATTAACCTCCATATCCTATAATTTTAACCTTAATTCCACATCTCATAATGTTATTAACCTTATCATGCACGTTAAATAAGGTTACGACACTCCGTGGCGACATAACACTTCAACCGGCCCAAAAACACGAGAAAACCCTAAGCCGAAAGGTTTTATTCTCTAGTTTCACCTTCTATAACGTCACACCAAACCGTAGTGTCACATTCTTCCCCCCTTCAACAGGATTCGACCTCGAATCCGAAGGACGCCAAAAACAACAACAAAGTCCCCAAGGGACAAAAGGCTTCTCTGCAGCACAAAACATTCGCACAACGACTAGAACCGGAAACAAATGACAAACGAGTTCCCAAAACCAACACTTAAAGAAAAAGTGTTGATCTAGCTCAACTAAGGGCAACCGCTCACGCTCAACTTTCAATTCAAATCCCAAACAGAATCTGCGTTTCAACCTCGAAGGGCTTCAACAACCCAAAACGCCGAATCCTCACGACAAACACCTCACCCTTCTATCACAACCTACCGACTACACACCGCAATAAACTCAACATGACAAAGTCAAAGTAATTCACATTTCCTTTAACTACCTCTCTTCATTCACGAAAGATTACATCGATTGGAATAACTCATTAAGGCAAACTAGCCCTTCCGATACAAGATCATACTAACTTTTTATTCCATACTTTCCCAGGCAAGACTCAAACCCAAAAACAACTAGTGAAGACAATCAGCTCACGGCAGGCAATTATCACCGATCTACCGTCAACTTCACTTCCACCCATCGCTACTCTTAGTAAAGGTTAAACCCATACATCATCAACCTCCATCACAAACCACCCTTATACCACTAAGGTTCGACACCTAGCCCAAGCTAGGATCGAAAACCTTACCAAACCACAATTGGTTCCTTTCTTAAGAGGGTCTCGCCCTCACACAAAAACACTTAGCTATCAAGCCCAAGTGTACACACAACAACTCAAACCCAAAGCGTTAACAACCATTTTGGAAAGAATTCGGCAACATCCAAGCCAAAACACAAAGGAAGCATAAATCCCCTACATCACAACCAACATACCGTAAATTGTTCATTGCTTCTTTTCATACTAGAAAGCAAGGGAAATCTCGTTTCATGACATAAATGCACACTCTTCAGAGCACTCGGATTAGTCATATCTCCATATATGACTTTCTCACCGACTGGCTCAACGACTCTTTTATCATTTAACATGTAAAAACGATGTCATGTTTACTTTTCACCATTCCCTCATCATGTAACCACACTACCGAATAGTCATTCACATGATGACTTTTGCCTCGGTATCATATGAATAAATCTCGAATAATATCGAGAGTTGCGCTAATTCATATAAACTATGACGGCAACATCGTTAATCAACAAAACACCACATCGTGTGAAAACCCATCTTCGATTTAACACTAGCTTTGCAACACCTCGCAAAATCAAACTCAACCCTTTGGAACAGAACATCGACTCCAAAATCAAACATCTGCAGACACAAGCGCCATAAATTTTTATCAAAAGAGAGGGAAACTCAATCCAAAAAGAAAACTCTTCACTAACCAAATTCACTTATGAAACATTCATAAAAATCCAGACTTGTAAAACACCCGCACACCAGACACATTTTCCAAATGACTCCAACTCTAGTCAAATAGAGTTACACATCAAGGGCTTAACTCAAAAGTTTCCAACACAACCCTTTATGACCATCTGCTTCCTTTTAAAATTAATTCCAAAGATAAATCGGTCTGACGCGAAAGGGCGCGATCCACTCAAAAACTTTTGAATGTAAACTCAAACTCACAACACGAACTAAACAAATTCGCCAAAACCAAAGGTCGACACCAACCACTACGAGTTTTGGGGAAACTCTGAAACTCAACATAAGGAACACCTCAACCGAAAGCATTCAACCGAGATGGCAAACAACCAAACCAGTTTCAAAGGTTTTTAGACAACATCTCAAAGCATGAAAGGAACCATCTCTAGTACTCCACTACGCTTTCCATTAAAGACTTCAATAATCACTATTTACTATCTCGAGGAGCCCCAACACAATTCAACCGAAAGTTTCACAACAAATTCTTCCTCTAGTTACCATTCCCAACATTTTTTAATAAGGGTTTATGATGCTTATCAAAAAGGCACCCAACCAAGACTATAATGACATGATCCCCACGGCTCACCGAATCATAATACATCTTATTCTAAATTTGAAACATAGTACTTCCACAAATCTTTCAAAGAAGATCAACCTATAAATTTCATACCACCTATATATTCACGTCTCGACAACCGAACCTTATTCAGTTAAACAACGACTTCAACATGTAAATATTATCTCTACAAGACAAAGTTCATAACTAGGATTCCAAGGCATACATTCATTAAGGATGAAATTGTACATCATGTTAATTATCCAAAGCTCACTCCATAGCAACATGTTAAAATTTTCCTCTATTTTAACCATGGTTTTCCAACGAATAATCTAAACAGTTACCACAACTACTTAGTCATCAATAACAACAAATGGGCATAATCATCAACCAACAACATTACTTTTAGCTACCCTATACATAGGTGATAACAAAATTACCACCACACAACATACTCCCACTATTTAAAATAGACTGAATACTAGCATTAACACTACCATTAACAACATCATTAACAATAAGTCTTATGTCTTCTCCATTGATATCAATACTAGCATTGTAGCGACACAACTGCATACTTCCAAAGATACTAGTAGTTTGCAACAACATAAATAGCAACTCTAATCAACATCCAAATTAAAGTCACTAGTCAACACGATTAAATTTCTCTATTAATCCATTAGATTAGAACATCTTTAACAACCAAAGAAAGTTTCTTTTACAATAACAGCAGTCTACATCATCTTAATGTTTTAACTATGCATCAAAGTTTAAACTTTTAACATTAACAAGGATCATAAGCACTTTTAAAGCAAGGCAACAGATTCTAAGCATGTACATTAACATATTTAATCATTCTCGCTAAGAGTAAACTGCAACACTAGTAGTCTATTTATTCTCAAGCTAGAGATACTAATCACATTGAATTGATTCAACTCAAAATTTAACTTAGCAACACATCAATCCATAAACCACATTGTTACCTACTACATAACATGCTAAACATCAATTCTTACTAGGGACAAACGATTTCAGTCAAAAGACTACTTTGTTTACAGCATTTTAGTTTTTAAAACTCATCCTAAGTTCATAAGGAAAATTTGACTCTCAAAATTGCGATGAGACAAACCCAAACATGGTCATGCAAAGGAATTCTCCAAAACACTTTTCAATCTCCAAGACTCCCCTTTGGAGGGAACCAACCGATCAAATAAACCTTTGCAAATAAAACCTTAGCACCAAACCCCAATCTTTCACGAAACAAGAAGGGTTTTTCAAAGATGATTTCTTAAACCAAGAAATAATGAAATCAAACACCACGTACTACTACAAAGCCACGTAACTTCAGCCCTGACAGCCAGTGTCAGCACAACTCCGCAATAACTCCTTTAACCTCGAGAGAAAGACAAACACAGGATAAATTGAATGCTTGTTCCCCATAATGCAATCAACAGGCATCAAACCGAAAGGCGCCCAAAAGAAGCGCAACACTAGTCTCCTCTTCTTCGTCTTCAACCAAGGAAGAGAAAACCACACACCGTGCATACGAACGATCCGCTAAAACCCAACACTTTTCATTTGATTCAAATCTACTAAAGCCAAGAAAAGCAAAGAACACCGACCGTCGAACGGCAAAGAACATACGAAGGAAACCACCATTAACTCTTCTATTTGACTCCGAGTCAACTACCCGATCAACGACGTAAAGGATAAGCACTCTTCTCCTACAGGGGTCAATAGTTCTTCGGTGGTGGCGCTAACCGCCACACCGCCAAACCTCACCCTTACTATGAAATAAGAGAGGTGGCAGAAACCCTTCGGCACCAAAACCCCACTTTTACCACCACAACAGGAATAATTCAATCATTTATCTCATAGACATATCAACGTACTATATCAAATATAGCATTTAGCAACAAGGCTTAAGTACAACATTTAAGCGTAAACAACGATACACATACCCTTCCTACTGTGCATCCATGTGTGTCAAATTTTAGATTAGTTATACCACTTTTGCAAGTTTTAATGTTGCTATCCTATGACAAAATTTTAGTAAAAACCTAAGCCATGTTTCTAAGTTATTCCACATCACATTTTAGTTGTACCCTATAGCATGACACTAAAAATACACATTCCAAGGACCTACACCCGCTCGATACCAATCAGAATAACACCGGCATTTAATATGCCCGAATGCTACCAAACATAAGCTAAACAACATCTAAGTACCACAATTAAACATAAATTCCAGCAAAGGTTCATATGCTAAAAACCGATATTTCGGTAGCATCTCCTTTGTTTTTCCATGAATTAACACAATCTCAATATCATGGCAAGATATATATCATAGCACACGACATCTAAAACAACAACATAAATGGACATAACATCAAGTTACGCCAATAATACCACGCTTAACCACTTCATAAACTATAACGAAGCAAATAAGGATTCACAAGCATGCTAGATTAAACCATACATTAAGTTTAGGGCACAACTCTTAATATCATGTCTCCAAGTGGTTAATTATGGACTATGATGGTGGAGCTACGTGTAGAAGTGTAGCTAGATCCCTTTTTCCGCATGCCGATCTCAAAGTACCTAAAAACAACATAAAACACAAGCGTGAGTTCAAAACTCAAGAAGCATATTGTAATGCACAACAAGATCATTTACAAGACAATAATACCTCACATCACATATAACATCTCATACTTGAGCACATAACAACATCATCATCATTAAAAAAAAATGTATTGCAATGCAATGTTATGCTCATATTTCCATGGAAACTCATACCGGTATGGTTGAGTACACACCCGTCGGTGTGCACCCTCTCCCCCCTTCCATCCCGAAGATGGAGGGTGCCTACTCCTCGCTTCCACAACCCACGGTAGATGGAATCACGATGTAGGACTTACTCTAATGGCTCTCCGGATTAGTCATAACTTTCTCACCGACCTTCCCGGATTAGTTAATGACTTTCTCACCGCCCGGGCCATGTAACATGTCATGCATGCAACTATGCCAATTATCATATTTCACATGTACATAAACATATGGCAACTCATCATGCCAAATATAAACACATGGCATCGAACCATGATAATCATACTCAATATTTCATTGGAAAACAGCAAGCATGGCAAGTGAGCATAGCAAGTGTTCAATCTTTCACCCAATATCAACAAACAACCTACAATCCGCTATACATTACAACACACTTGTCTCAACCGCGGGCGACGGATTTGTGGGACGTAGAGGGCACTCCCGGTGTCACACCACCTATGCCCAACGAACGAATCTCCAATAGATCTCCTCGCGGATCGCTCCTCGCTCCTCGCTCCTCGCTCCAACGGATGGATCCACAAGGTGCAGAGGTGTGGAGACCACCCTAGGGCAGCAAGGGGGTGGAGGAGAGGTGGTGGAGAGGTGGGGAGCAATGGGGCAAAGGGGGAGGTGGAGGCGCACAAGAGGGAGAGGGAGAGGGGGTGGCGGCTAGGGCTTAGGAGGGCGAGGTGGGAGCGCCCAAGGGCAGGGGGAGCACGCCCAAAAGGCTGGTGGGGAGCCCTTTTACCAGCCCCCACACCCAATCCTAGTCCGTTACGGAGACCTACTCCATCCCACCTGTGAAATCATGTGCTGAAAAATTGGCTTAGAATTGAATTTGCAAATATGTTTGTTCATGTGTTTTGTCAATTTGACAAGAAGCAGTAAGTTTCGCTTTTGCGTCGGACCAAGATCTCAAGAAACAGTAAGTTTCCCATCTACGACGGACAAACTTTGTTGGTCTGTCGTGGACATGCTTTTGAACTCATTGAGCCAAACTCAATTTTCCTCAAAAACCAGTAAGTTGTGCATGTACGACGGACAAAGTTTTTGGGTCTGTCGTGAACGTATTTTTGAGCTCATGAGTCGAACTCAATCTTCCAAGAAACCAGTAAGTTTTGTATGTACGGCGGACAAACTTCTTTGGTCAGTCGTGAATGGCTTTTTGAGGTTTGATTTCGCATGTACGACGGACCGATTTTGTTTGTCCGTCGTGAACGTGTTTTCGCCAGAATGATTTCTTCTTGGAACCGAAACTTTCACTTGTACAACGGACCGATTTTGTCTGTCCGTTGTGAATGTTTTTTTTGAGTGATTTTTCATGTGTACGCCGGACCATATTTCCTTGTCCGTCGTGAATGCGTTTTTGCTGAATTAAGGTTTTGAGCAGAATTGAAATAATTTGAATTTGAGATTATGAAATTTGTGATGATTTCATGATGCTTCTTTTGAAGTGGACTTTATGCAATGCTCGTGTGAGTATTTGCATGGATTGATGTGAGTCAAGTCGTGGACTTGTGCTCGGAATTGTTTTGTGGTTTGTTCATGTGCAGGTATTGCTCGAAGACGAACGTGGTCGATGACGGGACCGGAACTAGGTTCATGGAGGAGCTGAGGTTCGGGACTAGGTTCAGGAGGAACTGAGGTCTTGGTGGTCAAGGATGTCATGCGGGACGTTCGGGCTAAGAGAATGGTGCACATGAAGAATGGTTAGTCACGTGAGAATGGCAGGAGGTCATTCGCGTGCAAAGTGTTAGTCACGTGAGTATGGCAGGTGGCCATAAGCGTGCAAAGTGTTAGTCACGTGAGTATGGTAGGGTTGCCATACGCGTGCAAGAGTTGTACTCGGCCAGGTTGGGCCAAGTAGAGTTGTGTTGGATACGGATTCCTTCTAGGAATAGGAATCGTATTCGTAACTCCTTGTGGGTTGGTGCTTTAAATAGGTGGGGGGTCTCCTGTTGAAAGGCACCAAGTAGAGCTGAGCGCATCAAGCTTTGAGCTTGGTTTTAGGGTTTGTACTCTTTTGATGAGAGTATTTTAGACAAGAAATAAAGATCAATTCTTCCAAGATTTTTGCGTGCTACAAGAACCACGTCGCTACATGTTGTTTTCTGTTTTGGTTCTTGTTTGCATGCTTGTTCTAATTCTAGATTGGTTTTTGATCGTTGAGTTTCATCTTGATTTGATCCATCAAAAACCGTTCTAGGGTATTGATTTAGAGTTTCTCAAAGTCTGGTTGATTAATCTTTTGAAGATCTTGTTTAATCTTGAAGTTTTGATTAGATTGATTCTCGTCAAGTTCTGAAACAGCAAGCTTGCAAAGCTTATAACTTTTGATCCGTAAGTCCGATCAAGCTGATTCTTTTTGGGTTCGATTCGTATTGGAATCTAGTTTCTTGTGTCCAAATTTCAGATCGATCTAATGGCTGGATCTCCAGGAATTCGCCTTTTACCAAACCTCTGTCATTATGTTTTTGTCGAATACGAGGCAATTATTTGGTTCTGTTTTGGGGTGAACTTTTAGTAGATCAAGAATTTGGTTTTAGCTTCCGCACAATCATTCACCCCCCCCTCTGATTGCTATATTCGTGTCTTTCGATCCTACACCACCAAAGCCCACCAAGGCCCAAACTCCCCCGGGAAGGCCCAAAACCCCGGAAACGCCCCGAAAAAGCTATTAACCTCCATATCCTATAATTTTAACCTTAATTCCACATCTCATAATGTTATTAACCTTATCATGCACGTTAAATAAGGTTACGACACTCCGTGGTGACATAACACTTCAACCGGCCCAAAAACGCGAGAAAACCCTAAGCCGAAAGGTTTTATTCTCTAGTTTCACCTTCTATAACGTCACACCAAACCATAGTGTCACATTCTTCCCCCCTTCAACAAGATTCGACCTCGAATCCGAAGGACGCCAAAAACAACAACAAAGTCCCCAAGGGACAAAAGGCTTCTCTGCAGCACAAAACATTCGCACAACGACTAGAACCAGAAACAAATGACAAACGAGTTCCCAAAAACAACACTTAAAGAAAAAGTGTTGATCTAGCTCAACTAAGGGCAACCGCTCACAGTTCAACTTTCAATTCAAATCCCAAACAGAATCTGCGTTTCAACCTCGAAGGGCTTCAACAACCCAAAACGCTCGAATCCTCACGACAAACACCTCACCCTTCTATCACAACCTACCTGACTACACACTGCAATAAACTCAACATGACAAAGTCAAAGGAAGTCACAATTCCTTTAACGACCTCTCTTCATTCCCGAAAGATTCCATCGAGGGGAATAACTCATTAAGGCACACTAGCCCTTCCGATACACGATCATACTAACATTTTATTCCATCCTTTCCGTGCAAGACTCAAACCCAAAAACAACTAGTGAAGACAATCGCTCACGGCAGGCAATTATCACCGATCTACAGTCATCTTCACTTCCACCCATCGCTACTCTTAGTAAAGGTTAAACCCATACATCATCCACCTCCATCACAAACCACCCTTATACCACTAAGGTTCGACACCTAGCCCAAGCTTGGATCGAAACCTTACCAAACCACAATTGGTTCCTTTCTTAAGAGGGTCTCGCCTCACACAAAAACACTTAGCTATCAAGCCCAAGTGTACACACAACAACTCAAACCCAAAGCGTTAACAACCATTTTGGAAAGAATTCGGCAACATCCAAGCCAAAACACAAAGGAAGCATAAATCCCCTACATCACAACCAACATACCGTAAATTGTTCATTGCTTCTTTTCATACTAGAAAGCAAGGGAAATCTCGTTTCATGACATAAATGCACACTCTTCAGAGCACTCCGGATTAGTCATATCTCCATATATGACTTTCTCACCGACTGCTCAACGACTCTTTTATCATTTAACATGTAAAAACGATGTCATGTTTACTTTTCACCATTCCTCATCATGTAACCACACTACCGAATAGTCATTCACATGATGACTTTTGCCTCGGTATCATATGAATAAATCTCGAATAATATCGAGAGTTGCGCTAATTCATATAAACTATGACGGCAACATCGTTAATCAACAAAACACCACATCGTGTGAAAACCCATCTTCGATTTAACACTAGCTTTGCAACACCTCGCAAAATCAAACTCAACCCTTTGGAACAGAACCTCGACTCCAAAATCAAACATCTGCAACACAAGCGCCATAAATTTTTATCAAAAGAGAGGGAAACTCAATCCAAAAGAAAACTCTTCACTAACCAAATTCACTTATGAAACATTCATAAAAATCCGCACTTGTAAAACACCCAACACACCGGACACATTTTCCAAATGACTCCAACTCTAGTCAAATAGAGTTACACATCAAGGGCTTAACTCAAAAGTTTCCAACACAACCCTTTATGACCATCTGCTTCCTTTTAAAATTAATTCCAAAGATAAATCGGTCATAACGCCGAAGGGCGCGATCCACTCAAAAACTTTTGAATGTAAACTCAAACTCACAACACGAACTAAACAAATTCGCCAAAACCAAAGTTCGACACCAACCACTACGAGTTTTGGGAAACTCTGAAACTCAACATAATGAACACCTCAACCGAAAGCATTCAACCGAGATGGCAAACAACCAATCCAGTTTAAATGGTTTTTAGACAACATATAATGATGAAAGGATTCATCTATAGTACTCCTCTTCTCTTTCCATTAAAGACTTCAATAATCACTATTTACTATCCGAGGAGCCCCAACACAATTCAACCGAAAGTTTCACAACAAATTCTTCCTCTAGTTACCATTCCCAACATTTTTTAATAAGGGTTTATGATGCTTATCAAAAAGGCACCCAACCAAGACTATAATGACATGATCCCCACGGCTCACCGAATCATAATACATCTTATTCTAAATTTGAAACATAGTACTTCCACAAATCTTTCAAAGAAGATCAACCTATAAATTTCATACCACCTATATATTCACGTCTCGACAACCGAACCTTATTCAGCTTAAACAACGACTTCAACATGTAAATATTATCTCTACAAGACAAAGTTCATAACTAGGATTCCAAGGCATACATTCATTAAGGATGAAATTGTACATCATGTTAATTATCCAAAGCTCACTCCATAGCAACATGTTAAAATTTTCCTCTATTTTAACCATGGTTTTCCAACGAATAATCTAAACAGTTACCACAACTACTTAGTCATCAATAACAACAAATGGGCATAATCATCAACCAACAACATTACTTTTAGCTACTCCTATACATAGGTGATAACAAAATTACCACCACACAACATACTCCCACTATTTAAAATAGACTGAATACTAGCATTAACACTACCATTAACAACATCATTAACAATAAGTCTTATGTCTTCTCCATTGATATCAATACTAGCATTGTAGCGACAATAACCGCATACTTCCAAAGATACTAGTAGTTTGCAACAACATAAATAGCAACTCTAATCAACATCCAAATTAAAGTCACTAGTCAACACGATTAAATTTCTCTATTAATCCATTAGATTAGAACATCTTTAACAACCAAAGAAAGTTTCTTTTACAATAACAAAGTCTACATCATCTTAATGTTTTAACTATGCATCAAAGTTTAAACTTTTAACATTAACAAGGATCATAAGCACTTTTAAAGCAAGGCAACAGATTCTAAGCATGTACATTAACATATTTAATCATTCTCGCTAAGAGTAAACTGCAACACTAGTAGTCTATTTATTCTCAAGCTAGAGATACTAATCACATTGAATTGATTCAACTCAAAATTTAACTTAGCAACACATCAATCCATAAACCACATTGTTACCTACTACATAACATGCTAAACATCAATTCTTACTAGGGACAAACGATTTCAGTCAAAAGACTACTTTGTTTACAGCATTTTAGTTTTTAAAACTCATCCTAAGTTCATAAGGAAAATTTGACTCTCAAAATTGCGATGAGACAAACCCAAACATGGTCATGCAAAGGAATTCTCCAAAACACTTTTCAATCTCCAAGACTCCCACTGGAGGGAACCAACCGATCAAATAAACCTTTGCAAATAAAACCTTAGCACCAAACCCCAATCTTTCACGAAACAAGAAGGGTTTTTCAAAGATGATTTCTTAAACCAGTAAAATAACGTAAATCAAACACCACGCACTACTACAAAGCCACGTAACTTCAGCCCCGACAGCCAGTCCGCACAACTCCGCAATAACTCCTTTAACCTCAGAGAAAGACAAACACAGGGATAAATTGAATGCTTGTTCCCCATAATGCAATCAACAGGCATCAAAACTGGAAAGGCGCCCAAAAGAAGCGCAACACTAGTCTCCTCTTCTTCGTCTTCAACCAAGGAAGAGAAAACCACACACCGCATACGGAACGATCCGCGAAAACCCAACACTTTTCATTTGATTCAAATCTACTAAAGCCAAGAAAAGCAAAGAACACCGACCGTCAGAACGGCAAAGAACATACGAAGGAAACCACCATTAACTCTTCTATTTGACTCCAAACAACGACTCGATCAACGATGTAAAGGATAAGCACTCTTCTCCTACAGGGGTCAATAGTTCTTCGGTGGTGGCGCTAACCGGCCACACCGTCAAACCTCACCCTTACTATGAAAAAAGAGAGGTGGTCGAAACCCTTCGGCACCAAAACCCCACTTTTACCACCACAACAGGAATAATTCAATCATTTATCTCATAGACATATCAACGTACTATATCAAATATAGCATTTAGCAACAAGGCTTAAGTACAACATTTAAGCGTAAACAACGATACACATACCCTTCCTATCAGGCATCCATGTGTGTCAAATTTTAGATTAGTTATACCACTTTTGCAAGTTTTAATGTTGCTATCCTATGACAAAATTTTAGTAAAAACCTAAGCCATGTTTCTAAGTTATTCCACATCACATTTTAGTTGTACCCTATAGCATCACACTAAAAATACACATTCCAAGGACCTACAGCCCGCTCGATACCAATCAGAACACCCGGCATTTAATATGCCCGAATGCTACCAAACATAAGCTAAACAACATCTAAGTACCACAATTAAACATAAATTCCAGCAAAGGTTCATATGCTAAAAACCGATATTTCGGTAGCATCTCCTTTGTTTTTCCATGAATTAACACAATCTCAATATCATGGCAAGATATATATCATAGCACACGACATCTAAAACAACAACATAAATGGACATAACATCAAGTTACGCCAATAATACCACGCTTAACCACTTCATAAACTATAACTAAGCAAATAAGGATTCACAAGCATGCTAGATTAAACCATACATTAAGTTTAGGGCACAACTCTTAATATCATGTCTCCAAGTGGTTAATTATGGACTATGATGGTGGAGCTACGTGTAGAAGTGTAGCTAGATCCCTTTTTCCCGCATGCCGATCTCAAAGTACCTAAAAACAACATAAAACACAAGCGTGAGTTCGAAAACTCAGCAAGCATATTGTAATGCACAACAAGATCATTTACAAGACAATAATACCTCACATCACATATAACATCTCATACTTGAGCACATAACAACATCATCATCATTAAAAAAAAATGTATTGCAATGCAATGTTATGCTCATATTTCCATGGAAACTCATACCGGTATGGTTGAGTACACACCCGTCGGTGTGCACCCTCTCCCCCCTTCCATCCCGAAGATGGAGGGTGCCTACTCCTCGCTTCCACAACCCACGGTAGATGGAATCACGATGTAGGACTTACTCTAATGGCTCTCCGGATTAGTCATAACTTTCTCACCGACCTTCCCGGATTAGTTAATGACTTTCTCACCGCCCGGGCCTTGTAACATGTCATGCATGCAACTATGCCAATTATCATATTTCACATGTACATAAACATATGGCAACTCATCATGCCAAATATAAACACATGGCATCGAACCATGATAATCATACTCAATATTTCATTGGAAAACAGCAAGCATGGCAAGTGAGCATAGCAAGTGTTCAATCTTTCACCCAATATCAACAAACAACCTACAATCCGCTATACATTACAACACACTTGTCTCAACCGCGGGCGACGGATTTGTGGGACGTAGAGGGCACTCCCGGTGTCACACCACCTATGCCCAACGAACGAATCTCCAATAGATCTCCTCGCTCCTCGCTCCTCGCTCCTCGCTCCTCGCTCCAACGGATGGATCCACAAGGTGCAGAGGTGTGGAGACCACCCTAGGGCAGCAAGGGGGTGGAGGAGAGGTGGTGGAGAGGTGGGGAGCAATGGGGCAAAGGGGGAGGTGGAGGCGCACAAGAGGGAGAGGGAGAGGGGGTGGCGGCTAGGGCTTAGGAGGGGGAGGTGGGGGCGCCCAAGGGCAGGGGGAGCACGCCCAAAAGGCTGGTGGGGAGCCCTTTTACCAGCCCCCACACCCAATCCTAGTCCGTTACGGAGACCTACTCCATCCCACCTGTGAAATCATGTGCTGAAAAATTGGCTTAGAATTGAATTTGCAAATATGTTTGTTCATGTGTTTTGTCAATTTGACAAGAAGCAGTAAGTTTCGCTTTTGCGCCGGACCAAGATCTCAAGAAACAGTAAGTTTCCCATCTACGACGGACAAACTTTGTTGGTCTGTCGTGGACATGCTTTTGAACTCATTGAGCCAAACTCAATTTTCCTCAAAAACCAGTAAGTTGTGCATGTACGACGGACAAAGTTTTTAGTCCATCGTGAACGTATTTTTGAGCTCATGAGTCGAACTCAATCTTCCAAGAAACCAGTAAGTTTTGTATGTACGGTGGACAAACTTCTTTGGTCAGTCGTGAATGGCTTTTTGAGGTTTGATTTCGCATGTACGACGGACCGATTTTGTTTGTCCATCGTGAACGTGTTTTCGCCAGAATGATTTCTTCTTGGAACCGAAACTTTCACTTGTACAACGGACCGATTTTGTCTGTCCGTTGTGAATGTTTTTTTGAGTGATTTTTCATGTGTACGCCGGACCATATTTCCTTGTCCGTCGTGAATGCGTTTTCTTTGAATTAAGGTTTTGAGCGAATTGAAATAATTTGAATTTGAGATTATGAAATTTGTGATGATTTCATGATGCTTCTTTTGAAGTGGACTTTATGCAATGCTCGTGTGAGTATTTGCATGGATTGATGTGAGTCAAGTCGTGGACTTGTGCTCGGAATTGTTTTGTGGTTTGTTCATGTGCAGGTATTGCTCGATGACGAGCGTGGTCGATGACGGACCGGAACTAGGTTCATAGAGGAGCGAGGTTCGGGACTAGGTTCAGGAGGAACTGAGGTCTTGGTGGTCAAGGATGTCATGCGGGACGTTCGGGCTAGGAGAATGGTGCACATGAAGAATGGTTAGTCACGTGAGAATGGCAGGAGGTCATTCGCGTGCAAAGTGTTAGTCACGTGAGTATGGCGGTGGCCATACGCGTGCAAAGTGTTAGTCACGTGAGTATGGTAGGGTTGCCATGCAGCGTGCAAGAGTTGTACTCGGCCAGGTTGGGCCAAGTAGAGTTGTGTTGGATACGGATTCCTTCTAGGAATAGGAATCGTATTCAGAACTCCTTGTGGGTTGGTGCTTTAAATAGGTGGGGGGTCTCCTGTTGAAAGGCACCAAGTAGAGCTGAGCGCATCAAGCTTTGAGCTTGGTTTTAGGGTTTGTACTCTTTTGACGAGAGTATTTTAGACAAGAAATAAAGATCAATTCTTCCAAGATTTTTGCGTGCTACAGTAACCACGTCGCTACAGTGTTTTCTGTTTTGGTTCTTGTTTGCATGCTTGTTCTAATTCTAGATTGGTTTTTGATCGTTGAGTTTCATCTTGATTTGATCCATCAAAAACCGTTCTAGGGTATTGATTTAGAGTTTCTCAAAGTCTGGTTGATTAATCTTTTGAAGATCTTGTTTAATCTTGAAGTTTTGATTAGATTGATTCTCGTCAAGTTCTGAAACATCAAGCTTGCGAAGCTTATAACTTTTGATCCGTAAGTCCGATCAAGCTGATTCTTTTTGGGTTCGATTCGTATTGGAATCTAGTTTCTTGTGTCCAAATTTCAGATCGATCTAACGGCTGGATCTCCAGGAATTTGCCTTTTACCAAACCTCTGTCATTATGTTTTTGTCGAATACGAGGCAATTATTTGGTTCTGTTTTGGGGTGAACTTTTAGTAGATCAAGAATTTGGTTTTAGATTCCGCACAATCATTCACCCCCCCCTCTGATTGCTATATTCGTGTCTTTCGATCCTACACCACCAAAGCCCACCAAGGCCCAAACTCCCCCGGGAAGGCCCAAAACCCCGGAAACGCCCCGAAAAAGCTATTAACCTCCATATCCTATAATTTTAACCTTAATTCCACATCTCATAATGTTATTAACCTTATCATGCACGTTAAATAAGGTTACGACACTCCGTGGCGACATAACACTTCAACCGGCCCAAAAACGCGAGAAAACCCTAAGCCGAAAGGTTTTATTCTCTAGTTTCACCTTCTATAACGTCACACCAAACCATAGTGTCACATTCTTCCCCCTTCAACAGGATTAGGCCTCGAATCCGAAGGGCCAAAAACAACAACAAAGTCCCCAAGGGACAAAAGGCTTCTCTGTGACACAAAACATTCGCTGCAACGACTAGAACCGAAACAAATGACAAGCGAGTTCCCAAAACCAACACTTAAAGAAAAAGTGTTGATCTAGCTCAACTAAGGGCAACCGCTCACAGTTCAACTTTCAATTCAAATCCCAAAGCGAATCTGCGTTTCAACCTCGAAGGGCTTCAACAACCCAAAGCGCTCGAATCCTCACGACAAACACCTCACCCTTCTATCACAACCTACCCGACTACACACTGCAATAAACTCAACATGACAAAGTCAAAGGAAGTCACAATTCCTTTAACGACCTCTCTTCATTCCCGAAAGATTCCATCGAGGGGAATAACTCATTAAGGCACACTAGCCCTTCCGATACACGATCATACTAACATTTTATTCCATCCTTTCCCGAGGCAAGACTCAAACCCAAAAACAACTAGTGAAGACAAGCTGCTCACGGCAGGCAATTATCACCGATCTACCGTCAACTTCACTTCCACCCATCGCTACTCTTAGTAAAGGTTAAACCCATACATCATCAACCTCCATCACAAACCACCCTTATACCACTAAGGTTCGACACCTAGCCCAAGCTAGGATCGAAAACCTTACCAAACCACAATTGGTTCCTTTCTTAAGAGGGTCTCGCCCTCACACAAAAACACTTAGCTATCAAGCCCAAGTGTACACACAACAACTCAAACCCAAAGCGTTAACAACCATTTTGGAAAGAATTCGGCAACATCCAAGCCAAAACACAAAGGAAGCATAAATCCCTACATCACAACCAACATACGAGAAATTGTTCATTGCTTCTTTTCATACTAGAAAGCAAGGGAAATCTCGTTTCATGACATAAATGCACACTCTTCAGAGCACTCGGATTAGTCATATCTCCATATATGACTTTCTCACCGACACAGCTCAACGACTCTTTTATCATTTAACATGTAAAAATGATGTCATGTTTACTTTTCACCATTCCCTCATCATGTAACCACACTACCGAATAGTCATTCACATGATGACTTTTGCCTCAGTATCATATGAATAAATCTCGAATAATATCGAGTTGCGCTAATTCATATAAACTATGACGGCAACATCGTTAATCAACAAAACACCACATCGTGTGAAAACCCATCTTCGATTTAACACTAGCTTTGCAACACCTCGCAAAATCAAACTCAACCCTTTGGAACAGAACATCGACTCCAAAATCAAACATCTGCAGACACAAGCGCCATAAATTTTTATCAAAAGAGAGGGAAACTCAATCCAAAAGAAAACTCTTCACTAACCAAATTCACTTATGAAACATTCATAAAAATCCAGACTTGTAAAACACCCGCACACGGACACATTTTCCAAATGACTCCAACTCTAGTCAAATAGAGTTACACATCAAGGGCTTAACTCAAAAGTTTCCAACACAACCCTTTATGACCATCTGCTTCCTTTTAAAATTAATTCCAAAGATAAATCGGTCACGAACGCGAAGGCGCGATCCACTCAAAAACTTTTGAATGTAAACTCAAACTCACAACACGAACTAAACAAATTCGCCAAAACCAAAGGTCGACACCAACCACTACGAGTTTTGGGGAAACTCAAACTCAACATAAGGAACACCTCAACCGAAAGCATTCAACCGAGATGGCAAACAACCAAACCAGTTTCAAAGGTTTTTAGACAACATTTCGGCATGAAAGGAACCATCTCTAGTACTCCACTACGCTTTCCATTAAAGACTTCAATAATCACTATTTACTATCCGAGGAGCCCCAACACAATTCAACCGAAAGTTTCACAACAAATTCTTCCTCTAGTTACCATTCCCAACATTTTTAATAAGGGTTTATGATGCTTATCAAAAGGCACCCAACCAAGACTATAATGACATGATCCCCACGGCTCACCGAATCATAATACATCTTATTCTAAATTTGAAACATAGTACTTCCACAAATCTTTCAGCAAGATCAACCTATAAATTTCATACCACCTATATATTCACGTCTCGACAACCGAACCTTAGTCAATTAAACAACGACTTCAACATGTAAATATTATCTCTACAAGACAAAGTTCATAACTAGGATTCCAAGGCATACATTCATTAAGGATGAAATTGTACATCATGTTAATTATCCAAAGCTCACTCCATCGCAACATGTTAAAATTTTCCTCTATTTTAACCATGGTTTTCCAACGAATAATCTAAACAGTTACCACAACTACTTAGTCATCAATAACAACAAATGGGCATAATCATCAACCAACAACATTACTTTTAGCTACTCCTATACATAGGTGATAACAAAATTACCACCACACAACATACTCCCACTATTTAAAATAGACTGAATACTAGCATTAACACTACCATTAACAACATCATTAACAATAAGTCTTATGTCTTCTCCATTGATATCAATACTAGCATTGTAGCGACACAACCGCATACTTCCAAAGATACTAGTAGTTTGCAACAACATAAATAGCAACTCTAATCAACATCCAAATTAAAGTCACTAGTCAACACGATTAAATTTCTCTATTAATCCATTAGATTAGAACATCTTTAACAACCAAAGAAAGTTTCTTTTACAATAACAGCAGTCTACATCATCTTAATGTTTTAACTATGCATCAAAGTTTAAACTTTTAACATTAACAAGGATCATAAGCACTTTTAAAGCAAGGCAACAGATTCTAAGCATGTACATTAACACATTTAATCATTCTCGCTAAGAGTAAACTGCAACACTAGTAGTCTATTTATTCTCAAGCTAGAGATATTAATCACATTGAATTGATTCAACTCAAAATTTAACTTAGCAACACATCAATCCATAAACCACATTGTTACCTACTACATAACATGCTAAACATCAATTCTTACTAGGGACAAAGCGATTTCAATAAAAGACTACTTTGTTTACAGCATTTTAGTTTTTAAAACTCATCCTAAGTTCATAAGGAAAATTTGACTCTCAAAATTGCGATGAGACAAACCCAAACTTGGTCATGCAAAGGAATTCTCCAAAACACTTTTCAATCTCCAAGATTCCCACTGGAGGGAAGCAACCGATCAAATAAACCTTTGCAAATAAAACCTTAGCACCAAACCCCAATCTTTCACGAAACAAGAAGGGTTTTTCAAAGATGATTCCTTAAACTAGTAAAATAACGAAATCAAACACCACGTACTACTACAAAGCCACAGAACTTCAGCCCTGACACCAGTGTCCGCACAACTCCATAATAACTCCTTTAACCTCGAGAGAAAGACAAACACAGGGATAAATTGAACGCTTGTTCCCCATAATGCAATCAACAGGCATCAAAACTGGAAAGGCGCCCAAAAGAAGCGCAACACTAGTCTCCTCTTCTTCGTCTTCAACCAAGGAAGAGAAAACCACACACCGCATACGGATCGATCCGCGAAAACCCAACACTTTTCATTTGATTCAAATCTACTAAAGCCAAGAAAAGCAAAGAACACCGACCGTCGAGCGGCAAAGAACATACGAAGGAAACCACCATTAACTCTTTTATTTGACTCCAGTCAACTACCCGATCAACGACGAAAGGATAAGCACTCTTCTCCTACAGGGGTCAATAGTTCTTCGGTGGTGGCGCTAACCAAACCACACCGTCAAACCTCACCCTTACTATGAAATAAGAGAGGTGGCGAAACCCTTCGGCACCAAAACCCCACTTTACCACCACAACAGGAATAATTCAATCATTTATCTCATAGACATAGCAACGTACTATATCAAATATAGCATTTAGCAACAAGGCTTAAGTACAACATTTAGCGTAAACAACGATACCCATACCCTTCCCTCAGTGCATCCATGTGTGTCAAATTTTAGATTAGTTATACCACTTTTGCAAGTTTTAATGTTGCTATCCTATGACAAAATTTTAGTAAAAACCTAAGCCATGTTTCTAAGTTATTCCACATCACATTTTAGTTGTACCCTATAGCATGACACTAAAAATACACATTCCAAGGACCTACAGCCCGCTCTGATACCAACTGTAACACCCCGGCATTTAATATGCCCGAATGTTACCAAACATAAGCTAAACAACATCTAAGTACCACAATTAAACATAAATTCCAGCAAAGGTTCATATGCTAAAAACCGATATTTCGGTAGCATCTCCTTTGTTTTTCCATGAATTAACACAATCTCAATATCATGGCAAGATATATATCATAGCACACGACATCTAAAACAACAACATAAATGGACATAACATCAAGTTACGCCAATAATACCACGCTTAACCACTTCATAAACTATAACGAAGCAAATAAGGATTCACAAGCATGCTAGATTAAACCATACATTAAGTTTAGGGCACAACTCTTAATATCATGTCTCCAAGTGGTTAATTATGGACTATGATGGTGGAGCTACGTGTAGAAGTGTAGCTAGATCCCTTTTTCCCGCATGCCGATCTCAAAGTACCTAAAAACAACATAAAACACAAGCGTGAGTTCGAAAACTCAGCAAGCATATTGTAATGGACAACAAGATCATTTACAAGACAATAATACCTCACATCACATATAACATCTCATACTTGAGCACATAACAACATCATCATCATTAAAAATGTATTGCAATGCAATGCAATGCAATGTTATGCTCATATCTCCATGGAAACTCATACAGGTATGGTTGAGTACACACCGTCGGTGTGCACCCTCTCCCCTTCCATCCCGAAGATGGAGGGTGCCTACTCCTCGCTTCCACAACCCACGGTAGATGGAATCACGATGTAGGACTTACTCTAATGGCTCTCCGGATTAGTCATAACTTTCTCACCGACCTTCCCGGATTAGTTAATGACTTTCTCACCGCCCGGGCCATGTAACATGTCATGCATGCAACTATGCCAATTATCATATTTCACATGTACATAAACATATGGCAACTCATCATGACAAATATAAACACATGGCATCGAACCATGATAATCATACTCAATATTTCATTGGAAAACAGCAAGCATGGCAAGTGAGCATAGCAAGTGTTCAATCTTTCACCCAATATCAACAAACAACCTACAATCCGCTATACATTACAACACACTTGCCTCAACCGCGGGCAACGGATTTGTGGGACGTAGAGGGCACTCCCGGTGTCACACCACCTTTGCCCAACGAACGAATCTCCAATAGATCTCCTCGCGGATCGCTCCTCGCTCCACGCTCCTCGTTCCTCGCTCCTCGCTCCAACGGATGGATCCACAAGGTGCAGAGGTGTGGAGACCACACTAGGGCAGCAAGGGGGTGGAGGAGAGGTGGTGGAGAGGTGGGGAGCAATGGGGCAAAGGGGGAGGTGGAGGCGCACAAGAGGGAGAAGGAGAGGGGGTGGCGGCTAGGGCTTAGGAGGGGGAGGTGGGGGCGCCCAAGGGCAGGGGGAGCACGCCCAAAAGGCTGGTGGGGAGCCCTTTTACCAGCCCGCACACCCAATCCTAGTCCGTTACGGAGACCTACTCCATCCCACCAAAGCCCACCAAGGCCCAAACTCCCCCGGGAAGGCCCAAAACCCCGGAAACGGCCCGGAAACGCCCCGAAAAAGCTATTAACCTCCATATCCTATAGTTTTAACCTTAATTCCACATCTCATAATGTTATTAACCTTATCATGCACGTTAAATAAGGTTACGACACTCCGTGGCGACATAACACTTCAACCGGCCCAAAAACGCGAGAAAACCCTAAGCCGAAAGGTTTTATTCTCTAGTTTCACCTTCTATAACGTCACACCAAACCATAGTGTCACATGAATATTAGTTGGACATTACGAAATTGCCAACATTGGGTATTTAGATTGTTGTAGTACATTGCATAGACCTGCTACGTGCACATGACATGATTTTGGACAATCAAATGTTAATATTGACTTAATGATACATTGAACCTGTTTTGGAAAGGTATCATGTGTTGTGATTGTTGATGGCACGTGGTGCATGGTAATCAACTGGGTTTGATAAATAGATTTAGACCGAGGCATGTGGCAAGAATGATAGGGTGGGCCAGTTGTGGCACCAGGGAAGTTGATTTGGTTCTTCAGGTAGCCTTGCCGTGGTCATCCTAAGGACTTAACCTTGCAAGCCTTTGAACTGAGTCAAACGTGCAACCACATGTCTGTAATGGGACGGACCTAGTTGATTAAGTTGCTAATAACGTACTTGTGGGACCTTGGGGTGTCAACTACACCTTTTGTGTAGTTGTACGGGGGAGCGTAACGGGGCTGCGGCCAGGTACCCATCTAACAGTTGATTGGCCTAGACTTCGCCTTTGCTAAGGGAAGGGTTAGTGCTCAATAACTGGGGAGGCCCACTTGTGCTGTTAGAGGTTTCCGAAAGACTTTGTTATGGACACTCGCCTTTGTGGTGTTTGGCTGTATCTTGTGGGTAAAGTGTATAACCTCTGTAGAGTGTAAAATCTATTTGAATAGCTGTGTCCGCGGTATTGAACATTGCTCGGGAATTACAGTCAAGGGTTAGACTTTCATAAAAATGACTTGACTTTGGAAGAATGGTGGGTTTGAATCGACGAATTGAACCTAGGATTGGGAAATGCTTTATTTATGAGACCATTGTGAAAAAATACTCTATTCATTATCGTTTTACCGCTTTGCACTCTATTATTGTATTTATTCACGCTACTTTACTGCAAATGAACCTGTTAGCCTATCCTTTTATTAAGCCATGCACGTAGAATATTAGCTTGCATTCTGTGCATGACTTGCTGAGTACCAAGTACTCACCCTTGCCGCAATACAACATCAGTTGAAGAAGAGTCGACGCCAGCTTTGGAGGAAGAGTACCCGGAGGAGCCGTCTAATTAGGGAGCGTGCCCAGTCTGTTGCCTGTGGTATACTGGATGGCGTCACAAAGTTTCTTTTATTCCGCTGCAGTTATTTCTCTTTTAATAAGTCTTTGCCCTGCGTGGCGTACCTTTGTAACTTGACCATAAGGTCGACCAACCAGTTTGGTTATTTTAATTAAAGTACTTTACTACTATCGTTGCGTATGATTGTGATATTTACCAATGTTGAGACTGTGTGCACTAGCGTGATCCTGGACTAGTGCTGAATACACAGAGGGTCCGGATTTGCAAATTCGGGTCCCGACAGAGGTGGTATCAGAGCCATACTGACTGTAGTCTCATCCATAGTTAGAATGGTCGTAATGAGGGTAAAACCTATTTTCTAAAAGTTAAAACTTGACAAGATGATGAATGAAATCTTGACTTATCTCCTTCTCTCTTTTCATACCCCTTTTGCTGAATTTCTCTTGCCCCCTTGGTTTTAAAACTTTTGAGTTCTTACGTAAGTGTCTTTGGCAGATGTTGATGAAGAACAACTACGCCGAGCGGGAAGGTGGCTACGCTGCCGAGTTGTGGCGTATGCTACAGTTGCTTGGAGGCTTTGAGAGACCGCTCTACCGAGGGACCACCATCGTACAGGCAGGACTGGTAATTGGATGGGGCGTGAAGATCACGGTGTATGCTCGAGAGAAGACGAAGTGCAGTCGCCCATTTCACTTCACCGTTAGGAGGTCAACATTTGAGATGGGAATCCAGGAAGTGTCACGCCGAGCGATGCAGCAGATTGCTCGTACTTACTCTAGAGAGCTAGAAGGCACAATATTCCGTCACCACCCACGCCGAGACAGCAGAGCTCAGCGGAAGCCGATAGAAGATGAGGATGCTACTGTCACACACTTGGCCAGATTCGTCGTCGCCCAAAAGGAGCTTATCGACGACACAGTCCAGAAGTTGATGAAGGCTCGCGAGCAGGTTGAGAAGGCAAAAAGCACGTAGAGAATGCTCATGAGTACGTCGCCCATGCTGCGGAAAGGATCGCAGAGCTGGAGACCGCACTGTACGGGCAGGGCCCTGATACAGTGTTACAGTTGGACGCCCCCGAGCCAGATGAGGACCCAGAAGAGGCGCCACTTGCACCCGCGCCACAGCCACAGCAGCAGCCAGATCCAGAGCCAGAGGAAGACGCCGCGTCGTCAACCACAGCTGCAGTTGTAGGGCATGGCGATTGTTTCGCGCCTATGCCGCCGCACCCGCCGCGAGGAGGCAGTGAAGGTTTTCTCGACGAGTGAGCGTAGGTTTTGTGGTTGAGACTCCTTCGTCGAGTCGCGTTATAGAATAAGAGTCAGCCTTAGAGGCGTTAGACTCCAGTGTTAGTCGATTTGGATTTTCATTGCTTGCTGAGTGTGCAGTATGTGTTGCAAGCCCTTAGGCGTTGTAAGCAACCATGCTGAGTTATTATGGTTTAATTAAAAAAATGAATTTTGAGTTACACTTTTCGCCCTCATAAGCTTCCTTATTACTTGTCTATGCTTGTTTCCCCCTTATCTCTAAAACTTGGAGCAATCGACAGATGGTGAATGTCGGGACCCGAATTTGCAAATTCAGACCCTCTGTGTATTCAGCACTAGTCTAGGAACGCGCTAGTGCACACAGTCTTAACATCGGTAAATATCACAATCATACCACTCGATACTAATAAAGTACTTTAATTAAATAGTCAAACTGGTTGCTTGACCTTATGGTCAAGTTACAAATATACGCCACGCAGGGCGAAACTTATTAAGAGAGAAATAGTAGCAGCGGAAAATAAGATAACATCGTGGCGCCATCCAGTATACCACAGGCAACCGATCGGCTCGCTCCTAAGTAGACGGTTCCTCTTGGAGCTCCTCCTCCAAAGCTGGTGTAGTCTCCTCTTCAACTGGTGTTGTATTGCGGCAAGGGTGAGTACTTGGTACTCAGCAAGTCATGCACAGAATGCAGCTAATATACTACATGCATGGCTTAATACAAAGGAGTGGCTCAAGGTATATTTGCAGTAAGAGCATTTAACAAGTATCATAAGTAGATTCGAAAGCAGTAGAAACAAGTATAACATCAATAATTTTTCCAGGAGTTTAATCAACATCTTTCCCATTCCTAATCCACATTTCCATCGACATCATTGTTTAACCAAACCCAACCTTTCAAGTCCAAATTATTTTCAAGAAAGTCTAACCCTTGACTGTAATTCCCGAGCGATGTCCAATACCGTGGACACGGCTATTCGAATAGATTTTTCACTCTTCAGAGGTTATGCACTTTACCCACAAGATACAGTCAAACACCACAAAGGCGAGTTCCCGTAACAAAGTCTTTCGGAAACTTCTAACAGTACAAGTGGTCCTCCCCGGTTGTTGCACACTAACCCTTCCCTTAGCTAAGGCGAAGTTTAGGCCAACCAACCGTTAGATGGGTACTGCCGCAGCCCCAGACGCTCCCCGTACAACTTACACAAAGGGTGTAGTTGACCTCCTGAGGTCCCACAGGTACGTTATTAGCAACTTAATCAACTAGGTCCGTCCCATTACAGACATGTGGTTGCAAGATTGACTCAGTTCAAAGGCTTGCAAGGTGAAGTCCTTAGGGTTACCAGGGCAAGACTACCCGAAGAACCAAACCAACGCTCCCGGTGCCACAACTGGCCCACCCGATCATTCTTGCCACATGCCCCGGTCAAAAAGCTATTTATCAAACCCCAGTTGATTACCATGCACCACGTGCCATCAACATCACATGATACCTTCCCAAAACAGTTTCAATATATCATTAAGTCAATATTAACATTTGATTGTCCAAAATCATGTCATGAGCATGTAGCAGGTCTAAGCCATATACTACAACGATCTACAAACCCATGTTGGCAGTTTAGTAGTGTCCAACTAGTAATCCACAACTAGGGTGACAAGGGGTCATCGCACATATATAATTAACCAAGGTGTCATACAGCAATTAGGCATTTATCTAATTACCCATAATTAAGTAAAGCATTTTCTAATTTAAACTAGCATGCAATAATTTGAACCAAAATAGGTTTCAAAATGGGATCAACATGGTCAAAGCATAACTTGCCTTCAAAAAGTACTTGCTCTTGGTCCTGAGTTGGCTCCTGGGTCAATACTTCTCCTTCGAATCCTTTCGGCACTTCAACGTCTACTCGTAACGCGTGCAAATAGCAACAAATGAATAAAATAGTAGACAAAAAGTATCCAAACATCCAAATAAAGTTCATAAACAGAGAGAACATAATTTTATGAATTTTTAGAAACTGGAATCGTCAAATTCGGAGTTTAAATGCAAAAGTTATAGCATTTTGAAGTTTAAATAATCAATTAAATAATATTATAGAGGAAAACTTTAGTCCAAAAATTAAATAAAATTCATCATTAGGTAGATCTCAATTTTATACAAATTTAGAAATTTGAATCACTCAAATCGGAGTTGAAACGCAAAAGTTATAAGCGTTTGAAGTTTGAAACAAAATCTGAAATCATTATTTCGAATTAATAAATCATTTTCTTTTTCGGAAATTAATTATTGCGTCAGCGAGGACACGTGGCAGCCTCTGATTGGTCTGCTGACGTCAGCCGGTTCATGGACGTGGTCCATGGTTTGGCTCGGGTCTACCGTGGACCCGGTCCACGGCTCACGTGCGGCTGACAGGTGGGACCCACTGGGGTGACGTCATTGCTGACGTCAGCGGGGACTCAGCCCGCTGCGCTGACAGGTGGGACCCACTGGTGACGTCATCGCTGACGTCACTACACGGCTGGGGTGGCCGCTGACGTGCGGGCCCGCCATGATGTCAGCGTGACGTCATGGTGCGGTTTGGTCGCGTCGCTGACACGCGGGCCCGGCGTGTCAACGTCCACGCCGACGGTGCGCCGATCGGCGGTCAAGCTCCCCGTCACGTGGCGCAATCTCGGCTGTTGATTTGAAAATCAACGGCCCAGGTTAGATCTGGACTCACGCGTTTGGGTTAACGCGTTTGATTTGGACCGTTGGATCTAGATCCAATGGTCGAGATTGGATCTGGGATTTTGGAACGGGATCTCACTGAAGGTGACGTGGCACAATCTGGACCGTTTGATGAAGATCCGACGGCTGGCAGAGCTCGAAGTCCGGCGATGGCGAGCGGCGGCGCTGGGTCACCGGCGCAGGGGACGACGACCTAGCCGACGGCGTTTCGGGCGCGCTCCAGCGAGGTGAGTTGGACTCCCGGACGCGTCTTGACCTCCCGGTCCCGGATCTGGGGTCAACGGCGACGGAGGACGCGACGGCGCGAATTTGACGAAACCGCGGCGGCTCCTTCTCCTTACTCCGGCGAGCTCTAGCGGCGCAACCATGGCGGCTCGAAGTAGGTGAGTTAGGGCTACGGTGCGCAATGAAGTGGCGGTCCCGACACGGGTGGCGGCGCAATAAATAGGGCCCTCGGCGTCAGTGAAACGCCGCGGAAACCGAGGCCCGCTCCGTTCTTGGCGGCGAGTCGGCGGCGACTCGGATTGGGTGACGTGGCTCAATCACAGCCGTTGGATCAAGATCCAACGGTGCGGGGGTTTGGGTTCGGGTCTGGCTCGGGCGAGCTGGCTGGCTCGGTCGGGCTCGGGCTCGGGTGACGTGGCTCAATCATGGCCGTTGGATCTGAATCCAACGGTCACGCGGTTAGGGCTCGGCCGAGTGGGTTCGGTCGAGTCACGTGGCTCGGGTCAGACTCGAGTCCGACTCGGGTTCGACTCGGTCGGATGAACAGTACTTGACCGCGACTCGATTTTCCAGCGATTTAATATTTAAAATAATTTCCAGTAATTCATTTAATTCAAGAAAAATAGCAAAATACTCAGAAAAATTCCAGAAAAATTCTGGAAAATATTTTAGGGCATTTGGGACTCAAATAAAATATGTCCAACAAAACTTTATATGAAAATTTAATTTCTTTAATTATTTCAATATGGAATAAATTCAAATTAAATCCAAATAAATCCAAATAAATTCCAGAAAATTCCAAAAATTCACAAATATGCAAAATAATATTTAATTTCATGAAAAGCAAAAATTGGGGTGTTACAGTGAACACCCGTGGAAACCATGGAGGTAACGGAAGTGGTTCTCGCCCAGCTGGGAACCCTAATGACGGAGCACCTGCACCCCAGCTAGCACCGCCAGTTGACATGCAGAACTTCGGAGCTTTCCTTGCTGCACAGACTAAGTTGATGCATGCTATGATGCAGCAGATGCAGCACGTCACTGCCCATGCCACTGCTAATCAAGTCAATCAAGTACAACGTTAGGGCTCAAGGTTGTCAGAGTTCATGAGGACTCATCCACCCACATTCTCTGGGAACGCCAATCCACTGGAAGCGGATGATTGGCTTAGATCAATCGAAAGGAAGCTGCATATTACTCAGTGTGTGGGAATTGAGAGGGTACTATACGCCTCTCATCAACTGGAGGGGACCGCAGCAGAATGGTGGGAGAACATCTGCGCCACGTGGGAGAACCCACAAGACATCACATGGGAGGAATTCACAACTGCGTTTCACCAGTATCATGTGCCAGAAGGAATAATGGACTTAAATAAGGAAGAATTCAGGGCACTGAAGCAAGGTAATCAACTGGTGGCTGAATACTTGAACAAGTTCACACAGCTTGCACGCTACGCGCCGGAAGACGTAGTGACAGACAAGGCCAGATAGTCTCACTTCCTGAAGGGACTGAACTCTGGACTGCAGGTGGGACTGATCACCCACACCTTCCGAGATTTCCAGGAGTTGGTGAATAAGGCGCTCATTCTTGAGGACAAGCGCAAGGAACTGCATGAGAATCGAAAGCGCAGAATGCAATAACAGGGATCACGCCAAGGAGCGCAGCAGCGCCTGAGGGTTACGCCGAACCAGTTTTTCAGCTTCCAGCCGCAGAACGCAGCAAGGACACAGTCGCCAGCACCAAGACCCACCAATCAGAATTATCAGACCCTAGCTCCAGCCAGAAACGCCGCTTCAGGCAGTCAACAGGGAACAATGAAACGCTGCTATACATGCCACGAGCCAGGGCACTTCTCCAACAGCTGCCCCAAGAAGACAGCGGGAGTGACCCCAGTCCGCTTTAACTTGGGTTCCACACCAGCCAGGACACCTGCACCAGGAGCAAACCGCGGGACAGCACAGCCAGGAGCCGCACCTCAGACCGTGGTGAGAGGCCGCGTCAACCACGTCACCGCATATGCACTTCAGAATGCCACGGATGTCATATTGGGTAAGTTACTTGTTAACTCAGTACCTGCAACAGTTTTGTTTGAGTCTGGAGCTTCGCATTCGTTTGTTTCCCATGGCTTTGCTGCTAGAAATGATTTGGAGATTGCAAGACTTAAATGCATGCTTCTTGTTCAAACCCCTGGTTCTGAACTCCGAACTAAAGTAGGATGTTCTGGGGTAAGAATATTAATAGATGGGGTAGAGTTCCTAGCAAACCTTATTATTTTGGAAACCCAGACCCTTGATGTTATCTTGGGAATGGACTGGTTATCCAAGCACAAGGCCGTGCTAGATTGTGGGCGAAGGATTATCTCAGTTGAGGGCCCATGTGGAAGGAAAGTGGAATTTCAAGAAACCGCCGTTCGAGATGGACAGCTGATGGTCAACAGTGCGAAGGCGATCAGCATAGAAGATGTTTCAGTGGTGAATGAGTATCTTGATGTTTTTCCTGAAGATTTGACGGGGATGCCGCCAGACATAGACGTAGAATTTGTGATTGAGTTAGTACCTGGTACAACACCGATAGCCATGAGACCTTACCGAATGTCCACCGAAGAATTGGTAGAGATGTAGAAGTAGCTTTAAGAGTTGATGGAGAAAGGATTCATCAGACCTAGTTCGTCGCCGTGGGGAGCGCAAGTCCTGTTCGTCAAGAAGAAGGATGGGAGTTTCAGGATGTGCATTGACTACCGTGCACTCAATGAGGTGACCGTGAAGAACAAATACCCACTACCCAGGATAGATGATCTGTTTGACCAGTTGAGAGGAGCCGGAGTTTTCTCCAAGATTGATCTGAGGTCGGGGTACCACCAGCTGAAGATTCGATCAGAGGATATTCCGAAGACCGCATTCTCGTCAAGATATGGACATTACGAGTTTACTGTTATGTCCTTCGGTCTGACAAATGCGCTAGCTTATTTCATGAATATGATGAATAAGGTTTTCATGGAGTACTTGGATAAGTTTGTCGTCGTATTCATCGATGACATTCTCATCTATTCCAAGTAAAGAGAAGAACACGCAGAACATCTGAGGCTAGTTTTGGAGAAGTTGAGAGAACAACAACTCTTCTCCAAGTTCAGTAAGTGTGATTTTTGGAAAGACAAAGTGGAATTCCTTGGACATGTAATGACCGTAGAAGGAGTTGCCGTTGACCCAAGCAAGGTAGAAGCTGTGTTACATTGGGAACAGCCGAAGACCGTGACCCAAATTCGGAGTTTTCTTGGAATGGCAGGTTACTACCGCCGCTTCATTGAAGGCTTTTCAACAATTGCGAGACCTCTTGCGCAATTGTCGAAAAAGGAGAAGAAGTTTGCATGGACGCTGGAGTGCGAAAAGGGTTTTCAGGAGCTGAAGAAACGATTGACATCAGCACCGGTGTTAGTTCTACTGGACGTCAATCAAAGCTTCGATATTTATTGTGATGCATCGCGCCAAGGACTTGGATGCGTGTTCATGCAAAACCGGAAGGTTGTTGCATATGCGTCAAGGCAGCTGAGGCCGCATGAAGAGAACTATCCGACACATAACCTAGAGTTAGCAGCTGTAGTGCATGCCTTGAAGTTGTGGCGACACTACCTGATTGGAAATAGATGCGAAGTGTATACGGACCATAAGAGTCTTAAATACATCTTCACCCAATCGGATCTGAATGTGAGGCATAGGAGATGGTTAGAATTAATCAAGAACTACAATGTTGGGATCCATTATCATCCCGGGAAGGCCAATGTGGTGGGTGATGCCTTGAGTCGGAAGAGCCATACTGCGAATATGTTGATATCCACGAGTCAGGACGAGCTATGCAAGGAGTTTCAGAAGATGCAGATTGAGTTGGTACACGAGGGATTCTTGGCCGCATTGGAGGTAAAGCCTATTCTAGAGGATCAGATCAGAGGAGGACAGAAGGATGATGACACGATCCGCAAGATTAAGTCCAAGATGGATGAAGGCAAGGCAAAAGACTTCAAGCTAGATGAACACGACACATTATGGATGAAGGATCGAATCTGTGTGCCGAACAAAAAGGAACTGAAACAACTTATTCTGGAGGAAGCCCATGACTCCAAATATTCCATTCACCCAGGAAGTGCCAAGATGTACCAAGATCTGAAGGAAAGATTCTGGTGGCCAAGCTGAAGGGTTTCGAAGCATGGAAAACAAAAATTTTCATACGATTGCAACCAAACACCAAGATCATATCTAGGAGATGCAAGTAAACGGTTTCAGAAGGACTCACCCTCGTAGACCGAAAGCGGGAATAACGTTCCCGCAAACAAACGTGGTTGATGTAGAGGTACACTCCCGACTTCAAAGTCGCGAAGATGAGCGCCACAAGCGGCGGCGCCTCCGCATTTGGTCACACGTGCGGATCAACAATGACCTCAATCCCTCGTTCAGCGGGCAGCGGAAGTAGTGGATCCTCGAAAACTCCAACAACACTACGACTTAGTGGTGGTGGTGGTGGAGAAATAATTTCAGCAGCGCTTCGCATAAGCCACAGCTCTAAAAACAGATCAGCAAGAGGAGGGAGAATGGACCAACCAAAGGGTCAAATGGATGAACACCAAAGAGAGGAGCTCCTCCCTCCCTTTTATAGGAGGAGGAGGAGGCATGCCAAGGGGTGGCCGGCGCATGGGGGGGTGCCCCTTGCCCTCCCTCTCTTCATGTGAGTGATCTCTCCACTCACAAATCAACCCACTTTGGTTTCCATTAAAACCCCACTCAAGAAATGAAAGGGTTTTCTCCCATAAATAAATAAAACATTTTTATTTCAGATATTTTAATATTTGTTAATTCTTTTAATTAACAAACATTAACGCATACCCCTTTAACTATTCCGATATCCCTAAACTATTCCGCGATACTCAAATAGTCCCCTGTCTTATCCATACTTTTCTCCTGTTTCGTATCCACTCAAATGCATCGATGAACCTTAAGTGTGTCACCCTACGGTTCGTGAATAAAATGGACATGATTGAGACACCTCTCGAGATCAATAATCATCGGCGGGATCCGAGATCCATAATGACTCCCATTCACTCAACGATGAACTAGTGATCGCGTAAACCGAAACGACATAACCAATTCCTTTTGTCTCACGATATTTTACTTGTCCAGGGATCCGATCATCAGTATCAACTATACCTAGTTCGATCCCGTTACCGACAAGTACTCTTTACTCGCTCCGTGATATAACATTCTTGTGACCTAGTCACATGCTTGCAAGCGATGTCAATGTGATATCACCGAGAGGGCCAGTATATCTCTCCGTCATCTGGATGGACAAATCCCACTCTTGATGCATGAGCCTCAACTAATACTTTCATAGTACCCAAATCCATCTTTATAGTCACCGTGTTACGGAGTGACGTTTGATGTCATCAAAGTACTCTTCCGAATTAGTGATTGACATCATCTCATGGTCTAAGGAAAAGAGCTATTTCGAATGTGTATGATACAAAGAACAAACTAAATGACTTGATCGTATTTGCTATACCAACTTGGGTGTGTGTTCATCACATCATTCTTCTAATGACATGACCCCGTTATTAACAACATCCAATGTTCATGATCGTGAAACCTTGATCATCAAGAAATCAACGAGCTAGTTTAAAAAGAGGCTTTACTAGGAACCCTTTTGTTTATTAAACACACATGTATTAACGCTTTCCGATTAATACAATTTTAGCATGAGAAATAAACATCTATTATAAACATGGAATATGATAATAAACAATTTATTATTGCCTCTCGGGCATATTCCCTTCAGTCTCCCACTTGCACTAGAGTCAATAATCTAGATTACATTGTGATGATTCTAACACCCATTGAGTTCGGTGTTGATCATGTTTTGCCCTTGGGAGAGCTTTAGTCAACGAGTCTGCCACATTCAGATCCGTGTGCACTTTGCAAATCTTTATATCGCCATCCTTGACATGTTCACGGATGGAGTGAAACCGACGCTTAATATGCTTGGAATTCTTGTGTGACCTTGGTTCTTTAGCATTAGCTATGGCACCATTGTTGTCACAATAGATAACCATCGGGTCCAACGCACTCGGAACCACACCTAGTTCGGATATGAACATCTTCATCCAAACCGCTTCCTCGCTACGCTCAAGCAGCAATATATTCCGCCTGTTGAAGATCCCGCCACCACAGTTGCTTGGAACTTCTCCACCACCGCTCCTCCATTCATTTCAAAATGTACCCGGATTGAGACTTAGAGTCATCCGGATCGATTGTCAAAGCTAGCGTCGACGTAACATTTTGCGACGAGCTCTTCTTCACCACCATATATGAGAAACATATCCTTAGTTCTTCTTAAGTACTTAAAGATATTCTTGACCGTCGTCCAGTGTTCAAAACCTGGATCAGACTGGTACCTGCTAGTCAAACTAATAGCATGTGCCACATCCGGTCTTGTACACAACATAGCATACATGATAGAGCCTATGGCTGATGCATAGGGAATCTTATTCATTACTTCTCTATCTTCTGCGTAGCTGGACTCGAGTCTTACTCAACGTCTTGCCTTGCATCATAGGTAAGAACCCTTTCTTACTTTCGTCCATTCTAAACTTCTTTAGAATCTTGTCAAGATATGTACTTTGTGATAGCCCAATCAAGCGTCTCGATCTATCTCTATAGATTTTGATGCCTAAAATATATGCCGCTTCACCAAGGTCCTTCATTGAAAACTTACTGGTTAAGTAATCTTTTACACTTTGCAAAAGTTCTATGTCATTTCCTATCAACAATATGTCATCCACATATAATATCGAAATGCTATAGAGCTCCCACTCACTTTCTTGTAAACACAAGATTCTCCGTAAGTTTGGACAAATCCAAAACCTTTGATTACCTCATCAAAACGGAGATTCCAACCGTGATGCTTGCTTCAGTCCATAAATGGATCGCTGAAGTTTGCAGACCTTCTTCGCATCCTTAGGATCAACACACCCTTGGGGTTGTATCATATACAACTCTTCCTCAATGTTTCCATTAAGGAACGCAGCTTTGACATCCATTCGCCAGATTTCATAATCGAAAAATGCAGCAATTGCTAACATTATCCTTACAGACTTTAGCATCGCTACGGGTGAGAAAGTCTCATCGTAGTCAACTCCTTGAATTTGTCGAAAACCCTTTGCGACAAGTCGAGCTTTATAGACGGTCACATTACCATCAGCGTCTATTTTCCTTTTGAAAATCCATTTGTTCTCAACGGCCTTACGGTCATTGGGTAGGTCCACCAAAGTCCATACTTGGTTTTCATACATGGATCCCATTTCGGATTTCATGGCTTCTAGCCATTTGTCGGAATCTGGGCTCATCATCGCTTCATCATACGTCGCAGGGTCATTATTCTCAACTACCATGACATTCATAGTAGGAACATAAAAGTCAGGAGCACTATGCGCTCTTGTTGACCTGCGAGGTGCGGTAGTGTTCTCTTTCGGAGTTTCATGATCCTTATCATTAGTTCCCTCTTCATTTGGTGAAGTCAACTCCGAAACAACTTCCGGCGCTGCTGCACTTGCCATTCCATGAAGAAAAGGTTCAACAACCTCGTCGAGTTCTACCTTCCTACTACTCACACCTTTCGAGAGAAACTCTTTCTCCAAAAATGATCCATTCTTGGCAACGAAAACCTTGCCCTCGGATCTGTGATAGAAGGTGTACCTGTGATGCCCTAGAATTTGAGAGCGATCCTAGGGTTTTCTTTCTTGGTTGTTCCAGAAAGAAAGAGGGTTTTGTCGGGGAATGAAATAATTGAAGATTATGTGGCAATTTAATATTAAAAATTGGAGTTTTGGGCTAGTTTTCGCTGGGCTGAGGCAACCTGGGCCTGGGCCGGGAATTCCTTTTTCCCCCTCTCCTCCCCATGCCTTGGTGGGCCGGCCCACCTCCCCCTTTAAATGGCGCCCCCTCCCCCCAAACCCTAAGGCGCCTCCCTTCCTCCCCCTTAGCAGCCGCACCCCCTCCTCTTCCTCCCCTGCGTGGTGGCTCAAGATCCACCGCGAAACGCGAAGAAGAAAACGAGAAGAGGATCCGTCGAGGCGAGGAGGACGAACAGATTTCCGTTACGGGGATCGTCGCGCGTTCTTCGTGGGTTCGCAAGGGGGAACTCAAGGTAAAATTCCCAATATTTTACCCCTGTTCTACCTAGGGATTAGGAGTGTATTAGATCTGGTGGTGAGTGGTTTGGATGGATCTTGATGGGGGAGAAGGGTAGATGTTCACGTGGTGCTGTTTTTGGAAGGGAAGATTGTGCAGCGCGGATTGTTTCGCGTTTTACATGGCATAGATGATTTTTCCTGCAAAAACCTATAACTAGAAAGTTGTAGATAACGTCGAGTCCGAGCTTCTGTAATTTTTTCAGAATTGTTGGGGCGTCGGTCTAAGAGTTATCGCTGTTGGAAGATGACGAACAGAATCTGGAAACAGATTTCGTCCACTGTGTTGGACGGTTGTTTAGGCATATTTAACAGTGGAATTGAAATTTGTGACCTTCATGAAAGTTGTAGATCTCGTCAATATATAGCTACTGTAAATTTAATGTATTTTTATGAACAGTAGAAAAAAGATACGAAATTGGGAAGAGAGGGTGCTGCTGTTCGATTCGGACAGATCGGGGTTTTTGGCGTTTAAATGGGATCGGGGAGTAGGAAGCGTGTGTTTGAATTGTGTGATGAATTGTGATGTCGCTATGTACTGAAATAATGTTTGTTCAGGTGGTGCCACTGCTGGGCGTAACTAGGTTCATCGCCCACGTCGGTAAAGGCAAGTGGAAGTAGTTGTATTGTTAAGCTATACATTGTTGTTTGCTTCGCCTTTATTATAAACTCCAATTACAGCAATCATACATGGTTTAATCACTTGCTTTGAGGTAAGGTGAAGAATGATGTTGTTTACTGGATGAATTGTCTAAACATTTCATCTCTATGATATTTGTTTTCTATCCATGCTATATGATGATATGCAAACATGTGGACTCAGTGGGAGGAGTTATGAATGAATTCATGCATGAAGCATTAATCGCATAATCATGCATTGGAAGTTGTCGACGCCAACAGGCGCGATCAGAGACGGTACAACACCGTGTGTTCCTGAGAAAGGGCACGGTGAGGAGGAACATGGCATAAGCATGTGCATCAATCATATGCATTTTACTGAAGTGGTGTGGACTCTTTGTTGTGGTATTGTATATGAGGAATGTGGACTCTTTGATGTGGTATTGTATATGAGGAATGTGGACTCTTTGATGTGGTATTGTATATGAGGAATGTGGAATGCTAGATATATGGTGGATGTTTTATTTGTATTAGTTGTTCCGCTTGCTGAGATTACCAAATCTCACTACTTGCTGTTTTGATGTTTTCAGGTAGCGCACGTGAGTCGTAAGCATGAAGGGTGGGCTAGCAACACAATAAATTTTCTGTTGTCATCACGACTCACATGATCTAGTGTTTTAAATAATTCATTAGTTGGATGCAATTTTATTTCATTTAGACCTTTTGTTGTTCCCTTTAAACTTGTTCTCGTTTAGGGTTGTCCCTTTAGAGATGTGTTTTATTTATGGTTAATACCTGGTTGAATTAGACTCGTTGTCTCTAGTTTTGATGTCGTGAGATTATTCCTATTCGAATTGCTTCCGTATTATCCTGTTTTTAGGGGAAATGCTGTCGATTTGTTCTTGTACAACAGTTTAGATTTTTTTGGGGTGTTACAGTTGGTATCAGAGCGGGCTGTAGGTCCTTGGAATGTGTATTTTTAGTGTCATACTATAGGATACAACTAAAATGTGATGTGGAATAACTTAGAAACATGGCCTAGGTTTTAACTAAAATTTTGTCATAGGATAGCAACATTAAAACTTGTGTAAGTGGAATCACTAATTTAAAATCTGACACACATGGATGCACAGTAATAAAGGGTATGGGTACCGTTGCTTTCCGTTTAAATATTGTATCTAAACTTTGATGTTGAATGCTACTTTTGATGATGTATAATGCTATATTTATGATGGATTTGATTGAGTTGCTTCATTTGTGATGAAGTGGGGTTGTGGTGCCGAAGGGTTTCGGTCACCTCTTTTTGTTCATAGTAAGGGTGTGGTTTGACGGTGTGGCCGGTAAACGCCATCACCGAATAATTATTAACCCCTGTAGGAGGAGTGCTTACCCTTTCTGTCGTGGATGGGGTAGTTGACTGGAGTCAAATAAGAAGAGATTGGTGGTAGATTCCTTCGGATGTTCTTTATCGTTCTGACGGTCGGTCTTGGTTGGTTTTCTTGGTTTTAGTTGATTGAAATCAGAAGAAAAGTGTTTGGAATTTGGTTTCTCGCGGGGTGTGCCTTCGGTGTTTCTTGGTTTTGTCTTCTTTGGGTGAAGACAAAGAAGGGGAGTTTTGTGTTGCACGTCTTTGGTCGCCTTTTGACTTTGACACCTGTTTAGTTGGTTGCCTTGCAAAGAAAGGTATAGCTTTTGGTTCTTGTGTGTCTTGCTCTGAGTTTAAAAGAAGTTATTAAAGCGTGTGTAAAAAGTTAAGTTGTGTCGATTTATGTTTTGTGCCTTTGTTCGTAAAGGTTTACTTGATCGCTTGGTTCCCTCCTGTGGGAGTCTTTAAGATTTAAATGTGTTTTGGAGTCATGTCCTATTGCAAATTTGAGAGTCAAGCTTCTTTGTGAGTTTTGGTTGAGTATTAAAAGAAAAAAAATGCTGCAAATAAAGTAAGTATTCGTTTGACTGAAATTACTTGTTAAAAGTGGAAATTGTTGTTTAGCATGTTATGTAGTATGTAACAATGTGGTTTATAGAAATGATGTACTCCTTAGTTAATTTGCGAGTTGAATCAATTAAGTGTAATTGTTACCTTTAGCTTAAGATTAAATGAACCTCTAGTGATGTAGAGTACCCCGTAGTGGGGATGATTAAATGTGTTAATGTATATGCTTATAATCTGTTGCTTTGCTTTAAAAGTGCTTATGACCCCCGATAATGTTTAAGGTTTTAAACCTCGATGCATGGTTAGAACATTAAGATGAGGTAGACTATGTTATTGTTAAAGAAACTTTGTTTGGTTGTTTAAAGATGTTCTAATCTAACGGATTAATAGTGAGAAAATTTAATCGTGTTGACTAGCGACTTTAATTTGGAAGTTGATTAGAATTGCTATTTACGTTGTTGCAACCTACTAGTATGTTGTGTGGTGGTAATTTTGTTATCACCTATGTATAGGGTAGCCAAAAGTAATGTTGATGGTTGATGTTTATGCCCATTTGTTGTTATTGATGACTTGGTAGGGTTGCTAATTGTTGGAAACCATTGATCCAATAGAGAAAAGTGTAAAACTGTGGAATTATGTCGAGTTCATGTTGTGATGGGATGAACATTGGATAACAATCATGATGCAAGATTTTAACCTTAATGAATGCATGTCTTAGAATCCTGTTTACGAATTTTATCTTGTAGAGATAATACTTATTGGTTGAAGTCATTTTATTGATTGAACAAGTTTTAATTGTCAAGATGTTGATGTATGGATGGTATAAAATTGATACGTTGATCATGCTTAAGTATATGTTGAAGTACTATGTTTGAAATATAGAATACATTGATATATGATGTGTTGGGCTGTGGGGATCACGATGAGGTAGTATAGAATGGAAGACGTTTTGTTAATCATCATAAACTGTATTTATAAATGTTGGGAAAGGTAACTAGAGAAAGAATTGGTTATGTAGCTTTTGGTTGAATTATATTGAGGCTTCTTGATGAGTAAATAGTGTATATTGAATGCTTAAATGGTAAGTATAGTGGAATACTAGATATGGTGGCTTTCATCCTGAGCCTGTGTCTAAAACCTTTTGGACTGGTTTGGTTGGTTGCTATTTTGGTTGAATACTTTTTGTCGAAGTGTTTCTTCTGTTGTGTTTCAGAGTTTCCCTAAAACTCGTAGTGATTAATGCCAACCTTTGGATTTGGCTAACTTGTTTAGTTTGCACTATGAGTATGGATTTACATCCAAAAGTCTTTGAGTGGATCGCGCCCCTTCGCGTTCGCACTGAATTATCTTTGGAATTAATTTTAAAGGAAGCAGATGGACATAGTGGGTTGTGTTGGAAACTCTTGAGATTTAATTTGTAACTCTTTTTGACTAGAGTTGGATTTATTTGCATGTTGTGTGTGACGCTTATAGTGCTTCAAAAAGGTGGATTATATGAGTGTTTCATAAGTGAATTTGGTTAGTGAAGAGTTCTCTTTTGGGAATGAATTTCCCTTTCTTTCGAGAAAAAAATTGTGGCGGTTGTTTGTGCAGATGTTTGACTTTGGAGTCGATGTTCTTTTCCAAAATGTTGATTTTGGTTAAAATGCGATGTTTTGCAAGTTTAGCTTTCTATCATTGGTTGGTTTTGATTTGATGTGGTGCCTTACTGTTAACTATGCTGCCGACATAGTTTATATGAATTAGCGCAATCCTCGGTGTTATTCGAGTTTTATTCATGTGTTACAGAGGAAGAAGTCGTCTTGTAAATGACTATTCGATAGTGTTGTTACATGATGAATGAATGGTGAAAAGTAAACATGACATTGTCTATAGATGTTAAATGATAAAAGAGTCGTTGAGCCAGGTCGGTGAGAAAGTCATATATGGATATATGACTAATCCAGAGTGCTCTTGGAAAGTTGCATGCATGTCCTGAATCGAGATTTCAATTGCCTTCTAGTACGGGAAGTAAGAACGAATATCTTCTGATATGTTGGTTGTGGTGTAAGAGATCTGAGCTTTCTTTGCATTTGGCTTAAAAAAATAAAATAAAATGAGTACTCTTGGGTTGTTGCCGAATTCTTTCCACAGTGGCTTTTAACGCTTTGGAGTTCGAGTTGTTGGATGTGAATCAATTGGGGATCATGGGTCTTGGTTGAGCTTCCTCAATGATTCTACCCTTGGTTCTGATTCTTTGAAAGGAAGAATGCGAGGGCGAAACCTTCTAAGAAAGAGGAATTTAGTGTGGGTTGGTAATGACCTAAGATATTAGATGTTGCTAGTAGATGATCGTAAACAGTTTAAAAGTGAAGAGTAAAGGAAGGTTGTGTATGACTCAATCCAAACCTTCTTGGAGAATTGGTTCATTGATGTGTACCTTGGTGGAAATTGTTTAAATTATTAGTGGACCACCTGGTGGTTGCTAGTAATTGTTTTTCCTTTTAAGAGTGTATTGGACCTTTACGTCGAGGTTGAGCGAGGTTGTGTCAACCATAGCGATTTTGTTCGGTTGTTACTGTCTCTTGCGGGTTTAAGGACCCTGGTTGTAAAGCAGGCCTTTCCTTTTGGTTGTAGTGTTGGGTATTGGATTTTTGTTGAAGATCAATTTTTTTTTTGCAAGGTTCTAACCTCGTTTGTTCAAATAGCTGGAGGTCTTGGAGTGTATGTCTCACCTGGTTTGTCGTCGTCTTGAATACGGCGAACCACAGTAGAGGGGTTGTGGGGTGAAAGCACGTTTGTGCGTGGGAGATGAAGAGGGTTCTAGAGACTGGTACCGTTTTCTTCTGGAGAGTGGTTGGAATAAGGAGTGCGAGACCGTTTTCATTCATGGTCTATTTGGGAATTGAAGTAAAGGTGGAACCGTGAGACGTTGCACTCTGTTGAGCTAAATCAACATTTTCTCGCTAGTGTTGGTTTTGAGAACTCGCTTATCGTTTATTCCGGTTTGAGTCTTTGTGTGAATGTTTTGTGTTGCAAAGAAGTCTTTTGTCCCTTGGGGACTTTGTTGTTGATTTTGGTGTGTCTTAGATTCGGGGACGAATCCTTTTAAGGTGGGGAGATTGTGATGCCCTAGAATTTGAGAGCGATCCTAGGGTTTTCTTTCTTGGTTGTTCCGGAAAGAAAGAGGGTTTTGTCGGGGAATGAAATAATTGAAGATTATGCTGCAATTTAATATTAAAAATTGGAGTTTTGGGCTAGTTTTCGCTGGGCTGAGGCAACCTGGGCCTGGGCCGGGAATTCCTTTTTCCCCCTCTCCTCCCCATGCCTTGGTGGGCCGGCCCACCTCCCCCTTTAAATGGCGCCCCCTCCCCCCAAACCCTAAGGCGCCTCCCTTCCTCCCCCCTAGCAGCCGCACCCCCTCCTCTTCCTCCCCTGCGTGGTGGCTCAAGATCCACCGCGAAACGCGAAGAAGAAAACGAGAAGAGGATCCGTGGAGGCGAGGAGGACGAACAGATTTCCGTTACGGGGATCGTCGCGCTGCTCTTCGTGGGTTCGCAAGGGGGAACTCAAGGTAAAATTCCCAATATTTTACCCCTGTTCTACCTAGGGATTAGGAGTGTATTAGATCTGGTGGTGAGTGGTTTGGATGGATCTTGATGGGGGAGAAGGGTAGATGTTCACGTGGTGCTGTTTTTGGAAGGGAAGATTGTGCAGCGCGGATTGTTTCGCGTTTTACATGGCATAGATGATTTTTCCTGCAAAAACCTATAACTAGAAAGTTGTAGATAACGTCGAGACCGAGCTTCTGTAATTTTTTCAGAATTGTTGGGGCGTCGGTCTAAGAGTTATCGCTGTTGGAAGATGACGAACAGAATCTGGAAACAGATTTCGTCCACTGTGTTGGACGGTTGTTTAGGCATATTTAACAGTGGAATTGAAATTTGTGACCTTCATGAAAGTTGTAGATCTCGTCAATATATAGCTACTGTAATTTTTTTGTATTTTTATGAACAGTAGAAAAAAGATACGAAATTGGGAAGAGAGGGTGCTGCTGTTCGATTCGGACAGATCGGGGTTTTTGGCGTTTAAATGGGATCGGGGAGTAGGAAGCGTGTGTTTGAATTGTGTGATGAATTGTGATGTCGCTATGTACTGAAATAATATTTGTTCAGGTGGTGCCACTGCTGGGCGTAACTAGGTTCATCGCCCACGTCGGTAAAGGCAAGTGGAAGTAGTTGTATTGTTAAGCTATACATTGTTGTTTGCTTCGCCTTTATTATAAACTCCAATTACAGCAATCATACATGGTTTAATCACTTGCTTTGAGGTAAGGTGAAGAATGATGTTGTTTACCGGATGAATTGTCTAAACATTTCATCTCTATGATATTTGTTTTCTATCCATGCTATATGATGATATGCAAACATGTGGACTCAGTGGGAGGAGTTATGAATGAATTCATGCATGAAGCATTAACTGCATAATCATGCATTGGAAGTTGTCGACGCCAGCGTGCGCGACCGTACCGGTACAACACCGTGTGTTCCTGAGAAAGGGCACGGTGAGGAGGAACATGGCATAAGCATGTGCATCAATCATATGCATTTTACTGAAGTGGTGTGGACTCTTTGTTGTGGTATTGTATATGAGGAATGTGGACTCTTTGATGTGGTATTGTATATGAGGAATGTGGACTCTTTGATGTGGTATTGTATATGAGGAATGTGGAATGCTAGATATATGGTGGATGTTTTATTTGTATTAGTTGTTCCGCTTGTTGAGATTACCCAATCTCACTACTTGTCGCTTTGATGTTTTCAGGTAGCGCACGTGAGTCGTAAGCATGAAGGGTGGGCTAGCAACACAATAAATTTTCTGTTGTCATCACGACTCACATGATCTAGTGTTTTAAATAATTCATTAGTTGGATGCAATTTTATTTCATTTAGACCTTTTGTTGTTCCCTTTAAACTTGTTCTCGTTTAGGGTTGTCCCTTTAGAGATGTGTTTTATTTATGGTTAATACCTGGTTGAATTAGACTCGTTGTCTCTAGTTTTGATGTCGTGAGATTATTCCTATTCGAATTGCTTCCGTATTATCCTGTTTTTAGGGGAAATGCTGTCGATTTGTTCTTTTACAACAGTTTAGATTTTTTTGGGGTGTTAGTTCTACTGGACGTCAGCACCGGTGTTAGTTCTACTGGACGTCAATCAAAGGTTCGATATTTATTGTGATGCATCGCGCCAAGGACTTGGATGCGTGTTCATGCAAAACCGGAAGGTTGTTGCATATGCGTCAAGGCAGCTGAGGCCGCATGAAGAGAACTATCCGACACATAACCTAGAGTTAGCAGCTGTAGTGCATGCCTTGAAGTTGTGGCGACACTACCTGATTGGAAATAGATGCGAAGTGTATACGGACCATAAGAGTCTTAAATACATCTTCACCCAATCGGATCTGAATGTGAGGCATAGGAGATGGTTAGAATTAATCAAGAACTACAATGTTGGGATCCATTATCATCCCGGGAAGGCCAATGTGGTGGGTGATGCCTTGAGTCGGAAGAGCCATACTGCGAATATGTTGATATCCACGAGTCAGGACGAGCTATGCAAGGAGTTTCAGAAGATGCAGATTGAGTTGGTACACGAGGGATTCTTGGCCGCATTGGAGGTAAAGCCTATTCTAGAGGATCAGATCAGAGGAGGACAGAAGGATGATGACACGATCTGCAAGATTAAGTCCAAGATGGATGAAGGCAAGGCAAAAGACTTCAAGCTAGATGAACACGACACATTATGGATGAAGGATCGAATCTGTGTGCCGAACAAAAAGGAACTGAAACAACTTATTCTGGAGGAAGCCCATGACTCCAAATATTCCATTCACCCAGGAAGTGCCAAGATGTACCAAGATCTGAAGGAAAGATTCTGGTGGCCAAGCTGAAGGGTTTCAAAGCATGGAAAACAAAAATTTTCATACGATTGCAACCAAACACCAAGATCATATCTAGGAGATGCAAGTAAACGGTTTCAGAAGGACTCACCCTCGTAGACCGAAAGCGGGAATAACGTTCCCGCAAACAAACGTGGTTGATGTAGAGGTACACTCCCGACTTCAAAGTCGCGAAGATGAGCGCCACAAACGGCAGCGCCTCCGTACTTGGTCACACGTACGGATCAACAATGACCTCCAATCCCTCGTTCCAGCGGGGCAGCGGAAGTAGTGGATCCCCGGAAAACTCCAACAACACTACAGCTTAGTGGTGGTGGTGGTGGAGAAATAATTTCAGCAGCGCTTCGCATAAGCCACAGCTCTAAAAACAGATCAGCAAGAGGAGGGAGAATGGACCAACCAAAGGGTCAAATGGATGAACACCAAAGAGAGGAGCTCCTCCCTCCCTTTTATAGGAGGAGGAGGAGGCATGCCAAGGGGTGGCCGGCGCATGGGGGGTGTGCCCCTTGCCCTCCCTCTCTTCATGTGAGTGATCTCTCCACTCACAAATCAACCCACTTTGGTTTCCATTAAAACCCCACTCAAGAAATGAAAGGGTTTTCTCCCATAAATAAATAAAACATTTTTATTTCAGATATTTTAATATTTGTTAATTCTTTTAATTAACAAACATTAACGCATACCCCCTTTAACTATTCCGATATCCCGAAACTATTCCGGCGATACTCGAAATAGTACCTGAACTATCCATACTTTTCTCCGCTGTTTCGAATCCACTCAAATGCAACGATGAACATTAAGTGTGTCTCGCTACGGTTCGTGAATAAAATGGACATGATTGAGACACCTCTCGGATCAATAATCATCGGCGGGATCCGAGATCCATAATGACTCCCATTCACTCAACGATGAACTAGTGATCGTAAACCGTAAACGACATAACCAATTCCTTTTGTCTCACGATATTTTACTTGTCCGGATCCGATCATCAGTATCAACTATACCTAGTTCGATCCCGTTACCGACAAGTACTCTTTACTCGTTCCGTGATATAACATTCTTGTGACCTAGTCACATGCTTGCAAGCGATGTCAATGTGATATCACCGAGAGGGCCCAGTATATCTCTCCGTCATCTGGATGGACAAATCCCACTCTTGATGCATGAGCCTCAACTAATACTTTCATAGTACCCAAATCCATCTTTATAGTCACCGTGTTACGGAGTGACGTTTGATGTCATCAAAGTACTCTTCCGGAATTAGTGATTGACATCATCTCATGGTCTAAGGAAAAGAGCTATTTCGAATGTGTTTGATACAGCAACAAACTAAATGACTTGATCGTATTTGCTATACCAACTTGGGTGTGTGTTCATCACATCATTCTTCTAATGACATGACCCCGTTATTAACAACATCCAATGTTCATGATCAGGAAACCTTGATCATCAGTAAATCAACGAGCTAGTTTAAAAAGAGGCTTTACTAGGAACCCTTTTGTTTATTAAACACACATGTATTAACGTTTCCGATTAATACAATTTTAGCATGAGAAATAAACATCTATTATAAACATGGAATATGATAATAAACAATTTATTATTGCCTCTCGGGCATATTCCCTTCACAAGCATGAAGCGGGAAGTCGCCGAGCATGTTGCATTGTACGACATATGCTAGAGAGTCAAAGCAATGCATCAGAGGCCAGCAGGACTGCTACATCCATTGAAGATACCTGAGTGGAGATGGGAGGAAATCGGAATGGACTTCATTACCAGAGTTGTAGTAGATCGCTTGACTAAGGTCGCCCATTTTATCCCTGTAAAGACCACTTACTCGGGAGATAAATTAGCAGAGTTGTATATGACCAGGATCGTCTGTTTGCATGGAGTGCCAAAGAAGATTGTTCAGACAGAGGTACCCAGTTTACCTCGAGATTCTGGAATAAGCTGCATGAAGCCATGGGGACCCGTTTGATCTTCAGTACGGCATATCATCTGCAGATGGATGGACAAACTGAAAGAGTTAATCAGATACTAGAAGATATATTAAGAGCATGTGCTCTAGCTTATGCTACCTCTTGGGATAAGAGTTTGCCGTACGCAGAGTTCAGCTACAATAATAGTTATCAGGCAAGTCTGCAAATGTCACCTTTTGAGGCATTGTATGGTCGACCCTGTCGGACGCCATTGAACTGGAACGAGACAGGTGAACGCCATGTCTTTGGGCCAGATATTCTTCAAGAAGCCAAAGAACAGATTGCCATGATCAGGGAAAGATTGAAGATAGCCCAATCACGACAGAAGAGTTATGCTGATAATCGTCGCCGGGATCTGAGTTTTGAGCAGGAAGATTTTGTTTACCTCAGAGTTACACCTCTCAAGGGAGTCAAGAGATTCCATGCCAAAGGGAAGCTCGCGCCGCGATATGTTGGGCCGTTTAAGATTTTGAGCCGCAGAGGCGAAGTTGCTTACCAGTTGGAGTTACCGCAGTCATTGGCAGGTGTGCATGATGTGTTCCATGTGTCACAACTGAAGAAGCGCCTTCGAGTACCAGATGAGCAGACATCGTTAGAGTCGATAGAGCTGCAGGAGGATCTGACTTACAAGGAGCATCCCGTGAAGGTTCTGGACACCATGGATCGAGACGAGAAACAAGTCAACACGTTTCTACACAGTTCAGTGGAGCAACCATGCAGAAAGCGAAGCAACTTGGGAGCGCGAGGACGATTTGAAGAAAGAGTTTCCAAACCTATTCCTTAGTTAGCCCTGAATCTCGGGGATGAGATTCTGTTAAGGGGGGAGGTTTGTGACACCCCATATTTTTGCTTTTCATGAATTTAAATGAAATTTTGCACTTGGGTGAATTTTTGGAATTTTCTGGAATTTATTTGGATTTACTATGAATTTGTCCCCTTTTGAATTAATTAAAGAATTTAGAGTTTCAAATAAAATTTTGTTAAAAATATTTTATTTGAGTCCAAAATGTTCCAAAGTATTTTTCAAAATTTTTCTGGAATTTTTCTGATTAATTTGCTATTTTTCTTGAATTAAATGAATTTCTAGGAATTAATTTAATTACTTAATAGCCGAGTGGGTTTGTACTGTTCCTCCGACCCGAACCCGACCCGAGCCCGAGTTTGACTCGAGTCCGAGTCCGATTCGAACCTGACCCAGCCCTAATCGAGATTGAGCCACGTCGCCCATTCCGAATCCAACTCGGATTCCGCCGCCGTAGCCGGGTGGACCTCGGTTTCTGCAGTTTTCACGGACGTTGAGGGCCCTATTTAATGCGCCGCCACCCCTGTCTTGTAGCCCGTTCCCGTGCGCACCTGTAGCCCTGACTCACCGAGCTCAAGCCGCCGTGGTTGCGCCGCAATCGCTCGCCGTAGTTGGATTAGGTTTCCGCCGCGCTTCTCCGTTGTTTCCGCCGCTGTCTGTCATTCTCCGCCGTGTTGGTGCCCAGATCTGGAACCGCAAGGACAAGACGCGTCAGGAGGTACCATCCACACCGCCGGAATCGAGCCCAAACGCCGTCGGGCATGTCGTCGTCTTCGTCTCCGGCCAGCCAGCTCCGCCGCACGTCATCGCCGACTCGCGAAGCTTCTTCGCTGTTGGATCTTCATCGCACGGCTAAGGTTTATCCAGGTCTTCTTCGGGTGTTTTTCCACGTTGCAGTTTTAGATCCGATTTCAACCGTTGGATCTAGATCCAACGGTTTAGATCGTGCCACGTAGCCGTAACCGCACCGTGCTAGATCCAGTGTCAGCCGTTAGATCTAGATCGTACGGCTAGGGTTAACCCACGTTGTAGCGTTAGATCGGATCTCGACCGTCCGATCAAGATCGAACGGTCAAGATCAACCGAGTTGTTTCCAACTCATGAGGTTAGATCTGATCTAGACCGTTGATTTTCAAATCAACGGCCCAGATCGTGCCGCCTGTCCGGTAGTTGGACCGGCGAGGTCAGCGCGGTCGACCGCGGTCGCCGCTGACGTCACGCGTGGGGCCCGCGTGTTAGCGGGACAGTAAACCGCACCATGATGTCACCGCTGACGTCACGGTGGGGCCCACGTGTCAGTGCCGTCAGCCGAGCGTGATGACGTCACCGCTGACGTCATCCGAGGGGTCCCACATGTCAGTAAGACATGTACTCGTGGACTAGGTCCATGGTGAACCGGACCCGAACCGTGGACTTAGTCTATGGACCGGCTGACGTAATAAATCGATTTTTCAATAGAAAAATAATTCGGTGGAAAAACAAATCCCGTGCTGACGTCATGCTGACGTCATAATCGGATTTTTCGATATAAAAATAAATGAATTAATTCGGTTTATTATTTTATTTGAATTTTCAAACTTCAAACGCTTATAACTTTTGCGTTTCAACTCCGATTTGAACAATTCCAGTTTCTAAATTTTTATAAAATTGAGATCTACTTAAATATGAATTTTAGTTAATTTTTTATTATGAAATTTTTTCTGTTATTATTTAATTAATAGATTCTTTTAAGTTTAATCAATTATAACTTTTGCATTTTAACTCCGATTTGGGCGATTCCAATTTCTAAAAAATCGTAAAATTATGTCCTTTCTGTTTATGAACTTTATTTGAAGTTTCAGATGCTTTTTGCCTGCTGTTTATTTATTTATACTATTTGCACGCATTATGAGTAGACGTTGAAGTACCCGAGGGCTTCGAAGGGGAAGTGTTGACCCAGGTGCTGGCTCAAGACCAAGATCAAGTACTCTTTGAAGGCAAGTTATGCTTGACCTGTAACACCCTAGTTTTCGCTTTCTGGAGAAAAACCTAATTTAAATAAAGTAAATTCAAAGTTTGGATTTTCCTTGGTGTTTATATTAACCTGGCATCCATTCCTATCCAAAATCGGGAATTAATTCCCTCCCGGTCGAAAAATCGGGTTTTCCAGTCCCGCTGGTACCCGAAAATTCACCCGAGTCCAAAAATGCTCCAAAAATCTCCAAACCACTTCTAAAATGTTCCAAATATTCCGAAATGATTTTAGAAATCATTCCTCGGATTTTTGGACCTCCGTTCCTATTTTATCTCGCGCGGCTTTTGTTTAATGCCTACGATTCGCACCTGAATATTCAATTCCACATTTTTCATCCAAATTCAACCAAACCAATTCCATTGGGTCCCAAATATTCTAAAATGGCTCTAGGAATTTTTCCGAAATTTTTAGGCCATTTTTCCTTATTTTTCTCTAGGGCGAATAATTCACGTAAAAGAGAACCAACCGGAGCTTGCCACGTGGCGGGTACTGTAGCATGGGGGTACTGTAGCGTCGTGCTACTGTAGCACGTAGCACTGTTCATCTTCCCGTTCGATCGTTCTGTCCAGAGGAAGAACAGAGAGCTCCCTTCTCTCCTCCATGGATTCAAACACTCATAACTCTTGCAATAATGCTCCAAATCGCGAACGGCCGGATCCGTTGGATTCGTATGAACAAGACCTTTCCATCCCCGGTGGTCTCCTGCCCTAACTTGCACTGGAATGCGTGCAGTTTGCAAGAAACCGAAATGGCTTTGATTGCTCATAACTTTGCCGTTTCAACTCCAAACGACGCGATTCCACCTCTCATCTCTCCGTATAAGAATCCTCTTTCCGGTGGTATAGCCCTCCTTTAGCCTCTCCTTCTCATTCTTCCGTGAGATCGAGAAAACTGACGAATACAAGACGTTCTTCGTGTTCTTCGTGTTCATACTTGTATCTTCTTGTCCGGTGAGCTTTTCTTCTTGTTCCTTGGTTCCTTGTGATCGTGAGGTAGTCTAGAAGCTCATCCAACAATCAATTTTAGGTTCTATCAAGTGTGGGCGATGAATTTCAAGTTTTCGTTGTTTCGGCCGCAACTCCGTTCATCGTCGAATTCATCCTCTCCGGTGAGAATCAACTCAATTCCTTCCTCCTCTAGGTCCCTAAAGATGTAATCTAGAGGTTCTAGGCTTTTGTTTGGATCAAATCCGTGCAAAAATGAGTGAAAAATCCGGATTTTGGAGAAAAGGCTTGCTCTCTGTTCATGGTGGCCTTGCATGGTGTTCTCTGGAAATGGCCAAGGGCCAGTGAGCCGTGCCAGCCGTGGCCATGCGCCGCCCGCCAGCCGGCCGGCCGAACCGCCGCCTGCACGGCCGGAGCTTCGCCGCCGCAAAGACGCCGCCTCCGCCCGGCCACCGCTTCCCATGCGAGTGCACGTTCGCCAGCGTCGCCGCCGCCGCCACGCCGCCCGGCGCCGCCGCCCGCCGCCCCCACCCGCCGCCGGCCAAGCCCCTCCCTTCCTCTCTCTCTCCCTCTCAAGCTCTCTTTCATGGCCATGGCTTCTCTAACAAGCCATGAGGAAGACAACCCCCATGTCAATGACATGTGGGGCCAACTTGTCATAGGGATACACCTAGTCAAAGTCCATGATTGACCAGTCAACCAGAGAAGGAATATTCTGAGAATATTCCCGATTTTCCAATTATTCAAAATTCAATCTTCGGAAGCTCATAACTTTCTCATCCGAACTCCGTTTGACTCCATTCAAATTTCTAAATTCATCTAAAATCGAGATCTACCTGCCAGTACTAATTTTATAATTTTTGGATTTTATTTATTTTCTTTTATTTATTTATTGCCTCGTTTTGCGCGTAGTCAACGAGTCCGCTGACCCCGCCGACGGGCTTCAAAGAGTTCAACCTTCTCGCTGTGACCGAGGCAAGTCTCCTTGACGCATATTGATCCCATGTTTTATCACTGTTTTACTCTGTTTTAACCATTGCATTGCTATTTATATAAAATGATGATGTCAAACGTTAGGTTGTTAGTTATACCTGTTGTTTATACCTCCTTGAAATTGTTATCCGTAACTCTTTGTCGCCCTAGAACAGTGATCCACCATAATAACTATTTTTAATAAAATACCCTTCGATTATGAAAATGACTATTTGGAGGATAGTTTGAATAGAACCCATAGTATGGAATGTAATTGGAGATGGGTGAATAGTAGTGATAAGGTGGGGGTTGTTAATATGAAATTGATATATGAATGGTGATAGTTGAAATATTGAGGAGTTGGGTTGTGATAGCAATTCGCAATATAACTTGTATGGATTGGAGGATTATTGTAAGAAGTTTGATATCAAGAATAATAGTGGAGGAATTACATAAATGACATTGAGGACCATACTTGGGGGTCAAACAGAGTGAGTAGAGAGTCATATTCGGGAGATTCTAACAAGTATATTACGTGGTTTAGAGATGATCATGTGAAGGGTTAGTTAGATGACATTGGAAATGACACGTGGGGATTGGTAAAGGATATTATCAACCCTACTCGGTGGATTAAATGGATAATATTGCGAATCATCCTCGGTGGTTTAATAAATGGTAGTATTACATATTCTTGGCGGATTAAGTAGATGAGTTAGAGGTGATAATGTGAATGATTAAATATAGAATATTATGCAGTATTATCGGTGGATTGGATGCAAGATGATTTAAGATAATATTGTGAAATATTCTCGGTGGTTTAGTAAATGATTTTGTGAAGTATTCCTGGTGGGTTAATAGATGATTTTGTGAAATATTCTTAGTGGATGATAAAATTTGATCGCCGTAAGAATGATGAATAAATCATTAATACAAGTTATAGTTCAAGGGAAAGATACAAACCTGATTGTGGTTTAATATGACTTTGGAGTAAAAATGGTACCATGATATACTTATTACTTGGTGGATAATATATATTGAATTGGATTATTCATATGATTGTCACATTGGGGCAATTTAATGATTATTGAGAGATTACAAAATTGATTATGGGGATTGTGATCAAACCCTGACCTTTGTATTTTATAAAAATAGACTATTGGTGGAATAGAATAGTACGGTAGAAATGCTTAGTCTCGCTGTCGGTCAATATTCACCTATGGGTGGGACTTTCAATTATCTCTTGAAAATTTGTATTGGAAGTTATAGGCAAGGAGTATTGCCAATGGTTTACAAAATAAAAATAAAATAAAATAAATGATTTCGACTTGGGCGGCATGGAATGTCGGGTGGAAGCGGACCAAGCCTTGGTTCTTTTGTGCAAGTACCGCCCCAAGTCAATTAAGGACCGACGCTTATGACTGTCTCCATTCTAAGCATAATCGTACAACCGCATGTCAAAGTGGGCACGACCTGGCTGAATAATTTGTAGAAACCTAACTTAGACTCACCACTCGGTTGTTGTGTGAGAGCCGAAAAGAGGCATTGTTGTTGTTGTTGTTGTTGTTGTTGTTTTTCTCACACGGCGCAAGAGGGGGCTTCTGTACTGGGTGGAAATAACCCTAACAGCGGTGAAACCTCAGCGGGTGAGTCAGGTTAGGCGTATACATTGTAAAGGCCTTGTCATGATATCCCTGCCGGCACACCCAAGGAAGTGTGCTAATAGCTTGGCATCAAGGGAATATCATGTCTTGTGGGTAAAGTTGTACACCTCTGCAGAGTTAAAACTATTCGAATAGCCCTGCCTACGGTCAAAGGCGAAGCTTGCTGAATGCTTTCATACTGGTAGACTTTGGGTTTTGATTTCAAACTAAACAATGTTTTGTTTTGGGATCCGGGAGCGGTTAGAACTCTCGGGTGTGCTTCTGGCGATCAAAGCCAGGTAGGTGGAAAGAACCTGATTTTGTGAACCATGGCGGACATAGCCATGTGATTGGATTGAACCCTGTTTTTGTTGAGATGTGGCGGATAGAGCCTGTATATTAGTGATTGGTGGTTAGAACCTTCACTACAATATTACATAATTCAATTATTAAAAAGAATTGCTCAAATATGCTTTGTGAAAATTATTAACAAGTATGATTTGATGAAACTTGACTTTGTGCAAATAAACCATATCAAGCCATCCTTGGATAGCCTACATTATGCATAATTTCCCAGACTTGCTGAGTACTTTATGTACTCACGTGCTATATTCTAATCCTCTCTCAGAAGTGAAAGAAGCTGTTCAAGATTTCCATCGACTAGGGTGCGTTCTCCACTCGAATGCCTGTGGGCATTTGGATGGGTCGCATTGGCGTTTTCGTCTTCCGCTGCAGTGTTCAAGTCATTCAGCCTGTTCAGGCCGTAATGGTAAACCTTGACCATAAGGTCTTTGCTTTCATTTGGTATTATTCTTATTTAGTTATTTGTATTCGTGATATGGTTGTTGATTTATCACTTTTGGCTGTGTGTACTAGCTACTGATCTGGGACTAGTACAGAAATACACAGAGGACTCCGGATAGTCGATCCGGGGGCCCACATGACCATATCGATCCCATTTTTGAAATTAATTTAATTTAAAGTATTGCATGCTAATTTATTTAGCAATTGTTTTAATTATGTTGGGAGTTAGATAAATACCAATTTGCAGTATGACACCTTGACTATTTAATTATGTGCCATGAACCCTTGTCACCCTAGTTGTGAATATTAGTTGGACATTACTAAATTGCCAACATTGGGTATTTAGATCGTTGTAGTACATTGCTTAGACCTACTACGTGCACATGACATGATTTTGGACAATCAAATGTTAATATTGACTTAATGATATATTGAACCTGTTTTGGAAAGGTATCATGTGTTGTGATTGTTGATGGCACGTGGTGCATGGTAATCAACTGGGTTTGATAAATAGATTTAGACCGAGGCATGTGGCAAGAATGATCAGGTGGGCCAGTTGTGGCACCAGGGAAGTTGATTTGGTTCTTCGGGTAGCCTTGCCCTGGTCATCCTAAGGACTTAACCTTGCAAGCCTTTGAACTGAATCAAACGTGCAACCACATGTCTGTAATGGGACGGACCTAGTTGATTAAGTTGCTAATAACGTACTTGTGGGACCTCGGAGTGTCAACTACACCTTTTGTGTAGTTGTACGGGGGAGCGTACCGGGGCTGCGGCTAGGTACCCATCTAACGGTTGATTGGCCTAGACTTCGCGTTTGCTAAGGGAAGGGTTAGTGCTCAATAACCGGGGAGGCCTACTTGTGCTGTTAGAGGTTTCCGAAAGACTTTGTTATGGACACTCGCTTTTGTCGTGTTTGGCTGTATCTTGTGGGTAAAGTGCATAACCTCTGCAGAGTGTAAAATCAATTCGAATAGCCGTGTCCGCGGTATTGGACATTGCTCGAGAATTACAGTCAAGGGTTAGACTTTCATAAAAATGACTTGACTTTGGAAGAATGGTGGGTTTGGATCGACGAATTGAACCTAGGATTGGGAAATGCTTTATTTATGATATTATTGTGAAAAAATACTCTATTCATTATCGTTTTACCTCTTTGCAATCTATTATTGTATTTATTCACGCTACTTTACTGCAAATGAACCTGTTAGCCTATCCTTTGTATTAAGCCATGCATGTAGAATATTAGCTTGCATTCTGTGCATGACTTGTTGAGTACCAAGTACTCACCCTTGCCGCAATACAACATCAGTTGAAGAAGAGTCGACACCAGCTTTGGAGGAAGAGTACCAGGAGGAGCCGTCTAATTAGGCAGCGAGGCTAGTCAGTTGCCTGTGGTATACTGGATGGCGCCACGAAGTTTATTTTAGTCCGCAGCAGTTATTTCTCTTTTAATAAGTCTTCGCCCTGCGTGGCGTACCTTTGTAACTTGACCATATGGTCTAGCAACCAGTTTGGTTATTTTAATTAAAGTACTTTACTACTATCGTTGCGTATGATTGTGATATTTACCAATGTTGAGACTGTGTGCACTAGCTTGATCCTGGACTAGTGCTGAATACACAGAGGTTCCGGATTTGCAAATTCGGGTCCCGACAGCGCGCATGAGAGAAAAAGAAGTACCGATCGGCGGCGGTAGTAGCGCAGACCGTCAGCTCAGGAGAAGGCGATTCCAGAGAAAGCGTCGGCGGCGACGTAAATAGCGGCGACGACGGCGAAGGCGGCGATGACGACGGCGGCGGTGGTGGCAACGGCGGCGACGACGTACACGACGGCAGCAGTGCACGATGGCGGCAGTGCACAATGGTTGAAGAAACCGACTGGAAATGAGATCTTGTGCGTGGAGCAACTCACGTCACTTTAAGGTAAAGGATTTCCTACATGCATGGTAGTGAATCAATTACCCAATGCATTCACTAGTACTGGAGTGGGTCACGTTACTAGTTTTCACGTCAAGAGTACATGACCAGTTACAAGTCTTTTAGTCTCTCCCATGCATGGCCGATTACTAGTGTAGTAATAGAGAAAATAGAGAAGGCACATTGTGGTGATGCCATGCATGGTCGGTTACCACTTCCCGTACATGCAGGGAATTGATGAGTGAAGAAAGAATAGGGAACGTCTGGAATATTGAATGCATAGTACATATGCATACACGTATACGCATATACGTTCTCGAAACATGTTGAAAAAAAATAACAGAGAGGTTCTAAAAATCTGGAAAATTCCTCTAAAATACTAGGAATTATTTGGAGCATAGCGAAGTTGGTTTCGCGATTTTTCAACATGTAGATTTTTCGCAAAAATTCTTTTAGTGAATCAGACACTTGTATAGATTTTTGTAAAATCAACGACTTAAGTTATATAACATGTTTTTTTTAAATATTTGAAAGAAACACTCTCGTCTTCCAATTATCTTTATTATGAATGAAATTTTAGATGTTATGCTTATACAAAAATACATGATCTTCATTTAATGCGATTAGTTCAATAAGCTTGAATTCAAATTACTCTCGAGGATTTCAAATAAATTCCGGAAAGTTCCAAATAATCCCAAAAACACACTAAATATGTTAAAAGAAATTTTTGGGATATTACACAAGTCAAGGAGGATATCTTGAAAGAGGCTCATCAAAGCCCGTACACAGTTCATCCTGGGGAGACTAAGATGTACAGGGATTTGAAAAAGAATTTCTGGTGGAAAAGGATGAGGGTTGACATTGCTAAGTATGTGGCATCTTGTGGGATCTGTCAGAAGGTTAAGGTTGAACATAAACGTCCTGCTGGGTTGCTGCAGCCACTTGAGATTCCTGTCTGGCCTTGGGACGACATATCTATGGACTTTGTGGTTGGCCTACCTCATACTCAATGAGGGAAGGATGCCATTTGGGTTGTGGTGGATCGTCTTAGTAAGCCTGCCCACTTTATCCCTATCCGCATGACAAATTCAGTGAACGAGTTGGCTCCTATCTATGTGCGGGAGATTGTGAGACTGCATGTGGTGCCCAAGACGATTATCTCTAATTGTGATGCGAAGTTTGTCTCCAAATTCTGGGAGAGTCTACAGAGTGCTTTGGGCACACAACTTCGCCTTAGCACCGCTTTCCATCCTCAAACTAATGGGCAATCCGAGCGTACCATTCGGACCTTGGAGGATATGCTTAGGGCTTGTGTGATGGCATGGAGAGGTAGCTGGGAAGATCATTTGCCACTGGCAGAGTTTGCCTTTAATAACAACTATCATTCCAGCATCCGGGCCGCTCCATATGAGGTGCTTTATGGGCAAAAGTGCAGATCACCCCTATGCTGGGATACAGTAGGAGAAAGTGCGGTCCTTGGGCCGGATTGGGTTCAGCAAACTGTAGATCGAGTGGCAAGACTGTGTTGTACAAATAGCTTCCGTAGTAATAATGATAATATTTTGTATGGTTGTGATTTGAATTTGTGTATGTGCGTGCTAGCTACTGATCATAGGACTAGCACAGAAAGCACATTAGAACCTTTCTTTTATGATACACTATATCATAAAAGGAGGGTCTCACAAATGGTATTAGAGCTATACTGACTACATGATAAACTCTAGATTGGTTGTGAACAGCTATGCTGACTGTAGGATATACCCTGGTTAGGATGGTCATTAGTAAGAACTTGAAATTTGAATTAGACAAATTTATAACTAGGAATATAAATCTGTTATTAATCTTTCCCTATCATATTATCTATTATTCCTCTTTCCTCATCACATTACATATCTGTTATTAATCTTTCCTTATCAGTAACTTTATCTATCTTACATTTGATTTTGAATACTAATTCCTTATTAAATGTATAGATGGACGTGATCATGCCCTATCATGATTCCAACTGCCAAGAGGACGACAGAATGATGCGAGTCTCGGCTTGATTGATGGATCACGCCGGTTATGAGGAAAACCCCTGATACATCGTATTCCATGTCACTCTTAGCCCAACAACCATTGAATATAATGCACAACTTTACATCCCTACACAAGCCCTCTGTGATGAAGGGAAGCGCTCTTTTGAAGGATATGGCTCCACCATGATTGCCACAATGAATGAGGCGGCGTATGTGGCAATCATTCATCTCCGTCATGCTCTTCCGGAACTTGGCTCGCCATACCATCAATACCCATCTCGCCCACCATTCGGAGGAAGTATCTACTCCAACCCTACCAACATCCGCGATGGGAAGCTCCATCGCCTTGTGGATTTTATGAATGCCTTTGATAGACACCACCGCTGGGCGACAAATGAGCTAGTGGAAACTCGCCACCGAGTGGCATATCTTGAAGGATTTATCGCACCCTACATGGACATGGAACACATCCCACACTCGGTGTTGGGTGACTGTTCACCACCAGAAGCACCCCCATACTCAAGGAAACACTATGTCAGCAAAACCCTTAGCACCTACCAGCCGATGTCGTTGTACCCACATTGATAGTAGTCCTTGGTCCGTTAGTAGGAGGATCAATCCAGGAGTATCAACACTTATCGTCCACGGACGATACCGGAATGCTGAAATTCATCTCAATCTTATCTTGACGAAATAATGTTCTAGGGTACCTGTCATGCAATCTTTTAACAAGCATCTAGAAAACAAAGTAGGCCAATTTTACTACTTAGTCCAATTCGATCCTTCCTATCTAACAATAAAAATTAATGTCAGTTAGTAATAAAACTCAGAAGATTATAATATATTAGATTCTTCATTAAAGAAAAGAGACCTTCATGCGTAGAAGTACTATTCCACCTCAGGTATATGGGAAATTTATATGTAGTACTTTACTACACAATAATGATAATATTTTGTATGCTTGTGATCTCAATTTGTGTATGTGCGTACTAGCTACTAATCATGAAACTAGCATAGAAAGTACATTAGAACCTTTCTTTTATGGTATACTGTATCATAAAAGTGAGGGTCTCACACGAACATCACAATCTGTTTCCACATTAGAACACACTACTACAGGACATGCAATCTCTGCCGGTTAGGAAACGCTATCACAGCCGGTTATAGCAGCCGGTAGTGATTGGTCTACAGTGATACTCGGGATTATCACTGCCGGCTCAGGAACCGGCAGTGATAAAAGATACCTCTGCCGGCTCACACTAAAACCGGACGTGATACCTGTATATCACTGCAGGCTCAAACTCAGTCCGGCAGTGATATATATACATCACTGCCGGCCTATACCACAATCCGATAGTGATACATATACGTCACTGCCGGCCTATACTACAATCCGGTAGTGATATGTATATCACTGTCTGTTCTTGGATGAATCGGCAGTGAGGAATTTTTCTCATATTTTCTTTGCATTATATAATTTGAAACAAATATTTTGTACAATGCCTTATGTATAAAATTTGCACATGAAAACTCTGAAAATTTTTGCGGATGTACATCGAAGATGACTCTACGTATGTATAAAATTGCAGGTTCAAATTCAAAACATATGAAGAGTTACAAAAAAGAGAATATTCTCTTTTTTGTAACTCTTCATATGTTTTGAATTTGAACCTACAATTTTATACATACCTAGAGTCATCTTCGAAGTACATCCGCAAAATTTTTCTAAGTTTTTCATCAATTTTATTAGGTAGTGTGCACGGTGTGTACACGGGAAGCCCAGCGTGCACAGGATATGTTGCCTTCAAATATATATGTGACACTACGGAATGGTGTGACATTATAAAATATGAAAATTGAGGTTAAAACTTTAGGTTATGAATTTAATTGCATTTTTGGGCCATTTTCGTGAGTTTGGGCCTTTCCGGGTCGAGTTGGGCCTTGGGGGGGATGAAGTGGGCCGTTGGTGGGGGAGTTTTTGGCCCATGTGAGGGAATATCCTGCCACCTTCCCCTTAGGGTTGCCCCATTTTGCCCCCTCCCCATGCTCCTTGCGCCCACACCTCCCCCATCCTAGCCGCCACCTCCCTCTTCCCCATCTCCTTCCCCCATGGCGCCCCCTCTCCCTTCCCCATGCGCCACCACCCCCTCCACCTCCTCCCCATCCTCCTTGCTGCCCTAGGGGAGTCCCTCACCTCGCCATCCCACTGTTTTCACCATTGGAGCACTCCACGACGAGGAGATCCGGTGGATTTGGAGCGAGGAAGGAGATTGGATGAACCGGGAGGATATTCGTCGGTCCATCGTTCGTCGGACGAAGGTATGGCTAGGGGTTATCCTTAGGGATGGTCTAGGTACTGCTATAGAGGGGTATTTAATGCTTTTAGATCAAGAGGAGGTACTGTGATTGGGTAGATTGGATGAAATCTAGAGTTTGCATAGATCTCTGTTTCAGGCAAATTGGGCGCGCGACCTAGGGATAGAGTTTTCACGATTGTAGATTCGGATTTTAGTCGGCCGCCTGTTGAGGAAGTTGTAGATAACTTCAATACCTTTAATTGGATACCAAGAACGTCCAATTCCGCCCAACCGTTTGAAAGTTATGGTCGTTTTACCGAACATGTTCAAATTTGTGACGTAATTGGGACAGAACGTAGTGTTTTGTAGATTAAACAATTTTAGAATCCGAATTAGCTTTTCCCAATACTTAGAGAAAGCTAGGAAATTTCCTAAGCTTCTCGATTATGTACTCGTTTACTCAATTTGGAGACATAGAACTCAAGTTATGCTAGATTGAAGCTTGCTGTCCCGGGGGACAGAGTCTCTGTTTTTCGGATTTGGGAGTAGTTTGCGAAGTCGGGGTAGATGAGCGATTGTGTACTGTTTTGTGGGCACATTTTGAGTGTGTGGTATCTATGTGTAGGTGGTGTGACCCCGGGAGTGCCCTCATCCTCTCGCCAACCCGTCGCCCGCGGTTAAGGCAAGTGTATTGGAATGGGTAGCGTGTTGAATGTTGCTAGATTTGATTAGATGCAAATTGCTTTATGAAATGATGCCATGATTGATGTGTAACACCCCGGCATTTAATATGCCCGAATGCTACCAAACATAAGCTAAACAACATCCAAATATCATATTTAACATAAAATTCCAGCAAAGGCGCATAGGCTAAAAACCGAGATTTCGGCAGCACCTCCTTTGTTTTATCATGAATTTAAGGAGCAACAACGATATAGAATTATATGGCAATAAGGGAAACATCTAAAACAGCAATAAATAGAGTCTTAACGACAATAAAAGACTAACATTTAGCACTTAAAGTTCCAAGTGTCAAACGAACAATAAAACTCTCATTAACCAAGCTAAGCCATAATTTAATGACCATCACACGCAATTTATTATCAATCTAAAAGAATTGACTTGGGGAAACATTAAGGTGAAGCAACGTGTGGGCGTGTGTCTATTCCCTTTTCCCGCATGCCGTTCTCATGGTACCTAAAACAATAAGAAAAAAACACAAGCGTGAGTTAGAAACTCAAAGAAGCATATTGCAATGGACAACAAGAACAACAATATGGCAATAGCATCTCCCTTCATGTAAATCATCTTATTCATAAACACTTAACATTGTCATCATCAATATGTATGAGATGTAATGCAATGCTCATGTCTCCTTGGAAACTCATACCGGTATGGTTGAGTACACACCGTCGGTGTGCACCCTTTTCCCCTTCCATCCCGAAGATGGAGGGTGCCTACTCATCGCTTCCATTCACCACGTGGATGGAATCACGATGTAGGTCTTACTCAATGGCGCTTCGGACTAGTCATAACTTTCTCACCGACCTTGCCGGACTAGTTATGACTTTCTCACCGCCTCGCCTCTATCTCATGTCATGCATGCAACTATGCCAATTATCATATTTCACATGTACATAAACATATGGCATCTCATCATGACAAATATTAACACATGGCATCGAATCATGATAATCATACTCAATATATCATTGGAAAATAGCAAGCATGGCAAGTGATCATAGCAAGTATTCAATCTTTCATCTAATCTCCACAAGCAACCTACAATTCCGCTATTCATTACAACACATTTGCCTCAACCGTGGGCGACGGGATTGTGGGAAGTAGAGGGCACCCCCGGGGTCACACCACCTGCACAACGGCATCACATACTCTCAATAATGCCCACAAAACAGTACACAAATCCCCATCTCACCTGACATTGCCCGCTACTCGCAAAACCTAAAACAGAGGTTCTGTCCCGGCGGGACAGCAGCCTTGCAAAGGCCATAACTTGAGTTCTGGGACTCCAAATCGATTAAACGAGTACACCATCGCGAAGCTTAGGAAATTTCCTACCTTTTTCTAGTTATACGGAAAGACTGATTCGGACTCTAAAATTGTTTAATCTACAGATTACTACGATCTGTTCTAATTGCGTCACAGATTTTAACATGCTTGGTAAAAAGGCTATAACTTTCAAACGGCTGATCGGATTTTAACGTGCTTTATGTCCACGGAAAGATAATTAAATTATCTACAACTTCTTTTAAGTCTGTACGGACAGATTCGGAATCTAAATCGACGAAAACTCGAACCCTAGCCCGACTGCTCAATCTGCCCGAAAACAGAAACGTGGCAACGTCTAGATCTAACCCAAAGAACTCCAACCCAGCACCACCAATTGATCTAAAAACTTCATAAACACCCTAAAAACAGTACCTAGATCAAACCCAAGGATCCCCATGATCATACCTTTGCCCAACGAACGAATCTCCAATAGATCTCCTCGCGGATCGCTCCTCGCTCCTCGCTCCACGCTCCTCGCTCCTCGCTCCTCGCTCCTCCGGATGGATCCACAAGGTGCAGAGGTGTGGAGACCACCCTAGGGCAGCAAGGGGGTGGAGGAGAGGTGGTGGAGAGGTGGGGCAATGGAGGAGAGCAAGGGGGAGGCGCAAGGCTCAAAGGGAAGGGGCGGCTAGGGCTTGGCAAGTGGGGGGAGGTGAGGGGCGCACCAAGGCCTCAAGGGGCGCAAAAGCAGCAGGGTGGACGCCCCAAAGGGGCAGGGAAACCCCTTTTACCAGCCCCCACACCCAATTCTAGTCCGTTACGGAGACCTAATCCATCCCACCAAAGCCCACCAAGGCCCAAAACTCCCCCGGGAAGGCCCAAAACCCCGAAAACGGCCCGGAAACGGCCCGGAAAAGCTATTAACCTCCATAACCTATAGTTTTAACCTTAATTCCACATTTCATACTGTTTTTAACCATATCAAGCACGTAAAATAAAGTTATGACACTCCGTGGTGTCACATGATGTTTTCCTATGACATGATGAACATGATTTCTTGTTGATCATGATTGCGTTGTATTAAATGTTTATGCCAATCTTTACATGTTTATGTCATATGTGCATTCATAATGGAAGAGGCGTCCCATGCTGATGCGGGCCTCTGTGTTCACACGTAGTGAACATGAAAGACCTACCTCGTAGTCCCATCCACGGTTGCGCATGGGAGCGAGTCAGTAAGAGTAGGCACCCTCCATCTACGGGATGGAAGGGGAAAGGGGGTGCACGCCGACGGGTGTGCACTCGGCAATACCGGTATGTGCTTCAAAGAGATATGTGCATTGCATTGCATGAATGAAGTGGTTTATAAGATGATTATGATGTTCTATGAGATGCATATGAAGATGCTTATTTGAGATGTTTATGATGATGTTATATGAGAGCATAAATGAAGTTCATGAGTTGATTCTCAGGATATGTGAATGGCATTAAGTATGTATGTGAGTTGTTATTGTTTTTGTATCATTGCAATATACTTGCTGAGTGATGAACTCACGCTTGTGTTTTATGTTGTTTTTAGGTACCATGAAACCGGCTTGCGGGAAAGGGCATTAGCTACACTTCTACACGTAGCTTCACACTTATAGACAGTTTAATCATTTGGAGTCATGATAATAATGAATAGTGCCATGAAACTTGGGGTATGGCTTGGTTTGAGCTTAAGTTCATCGTTTGATTTGTTATATGTTGTGGAATGGTTGAATTCCCTATTTTTTAGACATAAGTGATGCTATATCAATGGTTATTGATGTTTTAGATGTCTCTTATCATGTTATATCTTGCCTTATCATTATTGTTGCTTCAATTAATGGAAAAACAAAGGGAATGCTGCCGAAATTTTTGGTTTTAGCATTTGTACCTTTGCTGTAATTTATTTTTATTTGTGGCATTTAGATGTGGTTTTAGTCTATGTTTGGTAACATTCAGGCATACTAGATGCCGGGGTGTTACAGTTGGTATCAGAGCGGGCTTTAGGTCCTTGGAACATGTATTTTAGTGTTATACCTTAGGATTAATTAAAATGTGATGTGGGATAACCTAGAAACATGGCTTAGGTTATAACTAAAATTTTGCTATAGGATAGCAACATTAAAACTTGTGTATGTGGAATAACTAATTTAAAATTTGACACACATGGATGCACAGTAGGAAAGGGTATGTGTATCGTTGCTTTACGCTTAAATGTTGTATTTAAGCCTTGATGATGAATGCTATATTTGATAATATATGTTGCTATGTTATTGAGAGAATTGATTGTATTGCTCTTGTTATTTGTGATAAAGTAAGGGTGTGGATTGACGGTGTGGCCGGTTAACTCCATCACCGAAGAATTGTTAACCCCTGTAGGAGAAGCGTGCTTACCCTTTCTGTCGTAGATCGGGTAGTTGACTGGAGATAAATAGAAGAGTTGGTGGTGGATCCTTTTGTGTTTCTTTTACCGTTCTGACGATCGGTTTTGGTTGGTTTTCTTGGTTTTAGTCGATTGAAATCAATAGAAAAGTGTTTGGTATTGGGATTTTGCGGGTTGTTCCGTAGGCGGTTCGTGGTTTTGTCTTCCTTGGTTGAAGGCGACGAAGAAGAGTTTTGTGTTGCGTGTCTTTTGGTCGCAATTTTTGCGTTGACACCCGGTTTTGCTGGTTATTATGGACTGTCTTAGGGAGGAAACTTATGTGGTTGTTTTTCTCCCTATCTAAGAAAAAAAAAGGTGTTGGAGTTTCCCCTTGCGCAGACCTTGAGTTGGTGGAGCTAAGTTTGAATCTTTATCGGAAAAGATTTGGTTGAACATTTGGTTTTCACTGGTGCATCCGACTTCCTTCTTGGAAATTGTAGGTCTTGCGATTTCTTGAAGAGTTTTGGCTATCAGAGTTGGAAATTTGAGAGTTGTGCTCTCCTACATTTTTGTTGGAGTTTTGTTTCATTCCCTTCTTGGAAAGGAGAAATGGTTTATCGGTGATCATTCTTGTTCTTGAGCTGTAGTTTATGGAATGACGTGTTGCTAAGCTAAATTGTGAGTTGAAACGAATTCAATGTGATTGTTATTTTTAGCTTGAGAATAAATAGACTACTGGAGTTGTAGAGTACTCTGTAGCGAGAATGATTAAATGTGTTAATGCATATGTTTAGAATCTGTCGCCTTTCTTTAAAAAGTGCTTATGATCCTCGTTAATGTTTAAAGTTTAAACCCTGATGCATAGTTAGAACATTAAGATGATGTAAATTACTGATATTGCTAAAGAAATCTTGCTGGTTGTTTAAAGATGTTCTAATTTAACGTGTTAGTAGAGAAATTCAATCTTGCTGGCTTGTGACCTTAACTTGGAAGTTGATTAGAGTTGCTATTTATGTTGTTACAAACCATTAGTATATTTGGAAGTGTGCGTAAGTGTTTCTATAATGCTAGTACCGATGTCAATTGGGAAAATGTAGGTCTTGTTGTTGTTTTAAGAACATTGTGCTGATCTAACTTATTAAATTTATTTTAATAGTTGGAATATGTTGAGTAGCGGCAACTTGTTATAACCTATGTATGGGGTAGCTTAAAGCAATGTTGTTGATTGATGATTATGCAAATTATTGATGACTTAGTAGTGGTGGTAATTGCTTAGATTAATTGTTGAAAATCCTTGTTAAATGGAGGTTATTGTAACATGTTGTGATGGAGTGAACCATGGATAATTATCATGAAGTAGAATTTTATCCTTAATGAACAAGTTCCAATTGTCAAGTTACGAGCGTTGCCTTGTAGAGATAATATTTACTTGTTGAAGTCATTTATTGATTGAACAAGTTCCAATTGTCAAGATGTTGGCGTATGGATGGTATAAAATTGATAGGTTGATCATGCTTAAGTATCTGTTGAAGTACTATGTTTGAAATATAGAATACGTTGTTATATGATGTGTTGGTCTGTGGGGATCATGATGAGGTAGTATTGGTTATATGCCTTTTGATAATCGTCACAAACTTTATTTATAAGTGTTGGGAAAGGTAACTAGAGAAAGAATTGGTTATGTAGCTTTTGGCTGAATTATGATGGGCTTCTCGATGAGTAAATAGTGAATATTGAATGTTTAAAAGGTAAGTATAGTGGAATACTAGATATGGTGGGGGTTTCATGCTAAGCTTGTGTCTAAAACCTTTCGGACTGGTTTGGTTGTTTGCCATTTTGGTTGAAGGGTTTTCGGTCAAGGTGTTCCTTATGTTGTGTTTCAGAGTTTCCCTAAAACTCGTAGAAATTGGTGCCAATCCTTGGTTTTGGCTAATTTGTTTAGTTTGTGTTGAGAGTATGGGATTACACCCAAAAGTTTTTGAGTGGATCGCGCTCCTTCGCGTTCTCACCGAATTATCTTTGGAATCATTATTTTAAAGGAAGCAGATGGACATAGTAGGTTGTGTTGGAAATTTTTGAGATTTAATTTGTAACTCTATTTGGCTAGAGTTGGAGTTATTTGGGAAATGTGTGTGGTGTTTGCAAGTGTTTCAAAAGGTGGTTTTTGTGGATGTTTCATCAGTGATTTTGTTAGTGAAGTGTTCCCTTTTTGGAAATGAGTTTCCCTTTCTCTTTGTGAAAATTTGTAATAGTTGTGTGTGCAGATGTTTGACTTTGGAGTTGATGTTCTGTTCCAAAATGTTGATTTTGGTTAGAGCGCGAGGTTTTGCAAGGTTAGCTTTACATGGATGGTAGGTTTTGACATGGCTTAGTGTTTTGCTGTTAACGATGTTGCCGTCATAGTTATATGATTTAGCGTAATCATCGGTATTATTGGTGTTCTTTCATGTGATACCGAGGAAGAAATCTTTTTGTGAAAGACTATTCGGTATTGTTGTTACATGAAGAATGAATGGTGAAAAGAAAGCATAACATTGTTTATAGATGTTTATTGATGAAAGAGTCGGTGAGCCAGGTCGATGAGAAAGTCATATATGGATATATGACTAATCCGGAGTGCTCTTGAAAAGTGTGCATGCATGTCATAAATTGAGATTTCTATTTCTTTCTGGTATGTTGGTTGTGGTGTAGGAGATTTGTGTTTCCTTTGCGTCTTGGCATACGGAATTAAATGAGTGCTCATTGAATGTTGCCGAATTCTTTCCAAAGTGGTTTTTAGCGCTTTGGGGTTCGAGTTGTTTTTGTGGATCAATGGGGTTCATGGTTTATGGTTGAGTATGCTAAGGATGTCTACTCTAGGGCTTGGTTGGTTGCATGAAAAGATTGTGAGGGCGACACCCTCTTGGGAAAAGCACCAATTGTGGTTTGGTAAGGTTATACGGTCCTAGCTTGGGCTAGGTGTTGGACATTAGAGGTTTAAGGGTGGATTATGATGGAGGTTGTTGATGTCGTTGTTCAGTTTTGTATTAAAAGTATCGATGGGTGGTAGAGAAGATGAAGGTAATTCGGAGATAAATGCCGTGTCGTGAGCAATTGTCTTAGCTAGTTGTCTCTGGGTATGAGATTTGCCTGGGAGTAGATGGAATGAAATGTTAGCGTGATTGTGTATCGGAAAGGCAGATTGTGCCGTAGTGAGTCATTTCGTTCGGTGGTATTTCTCGGTAATGGTTCGCTCGGTTTAAAGGGTGCCCAATTGCAAGAGTTGAGATCCCGTGTTTTCTTGGTTCTTGATTGGTGTTTGGTGGTAGCGTTGTAGTTTGCGATGACGGTATGAAATGATTGATGTGAGCTTTTGGGCATAGGTAGTATGTTCAATTGAGCCCTTTAGTGGGTCAAATTGAGGATTTTGATTGGGGAATTGGAAGTAAAGGTGGAACCGTGAGAGGCTGCACTTAGTTGAGCTAAGTTAGTCTTTCTCGCTAAGTGTAGGTCTTTGGAAAATTGATTGTCGTTTGTTTCGGATTGAGTTTTTGTGTGGTTGCCTTTGTTGCATAGAAGTTCTTGTCCCGTATGGATTTTGTTTGTGTTCTTGGCGTGTCTTGGATTCGGGGTCGAATCCTGTTGAAGGGGGGTAGAATGTGATACTACGGAACGGTGTGACATTATAAAATGTGAAAATGGAGGTTAAAACTTTACGTTATGAAGTTTAATTACGTTTCCGGGCCGTTTTCGGGAGTTTGGGCCTTTCCGGGTCGAGTTGGGCCTTGGGGGGATGAAGTGGGCCATTGGTAGGGGAGTTTTTGGCCCATGTGAGGGGATATCCAGCCACCCTGCCCTTAGGGTTGCCCCATTGCGCCCCACCCCATGCCCCTTGCGCCCCCACCACCCCCATCCTAGCCGCCACCTCCCTCTTCCCCATCTCCTTCCCCCATGGCGCCCCCTCTCCCTTCCCCATGCGCCACCACCCCCTCCACCTCCTCCCAATCCTCCTTGCTGCCCTAGGGGAGTCCCTCACCTCGCCATCCCGCTATTTTCACCATTGGAGCACTCCGCGACGAGGAGATCAGGTGGATTTGAAGCGAGGAAGGAGATTGGGTGAACCGGGAGGATATTCGTCGGTCCATCGTTCGTCGGGCAAAGGTATGGCTAGGGGTTATCCTTGGGGATGGTCTAGGTAGTGCTATAGAGGGGTATTTGATGCTTTTAGATCAAGAGGAGGTACTGTGATTGGGTAGATTGGATGAAATCTAGAGTTTGCATAGATCTCTATTTCGGGCAGATTGGGCGCGCGACCTAGGGCTTGAGTTTTCGCGATTGTAGATTCGGATTTTAGTTGGCCACCTATTGAGGAAGTTGTATATAACTTCAATACCTTTAATTGGACACCAAGAACGTCCAGTTCTGCCTAGCCGTTTGAAAGTTATGGTCATTTTACCGAACATGTTCAAATCTGTGATGTAATTGGGATAGAACGTAGTGTTTTGTAGATTAAACAATTTTAGATTCCGAATCAGCTTTTCCCAATACTTAGAGAAAGCTAGGAAATTTCCTAAGCTTCGATATGATGTACTCGTTTACTCGATTTGGAGACCTAGAACTCAAGTTATACAAGATTGAAGTATGCTGTCCCGAGGGACAGAGTCTCTGTTTTTCGGTTTTGGGAGTAGTTTGTTAAGTCGGGGTAGATGAGCGATTGTGTACTGTTTTGTGGGCACGTTTTGAGTGTGTGGTATCTATGTGCAGATGGTGTGACCCCGGGAGTGCCCTCATCCTCTCGCCAAACCGTCGCCCGCGGTTATGGCAAGTGTATTGGCAGGGGCGGAACTAGAGAAAAAATTATCGGGGTTCACCACTTCATCATATATATGATAACAACTTATTTTTCTTATTATTTCCTTGTTATTTGCCTCCCGGTGTCACAAGATTTAGATCAAGGGGGTTCACATATACTATATATATATACTAACATACAATAATTTTTTTATATATATAGACTAATATACACTATTTTTTTTACCCGGTGTCCTGTGACACCGGGTCAGCACATGTACTTCCGCCCCTGTGTATTGGAATGGGTAGCGTGTTGAATGTTGCTAGATTTTATTAGATGCAAATTGCTTTATGAAATGATGCCATGATTGATGTTTGCCTATGACATGATGAACAAGATTTCTTATTGATCATGATTGCGTTGTATTAAATGTGTATGCCAATCTTTACATGTTTATGTCATATGTGCATTCATAATGGAAGAGGCGTCCCATGCTGATGCGGGCCTCTGTGTTCACACGTAGTGAACACGAAAGACCTACCTCGTAGTCCCATCCACGGTTGCGCATGGGAGCAAGTCAGTAAGAGTAGGCACCCTCCATCTACGGGATGGAAGGGGAAAGGGGGTGCACGCCGACGGGTGTGCACTCGGCAATACCGGTATGTGCTTCAAAGAGATATGTGCATTGCATTGCATGAATGAAGTGGTTTATGAGATGATTATGATGTTCTATGAGATGCATATGAAGATGCTTATTTGAGATGTTTATGATGATGTTATATGAGAGCATAAATGAAGTTCATGAGTTGATTCTCAGGATATGTGAATGGCATTAAGTATGTATGTGAGTTGTTATTGTTTTTGTATCATTGCAATATACTTGCTGAGTGATGAACTCACGCTTGTGTTTTATGTTGGTTTTAGGTACCATGAAACCGGCTTGCAGGAAAGGGCATTAGCTACACTTCTACACGTAGCTTCACACTTATAGACAGTTTAATCATTTGGAGTCATGATAATAATGAATAGTGCCATGAAACTTGGGGTATGGCTTGGTTTGAGCTTAAGTTCATCGTTTGATTTGTTATATGTTGTGGAATGGTTGAATTCCCTATTTTTTTAGACATAAGTGATGCTATATCAATGGTTATTGATGTTTTAGATGTATCTTATCATGTTATATCTTGCTTTATCATTATTGTTGCTTCAATTCATGGAAAAACAAAGGGGATGCTGCCGAAATTTTTGGTTTTAGCATTTGCACCTTTGCTGTAATTTATTTTTATTTGTGGCATTTAGATGTGGTTTTAGTCTATGTTTGGTAACATTCAAGCATACTAGATGCCGGGGTGTTACAATATAGTATATAAAGCATCGTTAAATCATAGTTGAAATATATTAAAGCATCACAATATTTTGTTTTTACAATCGTCTGTTTACAACTATAGTGTCAGTACATCTAATCCAATTATGGTTCCCGTCGAGCTTACTTGTTGAATGGGGGATCAACAGAGCCCCGTCGTACGAACCGAGGAAGTCGTCCGAGCGACGCCAAGTTGGGAGAAGAGGGACGCAGCGTTTATCCTGGTTCGGTCCTCCCACTGCCGAGATAATAGCCCTACTCCAGTGTATTGTATTCTATCGGGGCGTGTCCTCGTTACAGATCTTCAGGGGGGTTTTAAATACTACACCTAGAGATACATGGAAGGTAACTGCCCCTGGAATTACGCTACGCAGTTATACTCGCGATCTGCCACCCTTGATCTGCGCGTTATTTGAATTTCGGGTATGATTTCCCCTGATCTTCGGCTGATTGGTTGCCGCCTTCCATCCTCGTAGCATTGACCGAGTCCACCGACCAAGTACCTGAGTTATGACGTGATTTTTATGAGCATGCTTGCTCGTGATCGTTAGGGATGGTCGTGAGACGGGCAGGTATGCTCAGGAGGTGTGATGCTCCACTCCTGAGCATCTTCTGTATGATCGGTGGGCTCGGAATCACCCGAGGGTACTGTTGTCTTTTACCAGATAGTCAATCCCCGACAGCTAGCCGCCGAGGTTCAAGCGGGGAACCATCTTTGCTCGGGCTTCCCCTTGAGCCTAAGAAGACCTGAAGGAGGGATTGAATTTCGTTTGGTCGTGATCTATGACCATTTTATGTCGGGAGGCGACCTTCTCGCCCGCCGCGCGTCCATTGTGCGGGGGCGCGACGTTTGGTTGTTTTTTCCGATTCCTTCTCCGAGAAGCCTCCCTGTAACGGTAAAGCAGTTTGTCGGAAAGTGCGCCTTTATTGGGCGGTTTCCCGCCGTACTGGACAGGTGTCACTATGCGATAGGCGACGGCTTTTAACCTGCCGCTTCACAGCCTTTTTAACTCTGCTCGCTTGGAAAGGACGGGGCTATTGCGCACTTGCTCGTCCTCGGCCAGAATTTTCCAAGAGCCTTAGAGCCCAAGAACATTCTTCGCCCTCCTTCTCCCTTCGGCCATGGCACGCTTCGGGGTTAGCCAGATGACCCGGAGGCGGCTCCAGGTGCTCATAGACGAGGGGTACGTCGACCCAAGCTCGGGTCGAGCGCCTGGGGGCGACGCGGCGCCGGCACCGCGGGAGGCAGAGATCGTCTCCTGCGAATTGTACGCCGTCAACGGGCTTCGCTTGCCCGAGAGCGAGTTCCTTGCCTCCGTGCTCGCCTTTTGCGGGTGCGAGATCTCTCACCTCCACCCTAACTCCATTCTTGCCCTCGCGGTCTTCTCTCACCTCTGTGAGGCGTTTGTGGGCGTGATGCCCACCGCCAGCCTTTTCTTCCACTTCTATTCTCCCTTCCGCACCGGCTGGGATGGCCCCGCCGGCTGTGTTTACCTTCGCCTTCGGCCCAACTGACCATACGAGTACCCTCTCGTCTTTGAAGGACTCGGTGTCGGGTTGGGCCGACCTTTGGTTTTACCAGAAGAAGGCGGAGGGGTCCCAGTTGATCTACACTGGGAAGCCTACTCCGCCTGCCGAGACGGCGCGCCCGCCCGTGCAGCCTGAGGAGGAGCGGGTGCTCAGGACAATCAGTGAGCTCGCCCAAATGGGGCTCACTGGTCGGGACATTGCCCGGGATTTTTCCTTCAACCGGGTGTCCCCCCTGCGGCGCTGCGAGCATCCTTTCTTCGAGGTGACCGGGTGGCAGGACTTCACCCGTGAAGACAACGCAGGTGTGTTCCTCGAGAACTTTTTTAAACATCATTGCTTCCTGGTGATTGGCGCTACTCTTTCTTCTAACACTTGGTCGTGTTGCAGCCCCGAGGACGGACTGGGTCGAGGAGAGGGTCGCCGAGATGTTCGGCGCCCTGAAGGAGAAGGAGCTGATGCCCAATCGTCAGATCCCCAAGAACGTTTTTGACCGCAGTGACGCGGTAAGTACTTTTGTTTGCTCCTGCCCGAGGGCATGTTTCCCGAGCTCATTTCTCCCTATTTCTGTTTGCAGGAGAAGGTCACCCTCGAGCTCGCCGTGTCGAGCGTGGAGTCGCTGCTGCAAGCCAGCACCCCAGTCAAGGGTTCCCGCAAAAGGTCGGCGGGTCGAGGCCGCCAAGCATCCGCCTCGCCTCCTCGTGCCAAGCGGTCGAAGCGCCGGGCTTCGACCAGGGCTCCCCCCACGCAACACCTCGAGTACGCCGACCGGAGGGAGGTAAGGGAGCTTCGAACCTGGTTTGCTAACTTCAAGCAGAAGAAGCCGGAGCTATTGGGCCGACTGGAACAGCTTGCTGAGCAGGCGAAGAAGGCCGAGGAGGAGGCTAGGTCCACCCCGAGCAAGGAGCAGCTGGAGAGGAAAATCAAGGCCCTCCAGGACCAGCTCGCTCAGGTGGTCGAGGACCCTGACGAGGAGGAAGAGGAGGAAGAGGAAGAAGTCGCCTATGCTCTGGTCAGGAGGAGCAGGAGGTCGTCTTCTCGATCGACCTCGACGCTGGAAGGGGTCGACATGGACGATGTCGACCCGATGATGGCACAAGCTTGCGGCGCGGCAGAAGAGCGCGTCGTGGCCGTTGCCGACGCCTACGAGGCTGCCGCGGGCAGGACGCCTGCGGCCCAAAGTGAGGAAGCTGAGGGAGAGGACGCTTCTCGCCAGGCGGAAGGTGAGCCTCGTTTGGTTCCTTTGCCGAATTTCATTGTTCTTGCTTTCGATTTTTTCCGGGCTAACCCCACTCCGCTTGGCGTGGGCGTGATAGCTCGGATGTTATCCTTGGACTTCCATCAGATGGCTGAAGAGATTCTCGACTCTGCAGTCAACGCCGAGCTCAACCGCGTCATCGACCAAGTGATGGCCGAGGTCGAGGAGGAGTCGGTGCCAGCCGTGCTTCCGGAGGCAGCCGAGCTTCCCCCGGCGGACGTGGAGCTGACTTCGGCCGCGGAGGAGCGAGACCCTCAAGGGGCCGAGGACCAAGGAGCCATGGCCTTGGTCCCTTACGAAGGGGCGAGCGTGAGCGAGGCCCAGGCAACGGGTTTCGAGGGCCAGGGGTCGATTGCTTTCGACCAACCGCCCCTGGCCATGAGTCAAGGAGAGGAGGTGTTGGATGCTGCCGTGCAACCGCCTCCAGCCGCGGGCCAAGGGGAAGAAGTGGTCGTCGTTGACCAAATGCCTCTGGCCGAGCATCAAGGAGAGGAGGTGGTCGTCGTCGACCAGCTGCCTCCGGCCGCGGAGCAGGGAGAGGAGACGGTCATCGTCGACCAATCGTCCCCGGCCGTGGAGCAAGGAGAGGAGACGGTCATCATCGACCAATCGTCTCCGGCTGCGGAGCAAGGTGCGGGTGCGCTCGTAGTTGGCGCCCAGCCCCCGAGCGCAACGGCCGAGCAGGAGGATGGCGGCCACGAGCCGCCCGTCGAGGAAGATCATGAAGGGTTTCGAAGCATGGAAAACAAAAATTTTCCTACGATTGCAACCAAACACCAAGATCATATCTAGGAGATGCAAGTAAACGGTTTCAGAAGGACTCACCCTCGTAGACCGAAAGCGGGAATAACGTTCCCGCAAACAAACGTGGTTGATGTAGAGGTACACTCCCGACTTCAAAGTCGCAAAGATGAGCGCCACAAACGGCAGCGCCTCCGTACTTGGTCACACGTACGGATCAACGATGACCTCCAATCCCTCGTTCCAGCGGGGCAGCGGAAGTAGAGGATCCTGGAAAACTCCAACAACACTACACTTAGTGGTGGTGGTGGTGGAGAAATACTTCAGCAAATGGCTCGCTTAAGCCACAAATAAAACGGATCAGCAGGAGGAGGGAGAAAAGGACCAACCAAAGGGTCAAATGGATGAACAACAAAGAGAGGAGCTCCTCCTCCCTTTTATAGGAGGAGGAGGAGGCTAGGCTAAGGGGTGGCCGCGCATGGGGTTGCCCCTTGCCCTCCCTCTCTTCATGTGAGTGATCTCTCCACTCACTTTAAAACATCCCACTTTGGTTTCCATTAAAACCCCACTCAAGAAATGAAAGGTTTTCTCCCATAAATAAATAAACATTTTTATTTCAGATATTTTAATATTTGTTAATTCTTTTAATTAACAAACATTAACATATACCCCTTTAACTATTCCGATATCCCGAAACTATTCCGGCGATACTCAAACAAATCCTCAGATCGCTCCATATTTTTCTCCGGTGTTTAGTATCCACTCAAATGCATCGATGAACCTTAAGTGTGTCACCCTACGGTTCGTGAATAAAATGGACATGATTGAGACTCCTCTCGCATCAATAATCATCAGGGATCCGAGATCCATAATGACTCCCATTCACTCAACGATGAACTAGTGATCGCATAAACCGTAAACAACATAACCAATTCCTTTTGTCTCACGATATTTTACTTGTCCGGGATCCGATCATCAGTATCAACTATACCTAGTTCGATCCGTTACCAACAAGTACTCTTTACTCGTTCGTGATATGACATTCTTGTGACCTAGTCACGTGCTTGCAAGCGATGTCAATGTGATATCACCGAGAGGGCCCAGAGTATATCTCTCTGTCATCCGGATGGACAAATCCCACTCTTGATGCATGAGCCTCAACTAATACTTTCATAGTACCCAAATCCATCTTTATAGTCACCGTGTTACGGAGTGACGCTTTGATGTCATCAAAGTACTCTTCCTGAGTTAGTGATTGACATCATCTCATGGTCTAAGGAAAAGAGCTATTTCGTATGAGTTTGATACAGCAACAAACTAAATGACTTGATCGTATTTGCTATACCAACTTGGGTGTATGTTCATCACATCATTCTTCTAATGACATGACCCGTTATTAACAACATCCAATGTTCATGATCAGAAACCTTGATCATCGGCTAATCAACGAGCTAGTTTAAAAGAGGCTTTACTAGGAACCCTTTTGTTTATTAAACACACATGTATTAACGTTTCCGATTAATACAATTTTAGCATGAGAAATAAACATCTATTATAAACATGGAATATGATAATAAACAATTTATTATTGCCTCTCGGGCATATTCCTTCAGTCTCCCACTTGCACTAGAGTCAATAATCTAGATTACATTGTGATGATTCTAACACCCATTGAGTTCTGGTGTTGATCATGTTTTGCCCTTGGGAGAGCTTTAGTCAACGAGTCTGCCACATTCAGATCCGTGTGCACTTTGCAAATCTTTATATCGCCATCCTTGACATGTTCACGGATGGAGTGAAACCGACGCTTAATATGCTTGGAATTCTTGTGTGACCTTGGTTCTTTAGCATTGGCTATGGCACCATTGTTGTCACAATAGATAACCATCGGGTCCAACGCACTCGGAACCACACCTAGTTCGGATATGAACATCTTCATCCAAACCGCTTCTGCCGCTTCAAGCAAAGAATATATTCCGCCTCTGTTGAAGATCCCGCCACCACAGATTGCTTGGAACTTCTCCACTCACTACTCCTCCATTCATTTCAAAAATATACCCGGATTGAGACTTAGAGTCATCCGGATCGATTGTCAAAGCTAGCGTCGACGTAACATTTTGGCGACGAGCTCTTCTTCACCACCATATATGAGAAACATATCCTTAGTTCTTCTTAAGTACTTAAAGATATTCTTGATCGCCGCCCAGTTGTTCAAAACCTGGATCGACCGGTACCTGCTAGTCAAACTAATAGCATGTGCCACATCCGGTCTTGTACACAACATAACATACATGATAGAGCCTATGGTCAAGCATAGGGAATCTTATTCATTACTTCTCTATCTTCTGTTGTAGCTGGACTCGAGTCTTACTCAACGCCTTGCCTTGCATCATAGGTAAGAACCCTTTCTTACTTTCGTCCATTCTAAACTTCTTTAGAATCTTGTCAAGATATGTACTTTGTGATAGCCCAATCAAGCGTCTCGATCTATCTCTATAGATTTTGATGCCTAAAATATATGCCGCTTCACCAAGGTCCTTCATTGAAAACTTACTGCTTAAGTAATCTTTTACACTTTTCAAAAGTTCTATATCATTTCCTATCAACAATATGTCATCCACATATAATATCGTAAATGCTATAGAGCTCCCACTCACTTTCTTGTAAACACAAGATTCTCCGTAAGTTTGGACAAATCCAAAACCTTTGATTACCTCATCAAAACGGAGATTCCAACTTCGTGATGCTTGCTTCACCATAAATGGATCGCTGAAGTTTGCATACCTTATTAGCATCCTTAGGATCAACAAAACCTTTGGGTTGTATCATATACAACTCTTCCTCAATGTTTCCATTAAGGAACGCAGTTTTGACATCCATCTGCCAGATTTCATAATCGAAAAATGCAGCAATTGCTAACATTATCCTTACAAACTTTAGCATCGCTACGGGTGAGAAAGTCTCATCGTAGTCAACTCCTTGAATTTGTCGAAAACCCTTTGCGACAAGTCGAGCTTTATAGACGGTCACATTACCATTAGCGTCTATTTTCCTTTTGAAAATCCATTTGTTCTCAACGGCCTTACGGTCATTGGGTAGGTCCACCAAAGTCCATACTTGGTTTTCATACATGGATCCCATTTCGGATTTCATGGCTTCTAGCCATTTGTCGGAATCTGGGCTCATCATCGCTTCATCATACGTCGCAGGTCATTATTCTCAACTACCATGACATTCATAGTAGGAACATAAAAGTCGAGGAGCGATATGCGCTCTTGTTGACTCTGCGAGGTGCGGTAGTGTTCTCTTTCTGAGTTTCATGATCCTTATCATTAGTTCCCTCTTCATTTGGTGAAGTCAACTCCGAAACAACTTCCGCTGCTGCACTTGCCATTCCATGAAGAGAAGGTTCAACAACCTCGTCGAGTTCTACCTTCCTACTACTCACACCTTTCGAGAGAAACTCTTTCTCCAAAAATGATCCATTCTTGGCAACGAAAACCTTGCCCTTGGATCTGTGATAGAAGGTGTACCCAATTGTTTCTTTAGGGTATCCTATGAAGACGTATTTTTCCGCTTTGGGTTCGAGTTTATCAGGTTGAAGTTTCTTCACATAAACATCGCATCCCCAAACTTTTAGAAATGACAGCTTAGGTTTGTTGCCAAACCATAATTCATACGGTGTCATTTCAACGGATTTAGATGGTGCCCTATTTAAAGTGAATGCAGCTGTTTCTAGTGCATGACCCCAAAATGAAAGTGGCAAATCTGTAAGGTACATCATAGATCGAACCATATCCAATAAAGTACGATTACGACACTCGGATACACCATTACGTTGTGGTGTTCCAGCAGGAGTGAGTTGTGAAACTATTCCACATTGTCTCATGTGTGTGCCAAACTCGTAACTAAGATACTCTCCTCCACGATCAGATCGTAGAAATTTGATCTTTACATTACGATGATTTTCTACTTCACTCAAATTCTTTGAACTTTTCAAATGTTTCAGACTTGTGTTTGATTAAGTAAATATATCCATATCTACTCAAATCATCCGTGAAAGTAACGGCAACGATATCCACCACGCTACCGACACACTCATTGGACCACACACATCGGTATGTATGATTTCCAATAAGTCGGTTGCCCGCTCCATTGTACCGGAAAACGGGGTTCTAGTCATCTTGCCCATGAGGCATGGTTCACATGTCTCAAATGATTCATAATCAAGTGATTCTAGTAGTCCATCAGAATGGAGCTTCTTCATGCGTTTAACACCAATATGACATAAGCGGCAATGCCACATATATGCAAAGAATATCATCATTCAACTTAATTCTTTTGGCATTCACATTATGAACATGTGTACTATTATCAAGATTCAAAATAAATAAACCATTCTTTTCGTGCATGACCATAAAAGATATTATTCATATAAATTGAACAACCATTGTTCTCGCACTTGAATGAATAACCGCCTCGCATTAAACAAGATCCAGATATGATGTTCATGCTCAACGCAGCACTAAATAACAATTATTTAGGTTTATAACTAATCCTGATGGTAATTGGATAGGTAGCGTCCGACGGCGATCACATCAACTTTTGATCCATTGCCGACGCGCATCATTACCTCATCCCTTGCTAGTTGTCGCTTATTCCTTAGCTCCTGTTTCGAGTTACATATGTTAGCAACCGAACCGGTATCAAATACCCAGGTACTACTGCGAGTACTAGTAAGGTACACATCAATAACATGTATATCATATATACCTTTGCTCACTTTCCCGTCCTTCTTATCAGCCAGATATTTTGGACAGTTGCGCTTCCAAAGGCTCAAAGGTTCCTTGCAAGTAAAAACATTCAAGATTCGACTTAGGGCCAGCCTTGGTCTTCTTCTCAGATGTGGCAACAGACTTGCCCTTCTTCTTGAAGTTTCCCTTAGCCTTGCCTTTCTTCTTGAAACTGATAGTCTTTTGGACCATCAACACTTGATGTTCCTTCTTGATCTCCACTTCAGCAGTTTTCAGCATTGACAGAAGCTCGGGGAGAGACTTCTTCATGCCCTGCATGTTGTAGTTCATCACAAAGCTCTTGTATCTTGGTGGCAGAGACTGGAGAACACGATGAATTCCTAGCTCAATGGGGATCGTTATTCCCAAAGCTATGAGTTTATCGGCGTACCCAGACATTTTGAGTACATGCTCACTAACGGAGCTGTTTTCCTCCATCATGCAGCTAAAGAACTTTTCTGAAGCTTCATAACTCTCTACTGTGGCATGGGTGTCGAAGATCATTTTCAACTCTCTCATTGTATCAAAAGCATTGCTGTGCTCGAAACGTTTTCTCAGCTCAGGCTCAAGGCCATACAAAATGCCGCATTGAACTAAACTGTGGTCCTCCTTGCGAGTCAAGAAAACATTTTTCTCCTCCTCGGGGGCATCATCAGCGGGCGGGGCACCCAGCGGCGCTTCTAGCACATAGCTCCTTTGAGCAAGCCGAGGAGAATCCTCAGGTTAAGGGCCCAGTTGGTAAAGTTGCTACCATTGGTGGCTAGTTTCTCTTTCTCCATGAACAGATTGAAATTGAAAGTAGGGGGTGCCATCTACAACGTATTTGCAAAGTTATTTAGACTAAGTTCATAATAGATTAAGTTCAAGTTTAATTCAAAATTACTACGAGAACTCCCACTCAAAATTAAACATCCCTCTAGTCATCTTTAGTGATTACATGAACCAAATTCACTATACCGAAACCGATCATCACGTGAGACGGCATAGTTTCAAAGGCGAACATCAATATGTTCATCATATCATCCATATGACTCATGCTTTACCTTTCGGTTCGTGTTCCGAGGCCATGTCTGAACATGCTAGGCTCGCCAAGTAGAACCAAAGTATTTGCGTGTGTAAATCTGGCTTACACCCGTTGTATGCGAACGTAGAGTCTATCACACCCGATCATCACGTGGTGCTTCGAAACGACGAACTTTCTTAACGGTGCATACTATGGAAGAACACATTATTATCTTGATATTAATTTGGAGGGATCATCTTATAGTGCTATCGACGTGATCATAATCAAGCAAAATAAGATGCATAAAAGGATTAACATCACATGCATGAATAAAGTGATATGATATGGTCCTTTCAGCACTTGATCTCCATCTTGTGCGACATGGTATGATCTCCATCATTCCACCGGCATGGCACCAAGGTCCATGATGCTGCCATCTTAATTGTCTTCCTCCATTACAATACATCACATGGACATATACTTAGCACGCAGGCCATACAAAGAAAAACAACCAAATGGCTCCTGCCGGTTGTTTAAATTTACAATAAATTTCATTTCATACAACAATCTTTGTATCAATGACCATATCATATCACAAGCCCTGCAAAAACAAGTTAGACGTCTCTAATTTATTTTTGCATATTTTACGTGGTTTTGGGCTTTCTAGGAAAAACTGTTCTTACCTACGAACAAGAACCACAACGTTGATAAAAACATTATTAGCAAACCGTTGTAAATTAGATCATGACTATAGTAGAAGAAACAGACACCCGCAAAGCCACTTATGCAATACTAGTTGCATGTCGAGCGTGGAACAAGTCTCATGTGCGAGGACATGTAAGGTTAGTCCGGGCCGCTTCAAATCCCACTATGCCACCATGATCCAAAATACACGAAAGTATGCAATAACATGATCATCAACGCCCACATCCACATGTGTTTTAAACCGTACAAAACATCTACGCATAGACACGGCTCGATACCATCAAGGGTTTCGAAGCATGGAAAACAAAAATTTTCCTACGATTGCAACCAAACACCAAGATCATATCTAGGAGATGCAAGTAAACGGTTTCAGAAGGACTCACCCTCGTAGACCGAAAGCGGGAATAACGTTCCCGCAAACAAACGTGGTTGATGTAGAGGTACACTCCCGACTTCAAAGTCGCGAAGATGAGCGCCACAAATGGCAGCGCCTCGCATTTGGTCACACGCGTGCGGATCAACGATGACATCCAATCCCTTGTTCCAGCGGGGCAGCGGAAGTAGAGGATCCCCGGAAAACTCCAACAACACTACAGCTTAGTGGTGGTGGTGGTGGAGAAATAATTTCAGCAGCGCTTCGCTTAAGCCACAGCTCGAAAAACGGATCAGCAGGAGGAGGGAGAAAAGGACCAACCAAAGGGTCAAATGGATGAACAACAAAGAGAGGAGCTCCTCCCTCCCTTTTATAGGAGGAGGAGGAGGCTAGGCCAAGGGGTGGCCGGCGCATGGGGTTGCCCCTTGCCCTCCCTCTCTTCATGTGAGTGATCTCTCCACTCACTTTAAAACATCCCACTTTGGTTTCCATTGAAACCCCACTCAAGAAATGAAAGGTTTTCTCCCATAAATAAATAAACATTTTTATTTCAGATATTTTAATATTTGTTAATTCTTTTAATTAACAAACATTAACATATACCCCCTTTAACTATTCCGATATCCTGAAACTATTCCGCGATACTCAAAGCAGTCCTCAGATCGTCCATATTTTTCTCCTGTTTCGTATCCACTCAAATGCATCAATGAACCTTAAGTGTGTCACCCTACGGTTCGTGAATAAAATGGACATGATTGAGACTCCTCTCGGATCAATAATCATCACGGATCTCGAGATCCATAATGACTCCCATTCACTCAACGATGAACTAGTGATCGCATAAACCGTAAACGACATAACCAATTCCTTTTGTCTCACGATATTTTACTTGTCCGGATCCGATCATTAGTATCAACTATACCTAGTTCGATCCGTTACCAACAAGTACTCTTTACTCGTTAGTGATATGACATTCTTGTGACCTAGTCACGTGCTTGCAAGCGATGTCAATGTGATATCACCGAGAGGGCCCAGAGTATATCTCTCTGTCATCCGATGGACAAATCCCACTCTTGATGCATGAGCCTCAACTAATACTTTCATAGTACCCAAATCCATCTTTATAGTCACCGTGTTACGGAGTGACGTTTGATGTCATCAAAGTACTCTTCCGGAGTTAGTGATTGACATCATCTCATGGTCTAAGGAAAAGAGCTATTTCGTATGAGTTTGATACAGCAACAAACTAAATGACTTGATCGTATTTGCTATACCAACTTGGGTGTATGTTCATCACATCATTCTTCTAATGACATGACCCCGTTATTAACAACATCCAATGTTCATGATCAGGAAACCTTGATCATCAGTTAATCAACGAGCTAGTTTAAAAAGAGGCTTTACTAGGAACCCTTTTGTTTATTAAACACACATGTATTAACGTTTCCGATTAATACAATTTTAGCATGAGAAATAAACATCTATTATAAACATGGAATATGATAATAAACAATTTATTATTGCCTCTCGGGCATATTCCCTTCAGATCAGCCTCAGGGCGACCTGAGGTTGGTCGAGGGGGAAAAGGCTGTTGCCCTCCTAGGGGCACCGGGTGCCCAGGAGGGGCAAGATCTTGACATGCCAGCTCAGGACCAGGACGATCCCGCGTGGGTCAATCCCTTTTCCGAAGCCAAGAACCGATCGCCACGCTCCAAGATAAGTTGGTCAGCCGGGCTCTTCTGGCAAGTGTGCTGCTTCTTTCTTTCTCATAAGTCGAACAATCTTCTTGAGGCTTCTTTGACTTTTTTTTTCTTTCCTTTTTCGCCTGAAGTTCGCTGCGAAGGCCATGGAGGACATCGACGCCTCCGCGGTTCCAGCAGAAGAGTACTGGGCGTACCACCGCGAGCAAGACGCCAAGATCGCTGATCTCGAGCGTCGGGTCTCCGAGGTGCACGAGGCCGACCTGAAGGAGCTGGAGTCGGCGAAGATCCTCGTCGTCGGGCTTCGAGACCAACTCTTCCAGAGTGAGGCGGCGAAGAGCACTTCAGCGCTGAAGTGTGCCAAGCTTGAGGAGGAGTTGGTGAAGCTACGGCAGGAGGTCCCCGACCTGCGCCGTGACCTCCAGCGTGCTCGGGAGTGCGAGGAGACCCAGCTTAAGGAGGCGCAACGCCTTCGGGAAAGCGCGGACGAAGGTCGCGCGGCCCGACAGAAAGTCTTGGACTAGGAGGCAGAGGTCGACTCCCTTAAGGAGGAGCTTGCTACCCTCAAGGCCGAGCGTAGGACTTAGCTTTTCTTCTTTTTTCCTTTAGGTCGTGCAACCTGTAAAAAACGATCTTTTGGTTTAATGAGCAAAATCACAAGTGTTTAGGATCTTGCTGACTTTGTTCCTGATGCGTGCCTGCTCGAAATCGGCCCTGTAGAGAAAAGATTAGGTCCCTGCACAGGGGCAGACAATACGAACACGAGCAACCAGGTTAAAAAAGTTAATATAAGCAAAGAATCCCTAGTCAAAAAACTCGGAGAAAAGGATGGAACGTTCCTATCGCACGGAGCCCCCGCCATGGATAAAGGTCGTGCCCCTAATGTTGCGAGCACGAGTTTGTTCATGGGAGAGTTGAGGGAATCTTTGAGCGTAACACATTTTTTGAACGATCAAAATAGGTCGCTCGAGAAAGAGATGCGCGCGAGCATTGTGCGTGGAGCAAACGGGCTTAGACTGACAGTACATAGAGTCACCATACCCGAGTAGGCGCTGTCCCGGGCTTTAAGGGATGCTCGCGACCGACCACACATACAGCGAAGAGCTACTGTGGAAAGTGATCGGATGGACGAGCTTCCGGCCAGTGCCCAAGAGGAATGGTGTGTACATATTTGTTGGTTAAGCTCGCTTGCGGTGCCGGTAGTCGACGATGCTCGTTTGGTAAAGCGAGGACAAAGTCAGAAGGAAAAAAGAAAATATCTTATCGGAAGAAATGCAAAGGGTGTGAGATAGAGATATGCATCTAAACGTAGAATTTACGTAGTTGGTCGATGTTCCAGGTGCTGGCGAGCTCCCGACCATCTTCCATCGCGAGGCGAACAGCCCCCGGGCGTGCTGTGGACACGACCGTGTAGGGTCCCTCCCACCTCGGGGTCAGCTTATTGGCTTTTGACAAGTCTTGAACTCTTCGTAAAACCATGTCACCAACTTGCAGGACCCTTGGTCGGACTGACTTGGCTGCGTGCCTACGAAGAGCTTATAGGTAAGCCGCAGACCGGAGCAGCGCCCGTTCGCGTGTTGCTTCGACGAGGTCCAGGTCGATGAGGCGCTTGTTGGGACCCCGAATTTGCAAATCTGGACCCTCTGTGTATTCAGCACTAGTCCAGGAACGCGCTAGTGCACACAGTCTTAACATTGGTAAATATCACAATCATACCCTTCGATACTAATAAAGTACTTTTATTTAAATAACCAAACTGGTTACTCGACCTTATGGTCAAGTCACAAATGTACGCCACGCAGGGCGAAACCTATTAAGAGAGAAATAGTAGCAGCGGAAAATGAGATAACTTCGTGGCGCCATCCAGTATACCACAGGCAACTGACTGGGCTCGCTCCCTAAGTAGACGGATCCTCTTGGAGCTCCTCCTCCAAAGCTGGTGTAGTCTCCTCTTCAACTGGTGTTCTATGGTGGCAAGGGTGAGTACTTGGTACTCAGCAAGTCATGCACAGAATGCAGCTAATATACTACATGCATGGCTTAATACAAAGGAATAGCTCAAGGTATATTTGCAGTAAACAGCATTTGACAAGTAATATAAGTAGATTCGAAAGCAGTAGAAACAAGTATAGCATAATTAACTTTTCAAGGAGTTTAACAAACATTTTTTCCCATCCTAATCCTCATATCCATCAACATCATTATTAATCCTACCCAACCTTTCAAACCCAAGTTATTTTTGAGAAAATCTAACCCTTGACTGTAATTCCCGAGCGATGTCCAATACCGCGGACACGGCTATTCGAATAGATTCTACACTCTGCAGAGGTTATGCACTTTACCCACAAGATACAGTCAAACACCACAAAGGCGAGTTCCCGTAACAAAGTCTTTCGGAAACTTCTAACAATACAAGTGGTCCTCCCCGGTTATTGCACACTAACCCTTCCCTTAGCTAAGGCGAAGTTCAGGCCAATCAACTGTTAGATGGGTACCTGGCCTCACCCTGACGCTCCCCGCATAACTTACACAAAGGGTGTAGTTGACCTCCCGAGGTCCCACAGTAATGCGTTATTAGCAACTTAGTCAACTAGGTCCGTCCCATTACGTACATGTGGTTGCACGTTAGACCCAGTTCAAAGGCTTGCAAGGTTAAGTCCTTAGGGTGACCAGGCAAGACTACCCGAAGAACCAAATCAACATCCCCAATGCCACAACCGCCCACCTGATCATTCTTGCCACATGCCCCTGGCCGAAACTATTTATCAAACCCCAGTTGATTACCATGCACCACGTGCCATCAACATCACATGATACCTTTCCAAAACAGGTTCAATATATCATTAAGTCAATATTAACATTTGATTGACCAAAATCATGTCATGAGCACGAAAGCGTGTCTAAGCGATACTACAAACGGTCTAAAACCCATGTTGGCAATTTAATAATGTCCAACTAGTAAACCACAACTAGGGTGACAAGGGGTCATGGCACATACTTAAATAATCAAGGTGTCATACAGCAAATTGGTACTTATCTAATCCCCCATATTTAAACAAAGTATTTTTCTATTGAACTAGCATGCAATAGGTTAAATCAAAATAGATTTCAAAATAGGATCAACATGGTCAAAGCACAACTTGCCTTCAAAAAATACTTGTTCTTGGTCTTGAGTTGGATCCTGAGTCAATACTTCTCCTTCGAATCCTTCCGGCACTTCAACGTCTACTCGTAAAGCGTGCAAATAGCAATACACGAATAAACAATAGGAAAAAAGTGTCCAAACATCCAAATAAAATTCATAAACAGAGAGAACATAATTTTATGAATTTTTAGAAACTGGAATCGTCAAATTTGGAGTTAAAATGCAAAAGTTATGATTATTTAAAGTTTAAATAATCAATTAAATAATTTTACAGAGAAAAACTTTAGTCCAAAAATTAATTAAAATTCATATTTAGGTAGGTCTCAATTTTATACAAATTTATAAATTTGAATCACTCAAATCGGAGTTGAAACGCAAAAGTTATAAGCGTTTGAAATTTGAAACAAAATCTGAAATCATTATTTCGAATTAATAAATCATTTTCTTTTTCGGAAATTAATTATTGCGTCAGATTGGACACGTGGCAACCGCTGATTGGTTGGCTGACGTCAGCCGGTCCATGGACTTGGTCCACGCTCGGCTCGGGTCTACCGTGGACTCGGTCCACGGCTCCTCGTGAGACTAACATGTGGGTCCGCCTCGGATGACGTCATCGCCGTCGGCGAGGCTCGGCCAGTCGGCGGCAGTGGGACCCATCAGTGACGTCATTGCTGATGTCGGCGCTCGGTGGGCGATTCTTGACATGCGGGCCCGCCATGGCGTCGGCGTGGCGTCATGGTGCGGTTAGCCGGCCGTGACATGCGGGCCCCGCGTGTCAGCGTCACACGCGCGCGTCTTGGCGTGGGCCAGCGCGACCGCGCGTCAGCCTTCCCGGACAGGTGGCGCAATCTCAGCCGTTGTTTTGAAATTCAACGGCCCAGATTAGATCTGAGTCTCACGCGTTTGGGTTAACGCGTTTGATCTGGACCGTTGGATCTAGATCGGACGGTCAAAATTGGATCTAGTGGTTTTGGACGGAATCTCACCGTGAGATGACGTGGCGTGATCTGGAACGTTGGATCTTGATCGGACGGCTGAGAAGCTTCGAGCGACGGCGATGCCGTGCGGCGGAGCTGGCTGGCCGGAGCTGGGGACGGCGACACGGGCAACGGCGTTTGCGGCCCCCTCCGGCGAGGTGAGAGGTCCCTTCGGGTGCGTCTCGTCGCGGTGAGTCCGGATCTGGGGTCAATGGCGGCGGGGGCGCGGGCGGCGGCGAATCAAGCGTAACCGCGGCGGAGGGTGCTACGACTCCGGCGATTGCGGCGCGTCGAGGGCACCGCGGCGCGGCGGCTAGAACAACGGCTGCGCAAGGTCAAGGTGATCCTCGGGTGTGATCCGGCATTAAATAGCCTCGGCTTCGCGCGAAAACGGAAACCTAGTTCGACGGCGCGGCGGCGGAGTCCGGCTCGGACTCGGGCGGAGACGACGACGGACAGCCGTCCACGTGGCACGATCAGCGGCCACGATGCGCGCGCGAGATCGGATCCAGGCCGGATCCGGTCGAAGCGGTACGGGGAAATCCTGACCGTTGGATCTTGATCCAACGGTTGGGATCGATTAGGTTTCGAGCTGGTTCGGTCGAGTCACGTGGCTCGGGTCGGACTCGAGTCCGACTCGGGTTCCGACTCGGTCGGATGAACAGTACTCGACCCGATTGATTTTCCAGTGATTTAATATTTAAAATAATTTCCAGTAATTCATTTAATTCATTAAAAATAGCAAAAGACTCAGAAAAATTCCAGAAAAATTCTGGAAAATATTTTGGATCATTTTGGACTCAAATAAAATATTTCCAACAAAATTTTATTTGCAAAGTTTAATTCTTTGATTATTTCAAAATGGATTAAATTCAAATAAATTCCAAATAAATCCAAATAAATTCCAGAAAATTCCAAAAATTCACCAAAGTGCCAAATCACACATAGATTTAAGAAAAGCAAAATTTTTGGGTGTTACAGCGCTTGACTTCCTGATCGATGGAATCTATCAGTTGCACCCTTGGGGAGCCCAGCATAATTTTGGCAGGCAAAATGGCTTCCACACCATAGACGAGTTGGAAAGGCGTTTCGCCTGTGGCCCGACTTGTCGTGGTGCGGACGGACCAAAGAATGGCGGGTAGCTCGTCCACCCACTGCTGTCTATGCTGGTTGAGGTTTTCGAAAACCCTCTTTTTTATGCCCTGAACTAACTGCCCATTTGCTCGTTCGGCTACTCCGTTGCTCTGTGGATGTGCCACAGAGGCGAAACAGATTTTGGTCCCGACCTCCTCGCAGTAACTTTGGAACAATTCACTGGTGAATTGGGTCCCATTGTCTGTGATGAGACGGTTGGGTATCCCGAACCGAGTTATCACATTGCTGCGGAGGAACCTCTTGGCCGCCTGGGCCGAGATGGTTGATACAGGCTCGGCCTCTATCCACTTGGTGAAAGTGTCGATGGCCACGAGCAAGTACTTGTAGCCCTTCTGACCCCGGGGGAAAGGTCCAAGGACGTCAAGTCCCCAGGTCGAGAACGGCCATGAAAGTGGTATGGTTTGCAGGGCATATGCAGGTTGACGGGCTTTGCGAGCATGAAACTAGCATGCTCGACAGGTTGTTACGATCGACCATGCATCCGCCAAGGCCGTAGGCCAGTAGTATCCTAGTCGGAAGGCCTTGCTCACAAGCGTCCTGAATGACGAGTGAGCTCCGCACATTCCTTCATGGATGTCACAAAGAAGGTACTGGCCTTCCTCTTGAGAGACGCATTTGGAAAGGATTCCTAATGCGCCTTTTCGGTATAGGTCGCCTTCAATCAGTTTGTACTGAGAAGACCGCCTTGTTAGCCGGGAACGCTCGGCTTCTTCCTCGGGCAATGTCCCATGCGCAAGGTATTGGATGAATGGCGTCATCCAATTTGCACTTTGCTCGAGGAAGGAGACCCTACCGTCGGTCTCTGATGCCTCCTCTTCAGAGGGAATGGAGGGCTTGTATAGGTGCTCGACGAGCACCCCCGCTGGTGTGGTAGTTTGAGAGGAACCGACCTTAGACATTTGGTCGGCCAGGGAATTGTCCTTCCTGGGGATGTAGATTACTTCGAAATTCCTGAAGTATTTCTCCATCTTCCTTACTTCGGCCAGGTAAAGCGCCATTGAGGTATCGGAACACTGATACTCCTTGTTGACCTGGTTCACGACCAACTGTGAATCGCCCATCACAGTGAACCGTTGGACTCCTAACGATTTACACGCTCGAAGTCCGGCCAAGAGACCTTCGTACTCCGCCGCGTTGTTGGTCGCGGTGAAATGTAATTGGATGGCGTATTGGATTTGTTCTCCATCCGGGGAGACCAAAACGACGCCAGCCCCCGAGCGCTCGTATGCTTAGGATCCGTCGAAATACAAGGTCCAACGGTTTTCCCTTGATCCGGTGGTCTCGCTGGCTGGTGGTGCTGGAGCCGACCATTCCGCCACGAAGTCAGCCAGAACTTGTGATTTGATTGCCGTGCGGGCTGAAAATATTATTTTGAATTCCGCGAGCTCCATGGCCCACTTGGCTATACGACCACTGGCGTCCTGTTTTTCAGGATTTCTCTGAGTGGGAAACTAGTTGGTATCGTGATCCTGTGGGCTTGAAAGTAGTGCCGTAGCTTCCTAGAAGCCATCAGCAACGAATACAGGAGCTTTTGAACTTCAGGATAACGCTCCTTTGGTCCGTGCAATACTTTGCTGACATAATAGATGGGTCGTTGGACACCATCCCTTTCCACCATTAGTACTGCACTTACAGCCTACGGGGTTGCCGCTAGGTATAGTAACAATCCTTCCCCCACTGCGGGTGTGACGAGGACGGGTGGTTTGGAAATGTACTGTTTCAGCTCTTTGAACGAGTGATCAGCTTCCTCCGTCCATGTAAAGCCATCGTGCTTGTGGAGGGCTTTAAAGAAAGGTAGTCCTCGCTCCCCCAGCCGAGAAATGAACCAGCTTAAAGCAGCCATTCGCCCGGTCAAAGCTTGTACTTCCTTTACGCATGTGGGCGGCCTCATATTCTCAATGGCTTCGATTTTCTCTGGGTTTGCCCCAACGCCTTGTGGTCCGACCATGTAGCCGAGCACCTTGCCAGCTCTCACACCGAACACGCATTTCTCTGGATTCAACTTTATTTGATGCTTATTGAGGTTACAAAATGTTTCTTCCAAATCAGCAACGTGACCCGAGGCGCTCTTGCTTTTTACCACTATGTCGTCAACATAGACCTCCAAGTTTCGACCTACTTGGTCTGCGAAGGTTTTCTGCATGAGGCGCTGAAAGGTTGCTCCCGCATTTCTCAGACCGAAAGACATGGTCGTATAGCAGAAAGTACCGAATGGGGTGATGAAGGAGGTCTTTTCTTCGTCTTCACACGACAGGCTGATCTGATGATAGCCCGAATAAGCGTCTATGAAGCTCATGGTTTGCGATCCCGCCGTTGCGTCGACAAATTGGTCTATGCGAGGCAGCGGGTAGTTGTCCTTGAAGGGTTTCGAAGCAAGGAAAACAAAAATTTTTCCTACGATTGCAAGCAAACACCAAGATCATATCTAGGAGATGCAAGTAAACGGTTTCAGAAGGACTCACCCTCGTAGACCGAAAGCGGGAATAACGTTCCCGCAAACAAACGTGGTTGAAGTAGAGGTACACTCCCGACTTCGAAGTCGCGAAGATGAGCGCCACAAACGGCAGCGCCTCCGTACTTGGTCACACGTACGGATCAACGATGACCTCCAATCCCTCGTTCCAGCGGGGCAGCGGAAGTAGAGGATCCCCGGAAAACTCCAACAACACTACAGCTTAGTGGTGGTGGTGGTGGAGAAATAATTTCAGCAGCGCTTCGCTTAAGCCACAGCTCGAAAAACGGATCAGCAAGAGGAGGGAGAAAGGACCAACCAAAGGGTCAAATGGATGAACAACAAAGAGAGGAGCTCCTCCCTCCCTTTTATAGGAGGAGGAGGAGGCTAGGCCAAGGGGTGGCCGGCGCATGGGGTTGCCCCTTGCCCTCCCTATCTTCATGTGAGTGATCTCTCCACTCACTTTAAAACATCCCACTTTGGTTTCCATTAAAACCCCACTCAAGAAATGAAAGGTTTTCTCCCATAAATAAATAAATATTTTTATTTCAGATATTTTAATATTTGTTAATTCTTTTAATTAACAAACATTAACATATACCCCCTTTAACTATTCCGATATCCCGAAACTATTCCGCGATACTCAAACAGTCCCTGTCTTGTCCATATTTTTCTCCTGTTTCGTATCCACTCAAATGCATCGATGAACCTTAAGTGTGTCACCCTACGGTTCGTGAATAAAATGGACATGATTGAGACTCCTCTCAGATCAATAATCATCAGCGGGATCTGGAGATCCATAATGACTCCCATTCACTCAACGATGAACTAGTGATCGCGTAAACCCGAAACGACATAACCAAATCCTTTTGTCTCACGATATTTTACTTGTCCGGGATCCGATCATCAGTATCAACTATACCTAGTTCGATCCCATTACCAACAAGTACTCTTTACTCGTTCCGTGATATAACATTCTTGTGACCTAGTCACATGCTTGCAAGCGATGTCAATGTGATATCACCGAGAGGGCCCAGAGTATATCTCTCCGTCATCTGGATGGACAAATCCCACTCTTGATGCATGAGCCTCAACTAATACTTTCATAGTACCCAAATCCATCTTTATAGTCACCGTGTTACGGAGTGACGTTTGATGTCATCAAAGTACTCTTCCGGAATTAGTGATTGACATCATCTCATGGTCTAAGGAAAAGAGCTATTTCGTTTGTGTTTGATACAGCAACAAACTAAATGACTTGATCGTATTTGCTATACCAACTTGGGTGTATGTTCATCACATCATTCTTCTAATGACATGACCCCGTTATTAACAACATCCAATGTTCATGATCAGGAAACCTTGATCATCAGTTAATCAACGAGCTAGTTTAAAAGAGGCTTTACTAGGAACCCTTTTGTTTATTAAACACACATGTATTAACGTTTCCGATTAATACAATTTTAGCATGAGAAATAAACATCTATTATAAACATGGAATATGATAATAAACAATTTATTATTGCCTCTCGGGCATATTCCCTTCAGTCTCCCACTTGCACTAGAGTCAATAATCTAGATTACATTGTGATGATTCTAACACCCATTGAGTTCTGGTGTTGATCATGTTTTGCCCTTGGGAGAGCTTTGGTCAACGAGTCTGCCACATTCAGATCCGTGTGTACTTTGCAAATCATTATATCGCCATCCTTGACATGTTCACGGATGGAGTGAAACCGGCGCTTAATATGCTTGGAATTCTTGTGTGACCTTGGTTCTTTAGCATTGGCTATGGCACCATTATTGTCACAATAGATAACCACCGGGTCCAACGCACTCGGAACCACACCTAGTTCGGATATGAACATCTTCATCCAAACCGCTTCTGTGGCTACGAAGCGACAATATATTCCGCCTCTGTTGAAGATCCCTGCCACCACAGTTGCTTGGAACTTCTCCAGCTCACGCTTCCTCCATTCATTTCAAAAATGTACCCGGATTGAGACTTAGAGTCATCCGGATCGATTGTCAAAGCTAAGCGTCGACGTAACATTTTGCGACGAGCTCTTCTTCACCACCATATATGAGAAACATATCCTTAGTTCTTCTTAAGTACTTAAAGATATTCTTGACCGCCCGTCAGTGTTCAAAACCTGGATCAGGTAGTACCGCTAGTCAAACTAATAGCATGTGCCACATCCTGGTCTTGTACACAACATAGCATACATGATAGAGCCTATGGGTGAAGCATAGGGAATCTTATTCATTACTTCTCTATCTTCTGCTGTAGCTGGACTCGAGTCTTACTCAACGTCTTGCCTTGCATCATAGGTAAGAACCCTTTCTTACTTTCGTCCATTCTAAACTTCTTTAGAATCTTGTCAAGATATGTACTTTGTGATAGCCCAATCAAGCGTCTCGATCTATCTCTATAGATTTTGATGCCTAAAATATATGCCGCTTCACCAAGGTCCTTCATTGAAAACTTCTTGCTTAAGTAATCTTTTACACTTTTCAAAAGTTCTATATCATTTCCTATCAACAATATGTCATCCACATATAATATCGTAAATGCTATAGAGCTCCCACTCACTTTCTTGTAAACACAAGATTCTCCGTAAGTTTGGACAAATCCAAAACCTTTGATTACCTCATCAAAACGGAGATTCCAACTTCGTGATGCTTGCTTCAGTCCATAAATGGATCGCTGAAGTTTGCATACCTTATTAGCATCCTTAGGATCAACAAAACCTTTGGGTTGTATCATATACAACTCTTCCTCAATGTTTCCATTAAGGAACGCAGCTTTTACATCCATCCGCCAGATTTCATAATCGAAAATGCAGCAATTGCTAACATTATCCTTACAGACTTTAGCATCGCTACGGGTGAGAAAGTCTCATCGTAGTCAACTCCTTGAATTTGTCGTAAAACCTTTGCGACAATTCGAGCTTTATAGACGGTCACATTACCATCGGCGTCTATTTTCTTTTGAAAATCCATTTGTTCTCAACGGCCTTACGGTCATTGGGTAGGTCCACCAAAGTCCATACTTGGTTTTCATACATGGATCTCATTTCGATTTCATGGCTTCTAGCCATTTGTCGGAATCTGGGCTCATCATCGCTTCATCATACGTCGCAGGGTCATTATTCTCAACTACCATGACATTCATAGTAGGAACATAAAAGTCGAGCATTATGCGCTCTTGTTGACTCAAGCGAGGTGCGGTAGTGTTCTCTTCTGAGTTTCATGATCCTTATCATTAGTTCCCTCTTCATTTGGTGAAGTCAACTCCAAACAACTTCCGCGCCGCTGCACTTGCCATTCCATGAAGAGAAGGTTCAACAACCTCGCTGAAGTTCTACCTTCCTACTACTCACACCTTTGAGAGAAACTCTTTCTCCAAAAATGATCCATTCTTGGCAACAAAAACCTTGCCCTCGGATCTGTGCTAGAAGGTTTACCCAATTGTTTCCTTGGGGTATCCTATGAAGACGATTTTTCCGCTTTGGGTTCGAGTTTATCAAAGTTGAAGTTTCTTCACATAAGCATCACAGCCCCAAACTTTAAGAAACGACAGCTTAGGTTTCTTGCCAAACCATAGTTCATACGGTGTCGTCTCAACGGATTTAGATGGTGCCCTATTTAACGTGAATGCAGCTGTCTCTAATGCATAACCCCAAAACGATAGTGGTAAATCGGTAAGAGACATCATAGATTGCACCATATCTAATAAAGTACGGTTACGACGTTCGGACACACCATTATGCTGTGGTGTTCCAGGTGGCGTGAGTTGTGAAACTATTCCACATTGTTTTAATTGAAGACCAAACTCGTAACTCAAATATTCGCCTCCACGATCGGATCGTAGAAATTTGATCTTTCTGTTACGATGATTTTCTACTTCACTCAAATTCTTTGAACTTTTCAAATGTTTCAGACTTGTATTTCATTAAGTAAATATATCCATATCTACTCAAATCATCCGTGAAAGTAACGGCAACGATATCCACCACGCTACGACACACTCATTGGACCACACACATCTCAGTATGTATGATTTCCAATAAGTCGGTTGCCCGCCTCCATTGAACCGAAAACGGGTTCTAGTCATCTTGCCCATGAGGCATGGTTCACATGTTTCAAATGATTCATAATCAAGTGATTCTAGTAGTCCATCGAATGGAGCTTCTTCATCGCTTAACACCAATATGACATAAGCGGTAATGCCACATATATGCAAAGCAATATCATCATTCAACTTAATTCTTTTGGCATTCATATTATGAACATGTGTACTATTATCAAGATTCAAAATAAACAAACCATTCTTTTCAGGTGCATGACCATAAAAGATATTATTCATATAAATTGAACAACCATTGTTCTCGTGACTTGAATGAATAACCGCCTCGCATTAAACAAGATCCAGATATGATGTTCATGCTCAACGCAGCACTAAATAACAATTATTTAGGTTTATAACTAATCCTCGATGGTAATTGGATAGGTAGCGTCCGACGGCGATCACATCAACTTTTGATCCATTGCCGACGCCGCATCATGACCTCATCCCTTGCTAGTTGTCGCTTATTCCTTAGCTCCTGTTTCGAGTTACATATGTTAGCAACCGAACCGGTATCAAATACCCAGGCACTACTGCGAGTACTAGTAAGGTACACATCAATAACATGTATATCATATATACCTTTGCTCACTTTCCGCCCTTCTTATCACCAGATATTTTGGGCGCTTGCGCTTCAAAGGCTCGTTCTTTGCAAGAAAAACATTCAAGATTCGACTTAGGGCCAGCCTTGGTCTTCTTCTCGCATGTGGCAACAGACTTGCCCTTCTTCTTGAAGTTTCCCTTAGCCTTGCCTTTCTTCTTGAAATCGATAGTCTTTTGGACCATCAACACTTGATGTTCCTTTTGATCTCCACTTCAGCAGCGCATTGATGTAAGCTCGGGAGAGACTTCTTCATGCCCTCGCATGTTGTAGTTCATCACAAAGCTCTTGTAGCTTGGTGGCAGGACTGGAGAACACGATGAATTCCTAGCTCAATGGGGATCGTTATTCCCAAAGCTATGAGTTTATCGGCGTACCCGCACATTTTGAGTACGTGCTCACTAACGAGTCGCTTTCCTCCATCATGCGCCTAAAGAACTTTTCTCAAGCTTCATAACTCTCTCATGCATGGGTGTCGAAGATCATTTTCAACTCTCTCATTGTATCAAAAGCATTGCTGTGCTCGAACGCTGCAGCTCAGGCTCAAGGCCATACAAAATGCCGCATTGAACTAAACTGTGGTCCTCCTTAAGTAGTCAAGAAAACATTTTTCTCCTCCTCGTGGGCATCATCACGCGGGGCACCCAGTGGCGCTTCTAGCACATAGCTCCTTTGAGCAACTGAGGAGAATCCTCAGTTAAGGGCCCGATTGGTAAAGTTGCTACCATTGGTGGCTAGTTTCTCTTTCTCCATGAACAGATTGAAATTGAAAGTAGGGGGTGCCATCTACAACGTATTTGCAAAGTTATTTAGACTAAGTTCATAATAGATTAAGTTCAAGTTTAATTCAAAATTACTACGAGAACTCCCACTTAAAAACAACATCCCTCTAGTCATCTTTAGTGATTACACGAACCAAATTCACTATACCGAAACCGATCATCACGTGAGACGGCATAGTTTCAAAGGCGAACATCAATATGTTCATCATATCATCCATATGACTCATGCTTTACCTTTCGGTTCGTGTTCCGAGGCCATGTCTCAGACATGCTAGGCTCGCCAAGTAGAACCAAAGTATTTGCGTGTGTAAATCTGGCTTACACCCGCTGTATGCGAACGTAGAGTCTATCACACCCGATCATCACGTGGTGCTTCAAACGACGAACTTTCTTAACGGTGCATACTATGGAAGAACACATTATTATCTTGATATTAATTTGGAGGATCATCTTATAGTGCTATCGACGTGATCATAATCAAGCAAAATAAGATGCATAAAAGGATTAACATCACATGCATGAATAAAGTGATATGATATGGTCCTTTCAAAGACTTGATCTCCATCTTGTGCGACATGGTATGATCTCCATCATTCCACCAAAGATGGCACCAAGGTCCATGATGCCGCCATCTTGATTGTCTTCCTCCATTACAATATATCACATGGACATATACTTAGCACGCAGAGGCCATACAAAGAAAAACAACCAAATGGCTCCTGCCGTTGTTTAAATTTACAATAAATTTCATTTCATACAACAATCTTTGTATCAATGACCATATCACATCACAAGCCCTGCAAAAACAAGTTAGACGCCTCTAATTTATTTTTGCATATTTTACGTGGTTTTGGGCTTTCTAGGAAAAACTGTTCTTACCTACGAACAAGAACCACAACGGTGATAAAACATTATTAGCAAACCGTTGTAAATTAGATCATGACTATAGTAGGAGAAATCGACACCGCAAAGCCACTTATGCAATACTAGTTGCATGTCGAGCGTGGAACAAGTCTCATGTGCGAGGACATGTAAGGTTAGTCCGGCCGCTTCAAATCCCACTATGCCACCATGATCCAAAATACACGAAAAGTATGCAATAACATGATCATCAACGCCACATCCACATGTGTTTTAAACCGTACAAAACATCTACGCATAGACACGGCTCTGATACCACTGAAGGGTTTCGAAGCAAGGAAAACAAAAATTTTTCCTACGATTGCAAGCAAACACCAAGATCATATCTAGGAGATGCAAGTAAACGGTTTTGAAGGACTCACCTCGTAGACCGAAAGCGGGAATAACGTTCCGCAAACAAACGTGGTTGAAGTAGAGGTACACTCCCGACTTCGGTCGCGAAGATGAGCGCCACAAGCGGCGGCGCTCCGCATTTGGTCACACGTGCGGATCAACGATGACCTCCAATCCTCGTTCCAGCAGGGCAGCGAAGTAGAGGATCCCGGAAAACTCCAACAACACTACGACTTAGTGGTGGTGGTGGTGGAGAAATAATTTCAGCGGCGCTTCGCTTAAGCCACACTCGAAAAACGGATCGCCAGGAGGAGGGGAGAAAGGACCAACCAAAGGGTCAAATGGATGAACAACAAAGAGAGGAGCTCCTCCCTCCCTTTTATAGGAGGAGGAGGAGGCTAGGCCAAGGGGTGGCCGGCGCATGGGGTTGCTCCTTGCCCTCCCTCTCTTCATGTGAGTGATCTCTCCACTCACTTTAAAACATCCCACTTTGGTTTCCATTAAAACCCCACTCAAGAAATGAAAGGTTTTCTCCCATAAATAAATAAACATTTTTATTTCAGATATTTTAATATTTGTTAATTCTTTTAATTAACAAACATTAACATATACCCCCTTTAACTATTCCGATATCCCGAAACTATTCCTAGCGATACTCAAAACAGTCCCTGCATCGTCCATATTTTTCTCCTGTTTCGCTTTCCACTCAAATGCATCGATGAACCTTAAGTGTGTCACCCTACGGTTCGTGAATAAAATGGACATGATTGAGACTCCTCTCGCATCAATAATCATCACGGATCTGAGATCCATAATGACTCCCATTCACTCAACGATGAACTAGTGATCGCGTAAACCGAAAGCGACATAACCAATTCCTTTTGTCTCACGATATTTTACTTGTCCAGATCCGATCATCGGTATCAACTATACCTAGTTCGATCCCGCTACCAACAAGTACTCTTTACTCGTTAGTGATATAACATTCTTGTGACCTAGTCACATGCTTGCAAGCGATGTCAATGTGATATCACCGAGAGGGCCCAGAGTATATCTCTCCGTCATCTGGATGGACAAATCCCACTCTTGATGCATGAGCCTCAACTAATACTTTCATAGTACCCAAATCCATCTTTATAGTCACCGTGTTACGGAGTGACGTTTGATGTCATCAAAGTACTCTTCCGGAATTAGTGATTGACATCATCTCATGGTCTAAGGAAAAGAGCTATTTCGTTTGTGTTTGATACAGCAACAAACTAAATGACTTGATCGTATTTGCTATACCAACTTGGGTGTATGTTCATCACATCATTCTTCTAATGACATGACCCCGTTATTAACAACATCCAATGTTCATGATCAGGAAACCTTGATCATCAGTTAATCAACGAGCTAGTTTAAAAAGAGGCTTTACTAGGAACCCTTTTGTTTATTAAACACACATGTATTAACGTTTCCGATTAATACAATTTTAGCATGAGAAATAAACATCTATTATAAACATGGAATATGATAATAAACAATTTATTATTGCCTCTCGGGCATATTCCCTTCAGTCCTTTGGGCAAGCCGCGTTCAGGCCCGTGTGGTCGACGCACATGCGCCACTTGCCCTCCTTCTTTTTGACCAAGACCGGGTTGGCCAGCCATTCAGAGTGTTCGACCTCCCTGATGAAGCCAGCCTTTAGGAGTTTGTCGAGCTCCTCCCGGATGATCGCCTGTTTTTCCGGGGAAAAGCGTCTAAGTTTTTGTCGCACTGGTTTTTTGTCAGGCTGAACTGCTAGCCTGTGCTCGATCACCTCCCTAGGGACCCTGGGCATGTCGGACGGTTCCCAGGCGAACGCATCCGAGCTTGCTCGGAGGAAGGTGATGAGCTCGAGTTCCTATTTGGGATCTAAGGAAGATCCCAAATGTACGACCTTGGTAGGTTCTGACTCGCTGAGTGGAACAGCCTTGGTCTCTCCTCCAGGTTGGAGGGCAAGTTTCGGCCGGGAGTGCTTCGGCTCTTGGTCGGGGCCATGAGTGGGTAACTGGCCGACCATATCCAATGCCCTTTCATCGCAATTCAGCGCGGACTTGTGGTTCCCCTTTACGGTTATGACCCCGTTTGGCCCGGGAACTTTCAGGCACTGATATGCGTGATGTGACGCGGCCATGAACTTGGACAAAGTCGGTCTGCCGAGGATGGCGTTGTAGGCCGATTCGAAGTCTACCACCTCGAAGGTGATTAGCTCCGTTCTAAAGTTACTCGGGCCGCCAAAGGTCACGGGCAGAACGACCTGGCCCAAAGGCTTGATCGAGGTCCCCGGGACTATTCCGAAGAAGGGTACAGCTATGCTTTTGATCTTGGAGCGAGGAATCCGCATCTCGTCCAAAACCTTAGCTGAGATCAAGTCCAAGGAGCTCCCGGAGTCTATAAGGACCCGACCGATGACAGTGTTGCTGATGGTGGGGCTTACGACCATCGGAAGCTTCTGTGGTTTGGTCATTCCAAAGGGACAGTCGTCCTTGGAGAAAGTGAGGGACAACTCGGACCATTTGAGTTGCTGCACTGGAGGCTTACCTTGGGTGACATGGTGTACATCCCTCGTTGCGTCCTTTAAATCCCGGCGATACTTGTAGGCGGAGGAACCCCCGAAGATAACCGCAATGTGGTTCTGCGGTTCTTGATATTCCATGTCTTCTTCGTTTTCTTCGACGGGTTGCTTGCCTTTGCCATTCTCGCCCTACTCTGGGAGCGATGGCATGGGACCCCTGCCGTTGTAAAACTGCTCCAGGCGGTAGGCCCACGTTCGGCAATTTCGTAGGTCATGCCCGTGTGCCTGGTGGAGCGGACAGTAGAGGTCAACCCGTCGATCCACTTGGTCGCCTCGATCGTGGGGCCTGTGCGGCTGGCCTCTTCCCCGAGCATTAAACCCCGACATCGCGCCGGGTTGTTCGGGTCGTTGTCGTTTCTATCATGGCCACCATGCCCGGTGGGAGCTATTTTTTCTTCTTCTTCTTGATCTTCTTATCCACGGAGTTCGAGCCCTTTTTGCTAGCGGAGGTTTCTAGCACGGGCTGAGGTGGTAGCTTCCCCTCATCTAGCATTTTCTTCCACTGGACGGCCTCATCTGCGTTGGCGTATCGATCGACCATTCGGAAGAGCTCGTTTGCCGTTAGATCCAGATGGATCTCCAGATCCTGCGTGAAGCGCACATCTCGTACCCCGAACTTGAAAGCCCGGATGACTGCCTCGTCCGATATGTTCGGGATCGAGTTTTGGACTTGGATGAATCTCTGGACAAACTGTCGCAGAGTTTCCTCATCCGTCTGTATTAAGCGCTCAAGGTCGCGCTCCTTTCCCGGGCGAATATAACAGCTCTGGAAATTTGCTCGAAGCGTAGAGCTGAGCTTGCCCCAAGATCGTATGGACCCTTCCTTTTGGTTGAAGAGCCATGTACGAGCAGCTCCGTCTAAGACCGTTGGCAGATAATTCGCCATTACCCCTTCATCGCCTCCGGCGGCCAGGATGGCGGTGGTATATATCGAGAGGAACTCGTCCGGGTTCTGGGTCCCGTTAAATCTCTCGATGTGGCCGGGCTTGAACCTGTTCGGCCATGCGACACTCCGGAGAGAGCTCGTGAAAGCTTGGCAGCCGAAGCTCGGGGTTTCGCGGCGAGACCCTCGACCATAATGGTCCCCACGTGTGTCTTCCGCCCAACGTCCCACACGTGGGCCGAGGCGAGAGAAGACTTCGCGCGGAGGTCGTGCTGATGACCGTTCGGTCGTGGAGCGTTCGAAACGCTCGTAATCCGGACGGTTGTAGGTATGTCATCCCGAGGTTGCTCGGGAGCTATTCCGAGGCCTCTCTTGGACCAGGTTAGTGGCCTGGGGCGATCTCCGAGCATGGCTCCGAGATTCATCTCTGTGCGAGCGCATGGGGGAGCGTCTGTGATGGTCCCGGGAAACACTCCGGGCATCCTGGTCGTGAGGAGGATCCAAGACTTTCAGCTCGGCGGCAAGCCTCTCTAGATCTTCGGCCACAACTTTGCCCACGGCCTCTAGGTCCACTTGTTAGGGGAAGCTACGGAGGTCGCGCACGACCGCCGCCAAAGCCTGCAACCGTTCTCGGTTCTGGCGAACAGGCGGAGGCGAGCTTCGGCGGCATTCTGGGACGCGATCGGGGGTTCGATACTCGCGAGAGTTTCTTTCTCTGGACACTCGCCTCTCTTTCGCTTGGCGGCGTATGCTCGCAAGGGTCTTTCCCAAAGACGCCTCTAGGTGGAGTCTGGCCGCCTCATAATGGTCGCGCTTAGCAGCGTCCAAAGATCGAACCTCGGGCTCAGCACGGCTCCCAGCCATGTTGACGTGACGAGAGTGGGATGAACGTGATGGAGACATCATCGTGTCCCCTTGAGACGCAGTCTCTCGGTCGAACTCCAAATTGTCTCGTATATCCAGGCCATCGTAGAGTCCGTCATAGTCATCCTCGTGGTCTCCGAGGGTAATGTCTGGGGAACGGAGGGCCTGTCCTCGCATTCCAGGGTCCGGGGAAGAGCTCCCGGACTCGGTGTGACCGATAGGATCGGTCACATTGGCCACGCCATCGCCGGCGTAGTACATGTCGTCGTCTTCAATGTCATCGAAGGAGCAAAGATTCCTAGTATCCCCCGAGTTCGGCATCCTCGAGGATCCTGATCTGTACGGGAATCAAACTATCGTCCCCACGGACGGCGCCAGCTGTCGACGATTGGAGAACGGGCTCCCGTCGAGCTTACTTGTTGAATGGGGGATCAATAGAGCCCCGTCGTACGAACCGAGGAAGTCGTCCGAGCGACGCCAGGTCGGGAGAAGAGGGACGCAGCGTTTATCCTGGTTCAGGCCTCCCACTGCCGAGATAATAGCCCTACTCCAGTGTATTGTATTCTATCGGGGCGTGTCCTTGTTACAGATCTTCAGGGGGGTTTTAAATACTACACCTAGAGATACATGGAAGGTAACTGCCCCCTGGAATTACGCTACGCAGTTATACTCGCGATCTGCCACCCTTGATCTGCGCGTTATTTGAATTTCGGGTATGATTTCCCCTGATCTTCGGCTGATTGGTTGCCACCTTCCATCCTCGTAGCATTGACCGAGTCCACCGACCAAGTACCTGAGTTATGACGTGATTTTTATGAGCATGCTTGCTCGTGATCGTTAGGGATGGTCGTGAGACGGGCAGGTATGTTCGGGAGGTGTGATGCTCCACTCCCGAGCATCTTCTGTATGATCGGTGGTCTCGGAATCACTTGAGGGTACTGTGGTCTTTTACCAGATAGTCAATCCCCGACAATATTTATGTATGTATATATATATATATGTATGTATATATATGTATGTATATATATATGTATGTATATATATGTATTTATATATATATGTTAACATAGCCTATTAGTCCCACATCGTGTCACGCAAAAATAGTAAAATGATATTGGAAGTAGTGTAATACGTACTTAAAGTTATAGGGTAAAAGTATGGAGGTTTTGTATTGCATCTTCAAGAAAGTATTAAATAAATGCTCTTCAAGAAAAATTGGGTCCTGCTGGACAATCTCCTCGTTGACAATCCCCGGATCGATAAATCCTAGGTTTTCATTGCCATTTATTCTACATGTATGTATCTCCATTATGCATATATAAGAAAGAAGTTAGACATGAAGTTAAGCGGTACATGAATATATATACAATAATATAAATTGAAACTTACAAAGTCCACACTCTAACTAAATTCACGTCCAGGGCATCTTGCTGGTACAACATATACAATTCGAGGAAAACCACCAGAAGGTATTATCTCCATTGTGAAAATCCAATTCTTTGTATTTGACTGGGAATGCATCCATACCATTTCTGCTCTGCTGCATGTACCACTGATGGACGCGCCGCAATTGTGTTGTTAGGTGGTCTATATGAGTTGGTTCAACCAGTGGTTGCCCATTAACGAACCTCCACCTTAGACCTACCTCGTGAACACGAAGTTGTTCAGCAATATCTCTTTCTTTTTGTGATTTCAATGCGTCCGCACTAGCCTCCTTCAAGTATTGCTTTCTGGAGGTGCGCTCGTAGTCTGACATTTTTGAAGGTTCAGAAGCCACCCCTGACTGTTTGTCTTCTGCCATACTCAAGAAAAACTTATGCGCATTAGCATCAACTTTAGTTTTCGGAGGTGATGGCCTCTTTTTGAAGTGAGAAGTTACACATGCGCTTATTTCCTTTTTTCGTTCTTCTTCAGTCATCTCGGCTGGTAATTTCTTCTGAGGTTGTGCTGACTTCAAAGATGACCGAGATTTGCTATGAGACAGTGCGGCCTTCCGAGATGGTGCTGATGTTCGAGTCGAACTTTTCCTGGTTAGTGCCGGCAGAGGAGACGGACTTTGCCTGGATGGTGCTAGCTGAGGAGACGGACTTTTTCTGCCTGGTGCCGGCGGGGGAGTTGGACTTTTCCTGGCTGGTGCCGGCGGGGGAGTTGGACTTTTCCCTAGCGACAGGTTTCTGCGTGGAGTGTACGGTTGAGCATCATCATCGTCGTCGTCTTTGTCATCCTCATCGTTCGAACCAAACATAATCAATCTCTTGCGCCACGCGAGGAAGCCATGCACGTTTTCTCCAAGACTTTTGTTCCCGTCCTCACTAGGGATCTCTACCTCCATTTTGTGGTATTGTCGGACTACACTGTCCACTTCAACCCTGGCAAATCCCAGGGGAATCAGGCGGCAGTGCAGAACCTGTGAGGAGCCGCATGGCCAAGCCCTGCCATCAGCCACCTTGAAGGTAATGCTATGTGCGGACAAATGCAGCTTGCACGGTGTCGGTTCTGTGATGTCATCCACTGGAAAATGGAGTCCATGCTCTTCAGGGATCCCTGTGGACGCGCAGCTGCTCTTATGAACACCGTGACTGAAGTTCCGAGGGCTGTCACTGGGTGGTGTTCGTGAGCTGAGAGCTCTCTCTACTGCTTGCTCGACAACCTTATCCAGCTCCGCTCTCTATTCCGCCAACGCTCTTGCCACAACATCTTTTATTTGACGGTCCAGTTGATCTTCTCTTAGTCTCTTCGGCCGCTTGTACAACGATGCGTCAGCTGGGAAGCCTTCTTTCCATGGCACCAAACCAACTCCTCGGATGCGACTAGGGTGCTCCTTGTTACCTAGGGCAACGCTTAGCTCATCATTCTCCCTTCGTGGTGTGAAAAAGCCATGGGAAGACTGCACGTGAGCATCTGCTATTTTTCGAGACACTTCCTGGGTTCTAGCGCTCTTGAAGCTTAAGCTGCCATCTTCTGAGACAGAAGCCCCCCTCGCAACCAACCAGTGCTTTGATCGTTCGCTCAACTCGGCAGTCGCAGGAATGACGCCCCTGCGGATTAGCTCTTCTTCACTCCTATCCCATGCAGGTATTTTCTTCACGTAGCCACCAGTGCCTAGTGTGTGAGGGTATGTATTTTTATCCGTGTTAGCCTTGTTCCTCTGACTCACTATCTAGGTTTCTTCACAATTCTTGTACACCACGAAGTCCTCCCAGAACTCCATTATCTTTGGGTACAAGTTAAAATTTGGCGTTTCGTTCTTCTTCACAAAGTTCTTGTTTAGCGTCGTCTTCCAATTTTCCACGCTATGCACATGATGCATAGTGCACGTTTCTTTGCAACCACCTTGGACCCTTCGGGGAATTGAAATACTTCTTTTAGCTTGTCCCACAGCAAGTCCTTCAGGTCATCAGGAACCACCCACTGGTCACCTCGGCGGCCGGTCCATGATCTGTAGCTGATCGGCACATTATCCCTAGCAAGTACTTCGCAGGCTGTCCTGTACGGGCCCAACGATGACTGGGGTATTTCAGGTTCCCCGACTGCCGAAAGCTGTACTATATTGTGAACACCCTTAGGCATCTTGTTTGGACCACGGCCTGCGTGTTGCCTTTGTTCATCAGCCATCTGAGCCTGCAATTGGATCTTCTTATTAGTCGTCTGACCCTACTATGTGTTGGGAGTCACAATGTGACACCCCAGAATATGATATTTTAGAATTCGGCATTTTGGTACGACTTTATAGCGTGTTTTTGGGCCGTTTCCGGGTGTTTAGGCCTCTCCGGGGGACTTTGGGCCTTGGGGGTTGAGTTGGGCCTCCGGTGGAAGGGTTTGGGCCCAAGGGGGGGACTTTTGGGCAGCCAAATCTTGCCCCCACCCGTTGGTGCGCCCCCCACTCCCTTTCCCAACACTAGACGCCACCCCCTAGCCCCCCCATACGCCTCCACCCTTCCCCTTCCTCTCCATCTTCCCCCATGGCACCACCACCTCTCCCCTCCCCTCTCCACCCCCCCTTGCTGCCCTAGAGGAGATCCCCACCTTGCCACCCCATTGATCCACCCGTTGGAGCGCTCCGTGACGAGGAGATCCGGTGGATTTGGAGCGAGGAAGGAGATCGCGTGAACCGGGAGGAGATTCGTCGGATCTTTGTTCGTCGGGCGAATGTATGGCTAGGGGAATCGTTGGGGTTGGTCCAGGTACTGTTCTAGGGGTTAATATCATGTTTTTAGATCAATTGGTGGTGCTGTGATTGGGTAGATTAGATGAAATCTAGAGTTTGCCACGTTCTCTGTTTCGGGCAGATTGTGCAGTCGACCTAGGGTTTGAGTTTTCGCCAATTTAGATTCGGAATTTGGTTGTCCGTCTGTTTTAGAAGTTGTAGGTAATTGAAATACATTTAATTGGACGTAAAGAATGCTTAATTCCGATCAGCCGTTTGAAAGTTATGCTCGTTTTAACGAACGTGTTCAAAACTGTGACGAGATTGGAACACATCACGGTATTCTGTAGATTAAACCACTTTAGAGTCCGAATCAGCTTTTCTATATACTAAGAAAAAGTTAGAAAATTTCCTAAGCTACGCGAGGATGTACTCGTTTAATCGATTCGGAGTCCTAGATCTAAAGTTATGATAGTTTGAAGTCTGCTGTCCCGTGGGGATAGATTCTCTGTTTTTCGTTTTCGGGAGTAGTTTGCGATATCGGGGTAGATGGGCAATGGCATACTGTTTTGTGGGCACGTTGTGATTGTGTGGCATCTATGCGCAGGTGGTGTGACCCCGGGAGTGCCCTCCTCATCCCGCCAATCCGTCGCCCGAGGTTAAGGCAAGTGTATTGTAATGGGTAGCGAATTGGTTGTCGATGATTATGACTAGTTGCAAATGATTTAATATGATGTGCTATCTTGCCATGTTAACATGTTGTGATATATTTCTATGATTAGTGCTTGCCCATGTCATGATGAAAAGGATTAATATGATGCTATGCCATGTCTAGTTCAGTTTGGTGCAAGTTGTTATGTTATAGCATATTCGCATACATGGCATGTGATCTGGCCCAAGCGATGAGAAAGTCATAACTAGTCCGGGGAAGGTCGGTGAGAAAGTTATGACTATTTCGGAGAGCCAATGAGTAAGTCCTACCTCGTGATTCCATCCACCGTGGGTGATAGGAAGCGAGGAGTAGGCACCCTCCATCTACGGGATGGAAGGGGGGAGAGGGTGTACGCCGACGGGTGTGCACTCAGCAATACCGGTATATTGTAACATCCCAAAATTTGCCTCTAATATATTTGGTGTGTTTTTGGGATTATTTATAATTTTTCGGAATCTACTTGGAAGCCTCGCGAGTAATTCGGGGTCAAGTTTATTGAAATAATCGCGTTAAATAAAGATCATGCATTTTTGGATAAGCGTAAAATCTAAAATTTTATTGATAATTAAGATAATTGGTAGACGAGAGTGTTCGCTTCAAATATTTTTGAAAAATATGTTTTATAACGTAAGTCGTTGATTTTATAAAAATCGGTACAGGTGTTTGATTCACTAAAATAATTTTCACGAAAAATCTATATGTCGAAAAATTTCAAAACCAACTTCGTTAGGTTCCAAATAGTTCCTAGTATTTTAGAGGAATCTTTCCGATTTTTAGAACCTCCCTATTTTTTTTTTGTCGCAGCGTGTTTGAGAGTGTATATGCGTATATACGTAGACAAAATTGCTTGCCTTCCATTTTGCCTTGCGTGGACGGTTGGTTTCCAGCCTTTCACTATTTTTTTTCCCTCATCAAGTCCCTTCATGCACGTGTAGTAGTAACTGACCCACTCCAACACTAGCACTAGGCAAAGACTTTACTACACGTCTGCTTAATTCGTTTCCAGTGAAGAGGGCACGATTACTTCTTCCAGCCGTTTTCCATCACTAGCAGTGCAAGTGCTAGCCGTTTCTAATGTGTGCAAGTGCTAGCCGGTTCATCCTAGCTATTTGGAAACGCCTCCACACATGTAGCAATTACTCCAGCCATTTCTTCATGCGTGGGTAGCTAGTAGCATGGCTAGTAACTGGTGCATGGTTTGTTGCTGGCAACACACGCTCATGAAGCCTTCCCTTTCCTGCCGTTTCCCACTTTGTGGACATGCCTTTCACTAGCACACGTGAACGTCCTCTTTCAAAGTACTTTCAAGCCGTTCCATGCACGAGCCTTCTATTTTCTAGCACATCTGCGTACCATTTCCATTGCCTCATTTCGTGCCGCCGTAGTGTACTGTCGCCATTGAAGCCGTCGCCTTCGCTATCGCCGCCGTCGTCTACATCGTCGTCGCCGCCGGTTATGTCGCTGTCGTCGTCGTCATCGCCGCCTTCGCCGTTGTGGTCGATGCCGTGTACGCCGTCATTGTCGCCGCGTCGTTGGAGCCGCCGTCATCGTCGTCGCGCCGTTGGAGCCACCGTCATCGTCGTCGCGCCGTTGGAGCCGCCGTCGACGCACTCTCCGGTCTCGCATCCCCTGCGCCGAACGGTATCCCTGTTTTTCTTTTCCTTCGTGCGCGTGCTCTATCTTTATCAATCGGATGATCTTGTCACGTGTATTATGCATGTATAGGCTTATTAGCATTATATATGCTAGTGTGTATATACGTATATATTAGACAGTGGATTGCATGTATACAAAAATATACTCGGCTGTACGCGTGAATACATGTATACGTTGGTATGTATAAGGCGCAGCTTGTTTTTTTTATACTGGTCGTCCGTAGCAAGTTCTCTGATGTATAGCCGATCAAGTGAATACACATATACAGGATGAATAGTGCCATGCAAGCAAAACTAGAAAATTAGTTTACGTACACTTTTCAGGAAAATTGCGAATTCTGTCTTTTTCGCTAAAAATTCGTTCTAAGTCCGAATCGCTTGCAACTAATTTTGTTAATTAGTAAAAATTAATACATTTCTACAGTATTTTATGAAATTTTATAAATAAATTTATACTATTAAATTATTCACGGAAAGTCTAAACTTGTGAGTTTTGTAGCTCTTAGACTATACGCTCAAAAATTCCAAAATAAATTTTAGAAATCTTAGAAAATGCTAAACTAATTATCTGAAAGTTTTCATGTGGTTAAGAATTTATTTGTTTCTTCGTATTTTCCGAATGGTTGTTTATTCGCTGTTTTTCGTTTAATAGAAACACTAGACGTCGACTCCGTCGCAGAACCGCAGGAAGACAACCCTCTCCTCACCGACCAAGGCAAGTTCCCGCAAGTTCCCGCAAGTTTCCGCAAGTTCCCGCAAGTTCCCCGCAAGTTTTCGATAAGTTCCCTTGAAGCATGTTGATCCATGTTTTGAAATGTTTAATAGATTTACAAACTTGCATGCTATGATTGTTTATATAAAATGATATGTTATGATAGAGTATAGTTATATACCTTTTTAATATGTATGTTTGCTACATATTAATCTATCTATCCTTTGGTTGCCCTAGAATGATTAATTGTATGGCCTAACACCCTTGTTTAGTCTACTAGTAGTGCCTAGTTATGCTAGATACTATTCGTATGTTTAATTGAAAGCTTGTTATTTGAAATTCCAAATGATTGAGCAAAAATGTTATTTTAAAAAGGGCAGTTGGTGCTGCCAGTTTGGTAAAACAAAAGAAAAGAGAAACTTGGAATTTCAAAAATGAGAATAGGGTGGAAGGTTGCAAGGTGGGTGCAGTATGCACGAGACTCGGGTTTGAGGATGTGCCACCCTAGTCACCCTAAGGACCGATTCCTTGTGATTGTCAAACAATGTACAACAGTGCGACCGCGGGTTCCGGTATGGGACGGGCTTGGCTGAGTAACTAGTGAAAACTTAATTAAGGCATGCCAAACGGTGGAGTGGGCGTGGTTGTAGCCACAGTAGTCCTACAGGCGCAAGAGGGGGCTTCCAACTTGGTTGTAGCCATTTGGCGGTGAAACCTCAGCGGGCGTGACTTAGTTAAGACGTAGCTAGGGAAATAGCCTTGTGATTTTCACTTGGGGTTATATGCCAAAGGAAGCAAATGACCAAAAAGAGTGAAATACCTCTCGCGGGTAAAGCGTGCAAGCTCTGCAGAGTAAACAAACTATTCGAATAGCCGTACCCACGGTCAAGGGTGGACAAAGTGCACTGTCGCCAGGTAGTTTTTCTTTATTTGATTCCAAAATCAGATTTTACAAAAGAAAAGCACGGTTGTAGCCGTGAATGTTATGATTTGATAAAATTCGTGGTTGTAGCCATGAGGAAAAGATTTCAAAAGTATTCTTAAAATAAAACCATGGTCGATGCCATGCTTGTTTTGATTTCCACGGTTGGAGCCGTGTCCCAAAAAGTTTAAACTCTGATTTATCAAAAGAAAATACTTTTGAAAAATGCTATTAAAAATTCTAGGATAAAATTTTAAAAAATTGGCTTTTGCAAATTAACCAATACCTTCCCTTGAATCAAATTGCATATTGCATTTCTTACCGGACTTGTTGAGTATGTTGCATACTCACCCTCGCTTTTTATTGCGGGGCTGCTTATTCCATGAAGCAGATCAGGGAGATAAAGATAGCTGTCCAAGGGCCTGCGTTCCACCATTCGATATCTGCAATGAAGACTTTGAAGAGGAAGATTATCAGGACATCTAGGATCACGTTATCTTCAGTCTTTGCCTGTGGTGTTTCTGAACTTCATTTTATCATGTTAACTTGATAGTTTAATATTTCCGCTGCTATATGACCTACGGGTCCAACTTTTGTAATAATTGGCCTTGTTGGCTAGTACTCTGTATTAAACTTTATTTATCGCATGGTGATGATCCATACTGTTATGATCTGTGTGTACTAGCTATTGATCCAGGGACTAGTACAGCTAAACACAGCTGGGCCCGTGTCTTATTACGGGTTCCGACATATATGCTTCCAGGAGACATGTGCATTGCATTGCATTGCATTATATGATGATGTTGTATGTTGATGGTATATGATGATGTCAATGAGATGCTTACACTATGAATATGAGATGTTTATGATGTTGTATGTGAAAAGTGGTGATGAAGGTATTGGAATGTATTTTCTTGTTCCATTGCAATATACTTGCTGAGTGATGAACTCACGCTTGTGTTTATGTTGTTTTTCTTAGGTACCATGAAACCGGCATGCGGGGAAGGGAGCTAGTCACACGTCATCACTTAGTTTCACACATAAACAATGACATGTTCTCTCTTTTAATTGTGTTGGCTAATTCACTGAACTAAATTGTGGTTTTGATGCTTCGTTGGTTGTCGTGAGTAAATGATTAGTCCTTATTTGACATGTGACGGATAGGCTTATATCCTTAGTTGTATGGTGGCTGAAATTCCTGATTTGTCATGTTATTGCTATCGTATATTATGCTATCTTGATATGTTAAAATTGTTGTTGCTTCAATCCATGGAAAAACAAAGGAGATGCTGCCGAAATTTTTGGTTTTAGCATTTGTGCCTTTGTTGTAATTTACTCTAATTTGAGGTATTTAGATGTTGTTTAGTCTATGTTTGGTAACATTCAGGCATACTAAATGCCGGGGTTTTACAGTTGGTATCAGAGCGGGCTTCAGGTCCGTGGTGTATGAACTTAGTGGAATACCATAGGGTTAACTAAAATTTTGCTATAGGATAGCAACCTTAAAACTTGTGTATGTGGAATAACTAATTTAAAATTTGACACACATGGATGCACAGTAGGAAAGGGTATGGGTATCGTTGCTTTACGCTTAAATGTTATATTTAAGCCTTGATGTTGAATGTTTTATGTGATAAAGTATGCTGCTATGTGTATGAGATAAATTGATTGAATTGCTCATGTTATCGTGATAAAGTGGGGTTGTGGTGCCGAAGGGTTTCGGTCACCTTTTTGTTTATAGTAAGGTTGTGGTTTGACGGTATGGCCGATTAAAGCCATCACCGAAGAACTATTAACCCTTGTGGGGAAAGAGTGCTTACCTTTTCTGTCGCAGTTTGGGTAGTTGATTGGAGTCAAAAAGAAGAGTTAGTGGTGGATTCCTTCAGAGTGCTTACCTTTTTTGGTTGGTTTTCTTGGTTTTAGTTGATTGAAACCAAAAGAATAAAAGTTTTGTGTTGCGTGTCGTTGGTCGTAATCTTTGCTTTGACACCCGGTTTTGTTGGTTATTATGGACTGTCTTGGGGAGGAAACATATGTGGTTGTTGTCCTCCCTATCTGAGAAAAGTGTTGGAGTTTCCCCTTGTGCAGACCTTAAGTTGGGTGGAGCTAAGTTTGAATCTTTATCGGAAAAGATTTAGTTGAACATTTGGTTTTCCCTAGTGCATCCTTCTTCCTTCCTGGAAGTATAGATCTTGAGATTTCTTGAAGAGTTTTGGCTATCAGAGTTGATCTCTCCTGCATTTCTGTTGGAGTTTTGTTTTCTTCCTTGCCTGGAAAAGAGAAGTTGTTTATCAGTTTTCGTTCATGTTCTTGAGTTATCTTTAAAGTTGGGTTGCATCCTGTTCGTCAAGAGTAGGTGACCTTTGAAGGTGTTTAGAAAATTTTATGTCCGTGTTATGTAGTATGTAACAATGTGGTTTATGGAAATGATGTACTCCTAAGTTAATTGGTGAGTTGAATTAGATAAACGTAATTTTTTATCTTTAGCTTAAGATTAAATGAACTTCTAGTGTTGTAGATTACTCTATAGCAAGAATGATTAAAGGTGTTAATGTACATGCTTAGAATCTGTTGCTTTGCTTTAAAAGTGCTTATGACCCCCGATTATGTTTAAAGTTTTAAACCCTAATGCTTAGTTAGAACATTAAGATGATGTAGACTGCTGTTATTGTTAAAGAAACTTTGCTGGTTGTTTAAAGATGTTCTAATCTAACGGGTTAATAGAGAAATTTAATCGTGTTGGCTAGTGGCTTTAACTTGGAAGCTAATTAGAGTTGCTATTCATGTTGTTGCAAAATATTAGAATGATTGGTAGTACGCAGTCGTGTTCCTAAACTGCTAGTATCGAGGCCAATTTGAAAGGTATATGTTTTGTTGTTTGATGATATTGTAAGAGCTTCGTGAAGGTCTAACTTATTAAATCTAATTTAATTGTTGGAGTATGTTGTGTAGTGACAATTTTGTTGCATCCTATGTATAGGGTAGCTAAAAGCAATGTTGTTGATTGATGATTATGCAAATTATTGATATTGATGGCTTAGTAGTGGTGGTAATTGCTTAGATTAATTGTTGAAAATCCTTGTTAAAATGGAGGTTACTGTATCATGTTGTGATAGAGTGGACCATGGATAATTAACATGATGTAGAATTTTATCCTTAATGAATGTATGTCTTAGAATCATAGTTACGAGCTTTGCCTTGTAGAGATAATATTTACTTGTTGAAGTCATTTATTGATTGAACAGGTTCCAATTGTCAAGATGTTGGCGTATGGATGGTATAAAATTGATAAGTTGATCATGCTTAAGTATCTGTTGAAGTACCATGTTTGAAATAGAGAATACGTTGTTATATGATGTGTTGGTCTGTAGGGATCATTATGAGGTAGTATTGGTTAGTTGTCTTTTGGTAATCGTCATAAACTTTATTTATAAGTGTTGGCAAAGGCAACTAGAGGAAGATTGGTTATGTAGCTTTTGGTTGATTTATGATGGGGTTTCTCGATGAGTAAATAGTGAATATTGAATGTTTAAAAGGTAAGTATAGGGTTTCATGCGGAGCTTGTGTCTAAAACCTTTCAGACTGGTTTGGTTGTTTACCATTTTGGTTGAGGGGTGTTCGGTCAAGGTGTTCCATATGTTGTGTTTCAGAGTTTCCCTAAAACTCGTAGAAATTGGTGCAAATATTTGGTTTTGGCTAATTTGTTTAGTTAGTGCTATGAGTATGGATTTACACCCCAAAAGCTTTTGAGTGGATCGCGCCCCTTCGCGTTCGCACTGAATTATCTTTGGAATTAAGTTTAAAGGAAGCAGATGGACATAGTGGGTTGTGTTGGAAACTCTTGAGATTTAATTTGTAACTCTTTTTGGCTAGAGTTGGAGTTGTTTGGAAAATGTGTGTGGTGTTTGCAAGTGCTTCAAAAGGTGGATTTTATGAATGTTTCATCAATGATTTTGTTAGTGAAGTGTTCCCTTTTTGGAAATGAGTTTCCCTTTCTCGTTGAGAAAATTTATGGCGGTTGTGTGTGCAGATGTTTGACTTTGGAGTTGATGTTCTTTTCCAAAATGCTGATTTTTGGTTAAAATGCGAGGTTTTGCAAGTTTAGCTTTCGAGAAATGGTGGGTTCTGACATGACGTGGTGTGTTCCTGCTAACGGTGTTGCAGTCATAGTCTATATGATGTAGCGCAACCGTCAATGTTATGTGTGTTTCAATCATGTGATACCGAGGAAGAAGTCTTTTGGTGAATGACTTTTCGGTATTGTTGTTACATGATGAGCGAATGGTGAAAACAAAGCATGGCATCGTTTATAAATGTTCAATGATAAATGAGTCGGTGAGCCAGGTCGGTGAGAAAGTCATATATGGATATATGACTAATCCGGAGTGCTCTTGAAAAGTGTACATTCTTGTCATGTATCAAAATTTCCACTTCTTCCTAGTATGAAAAGAAAGAATGAATAAATTATGGTATTTTGGCTATGGTGTTAGAGATTTTAGTTTTCTTTGCGATTTGGCTTAGAAAAATAAAATGTTTGCTCTTTAAATGTTGCCGGATCCTTTCCAAAGTGGTTTTTAGCGCTTTGGGGTTTGAATAACATATGTGGACCAATTGGGTTCATGTTTTACGGTTGAGCTTACTCAATAATGGTACTCTTTGTCCTGGTCCTTTAAGTGGAAGGATGTGAGGGCAAGACTTTCTTAGTAAGAGAAACCAAGTGTGGCCAGTAGTTGATCGTAAATGGTGTAGAAGTGAAGAGGAAAGGAAGGTTGTCTATGTCCCAATTCAAACCTTCTTGGGAGAATTGTGTCATCGATGTGTTCCTCGGTGGGGCTGATTAAATTTTTAGTGGACCACTTGGTGGTTGCTAGTAATTGCTTTTCCTTTTGAAGTGTATTGGATCTTTTGTCGCCGATCTCTGAGCGAGTTGTGCCGACCGATGTGGATTGCTCGGTTGATAATGTTTCTGCGGGTTTTGAGGACCCTGGTTATAAAGTAGGCTTTTCCTTCGCTGGTAACGATGGGTGTTGGCCTAGTTGTAAAAGATCAATCTTTTACAAGGTTTTAAACCCATTTGTTCAAGCAATTGGTAGTCTTGGAATGATGTGTCCCGCTTGGTTCGCATCGTCTTGTTTATGACGAACCACAGTAGAGAGGTTGAGGTGTGAAAACATTTTTGCATGTGAGAGCTGAAGGGGGATCTAGAGTTGGAGTTAGAGGTTGGTACCGTGTTCTTCTGGAGAGTAGCGTTGGTTAAAGGGATCGGGCACTCTAGTGACATGGAATGTATGAAATGTGGAGTGTGAGATCGTTTTCTTTTGTGGTCTGATTTATCCTACCGCTTGGGTCGTGCTGAGGCCGTATGTGAGTGCTTTGTGTTTCAATGTTGAGTAAGATTCTGGCAAGTTTTGATTGTGAGTTATCATTAGAGCCATCAATCTTTGAGCTTTAGCTCCTTGCTTTTGAGTTCGGGCTAGTGCAAATACTAGGGGTTTCTGAGCGGGTTCTGAGAAGTGAACCTTAGCTCCCTTCGATTTGGTTGGTTGCAAAGTGGTGTGTCGGATTCGAGCTCGAATCCTGTGAAGGGGGAGAGAATGTGACACCCCAGAATATGACATTTTAGAATTCGGCATTTTGGTACGACTTTATAGCGTGTTTTTGGGCCGTTTTCGGGTGTTTGGGCCTCTCCGGGGGACTTTGGCCTTGGGGGTTGAGTTGGGCCTCTGGTGGAAGGGTTTGGGCCCAAGGGGGGTACTTTTGGGCAGCCAAATCTTGCCCCCACCCCTTGGTGCGCCCCCCACTTCCTTTCCCAACCCTAGCCGCCACCCCCTAGCCACCCATGCGCCTCCACCCTTCCCCTTCCTCTCCATCTTCCCCCATGGTGCCACCACCTCTCCCCTCCCCTCTCCACCCCCCTTGCTGCCCTAGAGGAGATCCCCACCGCGCCACCCCGCGACGAGGAGATCCGGTGGATTTGGAGCGAGGAAGGAGATCGCGTGAACCGGGAGGAGATTCGTCGGATCTTCGTTCGTCGGGCGATGGTATGGCTTGGGGAATCATTGGAGTTGGTATAGGTACTGTTATAGGGGTAAATATCATGTTTTTAGATCAATTGGTGGTGCTGTGATTGGGTAGATTAGATGAAATCTAGAGTTTGCCACGTTCTCTATTTCGGGCAGATTGTGCAGTCGACCTAGGGTTTGAGTTTTCGCCAATTTAGAATCGGAATTTGGTTGTCCGCCTGTTTAAGAAGTTGTAGGTAATTGAAATACCTTTAATTGGACGTAAATAATCCTTAATTCCGATCAGCCGTTTGAAAGTTATGCTCGTTTTACCGAACGTGTTCAAAACTGTGATGAGATTGGAACAGATCACGATATTCTGTAGATTAAACTACTTTAGAATCCGAATCAGGTTTTCCATATACTTAGAAAAAGTTAGGAAATTTCCTAAGCTACGCGAAGATGTACTCGTTTAATTGATTCGGAGTCCTAGATCTAAAGTTATGATAGTTTGAAGTCTGCTGTCCCGTGGGGACAAATTCTCTGTTTTTCGTTTTCGGGAGTAGTTTGCGATATCGGGGTAGATGGGCAATGGCATACTGTTTTCTGGGCACGTTGTGATTGTGTGGCATCTATGCGCAGGTGGTGTGACCCCGGGAGTGCCCTCCTCATCCCGCCAATCCGTTGCCCGAGGTTAAGGCAAGTGTATTGTAATGGGTAGCGAATTGGTTGTCGATGATTATGACTAGTTGCAAATGATTTAATATGATGTGCTATCTTGCCATGTTAACATGTTGTGATATCTTTCTATGATTAGTGCTTGCCCATGTTATGATGAAAAGGATTAATATGATGCTATGCCATGTCTAGTTCAGTTTGGTGCAAGTTGTTATGTTATAGCATATTCGCATACATGGCATGTGATCTGGCCCGGGCGGTGAGAAAGTCATAACTAGTTCGGGGAAGGTCGGTGAGAAAGTTATGACTATTCCGAAGAGCCAATGAGTAAGTCCTACCTCGTGATTCCATCCACCGTGGGTGATAGGAAGCGAGGAGTAGGCACCCTCCATCTACGGGATGGAACGGGGGAGAGGGTGTACGCCGATGGGTGTGCACTCAGCAATACCGTATATGCTTCCAGGTGACATGTGCATTGCATTATATGATGATGTTGCATGATGATGGTATATGATGATGTCAATGAGATGCTTACACTGTGAATATGAGATGTTTATGATGTTGTATGTGAAAAGTGGTGATGAAGGTATTGGAATGTATTTTCTTGTTCCATTGCAATATACTTGCTGAGTGATGAACTAACGCTTGTGTTTATGTTGTTTTTCTTAGGTACCATGAAACCGGCATGCGGGGAAGGGAGCTAGTCACACGTCATCACTTAGTTTCACACATAAACAATGACATGTTCTCTCCTTTAATTGTGTTGGCTAATTCACTTAACTAAATTGTGGTTTTGATGCTTCGTTGGTTGTCGTGAGTAAATGATTAGTCCTTATTTGACATGCGACGGATAGGCTTATATCCTTAGTTGTATGGTGGCTGAAATTCCTGATTTTTCATGTTATTGCTATCGTATATTATGCTATCTTGATATGTTAAAATTGTTGTTGCTTCAATCCATGGAAAAACAAAGGAGATGCTGCCGAAATTTTCGGTTTTAGCATTTGTGCCTTTGTTGTAATTTACTCTAATTTGTGGTATTTGGATGTTGTTTAGTCTATATTTGGTAATATTCTGGCATACTAAATGCCGGGGTGTGCACATGAAGTTGTGTTTGTCTAGCCCTATATGGCTATATGACTAAATAAATTATGCAATCCTGGACCACAACGTGGAGCACACCACATCCTAGGTTGTAACACCCCACAACTACGAGGAGGCTACGTCAAAGGCAGCCATTAAAAGAAGATATAATCTTGAGATCTAAATTAAACTTGAGCTATAAATCAAACTTAAGCTCTAAATTAAAATTGAGATTGCAAAACACTGGAGGTTGCTGAACCTAACAAAAAAATCGGCAGCACCTCCCCTAAAATAGTGGGCATTCACTCAGCAGACAGAAGACAACATTCAATCTAATATTAACACACATACAAGCACATAACTAAGCATAGAAACATGGAAGAGAAAGTTACATCCACATTTCTTCAATTCTTGTAATGCAACCCGTCATCCCACAGCATTCACAAATACAAAACTAATCGAGATCAATACTTGTAAATTGTAATGCAAATTGGCAACTTTTAAAGTTAGGGTTTCAATTAAAACATGCCTAATTATCTTAATTAGCATTTTCAAGTTAGAGAGAGAGAGAGACGGCGGGGAGGGCGGCGCCGGGCTCGGGGAGGGCGGCACCGGGCTCAGGGAGGGCGGCGTAGGGCTTGCGGATGGCGGCGTTGGGCACGGGGAGGGCGGCGTCGGACGGCGGGGTGGGCGGTGCAGGACTAGGGGGCGGCGCCGGGCTCGGGGAGGTGGTGTCGGGCTCGGGGACGGCAGTGAGAGCAGCTCGGGTGCGACGGCTAAGTTAGAGTAAATGAGAGAGGGGAACGCGCCCTTTGAAATTATAGAGACTATCTCTGCCGGTTGAAAATACCAACCGGCAGTGATAATATTTCTGTATCGGTTGACCATAACAACCGGTAGTGATAATATTTCAATACCGGCTGACCATAACAACCGGCAGTGATAATTCTATACCACTGCCAGTTGAATATATCGCCAGTAGTGATAACAATATATCACTGCCGACTCAATTGTAAAATCGGCAGTGGTAAGGTCCGGCCAATTTTCCAACCAGCAACGATATACCACAGTGTGATTTTTGATTTTCTAACATTAATAAATCATTTCCAAACTTAGTAAAAGTTTTTAGAGGTGATAAATAAGATTGATAATGCAATATAAATTCCAAATACTCATATTCACAAAATGGTTGAAGTTCAATACATGCCGTGTGTACAAAAGAAAACATACATTTCATTACTACAACTAAGCTATGATTCGGCCTTCATTATGACCGTGGCATATGTACATAGCTTCATTAGTCTCTTCCATGATACTTAGGTCAACATCCTCTCCAAAAGGCGGAAGCTCATCGAATTGGTTGTACTCTTCCTCATCAACCACATTCTCAACTCCGACAATCCTTCTTTTTCCTTGAATAACCACGTGGCGCTGCTTGTTAGCCGGGTCAGTTACGAAGAAGATTTGTGTAACAAAATTAGCAAGCACGAATGGTTCTTCTCTGTATCCAACGAGTTTGGTAGTGATACCGTACTTGTCGATATTCACGCCCCCTGGAAGTCCGACCCATTGGCACCGAAAGAGAGGGACCTTTAAAGGTCCATAGTCAAGCTCCCAAATCTCTTCTATGAATCCGTAGTAGGTTTGGCTATTTCCATTGCTGTCATAGGCATCTATACGGGTACCGCTGTTTTGGTTGGTGCTCTTTTTATCTTGCGCTCTTGTATAAAATGTAAAAACATTTATATCATATCTTTGGAATGTCCGAAATGTACATGACGGTCCCTGAGCTAACTCTTTCAACTGAGTACAGTCTGTCTCCGTATGCATTATGTGTCTACGCAACCAATCGCCGAAGTTATCCCTGTGCTCTCTCGCGAGCCAAACCTCTGACCTCCCTGGGTTGGTTTTGGATAGCATGTTCTTGTGCATGTTGATAAACGGGGCCACCACAACTGATTGTCCCAAAACTGTGAAATGTGCTTGTGTAAATGAAGCTAGATTGCTAGTACGTACAAATTTCTCGCCCAGTGTCTCTTTATAACCCCCATGAATCTCTCGAAAGGGTACATCTGATGTAGAAATACGGGACCAAGAATCCGTATCTCCTTCACAATGTGAACAATGAGATGGACCATAATATCAAAAAAAGATGGAGGGAAACACATTTCAAGCCTGCACAGAGTGTGGACCACGTCTTCCTGCAGCTTATGTAGTTTTAACGGACCGATGGCCTTCTGTGAAATCGTGTTGAAGAATGAACACAACTTGATAATTGGGTCTCGGACTTTCTCTAGCAGAACACCCCTAATTGCAATTGGAAGCATCTGTGTCATCATCACGTGGCAATCGTGAGACTTCATACCAATTAATTTTAAGTCTTTCATTGAGACTAGTCTCTTTATATTAGCAGAGTAACCTGACGGAACTTTGATTCCGTGCAAGCATTCGCAAATGCTAATTTTCTCTTTCTTGCTCAGAGTGAAGCAGGCTGCGGGAAGGTACTTCTTGCCCGTATCCATTTCTTTGTGATGCAGCTCCTTCCTGAGTTTCATATCTTTGAGGTCCATTCGTGCTTGGAGTGTATCTTTCGTTTTGCCACGTATGTCCAGTAAGATACCAAGCAAGCTATCACACACGTTCTTCTCTGTGTGCATGACATTGATTGCGTGTCGAACTTCCAGGTGCTGCCAATAAGGTAGGATCCAAAATACTGATCTCTTTTTCCACAAATGATCCTTATCCAAGGAACTCGGGATAGATGTACTGCTGGGTCCCTTTCCGTGAATAATTGTGATATCCTTTACGGCCGCAAATATCTGTTTCCCCGTGTGATTCTTTGGAGCTAAGGCGGTTTCCTTTGTCCCGTCAAATGCTCTCTTATTATTGCGGTACAGGTGATCCTTGCGGAGGAACCTACGATGCTGCATGTAAACCATTTTTTGGCAATTCTTCAGCCACCGGCTAGCTGTATCACCCAAGCACTGGACGCATCCGTTGAAGCCTTTTGTCGTCTGGCCCGACAGGTTGCCAAGAGCAGGGTAATCATTGATGGTTACGAACAACAATGCCCGCAGGATAAAGTTTTATCTTTTATACTCATCCCATACTTGTGCACCATCGTTCCACAATATTAGAAGATCTTCAACCAATGGTTTGAGGTACACATCGATATCATTGCCAGGTTGCCTGGGCCCTTGAATCAGTAGTGGCATCATAATGTACTTTCGCTTCATGCAAAGCCATGGAGGAAGGTTGTAGATGCATAAAGTTACCGGCCAAGTGCTGTGACGACTACTCATGTTGCCAAAAGGATTCATCCCATCCGTACTCAACCCAAACCTTATATTCCTCACATCATATGCAAAGTGCTTCTTATATTTCGTGTCGATGTTCCTCCATTGCACAGAATTAGCAGGGTGTCTGAGCATTCCATCCTTCTTACGCTCTTCGGCTAGCCATCGTAGCAATTGGGCATTGTGAGACCCCGAATCAGCTATCCGAAATCTCCTTTGCATTTTCGTACTAGTCCCAGATCAGTAGCTAGTACACACAGTCAACAGTGATACTTCATTGTCGAATATAACGAAAATTGTAACATAAATAATAAAGTATGGGCAACAGGGCCACTTATTACAATACTCGGTCAAAAGACCGGAGACACGACAGCGGAAACAGAGAAAAAGACAACAAGCGAACACCAAAACGCCACAGGCGACGACTAGAAGCGCGACTAGTTATCCTAGCCCTCTTCAACGAAGTCTTCAGGGTAGAACTCCCCATCTTCAGCTGCATCTTGATATTTCTCAGATGATGACAAGTTGTGTAGCACGTGAGTACAAAAGTACTCAGCAAGTCGGGGAAAGTATGATTATGTGGGGCTTTCCAAAGGGGGCTTAATAGGGTTCTTTTGCACAAAGCCATATTTCATTAAACCATACTTAAGTAATAAGTTTCACAAAGCATCTTTTTGCAATTCTGTTTAACAATTGAATTATTTAATATTGTAGTGAATGTTCTATCCACCATCACTAATATAAAGGCTCTAACCGCCAACTTTTAAAGGATCAAGTTTAATCACAATGACTCCTTCCGTCAAGACATGAAACAGGTTCTTTCCACCAGGTGGGCTCCATCCGCCATTCAACATACGAGAGTTCTAACCACTCCCGAATCCCAAAACAAAACACCTTTTAGTTTTTAAAACCAAAACCAAAGTCTACCAATATAAAAGCATTCTTTGCTTTGCCTTTGACCGTAGGCACGGCTATTCGAATACTTTTAACTCTGCAAAGGTGTACAACTTTACCCACAAGACATGATCATCTCTTGATGCCAAGCTATTAACACACTTCCTTAGGTGTGCCGGCAGAGAGATCATGACAAGGCCTTTACAATGTATACACCTAACCCGACCCACCCGCTGAGGTTTCACTGCTGTTAGGGTTCCATCCGCCCAGTCCAGAAGCCCCCTCTAGCGCCGTGTGAGAAAAATGACATTGCCTCCATCCGGCACTCACATTCCACCGTTTGGTGTGTCTAAGTCAGGTTTCTACAAATTAGTTGGCCAGGTCGTACCATTATAGACATGTGGTAGTACGGTTATGCTTAGAATGGACAATCACAAGCGTCGGTCCTTAATTGACTTGGGGCGGCACTTGCACAAGACAACTAGTGCTCCATCCGCACCCACCCGACAATCCAATCCGCCCAAGTCCAAACCATTTTTCCTTTTTCTTTTATTTTAGAAAAACAGTACCAAAATCATAATAATCATTTCCAAATCATACGTGAAATCATTATTTTTGAGTAATCCCACCCATGGGTTGTTTTCATCGATAAAGGGTCCTAAGCAATTCTACCGTACTATTACACAAAGGGTACCATATAAGCATACACATGGCATAGAAAATGTCCTAGGGTTACAAAGAACATGGATGTCAATAACAAAGGAGGTAATTACAATTTGGATTATAACTATGTACTTATATTTGACATATGGTTATAAACGTAGCATGCAAGTTATAAAACTTTGTAAACACAGTTATAAACATAGGTTCAACATGCGGCAAGGGGACTTGCCTTCGGTCGTGGTAAGGTCGTCGAACGAGGAAAGTCCGGCGGCGGGGTCGGCGGTCGCGTCGGGGTCCTCGGCTACGCGCAAAACGAGACAATAAATAAATACAAGAAAATAAATAAAATCCAAAAATTACAAAAGTAGTACTGGCAGGTAGATCTTGATTTTAGATGAATTTAGAAATTTGAACGGAGTCAATCGGAGTTCGGACGGAGAAGATATGAGCTTCCGAAGTTTGAATTTTGGAAAACTAGAAAACGAGGAATATTCCTCGGAATATTCCATTTTTCATTTTTCTGAATTTTGGAATTGTTTGTGTATATAGCAGGTGGGCCCATGGTGTCATTGACTCTTGGTCTTCTTCTCCATGGGATCAAGCCATGGGAGGCATGGGAGCTTGGAGGCCTGGAGGGGGGGCATGGCCGACGAGGGGGCGACTGGTCGTGACTGGCCATGGCGGCTGGCGCGGGCGACGGCGACGGCGGCGGCGGCCGGGCACGCACGCACGAGCACGCAAGGCTCCAAAACAAAGAACACCAAAAATCTGAAAATTCGGATTTTCGCATCAATTTCGCATGAAACTTGCCCAAACAAAATCATGGATCATCTAGAGAACATCCTTAGGGATCTATAGGAGCAAGGAATTGCATCAAAACTCACCGGAGACGACGAATTTGGCAACGAACGGAGCTCCGGCCGAAATGACCAAAACGCAAAAATCGTCTTCAAAACTTGAGGGATCCTAAAATTGGTGGAAAGGTTAGATGCTAGACTTCCTCACGGTCACAAAGAACCCACCGGAGTTGAGAAAGACCCACCGGAGAGAGATCTATGGCCAAGAACACGATGAACTCCGAAAATATGTCCCGACGTCGGTTTTCTTGTTCTAGCGGATGAATGAGTGGAAGAAGCTAAAGGAGGATCATACTACCGGTAAGGGGACTCTTAAACGGAGAGAATGGAAGTGGAATCGTGCGGAACGAAGTTGAAACGGCCGAGTTATGAGCATTAATGCACTTTTCGGTTTTTGGACGACGGCATCAATTCCAGCGAGATCCCGGGCCATTGATGGCAAGGAATGGAGAGAGGACGTCGCTACGGATTCAACAGACTTGACGGTTTGCGATTTGGAGTTGAATTGAGGGAGAAGTGGTAGATTAAAGAGAGAGACCACCATGGGAGACATGCTTGTAACACCCCGGCTTTTACTAAGCCCAGAATGTCACCAAACATAGACCATAACACATTTAATACCATAGTTTAAGGTAAATTACAGCAAGTAATCGTTTAGAATAATTGAAAATTTTGACAACATCTCCTTTGTTTATGCATAAATTTGAACATCACAATATCATATCAATATATGTATCAATCAAGATATCAATATGCATCGACAACAATAGATGAGCATCAACTAGAATAACAATAAGCAATGATAATCATGGAATAAGCATCTACTAAGACTAGGATGATAAAACAAATCGCTCCAAAGACCCACATGACACACATGAGGGAAACCAACACATAATATCCATATACCAAAATCAACATAACTTATTGCCATGTTTCCATAGAAATGGATGAATTATCTAGATTATGAGTGCTACGTGAGGAAGTGTAGCTAAATTCCCTTCCCGCGTGCCAATTTCATTGTACCTAAATAAACAAACAACATAAAACACATGCGTGAGTTCATCACTCAGCAAGGTGTAATGTAATGAAAAACAAGGTGCAAGACAACAAACCATAATTCCAGTCTCCACAGCTATATCACAACACATCATATTTAACATTATATACATCCTTTAAAACACCATGATAATCATCTCATGAGCATCTCATGAGTACTCTCATCATTATCTCATAAACATCTTCATTTATGTATATCATTCATGCAATGCAATGCACATGTCTCCTGGAATACTCATACCGGTATGGTTGAGTGCACACCCGTCGGCATGCACCCTTTTCCCCCTTCCATCCCGAAGATGGAGGGTGCCTATCACTCGCTTCCATTCACCTCAGTGATGGAATCACGATGTAGGACTTACTCAACGAGAATAGCCCGGACTAGTCATAATCGTTTCTCACCGAATTCTACCGGAATAGTTATGACTTATCTCACCGGCCGCCCATGAAAATATGCCATGTATGCAAAATGGACAGCAACGTATACATAAATAGAAATATTGTATATCAACACATGACATCACAACATGTAGGACCGTATTCAACAATCGACGGTAACCGTTCAAAACCTCGCTTGTGAATCATTTATCAACAACAAGCATTTTTAATCATGGCATGAGGACACCATATCATCGACAACATTTAAATCATGGCCTAAGGGCATCCTATCAATTATAACATGTAATTCATGGCAAAACAACATGTTATCTATTTCAAATACTATCAAGCAATTCTAGCAACACGTATAGCATACAATCCACGCAACACACTTGCCTTCAACCACGAGTAACGGAGTGACGAGAGGTTGAGGGCACTCCCGGAGGCACACCACCTTCTTGAAGAACCACGAATTTGACGAACTTTTCCCCACGCGATCTCCACCCGATCTCTTCCCACGCGTCGTTTCCACCGGACCTCCTCGTCGTGGATCCTCCCACTGGCGAGGACAGCACCAAAGCGCGACGTGGCAGCGAGGGGAAGGTCTAGGGCGCACCTGCAAGGGGGAGAAGGGTGGAGAGGAGGGGCAGTTTTGCAAAGGAGAAGAGGTGGGGAGATTTGGGGAAGATGGGGGAGAGGAGGTGGGGGTGGCGGCTCAAAGGGGGACAGATGGGGGGCGCATGGGGGAAGGGGCAGCAGGTGTGCTGCCCTAGCACACCCCCACATGGGCCCAATTCATCCCACCGACGGCCCAAATTGTTTCCCCCACGGCTTGATCACCCGGAAACGGCCCAAAACGACCCCGGAGAGGCCCGAAACGCGCTAAAACGCCATACCGTAGGGTTCAAATTGCAGAATTCATACTTTCTAAAGTTATGCCAACCCTTAGTATCACAATGCTTGAGCTTCCTCTCTGTTCTTCCATGGCAAGAGGTTGAAGAAGGCACTATTCATGCCACGTGGCAGCGCGTGATTGGCCGAGAATTACGTAAATGAACCGCCCTAGAGAAAAATTAGGAAAAATGGTCTAAAAATTCTGGAAAAATTCCTAGAACCATTTTGGAATATTTGGAACCTAATAAAATTGGTTTCACGGAATTTGGACAAAATTTGTGGACTTGAATATTCAGGCGCGGATTGCGGGCATTAAACAAAAGCCGCGCGAGATAAAATAGGAGAGAAGGTCCAAAAATTCGGGGAATCATTCCAGAAATCATTTTGGAATATTTGGGACCTAATTGAAGTGGTTTTGGGATTTTTGGAGCATTTTTAGACTCAGGTGAAATTTCGGGTACCGGCGGGAACCTGAAAATTCGATTTTTCGAACGGAAGGGAATTGAATCCTGATTTTGGATGGGAATGGATGCCAGGTTAATATAAACACCAAGGAAACTCAAAGTTTTGAATTTAAATACTTTAAATTAGATTTTTCTCCAAAAGGCTAAACTGAGGATGTTACAAACCTACCCCCCTTAGAGAGAATCTCGTCCCCGAGATTCGGACGGAGAAAGAAAGAGATCTGGAAACTCCGCTCGAAGATCTGCTTCACGCTCCCAGGTAGCTTCCTTCTCAGAATGGTTACTCCATTGAACCTTGCAGAACTTGATCACTCGGCTCCGGGTTCGACGTTCGGCTTCATCCAAAATTTTGACTGGATACTCCGGATACGACAAGTCTTCTTTTAGTTCCATTTCTTCCAATGGCATCTGATGCTCGGGTACTCTGAGACATTTCTTCAACTGAGACACATGAAAGACATCATGCACCCCTGACAGCTGCGGAGGCAACTCCAACTTATAAGCCACTTCTCCTTTTCGGGCAACCACTGGGAATGGCCCAATGTAGCGGGGCGCTAACTTTCCACTAACTCGAAACCGTTTCATTCCTTTCAGAGGCAATACTTTCAGATACACATGATCACCAGGTGCAAAGCTTAATTCCCATCGACGGTTGTCCGCATAGCTCTTCTGTCTTGACTGGGCGGTCTTCAAATTCTCCTGAATCTGTCTAACCTGCTCTTCGGCTTCTTTCAGAATGTCAGGTCCAACTATCTGCCCACCTTCGATTTCCTTCTAATACAAGGGTGTCCTGCATTTTCTTCCGTAAAGGGCCTCAAATGGTGCCATCTTCAGACTGGCTTGATAACTGTTGTTATATGAAAACTCAGCATAGGGCAAATTCTGATCCCATAAACCTTTATATGTCAGAGCATAGGCTCTCAACATATCTTCTAGGATTTGATTTATTCTTTCCGTCTGTCCATCTATCTGGGGATGATAAGCAGTACTGAAATTCAAATTCGTACCCAACACCTCATGCAACTTCTGCCAAAACCTTGAGGTAAACTGGGAACCTCGATCGGACACGATCTTCTTCGGCACACCGTGCAAACACACAACCTTGGCCATGTATAACTCTATGAGCTTATCACCGGAATAAGTTGTCTTCACCGGTGTGGGGGCTCCCACCCTGGTACAGTGATACTCCATTACTGTTGCGTGGGCCTGGTTAATCACGCAACCAGTAACGTAACGATCACGGCATCACGACAGACTCAGATTGAAATCACTTGGCTAGCACGATACTCGAATGAGGTCACATGCTACCCAATTGGTTCCAATTTGAGCTTCCCGCAACCATGTGATAACCACTAGTCCCTGGATCAGTAGGCTAGCGTCACATGTTGAGAAGGGAGAGTCTCATCCAAACGAACGCAGTACAAGGGCAGAGGTAATATATTACAACGGTAGATAATAATATTACAACTTGTTCCTGTTTACAAAATGCCGATTGGCTTAAAGTAATCTGAAGAGAAAAACATCAGAGAAACAAAAGTAAAGCGGCCGCGGTGTGCCTCCATTCCCTCAGTAACGGCGAGCAACTAGCTCCGCTTAGCCGCCAAACGCACCACCCACGCTGAGTCATCAACTCCTGGTCACCTTCTTCCTCACCTGCATCTTCTGCTCCTCACGCAAATTTTCAGAGCAAACGGTGAGTACACGTATGTACTCGCAAGACTTTATTGTTTGCAAGTATAATAATAATGCAGGTTAAACAATGAAGATGGTTGCTACTCTAGTTCAGTTTGCATGAACTGAAGTTATTTGCAATAGACTAATAGATTGGAATACTGCACTGTTTATAAAACATTTAGTAAATGAGAGTACAACAATACATAATGTAATTGTACATTTCATTCAACATCCAAATTCCTCCAACATATCCAACACCACCATCACATGGCAACAGGAATCAATTCCTTCAACATAACCATCATACCATCACAAGGTATCAGGAATCACCGCCAACATGATCAAATCACCAAACCAACCGATCTTTGAGTTTAGCAACTCAACATTTGCATGAAACAGCCCCAACCTTTAAAAGATCTACCGATTTCAAATCCTTTTCAGAAACCAAAACCAAAATACTATACTTGACAGCAAATACCCAAGATGCTCGTGACCGTGAGCATGGCTAATCGATTAGTTTGATTAATCTCTGCAGAGAATGCACACTTTACCCACACGACACATTCTAGCAATCATGTCAACCATGCCACGCGATACATACCATATCCGTTTTGCTAGATTGTGACGAAACTCTTCCAATTGTCGGCATCTAGTCTTGCGTCAGCCCCGGCGATGTGCGCTCTTTGCTTTGGGTGGGGGCTCCACACACCCACACAGAGTACCCCCGGGCCAGGCGAGAATACCCCCCAATTAAGGTGTTTGGGTACCTTAAACTCCAAACCTGATTCACCCACACGGATCCAACGATGGCTAACAGCCCATCGTGCCTTTTACCCTCAAAGAAAGCATCCACCGTTGTTTCACGAAAGTCTCCAACACTGCGGCGTGGTGAGGGAGTATTCTAAGCAACACCAAAGACGTCGGTATTGCCCAACTACTTCGACCTACCACGGCGCAAGATCAAATTCCAACTCCTGTACTGGGTTTAGGCTATCCCATACTAGCACATGTGGTTGTACGCAAGGACTTGGTTAAAAACGTTAAGTTCAGTCCTTAGGATTGCACAGACGAGACCTCCCATCATCCGTCCGGCATAAATCACCGTACACCTTTTCCTTTTTCATCTTTTACCAACATAGCCTTTGTTTTTCCGAAACCACCATTTCCGAAATCGTAATAACGTATCGAAAAATCTTTGATTGACTGAGTCCACCGATCATTATTCAATCAGTCTAAAGCTGGGCTAAGCGTATGCAACTATTAGACTTATAACCCCTGACGACACTTATTATAACATCTAACCCTAAACTAGGGTTACTCAAGGATTTTAGGGTAGCAACAAGATTAAGATAAGCCATCCAACCATTAGGGTATCTATCTATTCCCACCATTTAAATACTTGTAATAATCATATGCATGCGTAATCATTTTGCAAAACATCAAATACTTTTGCAATTATGGGAGCAATATGTTCAAAGGGGGTGCTTGCCTGCTTGCTCTGGGTTTTGCGTGTCCTCTGGGTCGAAGTCCGGATCCTCGCCTACTGCTCCTGAGGCGTCGACGTCTAAACGAAAGCGCGACAAAAGAAAAACGAGGAAACGATTAAGATCCAACGAGAACCAAGCAAAAAGCTCAAAGAAGCGGACAACAACCAGCAAGCGAACACGAGAGAGAAAACGAAAACCGAAACTTGAACTGGAGACCGGCAGTACCGGTGTACAAACCCCGGTAGTGCCGCTCTACAGTCGGCAGTACCGGCCTTGAGGGTCGGTAGTACCGGCGGCTACGAAACCTAAACGGGGACCTCTCTGGAAAATAACTACCGGCGTTGCGGGAGCGGTAGTGCCGGCCTAAGCCCGGCAGTACCGGCCACAAGGGTCGGTAGTGCCGGCCTGAGCGGCAGTACCGGACTTACCACGTCGGTAGTGCCGGCCACAGGTCGACTGAATTTTCCAGAAAAAGGATTTTCGCACAAACGACTTCGGAATTTCGCGGCGACTGCATGGATGGGTTCTCGGAGATGACAAGGACCCATTTATGCAAACCACACGAGGTTCCGACCTCGTTTGGCCTAATTCCTAATCCGAGAAACTCTAAAGTCCTAATCCATGCTAAATTCCGACTTTCTCCCCGAATCGAATTCTAACTCGATTCTTTTCGCGAAACTCGGACTTTAACAAAGTCGAATACATTCTAGTGCCCTTTTCCTAGCTTTTGGAACTAGGGTTCCAAAGTTTAATTCCAAAAGCTACGAAAACGACATTTAACCAAATATATCCGATAAAAACATATTTAGGGCTTCCGATCTCAGTTTTTGCACTAACGAGAACTCTAGCACCTAACCTAGGTCTAGATATTCAGCTAACTAAAAGTTGAGCTCTACAACTTGGTTTTTCTAGGGTTTTAGCTAAAAGAAAAATTGATAGAAATGGAGAAAAATACAAGATCAAGCTCAAGTCAACCCAGATCTGACTGAAACTTGCTTCACTCAACACAGATTGCTGCTAGGGTTTTGGAAAGTGACGATCTCCTCCGTGGCTTGCTTCACCTTGAGCTCAAGAACACCGGAGGGAGAGGTTTTGGGAGAGGAAGAGCTTGAGAGAGAGGGAGAGAGCTCCATGGGAGAGAGAGCTACGGGAGAGAGAGCTAGAGGGTGAGGGTGAGAGGGAGTGAGGGAGAGTGAGCTGGGGGAGGGGGAGAGTGAGGAGAACACTCTGGAGAAAAAGGAAGTGGTCAGGGCAACGGTCGGCATTTCGGGTGCCACGCCCCCTGCCCGCACCCTCGGCCCGGCGATGCAGGCCGGGCGCAGATCTTGCCGCCCAAGGCAACAAAACCCCAAAAACTCCGAAACTCAACAACTCTTCCCGGAAACCTCTAGGATAGACTCTAGGATAGCTAAAGAAGATTTGGAAACTACGGTTGCTCGGAAATTCTAATCGCAACACGAAACGAGATTTTAGAGCAAAAACTAAAACGGAACAGATAGAGCGAACAATTCCAAAAACAATTAGCTCCAAATTGAAGTCCAAACAACTCCCAAAGGATAATTAACATTAAAAAGGCAAGTTCAAACTCAGGATGTTACAGCTCTACCCCCCTTACAATAATCTCGTCCTCGAGATTACAAGGATTCCGAAAAGAAAGATGGAAACTCGGATCGAAGGCGATCTTCACGTTCCCAGGTTGCTTCTTCTTCAGTATGATTACTCCACTGAACTCGAAGCATCTTAAATACATGATTACGAGTAAGTCATTCAGCTTCGTCCAGAACGCGAATTGGATATTCATGGTGTGGGATGTCTGAGATAGGGGTCCCGCAAGTGGGGCCTATACCCGACTGGGCTCGACGGGCGGAGAAGTAGGCCCAAAGCCTAGAAGCGCCACGACGGGCCCAGAGGAGGTTTCGACTTGTTCCCCAAGGCAACTCCCGATCCTTCGGGGAAGCTTCGCACCACGCCCAAACAACCCGCCAAAAAAGAAGCATGCAGCCTGACACTCGCAGAGCCTGCAGACGCTGGAACCTGACAGGGCGGCAGGCGCGGGTCGTGGAAAGCATAACCACCTCTCCAAGACGTAGTGCGCCATAGCCAACGAAGACAAAATATGTGTTGGTGAGGCCACCATGTGGAGGGCCCGGTGGCGCCCATCTATCATGTATCCTTCCCCCAATATATAAGGGGAGGAGGGAGAAACAAGAAAGAGGAACACTCATATATCCAATAACACAGGACTAGGGTATTATCTCCTCCGAGAGAGCCCGAACCTGTCTAAACACAGATCGCCCTCGCATCCTGTGTTACCATCAAGCTCAGATCCCGCACGAATCCCCTAGAATCACAAATCTCATTGCCGGCGAAACCGATCATCGACAGTTGGCGCGCTAGGTAGGGGCTTGTGTCAAGATCTTCGTCGAGCTTGATGGCTGCGACGAGCGGAGTCTCCACAGTCTTCTTCCCAGGTCAGGTCTTCCGTTTCGGAAGCCTGACCTTCATCTCCAATGACCTCGGGAACCTTTCCCTCTCTAAGGGGACCATGCTGCAGCACGGTGAGGTTTCCGACGAGCCATCTTCGCGACTTCCACGCCGATCGGGGGGTCCCCCTGTCTCGCGCTCTAAAGTGCTGAGTAGGGGACCGAAGGCCCAATCTGGCCAGGGAGTCGGACCCAAGGATGCCAAGGTACGAATGGTGGGGGTTCTCGCCGCCAAACCACTCGGCACCTCCGAGCGCCTGGAGTTATCCTCTTCAAGCTCACCCAGCTCAGCGGCTGAGTCAGAAGAAAGCCTAGAGAGCTGCTGGAATTTCCGTAGAGTCTGCGTAATCGAGGGCTCGCGGGCGGATTCGCAGCAGCGCCTCGACACTTCGGCCGCCGCCGACTTGGAAGGTGGCCGAAAGCAATCGAACTGGCGAGCGCTCACCTGAGGACGCGCCCGGGCTGTCAATGAAGACATTCTGCAAGCTAAGATGGGGGACCAAGCTGTTTTTCGTACCCCACAGCAGAATATCGTCGCCTCCAAGACACTCCTGGATACCCTGAGCCCTATGCTGGGGGCGGGTGATCCAGTCGCCCCGATCGTGGCCCAAGTAAAGGCCATGGTGACCGCGGCAGCTATCTAGCAAGCCCAGACCGACCAGCCGGCAAAGGAGCTATCACGTGGTCCGGTGAGGACCCAGATGGCCAGCAGCCGGTCAGGTCGGGAAGCCCGCCAGACGCATCATGTTCCACCCCGCGGAGACGACTTGCGGCATAGCATCAACCGCGACCTCCGTTCAGACCTTGACGCCAGGCACCGCGACCGAGAAAGGGAGGAACAACGCCGCCATGCCGACGAGTATGAACGCTACGGCATCCTCCCACGAGATCGCGAAGCACGCCAAGCGCGATCCCCTCCGCGTCGATCACCACCCGGAGGTTGTCGAGGGGTCATTGAAGGGGTTCGCGCATTTACCCCTCACCTACGCCGAGTGGTTTAGCCTGATGGGTTTAACCCTAAAGGCATCACTAGGTTTGACGGTGAAAGGGACCCAGAGGCTTGGCTACAGGTATATGCTCTGGCAAATGTACGCCGGGGATCAGAAAGTAATGGCAAACTACTTACCGGTTACCCTCTCGCCCCTGGCCCAAGCATGGCTCACTGGACTCCCAGCGAACTCTATAGATTACTGGGGAGATCTGTGTGACCAGTTCATTTCAAATTTCCAAGGCACTTACGAGCGCCCAGGCACCCCTTGGGACCTATATCAGCTATACCAAAGGAGGAACGAATCCCTCCGGGAGTTCGTCAAGCGCTTCATGCATAGAAAAAGCACCGTTCGGGATGTCACGGATGCGATTGTGATAGCTGCCTTCCAGAAGGGAGTCAGCGACCCCGATCTCATCAAGAAGATGTCTCGGAAGCCACCAACGTCGGTCCGTGAGCTGTTCGCCCTAGCGGACCGTTACGCTTCAGCCTCCGAGGCTTTGGCGGAACGGCGTGATGAGGGAAAGGATCAGGCTGAACCCCCCCGGCGGAAGGAAAAGAAGCGCAAGGGCGAAGAGCTGGTGGCAATCGCTGCACCAACTCACCCACGCGCCCTCAAAGAAGATGGGTATGACAAGGTGATGAACTCGCTTTGCCCCTTCCATCCGAAGGGGAGACACGCCGCCAAGGACTGCTTCACTCTGAAGATATTCGCCCGCGAGAGCAAGAAGCAGGCTGGACAAGGTCCGAGTGGTCACGCCGCCGACAAGCCACCTCCCCCCGAAGCCGAGGAGAACTATCAGGAAGTCGATCTCGAGCTCAACTACATATTCGGGGGCTCGGCTGCATATGAGTCCAAGCGAAAGCAAAAGCTCACCGCCCGGGACATCTACGCAGTGGAGCCGAAGACCCCCCAATATGTACGGTGGTCCGAGGTCGTGATAACTTACGACCGCTAGGATCACCCGGATTATGTCCCATTCCCCGGCAGATATCCTCTTGTCTTGGCGCCCGTCGTCCGTGGCATCAAGCTCAAGAGGGTATTGATCGACGGTGGAAGCGGGCTCAATGTCCTCTTTGTCAAAACCCTTGACGATATGGGGATTCCGCGGTCGGAGCTAAAGCGCGGATCGTCGCCTTTCCACGGTGTCATACCTGGAACTTCTGCGACACCACTCGGACAAATCACTCTGCTGGTCACTTTCGGCGCAAGGGAAAATTACCGGACAGAGAACCTTGGCTTCGAGGTGGCTGATTTCGCGACAGCATATCATGCCATCTTGGGGAGACCAGCGCTGGCCAAGTTCATGGCAGTGACCCACTACGCGTACCTGACATTGAAGATGCCAGGGCCGAGTGGTATCATCGCTCTACGCGGTGACATAAGGCAGTCTTTTTCCTGTGATAAGGAGAGCTGCGAGATGGCCGAGTCGCTAGCGGGTCGGGAAAGGATTCGTCAAGAGGTGAATTCCGACAAGCCGGAAGGCAGCGTCCCTACCCGCAAAGCGCAAAACCCCGAGATCAGCCCCGAGGAGGGTACCGAAAGAATCCTCCTCGACCCGTCCGATCCGGCGCGAACCGCCTTGATCGGGACAGGGCTCGAAGACAAATAGGAGGACGCGCTCGTCACTTTTCTGCGGGCAAACAGAGACGTCTTTGCCTGGAAGCCGTCGGACATGCCCGGGGTCCCCAGGGAGGTGATCGAGCACGCGCTGAATGTAAACGAATCGACCAAGCTGGTCAAGCAAAGGTTGCGACGGTTCGCCCAAGACCGCCAAGAAGCCATCAGGGAGGAGATCACGAAGCTGCTAGCCGCAGGCTTCATTAAAGAAGTGTATCATCCCGACTGGTTGGCAAACCCTGTACTCGTCCAAAAGAAGAATAAAAGCTGGCGCATGTGTGTCGATTACACCGACCTCAACAAGGCTTGCCCGAAAGATCCCTTCGGTCTCCCCCACATTGATCAGGTGGTAGACTCCACTGCTGGATCCCAACTACTTAGTTTTCTGGACGCCTACTCAGGCTATCATCAAATCCGGCTTCGAGAGGAGGACTGTGAGAAGACTTCGTTTATCACCCCATTCGGAGCATATTGCTACATCACCATGCCGTTTGGGCTGAAGAATGCTGGTGCAACTTATCGCCGATCTGACAGTGTTTTCACCATCAGCTCGGACGCAATGTGGAAGCATATGTGGATGATATAGTGGTTAAAACCAAGACAGAGGACAGCCTCACCTCCGATCTGGCCGAGACGTTCGCAAGTCTGAGGGCGTTCCAGATGAGGCTAAATCCTGAGAAGTGCGTTTTTGGAGTTTCTTCCGGGAAACTGCTCGGGTTCATTGTCTCTCATCGTGGGATCGAGCCAAACCCGGAGAAAATCGGGGCCATCATAAGGATGGCCCCGCCCGCCAGCCAAAAAGATGTCCAAAAGCTTACTGGCTGCATGGTAGCGCTTGGCAGGTTTATCTCCCGGCTGGGAGTTCGGGGGATTCCTTTCTTCAAGCTCCTCAAGAAACAGGATCGCTTTGAATGGACGGTAGAGGCACAGCAGGCCTTTGAAGAACTCAAGGTGTTCCTCTCCACCCCTCCAATTCTAGTCTACTTGATGTCGTGAACCTCTCTGCTCTACATAGCGGCAACAACTCATGTAGTCGGCCGTGATAGTTGTGGAGCGGGAAGAATCTGACACTGCTTTCGCGCAACGCCCGGTTTATTTTGTCGGTAGTCTTTGGCGAATCCAAGGCGCGATATCCTCAAATTCAAAAGTTGTTGTACGCAATTTTGATCTCGTCACGGAAGCTGAAGCATTATTTCCAAGGACACTCGATTTCAGTAGTGACTTCTTTCCCCGTGGGAGAGGTCCTCCATAATCGAGAAGCTACTGGAAGAATTTCAAAGTGGGCAGCCGAGCTTGGAGATTTCGACGTCTCGTTCAAGCCGCGCACCGCCGTCAAGTCCCAGGCTTTGGCCGACTTTACGGCCGAGTGGACCGAATCCCAGGCCCCCCACACGGAAGAAGAGCCAGAGTACATGCTTGGTGGAGCAGGGGCGGGAATTCTCCTTGTCTCGCCGAAGGGCGACAAGTTGAAGTACGTCCTTCGGATTCACTTCCCAGCCTCAAACAATGCTGCAGAGTACGAGGCTCTCATCCATGGGCTCCACATCGCCACATCGCTCGGAATCCGACGACTGGCGGTTCGTGGTGACTCCCAGTTGGTGGTGAGCCAAGTACAGAAGGATTGGTCGTGCGTCGATCAGACTATGACGGCGTATTGCCAGCAAGTCCGAGAATTGGAAGGCAAGTTTGACGGTCTGGAGCTGGTCCATGTCCTCCGCCGCAATAATGAGGCAGCCGACGAATTGGCCAAGATGGGAGCCACTCGGGTCGAGGTTCCGAGTGGTATCTTCGTCCAGGATCTTTACGAACCAACCGTTGCAAAACGACGGGAGCCGAGCAAAGATCCTGAGGCCAGAGTCCTGTTGATTGATCCCGACTGGACGGCCCCATACCTTGATTATCTCCTGAAGGACAAACTTCCAGAAGCAACCGCTCTCGTAGAATGCATCTTCCGCCAGGCCAAATCCTACGTGGTGGTTGGCGAGGAGCTCTTTCGCAAGAGCACGTAAGGTGTCCTCAGGCGATGCATTTCGGGACAAGTGGGAAGAGATCTCCTCCAAGAAATCCACTCGGGAATGTGTGGCCATCACGCGGCGTCAAGCGCGTTGGTTGGGAAAGCCTACCGCCAGGGCTTCTTCTGGCCCACGGCAGTGACGGATGCTAAGGAGATCGTTCGAACTTGCGAGGGCTGCCAGTTCTATGCAAGGCAGACACACTTGCCGGCGCAGGAGCTGCAAACTATCCCCATCTCCTGGCCCTTCGCGGTCTGGGGGCTCAACTTAGTGGGCCCACTCAAAAAGGCTCAAGGTGGCTTCGCCTACCTTTTTGTAGCCATTGACAAGTTCACCAAGTGGATCGAAGCTAAACCAGTCGCCACTATCACTGCGGTTAAGGCCAAGGAGTTCTTCCAGGATATCGTGGTTAGATTCGGAGTGCCCAACCGGATCATCACGGACAATGGCACCCAATTCAGGAGTGAAGAATTTCAAGAATGGTGCGAAGGCGTCGGGATCAAGATCTGCTTCGCCTCGGTGGCTCACCCACAAAGCAATGGGCAGGTGGAGCGGGCTAATGGCCTGGTCCTCCAGGGCCTCAAGGCCAGGATCTTCGATCGCCTCAAACCATACGCTGCCCGATGGGTGAAGGAGTTACCGTCGGTACTCTGGGGACTCAGAACCACCCCCAGCCGAGCAACTGGCCAAACACCCTTTTTCTTAGTCTACGGCGCAGAGGCGGTTCTGCCGACCGAACTAGGATTCGAATCAACGAGGGTTCGGAATTACAAGGAGGCCGAGTCCGAGGAGAGCCGAATGGTGGATCTTGATCAACTCGAGGAGGCTTGGAACGTTGCAGCCATCCAGTCGGCTAAGTACCTCCAGGGAATTCGGCGTTACCATTCTCGCAATGTCAGAAGCAGAGTCTTTTCAAAAGGAGATCTGGTCCTTAGGAGGAACCAGAAAAGCGAGCACAAGCTCTCTCCAATTTGGGAAGGACTGTACATTGTGGAGGAGATGGTCCGGCCGGGTGCTTATCGACTTAGACGAGAAGATGGCGAGGCTTTGGCGAATACTTGGAACGCCGAATAGCTCCGTCGCTTCTACGCATAAGTTATGTACCCGACTCTCACATGCTAAATAAAATGGTGATCCATTTCATGTTCTGAACTTCTACTGTGTAATGCTAGTCCCGAGTGGTTATTATCCAACTGGTGTAGCACCTAACCCTGGTCGCGCCGGTGCAAAACGCACGGAAATAAAGACCGCGATAAGCGGACAACTCCGGCGGTTTTATACCAGCGCGCGAAGCGGGAATGGTAGAGCCTGAAAGCACTAACCACTCAGGGACTACAATTCGCAGCGCCAGAATTTAACCGAGATTCGCCTAGTCGTGGGTTTCTAGCTGTCAAAAGCTCGAGCCTCAACACCTCGTTGCTGGCGCTGGAGCAACTGACTAGAACGATTGATTAGGCGGAACCTTAAACTCGGGATAATTATGATGGCACGGACTAGGCAAGATTTCGCATTTTGTTCCATAATATTAATAATTTACATTACTGACTTTCTTTTTCATTTTGTTGCGCTAAAAAAAGGGGGGAGGGGCGGCTCCTGCCGCCAATCCTGCTGCTGCTGCTGCTTCTGCCGCTGGGAGGCCCAGGGGCGGGATCGTCGAGATCAGACGCGACTCGCGCGACCCAAAGCCGCCAGAATCTCGTCCTCAACCACCCACAGGGGTGGTATAAGGCGGACGAGGGCCCTGGCGGCTAGGTCGTCGCGGCGTTCACGCCCAACCATCTCGATGATGATCTCGGCCACCTCGTGGATCCCCGGTGCAGCCTCCAGCAAGGTGGCCACGGCGGCGGCGTCCCTCGCGGCCCCCTCCTCTTCTTCCGCCTTCAGGACAGCAAAATCGTGCTCCTCCCAGAATTCGGCCTCCTCCCAGCTGTAGAGCAGCCCAAAGCACCGCTGGCGAAAGAACGCCGCGTATGGGCCAACGAACCTTCTCATGTTAGACATGGAAGGAAGCTGGAAGAGGAAGAAGAGGGAGGAGACGAGAGGAAATGGGCGATCGCTCATCAGCGGTGACGCCCTATTTATAAACCATCCCATCCCCGGAAATCGAAGCGTCTCCAAAGGCAATCAAACGTGCCACCCCGCAATCAATGAAGCGCAAAAGACGAAGCGACGCCGCAAGACTGCCAATTTATTCGGAGTACCAACGAAGATCAGCACATTGAGCAAAATTAAGAGACATTTCGCCAGACACGTGTCACGAGCAGTTCAAGTTCATTCGGCCTTCCCGCTCACTTCGCCCAGTTAAGCGAGAAGTCCGGGGGCTGCGAGCTGGGACGCGACGATGCAAACCTAGGGGCTGAACCACTCAGCCTCTCGGAAAAGCGTGTCCGGGGCGAGAAGGCCACGGACCAAGGCCCTGGCGCTCAGAAGCCATACCAGTCGGCTGAAGGCCATCCAGAGGTGCAACGGGGGCCAAAAGGCCGTGGCCACAACGTAAGTCCCGACGCTCGAGAGCTGCACTCCAGCCACTCGGAAAAGCGTGTCCGGGCGAAAAGGCCGCGGGCCAAGACCCTGGCGCATGGAAGCCATACCAGTCGACTGAAAGCCACCCAGAAAGGCGCAACGGGGGCGAAAAGGCCGTGGGCCTATATTCTAGCAACTCAGACAAGGGGGAAAGAGTAAAAGAGGTCTGGAGCCCACTTAGCTGAGGATAATACAGATGAATTATATTCAAGTGAGAAAATACAACGTTTCAAACAAGGAGGAGAGGGCCAGCACTCGGCATTAAGGTTCACATCGAAATCAGAATTCAAGGTTCTCTAACAAGGCTTGCGATGTACCGGAGACATCTTCGAGGAGCGCGTTGGCTTTGTCTTCATCACAGGCAAAACCTTCTTTCACAGCTTCAAGGTCAACTCTCGGATAATGAGACTTAACCACCGCCAACGCCTGGTTCGCACTCATAGTCGCGGACTCCTTGGCATAAGCTCTGATCCTATCGGCTCCTCCAGAGAGAAGCGGAACAGCGTCGTCCCCCTGGCCCGGCTCAGCTCCTTCAATACGCAGAAGGTGCAGAACTGGCTCGCAAGCGACGCGCAGCTCAGTCCGGCTCCGTTCGGAAGTGGTCATCTTCTCCTTGCATTCTGCACCAAAGCCGAACCGCCATTAGAAAACACACTCGACGCCAAGTACGTTCAATCCAAGTCAAAGAAATTTACCCTTCAGCTCCCGTTGTATCCTCTCCAAGCCGACTCGAGCTTCGAGGTCAGAACTTTCTGAAGCTTCCAGTCGGGCTCTCAGCTCAGCAATGGTCGAATCGCGCTCTGAAACACAAGAGCATCATCATCCTTTCCAACTGTCCAAAAAGATGTCCAAACCGAGTCCAGGGGAGGATCTCACCTTCGAGCACATGCTCAAGCTTCGCCTTCTCCTCCCGGATTGTCATACACTGGGCCTCAAGCCCGTGGACCTCCTTCCATCTGTCGCTGCTGATCTCGTCGAGCTTGTCCTGATACTTCTGGTGCTCCTTTAGCTTCGGGAGCACCTTCCGAAAAAACTGTGACCTCTGCTTCGAGCGCTCCCCCATGTCCTAGGTAACAGGGCAAAATCTCAAGGGGAGGCCAGCAGGCAACAGATGGAAGGAAGACAAGAAACTCACCCTGACGAGCGTGCTACACCTGATAGTGAGCTCGTAAAGCTCCATCCGAGCCGCTCTCTCCATCTCTTCGTCCTCTTCCATCCCGTTCCAGTCGGAACCCCCCTCGTACCATACGGTCCGATTCGGGGGCTTCGGCAGAGGACCGAGCGGCGGTGGCTCTCGATGTACCTCCTCCACTTCGGGAGACGGTGCCGGGTCAAGCTCGTCGACGGCCGGACCACCCGATGGTTCAACGGTCGGGCCACCGGCACCAGGTGGCGACGCCCCAGCAGCCAACGAGGAGGGTGACCTGGCCGACGCGGGGGGGTCCCCCTTTGTAGAAGCCGGTTCCGGGGGCTCCTTTTCAGGAGACCCCTCCACTAGGACGTCCATAGTAGGAGTCCTGAATCGGCAAAAAAGGGAAAACATCTCAGCACAGGTATAACAAAAAGACGAGGATTGCCCAAAAGAATACCTCCTAGATTTCTTGAATTTCATCCCAGGTCTCATCCTAGTCCCAGCACCACTCGGAGGGGAACTGGACCAAGACCAGCAATGAGGCTGCCCCGAGACAGAAGGTGTGGCTCCGCCGTGATCCTGCACGCCGGAGGTCGAAGGCCCTACCGACGAAAGGCCGAGCTTTCCTCCGCCGATTCCCTGCGCAGCTCATCGGCCGAGGTGTCACCGCTTGCTTGGCCTCGAGCATTCCTCACCGAGAGAGGCCGACGACCGGAAAGGCCAGAGAAGAAGGACGCGTTCTCGAAAAGGAACGATCGCACTCGCCGTAATCACACATCGTGCAAAAATCATGGGACAGTTTTTCGAGAGAGTGGTGCACTCACGGGAGGGGGAGGCCTCGCCGCCGAAAATTTATGAGGGCAGCCCCTGTTGCTGATCACAGTGCCAGGCACGAAGAGGTCAACTACCCGCGCCGCCAATGCATCTTTCGATAAGGACGTGTCTGTCTCCCGGGTGGGATCCTGAGACCCGCCGTACTGGAACCCCAAATGGATTCTCTCCTTTAAGGGCTGCACCCGGCGCTTCACAAAGCTGATCGCGATCCCGGGGCCCGTCAGCCCTCGGTTCTTCAGATCATTAATCCATGCCAGCAACTCGGAGACTTGGTCCAAACCGCTGCCATCCGGGGCATCGCTCCAGCATCAGGAAGCTTTAGGGGCACGGCCAGCGAAAGGGGCGAGAAAAGGGTCAACATTGGCACAATAGAACCACTCCCGCCTCCAACCTTTGAGGGAGGTCTTGAGGGGGATGACAAAGTACTGTCTCTTCAAGCCCTCTCGCAGCTGGAGCCCGGCGCCCCCAATGACGCTGGGAGCAGCCCGGTTCGGATGAGGCTTGAGCAAGAAGAGGGAGAGGAACAAGTCAAAATGAGGACGTATCCCAAGATACGCCTCGCAAAGCTGAACGAAGATGGTAATGTGAAGAATCGAGTTGGGATTCAAATTGATCAGCTCGATTTCGTAAAAGTGAAGGAGCCCCCGGAAGAAGGCGCTTCCAGGAACGCTAAATCCTCGCCAGAAGAAGGACTCGAACACCACAATCTCATTCTCTAGAGGTGTGGGTGTGGGGTAAGGGTCACCTGCGGCGGGGCAAGTGAGATCAACTCCAGGAGGAAGGACGCCGGCGACCAGCTCCTCCAAGCGGGACGTCGTGGTGATGGAGGTCTCCCACCCCGCGGTCGCAGGGTCGGCGTTACCCTCCGACGCTGGTAAGGATTCCGAAGAAGAAGACATCTCGGTGAAGGAGACCTGGTGGGAGGAACCGCCGAGGGTCTTGGGCGCGAAACTAGAAACCCTAGGTCGCCCAAATCGCCAAAGGAGACTTAAAGATTTCTCAACCGTGGTGGGGGAAGGGCAAAGTTATCTTCGCCTAGCAAGTTTTCCCTCATTTATAAGGAATAAGCCTTAATTTTCGCCTTACGGCGGGAAAAGCAAGGGCCTTCGCGCTCGATTCTGGGCCAGATCTAGGGCACGCCCCAAGTCGGGCCCATAGCTGAGTTGCACAAAACGCGACCAGGTGTCAAGTCTGGTTCGAAGTTTGGGATAAAGTGCGCCCCATGATGGGCCTGAACGACGGCCGCCACGGAAGCTTGGGGCCGGGCACTTTCCGAACATCCTCAAGCGGTATGCCCCATAATTTGGGGTCAATTGCTGGTCACTGCTTCTTAGCGTGATTGGGTACCGTGGGAGGATTTCCACTAAACCGGTCTTGAGAATGCGCTCCATGAGAGTCTGAAGCAGTGCGCCGTAAACGGGCACATGCATTACTCTATATGACCAAGGTATGCCCCATGAGGGTCAGCTGAGCGACAAGCCGGTTGCCGCGCACCTTAAACGGGCGTGGGTACCACTCGGCCACGAGCCAAAAAGACCACGGTATGCCCCATGAGGGTCAGCTGAGCGACAAGCCAGTTGCCGCGCACCTTAAACGGGCGTGGGTACCACTCTGCCACGAGCCAAAAAGACCACGGTATGCCCCATGAGGGTCAGCTGAGCGACAAGCTGGGCTTGTCGCCAAGACCGTGAATCCAAGCGTGGGTACCACTCGGCCACGAGCCAAAAAGACCACGGTATGCCCCATGAGGGTCAGCTGAGCGACAAGCCGGTTGTCGCGCACCCTAAACGGGCGCGGGTACCACTCGGCCACGAGCCAAAAAGACCATGGTATGCCCCATGAGGGTCAGCTGAGCGACAAGCCGGTTGCCGCGCACCTTAAACGGGCGCGGGTACCACTCGGCCACGAGTCAAAAACACCATGGTATGCCCCATGAGGGTCAGCTAAGCGACAAGCCGGTTGCCGCTCACCTTAAACGGGCGCGGGTACCACTCGGCCACGAGCCAAAATGACCACGGTATGCCCCATGAGGGTCAGCTGAGCGACAAGCCGGTTGCCGCGCACCTTAAACGGACGCGGGTACCACTCGGCCACGAGCCAAAAAGACTACAGTATGCCCCACGAGGGCCAGCTGAGCGACAAGCCGGTTGCCGCGCACCGTGAACGGGCGCGGGTACCACTCGGCCACGAGCCAAAAAGACCACGGTGGCTTCACATTACAAGTTCTTTACGATCTTTTTTCCCGTATAATCTTTATGACAGGATAAGAGACGGAAATCCGATCCTAAAGCACTTGGGGGCTGCTGTGGGATGTCTGAGATAGGGGTCCCGCAAGTGGGGCCTATACCCGGCCCAGGCTCGACAAGTGAGAAGTAGGCCCAAAGCCCAGAAGCGCCACGACGGGCCCGGAGGAGGTTTCGACTTGTTCCCCAAGGCAGCTCCTGATCCTTCGGGGAAGCTTCGCGCCACGCCCAAACAACCCGCCAAAAAAGAAGCATGCAGCCTGACACTCGCAGAGCCTGCAGACGCTGGAACCTGACAGGGCGGCAGGCGCGGGTCGGGGAAAGCACAACCACCTCTCCAAGACGTAGTGCGCCATAGCCAACGAAGACAAAATATGTGTTGGTGAGGCCACCATGTGGAGGGCCCGGTGGCGCCCATCTATCATGTATCCTTCCCCCAGTATATAAGGGGAGGAGGGAGAAACAAGAAAGAGGAACGCTCATATATCCAAGAACACAGGACTAGGGTATTATCTCCTCCGAGAGAGCCCGAACCTGTCTAAACACAGATCGCCCTCACATCCTGTGTTACCATCAAGCTCAGATCCCGCACGAATCCCCGAGAATCACAAATCTCATTGCCGGCGAAACCGATCGTCGACACACGGTATGAAAGATCTGGTTGAAGTTCAATAACATCCAGAGGAGTGAGTTCAGTAGGAACTCGAAGACACTTTTTCAACTGAGAGACATGAAATACGTCATGCACATTCGCAAGTTGAGGTGGAAGCTCCAACTGATAAGCTACTTCACCCTTCCTTGCAAGAATGCGATACGGACTGACGTATCTCGGCGCTAACTTTCCGCGAACTTGGAATCGCTTCGTGCCACGTAACGGTGACACCTTAAGATAGACAAAATCGTCTACATTGAAGCTCAGATCACGGCGGCGATTATCAGCATAGCTCTTTTGTCTAGACTTAGCTTCTTTTAACCGATCGCGGATTAGCCTGACTTGCGTCTCAGCTTCTTGAATCACTGTGGGTCCAAAGAACTTTCTTTCACCGACTTCGGACCAGAAGAGAGGAGTTTGGCATTTTCTTCCATACAGTGCTTCAAACAAAAACATTTTAAGGCTTGCTTGATAACTATTATTGTAGGAAAACTCAGCAAATGATAAACACTTTTCCCACTTCGAGTTATACGAAAGAATACAAGCTCTGAGCATGTCTTCTAGGACTTGATTTGTTCTTTCGGTCTGTCCATCGGTCTGGGGATGGTAAGCTGTGCTGAAGAGCAGCTTGGTCCCTAGAAGTTCATTCAAATTCTTCCAGAATCGCGAAGTGAACTGGGGTCCATGGTCAGACACAATGGTTTTAGGAATTCCATGTAGTCGGACAATATGGTTCAGGTAGAGTTCTGCAAGTTTAGCTCCATTGTAGGTAACGTTTAACTGTATGAAATGAGCGACTTTGGTTAACCGGTCGATGATTACCCAAATAGAGTCATGGCCATTAGCTGATTTTGGCAGGCCAGTGATGAAGTCCATTCCGACCTCATCCCATTTCCACTCCGGAACCTTCAAGGGTTGAAGCATTCCAGCTGGTCGTTGGTGTTCTGCTTTAACTCGCTGACACACATCACAAATGGCGACGTACGCAGCGATATCTCTTTTCATACCCGGCCACCAAAACTTCTTTCGAATATCTTGGTACATTTTAGTGCTTCCGGGGTGGATTGACAACGGAGTCTCATGAGCTTCCTTCAATATCATTTCTTTGATCTCCTGATTATTTGGGACATAAATTTGATATCCACGCATGATCAGACATCAACTCGTTCTGAAAACTACGATGACGCGCTTTCTTTCGAAATGCGCTTGATCTCAGCTACTCCTTCATCTTTCAACTGAGCAGCTTGAATTTGGGATTCGAGGGTAGGTTGTAGGGTTAATGTAGCCACATACCCTTCTCCTACCATCTCCAAGTTGAGTCTACGAAACTCATCCAATATCTGGGGTTGACGAACTCCTGACAAGGTATTACTAGTGTGTAGCTTGCGACTGAGGGCATCGGCTACCACATTAGCTTTTCCTGGATGATAATGAATTCCCAAATCATAGTCCTTGATTAGCTCCAACCACCGGCGCTGTCTCAAGTTTAGATCTGGTTGGGTGAAAAAGTATTTCAGACTCTTATGATCGGTAAATATCTCAACTCGGTTTCCGATGAGATAATGTCGTCATAACTTGAGAGCATGAATTACAGCAGCCAATTCTAGATCATGAGTTGGATAATTGGCTTCATGAGGTTTCAGTTGGCGTGAAGCATACGCCACGACTTTTCCTTCCTGCATCAGCACACAACCAAGACCTTGACGCGAAGCATCACAGAATACGTCAAAGTTTTTGTGCACATCAGGCAAGACAAGAATTGGAGCTGTTGTAAGCCTTCGCTTCAGCTCTAGGAAACTAACTTCACAAGCTGACGTCCACTCAAACTTCTTCTCCTTCTTGAGTAACTCAGTCATCGGCTTGGAAATTTTAGAAAAGTTTTCAATGAATCGCCGATAGTACCCGGCTAACCCAAGAAAACTTCGGACTTCGGGAACAGTTCGTTGCTGTTCCCAAGAAAGTACATCCTTCACCTTGCTAGGATCAACAGCAACACCTCCTTCCGAGAGAACATGGCCTAAGAAGGCAACTTCTTTGAGCCAGAACTCACATTTGCTGAACTTGGCATACAACTGATGTTCGCGTAGTTTATCAAGCACTAAATGCAGATGGAGTTCATGCTCCTGTTCACTCCGAGAATAGATAAGAATGTCATCAATGAACACCACCACAAATTTATCTAGGTATTCCATGAATACCTTATTCATGAGATTCATGAATGTGGCTGGTGCATTGGTGAGTCTAAAAGAAACTATTGTATACTTGTACAAACCGTAACGAGTAGTAAACGCAGTCTTCTGGATATCTTCCGGTCGAATTTTGAGTTGAAAGTACCCCAGTCTCAAGTCAATCTTAGAAAAGACTCGAGCTCCACTTAATTGATCAAACAAATCATCAATCCGAGGAAGAGGATACTTATTTTTGATAGTGACTTCGTTTAAGGATCGATAGTCCACGCACATGCGTAAACTACCATCTTTCTTCTTGATGAAGAGCACTGGACTACCCCATGGAGACGAACTAGGGCGAACAAAACCCTTAGCTAAATGCTCCTTGAGTTGCTTCTTCAACTCCAACAACTCATCAGAGGGCATCCGATACGGACGTTTGGATAATGGTGCTGTTCCTGGCAGCAAGTCAATAACAAACTCCATATCCCGATCTGGGGGCAATCCGGTAATTCTTCAGGAAACACATCAGGATACTCACAGACCACTGGTACTCGATCTAATTCCAGCACAGAAAGCGAATGGAAAGAAGTCTTAAGCACATTTGATCGTCTGGAGTAATACTTAGTCTGGATTCCATCCGAATTTACCAGAGAAATGGAATGATTTGCGCAATCAATATGTCCTTGATTTTGAGACAACCAATCCATTCCAAGGATAACATTGAGTCCAGGGGTATCTATCTGAATCAGATATCCCAAAAATAGAACTTCATTGATCACTATGGGTACTCTAAGACATATGCGCTCAGCTCACATAACTGAACCAGGAGAATAGACTAACATTGGATTTCGCAATCTGTTAGTCTTAACCTTATGTTCCAAAACAAACTTTGAAGAAATGAAAGAATGCGAAGCGCCCGAATCAAATAAAACCAAAGTGGGTACTGAGTGTATGGAAAACATACCAACTACCACATCTGGAGCATTACTGGCCTCCTCCGCAGTCACTAGGTTAAGTCGACCACGGGCTTGACTCGGGGCTACTTTTTGGCTAGAACGCCCTCCCAGGTGTCCACCACGCCCGGTTACAGAACCTTGCGGGCGAATCGGACCGCTTGGAACTTGAGGTCGAGCAGCAACAGGACGTTTGCTCGGACAAACAGTAGAGATATGTCCCTTTTCATCGCAAGCATAGCAGGTGAGTGCGGCCATCCTGTCTTGCCCTCCACGAGTCTGTCCTCCATGGCCAGAAGGTTGAGCCGCAGACAGCACAGGTTGGGGAAAGTTCCTCTGAGATCGTGGAGGCGGCGATGCCACGGACTGAGCACTGGCGGTTTGCCGTAACGCTGTCTCGGCACGGCACGGCAGATTTCTCGAGCCATCCACTTACGCTTCCGGCTCTCCAAAACTGCCTTGCCGCTGTCCTCAACACAAATCGCCTTGTCCACAAGCACTTGCATATTGGGGATGTCAAGTGGTGCGAGCGAATGACGAATCTCCTCATTGAGATGTTGACGAAACAACGAGACTTTTCGAGCTTCACTCGGGACCTCATCTGCTACATATCGAACCAGATAATTGAACTTATGTAGATAGTCCATCACTGACATAGACCCATGACAAAGATCATAGAACTCTCGTTTCTTTATCTCCATCAGACTAGTAGGAATGTGCACCGCATTTAAAGGCTCCTTTAAATTCCTCCCAAGTCATGACCTGACCAGGTGGACGAATTGCCTTAACACTATCCCACCAAGCTGCTGCTGCGCCTTGGAGATAGTGAGCAGCATACTGAACCTTCTCCTCTTCAGTACACCTCACGAGGTCAAGTTTATCTTCAACATCGCGAAGCCAATCGTCTGCATCCAGAGGATCGGTTGCAGATGAGAGGTTTGGCGGGCGAGTTCGCTGGAACTCGGCCAACCTCGATTGGGGTTGCATTGCTGCCAAACCACCATAAGCAACGGCACCAAGGTTCTCGGAATTCTGCACCAACCGTTCCAACAAACGGGTCTGCATGACAAGAACTTGGGCCATTGACGGAGGTGGAGGTAACTCTTCACTTTGGGCATCGTGATGACTAAGCGATGCCTCCCGATTACCTACTGGCTCATTAGAGTGATGAGATCCTTGGCTACGGGATCTAGCCAAAGGTGGATCTTGATACTCTGGATTCGGTATTGCCGCAGCTGGATCTTGTCTACTTTGAGCAACACCCCGGGCCATCACCGAACGATCAACACGTCTCTTCGACGGCATCCTGTTGACATAAAGACTTAGAGACAATTACCACAAGAGCCCATCGAAGAACGCGAGGATTTGCACGACAATTGTGAAACTCAAGCACAATCCATCACATAGCAATACAAAATTTAAAGTATGCATCACAGTGAAAGGATTGCAAGGCGATAGATTTACAGATGATAACTTAGCACGTCTCTTCGCGCTACATAGGGGGTTATTTACAATACCACCTACATCAACTACCACCAGTTCCACGGGATTAATTACAACAAAAGACTTCTTCTGCCAGCTCGTAATTACAACAAAAGCGAACTGTAGATCCTACTACCTATTAGGATAGGGATCTAGTCCTAGACACGGCCACCGCTCACGAGGGACATCTCAAGTGCCCGAGGCTACGTAAGAAGCAATTGACTCTACGGGGAACATCAACTTGTACTCGCGTCCACCAAACAAGCAGGTTACGTCCTGGCATGGCGATCGCAGAAGCACTAGGGCGCACAAAACCAAACACGGCGACGGCCGCTACCACGAACAGACATCCCGCATCGCGAGAGACCCGACGGTAAGATCCATAAGGACGGGGTAACTCCTCAGCAGGCTCGAGGTCATCATTCTCCCCATAGATCATCCCAGTAGTGAAGAAACCATAGCTAACCAAGGGCGCCATGTTACTCTCTAACTCAGAGATACGGCGTCGAGCAAGTAACAGTTTTTCACGGAGACGAAGCAGATAACGATCAAGGGACCTTACTAGCCCAGTCTGCCAAATCTGCACAGGATCCAACAGTGGATAATCTAGCACATATAGGTTCTCTTGGCTGTCCGGCTCACGAGAGGGACAAACAGGATACAACTTAGTCATTTCCGGTACATCAAAGCGAAGCCTCAGAATTGCAATATATGCTCCATCGAGTAGAGCTACGAGAGGACTTGGCGCTGTACCATGATACTGACGGGTTTGCTCTCCTGCGTGGCGTCCGCGAATAGAAACTTCAGCCACATACAGGGAGGAAGCGGGACTAAGTCCAGCACGTGAGATTAAATACCCTGGCTGCTCAGGAAAGCCAGCACGTTGCATCATCTCCCAGAGGGTAGCCTGAACTGAGCCCTCTAGAATCGCAGACGTGAAGTAGCAGGGTTCCCAACGTCCAGACATCTAAGATTATGAAGGGAAACAGATTAGTAACCTCCTCAACAAACGGAAATTCAAAATAAACAGAAATTAAATAAACGAAAAGAAAATAAACCAACAGCGGACCAACAAGAGAAACTCACAATTTTAAGCCTTAACCTTATCATTACTCAATTCTTAACTATCTTTTGAAGTGGATAAGCTTCCCAAATACTTCTAACTTGAATTTTGAATAGGATCGGGAAAATAGATCAAACCGAATACCCCTCTTGCTTTTACCCTGGAAATCTGACTTTGAAAGTTGAGATAAGAGGAAATTTCGTTTGAAGCTCAAACCAGAGGAGATGCTACAGAAAAGAAAAGATCAAAATTCTAAGTTTTCACAATTATAGAGTGCATAATCAAAATATCTTTTAAGGGAAAAGACTCTTCCTTAATCCTATCAATTATTAACCTTTGCTCTGATACCACTCCTTGTGGGGGCTCCCGTCCTGGTACAGTGATACTCCATTACTGTTGCGTGGGCCTGGTTAATAACGCAACCCATAACGTAACGATCACGGCATCACGACAGACTCAGATTGAAATCACTTGGCTAGTACGATACTCGAATGAGGTCACATGCTACCCAATTGGTTCCAATTTGAGCTTCCCGCAACCATGTGATAACCACTAGTCCCTGGATCAGTAGGCTAGCGTCACATGCTGAGAAGGGAGAGTCTCATCCAAACGAACGCAGTACAAGGGCAGAGGTAATATATTACAACGGTAGATAATAATATTACAACTTGTTCCTGTTTACAAAATGCCGATTGGCTTAAAGTAAACTGAAGAGAAAAACATCAGAGAAACAAAAGTAAAGCGGCCGCGGTGTGCCTCCATTCCTCAGTAACCGGCGAGCAACTAGCTCCGCTTAGCCGTCAAACGCACCACCCACGCCTGGGTCATCAACTCCTGGTCACCTTCTTCCTCACTGCATCTTCCGCTCCTCACGCAAATTTTCGTGAGCAAACGGTGAGTACACGTATGTACTCGCAAGACTTTATTGTTTGCAAGTATAATAATAATGCAGGTTAAACAATGAAGATGGTTGCTACTCTAGTTCAGTTTTGCATGAAGCTGAAGTTATTTGCAATAGACTAATAGATTGGAATATCGTGCCTTGTTTATAAAACATTTAGTAAATGAGAGTACAACAATACATAATGTAATTGTACATTTCATTCAACATCCAAATTCCTCCAACATATCCAACACCACCATCACATGGCAACAGGAATCAATTCCTTCAACATAACCATCATACCATCACAAGGTATCAGGAATCACCGCCAACATGATCAAATCACCAAACCAACCGATCTTTGAGTTCAGCAACTCAACATTTGCATGAAACAGCCCCAACCTTTAAAAGATCTACCGACTTCAAATCCTTTTCAGAAACCAAAACCAAAATACTATGCTTGACAGCAAATACCCAAGATGCTCGTGACCGTGAGCACGGCTAATCGATTAGTTTGATTAATCTCTGCAGAGAATGCAAACTTTACCCACATGACACATTCTAGCAATCATATCAACCATGCCACGCGATACATACCATATCTGTTTTGCTAGATTGTGACGAAACTCTTCCAATTGTCAGCATCTAGTCTTGCGTCAGCCCCGGCGATGTGCGCTCTTTGCTTTGGGTGGGGGCTCCACACACCCACACAGAGTACCCCTGCCAAAGCGAGTACCCCCCAATTAAGGTGTTTGGGTACCTTAAACTCCAAACCTGATTCACCCACACGGATCCAACGATGGCTAACAGCCCATCGTGCCTTTTACCCTCAGCAAAGCATCCACCCTTGTTTCACGAAAGTCTCCAACACCTGCGCGTGGTGAGGGAGTATTCTAAGCAACACCAGCACGTCGGTATTGCCCAACTACTTCGACCTACCACGGCGCAAGATCAAATTCCAACTCCTGTACTGGGTTTAGGCTATCCCATACTAGCACATGTGGTTGTACGCAAGGACTTGGTTAAAAACGTCAAGTTCAGTCCTTAGGATTGCACAGACGAGACCTCCCATCATCCGTCCGGCATAAATCACCGTACACCTTTTCCTTTTTCATCTTTTACCAACATAGCCTTTGTTTTTCCGAAACCACCATTTCCGAAATCCTAATAACGTATCGAAAAATCTTTGATTGACTGAGTCCACCGATCATTATTCAATCAGTCTAAAGATGGGCTAAGCGTATGCAACTATTAGACTTATAACCCCTGACGACACTTATTATAACATCTAACCCTAAACTAGGGTTACTCAAGGATTTTAGGGTAGCAACAAGATTAAGATAAGCCATCCAACCATTAGGGTATCTATCTATTCCCACCATTTAAATACTTGTAATAATCATATGCATGCGTAATCATTTTGCAAAACATCAAATACTTTTGCAATTATGGGAGCAATATGTTCAAAGGGGGTGCTTGCCTGCTTGCTCTAGGTTTTGCGTGTCCTCTGGGTCGAAGTCCGGATCCTCGCCTACTGCTCCTGAGGCGTCGACGTCTAAACGAAAGCGCGACAAAAGAAAAACGAGGAAACGATTAAGATCCAACGAGAACCAAGCAAAAAGCTCAAAGAAGCGGACAACAACCAGCAAGCGAACACGAGAGAGAAAACGAAAACGAAAACCGAAACTTGAACTGGAGACCGGCAGTACCGGTGTACAAACCCCGGTAGTGCCGCTCTACAGTCGGCAGTACCGGCCTTGAGGGTCGGTAGTACCAGCGGCTACGAAACCTAAACGGGGACCTCTCTGGAAAATAACTACCGGCGTTGCGGGAGCGGTAGTGCCGGCCTAAGCCCGGCAGTACCGGCCACAAGGGTCGGTAGTGCCGGCCTGAGCGGCAAGATCGACTTACCACGTCGGTAGTGCCGGCCACAGGTCGACTGAATTTTCCAGAAAAAGGATTTTCGCACAAACGACTTCAGAATTTCGCGGCGACTGCATGGATGGGTTCTCGGAGATGACAAGGACCCATTTATGCAAACCACACGAGGTTCCGACCTCGTTTGGCCTAATTCCTAATCCGAGAAACTCTAAAGTCCTAATCCATGCTAAATTCCGACTTTCTCCCTGAATCGAATTCTAACTCGATTCTTTTCGCGAAACTCGGACTTTAACAAAGTCGAATACATTCTAGTGCCCTTTTCCTAGCTTTTGGAACTAGGGTTCCAAAGTTTAATTCCAAAAGCTACGAAAACAACATTTAACCAAATATATCCGATAAAAACATATTTAGGGCTTCCGATCTCAGTTTTTGCACTAACGAGAACTCTAGCACATAACCTAGGTCTAGATATTCAGCTAACTAAAAGTTGAGCTCTACAACTTGGTTTTTCTAGGGTTTTAGCTAAAAGAAAAGTTGATAGAAATGGAGAAAAATACAAGATCAAGCTCAAGTCAACCCAGATCTGACTGAAACTTGCTTCACTCACCACAGATTGCTGCTAGGGTTTTGGAAAGTGACGATCTCCTCCGTGGCTTGCTTCACCTCGAGCTCAAGAACACCGGAGGGAGAGGTTTAGGGAGAGGAAGAGCTTGAGAGAGAGGGAGAGAGCTCCATGGGAGAGAGAGCTACGGGAGAGAGAGCTAGAGGGTGAGGGTGAGAGGGAGTGAGGGAGAGTGAGCTGGGGGAGGGGGAGAGTGAGGAGAACACTCTGGAGAAAAAGGAAGTGGTCAGGGCAACGGTCAGCTCGGGTGCCCTGCCCCCCTGCCCGCACCCCTCGGCCGGCAGTACCGGCGGTACTGCCGCCCAAGGCGACAAAACCCAAAAAACCCCCCCAAAAACTCCGAAACTCAACAACTCTTCCCGGAAACCTCTAGGATATACTCTAGGATAGCTAAAGAAGATTTGGAAACTACGGTTGCTCGGAAATTCTAATCGCAACACGAAACGAGATTTTAGAGCAAAAACTAAAACGGAACAGATAGAGCGAACAATTCCAAAAACAATTAGCTCCAAATTGAAGTCCAAACAACTCCCAAAGGATAATTAACATTAAAAAGGCAAGTTCAAACTCAGGATGTTACAACCGGGATAAAGTGGGCCACCTTGGTCAATCGGTCCACGATAACCCAGATGGAATCATAACAGGATTTGGTTTTGGGGAGTCCGGTTATAAAATCCATTCCAATTTCCTCCCATTTCCAAATAGGAACTTGCAAAGGTTGTAACAATCCGGCGGGCCTCTGATGCTCTGCTTTTACCAACTGGCAAACATCACAACATGCCACGAAGTCAGCAACTTCTTTCTTCATATTGGACCACCAATATTTCTCTTTCAAATCCACATACATCTTGGTACCTCCCAAATGAATAGAATATACTGAATCATGAGCTTCCTTCAAGACCACTTCCTTGATTTCTTCTTGGTTGGGGACTACTATCCTTTTCCCAAACCAGACAGTACCTTTTTCATCTTCCGTAAATCCTGGGTGTTTCCCTTTCATCAAGCCATCTTTCAGGTCTGCAATACCCTTATCATTCTTCTGAGCCTCTCTGATCTGGTCTTTTAAGGTTGATCTTACCTCAGCATTGTAAATGCAACCTGCATTCACCAATTCCAGGTTGAGACGTTGGAATTCTTCCTGAAGAGCGGGCTGGCTTTCCTGTACCATAACATTGTTGCAGTGAGCTTTCCTGCTTAATGCATCCGCAACAACATTAGCCTTTCCAAGATGGTAATGGATTCCAACATTATAATCTTTTACCAACTCTAAACATCTTCTCTGCCTCAGGTTGAGATCGGATTGGGTGAAGATATACTTCAAACTCTTATGATCCGTATAAATTTCACATGTATTGCCGATCAGGTAATGCCTCCAAATCTTGAGGGCATGCACAACTGCGGCTAATTCCAAGTCATGAGTGGGGTAGTTTTCTTCATGAGGTCGCAGTTGTCTTGAAGCATAAGCTATTATTTTTCCGTCTTGTATCAAAACACATCCAAGACCTTGTTTCGAAGCATCACAGTAAACTTCAAAATCCTTATGAATATCTGGCAGAACGAGCACTGGGGCTGAAGTTAATCTTTTCTTTAACTCCTAAAAACTATGCTCACAAGATTTAGTCCATTCAAACTTCTTCTCCTTTTTCAGAAGCTGAGTAAGAGGTCTAGCTATCTTTGAGAAACCTTCAATGAATCTCCGATAATAACCTGCTAATCCAAGAAAACTTCTGATGTCCGGGACGGACTTTGGTTGCTTCCAATCCAAAACATCTCTCACTTTCGCTGGATCCACTGCTACTCCTTCAGCAGAAATGACATGACCCAGGAAAGATACCTCTTTCAACCAAAAATCACACTTGCTGAACTTAGCATACAACTGATGCTCCCTTAACGTCTCCAAGACTATCCGCAGATGATCTTCATGTTCTTTTCGACTCTTGGAATAAACAAGAATGTCGTCAATGAAGACTACGACGAACTTGTCCAAATACTCCATGAACACCTTATTCATCAGGTTCATGAAATAGGAAGGAGCATTTGTTAATCCAAAAGACATTACTGTAAACTCGTATAGTCCATATCTGGTAGTGAAGGCTGTCTTCGGAATATCCTCTTTTCTTATTTTCAGCTAATGATATCCCGATCTCAAATCTATCTTGGAGAAGACTTGAGCTCCCTTCAACTGATCAAACAAGTCGTCTATCCGAGGTAACGGGTACTTGTTCTTGATTGTGACCTCATTCAAAGATCTGTAGTCTATACACATCCTTAGACTACCATCCTTCTTGGTGACGAAGATCACGGGCGATCCCCAAGGCGACGAACTAGGCCTGATGAATCCTTTCTCTTGCAATTCTTCAATCTGCTTCTTCATCTCGACCAACTCATTGGAAGGTAGCCGGTAAGGTCTCTTCGAAATTGGAGCGGTACCAGGTACAAGCTCAATCACAAACTCGACATCTCGATCTGGTGGCACACCAGGCAACTCTTCTGGGAATACATCCGGGTACTCATTGACTATCGGTACATTTTCCAACGATGCACCTTTCAGACGGTTTAGGGTGCTACCCCCCTTAGAGGAAAGATTAGACAAGAATTCCACTCTAATCCCCTCAGGGCTGGTAAGAGAGATAGCTCTACTAGCACAGTCTATCTGACCCTTATACTTGGTTAACCAATCCATTCCAAGGATTACTTCTATACCCTTAGTATCCAATAGTATTAAGTTCGCTAGGAACTTTACCCCTTTTATCACTATATCCACTTTCGAACAAACAACAGTTGTTCTTAATTATTTACCAGGGGATTGCACTATTAAAGGGTTTCTTAGCTGTACTGTATCCCAATTATGTTGTTTAACCAAGTATTCTGATATGAAAGAATGTGTTGCACCAGAATCAAACAGAACTGAAGCAGGTACTGAGTTGACATGGAACTTACCATAGACCACATCGGGCGCATCTTGAGCCTCCTCCGCAGTGATATGGTTCACGCGCCCTCTTCCAGCAGTCCTTGGGGTGCGCGGGTTCTGCGGCGTTCCTCTTCCTTGACCCGGCGCTGGAGCACGGGCTGGTGTTGATCCGAGGTTAAACCTCACTGGGGTGACGGGCTGACGCTTCTGTGGGCAATTGTTGGCGTAGTGCCCCATCTCCCTGCAGTTGAAGCACTGCACTCCTGCCATGGCGGTTCCACTCTTTTGGGCTTGGGCTCCTGCATTGCCGGCAGGGGCTTGACCAACTAGGTGGGGGTGGACATTGGGGTCCTAGGTGCATTGGAGGCTGCTGGGCTGCTGGGCTGCTGCTGAAACGTGCGGGGCCTAGAGCTGCTGGCACCGCGCTGGTTCTGGAACATCATCTTGCGCTTGCGCGACTCAAATAGCTGACGCTGAGCATCCTCCTGAATCAGCGCCTTGTTCACCATGTGCTGGAATGACGGAAAGTCGCTCGAAACCAGCTGAACCTTCAAGTTAGGCTCGAGGCCCTCCATAAAACGCCAAATCTTGGCCTCATCAGTTGCGACATCAGCAGCCGCATAGCGTGAAAGCTGTGTGAAACGGTTTAGATATTCTGACACCGACAAATTCCCCTGTTGCAACTTATGAAACTCACGCCTCTTCATCTCCATGATACCCTTCGGGATATGGGTAGCTCGGAAAGCTTCAACGAACTCATCCCAAGCAATATTCTGAGGGTCAGCATGGGCAGCACAGTAATTCTCCCACCAGTTGGCTGCAGTACCCTTCAACTGGTGCGCAGCGAATCTGACGCTCTCCAGGTCATCACACTGAGCTAGGTAGAGCTTCCTTTCCACCTCCTTCAGCCAATCATCCGCTTCTAGCGGATCCACTGCTCCCGCAAAGGTGGGAGGTCTCATCCTCATGAACTCCCCAAACTTGGATTGGGGCGGCTCTGCTGCCTGAGCTGGTGCAGCCTGGGGCTGGTTCAGAATATTCTGGGCTAGGGCTTGAAGAAGCTGAATCTGCATTGCCATCATCTGCTCAAGGTTAGGCGGTTGCACTGGAGGTGGGGGTGGCGGCGGATCATGTTGAGGGGCAGGGGGCGGTCCTTATTGAGCGGGTGGCGGTAACTGCCAACGGCATCCTGCTGCTGCTGCTGCGGCTCCACAAACTCCTCATCTTGAAAGTGCACGGGACCACGGGCACGTCCACGGCCTCTACCGCGGCCACTTGCTCTTCCGCGGCCACGCCCACGGCCAGGGTTCTCCATCTGCAACAAGGGCGGTCAAGCACAAGGAAAGAGGGAAAAACACAGGTAAGAGTCAGGGGACTAAACAACATCCACAACAACAAGAGCACAACACAAAAGGGAAAACCAACTGAACTCCAATTAAAACAAAATAGTTTTGGGGATGGCTGTATCACAAATGCCTAAGGGCACGATACAAACCAACAAGCACTTATTAACGCTCTACTCGAAACAAAACAAGGTCCTCCAGACTAGAACACTAGACGCTCGCGTCACTCTCGTAGACACGCGGGGACGGGTCCTCCTCCTCCTCCTCGCTCCTGCTGCGGGAAGGTGTCACCGACGAAGAAGGTCCTGCACCTCCAAGGGCGGCCAAGAAGCTCAGAGACACACCCAAAGGTGACTGGCGCCGAACTGACTTGCGCGCGGTCTCCCGAGTCCTTAGGCCTTGATGACGCTTGGCTGGCGGGGCGTCGATCGGCACGTCGCGAGTAGGCGGGTCCTCCGGAACCGGCACTGGTGGTGGTGGTGCCACGGGTTGTGCGTCCTGCACAGGCGCTGGTGGTAGAAGCGAACGGGCATCCCTCCTCTCCTCCAGGAGCTGACGGTTCTCCTCTCTCACTGCAGTCAACGCCCGGCGCAGATCCTAGAGCTCACTGGTGATCCGCACATAGGCCTCATTCTGAGCCTGGATGAGAGACCCCATGTGCACAACTGTCGGGTCGGCCTCCCGCTCCAAACTCCTAAACTGGTTGTGAAGCATTCCGACCTGGAAGCGGGGAAACAGGCGGTACGGGGAGTCCTCGAGCCGATCGCGGTAGCTCTCCCCCAACAGGAGGATAGCCTTTCTGGCAGTGTCCTGCAGCGCATACGCCAGAATCGACCTCTCAGCCGTAAAGTAGAACGGTCGGTCCTCTGCGCGGACTCGGCTCCTCGCGAAGACCAGCAACCGGACATGCCACAAGTCCTAGCCAAGACCAGGAACAAACTGGTAGCGATACTCAGGACGATGGGGAAACCCCAACTCCTACAAAAGATCGCTGACGGCTCCTCATGAAGCCTCCACTGGCTGGCGAAAGTGGTGACAGTCGGCATCTACAAATTTTGAAATAAGTGGGATTAGTAAACAAATTTTAAATAAAGGATAGGATAAGCACAAGACACTAAGATAGGAGAGATAGAAGCAAAGAAACTTAAACTTTTGTAAGTATGTTTTTATAAAAATATAAGTCATTAAGGCTTTGCCATTCTAACTAGGCCACGTCCTAAGTCGTCCAGGCTCTGATACCACCGCTGTGAGACCCCGGATCAGCTATCCGGAATCTCCTGTGCATTTTCGTACTAGTCCCAGATCAGTAGCTAGTACACACAGTCAACAGTGATACTTCATTGCCGAACATAACGAAAATTGTAACATAAATAATAAAGTATGGGCCATAGGGCCACTTATTACAATACTTGGTCAAAAGACCGAAGACACGACAGGGGAAAAAGAGAAAAAGACAACAAGTGAACACCAAAACGCCACAGGCGACGACTAGAAGCGTGACTAGTTATCCTGGCCCTCTTCAATGAAGTCTTCAGGGTAGAACTCCCCATCTTCAGCTGCGTCTTGATAGTTCTTTGATGATGACAAGTTGTGTAGCACGTGAGTACAAAAGTACTCAGCAAGTAGGGGAAAGTATGATTATGTGGGGCTTTCCAAAGGGGGCTTAATAGGGTTCTTTTGCACAAAGCCATATTTCATTAAACCATACTTAAGTAATAAGTTTCACAAAGCATCTTTTTGCAATTCTGTTTAACAATTGAATTATTTAATATTGTAGTGAAGGTTCTATCCACCATCACTAATATAAAGGCTCTAACCGCCAACTTTTAAAAGATCAAGTTTAATCACAATGACTCCTTCCGTCAAGACATGAAACAGGTTCTTTCCACCTGGTGGGCTCCATCGGCCATTCAACATCCGAGAGTTCTAACCACTCCCGAATCCCAAAACAAAACACCTTTTAGTTTTTAAAACCAAAACCAAAGTCTACCAATATGAAAGCATTCTTTGCTTTGCCTTTGACCGTAGGCACAGCTATTCGAATAGTTTTTAACTCTGCAGAGGTGTACAACTTTACCCACAAGACATGATCATCTCTTGATGCCAAGCTATTAACACACTTCCTTTGGTGTGCCGGCAGAGAGATCATGACAAGGCCTTTACAATGTATACACCTAACCCGACCCACCCGCTGAGGTTTCACTGATGTTAGGGTTCCAACCGCCCAGTACAGAACACCCCTCTTGCGCCGTGTGAGAAAAACGACATTGTCTCCATCCGGCACTCACATTCCACCGTTTGGTGAGTCTAAGTCAGGTTTCTACAAATTAGTTGGCCAGGTCGTACCATTATAGACATGTGGTAGTACGGTTATGCTTAGAATGGACAATCACAAGCGTTGGTCCTTAATTGACTTGGGGCGGCACTTGCACAAGACAACTAGTGCTTCATCCGCACCCACCCGACAATCCAATCCACCCAACTCCAAACCATTTTTCCTTTTTCTTTTATTTTAGAAAAATAGTACCAAAATCATAATAATCATTTTCAAATCATACCTGAAATCATTATTTTTGAGTAATCCCACCCATGGGTTGTTTTCATCGATAAAGGGTCCTAAGCAATTCTACCGTACTATTACACAAAGGGTACCATATAAGCATACACATGGCATAGCAAATGTCCTAGGGTTACAAAGAACATGGATGTCGATAACAAAGGAGGTAATTACAATTTGGATTAACTATGTACTTATATTTGACATATGGTTACAAACGTAGCATGCAAGTTATAAAACTTTGTAAACACAGTTATAAACATAGGTTCAACATGCATCAAGGGGACTTGCCTTCGGTCGCGGTAAGTTCGTCGAACGAGGAAAGTCCGACGGCGGGGTCGGTGGTCGCGTCGGGGTCCTCGGCTACGCGCAAAACGAGACAATAAATAAATACAAGAAAATAAATAAAATCCAAAAATTACAAAAGTAGTACTGGCAGGTAGATCTTGATTTTAGATGAATTTAGAAATTTGAACGGAGTCAATCAGAGTTCGGACGGAAGAAGATATGAGCTTCCGAAGTTTGAATTTTGGAAAATTGGAAAACGAGGAATATTCCTCGGAATATTCCATTTTTCATTTTTCTGAATTTTGGAATTGTTTGTGTCTATGGCAGGTGGGCCCATGGTGTCATTGACTCTTGGTCTTCTTCTCCATGGGATCAAGCCATGGGAGGCATGGGAGCTTGGAGGCTTGGAGCGGGGCGGCGCGGCGGGCGCAAGCGCAGCGTCTTGGCGTCTTGCCGGCGTGGCCGAACGCACGCACGCACGAGCTCCAAAACAGAGAACACCAAAAATCCGAAAATTCGGATTTTCGCATCAATTTCGCATGAAACTTGCCCAAACAAAATCATGGATCATCTAGAGAACATCCTTAGGGATCTATAGGAGCAAGGAATTGCATCAAAACTCATCGGAGATGATGAATTTGGCGACGAACGGAGCTCCAGCCAAAATGACCAAAACGCAAAATTCGTCTTCAAAACTTGAGGGATCCTAAAATTGATGGAAAGGTTAGATGCTAGCCTTCCTCACGGTCACAAAGAACCCACCGGAGTTGAGAAAGACCCACTGGAGAGAGATCTATGGCCAAGAACACGATGAATTCCGAAAATATGACCCGGCGTCGGTTTTCTTGTTCTAGCGGATGAATGAGTGGAAGAAGCTAAAGGAGGATCATACTACCGGGAAGGGGACTCTTAAACAGAGAGAATGGAAGTGGCATCGCGCGGAACGGAGTTGAAACGGCCGAGTTCTGAGCATTAATGCACTTTTCGGTTTTTGGACGATGGCGTCAATTCCGGTGAGATCCCGGGCCATTGATGGCAAGGAATGGAGAGAGGACGTCGCTACGGATTCAACGGACTTGACGGTTCGCGATTTGGAGTTGAATTGAGGGAGATGTGGTAGTTTAAAGAGAGAGACCACCATGGGAGACATGCTTGAGCTTCCTCTCTGTTCTTCCATGGCAAGAGGTTGAAGAAGGCACTATTCATACCACGTGGCAGCGCGTGATTGGCCGAGAATTACGTAAATGAACCGCCCTAGAGAAAAATTAGGAAAAATAGTCTAAAAATTCCGGAAAAATTCCTAGAACTATTTTGGAATATTTGGAACCCAATAAAATTGGTTTCGTGGAATTTGGATGAAATTTGTGGAATTGAATATTCAGGCGCGGATTGTAGGCATTAAACAAAAGCCGCGCGAGATAAAATAGGAGCGAAGGTCCAAAAATCCAGGGAATCATTCCAAAAATCATTTTGGAATATTTGGGGCCTAATTGAAGTGGTTTTGGGATTTTTTGAGCATTTTTAGACTCAGGTGAAATTTCGGGTACCGGCGGGAACCTGAAAATTCGATTTTTCGAACGGAAGGGAATTGAATCCCGATTTTGGATGGGAATGGATGCCAGGTTAATATAAACACCAAGGAAACTCCAAGTTTTGAATTTAAATACTTTAAATTAGATTTTTCTCCAAAAGGCTAAACTAAGGATGTTACAGGCATGCCTTTTGTTCGCAAATAATCGCTTCAGACGCGGAATTATAGGGAAATACCACACCACCTTACAGGGACACCTCTTCTTCTTACGCTTCACCCCGACATCATCGTTCTCGATATCATCATCGTTGCCCTTATACCGCTTTGCTATGCAAACAACACAGGCATCCATGTCTGCAAACTCATTGCGATACAATATGCAATCGTTTGGACATGCATGGATTCTTTGTACTTCCAGTCCCAGCGGGCAGACAACCTGCTTGGCCTGGTACGTAGTTGTAGGCAACACGTTACCCTCTGGAAGCAAGTCCCCCAAGAGACACAACAGCTCAGTAAAGCTCTTATCAGACCAACCATTGCTTGCCTTCAACTGCAGTAGTGAAAGTACCGTACGCAGCTTTTTGTGCTCCTCCTTGCAGCCCGGGTACAATGGCATTGTAGAGTCCTCTACCATACCCTGAAACTTTTAAAACTCCCCTTCACTCGTCAAGTCCCCCTCCCCATCACGCAACATTTGATCTATATCATCTTCGTGGCTATGAACAAATGTATCTTCCACCGCCGTCATATCATTGTCTCTATCATCTTCATCAATGTGGTGCCCTTCATGTACAATATCATCTTTACGAATGTGTTGCCCTTCTTCTACAATATCATCTTCATCAATGTGTTGCCCTTCTTCTACAATATCATCTTCACCGTGCTCGGTCCAACAGGTATAGCCAGCCTTGAAACCCCTTCGAAGTAAGTGTGCACGTATCGACTCTATGTTAGAAAACAGCTTCTCATTTTTGCAATCAACGCATGGACAACACATATAGTCCTCCAGATTCTTCGACTTGTGTGCCGTAGCCACATTCAGAAAACCAGACACACCATTAAAGAACTCTAGACCGCGACGGTCCGTGTCATACATCCATCTTCGGTCCATCTACAAATAATTTATTGTTTCCATTACTCATGTTGTGGTAATTAATTCAAACGATAAACACATTATAAGCACATAACTGCAAATAACAATATAATTGTAAATGATTAGATTTACAAATACAGCTGGCAATTTTGTCTATATTAAAAAATATCAAAGCTTTTTCGCTATTTAAATATCCACCTAGCATTTTGTAATTATTTGGAACATTTATTCTATTCATTTTGTTATCTACCGCTATTAAATTAAATTAATATACATCAAACAAGCATATAATTGAATATAATGATATATTTCTAAATAATTATGTATCTTGCAACTTTCATTATTGGAAAATCCATTACCATTTTTCGTTATTTAAATATTCAACTAGCAATTCTCACAATTTATAATTCATTTAGCAATTTTTACTATTTAAAAATCCATATAACAATTTTTCATTATTTCAAACAATTACAATTATGCACAGTTGGCCATCTAGTAATTTTCATTACTTAAAAATCCACTACATCACTAAAATGGATAAGAATTATAATTTATTCAATAATTTAGCTAGATCTTAAGTTGAGCACTACCGACCTGAAATGTTTTAAACCATACAATCAGCGATTGTCAACATCTACAACACTATACAACGTAAAATTTTACAACAAATATAACATAGATCAATTGATCGGAGAGAAATTTTGCAAGTCAGTAACATTGAAGAGAAATACGAGGCAAATTTTAAAACAATATTCCAGTAGCAACTCGGCGAGATAATAACTACCGAGCAAAGTAGAGCTCTTCTTTGTTCTGCTTGGTCAGAAAAGATGTCGCCGTGAAAATAAATACTAAAAAATTATTAACACATTTTTTTGGCAGCACCTCCCCAAGAAAATGCCAACCGAGCGAGCAAACAGAGCTCCTCTCTGTTTGCTCAGTTGCGAGGGCGTCTGACGCTGTAGTTATATAAATAACTTATCACTGCCGGCTTTGCCTACACTCGGCAGTGATAAGGTCGAATTACGCGGGAGGTTTCATATTGACGGGGAAAAAAATATCACTGCCGGTTAAAATGTCGGAGCGGCAGTAAAAGTTCCAATATCTCTGCTGGTTGTATTTACAACCGGCAGTGATAATTCAGTACCGGTTTTGGATATAACCCGGGAGTGATAATATATTATCACTACCGGTTGGTTACACAAACCGGTAGGGACACGTTTCCAGGGCAGCAATTCTTACGAACCGGCAGTGATATTTTATCACCGACGGCTCTAGCTCAACCGGCAGAGATATGGCGGCGAGGATTGCATGTTCTATAGTACTGACATATTGTGATGTAGCATTAGGCACATCACAATCGGTTCTAACATTATAACCGATTGTGATGATTCCCCGCTAATTATTACACCCTCGCCGAATCTTCTATAACAATCGGTTTTTTCCTGAAAAGTTAAGAACTAAAACAGATAAAGCGATAGTGTTGTATCATTCTGTAGTGCTCACCAAAATCCAAAATCTTGACTAAAATTTTTGAAATTTTATCGAATTTTGAACCTTGGTGCTTCACGTATTTGTATTTTTACTATTCTATTAGTCCATCGTGGTTGATCAAAAGCGGATGTCATCCTTATACAACAAGCTTAAGTGTCGCGGTTTTATTCATTTCCAGGACATGCAACGAGAACATGACAATACAACTTTAAATAAACAAAAGGACAGGATCGGTAAATACGGTAAGCCACATTGGAGGCATAGAAGTAGACTATTGGGAGACCAACGAACTGACACAAACAAATCAGGCCTAGAGAAGCAGAACGAGTTCTAAGGGCCCGGCCATGTCCTTACACTTATTTCACCGCAATTATGCATTTGTATGCTGGGCTTGTAGCTATGGATAGACCTCAATGATGGACAGAAGTCCCAGCATAGGCTTAACTTTGTAGTGACTATACCCTGCATCCATGATTACTTTCTTCCATTCATGCTCATCGCGTTCCTTGCCCGCTGTTACTACCATCATTAGTAGATCCCACAAGAGTTGTGCTTCGTACATCGCTCCAGAAGCATATCCAACAACTGTGTCCACAATTATCACCTTTCCTCCTGCTTCTCGGGAATGAATAGCCTTTCTGCATTGAGTTAAAATCTTCACACAAGCTTCATCGGTCCAGTCATGTAGCACGTACTGCACGTAATCCACAAATCCATAATCTTGTAAGCCAGAACATCGTTAGAAGGCATGCAGCAAGCCCTCTATTTGTTTTGACAAAAAAGTTGTTCGTAGTATAAATGACTCTTAGAAAAGCCAAATCAATACATTTGGCCTCGGATTTCTGAATCGGAGTAGGTCGCAGATCATACCTTAAGCAGCACAGCATCAGCCGGTGGGACGAAATCCATCATATCACCTACAATAAACTCAACTGTGTCGTCGGGCACGATATTGCTAATCACGTGAGGGAGGTCAAGCACTGAGCACTTGACATGTGGGAAGGCCTTGGCAATGGCCCTCGCCGCCGCACCGTTCCCTCCACCGACGTCAACCAGCGAGCTTATCCCCTCGAACACGTCGCCGCAATCACGGATGGCAAACTGCATTACAAAACGAGTGTCGGAACCCAGCCCCTGGTTGAAGAGCTCATTGAACTCCGGTTCATGGCACAAAATGCCCCACAAGTCCACTCCGTGCTCCATCTTGAATGGAGTCTCCGGTACCTCGGCCTCGGCCCCAAACCACTCACCCAATCGCAGAGCCCCCTTGAGTAGGAAATGCATGCTTTGGAAAAGCACGAACGGCGATAGGTTCACACTCACACAGCTATCGGCACTGGCATCATCCACAAGGAGGCGAGACACCGGAGTGAGGCGGTAGACGCCTACCGACCCGACGGCGCCCTCACCTGCCGCAGGAACGTCTACAGCGAAGATACCAAATGCGGTTAGGAATCTCATGAGGCGAGGCAGGTAGGGCTGTTTGCTCGTGGGCACTGGAATGGTGGCAAGGATTTCAGGTAGAGAGGCTGCACCACCGCAGCGGTGGATGGCGTTAGGGATCCCAAGCTTAACGGCACAGTCGAGGGCCATGGATTTGAGGTAGCTAAAGACATGACGCCAAAGGTCCGCCTGGGCTTGCAGAAGCTCCGCGCTGGAGGTGGCAGCCACCATGGAGTGTTTTTCATCCATAGTTGCTAGCTTCTTAATTCTATGTTGAGATCTGTTGGTTTTCTTTAGTATGGTTTCTCAGCTCCGTTACGGCCAGTATTTATAGCTAGGCTGGAATTCGACGGCCAAAGCGCGCTGCGCCATCTCGGCTATTGGTTAACTAGGCAGGTCCCGCGCGTTGCCGTGCCGTGCGAAATTTAATCTAAGTTTTTTTTTCTGAAAAAAGTAGAAGGATATAAGCGTTTTTTGTTCTCTTATTTTTTTTAAAAAAAAATCACGCTAGGTAGGAACCGTCGACGAATTTGCGTAACAACGGGTCTTTTTGCCAAAAAAAAAGAATAATACATTACGGATTTGTTTTTCTCGGAAAAAAGAGAAAGAACCCTCTTTTGCCGAGTTTAACACCCTATGCATTCACCGGGTAATAATACATGTTTTGGAAAATATTAGAGATCGAGTTGCAAAAAAAAAAAACTCTAGAGATAGAGCTGTACACATATTTCTTTTGACGAAATCGTTTGTTTCGGAAAAAAACAGAGAAAGGATCTGGACGCAAGGAATGGGAGCTCTCACCACCATGCTAGGAGGTCTCTTATGACAAGTTAGCATAGCAATCAACATGACCTAGCTCAACTTGCTCCTTCTGGAACGCAGCTCAGCCGGAGAAGGAAAAGCGAAGCTCCGAATGGCTCCAGCTGCAACAAAGGAGGGGGAGAGGATGAGTAGGTGCTCACGGGAGCTACCAATCCTCACCTCAAATCGGCGCTCACCGGAGGGGAAAAGGAGAGAGGAGGATGGGTGTGCTTGAGCTTGGGATAGGAAGAGGAGAGGAATGGGAAATGGAGGAGGAGGCTTGGGGGAGGAGGGAGAAGGCCCAAGAGGGCCTAAAGCCGGCGCCCAGGTGACGTGCAGGCACAAGGCTCGAAGTGGGTGGCGGCGTGGGTGAATAGGGCACGGCATGGTCGTGCCGCTTGCGCCGGAAAGAGGTCAGCAGGCAGTACTGCTCCTAGGGGGCGGTACTGCCACTGGTCTGGCAGTGCCGGCCCTAAGCCGGCGGTACTGCCTCTCTAGCTGCAGAAACTCCCAAAAAAATTTCTGAGGTTTCGCCTCATGGTTCGGATCCACTCCTAGGAGATTTCTAAAGACTTTTCAAGCATCTAGGCTACATCCTAGGTACTGGTCTCTTGGATTATCTCCATATCACTAAATTAGGGTTTGGGTTAATGGAATTAAGTTTTTAGCGCAACAACTCCAAATCCAATTAACTCCAAAAAAGAAATAAAATCCAAAAATGCAACGAAATGCATGCATTAAAATTTTATTTAATTATTCTAATTATCAGGATATTACACTTAGAAGCCCCATGTTAATTCTAGAGGACCGAGAAAGCTAGAAATTGCTACATTAATTGCAGAAAAAACTAGAAATTCCCACGTTAATCGTCATAAAAAAAAAAGAAAACATCTTGATCATCCAATTTCTTAATGTATGGCTTAGATTCAATAGTCCACATGGACATGGTATATCTCTGCACATCTATATTGTGATGCACAGTGCAGAGAGAGGAGAGTTGATATGAATTACGACAATGAAAACAAGTGGAGTCATGTACAAAGAGAGGCAGGGTTTGATATGAATTCAAACAACGAAAACATGTGGAGTCCTAATCCGAATCAAACAAACGCATGCACACATTTGTCCAGATGCTGGACTTTTGAACCAGAACAGAACAAGGAATGCATACATATGCATCTCGGATACTCACTACTACGGAAAGGGCCTTTAGTGCCGGTTTAAAAGAGCCTTTAGTACCGGTTTTTGAACCGGTACAGGCCATCCGGGACTGATGCTCAAGGGCATCAGTCCCGGTTCTCTCACCCGGTACTGATAGCGTATCGATTTGGTTGGTAGTCACACGTGGCAGCGCATCGTGAGACCACTGTGGACCTTATCGATTACGGTTGGTGTCTCCAACCGTTCTCGATGATTCCCTCATCGATCTGGTTGTTTTATCTAACCGGTACTGATGGGTTGTATATAATATATATGTAAATATGTGTGTCCAATACTGGCTATTATATATAATATACTACAATATATATAATCAAATCACGGTGACTTCATGTGTGTGTTAAATCACAACGAATTAAAACACATAATTTAATCATGCACATTTGCACGATAATAAAATCATCAGTACATTCATTAACAAATTTAATTACATATAATGTACTACAATATGTACACAACTTTAATTACAACTCCAAGATTTCTTTTCCTTCGCTCATTGGGATTTTTTACGTGCATCGCTCTTGCTAGCCGTAGATGTCAAGAATGACAGTTCACCGGTCCTTATCGAAGGGCCCCACCTGTTAAAATTTGGTTCGTGGAACTCGCCTTTTGCATTTACAACCTCATCGTAAATGAAGCCAACGAGTTGTTCTTGAATTGCTCGCACTCGCGTCGGCGAGAGTTCCGAACCTTGTTCCGCCAAATATTGAGGCACCTGCCGTTAAGTCATTAACAAATCAATCCTTGAATTTGTACAAGATGTAAGGAGTAATATACATCGTTAAAGGTAGTAATTATATTTACTCACCCCTTATCGCCTTTTAGCATGCGGTCACGGCTCCGGTTTGGGTGTGCAAAAATTCACATACATAGTAACCGCATAAATTGTTGCCCGATCGACTCAAGATCTGCGGTTGAAAAAGTTGAAAGCGTGAAATGAATGCAAGGAAATTAACTTAACTAACCAAAAGCTAGCATTATGATATACGTGCTTGAGAGGCTGTTGTAATTTCAAATTTCTCCTTGAATGCGCCCCTATTTTTAGCACTAAATCAGGCGAATGCACTACACATGTGATTACCAATTGTACATGATTAGAATTTATTTCAAATGGAAGGAAATAGAAGTAATACAATAATGAAAGGAACAAGAATTAATACCGGTCGAGCAAATCGATGAAGGTTTGATACGTTTGAACTGGTTTCCTTCTCGAGTCCATAATTGTGATCCGACTATGATCTAGCTCGATCATAATAAGAATCCAGTGAAAAGCGTACATATGTCAACATAGATAACTAATTAGTTCTAACATAGTGTTATGAAAAAGGAGTAGAACAAGGCGGTATTTAAAACACATACTCATGTGCGTAGGGTAGATATATCCTTGACTTATATTGATGTCCCATTAGCGCATTGTATACGTTAGTCTGTGTTTCGCTTGGGCTGTATCTAACGGTTGTCTCGTTGATAACTAATGGGTCCATGAATCCTATGTCAAAAATTTGATCCCTTCGGCATCTTTGTATCTCCATGCTACACAAGAAGAAATTAGTTAGGCTTACAAGGTCCGTACTCTACAAGGGCACGCACGATGGTTTTTTTGTAAATAAGACACTTACAGAGTCCAGCAACCCACCAAGGACGCGCTGAGGGCGTCTGTCTGGTATAGATCATACATGACGTGCCATTCGATAAAAAATTCACCGTCACCGTGATAAAAATCTTGATCCTTGTACTTGACAGCAAACAACTGTAGACCATGCTTGGTCGCGTCCAAGTACCATTCATGGACTTGCCGCATCTTTGTCGTTAGCTGGAGCAGCTCCTCACGCCTGACCAATGATCCACCCAATGTAAATGGCCATCTTACTTGGGCATACTCAATCTCTGCTGAGCCTAATCTTTGATTTGGGTCAAGGCCGCTTCATCAAAGAATTGTAGCATCGCCTTAGCCTTCTCCTTCTCCTTCTCCTCAGCTGCCCACTCCTTGTGGCATTCCTTTCGCAATGTGCGCTCGTAGTTTGATTGGCGAGGCATTTCTTTTTTATCCTTCAAATTTGTAATAGTCCTCAAGCCTTTGTGAAATTCTTTCGTGCCAGGTTGAACCTTCTTCTTTGGTGACTTGGGGCTCCACAATGCAGTTACCTCACCTTGTACAATCTTATTGGTCTCCTCGTCGGTCATATCGTACGCCAGCTTCGAAAGTGGACGCAACTTCTTGGATTGGGTGGAGGACGTCTTCTTGGGAGCTGCTGGCTGAGCTGGCTTGTTTCCTTTGGTCGGTGCCTTCTTGGGAGGAGACGGTCTTCTTGTGGGTCTTAAGTGCACGGGAGGTGGTGTAGAAGTTGGCGCATTCTTGGGAGGAGACGGGCTTCTCGTAGGGCATATGTGCGCGGGAGGTGGTGTAGGAGTCGGCGCCTTCTTGGGAGGAGATGGGCTTCTCGTGGGAGCTTATGTCTTGTGGCAGGTGGTGTAGGAGTCGGGCTTCTTCTTGGGCTTGGGTGTGCGGGAAGTGGTGTAGGAGTCGGGCTTCTTCTTGGGCTTGGGTGTGCGGGAAGTGGTGTAGGAGTCGGGCTTCTTCGCAGAGAGGACACATCCATGTTATCTCGAAAAATTATGTGCCGTTTGCGCCATAGGATGAAAGTGTGTACCGCCTCTCCTAGCTTCTCAGACTCCGTCACCTCCGGGAATTTCGAGCTCAAGGTCCTCAGACTGGGCAAACCTCCTCCACCGAGACCTTGGAGTAGTTTGACGGTATCTGTTGGCCATGGATGAGCTGCCCGGCTCCACTGGGTGAACCATGCCATGCGCCGCCTTCAAGGAGAGGTTTCGCGCCCGACATGCAGCTCACAAGGTGTCTGGCCGCTGATGTCATCTACGGGTACTGTCCAAGTCCGCTTGGGCAGCCCACCGGAGCGCACTGCTCATTGCCGGTGGGGTGATGATGTTAGGATTCTGGGAGGTTCTGGCACGTCTCCGTTGTTGGCTCTGGGCTAATTGTTCCTCTATTTGAGTCATGCGTTCTTCAAGCGCACTAAGTTGTTCTCGCATGTCGAGCCTTGCTTCTCATTCGACTCCTATAGGTCTCGGCGTCCTGAGCGAAACCAACCTTCCAAGGGACGACGCCAACGCCTCGTGTACGTCCAGGGTGCTCTGGGTTTTGTAGAGCCCTTGTTAGCTCGTCATTCTCCCTGTTTGGCACGAAGCTACCTTGGGAAGTCTCCTCGATGGACTGCACAAGCCTTCTGGCCACATCTCTCAAAGACCTCCCCAAACACCGCATTGCCGTTATCATCGAGGCCACCAGTGAGCATAGAACCAATGCTTTGCTCTGTCGAGGCCATTCCATTGTTGCGAGTGTGACACCCTTTGCTAGCAGGTCATGCTCCCTCTTCTCCCATTTGGGTATTGCTTGGCGGTAACCACCAGGGCCGAGTCGGTGGTGGTAATTCTTCTTCTGTGCATTCAGCTTGTTCTTCTCACTCAAACTTTGACCTTCCTCCGAAGTCTTGTAGTTCACGAACGCTTCCCAGTGATCTTGCAACTTCGGGAACTTGTTGAAGTCGGGCGTTCGATTCTCCTTGATATACTCTATGTTCAACTTCTTTTATAAGTTTGGAATGCGATGGCCATCTTCTTGAGAGTGTAACTCTTCACCTTCTCTTCGGTCCCTTGGGGAAGGTGAATGTCTCTCGACATCGTTCCAAAGCATGTTTTTCAGATCTTCAGAACCCGATCCCATTTTGCTATGCTAATGGGCACGTGGTCCCTAACGTGGACGCCGCATGCCGAATTGAACGACCCAATCACCGTCAAGGGTTTTACGAGGTTGGCCGTTCTCGTTGACTTCGTGACAACATATCTTGCCTTCGGCTTCTTGGTTGGACCTCGCTGTTGTGATTGCACGCTTGGTTGATCGGTCCGAAAGCATGGTACAATCATGAACGGGTCAAAATGTTGGCTTAGCATGATAGTGAAATCGACAATCATTAACGTGATTGATTGTTACCTCCGTGGCCTCATCGTGCTCTGCGGCCTCATAACCACCATCTCCCGCAATCAAATTTGTCATAAATTTTTCCTGATCAAATCCTTCGGCCGATCCATCGTTGTTTCTTAGGCTAGAAGAAGGTCTTGAAAAGTAACAGCGTGGAAGCCGGCGAGGAACAAATGTTGATTAGACCAACTCCATACTCATGTGCGTAGGGTAGATATATCCTTGACTTATATGTCAATGTACTCCAAATGACAACTAGCTAGGGCTTGTTTTTCTTTGTACGTATTGCTAGTTGTATGATGAAGTATGTGATCCATATAAGAGCAAGCGGCACGAGTTGAGTGGTTCCCTCTTTAGATATTTTTGTCTCACTAATACTCTATGTTAACTCTTGTTTTACAAAATATGATCGAGTTAGGGATTACAGGTAAATGAACAATTAAGTAGTATCAAACCAAGCGTATGTGTAACATGAATACCCCACTATAAAAGACAAGTTTGCTTGGATTAGCCATGACATTATGTAGTTTGTGTTCCATTTATAAAGGAGAACACGTAATGTATGCACCATGCAAAATTGATAGCATCTCTCAATAAACTCAATATCATGTACAATAGAAAACGGAATTGTAGCTTGTGCTTCATTTATAAAATTGATAGCATCCAATCCGTGCTCTATCTCAACAAGCTCTATCTCAACAACTATCAAGTAGCAGAAATGAAAGAACTACCTTATTTGTTTATGCGATTACTATACTAGCAACATAGAATTATTTTTGACTCCACATAACCTATCACGAGACACAAGATTCATTCAATATTCGTGAACAAGATCACAACCTCCACGGGGCGGCGCGCGGTCGGGGCGAGCTACGGGGCGGCGCGGTCGAGGCGAAGCCGGAGGCGGCGCCGTCGAAGCGCTGATCGGGCGAGCTCGGGGCAGCCGGCCTTGATCGAGCGAGCTCGGAGGCGGCGTCGTCGTCGGAGAAACCTGAGCTCGGACGGCAGCGGCGCGGCCGCGAGCTCGGGAGGGTGGCGTCGTCGGAGGGGGGGCGAGCTCGGGGCAGCGGCGTGGTCGGCGAGCTCGGGAGGCGGCGTCGTCGGAGGGGCACGAGCTCGGACGGCGGCGCGGATCGGGCGAAAGCTCGGGAGGGCGGCGTCGTCGGAGAAGCGAGCTCGGGGCGCGCGCGTCAGGCGAAGCTCCGGAGGGCGGCGTCGTCGGAGGGGGCACGAGCTCGGGGCAATGGCGCTGATCAGGCGAGCTCCGGGGCAGCGGCGTCGTCGGAGAAGGCGGCCGATCGGAAATGGGAGTAAATTGGGCGGGAGGAGCACCAAAGTGGGGAAGAAATGGCGGCAGCCGAGGTTTATAGGGGCCCCATCGGTCCGGTTGGTTTAACCAACCGGGATTGATATACATATCAAGACGGTTAGATACACCAACCGGACCGATCGCTCCACATATGACTCACGAAGGAAAACCTAGGTTGGCTATCGATCTGGGTGGGTGTATCCAACCGGTACTTATTATATCACATCGATCGTTAAATACACCAACCTAAGTCTTGATTAGAATTAAATTCAAAATCTCTTTAGAATAAAATGAAAGAAAAATCAATTATTGCTTCTTTGCTTAATAAAAAGTAATAAATTATACTTATTCGGTTATTCCACACTAAAATGATTTTTTTTAAAAAAAAGATTAATAGTCATTTATAAATTCCTTTTATAGTTTCTACAATTCAACAATAATATTGAAAATCTATATTTTCTTTAGAATATTAGTTTATGAATTATAAATATAAAAATAAAATGAAGTAATTTTTTCACTCTTATAATTCCAATTCAAATTTTCACCTTGTTACATGCATATCACAAAGCATGGGAACACAGTAGACTAGATTTAACATGAAAAAAGAAAACTAAGCATCCATCGTTGATAGACTATAACTTGTAATAACGGACTATACAACAAGGTTGGACTTATTTGCTAACATACTTTGTTTTTACAAGCGATCCTTCATTATGATCGCGCGCATTTAAGGAGATTGCTCTGTATCATTCAGGGCACTAATGTCTCGTCCACTTGTGAAAGGAGGCAGCTCGTCGAACTGATTATACTCTTCTTCGTCCGTGACGCCCTCAACTCCGACAATCCTTCTTTTACTCGAAAGAACCACGTGGCACCTTGGTTGATCGCCATCGCTAGTATTCTCATTCTGATTTATGTTTTCGGTAGATTTGTCATGTCGCCTCGTCCTTTTAGTAGGCTTGTCCTTCTGCTTTTTCGGTTTGCTGTCCATGTCCATCACATAGAATACCTGTGTCACATCATTAGCAAGCACGAACGGTTCGTCCCTATAGGCCACTTGCTTGAGGTCCACAGTTGTCATACCGTACTCATCGATCTGCCACGGTGCTAGTTTGACCCATTGGCACCGAAACAGAGGGACTTTTAAAGGTCCGTACTCGAGCTCCCAGATCTCCTGTATGAAACCATAGTAGGTATCCAGCTTTCTATTTTTGTCCAAGGCATCTATACGGACGCCGCTGTTTTGGTTGGTGCTCTTGCTATCACTGGCTATCGTGTAAAATGTGTACCCATTTATCTCATACCCTTGGAATGATACGATTGTCGTGGGACGGTCCCCGAGCCAAGAGTTTCAACTGCTCATCATCTGTCTGGTTGCCCAACAGCTTGCTTTTGTAACCAAACCGCCGAAATGATCCATTTGCTCATTGCGATCCACTTATCTCGACTTCTCCGGGTATTGGGCACGTAGACTCATCTCGTGATCATACATATACGAGCCACTCTGATTGCTTGTTTCAATACTGTGAAATGTGCTTGTTTAAATGAAAGTAGATCGCCGCTATAGGATTCTTTTCTCCCTAAAGTCCCTTTTCCCCGGAGCCTCCCCTCATGGCGTGATACAGGAACGCCGATCGGATTCAGATCATCAATGTAATTAACACAAAACTCAATGACCTCCTCTGTGCCAACACCCTGCGCAATGCAGCCTTCTGGGCGAGACCGGTTACGAACATACTTCTTTAGGATGCCCATGTACCTCTCGAAAGGGAACATATTGTGGAGGAACACGGGTCCGAGAATTTCTATCTCTTTAACAATGTGGACCATGAGATGGACCATAATATCAAAAAATGATGGAGGAAAGATCATCTCAAGGCTAACCAGACTATTGACCATGTCATCATGCAGATTAGATAACTTATTTGGCTCGATGACCTTCTGCGACACCGCATTGAAGAACGAGCACAACTTTATGATTGTCCCTCGTACTCCGGCGAGAATACCTCGCACCGCCACCGGGAGCAACTGTGTCATCAACACGTGACAATCATGGGATTTTGTGTGTACAATTTTATTCTCTTTTATGTTTATGAGTCTCCTTATGTTCGAGGAGTATCCAGAAGGGACCTTCACACTGTTCAAGAACTTAATCATATTTTTTTTCTCTTCCTTGCTCAGAGTGTAGCTAGCGGGGTGGAGGTAATGCTGTCCTTCTGCTCTCATTTCCGGATGTAGGTCGTTCCTGATTCCCAGCAGTTGTAGGTCCTTTCGTGCTTGAAGTGTATCTTTTGATTTGCCATACATATCTAGGAAGCCTAGCAGGTTCACGCAGACATTCTTTGTGATATGCATGAAGTCTAGTGAGTGACGGACCTCTAAGTCTTTCCAAGAAGGTAAGTCCCAAAATATTGACTTCTTCTTCCAAATGGCCTTCGTGTGACCTTGTTCTCTCGGGACAGTTTGCTACCTGCACCTTTTCCAAATACTACTTTCAGATCCTTCACCAAAGAAAATACAAGAGCCCCACTGCGATGCAGGGGTTTCTTACGTTTCTCTTCTGTCCCATCAAAATTCTCACCCTTCCTCCTTAACGTGTCCTTCGGATGGAGGAATCTGCGGTGGCCCATGTACACAACCTTTCGAGAGTTTTTTAGGTACTTGCTGTCCGTTTCCTCTAAGCAGTGGATGCAGGCTTTATATCCTTTGATAGACAGGCCCGAAAGGTTGCCAAGTGCAGGCCAGTCGTTGATGGTTACGAATAGCAATGCACGCAAAATGAAGTGCTCTCTTGTACTCATCCCATACACGTGCACTATCGTTCCACAATGTTACCAGATCTTCAACCAACGGTTTGAGGTACACATCGATGTCGTTTCCAGGTTGCTTCGGGCCTTCGATAAGCAACGGCATCATAATGTATTTCCGCTTCATACACAACCAAGGAGGAAGGTTGTAGATACATAGGGTCACAGGCCAAGTACTGTGACTGCTGCTCATCTCGCCATACGGGTTCATCCCATCTGTACTCAACCCAAACCTTATGTTCCTTGCATCCTCAAAGAAAGTCCGGTATGTTCTATTGACTTTCCTCCACCGGGAGCCATCAGCAGGTGTCTTAGCCTTCCGTCGTCCTTACGGTCTTCTTTGTGCCAAATAAGCATCATCCGGGCATGCACTTTGTTCGCAAATAAACGCTTCAACCGGGTATTATAGGGAAATACCACATCGCCTTAGCAGGGGCCTCTTCTTCTTACACCCCCTCTACCTCACAGGTCATCATGCCTGGTCTTATACCGAGAAGTTTTGCACACCTGGACAAGCATCCAAATCCTCGTACTCATTGCGATAAAGGATACAATCGTTACGACATGCATGTATCTTCTGCACTCTCCAACCCCAAAGGGCGGATAACTTGTTTGGCATCGCGTGCGTAGTTTCGGCAGTGTGTTCCTCTCTGAAGTAACTTTTTCATGAGGCATAACAACTCGTCGAATCCCTTATCGGACAATCCATTGGTCGCCTTCCATTGCATCGATTCTAGTGTAGTACGCAACTTTGTATGGCCCTCGTTGGCGGTTTGGATACAACAATGTTTTGTGGTCCTCCCATAGGCGCTGAAATTTTCCGTAATGTCTTTCATCGATGTATTCTCCTCTCCATCAAGCGAAAGATCTGGTCTAGGTCATCATTGCCAAAGTCCCCAAATGTATCTTCGTTAGAGCCGGGTTGGCCGGCGTCTAAGATATTGTTCTCCGCCTCTTCTTGTTCACCTTCTTCTTGTATAATCTCTTCTTCACCGTGCTTGGTCCAACAGTATAATTTGACATGAAACCTCTTGCGAGCAAATGGAAGTGAATGTGGCTGAGTTTGACCACTCCTTCTCATTCTTGCGATCTATGCATGGACAACATATGTAGCCTGACGTCGTGTATTCATCGGTGCACGAAGAAAATCTTGCAAACCCTGCAAGAACTCCGGGGAGCGTCGGTCCATGTACATCCATCGCCGGTCCATCTACATTATATTCGATCAAGGTAACTTTTAACTCATTTTTCGATAATGAATTATTGAACATTTCCCAAAATCCAAATCAAGACAACTATATTTTTAAAATGGCTTTATTTCATTAAATATTTTTAAAGGCACTATATTTCATTACATATTTTCCCATAAAATGATTATTTACTCCGGTATTCATACCCGACAAGTTTCACGACAGCTTTGCTCAAATTTTTAAAACTTTTTTTGAAAACTTTTTCGCAAAATTTTTGAAAAGTTTTCTCTAATATTTAACTCATTTTATATTTTCTATAAAGCCATTTATATTGCTGATATTATTTTTAATTCGCAAATGAATTTAAATTTCTTCTTTTTCCACATAACATGCAACATTCTTAATTTCCCCAACTATACATGCACCATTCTTAATTTCCCCAACTATACATGCACCATTCTTAATCTCGCCGGCAGATCAAATGATCTTGGTCTGGCAGAGAGTGGGAGGTGGAAGACGTGTATATTGCGACATAGTCCCGGTTGAAGGCACAAGCTGCATCTTGATAGTCTCACATCAGTACCGGTTCGCCACACATACAATTCGAGCTAAATAATAATGCAAGCAAAATATAAACTTACACAAGTTTTTTCAACCTACAAAAAAAATTGGTCAATCATAGTCTAGATTCAAAATTGTGAACAAATTTAACGACATCTTTGCTCAAATTTTGAAAACTTTTGTCAAATGCACTATTCTTAATTTCCCCAACTACGTGCAACCAATTTTATGAAAACTTTTCTCAAATGCACCATTTTTAATTTCCCCAACTACGTGCAACCTAATTTGAGCTAGATCGATGGAACTAAAACATAAAATTGAGCTAGATCCAAACCTTAAATGCGAGCTATATTATAATCCAAGCAAATTATAAGCTTACACAATAAGTTTTTGTATCTTACTTCAATTGATCGAGCTTGATTTATACATTTATAATCCTTCAACGATTAATGGAAAAGATCAAATTTTCTTCATAATTTAAGCAAAGAAGAGGCCCCATTTAACACCAAGTGTAGTGAGGAATGATATTACTAACCTTAGGTATCTTGGTTGCGAGTAAAATGACAAAAAATTCGAATTTTTGGCGACACCTCCTCCTTCGAGCTCCTTGGCGATGAACTCCTGTTCATCTCTCGCGATCAAATGACTCGGTCGCAGAGAGCGGGAGGACGAAGAGTTTAAATTGGTCGGACACTAGTCCCGATTCAAAGCACAAACCGGTACTAATATCCACTCGCAACCGTAGCTGTTGCTACTAGATAGTACCGTTGAGAATACAAACCTAAGCATCGATGTGACTATCAAGACTGTTGGTACCTTTAACCTGCATCGATTTAATTTTAGATAAATGTACACATATGATTTTCATGCATATAATATAAATATTTATAAAGATATTCATCTCGAATCATACTTTCATAATTTTTCTTCCGATTTTCTCCTCGATTTTCACTCCCAATCGAATGTTTCTCAAGCCATTGTTTTGAACGATAATGCATTGTGCCGTATTTTTTTCAACGTTTTTATGTTTTATAATTTTTTTAATATTTCAATTTAATTCGGTAAAGGCAATGAGCTTCAAGAAGGGAGGTAAAACATTATATATTATATTAATAATTCATTACATAAAACCTTACAAATCATATTAAAAATTCATAAAATAAAACAGAACATCTTATATTAATTAATTACAATATATATAATATGCATAGCGGCGCACGGGTGGTGGGTGGCGCGATCACCCATACCACCACTCGTCGTCAGCCGCTGTGGGGCTGCCGTTGTCGCCGGTCGTCGTCAAAGCGGGGGCGGTCGTCGTCGTCGTGGATGACGTCTTCATCATCGTCATCCTCGTCCGACGACGTCGCGCTCCTCGAGCGGACCCAACCCCCCCTCCTCCTCCTCCTCCTCCTCCTCCTCCCGCTCCTCCTCCTCCTCCTCCCGCTCCTCCTCCTCCTCCTCCTCCTCCCGCTCCTCCTCCTCCTCCTCCTCCTCATTGTCCTCCTCCTCCTCCTCCTCCTCCTCCTCCTCCTCCCGCTCCTCCTCGTCGTTCTCCCGAGGTGGTGATGTTGGCGCGCCAGAGGGAGAAGAAGTAGAATATGCCTTAGTTAAAAAATGGGCTTACTACACGATCATCAAGATCGTCTCCCTTTACTGATCGTCGACGGTTTTATAGGAGGTCGGATCGGAAAACAAGAATCCGGATGAACACGAATTAAGAGTTTCATCGTAAAGGCGCGAGGGATTGATCGGCGCGGGAGGCGAGCGCATTAGTACGGTCAAATACAACAACCGGTGCGATGCTCCATATCCGATCGTTGGTTACACCAACCCGTACTAAAGCGACAGAGCCGAGGAGGCTGCTTAGCAATCGGGTTGGTTTAACCAACCGCATCGATAACACGAACATCAGTACGGTTGGTTACATCAACCGGTGCTAAGAACCATCCACGGCTCTGTGTTGCTTAGTGCGGGTTGGTGTAACCAACCGGTGCGATGTGAGAGCATCGACACCGGTTGGTAGTTACAACCGCATCGATGATCCCCCCGGACCTGTAGACCGTTGAACCGGGACTGATGTAAATGTTAGTCCCGGTTCATGCATAACCGGTACTATTGGGCCGGTATGGAAGGCCGGATCTGTAGTAGTGACTGCTTGAATTTTATACGTACTGAGAGAAAGAGCAACTACGTAATGAAGCATAGATAAGCATATATATGAAAAAGCATAAGCTTAATTACATCCTGCTATGCATACTAGCTAGCTAGACTACATGGCTTTGATATATTCAACATAGATTAGTATAATATAAAATATTATAATATAATACACATGAATGACATATATGGCTAATCCAACATACATGCTTGATAGTCTATACAAAATCGAACGTAGATTGTACGTGTCATGTTTAAAGTATAAATATGATTGTAGTAAATTAGAAAAAAAAACTATGGCATCAACATCATAGTTATGATTGTAGTAAATTAGAGAAAAAATTCAATGCATAAATTTTTCAAATTATAGTATTAAAATTCCAATAGAAAAATTGAGTATTTACGCAAAAACAATAGTTTTGTTAGATTGTGTGCAAAACAATGAATCCAATGTTAGTGGTGATCTCAGTTAACGTAACTAAATCCGAAAATTTCGGATCTAATGGCCACTACGTGCGCTTTAATCGGGAGCGCCCCAAACTGATTTGGGTTGTGGTCCCGGTTGCCAGATAGATAAAAGGGAGAGGCCGGCGTTCATTTAGTGACTTGATCGATCTTGAACTCTACCTCTCCCGACACCCCTTCCGATCGGGATCTAGCGCGAGGTCACCGAAGATCGTAGCCCACACCGTGAGGATCACGGTGCTGTTCATCCGCACCGACCTTCTTCATTCTACACCGAGCTACCGGCTAATCCCCTAATGGTGTCTCCTAATCCGGGTCAGTGATTCATCTAATTTCCGCATTATTCTTTGTGATCATGACTTAGGCTAGACAAAACTTAGTGCTTAGTGCCTCTAACATTTGGTATCAGAGCCATCTAGCCTTAGCATGGTCCTAATCATCCCGGATTAGTGTCGGTTTAGCTCCTAATTTGTTCGGTTTAGGGTTGATTATCTTCGGCTTAATTAGCAATTAGAAGGAGGGGATGAGTTCGATTCAAACCCTAGACCACAAACCCAAATCCTAACCATAAGATTCCCATCGGATTTTAACCCTAAATCCCAAAAAAAATTTCCCCCCAAAATCGAACTCAATCAAGAACCCTAATGGCCTAAGGGAGGGATTTCGGGCTTACTTTTGGTAGCCGTTCTTCCGCGCGTTTGCTCGCCGTCAATTCTTGGCAGCGTCACGATAAGGCCGCCATTTTCATCATCTTGGTTGGCCCGTCGCTCGCGCCGTCGCTTGCGCCTGCGCCTCAGCTCAGGCCGCGCCTTGGCTAGCCTCGCCCGCGTCGTCACGCCGACCGCTCGCGGCTTGTCATGCTTCGCCGCGCCTCAGCTCCGCACGGGCGCGTGCCGCCGCCACTCTCTCTCTCCTGCGCAGATTTTTCGGATTGGGACTGATTGGATTAGGGTTAGGGTTATCCGGTCACTTTTGTTCGGGCTCGTGGCAATCTGAGCCGTTCATTTCAATCAACGGGCGTGATTCACGTGCGCTGGGCATGCGCGCGTTTGGGCCGCGCGCATGAGCAGGTTCGCTGTTGGGCCGAGTTCGGCATAGGCCTTTACTGTTTTAGACTTTTACTGTTTAAGCCTTTACTGTTTACTGCTTATTTCTATTAAGTTGCCTTATGCATCATTTAATTTAACAATAATGTTGTTAATGATTATTTTCCCTGGGCATTAGTTTTATTAATTCCATGGTTAATTTTATTGAGTAAATTGAATTAATATGACAATTAATTATTTATGATGATTATTTCTGTATATTGTCTCTAATTAATATGGAACCAACGGGAAATATTGATTAGAGATTTAATGATTTTTTGGGATCATTTTGTGATCATAGTTATATTCTGACCAAAGTTGATTATAACCATATATCATACCTATTTAATTAAAACTGGGATTATGTTATAACCATGATCATATTCTGACCAACGTTGTTTATGACCATGTGTTACCCATAAGTTAATTCAGTTCTTTTTCTGTCATTAGCATGTTATTAATCAGACCAACGTAGGGTTAATTTCATGCAAAACATTTACTTTCTCCAATATTTGCTGATTATATTCTATTTTCTTGATTCAGCCATGAACAACACTAATGTTGCCACTTATTTGAACGGCATTGAGCAGCTGATAGGGACGAACTTTCCTTCTTGGAAGGAAAGAGTTCAGATTGTCCTTGGTATTATGGACATAGACTATACATTACATGAGGATGCTCCCGTACCTCCTTCCGCTGAAGATGAGAGTTTCGCTGAGAAAAAGAAACTCTATGATTTGACAGCGGAAAAGTGGGAGTGGTCCAACCGCATGTCTTTGATGATTATAAAGAGCACCATATCTGTTGCGATAAGGGGAGCAATCCCTGATTCCGACAATGTTAAGAAGTACTTGGCCTCAGTCGAGGAGCAATTTAAGGGCTCCTCAAAAGTTTATGCCAGTACTTTGATCATGAAGATGCTCACGAGCAAGTATGATGGCTCTAGCAGTGTTCATGAGCATATCATGATGATGAATGATATGGCTGCAAAACTCAAGGGCATGGATATGGCCATTTCTGATGGGTTCCTGGTCCATTTTATTATGACCTCTCTCCCTTCTGAGTACAATGCATTCAAAATTAATTATAATACTAAGAAGGAGCAATGGACCATGAGCGAGTTGATCGCTATGTGTGTCCAAGAGGAGGAGAGGATTAAGGTTGAAAGAAAGGACCAAGTTTTCCATGTTGGCCATGGAAAAAGGAAATTCCAAGGGGAAGCTAAGTCCAAAAAGAAGCTGCATTTCTCTCCTAAGGCTGAGTCAAGCAAGACAAAGCAAAAGGAGAAGGTCACTGCTGCATCTACTTCTGATGGGCCCATCTGTCATTTTTGCAAAACCAGTGGGCACATTCAGAAAGATTGTGCGGGTTTTATGAAATGGCTTGCTAAAAAGGGTAACGATGAAATTTCCTTTATTGATGAATCCCTTTATGCTAATGATTCTCCCAATACCTGGTGGATTGACTCAGGTGCCACTGTGCACGTTTCCAATTCATTGCAGGGATTCCTTACCGTGAAGACGGTAAGAAAGGGGGAGCGAAGCCTTAGAGTTGCTGATGGAAAGGAGGCTGGAGTTGAAGCCATTGGCACGCTATCATTTGTTTTAGATAGTGGCTTCACCCTTCTTTTAAATAATGTCATTTATGTTTCTACTGTAAGGAGAAACCTCATTTCAGTTTCTTTATTAGATGATGATGGATACACTTGTATCTTTGGGAACAATAAATGCATTGTAAACTTTAATTCTAATAATGTTGGTCTCGCAACTCGACAAGACAAACTCTATATGCTTCAGCTCTCTGAATCTCCTGTATCAATGAATGTGTGTGATGCCACCAATAAGCGAAAGATAAGGTGATGAGACTTCATCAAAATTGTGGCACTGTCGTTTAGGCCACATTTCGAAGGGGAGAATGGAACGTCTCATTAAGGAAGAGATACTCCAACCTCTAGACTTCTCTGACTCAGATCATTGTATTGATTGCATTAAAGGGAAATATGTAAAACAGATTAAGAAAGGAGCCACACGAAGCACAGGAGTTTTAGAATTAATCTATAACTCCTTTATCACGTTCACTGACGACTTCTCCTGTTATGGTTATATTTTTCCCACTCGTGATCGATCTGAATCACTCGATAAATTAAAAATCTTTAAGGCTGAAGTAGAAAATCAGCTTAACTTAAAGATTAAACTAGTGAGATCAGATCGGGGAGGAGAATATTATGGGAGACATGCTCGTTATGGAAAAATTCCTGGTCCATTCGCTAAGTTTCTTTCAGAAAATGGCATAGTAGCACAATATTCCACACCTGGTGAACCTCAGCAGAATGGAGTAGCTAAAAGGCGCAATAGCACCCTTATGGATATGGTGCGTAGCATGATGAGTTACTCTAGTTTACTAGTGAGTCTGTGGATTGAAGCATTAAAGATAGCCACACACATACTAAATCGGGTTCCCAGTAAATCAGTCCCTAAAACCCCTTATGAATTATGGACTGGGAGGAAACCGAGTTTAAAGTATCTACGTGTGTGGGGTTGTCCTGCTGAAGCCAAAGTCTTTAATCCACATCTTGGAAAATTGGATCCTAAGACAATAAGTTGCCATTTTATTGGATATCCTAAAAGATCAAAGGGATATCGAGTTTATTGTCCAAATCATATCACTAAGTTTGTGGAAACCCGCCATGCTGTATTATTAGAGAATGATGAAATCAGTGGGAGCTCAGAGGCTAGGAAAATAGATCTTGAGGAGGTTCGGACTTATGTACCATTGCCGATAATCCAAGAGACTATCGTTCCTTTACCTCATATAGTTATACCTCCAGCTGAGAATCCTGGAGTTGAGCCCTCATCTGAGAATTCAGGTTTCAACAGTACATCACCTAATGATGAGCCTCAACAACCCCCTGTGACAGCTAATGAACCATTAAGGAGGTCACAGTGGGAAAGAAGATCAGCCATCCCTAATGATTATGTTGTATACATGAATGAAGATGTATGTGACATAGGGAAGGTAGATGATCCTACATCATTTAAGGAGGCTATGATGACTTAAGGATTCATCCAAGTGGCTTGAGGCCATGCAGGATGAAATAACGTCTATGAGCATTAATGACGTCTGGGATCTAGTAGAAATTCCTGATTCCTGATGGAGTCAAAATAGTAGGCTGTAGATGGGTCTACAAAACTAAGCATGACTCTAAAGGAAATGTCGAAAGATTCAAGGCAAGACTTGTAGCAAAAGGGTTTACACAAAGAGAAGGGATAGATTATATTGATACTTTCTCTCCCGTCTCAAAGAAAGATTCACTAAGAATTGTCATGGCGCTTGCTGCTCATTATGATTTAGAGCTACATCAGATGGATGTTAAAACTACGTTCCTTAATGGTGACTTGCATGAGGATGTTTACATGGCTCAACCGAAAGGTTTTGTCGTGGAAGGCAAGGAACATATGGGATGAAGACTTAAGAAATCCATCTATGGACTAAAGCAGGCGTCTAGACAGTGGTACATTAAGTTTGATAAGACCATAAGAAATTTCGGTTTCAAAGAAAATGATGTGGACAATTGCATATACATTAAGATTAAGGGGAGCAAATTCACTATCTTAGTACTTTATGTGGATGATATCTTGTTGGCCAGCAGTGATATGGATATGCTGTATGAGACCAAAAGATTTCTTTTCGCTAATTTTGACATGAAGGATCTTGGTGATGCCTCTTACGTTTTGGGCATTGAGATTCACCGAGATAGGTCCAAAGGGATATTAGGCCTATCCCAAAAGGCATACATTGATAGAGTGCTTAAGAGATATAATATGCATAACTGCTTCGTCACGCCTACTCCTATTGTAAAGGGCGATAAATTTGGAACATTCCAATGTCCAAGGAATCAATTAGAAACTAATCAGATGAAGGGGATTCCTTACGCTTCAGCTGTCGGAAGCATAATGTATGCTCAAGTCTATACTCGCCCTGATTTAGCATTCGTAACCGGGATGCTTGGCAGGTATCAATCAAATCCAGGGTTGGACCACTGGAAAGCCGTTAAGAAAGTCTTGCGTTATTTGTAAGGCACTAAGCACTACATGCTCACATATAAGAAGTCTGATAACCTTGAGGTTGTGGGTTATTCAGACGTTGACTTTGCAGGCTGTGTAGATACTAAGAAATCCACATCAGGTTATATCTTCACACTTGTGGGAGGAGCCATTTCGTAGAAAAGCTCCAAACAATCCCTTACTGCATCATCAACGATGCAGGGTGAGTTTGTGGCATGTTATGAGGCTACTGGGCAGGCTGTATGGCTTAAGAATTTTATTCCCGGACTAAGAGTGGTTGACAGTATATCTAAACCACTAACAGTATACTGCGATAATAAAGCCGCAGTTTTCTATTCGAGTAACAACAAGTCAAGTGGTGCTGCCAAACACACTGACACTAAGTATCATGTTGTGAAAGATAGAATCCAGGATCAGACAATTGATGTCAAGCATATAAGCACTAAGTCTATGCTTGCGGATCCGCTTACTAAAAGCTTACCACCCAATCTCTTTCGAGAACATGTTGCCGGCATGGGTTTATTGGAAGGCATCTAATTTTGGAAATAAGGACCACAAGAATAAAACCAAACTCACGTTAAGAATAAGTAATTATTTCATTACGATAGAATTGTACACTATAGATACTAGGGTTTCAACGGTGACTTTATTAACCGTTGTAATACTTTATCTTGGTGTGTTGTTCTGTTGAGTATGGACTTATGTTATTAGCCTTTCGATCAAGTGGGAGAATGTTAGTGGTGATCTCAGTTAACGTAACTAAATCCGAAAATTTCGGATCTAATGGCCACTAAGTGCGCTTTAATCGGGAGCGCCCCAAACTGATTTGGGTTTTGGTCCCGGTTGCCAGCGCTAAATAAAAGGGAGAGGCCGGCGTTCATTTAGTGACTTGATCGATCTTGAACTCTACCTCTCCCGACACCCCTTCCGATCGGGATCTAGCGCGAGGTCACCGAAGATCGTAGCCCACACTGTGAGGATCACGGTGTGTGATGCCTTAGAATATGGGAGTTACCGTAGGGGGTTTTTCTCCCTTGTTTCGATTTCGGAAGGAATGAAGGAAATGTTGGGAGATGAAATAATTAAAGAATATGCAACAATTTAATATTAAAAATTGGAGTTTTGGGCTAGTTTCCGCTGGGCTGAGGCAACCTGGGCCTGGGCCGGTAATTTCTTTTTCCCCCTCTCCTCCCCATGCCTTGGTGGGCTGGCCCACCACCCCCATTTAAGTGGCGCCCCTCCCCTTTGGCCGGCCTCCTTCCCCCTTTGCCCTAGGGCGCCTTCCCTTCCTCGCCCTAGCAGCCGCCACCCTCTCCTCTTCCTCCCCTGCGTGGTGGCTCAAGATCCACCACGAAACGCGAAGGAGAAAGCGAGAAGGGATCTGTGGAGGCGTGGAGGACGAGCAGATTTCAGATTCGGGGTTCATCGCGTGCTTTCCGTGGATTCTCGAGGAAGGACTCTAGGTAAATTTTCAGAATTTTACCCCCTGTTCTAACTAAGATTAGGAGTGTTTTAGATCTGGTGGTGTTTGGTTTGGATGGAATTTGATGGGGCAGAAGGGTAGTTGTTCACGTGGTGCTGTTTCTGAGAGGGGAGATTGTGCAGCGCGGATTGTTTCGCGGTTTAAGTGGCATAGATGATTTTTCCTGCAAAAACCTATAACTAGAAAGTTGTAGACAACGTTGATACCTAGCTTCTGTAATTTTTTCAGAATGTTTGGGCCGTCGGTCTGAGAGTTATCTCTGTTCGAAGATGACGAACAGAATCTGGAAACAGATTTCGTCCACTGTGTTGGACGGTTGTTTAGGCATATTTAACAGCAGAATTGAAATTTTTGACCTTCATGAAAGTTGTAGATCTCGTCAATATATAGCTACTGTAATTTTAATGTATTTTGATGAACAGTAGAAAAAAAGATACGAAATTAGGAAGAGTGGGTGCTGCTGTTCGATCCGGACAGACCCGGTTTTTGGCATTTAAATGGGATCGGGGAGTAGGAAGCGTGTGTTTGAATTGTGTGATGAATTGTGATGTCGCTATGTACTGAAATAATGTTTGTTCAGGTGGTGCCACTGCTGGGCGTAACTAGGTTCTTCGCCCACGTCGGTAAAGGCAAGTGGAAGCAGTTGTATTGTTAAACTATACATTGTTGTTTGCTTCGCCTTCACTATAAACTCTAATTATAGCAATCATACATGGTTTAATCACTTGCTTTGAGGATTGCAATATCTTGACTGGTATTATGATGTTGTGGTTTGGCTATGAATCAAGAGTAAGGTGAAGAATGATGTGGTTTACCGGATGAATTGTCTAAACATTTCATCTCTATGATATTTGTTTTCTATCCATGCTATATGATGATATGAAAACGTGTGGACTCAGTGGGAGAGGTTATGAATGAATTCATGCATGAAGCATTAACTGCATAATCATGCATTGGAAGTTTGTCGACGCCAGTGTGCGCGACCGTACCGGTACAACACCGTGTGTTCCTGAGAAAGGGCATGGTGAGGAGGAACATGGCATAAGCATGTGCATCAATCATATGCATTTTACTAAAGTGGTGTGGACTCTTTGATGTGGTATTGTATATGAGGAATGTGGAATGCTAGATATATGGTGGATGTGTTATTTGTATTAGTTGTTCCGCTTCTTTGAGATTTACCCAATCTCACTACTTGATGTTTTAATGTTTTCAGGTAGCGCTTGTGAGTCGTAAGCATGAAGGGGGGGCTAGAAACACAATAAATTTTCTGATGTCATCACGACTCACATGATCTAGTGCTTTAAGTAATTCATTAGTTGGATGAAATTTTATTACAAATAGACCCATTGTTGTTCCCTTTAAACTTATTCTCGTTTATGGTTGTCCCTTTAGAGATGTGTTATGTTTATGGTTGATTCTTGGTTGATTTAGACTTGTTGTCTCTAGTATTGATGTCGTGATATTATTCCTATTTGAATTGCTTATCATGGACCTTGTTTTTATGAATTGCTTCCGTATTATCCTGTTTTAGGGAAATCTTTGTCGATTTTTCTTGTACAACAGCTTTAGATTTATGGGGTGTTACATTGGTATCGAGGCGGTCAGAGGTCCTTAGAATGTGTATTTTTAGTGTCATACTATAGGATACAACTAAAATGTGATGTGGAATAACTTAGAAACATGGCCTAGGTTTTAACTAAAATTTTGTCATTAGGATAGCAACATTAAAATTTGTGTAAGTGGAATCACTAATTTAAAATCTGACACACATGGATGCACAGTAGGAAAGGGGTATGGGTACCGTTGCTTTCCGTTTAAATATTGTATCTAAGCTTTGATGTTGAATGCTACTTTTGATGATGTATAATGCTATATTTATGATGGATTTGATTGAGTTGCTTCATTTGTGATGAAGTGGGGTTGTGGTGCCGAAGGGTTTCGGTCACCTCTTTTTGTTCTTAGTAAGGGTGTGGTTTGACGGTGTGGCCGGTTAACGCCATCACCGAAGAATTATTAAACCCTGTAGGAGGAGTGCTTACCCTTTCTGTCGTGGATCGGGTAGTGGACTGGAGTCAAATAGAAGAGATTGGTGGTATATTCCTTCGGATGTTCTTTATCGTTCTGACAGTCGGTCTTGGTTGGTTTTCTTGGTTTTAGCTGATTGAAATCAGAAGAAAAGTGTTTGGAATTTGGATTTTCGCGGAGTGTGCCTTCGGTGTTTCTTGGTTTTGTCTTCTTTGGGTGAAGACAAAGAAGGGGAGTTTTGTGTTGCGCATCTTTGGTCGCCTTTTGACTTTGACAGCTGTTTAGTTGGTTGCCTTGCAAAGAAAGGTATAGCTTTTGGTTCTTGTGTGTCTTGCTCTGAGTTTAAAAGAAGTTATTGAAGCGTGTGTAAAAAAAGTTAAGTTGTGTCGATTTATGTTTTGTGCCTTTGTTCGTAAAGGTTTACTTGATCGCTTGGTTCCCTCCTGTGGGAGTCTTTAAGATTGAAATGTGTCTTGGAGTCATGTCCTATTGCAAATTTGAGAGTCAAGCCTCTTTGTGAGTTTTGGTTGAGTATTAAAAGGAAAATGCTGCAAATAAAGTAAGTATTCGTTTGACTGAAATTAATTGTTAAAAGTGAAAATTATTGTTTAGCATGTTATGTAGTATGTAACAATGTGGTTTATAGAAATGATGTACTCCTTAGTTAATTTGCGAGTTGAATCAATTAAGTGTAATTGTTACCTTTAGCTTTAGATTAAATGAACCTCTAGTGATGTAGAGTACCCCATAGTGGGGATGATTAAATGTGTTAATGTACATGCTTATAATCTGTTGCTTTGCTTTAAAAGTGCTTATGACCCCCGATAATGTTTAAGGTTTTAAAGCCTGATGCATGGTTAGAACATTAAGATGAGGTAGATCGCTGTTATTGTTAAAGAAACTTTGTCGGGTTGTTTAAAGATGTTCTAATCTAACGGATTAATAGAGAAAATTTAATCGTGTTGACTAGCGACTTTAATTTGGAAGTTGATTAGAATTGCTATTTACGTTGTTGCAACCTACTAGTATGTTGTGTGGTGGTAATTTTGTTATCACCTATGTATAGGGTAGCCAAAAGTAATGTTGATGGTTGATGTTTATGCCCATTTGTTGTTATTGATGACTTGGTAGGGTTGTTAATTGTTGGAAACCATTGATCCAATAGAGAAAAGTGTAAAACCGTGGAATTATGTCGAGTTCATGTTGTGATGGGATGAACATTGGATAACAATCATGATGCAAGATTTTAACCTTAATGAATGCATGTCTTAGAATCCTGTTTACGAATTTTATCTTGTAGAGATAATACTTATTGGTTGAAGTCATTTTATTGATTGAACAAGTTTTAATTGTCAAGATGTTGATGTATGGATGGTATAAAATTGATACGTTGATCATGCTTAAGTATATGTTGAAGTACTATGTTTGAAATATAGAATACATTGATATATGATGTGTTGGTCTGTGGGGATCATGATGAGGTAGTATAGAATGGAAGACGTTTTGTTAATCATCATAAACTGTATTTATAAATGTTGGGAAAGGTAACTAGAGAAAGAATTGGTTATGTAGCTTTTGGTTGAATTATATTGAGGCTTCTCGATGAGTAAATAGTGTATATTGAATGCTTAAATGGTGGCTTCCATCCTGAGCATGTGTCTAAAACCTTTTGGACTGGTTTGGTTGGTTGCTATTTTGGTTGAATACTTTTTGTCGAAGTGTTTCTTCTGTTGTGTTTCAGAGTTTCCCTAAAACTCGTAGTGATTAATGCCAACCTTTGGATTTGGCTAACTTGTTTAGTTTGCACTGAGTATGGATTTACACCCAAAAGTCTTTGAGTGGATCGCGCCCCTTCGCGTTCGCACTGCATTATCTTTGGAATTAATTTTTAAGGAAGCAGATGGACATAGTGGGTTGTGTTGGAAACTCTTAAGATTTAATTTGTAACTCTTTTTTTACTAGAGTTGGATTTATTTGCATGTGTGTGTGACGTTTGCGAGTGCTTCAAAAAGGTGGATTATATGAGTGTTTCATAAGTGAATTTGGTTAGTGAAGAGTTCTCTTTTGGGAATGAATTTCCCTTTCTTTCGAGAAAAAAAATTGTGGCGGTTGTTTGTGCAGATGTTTGATTTTGGAGTCGATGTTCTTTTCCAAAATGTTGATTTTGGTTAAAATACGATGTTTTGCAAGTTTAGCTTTCTATCATTGGTGGGTTTTGATACGATGTGGTGCCTTACTGTTAACTATGCTGCCGACATAGTTTATATGAATTAGCGCAATCCTCGGTGTTATTCGAGTTTTATTCATGTGTTACAGAGGAAGAAGTCGTCTTGTAAATGACTATTCGATAGTGTTGTTACATGATGAATGAATGGTGAATAGTAAACATGACATTGTCTATAGATGTTAAATGATAAAAGAGTCGTTGAGCCAGGTCGGTGAGAAAGTCATATATGGATATATGACTAATCCAGAGTGCTCTTGGAAAGCTGCATGCATGTCCTGAATCGAGATTTCAATTTCCTTCTAGTACGGGAAGTAAGAACGAATATCTTCTGATATGTTGGTTGTGGTGTAAGAGATCTGAGCTTTCTTTGCATTTGGCTTAGGAAAAATAAAATAAAATAAAATAAAATAAAATGAGTACTCTTGGGTTGTTGCCGAATTCTTTCCAAAGTGGCTTTTAGCGCTTTGGAGTTCGAGTTGTTGGATGTGAATCATTTGGGGATCATGGGTCTTGGTTGAGCTTCCTCAATGATTCTACCCTTGGTTCTGATTCTTTGAAAGGAAGAATGCGAGGGCGAAACCTTCTAAGAAAGAGGAATTTAGTGTGGGTTGGTAATGACCTAAGATATTAGATGTTGCTAGTAGATGATCGTAAACAGTTTAAAAGTGAAGAGTAAAGGAAGGTTGTGTATGACTCAATCCAAACCTTCTTGGAGAATTGGGTCATTGATGTGTACCTAGGTGGGGCCGTTTAAATTATTAGTGGACCACTTGGTGGTTGCTAGTAATTGTTTTTCCTTTTCAGAGTGTATTGGACCTTTCTGTCGCTGAGGTTGAGCGAGGTTGTGTCAACCATAGCGATTTTGTTCGGTTGTTACTATCTCTTGCGGGTTTAAGGACCCTGGTTGTAAAGTAGGCCTTTCCTTTTGGTGGTAGTGTTGGGTATTGGTTTTTGTTGAAGATCAATTTTTTTGCAAGGTTCTAACCTCGTTTGTTCAAATAGTTGGTGGTCTTGGAGTGTATGTCTCACCTGGTTTGTCGTCAGCCTTGAATACTGGCCAACCACAAGAGAGGGTTGTGGTGTGAAAACACGTTTGTGCGTGGGAGATGAAGAGGGTTCTAGAGACTGCACCGCTTTTCTTCCGAGAGTAGTTGGAATAAGGAGTGCGAGACCGTTTTCTTTCATGGTCTATTTGGGAATTGAAGTGAAGGTGGAACCGTGAGAGGTTGCACTCTGTTGAGCTAAATCAACATTTTCTTGCTAGTGTTGGTTTTGAGAACTCGCTTGTCGTTTGTTCCGGTTTGAGTCTTTGTGTGAATGTTTTGTGTTGCAAAGAAGTCTTTTGTCCCTTGGGGACTTTGTTGTTGATTTTGGTGTGTCTTTGATTCGGGGACGAATCCTTTTAAGGAGGGGAGAGTGTGATGCCTTAGAATATGGGAGTTATCGTAGGGGGTTTTTCTCCCTTGTTTCGATTTCGGAAGGAATGAAGGAAATGTTGGGAGATGAAATAATTAAAGAATATGCAACAATTTAATATTAAAAATTGGAGTTTTGGGCTAGTTTCCGCTGGGCTGAGGCAACCTGGGCCTAGGCCAGGAATTTCTTTTTCCCCCTCTCCTCCCCATGCCTTGGTGGGCCGGCCCACCACCCCCCTTTAAGTGGCGCCCCTCCCCTTTGGCCGGCCTCCTTCCCCCTTTGCCCTAGGGCGCCTTCCCTTCCTCCCCCTAGCAGCCGCCACCCTCTCCTCTTCCTCCCCTGCGTGGTGGCTCAAGATCCACCACGAAACGCGAAGGAGAAAGCGAGAAGGGATCTGTGGAGGCGTGGAGGACGAGCAGATTTCAGATTCGGGGTTCATCGCGTGCTTTCCGTGGATTCTCGAGGAAGGACTCTAGGTAAATTTTCAGAATTTTACCCCCTGTTCTACCTAAGATTAAGAGTGTTTTAGATCTGGTGGTGTTTGGTTTGGATGGAATTTGATGGGGGAGAAGGGTAGTTGTTCACGTGGTGCTGTTTCTGAGAGGGGAGATTGTGCAGCACTGATTGTCTCGCGGTTTAAGTGGCATAGATGATTTTTCCTGCAAAAACCTATAACTAGAAAGTTGTAGACAACGTCGAGACCTAGCTTCTATAATTTTTTCAGAATGTTTGGGCCGTCGGTCTGAGAGTTATCTCTGTTCGAAGATGACGAACAGAATCTTGAAACAGATTTCGTCCACTGTGTTGGACGGTTGTTTAGGCATATTTAACAGCATAATTGAAATTTTTGACCTTCATGAAAGTTGTAGATCTCGTCAATATATAGCTACTGTAATTTTTATGTATTTTGATGAACAGTAGAAAAAAGATACAAAATTAGGAAGAGAGGGTGCTGCTGTTCGATCCGGACAGACCCGGTTTTTGGCGTTTAAATGGGATCGGGGAGTAGGAAGCGTGTGTTTGAATTGTGTGATGAATTGTGATGTCGCTATGTACTGAAATAATGTTTGTTCAGGTGGTGCCACTGCTGGGCGTAACTAGGTTCTTCGCCCACGTCGGTAAAGGCAAGTGGAAGCAGTTGTATTGTTAAACTATACATTGTTGTTTGCTTCGCCTTCACTATAAACTCCAATTACAGCAATCATACATGGTTTAATCACTTGCTTTGAGGATTGCAATATCTTGACTGGTATTGTGATGTTGTGGTTTGGCTATGAATCAAGAGTAAGGTGAAGAATGATGTTGTTTACCGGATGAATTGTCTAAACATTTCATCTCTATGATATTTGTTTTCTATCCATGCTATATGATGATATGAAAACGTGTGGACTCAGTGGGAGAGGTTATGAATGAATTCATGCATGAAGCATTAACTGCATAATCATGCATTGGAAGTTTGTCGACGCCAGCGTGCGCGACCGTACCGGTACAACAACGTGTGTTCCTGAGAAAGGGCACGGTGAGGAGGAACATGGCATAAGCATGTGCATCAATCATATGCATTTTACTAAAGTGGTGTGGACTCTTTGATGTGGTATTGTATATGAGGAATGTGGAATGCTAGATATATGGTGGATGTGTTATTTGTATTAGTTGTTCCGCTTGCTGAGATTTACCCAATCTCACTACTTGATGTTTTAATGTTTTCAGGTAGCGCTTGTGAGTCGTAAGCATGAAGGGGGGCTAGAAACACAATAAATTTTCTGATGTCATCACGACTCACATGATCTAGTGCTTTAAGTAATTCATTAGTTGGATGAAATTTTATTACAAATAGACCCATTGTTGTTCCCTTTAAACTTATTCTCGTTTATGGTTGTCCCTTTAGAGATGTGTTATGTTTATGGTTGATTCCTGGTTGATTTAGACTTGTTGTCTCTAGTATTGATGTCGTGATATTATTCCTATTTGAATTGCTTATCATGGACCTTGTTTTTATGAATTGCTTCCGTATTATCCTGTTTTAGGGGAAATGCTGTCGAATTTTTCTTGTACAACAGTTTAGATTTATGGGGTGTTACACGGTGCTGTTCATCCGCACCGACCTTCTTCATTCTACACCGAGCTACCGGCGAATCCCCTAATGGTGTCTCCTAATCCGGGTCAGTGATTCATCTAATTTCCGCATTATTCTTTGTGATCATGACTTAGGCTAGACAAAACTTAGTGCTTAGTGCCTCTAACATCGAAGTTTGCTATATTAATAACATAAAAAATTTATAAATTAGGGCATCAAATTATATATAAATCAAGAGTTGTACTTGCAGAATATAATTGCAGTTTCCAAATTTAACAGTGTGAAAACATTTAATATTTAATGTTTGCTGCCTTTAATGATTTAACATAAAAAAATAACTTAAAACAGGGAGAGCCATGCATGCGGATGCATTGGTTGAGGACTAGTAACGCTAATTTGGAGTTGGAAACCAATATTAGTAAGAAATATTCATGTGTTGTCTAGCTTGACTAGTTGTTATGCATAAATTAAGAAAATATCAATTAGAACTTTATCCAACGTTGAATTAGGGTATAACTCGCATGAATTCCTATTTTAAAGGATAGGTATATATGAGGAAAATTTGTTGCGTGACCTGATATGGGGATGGGGATGGGTGGCCGATCCCAGCTGTATTCCTGATAAGCCCTAGTTCTTCCAAAGCCCGCAACAGAGATAACAAAAATGAAAAAAAAGTATGGCAACTTAGGCTCCATTTGGCAATTTGAAACCGAGTTGTTTCTACTAGAATCTGGGAGAAACCCAGCCAAACGGGCTAAGACTCAGAACGATTCTCCTCGGAACGTTTCTTCTTTTTCCACGCCGTGGCTGAATCACCCTCAACCCCGTTTCTACTAGTTTCTACTAGAATCTGGAACCGTACCAAACGGTTTGCAGAAAGTGATTCTGATTCTACCTGAAACGTTTCTACCAAAAATCTGGAACCGTTTCCGTTTCTACTAGAATCTGAAATCGTACCAAACAGGGCCTTAATAGAGATGGGGATGGGCGACCATCCACTTGAAACCAATGCTAAATAGACCTATCAATGCTTCAACCAGTCAAGGCTCCGACCAGTGAAGCCCTGACCTGTCAAGGCTTTGACCAGTCAAGTTGTTGGGACCCGAATGTGCAAATATGAATCCTCTGTGTTTTCTGCACTAGTCTAGGATCACGCTAGTGCACACAGTCTCAACATCGATGAATATCACAATAATACACAACGGAATAATAAATAAAGTCTTTATTATAACGGAAGCGGTTGAGTCAACCTTATGGTTAACTTACAAAATACGCCTAGCAGGGCAAAGTTTTAAATAAATAAACTTGCAGCGAAAAATAAATAAACTCATGGTGCCAACCAATATGCCACAGGCAACTGACTGGGCTCGCCCCTTAGTTCACCGACTCCTCCTGGAACTCCTCCAGTGATGGCGTCGATTCTTCCTCAACTGATGGTTGTGTTGTGGCAAGGGTGAGTACTTTAAAGCACTCAGCAAGTCATGCACAGAAATGCAATTCTAAAAGCTACATGCAAGGCTTATTCCAAATGATAGGCTACTTGGTTGTTTTGCAACAGGCAACATTCATAAATAACAGTAGTAACTTGGAAAGCGGTAGAACAATAGTAAAGGGAAGCAGTAAAACAATCATAATAACAATAACTTTCACAAGCATTTCTCAAGTAAAGCATTTATCATCCTTAATCAGGTTCATCGTTTCAATACCAAGTATAAACCAACCCAAGTTCAGTTTTATGAAATTCTACCCTTGACTGTACTCCCCGAGCAATGTCCAATACCGTGGACTCGGCTATTCGAATAATTTTGACACATGCTCTACAGAGGTTATGCACTTTACCCACAAGATACAACCATTCACCACACATGCGATTAACCGTAACAAAGTGTAACACCCCAGCATCTAGTATGCCTGAATGTTACCAATCATAGACAAAACAACATCTAAAAACCACAAATAACGATAAATTACAGCAAAGGTGCAAATGCTAAAACCGAAAATTTCGGCAGCATCTCATTTGTTTTTCCATGAATTGAAGCAACAACAATATTAACATATCAAGATGGCATAATGAACGATAGCAATAACATGACAATCAGGAATTTCAGCCACCATACAACTAAGGATATAAGCCTATCCGTCACATGTCAAATATGGACTAATCATTTACTCATGACGACCAACGAAGCATCGAAACCACAATTTAGTTCAATGAATTAACCACCACAATTAAAGGAAGGAACATGTCATTGTTTAAAAGTGTGATGCTAAGTGATGACGTGTGACTAGCTCCCTTTCCCGCATGCTGGTTTCATGGTACCTAAAAACATCATAAAAACACAAGCGTGAATTCATCACTCAGCGAAGTGTATTGCAATGGTACAAAAACAATAACAATTCACATACATACTTTATGCCATTCACACATCATGAGAATCAACTCATAAACTTCTTAATTCATGCTCTCATATAACATTGTCATAATCATCTTCATACGCATCTCATAGAACATCATAAGCATCCCATAAAACAACGTCATCCATGCAATGCAATGCAATGCACATGACTCTTTGAAGCACATACCGGTATTGCCGAGTGCACACCCGTCGGCGTGCACCCTCTTTCCCCTTCCATCCCGTAGATGGAGGGTGCCTACTCCTCGCTTCCATTCACAACTGTGGATGGAATCACGAGATAGGTCTTACTCAATGGCGCTCCGGATTAGTCATAACTTTCTCACCGACCTTACCGGACTAGTTTTGACTTTCTCACCGACCGGGCCAGTTTTCATGCCATGTATGCAATATGCCATAAACATAAACAACTTGCACATAACCCAACTAATCACTGCATAGCATCATAATAAGGCATTATCATCATATCATGGGCAAACACTACTCATGGCAAGATAGCATATCATGTAATCAATTTGCATTGCATCTAATCAAGACTAGGAACATACAACACGCTACCCATTCCAATACACTTGCTTTAACCGTGGCCGACGGATTGGCGAGATGATAAGGGCACTCCCAGGGTCACACCACCTGCACAAGGGTTCAATACACTCAACCATATGCACACAATACCACACAAGAACACTTAATTAAACCGACTTCGCGATCTACTCCCAATACCCAAAAACATGGGTTTTGTCCAACGGGACAGCAGCCTTCGGAAGGCCATAACTCGGGCTTAACAAGTCCAAATCAGACAAACAAGTACATTTTATCGAAGCTTAGGAAATTTCCTAGATTTTTCTAAGTATTGGGAAAAGCTTATTCGGCCACTAAAATTGATTAATCGACAGATCAACACGATCTATCCCAATCACATCGCAGTTTTGATAACGTTCGGTAAAACAACCATAACTTTTAAATGGCTGATCGAAAATTCGTGTTCTTGGTATCCACTGAAAGGTAATTAAATTATCTATAACATTTACCAACACCAAACGATATTCTCAACAAACAAATTGAACCACGGCATCACAACCACCATCATAACCCACCCTTATACCACAACCAAAGTTCTACGCCTAGCCCAAGCTAGGGCTGATAATTATTACCAAACCACCATTGGTTCTTTTCCTAAGAGGGTCTCGCCCTCACATAATCACACTCAAAAACAACCAAGCCCATGAGTATATTCCTCCAATATACTCAACAATTCCATAAGCATTTCTATTCATATCTCAAACGAGAATGCCAACAAAAGCAACTCCCTTTAGCCGGATGAACCACATTCATCAACTCGAATCCCAAAACGCCACAAATCACTTTGGAACAAAGATTTGACAACATCGAAAGATCACTCTATTTCTTTTCCTAAGTCAAGTTGCAAAGGAAAACTCCAATCTCAAATCAATGCGATACATTTTGCATTGGGGAGCACTCAAACAAAAGAGAGACTCCACACAATTTTTTGACAGAAGTTATTAACAACTAATGACAACTCAATTCGCTTCCACCGCAGCCAACCCTTTCATTTTTAACCAAAATCAACATTTTGGAAGAGAAAACTGATTCTCAAATCACACAAAAGGGTCCACAACTGCCGCAAAAACTCTAAAAGAGAAAGGGAAACTCAAATCCTTACATAACATAACCAAAATATCAGCATTTATCCATTCTTTCTTTTCATGCTAGAGAGCAATGGAAATCTCGATTCATGACATGGATGCAAACTTTTCAAGAGCACTCCGGATTAGTCATATATTCATATATGACTTTCTCACCGACCTGGCTCATCAACTCTTTTATGATAAACATCGCATTTTAATCAAAGTCAATATTTCAGAAGAGAACATCAATTCTCAAATCAAACATTTGCACCCACAAACGCTACAAATTCTTTCAAAGAAAAAGGGAGGCTCATTCCCAAACGAAAACACTTCACCGGCAAAATCACTCATCGAACATTCATAAGATCCACCTTTTTAAAGCACATGCAAACACCGCACACATTTTCCAAATAAAGTCAACTCTAGTCACAATAGAGTTACAAGTTGAGTGCTTAACTCCAGGGTTTCCAACACAACCCACCATGTCCATTTACGTCCTTTACATATGGTTTCCAAAGATAATTCAGTTGAACGCGAAAGAGCGCGATCCACTCAAAACTTTTGGGTGAAAATCCATACTCATAGCCTAAGCTAAACACATTTGCCAAACTAAAGATTGGCATGATTCAATAACATACAATATTCCGGAATCCATCAGCCGGTTACTTCCAAAACTACTCTTTCATCCATATTTCCAATCATCGAAGTCAAATTCGTAACTTAACAAGATGCCACTTACTCAGGGGAGATCTATTGCACACTAATCAAGATGCCTTAACAAAAGGGCAGGCACTCCCAGAAAGTTTATACATTCATTTAAATCCATAAACCTTTAAAAGAAGGTTCGACACAAATCCCACCATTTTTCGCATTCCAATACTCTTAGCCATTAAGGATTTCATAATCACCAAATCCTGAGAAGTCCAACACTGTTGAACACAAGTTACAACATCTAATCTTTGATAAAAACACTTCCTACTAATCATGTACCCACCACCGGTCATAAGATCTTCAAACTCTATCCATGTCTATCTTATAACAATCAACAAGGAGAACCACGTTCTCACAACTTCGGCACAACGAACTTACTAGTGACCTCAACATAAGACTCACGTCAACTTCTTCTTTTGGTCTACCAAACACATCTCTTCATCACTTATTTTGGCATAAACAACAAATGCCTCTCGCACAAACCATAAGGTACTTACTCAATATCCCTAGTTCATTCACCCAAGGAATAATTCTAACCACTCAATACAATCTCCATTAGACATCTTTCATAACTACGGATCCCAGACAGACATCTGTCAAGAACAATTTCAACCTTTCGTACAATCATTCCATATCCCTATTCTTTGATTACCCATCAATTAAGTCATTTTGCCGATTCACCATTTACTCGACCCCTAAACAACAAACCCAACAATCCTCAAGTCTTTACACCATAACCTCACTATACTAATTTGTCACCCATGAAGTTCTAGACCTTCTCAACCGCAATCAACACTTACTAATCTCTAACTTCAGATAACTCCCATAACTCACAACATTCTGCATAAAACACTAATCAACTTTCACTTTGGATCACCTATCATCTCGATTCATCATCTCTACCAACACAATAGATTAGGTTGTCTTTAAACAACCAACACAATCACTTTAACAGAATCAATAACCCACATCATCTGAAAACTCTAACTCCTCGACATACACTTAACTTCTTGAACATCTACGTGGGTCACGCACTCCACTCTTAAGAAAACCACAGTTTCTCAAGAGAAGATCACCCCAAAACACCTTTCTTTCCAGAAAACTCAACCATAAAACACAAGAAAAGTCAACTCTTTAAATTCCCAAATGCTGACATGCAGCTACTCCACAAATCTCGAGATCAACAACTTCCACGAAAAAAGATGGATGCAAGAGGGAAAACCAAATAATCAACCAAATCCTTTTTCAGATAAAGCCTTAACACCAAACTTCAAACTTCCACGAAACAATTGGGTTTTCAGGGATGATCTCCCAACCAAGTCAAAAGATGAGATCAAACATCCCCCTTACACTTTCAAAGACACATACTTCATGTGACACTACGGTATGGTGTGACATTATAAAATGTGAAATTAGAGAATAAAACCTTTCGGCTTGAGGTTTACTCGCGTTTTTGGGCCTTTTGAAGTGTTGTGACACCACGGAGCGTCGTAACCTTATAAAAGGTGCATGATGAGGTCAAAAACATATTCAAATATGATATGGGAGGTTAAAACCATAAGGTATGGAGGTTAATAGCGTTGTCGGGCCATTTTCGGGCCGTTTCCGGGGTTTTGGGCCTTCCCGGGGGAGTTTGGGCCTTAAAGAGGGGGTTGTGGGCTTTGGTGGGATGGGGTGGGAATCCATTTAGAATTAGGAAAGGGGCTTAGGGATGGTTAAAGGGGGGTTTCCCTGCCCTTTTGGGCATCCTCCCCCTGCCCCTTGCGCCCCCAAGTGCCCTAGCCGCCTCCCACACCTCCCCACCTCCTCCTTGGGCGCCTCCACCTCCCCCAAGCCTCTCCCCTTGCGCCACCACCGTCTCCACCACCTATCCACCTCCCTTGCTGCACCTAGGTGAGTTCTTGACCTCACCACCTCGAATATCCATCCATTGGAGCGCTCCGCGACGAGGAGATCTGGTGGATTTGGAAGCGAGGAAGGGGATCGCGCGAACCGGGAGGAGATCTATTGGGTTTTCATGCGTCGGGCAAAGGTATGTCCATGGAAATCCTTGGGGTTGATCTAGGTACTGTTATAAGGGTGTTTATCAAGTTTTTAGATCAATTGGTGGTGCTGGAATTGAGTAATTTGGATTAGATCTAGATGTTGCCACGTTCTGTTTTTGGGACAGCATGAGCAGTCGACCTAGGGTTTGCGTTTTCGTCAATTTAGAATCCGAATCTGTCCGTACGGATGTTGAAGAAGTTGTAGATAATTTCATTATCTTTCAGTGGGTATAAAGCACGTTCAATTCTGCCCAGCCATTTGAATGTTATGGCTGTTTTACCGAGCGTGATAAAATCTGTGACGTAATTGGAACAGATCACGGTAATCTGTAGATTAAAAAACTTTAGATTCCGAATCAGTCTTTCCATATACCTAGAGAAAGTTGGGAAATTTCCTAAGCTACGCGAGGATGTACTTGTTTAATTGATTCGGAGTCTCAGAACTCAAGTTATGCCTTTTGCAAGGCTGCTGTCCCGACGGGACAGAACTTCTGTTTTTAGGTTTTGCGAGTAGTTGGCAATGTCGGGGTAGATGAGGGTTTGCGTACTGTTTTGTGGACATGATTGTGAGCGTGTGGTACCTATGTGCAGGTGGTGCAACCCCGGGAGTGCCCTCTACTTCCCGCCAATCCGTTGCCCGTGGTTGAGGCAAGTGTGTTGTGTTGGATAGCGATTTGTAGGTTGCTTGTTGAGAATAGATGGAATTGACTGCGTGATATATGATCACTTGCCATGCTTTTATGATTGCCAATGATATGATGAGCATGTTTAATATGTTATGATGCCATGTGTTAATATGTGAGTTAAATATGATGTTGGCATAAATGCATACATGGCATGTTACATGGCTCGGGCGGTGAGAAAGTCATAACTAGTCCGGAAAGGTCGGTGAGAAAGTTATGACTAATCCGGAAAGCCAATGAGTAAGTCCTACATCGTGATTCCATTCACTGCGGTGAACAGAAGCGAGGAGTAGGCACCCTCCATCTTCGTGATGGAAGGGGGGAGAGGGTGCACACCGACGGGTGTGTACTCAACCTTACCGGTATGAGTTTCCAAGGAGACATGAGCATTGCATTACATTGCATTCATAATTATGATGATATTGTTAAGTGTTCTTGAATGAGATGATATACATGGTGGGAGATGTTATTGCCATGATATTGTTCTTGTTGTCCATTGCAATATGCTTGCTGAGTTTCGAACTCACGCTTGTGTTTTCTTGTTGTTTTAGGTACCATGAGAATGGCATGCGGGGAAGGGAAATAGTCACACGCCCACACGTAGCTTCACCATATTGATTCCACAAGTCATTCTATTAGTTTGATAATAAATTGTGTGTGATGATCATTGATTTAAGGCTTAACTTTGCTTTATGAGAGTTTTATTGTTCGTTTGACACTTGGAGATATTAAGTGCTTGATAATAATCTTATATTGTCATTAAGACTTTAATTATTGCCGTTTTAGTTGTCTCTCTTATTGCCTTATATTGCTATAATATTGTTGTCTCTTCGTAGCATGTTAAATCAAAGGAGATGCTGCCGAAATCTCGGTTTTTAGCATAGGTACCCTTGCTGTAATTTTATGATAATTGTGGTATTTAGTTGTTGTTTAGCTTATGTTTGGTAGCATTCAGGCATATTAAATGCCGGGGTGTTATAGTTGGTATCGTGAGCGGTCGTAGGTCCTTGGAATATGTATTTTTAGTGTCATACCTTAGGTTACAACTAAAATGTGATGTGGAATAACTTAGAAACATGGCTTAGGTTTTTACTAAAATTTTGTTATAGGATAGCAACATTAAAACTTGCAAAAGTGGTATAACTAATCTAAAATTTGACACACAATGGATGCACAGTAGGAAAGGGTATGGGTATCGTTTCCTTACGCTTAAATGTTGTATTTAAGCTTCGATGTTGAATGCTTCATTTGATAATGCATGCTGCTATGTCGATGAGATAAATGTTTGAATTGTGCTTGTTATGGTGATAAAGTGGGGTTGTGGTGCCGAAGGGTTTCGATCACCACTTTTGTTCATAGTAAGGGTGTGGTTTGACGGTATGGCCGGTTAAAGCCATCACCGAAGAACTATTAACCCCTGTAGGAGAAGAGAGCTTACCCTTTCTGTCGTAAATCGGGTAGTTGACTGGAGTCAAATAGAAAAGTTTGGTGGTGGGTTCCTTCGGATGTTCTTTATCGTTCTGTGGTCGGTCTTGGTTGGTTTTATTAGTCTTAGTTGATGGAAACCAAAAGAAAAGTGTTTGGTATTGGATTTTCGCGGATCGTTCCGTATGTGGTGTGTGGTTTTGTCTTCCTTGGTTGAAGACGAAGAAGAGGAGTCTAGGGTGGCGCTTCTTTCGGGCGCCTTTCCACTTTTAATGCTTAGTTTGTTGATTTCTTAATGGGGAAGAAGCATTCAATTTCATTCCTGTGTTTGTCTTTCTCCGAGGTTAAAGGAGTTATTGCGGAGTTGTGCCAGACCCGACTATCAGGGCTGAAGATCTGTGGCTTTGTAGGAGTAAGTGGTGTTTGATTTCGTTATTTTACTGGTTTAAGAAATCATCGTTGAAAAACCCTTCTTGTTATGTGAAAGTTTGGGGTTTGGTGTTTGTGACACCTCGGAGTGTCGTATCCTTAGTTTTTGAACATGATAAGGTTAAATACAGTATGAGATGTGGAATTAAGGTTAAAATCATAAGAATCGGAGGTTAATAGCTTTTCCGGGCCGTTTTCGGGGTTTTGGGCCTTCCCGGAGGAGTTTTGGGCCTTGGTGGGCTTTGGTGGGATGGATTAGGACTCCGTAACGGACTAGGATTGGGTTGAGGGCTGGTAAAAGGGGCTTCCCCCAGCCCCCTTGCGCCCCCACCTCCCCTTATTGCGCCCCCACCTCCCCCTCTTGCGCCCCTCTCCTCCCTCCCCCTGCCCTAAGCCCTAGCCCCCAAAACCGTGCGGACCCCCTCCCTTTCCTCCACCTCCACACCACCTTCCCTCCACCCCTTGCTGCATTAGGGTGGCCTCCCCACCCCTGCACCTCGCGGAGTCATCCCGTGGAGCGAGGAGCGAGGAGCAAGGAGCGAGGAGCGAGGAACGTGGAGCGAGGAGCGATTCGCGAGGAGATTCGCGGAGATTGATTGGAGTTTTGGCGCCGGGCAAAGGTATGAACATGAGGATCCTTGGATTTGATCTAGGTACTGTTATTAGGTGTTTATCAAGTTTTTAGATCAATTGGAGGCGCTGGTTTGAAGTAATTTGGGTTAGATCTAAACTTGTCCACGTTTCTGTTTTCGGGCAGATTGAGCAGTCGAACTAGGGTTCGAGTTTCCGTCGATTTAGAATCCGAATCAGACCGTACGGACTTCTAGGAAGTTGTAGATAATTTAATTATCTTTCCGTGGACGTAAAGCACGTTAATTTCCGATCAGCCGTTTGAAAGTTATGGCTGTTTTACCGAGCGCCTAAAAATCTGTGACGTAACTGGAACAGATTGTGGTAATCTGTAGATTAAACAATTTTAGAGTCCGAATCAGTCTTTCCCTATAACTAGAAAAAGTTGGGAAATTTCCTAAGCTTCGCGACGGTGTACTCTTTTATTCGATTTGGAGTCCCAGAACTCAAGTTATGCCTTTTGTAAGGCTGCTGTCCCGCCGACAGAACCTCTGTTTTTAGGTTTTGCGAGTAGTTGGCAATGTCGGGTTAGATGGGGGCGTGTGTACTGTTTTGAGGTTATGATTGTGAGTGTGTGATGCCTATGTGCAGGTGGTGTGACCCCGGGAGTTCCCTCTTCTTCCCGCCAATCCGTTGCACGTGGTTGAGGCAAGTGTGTTGTGATGGATAGCAAGTTGTAGGTTGCACGTTGAAATTAGATGGAATTGCCTACATGATATATGTCCACTTGCCATGTTTTAATGATTGATATGATATGATGAGCATGTTTAACATATTATGATGCCATGTGTTAATATGTGAATTGAATATGATATTTGGCATGGTTGCATGCATGTCATGAGATAGGGCGAGGCGGTGAGAAAGTCTTAACTAGTCCGGCAAGGTCGGTGAGAAAGTTATGACTAATCCGAACGCCATTGAGTAAGTCCTATGTCGTGATTCCATCCACGTGGTGTTTGGAAGCGAGTAGGCACCCTCCATCTTCGGGATGGAAGGGGGAAAGGGTGCACACCGACGGGTGTGTACTTCCCATACCGGTATGAGGTTCCAGAGGGTCAGGAGCAATGCATTACATCGCATACAAATTGATGATGATATTGATAAGTATTCATGAATGAGATGTTATACATGATGAAAGATGTTATTGACTTGTTGTTATGCTTGTTGTCCATTGCAGTATGCTTGCTGAGTTTTCGAACTCACCCTTGTGTTTTCTTGTTGTTTTAGGTACCATGAGAACGGCATGCGGGAAAGGGAATAGTCACACGCTCACACATTGCTTCACCTTAATGTTTCCCCAAGTCAATTCATTTAGTTTGATAATAAATTGCGTGTGATGGTCTTTAAAATTAAGTCTTAGCTTGGTTAATGAGAGTTCTATTGTTTGTTTGACACTTGGAACCTTAAGAGCTTAATGTTAGTCTCTTATTGTCGTTAAGACTTTATTTATTGCTGTTTTAGATGTTTCTCTTATTGCCATATAATGCTATATTGTTGCTGTTTCTTAAATTCATGATAAAACAAAGGAGGTGCTGCCGAAATCTCGGTTTTAGTCTATGCACCTTTGCTGGAATTTGATGTTAAATGTGGTATTTAGATGTTGTTTAGCTTATGTTTGGTAACATTCAGCATAGTAAATGCCTGGTGTTATGATTGGTATCGTGAGCTGGTCAGAGGTCCTTGGAATGTGAATTTTTAGTGTCATGCTATAGGGTACAACTAAAATGTGATGTGGAATAACTTAGAAACATGGCTTAGGTTTTAACTAAAACCTTGTTATAGGATAGCAACGTTAAAACTTGTAAAAGTGGTATAACTAATCTAAAATCGACACACTTGGTTGCACAAGAGGATGGGTTTTGGTTCATCAATGCATCGCGCTTGATTATGTGATAAGGAATATGCCTATGATGATGTTTGATCTATGATCTTGATTGTGTGCTTTGGTGTTTGGGTGGTTGTCTGCATCTAGCGACCATGCCGAGGGGTAGAGGCCGTGGGACGCCGTGGCCATGGAGGCCAGGGCGAGGCTCCCAGGAGTTGAGGAGTCTGCTGCGAGGGTAGCGTTTCGCTTAATGCTCGTGGGCCAGCTCGGGAGGAGCTTCCAGCTGTGCGGTCGGGGAGGGTGCCCGCCGCCAATGAAGATTTAGTCCAGGCTCTGCAGAGGGAGATTCAGAGCTGCGCCAGCGGTGCGGGCAGCCCTCGCTGTTGTGCCTCCCCTGCAGCTGGCCCCCTGTTGCTCCTCGCCGCACCGGAGCCGAGGATGAGTCTCCGGGAGTGGATGTCCCTCCGCCTTGACACTTTCGACGGAGCAGCACGCCGATCCACCGCAGATTGGCTGCGGTACATGGAGAGGCAGTTTGAGGTCCTAGATTTGACTCTCTCGGTTCAGAGGACTCGCTTTGTGGCTTTTCAATTTGAAGGGCCAAGCCGATATCTGGTGGGAGGGGTTCTCGCCGCTAGAACCCCGATCTGGGTTCACCACCTGGGAGGACTTTGTGGCTCGCCTCCGAGCCAAGTTCCACCTGCAGTCTTTCCTTGAGAGGATGGAGCTTACTCTGACCACTCTTTCCCAGGGAAAGAGGTCGGTGGCAGAGTATGAGAAGGAGTTCAACGGCGTGGTGCGCCGTCTTGTGGCGGTAAACGATCGGGAGAAAGCTAGGAGGTTCCGTGAGGGCCTCAACCAGGAGTTCAGAGTTGTCATGGGGCGACTGTCCTCGTGACTTCTCGCTCCTGGTGGAGCAAGCGAAGGGCATGGAGCTCGAGTTGGAGCTCTCCGGGACAAGCGTAACCCGGAGGTTCAGGGGTTCTGCGGCCCAGCGGGGCCAGAAGAGGACCTTTGGTGGAGGAGGTGGGTCCTCTCAGCGGCCCACCTTCAAGAAGTTCAAGGGAGGACAGGGCTCCCCCTCAGGGGCTAAGATGGGGTCGCCCCAGTCGTCGTCTTCGCGAGCGGCTGTTCGTCCTGTGCCCGGGCAGGGCATGAAGTGCTTCAAGTGCGGTGGCGAGCACCGTGCTTCAGAGTGTGGTTGGGTAGGAGTTGCAACCACTGTGGCAAGCCCGGCCATATGGGGCGAGTCTGCCGGATGAACCCCGGTAGCATCATCAAGTGGGAGACGGTGCCTTCTCCTCCCACTCCAGCGGCGTCTTCTAGAGGATCGGTGCACATGATGGCTGCTCCTGTTTCTCAGCCACCCTTTGCGTGGGCGCCACCAGCCGCGATCGGGTGCCCGCACCGCCCGCTCCTCCTCGATTGCCTCCTCCGCCCCAGCCTTGATGGGGCATCACCGAGTCGGGGCTCCTTCGTCCGGCGCCACCAGAGTGTATCGCTGCCGACCGCCGAGTCACCGGCATCCAGAGGTGGTTTCGTGTACTCTGCTCGTGGATTCCGTTGATGCCTTTGTTCTATTTGATTCGGAGCATCCTATTCTTTTGTGTCGTCGGAGTTTGCTAGTAGAGCTAAGTTGGGAGTTCAATGGATTTCCGAGTCCGTGTTAGTCGATTCTCCTGGGGTTTGATTGCTAGTTCTTTGGTTTGCCCTGGTTGCACCATTGCCATTGATGATGAGGTTTTCTTTGCCAATCTCATGGTGATCCAGCTTGGCTCCTTTTGATGTCATTTTGGGCATGGGTGGCTGCATCGATGCATCGTGCTAAGATCTGTTGTTTCGGAAGACGCTTTCCTTGCAGGCCCGTCCGTGAAGAGTTGACCTTTCAGGGTGGTATACCCTCCAGCTCCGTCTTTGCTTTGACTAGTTTGTTTTCCTGTCGGCGTTTGAGGCTGTTGGGTTTCCTCATGACTTTGTCGAGAAACCATCTTCCTCGATTCCCATTGAGGAGATTTACGTAGTGAAGGAGTTCGTTGATGTGTTCCCGACGAGTTGCCTGGTCTACCTCCGTGAGGAATGTGGAGTTTCGTATTGATCTTGCTCCGGCACTCGACCTATTTCTATCTCTCCATACCGCTTAGCTCGACCTTTTCAAGACGAGTTGAAGAAGCGATTGGAGGATCAAGTGGCCAAAGGCTTCATTCGGCGTAGCGTTTCGCCATGGGGAGCACCCGTCCTCTTCGTCTCGAAGAAGGATGGAAGTTGGCGTATGTGCATTGATTATCGTGCTCTTAACCAAGTGACAGTCAAAAACAAGTATCCTTTGCCTCGCATCGAGGATCTATTTGACCAATCAAGGGAGCAAAGGTGTTCTCCAAAATTGATCTTGATCGGGTATAATCGGATCCGTGTGAGGGAGCAGGACATTGAGAAGACTGCTTTCTCCACTAGGTATGGGCATTATGAATTTAAAGTTATGTCTTTTGGACTAACTAATGCCCCTATTTGTCTTTATGGAGGCGATGAACAAGATGCTACACAAGTACCTTGATGAGTTTGTGGTAGTGTTCATCGATGACATTCGATTTACTCTAAATCGAAGAGGAGCATGAGCGACACTTGAGGCTTGTGCCGAGTACCTGAGGGAGAATCAATTCTTTGCTAAGCTGAAAAAGTGCGAGTTCTCGATTTCAAGTGGGTTTTCTTGGCCACATCATCAATCCGGAGGGCATATCGGTAGATCCTAGCAAAGTCTCAGCGAGTTTTGGATTGGAAGAGGCCTTCCAATGTCAAAGAGGTGCGTAGTTTCCTTGGGTTGGCTGGATACTATCGGCGTTTTGTGCAGGATTTCTCTATCATTGCCAAGCCACTTTCTGGCCCGACTCGAGAAGGGGATGAAGTTCCAGTGGACTGCAGAGTGTGAGCACAAACGCACTTTGAAGGAGAAGTTAGTGACTGCTCCTGTTCTTACCCTTCCCGAGCCGGGAAGCGCTTCACTGTTTATTCGATGCTTCTCGGTTGGGACTTGGTTGTGTGCTCATGCAAAATGGCAAGGTGATTGCTTATGCTTCGAGGCGGTGAAAAAGCATGAGCGTAACTATCCCACCCATGATCTTGAGCTAGCCGCCGTGGTGTTTGCATTGAAGATATGGAGGCATTACTCAGACGGCGAGTCTTGTGATATTTTCACTGATCACAAGAGCCTCAAGTACATCTTTACTCGTAAAGATTTGAACTTGAGGCGGAGGAGGTGGCTAGAGTTGATAAAGGATTATGACCTCACGATCCAAGTATCATCCGGGAAAGCAAATGTGGTGGCCGACGCTCGATGCAAGACAATGCCCCTGTTGTTGATTGTCTTGTTGCTGATTTTGAGCGCTTGGGAGTCTCCCTATCGCTTATGCGGGGACCGTGCAAGCTGAAACTCAATTGATTCTTGAGTCACGATTCCCGAGCGTGTCAGCGGAGGCACAAAGAAGATGATCGCTTGCTCCAAAGGTGAGGAAACGCCTTGAGGATGGCAAGTCGGGAGACTTTACCGTTGATGATGCGGGAGTATTGAGGTTTCAGGGCCGTGCAGGCGTGCCCGTAAATCTCAAGTGAAAGAAGACATTCTCGAGAGAAGCTCATCGCACCAGTACGGTCCATCCTGGAGAGACCAAGATGTACAGGACTTGAAGAAGAATTTCTGGTGGAAAAGGATGAGAGTGGATATTGCCAAGTATGTGGCGTCTTGTGGGATTTGCCGGAAGATCAAAGCTGAGCATAAGCGTCCACGGCTTGTTACTGACCTTTGGAGATTCTGTGTGGCCATGGGATGACATCTCTATGGATTTTGTGGTCGGCTTACCTCGTACTCCTCGAGGGAAGGATGCTTTGTTTGGGTTGTGGTGGACCGTCTCGGCAAAGAAGTCTGCGCATTTCATTCCCATCCGCACGACCAATTCAATGAGCGAGTTGGCTCCCATCTATGTGCGGGAGATTGTGAGATTGCATGGTGTACCCAAGACCATTATCTCTCGATCGGGATGCGAAGTTCGTCTCCAAGTTCGGGAGAGTTTGCAGAGTGCTTTGGGCACGCAGCTTTGCCTTAGTACCGCTTTTCACCCTCAGACAGATGGGCGATCTGAGCGTACCATCCAAACTTTGGAGGACATGCTCGGGGCCTGTGTGATGGCTTGGAAGGGTAGCTGAAGACCATTTGCCCCTTGCAGAGTTTGCTTACAATAACAGCTACCATTCCAAAGATCCGGCTGCTCCTTATGAGGCAATCAGATGGTCGGAAGTGCAGATCGCCACTTTGTTGGGATCTTTGTCAGGCGAGAGAGCTATTCTTGGGCCGGATTGGGTTCAGCAGATCGTTGATCGCGTGTCGGAGGTTCGGCAAAACCTTCTCGCAGACAGAGCGCATGTAAGAGCTATGCTGATGTGAGGCGGCGAGACTTGGAGTTTGAGGTGGGTGATAGCGTACTCTTGCGAGTATCTCCCACCAAGGGTGTGGTGCGTTTGGCACCAAAGGAAAGCTTCACCCAAGGTATGTTGGGCCTTTTCCTATCCTCGCCCGAGTTGGCAGGTTGGCCTATCGCCTAGAGCTACCGGAATCCATGCAAGGTGTGCATGATGTGTTCCATGTCTCGATGTTGAAGAAATACTTGCATGATTCGGAGTTGGTGGTTCCATTGGAACCATTAGTGCTTCAGCAGGACCTCACCTTCGAGTCCCGTCTGTGGAAATTCTCGGGACTTCGTGAGCGAGTGATGAAGAACAGGACGCTTAAGTTTGTCAAGGTCTTGTGGTCACATCGCATCGAGAGAGAAGCGACTTGGGAGCTGGAATCTCGCATGCGCGAAGTAACTGAGCTTTTCACCTCGGGTATGTGATGTGAAAATCTGGCTGTCTTTGGTTTTGCTGGGTTTCGTGATTGGTGCGTTTAGATTCGAGGTCGAATCCCGTTGAAGGGGGGAAGAATGTGACACCTCGGAGTGTCGTATCCTTAGTTTTTGAACATGATAAGGTTAAATACAATATGAGATGTGGAATTAAGGTTAAAATCATAAGAACCGGAGGTTAATAGCTTTTCCGGGCCGTTTCCGGCCGTTTAGAGTTTTGGGCCTTCCCGAGGAGTTTTGGGCCTTGGTGGGCTTTGGTGGGATGGATTAGGACTCCGTGAACGGACTAGGATTGGGTTGAGGGCTGGTAAAGGGGCTTCCCCAGCCCCTTGCGCCCCACCTCCCCTTAGCGCCCCACCTCCCCTCTTGCGCCCCTCTCCTCCCTCCCCCTGCCTAAGCCCTAGCCCCCCAAAACCGTGCACTTCTCCCTTTCCTCCACCTCCACACCACCTTCCCTCCACCCCTTGCTGCATTAGGGTGGCCTCCCCACCCTGCACCTCGCGAGTCATCCCGTGGAGCGAGGAGCGAGGCGCAAGGAGCGAGGAGCGAGGAACGTGGAGCGAGGAGCGATTCGCGAGGAGATTCGCGGAGATTGATTGGAGTTTTGCGCTTGGGGCAAAGGTATGAACATGAGGATCCTTGGATTTGATCTAGGTACTGTTATTAGGGTGTTTATCAAGTTTTTAGATCAATTGGAGGCGCTGGTTTGAAGTAATTTGGGTTAGATCTAAACTTGTCCACGTTTCTGTTTTCGGGCAGATTGAGCAGTCGAACTAGGGTTCGAGTTTCCGTCGATTTAGAATCCGAATCAGACCGTACGGACTTCTAGGAAGTTGTAGATAATTTAATTATCTTTCCGTGGACGTAAAGCACGTTAATTTCCGATCAGCCGTTTGAAAGTTATGGCTGTTTTACCGAGCGCCTAAAAATCTGTGACGTAACTGGAACAGATTGTGGTAATCTGTAGATTAAACAATTTTAGAGTCCGAATCAGTCTTTCCCTATAACTAGAAAAAGTTGGGAAATTTCCTAAGCTTCGCGACGGTGTACTCGTTTATTCGATTTGGAGTCCCAGAACTCAAGTTATGCCTTTTGCAAGGCTGCTGTCCCGCCGACAGAACCTATGTTTTTAGGTTTTGCTAGTATTTGTCAATGTCGGGTTAGATGGTTGCGGGTGTACTGTTTGGAGGTTATTATTGTGAGTGTGTGATGCCTATGTGCAGGTGGTGTGACCCAGGGAGTTCCCTCTTCTTCCCGCCAATCCGTTGCACGTGGTTGAGGCAAGTGTGTTGTGATGGATAGCAAGTTGTAGGTTGCATGTTGAAATTAGATGGAATTGCCTACATGATATATGTCCACTTGCCATGTTTTAATGATTGATATGATATGATGAGCATGTTTAACATATTATGATGCCATGTGTTAATATGTGAATTGAATATGATATTTGGCATGGTTGCATGCATGTCATGAGATAGGGCGAGGCGGTGAGAAAGTCTTAACTAGTCCGGCAAGGTCGGTGAGAAAGTTATGACTAATCCGAACGCCATTGAGTAAGTCCTATGTCGTGATTCCATCCACGTGGTGTTTGGAAGCGAGTAGGCACCCTCCATCTTCGGGATGGAAGGGGAAAGGAGTGCACACCGACGGGTGTGTACTTCCCATACCGGTATGAGGTTCCGGAGGGTCGAGCAATGCATTACATCGCATACAAATTGATGATGATATTGATAAGTATTCATGAATGAGATGTTATACATGATGAAAGATGTTATTGACTTGTTGTTATGCTTGTTGTCCATTGCAGTATGCTTGCCGAAGTTTTCGAACTCACCCTTGTGTTTTCTTGTTGTTTTAGGTACCATGAGAACGGCATGCGGGAAAGGGGATAGTAAAAAGCTAACACATTGCATAAACTTAATGTTTCCCCAAGTCAATTCATTTAGTTTGATAATAAATTGCGTGTGATGGTCTTTAAAATTAAGTCTTAGCTTGGTTAATGAGAGTTCTATTGTTTGTTTGACACTTGGAACCTTAAGAGCTTAATGTTAGTCTCTTATTGTCGTTAAGACTTTATTTATTGCTGTTTTAGATGTTTCTCTTATTGCCATATAATGCTATATTGTTGCTGTTTCTTAAATTCATGATAAAACAAAGGAGGTGCTGCCGAAATCTCGGTTTTAGACTATGCACCTTTGCTGGAATTTGATGTTAAATGTGGTATTTAGATGTTGTTTAGCTTATGTTTGGTAACATTCAGGCATAGTAAATGCCGGGGTGTTACAGTTGGTATCAGAGCGGGCTGTAGGTCCTTGGAATGTGAATTTTTAGTGTCATGCTATAGGGTACAACTAAAATGTGATGTGGAATAACTTAGAAACATGGCTTAGGTTCTAACTAAAACCTTGTTATAGGATAGCAACGTTAAAACTTGTAAAAGTGGTATAACTAATCTAAAATCGACACACTTGGTTGCACAAGAGGATGGGTTTTGGTTCATCAATGCATCGCGCTTGATTATGTGATAAGGAATATGCCTATGATGATGTTTGATCTATGATCTTGATTGTGTGCTTTGGTGTTTGGGTGGTTGTCTGTCTAAGCGACCATGCCGAGGTAGAGGCCGTGGACGCCGTGGCGTGGAGGCCAGGGGCGAGGCTCCCAGGAGTTGAGGAGTCTGGCTTTGAGGGTAGCGTTTCGCTTAATGCTCGTGGGCCAGCTCGGGAGGAGCTTCCACTGTGCGGTCGGGGAGGGTGCCCGCCGCCAATGAAGATTTAGTCCAGGCTCTGCAGAGGGAGATTCGGGAGCTGCGCCAAGAGCGGGCAGCCCTCGCTGTTGTGTGCTCCCCCTGCAGCTGGCCCCTCGTTGTTGCCCCGCTGCACCGGAGCCGAGGATGAGTCTCCGGAGTGGATGTCCCTCCGTCTTGACACTTTCGACGGAGCAGCACGCCGATCCAGTCCGCAGATTGGCTGCGGTACATGGAGAGGCAGTTTGAGGTCCTAGATTTGACGTCGGTTCGAGAGGACTCGCTTTGTGGCTTTTCATTTGAAGGGCCAAGGCGATATCTGGTGGGAGGGTTCTGCTAGAACCCCGATCTGGTCGATCACCTGGGAGGACTTTGTGGCTCGCTTAGAGCCAAGTTCCACCTGAGTCTTTCCTTGAGAGGATGGAGCTTACTCGACCACTCTTTCCCGGGGAAAGAGGTCGGTGTGAGTATGAGAAGGAGTTCAACAGCAGGTGCGCTTTCGTCTACCGTGGCAAATGACGATCGGGAGAAAGCTAGGAGGTTCCGTAGGGGCCTCAACCAGGAGTTCAGAGTTGTCATGGGGGCGATCGTCCTCGTGACTTCTGCTCTGTGGTGGAGCAAGCGAAGGGCATGGAGCTCGAGTTGGAGCTCTCCGGGACAAGCGTAACCCGGAGGTTCGGGGGTTCTCGCGGCAAAGGGGCCGAAGAGGACCTTTGGTGGAGGAGGTGGGTCCTCTCGGCCCCACCTTCAAGAAGTTCAAGGGAGGACAGGGCTCCTCCTCGGGGGCTAAGATGGGGTCGCCCAGTCGTCTTCTTCGCGAGCGGTTGTTAGATCTGTGCCGGGCAGGAGCATGAAGTGCTTCAAGTGCGGTGGCGAGCACCGTGCTTCAGAGTGTGGTTGGACTGGGAGTTGCAACCACTTTGTAGCAAGCCCGGCCATATGGGGCGAGTCTGCCGGATGAACCCTGGTAGCATCATCAAGTGGGAGGCGGTGCCTTCTCCTCCCACTCCGGCCAGCGTCTTCTAGAGGATCGGTGCACATGATGGCTGCTCCTGTTTCTCGGCCACCCTTTGCGTGGCGCCACCAGCGCGCATCTTGGTGCCCGCAGCCTGCCTGCTCCTCCTCGGTTGCCTCCTCCGCCCCAGCCTTGATGGGGCATCACCGAGTCGGGGCTCCTTCTCGTCCGGCGCCACCAGAGTGTGCGCTTTGCCGACCGCCGAGTCACCGGGCATCCAGAGGTGGTTTCGTACTCGCTCGTGGATTCCGTTGATGCCTTTGTTCTATTTGATTCCGGAGCATCCTATTCTTTTGTGTCGTCGGAGTTTGCTAGTAGAGCTAAGTTGGGAGTTCAGCGGATTTACGAGTCCGTGTTAGTCGATTCTCTGGGGTTTGATTGCTAGTTCTTTGGTTTGCCCTGGTTGCACCATTGCCATTGATGATGAGGTTTTCTTTGCCAATCTCATGGTGATCCATTGGCTCCTTTTGATGTCATTTTGGGCATGGATGGCTGCATCGATGCCGTGCTAAGATCTGTTGTTTCGGAAGACAGCTTTCCTTGCAGGCCCCGTCCGTGAAGAGTTGACCTTTCAGGGTGGTATACCCTCCGATTCCGTCTTTGCTTTGACTAGTTTGTTTTACGGTCGGCGTTTGAGGTGTCATGGGTTTCCTCATGACTTTGTCTCGAGAAACCATCTTCCTCGATTCCCATTGAGGAGATTTACGTAGTGAAGGAGTTCGTTGATGTGTTCCCTGACGAGTTGCCTGGTCTACCTCCTGTGAGGAATGTGGAGTTTTGTATTGATCTTGCTCCTGCACTCGACCTATTTCTATCTCTCCATACCGCTTAGCTCGACCTTTTCAAGACGAGTTGAAGAAGCAATTGGAGGATCTGTTGGCCAAAGGCTTCATTCGGCGTAGCGTATCGCCATAGGGAGCACCCGTCCTCTTCGTCTCGAAGAAGGATGGAAGTTGGCGTATGTGCATTGATTATCGTGCTCTTAACCAAGTGATCAAAAACAAGTATCCTTTGCCTCGCATCGAGGATCTGTTTGACCAATCAAGGGAGCAAAGGTGTTCTCCAAAATTGATCTTGATCGGGGTATAATCAGATCCGTGTGAGGGAGCAGGACATTGTGAAGACTGCTGTCTCCCCGAGGTCTGGGCCTTATGAAGTTAAAGTGATGTCTTTTGGACTAACTAATGCCCCTCGCTGTCTTTATGGAGGCGATGAAAAGAATGCTACACAAGTACCTTGATGAGTTTGTGGTAGTGTTCATCGATGACATTCGATTTACTCTAAATCGAAGAGGAGCATGAGCGACACTTGAGGCTTGTCTTTGAGTACCACGAGGAGAATCAATTCTTTGCTAAGCTGAAAAAGTGCGAGTTCTGGATTTCAGAAGTGGGTTTTCTTGGCCACATCATCAATCCAGAGGGCATATCGGTAGATCCTAGCAAAGTCTCAGCAGTTTTGGATTGGAAGAGGCCTTCCAATGTCAAAGAGGTGCGTAGTTTCCTTGGGTTGGCTGGATACTATCGGCGTTTTGTGCAGGATTTCTCTATCATTGCCAAGCCACTTTCACAACTGACTCAGAAGGGGATGAAGTTCCAGTGGACTGCAGAGTGTGAGCACAGCTTCTGCACTTTGAAGGAGAAGTTAGTGACTGCTCCTGTTCTTACCCTTCCCGAGCCGGGGAAGCGCTTCACTGTTTATTCTGATGCTTCTCGGTTGGGAAGTATGCGTATGTGTTCCTATAAATGCTAGTATTGATATCAATTGAGAAGACATAAGACTTATTGTTAATGATGTTGTTAAGGGCAGTGTTAATGCTAGTATTCAATTTATTTTAAATAGTTGGAGTATGTTGTGTGGTGGTAATTTGGTTATCACCTATGTATAGGGTAGCTAAAAGTAATGTTGTTGGTTGATGAATATGCCCATTTGTTGTTATTAATGACTTAGTAGTGGTGGTAGTTGTGTAGAATACTTGTTGGAAACCATTGATTAAATGGAGGGTATTGTAACCTGTGGTGAAGGAGTGAACCATGGATAATTAACCTGATGTAGAGTTTTACCCTTAAGGAATGTATGCCTTGGAATCCTAGCTATGAACTTTGTCTTGTAGAGATAATATTTACATGTTGAAGTCGTTGTTTAACTGAATAAGGTTCGGTTGTCGAGATGTGAATATATAGGAGGTATAAAATTTATATGTTGATCTTGCTGAAAGATTTGTGGAAGTACTATGTTTCAAATTTAGAATAATAAGTATTATGATTCGGTGATCCGTGGGGATCATGTCATTATAGTCTTGGTTGGGTGCCTTTTTGATAAGCATCATAAACCCTTATTAAAAGTGTTGGGAATGGTAACTAGAGGAAGAATTTGTGGTGAAGCTTTTGGTTGAATTGTGTTGGGGCTCCTCAGGGAGTAAAAAGTGATTATTAAAGTCTTTTAATGGAAAGCGTAGTGGAGTTCTAGAGATGGTTCTTTTTATGCTGAGCTTGTGTTTAAAAGCTTTTGGACTGGTTTGGTTGTTTGCCATTTTGGTTGAAGGGTTTTCGGTCAAGGTGTTCCTTATGATGTGTTTCAGAGTTTCCCCAAAACTCGTAGTGTTTGGTGTCGACCTTTGGTTTTGGCGAATTTGTTTAGTTCGTGTTGTGAGTTTGGATTTACATCCAAAAGTTTTTGAGTCGATCGCGCCCTTTCGCGTTCGCACTGAATTATTTTTGGAATTAATTTTAAAAGGAAGCAGATGGTCATAAAGGGTTGTGTTGGAAACTTTTGAGTTAAGCCCTTGATGTGTAACTCTATTTGGCTAGAGTTGGAGTCATTTGGAAAATGTGTCTGGTGTGCGGGTGTTTCACAAGTCTGGATTTTTATGAATGTTTCATAAGTGAATTCGGTTAGAGAAGAGTTTTCTTTTGAGATTGAGCTTCCCTCTCTTTTGATAAAATTTATGGCAGTTGTTGGTGCAGATGTCTAACTTTGGAGTCAATGTTCTTTTCCAAAATGTTGATTTTGGTTAAAATGCGATGTTTTGCAAAGTTTAGCTATCTATCGTTGGTGGGTTCTGATATGATGTGGTGCCTTATTGTTAACTATGCTACCGACATAGTTTATATGAATTAGCGCAACTCTCGATGTTATTCGAGATTTATTCATGTGAAACCGAGGAAGAAGTCTTTTGGTGAATGACTTTTCGGTATTGTGGTAATATGATGAATGAAGGGTGAAAAGTAAACAAGACATCGTGTATAGATGTTAAATGATAAAAGAGTCGTTGAGCCCGGTCGGTGAGAAAGTCATATGTGGAGATATGACTATTCCGGAGTGCTCTTGAAAAGTGTGCATGCATGTCATGAATCGAGATGTCCATTTCTTTCTAGTATGAAAAGAAAGAATGAAGAAATTATGGTATTTTGGTTGTGGTGTAGGGGATTTATGCTCCCTTTGTGATTTGGCTTGGATGTTGCCGAATTCTTTCCAAAATGGTTGTTAACGCTTTGGGTTTGAGTTGTCGTGAGTACACTTGGGCTTGATAGCTAAGTGTTTTTGTGTGAGGGCGAGACCCTCTTAAGAAAGGAACCAATTGTGGTTTGGTAAAGTTTTTACAATCCTAGCTTGGGGCTAGGTGTAGAACCTTAGTGGTATAAGGGTGGTTTGTGATGGAGGTTGATGATGTAAGGATTTAACCTTTATTAAGAGTAGTGATGGGTGGAAGTGAAGTTGACGGTAGTTCGGTGATGTTTGTCCTGCCGTGAGCAATTGTCGTCACTAGTTGTTTTGGATTTGAGTTTTGCCTGGGAGAGGATAGAATGAATGTTAGCATGATCGTGTATCGGAAGGGCAAGTGTGCCTTAATGAGTTATTCCTCGAGGAATTTTTGGGAATGTAGAGAGGTCATTAAAGGAATTGTGACTTGCTTTGATTATGTCATGTTGAGTTTAATGGAGTATGGTAGTCAGGTTGGTTGTGATAGAAGTATGAAGTGTTGGCCGTGAGGATTCGAGCGTTTTGGGTTGATGGAGCCCTTTGTGGTTGGTACGCAGATTCTGTTTGGGAATGGAAGTGAAGGTCGACGGGTGAGAGGTTGCCCTTGGTTGAGCTAGATCATTACTTTTCTCGCCAAGTGTTAGTTTTGAGAACTTCGTTTGTCGCTTGTTCCGGTTTTAGTCATTGTGCGAATGTTTTGAGCTGCAGAGAAGCCTTTGTCCCTTGGGGACTTTTTGTTCATTATGGCGTCCTTCGGATTCGAGGCCTAATCCTGTTGAAGGGGGAAGAATGTGACACTACGGTATGGTGTGACATTATAAAATGTGAAATTAGAGAATAAAACCTTTCGCTTGAGGTTTACTCGCGTTTTTGGGCCTTTTGAAGTGTTGTGACACCACGGAGCGTCGTAACCTTATAAAAGGTGCATGATGAGGTCAAAAACATATTCAAATATGATATGGGAGGTTAAAACCATAAGGTATGGAGGTTAATAGCGTTGTCGGGCCGTTTCCGGGGTTTTGGGCCTTCCCGGGGGAGTTTGGGCCTTAAAGAGGGGGTTGTGGGCTTTGGTGGGATGGGGTGGGAATCCATTTAGGATTAGGAAAGGGGCTTAAGGCTGGTTAAAGGGGGGTTTCCCTGCCCTTTTGGGCGTCCTCCCCCTGCCCCTTGCGCCCCCAAGTGCCCTAGCCGCCTCCCACACCTCCCCACCTCCTCCTTGGGCGCCTCCACCTCCCCCAAGCCTCTCCCCTTGCGCCACCACCCTCTCCACCACCTCTCCACCTCCCTTGCTACGCCTAGGTGAGTTCTTAACCTCACCACCTCGAAGATCCATCCATTGGAGCGCTCCGCGACGAGGAGATCCGGTGGATTTGGAAGCGAGGAAGGGGATCGCGCGAACCGGGAGGAGATCTATTGGGTTTTCGTGCGTCGGGCAAAGGTATGTCCATGGAAATCCTTGGGGTTGATCTAGGTACTGTTATAAGGGTGTTTATCAAGTTTTTAGATCAATTGGTGGTGCTGGAATTGAGTAATTTGGATTAGATCTAGATGTTGCCACATTCTGTTTTTGGGACAGCATGAGCAGTCGACCTAGGGTTTGCGTTTTCTTCAATTTAGATTCCGAATCTGTCCATACTGATGTTGAAGAAGTTGTAGATAATTTCATTATCTTTCAGTGGGTATAAAGCACGTTAAATTCCGCCTAGCCGTTTGAAAGTTATGGCTGTTTTACCGAGCATGATAAAATCTGTGACGTAATTGGAACAGATCACGGTAATCTGTAGATTAAACAACTTTAGATTCCGAATCAGTCTTTCCATATACCTAGTGAAAGTTGGGAAATTTCCTAAGCTACGTGAGGATGTACTCGTTTAATTGATTCGGAGTCCCAGAACTAAAGTTATGCCTTTTGCAAGGCTGTTGTCCCGACGGGACAGAACCTCTATTTTTAGGTTTTGCGAGTAGTTGGCAATGTCGGGGTAGATGAGGGTTTGCGTACTATTTTATGGATATGATTGTGAGCGTGTGGTACCTATGTGCAGGTGATGCGACCCCGGGAGTGCCCTCTACTTCCCGCCAATCCGTTGCCCGTGGTTGAGGCAAGTGTGTTGTGATGGATAGCGATTTGTAGGTTGCTTGTTGAGAATAGATGGAATTGACTGCATGATATATGATCACTTGCCTTGCTTTTATGATTGCCAATGATATGATGAGCATGTTTAATATGTTATGATGCCATGTGTTAATATGTGTGTTAAATATGATGTTGGCATAAATGCATACATGGCATGTTACATGGCTCGGGCGGTGAGAAAGTCATAACTAGTCCGGGAAGGTCGGTGAGAAAGTTATGACTAATCCGGAAAGCCAATGAGTAAGTCCTACATCGTGATTGCATTCACTGCGGTGAACGAAAGCGAGGAGTAGGCACCCTCCATCTTCGGGATGGAAGGGGGGAGAGGGTGCACATCGACGGGTGTGTACTCAACCATACCGGTATGAGTTTCCAAGGAGACATGAGCATTGCATTACATTGCATTCATAATGATGATGATATTGTTAAGTGTTCTTGAATGAGATGATATACATGGTGGGAGATGTTATTGCCATGATATTGTTCTTGTTGTCCATTGCAATATGCTTGCTGAGTTTCGAACTCACGCTTGTGTTTTCTTGTTGTTTTAGGTACCATGAGAACGGCATGCGGGGAAGGGAAATAGTCACACGCCCACACGTAGCTTCACCATATTGATTCCACAAGTCATTCTATTAGTTTGATAATAAATTGCATGTGATGATCATTGATTTAAGGCTTAACTTTGCTTTATGAGAGTTTTATTGTTCGTTTGACACTTGGAGATATTAAGTGCTTGATAATAGTCTTATATTGTCATTAAGACTTTAATTATTGTCGTTTTAGTTGTCTCTCTTATTGCTTTATATTGCTATAATATTGTTGTCTCTTCGTAGCATGTTAAAACAAAGGAGATGCTGCCGAAATCTCGGTTTTTAGCATAGGTACCCTTGCTGGAATTTTATGATAATTGTGGTATTTAGTTGTTGTTTAGCTTATGTTTGGTAGCATTCAGGCATATTAAATGCCGGGGTGTTACACTTCAGCCCTGACCACCAGGTCTGGCAGAACACCACAAACTCTGTTAAACCCGGAGAAAAACAAACACAAGAATAAATCGAGAGCTTTCTCCGTAAAGCAATCAACAAAACCGGACGTCAGAACTAAAATTGCAATCCGAAATAGGCATAGCACTAAACTCTTCTTCTTTGTCTTCACCCAAAGAAGGCAAAACCAAACACCGCATACGGAACAATCCGCGAATATCCAATACCAAACACTTTTCTTTTGGTTTCAATCAACTAAAACCAAGAAAACCACCCAAAACCGACCGTCGGAACGGTAAAGAACATCCGAAGGAATCCACCACCAATCTCTTCTATTTGACTCCAGTTAACTACCCGATCTACGACAGAAAGGGTAAGCACTCTTCTCCTACAGGGGTTAATAATTCTTCGGTGATGGCGTTAACCGGCCACACCGTCAAACCACACCCTTACTATGAACAAAAAGTGGTGACCGAAACCCTTCGGCACCACAACCCCACTTTATCACAAATATAGTAACTCAATCAAATCTATCATAAGTATAACATCATACATCACCTAAATGCAGCATTTAACATCAAAGCTTAAATACAATTTTTAAGTGGATAGCATCGATACCCATACCCTTCCTACTGTGCGTCAGAGTGTGTCAAGTTTTAAATTAGTTAACTAAACTATTTTAGATTTTTACGGTTATTGCCCTAAGGCCAAATTTTAACAAGTAAACCTATGCCATGTTTCTACTTTCCCAAGTCAATAGTTTAGTTTACTCTAGAGTAATTTACCACATTCACATACCACGGACCTAAAGCCCGCTCTAATACCAATTGTAACACCCCGGTATCTAGTATGCCTGAATGTTACCAATCATAGACTAAACAACATCAAAAAACCACAAATAACGATAAATTACAGCAAAGGTGCAAATGCTAAAACCAAAAATTTCGGCAGCATCTCCTTTGTTTTTCCATGAATTGAAGCAACAACAATATTAACATATCAAGATGGCATAGTGAACGATAGCAATAACATGACAATCAGGAATTTCAGCCACCATACAACTAAGGATATGTGGGATGACAGAAACAGGGGTCCCGTAAGAGGGACCTACACCCGGCTGGGCCTGACAGGCGGAATGGAAAGCCCAAGGCCAAGCAGCACCACGACGGGCCCAGAGGAGACCTTCGACTTGCTCCCCAAGACAACTCCCGGTCCTTCAAGGAAGCTTCGTGCCCCGCCCTAACAACCCGCCAGGGACGAGGCATGCGGTCTAACATCGCTGCAGAGCCTGCGAAGCCGGAACTCGACAAGGCGGCAGCGTGGGTCGGAGAAAGCATAACCTCCTCTCCAGGACATAGAGCGTGAAGGCGGATAAGGACAAGGGACATGTCGCCCAGGCCACCATGTTTAGGGTCCGTGGCGCCCATCTATCATGTATTCTCCCCAGATATAAGGAGGAGGAAAAAACAAGACGACGCTCTCCCTCACTTGCTCGCTCTTGAACACACACAAGACATCCAAGAACACAGGACTAGGGTAGTATCTCCTCCGAGAGAGCCCGAACTGTCTAAAACAGATTGCCCTCGCATCCTGTGTTACCATCAAGCTCGAGATCCCGCACAAATCCCCTAGAATCACAAATCTTATTGCCGGCGAAACCGATCGTCGGCGGTTGGCGCGCCAGGTAGGGGCTTGTGTCAACATCTTCGCCAAGCTTGATGGTCGCGACGAGCCGAAGTCTCCACGATCTTCGCCTCGGGCCAGGTCTTCCGTTTGGAAGCCTGACCTTCATCTCCAACGACCTCGGAAGCCTCTCTCTCTCTAAGGGAACGCTCTGGTAGCAGTGAGGTCTCCGGCGATCCATCGTCACGACTTCGCGCCCGATCGGAAGGTCCCCTGCCTCGTACTCTAAAGTACCGAGCGGGGATCCAAGACCCGTTCGGCCAGCGGAGTCGAGGCTCGAGGATGCCGAGGCACGAAGGGTGGGAGTTCTCACCGCCAAGCCACTCGGCACCCCGAGCACCTAGGTTTGTCTTCTCGGACTCACCCACCTCGGCCGAGTCGGAAGAAAGCCTAAAGAGTCTGCTGAATTTCCGTAGAGTCTGTGTGGATCGAAGGCTCATGGCAGATTCGCAGCTAGCCGCCGACACCTCGATCGCCGCCGATTTGGAAGGAGGCCGAGTGATCGAGCTGACGCTAGCGGGCGTACTCCGGGATCGCGCCGGGCTGTCAATGAAGACATTCTGCAAGCCAAGATGGGGACCAGGCTGTTTTTCGCACCCCACGCCAGAATATCGCCGCCTCCAAGACACTCCTGGATACCACGACCCTATCTTTGAGGCAGATGATCCAGCTTGCCCGATCATGGCCCAAGTAAAGGCCATGGTGACGGGCAGCTATCCAGATACTCAAACCGACCCGGTAGGCGAAGGAGCCGGCCACGTGATCCGGCGAGGACCTGCATACCGGCCAAGAATGGCCAGGTCGGGAAGCCCGTCAGATACATCATGTTCTACCCGCTGAGACGACTTGCGACATAGCATCACCGCGACCTCCGTTCAGACCTCGACGCCAGCGCCGCGACCGAGAAAGGAGGAACAACGCCGCCAAGCCGATTTAATATGAGCGCTTGGCATCCTTCCGCGAGGCCGCGAATACGCCAAGTGCGATCCTCCGCGTCGATCACCTCCCGGGGTATCGCGGAGTCATCGAAGGGGTCCGTCGTTTACTCCTCACCTACGCCGAGTGGTTTGGCCTGATGGATTTAATCCTAAAGGCATCACTAGGTTTGACGGTGAGAGAGACCCGCAGGCTTGGCTACAAGTATACGCTCTGCGCGATTAGGGCGCCGGGGATCGAAAGTAATGGCAAACTACTTGCCGGTTACCCTCTCGCCCCTGCCCAAGCATGGCTCACCGGACTTCCAATGAACTCTATAGATTCCTGGGGAGATCTCAGGTGAGCAGCTTCATCTCAAATTTCCAAGGCACTTACGAGCGCCCAGGCACCCCTTGGGACCTATATCAGCTACACCAAAGAGGAACGAATCCCTCCGGAGTTCGCCAAGCGCTTCATGAACAGGAAAAGCACCGTTCGGGACGTCACAGATGCGGTTGTGATAGCTGCCTTCGAGAAAGGAGTCGGGCCGACCCGACCTCATCAAGAAGATGTCCGGAAGCCACCCACGTCGGTCCGGAGCTGTTCGCCCTAGCGCATCGTTACGCTTCAGCCCCCGAGGCTCTGGCGAACGACGTGATGAAGGGAAGGATCAGTCTGAACCCCTCGGCGGAAAGAAAAGAAGCGCAAGGGCGAAGAGCTAGTGGCGCCGCCGCGCCAACTCATCCTCGCGCTCTCAAAGAGGATGGATATGATAAGGTCATGAACTCACTCGCCCTTTCCATCCAAAGGGGAGGCATGCCGCCAAGGATTGTTTCACCCTAAAGAGGTTCGCCTGTGAGAGCAAGAGGCGGCCGACAAGGTCCGAAGCGGTCATGCCGCCGGCAAACCGCCTCCCTGCCGAGGAAGACTATCGTGAAGTCGACCTCGAGCTTAACTACATATTCGGGGTTCACCAGATATGAGTCCAAGCGGAAGCAAAAGCTCACCGCCGACATCTATGCAAGAGAGCCGAGACCCCGATATGTCCGGTGGTCCGAGGTCGCACAACTTACGACCTTACGGATCACCCAGATCGCGTCCCATTCCCGGCCAGATACCCGGGTCCTGGCGGCAGGTTGTCCGCGGCATCAAGCTCAAAAGGGTGTTGATTGACGGTGGGAGTGGGCTCAACGTACTCTTCGTGAAGACAATCGGCGATATGGGAATCCCGCGGCCTGACCTCAAGCGGGTCGTCGCCTTTTCATGGAGTGATACCGAACGTCGGCGGTACCACTCGGACAAATCACTCTACCGATCCACGTTCGCGCAAGGGACAACTACCGGATCGAGCCTTAGCTTCGAGGTGGCGGACTTCGCGACAGCGTATCACGCCATCTTGGGGAGACCAATACGGGCCAAGTTCATGGCGGTGCCCCACTACGAGTATCTGATGCTGAAGATGCCGGGCCCGAGTGGTATTATCACTCTACACGGCTATGTTAATCAGTCTTTCTCTAGCGACATAGAGAGATGCGAAATGGCCGAGTCTCTGAGGCGGCGGGACGGGAAAGGATTCGTCAAGAGGCGGATTTCGACAAGCCGGAAGGCAGTGTCCCGACCCGCAAGCCGCAGAACTCCGGGATCGGCCCCGAGGCGGGCACCAAGAGGATTCTCCTCGACCCGTCCGATCCGGCGCGAGCCGTCTCGATCGGGACAAGGCTCGAGGATGAATAGGAAAACGCGCCGTCACCTTCTGCGCGGCAAACCAAGACGTCTTTGCCTGGAAGCCGTCTCGATATGCCCGGGTCCCCAGGAGGTGATCGAGCACGCATTGAATGTAAACCAATCCGCCAGGCCCGTCAAGCAAAGGTTACGACGGTTTGCTCAAGATCGTCGAGAAGCCATCAGAGAGGAGATCACAAAGCTGCTAGCTGCAGGCTTCATCAAAGAAGTGTATCATCGATCGTTGGCGAACCCTGTACTCGTCGGAAGAAGAATAAAAGTCGCGCATGTGTGTTGATTACACCGACCTCAACATGGCTTGTCCGGAAAGATCCCTTTGGTCTCCCTCGTATCGATCGGTGGTAGACTCCATCGCCGGATCTCGGTTACTCAACTTTACGGGCGCCTATTCAGGCTATCATCGATTCGGCCGAGAGGAAGATCTGCGAAGACTTCGTTTATCACTCCATTCGAGCATATTGCTATATCACTATGCCGCTCGGGCTCAAGAATGCCGGCGCAGCGTACCCAGCGCCCGTCGCAGGTGTTTTCACCATCGGCTCGGCGCAACGTGGAAGCTTATGTGGATGATGTGGTAGTTAAAACGCAGACACAAGATAGCCTTATCTCCGACCTGGCCGAGACGTTCGAGAGTCTAAGGGCGTTAGGATGAGGCTAAACCCCGAGAAGTGCGTTTGGAGTATCTTCCGGAAACTACTCGGGTTCATCGTCTCCGTCGTGGGATCGAGCCGAACCCGAGAAAATTGGAGCCATTATGAAAATGGCCCCGCCTACCAGCCAAAAGGAGGTCCAAAAGCTCACCGGATGCATGGTAGCGCTTGGCGAGTTTATCTCACGATCGGGGTCCGGAATGCCTTTCTTCAAGCTCCTTAAGAAGCAAGATCGCTTTGATTGGACGGCAGAGGCACAGCAGGCCTTCGAAGAACTCAAGGTGTTTCTCTCCACTCCCCCAGTCTTAGTATCGCCGGCGCCAGGTGAACCTCTTCTGCTCTACATAGCGGCAACATCTCATGTAGTAAGTGCCGTGATAGTTGTGGAGCGGGAGGAATCTGGACACCGCTACGGCGTGCAACGCCCGGTTTATTTAAATCGGCATTAATCTTTGGCGAATCCAAGACAAGATATCCTCCAATCCGGCTGGCAGACGCCATTTTGATCTCGTCACGGAAGTGAAGCATTATTTCCAAGGACATTCGATTTGATAGTCACTTCTTTCCCGTGGGAGAGGTCCTCCGCAATCGGGAAGCTACCGAAGAATTTCAAAGTGGGCAGTGAGCTTGGAGCTTTCGACATCTCGTTCAAGCCGCACCGCCGTCAAGTCCCAGGCTTTGGCTGACTTTACGCCGAGTGGACCGAATCCTGCACTTCGCACCGAAGAAGAGCCGAGAATATTGGGTCATGCACTTGACGGATCTCTCATGCTTGGAGGAGCAGGGCGGGAATCCTCCTTATCTCGCCTAAGGGTGACAGTTGAAGTATGTCCTTCGATTCACTTCCGGCCTCAAACAATGCCGCGAGTACGAGGCCCTCATCCATGGGCTTCAGATCGCCACATCACTGAATCAAGCAAGGCGGTTCGAGGCGACTCCCGATTGGTGGTGAATCAAGTACGTAAGGACTGGTTGTGCGTGGATCGTAATATGGCGGCATACCGCCAAAGAAGTCCGAGAATTGGAAGGCAAGTTTGACGGTCTGGAGCTGGTTCATGTCCTCCGCCGCAATAATGAGGCAGCAGACGAGCTGGCTAAGTTGGGAGCCACTCGGGCGGATGTCCCAAGTGATATCTTAAATGCACGAGATCTTCCACGAGCCAACCGTTACAAAACGGCAAAAGCCAAGCGAGGGTCCTGGAACCGGTCCTGCTCATCGATCCAGATCGACTACCCGTACCTTGATTATCTCTCAAGGACAAACTCCCGAAGCAACCACTCGCAGAGCGCATCTCCGACAAGCCAAATCCTCGTAGTGGTGGGCGACGAGCTCTTCCGAAAAGTGCCTCGTGTCCTCAGCGGTGCATTTCGGGACAAGCGGAAGAGAGCTGCTCCAAGAAATCCATTCGAGGATGTGCGGCCATCACGCGGCATCAAGCGCCTTGGTTGGGAAAGCCTACCGACAGTGGTTTCTTCCGCCAACGGCGTAACGGATGCCAAGGAGATAGTTCGAACCTGCGAGGGCTGCCAATTCTATGCAAGACGAGACACACTTGCCGGCACATGAGCTACAGACTATACCCATTTCTTGGCCTTTCGCGATCTGGGGCTCGACTTAGTGGGCCCGCTCAAGAAGGCTCAAAGGCGGTTTCGCTTACCTCTTCGTGGCCATTGACAAGTTCACCAAGTGGATCGAAGCCAAGCCGGTCGTAACTATCACCGCAGCTTAAGGCCAAGGAGTTCTTCCAGGATATTGTAGTCAGATTCGGAGTGCCCAACCGATCATCACGGACAACGGCACCCGATTCGAGTGAAGAATTCCAAGAATGGTGCGGCGTCGGGATCAAGATCTGCCGCCTCGGTGGCTCACCCACGAAGCAATGGGCAGGTCGGCGAGCTAGCAGCCTGTCCTTCAAGGCCTCAAGGCCAGGATCTTCGACCGCCTCAAACCATACGCCGCCCGATGGGTGAAGGAGCTACCGCCAGACTGGGACTCGTAACCACTCCCACCGAGCGACCGCCAAACCCCTTTTTCTCGGTCTATGGCGCGGCGGATTCTGCCATCGAGCCGGGATTCGAATCCCAGGGTTCGGAACTACAACGGCCGAGTCCGAGGGAAGCCGAATGGTGGAGCTTGATCAACTCGAGGAGGCTCTAACGTTGCCGCCTCCGCCATTCGGCTAAGTACCTCCAGGGACTTCTGGCGCTACCACTCGCAACGCCGTAAATAGAACCTTTCGTAAGGAGATCTGGTCCTGAGGAGGAACTAAAAGCGAGCACAAGCTCTCTCCAATTTGGGAAGGTCCATACATCGTCGTAAGACAACCCGCCGGTGCTTATCGACTCAGGCGAGAAGACGGCGAGGTTCTCGCGAATACTTGGAACGCCGAACAGCTCAGTCGCTTCTACGCATGAGTTATGTATCCCACTCTTACACATTAAATAAAATAGTGGTTCGCCTTATTTTCTGAAGTTACGTGTAATGCTAGCCCCGAGTGGTTATTACCCGATCGTGGCGCCTAACTCTGGTCGTGCCGATATAGAATGCACGGAAATAACAAACCACGATGAGCACAAAGCCTCGGCGGTTTATACCAATACAAGACAACTAACGGGTAGAAAGCACTAACCACTCGGGATCGCACTGCAGCCGCAATTTAACCAAGATTTTCCTGGTCGCGAATTTCTAACCGTCAAAAGCTCGAGCCCCACTTCGTTGTCGGGCAATCGAGCAACCGACTAGAATGAGTTGATCGGCGGAACCACTAAGTTCGGTTAAATGTGATAGGCACGAACCGGATAAAATTTCGCATTTCATTCCATAATGTTAATAATTTACATTGCTAATTTTCTTTTTTCTTTTTCTCGCGCTAAAAAAAAAAAAAAAAAAAAAAAAAAAAACTCTTCTGGTCTTCTGTGGTCTTTGTTGGTACTCCTGCCATTCTTTGGTCTTGCCAGTCTTGGTCTTCTTTGGTCTTGTCATTGGGAGACCCGGAGGCGAGATCGCTGAGGTTAGTCGCGACCCACGCGACCCAAAGCCGCCAGAATCTCCTCGTCAACCACCCACAAGGGGGGTACAAGGCGGACGAGGGCCCTGACGGCAAGGTCGTCGCGACGATCGCGACCAACCATCTCGAGGATGATCTCCGCCACCTCGTGGAGCCCCGGCGCAGCCTCCAACAAGGTGGCCCTACGGCGGGCGTCCTCGCCGCTCCTTCCTCCGCCTCCGCCTCCGGGATGGCAAAATCATGCTCCTCCCATGCTTCGCCTCCTCCCGGTGTACAAAAACCTAAAGAACGCTGGCGAAAAGAATGCCACGTGACGGGCCAACAAACTTCCTCATGTTAGACATGGAAGGAAAGCGGAAGAGGAAGAGCGAAGGACAAGGCAAGAAGAAACGGCGATCGCTCATTAAGCGGTGACGCCCCATTTATAAGCCACCCCAGCCCGAAATCGGCGTCTCCAAAGGCAATCAAATGCGCCACCCCGCAATCAATGAAGCGCTAAAAACAAAGCGGCAAAGGCGAATACCAAGAAGATCAAAGACGATTGAACAAAATCAAGGAGAATTTCACCGCACACGTGTTGTAAGCAGTTCAAGCTCATTCGGCTTCCTCGCTTAATTATACCAAATTAAGCGCAAAGCCCGGGCTAGAGAGCTAGCAAGTGATGCAAGCCTGGGGCTAAACCACTCACCAGGTGGCCACAACGTAAGTCCCGACGCCGAGAGTGCACTTGACCTCTCGGAAAAAGCGTGTCCGGGGCAAGAAAGCCACGGGCCAAGGCCCTGACGTTTGGAAGCCATACCCGGTCGGTGAAGCCCATCCGGAAAGGCACAACAGGATCCAAAAGGTTCACGGGCCTATATTCAGTCTCAAGACCACTCGTGGAAGACAATACAAGCGAATTATACTCAAGTAAGAAGACAAGATTTCAAACAAGGAGGGCGAGCACTCGCATCAAGGCCCACGCCAAAGTCGTAATTCCAGATTTTCCAACAGGGCTCGCGATGCACCGGACACCTCTTCGAGGAGCGCTGGCCTTGTTCTTCATCACGAGCAAAGCCTTCTTTCCAGCCTTCGAGGTCAACTCTCGGATAATGAGACTTGACCACCGCTAATGCCTGGTTCGCGCTCATCGCTGCGGACTCTTTGGCGTAAGCTCGATCCTGTCGGCTCCTCCCGAGAGAAGTGGAACAAAGATCGTCCCTGGCCCGGCGTGGCTCCTTCAATGCGCAGAAGGTGCGGGGATCGGCTCGCAGCGACGCTGCCAGCTCAGTCCGCCCTGTCGGCGCCGCCATCTTCTCCTTGCACTCTGCCACAAAGTCAAACAGCCATCAAGAGCACACCCGACGCCAAGTATGTTCAACCCAAGTCAAATAAATTTACCCTTCGGCTCCCGCCGTATCCTTTCCAGTGACTCGAGCTTCGAGGCCGTAATTTTCTCAAGCCTCGGCGGCTCCCTCACCAAGAACGGTCGAAGTCGCGCTCAAACACGAGTGTGTCATCATCCTCTCCAACCACCATCCAAAAGCATCCGAATCAGATTCAGGGAGAATCTCACCTTCAAGCATATGCTCAAGCTTCGTCTTCTCCTCCCGGATCGCCATACACTCGCCTCGAAGCTCGTGGACTTCTTTCCATCTGTCCGCGCTGATCTCGTTGAGCTTGTCCTGCATCAAGCTTCGCTCTTTGAGCTTTGGGAGCACCTTCCGGAAAAACCGCGACCTTTGCTCCGAGCGCTCCCCCATGTCCTAAGTAACAGGGCAGAATCTCAGGGAGAAGTCAGCAGGCGACAGATTGAAGACAAGAAGCTCACCCTGACGAGCGTGCTACACTTGACGGTGAGCTCATAAAGCTCCGTCCGAGCCGCTCTCTCCATCTCGTCGTCCTCTTCCATCCCCTTCCAGTCGGAACCCCCTTCCCACCATACGGTCCGATTCGGGGGCTTCGGCAGAGGACCGAGCGGCGGTGGCTTTCGAGGCACTTCCTCCACTCCGTTAGACTAAGCAGGGTCGATCTCGTCGGCCGGACGGACCACCGGATGGTTCGACCGTCGGACCGCTGCGCCCGTGGCGACGCCGGCAGCTTGGCGGCGACGGCGACCTAGCCGACGCGGCGGGGCTCCCTTGGGAAGCCTCACTGGAACTCCTTTTCAGAGACCCCTCCACAGGACGTCCACAAACAGAGTCCTGAATCGGCAAAAAGGGAAGACACCTCGACAGCAGAATAAAAAGACAAGGATCGCTCAAAGAATACCTCTTGGATTTCTTGAATTTCATCCTGTGTTTCATCCGAGGCCCAGCACCACTCGAGGGAAGTTGGCGCCCTGCACTGGGGCTGCCATCGAGACGACGAAGGTGTGGCCCTCGCTTATGCGATCCGGTGCACCAGAGGTCGAAGGTCCTGGTGACGAAAGACCGGCGACCTCCTCCGCCGACTCCCGGTGCAGCTCGTCGATCGAGGTGTCGGCCGCTCGCCGCTGGCGTGTCTCGCCGAGAGGCCGACAAGCTGAGCGTCGAGAAGGAAGGACGCGCGCTACTGAAAAAGGAACGATCGCACCCTGTTTGAATCACACATCGACCAAAGAAATCATGGAACAGCCTTTTCGAGAGAATAGTGCACTCACAGAGGGGGAGGCCTTGCCATCGAAAATTTACGAGGGCAGCCCTGTTGGTGATTATTGTGCCAGGCACGAAGAAATCAACTACCCGTCTTTGCCCGGCGCCTCCATCGACAGTCCACTTCCGACTCCCGCGTGGGTCCAGAGGCCCGCTGTATTGGAACCCCAAATGGACTCTCTCCTTCAAGGGCTGTACTCGGCGCTTCACAAAATCGACCGCGATCCGGGCCCGTCGGACCCTTGGTTCTTCAGATCGTCTATCAACGCCAGAAGCTTGGGGATTTGCGCCAAACCTCCTCCGTCCGGGGTGTCGCTCCAGCATCGGGAAGCTTTAGGAGCACAGCCGGCAAAGGGGGCGAGGAAAGGATCAACGTTGGCACAATAGAACCACTCCCGCCTCCAACCTTTAAGGGAGGTCTTGAGAGGAACGACAAAATACTGTTTCTTGAGCCCTCCCTAGCTGAGCCTGGCGCCCCAACGACATTAGGAGCGGCCGGTTCGGATGAGGCTTCAGCCAGAAGAAGGAGCGGAACAAATCCAAATGAGGACGTATCCCAAGATACGCCGCAGAGCTGGACGAAGATGGCAATGTGAAGAATCGAGTTGGGGTTCAAATTGATCAACTCAATTTCAGTAGAAGTGGAGGAGCCCCGGAAGAAGGCGCTCCCAGAATGCTAAGTCCTCGCTGAAGAAGGACTCAAACACCACAATCTCATTCTCTAGAGGTGTGGGGTAAGGGTCACTGCATGGGCGGGCGAAGGAGATCAACTCCGGCGGAGGGAGGACGCCCGGCAACCATCCCCTCCAAGCGGGACATCGTCGTGATGGAAGTCTCCCACCCTACTGTCGCAGGGTCGGTGCTACCTCCGATGACGAGGAAGACGACATGGCGAAGAAGAAGACCTGGAGAAAAGAACCGCCGCAAGCCAAGGGCGCGAAATCGAAACCCTAAATCGCCAAGGAAGGTTTGAAGGTTTCGCACCGTGGTGGAGAAGGTGCGAGGAGGCCGTTGCTCCAACGAGGTCCTTCCGAGCTTATAAGAAATGGGCTAATTTCACCCACTGCGGGGAAGAAACGAGGGCCCTCTGTTCACCTCTGGGCCAGATCCAGGGCACGCCCCATGACGGGCCAATAGTCGCTGCGTCGCGCAAAACGCGCCAGGTGTCAAATCTGGTCCGGTTTGGGAAAAAGTGCGCCCCATGACGGCCTGAACGCCGGCCGCCACTAAGCTTGGGGCTGGGCACTTTCCGAACATCCTCTCACGGCACACCCCATAATTTGGGGTCAATTGCTGGTCGCTGTCTCACAATGCGATTGGGTGTCGCGGGAGGATCTACAACCAACACGGTCTTGAGAATGCGCCCCATGAGGGTCTAAAGCGATCTTGGCCGTAAGCGAACACGAGCATTACTCTGTATGACCAAGGTATGCCCCATGAGGGTCAACCAGCGACAAGCCGATTGCCTGTGCCAGAACGGGCGCTGGTACGCCTCCGACCCGAGCCAAAAGACCAAGGTATGCCCCATGAGGGTCGGTAGGGCTACAAAGCCAGTTTGCGCGCTATGATGAATCCAGGGCGCTGGTACCACTCGACCCACGAGCCAAAAAGAATAAGGTATGCCCCATGAGGTCGGTCGGGCGACAAGCCGGTTGCTGTCGCCAGTAATGTGCGCGGGTACCACTCGGCCCCGAGCCAAAAAAGAACAAGGTATGCCCCATGAGGGTTAGCCAGGCGACAAGCCGGTTGCAGCCAAGACAGAACGGGCGCGGAGTACCACTCGCCCCGAGCCAAAGAAGAACAAGGTATGCCCCATGAGGGTCACCGAGCGACAAGCCGGGTTGCAGCGCCAAATAAGCGAGCGCTGGTACCACTCGACCCGAGCCAAAAAGATCAAGGTACGCCCCATGAGGGTCAGCCAAGCGACGAGCCGGTTGCCGCGCACCGTAAACGGGCGCGGGTACCACTCGACCACGAGCCAAAGACCAAGGTACGCCCCATGAGGGTCACCGAAGCGACAAGCGCCGTTGTCACAAGACCAGAACGGGCGCTGGTACCACTCGACCCGAGCCAAAAGAACAAGGTATGCCCCATGAGGGTCACCGAGCGACAAGCCGGTTGTCACAAGACCGTGAACGGGCGCGGTACCACTCGGCCATGAGCTAACCAACCACGGTGGCTTCATACTACAAGTTCTTTATGATCTCTCTCCCACATAATCCTCATGACAGGGTAAGGGACGGAAAGTCGATCCTAAAGCACTTGGGAGCTCTTTGTGGGATGACAGAAACAGGGGTCCCGTAAGAGGGACCTACACCCTACTGGGCCTCGACAGCGGAATGGAAAGCCCAAGGCCAAGCGGCACCACGACGGGCCCAGAGGAGACCTTCGACTTGCTCCCAAGACAACTCCGGCCCTTCAAGGAAGCTTGTGCCCGCCCCTAACAACCCGCCAGGGACGAGGCATGCTTGATGCGACATCGCCGAACTGCGGAAGCCGAACTCGACAAGGCGGCAGCGTGGGTGAGAAAGCATAACCTCCTCTCCAGGACATAGAGCGTGAAGGCGGATAAGGACAAGGGACATGTCGTCCAGGCCACCATGTTTAGGGCCCGGTGGCGCCCATCTATCATGTATTCTCCCCCCAGTATATAAGGGGAGGAGGAAAAAAACAAGAGGGAGGCTCTCCCTCTCTTGCTCTCTCTTGAACACACACAATACATCCAAGAACACAGGACTAGGGTATTATCTCCTCCGAGAGAGCCCGAACCTGTCTAAAACAGATTGCCCTCGCATCCTGTGTTACCATCAAGCTCAGATCCCGCACAAATCCCCTAGAATCACAAATCTTATTGCCGGCGAAACCGATCGTCGACAGGATATAAGCCTATCTGTCACATGTCAAATATGGACTAATCATTTACTCATGACGACCAACGAAGCATCAAAACCACAATTTAGTTCAATGAATTAACCATCACAATTAAAGGACGGAACATGTCATTGTTTAAAAGTGTGATGCTAAGTGATGACGTGTGACTAGCTCCCTTTTCCGCATGCCGGTTTCAAGGTACCTAAAAACATCATAAAAACACAAGCGTGAGTTCATCACTCAACGAAGTGTATTGCAATGGTACAAAAACAATAACAATTCACATACATACTTTATGCCATTCACACATCATGAGAATCAACTCATAAACTTCTTAATTCATGCTCTCATATAACATTGTCATAATCATCTTCATACGCATCTCATAGAACATCATAAGCATCCCATAAAACAGCGTCATCCATGCAATGCAATGCGATGCACATGACTCTTTGAAGCACATAGAGATATTGTTTAGTGCACACCCGTCGGCGTGCACCCTCTTTCCCCTTCCATCCTGTAGATGGAGGGTGCCTACTCATCGCTTCCATTCACAACTGTGGATGGAATCACGAGATAGGTCTTACTCAATGGCGCTCCGGATTAGTCATAACTTTCTCACCGACCTTACCGGACTAGTTTTGACTTTCTCACCGACCGGGCCAGTTTTCATGCCATGTATGCAATATGCCATAAACATAAACAACTTGCACATAACCCAACTAATCACTGCATAGCATCATAATAAGGCATTATCATCATATCATGGGCAAACACTACTCATAGCAAGATAGCATATCATGTAATCAATTTGCATTGCATCTAATCAAGACTAGGAACATACAACACGCTACCCATTCCAATACACTTGCTTTAACCGTGGCCGACGGATTGGCGAGATGATAAGGGCACTCCCGGGGTCACACCACCTACACAAGGGTTCAATACACTCAACCATATGCACACAAGACCACACAAAAACACTTAATTAAACTGACTTCGCCATCTACTCCCAATACCCAAAAATAGGGGTTCTGTCCAACGGGACATCAGCCTTCGGAAGGCCATAACTCGGGCTTAACAACTCCAAATCAAACAAACGAGTACATTTTATCGAAGCTTAGGAAATTTCCTAGCTTTTTATAAGTATTGGGAAAATCTTATTCGGCCTCTAAAATTGATTAATCAACAGATCAACACGATCTATCCCAATCACGTCGCAGTTTTGACAACGTTCGGTAAAACAGCCATAACTTTTAAACGGCAGATCGGAAATTCGTGTTCTTGGTATCCACTGAAAGGTAATTAAATTATCTACAACTTTCTAAACAGGTGACAAGACAGAAAACATCTCTAACCTGCTGAAAAATGCCGCGCAAGCCTGCTGCCACAACGGGGCCGAACTCCAGTTTTTGCCTCGAGATTGGAATCTGCCCTAGCCTCTTCTTCCCAACGAATCTGCCATGAACAAGGGTTCCTAAGCCCTCACAAAACCACCCTAAAACAGGATCTAAAAACACCATACCATACCTCACCCCCGCGGAGACAAAATGAAGCCGATCCTCGTTGGATTGCGTTGTTCCTTGCGGTAGAAATGATCCTGGACAGCGAAGGAACCAATTTAATGGAGGGGATTTGGCTTTGATAGGTTGGGAGAGGGGAGGATGGTGGCTAGGGGAGGGAGGATGGGTGGAGGCGCAAGGGCAAGAGAGAGGGCGGCTAGGGGAGGCGCAAGGATGGAGGGGGCAGCTAGGGTTTGGTGGGACAAGGGGGCGCACATAGAGGAGGGGCTGGCGAATGGGGGCCTTTTGGCAGGAAATTTCCCCCCATGGGCCCAAAGACCCCCACCAACGGCCCACTTCATCCCCCTAAGGCCCAATTAGATCCCCCTAGGCCCAAACTCCCCCCGGAGGCCCAAATTCTCCCCTGGCAAGGCCTAAACTCACGAAAAAGGCCCCAAAACATGATACCAAAGTCGTACCTTAATGCCGACATCGAAAATGACTCAAACCGTCATTCCGTAGTGTCACACAAAGTCTTTCGGAAACTTCAAACTGAATAAGTGAACCTCCCTAGTATTGCCTTCACTATCACTCCCCTCACATAAAGCCGAAGTATAGGATCGACACATACCGTTGGATGGGTACCAAGCCGTAGCACAGGTACGCTCCCCCGTACAGCTACACCCCTGTGTAACTATCACCCAGAGGTACCACATGCGAGTTATTAGTAACCTACTCAACTAGGTCTGTCCCATTCCAAACATGTGGTTGTATGTTAGACTCAATTCAAATGCTTGCAAGGTTAAGTCCTTAGATGACCGTGGCAAGACTTCAAACACTCAAATGGCACACAGCCCTCATGACCACTCATCACCCATTGCTACACATGCCCACCATTTCCGTGCCACTTGCCCCCGTCTAAACCATTTTCCCACCCCGGTGATTATTGTGCAACACATGCCAACAATAACCCAACAACTATGCAGACCTACACAGGCTTCTACATGTCAACATCATCACGTGGCATTCTTAAAATACATACCATAGTCCATTAATCAATATTATGTTTGCATTCCAAAATTATATCAATAACACGAAGCATGGCTAAGCAAACTATTGTCAGTCTAATTATCCCATGTTAGCAAATTATTAAAGTCCAACTATTAATCCACAACGTAGGGTGGCAAAATGATTCAGGGCATACAATAAATAACAAGGTGGCATAATTCAAGTGGGTGTATAGCTATTCCCGAATTTAATTGAAAGCAGTTTTAATTTAAACTAGCATGCAGTAATTTAAAACAACATACATTTAAAAAATAGGATTAATATGCTCAAGGAACAACTTGCCTTGGAAAAAGGTCCTATTCCTGGTCTTGGGCTTGTTCTTGGGTCAGCACCTCTCCTTCGAAGCCTTCGGGCACCTTGACGTCTACACGTAACGATTTAAAATAGCAATAAATAACCAAAATAGAGGGCAACTAAAGTCCATAAATTAAATAAAATTCACCATTAAATAGATCTCAATTTTACAAAAATTTAGAAACAGAAATAACCTCAATCGGAGTTAAAACACAAAAGTTATAGCGGTTTGAAGTTTGAAAATAGATTTAAAAGAATAAACCAAATTATTTTATTTATTTTTCTATTGAAAATTCGGAAATATGACGTCATGCTTGAGTTAGCAACGAATTTGATATTCGGCCGATTTATTTTTCTAAAGGAAAATCGATTATTGCGCAACACTTGTGTCATTTGGTCCATAGACTTGGTCCACGGTCCGGCTCGGGTCCACAGTGGACCCAGTCCATGCAACCTGGTCACACTAACACGTGGGCACCACTTGGATGACGTCACATTGAAGTCAGCGCATTTCGGCTCGGTCGTTTGATAGTTGGGTCCCACCGATGATGTCACCATGACGTCATCAGCCGCGCCACACGCGGGCATAGCCACTCGATGCGTGGGTCCCGCCATCGACGTTGGCCGGCGATCGCCACTTGGCGCTGGCGCTTGGCTCAAGCAAGATACGCGGGTGGCGCTTACGCGATTGGCAGCTTGGTGCAGATCCTTCATTCACTAGTTCCAGATTCAATCGCTGAAACTCCTCGTGAAGATCAGGCTGTTCCTCCTGAATCATCACATTGTTGCAGTAGCTCTTCCGGCTTTAGGCATCGGCAACTAAAAAAATTGGCTTTGCCATGATGGTAATGTATTCCTATCGACGATCGGTTTCGCCGGCAATAAGATTTGTGATTCTAGGGGATTTGTGCGGGATCTGAGCTTGATGGCAACACAGGATGCGAGGGCAATCTGTTTTAGACAGGTTCGGGCTCTCTCGGAGGAGATAATACCCTAGTCCTGTGTTCTTGGATATATGAGCTTCCTCCTCTTTTCTTATTTCTCCCTCCTCCCCTTATATACTGGGGGAAGGATACATGATAGATGGGCGTCCCCGGGCCCTGAACATGGTGGCCTTGCCGACATGCACGTTCTCCTTATCGGCTTTGGCGCACTACGTCTTGGAGAGGTGGTTATGCTTTTCCCGACTGCCACGCCCGCATTCGTCAGGTTTTCAGGCGCCCGCAGTTCGTGAATGTCGGGTTGCATGCTTCGCTTCAGCGGGTTGTTCGGAGCATGGCGCTAAGCTTCCCGAAGGATCGGGGTTGCCTTGGGGAACAAGTCGAAAACCTCCACCGGGCCGTCGCGGCGCGCTGCGGGCTTTGGGCCTACTTCTCCTCCCGTCTAGCCCAGTCGAGTATAGGCCCCGCCTGCGGGACCCCTATCTTAGACATCCCACAGCAGCCCCCAAGTGCTTTAGGATCGGCTTTCCGTCTTTTATCCTGTCATGAAGATTATATGGGAAAAAAGATCGTAAAGAACTTGTGATGTGAGGCCCCCGTGGTTGGGTGGCTCGTAGCCGAGTGGTACCCGCGCGATTCACGGTCTTGGCGGCAACCGGCTCGTCGCTCAGCTGGCCCTCATGGGGCATACCATAGTCCTTTGGCTCGTGGCCGAGTGGTACCCGCGCCCGTTTACGGCACGCGGCAATCGGCTCGTCGCTCGGCTGGCCCTCATGGGGCGTACCGTGGTCTTTTGGCTCGTGGCCGAGTGGTACCATGCGTTCTGGCGCGGTATCCTCGTCGCTTTCGGTACCGCCCTATGGGGCGTACCATGGTCTTTGGCTCTTGGCCTAGTGGTACCAGCGCCCGTTTACGGTGCACGACGGCAAACTCGTCGCTCATTTGGCCCTCGTGGGGCGTCTTAGTGGTCTTTTGGCTCGTGGCGAGTGGTACCGCGCTTGGATTCTGGCGCGGCAACTTTGCTCGTCGCTCGGCTAGCCCTATGGGGCGATACCATGGTCTTTGGCTCGTGGTCGAGTGGTACCGCGCTGGATTCTGGCCAGCGACAAGAACCGACTCATCGCTTCGGTAGCCCTCATGGGGCGTCATCGTAGTCTTTGGCTCATGGTCGAGTGGTACCCGCCCGTTCTGGGCGCGGCAACCGGCTCGTCGCTCGGCTGGCCCTATGGGGCGTACCATGGTCTTTTGGCTCTTGGCCGAGTGGTACCCGCGCCCGTTTACGGTGCACGGCAACCGGCTCGTTGCTCGGCTGGCCCTCATGGGGCATACCGTAGTCTTTTTGGCTCGGGGCCGAGCGGTACCCGCACCCATTTGCGGCGTGCGGCAATTGGATTGTGAGGCCCAATCGACCCTCATGGGGCATACCTTGGTCATTTAGAGTAAAGCCTGTGCCCACTTACGGCGCACTGCTTCAGACTCTCATGGAGCGCATTCTCAAGACCGGTTTAATGAAAATCCTCCCACGATACCCAATCACGCTGAGGAGCAGTGACCAGCAATTGGCCCCAAATTATGGGGCGCACCGCTTGAGGATGTTCGGAAAGTGCCCTGCCCCAAGCTTCCGTGGCGGCCGGCGTTCAGGCCCATCATGGGGCGCACTTTATCCCAAACTTTGAACCAGACTTGACACCTGGTCGCGTTTTGCGCGACTCAGCTATTGGCCCAACATGGGGCGTGCCCTAGATCTGGCCCAGAATCGAGCGCGAAGGCCTTTGTTTTTCCTGCCGTAAGGCGAAAATTAAGGCTTATTCCTTATAAATGAGGGGAAACTTACTAGGCGGAGATATCTTTGCCCTTCGCCCACCACGGTTGAGAAATCTTTAAGTCTCCTTTGGCGATTTGGGCGACTTAGGGTTTCAAGTTTCGCGCCCAAGATCCTCGGCAGTTCCTCCCACCAGGTCTCCATTACCAAGATGTCTTCTTCGGAACCCCTATCAGCGTCGGGGGGTGACGCCGACCCTGTGACCGCGGGGTGGGAGACCTCCATCACCACAACGTCCCGCTCTGAGGAGCTGGTCGCCGCCGGCGCCCTTCCTCCGCAGGAGTTGATCTCCGCCCGTCCCGCCGCAGGTGACCCTTACCCCACACCTCTGGAGAATGAGATCGTGGTGTTCGAGTCCTTCTTCTGGCGAGGATTTAGAGTTCCTGGGAGCGCCTTCTTCCGAGGGCTCATTCATTTTTACGAAATCGAGCTGATCAATTTGAATCCCAATTCCATTCTTCACATTGCTATCTTCGTTCAGCTTTGCGAGGCGTATCTTGGGATACGCCCTCATTTTGACTTGTTCCGCTCCCTCTTCTTGCTCAAACCTCATTCGAACCGAGCTGCTCCCAGCGTCATTGGGGGCGCCGAGCTTCAGCTGCGAGAGGGCTTGAAGAAACAGTACTTCGTAATTCCCCTCAAGACTTCCCTCAAAGGTTGGAGGCGGGAGTGGTTCTATTGCGCCAATGTTGATCCTTTTCTCGCCCCTTTCGCTGGCCGCACCCCTAAAGCTTCCCAATGCTGGAGCGATGCCCCGAATGGCGGCGGTTTGGACCAAGTCTCCGAGCTTCTGGCATGGATAAGCGATCTGAAGAACCGGGGGCTGACAGGCCCCGGGATCGCGATCAGCTTTGTGAAGCGCCGAGTGCAGCCCCTAAAGGAGAGAATCCATTTGGGGTTCCAGTACGACGGGCCTCAGGATCCTACCCGGGAGGCAGACACGTCCTTGTCGAAGGAGGCATTGGCGGCGTGGGTAGTCGACCTCTTCGTGCCTGGCACTATGATCACCAACAGGGGCTGCCCTCGCAAATTTTCGGCGGAGAGGCCTCCCCCTCCCATGAGTGCACCACTCTCTCGAAAGACTATCCCATGATTTTTTGCCTGATGTGTGATTCTGACAGGGTGCGATCGTTCCTTTTTCAGGAACGCGCGTCCTTCTTCTCTGACGCTCCGGTCGTCGGCCTTTCTCGGCTGAGGAATGCTCAGGCCAAGCGAGTGGCTGACGCCTCGGCCGATGAGCTGCGCCGGGAATCAGCGGAGGAAGCTGCTGGCCTTTCATCAGCCGGGCCTTCGACCTCCGGCGTACCCGGATCACGAAGCAGAGCCACGACCTTACGCCTCGAGGGCGGCCAGGCTTGGTCTTTGGAGTCGCTCCCCCTCCGAGTATTCTTTGGGTCTCGGATGAGACCTGGAATGAAATTCAAGAAATCCAGGAGGTATTCTTTTGGGCGATCCTTGTCTTTTTGTTATTGCCTGTGCTGAGGTGTTTTCCCTTTTTGCCGATTCAGGACTCCTACTATGGACGTCCCAGTGGAGGGGTCTCCTGAAAAGGAGCCCCCAGCACAGGCTTCTCAAGAGAGCCCCGCGTCGGCCGGCCAGTCACCTCGCCATCGGCTGCCGGGCGTCGCCACTGGTGCCGGCGGCCGACCGTTGAACCATCAGTGGTCCGTCGCCGGCGAGATTGACCCGGCACTGCCGTCTCGGAAGTGGAGGAGGTGCCTCGAGAGCTCCACCGCCCTTTCGGTCCTCTGCCAAAGCCCCGAATCGGACCGTATGGTGGGAGGGGTTCACTGAACGGGATGGAAGAGGGCGATGAGATGGAGAGAGCGGCTCGGACGGAGCTTCTACGAGCTCACCGTCATGTGTGCGCTGTTCGTCGAGGGTGAGTTTCTTGTCTTGATCTGTTGCACTGCTTTGGCTTCTCCTGAGATTCTTCCTGTTACCTAGGACATGGGGAAGCGCTTTCGGGCTTGGCAGTCATAATTTCGGAAGGTGCTCCGAAGCTCAAGGAGCACCGAAGTATCGAGACAAGCTCGTGAGATCAAGCGGCAATGACAGATGGAAGGAGGTACACGGGCTTGAGGACCAATGTATGGCGATCCGGGAGGAGAAGGCGAAGCTTGAGTATGTGCTCGAAGGTGAGATCCTCTCCTGGACTCGGTTTGGACATCTTTTTGGATAGTTGGACAGGATGATGACGCTCTTGTGTTTCAGAGCGCGATTCGACCATTCTTGAGCTGAGAGCCCGACCGAGGCTTGAGAGTTACGGCCTCGGCTCGAGTCGGTTTGGAGAGGATGGAGCGGGAGCTGAAGGGTAAATTTCTTTGACTTGGATTGAACGTACTTGGCGTCGGGTGTGTTTTTTATGGTAGTTCGGCTTTGTTGCAGAATGCAAGGAGAAGATGGCCGGCCGAGCGAACGGGCCAGACTAAGCCTGCGCAGCGTCGCTGCGAGCCGCCTCGCACCTTCTGCGTATTGAAGGAGTTGAGCCGGGCCAGGGGGACGACGCTGTTCCGCTTCTCTCTGGAGGAGCCGATAGGATCAGAGCTTATGCCAAGGAGTCCGCGACCATGAGTGTGGACCAGGCATTGGCAGTGGTCAAGTCTCATTATCCGAGAGTTGACCTTGAAGCTGTGAAAGAAGGTTTTTCCTGTGATGAAGTCAAAGCCAACGCGCTCCTTGAAGAGGTCTCCGGTACATCGCAAGCCTTGTTAGAGAATCTTGAATTCTGACTTCGATGTGAACCTTAATGCCGAGTGCTAGCCCTCCCCTCCTTGTTTGAAATATTGTGTTTTCTCACTTGAATATAATTTGTCTGTATTGTCCTCTGCTAAGTGGGCTCCAGACCTCTTTCACTCTTTCCCCTTTGTCTGAGTTGCTAGAATATAGGCCCACAGCCTTTTGGCCCCCGTTGCGCCTTTCTGGGTGGCTTTCAGCCGATTGGTATGGCTCCCAAGCGCCAGGGTCTTGGCCCGTGGCCTTCTTGCCCCAGACACGCTTTTCTGAGAGGTTGGCGTGTAGCTCTCGAGCGTCGGAACTTACGTTGTGGCCACCTGGCTGAGTGGTTTAGCCCCCAGGCTTGCGTCGTCGCTTCCTAGCTCACAGCCCCCGGACTTTTCGCTTAATTGAGCGAAGTAAGCGGGAAGGCCGAATGAGCTTGAACTGCTCGTGACAGTGTAATGCAGCGAAACGTCTCTTAATTTTGTTCAATGTGCTGATCTTCTTTGGCACTCCGAACAAATTGTCAGTCTTGCGGTGTCGCTTCGTCTTTTACGATTTTGAATGGCGTCGCCTCGATTCCGGAGCCATGTACAGTTTATAAATGGGACGTCACCGCCCTTGAGCGTCGTCCCTTTCTTCTTCCTCTTCTTCCTCTTTCTTCCCTCCCAGCCTTCCTCCATGGCTAACATGAGAAGATTCGTTGGCCCCTACGCGGCATTCTTTCGCCGATTCTTCTGTGCCGCTCCATAGCCGGGAGGAGGCGGAGTTTTGGGAGGAGCTCGACTTCGCCACTCTAGGCGAAGGAGGAGGAAGGAGCCGCCAATGACGCCATCGCAAATGGCCGCCTTCTTTGGAGGTGGCTCAGGGAGGCTCCACGAGGTGGCCGAGATCATCACGGAGATGATCAGCGCGAGCGCCGCGACGACCTAGCCATCAGGACTCTCGTCGCCTTATACCACCCCTTTGGGTGGTTGAGGACGAGGTCCTGGCGGGCGGGCCAGCTGGCGTCAGCGTCGCCTGACCTGAGACGACCCTCCCCGGGCCTCCCAGCGAAGCGGCAGAGCACCAAAGAAGCAGGATTAAGCGGCGAGAGCCGTCCGCCCCCGCCTTTTTTAGCGCGAGAAAATGAAAAAGAAAGTCAGTAATGTAAATTACTAATACTATGGAACAAAATGTGAAATCTTTCCCAATCTATGCCGTCATATTTATTCCGAGTTTAGGGTTCCGCCTGATCAACCGTTCTAGTCAGTTGCTCCAGCGCCAACAACGAGGCATTGGGGCTCGAGCTTTTGACAGCTAGAAACTCACGACTAGGCGAATCTCAGTTAAATTTTAGCGCTGCGAATTGTAGTCCCCGAGTGGTTAGTGCTTTTAGGCTCTACCCTTCCCGTTATCTTGTACCGGTATAAACCGCCGAGTTTTGTGCTCGCTCGCGGTTTTATTTCCGTATGCGTTTTGTACCTGGCGCGACCAGGGTTAGGTGCTACACCGGTCGGGTAATAACCACTCGGGACTAGCATTACACAAGAGAACTTGAAAATAAGATGGATCACCATTTTATTCAGTATGTGAGAGTCGGGTACATAACTTATGCGTAGAAGCGACGGAGCTGTTCGGTGTTCCAAGTATTCGCCAAAATCTCACCGTCTTCACGTCTAATTCGATAAGCACCCGGCCGGACCGTCTTCTCCACAATGTACGGACCTTCCCAAATTGGAGAGAGCTTGTGCTCGCTTTTCTGGTTCCTCCTCAGGACCAGATCTCCTTCTGAAAAGGTTCTACTTCTGACATTGCGAGAATGGTAACGCCAAAGTCCCTGGAGGTACTTAGCTGACTGGATGGCTGCAACATTCTGAGCCTCCTCGAGTTGATCAAGCTCCACCATTCGGCTTCCCTCGGACTCGGCTTCGTTGTAGTTCCGAACCCTCGTGGATTCGAATCCTAGTTCGGTCGACAGAACCGCCTCTGCGCCGTAGACCAGGAAAAAGGGTGTTTGGCCAGTTGCTCGGCTGGGAGTGGTTCTGAGTCCCCAGAGTACCGACGGTAACTCCTTCACCCATCGGGCAGCGTATGGTTTGAGGCAATCGAAGATCCTGGCCTTGAGGCCTTGGAGGACCAGACCGTTAGCCCGCTCGACCTGCCCATGGCTTCGTGGATGAGCCACCGAGGCGAAGCAGATCTTGATCCCGACGCCTTCGCACCATTCTTGAAATTTTTCACTCCTGAATTGGGTGCCATTGTCCGTGATGATCCGGTTGGGCACTCCGAATATAACCACGATATCCTGGAAGAACTCCTTGGCCTTAACCGCAGTGATAGTGGCGACTGGTTTGGCTTCGATCCACTTGGTGAACTTGTCAATAGCTACGAAAAGGTAGGCGAAGCCACCTTGAGCCTTCTTGAGCGGGCCCACTAAATCGAGCCCCCAGACCGCGAAGGGCCAAGAGATGGGGATAGTTTGCAGCTCTTGCGCCGGCAAGTGTGTCTGTCTTGCATAGAACTGGCAGCCCTCGCAAGTTCGAACGATCTCCTTGGCATCCATTACTGCCGTTGGCCAGAAGAAGCCCTGTCGGTAGGCTTTCCCAACCAAGGCGCCTGACGCCGCGTGATGGCCACACATCCCCGAGTGGATTTCTTGGAGCAGCTCTCTTCCCACTTGTCCCGAAATGCACTGCCTGAGGACACCTGAGGCACTCTTCTGAAAGAGCTCATCACCCACCACCACATAGGATTTGGCTTATCGGGAGACGCGCTCTGCCAGAGCGGTTGCTTCTGGCAGTTTGTCCTTCAGGAGATAATCAAGGTACGGGGCCGTCCAGTTGGGATCAATGAGCAGGACTCCGGTCCCAGGATCCTTACTTGGCTCCTGTCGTTTTGCAACGGTTGGCTCGTAAAGATCCTGGACGAAGATACCACTTGGGACATCTGCCTGAGTGGCTCCCATTTTAGCCAACTAGTCGGCTGCCTCATTATTGCGACGGAGGACATGAACCAGCTCCAGGCATCACAAACTTGCCTTCAATTCTCGGACTCGGCGGTATGCCGTCATAGTCCGATCTACGCCACGACAGTCCATACGTACTTGGCTCACCACCAAGCAGGAGTCACCCGAACCGCCGCCGCCCGTCGGATTCCGAGTGATGTGGCGTCTGAGCCCATGGATGAGAGCCTCGTACTCTGCGGCATTGTTCGAGGCCTGGAAGTGAATCCGAAGGACATACTTCAACCTATCGCCTTAGGCGAGACAAGGAGAATTCCGCCGCCCGCCAAGCATGAGAGATCCATCGAAGTGCTTGGTCCAATATTCTCGCTCTTCTTCCGTGCGGGAGCCTGGGATTCGATCCACTCGGCCGTAAAGTCGGCCAAAACACAGGACTTGACGGCGGTGCGCGGCTTGAACGAGAGGCGTCGAAAGCTCCAAGCTCGGCTGCCACTTTGAAATTCTTCCAGTGGCTTCTCGATTATGGAGGACCTCTCCACGAGGAAAGAAGTCACTACCGAAATCGAGTGTCGCTTGGAAATAATGCTTCAGCTTTCGTGACGAGATCAAAATTGCGTCTGCCAGCCTTGGATTTGAGGGTATCGCGCCTTGGATTCGCCCGACGCCCGGTCCGACAAAATAAACCGGGCGTTGCACGCCGGCGGTGTCCGATTCTTCCGTTCCACAACTATCACGGCCCGACTACACGAGTTGTTGCCGCTATGTAAGCGAGAGAGGTTCACCTGGCACCTTGGCGAGACCAGAGTGGAGGGGTGGAGAGGAACACCTTGAGTTCTTCAAAGGCTTGTTGTGCCTCTGCCGTCCATTCAAAGCGGTCTTGTTTCTTGAGAGCTTGAAGAAAGGCATCCCCGAACTCCCAGCGGAGATAAACCGACCAAGCGCTACCATGCACCCTGTAAGCTTTTGGACATCTTTTTTGGTGGCGGGCGGGGCCATCCTTATGATGGCCCCGATTTTCTCCAGGTTTGGCTCGATCCGCGATGAGAGACAATGAACCCGAGTAGTTTTCCGGAGGAAACTCCAAAACGCACTTCTCAGGTTTAGCCTCATCTGAGCAGCCCTCGGACTTGCAAGCGTCTCGGCTAGATCAGGTGAGGCTGTCTTACGCCTTGGTTTTAACCACTATATCATCCACATATGCTTCCACATTGCGTCAGAGCTGATGGTGAAAACATCTGCATTGTGACGATAAGTTGCGCCCGGCATTCTTCACCCAAACGGCATGGTGATGTAGCAATATGCTCCGATTGGGGTGATAAATGAGGTCTTCTCGCAATCCTCCTCTCGAAGCGGTTGATGATAGCCTGAGTAGGCGTCCGAAAACTAAGTAGTTGGGATCCAAGAAGGAGTCTACCACTGATCAATACGGGGAGACCAGAAGGATCTTTCGGGCAAGCCTTGTTGAGGTCGGTGTAATCAACACACATGCGCCAACTTTTATTCTTCTTACGGACAAGTATGAGGTTTGCCAACCGATCGGGATGATACACTTCTTTGATGAAGCCTGTGGCTAGCGGCTTTGTAATCTCCTCACGATGGCTTGTCGACGGTCTTGGGCGAATCGTCGCAGCCTTTGCTTGACTGGCCTGGCTGATTGGTTTTACATTTAATCGTGCTCGATCACCTCCTGGGGACTCCGGCATGTCCGACGGCTTCAGGCAAAGACGTCTCTATTTGCAGCCAGGAAAGTGGCGGCGCGTCCTCCTATTTGTCTCAGAGCCTGTCCGATCAAGGCGGTTCGCGACGGATCGGACGGGTCGAGGAGGATTCTTTGGTACCTTCCTCGGGCCGATCCCGGTTTCGCGCTTTGCGGGTAGGGGACGCTGCCTTTTGGCTTGTCGGAATCGCTTCTCGCTGAATCCCCTCCCGACCGCTTTCGCGCCTCCAGGACTCGGCCATCTCGCGGCTTTCCTTGTCACGGAAAAAGATCGCCTCATGTCACCGCGTGAAGCGATGATACCACTCGGCCCGGCATCTTCAATGTCGGTATGCGTAGGGGTACTGCCATGAACTTGGCCAGCTGGTCTCCCCAAGATGGCATGATATGCTATTGCGAAATCGGCCACCTCGAAGCCAAGGTTCTCTGTTCGGTAATTTTCCCTTGCGCCGAAAGTGACCGGCAGAGTGATTTGTCCGAGTGGTGTCGCAGAAGTTCCAGGTATGACACCGTGGAAAGGCGACGATCCGCGCTTTAGCTCCGACCGCGGAATCCCCATATCGTCAAGGGTTTTGACAAAGAGGACATTGAGCCCGCTCCCCCCGTCGATCAATACCCTCTTGAGCTTGATGCCGCGGACGACGGGTGCCAAGACAAGAGGATACCTGCCGGGGAATGGGACATGATCTGGGTGATCCGAGCGGTTGTAGGTTATCGCGACCTCGGACCAGCGTACATATTGGGGCGTCTCCGGCTGCACTGCGTAGATGTCCCGAGCGGTGAGCTTTTGCTTTCGCTTGGACTCATATGCAGCCGAGCCCCCGAATATGTAGTTGAGCTCGAGATCGGCTTCCTGATAGTCCTCCTCGGCCGAGGGAGGTGGCTTGTTGGCGGCGTGTCCACTTTCCGGACCTTGTCCGGCTTTGCTTCTTGCTCGTAGCGAATCTCTTTAGGGTGAAGCAGTCCTTGGCGGCATGTCTCCCCTTCGGATGGAAGGGGCAAAGCGAGTTCATAACCTTATCATATCCATCCTCCTTGAGGGCGCGAGGGTGAGTTGGTGCAGCGACTGCCACCAGCTCTTCACCCTTGCGCTTCTTTTCCTTCCGCCGGGGGGGTTCAGCCTGATCCTTCCCCTCGTCACGCCGTTCCGCCAAAGCCTCGGAGGCTGAAGCGTAACGGTCCGCTAGGGCGAACAGCTCCCGGACCGACGTTGGTGGCTTCCGGGACATCTTCTTGATGAGATCGGGGTCGCTGACTCCCTTCTGGAAGGCAGCTATCACAATCGCATCCGTGACATCCCGAACGGTGCTTTTTCTATGCATGAAGCGCTTGACGAACTCCCGGAGGGGTTCGTTCCTCCTTTGGTGTAGCTGATATAGGTCCCAAGGGGTGCACAAGCGCTCGTAAGTGCCTTGGAAATTTGAAATGAATCGCTCACAGATCTCCCCAAGAATCTATAGAGTTCGGGGAGTCCATGAGCCATGCTTGGGGCCAGGCTAGAGGGTAACCTGAAGTAGTTTGCCATTACTTTTTGATCCTCTTGCTGGCCGGGACTCCCGAATTTGCAAATCCGACCCTCTGTGTATTCAGCACTAGTCCAGAACGCAGCTAGTGCACACCAGTCTTAACATTGGTAAATATCACAATCATACCATTCGATATTATCAAAGTACTTTATTTAAATAACCAAAGTGGTTACTCGACCTTATGGCCAAGTTACAAATGTATGCCTCGTAAGGCAAAACTTATTCGAGAGAGAAATAATAGCGGCGGAAAATCAAATAGCTTAGTGGCGCCATCCAAGATACCACAGTAACCCACCGGGCTCGCATCCCTAAGTAGACGGATCCTCTTGGAATTCCTCCTCCGTTGGCGTAGTCTCCTCTTCAAGCGGCGTTGTGTTGAGGCAAGGGTGAGTACTTGGTACTCGGCAAGTCATGCACTGAGAATGCAAGCTAATATACTATATGCATGGCTTGGTACAAAGGAATAGCTCAAGGTATATTTGCGATGCTTGACTTTTGACAAGTAATATAAGTAGATTCAGCGAGAGGAATAAGTAAAGCACAAATAACTTTTCAAGAAGTTTAATAAACATTTTTCCCATCCTAAACCACATTTCCATCATCTGCATTATTAAACCAACCCAACTTTTCAAACCAAAGTTATTTTTGAGAAAATCTAACCCTTGATGTAATTCCCAGCGATGTCCAATACCGCGGACACAATATTCGAATAGATTCTACACTCTGCAGAGGTTATGCACTTTACCCACAAGATACAGATCAAACACCACAAAGGCGAGTTCCGTAACAAAGCCTTTCGGAAGCCTCAAACAACCACAGGTGGTCCTCTCAGGTTCGTGCTCTACACCATCCCTTCCCTTAGCCAAGGCGAAGTATGGGACCAACACACCGTTAGATGGGTATCTCGGCCACGCCCACGATACGCTCCCCGCACAATCACACAAGCGGTGTAATTGACACCCTGAGGCTCCACAAGTGAGTCCTTAGCGACTTAGTCAACTAGGGCCGTCCCATTCCAAATGCATGTGGTTGCATGTATGACCCAGTTCAAAGGCTTGCAAGGTTAAGTCCTTAGAGTGACCAGGGCAAGGCTACCAAGAACCAAATCAACATCCCGATTGCCTGGCGGCCCCACCCGATCATTCTTGCCACATGCCCCGTTCGAAAACTATTTATCAAAACCCCGATTGATTACCAAGCGGACGTGCCATCAACATCACATGATACTTTTCCAAAACAGGTTCAATATATCATTAAGTCAATATTAACATTTGATTGTCCAAAACCATGTCATGAGCACGTAGCAGGTCTAAGCAGTATACTACAACGGTCTAAAACCCATGTTGGCAATTTACTAATGTCCAACTAGTAATCCACAACTAAGGTGACAAGGGGTCATGGCACATACTTAAATAATCAAGGTGTCATACAACAAATTGGTACTTATCTAATCCCCAAGTTTAAACAAAGTATTTTTCTACTTGAACTAGCATGCAATAGTTTAAATCAAAATAGATTTCGAAATAGGATCAACATGGTCAAAGCACAACTTGCCTTCAAAAAGTACTTGCTCTTGGTCTTGAGTTGGATCCTGAGTCAATACTTCTCCTTCGAATCCTTCTGGCACTTCAACGTCTACTCGTAAAGCGTGCAAATAGCAAGTACCCAAATAAACAATAGGCAAAAAGTGTCCAAACATCCAAATAAAATCCATAAACAGAAAGAACATAATTTTATGGATTTTTAGAAACTGGAATCGTCAAATTTGGAGTTAAGACGCAAAAGTTATGATTTATTAAAGTTTAAATAATCAATTAAATAATATTACAGAGAAAAACTTTAGTCCAAAAATTAAATAAAATTCATATTTGAGTAGATCTGAATTTTATACAAATTTAGAAATTTGAATCACTCAAATCGGAATTGAAACGCAGAAGTTATAAGCGTTTGAAGTTTGAATCTAAATTTGAATCAATATTTCGAATTAATAAATCATTTCTTTTTCAGAAATTAATTATTGCGTCATCATGACACGCATCGGCTCCTGATTGGCTGGCTAACTTGTCGGTAGGCTCGTGGGCTCGACCCACGGCGCGGTTCGATCCATAGTGAACCCGGTCCACGGCTTTCGGAGTGGGGCCCGGCAGATGGGACCCACTGTCTGTGCGGTCTCACGCAAACGCTGATCGACGTGTGGGCCCTCGACTTGCGGGGCCAGCGTGTCGGACACGCGCTCACCTGCAGCGTGGAGTGCGACTAGGCACCGCGTGGCGCAATCTCGGCGCACAAGTTTGGATGGATGGTGAGATTCGCCGAGACTACCCTATAAGCAATAACCCAGATCTAATCGGTGCCCTGCGATCTTGATCCTACGGTGGGGATCTAATACGCCGAAACAGAGAGGTGGACTCACCTCAAGCGTCAGGATGATGATCCAACGGCCGGTGGAGCTCCAAGGTCGCGGTGGCGGTCTTGTGCGGCGACCGAAGGCAGGAAAGACGACACCGAAGCAGCGTCTGAGGCGTGTCGGCGAGAAGGAGAACACGCTCGGGCGCCTCAACGTGGGGTTTTGAGATCCGGCCTCGGCGCGGCGGAGGATAGCTAACGGCGGCGGAATCGCTCTAAAACCCGTAGCCAACCCTCGACTACTCCGGTGAGGGATTCCTTGGCGGCGGCGGCGGCTTGAGCGCGGAAACCTAGGGCAAACGGTGCGGGCGGTGGCGATCCTCTGACGAGGCGGGGCTTTAAATAGCCTCGGCGTTAGCGTGGAACCAGGTCAAGACCACACGGCGGAGCCGTTTCGTGCCGAAGTCGAATCGGAGGCGATGGCTGAGAACCGCCCACGTGTCCAGATGGATGGCCGGGATCGCCGCCGCGTGAAGCGGGTTCGGCGAACGCAGCTCGGCCGATTCGGGCGATTCTCGGCCGTTGGATCTTGATCCAACGGTCGAGAATTAGGGTTCGATGACTTGGTTTGATCGAAGCGGTTGGCTCGGTCTGTTCGGTCGGACTCGAGTCCGACTTCGGACCGAGGAACGATGATAAACCCGAGCGATTTTAATATTCAAAATAATTCGATAATTCATTTAATTCATTAAAAATATCAAAAGACTCGTAAAAATTCCGAAAAATTCTGGAAAATATTTTGGATCATTTTGGACTCAAATAAAATATTTCCAACAAAATTTTATTTGCAAGATTAAATTCTTTAATTATTTCAAAATGGAATAAATTCAAATAAATTCCAAATAAATCCAAATAAATTCCAGAAAATTCCAAAAATTCACCAAAGTGCCAAATCACACATGAATTCAATAAAAGCAAAAATTTTGGGGTGTTACAGCGGCCCTAACTGCCAGAGCATATACCTGTAGCCAAGCCTCCGGGTCCCTCTCACCGTCAAACCTAGTGATGCCTTTAGGATTAAATCCATCAGGCCAAACCACTCGGCGTAGGTGAGGGGTAAACGCGCGAACCCCTTCAATGACCCCGCGACACCCTCCGGGTGGTGATCGACGCGGAGGGGATCGCGCTTGGCGTACTTCGCGATCTCGCGGAAGGATGCCGTAGCGTTCATACTCGTCGGCATGACGGCGTTGTTCCTCCCTTTCTCGGTCGCGGCGCCTGGCGTCAAGGTCTGAACGGAGGTCACGGTTGATGCTGTGTCGCAAGTCGTCTCCGCGGGGTGGAACATGATGTGTCTGGCGGGCTTCCCGACTGGCCATTTCTTGGCCGTCTGGGTCCTCACCGGACCATGTGACGGCTCCTTTGCCGGTTGGTCGATGCAGGCTTTCTTTGGATAGTTGCCCGCCGTCACCATGGCCTTTACTTGGGCCACGATCGGGGCAACTGGATCACCCGCCCCCAGCATAGGGGTCAGGGTATCCAGGAGTGTCTTGGAGGCGACAATATTCTGCTGTGGGGTACGAAAAACAGCTTGGTCCCCCATCTTAGCTTGCAGAATGTCTTCATTGACAGCCCGCGGTCCGGAGTAAATCTGTGCCACAGCGTCGAGTTCGATTGCTCGGCCACCTTCCAAGTCGGCGATGGCGAGGTGTCGGCGCTCTGCGAATCCGCGCGAGCCCTCGATTCACGCCACTCTACGAAAATTCCAGCGGCTCTCTAGGCTTTCTTCGACTCACGTGGCCTGGGTGAGCCTGAAGAAGATAACTCCAGGCGCTCGGAGGTGCCGAGTGGTTTGGCAGCGAGAACCCCCACCATTCGTACCTCGGCGTCCTCGAGTCCGACTCCCAGGCCGGAATGGGCCTTCGGTCCCCTACTCGGCACTTTAGAGCGCGAGACAGGGGGACCCCCCGATCGGCGTGGAAGTCGTGGCGATGGCCCACCAGAAACCTCACCGTGCTGCAGCACGGTTCCCTTAGAGAGGGAAAGGCTCCCGAGGTCGTTGGAGATGAAGGTCAGGCTTCCGAAACGGAAGACCTGACCGGGGAAGAAGACTGTGGAGGCTCTGCTCGTCGTAGCCATCAAGCAGCGAAGATCTTGACACAAGCCCCTACCTGGCGCGCCAACTGTCGACGATCGGTTTCGCCGGCAATAAGATTTGTGATTCTAGGGGATTTGTGCGGGATCTGAGCTTGATGGCAACACAGGATGCGAGGGCAATCTGTTTTAGACAGGTTCGGGCTCTCTCGGAGGAGATAATACCCTAGTCCAGTGTTCTTGGATATATGAGCTTCCTCCTCTTTTCTTATTTCTCCCTCCTCCCCTTATATACTGGGGGAAGGATACATGATAGATGGGCGTCCCCGGGCCCTGAACATGGTGGCCTTGCCGACATGCACGTTCTCCTTATCGGCTTTGGCGCACTATGTCTTGGAGAGGTGGTTATGCTTTTCCCGACCCACGCCTGCCACTCCGTCGAGTTTCGCGCTGCCGCAGCTCTGTGAATGTCAGGTTGCATGCTTCGCTTCTGGCGGGTTGTTCGGGCATGGCGCGAAGCTTCCCCGAAGGATCGGGGGTTGCCTTGGGGAACAAGTCGAAAACCTCCACCGGGCCCGTCGTGGCGCTTCTGGGCTTTGGGCCTACTTCTCCTCCCGTCTAGCCCAGTCGAGTATAGGCCCTGCCTGCGGGACCCCTATCTTAGACATCCCACAATTCCCACATCATAGTCCTTGACCAACTCTAACCATCTTCTTTATCTGAGGTTGAGGTCTGCTTGAGTGAAGATATACTTCAAGCTCTTGTGGTTTATGAAAATCTCACAGCAAAGGTACATATGCTAAAAACCGAAATTTCGGCAGCATCTCCTTTGTTTTAACATGAATTAAAGGAGCAATATCATCATCATTATGTATGCAATGTAATGTAATGCTCATGTCTCCTTGGAAACTCATACCGGTATGGTTGAGTACACACCCGTCGGTGTGCACCCTCTCCCCCTTCCATCCCGAAGATGGAGGGTGCCTACTCCTCGCTTCCGTTCACCGCGGTGAATGGAATCACGATGTAGGACTTACTCATTGGATTTTCGGATTAGTCATAACTTTCTCACCGACCTTCCCGGACTAGTTATGACTTTCTCACCGCCCGAGCCATGTAACATGCCATGTATGCATTTATGCCAACATCATATTTAACTCACATATTAACACATGGCATCATAACATATTAAACATGCTCATCATATCATTGGCAATCACAAAAGCATGGCAAGTGATCATATATCATGTAGTCAATTCTATCTATTCTCAACAAGCAACCTACAAATCGCTATCCATCACAACACACTTGCCTCAACCACGGGCAACGGATTGGCGGGAAGTAGAGGGCACTCCCGGGGTCGCACCACCTGCACATAGGTACCACACGCTCACAATCATGTCCACAAAACAGTACGCAAACCCTCATCTACCCCGACATTGCCAACTACTCGCAAAACCTAAAAACAGAGGTTCTGTCCCGTCGGGACAGCAGCTTTGCAAAAGGCATAACTTGAGTTCTGGGACTCCGAATCAATTAAACGAGTACATCCTCGCGTAGCTTAGGAAATTTTCCAACTTTCTGTAGGTATATGGAAAGACTGATTCGGACTCTAAAGTTGTTTAATCTACAGATTATCGTGATCTGTTCCAATTACGTCACAGATTTTATCACGCTCGGTAAAACAGCCATAACTTTCAAACGGCTGGGCGGAATTTAACGTGCTTTATACCCACTGAACGATAATGAAATTATCTACAACTTCTTCAACGTCCGTATGGACAGATTCGGATTCTAAATTGACGAAAACGCAAACCCTAGGTCGACTGCTCATGCTGTCCCAAAACCAGAACGTGGCAACATCTCGATCTAATCCAAATTACTCAATTCCAGCACCACCAATTGATCTAAAAACTTGATAAACACCCTTAGAATAGTACCTAGATCAACCCCAAGGATTTCCATGGACATACCTTTGCCCGACGCACGAAAACCCAATAGATCTCCTCCCGGTTCGCGCGATCCCCTTCCTCGCTTCCAAATCCACCGGATCTCCTCGTCGCGGAGCACTTCAATGGATGGATCTTCGAGGTGGTGAGGTCAAGAACTCACCTAGGCGCAGCAAGGGAGGTGAAGAGGTGGTGGAGAGGGTGGTGGCGCAAGGGGAGAGGCTTCGGGGAGGTGGAGGCGCCCAAGGAGGAGGTGGGGAGGTGTGGGAGGCGGCTAGGGCACTTGGGGGCGCAAGGGGCAGGGGGAGGACGCCCAAAAGGGCAGGGAAACCCCCCTTTAACCAGTCCTAAGCCCCTTTCCTAATCCTAAATGGATTCCCACTCCATCGCACCAAAGCCCACAACCCCCTCTTTAAGGCCCAAACTCCCCCGGGAAGGCCCAAAACCCCGAAAACGGCCCGACAATGCTATTAACCTCCATACCTTATGGTTTTAACCTCCCATATCATATTTCAATATGTTTTTGACCTTATCATGCACCTTTTATAAGGTTACGACGCTCCGTGGTGTCACAACACTTCAAAAGGCCCAAAAACGCGAGTAAACCTCAAGCCGAAAGGTTTTATTCTCTAATTTCACATTTTATAATGTCACACCATACCGTAGTGTCACACACTGACACACCTCCAGCATAAAATCACATGCCCCAAGAAGGCAACTTCCTTCAACCAAAACTCACACTTACTAAACTTGGCATACAACTGGTGCGCTCTGAGTTTCTCCAACACTATCCTCAGGTGACCTTCATGTTCTGCTTTATCTCTGGAATAGATGAGTATATCATCTATGAATACCACCACAAACTTGTCTTGGTATTCCATAAACACTTTGCTCATCAGGTTCATGAAGTAGGCCGGTGCATTGGTCAGACCAAACGATATGACTGTGAACTCATAGAGTCCATACCGGGTAGCAAAAGCTGTCTTCGGAATATCTTCTAGTCTTATCTTCAACTGATGATATCCAGATCGAAGATCGATCTTGGAGAAAATACAGGCTCCTTTCAACTGGTCGAACAAGTCATCAATCCTGGGTAATGGATACTTGTTCTTGATTGTGACTTCATTTAGAGCTCTGTAGTCTACGCACATGCGCCAACTACCATCCTTCTTCTTCACGAAAAGTACTGGTGCTCCCCAGGGCGATGAACTTGGTCGAACAAATCCTTTCTCTTGTAACTCTTCAATCTGGTTCTTCATTTCGGCGAGTTCGTTGGTTATCATACGGTAAGGTCTCTTGGAGATGGGAGCCATACCAGGGATTAGTTCTATAACGAACTCTATATCCCAATCCGGTGGCATACCCGGTAATTTTTCAGGAAATACATCTGGGTATTCCTTCATCACGGGTGTACTTTCCAAGGTTATTTCCTCCAATCTATTTAAAGTGCACTTCACACTTGGTGACTTATCGGGCATATATTCCAGTCTAATGCCTTCAGAATTGGTGAGGGTGATGGCTCTATTGGCACAATCTATCTGGCCTTTATACTTGGTTAACTAATCCATCCCTAGGATGACATCTATTCCTTTTGAATCCAAAATAATGAGATTCACTAGGAATTCTACCACATTAATCTCTATGATTGCTCTGGGGCATACTGAACTAGTTTTCATCTCTTTTGGAGGTGATTGAACCACCATAGGGTTCTTAAGAGTATAGGTTTCCCAATCAAATTTTTCAACAAAATTCCTTGCTATGAAAGAATGAGATGCTCCGGAATCAAATAAAGCTGAAGCTGGTACTGAGTTTACACGAAACTTACCTAGAACCACATCTGGTGCTTGCTGAGCTTCTTCTGTGGCCACATGATTGACTCGACCTCTTCCAATAGTTTGCGGAGCTCTTGGTGTCTGAGGTGCTCCTCGTCCTTGTCCTTGTGTCGGAGCTCTTGTGGAATTGGATGCCAAGTTGAACGTCACTGGTGTCACTGGTTGACGGTTCCGCGGGCAGTTGTTGGCATAATGTCCCATCTGATGGCAGTGAAAACACTGGACTCCTACAGCATTAGAATTTCCTTTCTGAGGTTGAGCAATGGCGTTGTTGAATCCTTGGGCAACTGGGCGAGGTCCAGAATTAGGAGTGCGGGGTGCTGCTTGGACAACGACACGGTTGGCTTGCTGAGGTTGGAAGCGCTGACGAGAGCCACTTGCTCCATGCTGAGCTTGGAACGCCATCTTTCTCTTGCGGGACTCCCGCTGCTGTCTCTAGGCATCCTCTTGCACAAGTGCCTTGTTCACCATATGCTGAAAGTTGGGAAAGTCCAAGGCAACTAGCTGCACCTTGATGTTAGGATCAAGTCCTTCCATGAACCTCCAGATCTTAGCACTTTCAGTTGCTACATCTTCTGGTGCTGGCTGTTGATTATTGACCATGTTCTGTGCAAGGGCTTGCAATAACTGAAGTTGCATTGCCATCATCTGCTGAAGATCTGCCAGTGGTGGCTGGAATGGGGGTGGCGGTGGTGGCACTTGCTGCTCTGGCTGTTCTTGTGCTTCGTGAATGTTTTGCTCTTGTGGCATTGCTCGGCCACGTCCACGACCACGGCCACGATCACGACCTCTTCCTTGGTTCTCCATCTGAAGCGACGACCAGGGAGGGTTAGCAATAGATGAGAGGGAAACAAGATAAGAAGACTAGGGAGGTAGTCATTCCAAGGCAAAACAAGCAAATGAACTTTTCGACTTTAGATGCATTTGCAACACAATGCCTAGGGCAAGTGTACAACACATCCGACACACAAGCAACTAAATCCAAATAAACACGGCTACACGTTACCAATAAGAAAAGGGGTAACCTACACTAGTGTAACTAAGCACTAACAAATTATCCTTTATAGAAATCAATTCGAGCATCTTCTCGGCGACTTGATCATTCCAGTAGCTCCTCTTCTCGATCTGCATCTTCGCGGAAGACTCGAAGCTAGAGAAGTTTCATGAGATGAGATCAAATTAAATTCATAAAATAATGTTTCAGCAGAGGAGAGGAATGAGAACCTAGGAATGAGATAAGAGAAGATAATCTATTTAATGCAAATTCATTGGTTTGATTTAGAAAATATTTTTGAAGTTCTATCTACGGGGACCATGCTAACTAGGGTTACATCCTACAGTCAATATGGCTCTGATACCACCTCTATCGGGACCCGGATTTCTGAATCCGAACCCTCTGTGTATAACTGCACTATTCCCGGATCAAGCTAGTGCACACAGTGGAAACATTGATGATAACACATCCATATCACGAATCAAATAATATAAAACTCAAATAAAGTTACCAACCTTATGGTCAATGATTACAAATAAAGTAGCCACATGGCTGGAGTTCAATAAAGTAGCAGCGGAAACAAAATGAGTAGTAGCGCAATAGAATTTCGGGTCTCCTTCATCAAAACCACAAGCGGAGAACTCGTAATCACCTTTTGCTTCTGCACACTCCTCTGTGGAAAGAGGGGATAATTTGCAAGGGTGAGTACACAAATGTACTCGCAAGCCTTGGGAAGCTTAATGCATGTTAACTATATGCAAGCTGAACACATGAAGGCATAATATGGCTCATTTGGCATAAAGCAATATTGAACAGTAAATAACAGTAGTAATTTCATAAAGCATCATTTGATAAATATAATTGTAGACAATAAATTTACTATGACAATTTAACAAGTTCCAAACGCTAGACTGGCTCCATCCGCCAAACCACAACCCGAGAGTTCCATCCACTCACAGTACCAACTAGTCACCTGAGAGTTCCAACCACTCACAGGTTCCCAAAACATCATTTTCACTTGAAAACAAAACCATAAAATATACAATGTGAAAGTGTACCCTGCATGCCCTTGACTGCGGGCACAGCTACTTAAGTAGTTTTAACTCTATAGAGTGTGTACAACTTTACCCACAAGACATGATCAACTCTTGGTGCCAAGCTATTAACACACTTCCTTTGGTGAGTCGGTAGAGAGATCATGACAAGGCCTTTACAATGCACGATCTCACTATTAACCTCGCCAGGTCGTACCCATATAGACTTGTGGTTGTACGGTAGTGCTCGGTCCAAAGTAACACACGCTTCGGTCCTTAATTGACTAGGGCAGAACATTCATTGAACCAAATGTAACACCCCGGCATTTAATATGCCCGAATGCTACCAAACATAGACTAAGCAACCTCTAAATACCACAATTACAAGTAAATTACAGCAAAGGAGCAAATGCTAATACCAAAAATTTCGGCAGCATCTCCTTTGTTTTCCCATGAATTGAGCAACAACAATCTTAACATATCAAGATAGCATAAAGAACGATAGCAATAACTTGAGAAAACAGGAATTTCAGCCATCATACAGCTAAGGATATAAGCCTATCCGTCTCATGTCAAATATGTACTAATCATTTACTCATGGCAACCAACAAAGCATCAACACCATAGTTTAGTTCAGTGAATTAACCATCACAATTAAAGGAAGGAACATGTCATTGTTTATATGTGTGATGTTAAGTGATGATGTGTGACTAGCTCCCTTTCCCGCATGCCGGTTTCATGGTACCTAAGAAAAACAACATAAACACAAGCGTGAGTTCATCACTCAGCAAGTATATTGCAATGGAACAAGAAAATACATTCCAATACCTTCATCACCACTTTTCACATACGACATCACACACATCTCATATTCATAGTGTAAGCATATCATTGACATCATCATATATCATCATCATATAACATCCTCATATAATGCAATGCAATGCAATGCGATGCACATATCTCCTGGAAACTCATACCGGTATGGTTGAGTACACACCCGTCGGTGTGCACCCTCTCCCCCCTTCCATCCCGAAGATGGAGGGTGCCTACTCCTCGCTTCTAAACACCGCGGTGGATGGAATCATGATGTAGGACTTACTCATTGGCTCTCCGGAATAGTCATAACTTTCTCACCGACCTTCCCCGGACTAATTATGACATTCTCACCGCCCGGACCACGTATCATGCCATGTATGCAAACATGCCAACATCATAAATAACTTGTACATTAACACATGGCATCATAACATAATAAGCATATTCATCATATCATTGGCAATCATTAAGGCATGGCATGTGAACATATCATATATTCAATTTCGATCTCAACCAATCTAGCAAACTACAACCTGCTACCCATTCCAATACACTTGCCTCAACCACGGGCGACGGATTGGCTAGAAGTAGAAGGCACTCCCGGGGTCACACCACCTGCACATAGGTACCACACACTCACAATCTTGTCCACAAAATAGTATGCAAACACTCTTCTACCCCGACATCGCAAACTACTCGCAAAATCCAAAAACAGAGGTTCTGTCCCGTCGGGACAGCAGCCTTCCAAAAGGCGTAACTCGGGTTCTAAGACTCTGAATCGATTAAACGAGTACATCCGCGCATAGCTTAGGAAATTTCCTAACTTTTTCTAAGTATATGGAAAGACTGATTCGGAATCTAAAGTGGTTTAATCTACAGAATACCGTGATATGTTCTAATCACGTCAAAGTTTTTAATACGTTTGGTAAAACGAGCATAACTTTCAAACGGCGGGGCGGAATTGGATGTTCTTTATACCCACTAAAATGTCCTGAAGTTACCTATAACTTCTTCAACAGGCGGACTACCAAATTTCGACTCTAAATTGGCGAAAACCCAAACCCTAGGTCGACTGCTCATGCTGCCCGAAAAAGAGAACGTGGCAAACTCTAGATTTCATCTAATCTACCCAATTATAGCACCACCAATTGATCTAAAAACATGATATTAACCCTTAGAACAGATCCTAGACCAACCCCAAGGATCCCCGTGGCCATACCTTCGCCCGACGAACGAAAACCCAACGGATCTTCTCCCAGTTCGCGCAATCTCCTTCCTCGCGCCGATTCCGCCGGATCTCCTCGTCGCGGAGCCTCCCAACGGAGAGGACAGCAGGGTGGAGAGGTGGGGATCTCCCCTAGGGCAGCAAGGGGGTGGAGAGGAGAGGGGAGAGGTGGAGGCTCATGGGGGAGAGGTGGAGGCGCATGGGGAAGAGGTAGAGGCGGCTAGGGTTGAGGGGGCGCATGTGGGCAAGGGGAGGACGCCCCCAAGGCAGGATAACCTGCCTCCCCCTCCCTCATGGGCCCAAAAATCCTCCCACCAAGGCCCACGACACATCCCCCTTGGGCCCGAACTCCCCCGGAGAAGCCCAAACTCCCGGAAATAGCCCGGAAACGCGAATAAACCTCATATCGTATGGTTACAACCTCCAATTGCACATTCCATAATGTTTTTGCCCTCAACATTCACATTTTATAAGGTTACGACACTCCGTGGTGTCACATTCTCCCCCCCCTTCAACAGGATTCGACCTCGAATTGAAGACATGCCACTACGCCAAACCAACAACACACTGAGATCTAATCTTCACGGTTCAAACTTGAAGAAAAGAGCTTTGGGTAAAGCTCGCCCCCGCGAGACTTCAACTCCCAGGTCGCTTCTCTAAATAAAACCAGTGGAATTTACACTGATCGAGACTCGATGACAGGACGCCTAGGTTCGAAGACCAACGGCTCTAATGATAACTCGCAATCAAAACTTGCGAGAACTTTACTCAACATTGAAACACAAAGTACTCACACATGGTCTCAGCACAACCCCAAGCGATAAGATTAATCCTCAAACAACCCACAAAAGAAAACGGTCTCATACTCCTCGTTCTATGCATTCCTTGGCACTGAAGTGCCCGATCCCTTTAACTAATGCTACTCTCCAGAAGAACACGGTACCAACCTCCCTTCTGTGGTTCCTTGTACTCAAGACGACGCGAAATAGGAGAGACACAACGCTCTAAGATTACCACCAGAACGAACAACCTACTTTATATCCAGGATCTGTAAGACTCGCGCAATCAGAAACGACCGAACGTTCCTCTGCGGTTGACACAACTCGCTCATTGCCCAACGACAAAAAAATCCAATACACTTCAAAAGGAAAAGCGATTACTAGCAACCACCAAATGGTCCACTAATAATTTAATCAACCCTAATGAGGAACACCTCAACGACACAATTCCCCAAGAAGGTTTGCATTGAGTCATACACAACCTTCCACTCAAAGGACCACGATAAAGATTACAATCATTGAGTGAGCTCAACCATAAACATGAACCCAATTGGTCCACATACAACAACTCAAACCTCAAAGCGCTAAAACCACTTTGGAAAGGATCCAGCAACATCCAAAGAGCACACATTTTATTTTTCTAAACCAAATCGCAAAGAAAACTCAAACCTCTAACACCACAGCCAAAATACCACAATTTATTCATTCTTTCTTTTCATACTAGGAAGAAACAGAAATCTCGATACATGACAAGAATGCACACTTTTCAAGAGCACTCCGGATTAGTCATATATCCATGTATGACTTTCTCACCGACCTGGCTCATCGACTCCTTTATGATTAATTATGCATAAACAATGTCTTGTTTTCCTTTTCACCATTCATTCATCATGTAACAACGGTACCGAATAGTCATTCACCAAATGACTTCTTCCTCGGTATCAAATAATGGAAACACAATTAACATCAAAGGTTGCGGAAATTCATATAGACTATGATGGCGGATAGTTGTGATAAAGAAACACCACGTCGCATCACATCCCACATCAATTGAAAACTGAACTTGCAAAACATTGCATTTCATCCAAATTCAACATTTTGGAAGAGAACATCAAAATTTCAAGTCGAGCATCTGCTCCCACAACCGTCACAAATTTTTTTCAAGGAGAGGGAAACTCATTTCAAAAAGGGAACACCTCACTAACAAAATCACTTTATAAAACACTCATAAAATCCACCTTTTTGAAGCACTCGCAAACATCACACACATTATGCAAATAAATCCATCTCCAGTCAAAAAGAGTTACAAATTAAATCTCAAGAGTTTCCAACACAACCCACTATGTCCATCTGCTTCCGTTAAAATTTATTCTAAAGATAATTCAGGGTGAATGCGAAGGAGCACGATCCACTCAAAAACCTTTGGGTGTAAATCCATACTCATAACACAAATTAAACAAAATAGCCAAAACCAAATATTGGCACCAATAGCTACGGGTTTTAGGGAAACTTGGAAACACAACACAAGGAATACCTTGACCGAAGGCATTCAACCAAAATGGCAAACAACCACACCAGTTCAAAAGGTTTTAAACACCAGCTCAGCATGAATCCCACCATAACTTGTATTCCACCACACTTACCATTTAAGCATTCAATAATCACTATTTACTCATCAAGAGAGTCCAACCGGATTTAACAAGATTTACATAACAATTTCTTTCTCTAGTTACCATTCCCAACACTTTTAATTAAGGTTTAAGATGCTTATCACAAAGGCACCCAACCAAGACTACATTGACATGATCCCCACGGATCACCAAATCATATAACAACGTATTCTATATTTCAAACATAGTACTTCAACAGCTACTTGAGCATGGTAAACCTATCAATTTTATACTATCCATATGTCAAAATCTTGACAATTGAAACTTGTTCAATCAATAAAATGATTTCAACAAATAAGTAATATCTCTACAAGATAAAATTCGTAAATAGGATTCTAAGATATGCGTTCATTAAGGTTAAAATCTTGCATCATGATTATTAACCATTGTTCATCCCATCACAACATGTACTCGACATAATACCACAGTTTTACACTTTCCTTCTATTGGATCAATGGTTTCCAACAATTAACAACACTACCAAGGCATCAATATCAATTCTTTGCATAATCATCAATCAACAACATTGCTTTTAGCTACCTTACACATAGGTTGCAACAAAATTTTCACTACACAACATACTCCAACTATTAAATTAGATTTAATAAGTTAGATCAGCACAATGTTCTTAAAACAACAACCAGACCTATATTTTTTCCCCATTGACATCAGTACTAGCATTAACACTGCCCTTAACAACATCATTAACAATAAGTCTTATTTCTTCTCAATTGATATCAATACTAGCATTGTAGAGACACAACTGCATACTTCCAAATATACTAGTAGTTTGCAACAACATAAATAGCAACTCTAATCAACTTCCAAATTAAAGCCACTAGTCAACATGATTAAATTTCTCTATTAACCCGTTAGATTAGAACATCTTTAAACAACCGGCAAGGTTTCTTTAACAGTATCATTAATTTACATCATCTTAATGTTCTAACTATGCATCAAGGTTTAAACTTTTAACATTAACGAGGATCATAAGCACTTTTAAAGCAAGGCAACAGATTCTAAGCATGTACATTAACCCATTTAATCATTCTCGCTACAGAGTAAACTACAACACTAGTAGTCTATTTACTCTCCAGCTAGAGATGATAATCACATTGAATTGATTCAACTCAAAATTTAACTTAGCAACACATCATTCCATAAACCACATTGTTACCTACTACATAGCACGGACATAAACTTTTCTAAACACCTTCATGGGCACGAAATCTTGACAAACAGGATGCAACTCAACTTTTAAAGATAACCACAACTCAAGAACCAGAACGAACACCGATAGAAAATTTCTCCTTTCCAGGCAAGGAAGAAAAACAAAACTCCAACAGAAATGCAGGAGAGCTCAACTCTCAAATTCCCAAATTTGCCCACAAAACTCTTCAAGAAACCTCAAGATCTATACTTCCAAGAAGGAAGAAGGATGCACCAGGGAAAATCAAATGTTCATTAAATCTTTTTCGATAAAAGATTCAAACTTAGCTCCACCAACTCAAGGCCTGCACAAGGGGAAACTCCAACACTTTTTTCTTAGATAGGGAGAACAACAACCACAAAAGTTTCCTCCTCAAGACAGTCCGTAATGACCAACAAAACTGGTGTCAAAGCAAAATTAGCGACCAACAGATGCGCAACACAAAACCTTTCTTCTACGTCTTCAACCAAGGAAGAGAAAACCACAAATCGCCTACGGAACAATCCGTGATAAATCAAATACCAAACCCTTTTCTTTTGATTTCGATCAACTAAAACAAAGAAAACCAACCAAAACTGACCATCAGAACGGTAAAGAACATCCATAGGAATCCACCACCAATCTCTTCTAATTGACTCCAGTCAACTACCCGACCTACGACAGAAAAGGTGAGCACTCTTCTCCTACAGGGGTTAATACTTCTTCGGTGATGGCGTTAACAGGCCACACCGTCAAACCACACCCTTACTATGAACAAAAAGAGGTGACCGAAACCCTTCGGCATCACAACCCCACTATATCACAAATAACAAGAACAATTCAATCATTTATCTCATAGACAAAGCAACATGCATTATCAAATGAAGCATTCAACATCAAAGCTTAAATACAACATTTAAGCGTAAAGAAACGATACCCATACCCTTTCCTACTGTGCAACCATGTGTGTCAAATTTTAGATTAGTTATACCACTTTTGCAAATTTAAATGTTGCTATCCTATAACAAAATTTTATTTAAAACCTAAGCCATGTTTCTAAGTTATTCCACATCACATTTTAGTTGTAACCTAAGGTATGACACTAAAAATACACATTCCAAGGACCTACAGCCCGCTCTGATACCAACTGTAACACCCTGGCATTTAATATGCCCGAATGCTACCAAACATAGACTAAGCAACCTCTAAATACCACAATTACAAGTAAATTACAGCAAAGGAGCAAATGCTAATACCAAAAATTTCAGCAGCATCTCCTTTGTTTTTCCATGAATTGAGCAACAACAATCTTAACATATCAAGATAGCATAAAGAACGATAGCAATAACTTGAGAAAACAGGAATTTCAGCCATCATACAGCTAAGGATATAAGCCTATCCGTCTCATGTCAAATATGGACTAATCATTTACTCATGTCAACCAACAAAGCATCAACACCACAGTTTAATTCAGTGAATTAACCATCACAATTAAAGGAAGGAACATGTCATTGTTTATATGTGTGATGTTAAGTGATGATGTGTGACTAGCTCCCTTTCCCGCATGCCGGTTTCATGGTACCTAAGAAAAACAACATAAACACAAGCGTGAGTTCATCACTCAGTAAGTACATTGCAATGGAACAAGAAAATACATTCCAATACCTTCATCACCACTTTTCACATACGACATCATACACATCTCATATTCATAGTGTAAGCATATCATTGACATCATCATATAACATCCTCACATAATGCAATGCAATGCAATGCGATGCACATATCTCCTGGAAACTCATACCGGTATGGTTGAGTACACACCCGTCGGTGTGCACCCTCTCCCCCCTTCCATCCCGAAGATGGAGGGTGCCTACTCCCCGCTTCCATACACCGCGGTTGATGGAATCACGATGTAGGACTTACTCATTGGCTCTCCGGAATAGTCATAACTTTCTCACCGACCTTCCCCGGACTAGTTAAGACTTTCCCACCGCCCGGGCCATGTATGCAAACATGCCAACATCATAAATAACTTGTACATTAACACATGGCATCATAAAATAATAAGCATATTCATCATATCATTGGCAATCATTAAGGCATGGCATGTGAACACATCATATATTCAATTTCGATCTCAACCAATCTAGCAAACTACAACCCGCTACCTATTCCAATACACTTGCCTCAACCACAGGCGACGGATTGGCGAGAAGTAGAAGGCTCTCCCGGGGTCACACCACCTACACATAGGTACCACACACTCACAATCATGTCCACAAAACAGTACGCAAACACTCTTCTACCCCGACATCGCAAACTACTCGCAAAACCCAAAAACAGAGGTTCTGTCCCGTCGGGACAGCAGCCTTCCAAAAGGCATAACTTGGGTTCTAAGACTCCGAATCGATTAAACGAGTACATCCTTGCATAGCTTAGGAAATTTCCTAACTTTTTGTAATTATATGGAAAGACTGATTCGGACTCTAAAGTGGTTTAATCTACAGAATACCGTGATTTGTTCCAATCACATCACAGTTTTTAATACGTTCGGTAAAACGAGCATAACTTTCAAACGGCTTGGCAGAATTGGACGTTCTTTATACCCACTGAAAGGTATTGAAGTTACCTACACCTTCTTCAACAGGCGGACGACCAAATTCCGAATCTAAATTGGCGAAAACCCAAACCCTAGGTCGACTGCTCATGCTGCCCAAAACAGAGAACGTGGCAAACTCTAGATTTTATCTAATCTACCCAATTACAGCACCACCAATTGATCTAAAAACATGACATTAACCCTTAGAACAGATCCTAGACCAACCCCAAGGATCCCCGTGGCCATACCTTCGCCCGACTAATGAAAATCCAACGGATCTTCTCCTGGTTCGCGCAATCTCCTTCCTCGCGCCGATTCCGCCGGATCTCCTCGTCGCGGAGCCTCGCAACGGAGAGGACAGCAGGGTGGAGAGGTGGGGATCTCCCCTAGGGAAGCAAGGGGGTGGAGAGGAGAGGGGAGAGGTGGAGGCTCATGGGGGAGAGGTGGAGGCGCATGGGGAAGAGGTAGAGGCGGCATGTAACACCTAGGCATTTATTATGCCTGAATGCTACCAAACATAAGCTAAACAACATCTAAATACCACAATTAAACATAAATTCCAGCAAAGGCGCACATGCTAAAAACTGAGATTTCGGCAGCATCTCCTTTGTTTTAAAAACCGACATCAAACAACCTACAATCGCTATCCATTACAATACACTTGCCTCAACCACGGGCGACGGATTGGCGAGAAGTAGAAGGCCCTCCCGGGGTCCCACCACCTGCACATAGGGACCACACACTCACAATCAGGCCCACAAAACAGTACGCAAACCCTCATCTACCCCGACATTGCCAACTACTCGCAAAACCCGAAAACAGCGGTTCTATCCCGTTGGGACAGCAGCCTTCCAAAAGGCATAACTCGGGTTCTAAGACTCCGAATCAATTAAACGAGTACATCCACGCGTAGCTTAGGAAATTTCCCAACTTTTTCTAGGTATAAGGAAAGACTGATTCGGAATCTAAAGTTGTTTAATCTACAAAATACCGTGATCTGTTCCAATCACGTCACAGATTTTAACACGCTCGGTAAAATAACCATAACTTTCATACGGCTGAGTAGAATTTAATGTTCTTTATATCCACGAAAAGATAATGAAATTATCTACAACTTCTTCAACGTCCGTACAACCAGATTCCGAATCTAAATTAGCGAAAACCTAAGCCCTAGGTCGACTGCTCATGCTGTCCGAAACAGAGAACGTGACCAACTCAAGAATCCATCTAATCTAATCAAATCCAGCACCACCAATTAATCTAAAAACTTCATAAACACCCTTATAACAGTACCTAGACCAACCCCAATGATTCCCATGGTCATACCTTTGCCCAACGCACGAAAACTGAATGGATCTCCTCCCGCTTCGCTCCTCGCTCCAATGGATGGATCCTCGAGGTGCAGGGGTGGGGAGGCTACCCTAGGGCAGCAAGGGGTGGAGGAGAGGTGGAGGAGAGGTGGGAAGCAAAAGGGGCAAGGGCAAGGGAAGGCGCACGGCCAAGTGGGGGAGGGAGAGAGGGGAGGTGGCGGCTAGGGCTCAAGGGGGAAGGATGGGGCGCCCAAGGGGTGTTGTGGGCGCAAGGAGGGCAGGGGGAGGCCGCCTTTTACCTGCCCACACAACTCTCCTAGTCCTAAATGGACTCAAACTCCATCCCACCAAAGCCCACAATCTCCTCTTTTAGGCCCAAACTCCCCTGGAAAGGCCCAAAACCCTGGAAACGGCCCGGAAACGCTATTAAACCTCCTACCATATGGTTTTAACCTCCAATACCATATTTCATAAAGTTTTTGACCTTAACATTCACATTAAATAATGTCACACCATTCCGTAGTGTCACATCGGCATGGCTGCTTCAGACAGACAACCATCAAACACATAAACATAAACACAACATCATACAATCAAGAACGAAGATCAAACATCATCATAGACATACTCTTTATCATATAATCAAGCGCGATGCAATGATGAACCAAAACCCCATCCTACTATGCAACCAAGTGTGTCAAATTTTAGGTTAGTTATACCACTTTTTGCAAGTTTTAATGTTGCTATCCTATAACAAAGTTTTAGTTAGAACCTAAGCCATGTTTCTAAGTTATTCCACATCATATTTTAGTTGCAACTTAAGGTATGAAACTAAAAATACATATTCCAAGGACCTACAGCCCGCTCTGATACCAACTATAACACCCCGGCATTTATTATGCCTGAATGCTACCAAACATAAGCTAAACAACATCTAAATACCATAATTAAACATAAATTCCAGCAAAGGCGCACATGCTAAAAACCGAGATTTCTGCAGCATCTCCTTTGTTTTAACATGAAACGAAGGAACAACAACAATATAGCAATATAAGGCAATGTGAGAGACAGCTAAAACAGCATGGTGAATCAAAATGTCTCCAAGTGTCAACGAACAATAAAACTCTCATATAGCAAAGCTAAGCCTTAAAGCAAAAATCATCACACGCAATTTATTATCAAAACTAAAAGAATGACTTGTGGAATCAAAATGGTGAAGCTACGTGCGGGCGTGTTACTATTTCCCTTCCCCGCATGCCGTTTTCATGGTACCTAAAACAACAAGAAAACACAAGCGTGAGTTCAAAACTCAGCAAGCATATTGCAATGGTACAACAAGATCAATTACATAGCAATAATATCTCACATCATGTAAACCATCTCATTCATGGTCACATATTATCATCATCATCAATATGTATGAAGTGCAATGCGATGCTCATGTCTCCTTGGAAACTCATACCGGTATGGTTGAGTACACACCCGTCGGTGTGCACCCTCTCCCCCCTTCCATCCCGAAGATGGAGGGTGCCTACTCCTCGCTTCCGTTCACCGCGGTGAATGGAATCACGATGTAGGACTTACTCATTGGCTCTCCGGATTAGTCATAACTTTCTCACCGACCTTCCCGGACTTGTTATGACTTTCTCACCGCCCGGGCCACGTAATCATGCCATGTATGCAAATATGCAACATCATAATCAACTTGTACATTAACACATGGCATCATAACATGATAAACATACTCATCATATCAATGGCAATCATTAAAGCATGGCAAGCGATCATCACATATAATCAATCTCATCTAGTCTCAACTAGCAACCTACAAATCGCTATCCATTACAATACACTTGCCTCAACCACGGGCAACGGATTGGCGGGAAGTAGAAGGCACTCCCGGGGTCGCACCACCTGCACATAGGTACCACAAACTCACAATCATGTCCACAAAACAGTACGCAAACCCTCATCAACCCCGACATTGCCAACTACTCGCAAAACCTAAAAACAGAGGTTCTGTCCCATCGGGACAGCAGCCTTGCAAAAGGCATAACTTGAGTTCTGGGACTCCGAATCAATTAAACAAGTACATCCTCGCGTAGATTAGGAAATTTCCCAACTTTTTCTAGTTATAGGGAAAGACTGATTCGGACTCTAAAGTTGTTTAATCTACAAAATACCGTGATTTGTTCCAATCACGTCACGGATTTTAACACGCTCGGTAAAACAGCCATAACTTTCAAACGGCTGGGCGAAATTTAACGTTCTTTATATCCACGGAAAGATATTGAAATTATATACAACTTCTTCAACATCCGTACGGACAGATTCGGATTCTAAATTGATGAAAACTCAAACCCTAGGTCGACTGCTCATGCTATCCCAAAACAGAAACGTGGCAACATCTAGATCTAATCCAATTTACTCAATTCCAGCACCACCAATTGATCTAAAAACTTGATAAACACCATCAGAACAGCACCTAGCCCAACCCCAAGGAGTCCCATGGCCATACCTTCGCCCGACGACCGAAATCCCAACAAAACTCCTCCCGGATTGCTCCTCGCTCCACGCTCCTCGCTCCTCGCTCCAATGGATGGATCCACGAGGTGCAGGGGTGGGGGGCCACCCTTGGGCAAAAAGGGAGGGTGGAGGAGAGGTGGGGAGAGGTGGGGAGCAAAGGAGGCAAGAGGGGGGCGCACGGCCACAATGGGGGGAGGGGCGGCTAGGGCAAGGGAGAGGTAGTGGGGGCGCACACATAGGGAGGGGTGGGCGCATAAGGGCAGGAGGGCCCCCTTTTACCAGCCCCTAATCTGAATTCTAGTCCTAAATGGACTCATACTCCATCCCACCAAAGCCCACAACCCCCTTTTTTAGGCCCAATTTCCCCCGGAAAGGCCCAAAACCCCGGAAACGGCTCGGAAACAGCCCGGAAACGCTATTAACCTCCATACCCCATGGTTTTAACCTTATTTCCACATCTCATACTGTTTTTTACCTTATCATGCACGTAAAATAAGGTTACGACACTCCGTGGTGTCACATTCTTCCCCCCTTCAACAGGATTCGACCTCGAATCTAAAACACACCAACACGCAACCCAGCAAAACCGAAGATAGCCAGGTTTCACATCACATACCTGAGGCGAAAAGCTCGGGATACTTCTCGCGCATGCGAGACTCCAGCTCCCAAGTCGCTTCTCTCTCGGTCTGATGTGACCACAATACTTTAACAAACTTGAGCGTCCGGTTCTTCATCACTCGCTCCGAAGTCCCCAGAATTTCCACCGGACGGGACTCGAAGGTGAGGTCCTGCTCAAGCACTAATGGTTCCAACGGAACCACCAACTCTGGATCATGCAAGTATTTCCTCAACATCGAGACATGGAACACATTATGCACACCTTGCATGGAGTCCGGTAGCTCCAGACGATAGGCCAGCCTACCAACTCAGGCGATGATAGGAAATGGCCCAACAAATCTCGGACTGAGCTTTCCTTTGGTGCCAAAACGCACCACACCCTTGGTGGGAGATACTCGCAGGAGTACGCTATCACCCACCTCAAACTCCAAGTCTCGCCGCCTCACATCAGCATAGCTTTTTCTGTCTGCTTCACAATGCGAGAACGCTCGCCTGCATACCTCCACCACGCGATCAATAGTTTGCTGAACCCAATCCAGTCCAAGAACTGCTCTCTCGCCCCACGATCCCAACAAAGTGGCGATCTGCACTTCCGGCCATACAAGATTCTCATAAGGAGCAGCCCGGATGCTGGAATGATAGCTGTTATTGTAAGCAAACTCTACAAGAGGCAAATGATCTTCCCAGCTACCTTTCCAAGCCATCACACAGGCCCTGAGCATGTCTTCCAAAGTCTGGATGGTACGCTCAGACTGCCCATCCGTCTGAGGGTGAAAAGCGGTATTAAGGCGAAGCTGTGTACCCAAAGCACTCTGTAAGCTCTCCCAAAACTTGGAGACAAACTTCGCATCCCGATCAGAGATAATGGTCTTGGGTACACCATGCAATCTCACAATCTCCCGCACATAGATGGGAGCCAAGTCGCTCGCAGAATTGGTAGTGCGGATAGGAATGAAATGCACGGACTTGCTGAGACGGTCCACCACAACCCAAACAGCATCCTTCCCTCGTGGAGTACGAGGTAGGCCAACCACAAAATCCATGGAGATGTCATCCCATGGCCACACAGGAATCTCCAAAGGCTGCAACAAACCAACGGGACGCTTATGCTCAGCCTTGACCATCTGACAAATCCCACAAGATGCCACATACTTGGCAATATCCACTCTCATCCTTTTCCACCAGAAATTCTTTTTCAAGTCCCTGTACATCTTGGTCTCCCCAGGATGGACCGTGTACGGGGTGCGATGAGCCTCCTTCAGAATATCCTCTTTCACTTGGGATTTCTGAGGTACGCCTGCACGACCACGAAACCTCAAAGCTCCCACATCATCAACGGTAAAATCTCCAGACTTGCCATCCTCAAGGCGTTTCCTCACCTGCTGGAGCAACCGATCATGCTGCTGTGCCTCCCGCACACGCTTGGGAATCACTGACTCAAGAATCAATTGAGTTTCAGCCTGCACGGTCCCCGCAAAACAGTAGGAAACTCCTAAACGCTCAAAATCAGCAACAAAACAATCAACAACAGGGGGCATTGTCTTGAGACTGAGAGCATCAGCCACCACATTTGCCTTCCCCGGATGATACTGGATAGTGAGGTCATAATCCTTTATCAATTCTAGCCACATCCTCTGCCTCAAGTTCAAATCTTTCTGAGTAAAGATGTACTTGAGACTCTTGTGATCAGTGAAAATATCACAAGACTCGCCGTACAGGTAATGCCTCCATATCTTCAATGCAAACACCACAGCGACTAGCTCAAGATCATGCGTGGGATAGTTTTGCTCATGCTTTTTCAGCTGCCTCAATGCGTAAGCAATCACCTTGCCATCTTGCATGAGCACACAACCAAGTCCCAAACGAGAAGCATCAGAATAAACAGTGAAGCGCTTCCCCGGCTCGGGAAGGGTAAGAACAGGAGCAGTCACTAACTTCTCCTTCAAAGTGCAAAAACTGAGCTCACACTCTGCAGTCCACTGGAATTTCATCCCCTTCTGAGTCAGTTGCGAAAGTGGCTTGGCAATGATAGAGAAATCCTGCACAAAACGCCGATAGTAGCCAGCCAACCCAAGGAAACTACGCACTTCTTTGACATTGGAAGGCCTCTTCCAATCCAAAACTGCTGATACTTTGCTAGGATCTACAGATATGCCCTCTGGATTGATGATGTGGCCAAGAAAACCCACTTCTGAAATCCAGAACTCGCAGTTTTTCAGCTTAGCAAAGAACTGATTCTCCTTCAAGGTGCTCAGCACAAGCCTCAAATGCCGCTCATGCTCCTTTTCTGATTTGGAGTAAACCAGAATGTCATCGATGAACACTACCACAAACTCATCAAGGTACTTGTGTAGCATACTGTTCATCGCCTCCATAAAGATAGCAGGAGCATTAGTTAGTCCAAAAGACATAACTTTAAATTCATAATGCCCATACCTAGTGGAGAAAGCAGTCTTCTCAATGTCCTGCTCCCTCACACGGATCTGATTGTACCCCGACTGGAGATCAATCTTGGAGAACACCTTTGCTCCCTTCAGTTGGTCAAACAGATCCTCGATGCGAGGCAAAGGATACTTGTTCTTGACTGTCACTTGATTAAGAGCACGATAATCAATGCACATATGCCAACTTCCATCCTTCTTCGAGACGAAGAGGACGGGTGCTCCCCATGGCGAAACGATACGCCGAATAAAGCCCTTGGCCAACAGATCCTCCAACTGCTTCTTCAACTCGTCTTGAAAAGGACGATCCAAGCGGTATGGAGAGATAGAAATAGGTCGAGTGCCAGGAACAAGATCAATGCGGAACTCCACACTCCTCACAGGAGGTAAGCCAGGCAACTCATCGGGGAACACATCGACAAACTCCTTTACTACCGGAATCTCCTCAATGAAAACTAAAGAAGATGGCTTTTCTGACATAGCCATGAGGAAACCCAACTGCTTCAAACGGCGACCAGAAAACAGACTGGCCAAAGCAAAGAAGGAACTGGAGGGTATACCACCCTGAAGGGTCAACTCTACCCCTAACGGGGCCTGCAAGGCAACCGTCTTCCGTAAACAATGATCTTGGCACGACATCGATGCAACCAGTCCATGCCCAAAATGACATCAAAGGAGCCAATTGGATCACCATAAGATTGGCAAAGAAAACCTCATCATCAATGGCAATGGTGCAACCGGGCAAACCAAAGAGCTAGTAATCAAACCCCAGGAGAACTGACTAACACGCACTCGTAAATCAATGAACTCCCAACTTAGCTCTACTAGCAAACTCGCACGACACAAAAGAATAGGATGTTCGGAATCAAACAGAACAAAGGCATCAATGGAATACACGAGCGTAGTACCTGAAACCACCTCTCGATGCCCGGCCGACTCGGCGTCGGCAAAGCGTACACTCTGGCGCCGAGACAAGAGGGAGCCCCGACTCGGCCGATGCCCCAACAAGACTGGGGCGGAGGAGGCAATCATGAGGAGCAGACGGTGGCCACGGCAAGCCGCTGGTGGCGCCACGCAAAGGGCGGCCGAGGAGCAGGAGCAGCCATCATGTGCACCGATCTCTCTGAAGACGCCGCTGGAGTGGGAGGAGATGGCACAGCCTCTCACTTGATGATGCTACCGGATTCATCCGGCAGACTCGCCCCATGTGGCCAGGCTTGCCAAGGGTTGCAACTCCCGGTCCAACCACACTCAAGCACGGTGCTCACCACCGCACTTGAAGCACATCATGCCCTGCCCGGCACAGACTAACAACGCCATGAGGAAGACGATCGGGCGGCTTCATCTTAGCCCCCGAGGAGGAGCCCTGTCCTCCCTTGAACTTCTTGAAGGTGGGTCGAGAAGACCCACCTCCTCCACCAAAGGTCCTCTTCGGCCCGCCTGGGCTGCAGGAACTCATGAACCGCCTGGGTGTTGCTTATCCCGGAGAGCTCCAACTCGAGCTCCATGCCCTTCGCCGCTTCCACCACGGAGCGTAAGTCACGAGGGACGATCGCCCCATGACAACTCTCGAACTCTGGTTGAGGCCCCTACGAGCCTCCTTGCCTTCTCCCGATTGTCACGCCACACCGCACGGCGCACCACGCCGTTGAACTCCACCTCATACTGCCACCGACCTCTTTCCTCGGGAAAGAGTCGTTAGAGTATGCTCCATCCGCTCAAGGAAAGACTCAGGTAGAACTTGGCTCTAAGCGAGCCACAAAGTCCTCCTGTGTGATCGACCAAGATCGGGGCTCTAGCAGCCGTAACCCCTCCCACCAGATATCAGCTTGGCCTTTCAGCTAAAAGGACACAAAGCGAGCCCTCTAGACCAAGGTCAACTCTAGGACCTCAAACTGCCTCTCCATGTAACGCAGCCAATCTGCGGATTGGATCGGCGTGCCCGCTCCGTCAAAAGTGTCAAGACGGAGGGACATCCACTCCCGGAGACTCATCCTCGGCTCCTAGTGGGGCAACAATCGGGGCCACTGCAGGGGAGGCACAACAAACAGGGGCTGCCCGCACGCCGGGCGCAGCCTCTGAATCTCCCTCTACAGCCTCGTACTAAATCCTCATTGGCGACAGTACCTCCGCCGATCAGGCCTGAAGCTCCTCCTGAGCTGGCCCATGAGCATTGAGCGAAACGCTACCCTCAGCAACAGATTCAGCAACTCCCTGGGAGCCTCGCCCCTGGCCTCCATGGCCACGGTGTCCACGGCCTTTACCCCTCGGCTGTAACACCCCGGCATTTAATAAGCCCGAATGCTACCAAACATAGACTAAGCAACCTCTAAATACCACAATTACAAGTAAATTATAGCAAAGGAACAAATGCTAATACCGAAAATTTTGGCAGCATTTCCTTTGTTTTTGCATGATTCGGAGCAACAACAAAGTATCACAAGTTATATCATAATGGAAAGCATCTAAAACAGCAATAACATGTGACATAGCAACAATATAAGTCCAGGATAAAGCATTCAACCACTTCATGAGCTAAACGAATCAAATAATAAGACCGAGCACACAGTTAAGCAATACTCCAAGTTTCATGGCAATACTTTCATTATCATGACTCCAAATGATAACACTGTCTAATTTGTGTGGAGCTACGTGTAGATGTGTAGCTAAACCCTTTTCCCCGCATGCCGGTTTCATGGTACCTAAGAAAAACAACATAACACAAGCGTGAGTTCATCACTCAGCAAGTATATTGCATTGGAACAAGAAAATACATTTCAATACCTTCATTACCACCTTTTTACATACAACATCATACACATCTCATATTCATAGTGTAAGCATATCATTGACATCATCATAAATCATCCTCACATAATGCAATGCAATGTAATGCAATACGATACACATATCTCCTTGGAAACTCATACCGGTATGGTTGAGTACACACCCGTCGGTGTGCACCCTCTCGCCCCTTCCATCCCGAAGATGGAGGGTGCCTACTCCTCGCTTCCGTTCACCGCGGTGAATGGAATCACGATGTAGGACTTACTCATTGGCTCTCCGGATTAGTCATAACTTTCTCACCGACCTTCCCGGACTAGTTATGACTTTCTCACCGCCTCGCCATGTAATCATGCCATGTATGCAAATATGCCAACATCATAATTAACTTGTACATTAACACATGGCATCTTAACATGATAAACATACTCATCATATCATTGGCAAACATTAAAGCATGGCATGTGAACATATCATATATTCAATCTTCAATCTCAATCAATCAAACAACCTACAATCGCTATCCATTACAATACACTTGCCTCAACCACGGGCCACGGATTGGCGAGAAGTAGAAGGCCCTCCCGGGGTCACACCACCTGCACATAGGGACCACACACTCACAATCAAGCCCACAAAACAGTACGCAAACCCTCATCTACCCCGACATTGCCAACTACTCGCAAAACCCGAAAACAGCGGTTCTGTCCCATCGGGACAGCAGCCTTCCAAAAGGCATAACTCGGGTTCTAAGACTCCAAATCAATTAAACGAGTACATCCTCGCATATCTTAGGAAATTTCCCAACTTTTTCTAGGTATAAGGAAAGACTGATTCGGACTCTAAAGTTGTTTAATCTACAAACTACCGTGATCTGTTCCAATCACGTCACAGATTTTAACACGCTCGGTAAAACAACCATAACTTTCAAACGGCTAAGCGGAATTTAATGTTCTTTAAATCCACGGAAAGATAATGAAATTATCTACAACTTCTTCAACGTCCGTACAACCAGATTCCGAATCTAAATTAGCGAAAACCTAAGCCCTAGGTCGACTGCTCATGCTGTCCGAAACAGAGAACGTGACCAACTCAAGAATCCATCTAATCTAATCAAATCCAGCACCACCAATTAATCTAAAAACTTGATAAACACCCTTAGAACAGTACCTAGACCAACCCCAATGATTCCCATGGTCATACCTTTGCCCAACGCACGAAAACTGAATGGATCTCCTCCCGGTTCGCTCCTCGCTCCAATGGATGGATCCTCGAGGTGCAGGGGTGGGGAGGCTACCCTAGGGCAGCAAGGGGTGGAGGAGAGGTGGGAAGCAAAAGGGGCAAGGGCAAGGGAAGGCGCACGGCCAAGTGGGGGAGGGAGAGAGGGGAGGTGGCGGCTAGGGCTCAAGGGGGAAGGATGGGGCGCCCAAGGGGTGTTGTGGGCGCAAGGAGGGCAGGGGGAGGCCCCCTTTTACCTGCACACACAACTCTCCTGCTCCTAAATGGACTCAAACTCCATCCCACCAAAGCCCACAATCTCCTCTTTTAGGCCCAAACTCCTCCGGAAAGGCCCAATACCCAGAAACGGCCCGGAAACGCTATTAAACCTCCTACCATATGGTTTTAACCTCCAATACCATATTTCATAAAGTTTTTGACCTTAACATTCACATTAAATAATGTCACACCATTCCGTAGTGTCACATCGGCATGGCTGCTTCAGACAGACAACCATCCAAACACATAAACATAAACACAACATCATACAATCAAGAACGAAGATCAAACAACATCATAGACATACTCTTTATCATATAATCAAGCGCGATGCAATGATGAACCAAAACCCCATCCTACTGTGCAACCAAGTGTGTCAAATTTTAGGTTAGTTATACCACTTTTTGCAAGTTTTAATGTTGCTATCCTATAACAAAGTTTTAGTTAGAACCTAAGCCATGTTTCTAAGTTATTCCACATCATATTTTAGTTGCAACTTAAGGTATGAAACTAAAAATACATATTCCAAGGACCTACAGCCCGCTCTGATACCAACTGTAACACCCCGGCATTTATTATGCCTGAATGCTACCAAACATAAGCTAAACAACATCTAAATACCACAATTAAACATAAATTCCAGCAAAGGCGCACATGCTAAAAACCGAGATTTCGGCAGCATCTCCTTTGTTTTAACATGACACGAAGGAACAACAACAATATAGCAATATAAGGCAATATGAGAGACAGCTAAAACAGCAATAATTAAAGACTTAACGACAAAATAAGTCTATTATCAAGCACTTAATGTCTCCAAGTGTCAACGAACAATAAAACTCTCATATAGCAAAGCTAAGCCTTAAAGCAAAAATCATCACACGCAATTTATTATCAAAACTAAAAGAATGACTTGTGGAATCAAAATGGTGAAGCTACGTGCGGGCATGTGACTATTTCCCTTCCCTGCATGCCGTTCTCATGGTACCTAAAACAACAAGAAAACACAAGCGTGAGTTCAAAACTCAGCAAGCATATTGCAATGGTACAACAAGATCAATTACATAGCAATAATATCTCACATCATGTAAACCATCTCATTCATGGTCACATATTATCATCATCATCAATATGTATGAAGTGCAATGCGATGCTCATGTCTCCTTGGAAACTCATACCGGTATGGTTGAGTACACACCCGTCGGTGTGCACCCTGTGAAATCATGTGCTGAAAAATTGGCTTTGAACTGAAAAATTAACTTAGATTTGAATTTGCAAAATGTGTTTGTTCATGTGTTTTGACAATTTGACAAGAAACAGTAAGTTACGCATTAGCGCCGACAAAGTTCTCAAGAAACAAGAAGTTTCCCATCCGCAACTGACAAGGTGTTTTGGGTCTCATTGTGAACATGTTTTTGAGCCCATGACCGAAGTCATTTTCACATGTACAATGCAGCTTTTTCTTGGTCCGTTGTGAACAAGCTTTTTCGGTTTGGATAATTCCTTGGAACCAAGATTTTCACATGTACAACGGACTAATTCTTTTTGTCCGTCGTGAATGGACTTTTTCTAGGGTTTTACTTTTGTGAAACCGAAGCGTGGCACGCTTGCGCGGACAAGCTTCCTGGGGTCCGCTAGAACTTGTTTTGAGCTCATGACCGAAGCCATTTTTAGATGTACAACGGACCAACTTTGTTTGTCCGCTGTGAACGTGTTTTTCCGCGCTTGGTTGGCTTCTTGGAACAGAAACTTTTCCTTATTCAACGGACCAACTTTGTTTGTCCGTCGTGAATGCTGCCGCTCAATTAGGGTTTTGAGCAATTTGGATTTGAATTTTGAATGTGAATTTGAAATTTGTAATGATTTCATGATGCTTCTTTTGAAGTGGACTTTATGCAATACTCATGTGAGTAGTTGCATGGATTGACATTGAGTCAAGTCGTGGACTTGTGCTCGGATTTGTTTTGTGGTTTGTTCATGTGCGTATTGCTCGAAGACGAATGTGGTCGATGACGGACCGAACTAGGTTCATGGAGGAACTGAGGTTCGGACTAGGTTCAAGAGGAACCGAGGTCTTGGTGGTCAAGGATGTCATGCGGGACGCTCGCTAAGAGAATGGTGCACATGAAGAATGGTTAGTCACGTGAGAATGGCAGGAGGTCATTCGCGTGCAAAGTGTTAGTCACGTGAGTATGGCAGGTGGCCATACGCGTGCAAAGTGTTAGTCACGTGAGTATGGTAGGGTTGCCATACGGCGTGCAAGAGTTGTACTCGGCCTGGTTGGGCCAAGTAGAGTTGAGTTGGATACGGATTCCTTTTAGGAATAGGAATCGTATTCAGAACTCTTTGTGGGTTGGTGCTTTAAATAGGTGGGGGGTCTCCTGTTGAAAGGCACCAAGTAGAGCTGAGCGCATCAAGCTTTGAGCTTGGTTTTAGGGTTTGTACTCTTTTGATGAGAGTATTTTAGACAAGAAATAAAGATCAATTCTTCCAAGATTTTTGCGTGCTACAAGAACCACGCCGCTACAAAGTATTTTCTCTGCTTTGGTTCTTGTTTGCATGCTTGATCTAGTTCTAGATTGGTTTTTGTTCTTCAAGTTTTATCTTGATTTGATCCATCAAAAACCTCTCTAGGGTATTGATCTAGTGTTTCTCAAAGTCTAGTTGATCAATCTTTTGTCGTTCTTGTTTAATCTTGAAGTTTTGATTAGATTGATTCTCGTCAAGTTCTGGATCAGCAAGCTTGCGAAGCTCATAACTTTTGATCCGTAAGTCCGATCGAGCTGATTCTTTTTGGGTTCGATTTGTATTGGAATCTAGTTTCTTGTGTCCAAATTTCAGATCGTTTCGACGGTTGGATCTCCGGGAATTCTCGTTTTAACAAACCTCTGTCATTCTGTTTTTGTCGAAAACGAGGCAATTATTTGGTTCTGTTTTGGGGTGAACTTTTAATAGGTCAAGAATTTGGTTTTAGCTTCCGCACAATCATTCACCCCCCCTCTGATTGCTATATTCGTATACTTCGATCCTACACACCCTCTCCCCCCTTCCATCCCGAAGATGGAGGGTGCCTACTCCTCGCTTCCGTTCACCGCGGTGAATGGAATCACGATGTAGGACTTACTCATTGGCTCTCCGGATTAGTCATAACTTTCTCACTGACCTTCCCGGACTAGTTATGACTTTCTCACCGCCCGGGCCATGTAATCATGCCATGTATGCAAATATGCCACATCATAATCAACTTGTACATTAACACATGGCATCATAACATGATAAACATACTCATCATATCAATGGCAATCATTAAAGCATGACAAGCGATCATCACATATAATCAATCTCATCTAGTCTCAACTAGCAACCTACAAATCGCTATCCATTACAATACACTTGCCTCAACCACGGGCAACGGATTGGCGGGAAGTAGAAGGCACTCCCGGGGTCACACCACCTGCACATAGGTACCACACACTCACAATCACGTCCACAAAACAGTACGCAAACCCTCATCAACCCCGACATTGCCAACTACTCGCAAAACCTAAAAACAGAGGTTCTGTCCCGTCGGGACAGCAGCCTTGCAAAAGGCATAACTTGAGTTCTGGGACTCCGAATCAATTAAACGAGTACATCCTCGCGTAGCTTAGGAAATTTCCCAACTTTTTCTAGTTATAGGTAAAGACTGATTCGGACTCTAAAGTTGTTTGATCTACAAAATACCGTGATCTGTTCCAATCACGTCACAGATTTTAACATGCTCGGTAAAACTGCCATAACTTTCAAACGGCTTGGCGGAATTTAATGTTCTTTATATCCACGGAAACATATTGAAATTATCTACAACTTCTTCAACATCCGTACGGACAGATTCGGATTCTAAATTGATGAAAACTCAAACCCTAGGTCGACTGCTCATGCTGTCCCAAAACAGAAACGTGGCAACATCAAGATCTAATCCAATTTACTCAATTCCAGGACCACCAATTGATCTAAAAACTTGATAAACACCATTAGAACAGCACCTAGCCCAACCCCAAGGAGTCCCATGGCCATACTTTCGCCCGACGACCGAAATCCCAACGAAACTCCTCCCGGATCGCTCCTCGCTCCTGTCAGTGACGCCGGTCCGGTGGACCGAGCCGTGCACGTGGACCGTGTCCATAGACTAGGACACGTGGCAGCACCCGGGTGGTGCCACGTGTCATGGTGACGTCATGCTGACGTCATCAGGGGACTCGGCTGGTGCTGACGTCAGCGGATCCACGTGGACCAATGAGGAGCTGACACGTGTCATGCTGACGCAATAAATTGATCTCCGAAAAAGAAAATGATTTATTAGTTCGAATTGTTGATTTCAAAAATGGATTCAAACTTCAAACGCTTATAACTTTTGCGTTTCAATTCCGATTTGAGTGATTCAAATTTCTAAATTTTCATAAAAATGAGACCTACTCAAATATGAATTTTAATTAATTTTTTATTATGAATAATTCTCTGTTTATATTTAATGAATGTTTTCTTTAAACTTTAAACGGTTATAACTTTCGCATTTAAACTCCGAATTTGACGATTCCAGTTTCTAAAAATTCATAAAATTATGCTCTCTCTATTTATGAACTTTATTTGGATGTTTGGACACTTTTTGTCTACTGTTTATTTATTTATTGCTATTTGCACGCTTTACAAGTAGACGTTGAAGTGCCCGAATGCTTCGAAGGTGAAGTGTTGACCCAGGAGCCAGCTCAAGACCAAGAACAAGTACTCTTTGAAGGCAAGTTGTGCTTTGACCATGTTGATCCCATTTTCAAATTAATTTGGTTTAAATTATTGCATGCTAATTTGATTAGAAAATGCTTTACTTAATTATGGGAAATTAGATAAATGCCAAATTGCTGTATGACACCTTGGTTAATTAAATATGTGCCATGACCCCCTTGTCACCCTAGTTGTGGATTATTAGTTGGACATTATTAAATTGCCAACATGGGTAGTTAGACCGATGTAGTATGCTTAGCCTCGCCACGTGAAATACTTTGGACAATCAAAAGCTAAGCTAATATTGACTTAATGAGATATTGAACCTGTTTTGAAAGAAGTATCATGCGTTATGATTATTGATGGCACGTGGTGCATGGTAATCAACTGGGGGTTTGATAAATAGATTTCGACTGGGGCATGTGGCAAGAATGATCAGGTGGGCTAGTTGTGGCACCGGGAATGTTGGTTTGGTTCTTCGGGTAGTCTTGCCCTGGTCACCCTAAGGACTTAACCTTGCAAGCCTTTGAACTGAGTCAAACGTGCAACCACATGTCTGTAATGGGACGGACCTAGTTGATTAAGTTGCTAATAACGTACCTGTGGGACCTCGGGGTGTCCACTATACCTTTTGTGTAGTTGTACGGGGGAACGTACCGGGGCTGCGGCCAGGTACCCATCTAACGGTTGATTAGCCTAAACTTCGCCTTAGCTAAGGGAAGGGTTAGTGTGCAATAACCGGGGAGGTCCACTTGTGCTGTTAGAAGTTTCCGAAAGACTTTGTTACGGACACTCGCCTTTGTGGTATTTGGCTGTATCTTGTGGGTAAAGTGCATAACCTCTGCAGAGTGTAAAATCTATTCGAATAGCCGTGTCCGCGGTATTGGACATCGCTCGGGAATTACAGTCAAGGGTTAGACTTTCTTGAAAATGACTTGGACTTGAAAGGTTGGGTTGGGTTTAATAATGATGTTGATGGAAATGTGAATTAGGAATGGAAAAGATGTGTATTTAATTCCTGGAAAAGTTATTGATCTTAAACTTGTTTCTACTGCTTTCGAATCTACTTATGTTACTTGTCAAATACTGTTTTACTGCAATTATACCCTGAGCTATTCCTTTGTACTAAGCCATGCATGTAGTATATTAGTTGCATTATGTGCATGACTTGCTGAGTACCAAGTACTCACCCTTGCCACAATACAACACCAGTTGAAGAGGAGCCTACACCAGCTTTAGAGGAGGAGCTCCTAGAGGAACCGTCTAACTAGGGAGCGAGCCCAGTCAGTTGCCTGTGGTATACTGGATGGCGCCACGAAGTTATCTTATTTTTCGCTGCCGTTATTTCTCTCTTATTAAGTTCTCGCCCTGCGTGGCGTATATTTGTAACTTGACCTTAAGGTCGAGCAACCAGATTGGTTAACTACTTAAAGTACCCTATTATTTCGTTGAGTATGATTGTGATATTTACCAATGTTGAGACTGTGTGCACTAGCGCGTTCCTGGACTAGTGCTGAATACACAGAGAGTCCAGATTTGCAAATTCGGGTCCCGACAATAAACCTCATACCGTATGGTTTCAACCTCCAATTCCACATTCCATAATGTTTTTGCCCTCAACATTCACATTTTATAAGGTTACGACACTCCGTGGTGCCACACCAAAACAATCTCGTGCATCCCGCACCAACCAAACTAGAGCTGGGCCGAGCGGCGGGAGCTGGGCTGCGCTAAGGCTGAGGTGGAGAAACGAGCCGGCAATAGAATTTGGCCCAAAAACAAAATGGGGTTTAAAATCATTTTCCAAATTAATAAATCAACCAAAATTCAAATAAATTCAAATAAATAGCAAATAAACTCAGAAAAATCTCAAAATTTACAAAAAAATTCAGTGAAGCACAAGGAACCCAACAAAAACTAAAAATCTTAGATTTGATGCACAGATAAATTAAATAAAATCTTTTAGTTGATTAAAAATTCAAATCAAGTAGAAACTATTTCAAGAAAATTCACATGGCGCATTTTGATTTCAAAATTTTCAAAAACTCCAAATTTTGGAATGTTACACCTGACCACTTAAAAGCTCCGACCATCTAAGGTCTCGACCAGTCAAGGTCCCAACCTTTGGTCCTGGGTTACCCGCAGCAACTCAAATTACTCATTCCAATGCAAACTCAAACATGAGCACGAATGGCTCAAAACATAGTTAATTACTCATCACACATAAGGATAAACCTCCACATGGTCTTTCAATCTCCCCTTTGATGAGTATATTGACAAATCACAAAAAGGCACAAACTTTGAGTTTGGAACTAAAAGAAGATAATCAATTCGATTTCATAATCATACTTGGTCCATTTAAAAAAATGGAAAGCAAGCTCATAACCAAGCAGATGAAAAGAGTTTTAGAGCTCAATAAGAGAAAGAACGAGTTTTCAACAATGGCTCTAAAATCAAAGAAATCTTTCAAAAGCTCCAAATAAATCAATTTTGCTCATGATCCAAATGTGAGGACAATTGGTCAACAAGATCGTGAGAAAGCATATTTTTTTAATTCCAAAACTCCCACTTTGCCCTTTTCATTTTTCTCCCCCTTTTGGCAATATAGGCATCAAGAGAGCAATTATGGATGAAATACAACCTAGAATAGTTTGAAAATTATGCAAGTGACCACTTATACAAAATATGACACCAAGTTACTCAAGTTCAAATTATGTTATCCTATGTCATCCAAAGGTAAATTTCAATTTTTGCTAGCTAGCTCAAAACAAGTTATGCTAATTTTGCATTATTTCAACAATAGCTTCATTTAGCACAATTTCAAAACTAGAAGCAAAGCCAGGTTAGGATTAAATAGATATACTAGAGTTCAACCTAGTCAACACTTTTGGAAGCTACAAGTCCATAAGACAAGCCTGTTGCTCTATCATCTTTTAAAAGCAAATTCAACACATAAATTTTTCAAATTTCGTGTTAAAATGCTAATATAAAAATTGAGTATTTATGCAAAAACAATAGTTTTGTTAGATTATTTGTAAAACATTGAATCGAAGTTTGCTATATTAATAACATAAATTTTTTATAAATTAGGACATCAAATTATATATAAATCCAGAGTTGTACCTACGGAATATAAATTGCAGTTTCCAAATTGTACAATGTGATAACATGTAATATTTAATGTTTGCTTTCTTTAATGTTTTATCCCATTTTGCATGGTTAGAGTTCAACAAATTATTTAGCATAAAAAAAAACTTAAAACAGGGATAGCCATGCGGGTGCATTAGTTGAGGACTAGTAACACAAATTTGGAGCTGAAAACCAATATTAGTTATAAATATTCAAGTGTGGTCTTACTTGACTAGTTGTTATGCATAAATTAAGAAAATATCAATTAGAACTTTATCCAACGTTGAATTAGGGTATAACTCAATTGAATTCCTATTTTAAAGGATAGGTATAAGGAAACTGTGTTGCGCGACGTGATATGGGGGTGGGGATGGGTGGCCTATCCCAGTTGAATTCTTGATAAGCCCTAGTACTTTCAGAGCCCGCAACAAAGATAACAAATATGAAAAAAAAGAACTATGGCAACTAAATAGAGATGGGGACGGGCAAACATCCACTTGAAACCAATGATAAATAGACCTATCAATGCTTCAACCAGTCAAGGATCCAACCAGTGAAGCCCTGACCTGTCAAGGCTCTGACCAGTCAAGCCCCAACCACATAAAAGGTCCAACCATCTAAGGTCTCGACTAGTCAAGGTCCCGACCTCTGGTCCTGGGCTACCCGCAGCAACTCAAATTGGTCATTCCAATGCAAACTCAAACATGTTCACTCCGTATTGGTTCATGGAACGTTGAAATTTATATTCTTGGCTTGAACTGATGCTGAAATTCCTGCTATTCATGTTATAGATGTCCTCTATTATGCTATTGTGTTATGATGTTATTATTGATGCTTCAAGCCATGAAAAAACAAAGTATATGCTGCCGAAATTTCTTGTAAGCTATTAGTTGCTGTAATTATTGTTAAATATATGCTTTGGATGTTATTAGTATCCTTTGTAGTGACATTCGAGGCATACTATAAGCCGGGGTGTTACAATGTCATCCTAAGTCATATCCAAAGGTAAATTTCAATTTTTGCTAACTAGCTCAAAACAAGTTGTGCTAATTTTGCATTATTTAAACAATAGCATCATTTAGCACAATTTCAAAACAAGAAGCAAAGCAGGTTAGGATTAAATGGATATACTAGAGTTCAACCTAGTCAACACTTTTCGAAGCTACAAGTCCATAAGACAAGCCTCTTGCTTTGTCATCTTTTAAATGCAAATTCAATACATAAATTTTTCAAATTTCGTGTTAAAATGTTAATATAAAAATTGAGTATTTATGCAAAAACAATAGTTTTGTTAGATTGTTTGCAAAACATTGAATCGAAGTTTGCTATATAAATAACATAAAAAATTTATAAATTAGGAAATCAAATTATTTATAAATCCAGAGTTGTACTTACAGAATATAAATTTCAGTTTTCAAATTGAACAATGTGAAAATATGTAATATTTAATGTTTGCTATCTTTAATGATTTATCCCATTTTGCATGGTTAGAGTTCAACAAATTATTTAGCATAAAAAAAAACTTCACTACTACAGAACCGGGCATCACAAGCGGTTCGAAACCACTTTCAGAAACGGTTTTAGAACCGCTTGTAAGCAACCGGGAGTGATACCCTTCGGGGTATCACAAGCGGTTCGGCCAAACGCTTGTGGTGAGACACCGCAAGCGGTTCGAAAGGTGTCTAGGAAGGCTCGGGGGGCCGCCATGTGGGAGATATTCACAAGCGGTTTGTGTTATAAACCGCTTGTGAAAACGCTATCGCCACAAGTGGTTCGTGTTATAAACCTCTTGTGAAGACGATCTCTCCACAAGCGGTTCGTGTTAAAAACCGCATGTGGAGGTGCTCTCTCCACAAGCGGTTCAAGATAATAACCGCTTGTGGGGAGGCATTGTTTACTTATATTCAATATATAATATGTTTTTGAGAAGGGTATCAATATGGATTTTGACATTAAAAATAAATAGAAATATATGGTTTTTGTATACAATTAAATATATATTACTCATGCGTACTCATTCAAATAATCACAGATCATTTACATAAAAGTACGAACTTAATAGACTAAAAGATGGACAAGTTTGATTGATACATAAGCAACTTTTACAAGTTTCAAAGAATAAAAGGGTGAATCTCGAGGTCATTTAATTGTTGCGTGCATCGCTCTGTACATCCTTGGTCGACGTTGATGTCAGTTCACCTATCCTTATAGAAGGACAATCTCTCCAACCCGCTTTGTGGAACTCGCCATTAGGGGATACAATCTCGTCGACAATGAAGCCAATGAGTTGTTCTTGGAGTGCTTGAACCCGGTGCGGCGGGGTCACATCTTGCACATCGATGTTGGGCTGACAAAGCGCGAAATTAATAAATATCTGAGCATGTAATTAAAGTGTAAGTATTAATTGACACATAATAGCCACATAAGTTGTTTCCAGCTGTCTGTTTTAATACTCGAGTGCTTATTTGGACATTGAATACATTCTCGAAAGCTCCTTGTTGCTTCTTGCGAAACCTTGCGAATGCCCTGTGTGACGCGTTATTATGAATAGCAATTATCAGAGTTCAAATTAGCAAGGTATTTCAATATAATAAGGAAACTATTGTATATATATTTGCTACATACCTGTTTAGGACGTCAATGATATATTGATATTGTTCCACCGGTCCCCTTTTTGAGTCTTGAACAACGATCTTGCTACTATCAAGCTTGATGACCAAAAGGATCCAGTGAAACCTGTTCATATATTGCGACATATATATAACTAGCTAGCAGTATTATCAATGCCTTAGAAAAGATAAGTTTATCAATGCGTTCTGAGAACACGTAAATATACGTACATAAAGTTGAAGGGCAGAAGTATGTATGGTTTGTAGTGCTGTGCCAAGAATGCATCTAGAACGTAATCCTCAAGAGCCTTAGTGTTGTATCGAAAGACGAGCTCATTGACAATCTCTGAATCGATGAAGCCCACGTTGAATATGTTCTGTTTTCTACATCGTTGTATCTCCATTCTACATAGAAATGGATAAGTTATTAGAGTTGCACTTCTATGGTACAAGGAAGTAAATGGTAAAGTTATGAGATCGATACTTACAGGCACCAGAAGCTCATGAGAGACACGTTTATGGAGACGCGATGGTAAAAATTGTATATGTCTTCGAATTCGAGCCATATGGTGTTTTCCCTGCGATAGAAATTTTCTTGTGTCACCCGCATAAGGAACATTTTTCTTTATTGAGCAGACTGTGTCATGTACCATTCATGAAATTGTCGCATCTTGGTTGGCAGGTCCTTTATATTTTTAGGGTCAATTAGCTCCCGGCCAAGCTTATATTGCCATTTGACTTCTGCCATTGGGAGATGATCTGATCCTAGAGCAGCAGCTACGCTAGTGAGTCCTGCCTCCTTCATGAATCTCTCGAGGTTCTCCTGATCTTATGGCAGCTGATCTTGATCTCTCTTCTGCTTTGCCACCGCCTGACCCCGTCTCTTCCTTGTAGCCTTTCTTATTGTACGTTCATAGTTGGACGGCATAGGGAGTGGCATTGCACGGCAGGTCAAGAAGTGTTCCATCACTTTTGGATCAACTTGTACGTTTGGGTCTAACTTCTTTGGTGCGAAGTGTGCAGCCACTTCTTTGGTGACGATCGCGTAATTCTCCTCGTCGGTCCTATCATATGCCCTCTTTGGAGGTTCCTTTGTGCTCTTCGACCGGCTGGACTGTGCCTTCATGGGAGCAGGTGGAGTATGGCTCCGGGGCTTCCTCGTCTTCTTCCTCGTCTTCCTCGTCTTCGCCATGGTTGGTCCAACAGGTATAGTTTGGCATGAAACCTCTCATCATCAAATGGTTCATAACCTGCCATCACTGTGAGTGCTCCTTCTCGTTCTTGCAATCTACGCACGGACAACATATGAAGCTGCCTGGAGGCAGGAATGCAATGGCCGCATCGAGAAAAGCCTGCACGCCATCAATGAACTTTCTCGAACGATGGTCCGCATTGTACATCCATTGCCGGTTCATCTACACGAAGTTATAATTTCATATAAAATTTTCTTCTCCAAGAAAAACAACCCCACCTACACCTTCATGTAATTAAAGATCTACCTTTCTAATTATTTTTTTATCCCTTCCTACCTTTGTAATTATTTTTTTATCATTCACATGTTTTCCTATTTTATTTTATACACCACTAATTACTTCATTGCAATGCCATACTTTTAATTAGATCTCCACCATACATGTTCATACCATAAAAAAACAAGCATACAAAATAAATTTTGGGGGAACAACTTCATACCATACACATTTCAACATGTTCTAGAGTGACCTAGCAAAGCAACACATTTCAACATGAATAAATCATGATTTCTCCACATCCAATGCATAAAAAACAGCTATATGTAGGTGAGAAAGATGCTAACATGCTCTTACTGACCTTGAAACACTTAATTTGAAGCTAAATCACCAGCAATTTAAAAACTAAAAATTTGGCCAGCACCTCCCCGGAAGAACAGTGCTCGGCCCTTCTATCTTCGACTGTTGGCTCGGAGAGGAAGAAGGGTTTAAAATGCGCTGGGCGGGAGGGCTTCTAGAAGCGGTTTGAGACACAAACCGCTTCTGATGGTTGAATTCTAGAAGCGTTCGTGTTTCAAACTGCTTCTAGAAAGTCAGAAGCGGTTTGGTATACGAACCGCTTCTAAAACTCAGACTTCAGAAGCGGTTCGTGTATCAAACCGCTTCTAGAAGTCCTCTCCTGCTCGTTGCCACGAACCGCTTCTGGTGCGCACATTACAACCGGTTCGCATGAAACCGCTTCTAATATGCCGGTTGTGGTGCCCGGTTCTGTAGTAGTGCTTAAAACAGGGAGAGTCATGCGGATGCATTGGTTGAGGACTAGTAACACAAATTTGGAGCTGAAAACCAATATTAGTTATACATATTCAGGTGTGGTATCATTTGACCAGTTGTTATGCATAAATTAAGAAAATATCAATTAAGAAAATATCAATTAGAACTTTATCCAAACGTTTAATTAGGGTGAGTATGAGGAAAATGTGTGTTGCACGAGGTGATATGGGGATGTGGATGGATGGCCGATACCAGTTGTATTCTTAATAAGTCCTAGTTTCTTGCACTATATATGGCAACTAAATAGAGATGGGATGGGCGAACATCCACTTCAAACCAACCAGGTTGAGAATTGCCTTCTTACTTTTTTTGGCTAGATTTCATTTAGCTGATTGGTTCTTTGTAGCTTTCTTGCGTGGCGGATGCCATGTCCATTATTTATTAATTGACATCAATCATCTTACACTGAACATTTTTTTTTTCCATGGCTTCAGATAGGTTCAATGCGCACATCTTTCTTTCCTATCATGGGGAAGCACCACCAGTTCACATCCGGTCGGTGCAGCATTATTCTTGATGAATGGATAACTTTGATGTCTAGCACACATCCTACACCAATTCTTGGCACCTGTTTTTCCAATATTCCAATACAAAGGTCTACCATTGACTAACATGAGCTTATCCCAAACAGTAGCCGTCGCCAGCTAGCTCTATAGCAAAACTGCTATTCTTCTCGAAGCACAAGTATTCCTGTCTACCCAGATTCCTAAAACCAAATGTTCAATTTCTGTTTCCTAATACTCCACATCAAGGCAACAAAACCAGATTTAGAATTGAGGTTTTAATATTACTCAACCAACGCCTTGCTATAGATTCAAAGATCAGCAACTATATCTCACTACTACAAAACACCTAATAGGTATCGGTCTATTTCTGTCGGTTTTTTTGGAACCGACACAGATAAAGTTTTTTGTGTCGCTTCTAAAACTCAAAATGGCGGGAAGACTATTTGTGTCTGTTTTTAATTGAAACCGACATAAATAATGCATTATTTGTGTCGGTTCTTGCAAAAAACCAACACAAATAGTAGTCATATTATTTGTATCGGTTCTAACAAAAAACCGACAAAAATAATATTGTTTGTGTTGGTTCTAGCCAAAAAACCGACACAAATAGTCTACGCATCTGTGCGATAGTAAAACGTGCATAACTTTTGACGCGTAACTCCGATCGGGGCGTTCTTTGGATCGTTGGAAAGATAACGAGAAGCTCTATCCGAAATTCAATAGGCCTTTCAATGATTTACTTGTGTGAGTGCGAGCACGACGAAAGAATTAAAAAAAATATCGTTTAGGGCCTCAAAACGGTGTAACACCCCAATTTTTGCTTTTCATGAATTTAAATGAAATTTGGCATTTTTGAGAATTTTTGGAATTTTCAGGAATTTATTTGGATTTAATTTAAATTTATTCCCTTTTGAGATAATTAAATAATTAAAAGCTTCAAATAAAGTTTTGTTAGAAATATTTTATTTGAGCCCAAGATGTCTCAAAGTATTTTTCAGAATTTTTCTGATTATTTTGCTATTTTTCTTGATCTACTTGAATTTCTAGGAATTAATATAATCATTAAATCGCTGAAAAATCCGAGTCGGTTTCACTGTTCATCCGACCGTGTCGAACCCGAGTCGGACTCGAGTTCGACTCGAACCGGACCCAAGCCTGACTCGAGCCCGACCGCACCACGCGGTTCGACTCGGCCGCTTCCGAGAACGAACTGTTGGATCGCGATCCAACGGTTTGGATTCAGCCGCGTCGTGCGCGTGCGCGGGCCGCCGGATCGTGCCACGTGTGCGGCTGAGATTGCGTCGTCCCCGCCGAGTCCAATACAGACTGCGCCGCCGCGCTGCCCTGAGTTCGTCAGGGTTCTACGGATTTCACGCACGTCGAGGCGGTATTTAAGACCTTGACCCCGGCGCCGTTTTCTTCGTTTGAGTATGCGTCGTTTGCCCCGCTTCCCACTACTCAAGCTGCCACCACGCCCGCGCAATCGCTCGTCGGAGTTGCTTTAGGTCTCCGCCGCGGTTTCTGCAAGTTTTCGCCGCCGTTGAGCCGCCCCGGTCATCTTCAAGCCCAGATTCGACTGCGCGAGGACAAGCCGCATCGGTCAGGACCATCCACCCAGCCGGAGCGCGCCCACAACGCCACTGCGATGGTCATCTTCCCCGTCTCTGGTGACCCAATGCCACCGTGCCGCCATCACTGCTCGCGAGCTCCCTCAGCCATCCAATCGAGATCCAACGCGCGAGGTGAGCCCACATGTCCTTTTTCCTGTACCGTATATCGATCTAGGTTTAGATCTAGTTGCAACCGTAAGATCTAGATCGTGCGGACCAGATTAGATCCAACGTTTAGATTAAGATAGATTTTGGACTGTTAGATGTAGATCCGTTGGCTGAGATTGTGCCACGTAGCTTTGACCTAGGGTTTGGATCCACACCGTCGGTTTTCAAACGAGCGGGCGGGATCGCTGCGTGGCCGAGCCAACCCCGGGTCGCCACGTAGCCCTAGCCGGGATCTCGCGCGGGTGCACGTGAGTGCCGCTAACATGCAGGGCCCGCATGTCAGTGTCGCACGGTCCGGTGGACCAGATCCACCGTGGACCAAACCCGAACCGTGGACCGAGTGCATGGACCGGCTGACGCAAGCTGACGTCATAATTCAATTTTTCTTTTGAAAAATAACTTAAAACTGGGAGAACCATGCGAATGCATTGGTTGATGACTAATAACACCAATTTGGAACTGAAAACCAATATTAGTTAGAAATATTCAGGTGTGGTCTCACTTGACTAGTTGTTATGCATAAATTAAGAAAATATTAATTAGATCTTTATCCAATGTTGAATTAGGATATAACTCAAATGAATTCCTATTTTAAAGGATAGGTATGAGGAAAACGTGTTGCGCGACGTGATATGGGGATGGGAATGGGTGTCCGATTCCAGTTGTATTCTTGATAAGCCCTAGTTCTTGCAAAGCCCGCAACAGAGATAACAAAAATGAAAAAAAAAAAAAAAAAAAAAACTGTGCCAACAAAATAGAGATGGGGATGGGCGAACATCCACTTTAAACCAACCAAGTTGAATTGCCTTGTTTTTTTTCCGTTTTTTGGCCTTGGTTGACGTGCAGTTGTATGTCATTTAGCTGATTGGTTCTTTGTAGCTTTCTTGCGTGGCGGATGCCATGTCCCATTATATATTGATTGACATCAATCATCTTACACTGAACACATCTTTGTTTCCTATCATGGGGAAGCATCACCAGTTTACATCCGGTCGCTGCAGCATTGTTCCTGTTGAATGGATAACTTTGATGTCTAGCACACATCCCAAACCAATCCTTGGCACCTGTTTTTCCAATATTCCAATACAAAACAAAGGTCTACCATTGACTTACATGAGACTAGTTATATGCCCGTGCGTTGCTACGAAAAACAAAATTGATAACAAAAAATAAAGATTAAAAAATAAAAAAATACTATTTTATAAGATCAAACATCTATCTTTAACGCTTCGTTTCTTGCAAAAGCTGACTAATTAAAGCAACGCTTCGTTTCTTGCGTAGGGCAATTAAGTAGGGCAATTAAGCAGGGCAATTAATGTGACGTGGGAAGAAACTCTCACTTTATATAGTAGAGATTATCCCAAACAGTAGCCGTCGCCAGCTCTATAGCAAAACTGCTATTCTTCTCGAAGCACAAGCATTCCCTGTCTACCCAGATTCCTAAAACCAAATGTTAAATTTCTGTTTCCTAAAACTCCACATCAAGGCAACAAAACCAGATTTAGAATTGAGGTTTTAATATTACTCAACCAACGCCTTGCTATACATTCAAGATCAGCAACTATATCTCACTAGTACAAAACACCTAATAGGTGCCAAGGATTCTCGCCTTTCAACATGAGTGCTGCGTCGTACTCCTGTTGGCCTGTCTTCTCAATTCCGTACAATCTTCCACCTTCGATGTGCATGAAAGATGAGTACGTGTTCTTATCCCTTGTCATACCAGGGCCGGACTATCCTGGAAAGCAATTAGATATCTTTATGCAGCCTTTGGTTGTGGAGCTGAAGCAACTATGGACAAGGGTCACGACCTATAACAAGAGAAGAAATGAGAACTTCAACATGCGTGTTGTCTACATTTGGTCCATCCATGATTTTCCAGCATATGGTATGTTTTCGGGATGGAGCACGCATGGCAGACTATCTTGCCCAATATGCATGAACGACACAGATGCTTTTCGTCTGAATCATGGTCGCAAATTCTGTTTCTTTGATTGTCACCGACGTTTCCTGCCTCCTTGTCACGAATTCAGAAGACAGAGAAATGCCTTCCGCAAGGACACGATAGTCACAAAGGGTCCGCCAAAATGCCTAACCGGTGCGGAGATTGTTGCCTGGCATCGTCAATTAGTTCCCACGGAGGATGGCTTCGAAGGGGTTAGAGAGCACACAACTGGACCCATGTGTCTGGTATCTGGAGCTTGCCCTATGCAACATCCCTGATCCTACCACACAATATTGATGTTATGCACCAAGAACGCAATGTTGCAGAAAGCATTATCAGCATGTGTTTCGACTTCAAAGACAAAACCAAAGATAATAAGCAAGCTCGGAGAGATATGGCTGACATATGCAGTCGACCAAGTCTTCAGGTGAGGGAGGACCAAGCAGGACGGCTGTGACACTACGGTTTGGTGTGACGTTATAGAAGGTGAAATCAGAGAATAAAACCTTTCGGCTTGAGGTTTACTCGCGTTTTTGGGCCTTTTGAAGCGTTGTGACACCACGGAGTGTCGTAACCTTATTTAACGTGCATGATAAGGTTAATAACATTATGAGATGTGGAATTAAGGTTAAAACTATAGGATATGGAGGTTAATAGCTTTTCCAGGGCGTTTCCGGGGTTTTGGGCCTTCCCGGGGGAGTTTGGGCCTTGGTGGGCTTTGGTGGGATGGAGTAGGTCTCCGTAACGGACTAGGATTGGGTGTGGGGCTGGTAAAAGGGCTCCCCACCAGCCTTTTGGGCGTGCTCTCCCTGCCCTTGGGCGCCCCCACCTCTCCCTCCAAGCCCTAGCCGCCACCCCCACCTTCCCCTCTCCCTTCCTTGCGCCTCCACCTCCCCCATTGCTCCCCATTGCACACCACCTCTCCTCCACCCCCTTGCTGCCCTAGGGTGGCCTCCCCACCCCTGCATCCTCATGGATCCATCCGAGGAGCGAGGAGCGAGCAGCGAGGAACGAGGAGCGAGCAGCGAGGAACGAGGAGCGAGGAGCGAGTAGCGAGGAGCGAGGAGCGAGGAGATCTATTAGAGATTCATTCGTTGGGCAAAGGTATGATCATGGGGATCCTTGGGTTTGATCTAGGTACTGTTCTTAGGGTGTTTATGAAGTTTTTAGATCAATTGGTGGTGCTGGGTTGGAGTTCTTTGGGTTAGATCTAGACGTTGCCACGTTTCTATTTTCGGGCAGATTGAGCAGTCGGGCTAGGGTTCGAGTTTTTGTCGATTTAGAATCCGAATCTGTCCGTACGGACTTAAAATAAGTTGTAGATAATTTAATTATCTTTCCGTGGACATAAAGCACGTTAAAATCCGATCAGCCGTTTGAAAGTTATGGCCGTTTTACCGAGAATGTTAAAATCTGTGACGCGATTGGAACAGATCTCGGCTGTAGATTAAACAACTTTAGAAGCCGAATCAGACTTTCCATATACCTAGAGAAAGTTGGGAAATTTCCTAAGCTACGCGAGGGTGTACTCGTTTAATTCATTCGGAGTCCCAGAACTCAAGTTATGCCTTTTGCAAGGCTGCTGTCCCGACGGGACAGAACCTCTGTTTTTAGGTTTTGCGAGTAGTGGACAATGTCGGGTTAGATGGGGGTTTGTGTACTGTTTTGTGAGCATGATTGTGAGTGTGTGATGCCTATGCGCAGGTGGTGTGACACCGGGAGTGCCCTCTACTTCCCGCCAATCCGTCGCCCGCGGTTGAGGCAAGTGTGTTGTAATGTATAGCGGAATCGTAGGTTGCTTGTGGAGATTAGATGAAAGATTGAATACTTGCAATGATCACTTGCCATGCTTGCTGTTTTCCAATGATATATTGAGTATGATTATCATGATATGATGCTATGTGTCTATACTTATGATGATTCGATGCCATGTGTTTATGTGTACTATGACATGATGCCATATGTTTATGTACAAATGAGATATGATAATTGGCATAGTTGCATGCATGTCATGAGATAGGGCGAGGGCGGTGAGAAAGTCATAACTAGTCCGGCAAGGTCGGTGAGAAAGTTATGACTAGTCCGGAACACCATTGAGTAAGACTTACATCGTGATTCCATCCACGTGGTGAATGGAAGCGAGGAGTAGGCACCCTCCATCTTCGGGATGGAAGGGGGGAAAAGGGTGCACACCGACGGGTGTGTACTCAACCATACCGGTATGAGTTTCCAAGGAGATATGAGCATAACATTGCATTGCATTGCATTGCAATACATATTTAATGATGATGATGTTGTTATGTGCTCAAGTATGAGATGTTATATGTGATGTAAGGTATTATTGTCTTGTAAATGATCTTGTTGTCCATTACAATATGCTTGCTGAGTTTTCGAACTCACGCTTGTGTTTTATGTTGTTTTTAGGTACTTTGAGATCGGCATGCGGGAAAAAGGGGTCTAGCTACACTTCTACACGTAGCTCCACCATCATAGTCCATAATTAATCACTTGGAGACATGATATTAAGAGTTGTGCCATAAGCTTAATGTAGGGTTTAATTTAGCATGCTTGTGATTCCTTATTTGCTTGGTTATAGCTTATGAAGTGGTTGAGCATGCTTTTATTGGCGTAATTTGATGATATATCCATTTATGTTGTCGTGTGCTATGACATATCTTGCCATGATATTGATATTGTGTTAATTCATGTTAAAACAAAGGAGATGCTGCCGAAATCTCGGTTTTTAGCCTATGCACCTTTGCTGGAATTTTATGTTAAATGTGGTATTTAGATGTTGTTTAGCTTATGTTTGGTAGCATTCAGGCATATTAAATGCTGGGGTGTTACAACGGCAGGGCAAGCTACGTGTCCCTTACTGTCTTAAGAGCTCTGAAAAGAAGGAAGTCCTTTTGTGGTTGAAAAAAATCAAGTTTCCTGACGGATACGCCGCGAACCTAGGCGTGCAGTGAGTATCACAACAGGTAAGCTAAATGGCCTGAAGAGTCATGATTACCATATTATCATGGAATGATTAATTCTTATAATGTTCTATGGATACTTCTCCGATGATGTATGGACAATGTTGGCAGAGCTTAGTTTCATGTACAGACAGATATGTTCGAAGGAAATCAAGAAATCAACGATGCAAAAGTTGAAGAAAGGTATACCTGTACTAGTATGCAAGATGGAGAAGTTATTCCCACCAGGTTTAATTAATGCAATGCAACATTTGTTGGTACATCTACCGTACGAAGCAGAGGTTGGTGGGCCGGTACAATACCGATGGATGTATCCGATAGAACGAAACCTTAAGAAAATTAGGGCAACTGTGGGGAACAAAGCACGAGTTGAAGGCTGCATCGCAGAAGCATTTTTCCTTAAAGAGATTTCATATTTCTCATGTACATATTTTTCATATGAGCACAACATTAATGCTCATATTCCGAGATACCAGCTATCAGATGAAACACATGGTTTCGATCTTCAGATATTTCGAGGACATGGACACGCTGTCGGGGCCAGTTCGAATCATGAGCTGCCTCGCGAAGAGTGGAATGAAGCACTGTTATACATGTACTCCAACATTCTTGAAATGGAACAATATTTCCTGTATGTCATTTATGTCTAACTTGATTTGTCCCGTTACAACCTAAATGAATCGATTAAAATGTAGGTTGTTTGATCAACTACAATGGAATTCGTCGCGAAAACCTACAAGTGCACAACTTGACAACTTCTGACGCAATGGTTTACGTGGTGGTCCTAACTTCGTGACTTGGTTTCGACAGCACGTATATTTCTTATAACACTGGTTTATGTAGTGGCCCTAATTTCTTATCATCCATATTGAATTGTATTCCCGACATTTGCAGTGCATGCGTGATCCTGCTGTCCATGAGGACCTTCGGCAGCTATCGCACGGTAGAACTAACACCGGGGCTATTTACGTCGCTCGGTTTACGTCGGGTTATTTACGTCGGCATGCCGATGTAAATAGCTATTTACGTCGGCTTTTGCCCTATTTACGTCGGCTTCTGGCTGACGTAAATACATCGGATTCCTGTAGTGTAGTACAAAACACCTAATAGGTGTCGGTCTATTACTGTCGGTTTTTTTGGAACCGATACAGATAAAGTTTTTTTGTCGGATCTAAAACTCAAAATGGCGGTAAGACTATTTGTGTCTGTTTTTAATTGAAACCGACATAAATAATGCATTATTTGTGTCGGTTCTTGCAAAAAACCAACACAAATAGTAGTACTATTATTTGTATCGGTTCTAACAAAAAACCGACAAAAATAATTTTGTTTGTGTCGGTTCTAGCCAAAAACCGACACAAATAGTCTACGCATCTGTGTGATAGTAAAACGTGCATAACTTTTGACTCGTAACTCCGATCGGGGCATTCTTTGGATCGTTGGAAAGATAACGAGAAGCTCTATCCGAGATTCAGTAGGCCTTTCAATGATTTACTTGTGTGAGTGCGAGCGCGACGAAAGACTTAAAAAAAATATCGTTTAGGGCCTCAAAAGGGTGTAACACCCCAATTTTTGCTTTTCATGAATTTAAATGAAATTTGGCATTTTTGAGAATTTTTGGAATTTTTAGGAATTTATTTGAATTTAATTTAAATTTATTCCCTTCTGAGATAATTAAATAATTAAAAGTTTCAAATAAAGTTTTGTTAGAAATATTTTATTTGAGCCCAAAATGTCTCAAAGTATTTTTTCAGAATTTTTCTAGAATTTTTCTGATTATTTTGCTATTTTTCTTGATTTACTTGAATTTCTAGGAATTAATTTAGTCATTAAATCGCTGGAAAAACCGAGTCGGTTTCACTGTTCATTCGAGCATGTATGCTTCAAGCATGCCATTCCCTCAAGATAAGATGTATGCTTCAAGCATGCCATTCCCTCAAGATAAGATGTATGCTTCAAGCATGCCACTCCAAGAAAATAAAAGAAGTATGCTTCAAGCATGCCACATGCAGTTTACTGTTTAAAGATTAAATTGGTCTACTAGATTGGAGTTGAAACTACTTGCTCGCCCTGACATGTTAGTTGCTTCAATTTTGAGCCTTTGTTTCTCTACTAAGGTCTTGCTTAGTACTTGGCTATAGTTGACTAAATTGAGGTTGAGATGCATGTCATAACTTAACTTGTTAAAATCACATTAAGATCATGTATTTTGCATATTATGTGATATATAAGGTTATATGATCATATGAGCTCATCTTTTCCTATCTTAGATGTCGGGACCCGAATTTGCAAATACGGACCCTCTATGTATTCAGCACTAGTCCAGGATCACGCTAGTGCACACAATCTCAACATCGGTGAATATCACAATCATACTCAACGAAATAGTAAAGTACTTTAATTAAAATAACCAAACTGGTTGCTCGACCTTATAGCCGAGTTACAAAGGTATGCCACGCAGAGCGAAGACTTATTTGAAAAGATGAGAAAGTTGCCTAGAGGGGGGGTGAATAGGCAGTTTAAAATTTAAGCTAAATTTGTCGCAGCGGAAAGAGTATCAGAACTTCCGGTATTGGATCGGAACTTCCGATACCAGTTCGGAATGTCCGATCGACTTTAGACACGGACAATTAATAACTGAGAGTAATGAACTTGAGATGCAATCTAAGAACGTTATATCAACTAAATAAGGAAACAAGCTTAAGTAAAGTAAAGTAAAGATACGGATTTGTTCCCGGAGTTCGGATTCTTGAGGGAATCCTACGTCTCCGTTGAGGAGGCTCCAAAGAGCCGGGTCTTTTCCAACCCTTTCCTCCCAAACCTTGGTCACACTTGAGGCTTGGTTCCACTATTGGTTCCTTTCCTTTCAGAGGCGGAGCCGGTCTTCACAAACTTCTCACGGCGTCCCACAATCCTTGGGAGCTCGTGAGTGACCCCTAACCGTCTAGGAGTCCTTCAACCTCCAAGAGAAACAAATGCACGTTTGATCGATCTTGGAGGAACACTCTAATGCTCGAGATGAAAGACACTTGCTTTTTACTCTAGCTCCAAATCTCACTTCTAGTCCTCACTCCTTGGATGATCCCTAAGATCAAAGAGGAGAGCTCAAAAGTAGACTAGAGAGGGCTCAAGGTGCTCTAGAGTTCTGCCAAATAGAGTGTGTAACCCTCAAATGAGAGAGGAGTGGGGTATTTATAGATTCTTGCAAAAACTAGCCGTTATACACCCACTCAGCTGCATATCGGAACTTCCGATGTCAACATCGGAATGTCCGATATGTGCAAACAATCAGAACTCGAACGCACTCCATCTGTCGAAAAAGATGCATCGGAACTTCCGATGTCATAATCGGAACTTCCGATGTTCCCAGAAAAGACCTTGACAAAATTCTTCTAAGTCCATATCGGACTGTCCGATATAAACATCGGAACTTCCGACTTAACATCGGAATGTCCGATATAATAAGCCGGAATGTCCGATAATCCCAGAGAGCTCCCTTTTTCAGGTTTGAACACATCGGAACTTCCGATGTCAAATATCGGAACTTCCGATATTTACAGAGAGCACCCTCGAAAGCTTTACAACGTATCGGAACTTCCGATCGAAAAAATCAGAACTTCCGATGCATCTACTACGCATCGGACTGAAGCAAGCATGCACATCGGAATGTCCGGTCACATCAGAACTTCCGATGTAATATCGGAATGTCCGACTTGAGCTTTGATAAAAACACATTCCGGTGCATGCGCGGTGACTTAGGGTCTCAACAAGAAATAAAGTAACATTCATCTGAGCATAGAGACTATCCTAGATCATTTACGATGCATCCCTCTTAATAGTACGGCATTCCTACGACACAAAACATAGAAAATACAAGCGTAATGCCGTTTTACTCGCGTAATCTTGTTTGAGGGTATCCTTCGCATGTAGATGATCTCACATTTAATCTTTTACCTGCTCATAAGCTCATTGAAGACATTAGTCTCTTTAATCGCTTGTCATTAATCAACCAAAACCAATTTGGGGGCCTAGATGCACTTTCATTATTAAAAGAGAAATAACTGCAGCCGAAATAAAATATAAACTTCGTGGCGCCATCCAGTATACCACAGGCAACTGACTGGGCACACTCCCTAGTTAGACGGCTCCTCCTGGTACTCTTCCTCCAAAGCTGGTGTCGACTCTTCTTCAACTGATGTTGTATTGTGACAAGGGTGAGTATTTGGTACTCAGCAAGTCATGCACAGGATGAAGCTAATATTCTATATGCATGGCTTAACTCAAAGGATAGGCTAACAGGTTCATTTGTAGTAAAGTAGCACAAGTAAATACAATAATAGATTGCAAAGCGGTAAAACGATAATGAATAAAGAATTTTTCACAATGATCTCATAAATAAAGCATTTCCCAATCCTAGGTTCAATTCATCAATCCAAACCAACCATTCTTCCAAAGTCAAGTCATTTTTATGAAAGTCTAACCCTTGACTGTAATTCCCAAGTAATGTCCAATGCCGCGGACACAGCTATTCGAATTGATTTTACACTCTGCAGAGGTTATGCAATTTACCCACAAGATACAGCCAAACACCACAAAGGCGAGTGTCCATAACAAAGTCTTTCGGAAACTTCTAACAACACAAGTGGGCCTCCCCGGTTATTGAGCACTAACCCTTCCCTTAGCAAAGGCGAAGTCTAGGCCAATCAACCGTTAGATGGGTACCTGGCCGCAGCCCCGGTACGCTCCCCCGTACAACTACAAAAAAGGTGTAGTTGACACCCCGAGGTCCCACAAGTACGTTATTAGCAACTTAATCAACTAGGTCCATCCCATTACAGACATGTGGTTGCACGTTTGACTCAGTTCAAAGGCTTACAAGGTTAAGTCCTTAGGGTTACCAGGGCAAGGCTACCCGAAGAACCAAATCAACTTCCCCGATGCCACAACTGGCCCACCCGATCAATCTTGCCACATGCCCTGGTCTAAATCTATTTATCAAACCCAGTTGATTATCATGCACCACGTGCCATCAACAATCACAACACATGATACATTTCCAAAACATGTTCAATTTATCATTAAGTCATTATTAACATTTGATTGTCCAAAATCATGTCATGAGCACGTAGCAGGTCTAAGCAATGTACTACAACGATCTAGATACCCAATGTTGGCAATTTAGTAATGTCCAACTAATATCCACAACTAGGGTGACAAGGGGGTTCATGGCACATAATTAAGTAGTCAAGGTGTCATACTGCAAATTGGTGTTTATCTAACTCCCAACATAATTAAAACAATTGCTAAATAAAATAGCATGCAATAATTTGAATTGAATTAATCTCAAAAATGGGATCAATATGGCCAAAGCATAACTTGCCTTCAAAAAGTACTTAATCTTGGTCTTGAGCTGGCTCATGGGTCAACACTTCCCCTTCGAAGCCCTCGGGTACTTCAACGTCTACTCGTAACGCGTGCAAATAGCAATAAATAAATAAACAGCGGGCAAAAAGCATCCAAAACTTCAAATAAAGTTCATAAACAGAAAGGGCATGATTTTACAAATTTTTAGAAACTGGAAACACCCAAATTAGAGTTAAAATGCAAAAGTTATAATTGATTAAAGTTTAAAGAATCCATTAATTAAATAATAACAGAGAAAATTTCATAATAAAAAATTGATTAAAATTTAAATTTAGGTAGATCTCATTTTTATAAAAATTTAGAAACTGTAATCGTTCAAATCGGAGTTGAAACACAAAAGTTATAAGCGTTTGAAGTTTCAAAATTCAAATAAATCAATAATCCGAATTAATCCATTTATTTTTATATTGAAAAATCCGATTAATGACGTCAGCATGGGTTTTGATTTTCCACCGAATTATTTTTCTTTTGAAAAATCGATTAATTGCGTCAGCCGGTCCATAGACTAAGTCCACGGTTTGGCTTGGGTCCACCGTGAACCCGGTCCACGAGTACATGTTTCACTGACATGTGGTACCCCTCGGATGACATCAGCGGTGACGTCATCACGCTCGGCTGACAGTACTGACACGCGGGCCCCACCGTGATGTCAGCGGTGACATCATGGTGCGGTTGGCTGTCCTGCTGACACGCGGGCCCCACACTGACGTCACGCATGACGTCAGCGGCGACTGCGGTCGACCTCGCTGACCGCGACGGTCCGGCTACCGGACACGCGGCACGATCTGGGCCGTTGATTTGAAAATCAACGGTCCAGATCAGATCTAACCTCACGCGTTAGGAAACAATTCGGTCGATCTGGACCGTTCGATCTTGATCGGACGGTCGAGATCCGATCTAACGCTACAATGCGGGCTAACCCTAGCCGTACGATCTAGATCTAACGGCTTGCAATGGATCTAGCATGGTGCGGTTACGGCTACGTGGCACGATCTAAACCGTTGGATCTAGATCCAACGGTTGGAAACAGATCTAAAACGAAACGTGGAAAATTACCTCTAGGCGACGTGGACGAATAACAGCCGTGCGATGAAGATCCAACGGCGGAGAAGCTTCGCGAGTCGCCGATGGCGCGCGGCGGAGCTGGCTGGCCGGAGACGAAGATGACGACACGCCCGATGGCGTTTGGGCTCGACTCCAGCGAAGTGGATGGTACCTCCAGGTGCGCCTCTTCCTTGCGGTTCCAGATCTGGTGTCGGGACCCCGAATTTGCAAATCCGGACCCTCTGTGTATTCAGCACTAGTCCAGGAACGCGCTAGTGCACACAGTCTTAACATTGGTAAATATCACAATCATACCACTCGATGCTAATAAAGTACTTTAATTAAATAATCAAACTGGTTACCCGACCTTAAGGTCAAGTTACAAATGTACGCCTCGTAGGACGAAAACTTATTAAAAGAGAAATAATAGCAGCGGAAAATAAGATAACTTCGTGGCGCCATCCAGTATACCACAGGCAACTGACTGGGCTCGCTCCCTAAGTAGATGAGTCCTCGTGGAGCTCCTCCTCCGTAGCCGGTGTAGTCTCCTCTTCAACCGTGTTGTATTGTGGCAAGGGTGAGTACTTGGTACTCGAGAAGTCATGCACGTAATGCAAGCTAATATACTATATGCATGGCTTGGTACAAAGGAATAGTTTAAGGTATATTTGCAGTAAACAGCATTTGACAAGTATCATAAATAGATTCGAAAGCAGTAGAAACAAGTAAAGCATAAATAATTGTCCAAGGAGTTTAGTAAACATCTTTTTCCCGTCTTTAATCCACATATCTACCAACATCATTATTTAACCCAAACCAACCTTTCAAATCCAAGGTATTTTCGTAAAGTCTAACCCTTGATCAGTAATCCCGAGCATTGTCCAAGACTGTGGACTCGGCTATTTAAATAGATTCTACACTCTGCAGAGGTTATGCACTTTACCCACAAGATACAGTCAAACACCACAAAGGCGAGTTCCTCAGTGAATAAAGCCTTCTAAGCCTCAAACAACACAGGTGGTCCTCTCCGGTTCGTGCTCTACACCATCCCTTCCCTTAGCCAAGGCGAAGTATGGGACCAACACACCGTTAGATGGGTATCTGGCCACAGCCACGATACGCTCCCCGCACAATCACACAAACGGTGTAATTGACACCTGAGGCTCCACAAGTGAGTCCTTAGCGACTTAGTCAACTAGGGCCGTCCCATTCCAGCCATGTGGTTGCAAGTATGACCCGGTTCAAAGGCTTGCAAGGTTAAGTCCTTAGAGTGACCAGGGCAAGACTACCCAAGAACCAAATCAACATCCCCGGTGCCACACCGCCCACCTGATCATTCTTGCCACATGCCCCTTGGCCGAAAACTATTTATCAAAACCCCGCTTGATTACCAAGCACCACGTGCTATCAACATCACATGATACCTTTCCAAAACAGGTTCAATATATCATTAAGTCAATATTAACATTTGATTGTCCAAATTCATGTCATGAGCACGTAGCGTGTCTAAGCAATACACTACAACGGTCTAAAACCCATGTTGGCAATTTGATTATGTCCAACTAGTAAACCACAACTAGGGTGACAAGGGGTCATGGCACATATTTAATTAATCAAGGTGTCATACAAAGAATTTGGTATTTATCTAATCTCCCATATTTAAGTAAAGTATTTTCTAATTGAACTAGCATGCAATAATTTGAACCAAAATAGATTTCAAAATGGGATCAACATGATCAAAGCATAACTTGCCTTCAAAGAGTACTTGTTCTTGGTCTTGAGTTGGATCCTGAGTCAACACTTCTCCTTCGAATCCTTCCGGCACTTCAACGTCTACTCGTAAAGCGTGCAAATAGCAATACACAAATAAACAATAGGCAAAAACATCCCAAAACTCCAAATAAAATCCATAAACAGAGAGAACATAATTTTCTGGTTTTTAGGAACTGGAATCGTTCAAATCGGAGTTAAAATGCAAAAGTTATGATTTATTAAAGTTTAAATAATCAATTAAATAATATTACAGAGAAAAACTTTAGTCCAAAAATTAAATAAAATTCATATTTGAGTAGATCTGAATTTTATACAAATTTAGAAATTTGAATCACTCAAATCGGAGTTGAAACGCAAAAGTTATAAGCGTTTGAAATTTGGAACAAAATCAAATCATTATTCGAATTAATAAATCATTTTCTTTTCGAAATTAATTATTGCGCCACCTAGACACGTGGCAGCCTCTCGATTGGGCGGCGTCGGCCCGTCCATGGACGTGGTCCACGGTTTGGCTCGGTCCACCGTGGACTCGGCCCATGGCTCACGGCCGGCCAGCGGTGGGGCCTACAGATGACGTCATTGTCGACGCCAAGACATCGGCAGCTGGCGACAAAGCGGGTTTCACCGTGACGTCGGCGATGACGTCATGGTGCGGTTCGCCAGATTCACGACGCGCGGGCCCGCTGTGTCGTCTCACGCGCTGGTACCGACCGCGCGGCCAAGCTTCCCGACGCGTGCGCACAATCTCGGCCGTTGATTCGAAAATCAACGGCCCCAGATTGATCGGGTGACGACGCTCGGGGTGAACGTGGCCAATCCGGGACCGCTGGATCTAGATCCAACGGCCGGGATTAGATCCGAGGATCTAAACGTGATCTCACCGTGACGGCCGATCTTGATCGGACGGCCGTCCCGAGTTCGCGAGGGTCGATGATACGCGGGCGTTGGCTTGACCGGAGACGAAGACGACGACCTCCCGTCGCGGCGTTTCCTGCAACTCCGGCGTGAAGGCTGGCACTCCCAGCGGCGCGACTGCAGCGATCTCGATTCACGGGCTTGGTGGCGTCGGAGAAGCGGCGAGGCGCGGAGATCAACGAAACCGCGACGGAAGACTTCCTCTACTCCGCGAGCAATTGCGGGACGACGGCGCGGCTCAGGCGAGGTGAGAAGGGGCTCGGTGCGTACGGTTGTGCGCTTCCGATGGCGTGGCGGCGTATTTAAAGGGGCCTCGGCCGTGTAGAGCGGAAACCGAGGTTGACACGACGACGGCGGAGAACTCCGGCCGATCCGGCGGAGACGACGAAATCGCGGCCGCCCACGTGGCGCGATCGACGGCGAGGATGGCTTGGCGCCGCTGCCGTCACGCGAATGATCTCCGACTGTTGGATCCGGATCCAACGGTTGGGATCGATTGGGGTTGAACGGGTTCGGTTGAGTCAACTGGCTCGGTCGGTTCGGTCGACTCGAACTCGAGTCCGACTCGAGCTTCGATCGGATGAACAAGACAAACCCACTCGCATTTTCCAGCGATTTAATAATTAAAATAATTCCCGATAATTCATTTAATTCATTTAAAAATAGCAAATGACTCGTAAAATTCCGAAAAATTCGAAAATATTTTGGATCATTTTGGACTCAAATAAAATATTTCCAACAAAATTTTATTCGCAAAATTAAATTCTTTAATTATTTCAAAATGGAATAAATTCCAAATAAATCCAAATAAATTCCGTAAAATTCCAAAATTCACCAAAGTGCCAAATCACACATGAATTCAATAAAAGCAAAATTTTGGGGTGTTACAAACCTCCCCTTAATAGAATCTCGTCCCGAGATCCAGGGCTTACTAAAGGAATAGGTTTGGAAATTCTTTCTTCAAATCCTCTTCAGCTCCCAAGTCGCTTCGCTTTCTTCATGGTTGCTCCACTTGAACTCTGAAACGGGTTGACTTGTTTCTAGTTTCTCGATCCATTGTGTCCGTAATCCTCACGGATGCTCCTTATAAGTCAAGTCCTCTTGCAACTCAATTAACTCTAGCGGTGTCTGCTCCTCGGGAACTCGGAGGCACTTCTTCAATCGGGACACATGGAATACATCATGCACTCCTCGCCAACGATCGTGGCAACTCCACCGATAAGCAACCGCCTCTGCGACTCAAAATCTTAAATGGTCCAACATAACGGTGCGAAGTTTCCCTTTGGCATGGAACCTCTTAACTCCCCGAGAGGCGTAACTCGAGGTATACAAAGTCTCTCGCTCAAAACTCAAATCTCGGCGACGATTGTCGGCATAACTCTTCTCGTCGAGATTGGGCTATCTTCAACCTTTCCCTAATCATGGCGATCTGCTTCTTCAAATTTCTTGAAGAATATCGAGGCCCAAAGACACGGCGCCGGGTCTCATTCCAATTCAATGGCGTCCGACAGGGTCGACCATACAAAGGCTCTCAAAAGGTGACATCGTAAACTAGCCTGATAACTATTGTTGTAATCGAACTCGGCATACGGCAAACTCTTATCCCAAGAGGTAGCATAAGCCAATGCACACGCCTTAGCATATCCTCCGTAATCGATTGACTCTTTCTGGCCTGTCCATCCGTCTGTGGATGATAGGTCATCTTGAGAAGTTCAAAGCGGGTTCCCATGGCTTCATGCAACCTATTCCGAACCTTGAGGTAAACTGGTACCTCGTCCGATACAATCCTTTTTGGTATTCCATGCAAACAGACGATCCTGATCATATACAATTCTGCTAACTTATCCCCCGAGTAAGTGGTCTTTACGGGGATAAAATGAGCTACCTTGGTTAAACGATCTACTACAACCCATATGGAGTCGTAACCTCCTTGAGTCTTGGGTAAACCAGTTGATGAAATCCATTCCAATTTCCTCCCACTTCCACTCGTATTTTCAACTACCGTAGCAATCCTCGCCGGTCTCTCGATGCATTGCCTTGACTCTGCATACGTCGCACAATGCAACATGCTCGGCAACTTCTCGCTTCATGCTTGGCCACCGTAATCTTTCCTTCAAATCCTGATACATTTTAGCACTCCAGGGTGAATTGAATACTTGTAGTCATGGGCTTACTCCAGAATCAGTTGCTTTAAATCCTTCTTATTCGGAACGCAAATAAGATCATTCATCAATAACGTGCTCTGCCCATCTAGCTTGAAATCATTTGACTTGCCATCATCCATTTTTGACTTAATCCTACGGATCTTGTCATCGCCCTTCGTCCTTCTCGGATCTGATCTTCGAGTAGGTTTCACTTCCAATGCGCCAAGAATCCATTGGGTACCACCTCAATCCTCATTCTCTGAAATTCCACGCATAACTCATCCTGATTCGTGGCTATCAACATATTCATGGTATGGCTTTTCCGACTCAAGGCATCGGCAACTACGTTGGCCTTTCCGGGATGATAATGGATTCCAACATTGTAGTCCTTGATCAACTCCAACCATCTCCTTTGCCTCATATTCAGGTCCGATCGTGAATATGTACTTAAGGCTCTTGTGATCCGTGTACACTTCACATCTGTTCCCGATCAGATAGTGACGCCATATCTTCAAGGCATGCACTACGGCAGCTAACTCTAGGTCATGTGTCGGGTAATTCTCCTCATGCGGCCTCAACTGCCTTGATGCATAAGCGACGACCTTTCCGTTCTGCATCAGCACACATCCAAGTCCTTGGCGCGATGCGTCACAATAAATATCGAAGCTTTGAGCAACATCCGGTAGAACCAACACCGGTGCTGACGTCAATCGCTTCTTCAGCTCCTGAAATCCTTTCTCACATTCTCAAGCGCCCATGCAAACTTCTTTTCCTTCTTCAAAGAGCCATGCGTAAGAGGTTTCGCAATTGTCGAGAAGCCTTCGATGAAACGGGCGGTAGTATCCTGCCATTCCAAGGAAACTCCGAATGGGTCACGCCTTGGCTGTTCCCAATGTAACACAGCTTCCACTTTGCTTGGATCTACGGCGACTCCTTCTGCGGTCATTACATGTCCAAGAAACTCCACCTTGTCCTTCCAAAAATCACACTTGCTGAACTTGGCGAAAAGTTGTCGTTCCTCAGCTTTTCCAAAACTCGCCTTAAGTGTTCGGCATGTTCATCCTCTATCTTGGAGTAGATTAGGATATCGTCTATGAACACGACGACAAACTTGTCCAAATATTCCATGAACACCTTATTCATCATATTCATGAAATAAGCTGGCGCATTAAATTCGACCCAAAGGACATAATCAGAACTCGTAATGTCCATATCTTGACGAGAATGCAGTCTTCGAATATCTTCTCGACCGGATCTTCAATCGATGGTATCCCGATCTCGAGATCAATCTTGGAGAAAACTCCGGCTCCTCTCAACCGATCAAACAAATCATCAATCCTGGGTAGCGGATACTTATTCTTCACGGTGACTTCATTGAGTGCACGGTAGTCAATGCACATCCTGAAACTCTCGTCCTTCTTCTTGACAAACAGAATCGTGCTCCCCACGGCGACGAACTCGGTCTCGATAAATCCTTTCTCCATTAACTCTTCTAGTCGCTTCTTCATTTCTACCAACTCCTCGGTGGACATCCGATAGGGTCTCTTTGCTATCGGTGCACTGTACCGGTACAAGCTCTATCGAAACTCTATGTCCTCGTCTCAAGCGGCATACCTGTAGATCTTCGGGAAAAACATCGGGTACTCATTCACTACGGAGACATCCTCTATGCTGATTGCCTTGGTACTGTTAACCATCAATCGCCCATCTCTAATCGCAAAGGGCTTGAAATTCCACTTTCTTTCCGCATACGGGCTCTCAATCGAGATAGTCCTTCGTCCACAATCCAATACGGCCTTGTGCTTGGATAACCAATCCATTCCCAATATGACGTCTAAGGTCCGGGTCTCCAAAATTATAAGGTTTGCTAGGAACTCTATTCCACCTATCAAGATTCTCACCCGGAACATCCTACTTTCGTTCGGAGTTCGGAACCAGGGGTTTGAACTAAAAGCATGCACTTAAGTCTTGCAATCCTCAAATCATTTCTAGTAGCAAAGCCTTGCGAAACAAACGAATGCTAAGCTCGCAGTCAAACAAAAGCTATTGCAGGTGCATCGAGTTAACAAGTAACTTACCCAAGACGACGTCAGTAGTATTCTTCGCAGTTGCATCTGCGGTGACATGGTTGACTCGGCCTCTCACCACGGCCTGGGGGTGTGGCTCCTGATGTGGCGTCCTAGCTGGGTGGTTCCTAGATTGAAGCGAACTAGGGTCACTCCTCGCTGTCTTCTTTGGACAATCTGTTGGCGAAGTGTCCTGGCTCGTTGCGATTGTAGCAATGTCTTCACGGTTCCTATTTGCACCGCTCGAGTAAGCGTTCTAGCGGGGGCTGGGGTCCGTAGTTCTCGATTGACAGTCTTGGTGTTGGGGATGGTGTCCTTGTTGCATTCTCGTGGTTGGAATCAAGAATTGATTTGGTGCAACTCTCGGCCGTTGCATTCCTGGCGTGATCCTTGCTTTGTTGCATCCTGCGTTTCTCGTTCTCATCCAGCTTCCTTGCGCTTGTCCTCAAGAATAAGCGCCTTATTCACCAACTCTTGGAAATCTGGAAAGGTGTGGGTGATCAACCCTACTTGCAATCCTGAGTTAAGTCCCTTCATAAAACGAGACTGCTGGATTTATCTCGTCGCTACATCCTCAAAGCGTGGCGTGCTAGGCTGTGTGAATTTGTTTAGGTAGTCGGCCACTGGCTGATTACCTTGCTTCAAAGGCTCAACTCCTCCTTCTTAAGGTCCATGATTCCTTCAGGCACGTGATCTTGTCGGAATGCAATGTGAACTCTTCCCAAGTGATATCTTGAGGGTTCTCTTGCGTAGCACGTAAGTTCTCCCACCATTCGTGCCAATGTTCCTTCCAGGTGATGAGAAGCGTAGAGTACCTTCTCATTTCCTATGCATTGAGCTATGTGTAGCCTCCTCTCGATTGATCTTAACCAATCATCGGCCTCTAATGGATTGGCATTCCCGAGAGAAAGTGGGTGGGTGAGTTCTCATGAACTCGATAGTCTTGTATTCTGGCGTGGTCCCCGATTAACTTGATTAGCAAAGTGGCTTGAGCGGTGACGTGCTGCATTTGTTGCATCATAGCATGCATCAATCGAGTCAGGCAGCAAGAAAAGCTCGAAATTCTGCATATCCATTGGCGGCCGGTGCTCCATCATTGGGGTTTTCTGGCTGGCCGAGAACCGCTTCCATTGCTTCCAAGGTTTCGCGGTGTTCACCATCTGTCGATTTGCTCTAGGCTTTTAGAGATGAGAGGGAAACAAGAATAGGCAAGTGATATGGAACTTATGCGGGGCGAAAGATGTAACCTTAAGGTCCAACTTTATTATTTTAATCAATAGTAACTTGGTATGGTTGCTTACAATGCCTAGGGGCCTTGCAACACATACTGCACACTCAGCAAGCAATGAAAATCCAAATCGAACTAACACTGGAGTCTAACGCCTAAAGGGTGACTCTTTATTCTATGACGCGACTCAGCGAAGGAGTCTCACTATAGATCCTACGCTCATTCATCGAGAAAACCTCCACGGCCTGGGTACGGATGCTGCGGCATAGGCGCGAAGCGATTGCCATGTCCAGCAACTGTATCATCTGTGGTAGTCGAAGATGCAGTGTCCTCCTCAAGCTCTGGCTCCTCCGGGTCTGGCTCGTGTAGCTCGAGTACTGGCTCTGGGTCTGGTCCGTACAAGGTCATCTCCAACTCGTCAATCCTTCGTAGAAGGTGTGCCACATACTCTTGAGCTTCCCGCCATCTGTTCTTCTCTGTCGTGATCTCCTTGCGGGCCTTCTGTAGCTCCTTGCTTGTATTATCTAGTACATCCTCCTGGCGGCGACAAATCGTGCCAACAAAGGTAACCGTGGCATCCTCATCCTGAATCGCCTTCGGGTCAAGAAGGTTATCGCTGCGCGGATGGTAACGGAACACCGTACTCTCCAATTCTCTGGCGTAGATACGGGTAATGTGCCGCATTGCTCGTCGTGATACTTCTTGGATACCCATCTGCATCGTAGATCTCCTGGCAAAGGCAGTGTATCGGGCGATTGCCTGGCCCTTTTCCTAGCAGTACCTCAATCCTCACGTCACAAGCCTTGATCAATCCCGCTTGTCCGATCACTTCCACTTGGTATTGGGGCTTCTCAAAATCTCCGAGAGTCCGTAGCATATGCCAAAGTTCCGCAGTCGTGACCAACTCCCAGATCAACGTAGTTGAACTCTTCCTCCATCTGTCACAAGAGTGCTTTACGTAAGAACTCGGAATTTTAAATTGTGACAAGGTAAGGGAAAATTTCAGCAAGAGACAAGAAAAGAGAGAAGGGGATAAGTCGAGATGTCATTTCTTATCTTGACAATTTTTTTTTAGCTTTTAGAAAATAGGTTTTATCCTCACTACGACCATTCTAGCTAGGGTTGAGCCTACGATCGGTATGGCTCGATACCACCTCTGTCGGGACCCCGAATTTGCAAATCCGACCCTCTGTGTATTCAGCACTAGTCCAGAACGCAGCGCTAGTGCACACAGTCTTAACATTGGTAAATATCACAATCATACCACTCGATGCTAATAAAGTACTTTAATTAAATAATCAAATCAAGTTACCCGACCTTAAGGTCAAGTTACAAATGTACGCCTCGTGGGGCGAAAACTTATTAAAAGAGAAATAATAGCAGCGGAAAATAAGATAACCGTGGCGCCATCCAAGATACCACAGCAACTGATCGGGCTCGCTCCTAAGTAGATGAGTCCTCGTGGAGCTCCTCCTCCAGAGCCGGGTGTAGTCTCCTCTTCAACTGGTGTTGTATTGTGGCAAGGGTGAGTACTTGGTACTCGAGAAGTCATGCAATGTAATGCAAGCTAATATACTATATGCATGGCTTGGTACAAAGGAATAGTTTAAGGTATATTTGCAGTAAACATTTGACAAGTATCATAAATAGATTCAAAGCAAGAGAAACAAGTAAAGCATAAATAATCGCTCAAGGAGTTTAGTAAACATCTTTTTCCCGTCTTTAATCCACATATCTACCAACATCATTATTTAACCCAAACCAACCTTTCAAATCCAAGGTATTTTCAGAAAGTCTAACCCTTGACTGTAATCCCCGAGCATTGTCCAGTACCGTGGACTCGGCTATTTAAATAGATTCTACACTCTGCAGAGGTTATGCACTTTACCCACAAGATACAGTCAAACACCACAAAGGCGAGTTCCCGTAACAAAGCCTTTCGGAAGCCTCAAACAACACAGGTGGTCCTCTCCGGTTCGTGCTCTACACCATCCCTTCCCTTAGCCAAGGCGAAGTATGGGACCAACACACCGTTAGATGGGTATCTGGCCACAGCCACGATACGCTCCCCCGTACAATCACACAAACGGTGTAATTGACACCCTGAGGCTCCACAAGTGAGTCCTTAGCGACTTAGTCAACTAGGGCCATCCCATTCCAGCCATGTGGTTGCAAGTATGACCCAGTTCAAAGGCTTGCAAGGTTAAGTCCTTAGAGTGACCAGGGCAAGACTACCCGAAGAACCAAATCAACATCCCCAGTGCCACACTGGCCCACCTGATCATTCTTGCCACATGCCCCGGCCGAAAACTATTTATCAAAACCCCAGTTGATTACCAAGCACCACGTGCTATCAACATCACATGATACCTTTCCAAAACAGGTTCAATATATCATTAAGTCAATATTAACATTTGATTGTCCAAATTCATGTCATGAGCACGTAGCAGGTCTAAGCAATACACTACAACGGTCTAAATCCCATGTTGGCAATTTGATTATGTGCAACTAGTAAACCACAACTAGGGTGACTAGGGGTCATGGCACATATTTAATTAATCAAGGTGTCATACAAAGAATTTGGTATTTATCTAATCTCCCATATTTAAGTAAAGTATTTTCTAATTGAACTAGCATGCAATAATTTGAACCAAAATAGATTTCAAAATGGGATCAACATGATCAAAGCATAACTTGCCTTCAAAGAGTACTTGTTCTTGGTCTTGAGTTGGATCCTGAGTCAACACTTCTCCTTCGAATCCTTCCCAAGCACTTCAACGCCTACTCGTAAAGCGTGCAAATAGCAATACACAAATAAACAATAGGCAAAAACATCCCAAAACTCCAAATAAAATCCATAAACAGAGAGAACATAATTTTCTGGATTTTTAGGAACTGGAATCGTTCAAATCGGAGTTAAAATGCAAAAGTTATGATTTATTAAAGTTTAAATAATCAATTAAATAATATTACAGAGAAAAACTTTAGTCCAAAAATTAAATAAAATTCATATTTGAGTAGATCTGAATTTTATACAAATTTAGAAATTTGAATCACTCAAATCGGAGTTGAAACGCAAAAGTTATAAGCGTTTGAAATTTGGAACAAAATCTGAAATCATTATTCGAATTAATAAATCATTTTCTTTTTCGGAAATTAATTATTGGCGTCGGCCTAGACACGTGGCAGCCTCGATTGGGCGGTGGCGTCACCGATCCATGGGCGTGGTCCACGGTTTGGCTCGGTCCACCGTGGACTCGGTCCATGGCTCACGATCGGCCGACAGTGGGGCCTACTGAGATAGCGTCATTCTTGGCGTCGACGCCAAGACACCAGCGCTGGCGACAAGCGGGCCCCCACCGTGACGTCAGCGATGACGTCATGGTGCGGTTCCGCTGTCCCGCTGACGCGCGGGCCCGCCGTGTCAGCGTCTCACGCCTTGAGTCTTGCGACGCAGTCAAGCTTCCCGACGCGTGGCACAATCTCGGCCGTTGATTCGAAAATCAGCGGCCCAGATTGATCGGGTGACGACGCTCGGGGTGAACGTGGCCAATCTGACCGTTGGATCTAGATCCAACGGCTGAGATTAGATCCGAGGATCTAAACGTGATCTCACCGTGACGGAGATCTTGATCGGACGGTCCGAAGTTCGCGAGGGCCGCGGCGCGGCGGCGTTGGCTTGACCGAGGACGAAGACGACGACCTCCGTCTGGCGTTTCCGTGCAACTCCGGCGTGAAGGCTGGCACTCCCGAGCGCCGGCGCGACACGGCGATCTCGGCTTCGGGCTTGGTGGCGTCGGAGAAGCGGCGAGGCGGCGGAGATCAACGAAAACGCGGCGGAAGACTTCCTCTACTCGGCGAGCAATTGCGGACGACGGCGGCTCGAGCGAGGTGAGAAGGGGCTCGGGTGCGTCACGGTTGTGCGCTTCGATGGCGATGGCGGCGTATTTAAAGGGCCTCGGCTTCCGTGTAGAGCGCTGAAACCGAGGTTGACACTGATTTGGCGGCGGAGAACTCCGGCTCGGATCCGCTGGAGACGACGAAATCGCGCCGCCCACGTGGCGCGATCGACGGCGAGGATGGCTTCAGCGCCGCCGTTGTCACGCGCGAAATGATCCTGACCGTTGGATCTGGATCCAACGGTTGGGATCGATTGGGGTTGAACGGGTTCGGTTGAGTCAACTGGCTCGGGTCGGGTTCGGGTCGGACTCGAACTCGAGTCTGACTCGGGCTCGGTCGGATGAACAGTACAAACCCACTCGCATTTTCCAGCGATTTAATAATTAAAATAATTCCCAGTAATTCATTTAATTCATTTAAAAATAGCAAATGACTCAGAAAAATTCCAGAAAAATTCTGGAAAATATTTTGGATCATTTTGGACTCAAATAAAATATTTCCAACAAAATTTTATTCGCAAAATTAAATTCTTTAATTATTTCAAAATGTTATAAATTCCAAATAAATCCAAATAAATTCCAGAAAATTCCAAAAATTCACCAAAGTGCCAAATCACACATGAATTCAATAAAAGCAAAAATTTTGGGGTGTTACATCTGGGCACTAACACGGCGGAGAACGGCGGACGACGGCGGAAACGACGGAGAACCGCGGCGGAACCCTAAATCCACTACGACGAGCGATTGCGGCGCAACCACGGCGGCTTGAGCTCGGTGTGTTAGGGCTACGGGTGCACACGGGAACGGGCTACACGACGGGAGTGGCGGCGCTTTAAATAGGGTCCTCGACGTCCGTGAAAATCGCAGAAACCGAGGTCCACCCGGCTGCAGCGGCGAAATCCGAATCCAATTCGGATTGGGTGACGTGGCTCAACGTGGATCGTTGGATCAAGATCCAACGGTCGCGGGGTTTGGGCTCGGGTGACTTGGCTGGCTCGGTCGGACTCGGGCTTGGGTTACGTGGTGCAATCGTGGCCGTTGGATCGAGATCCAACAGTCACGCGGTTAGGGTTAGGTTGGACTCGGGTTCGGTTCGACCGTGGTTCGGGTCGGGCTCGGGTCTGACTTGGACTCGGACTCGGTCGGAGGAACAGTAAAACCGACTCGGCTATTAAACCATTAAATTAATTCCCAGAAATTCATTTAATTCAAGAAAATAGCAAATTAATCAGAAAAATTCCAGAAAAATTCTGAAAAATACTTTGGAACATTTTGGACTCAAATAAAATATTTCCAAGAAAATTTTATTTGTAAAATTAAATTCTTTAATTATTTCAAAAGGGGATAAATTCAAATAAATTTCAAATAAATTCAAATAAATTTCAAATAAATCCAAATAAATTCTAGAAAATTCCAAAAATTCACCAAAGTGCAAAATTTCATTTAAATTCATGAAAAGCAAAAATTTGGGGTGTTACATTGGCACTCCCTTGTTTCTCCTTGTGAAATCATTGCTACAAGAAAAATTCTGAACATGTTCTCTCTTTTGTATTCTTGATGAATCCATTATCAAAGGGGGAGAAGTTCGGGAATCTTTGAGAAGATTAAAGAATAGGGAGAGAAGTTTTTGAAAGGGGGAGAAGTTTTTGGAATATAGCTTTTGGATAATTTTGGAATTTTTGGGCACTTTACACATTCACACACATTTTCATTCTCAGGGGGAGATTTTGTTTTGCATTTTGGTCAAAGGGGGAATTCTGTGTTTTCTCATTTTGGTCTTTGATCCATTGGATTTCAAAATCTTTTGTAAAGTGAATGCCAAATGTTCAATTCTAAGTGGTGTTGCCAATGTTTTCATTAAGGGGGAGATTGTGAAATCATGTGCTGAAAAATTGGCTTAAGAATTGAATTTGCAAAATGTGTTGGTGCATGTGTTTGACAAATTGACAAGAAACAGTGTATCTTTTCTTGTGCCGAATCAAACTCTCAAAAATAGTAAGTTTCGCTTTTGCGCCGGACCATCTTGTTGCATCAGCGCCGGAACAACTCCTTGATCCGCCGTGAATGCATTTTGAAGGCCTAGTTTTTTACATGCATGCCGGACCAAACTTTTTGTCCGTCGTGAAAGTGCTTTTGAGCTCATGAGTCGGACTCAATTTTCCAAGAAACTAGTAAGTTTCACATCTACGCCAGACCACTTTTCTTCAGTCCATCATGAACGATGTTTTGAATGTTTTTGCGCTGACATGAAACCGAGTGTGGCGCGTGTAAGCCAGACCAAATTTTCGGTCCGGCGTGAACGGCATTTTTTGCAGATTTTGATTCTTGTGTGCGCCGGACTATTTTGGCTTGGTCTGGTGTGAACGTGAATGGTTTTTGCTCGGTTAGGGTTTTGAACAATTTTGGAATGAAATTTTGGTTTAAATTTAAGATTATGAAATTTGTGAGAATTTCATGATGCTTGTTTTGAAGTGTATTTATGCAATGCTCGTGTGAGTATTTGCATGTACTAATGTTGAGTCAAGTCACGGACTTGTGCTCGGAATCATTTTGTGGTTTGTTCATGTGCAGGTATTGCTCGAAGACGAACATGGTCGATGACGGGACCGGAACTAGGTTCATGGAGGAACTAAGGTTCGGGACTAGGTTCAGGGAGGAATCGAGGTCTTGGTGGTCAAGCATGTCATGCGGGACATTCGGGCTAAGAGAATGGTGCACATGAAGAATGGTTAGTCACGTGAGAATAGCAGGTGGCCATGCGCGTGCAAAAGTGTTAGTCATGTGAGTATGGTAGGGTTGCCATACGCGTGCAATAGTTGTACTCGGCCAGGTTGGGCCAAGAGGAGTTGTGTTGAATACATACTCTTTCTAGGATTAGGAGTGGGACTCCTTCTAGGATTAGGAGTAGGAATTGTATTCAGGACTCCTTATGTTTTGCTCCTTTAAATAGGAGGGGTTGTCTCATGTTGAAGGGCATCGATCAATTAGAGCTGAGCGCATTGAGAGCTTTGAGCTCAGTTTTAGGGTTTGCACTCTTTTGATGGGAGTATTTTAGACAAAAGAAAGGAGAAATACTGATCAAGTTCTTCAAATCTTTCGGCGAGCTACAATTCTAGTAAGATCTATTCTCATCATCTTCTATCACAGCAATCTTGCGAAGTTCATAACTTTTGATCCGTAAGTCCGATCGAGCTGATTCTTTTTGGGTTCGATTCGTATTGGAATATAGTTTCTTGTGTCCAAATTTCATATCGATCCAACAGGTGGATCTCCAGAAATTCGTGTGCCCCCACCTAACCCTAGCCGCCCCTCCCCCTCTCCACCTCCTTGTGTGTCGCCCCCCCATCTCCTTCCTCCATGCGCCACCACCTCTCCCTTCCCCTCTCCACCCCCCTTGCTGCCCTAGAGGAGATCCCCACCTCACCATCCCATTGATCTCTCCATCGGGAAGCCCCACGATGAGGTGATCCAGCGGTTCCGGTGCGAGAAAGACGATCGGGGAAATCGGGAGGAGAGGATTCGGCGTTCGTCGTTCATCGGGCAAAGGTATGTTATGGGTGACCCTTGGGGTTGGTCTAGGTTTTGATCTAGAGGTTAATTTGATGCTTTTAGATCAAGAGGAGGTGCTGTCATCGGGTAGATTGGATGAAAACTAGAGATTGCATAGTTCTCTGTTTCGTGCAGATTGGGCACACGACCTACGGTTCAAGTTTTCGCAATTTTAGATTCTGAATTTGGTCATCCACCTGTTGAATAAGTTTTAGATAACTTCAATACCTTTAATTGGACACCAAGAATGTCCAATTCCTCCCAGCCGTTTGAAAGTTATGATCGTTTTACCGAACGTGTTCAAATCTGTGACGTAATTAGGACAGAACGTAATGTTTTGTAGATTAAACAATTTTAGAAGCCGAATCAGCTTTTCCCAATACTTAGAGAAAGCTAGGAAATTTCCTAAGATTTGCGATGATGTACTCGTTTACATGATTTGGAGAGCTAGAACTCAAGTTATGCTAGATTGAAGTCTGCTGTCCCGGGGGACAAATTCTCTGTTTTTCGTTTTCGGGAGTAGTTTGCGTAATCGGGGTAGATGAGCGAGTGTGTACTGTTTTGTGGGCACGTTTTGAGTATGTGGTACTTATGTGCAGGTGGTGTGACCCCGGGAGTGCCTTCATCCTCTCGCTAATCCGTCGCCCGCGGTTAAGGCAAGTGTATTGGAATGGGTAGCATGTTGTTTGTTTGCCGGTCTTGATTAGATGCAAATTGATTACATGATGTGCTATCTTGCCATGGTTAGTGCTTGCCCATGTTATGGTGAAAATGGTCTTTTATGGTGCTGTGCAATGGTTAATTGTTTATGTTTATGGCATATGTTGCATACATGGCATGAAAACTAGCCTGGTCGGTGAGAACGTCATAACTAGTACGGTAAGGTCGGTGAGAAAGTTATGACTGATCCAGAGCGCCATGGATGTAAGACCTACCTCGTGATTCCACCCACGTGGTGAGTGAAAGCGAGGAGTAGGCACCCTCCATCTACGGGATGGAAGGGGAAAGAGGGTGCACGTCGACGGGTGTGCACTCAGCATTACAGGTATTAGCTTCGAGGAGACATGTGCATTGCATTGCATTGCATACATGACGGTGATAATTAAATGTGTACAATGAGATTGAGACATGGTCATGTTGTTGTATATGAAATTATGATTCGATCATGATGTTAAGTATGGTATGTATTGATGTTGGCATTGATTTGTTCTTTATGATCCATTGCAATATACTTGCTGAGTGATGAACTCACGCTTGTTTTTTATGTTGTTTTTGGGTACCATGAGACCGGCATGCGGGAAAGGGCATTAGCTACACATCTACACATAGCTCCACACTTATAGACAATTTACTTCGTTTGGCTCATGAGATGGTTGAATTCATTATTCTAGACTTATACTGTTGCTAGAACCCTCGTTATTGATGATTTAGATGTCATTATTTATGCTATATCCTGTGATCATTTTGTTGTTGCTTCAATTCACGAAAAAACAAAGGAGATGCTGCCGAAATTTTCGGTTTATTATTTACTCATTTGCTGTAATTTATCTTTATTTGTGGTATTTAGATGTGGTTTAGTCTATGTTTGGTAACATTCAGGCATACCAGATACCGGGGTGTTACAGTTGGTATCAGAGCCAGGTTCAGGTCCGTGGTGTATGAACTTAGTGGAATACCATAGGGTTAACTAAAATTTTGATGTGGAATAACCTAGAAACATGGTTTAGGTTATACTTAAAATTTTGTCATAGGATAGCAACATTAAAACTTGTGTAAGTTAATAACTAATTTAAAATTTGACACACATGGATGCACAGTAGGAAAGGGTATGGGTATCGTTGCTTTACGCTTAAATGTTATATTTAAGCCTTGATGTTGAATGCTATATGTGATAATGTATGTTGCTATGTTATTGAGAGAATTGATTGGATTGTTATTGTTATTGTGATAAAGTGGGGTTGTGATGTTGAGGGTTTTCGATCACCTCTTTTTGTTCATAGTAAGGGTGTGGTTTGACGTGTGGTCGGTTAGCGCCATCACCGAAGAACTATTAACCCCTGTGGGAGAAGAGTGCTTACCTTTTCTGTCGTAGATCGGGTAGATGACTGGAGACAAATAGAAGAGTTGGTGGTGGATTCCTTCAGATGTTCTTTACCGTCCCGACGGTCGGTTTGGTTGGTTTTCTTGGTTTTAGTTGATTGAAATCAAAAGAAAAGTGTCTAGTATTGGATTTTCATGGATTGTTCCGTAAGCGGTTTGTAGTTTTGTCTTCCTTGGTTTAAGACGAAGAAGAAGAGTTTTGAGTTGCGTGTCTTTTGGTCGCCTTTCGGCTTTGACACCGGCTTTGCTGGTTGCTCTGCAAAGAAAAGTATAGTTTGGTTCTTGTGTGTGACACTTTGAGTTTAAAAGAAGTTATTGAAGTTGTGTGCTAAAATTTAAGATGTGTTGATTTATGATTTGTGCCTCTGTCAGTAAAGGTTTACTTGATCGCTTGGTTCCCTCCTGTGGGAGTCTTTAAGATTGAAATGTGTTTTGGAGTTCTTTTGCATGACCAAGTGTGAGTCATGTCCCATTGCAACTTTGAAAGTCAAGTTTCTTCGTGAAGTTTGGTTGAGTTTTAAAAAGAAAATGCTGCAAACAAAGTAAGTAGTCTTTTGACTGAAATTACTTGTCAATAATGAGAATTGTTGTTTAGCATGTTATGTAGTATGTAACAACGTGGTTTATGGAAATGATGTACTCCTTAGTTAATTTGTGAGTTGAATCAATTAAATGTAATTGTTATCGTTAGCTTAAGATTAAATGAACCTCTAGTGATGTAGAGTACCCCCATAGTGGGAATGATTAAATGTGTTAATGTACAGGCTCAGAATATGTTGCTTTGCTGTAAAAGTGCCTATGACCCCCGTTAATATTTAAAGTTTTAAACCCTGATGCGTAGTGAGAACATTAAGATGATATAAACTATTAACATTGTTATAGAAACTTACTTGGTTGTTTAAAGATGTTCTAAATTAACATGTTAGTACAGAAATTTAATCTTGTCGGTTTGTGAACCCAATTTGGAAGTTGATTAGAGTTGCTATTTATGTTGTTGCAAACTATTAGCATAATTGGAAGGATGTAATTGCGTTCTTGAAATGCTAATACAAATGACAATTGAGAAGGTAGGAGTTGTTGTTTGATGTTGTTGTAAAGAGCATTGGGATTGTCTAACTTAATAAATTTATTTTAATAGTTGGAGTACGTTGTGTAGTGGCAATTGTGTTATAACCTATGTATAGGGTAGCTAAAAGTAATGTTGTTGTTTGATGATTATGCAAATTATTGATATTGATGACTTGGTAGTGTGATTAATCGTTGAAAACGATTGTTAAAACAGAGAAAAACTGTAAAATGTGGTTTAATGTTGAGCACTATTGTGATCGAATGAACAATGGATAATTATCATGATGTAAGGATTTATCCTTAATGAATGTATGTCTTAAAGTCCTATTTACAAACTTTATCTTGAGATGACATTTACTTGTTGAAGTCATTGATTAATGGAAAAAGTTCGATTGTTGAAAAGTTGACGTATGGATGGTATGAAATAGATAGGTTGATCCTGCTAAAGTACTTGTTGAAGTATTATGTTTTTAAATATAGAATATGATGTTATATGAATTGATGGTCCGTGGGGATCATGATGAGGTAGTCTTGGTTGGATGTCTTATGATAAGCATCATAAACTTTATTTTTAAATGTTGGGGAAGGTAATTATAGAAAGAATTTGTTGTGTGGTTTTTGTTAAGTCCTGTTGGGCCTTCTCGATGAGTAAATAGTGAATATTGAATGCCCAAATGGTAAGTGTAGTGGAATACTAGATTTGGTGGGCTTCGTGCTGAGCTCGTGTTTAAAGCTTTTGGGCTAGTTTGGCATACCATTTTGGTTGAATGCTTTCGGGCAAGGAGTTCCTTAGGTTGCGTTTCAAAGTTTCCATAAATTTGTAGTGATTGGTGCCAATCTTTGGTTTTAGCCATTTGTTTAATTTACGCTATGAGTATAGATTTGCACCCAAAAGTTTCCGAGGGGATCGCGTCCTTTCGCGTGCAATCTGAATTATCTTTGTAATCAATATTTAAAGGAATCAAATAAACCTAACGGGTTGTGTTGAAGGTTCTTGAGTTGAAAATCCTTGTAACTCTATCTTGATTAGAGCTTGGTTTAATTGAAGAAGTGTGTGGTGTTTGCAAGTGTTTGAAAAGTATGAACTTATGATTGTTCATAAATGCTCTGTGATTGTTCAAGAGATGTTTTGCCTTAGTAAAGGCTTGGTGTTTGCCTTTGTGAAAATGAGTAGCCAAAATAAAAGAGTTGTTGAGCCAGGTCGGTGAGAAAGTCATATAGGGGTATATGACTAATCCGGAGTGCTCTTGAAAAGTTTGCATTCATGTCATGAATCGAGATTTCCATTGCTCTCTAGCATGAAAAGAAAGAGTGAATAATTTCTACCATTTGGCTATGCTGTAAGAGGATTGGGTTTCCTTGTCTCCTTGAGAGTTATTACGGCGGTTGTGGATTCTTTCGATTGATTTGAGAATCGGTTTTCTCTTCCACAATGTTGTTTTTGGTTAAAATGAGATGTTTGGTTTTGGTGAAAGTGAGTCGAGTTGTTATTGATTGTTGAGAACTTCTATCAAAGAATTGTGTGGAGTCTCTCTTTTTGTTTGAGTGCTCCCCGATGCGAAATGTATCGCATTGATTTGAGATTTGAGTTTTTCCTTTGCGGCTTGACTTAAGAAAAAAAAGAGTGGTCTTTGGATGTTGTCGAATCTTTGTTCCAAAGTGATTTGTAGCGCTTTGGGCTCAAGTTGATGAATGTGGTTCATCTGGCTAAAAGGGAGTTGCTTCTTGTTGGCATTCTCATTTGAGATATGAATAGAAATGCTTATGAAATTATTGAGTATAATGGAAGATTATGCTCATGGGCTTGGTAGTATTTGAGTGAGGAAATGTGAGGGCAAGACCGTCATAGAAAAACAATCAGTTGTGGTTGATAAGAATCAGTTGTGGTTGATAAGAATCTACAGCCCTAGCTTGGGCTAGGCGTAGAAGATTGGTTGTGATTCAAAAGGTGGTTATGATGGAAGCTTGTGATGTCAGTTCAAATTTTGTTGAGATTATGGTTGGTTGTTAAAAGGGTGATGGTAATTTGAAATGAAGCGTTCTGTCGTGAACATTTCCTTAGCTAGTTGTCCCTGGGTGTGGATCATGCCTGGGAGAGGATAGAATGAAAGAGTACCGTGGTTTGTGCTCGAAAGGAAAGTATTGTCGATGAAGGCTGTGTGCATAGATGTCATTAGTTAATTTTGATTCTTTGTGAAAAAGGTCAAATAATTTGAAGAGATGGGATTTTCTATAATTGATTCTTTGGAGGTTCTCGTTTAGAACCCCAGTTATTAATAGGACACTGTGTGACACTACAGAATGGTGTGACATTATAAAATGTGAAATTAGAGAATAAAACTATACGGTATGAGGTTTAATCGCGTTTTCGGGCCGGTTTCGAGAGTTTTGGGCCTCTCCGGGGGAGTTTTGGCCCAAGGGGAAGAGTCGTGGGCTTTAGTGGGATGGGAATTGGGCCCATGAGTGAGAGGGGGGCCAGGTATTTCAGCCCTGGGCGCCTCCCCCTGCCCTCATTGCGCCCCACCCCCTTGCCCTAGCCGCCACTACTCCTCCCTCCCACCTAGCCGCTGCCCCATGCCCTTGCCCTTGCCGTGCGCCTCCCCCTCCCCTTCCCCTTGCGCCACCTCCCTTCCCATCACCTCTCCACCTCCCTTGCTGCCCCTAGGGGAGTTCTCCACCTCAACACCTCGAAGATCCGTCCATTGGAGCGCTCCGCGACGAGGAGATCCGGTGGATTTGGAGCGAGGAAGGAGATCGCGCGAACCGGGAGGAGATCCGGTGGGTTTTTGTTCGTCGGGCGAAGGTATGGCCATGGGGATCCTTGGGGTTAGTATAGGATTTGTTCGAAGGGTTAATATCATGTTTTTAGATCATTTGGTGGTGCTGTAGTTGGGTAGATTAGATGGAGTCTATAGTTTACCACGTTCTCTGTTTCGGGTAACTTGAGCAGTCGACTTAGGGTTTGGGTTTTCGCCAATTTAGAGTCGGAATTTGGTCGGCCGCCTGTTGAAGAAGTTGTAGGTAATTTCAATACCTTTCAGTGGGTATAAAGAACGTCCAATTCCGCCCATCGTTTGAAAGTTATGCTCGTTTTACCGAATGTATTAAAAACTGTGACGTGATTGGAACAGATCACGGTATTCTGTAGATTAAACCACTTTAGAGTCCGAATCAGTCTTTCCATATACTTAGAAAAAGTTGGGACATTTCCTAAGCTATGCGAGGATGTACTCGTTTAATTGATTCGGAGTCTTAGAACCCGAGTTATGCCTTTTGGAAGGCTGCTGTCCCGACGGGACTGAACCTCTGTTTTTGGGTTTTGCGAGTAGTTTGCGATGTCGGGTTGCATACTGTTTTGTGGACATGATTGTGAGTGTGTGGTACCTATGTGCAGGTGGTGTGACCTCGGGAGTGCCTTCTACTTCTCGCCAATCCGTCGCCCGTGGTTGAGGCAAGTGTATTGGAATGGGTAGCGGGTTGTAGTTTGCTAGATTGGTTGAGATTGAAATTGAATATATGATATGTTCACATGCCATGCTTTAATGATTACCATTGATATGATGAATATGCTTATTATGTTATGATGCCATGTGTTAATGTACAAGTTATTTATGATGTTGGCATGTTTGCATACATGGCATGATACATGGGCCGGGCGGTGAGAAAGTCATAACTAGTTCGGGGAAGGTCGGTGAGAAAGTTATGACTATTCCGGAGAGCCAATGAGTAAGTCCTGCATCGTGATTCCATCCACCGTGGTGTATGGAAGCGAGGAGTAGGCACCCTCCATCTTCGGGATGGAAGGGGGGAGAGGGTGCACACCGACGGGTGTGTACTCAACCATACCGGTGTGAGTTTCTAGGAGATATGTGCATCGCATTGCATTGCATTGGATTATATGAGGATGTTATATGATGATGATATATGATGATGTCAATGATATGCTTACGCTATGAATATGAGGTGTGTATGATGTCGTATGTGAAAAGTGGTGATGAAGGTATTAGAATGTATTTTCTTGTTCCATTGCAATATACTTGCTGAGTGATGAACTCACACTTGTGTTTATGTTGTTTTTCTTAGGTACCATGAAACCGGCATGTGGGAAAGGGAGCTAGTTACACGTCATCACGTACCATCACACATATAAACAATGACATGTTCCTTCCTTTAATTGTGATGGTTAATTTGTGTGCTTGGTTTCCTCATTTACTTCGTTTGGCTCATGAGATGGTTGGAATCCTTATTCTAGGCTTATACTGCTGCTAGAACCCATGTTATTGATGATTTAGATGTCATTCTTTATACTATATCCTGTGATCATATTGTTGTTGCTTCAATTCATGGAAAGACAAAGGAGATGCTGCCGAAATTTGCGGTTTTAGCATTTACTCCTTTGCTGTAATTTATCTTAGTTTATGGTATTTAGATGTTGTTTAGCCTATGTTTGGTAGCATTCGGGCATATTAAATGCTGGGGTGTTACACACCGTTGGTGATTCATTGGTAGAGAGGGTGCTAAAAGAGACGTGATTCGCTTTGATTGTGTCATCTTGAGATTAATGAGATGTGGTAGACAGGTTGAGGAATGAAATTAAGGTTTTGTGAATGAATTCGAAAAGAGAAGTTGTTCTGAGTTCATCAGGTTGGTTGTGATAGTAGTATGAAAGGTTTGACGTGAGGATTTGGGCGTAATAATTTGATTAAGACTTTTAGTGGGTTAAATCGAGGACTTCGGTTGACTTTTGTAAAATTATTGGGAATTGTAGTGAAGGTGGAACCGTGAGAGGTTGCACTTTGTTGAGCTAAATCAACACTTTCTCGCTAAGTGTTGGTTTTGAGAACATGTTTGTCGTTTGTTCCAGTTTGAGTCTCTGTGTGAATGTTTTGTGTTGCAAAGAAGTCTTTTCTCCCTTGGGGACTTTGTTGTTGTTTTTGGCGTCCTTCGGATTCGAGGTCGAATCCTGTTTAAGGGGGGGGGGAGAATGTGACACTACGGAATGGTGTGACATTATAAAATGTCAAATTAGAGAATAAAACTGTACGGTATGAGGTTTAATCGCGTTTTCGGGCCGTTTTCGGGAGTTTGGGCCTCTCCAGGGGAGTTTGGGCCCAAGGGATTGAGTCGTCGGCTTTAGTGGGAGGGGATTTGGGCCCGTGTGGGAGGGGAGACCTGAAATTCTGCCCTTGGGGCGCCCTCCCCTGCCCTTGTGCGCCCCCACCTAACCCTAGCCGCCCCTCCCCCTCTCCACCTCCTTGTGCGCCCCCCATCTCCTTCCTCCTTGCGCCACCACCTCTCCCTTCCCCTCTCCACCCCCCTTGCTGCCCTAGAGGAGATCCCCACCTCGCCATCCCGTTGATCTCTCCATCAGGAAGCCCCGCGATGAGGAGATCCGGCGGTTCCGACGCGAGGAGGACGATCGGGGAAATCGGGAGGAGAGGATTCGGCGTTCATCGTTCATCGGGCAAAGGTATGGTATGGGTGACCCTTAGGGTTGGTCTAGGTGCTGATCTAGAGGTTGATTTGATGCTTTTAGATCAAGAGGAGGTGCTGTGATAGGATAGATTGGATGAAAACTAGGGATTGCATAGTTCTCTGTTTCGGGCAGATTGGGCACACGACATAGGGTTCGAGTTTTCATAATTTTAGATTCGGAATTTGGTCGTCCCCCTGTTGAAGAAGTTGTAGATAACTTCAATACCTTTAATTGGACACCAAGATTGTCCAATTCCTCCCAGCCGTTTGAAAGTTATGATCGTTTTACCGAACATGTTCAAATCTGTGACGTAATTGGGACAGAACGTAATGTTTTGTAGATTAAACAATTTTAGAGGCCGAAGCAGCTTTTCCCAATACTTAGAGAAAGCAAGGAAATTTCCTAAGATTCATGATGATGTACTCGTTTACTCGATTTGGAGACATAGAACTCAAGTTATGCTAGATTGAAGTCTCCTGTCCCGGGGGACAGATTCTCTGTTTTTCGTTTTCGGGAGTAGTTTGTGTAATCGGGGTAGATGAGCGAGTGTGTACTATTTGGTGGTCATGTTTGGAGTATGTGGTACTTATGTGCAGGTGGTGTGAACCTGGGAGTGCCCTCATCCTCTCGCCAATCCGTCGCCCGCGGTTAAGGCAAGTGTATTGGAATGGGTAGCATGTTGTTTGTTTGCCGGTCTTGATTAGATGCAAATTGATTACATGATGTGCTATCTTTCCATGGTTAGTACTTGCCCATGTTATAGTGAAAATGGTCTTTTATGGTGCTATGCAATGGTTAACTGTTTATGTTTATGGCATATGTTGCATACATGGCATGAAAACTGGCCCGGTCGGTGAGAACGTCATAACTAGTCCGGTAAGGTCGGTGAGAAAGTTATGACTGATCCGGAGCGCCATGGATGTAAGACCTACCTCGTGATTCCACCTACGTGGTGAGTGGAAGCGAGGAGTAGGCACCCTCCATCTACGGGATGGAAGGGGAAAGAGGGTGCACGCCGACGGGTGTGCACTCGACAATACCGGTATTTTCTTCGAGGAGACATGTGCATTGCATTGGATTGCATACATGACAGTGATAATGAAATGTGTACAATGAGATTGAGACATGGTCATGTTGTTGTATATGAAATTATGATTCGATCATGATGTTAAGTATGGTATGTATTGATGTCGGCATTGATTTGTTCTTTATGATCCATTGCAATATACTTGCTGAGTGATGAACTCACGCTTGTGTTTTATGTTGTTTTTAGGTACCATGAGACCGGCATACGGGAAAGGGCATTAGCTACACATCTACACATAGCTCCACACTTATAGACAATTTACTTCGTTTGCCTCATGAGATGGTTGAATTCATTATTCTAGACTTATACTGTTGCTAGAACCCTCGTTATTGATGATTTAGATGTCATTATTTATGCTATATCCTGTGATCATTTTGTTGTTGCTTCAATTCATGGAAAAACAAAGGAGATGCTGCCGAAATTTTCGGTTTAGTATTTACTCCTTTGCTGTAATTTATCTTTATTTGTGGTATTTAGATGTGGTTTAGTCTATGTTTGGTAAAATTTAGGCATACCAGATGCTGTGGTGTTACAAAGTTCTTCAAATCTTTCTGCGAGCTACAATTCTAGTAAGATCTATTCTCGTCATCTTCTATCACAACAAGCTTGCGAAGTTCATAACTTTTGATCCGTAAGTCCGATCGAGCTTATTCTTCTTGTTTTCGATTCATATTGGAATCTAGTTTCTTGTGTCCAAATTTCAGATTGATCTGACGGTTGGATCTCCGGGAATTCGCGTTTTACCAAACCTGTGTCCTTCTGTTTTTATCGAATACGAGGCAATTATTTGGTTCTGTTTTGGGGTGAACTTTTAGTAGATCAAGAATTCGTATACTTCGATCCTACACGAAGCTATGCCAAGTGCGAACATTCTGACACATGGCAAGCCGTAACTACAGGCTTAGCCCAAAACTTCCTAGTAGTGCTCTACTCATCTAGCATCATCCTGGCCATCTCTACCAGGGTCTTGTTCTTCATCTCTAATATGTTATTCTGCCGAGGGACGTGTGGAGAAGAGAACTGATGTTCTATGCCTAACTCCTCACAAAAGCTACTAAAGTAGGAGTTCTTGAACTTCATGCCATTGTCACTTCGGATCGCTCGTAAGGCACCTGAGAGCTCAATGGACAATCTACAGACCAAACCCCTAAAGTGTGAAAATGACTCATCATTTGAGGCTATGAAAAACACCCAATAATACCTTGAAAAATCATCGACTATGACAAGAATGTACCATTTCCCTCGCACTGACTGCACTCTAGCTGGATCAACAGTGTCCATATGTAAATGCTGTTTTGGTGCATCAGTCATCATAAGGGTAACTGGGGGATGAGAAGCAGCTACCATCTTTCCATGTTGACAAGGAAAACACACTACATCTTTAACCATCTTGAGTTTGGGCAAACCACTAATGAGATCATGGTTGCTAACTTGGGTCAAATGATCAAAGCCTATGTGACCAAGTCTCCTATACCAGAAGGAGAGATCATATGACTCTGAAGCAATCAAGTAATGGAGAGATTCTCCATAAAAGAAAGAAAAATCAACACAAAAGACTCTTCCAAAATGAGAAATCCAGCAAACTAACCCTCTAGAATAATCGAGGATCCTACAAGCGCTACTCTTAAAGCTTACCTCGAAATCGTCATCGATAAGCTGTGAAATAGAGAGCAAGTTGTATTACAGCTACTAACTAATGCAACGTCCTTAAGGATAAAATGATCATTAATATAGACTATACCTTTAGCAATGACTCTACCTGAAGAAGCATCCCCAAAAGTGATCGACTCATCACTAGGAGCTCAGACTAGTGAAGAAAACCAATGGGAGTCTTTGGTCATATGATAAGAACAACCGGAGTCTACGATCCAAACCTCCTCCTTCCCTGTCCTATGAATCTGAATCAAAGAGAATGAAATGCAAATGACTCAGCACTAGGATAGATCAGTGCAGATTTAGGAACCCAATACTGAGTCACTTGGGTAGAAGACGTAGTCACAAGAGCAGAAGAATGCAGTCTAGCGCCTCTCTGTGACTCTACTCTCACCAAATCCGAAACCGCTCCTGTAGGCTATCTAGGAACAAGTGCTAGGTTGCTCCGCTGATGTGCAAAGGCTGGACCATCCAAGTGCTGCTGACCGGACCTCCTACTGGTGGATGGAAAACCACACCGCTAATATCCACCTCAATGGGAAGAATGAGGAATATCAAGAGGGCGATGGGAAGACTGACTACAAATAGCTCCGAGGTGAAAACTAGAGATAGAAGCCTGAAAATCAAACCCCGAAAACCAAACCCCGAATGCTGTCCAAAAGCAGGCAACTCTCTAACCTGTCTAGAAGCCATGGGTTCCTTAGGAGCACTCAGAGTCTGGAGATGAACCTGAATACCCCTAAGGGCATGCACATGCTTACGCTATGTGATTTTGGCACGTCTGAAGCAGAAATCAGCAATATATCCATCCTTCTGACAGAAGGTGCAAGCGTACTTCGCCTTGGGGGCTGAAGTAATAGGAGAAGCAACCTTTTCATTATAAGTCTTGTGAACAATCCCAGCTGACCTAAATATAGTGGTGCTCTTCGGTGGAGCAACTATAATCTTTTCATCCTCAGAGGCACGCACAACTGTAGGCGGATGCGCCCGTGCTTGCTCTAGGTAGTCAAATCCTAGACCTTGACTGAATGTACTGATCTTGGATTGGTCTAGGATGAGATTGAGTTTCATCTTGCCTCCTACAAATTTCTCTAGAGTGCTCATGAGGTACTCACACTCCCGAAAAAGCATGGCATAGGAAGAATAGGGGGAAGAAGTAGAAGAAGAGCCAAAGGAGGAAGAACGAACAGCGTGTGCATATCTCACCCTATGCATGGCAAGTGCAAGGAGTTGGATGAGAACAGGAAGCGCAGAATGTAGCAGCAAGGGTCACGTCAAGGAGCGCAGCAGCGTTTGCGGGTTGCGCCGAATCAGTTTTTCAGATTCCAACCGCAGAGTGCAGCGAGAACACCGTCGCCAGCACCGAGACCTATTAATCAGAATTTCCAGACCCCAGCCCCAGCCAGGAACACCGCTGCAAGCAACCAACAGGGCACAGTGAGGCGTTGCTATACATGCAATGAGCCAGGGCATTTCTCCAACAGTTGCCCTAAGAAGATAGCAGGAGTGACCCCAGTTTGCTTCAACTTGGGATCCACACCGGCTAGGACACCTGCACCAGGAGCAAACCGTGGAGCAAAGACACCAGAGCCGCACCTGCACGGACCGTGGTGAGAGGCAGAGTCAATCACTTGACCGCAGATGCACTCCAGAATGCCACAGACGTCATACTGGGTGAAATACTTGTCAACTCAGTACCTGCAACAGTTTTGTTTGACTCTGGAGCTTTGCATTCGTTTGTTTCCTGAGATTTTGTTTCTAAGAATGATTTGGAGATTGTGGATCTTAAGTGCATGCTTATAGTTCAAACCCTTGGGTCAGAACTCCGATCTCAAGTAGGATGTCCTGGGGTGAGAATACTAATAGATGGGGTAGAGTTCTTAGTGAACTTGATTATATTGGGAACCCAGACTCTAGATGTTATTTTGGGAATGAACCGGTTGTCCAAACACAAGGCCGTGCTAGACTGTGGACGAAGAGTCATATCAGTTGAAAACCCGTGTGGAAGAAAAGTGGAATTTCAAGCGACTGCCGTTAGAGATGGACAGTTGATGGTTAACAGCGCCAAGGCGATCAGCATAGAGGATGTCTCAGTGGTGAGTGAGTATCCAGATGTTTTTCCTAAAGACCTACCTGGGATGCCGCCCGACAGAGACATAGAGTTTGTGATAGGGCTTGTACCTGGTACAGCGCCGATAGCGAAGAGACCATATCGGATGTCCACTGAAGAATTGGTGGAGATGAAGAAACAGCTTGAAGAGTTGATGGAGAAAGGATTCATCAGACCGAGTTCGTCGCCATGGGGAGCGCCAGTTCTGTTCGTGGCCGGGTGGATCCGAAGATTGGAGGGAGTTCGTGGCCGGGAGAGGTGTGTTCGTCGATTCGTCGTTCGTCGGGTTAAGGTATGGAGATGGGAAACTTTTGGTATGGTTTAGGTGCTGTGATAGGGGAGGTTTTGGTGCCATTAGATCAAAAGGTTGTGCTGCAACTAGTTAGAATTGATGAAATCTAGAGTTGTCATGGTGTTCTATTTCGGGCAGATTGGACGTCTGACATAGGGTTTGATTTTTCACGATTTTAGATTTAGAACATGGTAGTCCGCCTCTAGAGAAAGTTGTAGGTAATTTCAATACTTTTCAGTGGACACCAAGAATGCGGAATTGCGATCAGCCGTTTGAAAGTTATGTCTGTTTTACCGAACGTGTTCAAAACTGTGATGTGATTGGGACAGATCGTGTTGATGTGTAGATTAGGAAATTTTAGAAGCTGAATGAGTTTTTCCCAATACTTAGAAAAAGCTAGGAAATTTCCTAAGCTATGATAAAATGTACTCCTTTACTTAATTTGGAGTTTTAGAACTCAAGTTATGCTAGTTGGAAGCCTGCTGTCCCGTCGGGACAGATTCTCTGTTTTTGGGTTTTAGGAGTGGTTTGCGGAGTCAGGTTAGGGGATCATTCATGTACTATTTTGTGGACACGTTTTGAGTGTGTGGTACCTAAGTGCAGGTAGTGTGACCGCGGGAGTGCCCTCAACCTCTCGCCAATCCGTCGCCCACGGTTGAAGGCAAGTGTATTGGAATGGGTTCGGATTGTATGATTGCTAGACTTGCATTGGTGCAATATGTTTACATGATACGCTAAACTTGCCATGAATGATGCTTTCCTATGATATGATGAATATGGTTTTATATACTTGTTATGGAATCATTGTATTAAATGTTTATGCGAGATTATACATGTTCATGTCATATGTGCATTCATAATGGAAGAGGCAACCCATTCTGATGCGGGCCTCTGTGTTCACACGTAGTGAACACGAAAGACCTACCTCGTAGTCCCATCCACGGTTGTGTATGGGAGCAGTCAGTAAGAGTAGGCACCCTCCATCTACGGGATAGAAGTGGAAGAGGGTGCACACCGACGGGTCTGCACTCGGCAATACCGGTATGTGCTTCACGGAGACATGTGCATTACATTGCATACATGGATAATGATGTTATGAGATGAATACCATGTGAATGTGAAATACTTATGATGTCAATTATGAGATGTACACATGATGTTATTGAATTCTGTTCCTTTGATTCATTGCAATACACTTTGCTGAGTGATGAACTCACGCTTGTGCTTATGATGTTTTTAGGTACCATGACACTGGCATGCGGGAAAGGGTCTTAGCGGCACTTCATCACATATTTTCTACACAATTAGACAATATTTACTTTTCTGGAGTTGTGATAATAAATTTAGGTGATGAGACTAGGATTATGATTTGTTCGTGTGCTTGTTTACATCCATTACTTCGTTTTAGTTCATGGAGTTAGATTCGTTATGCTAGACTTATATTGTTGCTATGTCACCTGTTATTGCTGTTTTAGATGCTTTCCAATATGATATATCTTGAGGTATTCTTGTTGTTGCTTCGTACCATAGAAAAACAAAGGAAATGCTGCCGAAATTTTTCGGTTTAGCATTTGCGCCCTTGCTGTAATTTATCCTAATTTGTGGTATTTAGATGCTTCTTATGCTATATTTGGTGATATCCAGGGCATACTAGATGCCGCGGTGTTACAAATCTGGCCCTTGTACTCCCTTGTGAGGAATTTGCCGTCCATGCAAATGACCGAGCGACAGTTATTGAAGGTAGTGAAATCGACTGTAAATTTGTCAACGGGTACCTTCGGGGGTTGCAGGATCAATAAAACAGATAAAGCACAAATTAGACTGGTTCCAGCCTTTGGATCGAGTAATACCCTACTCCTAAGGTTCGCACTATCAGATCGAATAAGGTCGAATACAGATCAAGGGTGTCTAGCTCTAGTTACAACCAGGATGGGAATCACAAATCCCCTAAATCTAATCTCTTGACTATGTCCTAGAATGTGCCCTCCTCTTGGTTTCTTCTTCTCTTTTTGCCTCCTTTTTTTTCCTTCCCCCTTCTCCTTGCACCTCCCTCTGTTTTTATAGCTGGGTGCACCATTTTCGGGAGACATCGCCGGATGAGGACTCCGAGTCATACCCTATCAAGGGATCCTCACTCCCAGGATCCTCGTAGGGCAACTAACTTTCCTTGTTATCTGGCGTACTCGGGTTGATCTCCTCGTCACGGGAGCACGATCGAGTCCTTCCAGATATAAAGACACCCCTTCCGTTAACATCCTCTCCCACGAGAATAGGACTCTAGATGCCTGGGCTATGCGGTATGATTGTTGACTTTCCAATGCGCGTACATATCCCATATTTAGATATTTGAAAGATCGAGGCTACAGGTGCGGATTGTCCATGATCTGACCATAAAACACATTTGCCACACAGGTGGACAACAGATTGCGGTGTTCCTGCTCCACTTGCTCCAGTTCGCAGTTATGTATCATCACTATGGAACATTTCCAGTAGTCCTTCCACTTCCCCTTGTATGCATGCACCCGCCATGGGCACGAATCAACTACGCACTTCACGTCGTACTCCATTTTGCTAGACTTCACTACCCTGAATTACCGCCGAAGAGGCATTGCCCAATACTTCACCGCATCCATCACAACATCCTTGTCTTTATATATGGCCCCTTGCATGACCTCATTCTCATGATACTCCCATGCATCTGTGAGACCCCAGATCGGCTATCCGAAACTCCCGTGTATTTCCGTACTAGTCCCAGATCAGTAGCTAGTACACACAGTCAACAGTGATACATCATTGCCGAACATAACGAAAGTTGTAACATAAATATTAAAGTTTGGGCCACATGGCCACTTATTACAATACTCGGTCCAAAGACCGGAGACACGACAACGGAAAACGTAAGCAAAAACAAGTGAACACCAAAACGCCACAGGCGACGACTAGAAACGCGGCTAGTTATCCTGGCAATCCTCCTCGAACTCCTCGGGGTAGAACTCACCATCTTCAGCTGCGTCTTGATAATTATCTGATGATGACAAGTTGATGTAGCACGTGAGTACAAAGGTACTCAGCAAGTCGGGGAAAGTACGATTATGTGGGGCTTTCCAAAGGAAGCTTAACAGGGTTCATTTGCATAAAGCCAGATTTTATTAAACCATACTTAAGTAATAATATTTCACAAAGCATCTTTTTACAATTCTTTTTAACAATTGAATTATATAATATTGCAGTGAGGTTCTATCCACCATCACTAATATAAGGGCTCTATCCGCCAACTTTTCAAAGATCAAGGTTAATCATATGACTCCATCCGTCAAGTATAAAACAGGTCCTTTCCACCTGGTTGGCTCTATCCGCCATTCAACATTCGATAGTTCTAACCACTCCCGAATCCCAAAACAAAACACTTTTCCGTTTTTAAGACCAAAATCAAAGTCTACCAATATGAAAGCATTCTTTGCTTTGCCTTTGACCGTAGGCACGGCTATTCGAATAGTTTTAACTCTGCAGAGGTGTACAAATTTACCCACAAGACAAGATATACCCTTGATGCCATGCAATTAACACACTTCCTTGGGTGTGCCGGCAGGGATATCCTGACAAGGCCGTTACAATGTATCCACCTAACTCGACCCACCTGCTGAGGTTTCACCGCTGTTAGGGTTCCATCCGCCCAATACAGAAGCTCCCTCTTGCGCCGTGTGAGAAAAACAACATTGCCTCTATCCGGCACTCACATTCCACCGAGTGGTGAGTCTAAATTAGGTTTCTACAAATTAGTTGGCCAGGTCGTACCATTATAGACATGTGGTAGTACGATTATGCTTAGAATGGACAGTCACAAGCGTCGTTCCTTAAATGACTTGGGGCGGTACTTGCACAAGACAGCTAGTGCTCGATCCGCACCCACCCAACAATCCAATCCGCCCAAGTCCAAACCATTTTTCCTTTTCTTTTTATTTTAGAAAAACAGTACCAAAATCATAATCATAATTTCCAAATCATACTTGAAATCATTCTTTTTGAGTAATCCCACCCATGGGTTGTTTTCATCGATAACGATCCTAAGCAATTCTACCGTACTATGTAACAAAGGATACCATATAAGTATAAGCATGGTATAAGAAATGTCCTAGGGTTACAAATAACATGGATGTCAATCACAAAGGAGGAAATTACAATTTGCATTAACTACACACTTATATTTGACATACGATAAAACATAGCATGCAAGTTTAGAAAGCATTTAAAACATGTTTATAAACTTGGGATCAATATGCGTCAAAGAGACTTGCCTTCGGTCGCGGGAAGGTCATCGAACGTGGAAAGTCCGGCGGCGGGGTCGGCGGTCGCGTCGGATTCCTCGGCTACGCGCAAATCGAGGCAATAAATAAATATAAGAAAATAAATAAAATCCAAAAATTACAAAATTAGTACTGGCAGGTAGATCTTGATTTTAGATGAATTTAGAAATTTGAATGGAGTCAATCGGAGTTCGGACGGAGAAGTTATGAGCTTTCGAAGTTTGAATTCTGGAAAAATGGAAAAACGAGGGAATATTCCCTAGAATATGCCTTTGTTGACTTTTCTGAAATTTTTGACTTTGCCTTGTCTCTATGGAAGGTGGGCCCATGGTGTCATTGAGTGGAGCCTTGTCTTCTTGCTTGGCTTGGCCATGGCCATGGATGGATGGAGGGAGCTTGAGGGGAGGTGTGAGGGGCGGGGGCCACAGGGGCTTGGCCGTGGCGGCGGCCGGGCGGTGGTGGCGCCGGCCGGCACCGGCGCGGCGGCGGGCGGCGTAGTGGCGCTGGATGGGTGGGCGGCGCGGCGGGCGCCGGCGGCGGCGAGCTCGGCCCGCACGCACGCACGCATGGGCATGAGCCCAAGAACAGAGAGCACAAAAAAATCCAAAAACCCGGATTTTCCCACCATTTTTGCATGGATTTGAGCCAAACAAAAGCATGGATCTCTAGCTTACATCCTTAGGGACCTAGAGGAGCAAGGAATTTGATTGAATCTCACCGGAGGCGACGAATTTGGCGACGAACGGAGCTCCGGCCGAAATGACCAAAATGCGAAATTCGCCTCCAAAACTTGATGAAACCTAAAATTGATTGTTGAGTGAGATTCTAGACTCCATCATGGTCACAAAGAACCAAGTGGCACGAAGAATGACCCACCGTGGAGAGATCTACGACCAAGAACGTGAAGAACACAGAAAACTCTAACCCGACGTTGGTTTTCTCGATCTCACGGGTGCAAGAGTGGAAGAGGCTAAAGGGGATTCATACCACCGGGACGGGGGTTCTTATACGGAGAGAATGGAGGTGGATTGATGCGGAACGGAGTTGAAATGGCCGAGTTATGAGCATTTGAGTGAATTTTGGTTTTTCTTAAATGCGGCTGTTTCCGGCGAGATTGGCGGCGAGTGATGGTGGGGAATGGCAAGAGATCGTCGACACGAATCCAACGGAACCGGCGCTTCGCGATTTGGAGTTGAAATGAGGGAGTTATGAGGATTTGAATGGAACCCTAGCCATTGGAACCCACTTGGAGATTCTCTGTTCTTCATAGTTAGAGGAAGGAGACGACACTGTAGCAGTGACACGTGGCGAGCTCCGGTTGGCCGAGAATTACGTAAATGATTCGCCCTAGAGAAAAATTAGGAAAAATGGTCTAAAAATTCCAGAAAAAATTCCTAGAACCATTTTAGAATATTTGGGACCCAATAAAATTGGTTTCACGGAATTTGGATGAAATTTGTGGAATTAAATATTCGGGCGCGAATTGCGAGCATTAAACAAAAGCCGCGCGAGATAAAATAGGAACGGAGGTCCAAAAATCCGGGAAATGATTCCTAAAATCATTTTGGAAAATTTGGAACACAATTGAAGTGGTTTGGGGATTTTTGGAGCATTTTTGTACTCGGGTGAAATTTCGGGTACCGGCGGGAACTGAAAAATTCGATTTTTCGATCGGAGGGGAATTAAATCCCAATTTTGGAGGGGAAAGGATGCCAGGTTAATATAAACACCAAAGAAACTCCAATTTTTGAATTTAATTTATTTAAATTAGGTTTCTCTCCAGAAAGCGAAACGGAGTATGTTACAAACCTACCCCCCTTAGAGAGAATCTCGTCCCCGAGATTCAGATGGAGAAAGAAAGAGATCAGGGAACTCTGCTCGAAGATCTTCTTCACGCTCCTAGGTAGCTTCCTTCTCAGAATGGTTACTCCACTGAACCTTTCAGAACTTGATCACACGACTTCGGGTTCGACGCTCGGCTTCATCCAAAATCTTGATTGGGTACTCTAGATACGACAGGTCTTCTTTCAGCTCCATTTCTTCCAATGGCATCTGATGCTCCGGTACTCTGAGACATTTCTTCAGCTGAGACACATGAAAGACATCATGGACTCCTGACAGCTGCGGAGGCAACTCCAACTTGTAAGCCACCTCTCCTTTTCTGGCAACCACTGGAAATGGTCCGATATAGGGGCGCTAACTTTCCACTGACTCGAAACCGTTTCATCCCCTTCAGCGGCGATACTTTCAAGTACACATGATCATCAGGTACAAAGCTTAATTCCCTTCGACGGTTATCCGCATAGCTCTTCTGTCTGGACTGGGCTGTCTTCAGACTTGCTCGGATCTGTCGGACTTGCTCTTCGGCTTCTTTCAGAATATCAGGTCCGAGTATCTGCCCCCCTTCGGTTTCCTTCCAATACAAGGGTGTCCTGCATTTTCTTCTGTACAGAGCTTCAAAAAGTGCCCATTTTCAGACTGGCTTGGTAACTGTTGATCCCAAGAGCCTTTGTATGTTAGAGCACATGCTCTCAACATGTCCTCTAAGATTTAATTTATTCTTTCTGTCTGGCCATCTGTCTGGGGATGGTACGCAGTACTGAAATTCAAATTTGTGCCCAATACCTCATGCAATCTCTGCCAGAACCTTGAGGTGAACTGGGAACCTCGATCGGACACGATCTTCTTCGGCACCCCGTGCAAACACACAATCTTGGCCATATACAACTCGGCAAGCTTGTCACCGGAATAAGTCATCTTTACCGGAATGAAATGAGCCACTTTGGTTAATCTGTCCACAATGACCCAGATGGAATCATAACCTGACTTAGTTTTGGGGAGCCCGGTTATAAAATCCATTCCAATTTCTTCCCATTTCCAAACAGGAACTTGCAAAGGCTGCAATAGACCGGCTGGTCTTTGATGCTCTGCTTTTACCAGTTGGCACACATCACAACGTGCCAGAAAGTCAGCGACTTCTTTCTTCATAGTGGACCACCAATATTTCTCTTTCAATTCCGCATACATCTTGGTACCTCCTGGATGAATGGAATACACCGAATCATGAGCTTCTTTCAACACCATATCCTTGATTTCTTCTTGGTTGGGGACTACTATTCTTTTTCCGAACAAAACTGTACCCTTTTCATCTTCTGAAAACCCTAGGTGTTTCCCTCTCTTTAGGCCCTCTTTTAGGTCGGCAACACCCTTATCATTCTTCTGAGCCTCTCTGATCTGGGCTTCCAAGGTTGATTTTACCTCCACATTGTAAATGCACCCTCCTTTACTAATTCTAGGTTAAGACGCCGGAATTCTTCGTGAAGCGCTGGCTGGCTTCCTTGGACCATAGCATTGTTGCAGTGAACTTTCCTGCTCAATGCATCCGCAACCACATTCGCTTTTCCAGAGTGGTAATGGATTCCAACATTATAATCCTTTACCAGTTCCAACCATCTTCTCTACCTCAGGTTGAGATCGGACTGAGTGAAGATATACTTCAAACTCTTATGATCCGTATATACCTCACATCTATTGACAATCAGGTAATGCCTCCATATCTTGAGCGCAGGCACGACTGCGGCTAACTCCAAGTCATGAATAGGGTAGTTTTCTTCATGAGGTCGCAGCTGCCTTGAAGCATAAGCTATGACTCTTCCTTCTTGCATCAAAACACATCCCAGACCTTGTTTTGAGGCATCACAGTACACTTCAAAATCCTTATGAATATCAGGCAGAACAAGCACTGGGGCTGAGGTTAATCTCTTCTTCAACTCCTGAAAATTTTGCTCACACGCTTTATGTAGGATCGAAATATACGAATATAGCAATCAGAGGGGGGGTGAATGATTGTGCGGAAGCTAAAACCAAATTCTTGATTTATTAAAAGTTCACCCCAAAACAGAACCAAATAATTGCCTCGTTTTCGACAAAAACAGAATGATAGAGGTTTGGTAAAACGCAAATTCCCGGAGATCCAACCGTCGGATCGATCTGAAATTTGGACACAAGAAACTAGATTCCAGTACGAACCGAACCCAAAAAGAATCAGCTCAATCGGACTTACGAATCAAAAGTTATAAGCTTCGCAAGCTTGCTATTTCAGAACTTGACGAGAATCAATCTAATCAAAACTTCAAGATTAAACAAGATCTTCAAAAGATTAATCAACTAGACTTTGAGAAACTCTAAATCAATACCCTAGAACGGTTTTTGATGGATCAAATCAAGATGAAACTCAACGATCAAAACCAATCTAGAATTAGAACAAGCATGCAAACAAGAACCAAAACAGAAAACACCGTGAGCGACGTGGTTATCAGAGCACGCAAAAATCTTGGAAGAATTGATCTTTATTTCTTGTCTAAAATACTCTCATCAAAAGAGTACAAACCCTAAAACCAAGCTCAAAGCTTGATGCGCTCAGCTCTACTTGGTGCCTTTCAACAGAGAGACCCCCACCTATTTAAAGCACCAACCTACAAGGAGTTCTCAATACGATTCCTATTCCCTAGAAGGAACTGTGATCCAACACAACTCTACTTGGCCCAACCTGGCCGAGTACAACTCTTGCACGTATGGCAACCCTACCATACTCACGTGACTAACACTTTGCACGCGTATGGCCGCCTGCCATACTCACGTGACTAACACTTTGCACGCGAATGACCTCCTGCCATTCTCACGTGACTAACCATTCTTCATGTGCACCATTCTCCTAGCCCGAACGCCCCGCATGACATACTTGACCACCAAGACCTCGGTTCCTCCTGAACCTAGTCCCGAACCTCGGTTCCTCCATGAACCTAGTTCCGGTCCCGCCATCGACCACATTCGTCTTCGAGCAATACCGCACATGAACAAACCACAAACAACCGAGCACAAGTCCATGACTTGACTCAATGTCAATCCATGCAACTACTCACACGAGCATTGCATAAAGTCCACTTCAAAAGAAGCATCATGAAATCATCACAAATTTCATAATCTCAAATTCAAATTATTTCAATTCTGCTCAAAACCCTAATTCAAAGAAAACGCATTCACGACGGACAAGGAAATATGGTCCGGCTGCATACATGAAAAATCACTCAAAAACCATTCACAACGGACAGACAAAATCGGTCCGCTGTACAAGTGAAAGTTTCGGTTCCAAGAAGAAATCATTCTCGCGAACACGCTCACGACGGACAAACAAAATCGGGTCCGTCGTGCATGCGTAAATCAAACCTCAAAAAGCCATTCACGATCGACCAAAGAAGTTTGTCCACCCTACATGCAAAACTTAATGGTTTCTTGGAAGATTGAGTTCGACTCATGAGCTCAAAAATACGTCATTTATAGACCCAAAAACTTTGTCCGTCGTGACATGCACAACTTAATGGTTTTTGAGGAAAATTGAGTTTGGCTCAATGAGTTCAAAAGCATGTCCACGGCTGCACCAACAAAGTTTGTCCGTCGTAGATGGGAAACTTACTGTTTCTTGAGATCTTGGTCCGGCGCAAAAGCGAAACTTACTGCTTCTTGTCAAATTGACAAAACACATGAACAAACATATTTGCAAATTCAATTCTAAGCCAATTTTTCAGCACATGATTTCACACTTTAGTCCATTCAAACTTCTTTTCCTTCTTCAGAAGCTGAGTAAGAGGCCTGGCTATCTTCGAGAAACCTTCAATGAATCTCCGATAATAACCAGCTAATCCAAGAAAACTTCGGATGTTCGGAACCGACTTGGGTTGTTTCCAATCCAAAACATCCCTTACTTTCGCTGGATCCACTGCTACTCCTGCAGCAGAAATGATGTGACCCAAGAAAGAAACTTCCTTCAACCAAAAGTCACACTTGCTGAATTTAGCATACAGCTGATGCTCCCTTAACGTCTCCAGGACTACCCGCAGATGATCTTCATGTTCTTTTCTGCTCTTAGAATAGACCAGAATGTCGTCGATGAAGACTACGACAAACTTGTCTAAATACTCCATAAACACCTTATTCATCAGATTCATGAAATAGGAAGGAGCATTGGTTAATCCAAAAGACATGACTGTGAACTCGTACAGTCCATATCTAGTGGTGAAGGCTGTTTTTGGAATATCTTCTTTCCTTATCTTAAGCTGATGATATCTCGATCTCAAATCTATTTTGGAGAAGACTTGAGCTCCCTTCAACTGATCAAACAGATCATCAATCCGAGGTAACGGGTACTTGTTCTTGATTGTAACCTCATTCAAAGACCTGTAGTCTATGCACATCCTCATACTACCATCTTTCTTCGAGACGAAAATTACTGGCGATCCCCACGGCGACGAACTGGGCCGGATGAACCCTTTCTCTTGGAGTTCTTCAATCTGTTTCTTCATCTCAACCAACTCATTGGAAGGTAACCAGTACGGTCTCTTCGAGATTGGAGCGGTACCAGGTACAAGCTTAATCCCAAACTCCACATCTCGATCTGGTGGCATACCAGGCAACTCTCCCGGGAACACTTCTGGGTACTCATTGACTATCGGGACGTTTTCCAACGATGTACCTTTCAAACGGTTTAGGGTGCTACCCCCCTTAGAGGCAAGATTAGATAAGAACTCCACTCTAATCCCCTCAGGGCTGGTAAGAGAGACAGCTCTACTAGCACAAATTTATCTCGACTTTATACTTGGTTAACCAATCCATTCCAAGGATTACTTCTATACCCTTAGTATCCAATAGTATTAAGTTCGCTAGGAACTTTACCCCTTTTATTACTATATCCATTTTCGGACAAATAGCAGTTGTTCTTAGTTCTTTTCCTGGGGATTGCACTATTAAATGGTTTCTTAACTGTACTGTATCCCAGTTATGCTTTTTAACCAAGTATTCTGATATGAAAGAGTGTGTTGCACCGGAATCAAACAAAATTGAAGCAGATACTGAGTTCACATGGAACTTACCATAGACCACATCTGGCGCATCCTGGGCCTCCTCTGCAGTGATGTGGTTCACGCGCCCTCTTCCAGCCGTCCTTGGCGTGCGGGGGTCTGCGGGGTTCCTCTTCCTTGAGCCGGCGCTGGAGCGCGGGCTGGCGTTGATCCGAGATGGAACCTCACTGGGGTGACGGGCTGACGCTTCTGTGGACAGTTGTTGGCGTAGTGCCCCATCTCCCTGCAGTTGAAGCACTGCACTCCTGCCATGGCGGTACCACTCCTCTGAGCTTGAGCTCCTGCATTGCCGGCAGGGGATTGTCCAATTGGGCGTAGGGTGGACATTGGAGTCTTTGGTGCACTGACAGCTGCTGGCCTGCTGGGCTGCTGCTGCTGAAAAGTGCGGGGCCTAGAGCTGCTGGCACCGCGCTGATTCTGAAACATCATCTTCCGCTTGCGGGACTCAAACAGCTGACGCTGCGCATCTTCCTGGACCAGAGCCTTGTTCACCATGTGCTGGAACGACGGAAAGTCACTCGACACTAGCTGAACCTTCAAGTTAGGGTCAAGGCCTTCCATGAAGCGCCAGATCTTGGCCTCGTCAGTTGCGACATCTGCGGCCGCATAGCGGGACAGCTGGGTGAATCGGTTCAGGTATTCTGACACTGACAAGTTCCCCTGTTGAAGCTTATGAAACTCTCGACGCTTCATCTCCATGATGCCCTTCGGGATATGGGTAGCTCTGAAGGCTTCCACGAACTCATTCCAAGCAATGTTTTGAGGGTCCGCATGGGCGGCACAGTAGTTCTCCCACCAGTTGGCTGCAGTACCCTTCAGCTGGTGAGACGCGAATTTGACGCTCTCGACATCATCACACTGAGCTAGGTGGAGCTTCCTCTCCACTTCTTTCAGCCAATCATCCGCCTCTAGCGGATCCACTGCTCCCGCAAAGGTGGGAGGTCTTGTTCTCATGAACTCCCCAAATTTGGATTGGGGCGGCTCCGCTGCTTGAGCTGGTGCAACCTGGGGCTGGTTCAGAACGTTTTGAGCTAACGCCTGAAGAAGCTGGATTTGCATTGCCATCATCTGTTCAAGGTTAGGCGGTTGAACTGGAGGTGGGGGCGGCGGCGGATCGTACTAAGCTGCCGGGTGTTGGACCTGCTCTTGTCCCTGCTGCTGAGGTGGCTCCACAAACTCTTCCTCCTGGAAGTGCACTGGTCCACGGGCACGTCCACGGCCTCTACTGCGGCCTCCTGGTCTTCCACGGCCACGACCACGACCAACGTTCTCCATCTGCAACAAGGGCGGACAAGCAGAAGGAAAGAGGGAAAAGCACAGGTAAGAGTCAGGGGACTACACAACATCCTCAACAACAAGCACAACCGCAAAAGCACACAACAGAAGGGAAACCAACTGAACTTCAATTAAAACAAAATAGTTTTGGGGATGGCTGTATCACAAATGCCTAAGGGCACGATACAAACAAACAATCACTTATTCCATGTTCTAATCGACACAAAACAAAATAAAGGTCCTCCCGGCTAGACAACTAGACGCTCGCGTCGCTCTCGTAGACATGCGGGGACGGGTCCTCCTCCTCCTCGCTCCTGCATCGGGAAGGTGTAGTCGAAGAAGACGGTCCTGCACCTCCAGGGGCGGCCAAAAAGCTCAACGACACTTCAAAGGTGATCGGGCGCCGAATCGACGGCGCTACCGTCGCATAAAGCCTCGTGCCCCGATGACACTTGGTCGGGCGGAGCGTCCATCGGCACGTCGCGGGTCGGTGTGTCCTCCGGAACCGGGCTGGGTGGCGGTGGCGCCACGGCCAGGCTCTCCCGCACAGCGCCGGTGGTGGAAGCGATCGGGCGTGCTCTCCTTCCTCCTCGAGCCGATATCGCCTCTCTAGTCTGCAAATAAAGCCCGACGCAGATCCTGCATCTCATCGGTCATCCGCACATAGGCCTCATCCTGAACCTGGATGAGGGACCCCATGTGCACCACTGTCGGGTCAGCCTCCTGCTCAAAACCCCTGAACTGGTTGTACATCATCCCGGGCTGGAAACGGGGAAACAGGCGGTACGGGGAGTCCTCCAGCCGATCATGAAGCTATGCCCCAACATGAGGATAGCCATTCTGGCAGCGTCCTAAAGCGCGTACGCCAGAATCGACCTCTCGGCCGTGAAGTAAAACGGTCTGTCCTCCTCGCGGACTCGTCTCCTCGCGAAGACCAGCAAGCGGACCTGCCACAAGTGCTGGCCAAGACCAAAAACCGACTGGTAGCGATACTCAGGGCGATGGGGAAACCCCAACTCCTGGAGCATCAGGGACAGCTCCTCACAGAAGCCTCCAGCCTGAGCGGCAAAGGTGGTGAAGGCCGGCATCTACAAATTTTGAAATAAGATGGGACTAGTAACCAAATTTTAAATAAAGGATAGGATAAGCACAAGACACTAAGATAGGAGAGATAGACGCAGAGGAACTTAAACTTTCGTAAATACGTTTTTATAAAAATATTAGTCCTTAAGGCTTCGCCATGCTACCTAGGTCACGTCCTACAGTCATCCAGGCTCTGATACCACCGCTGTGAGACCTCGGATCGGCTATCCGAAATCTCCCGTGTATTTCCATACTAGTCCCAGATCAGTAGCTAGTACACACAGTCAACAGTGATACATCATTGCCGAACATAACGAAAGTTGAAACATAAATATTAAAGTATGGGCCACATGGCCACTTATTACAATACTCGGTCCAAAGACCGGAGACACGACAGCGGAAAACGAAAGCAAAACCAAGTGAACACCAAAACGCCACAGGCGACGACTAGAAACGCGACTAGTTATCCTGGCAATCCTCCTCGAACTCCTCGGGGTAGAACTCACCATTGGAACTTTCACTGCTAGTTCGACATTTTAGCCGGCAGTGATATTTTTTCCCCGCCAATATGAAACCTCCCGCGTAATTCGACCTTATCACTGCCGGGTGTAGGCAAAGTCGGCAGTGATACGTTATTTATATAACTACAGCGTCAGATGCCCTCGCGACCAAGCAGACAGAGAGGAGTTTTGTTTGCTCGCTCGGTTGGCATTTTCTTGGAGAGGTGCTACCAAAAAAATGTGTTAATAATTTTTTAGTATTTATTTTCACAGTGACATCTTCTCTGACCGAGCAGAACAAAGAAGAGCTCTACTTTGCTCGGTAGTTATTATCTTGCCGAGTTGCTGCTGGAATATTGTTTTAAAATTTGCCTCGTATTTCTCTTCGATGTTACTGACTTGCAAAATTTCTCTCAGATCAATTGATCTATGTTATATTTGTTGTAAAATTTTACTTTGTAGAGTGTTGTAGATGTTGACAATCGCTGATTGTATGGTTTAAACATTTCAGGTCGGTAGTGCTCAACTTAAGATCTAGCTAAATTATTGAATAAATTATGATTCTTATCCATTTTAGTGATGTAGTGGATTTTTAAGTAATGAAAATTACTAGATGACCAACTGTGCATAATTGTAATTGTTTGAAATAATGAAAAATTGTTATATGGATTTTTAAATAGTAAAAATTGCTAAATGAATTATAAATTGTGAGAATTGCTAGTTGAATATTTAAATAACGAAAAATGGTAATGGATTTTCCAATAATGAAAGTTGCAAGATACATAATTATTTAGAAATATATCCTTATATTCAATTATATGATTGTTTGATGTATATTAATTTAATTTAATAGCGGTAGATAACAAAATGAATAGAATAAATGTTCCAAATAATTAAAAAATGCTAGGTGGATATTTAAATAGAGAAAAAGGTTTGATATTTTTTAATATAGACAAAATTGCCAGCTGTATTTGTAAATCTAATCATTTACAATTATATTGTTATTTGCAGTTATATGCTTATAATGTGTTTATCGTTTGAATTAATTACCGCTGCATGAGTAATGGAAACAATAAATTATTTGTAGATGGACCGAAGATGGATGTATGACACAGACCGTCGCGGTCCAGAGTTCTTTAATGGTGTGTCTGTTTTTCTGAATGTGGCTACGGCACACAAGTCAAAGAATCTGGCGGACTATATGTGTTGTCCATGCGTTGATTGCAAAAATGAGAAGCTATTTTCTAACATAAAGTCGATACGTGCACACTTACTTCGAAGGGGTTTCAAGGCTGGCTATTCCTATTGGACCGAGCACGGTGAAGATGATATTGTAGAAGAAGGGCAACACATTGATGAAGATGATATTGTAGAACAAGGGCAACACATTCATAAAGATGATATAGTACATGAAGGGCACCACATTGATGAAGATGATGGAGACAATGATATGACGGAAGTGGAAGATACATTTGTTCATAGCTACGAAGATGATATAGATCAAATATTGCGTGATGGGGAGGGGGACTTGACGAGTGAAAGGGAGTTTCAAAAGTTTCAGCATATGGTAGAGGACTCTACAATGCCATTGTACCCGGGCTGCAAGGAGGAGCACAATAGCTGCGTACTGTACTTTCACTACTGCAGTTGAAGGCAAGCAATGGTTGGTCCGATAAGAGATTTACTGAGCTGTTGTGTCTCTTGGGGGACTTGCTTCCAGAGGGTAACGTGTTGCCTACAACTACGTACCAGGCCAAGCAGGTTGTCTGCTCGCTGGGACTGGAAGTACAAAGAATCCATGCATGTCCAAACGATTGCATATTGTATCGCAATGAGTTTGCAGACATGGATACATGTGTTGTTTGCAAAGCAAAGCGGTATAAGGGCAACGATGATGATATCGAGAACGATGATGTCGGGGTGAAGCGTAAGAAGAAGAGGTGTCCCTGTAAGGTGGTGTGGTATTTCCCTATAATTTCGAGTCTGAAGTAATTATTTGCGAACAAAATGCATGCCCAATTGCTACGATGGCACGCCGAAGAGCGTAAGAAGGATGGAATGCTCAGACACCCTGCTGATCCTGTGCAATGGAGGAACATCGACAGGAAATATAAGAAGCACTTTGCATATGATGTGAGGAATATAAGGTTCGGGTTGAGTACGGATGGGATGAATCCTTTTGGCAACATGAGTAGTCGCCACAAAGACTTGGTCGGTGACTTTATGCATCTACAACCTTCCTCCATGGCTTTGCATGAAGCGAAAGTACATTATGATGCCATTACTGATTCAAGGGCCCAGGCAACCTGGCAATGATATCGATGTGTACCTCAAACCATTGGTTGAAGATCTTCTAATATTGTGGAACGATGGTGCACAAGTATGGGATGAGTATAAAAGAGAAAACTTTATCGTACGGGCATTGTTGTTCATAACCATCAATGATTACCTTGTTCTTGGCAACCTGTCGGGCCAGATGACAAAAGGCTTCAACGGATGCGTCCAGTGCTTGGGTGATATAGCTAGCCGGTGGCTGAAGAATTGCCAAAAAATGGTTTGCATGCAGCACCGTAGGTTCCTCCGCAAGGATCACCCATACCGCAATAATAAGAGAGCATTTGACGGGACAAAGGAGACTGCCTTAGCTCCAAAGAATCACACGGGGAAACATATATTTGCAGCCGTAAAGGATATCACAATTATTCACGGAAAGGGACCTAGCAGTACATCTATCCCGAGTTCCCGGGATAAGGATCATTTGTGAAAAAAGAGATCAGTATTTTGGATCCTACCTTATTGGCAGCACCTGGAAGTTCGACACGCAATCGACGTCATGCACATAGAGAAGAACGTGTGTGATAGCTTGCTTGGTATCTTACTGAACATACCTGGCAAAATGAAAGATACACTCCAAGCACGAATGGACCTCAAAGATATGAAACTCAGGAAGGAGCTGCATCACAAAGAAATGGATACGGGCAAAAAGTACCTTCCCGTAGCCTGCTTCACTCTGAGCAAGAAAGAGAAAATTAGCATTTGCGAATGCATGCACGGAGTCAAAGTTCCGTCGGGTTTCTCTACTAATATAAAGAGACTAGTCTCGATGAAAGACTTAAAATTAATTGGTATGAAGTCTCACGATTGCCACGTGATGATGACACAGATGCTTCCAATTGCAATTAGGGGTGTTCTGCCAGAGAAAGTCCGAGACCCAATTATCAAGTTGTGTTCATTCTTCAACGCGATTTCACAGAAGGCCATCGATCCGTTAAAACTACATAAGCTGCAGGAAGACGTGGTCCACACTCTGTGCAGGCTTGAGATGTGTTTCCCTCCATCTTTTTTTGATATTATGGTCCATCTCATTGTTCACATTGTGAAGGAGATACGGATTCTTGGTCCTGTATTTCTACATCAGATGTACCATTTCGAGAGATTCATGGGGGTTATAAAGAAATATGTTTGTAACCGACATCGACCGGAAGGCTGCATTACCGATGGCTGGGGAACCGAGGAGGTCATTGAGTTCTGCGTCTATTATATGGATCTCAAACCGATTGGTGTGCCTGTAACTCGGAATGAGGGGAGGCTACAGGGTAAAGGGACACTCAAGCAGAAATTTGTACGCATTTCAGCAATCTAGCTTCATTTACACAAGCACATTTCGCAGTTTTGGGACAATCCGTTGTGGTGGCCCCGTTTGTCAACATGCACAAGAACATGCTATCCAGAACCAACCCAGGGAGGTCAGAGGTTTGGCTCACGAGAGAGCACAGGGATAACTTCGGCGATTGGTTGCGTAGACACATAATGCATACGGAGACAGACTGCACTCAGTTGAAAGAGTTAGCTCAGGGACCGTCATGAAAATTTCGGACATTCCAAGGATATGATATAAATGGTTTTACATTTTATACAAGAGCGCAAGATAAAAAGAGCACCAACCAAAACAGCGGTATCCGTATAGATCCTATGACATCAATGGAAATAGGCAAACCTACTACGGATTCATAGAAGAGATTTGGGAGCTTGACTATGGACCTTTAAAGAACCATTCGTGCTTGCTAATTTTTTTACACAAATCTTCTTCATAACTAACCCGGCTAACAAGCAGCGCCACGTGGTTATTCAAGGAAAAAGAAGGATTGTCGGAGTTGAGAATGTTGTTGACGAGGAAGAGTACAACCAATTCGATGTGCTTCCGCCTTTCAGAGAGGATGTTGACCTAAGTATCATGGAAGAGACTGACGAGCTACATACATACGCCGCGATCATAATGAAGGCCGAATCGTAGCTTAGTTGTAGTAATGAAATGTATGTTTTCTTTTGTACACACGACATGTATTGAACTTCAACCATTTTGTGAATATGAGTATTTGGAATTTATATTGCATTAGCAATCTTATTTATCACTTCTAAAAACTTTTACTAAGTTTGAAAATGATTTACTAATGTTAGAAAATCAAAAATCGCTGCCGGTTCATCCTTACCACTGCCGGTTTTACAATTGAGCCGGCAGTGATATATTGTTATCACTGCCGGCGATATATTCAACTGGCAGTGGTATAGAATTGTCACTGCCGGTTAACTAAGAGAGCTGGTAGTAATAGTATTATCACTATCGGTTGTTATGGTCAACCGGTAGGGAAATATTATCACTGCCGGTTGGTATTTTCAACCTGCAGTGATAGTCTCTATAATTTCAAAGGGCGCGCTCTCCTCTCTCATTTACCCTAACTTAGCCGTCACACCCGAGCTGCTCTTACTGCTGTCCCCGAGCCCGACACCGCCTCCCCGAGCCCGACGCCGCCCCCCGAGCCCTGCACCGCCCTCCCCACTGTCCGGTGCCGCCCACGAGCCTGGCGCCGCCATCCGCGAGCCTGACGCTGCCCTCCCCGAGCCCAGCGCCGCCATCCCCGAGCCCTGCACCGCCCTCCCTGCTATCCGGCGTCGCCCTCCCCACCGTCTCTCTCTCTCTCTAACTTGAAAATGTTAATTAAGATAATTAGGCATGTTTTAATTGAAACCCTAACTTTGAAAGTTGCCAATTTGCATTACAAGTATTGATTTCGATTAGTTTTGTATTTGTGAATGCTCTATGATGATAGGTTGCATTACAAGAATTGAAGAAATGTGGATGTAACTTGCAATGTGCAAGTAAACGCTTCGCGATTACTTTCTCTTCCATGTTTCTATGCTTAGTTATGTGCTTGTATGTGTGTTAATATTAGATTGAATGTTGTCTTCTGTCTGCTGAGTGAATGCCTAATATTTTAGGTGAGGTGCTGCCGATTTTTTTGTTAGGTTCAGCAACCTCCAGTGTTTTGTAATCTCAATTTTAATTTAGAGCTTAAGTTTGATTTATAGCTCAAGTTTAATTTAGATCTCAAGATTATATCTTCTTTTATTGGCTGCCTTTGACGTAGCCTCCTCGTAGTTGTGGCAAATGCTAATTTCTGATAAACTTGCTAGGAATGGCCTCTAATCAGGGACAAGTGCCAGAGGGAGTGCCGCCCTCGAATATAGACGAAGTAGGAACGAGTAGCCCATTGTACTACCTGAACCTACAGGATATTGATATGGTCCAACCTGGCGCCACTGCCATGGACCAACCTGGCGCCACTGACATGGATCAAGATGACGCCACTAACATAGGCGAGGTAAATTATTAGTACATTGTGACTCCCAACACATAGTAGGGTCAGATGACTAATAAGAAGATCCAATTGCAGGCTCAGATAGCTGATGAACAAAGGCGACGCGTAGGCCGTGGTCCAAACAAGATGCCTAAGGGTGTTCACAATATAGTACAGCTCTCGGCGATGGGAACTCCGAATACCCCAGTCATCGTTGGGCCCGTACAGGACAGCCTGCAGAGTACTTGCTAGGGATAATGTGCTGATCAGCTACAGATCATGGACCGGCCGCCGAGGTGACCAGTGGGTGGTTCCTGATGACCTGAAGGACTTGCTATGGGACAAGCTAAAAGAAGTATTCCAATTCCCCGAAGGGTCCGAGGTGGTTGCAAAGAAACGTGCACTATGCATAATGTGCATAGCGTGGAAGAATTGGAAGACGACGCTGAACAAGAACTTTGTGAAGAAGAACGAAACGCCAAATTTTAACTTGTACCCAAAGATAATGGAGTTCTAGGAGGACTTCGTGATGTACAAGAATTGTGAAGAAGCCCAGATAGTGAGTCAGAGGAACAAGGCTAACGCGGATAAAAATATATACCCTCACACACTAGGCACTGGTGGCTACGTGAAGAAAATACCTGCATGGGATAGGAGTGAAGAAGAGCTAATCCGCAGGGGAGTCATTCCTGCGACTGCCGAGTTGAGCGAACGATCAAAGCACTGGTTGCTTGCGAGGGGGGCTTCTGTCTCAGAAGATGGCAGCTGAAGCTTCAAGAGCGATAGAACCCAGGAAGTGTCGTGAAAAATAGCAGATGCTCACGTGCAATCTTCCCAAGGCTTTTTCACACCATGAAGGGAGAATGATGAGCTGAGCGTTTGCCCTAGGTAACAAGGAGCACCCTGGTCGCACCCGAGGAGTTGGTTTGGTGCTGTGGAAAGAAGGCTTCCCAGCTAATGCATCGTTGTACAAGCGACCGAAGAGACTAAGAGAAGATCAACTGGACCGTCAAATAAAAGATGTTGTGGCAAGAGCGTTGGCGGGACAGAGAGCGGAGCTGGATAAGGTTGTAAAGCAAGCAGTAGAGAGAGCTCTCAGCTCACGAACACCACCCAATGACAGCCCTCGGAACTTTAGTCACGGTGTTTATAAGAGCAGCTGCGCGTCCACAGGGATCCCTGAAGAGCATGGACTCTATTTTCTGGTGGATGACATCACCGAACCGACACCGTGCAAGCTGCATTTGTCCGCACATAGAATTACCTTCAAGGTGGCTGATGGCAGGGCTTGGCCATGCAGCTCCTCGCAGGTTCTGCACTGCCGCACGATTCCCCTGGGATTTGGCAGGGTCGAAGTGGACAGTGTAGTCCGACAATACCGCAAAATGGAGGTAGAGATCCCTGGTGAGGACGGGAACAAAAGACTTGGAGAAAACGTGCATGGCTTCCTCGCGTGGCGTAAGAGCTTGATTATGTTTGGCTCGGACGATGAGGATGACAAAGACGACGACGATGATGATGCTCAGCCGTACACTCCACGCAGAAACTTGTCGCCAGGGAAAAGTCCAACCCCCCCGCCGGCACCAGCCAGGAAAAGTCCAACTCCTCCACCAGCACCAGGCAGAAAAAGTCTGTCTCCTCAGCCGGCACCATCCAGGCAAAGTCTGTCTCCTTCACCAGCACTAACCAGGAAAAGTTTTACTCGAACATCAACACCATCTCGGAAGGCCGCACTGTCTCATAGCAAATCTCGGTCATCTTTGAAGTCAGCACAACCTCAGAAGAAATTACCAGCTGAGATGACTGAAGAAGAACGAAAAAAGGAAATAAGCGCATGTGTAACTTCTCACTTCAAAAAGAGGCCATCGCCTCCGAAAACTAAAGTTGATGCTAATGCACAGAAGTTTTTTCTTGAGTATGGCAGAAGGCAAACAGTCAGGGTGGCTTCTGAACCTTCAAAAATGTCAGACTACGAGCGCATCTCCAGAAAGCAATACTTGAAGGAGGCTAGTGCGGACGCGTTGAAATCACAAAATGAAAGAGATATTGCTGAACAACTTCGTGTTCACGAGGCAGGTCTAAGGTGGAGGTTCCTTAACGGGCAACCACTGGTTGAACCAGCTCATATAGACCACCTAACAACACAATTGCGGCGTGTCCATCAGTGGTACATGCAGCAGAGCAGAAATGGTATGGATGCATTCTCAGTCAAATACAAAGAATCGGATTTTCACAATGGGGATAATACCTTCTGCGTGGTTTTCCTCGAATTGTATATGTTGTACCAGCAAGATGCCTTGGATGTGAATATAGTCAGAGTGTGGACTTTGTAAGTTTTAATTTATATTATTGTATATATATTCCTGTACCGCTTAACTTCATGTCTAACTTCTTTCTTATATATGCAGAATGGAGATACATACATGTAGAATAAATGGCAATGAAAACCTAGGATTTATCGATCCGGGGATTGTCAACGAGAAGATTGTCCAGCAGGACACAATTTTTCTTGAAGAGCATTTATTTAATACTTTCTTGAAGCTGCAATACAAAACCTCCATACTTTTACCCTATAACTTTAAGTACGTATTACACTACTTCTAATATCGTTTTACTATTTTTGTGTGACACGACGTGAGACTAATAGGCTATGAACAGGTTTCACTGGGTCCTCCTCGTCAGCGAGTTAGATGCTAGCAGGATTTCTGTCCTGGACTCGATGAGAAAACCCCTTGAAGATTATAAAGACTTTTTGGACATGATGAACAGGTAAACTCGATCGTTGCGTTATTGCTCTAGTAATATTCCATTCTATTGCATTTAAGATTAATTACTATTTAAAATCATTCACAGGGCATTCAAAAAATATTGCAAGAAAAGTCTTCGGCATCGTCCCTACATGAAAACTTTCCAAATAATAATGGACTTTTCATGCATTAGATAGGACCTAGGAAATAATTTATGCGCATACTACGTATGCTCAAATATGCATTCAATTACGACGGAGAGTGTCGGCTATAACGAAGCCATGGTATATAATTAGACATTGATCCCTACTTTTCATTCATTTAATATATATCATCGTTAATTTAATTTCTCTTTTCTTCAATAATAGCGTTTCAGGTTGAAAACCAATAAATTACTTCTAACAGAAATTTTAGTGTACTTCGAAGATGTATAAAATTTTGCGGATGTACTTCGATCTACGTCTAGCCGACTTGATTGGAAAGCAATCAACCGACGAAAAAATTTGAAGTTGCCTAGGCTCTTCTCTTCAAACGGATCTACTGAGCTTTGTGCTGCTGGAATCTGCGCTTTTGCTTCGATCTTGTCTCAACATAGGGTCGCTCAGCGATAATAGCCTATCTCAAGGTGCAGCAGTGATGACCTTCCCCGATGTAAGCGTGACACCAAGATTAAAACATCATTCTTATACCAATTGTTGGAACAAAATAACAAAAAATTTTAGGGCAATTTTCTCTTATATTACTTCCTTACAAAATTCAAGATTACCTTCGTACCCAAACTATAACCTTAAGAAGCAGAATATGATTTTACTTCCTTGTCGCAATTGGACTCCTCATTCTGATCAGACTCTAACTAAAACTTCCAAGACTTGAACTATACTTCGTTTACAAAAATAACTCAAATATTCACCCCCTTAATCTTGTAACTCTAAGACTTACCTCTTAATATTGGCACACCTCTTCGCAAGTCGATATCCGATCTCTTGACTTATTTTCAAGGAGTTGTCTTCTTCTAGCTAGCCATACCACCAACGACGCATCTAGCCAGCGATTATGACCTTTTGTTTTCGCTCTAATTGTCTTTTCAACGGTAACGCAAATTGACGGTAACACGCAGACTCGCATTAGAGCTTAGAATTGTCTTTTCACCGGTAACCCAACTTGATAGTGACACGCAGACTCATATAAAAGTTTACCTACGAGAGAACTTAGACACATATATAAAAACTCTTGTACATAGATACAGCAAAAACAACAACGACAACTCTTCAAACATTCCTCGTTAAATCACGCAGATGACTATCATTACCGATACCAATCTCACACTGCTTACGTAAAGCAATAGAACATCTCTTCTTTTTTTTTTCCTCTGTTTTTTCTGCCATAGTACCTAGCATAGAAACAAGAGATGGCATGCATGTACACTTTGAGGGAGACGTTCTTCGTTTTTTTTTCCCGGCTTGCTTGCAACGTACTAATGCTGCTGCCCTTCGTTTGACGTTGCGTGCTTGCGCTGCACAAGCTCCAAAGCATTCTCTGTTCCACGCACACACGTATCGTCGATTTTCCACCGATAATCGTCGATTTTCCACCGATAATCGTCGATTTTCCACGTTTTTGATTTTTTTTCCAAAAAAATCTGATTTTTGAATTTATGCGATTTTTTGCGATTTTCGACCGATTTTCGGCTCGATTTTTACGATTATCGAAAATCACTGTTCATGCGAAAATCGCACACATCGATAATGAGAACCCTGCTCCCAGCCACAACTGCTGCACGACTGCTGTACTGTCGCCTGGAGTGGCTCCTGTAGCACGAACTGTTCCGACTACTGTAGCACCGAAATCACATTTTCCTCCTGTCTCACGCAGCGCACGTCCTCTCTGCGGACTGCTATCACACCGAGATCAATTTGGCTTCCGACTCGATGAAACACAGCCAGAGAGATGATTTTTTCCGAATCTGATGTGCTGCTAATGTGCGTGCACTGCTGCTCTGCTCGGGACTACTATGCTGCTGAGGCGATACGTGAAGACCACGCCGCGCTTCACGCATCTGCTGCATGCGTTCTCTGATATCTTTTCCATCGGACGGGACGCTCGCAGCCGCACGTCTTCGGCCCTGGGACTTCTCTCGCTGCTGTCCTACTCGGAGCCGGACTCTGATGCAAGGGTCCGCTTCGGCTTAGAATTCTGGCTTTAAATTTTGTTTTGGATTCTATTTTGATAAGAGCCGAAATCTGAAATTTTAATGGGATTCAGAAATTTTAGATAAAATTCGGATGAAATTCAAAAATTCAAATTCAAATCCTGTTTTTTTAACCGAGAAATCCAAAATTTTGTCCAAAATTTCTAAAATCTCAATAAAATTCAACTGAATGAAAAATGGTACAAACGACGTTAAAAAATTTAAAAAAAATTTGATAGTCCTTACACATCACTAATGTTCCCATAAAAATTTTAGATGATGATCAAGGTTGAGGAATTTTTAAAATATAATAGTGTTACTGTCCTGATAAAAGGCTGACCAGCAAATTTCAACCGAATGGAAAATGGTGTAAACCACGTTAGAAACTTTTGAAATTTTTTGTGGATGATCCTAACACATTCATAATATTCTCATAAAAATTTAGATTGTGATAAATCTTAAGGAATTTTCAAAATTTCTGATAGTGCTACTGAAGACGGATCAACAAATTTCACCTAAATGAAAAATAGTTCAAACCATGTTAGGAAATTTTGAAACTTTTTGTGGATGGTCCTAACACATCCATAATATTCCCATAAAATTTTCATATGATGATCAATCTTGAGGAATTTTGAAAAATTTGGACAATATAACTCAAGACTAACTGACAAATTGAACTAAACAAAAAATAGTCAAAAACACATCAAAAAATTTTGAAATTTTTTGTGGATGATCTTAGCCTAAATCCAATCAAATTTAGTGCATAAAAATGAAAATCTGGCTGAGATTTCGTCCAAAATACCCGAAATCTCGCCGAGATTTTCACTGTACTGTAGCAATTTAAATTTTTCAAATTTTTTTACCCTGCCGAGATTAAGGATATCGGGAGGGGGAGAGTCCGAAATCCAAAATCTCGACCGAGATTTCCAAATTTCAGTCGGGATTTGGATCCTTGCTTGGAATCGAACTCCTCTTCGGATTGGGAAGCAATCAACCGACGAAAAAATTAGTAGTCGCCAAGGCTCTTTTCTTCAAACGGATCTACTGAGCTCTGATCTGCTGGAATCTGTGCTTTTGCTTCGATTTTGTCTCAACACCATGTTGCTTAGCGACAATAGTCTATTCCAAGGCGTAGCAGTGGTGGTCTCTCCCGATGCAAGTGCGAAACCAAAATTAAAACATTATTCTGATATCAATTCTTGGAACAAAACACTAAAAACTTTTGGTGCAATTTTCTCTTTTATTATTTCTTACTGACAAAATTCAGGACTACTTTTGTACCCAAACTACAAACTTCAGAAATGGAATATGATTCTACTTCCTCGTCCTAATCGGACTCCTCATCCTAATCAGATTCTAGTTAAAAATTTTAAGACTTGGACTCTACTCCATTTAGAAGATTAACTCCAACAGACTATTTGTTAATGCGTTGGATTGGATGTTGTATATGTAGATGAGTTAGATTGGATGTCGTATCTGTAGATGGGTCATGGATGTCGGCTAATCAGACTTGAGAAAAGAGTCTGAACCGAATAAAGGAAAAATATCTGATTCTTCTTCAGTTCATTGAATCCGTTTCTAATTCTTAGAGCTATAGACTAAGGGTATAAATTTCTAAGTAGTGCTGAGGTTTGTAAGCAAACAGTCAAAGAACTAATAAAGTATTAGTTATGTTTTATGTTTCTTCAATGTTTTATTCGATCATAGTGTTTTTGTGCTAACAAGTGGTACCAGAGCTTCTGAATACTGAAGCAGATGATGAGGCGTTTGCAATCTGAATCTGATGGCTCTCGCACCATCTATTAGAGCATACCGGAGGATGTGCTCCTGATGTTAGCTGAGAAAGACTACCAAGGAAGCGTGGGGGACGCTCAGAACGATGCACATGGGTGCTGATCATATTAAGGAGGCAAAGATCCAAATCTTGAGCAGTGACTTTGAGGTGATTCACACTAAGGAAAGCGAGTCAGTGGATGATTTCGCCATGAAGCTGACGACAATCGCCAATGGCATCCTAGTGCTAGGCGAACATGTGGAGGAGATCACTATCGTGTGCAAATTCCTCCGGGTGGTTTTGACATAAAATTTCACCGATTGTAACGTCAATCGAGCAATTTAGCGATCTCAAGACCAAGTCTGTTGATGAGCTGGTCGGCCATCTCAAAACTTCTGAAGAGAGGGTTTGAAGCTACAACAACAAATAACAGTAACAACACCTGCTACTCACGCACTTGGAGTGAATGGCACGCATGAAGAATGGAGAGGGGAATCTTGCTTCGTCTCGAGCGGCCACCACTACTACAAAATGATACAACACTATCGCTTCATCAGGGTCAATTCCCAACTTTTCAAAAAAAAAAACTGGTAGTGATAGATGATTCAACGTGGGTGAGAAATATGGTGCAAAACATCACTATTGGTTCTAATGTCAGAACCGATAGTATTGATGACGATGATCCTCACTATCAGTTCTAAGGTTAGAATCGATCGTGATAGTACACATATCACCATCGGTTCTGATCTTAGAACCGACCGTGATGTGCCTATCCAATAGGTTATAACCTTCGGGTTGAACCCTCCTCTATTTGTGAAACCCTCCTTTTTGGTTTGGAAGGTACAGTGTGCATATAGTACTAGTCCTATGATCAGTGGCTAGCACGCACATTCACAAAATTGATAACACATCCATACACAATATATTACATAAAATTGCGGAAGCGGTTTATACATAAGTCTTACAAACCAAAAGAAATATGTGTGAGACCCTCCCTTTTATGGTACGGAGTACCATAGAAGGAAAGTACCATTGTGCATACAGTACTAGTCCCATGATCAATGGCTGGTACGCACACCCATAATATTGATAACACATCCATACACAATAGATAACATATATTAGCTGAAGCGGTTTATACAATATATTCTTACAAGATAATAAACTGTAGCAGAAGTACGTAAGTTTTGTAGTGTGCCACATAATGCTCAGGCAACTAACAATATATAAACCCTAGAAAAACTCGTCATGATATTCCCCGTTCTTGCGGTATAGAAAGTATCATCGGGGTTTTCTGTTTCTTGACCTAAAAACAACAACAATAGTAAGGTTGAGTACACTGCGTACTCAGCAAGACTAGTAGTGTTTGCAAATCTATAATAAATACAAACTGTATCAAGGAAACACTTCTATGGTTATTTTTCATAAAGCCAATTGTCGACGATTGGGGAACAGGCCCACGCCGAACTTACTTGTTGATTGAGGGATCAACACGGTCCCCTTTTTCGATGAAGGGATTGCGTTCGGAGAATTCTCGACTGATACGGAAGGTGTGTGATTGTAACATCGCAAGTTTTGCTTTTATTGATTTTATTGAGTTATTTGAATTTTTGGAATTTTCTGAAATTTATTTGGGTTTAATTTGAATTAAGTCCTTTATTGAATTATTTAAATATTTAAAAGTTTAACATAAATTTTTGTTGAAAATATTTTATTTGAGTTCAAAATATCTCAAAGTATTTTTCAGAATTTTTCTGAGCTATCTGCTATTTTTCGTGATTTAATTGAATTACTAAGTGGTTTTAAATAGAAATCAAAAAGAAATTCTAGAAAACCCTAACGGGTTCAATCGTGCCGCCTAACCCGCAAACCCTAACCCTAATTCGCACCGACCGTTGGATTTGGATCCAACGGCCGAGATTGTGCCACATCGCCGTCTGAGCCGTTGTCGGATTCCGCCACTGTGTCCGAGCCGGTTTCGATTTTCACAAGAATCACGGACTTCAAGGCCCTTATTTAAAGCCCTAACCCTACCGTTGCCTTCTTCTTTCCTGTGCACGTCCTTTGCCCTAGCTCTCCGTGCCCGAGCAGCCGCTGTCCGCGCTAGATTGCTCGCAATAGTTGGTTAACCACCGCTTCGGATTTTGCAAGTTTCCGCCACTGTCCGAGGAGATACTGCACTTCGCCAGAACCCCGCAGGAACGCCATTGCCTTGGTCTTCGTCTTGGTCTTCGGTCAAGCAACTCCATCGCTCCATTGTCGGAATTCGCGAACTCAATCAGCCGTCCGATCGTGATCTAACGGTCCAAGTTGGTCCACGTAGCCATCTTGTTGATTTCACTAGATTAAATCGTAGCCGTTAGATCTAGACTACATGAAGATTGTGCCACGTAGGGCTTACGGTGTTGAACTGGTTTGGTTCGTGGCCATCCGTTCCAGATCCAAGGGTCTAGGTTGAGCCACGTTTCGTACCTCTTCGACTGAACTAGAGTGAATCCCAGCCGTTTGATTTAGATTGAATGGCTCAGATTCAGCGTTGAGTTCAGACCGATCCATAAAGAGTTCGGACCGCTCCGATCTCGACGAAATTGTGACCGTTAGTTTGGTAGTGAACAGTTCGGATCTAGCATTGAGTTCGGACTGCTTCGGTCTCAGTTTAGATCTAGGCCGTAGGATCCGGATTGAACGGTTAGGATTAGCATTGATTTCGGACCACTCCGATCTCGGTGTAATTGTGACCGTCAAATTTCGTTTGAGCGGTTCAGATCTTGCCACGTAGTAGTAGCACACCATGCACGTAGAGTTAGCATGTCATATTTGGACCGTTGGATCTTAGATCAATGGTCCAAATTAGGCCACGTAGGCTTGTTCAGTTCGGACCGGTCCGATCCTAATTTGATCGTGACCGTGAGGTCTGGGTTGAACGGCTCAGATGAAATAGCACGCCTCGCGTAGTGAAATATCACACCGCGCCCATGACATCAGCGATGACGTCATCGATGGGTCCCACTAGTCAGTGACATGTTATTTTCCAAAAAATATATTTTATTTTTATTATTTTATTGATGACATCATATTAGCGAATTTTCAATAGAAAAATAAATGAGTAATCCAGTTTATTCTTTTTTAATTGATTTTTAAACTCTAGATCGCTATAACTTTTGCATTTTAACTACGATTGAGGTGATTCCAGTTTCTAAATTTTTGTAAAATTATGCTCTATTTTATGATGAATTTATTTGATTTTTGGAGATGCGTGATTTTCTATATTTGGTATTTATTGCTTATTTACTCCATTTCGCTTAGACATTGAATTGCCCGAAGGCTTCGAAGGAGAGGTTTTAACCCAGGAACATGTCCAAGAGCGGGAATACGACCTTTTCCAAGGCAAGTTGTTCTTTGACCATATTGATCCCACTTTTCAAAACTATGTTGATTTAAATTATTGCATGCTAGTTTAATTAAAATGCTTTTGAATAATTCTGGGAATAATTATGCAACCTATTTGATGTATGCCACCTTGTCTATAATAATTGTATACCATGAATCATTTGTCGCCTTACATTATGGAATATTAGTTGGACACTAATAATTTGCCTACATGGGTTAATTAGAGTGTATGTAGTATGCTTAGTCTTGCAACGTGTCAATAACATTGTTTTGGATTGTTAAATGTTAATCTTGACTTAATGAGATATGGAACATGTTCATGAAAGATGTGACATGTGTTATTGATGATGTTGATGGTACGTGGTGTATGGTAATCAACTGGGTGATAAAATGATTTAGAATGGGGCAAGTGGCAAGATTGTTTATGGTGGGCCAAGAGTGGCACATGGAAGGTCGTATTTGGTTTTTGCTGATTTTGGATACTTGTGAACTCTTTGGGTAGTCTTGCCTTGGTCACCCTAAGGACTTAACCTTGCAAGAATTTGAACTGAATCTAACATACAGCCACAAGTCTGGAATGGGATAGACCTAGCTGAATAATTTGTGATGTCTAGATTTCGGTACTGTCGTGGTGGTGTGAGGCCCAGGTTTATGGGTGGACTCACATGGTGCAAGAGGGGTGCCCTGAGTGTGGTAACCAGTCCCTTCAGTGTTGAAACCTTAGCGGGCAGTACTGGGTCTAGAAGGAGCATTGTAAAGGTTTTGTTACGGTCACTCGCCTTTGTGGTGTTTGATTGTATCATGTGGGTAAAGTGTATAACTTCTGCAGAGTGTACAACCTATTTGAATAGTCGAGTCCATAGTACTGGACAATGCTCGGGGATTATAGTCAAGGGTTAGACTTTCTAAAAATAAAACTTGGTTTGGATGATACTTGGTTTGCAAATGATGAACTTGGTTAAGGATGTTAAATGCTTTACTTGAGAATGTTATTGTGAAAGTTACTATTGTTATTATTGTTTTACTGCTCTACAATCTACTACTATGGTTATTTATGAATGTTGTTTAATCCAAAACAACCAAATAGCCTGTCATTGGAATAAGTCATGCATATAGATATTAGACTTGCATTCTGTGCATAACTTGCTAAGTGTTTTAAGTACTCACCCTTGCCACAACACAACCATCAGTTGAGGAGGAATCAACACCAGCTTTGGAGGATGAGTTCTAGGAGGAGCCAATAAACTGGGCAGCGAGCCCAGTCAGTTGCTTGTGGCATATTGGTTGGCGCCACGAGTTCTATTTTATTTCCACTGCAATTTATTGTTTAAGACTTTGCCCTACAACGCATACTTTTTATAAGTAAACCATAAGGTTGACTCAACTACTTTTGTTATAATATAGACTTATTTATTATTCCACTGTGTATGATTGTGATATTCATTGATGTTGAGACTGTGTGCACTAGCGTGATCCTGGACTAGTGCAGAAAACACAGAGGGTCCAGATTTGCACGTTCGGGTCCTGATAGTGATACTCGAGAAATTTACACCAGGGTTTATATTGGTTCGGGCCTCCTGCTGTGAAGATAATAATCCTACTCCAGTGGTGATGGTATTATTTGATGTGCCTGACAATGTTTCTGCTTGCCTCGTTTCTATATCCCGCACCCCCCTTTCCTTACATATATAAGGGGGTATTTATAGTCTACCAGAGTATCTCTTCTAATTACATATGGAATAACAGGTATTTGACGGCGTCGATCGTGGTTGTAGCCATAACCTGGATTTATGCCACGTTCCCATCGTGAGCGCAACAGCACCGAATCATGGCATGATTAACACTCTTCAGGTGTAACTGTTGAACACGATCTTCCGGCCATTCGTCTTGCGACCGAGTTTGGGTCGAGCATATTTGGTCCTGGCCGAGCACACATGTTCGGGCCTCGATCACAGGTGCCCAAGGCCAAGCATTGTAGACTGATTGGATGGGCCTATCAGTTAAATGATGCTCGTTGGTTATCCTCAGGGACATCGTCCGAAGGTATGTGTGGTCGGCCAGAAAGAATCGCTTGCCGGGGTACCATGGTAATTACAGAAATTATCCAATCCTCGATAGCTAGCCCTCGAGGCTCATGTGGAGAATTACCTGGCAGGGCCTTCCCCTTAAGCCTACTGACTTAATGGAGGGATTGGAATCTTGCAGCGAATCACTACTGCAGCATCCGAGCATGTCTCGCCAACTAGCGAGCATGGTTGGTAAAGACTGAGCATACAGCTCGGCCCCCGACCAAGGAAAGCTCGGGTAATAGAATATGAAAGGGTGTTGCGGTTCCTTCTCGGAGAAGACTGGCAGCCGTAGTGCGAGCCGTTTCTTCGGGAGCCGCACAATCATTGGACAGTTTTGGGAATTGCACTTCCATGCGTCGACTCGGGAGTGGTGAGAAAACTCCTTACCTCGTGCCCTTAGGGCTTCTCGAGTCTGGCAGCAGGAAATCCTTCATTCGTATTTTGCATTTAATGCGCTATAAACCCCAAACCGTGTATTTAAGCTACGGCGGGGGTACCCTTCGTTCACCATTCGCCTCCGAAGCTTAAGAGATCTCTCAAGTCCCTTGCTTTCGCCATCCTCTTCGTCCTTTCTCTCTCAAATCAATGGTGAAGTTTGGTGCGAGTAGGACGAACAAGCAAAGGCTTCAAATGCTTGAGGGGCTCGGGTACCTTGATGAGAACACATGGAGGATGGCTGGCGATGAGTAGGAGCTGGAGCCGCAGCAGGGAGAGGCCGTCTCTTGCGAGCTGTACTCCATGAACGGGCTTCAAATGCCCGAGAGTGAGTTTCTCGAATCGATACTCGCTCAGTGTGAATGTGAGATCGCTAATGTAACACCCCAAATTTTTGCTTTTCATAAGTTTGAATGTTATTTTGTACTTTTGTGAATTTTTGGAATTTTCTGGAATTTATTTGGATTTAATTTGAATTTATTCCCTTTTGAAATAATTAAAGAATTAAAAGTTTTAAATAAAGTTTTGTTGGAAATATTTTATTTGAGTCCAAAATGTCTCAAAGTATTTTCCAGAATTTTTCTGGAATTTTTTGATTATTTTGCTATTTTTCTCGAATTATTTGAATTTATAGAAATTGATTAAAGTATTTAATCACTGGAAAATCTATCGAGTTAGCACTGTTCATCCGACCCGAATCAGACTCGAGTTTGAGTTGAGTCCGACCCGAGCCGGGCTGACCGAACCAAACCCATTCGCGTGCGACCATTCCGTTGGGCCACGTCGCCCAATCTAAATCCAATTCGGATTCCGCCGCCGCAGCTGGGTAGACCTCGGTTTCCGTGATTTTCACAGAAGCCGAGGCCCCTATTTAAAGCGCCATCGCCGCCATCGCGTAGCCCTCTTCCATGCGCACCCATAGCCCTAGACCTTCGCGCCTGAGCCGCCGCCGTTCGCCCGCTAGAGCTCGCCGTAGTTGGATTAGGGTTCCGCCGCGGTTTTCAATCGTTTGCCGCCGAGTCCACCATCCTCCGCCGTGAATGAGCCCAGATCCGGAACCGCCGCATCAAGCCGCGTCGAAGAGTACCACTCATCTCGCCGGAGGAGCCCTGAAGCGCCGCGGGCTTGGTCGTCGTCTCCGTCTCCGGCCACCCAACTTCGCTGCGACGCCATCACCGTCCGCGAGCTCCGTGCACTGTTGGATCTTCATCGGACGGCTACGGTGAGTCCACGTTTCCCCCAGACCGTAGAAAACCAGATTAGATCTGGACCGTTGGATCAAGACCCAATGATCCACATTCGTCCATGTCACCCCGTAATGAATCCACGTTGCGGTTCTTCGATCCAATCCCAACCGTTGGATCTAGATATAACGGCTTAGATGGAGCCACGTAGCAGTACCCGCACCATGCCTAGAGCGATCCTAACCGTTCGATCGAGATCGAATGGCGTAGAGCCCGCCATGTGTCATGCGCCGGGTCAAGCCACGTCACCCCCAGAGACGTGGTGAACGCGATTGGATCTCGACCGTCCGATCAAGATCGAACGGTCCAGATCAACCACGTTATTTCCAAACGCGTGAGGTTAGATCTGATCTGGACCGTTGATTTTCAAATCAACGGCCCAAATTGTGCCATGTGCGTGGGAGCCGGACCGGTGCGGCCGATGCGAGCTGCAGCCGTCGGCCGCCGACGCCGTGGACGCCGGGCCGAGGGCCCGTGATATCAGCTAACCCAACGTCTCCATGACATCACCCGTGACGTCATGCTGACATCACGTGGGGCCCGCGTGTCAGCCGTTCTCGGTCAAGCCGTGCAGACATCATCAGTGGGTCCAACGTGTTAGAGACACGTAAACCCGTGGGCCAAGTCCACGGTGGACCAGGCCCGGGCCGTGGACCGAGCCCATGGACCGGCTGACGCAATAATTCAATTTTTCAATAGAAAAATAATTTGGTGGAAAATCAAATCCCGTGCTGACGTCATGCTAACGTCATTACTCGGAATTTTCAATAGAAAAATAAATGAATTAATTCGGTTTAATGATTTATTTGAATTTTCAAACTTCAAACGCTTATAACTTTTGCATTTTAACCCCGATTTGAACGATTCCAGTTTCTAAATTTTTATAAAATTGATATATACTTGAATATGAATTTTAATTAATTTTTGGACATAAATTTACCTCTATTTATATTTAATTAATAGATTCTTTAAACTTTAAACAATTATAACTTTTGCATTTCAACTCCGATTTGGGCGATTCAAATTTCTAAAAATTTGTAAAATTATGCTCTTCCTGTCTATGGACTTTCCTTGAATTTTTGAGCAATGTTTATGTACTGTTTTATTTATATATTGCTATTTGCACGCGTTACGAGTAGACGTTGAAGTACCCGAGGGCTTCGAGGGTGAAGTGTTGACCCAGGAGCCAGCTCAAAACCAAGATCAAGTACTTTTTGAAGGCAAGTTGTGCTTTGACCATGTTGAGCCCATTCTTTTGAAATTATGTTGTTTCAAAGTATTGCATGCTAATTTAATTAGAATTTATGTTGATTAATTCTGGGATTAGTTAAATACCTAGTTGTTGTATGACACCTTGATGTATATAATTGTATGCCATGAACCCCTTGTCACCCTAGTTGTGGATTATTTAGTTGGACATTATTAAATTGCCAACATGGGTAATTAGACCGTCGTAGTATATTGCTTAGACCTGCCACGTAGTCACAACATGATTTTGGATAATTACATGTTAACATTGACTTAATGACATATGGAACATGTTTTTGAGAAGTGTCATGTGTTATTGATGTTGTTATCGATGGCACGTGGTGCATGGTAATCAACTGGGGTTTGATAAATAGATTTAGACCGGGGCAAGTGGCAGGAATGATATGCTGGGCCATGATTGGCACCGGCGAAGTTGATTTGGTTCTTCGGGTAGTCTTGCCCTAGTCACCCTAAGGACTTAACCTTGCAAGCCTTTGAACTGAGTCAAACATGCAACCACATGTCTGTAATGGGACGGACCTAGTTTATTAAGTTGCTAATAACATACCTATGGGACCTCGGGGTGTCAACTATACCTTTTGTGTAGTTGTACGGGGGAGCGTACCGGGGCTGCGGCCAGGTACCCATCTAACGATTGATTGGCCTAAACTTTGCCTTTGCTAAGGGAAGGGTTAGTGTGCGATAACCGGGGAGGCCCACTTGTGCTGTTAGAAGTTTCTAAAAAACTTTGTTACAGGCACTCGCCTTTGTGGTGTTTGGCTGTATCTTGTGGGTAAAGTGCATAACCTCTGCAGAGTGTAAAATCTATTCGAATAGCCGTGTCCGCGGCATTGGACATTGCTTGGGAATTACAGTCAAGGGTTAGACTTTCATGAAAACCACTTGGACTTGAAAAGTTTGGTTGGGTTAAATGTTGATGTTGATAGAAATGTGGATTAGGAAAGGAAAAGTGTTCACTTAACTCCTGGAAAAGTTATTGATATAATCTTTACCTTTACTGCTTTCGAATCTACTTATGCTACCTGTTAACTGCTGTTTTACTGCAAATGTAGCTGTTAGCCTATTCTTTGTAATAAGCCATGCATGTAGAATACTAGTTGCATCCTGTGCATGACTTGCTGAGTACCAAGTACTCACCCTTGCCACAATATAACACCAGTTGATGAAGAATCAACGCCAGCACTGGAGGAGGTGCTCCAAGAAGAGCCGACAAGCTAGGGGGAGGGCCCAGTCAGTTGCATGTGGCATATTGTTTGGCACCACACAATTTCTTTATATTCCGCTGCAGATTCTATTTGAGTAAGACTTTAGCCCTACGAGGCGTACTTTTGTAACTTGACCATAAGATTGAGCAACCCGTTATATTTCCTTTCTATAAAGTACCTTACTATTCGTTGAGTATGATTGTGATATGTACCGATGTTGAGACTGTGTGCACTAGCGTGATCCTGGACTAGTGCTGAATACACAGTGGGTCCGGATTTGCAAATTCGGGTCCCAACAGAGGTGGTATCAGAGCCATACTGACTATAGGCTCACCCATAGTTAGAATGGTCGTAGTGAGGATAAAACCTATTTTCTAAAAGTTAAAATTTGACAAGACAATGAATGAAATCTCGACTCATCCCCATCTCTCTTTTCAAACTCCTTTTTGCTGAACTTTTCTTGCTATTCCTTGGTTTCAAACTTTCTAGTTCTTACGCGAGTGTCTTTTGGCAGATGTTGATGAAGAACAACTACGCCGAGCGTGAGGGAGGCTACGCTGCTGAGTTGTGGCGTATGCTGCAGTTGCTTGGAGGTTTTGAGAGACCGCTCTACCGAGGGACCACCATCGTGCAGGCAGGACTGGTCATAGGATGGGATGTTAAGATCACGGTGTATGCTAGAGAGAAGACGAAGTTCAGTCGACCATTTCACTTCACCGCCAAGAGGTTAACATTTGAGATGGGAATCCAGGAGGTATCTCATCGAGCGATGCAGTAGACTGCTCGCACTTACTCCAGAGAGCTGGAAGGCACAGTATTCCGTCACCACCCACGCCAGGACAACAGAACTCAACGGAAGCTGATAGAAGATGAGGATGCTACCGTCACACACTTGGCCAGATTCGTCGTCACCCAGGAGGAGCTTATCGACGACACAGTCCAGGAGTTGATGAAGGCTCGCGAGCAGGTTGAGGAAGGGAAAAAGCATCTGGAGAATGCTCGTGAGTACGTCGCCTATGCTGCGGAAAGGATCGTAGAGCTGGAGACCGCACTGTGTGGGCAGGGCCCAGAGCCAGTGTTAGAGTTGGACGCCCCAGACCCAGAGGAACCAGCACCTGAGCAGGAGCACCAGCCAGCACCACAACCGGAGCTTGAACCTGACGATGATGCCACTTCTTTGACAACTGTCGTTGTGGGGCATGGCGATCGCTTCTCGCCTATGTCGCCGCACCCGTCACAAGGGGGCAGTGGAGGTTTTCTCGACGAGTGAGCGTAGGTTTAGCAGTTGAGACTCCTTCGTTGAGTCGCGTTATAGAATAAGAGTCACCCTTAGAGGTGTTAGACTCTAGTGTGTTAGTTGATTTGGATTTTCATCGCTTGCTGAGTGTGCAGTATGTGTTGCAAGGCCCCTAGGCATTGTAAGCAACCATACTGTCGGGACCCCGAATTTGCAAATCCGGACCCTCTGTGTATTCAGCACTAGTCCAGGAACACGCTAGTGCACACAGTCTTAACATCGGTAAATATCACAATCATACCACTCGATACTAATAAAGTACTTTATTTAAATAGTCAAACTGGTTACTCGACCTTATGGTCAAGTTACAAATGTATGCCTCGCAGTAAACTTATTAAGAGAGAAATAGTAGCGGCGGAAAATCAAATAACCGTGGCGCCATCCAAGATACCACAGGCAATCGACCGGGCTCGCTTCCTAAGTAGACGGATCCTCTTAGAGCTCCTCCTCCAAAGCTGGTGTAATCTCCTCTTCAACCGGTGTTGTAGGGTGGCAAGGGTGAGTACTTGGTACTCGACCAAGTCATGCACGTAATGCAAGCTAATATACTATATGCATGGCTTGGTACAAAGGAATAGCTCAAGGTATATTTGCAAGAAATGACATTTGACAAGTAGCATAAGTAGATTCGAAAGCAGTAGAAACAAGTATAGCATAGATAACTTTTCAAGAAGTTTAATAAACATTTTTCCCATCCTAAACCACATTTCCATCAACTTCATTATTAATCCAGCCCAACCTTTCAAACCAAAGTTATTTTTGAGAAAATCTAACCCTTGACTGTAATTCCCGAGCGATGTCCAATACCGCGGACACGGCTATTCGAATAGATTCTAAACTCTGCAGAGGTTATGCACTTTACCCACAAGATACAGTCAAACACCACAAAGGCGAGTTCCCGTAACAAAGTCTTTCGGAAACCTCTAACAATACAAGTGGTCCTCCCCGGTTATTGCGCACTAACCCTTCCCTTCGCTAAGGCGAAGTCTAGGCCAATCAACCGTTAGATGGGTACCTGGCCTCACCCCAGACGCTCCCCGTATAACTTACACAAAGGGTGTAGTTGACCTCCTGAGGTCCCACAGGTACGTTATTAGCAACTTAGTCAACTAGGTCCGTCCCATTACAGACATGTGGTTGCACGTTAGACCCAGTTCAAAGGCTTGCAAGGTTAAGTCCTTAGGGTGACCAGGGCAAGACTACCCGAAGAACCAAATCAACATCCCCAATGCCACAACCGCCCACTGATCATTCTTGCCACATGCCCCTGGCCGAAAAATCGTTTATCAAACCCCAGTTGATTACCATGCACCACGTGCCATCAACATCACATGATACCTTTCCAAAACAGGTTCAATATATCATTAAGTCAATATTAGCATTTGATTGTCCAAAATCATGTCATGAGCACGAAAGCGTGTCTAAGCAATATACTACAACGGTCTAAAACCCATGTTGGCAACTTAATAATGTCCAACTAGTAAACCACAACTACGGTGACAAGGGGTCATGGCACATACTTAGATAATCAAGGTGTCATACAGCAAATTGGTACTTATCTAATTCCCATATTTAAATAAAGTATTTTTCTATTTGAACTTAGCATGCAATAGGTTAAATCAAAATAGATTTCAAAATAGGATCAATATGGTCAAAGCACAACTTGCCTTCAAAAAGTACTTGTTCTTGGTCTTGAGTTGGATCCTGAGTCAATACTTCTCCTTCGAATCCTTCCGGCACTTCAACGTCTACTCGTAAAGCGTGCAAATAGCAAATACACGAATAAACAATAGGCAAAAAGTGCCCAAACATCCAAATAAAATCCATAAACAGAGAGAACATATTTTTATGAGTTTTTAGAAACTGGAATCACAAATTTGGAGTTAAGATGCAAAAGTTATGATTATTTAAGTTTTAAATAATCAATTAAATAATTTTACAGAGAAAACTTTAGTCCAAAAATTAAATAAAATTCATATTTAGGTAGGTCTCAATTTTATACAAATTTAGAAATTTGAATCACTCAAATCGGAGTTGAAACGCAAAAGTTATAAGCGTTTGAAGTTTGAATCAAAATCTGAAATCATTATTTCGAATTAATAAATCATTTTCTTTTTCGGAAATTAATTATTGCGTCAGCAAGGACACGTGTCAGCCTCTGATTGGGCTGCTGACGTCAGCCGGTCCATAGACGTAGTCCACGCTCGGCTCGGGTCCACCGTGGACTCGGTCCACGACTCCACGTGTCGCTGACATGTGGGCCCCACATGTCAGTGTCACGCACGCAATTAACCCGCGCGGTCCAACTCGCTGACATGCGGGCCCCACCGTGACGTCAGCGGTGACGTCATGGTGTGGTTCGGTTGTCCCGCTGACACGCGGGCCCCGCGTGTCAGAGACACGCGCTCACGCGCTCGTGGCGTGGCTTGGGTACACGCGGCACAATCTCGGCCGTTGATTTGAAAATCAACGGCCCAGATTGGATCTATGCTTCACGCGTTTGGGGTGAACGCAATGATCCGAGCCGTTGGATCTTGATCCAACGGTTGGAAACGATCCTAACCCGTAACGTTATCCACAAGACGGCGACGTGGCCGATCGTGGGCCGCTCGATCTTGATCCAACGGCCCGCATCTAACTGAATTCTAGGGTTTGGGGAGAACGTGGGCTCACCGTGATGGTCGGATCTTGATCCAACGGCCGTGCGAGCTCTGGGGTGGCGATGGCAACGCGGCGCGGGCTCACCTGACGCGAGGGCGGTGACCAAGCCGACGGCGGCTGCGGGACCTCTCCGGCGAGATGAGTCCTCCTTCGGTGCGTCTCGTCGCGAGATTCCGGATCTGAGCTCCTTCGGCGGAAGACGACGGCGACGCGGAATCGGCGTTAAACCGCGCAACAGATTCCAACTCCGGCGAGCTAAACGTGCAGACGGCAAGCGGCGGCGACTTCGAGGCGAGATGGCTTGGGGCACGCAGTGCGCCGCAGGCGAGGGCAACCTCGGCGATGTCTCACGCATTAAATACCCTCGGGATCGCGCGCTGCAAACCGGAACCCTAAGCGGGACCGCAGCGGCTGGCGGAGGAAAGTCGGCTCGGACTGGCGAGAGACGGCGACGGATACCGTCCACGTGAAGCGCGATCAGCGGCCACGATCGCGACGGGTGCGATCGGGTCCGGTCCAGACATCGCCTCGGTCGGGGCGATCCAATCCGGACCGTTGGATCCCGATCCAACGGCCGGATCGATGGGGTTAAGAACGGGTTTGGTTGAGTCAATCGGCCTGGTCGGGTTAGTCGGACTCGAACTCGAGTCCGACTCGACTCGATCGGATGAACAGTACAAACCCATTCGCATTTTCCAGCGATTTAATAATTAAAATAATTCCCAGTAATTCATTTAATTCATTAAAAATAGCAAAAGACTCAGAAAAATTCCAGAAAAATTCTGGAAAATACTTTGGTTCATTTTGGACTCAAATAAAATATTTCCAACAAAATTTTATTTGCAAAGTCTAATTCTTTAATTATTTCAAAATGGAATAAATTCAAATAAATTCCAAATAAATCTAAATCAATTCCAGAAAATTCCAAAAATTCACCAAAGTGCCAAATCACACATGAATTTAAGGAAAGCAAAATTTTGGGGTGTTACAAACCTCCCCCCCTTAATAGAATCTTGTCCCCGAGATTCAGGGCTCACTACAGAATAGGTTTGGAAACTCTTTCTTCAAATCCTCTTCGCGCTCCCAAGTCGCTTCGCTCTCTTCATGGTTGCTCCACTGAACTCTACAGAAACGGGTTGACTTGTTTCTAGTTTCTTGATCCATTGTGTCTAGAATCCTCACGGGATGCTCCTTATAAGTCAAATCCTCTTGCAACTCAATTGACTCTAGCGGCGTCTGCTCTCAGAACTCGGAGACACTTCTTCAATCGGGACACATGGAATACGTCATGCACTCCTGCCAACGATCGTGGCAACTCCGGTGATAAGCAACTTCGCCTCTGCGGCTCAAAATCTTAAATGGTCCAACATAACGGGTGCAAGTTTCCCTTTGGCATGGAACCTCTTAACTCCCCGAGAGGCGAATCTCGAGGTATACAAAGTCTTACGGTTCAAAACTCAAGTCTCGGCGACGATTGTCAAGATAACTCTTCTGCCGAGATTGGGCGATCTTCAACCTTTCCCTAATCATGGCAATCTGCTTCTTCACCTCTTGAAGAATATCAGTCCAAGACACGGCGCCGCGGTCTCATTCCAATTCAATGGCGTCCGACAGTCGCCCATACAAAGGCCTCAAAAGGTGACATCTCAGAACTAGCCTCGATAACTATTGTTGTAATCAACTCGGCATACGGCAAACTCTTATCCCAAGAGGTAGCATAAGCCAATGCACAAGCTCTTAACATATCCTCCAGACCTGGTTGACTCTTTCGGTCTGTCCATCCGTCTGTGGATGATAAGTCAGATCTTGAAGTTCAAACGGGTTCCCATGGCTTCATGCAACTTATTCCAGAACCTTGAGGTAAATTGGGTACCTCTGTCCGATACAATCCTCTTTGGCACTCCGTGCAAACAGACAATCCTAATCATGTACAACTCTGCTAATTTATCTCCCGAGTAAGTGGTCTTCACGGGGATAAAATGGGCTACTTTAGTCAAGCGATCCACTATAACCCATATGGAGTCATAACCTCCTTGAGTCTTAGGCAAACCGGTAATGAAATCCATTCCGATTTCCTCCCACTTCCACTCGTATTTTCGATTCTTTGTAGCAATCCGCTGGTCTCTCGATGCATTGCCTTGACTCTCCGGGCATACGCCGCACAATGCAACATGCTCGGCAACTTCACGTTTCATTCTCGGCCACTGAATCTCTCCTTCAGATCCTGATACATCTTGGCGCTTCCAGATGAATTGAGTACTTGGAGTCATGGGCTTCTTCCAAAATAAGATTATATAACTCATTCTTGTTAGGCACACAAATGCGATCCTTCATCCACAACGTACCTTGCTCATCCAACTCGAAGTCCTCTGCCTTGCCTTCCTCCTTGATGGACTTAATCCTGCGGATCTTGTCATCATCCTTCTATCCTTCTCGGATCTGGTCCTCTAAAGTAGGCTTTACTTCCAATGCGGCCAAGAATCCGCTAGGTACAACCTGAATCTTCATCTTTTGAAAATCATCACATAACTCATCCTGACTTGTGGCTAGCAACGTACTCACGGTATGGCTTTTCCGACTCAGGGCATCGGCTACTACGTTGGCCTTTCCGGGATGGTAATGGATTCCAACATTGTAGTCCTTGATCAACTCTAACCATCTCCTCTGCCTCATGTTCAGATCCGACTGGGTGAATATGTATTTAAGGCTCTTATGATCCGTATACACTTCACATCCTGCTCCCGATCGATAGTGACGCCATATCTTCAAGGCATGCACTACGGCTGCTAACTCTAGGTCATGTGTCGGATAATTTTCCTCATGCGGCCTCAACTGCCTTGATGCATAAGCGACGACCTTTCCATTCTCAGACAAGACACATCCAAGTCCTTGGCGCGATGCGTCACAATAAATATCAAAGCTTTGATTAACATCCCAGAGAACTAACACCTGCCGATGTCAATTGCTTCTTCAGCTCTTGAAATCCTTTCTCACATTCTCAAGCGTCCATGCAAACTTCTTTTCCTTCTTCAGCAATTGCGTAAGAGGTTTCGCAATTGTCGAAAAGCCTTCGATGAAACGGCGATAGTATCCTGCCATTCCAAGGAAACTCCGGATCTGGGTCACAGTCTTCGGCTGCTCCCAATGTAACACAGCTTCTACTTTGCTTGGATCTACGGCGACTCCTTCTGCGGTCATTACATGTCCAAGAAACTCCACCTTGTCCTTCCAAAAATCGCACTTACTGAACTTGGCGAAGAGTTGCTGTTCCCTCAGCTTTTCCAAAACTCGCCTTAAGTGTTCGGCATGTTCCTCCTCTGTCTTGGAGTAGATTAGGATATCATCTATGAACACGACAACAAACTTGTCCAAATATTCCATGAACACCTTATTCATCATATTCATGAAATATGCTGGCGCATTTGTCAGACCGAAAGACATAACTGTAAACTCGTAATGTCCATATCTTGACGAGAATGCAGTCTTCGGGATATCTTCTGATCGGATCTTCAACTGATGGTATCCCGATCTCAGATCAATCTTGGAGAAAACTCCGGCTCCTCTCAGCTGATCAAACAAATCATCAATCCTGGGTAGCGGATACTTATTCTTCACGGTGACTTCATTGAGTGCACGGTAGTCGATGCACATCCTGAAACTCCCGTCCTTCTTCTTGACAAACAAAACTGGTGCTCCCCACGGCGACGAGCTCGGTCTGATAAATCCTTTCTCCATTAACTCTTCTAGCTGTTTCTTCATCTCTACCAACTCCTCGGTGGACATCCGATAGGGTCTCTTTGCTATCTGTGCTGTACCATGTACAAGCTCTATCACAAACTCTATGTCCCTGTCTGTCGGCATACCAGGTAGGTCTTCGTGAAAACATCCGGGTACTCATTCACTCGAGACATCCTCTATGCTGATTGCCTTGGTACTGTTAACCATCAATTGTCCTTCTCCTCGACAAAGTGGCTTGAAATTCCACTTTCTTCCCACACAGGCTCTCAACTAAGATAGTCCTTCGTCCACAATCCAATACGGCCTTGTGCTTGGATAACCAATCCATTCCCAATATGACGTCTAAGGTCTGGGTTTCCAAAATAATAAGGTTTGCTAGGAACTCTATTCCATCTATTAGTATTCTCACCCCGGAACATCCTACTTTCGTTCGGAGTTCGGAACCAGGGGTGTGAACTAAAAGCATGCATCTAAGTCTTGCAATTCTCAAATCATTTCTAGTAGCAAAGCCTTGCGAAACAAACGAATGCGAAGCTCCAGAGTCAAACAAAATCAAGCAGGTGTATCGAGTTAACAAGTAACTTACCCAAGACGACGTCTCGTAGCATTCTCGCGGTGCATCCGCGGTGACATGGTTGACTCGGCCTCTCACCACGGTCCTGGGTGTGGCTCTGGTGCCGGGCGCCCTAGCTGGGGTGGTTCCTAGATTGAAGCGAACTGGGTCACTCCTGCTGTCTTCTTTGGACAATCATGGCAAAGTGTCTGGCTCGTTGCGCTTGTAGCAGCCTCACCGTTTCTTGCTGATCGCTCGAGTAGTGTTTCTAGCGGGGGCTGGGGTTTGGTAATTTTGATTGACAGGTCTTGGTGCTGGTGACGGTGTCCTTGTTGCATTCTGTGGCTGGAATCTGAAGAATTGATTTTGTGCAACTCTCAGGCGCTGTTGCGTTCCCTGGCGTGATCCTCTTTGTTGCATTCTCGCGCTTCTGTTCTCATCCAGTTCCTTGCGCTTGTCCTCAAGAATAAGCGCCTTATTCACCAATTCTTGGAAATCTGGAAAGGTGTGGGTGATCAATCCTACTTGCAATCCTGAGTTAAGTCCCTTCATAAAACGAGACTGTCTGGCTTTATCTGTCGCTACATCCTCAAAGCGTAGCGTGCTAGCTGTGTGAACTTGTTCGTAGTCGGCCACCGGTGATTACCTTGCTTGATGCTGAACTCCTCCTTCTTAAGGTCCATGATTCCTTCTGGCACGTGATACTGACGGAATGCAGCTGTGAACTCTTCCCAAGTGATATCTTGAGGGTTCTCTTGCGTGGCACAGAAGTTCTCCCACCATTCGGCGGCTGTTCCTTCCAACTGATGAGAAGCGTAGAGTACCTTCTCATTTCCTATGCATTGAGCTATGTGTAGCTTCCTCTCAATTGACCTTAACCAATCATCGGCCTCTAATGGATTGGCATTCCCGGAGAAAGTGGGTGGGTGAGTCCTCATGAACTCTGACAGTCTTGTATTCTGGCGTTGTCCCTGATTGACTTGATTAGCTGTGGCCTGAGCAGTGACGTGTTGCATTTGTTGCATCATAGCATGCATCAACTGAGTCTGAGCAGCAAGAAATGCTCCAAAATTCTGCATATCAATCAAGCGGTCTGGTGCTCCATCATTGGGGTTTTCTGCTGGGCGAGAACCACTCCTATTGCTTCCAAAGTTTCCGCGAGTGTTCACCATCTGTCGATTTGCTCTAAGTTTTAGAGATGAGGGGGAATCAAGAATAGACAAGTAATATGGAACTTATGCGGGCTTAAAGGTGTAACTTTAAGGTCCAACTTTATTATTGATATTAATAACTTGGTATGGTCGCTTACAATGCCTAAGGGCCTTGCAACACATAATGCACACTCAAGAAACAATGAAAATCCAAATCGAACTAACATTGGAGTCCTAACGCCTAAAGGGTGACTCTTTATTCTATGACGCGACTCGCGAAGGAGTCTCACTTTAGAACCTATGCTCACTCATTGAGAAAACCTCCACGGCCTGAGTACGGATGTCGCGGCATAGGCGCCGAAACGATTGCCATGTCCAAAGAATCGTGTCATCTGTGGTAGTCGAAGAAGCAGTGTCCTCATCGAGATCCGACTCCTCCGGATCTGGCTCGTGTAGCTCGAGCATCGCTCTGCAGTTCCGTCCGCATAAAGTCATCTCCAACTCGTCAATCCTTCGCAGAAGGTGTGCCACATACTCTTGAGCTTCCCGCCATCTGTTCTTCTCTCGCCGTGATCTCCTTGCGGGCCTTCTGTAGCTCCTTGCTTGTATCATCGAGTACATCCTCCTGGGCGACAACAAGTCGTGCCAACTGTGTAACCATGGCATCCTCATCCTGAATCGCCTTCGGGTCAAGAAGGTTATTGCTGCACGGGTGATAACGGAACACCGTGCTCTCCAACTCTCTGGCGTAGATACGGGTAATGTGCCGCATTGCTCGTCGTGATACTTCTTGGATACCCATCTGCATTGTAGACCTCCTGGCAAAGGTCTGTGTATCGGGCGATTGCCTGGGCCCTTCTTCCTAGCAGGTACCTCAATCTTTACGTCACAAGCCTTGATCAATCCTGCTTGTCTGATTACTTCCACTTGGTATTGCGGCTTCTCAAAATCTCCGAGAGTCTGAAGCATATGCCAAAGTTCCGCGGCGTGACCAATCTCCAGATCGACGTAGTTGAACTCTTCCTCCATCTGTCACAAGAGTGCTTACGTAAGAACTCGGAATTTTTGAATTGTGACAAGGTAAGGAAAAATTTCAGCAAGAGACAAGAAAAGAGAGAAGGGGATAAGTCGAGATGTCATTTCTTATCTTGACAAACTTTTAGCTTTAGAAAATAGGTTTTATCCTCACTACGACCATTCTAGCTTAGGGTTGAGCCTACGGTCAGTATGGCTCTGATACCACCTCTGTCGGGACCCCGAATTTGCAAATCCGGACCCTTCTCGTGTATTCAAAGACTAGTCCAGAACACGCTAGTGCACACAGTCTTAACATCGGTAAATATCACAATCATACCACTCGATACTAATAAAGTACTTTATTTAAATAGTCAAATCTACTCGACCTTATGGTCAAGTTACAAATGTATGATTTGCAGGCGAAACTTATTAAGAGAGAAATAGTAGCAAATGAAAATCAAATAACCGTGGCGCCATCCAAGATACCACAGCAACTGATCGGGCTCGCTCCCTAAGTAGACGGATCCTCTTGGAGCTCCTCCTCCAAAGCTGGTGTAATCTCCTCTTCAACTGGTGTTGTAGGGTGGCAAGGGTGAGTACTTGGTACTCAGCAAGTCATGCACAGAATGCAAGCTAATATACTATATGCATGGCTTGGTACAAAGGAATAGCTCAAGGTATTTTTGCAAGAAACAAAGCATTTGACAAGTAGCATAAGTAGATTCGGCGGTAGACACAAGTATAGCATAGATAACTTTTCAAGAAGTTTAATAAACATTTTTCCCATCCTAAACCACATTTCCATCAACTTCATTATTAATCCAGCCCAACCTTTCAAACCAAAGTTATTTTTGAGAAAATCTAACCCTTGACTGTAATTCCCGAGCGATGTCCAATACATGGACACGGCTATTCGAATAGATTCTAAACTCTGCAGAGGTTATGCACTTTACCCACAAGATACGGTCAAACACCACAAAGGCGAGTTCCGTAACAAAGTCTTTCTAAACCTCTAACAATACAAGTGGTCCTCCCCGGTTATTGCAAGACTAACCCTTCCTTCGCTAAGGCGAAGTCTAGGCCAATCAACCGTTAGATGGGTACCTGGCCTCAGCCGATCACGCTCCCCGCATAACTTACACAAAGGGTGTAGTTGACCTCCTGAGGTCCCACAGGTACGTTATTAGCAACTTAGTCAACTAGGTCCGTCCCATTACAGACATGTGGTTGCACGTTAGACCCAGTTCAAAGGCTTGCAAGGTTAAGTCCTTAGGGTGACCAGGGCAAGACTACCCGAAGAACCAAATCAACATCCCCAATGCCACAACTGGCCCACCTGATCATTCTTGCCACATGCCCCGGTCGAAAACTGTTTATCAAACCCCAGTTGATTACCATGCACCACGTGCCATCAACATCACATGATACCTTTCCAAAACAGGTTCAATATATCATTAAGTCAATATTAGCATTTGATTGTCCAAAATCATGTCATGAGCACGTAGCAGGTCTAAGCAATATACTACAACGGTCTAAAACCCATGTTGGCAACTTAATAATGTCCAACTAGTAAACCACAACTAGGGTGACAAGGGGTCATGGCACATACTTAGATAATCAAGGTGTCATACAGCAAATTGGTACTTATCTAATTCCCATATTTAAATAAAGTATTTTTCTATTTGAACTTAGCATGCAATAGGTTAAATCAAAATAGATTTCAAAATAGGATCAATATGGTCAAAGCACAACTTGCCTTCAAAAAGTACTTGTTCTTGGTCTTGAGTTGGATCCTGAGTCAATACTTCTCCTTCGAATCCTTCCGGCACTTCAACGTCTACTCGTAAAGCGTGCAAATAGCAAATACACGAATAAACAATAGACAAAAAGTGCCCAAACATCCAAATAAAATCCATAAACAGAGAGAACATATTTTTATGAGTTTTGAGAAACTGGAATCGTCAAATTTGGAGTTAAGATGCAAAAGTTATGATTATTTAAGTTTTAAATAATCAATTAAATAATTTTACAGAGAAAAACTTTAGTCCAAAAATTAAATAAAATTCATATTTAGGTAGGTCTCAATTTTATACAAATTTAGAAATTTGAATCACTCAAATCGGAGTTGAAACGCAAAAGTTATAAGCGTTTGAAGTTTGAATCAAAATCTGAAATCATTATTTCGAATTAATAAATCATTTTCTTTTTCGGAAATTAATTATTGCGTCAGCAAGGACACGTGTCAGCCTCTGATTGGGTTGCTGACGTCAGCCGGTCCATAGACGTAGTCCACGCTCGGCTCGGGTCCACCGTGGACTCGGTCCATGACTCCACGTGTCGCTGACATGTGGGCCCCACATGTCAGTGTCACGCACGCAATTAACCCGCGCGGTCCAACTCGCTGACATGCGGGCCCCACCGTGACGTCAGCGGTGATGTCATGGTGTGGTTCGGTTGTCCCGCTGACACGCGGGCCCCGCGTGTCAGAGACACGCGCTCACGGGCTCGTGGCGTGGCTTGGGTACACGCGGCACAATCTCGGCCGTTGATTTGAAAATCAACGGCCGCATTGGATCTATGCTTCACGCCGTTTGGGGTGAACGCAGCCAATCCGAGCCGTTGGATCTTGATCCAACGGTTGAAACGATCCTAACCCGTAACGTTATCCACAAGACGGCGACGCGGCGTCGATCGTGGGCCGCTCGATCTTGATCCAACGGTCCGCATCTAACTGAATTCTAGGGTTTGGGGAGAACGTGGGCTCACCGTGATGGTCGGATCTTGATCCAACGGCCGCGTGCGAGCTCGAGGGTGGCGATGGCAACGCCGGCGGCGGGCTCACCAGGACGCTGGCGGTGACCAAGCCGACGGCGCCGCGGGACCTCTCCGGCGAGATGAGTCCTCCCTTCGTGCGCCTCGTCGCGGGATTCCGGATCTGAGCTCCTTCTTCGGAAGACGATGGGCGGCGGCGGAATCGGCGTTAAACCATCGCGCAGAACAGGATTCCAACTCCGGCGAGCTCGTGACGGCAAACGGCGGCGACTTCGGCGAGATGGCTTGGGGCACGCAGTGCGCGCGGGCGAGGGCAACCTCGAGCGATGTCTCACGCATTAAATACCCTCGGGATGCGCGCGACAAACCGGAACCCTAGCGGGACACGGCGCAGCGGCGGAGAGTCCGGCTTCGGACTCGGCGGAGACGACGACGGACAGCGGCCCACGTGGCGCGATCAGCGGCCACGATCGCGACGGGCGCGACGGTCCGGTCGATCCGCATATCGCCTCGGGTCGGGCGATCCAATCCGGGACCGTTGGATCCCGATCCAACGGCCGGATCGATTGGGGTTAAGAACGGGTTTGGTTGAGTCAATCGCTCAATTCGGGTTCGGTCGGACTCGAACTCGAGTCCGACTCGAGCTTCGATCGGATGAACAGTACAAACCCATTCGCATTTTCCAGCGATTTAATAATTAAAATAATTCCCAGTAATTCATTTAATTCATGAAAAATAGCAAAAGACTCAGAAAAATTCTGGAAAATACTTTGGTTCATTTTGGACTCAAATAAAATATTTCCAACAAAATTTTATTTGCAAAGTCTAATTCTTTAATTATTTCAAAATGGAATAAATTCAAATAAATTCCAAATAAATCCAAATCAATTCCAGAAAATTCCAAAAATTCACCAAAGTGCCAAATCACACATGAATTTAAGGAAAGCAAAATTTTGGGGTGTTACACATACCTAGTTATTATTGATTAGTTAATAAAGTTGGATTTTGAGTTACACCTTTTCCCCGCATAAGTTTCCCTACTACTTGTCTATGCTTATTTCCCTCTCATCTCTAAAAACCTTGGAGTAATCGACAGATGGTGAACACCTGCGGAAACCTTGGAGGCAACGGGAGTGGTTCTCGCCCAGCTGGGAACCCCAATGATGGAGCACCTGCACCCCAGCCAGCACCGCCAGTTGACATGCAGAACTTTGGAGCCTTTCTTGCTGCACAGACCCAACTGATGCATGCCATGATGCAGCAAATGCAGCAAGTCACTTCACAAGCCGCCGCTAATCAAATCAATCAAGGACAGCGTCAGGGCTCAAGGTTGTCAGAGTTCATGAGGACTCATCCACCCACATTCTCTGGGAACGCCAATCCATTGGAGGCGGATGATTGGCTAAGGTCAATTGAGAGGAAGCTGCACATTACCCAATGTGTAGGAAATGAGAGGGTACTCTACGCCTCTCATCAGTTGGAAGGGACCGCAGCAGAGTGGTGGGAGAACTTTTGCGCCACGCGGGAGACCCCACAGGACATCACATGGGAGGAATTTACTGCTGCATTTTGCCAGTACCACGTACCAGAAGGAATAGTGGACTTAAAGAAGGAAGACTTTAGGGCGCTGAAGCAAGGAAACCAACTGGTGTCCGAGTATCTGAATAAGTTCACACAGCTCGCACACTACGCACCTGAAGACGTAGCGATGGACAAGGCCAGACAGTCTTGCTTCATGAAGGGACTGAACTCAGGACTGCAGGTGGGACTGATCACCCACACCTTCCTTGACTTTCAAGAGCTGGTAAACAAATCACTCATCCAGGAAGACAAGCGCAAGGAGCTGGATGAAAACCGAAAGCGCAGGATGCAACAACAGGGATCACGTCAGGGAGCGCAGCAACGGGCCAGTCTACAGATGTCACCTTTTGAGGCACTGTATGGTCGACCTTGTCGGACGCCATTGAACTGGAATGAGACAGGTGAACGCTGTGTCTTTGGGCCGGACGTTCTTCTAGAAGCTGAAGAGCAGATTGCCATGATCAGAGAAAGATTGAAGATAGCCCAATCGAGACAAAAGAGCTACGTCGATAATCGCTGCCGGGATCTGAGTTTTGAACCGAAAGATTTTGTATACCTCAGAGTTACACCTCTCAAGGGAGTTAAGAGGTTTCATGCCAAAGGGAAACTCGCACCACGATATGTTGGACCATTTAAGATTTTGAGCCGTAGAGGCGAAGTTGCTTACCAGTTGGAGCTGCCACAATCATTAGCGGGAGTGCATGACGTGTTCCACGTGTCCCAGCTGAAGAAGTGTCTCCGAGTGCCAAAAGAGCAAACACCCTTGGAATCGATCGAGCTGCAGGAAGATCTGACCTACAAGGAGCACCCCGTCAAGATTCTGGACACCATGGATCGAGAGACAAGAAGTAAATCAACACATTTCTGCAGAGTTCAGTGGAGCAACCATGCAGAGAGCGAAGCAACTTGGGAGCGCGAGGAGGATTTGAAGAAAGAGTTTCCGAACCTATTCTTTAGTAAGCCCTGAATCTCGGGGACAAGATTCTGTTAAGGGGGAAGGTTTGTAACACCCCAAATTTTTGCTTTTCATAAGTTTGAATGTTATTTTGTACTTTTGTGAATTTTTGGAATTTTCTAGAATTTATTTGGATTTAATTTGAATTTATTCCCTTTTGAAATAATTAAAGAATTAAAATTTTTAAATAAAGTTTTGTTGGAAATATTTTATTTGAGTCCAAAATGACTCAAAGTATTTTCCAGAATTTTTCTGGAATTTTTCTGATTATTTTGATATTTTTCTCGAATTATTTGAATTTATAGAAATTAATTAAAGTATTTGATCGCTGGAAAATCTATTGGTTAGCACTGATCATCCGACCCGAGTCAGACTCGAGTCTGACCCGAGCCGGGCTGACTGGACCAAACCCATTCGTGTGCGACAGTTGGATCTTGATCCAATGGCCACCGTTGCGCTACGTCGCCCAATCCGATTCCAATTCGGATTCCGCCGCCGCCGCAGCCGGGTGGACCTCGGTTTTTGTAATTTTCACGAAAGCCAAGGCCCCTATTTAAAGCGCCGCCGCCGCCATCGCGTAGCCCTATTCCGTGCGCACCCGTAGCCCTAGACCTTCGCGCTTGAGCCGCCGCCGTTCGCCCGCTAGAGCTCGCCGTAGTTGGATTAGGGTTCCACCGCGGTTTTCCGTCGTTTGCCGCCGACTCCACCGTCCTCCGCCGTGAATGAGCCTAGATCCGGAACCGCCGCATCAAGGCGTGTCGGAGAGTACCACTCATCTCGCCGGAGGAGCCCCGAAGCGCCGCGGGCTTGGTCGTCGTCTCTGTCTTCAGCCACCCAACTCCGCTGCGACGCCATCACCGTCCGCGAGCTCCGTGCACCGTTGGATCTTCATCGGACGACTACAGCGAGTCCACGTTTCCCCGAGACCGTAGACAACCATATTAGATCTGGACTGTTGGATCAAGATCCAACGATCCACGTTCGTCCATGTCACCCCATAACGAATCCACGTTGCGGTTCTTCGATCCAATCCCAACCGTTGGATCTAGATCTAACGGCTTAGATGGAGCCACGTAGCCGTACCCACACCGTGCCTAGAGCGATCCTAACCGTTCAATCAAGATCGAACGGCGTAGAGCTCGCCACGTGTCGCGCGTCGGGTCAAGCCACGTCACCCTAGAGACGTGGTGAACCCGATCGGATCTCGACCGTCCGATTAAGATCGAATGGTCCACATCAACCACGTTATTTTCAAACGCGTGAGGTTAGATCTGATCTGGACCATTGATTTTTAAATCAATGGCCCAGATTGTGCTACGCGTCTTGGGAGGCCGGACAGCGGCCGGTAGCGGTCGCGCCCGTCGTCAGCGTCGGCCAGCGTGGCGCGGCCGAGACCCGTATGTCGGGCCGGCCGCCCAACGTCTCCATGACATCACCCGTGGCGTCATGTCTTTGCCCGTCACGCGTGGGGTCGCGTGTCGGCCGCCCAAGGCCGAGCCGTCGACGTCATTTCCGACGCCGTGATGGGTCAGCGTCGTCGAGACACGTAAACCCGTGGGCCGAGTCCACGGTGGACCAGGCCCGGGCCGTGGACCGAGCCCATGGACCGGCTGACGCAATAATTCAATTTTGCAATAGAAAAATAATTTGGTGGAAAATCATATCCCGTGCTGACGTCATGCTGACGTCATTACTCGGAATTTTCAATAGAAAAATAAATGAATTAATTCGGTTTAATGATTTATTTGAATTTTCAAACTTCAAACGCTTATAACTTTTGCATTTTAACCCCGATTTGAACGATTCTAGTTTTTAAATTTTTATAAAATTGAGATCTACTTGAATATGAATTTTAATTAATTTTTGGACATAAATTTACCTCTGTTTATATTTAATTAATAGATTCTTTAAACTTTAAACAATTATAACTTTTGCATTTTAACTCCGATTTGAATGTCACCCTAAGGACTTAACCTTGCAAGCCTTTGAACTGAGTCAAACATGCAACCACATGTCTGTAATGGGACGGACCTAGTTGATTAAGTTGTTAATAACGTACATGTGGGACCTCGGGGTGTCATCTATACCTTTTGTGTAGTTCTAGGGGGAGCGTACCGGGGCTACGGCCAGGTACCCATCTAACGGTTGATTGGCCTAAACTTCGCCTTTGCTAAGGGAAGGGTTAGTGTGCAATAACCGGGGAGGCCCACTTGTGCTGTTAGAAGTTTCTGAAAGACTTTGTTACGGGCACTCGCCTTTATGGTGTTTGGCTGTATCTTGTGGGTAAAGTGCATAACCTCTGCAGAGTGTAAAATCTATTCAAATAGCCGTGTCCGCGGCATTGGACATTGCTCGGGAATTACAGTCAAGGGTTAGACTTTCATGGAAACCACTTGGACTTGGAAAGTTTTGTTGGGTTTAATGTTGACGTTGATGGAAATGTGGATTAGGAAAGGAAAAGTGTTCACTTAACTCCTGGAAAAGTTATTGATATAATCTTTACCTTTACTGCTTTTGAATCTACTTATGCTACCTGTCAACTGCTGTTTTACTGCAAATGTACCTGTTAACCTATTCTTTGTAATAAGCCATGCATGTAGAATACTAGCTGCATCATGTGCATGACTTGCTTAGTACCAAGTACTCACCCTTGCCACAATACAACACCAGTTGACGAAAAATCAACGCCAGCACTGGAGGAGGAGCTCCAGGAATAGCCGACAAGCTAGGGGGAGGGCCCAGTCAGTTGCCTGTGTCATATTGGTTGGCGCCACACGATTTCTTTATATTTCGCTGCAGATTCTATTTGAGTAAGACTTTAGCCCTACGAGGCGTACTTTTGTAACTTGACCATAAGGTTGAGCAACCCGTTATATTTCCTTTCTATAAAGTACCTTACTATTCGTTGAGTATGATTGTGATATGTACCGATGTTGAGACTGTGTGCACTAGTGTGATCCTGGACTAGTGCTGAATACACAGTAGGTCCGGATTTGCAAATTCGGGTCCCGACAACTAACCTCAACCCCAACTCCGTCATTGTCTTGGCAATCTTCTCGCACCTTTGTGAGGGATTCATGGGCGTCCTGCCCATGGCAACTCTCTTTTTTCATTTTTACTCTTTGTTCTGCACCGGCGCAGCTTCTCCTACCGAGTGCATCTATTTCCGCCTACGGTCCAACCGACCAAACGAGTTGCTGAGCTTCACGCTCAAGGATTTGGTGGCAGGTTGGGCCAATGGCTGGATCTACCTGAAGAAGGCAGAGGGGAGCTCCCTCTGCTATTTCGGAGCGGTGCCTCCGAGTGTTGAGACGCCCTGACCTCCGGTGCAAGCCGAGGAGGAATGGGTGCTCATGACGATTAGTGAGCTCACCAACTTGGGGCTCACTGGTCGGGACATCGTCCGGTATTTCCTTTGGAACCGGGTGATGCCTCTTAGAAGGAGGGAGCACCCCTTCTTCGAGACCTCATTCGAGAATTAGACTCAGGTAAAATCCTAGAATCGACTCCTTTACTTTGTAAACTGGCATTGCTTTGCCCGTGCTTATGCTTTCCTTGGTCGAAACGTAGCTTTGGCCAAGAGTTGGGTCGACAAGAGGGTTGCTGAGATGTTCAGCACCACTAAGGGCAAGGAGCTCGAGGTCGGCCGCCAGGTCCCAAGGAACGTGCTCGAGTGGGGCGAAGCGGTAAATAGTTAAGCAATCATGCTCGGGGAATTCCGTCCTGAGCGGACCATGCTCGGGGAACATCATCCCGAGCGCACCATGCTCGAGGAACAACGTCCCGAGCACCTTCTAATATTTTATATGTTCTTTTCAATAGGAGAAGGTCGCCCTCAAAGTCGTGGTGGTTGCGATCAAGCCACTGTCGGGTGGCTCCGAAGACCTTGCTCGTGGCGTTAGGACCAAGAGGTTGGCGGGACGCAATCGAGGCGGACCGCCACCGCCACCATCTCCCCCAAAGCCCCTGAGGAGGTGGGCTAGTTCGAGCAAGATTCCCCCACGGCAATACCTGGAGTATGCCGACAGGAAGGGGGTGAGTGAGTTAAAATAGTGGATGGCCGAGCATACCAGGAAAAACCCGGAGCTGATGGCCCATTTGCACCAACTTGCCGAGAAGATGAAGAAGGCGGCGATGGCCGCAGTGAAGGGCCCTACGCGGAAGGAGGAGCTGGAGGGCAAGATCGCCGCCCTCCAAGTTGAGCTTGCGCGGGTTACTTCGAGCTCGACACCGAGTTCGTGGAGGAGGAGGAAGACTCGACGTCCTTGATCCCAAGGCACCGAAGGTCGCTGGGCGCTTCACCAAGGCGCCCAAGGATGACCCTAGTGCAGGCCAACCTAGAGGTGGTCGACCTCAAGGTCACAAAAGCCAACTAAGCGACTTCAGACATGGCCAAGCTCCTGGCCGTGGCCCAGGCTGTGGTGGCGAAGTCGAAAGACTTCGCGGATGAGAAGCCCGAGCAAGGTAAAAACACTACCCTTCCTTTTCTTTTTGGCTTTTTTTCTTTTGAGTATTGTGCTAACCCCACACTGCCATTGCGGGTGTGATAGATAGTAGGAAAACATTGGATATCGAGGGCATAGCTCATGAAATTCTTAACTCTGTAATATAAAAGGAGCTTGCTCAGGCTGCCAAAATCGTGGCATCCGAGGAAACCGTTGCCGAGCTCGGCATGGTTGAGGATGTCAAAGCCGATGACGCAATGGTCGCAGGCACCGTGGTCGAGGTCGATTCGGTTGAAGATGTCATGGTCGAAGAAGCCAAATACCAGGATCTCAAGGATGAGGACACCGAGGTTGACGACGTCATTGCCGAGACACTTCGTTCCCTAGAGGAGATTATTCCCCTAGAAGGTCAACCGCTCGTGGTGCTAGACCTGAGTCCGGGTGGTGACCAGGACCAATGCCCGAGCAAAGATCATTGCTCCGGGGTTAGGACCTGATGTCCTGGGGGAAGAGCATTCCCAGGAGGATGTTGTTCCGGAGGAAGTTGTCCTGCTGGAGCAAGCTCTTGTGCTACCGAGCATGGAGGATGCTCAGGGCCAAGAAGAAAGGAAGTCTCCGAGCGGAACGCCTGCTTGGGGGGAAAGCGCGGAGGTCGATCCTCAGCCAGAGGATCCCTCCGAGCTTTTCCAAGAAGGCTTGCGGGATCGCCTGCGCTAGGTAAGATATGTATATTTTTTTGTTGTCCTTTTTCTTTGCGACGAACAAGAATTTTAATGCGCTTCTTCATGTCGGTTCTCAAGGCAACCATGGTCGACTTCAGGGCTGCGACCGTACCCCCCGAAGTTTTGGCCAAGCACAACGCCGAGCAAGACACTAAGAGAGCGGAGCTTAAGCGGAAGCTTTTCGAGCTGAAGTCTTCAGATGAGGAGATACGGCGCAAAACCAAGGAGGCTGCTATGGTCTACAAGGAGCTCTTCTCCCAGAGTGAGTAGGCAAGGGCAGCCCTGGAGGCAACGGGTGAAGGAGTTGAGCTAATCCGTGCTGGAGGCCACTGAGTCGGCCGAGCAGCACAAGGAGGAGGCGAAGCGACTTCGCTAAGGGGCAAGCGAAGGGCGTGCAGCTCGGAGGCGGGTCATTGACCTTGAAGTCGAGCTCGATGCTGTAAGGGAAGACCTCACCGTACTCCAGGATGCTGTCGGGACCCGAATATGCAAATCCAGACCCTCTATATATTCAGCACTAGTCCAGGATCACGCTAGTGGACACAGTCTCAACCATCGGTACATATCACAATCATACTCAGTGAATTAATAAAGTACTTTATTTAATTAACCAAACTGGTTGCTCAACCTTATGGTCAAGTTACAAAAGTACAACTCGTAGGGCGGAAACTTATTAAAAGAAATAACTGCAGCGGAAAATAAAGAAACGCGTGGTGCCAACCAATATGCCACATGCAACTGACTGGGCTCTTCCCCTAGTTCGCTGGCTCCTCCTGGAAATCCTCCTCCAGTGCAGGCGTTGCTTCTTCTTCAACTGATGTTGTATTGTTGCAAGGGGTGAGTACTTGGTACTCAGCAAGTCATGCACAGAAATGCAATTCCAATACTCTACATGCATGGCTTATTACAAAGGATGGCTAACAGGTTCATTTGCAGTAAAGCAACATTCATAAATACAGTAATAGATTGCAAAGCAGTTATATAATATTAAAGATAATAAGTTTCACAATGATTGCACAAGTAAAGTATTTCCCAATCCTAAGTCCAGTTCAAAATACCAAACCCAAGTGTTTCCAAACTCCACATTTTATTTCATGAAAGTCTAGCCCTTGACTGTAATCCCCGAGCAATGTCCAATACCGCGGACACGGCTATTCGAATAGATTTTACACTCTGTAGAGGTTATACACTTTACCCACAAGATACAGTCAAACACCACAAAGGCGAGTGTCCGTAACAAAGCCTTTCCAATGCCTATCTAAACCCAGTACTACTCACTAAGGTTTCAACACTGGTGGGAATGGTTACCACATCCAGGGCCCCCCTCTTGCGACATGTGAGCCAGCCCGTGCGAGGACTAGTTATCACTACCCGGGCCTCACACCACCACAATAGTACTAAAGTTTAGAATCAACAATTTAATCAGCTAGGTCTGTCCCATTCTAGATTTGTGGTTGTATGAATGACTCAGTTCCAAGGCATGCAAGGTTAAGTCCTTAATTGACTAGGGCAAGACTACCCAAAGAACCAAAATGACTTTCCCGATACCAATCCTGGCCCACCTGATCAAACTTGCCCCGGTCTAAAGCATTTTATCAAACACAGTTGATTACCATGCACCACGTGCCATCAACATCATCATCAACAACATATGACACTTCATCAAAGCATGTTCCATAACTCATTAAGTCATCATTAATATTTGATTATCCAAAATCATGTCCACTACGTGGCAGGGCTAAGCATGATACTCCAGCGGTCTAATTACCCATGTTGGCAATTTAATAATGTCCAACTAAATAATCCTCAACTAGGGTGACAAAGGGTTCATGGCATACAATTATTTATGTCAAGGTGGCATACAACAAAATTGGTGTTTAACTAATTCCCAGAGTTAATTAAAGCATTTTCTAATTAAATTAGCATGCAATAAATTGAATCAAAATAATTTTTGAAAGTGGGGACAATATGATCAAAGCATAACTTGCCTTCAAAAAGTACATCTAACGCTTCCGATCGGACGGTCACGATTACATCTAACGCTACCACGTGAACCTAATCTAACCATTTGATTTAGATATAACGGCTGAGATCTAATCTAGCACGGTGCGGTCAAGGGGCTACGTGGCTCAATCCTGTGCGTTGGATCTAGATCCAACGGTTGCTATTAGATCTAAAACCGTAACGTGAAATTTACGCACGGGTGACGTGGACGAACCTGGGCCCTCGGATTTGGATCGGACGGCTGTCGAAGCTCGCGGGGCCGACGATGGCACGGCGGAGCTAGGTTTGCCGGAGCTGGGGACAACAACGACGGCTGCGATGTTTGGGCGCGATTCCAGCGAAGTGGATGGTACTCCCAGGTGCGCCTCGTCGCGACGGTCTCGGATCTGGGCACCAACACGGCGGACGGCGGTGGAAAACGACAAAAACCGCGGCGAACCTCTCCTCCAACTTCAACGAGCGATCGCGAGCGGATGGCAGCGACTTGAACTTGGTGACCTAGGGCTACGGGTGCGCACAGAAATGGAGAACACGACATGGGTGACGGCGCATTAAATACGTTCGTCGGCGTCCATGAAATACGCGGAAAACGAGGCCCACTCGGGCGCGGTGGCGGAATCCGGCGACGACGGAGAGGGTGACATGGCTCAATCTCAGCTGCACATGCGTACACGATCAATGGCTGAGATAGCTCCGAGCGCGAACGGATTCGGACCGGATCCGGTCGGGTGACGTGGCGCAACGTCGGCCGTTGGATCGAGATCCAATGGTCGCGTGGGTTAGGGTTTGTGTCCGGCTCTGTCGGACTCGGGTCGGTGGAACAGTGAAACCCATTAGGGTTTTTCCAGTGATTTAATATTTATAATAATTTCTAGAAATTCAAATAAATCAAGAAAAAAATAGCAAAATGCTAAGAAAAATTCCAGAAAAATTCTGGAAAATACTGTAACACCCCAAAATTTTGCTTTTCTTAAATTCATGTGTGATTTGGCACTTTGGTGAATTTTTGGAATTTTCTGGAATTTATTTGGATTTATTTGGAATTTATTTGAATTTATTCCATTTTGAAATAATCAAAGAATTAAACTTTGCAAATAAAATTTTGTTGGAAATATTTTATTTGAGTCCAAAATGATCCAAAGTATTTTCCAGAATTTTTCTGGAATTTTTCTGAGTATTTTGCTATTTTTAATGAATTAAATGAATTACTGGAAATTATTTTAAATAATTAAATCGCTGGAAAATCAATCGGGTCGAGTACTGTTCATCCGACCGAGTCGGAACCCGAGTCGGACTCGAGTCCGACCCGAGCCAGCTGACTCGACCAAACCAATTCCAACTCAGATAAGATCCGAACCGTTGGATCAAGATCCAACGGTCAGGATCAATCCGCGCTAGTCACGGCCGCACCCGAGCCAATCTCGGCCGTCGATCGCGCCACGTGGACGGCCCTCGTGCGTCCACGTCATCTCACCGTGTTCGAACGGACTCCGCCGCTGCACGTTCGCTCGCTGGAAACCGAGCGAATCTCAACGTCGCGCCGGTATTTAAGGCGTGGATCGTTGCCCAAGGATCGCCGACCTGCGATCGTCTTCCCCAACTCCGAGCCTTATCCGGCCGCCACCTCGCAATTGCTCACGAGTCCTCTCTCCCGCGCTGGCAGGTTGTTGCTTCATTCCGCCGCCGTTCGCCGTCTTCCGCGGTGAGCCTGGGCCCGAGACCCCAAGCCAAGGTGCACCTGTACCTCTCACTCCGCCGAGAGACCCGGCGCCGTCGGGCTCGTCTGCCGTTGTCTCCGGTGGCCTGCTCGCCGTGTCGCTATCGTCATCATCCGCGAGCGATGTGAGCCGTTGGATCTCCATCGCACGGTCCAAGATCACGCCACGTCACCCGACGGTGAGATCCCGTCAAAAATCTCAGATCAATCTCGGCCGTTGGATCTAGATCCAACGGTTCAGATCATACGCGTTAACCCAAACGCGTGAGACTCGAATCTAATCTGGGCGTTGAATTTCAAATCAACGGCCGAGATTGCGCCACGGTCCGGAAGGTCGATCGCCGCCAGCCCGCCCACGCTGCTGGCAGGACGCCGACACGCTGGGCCCGTATGTCACGGGCCTCGGCCAAATCGCACCATGACGCCACGGCCGACGCCATGGCGGCTCGCGATGTCACGGGCCGCCCTGAAAGGCCGACGCCAAGAATGACGCTGCCAGCGGTCCCACTCGCTCGCCTGGTCGAGCCCTCGGCCGACGCCGCAGAAGGACGCCACCCGAGGGGGACCCACCTGCCGCTGATTACAAGGAGCCGTGGACCGAGTCCACAGAGACCCGAGCCGAAAGCGTGGACCAAGTCCATGGACCTACCGACGCCGCAGACCAATCGAGGCTGCCACGTGTCCTTGCTGACGCAATAATTAATTTTCGAAAAAGAAAATGATTTATTAATTCGAAATAATGATTTCAGATTTTGATTCAAACTTCAAACGCTTATAACTTTTGCGTTTCAACTCCGATTTGAGTGATTCAAATTTATAAATTTGTATAAAATTGAGATCTACCTAAATATGAATTTTATTTAATTTTTGGACTAAAGTTTTTCTCTGTAAAATTATTTAATTGATTATTTAAACTTTAAATAATCATAACTTTTGCATTTTAACTCCAAATTTGACGATTCAAATTTCTAAAAATTCATAAAATTATGTTCTCTCTGTTTATAGATTTTATTTGGATGTTTGGATACTTTTTGCCTATTGTTTATTCATGAATTTGCTATTTGCACGCTTTACGAGTAGACGTTGAAGTGCCGGAGGGATTCGAAGGAGAAGTATTGACTTAGGATCCAACTCAAGACCAAGAACAAGTACTTTTTGAAGGCAAGTTGTGCTTTGACCATGTTGATCCTATTTTGAAATCTATTTTGATTTAACCTATTGCATGCTAGTTCAAATAGAAAATACTTTATTTAAATATGGGAGATTAGATAAATACCAACTTGCTGTATGACACCTTGATTACTTAAGTATGTGCCATGACCCCCTTGTCACCCTAGTGTGGATTACTAGTTGGACATTACTAAATTGCCAACATGGGTTTGTAGATCGTTGTAGTATACTGCTTAGACCTGCTACGTGCTCATGACATGATTTTGGACAATCAAATGTTAATATTGACTTAATGATATATTGAACCTGTTTTGGAAAGGTATCATGTGATGTTGATGGCACGTGGTGCGTGGTAATCAACTGGGGTTTGATAAATAGTTTTCGACCGGGGCATGTGGCAAGAGTAATCAGGTGGGCCAGTTGTGGCATTGGGGATGTTGATTTGGTTCTTCGGGTAGTCTTGCCCTGGTCACCCTAAGGACTTAACCTTGCAAGCCTTTGAACTGGTCTAACGTGCAACCACATGTCCGTAATGGGACGGACCTAGTTGACTAAGTTGTCGATAACGCACTGTGGGACCTCAGAGGTCAACTACACCTTTTGTGTAAGTTGTGCGGGGAGCGCATCGGGCTGAGGCCAGTACCCATCTAACGGTTGATTGGCCTAAACTTCGCCTTAGCTAAGGGAAGGGTTAGTGTGCAATAACCTGGAGGACCACTTGTATTGTTAGAAGTTTCCAAAGACTTTGTTACTGAACTCGCCTTTGTGGTGTTTGATCAGATCTTGTGGGTAAAGTGCATAATCTCTGCAGAGTATACAATCTATTCGAATAGCCGTGTCCGCTGTATTGGACATCGCTAGAATTACAAATAAGGGTTAGATTTTCTGAAAATAACTTGGATTTGAAAGGTTGGGTTGGATTAATAATGATGTTGATGGAAATGTGGATTAGGATGGGAAAGATGTTTATTAAACTCCTTGAAAAGTTAATTATGCTATACTTGTTTCTGCTGCTTTCGAATCTACTTATGCTACTTTTCAAATGCTGTTTACTGCAAATATACCTTGAGCTATTCCTTTGTACCAAGCCATGCATATAGTATATTAGCTTGCATTCTGTGCATGACTTGCTGAGTACCAAGTACTCACCCTTGCCACAATACAACACCAGTTGAAGAGGAGACTACACCAGCTTTGGAGGAGGAGCTCCACGAGGAACCGTCTACTTAGGAGCGAGCCCGGTCGGTTGCCTGTGGTATCTTGGATGGCGCCACGGTTATCTTATTTTTCCGCTGCTATTATTTCTCTCTTAATAAGTTTCGCTCGCGAGGCGCATTTGTAACTTGACCATAAGGTCGTAACCGCTTGACTATTTAATTAAAGTACTTTATTAGTATCGAGTGGTATGATTGTGATATTTACCGATGTTAAGACTGTGTGCACTAGCGCGTTCCTGGACTAGTGCTGAATACACAGAGGGTCCGGATTTGCAAATTCGGGGTCCCGACAAATACTTTGAGACATTTTAGACTCAAATAAACTACTTCCAACAAACTTTATTTGAAAATTTTAAATATTTAAATAACTCAAAAAGGATTTAATTCAAATTAATTCCAAATAAATCCAAATAAATTCTAGAAAATTCCAAAAATTTTCAAAAGTGCAAAACACCATTGAAATACATGAAAAGAAAAAATTGGGGTGTTACAAACCTCCCCCCTTAACAGAATCTCGACCCCGAGATTTAGGGCCAACTAAGGAATAGGTTGGGAAATTCTTTCTTCAGATGCTCCTCGTGCTCCCAGGTTGCTTCACTCTCTGTATGGTTACTCCACTGGACTCTGCAGAAGTGGGTAGACTTGTTTCTGGTCTCTCGATCCATCGTGTACAGAATCTTCACCGGGTGCTCCTTGTAGGTCAGATCTTCTTGCAGCTCGGTTGACTCTAATGACGTCTGTTCATCTGGCACTCGGAGACACTTTTTCAGTTGTGACACATGGAACACATCATGTACTCCTGCCAATGATTGCGGTAGCTCCAGCTTGTATGCAACTTCATCTCTGCGACTTAGGATCTTGAATGGACCGACAAAACACGGTGCTATTTTCCCTTTGGCATGGAACCTCTTGACTCCCTTGAGTGGTGTAACTTTGAGGTACACAAAATCTTCCGGTTCAAAGCTCAAGTCTTGGCGACGATTATTGGCGTAACTCTTTTGTCTTGACTGAGCTATCTTAAATCTTTCCCGGATCATGGCAATCTGCTCTTCGGCTTCTTGAAGGATGTCTGGTCCGAAGACATGGCGCTCACCTGTCTCATTCCAATTCAATGGAGTACGACAGGGTCGACCATACAATGCCTGAAAGGGTGACATTTGCAGACTGGCTTGATAACTATTATTGTAGCTAAACTCGGCATACGGCAAACACTTGTCCCATGAAGTAGCATACACCAATGCACAAGCTCTCAACATGTCCTCCAAAATCTGATTTACTCTCTCCGTCTGTCCATCCGTCTGCGGGTGATAAGCTGTACTGAAGTTTAGACAGGTTCCCATAGCTTCGTGCAACTTATTCCAGAATCTTGAGGTAAATTGAGTACCTCTGTCCGATATAATTTTCTTCGGCACACCGTGCAAACAGACAATCCTGAACATATACAACTCTGCTAGCTTATCTCCTAAGTAGGTGGTCTTTACAGGGATAAAGTGGGCAACCTTAGTCAAACGATCCACTATTACCCATATGGAGTCATATCCACCCTGAGTTCTCGGCAACCCGGTGATGAAATCCATACCGATTTCCTCCCACTTCCACTCAGGTATCTTCAATGGCTGTAATAGTCCTGCTGGCCTCTAATGCATTGCCTTGACTCGTTGGCATATGTCACACAACGTAACGTGCTCGACAACCTCTGGCTTCATACTCAGCCACCAGAATCTTTCCTTCAGATCTTGATACATCTTAGCACTTCCCGGATGAATTGAGTACTTGTAATCATGGCCTTCTTCTAAGATCAGCTGCTTCAATTCCCTCTTGTTCGGCACACAAATACAATAGTTAATCCACAGTGTGCCTTGCTCATCCTGCTTGAAGTCTTTCGCCTTGCCTTCGTCCATGTTAGACTTGATCCTTTGGATCTTGTCATCATCCTTCTGTCGTTTTCGGATCTGATCCTCCAGAGTAGGCTTCACTTCTAGGGCAGCTAAAAACCCTTCAGGTATGACTTCCAACTTCATCTTCCAAAATTCCTTGCACAACTCAACCTGACTATCTGCCACCATCATATTGACTGTGTGGCTTTTCCGGCTCAGTGCATCGGCTACCACATTGGCCTTCCTGGGATGGTAATAGATTCTGACATTATAATCTTTGATCAGTTCCAACCATCTCCTCTGCCTCATGTTCAAGTCAGATTGGGTGAATATGTATTTAAGACTCTTATGGTCCGTATATACTTCACATCTGTTCCTAATCAGATAGTGATGCCACAATTTCAAGGCATGCACTACGGCTGCTAACTCCAGGTCATGCATCAGATAATTCTCCTCATGCAGCCTCAATTGCCTTGATGCATATGCAACGACCTTCCGATTCTGCATCAACACGCATCCAAGCCCCTAGCGCGATGCATCATAGTATATGTGAAAACTCTGGTTCACGTCCGGTAGGATTAACACCGGTGCCGATGTCCAACGCTTCTTCAGCTCTTGAAAACCCTTTTCGCACTCCGACGTCCAAGTGAACTTCTTCTCATTTTGCAACAATTGCGTGAGAGGTCTCGCAATTGTTAAAAATCCCTCAATAAAACGGCGGTAATAACCAGCCATCCCCAAAAAACTACGGATCTGGGTCACCGTCTTCGGTTGCTCCCAATACAACACGGCTTCCACCTTACTTGGGTCTACGGCCACTCCTTCGGCGGTCATTACATGTCCAAGAAACTCCACCTTGTCCTTCCAAAAATCACACTTACTGAACTTGGCGAAGAGTTGCTGTTCTCTCAGCTTTTCCAGAACTAGCCTCAAATGTTCTGCATGCTCTTCTCTTGTCTTGGATTAAACTAAAATGTCATCTATGAACACGACGACGAACTTATCCAGGTATTCCATGAAAACTTTGTTCATCATGTTCATGAAGTAAGCTGGCACATTCGTCAGACCGAAGGACATAACAGTGCACTCGTAATGTCCATACCTTGACGAAAATGCGGACTTCGGGATATCTTCTGACCGTATCTTCAGCTGGTGATGTCCGGATCTCAAGTCAGTCTTGGAGAAAACTTCGGCTCCTCTCAGCTGATCAAACAGATCATCAATCCTATGTAGCGGATACTTGTTCTTCACGGTGACTTCATTGAGTGCGTGGTAATCAAAGCACATCCTGAAACTCCCGTCTTTCTTCTTGACGAACAGAAATGGCGTTCCCCATGGTGACGAGCTAGGTCTGATGAATGCTTTTTCCATTAGCTCCTCAAGCTGCTTCTTCATCTCTACCAATTCTTCGGTGGACATCCGATATGGTCTCCTTGCTATTGGTACTGTTCCGGGTACTAGCTCAATTACAAACTCTATATCTCTGTCTAGCGGCATACCAGGTAGATCTTTAGGAAAAACATCCGGATACTCTTCCACAACTGGAACATCTTCAATGCTGGCTGCTTTTGCACTGTTGATCATCAACTGTCCATCTCGAACGGCGGTCGCTTGGAACTCCACCTTCCTTCCACAGGGGCTCAACTGATATGACTCTTCGTCCGCAGTCTAACACGGTCTTGTGCTTGGATAACCAATCCATTCCCAAGATAACATCTAGAGCCTGGGTTTCCAATACTATTAAGTTTGCTAGGAACTCCGTTTCATCTATAAGTATCCTTACCCCAGAACATCCTACATTAGATCGGAGTTCTGATCTCGAGGATTTGACTAACAGTACATGCTTAAGGTTCACCATTTTCAACCCATTGTTCACAGCAAAAATCCGGGAAAACTGTTGCAGGTACTGAGTTAACAAGTAACTTACCCAGTACAACGTCTGTAGTATTTTGCAGTGCATCTGCGGTGACATGGTTGACACGGCCTCTCACTATAGTCTGAGATGCGGTTCCTGGTGGTGCAGCTCCACGGCCTGCTCCTGGTGCGGCTGTCCTGGCTGGAGTCGTCCCAAGGTTGAAGCGAACTGGCATCACTCCTGCTGCCTTCTTGGGACAAACATTGGCGAAGTGTCCCGGCTCGTTGCAGTGGTAGCAGCATCTCACTTGTGCCGGCCTAACTCCACTGTGCTGCGTTCCTGCTTTGATCTTTAGTCTGAAATTTTGATTTGCAGGCCTTGGTGCGTGACGGTGTCCTTGCCACATTCTTCGGTTGAAACCCGAAGAACTGGTTCGGTGCAACCCTTAAACGCTGCGCTCCCTGGCATGCTCCCTGCTGTGCCATCATGCGCTTCCTGTTGTCTTCTAGCTCCTTGCGCTTGTCCTCCAGAATAAGTGCCTTGTTCACCAATTCTTGGAAATCAGGAAATGTGTGGGTAATCAGCCCCACCTGTAGTCCTAAGTTCAATCCCTTCATGAAGCGAGACTGTCTAGCCTTATCTGTCGCCACATCTTCAGGTGCGTAGCGAGCAAGCTGGGTGAACTTATTGTGATAATCAGCCACTGACTGGCTGCCCTGCTTTAAAGCTCTGAACTTTTCCTTCTTGAGGTCCATGATTCCTTCTGGCATGTAATACTGACGAAATGTAGCTTTAACTCCTCCCAAGTGATCTCCTGTGGGTTTACCTGTGTAGCGCAGTAATTCTCCCACCATTCAGCTGTAGTCCCCTCTAGCTGGTGAGATGCGTAAAGCACTCTCTCATTCCCCACACACTGGGTGATATGCAACTTCCTCTCAATTGACCTTAGCCAGTCATCTGCCTCCAATGGGTTGGCATTCTCAGAGAACGTGGGTGGATGAGTCCTCATGTATTCTAATAGCCTTGAGTTCTGTCGTTGTCCCTGATTAACTTGGTTGGTAGCGGCCTGAGCAATAACTTGCTGCATCTGCTGCATCATGGTGTGCATCAGCTGGGTTTGTGCAGCAAGGAAGGCTCCAAAGTTCTGCATGTCAACTGGCGGTGCTGGCTGGAGTGCAGGTGCTCCATCATTGGGGTTTCCTGCGTGGCGAGAACCACTTCCATTGCCTCCAAGGTTTCTGTGAGTGTTCACCATCTATCGATTGCTCCAAGGTTTAGGGACGAGAGGGAAACAAGAATAGGCAAGTAATAGAGAACTTAGAGCATCTCCAATAGTTCCCAAAACTTATTCCCAAAATCATTTTTTAGGAACAAATGAAAAAATTACCGCACCAACAATTACCCTATCGGAATCCCAATCTCTCTGCATGCCCAAAAACTCCGGCCGAAGTGGTCAGATATTGGACGCTCGTGTGCTTTCCCAATCACTATTTTTGGGGGGAAAATGGAAACTATTAAAGAATGGCCTTTTTTGAGGTGCAAAAACTTTAGGAAGCTCCCAATCCAGGGTTATTGGGAGTCAAATTATAGGAAACTGTTGGAGATGCTCTTATGCGGGGTAAAAGGTGTAACTCAAACTCCAACTTTATTAATTATTTAATAGTAACTTGGTATGGTTGCTTACAATGCCTAAGGGCCTTGCAACACATACTGCACATTCAGCAAGCAATGAAAATCCAAATTAACCAACACACTGAAGTCTAATGCCTCTAGGGGTGTCTCTTTATTCTTAGACGCGACTCGACAAAGGAGTCTCAACTACTAATCCTGAGTGCTCACTCCTCGAGCCACCCTCATCGGGAACTCCCTGGCGGGTATACTGGCAGGTGAGACAGCATTGGTGCAAAGCGATCACCATGCCCTACCACAACTGTGGTCGACGATGCGGCGTCCTTCTTTGGCTCCGGCACTGGCTGCAGTGCAGGTGGTGCCTCCTCTGGGTCCTCCTTAGGGTCTGGGTCGTGCAGCTCCAACACCGGCTCTGGTTCGGGTCCGTACAGCGCCATCTCCAGCTCACGAACCCTCTGAATAGAGTGAGCTAGGTACTCTCGAGCTTCTTACAGTTGCTTCTTGACATCCTCGACCTCAGCGCGAGCCTTCTGCAACTCCTGTATGGTATCATCAATCACATCCTCCTAAGCGATGACAAACCTCGCTAGATGAGTGATCGTGGTGTTCTCATCATCTATCGGCTCCCGGTCAAGGCGGTTGTCTCTGTGCGGGTGGTGATGGAACACGGTGCCCTCCAATTCCCGGGAGTAGATGCGGGCGATCTGCCGCATCGCAAGATGCGATGTCTCCTGGATCCCAGCCTTAAACAAAGACCTCCTCATCGTGATGTTGATAGGACGACTCGCCTTGGTCTTCTCTCGGGCATACACAGTGATCTTGACGCGCCACGCTTGGACCAATCCTGCCTACACTATGTTAGTCCCTCGGTAGAGTGGTCTCTCAAAACCTCCAAGTACATGCAGCATACGCCATAACTCAGCAGTGTAGCCTCCCTCACGCTCAGCGTACGAGAAGCCCGAGCAAGGTAAAAACACTACCCTTCCTTTTCTTTTTGGCTTTTTTTTCTTTTGAGTATTGTGCTAACCCCACACTACCATTGCGGGTGTGATAGATAGTAGAAAAACATTGGATATCGAGGGCATGGCTCATGAAATTTTCAACTCCGTAATATAAAAGGAGCTTGCTCAGGCTGCCAAAATCGTGGTGTCCGAGGAAATCGTTGCCGAGCTCGGCATGGTTGAGGATGTCAAAGCCGATGACGCAATGGTCGCAGGCACCGTGGTCGAGGTCGATTCGGTTGAAGATGTCATGGTCAAAGAAGCCAAATACGAGGATCTCAAGGACGAGGACACCGAGGTTGACGAAGTCATCGTCGAGACACTTCGTACCTTGGAGGAGACGATTCCTCTAGAAGGTCAGCCGCTCGTGGTCCTAGACCCGAGTCCGGGTGGTGACCAGGCCCAATCCCTAAGCAAAGACATTGCTCCGGGGTTAGGACCTAATGTCCTTGGGAAGAGCATCCTCGGGAGGATGCTGTTCCGGAGGAAGTTGTCCTGCTGGAGAAAGCTCTTGTGCTGCCGAGCATCGAGGATGCTCAGGACCAAGAAGAAAGGAAGTCTCCGAGCGGAACGCCTGCTTGGGGGGAAAGCGCGGAGGTTGATCCTCAGCCAGAGGATCCCTCCGAGCTTTTCCAAGAAGGCTTGCGGGATCGCCTGCGCTAGGTAAGATATGTATATTTTTTTGTTGTCCTTTTTCTTTGCGACGAACAAGAATTTTAATGCGCTTCTTCATGTCAGTGCTCAAGGCAACCAAGGTCGAATTCAGGGCTGCGACCGTACCCCCTGAAGTTTTGGCCAAGCACAACGCCGAGCAAGATACTAAGAGAGCGGAGCTTGAGCGGAAGCTTGTCGAGCTGAAGTCTTCAGATGAGGAGATACGGCGCAAAACCGAGGAGGCTGCTATGGTCTACAAGGAGCTCTTCTCCCAGAGTGAGCAGGCAAGGGCAGCCCTGGAGGCAACGGGTGAAGGAGTTGAGCTAATCCGTGCTGGAGGCCACTGAGTCGGCCGAGCAGCTCAAGGAGGAGGCAAAGCGACTTCGCTAAGGGGCAAGCGAAGGGCGTGCAGCTCGAAGGCGGGTCATTGACCTTGAAGCCGAGCTCGATGCTGTAAGGGAAGACCTCACCGTACTCCAGGATGCTGTCGGGACCCGAATATGCAAATCCGGACCCTCTATGTATTCAACACTAGTCCAGGATCACGCTAGTGCACACAGTCTCAACCATCGGTACATATCACAATCATACTCAGTGAATTAATAAAGTACTTTATTTAATTAACTAAACTGGTTGCTCGACCTTATGGTCAAGTCACAAAAGTACACCTCGTAGGGCGAAAACTTATTAAAAGAAATAACTGCAGCGAAAAATAAAGAAACGCGTGGCGCCAACCAATATGCCACAGGCAACTGACTGGGATCTTCCCCTAGTTCGCTGGCTCCTCCTGGAACTCCTCCTACAGTGCAGGCGTTGCTTCTTCTTCAACTGATGTTGTATTGTTGCAAGGGGTGAGTACTTGGTACTCAGCAGGTCATGCACAGAAATGCAATTCCAATACTCTACATGCATGGCTTATTACAAAGGATGGCTAACAAGTTCATTTGCAGTAAAGCAACATTCATAAATACAGTAATAGATTGCAAAGCAGTTATATAATATTAAAGATAATAACTTTCACAAGGATTGCACAAGTAAAGTATTTTCCAATCCTAAGTCCAGTTCAAAATACCAAACCCAAGTGTTTCCAAACTCCACATTTTATTTCATGAAAGTCTAACCCTTGACTGTAATCCCCGAGCAATGTCCAATACCCCGGACACGGCTATTCGAATAGATTTTACACTCTGCAGAGGTTATACACTTTACCCACAAGATACAGTCAAACACCACAAAGGCGAGTGTCCGTAACAAAGCCTTTCCAATGCCTATCTAAACCCAGTACTACTCGCTAAGGTTTCAACACTGGTGGGACTGGTTACCACATCCAGGGCCCCCCCTCTTGCGACATGTGAGCCAGCCCGTGCGAGGACTAGTTACCACTACCCAGGCCTCACACCACCATAATAGTACTAAAGTTTAGAATCAACAATTTAATCAGCTAGGTCTGTCCCATTCTAGATTTGTGGTTGTATGAATGACTCAGTTCCAAGGCATGCAAGGTTAAGTCCTTAATTGACTAGGGCAAGACTACCCAAAGAACCAAAATGACTTTCCCGATACCAATCCTTGCCCACCTGATCAAACTTGCCCCGGTCTAAAGCATTTTATCAAACACAGTTGATTACCATGCACCACGTGCCATCAACATCATCATCACAACATATGACACTTCATCAAAGCATGTTCCATAACTCATTAAGTCATCATTAATATTTGATTATCCAAAATCATGTCCACTACGTGGCAGGGCTAAGCATGATACTCCAGCGGTCTAATTACCCATGTTGGCAATTAAATAATGTCCAACTAAATAATCCTCAACTAGGGTGACAAAGTGTTCATGGCATACAATTATTTATGTCAAGGTGGCATACAGCAAAATTGGCGTTTAACTAATTCCCAGAGTTAATTAAAGCATTTTCTAATTAAATTAGCATGCAATAAATTGAATCAAAATAATTTTTGAAAGTGGGGACAATATGATCAAAGCATAACTTGCCTTCAAAAAGTACATCTAACGCTTCCGATCGGACGGTCACGATTACATCTAACGCTACCACGTGAACCTAATCTAACCGTATGATTTAGATATAACGGCTGAGATCTAATCTAGCACGGTGCGGTCAAGGGGCTACGTGGCTCAATCCTGTGCGTTAGATCTAGATCCAACGGTTGCTATTAGATCTAAAACCATAACGTGAAATTTACGCACGGGTGACGTGGACGAACCTGGGCCCTCGGATTTGGATCGGACGGCGGACGGCGGTGGAAAACGACAAAAACCGCGGCGAACCTCTCCTCCAACTTCAACGAGTGATTGCGATCGGATGGCAGCGACTTGAGCTTGGTGACCTAGGGCTACGGGTGCGCACGGAAACGGAGAACACGACATGGGTGATGGCGCATTAAATACGTTCCTCGGCGTCCATGAAATACGCGGAAAACAGGGCCCACTCGGGCGCGGTGGTGGAATGCGGCGATGACGGAGAGGGTGACGTGGCTCAATCTCAGCTGCACAGGCATACACGATCAACGGCTGAGATAGCTCCGAGCGCGAACGGATCCGGACCGGATCCGATCGAGGTGACGTGGCGCAACGTCGGCCGTTGGATCGAGATCCAACGGTCGCGTGGGTTAGGGTTTGGGTCAAGCTCGGTCTGGCTCGAACGCGGCTCGGTTGGACTCGAGTCAGACTCGGGTCGGAGGAACAGTGAAACCCATTAGGGTTTTTCCAGCGGCTTAATATTTATAATAATTTCTAGAAATTCAAATAAATCAAGAAAAAATAGCAAAATGCTCAGAAAAATTCTAAAAAATACTTTGAGACATTTTGGACTCAAATAAAATATTTTGAACAAACTTTATTTGAACTTTTAAATATTTAAATAACTCAAAAAGGAATTAATTCAAATTAAATCCAAATAAATTCCAGAAAATTCCAAAAATTCTCAAAAGTGCAAAACACCATTAAAATACATGAAAAGCAAAAATCGGGGTGTTACAGGTGTACAACGTGCTAGGAAGTAGTTTTTGTGTTCCATGTAATTTGCTTCCATGTAGCTGAGGAAATCTTCAGGAAAAAGCCTTGTCTCTGCATTCTTTGGTGCTTTCATTTCCTTTTGCTCTGGACCTTTCACACCCATTGTTGATGATCGTTCTGGAAAACGAACAAAGCAAAAAATGAGCAAGCCGAACAAGGAAAACAAATGCTTAGTAAAGGACGATAAAGGTACGAGCGTGCACTTTTTAGAAAACGCACGATAGTTCGTCGTCCTACTAAGCCCCCGCTATGAATGAAGGTTGTGCACTTAAGTTGCGAGCACGAGCTCGTTCATAGGAGAGTTAGAAAAATCGCATGCCCGACCGAACAACGCTTCTCCAAATTGCGAGAATGGGCTAGGTCGATAGAGAATAGCACACGCGGCCTTATCCCCCCGAGCGTCATGACCCATGATCCTAAGTTGCGAGCATGATTTTGATGAGGGTAGGGAAGTCATGCGGTTGCTTGATGCCTTGCGCAACGGCCGAGCACAGGAAAATCGAACTAAGTCTCTGGACCAACTGAGAGGGTGTCTGTGTGCGATTGTGACTTGTAGCAGAATACTACTACGAATGATAATCGGCTTATGTAGACTAAAACCTCTAGAGGTAAGCTTAGTGATCCGGCACTGCTCGTTGCGCCTTTGGTCGATCTTGCGCACGCTAGCCGATCCTTAAGAAAATGTGATTAGAGCGAATGTTCTTGCCCTTTTGCGCTCATCCTATCATCAAGACTGTGAGGAAAAAAGTATGCCCTTGAGCAAGACTGAGTCGGCTTACCAATGGGCAGGGACCTTGGAAACATTCACAAGATCTTGGGAAGAATGGAAATCACAGGAGGAGCGAAAGAACCAAATTTTATTGAGAGAAAACCATTGAAGGTTACGAAAAAATGTGCAATAAAACAGACTAGATAAAGAACTTACGTAATTGGTCAATGTTCCATGTGCTGGTGAGCTCTCGACCGTCTTCCATCGCTAGGCGAACAGCCCCTGGGCGTGTTACTGAAACGACCGTTTAAGGACCCTCCCATCTGGTAGTTAGTTTGTTGGTCTTTGACAAATCTTGGACTCAACGTAGGACGAGATCACCGACTTGCAAAGTCCTTGGTCGAACCGATTTAGTCGCATGCCTACGAAGAGCTTGCAGGTAAATCGTGAATCAAAGCAAAGTCTGTTCGTGTGTCGCCTCGGCGAGGTCGAGGTCTAAGAGATGCTCGCCCCCCTAGTCAGTGTCATCGACCAGGTGCACCCTTGGGGAACCCAGCACAATTTCAGTGGGTAAGATGGTCTCTGTACCATAGACGAGTTGAAAAGGAGTTTCTCCCGTAGTTCGACTAGTCGTAGTGCGAACTGACCATAGGACAAAGGAAGCTCATCCACCCAGGCTTGCTAGCTGGTCATAGTTTTTGAAGACCCTTTTCTTAATTCCTTGGATGATTTGCCCATTTGCTCGCTCGGCCTCTCCGTTGCTCTATGGATGCGCCACAGATGCGAAGCAGACCTTGGTCCCAATGTCTTCACAGTAGGCTTGAAACAGTTCACTGGTGAATTGAGAGCCATGGTCTGTGATTATGTCCACGCCACTATATTACTGCGAAAAAATCTCTTGGCCGCTTGGGCCGAAATGGTTGACACAGGCTCAACTTCGATTCACTTAGTGAAAGTGTCGATAACCATGAGCAAATACTTGCAGCCCTTTTGTCCCCGGGGAAAAGGGCCGAGTATATCGACCCCCCAGACCGAGAACGACCACGATAAAGGAATAGTTTGAAGCGCATATGCCTGCTGATGAACTTTGTGGGCATGAAACTGGCATGCTCGACAAGAAGTTACTATCGAGCGGGCATCAGCTAAGGCCGTTGGCCAATAATAACGCAATCGAAAGGCTTTGCTCACCAGTGTTCTGAAAGACGAGTGAGCTCCGCACACTCCTTCATGGATTTCTCTAAGAAGGTATTGACCTTCTTCTTGAGAGATGTACTTGGAGAGGACTCCTAGTGCTCCTTTGCGGTATAAGACGCCCTCGATTAATTTGTAAGGCGAGGATCGTCTTATAAGCCAGGAATGCTCGGCTTCTTTATCAGGCAGTGTCCCATGTGCAAGATATTGGATGAATGGCGTCATCCAATTCACACCATGCTCGAGAAGAGAGACGTTACCGCACACCTCTGGTGCCTCCTCTACAGAGGGAATGGAGGGCTTGTGTAAATGCTCGACGAGCACTCCTGCGGGAGTAGGGATTTGAGAGGAACTGACATTTGAAAGATGATCGGCCAGGGAATTATCCTTTGTGGGAATGTAGAGTACTTCGAAGTTCTTGAAGTATTTCTCCATCTTCCTTACTTCGACCAGGTAAAGCGCCATTGAGTTATCGGAACATTGATACTCCTTGTTAATCTGGTTGACGACCAACTGTGATTCACCTTTTGCGGTGAGCCGTTGGACTCCAAGTGCTTTGCATGCTCGAAGCCCCGCCAAGAGGCCTTCGTATTCTGTCGCATTATTGGTTACAGTGAAATGTAACTGGAGGGCATACTGGAGTTGTTCTCCTTGAGGAGAGACCAAAACAACTCCAGCCCCAAGCGTTCGTAAGCTCGAGACCCATCGAAGTGCATGCTCCAGCGATCATCTTTGGGTTTGTGAAGCTCGGCAGCAGGTGGTGTGGGATTCGTCCACTCTGCTACGAAGTTTGCCAAGGTCTGGGATTTGATCGCTGTGGGGGCTGAGAAATTGTTCTCGAACTCAACGAGCTCCATGGCCCACTTCACTATTCGGCCACTGACATCTTAATTTCTTAGGATCTCCCTAAGTGAAAGGTTGGTCGGGACCATGATTTTATGGGCCTGAAAGTAATGTCACAATTTCCTGGATGCTATTAGCAGCGAGTATAAAAGTTTCTGGATCTCCGGGTAACGCTCCTTTGGTCCATGCAACACTTCGCTAACTTAATAAATAGGCTGCTGCACCCTATCTCTTTCCACCGTCAAGATGGCGCTTACTGCCTGTGGTGTTGCTGCTAAGTATAACAGCAAGAATTCCCCCGATCTTGGTATGGTTAATATGGGTGGTCTGGACAGGTACTGCTTTAGCTCCTCGAAAGAGCGGTTTGCTTCTTCCATCCAAGTGAATCCATCGTGCTTGCGAAGTGCCTTAAAGAAAGGGAACCCCCACTCGCCTAACTGGGAAATGAAACGACTTCAGGCTGCCATTCGCCCGGTCAGGGCCTGGACCTCCCGCACAGGTGGGTGGTCACATGTTTTCAATGGCTTCGATTTTTTCTAGGTCAGTCCCAATGCCCTATGGTCCGACCATGTACCCTAGTAGTTTACCTGCCCTAACACCGAATGCACATTTTTCTGGATTGAGTTTTATTCAATGTCTGTTGAGGTTACAGAAGGTCTCCTCTAGATTGGAAACATGACCCGAGGTGAGCTTTCTTTTGACCACTATGTCATGCACATAGACCTCCAGGTTGCGGCCTATTTGTTCCAAAAAAGTCTTCTGCATAAGATGCTAGAAAGTTGCCCCAGCATTCCTAAGACCGAAAGACATGGTCATGTAGCAGAAGGTTCCGAACGGTGTGATGAAGGATGTTTTCTCCTCATCTTCAGGTGATATGCCAATCTGGTGGTATCCCGAATAAGCGTCCAGAAAGCTCATCACCTGGGACTCCGCTGTTGAGTCGACCAATTGGTCCATTCGAGGCAGCGGGAAATTGTCTTTAGGACAGGTGGCATTCAAGCCTGTATGGTCGATGTACATGCGCCATACCCCCCCTCTTCTTCACAATGACCGGATTAGCTAGCCATTCCGAGTGGTCGACTTCTCGAATGAAGCCAGCCTTAAGGAGCTTGTGGAGCTCTTCCCGGATGATTGCTTGTTTTTCTGGGGAGAAACGTCTGAGCTTTTGCCGCACTGGTTTTTGGTCAGGCCAAACCGCTAGCCTGTGCTCAATGACCTCCCTTGGGACTCCGGGCATGTCTGATGGTTCCCAGGCGAATACATCCACATTCTTCCGGGGGAAGGTCACGAGCTCAAGTTCCTATTTAGAATCTAGGGAAGATCCTAAATGCACGACCTTGGTTGGATCCGCGTCGCTTATCAGAAATGCCTTGGTCTCGCCTCTGGGCTAGAGGGCAACTTTTGGTCGGGAATTCTTCGGCTCTTGGTCGGGTCCAGGACGAGGCAGTTGTCTGACCATGTCTAATTCCCTTTCATCGCAATTCAAGGCCGCTTTTTTATTTCCCCTCACAGTGATTACACCACTGGGACCAGGAATCTTTAAACACTGATACCCATGATGGGTCATAGCCATGAATTTGGCGAGGGCTGGCCTGCCGAGGATTGCATTGTAGGCTGACTCAAAATCGAGCACCTCGAAGGTGATCATCTCAGTCTAGAAATTGCTCGGACTTCCGAACGTCACAGGAAGGACGATCTGGCCAAGAGGCTTGGCCGATGTGCCCAGGACTATCCCATAAAAAGGGACTACTATGCTCTTGATCTTGGACCGAGGAATTTGCATCTCGTCCAAGACCCTGGCAGATATGATGTCCAAGGAGCTCTCACAGTCGATGAGTACCAGACCTACCACAGTGTTGTTGATGGTCAGGTTCACAACCATTAGGAGGCTCTAAGGCTTAGTCATTCCAAGGGGACAATCATCCTTAGAGAAAGTGAGAGACAGCTCAGACCACTTGAGCTATTGCATGGGAGGCTTGCCCTAGGTGACATGATGTACTTCTCGTGCCGCCTCCTTTAAATCCCGATGAGACTTGTAAGCTGAGGAGCCCCCAAATATTACAGCTATGTGATTATGGGGTTCCTGGTAATCCATGTCCTCATCGTCATCGGCGGGCTGCTTGCCCTTGCTTCTTTCACCCTGCTCCAGGAGCGTGGGCATGGGTCCCTTAACATTGTAGAACTATTCCAGATGGAAGGTCTAGGTCAGAAAATTGCGAAGGTCGTGCCCGTACGCCTGACGGAGCTGGCAGAAATGGTTGCTCGGTTGACCACTTTGAGCGCTGCGATTCTGATCACTCTGACCTCGGTCGTTGCGATGCTGAGGTGGTCGTCCCCTGCCTCTTTCACCAAAATTTTTGTGCGTCTGCATCTGCGGATCCCACTGCGGGCGCTGCTCAATGGCCATGACCATATTTGGCGCAGAGGAATTCTTCTTTTTCTTAATCTTCTTCTCCATCGAGCATGTGTTCTTTCTGCTCGTGGAGCCCTCCAAACCGGGCTGAGGTGGGAGCTTGCCCTTGTCGAACATTTTCTTCCACTGGACAGCCTCATCAGCATTGGCATACCGATCGGCCATGCGAAATAACTCGCTGGCCATTAGATCCGGATGAATCTCCAGATCCTGTGTAAAACGAACGTCTCGTACTTCGAACTTAAAAGCTCAGACAACTGCTTCATCCAAAATGCTCAGAATCGAGTTTCGCACTTGGATGAACCATTGGACGAACTGCCGCAAAGACTCACCCTCCATCTGAATCAAGCGCTCGAGGTCGTGTTGTTTGACTGGTCAGATGTAACAGCTCTGAAAGTTCACTTTGAGTGCGTCGCTCAGCTGCCTCCAAGACCGAATTGACCCTTCCTTTTGATTAAAGAGCCAAGTCCGAGCGGCCCCATCCAGCACTGTAGGTAGGAAGTTTGCCATGACTCCTTCATTACCTCCAACGGCTAGGATGGCAGTAGTGTAGATGGAAAGAAATTCATCCGGGTTCTGCGTCCCGTTGAACCTTTCAATGTGACCGGGTTTGAACTTGCTCGGCCACGTCACATGTCGAAGAGGTGTCACAAAGGCTCGACACCAGAAAACTGGGGCATCGAAGCGGTCTCTCCCATCGCGATGATCATAACGACCATCACTATACTGACCCCCAACTCACGGGCCAAGCCGAGAGAAAACTTCTCGATGTCGGCGCGAGGGGGATCGGCCCGAATTGGAATACTCGGTGCACCCCTAGCCATACCGAGCATACCTTTGGCCTTGCGAGCTTGCTCGGGAATCACCCTGGGCGTCCTCGTGATACCAACCATTCCCCTTCCAGTCATCTCGGGTATGGCTCCGAGAGTCGCCATGATGGGAGCGTACAGGGGAGTGGCGGTGACATTCCCAGGAAACACTACGGGTCTTCTTGCCACGAGATGCCTCTGAGGCTTTCATATCGGCAATGATCTTTTCAAGATCATCTGCCACGATCGCGCCCATAGCCTCCAGGTCCACCTACTTGGGAAATTCCCTGAGATTGCGCACAACCATGGCGAAAGCTTGCAATCGTTCCCCGCTCGGGGGGACAAGAGGTGATGAGCTTGGCTGGCGATCACACACGTGCTCTGGCGTACCAGACTCGCGAGAACTCTCACGAGCATTAGTCCCAGTCCTGGTGCCACGATTTCCCCGAGCTTGACGATGTATACTCGCCAAGGTCCTGTTCAAGGATGCCTCCAGATGGCTCCTAGCTGCCTCGTATCGGTGATGACGGGCACCTCCCGAGGGTTCAGCTTCGGGGCTTTCTTCTTCTCCCGCCATGTTGACATCACGGGAGTGCGAAGAACGTGAGGGCGACATCATGGTATCCCCACATGACGCAGTCTCTTGATCGGGATCTAGATGGTCTGGGATATCCAGACCGTCGTAGAGTCCATCATACTCCTCATCATCTATGAGGGCTCACGCTGAGAGCGAATGAACTGTTCTCGCACTGCAGCCACCGAGGAAAGGCTCTCGGGCTCGGTGTGCTCCTCTGGGTCAGTGATGCTGGCCATAGCTCCGTCGGCATAGTACATGTCTTCATCTTCGGTGTCATTGAACGCGCAGAGGTCTCGAGTATCTTGAGAGTTAGTCATCTCTAGGGATTCTTCACGAAAGGAACTGGATCTAGATCCCCACGAACGGCGCCAGCTGTCGACAATTGGGGAACAGGCCCTCGTCGAGCTTACTTGTTGATTGAGGGATCAACACGGTGCCCTTTTTCAATGAAGGGATTGAGTCCGGAGAATGCTCGACTGATACGGAAGGTGTGTGATACTCGGGAAATTTACACCAAGGATTATACTGGTTCGGGCCTCCCGTTGTGGAGATAATCACCCTACTCTAGTGGTTATGGTATTATTTGATGTGCGTGACAATATTTCTACTTGCCTCGTTTCTATATCCCGCGTCCCCCCCTTTCCTTATATATAAGGTGGGTATTTACAGCCTACCAGAGTATCTCTCCTAATTACAACCGGAATAATAGGTATTTGATGGCGCCGATCGTGGTTGTAACCGTAACCTGGATTTACGTCATGTTCCCATCGTGAGCGTAACGGCACCGAATTGTGGCGTGATTAACGTTATTCGGGTGTAACTGTCGAACATGATCTTTCGGCCATTCGTCTCGCGATCGAGCTTGGGTCGAGCATATTTGGTCCTGGCCGAGCACACATGTTCGGGACTCGAGCACAGGTGCCCAAGGCTGAGCATTGTGGACTGATTGGATGGGCCTATCAGTTAAATGATGCGCATTGGTCATCCTTGGGGATATCGTTCGAAGGTATGTGTGGTCGGCTGGAAAGAACCGCTTTCCAGGGTACCATGGTAATTACAAAAACTATCCAATCCCTGACACCAATTTAAATTCTAAATACTGAATAGTAGACTGAAAGTAGAATTTTGTAAATGCGAATTGACATGTATAAAAATAACAAGTATGAATAACATAATTATAACAACTCAGAGTTCCTCCATGAATGTGAGAATCGAACCATTCCTTGCCAACATATGGTATAAAACTAATCTTTGCCAACACATGGCATAACAGCTGAAACCAATCTTTGCTAACACATGGCATAGTATTGAATCATCTAAAGGGTAAACTTTTCAACATATGTTTTCAATTTCCATTTCCATTTTTAAAATATTAAAACATTTAAATAGTGCCGGCGCACCAAGACTCCCAAGGCCACGAGAACATCTTTTCAAAAAGTTTTATGCTATGTAGAGGTGTATAGCTTTACACATAAGTTATGATCAGTTCTTTTGCCAAGTTATTAACACACTTCCTTATGTGTGCGGCAGATGATCATAATAGAACTATTACATTACCCAGACCCAACTTTGCACCATCTCGGTGATGACAAACTCTTGTTATGGCGACGAAAATCCAAACCCGTACACACAGTACTAACGCTGGTTTACACTACATCGCGTCCTTTTCCCCTATAACAAGGTTGTGAAATCATGTGCTGAAAAATTGGCTTTGAACTGAAAAATTAACTTAGAATTGGTTTTGCAAAATGTGCTTGTGCATGTGTTTGACAATTGGACAAGAAACAGTAAGTTTCGTTTTTACGCGCGAGACCAAGTTCTTAAAAGACAGTAAGTTTTACATGTACGCCAGACCAAATTTTTTGGTCCGTCGTGAATGGCTTTTTGCTCGATTAGGGTTTGTGCAAATTTGGACTTTGAATTTTGATTTGTTTTTGAGATTATGAAATTTGTGAGAATTTCATGATGCTTGAAGTGGACTTTATGCAATGCTCATGTGAGTAGTTGCATGGATTGACATTGAGTCAAGTCGTGGACTTGTGCTCGGATTTGTTTTGTGGTTTGTTCATGTGCAGGTATTGCTCGAAGACGAACGTGGTCGATGACGGGACCGAAACTAGGTTCATGGAGGAACTGAGGTTCGGGACTAGGTTCAGGAGGAACTGAGGTCTTGGTGGTCAAGGATGTTATGCGGGACGTTCGGGCTAAGAGAATGGTTCACATGAAGAATGGTTAGTCACGTGAGAATGGCAGGAGGTCATTCGCGTGCAAAGTGTTAGTCACGTGACTATGGCAGGTGGCCATACGCATGCAAAGTGTTAGTCACGTGAGTATGGTAGGGTTGCCATATGCGTGCAAGAGTTGTACTCGGCCAGGTTGGGCCAAGTAGAGTTGTGTTAGATACAGATTCCTTCTAGGGAATAGGAATCGTATTCAGAACTCCTTGTGGGTTGGTCCTTTAAATAGGAGGGGTGTCTCCTGTTAAAGGGCATCAATCGCATCAAGCAGAGCTGAGCGCATTGAGAGCCTCAAGCTCAGTTTTAGGGTTTGTACTCTTTTGATGAGAGTACTTTAGACAAAATAAATAAAGATCAATTCTTCTAGTTCCTTGTGTGCTACAATATTCTCTTTTGGTTCTTGTTTGCATACTTATTCTAGTTCTAGATTGGTTTTTGTTCTTTGAGTTTCATCTTGATTTGATCCATCAAAAACCTCTCTAGGGTATTGATCTAGTGTTCCTCAAAGTTTTGTTGATAAATCTTTTGTTGTTCTTGATCAATCTACAAGTTTCGATTAGATTGATTGTCGTCAAGTTCTGGAACAGTGAGCTTGCGAAGCTTATAACTTTTGATCCGTAAGTCCGATCGAGCTGATTCTTTTTGGCTTCGATTCGTACTGGAATCTAGTTTCTTGTGTCCAAATTTCAGATCGATCCGACAGTTGGATCTCCGGGAATTCATGTTTTACCAAACCTCTATCATTCTGTTTTTGTCGAAAACGAGGCAATTATTTGGTTCTGTTTTGGGGTGATTTTTTAATAGATCAAAAATTTGGTTTTAGCTTCCGCTCAATCATTCACCCCCCCTCTGATTGCTATATTCGTGTCTTTCGATCCTACAAGTGGTATCAGAGCAAGGTTTTTCTAATCTATCTTAATCGGTGATTAGATCAATGGATCATTATTCGACAAAACCTTGTGTGTTCAATGGTGTTGATTTTCAGTTTTGGAAGGCCAAGATGGAGGCGTTCATCCAAGCTCAGGGATTCGCAATTTGGGAGAAGATCTACAAGCCATATGAAGTCCTTGCAAACGACAACGTCAACGACACCAATCGCACACATGTTGAAGCAAACAGCAAGGCGCGCAACTTGATCATCCAAGGCTTGGGACGTAGCGACTTCGATCGTGTGATTCATCTTCGATCCGCATATGAGGTATGGAAATCTCTTTGTGATTACCATGAGGGTTCTAACACTATTAAAGAGGTTCGTCAAGATCTTTACAAAAAAGAATACATGCGATTTGAGATGAAACCGGTGAGTCGCTAGATGACTTCTTTGCACGCTTCAATAAAATTCTTAGTAATCTTCGTCTTTGTTGGAGTTAGCTTTGATGATGCTGCTAATGCTAGACAATTGCTTGGTGCTTTAGACATGTCTATTTGGGAGATGAAAGTTACATCCATTAGAGAATCTACTGTCATGAGTACACTTACTTTAGATGTTCTTTATTCTAAGTTGAAAACTCATGAATTAGATGTTTTTGCTAGAAAGAATGATCATAAATCAATTGCTTTGACATCTCAATCTAGCATACCTCATAATGGTGCTGCTTCAAGTTTTGCTCTATCTTTCTTGTCTTCATTAACCGATGAACAGATTGAGCAATTCCCAGAAGAAGACTTGTCACTACTCTCTTCTCGCTTTAACAAAGCTTTGCAAAATGTGATAAAGAGAAAGAGAGGTGGTGGTGATCCTCCAAGATGCTATGAGTGTGGTGATCTCGACCATATTCGTCCAAACTGTCCAAAACTTGCAAGTAAAGCATCAAGGGAGGAGAAGGACAACAACAGAAGAAAAGAGAAGAAGAAGTTCTCTCCAAGTGATAGAAAGAAGAAGAACTTCATCAACCGCAAAGTTGTCCATCGAGTTCTTTCCGCTCTTGAACAAGTCAATTTGAGCGATGTGGATTCGGAGAGCAGCGAGGATGATGCAACTCAAGCAAGCATGAGTTGACTGGGTTGTGTCTCATGGCCAAAAGCAGCGATAGCTTCACCGAGGGCGATCATGACAAATGACTTCAATGAGGTAGATCCTTCTTATGATGAATTAGCTATTGCTGTTGCTCGTCTTGGTAAATTGCTTGATAAACGTGACAAAAAAATTAAGAAACATGATTTTGTTGTGGAGTCATTGAATGCTGAAATTTCTAGACTAAAAACCTTGATTCCTGATGACGATGCTTGCAAATCATGTGACTTAATTTACAATGAGCTTACTTTGCTTAGGAAAGAACATGTTACCTTGTTAGAGCAAATCAATGCTGAAAATGAGAAAAATGAGAAACTTGTTAAACATGCTAGTTGTTCTACCATTAATTTGCATGATACAACTCCATGTTCTAAATGCTCCATACTAGAATTGAAGTTGCATGATGCAAATGCTAGGGTTTCTCAAATGACAGAAGATTTTCTTACACATGAGGTTCTTTCATGCTCAACTTGTCGCAAGCAAAAAGGAAAAGTGGATGTTCCCTGCAATAATTGTTTAATTCTTGCTAATAAAGTTGATTACTTGCAAAACTCTTTGGAACGATTCACTAATGGCAAGAAAAAGTTGAACATGATTTTGGATCAATCTAAGGTTAGCTCAAACAAGAAAGGTTTAGGTTTTGATCTTCATGCTTCATATGAAACTAAACCTCGCTCGTTGTTTATGCTTCTTGCAATGACAAACTTGAGATTTCAAATGAGCCTATGAAAATTGTCTTCAAATCTGCTTTGGCCTTTTATCTTCTACTATGATGAATGCAAATGTTGCTTCTACTTCCAAAGCTAAACATAATGTTAAGTACACTTGCACTCATTGTGGTAGAGATGGACATTTAGTAGACTTTTGCTTTAGACTAGCTAAACAACAAAAGAGAGAAAGGTTTAATGCTAGGTCTAATTTCAGAAAGGCACACTCTACTTCTCATTATGTGCCTAGGTGAAACAAACACCTTTTGTTTCTAAAAACACGGAAAAGGCAAATCTGTTTTTGTACATAAGAATACTCGTGTTGTGCCTATCAAGCAGCGTCGTGTGTCTCAAGATCGATTCCTAAACATCTTATTTCTAACCCCAAGATCGAGGCCTCGACAATTTCTCGCTTCTATGTAGGCTTCTCACGCGAGGAAGGAGAACATGTGGCTAGTGAATTTCGGATGCTCACTTCATATGTTCAAGGATAAGTTTTGGTTCTTCTTCACTGCGTGCATCTCATGCTAAAATTGTTGCTTTTGAAGATACTTCTTCCACTTCTGCTTTCGCAAAAGGCACTAGTCCAAATGATGCAGTCACAGTGCATATGTTCAGGGGGAGAGTGTCTTTGTTCATAAAAGATGATGATGATGTCATTGAGGTTGAGATAATTGGAAGTTTACATGAGAGACTCTTCCCACGTGCTTGTGTGCTTGTTTTCAAGCTTCCCACGTGCTTCACATCGACAAGTCACAAAAGGATTTTCAGGTATCTTCATGGAACTCAAGATTTTAGCATTTGGTTTTCTGCTTCCTCATGCATTAGTTTGAGATCTTTTTCTGATGCTGATTTTGGAGGATGTAGAATTGATAGGAAAAGCACTTCTGGTTCATGTCACTTCTTGGGAAATTCTCTCATTGCATGGTCATCTAGAAAGCAATCTTCTGTTGCACAATCAACTGCTGAATCTGAATATGTGGCTGCTGCTAGTTGTTGTTCTCAAATTCTTTGGATAGTAGCTACACTTAAAGATTATGGGGTTAATTTGGATAGTGATCCTCTTTTGTGTGATAACACTAGTGCAATTTGCATTGCTAAGAACCCCGTACAACACTCTAGAACAAAACACATTGATATCAGATTTCACTTTCTTAGAGATCATGTTGAAAAAGGAAGCATTGTGCTTCACCATGTGGATACTGAACATCAATTGGCACACATTTTCACAAAACATTTGTCTTCTTCTCGTTTTGCTTTTATTCGGGGAGAACTTGGGATTGTTCATCCAATGGGTTTGTTTTGAGGGGGAGTTTCCTTGCCAAGTTCTTTCACTTAATGAGCTCACTTTATCATATTTCTATATATATTATGTAATTGTGCTAATATATGATAATCTAAATTGTTCCACTTGAACTAAAAATGATATTGCGGAATTCCTTGGTTTGATTCCCTATAGCTAAATACTCTGTGATATCTTACTCTTCTAGGCTTGATATTGAATCTTCTTGACAAATTTGGGCTATGAAGCAAGTGTGTTTTAGCTTTACTCTTTCATAAGACCTTTTAATCACTTTTGCATGTTTATAATCAAAGAAAAATGAAAAGAAAAGGGAATCAATAAAAAAGGGTTGTTAAAAGCAAAAACCTCAAGTTATGAGCTTCATGATGCTTTCCCTAAAAGATAAGATGTATGCTTCAAGCATGCCATTCCCTCAAAAGACAAGATGTATGCTTCAAGCATGCCACTCTAAGGAAATAAAAGAAGTATGCTTCAAGTATGCCACATGCAGTTTACTGTTTAAAGATTAAATTGGTCCACTAGATTGGAGTTGAAACTACTTGCTCGCCCTGATCTGTTATTTGCTTCAACTTTGAGCCTTTGTTTTTCTACTAAAGGTTTTGCTTAGTACTTGGCTATAGTTGACTGAATTGAGGTTGAGATGCATGTCATTCCCTAACTTGTTAAAATTACATCAAGATCATGTCTTTTGCATATTATGTGATATATAAGGTTATATGATCGAATGAGCTCATCTTTTCCTATCTTAGCACTCCCTTGTTTCTCCTTGTGAAATCTTTGCTACAGGAAAAATTTTGAACCTGTTCTCTCTTTTGTACTCTTGATGAATCCATTGTCAAAGGGGGAGAAATTTGGGAATCGTTGAAAAGTTTAAGGAAAAAGGGGGGAGAAGAAAAAGGGGGAGTTGTTTGAGAATTTTGGGAGAAGTTTGGAGAATTTTGAAATTCTTGGACACATTGCACATTCACACACATTTTCCTTCTCAGGGGGAGATTTTGTTTTGCATTTTGGTCAAAGGGGGAATTCTGTTTTCTCTTTTTGGTCCTTGATCCTTTCGATTTCAAAATCTTTTGTAAAGTGAAAGCCAAATGTTCAATTCTAAGTGGTGTTGCCAATGTTTTCATCAAGGGGAGATTGTGAAATCATGTCTTTGAAAAATTGGCTTTGAACCTAAAATTAACTTAGAATTGGTTTTGCAAAATGTGCTTGTGCATGTGTTTGACAATTTGACAAGAAACAGTAAGTTTCGCTTTTACGCCTTGAGACCAAGTTCTTAAAAGACAAGAAGTTTTACATGTACGCTGCACCAAATTTTTGGTCCGTCGTGAATGGCTTTTGCTCGATTAGGGTTTGTGCAAATTTGGACTTTGAATTTTGATTTGTTTTTGAGATTATGAAATTTGTGAGAATTTCATGATGCTTGAAGTGGACTTTATGCAATGCTCATGTGAGTAGTTGCATGGATTGACATTGAGTCAAGTCGTGGACTTGTGCTCGGATTTGTTTTGTGGTTTGTTCATGTGCAGTATTGCTCGAAGACGAACGTGGTCGATGACGGACCGAACTAGGTTCATGGAGGAACTGAGGTTCGGGACTAGGTTCAGGAGGAACTGAGGTCTTGGTGGTCAAGGATGTCATGCGGGACGTTCGGACTAAGAGAATGGTGCACATGAAGAATGGTTAGTCACGTGAGAATGGCAGGAGGTCATTCGCGTGCAAAGTGTTAGTCACGTGAGTATGGCAGGTGGCCATACGCGTGCAAAGTGTTAGTCACGTGAGTATGGTAGGGTTGCCATATGCGTGCAAGAGTTGTACTCGGCCAGGTTGGGCCAAGTAGAGTTGTGTTGGATACAGATTCCTTCTAGGGAATAGGAATCGTATTCAGAACTCCTTGTGGGTTGGTCCTTTAAATAGGAGGGGTGTCTCCTGTTAAAGGGCATCAATCGCATCAAGCAGAGCTGAGTGCATTGAGAGCCTCAAGCTCAGTTTTAGGGTTTGTACTCTTTTGATGAGAGTACTTTAGACAAAATAAATAAAGATCAATTCTTCTAGTTCCTTGTGTGCTACAATATTCTCTTTTGGTTCTTGTTTGCATACTTATTCTAGTTCTAGATTGGTTTTTGTTCTTTGAGTTTCATCTTGATTTGATCCATCAAAAACCTCTCTAGGGTATTGATCTAGTGTTCCTCAAAGTTTTGTTGATAAATCTTTTGTTGTTCTTGATCAATCTACAAGTTTCGATTAGATTGATTTTCGTCAAGTTCTGGAACAGTAAGCTTGCGATGCTTATAACTTTTGATCCGTAAGTCCGATCGAGCTGATTCTTTTTGGCTTCGATTCGTACTGGAATCTAGTTTCTTGTGTCCAAATTTCAGATCGATCCGACGGTTGGATCTCCAGGAATTCACGTTTTACCAAACCTCTATCATTCTGTTTTTGTCGAAAACGAGGCAATTATTTGGTTCTGTTTTGGGGTGATTTTTTAATAGATCAAAAATTTGGTTTTAGCTTCCGCTCAATCATTCACCCCCCTCTGATTGCTATATTCGTGTCTTTCGATCCTACAAAGGTGTACACCATTGCATTAGTATGTGTTTCACTCACACCTTTGTGTGGACACCACTACGAGCAAACCTACACCGGAATGCCCGTGCTACTACAGCTTTCTGATGTGTAAAGCCAGTTTAGAGTAACTTAATAAGTTAAGAATGTTCCACACCAGCACTTGTGGTTGTACGATATTTCTTGGATTTATCGAACTCGGGCGAGAAATCTCCCCTTATCAATGTGCAAGTCCATCCCTCGCATATACGGCTATTGCCAATAGCTCGCCTGCATTAAATCATAGTTTTATTTTTTATTTTTACCAAAATACCATTAACCACATTTTTCATCATGGTTGTAATCTCAATTTATGTATGTGCGTATTAGCTACTGATCACGGGACTAGCACAAAAATACATTAGAACCTTTCTTTTATGGTGCACTGTATCATAAAAGTGAGGGTCTCATATGAACATCACAATCTATATCCATCTGTGAAAATTTTTTTGAGTCCACTGGTTGCACCATTTGGGAGCTATGAGGTGAAAACCGAGCCCCAAATTTCCTGATCGAAGTTCCTGACTGTCTGTAGTCCTTAATTCTTCCTGATTTTTCTACAAGGCTTTTGGAGATGATTTTTCGTGGAATGTTTCACGATTCATCTGCTCACAGGGTGAAAAATTCTTAAAAATTTTGGAACAACAGAAGTCCACCAACCACCTACTCCAAGTGAGGACAATTTCTGAAAAATCTACTTTTGCTTTTCTAAAAGAGGCTTTTGTGATTTGGCTTGATCTCTTTTAGAAAAGAAGTAGTTGAATTGATTCCTCTTTGTTTTGGACACTTGACAACCAGGATTATGATTTAAAAATCCCTCAAATGATTCATGGTTCTCATCCATGCAAGTTAGGGATACACATAGTTGTCCAAGCATTTCGTTTTTGCGGTTTTGCGAATTTGATGAGCACCGGTTTCTTTGCGGGATTATTTAGAGTACGTTGAGTGGGGGACAATTTTATTTGAGATCATTCACCCCCCTCTGATCGCCATATCGGTCCTTCAGCCTCAAGACCTCAAGTATTCCCTAATCCCTACGCCTCGAGTCCTCCACACTAACCCTAGCCGCCTCAGTGCCTCACGCAGTCATGATTCACGAACTCACGCGGTGGCAGTCACACGACTCATACCTGCCTGTCGGTTGTCGCCCGAGCCTGACCCTGACCCTGACCCTGACTACGGACTACCACTGGCGACTGGCCGTTGAGGTCCGAAGGCCCCATCTCCCCATCATGGCGTCGTCCCCGAAGGCCCCGTCTCCCCGCTGACCCCGATTCGCGCTGCCAGACCACGCCGCCACCGCACACCCTTGGCTCTGACCCCGACTGCACCGCCACCGACCAGCGGCCACCCAGAGTCCCCAACTCCGAATCCCCCACCGGTCGACCCCGACTCCCCGAGCCGGCGACCTGCGAGGCCGCGCCACCAAGAGGGAGGGGAGGAGGTTCGTTCGGCGTTGACTCTGTGCCCGCTATGGACAGTGGTATGAATATGTTTCTCAAAGCAATCTTTGATGCTAATCCATATACAATCAGCAATCGTCTTGCTGAATGGTTGCTATGATTGTTCTGTAATTGAGAGTGAGATAGTTGGTATTTGAAGTACGAAGCTGAAGCTTCAATCATCTAAAGGTTTTGTGCAGATTCTTTTAGCTGCAAGTAAAAGCTGATGACATGGGATTGGGATGTGTTTCTTCAAATGTAGTCTACATCATAAAGGAATATTGGTTAGTAGCTATAATAACTCTACTGGTTGTAATTGGATACTTCGCTCATCTGGTTGATGATGATTCGCTTGCCAAGAAAAGTGACCAAGCAAATCAATATGAGAACACACAAAATAGCTTTGAAAGAGAAATTGCAATTTTGATCCAAAAAAACTGCCCTTGTAAGTACTACAAATTTATGTGTATTTTCAATTTGAAGCTCATCTTCCTTTTAATCTTTCCTAACATTGGTATGCTCTCTAACATTTTACATAGTTGGTGGTTTACCTTTGGTGGTCATGCTGATGAGCTCCAAACTTTTGCATTAGGTACTGTTGATCTTTGTTATTCAGCCTCTGGTTATGAGGACAATTGGAGCACCATTGATTTTGTAAGTAACTAATAACAAATGATATTGTAACACCCTGAATTTATAATTAAGTTAATTATATGCTTAATCGTGTTTTGCTTGCTGTTGGATCTTAATTTGGTTTTAGCCGTGTTAGGGTTTAGTCGTTCGAGCCATTCTGACCGATTTTGACCCGAAACTCTGAGTTTCGAGTTCGGCCTAGACCTTTCGAAATCCTTAGTAACCCAAAACCCAAAGCCTTCTTTGGAGTCCTAAAACCTCATATTTATTCACCTCATAAGTTCTAGCATTTTATAATATTATTTCCTATGTTAGGTTGTTTGAAATTTTTACAAATACCTTCTGAATGGTCCAATTTTAGGTGAGTCTGGTTTATTTAAAGAATTTGAATCTTTATTCAAAGAAATTTTTTTAAAAAAATCCAAAATGTATCAAAAAGTATAATGAGCTACTTTCTTCCATTGATGCATATCTCAAGGTATTACACGTCTAGAGATCGTATGATGATTTTCATCTTAATAGCCAACAGGCTGTAATTAGTGTCGTGTAGTATTGGGTATTGAATTGGCACACCTCCTTCTCGATTCAGGGTCTTTGCTGCATTTGATTTCTCTTATACGGCCACCGACATACATGGCGGCAGTTCCATTGCTTCTTGTCCGAGGCTCTGATACCAAATGTCAGAAAAACTAGCGCAGGATTTGTATCTTTGTACTAGTGTTGTCGCTGCTCTGAACATGTATTGTCGCTGCAATGCACTTGTATTGGCGCTCATCTGCTTTTCCTCTGTTGCCGATAGTTCTGAAGTCCAGAACTTGCAACGAAATAAACAGCAATACTGATTGCAATTCAGAACAAACGCAAAACAAAGAATTTTGGTGCTGCTAACTATCGCAGCTTTTCTGAGTTTTTATTGCACGTATTTAAAGACTCTAGTTTACAAGAAACTGACTTGATTACAGACTCAATTCTTGATCCCGATCAAAACACTGAAACTAAACCGGACTCTGCAACTGTAGGTCAAACGGCAAAACAGAAACTAAACAAACTGGACTACTAGATGCGTTACTTCTTCAGATTACAGTACAAACTAAAAGAAGACAACTTTTTTTTTGTTTTTTTTTGAAGGGCAGCTGAAAAGGGAAGACAAATTTACACACTAGTTTAGCTTACATGGCTATGGATAGACCTCAATGATGGACAGAAGTCCCAGGATAGGCCTAACTTTGTAGTGACTAAACCCTGCATCCATGATTATTTTCTTCCACTCATGCTCATCGCGTTCCTTGCCCGCTGTTACTACCATCATTAGTAGATCCCACAAGAGTTGTGCTTCGTACATCGCTCCAGAAGCATATCCAATAACTGTGTCCACAATTATCACCTTTCCTCCTGCTTCTCGGGAATGAATAGCCTTTCTGCATTGAGTTAAAATCTTCACACAAGCTTCATCGGTCCAGTCATGTAGCACGTACTGCACGTAATCCACAAATCCATAATCTTGTAAGCCAGAACATCGTTAGAAGGCATGCAGCAAGCCCTCTATTTGTTTTGATAAAAAAGTTGTTCTTAGTATAAGTGACTCTTAGAAAAGCCAAATCAATACATTTGGCCTCGGATTTATGTTAAAATTTTAAGAACGGTGCAAGGATCGTAGAAGAACGAGGAATCGGAGTAGGTCGCAGATCATACCTTAAGTAGCACAGCATGGGCCGATGGGACGAAATCCATCATATCACCTACAATAAACTCAACTGTGTCATCGGGCACGATATTGCTAATCACGTGAGGGAGGTCAAGCACTGAGCACTTGACATGTGGGAAGGCCTTGGCAATGGCCCTCGCCGCCGCACCGTTCCCTCCACCGACGTCAACCAGCGAGCTTATCCCCTCGAACACATCGCCGCAATCACGGATGGCAAACTGCATTACAAAACGAGTGTCGGAACCCAGCCCCTGGTTGAAGAGCTCATTGAACTCCGGTTCATGGCACAAAATGCCCCACAAGTCCACTCCGTGCTCCATCTTGAATGGAGTCTCCGGTACCTCGGCCTCGGCCCCAAACCACTCACCCAATCGCAGAGCCCCCTTGAGTAGGAAATGCATGCTCTGGGAGAGCACGAACGGCGATAGGTTCACACTCACACAGCTATCGGCACTGGCATCATCCACAAGGAGGCGAGACACCGGAGTGAGGCGGTAGACGCCTACCGACCCGACGGTGCCCTCACCTGCCGCAGGAACGTCTACAGCGAAGATACCAAATGCGGTTAGGAATCTCATGAGGCGAGGCAGGTAGGGCTGTTTGCTCGTGGGCACCGGAATGGTGGCAAGGATTTCAGGTAGAGAGGCTGCACCACCGCAGCGGTGGATGGCGCTAGGGATCCCAAGCTTAACGGCACAGTGGAGGGCCATGGATTTGAGGTAGCTAAAGACATGACGCCAAAGATCTGCCTGGGCTTGCAGAAGCTCCGCGCTGGAGGTGGCAGCCACCATGGAGTGTTTTTCCTCCATAATTGCTAGCTTCTTAACTTATTGTCGAGATCTGCTGGTTTTCTGTAGTATGGTTTCTCAGCTTCGTTACGGCCGGCGAGTATTTATAGCTAGGCTGGAATTCGATGGCCAAAGCGACCTGCGCCATCTCGGCTACCTCCGAACTAACATCAAAAAAATTTAGAAGAATTTTTTTATATATTACTTTTTACTTTTTTATTTATAAAATTCAAAACTACCTTTATACCCAAACTACAACATTAAGAAACGAAATATTATTCTACTTCCTCGTCCTAATTAGACTCCTCATTCTAATCAAACACTAACTATAATTTTGAAGACTTAGACTCTACTTGTTTACAAGATTAACTCTAATATTCACCTCCTTAAACTTGTAACTCTAAAACTCACCCCCTGATCTTGGCACACCTCTTTGCAAGTCAACATCCGATTTCTTTACGTATCTCCAAGGAGTAATCCTCTTCTAGGTAGCTATACCACCGGTGACGCACTTCGCCGACGATCATGACCTTTTGCCTCTGCTTCAATTGTCTTTTCATCGGTAACACAAGTTGGCCGTGACACGCAGACTCGCATTAGAGCGTAATTACCAGCTCAAATTGTCTTTTCACCGGTAACCTAAATTGACAATGACACGTAAATTCGCATTAGAACTTACCTACGAGAGAACTTAGACACACCTACAAAAATTCTTTATACATCTACTTTCCTTGGGCATAATATAGATTTTTTTTATTCGATTCAAAATTACAAGATAACTCCTTTTTATTATTAATAGGACCTTCCTGGTATATTAGTAATATTTAGATTGACTCTATTTAGATTGACTCTCTTTTATTAGCTTTATGGTACAGACATAACAATAACAGTGATGACAACTTCTCAAACATTTCTCAATAAAACACACAGACGATCATCAATACCATCTTGCACCGCTTACGTAAAGCAATAGAACATTTTTTCGTCTGCTTTTTCGTGCCATAGTACTTACACTACGTCGGACAAGGTCATCTGTGTCGGTTCGGAACCGACATTAGTGTCGGTTTTCGAACCGACACAGATGTACCGACACTGATAATCGAGGATTATCAGTGTCGGTTAAAAAACCGACACAAATAATCTAATCAGTGTCGATTCTCACCACTAACCGACACTGATAGTCCACATATCAGTGTCGGTTTTCACTAAGAACCGACACAACAAGTCCATATATCAGTGTCGGTTCTAAGCACTAACTGACACAAAATGTCCAATATCAGCGTCGGTTCCTATAAATAACTGACACTGATAGTCCATATATCAGTGTCGGCTTTCACTAAGAACCGACACAAAAATTCCTTATATCAGTGTCGGTTCTAACTACGAACCGACACAAAAACTTCATAACGACTAAGAACGGGATGGTTCTTGTCTTTGCGCTGCTTAAAATTCGACTGTGTCCGCTGCCGACAGTGGTGTCCACTTGCTCCGGCAAACACAACCCCTGAGACCGGACGGCATCAGCATTCCTATACAGAAAGCAATGTTTCTAGGAAACGTGGCATGTCGACTCTAACCATTCTAACCTAAATTGATGGTTCGAACCGACACTGATATATGGCCTAAAACTTGCATTGATACAGCAGTTTGAGCATGCAGGATGCCCGTTCTTGCTTATAACGGGCATCCCGTTCTTAGCCGTTTGAAAATCAAGGATGAGAACCTTAAAACGTCATTCAGAACCAAATAATATAAATGATAGAAAACTATGTGTACATAATTTTACATTGCACCAACTGTTTTAGGGGAAAATATAAAACATCATCACACTTTGGACTGATACATGTATCAATCGGAGTCGGATGAAGACACAATTCATTTCAAATTAGTACAAAAGACTGGGTCACTATTGTCAGGGTCATGAAATTCGCCCTTCTTGTTGATGATTTGATTCATGATGAACCAAGCGAGTTGTCCCTGAATGGCTATGATTTCTTTTGCGTGCAATCCATCCGTAGGCAATTTGAGGCGCTATAAGTAAATAAGAAGGTAATTTGAGCTTTCGTAGCTATCGTTAGGTATAAGTCAATTTGTGTTGTTTAGCATGACAAACCTCTACGTCATCGTCTACTAATGTAGAACCTAAGAGTTCCCGCATGTATTGGCAGACAAAATATCCACATAAATTTGTGCCTTGCGACTGTTTGTGACACTGCAAAGAATAAATAAACTACAATGTCACGAAACGAGTCATTTACTACAAAATGCGATATAAAAATAAGGTGTACGTACCGGGAATTTAGTACACATCGAGAAGGACTTTTGGAATGGGCGGTATCTCGTGCACTTTTTACAGTATCTTTTAAAGGCATTCTGGAGTATATTTGTCATGTCCTTGTAATATTGTTCTTCCTTTTCAAGGGGATTCAGTACAACTATTTTGCTCTTATCGAGTGTAATGGCAAGGAGTATCCAATGGAAACTACATACACAGGTAATATGCCATAGTCATTGTGCTAATATCACAATGAGTAAGGAATAACATCGAGTAATATAACTGGCTAGTGAACCACTTACTTGAAGTTGTAGGGTAAAAGTATCATTGCCTTGTCCTGAAGTTTAATGAAAGTATTATATACGTATTCCTCGACGTCTTTTGGTGTATTTGCGACTAGAGTTTCGCAAACTACTCCTGGGTCGAGGAACCTGACACTAGGTGTCAGCGTGTTCCTTAATTTAATGGTCTCGTACCTACGTAATAAAGAAGTGACATTACATTTATCGATATTACATTAATGTAGACAACAATTTATATAATTCATACTTACAATACCCAACATCTCAAAAGAGACACGTCGAGAGCATCCTGGTAGAACATGCTATGCAAGTTGTCGAATTCAACCAAAAAGCACCCATCCCCATGGTGAAAATGCTCCTCTTTGAAAGTTCCAGTGACCGCCTTCGGCAGTACGTTCTGGTTGGACCGCTGCATGTACCACCCATGCAATCTTTGCATCATGAATGTTAGGGTACAAAGCATTTCTTCGATCACAAAAGGGTGCCCCATCTTGTATTTCAGTCTTTTGAATTTTGCTTGTCCTGCTGATTTCGATTTTCCCTTATATTGTTTAAGCAGAATATCATATTCAGTCTTGGCTCCACCTGATGTGGTCGACTTGGTTTGCCTCTTGTTCAATTTCTTTGCACGATACAATTTAGGTTCATCACGGATCTCCTGCGAAATGCTGATAATAGGCATTTGACACTGATGTCCTGGTGAGGACACTGGAACATCTAATGCAGGAACTGAATGAACGTGTGCCACAGAGGCTGGCACTTGAAGATCAAGGACAATGTCACGCTTATGCCACTGAATGAACGTGTGCACTGCACTTCCTAGAGTTGTTACATCATCATTTCTGGGCATTTCCAACATCATGTCGGTGAACTGCGGAAGTACCGTGTCCACCTCGACCTTTGTGTATCTCGGCGCGATTGGGGAGTTGTGCAAAACACCCCCTTATTGGCACGGATAAGCCATGCCTGTAGCAGCCTGAAGAGATATGTTCATGACAGGAATATTGAGCTGGCACGGTGTCGGTTGTTGTATGTCATCCACGGGATAGCGGGCTAATGGATCTTCTGCCAGTGGTGTGGACGCGCAACTACTGCGACGGCGCGAGGTGCTTGGGACAACAATGTTCTCGACTTCTACATGGCTCATGGCTGCTTGTACTTGTCTTTGTACTTGTTCTTGTATAGTGCCTTGTAAATCTCAAATCATTTCTTGCTTCATTCGTTCTCGTTCATATTCGGCACGCGCTTCTTTTGCTCTCTTCCGACTCCTGTAAGAGTCGGTATGCTCCGGGAATCCCTTGCTCCAAGGTACCTTAGCTCCAACATCACGTGTCCGACCAGGGTGCTCTTTGGTTCCTAAGGCCAAGGTAAGTTCGTCCTTCTCCCTATCTGGAATGAAAGTGCCTTCTGTAGCCTGGACGGACAACTCTTGGATTCTTTGGGACATCGCTTCATCTTCATTATTTTTGAAGGACAAGCCCCCACCATACGTGACAGTTGCCCTTGCTAACACATAGTGCTTCACTCGCTTTGGTAGTTCAAACAGGGGACTTCTGTCAGTCGATTGAGTGGCCTCTACTTCTTGCCTCTCCCATTGGGCAATTTTTCCCGCGTACCCACCCGTGCCTAGTCTGTGGGGATGAATGTTCTTTTTGGAGATTTCTTTGTGGTCCTCACTTGACTTCATTGCAGATTCACTGGACTTCATCGCCACAAACTCATCCCAGTATGGTTCCAGTTTCGGATAGTCCCTAATGACCGACCGGTTTTTCTTCACATATTTGCAGTTCAACCGGGTCTTGAAGTTCTTCCAGCAAGTACCCATGGTCAGCAATGCATCTCGACGCACGAGGTTCTCGACTCCTTCGGGGAATTCAAAGCTTTGTTTCATCTCTGTCCAAAGGTCCTCTTTTGTGGTGGCGGGCACTTTATGCCAGTCCTCATAGATGATTGGGTTGATCTATATTTAGACACTGCTGCTTGTGGTTCACTAGGAGCACCAGTCTCTGATATATCCGAGATAACATGCCGTCCTTCAGGCTTCTTGGTTTGCCCTCGGCCACGACGCCTTGCTACCGCAACATCAGTGGCAGGCGAAACCTCAACGTCCTGGAGGTTGAGGAAGCTAGTCGGGCTATGGCTCGGGCTCCTACTCGGGTTAGGCTCAGGGGTCCTTTCCATCTGTTGTTTATCAATTAATTGGTTATTGATGAAGCACGAACAAAAGGGTCATGGTATCGGCTAACCATCATGACCCACTAAGCATGAAAAAAGGGTTATTGATGAAGCTATTGATATAGAATTGTTATTCACGAGGTCATCTTTCTAAAATTGTTAAAAGAAACAAATTTAAGAGAATGTAAGTTAATTGATTGATAGTGCTCTCAGGCACTTGGTGTACGAATGCTAGAGACTAGCTCTTACCTCATGTACACCTGGGTCAAGTTTATCTCATTTGAACTAAACAATTAAGTATGTAAAGACAGCCTTGAATCCTTACCTTCCTAATTATGCAATTTAAGGTATTATTTAATCAATTTAACTATTCTTATGATCATAATTCAGAATAATATGTATATACATATTGTAGGTTATTTAGTCAACCGAACCAACATATATAGCAGTGCATGTTGGCAAATAAAGTAACACATGTAATCAAAAGAGCACAACTACAGTTAAAAAATAATGAACAAACTTTGCAACAGTGAAATGAAGTTAACAAATTTTAGCATGTAAGTCTACTGATTCAAGGCCTAATTCACAACCTTAATTGTCTAATTCATCATTTGACCCAATTTGCATCATCGAGCAATAAAACAAAAAACAAAAGAAAACATTGAAGCATTGACATGTATATTGAAAATTAGAAGAATGCACACTATCATATGATGACAGAAGATAGGAAGTTTAAGTACAAACAATGTAATGAGCATACTCCTATAAAATGCAGATTATGGCAAATGTCACATTGATATATAAATTCATCTAAGTATGATCTATCCTCACTGTTTTGTTGTTACATGTTACAATGAACGATTTTAGCAAACTAAGCAAACATATATACAACTAAGTTCTCGAACCTAACTAAAAAAATTCGGCAGCACCTCCCCTAAAACTCGGACATCCACTCAGCAGACATAAGCATTCCAACCATTCCAACATAAGCATTCCAACCATTCCAACATAAGCATTCCAACCATTCCAACATAAGTAGCATAAGCATATAAGCAACATAAGCAGCATAAGCACATAAGCAGCATAAGCACATAAGCGCATAAGCAGCATCAGCAACGTAAGCACATAAGCATGAGTCGGCACTTCACCGGGAGGGGCGGGGTCAAGCTCGGCGGCGAGGTCGCGGGCGGGGCGGCCGGCGTCACCGAACGGGGATGAGCACTGGCGGGTCGCCAGCGTCACCGGCGGCGGGGTCATCGGTGTCTTCGGCGGCGGGTCGCGGGCGCCACCGGGTGGGCGTGGTCGCGGGCGCCACCGAAGCGGCGGGTCACGGGCGTCACCAGGACGTGGGCAGCGATGGGGTCGCGGCTCATGTGGCGTCACCAGACCGAAGCGGGACTTAGGTTTAGGGTTTAGCGTGCGCAAAGAGCTCGGGTTTGCGGCTTAGGGCTGGGTTTGGGTGGAATATATGGGGAAGTATTTGTGCCGGTTCTATATAAGAACCGACACAAATAAACTTTCAGTACCGGTTCCATATAAGAACCGACACAAAAAAACTTAGTTTCAGTGCCGGTTCCATATAAGAACCGACACAAATAAACTTTCAGTACCGGTTCCATATAAGAACCGGCACAAATAAACTTAGTTTCAGTGCTGGTTCCATATAAGAACCGACACAAATACTACCGTTATATTAATACAATGGGTATATCTTTTATTTAGAGTTAGGATTCCTAGTTTTTTTGATATATTTTATTTAGAGTTAGAATAATAACTAAAAGTCCACATAAATATATAATAGGTATATATTTTATTTAAAAGGTAGGATTTCTAGTTTTTTGATATTATAAAAATATTCCAAAATTGTAAGCAACATGGGAATAACAACTAAAAGTCCACATACATGCATATTATTGACGTCATATTTACATTATATTTTTTACATCACATTGACATTACTCCTAGCTAATTTTTTTCACAGTTTGCCCTTCTTCATGATCATCGCGACGATACGAAGCTTCTTCCTCCGTGGTTTCTTCCTCTAGCCTGATGCTTCCATCTATGAAAGGTGGCAACTCGTCAAACTGGTTGTACTCGTCCTCATCCACGACATTCTCAACTCCGACGATTCTTCTTTTTCCGTGAAGAACAACATGACACTTCTTATCTGCCGGGTCGATTACATAGAAGACTTGTGCTACTTGCTTCGCAAGTACAAATGGTTCATCTGTGTATCCGACATGTTCATTGTTCACAATAGTGAAGCCATATTTGTCCACCTTCACACCCTTTTGGAGTTGGACCCAACGACACCGAAACATCGGGATCTTGAAAATACAATAGTCGAGCTCCCAAATCTCTGCCTGTGCTGTCATAAGCGTCAATGCGAACACCACTGTTTTGGTAAGTGGTTTTGCTATCTTGAGCTCTAGTGTAAAATGTATACCCATTTATATCGTATCCTTGCCATGTCACGATTGTACCTGATGGCCCTTTTGCCAACCACCTCAATGTAACACTCGTTTCTTTCCCAGTGTGTTTCTTAAACCAATGATTGAACAAATGGTTGTGCTCTTTTGTTATCCAAACCTCTGATCGTCCTTTGTTTTCCCTCCGTAGCTCATCCTTGTGCAAGTCCATATCGAGGACACATCAACTGATTGTTGCAAGACTGTGAAATGTGCTTGTTCGAACAAGACATGATCGTAAGTATTTATTGATTTCTTCCCGATGACCCCTTTTCCGGCTAGCCTGCCCTCATGTCGAGATACAGGCATACCAACTGGATTGACATTGGCCATGTAATCGACGCAGAACTCGATAACCTCTTCGGTTGCATAACCTTCTACAATGCAGCCCTCCAGCCGCGATCGATTACGTACATATTTCTTCAGAACACCCATGTACCTCTCGAACGGGTACATCTGATGCAAGAATACAGGGCAGCATATCTTTATCTCATTCACAATATGAACAATGAGATGGACCATGATATCAAAAAATGATGGAGGAAAATACATCTCTAGTTGGCATAGAGTCTTCACCACATCATCCTGCAGTTCACATAGTCCAACGGGATCGATGACCTTCTGTGAAATTGCGTTAAAGAAGAAACATAACCTCATTATTGTCTCTCGGACTTTGTCAGGAAAAATACCTCTAATTGCAACAGGAAGTATTTGGGTCATCATCACATGGCAATCGTGAGACTTCATGCCAGTTAACTTCAAATCTTTCATCGAGACCAGTTTTTTGATGTTTGCGGAATAACCGGACAGAACTTTCACACTATGTAAGCACTTGCAAAGTTCTGTTCTCTCTTTCTTGGATAGAGTGTAGCAAGCTGGGGGTAGATAAAGTCGGCCCGACCCGGTATCTTGAGGATGTAGCTCGGATCTGATTTTCATATCTTCTAGGTCCTTTCGTGACTTGAGTCCATCCTTTGTTTTGCTAGGAATATTCAATAAAAGACCAATCAAGCTGTCACATACATTCTTCTCTACGTGCATGACATCGATGCAGTGTCGAACTTCTAAGTCTTTCCAATAGGGCAAGTCCCAAAATACCGATTTCTTCTTCCACGTGGTCTTCTCAGTTTGGGATCTCGATGTATTATTACTACCTTTTCCAAGTACAACATTAATATCCTTAACGATATCATATACTTCTTCCCCACGATGAGGCCTTGGAGCTTAACCGTTCTCCTTTGTTCCGTCAAATTGTTTCTTCATATTGCGATAGGGGTGATTCCTTCGAAGGAACCTACGGTGATGCATATACACAGTTTTTCTTGAGTTGTTGAGCCACACACTATCTGTTTCATCCAAGCACTGTGGACATGCTTTTGCTCCTTTTATAGTACGACCAGATAGGTTACCTAGGGCAGGTAAATCATTGATGGTGCAAAACAACAATGCACGTAGAGTGAAGTACTCTCGTTTGTACTCATCCCATACCTGCACACCTTCGTTCCACAGTATCACAAGATCTTCCACCAATGGTTGCATGTATACATCAATATCATTGCCAGGTTGTCTTGGCCCTTGAATAAGCAGCGACATCATAATATACTTTCGCTTCATACACAACCAAGGAGGAAGGTTGTAGATACAGAGAGCCACGGGCCAAGTGCTATGAATGCTACTCATATTACCGAAAGGATTCATTCCATCTGTACTCAAGCCAAACCTTATATTCCTAGGTTCATTTCCGAAGTTGTTCCTGAAGAGCCTATCGATGGTTCTCCACTGGGCAGAATCAGCAGGGTATCTCAGCTTTCCATCCCTCTTACCTCTTCTGAGTGCCATCGCAACAATTTGGCGTGTTTTTTATTTCCAAATAAACACTTCAACCGAGGGATTACTGGCAAATACCATACCACTTTAGCAGAAGGTCCTTTCTTCACCTCGATGACATTGCTGTCATCACTCTTACGCTTGTATCTCAATGATTTGCATACCGGACATACATGCATGTCTGAATACTCTTTGCGATAGAGTATACAGTCGTTTGGACATGCATGTATTCTTTCTACTTCCAATCCCAATGGACATACAACCTTCTTTGCAAGATATGTGGTTTCAGGCAATACATTTCCCTCTGGAAGCATATCCGCTAAGAGATGTAACAACGCCGTGAAACTCTTCTCGAACCAACCATTGCTTGCCTTCAATTTTAGTAGTGAAAGCACGGTGTGCAACTTTGTGTATTCCTCCTTACAGCCCGGGAACAAAGGTTTGTCCGAGTCCTCCATCAAACGCTGGAATTCATTAAACTCTCTCTGACTAGTGTAGTTCCCTTTTGCATCGCGCAACATCTGAACCAGATTATTGTCATCATCGATGAGCAACCTATCCTCATCGGATCCATCACCGATGTCAGCTACCACGTTGCTAGCTCCATCGTTAATGACGTTATCACCTTCATGTATGATCTCTTCTTCACCGTGCCTTGTCCAATATGTATAGCCAGGTAAAAAACCCCTTCGAATCAAGTGCAAGTGGATATGCTCTTTGTCTGAAAACATCTTCTCATTCTTGCAATCAATACATGGACAATGTATGTATTCCTTTTTCTTTTGCAACTTGTCCTCCTCGGCGAATCTTAGAAATGCAGAGACGCCGTCGATGTATTCTCGACTGTAACGGTCTGCACTGTACATCCATCTCCGGTCCATCTAAAATTAATTAACATAAATGATTATCAAATTAACCTTAATTGAACTAGGCCTAAACTTTAAATTACAAACTAAAAATAAACCTTTAATTTGAACCACATATAAATTAACCTTAATTGAGCTAGATGTATGCATTCAATTTCAATTAAATAACTATAAATCAATACTTATTAAAATTTAATTAATCAACTAACAATAGTGGATGGATATAATTTTAATCTATATTATATAAAGCTAAACAAAATTTGTCTAATAGAGCTAGGTATTAAAATCTGATTTGAAAAATTTTAACTAGAACTAGATATAAACATTAAAATTTAACTAGATCACTAAAAATCAATACTTATTAAAATTTAATATATAGTTAATTAGCTAAAAATAGTAGATATAATTTTAATTCATATTATATAAAACTACGCAAAAGTTCATCTAATGGAGCTACGTAATAAATTCAACATCTATAAAATGCTCGATCAATAAATCTAAACCATAATTTGAGATCATATAAATTAATTAATCTTTATTATACTAAATCTAAACATTAAATTGCATCTAGATAACCACAAATTAAAAGAGGAGAACAATGTACTCACCTTGAAACACTTAGAGGGAGTATAAACACTCAAAAATGCTTCACAGCAAATCTGGAAGGAAGAACAACGAGCTCGCCAGCTTGGTTTGCAGTCGATCGGGAGGTAGGTGACGATCGGGAATGGAGCAGGAGCTGCCAGTGACACTATAATATATAGGTGGTGTTATTAGTATCAGTTTGTAAATTGAACCGACACAGATACAAATTTATTAGTGTCGGTTCCTTTTACAAACCGACACTAATAATCTGACTGTCGGTCTGTAATTACAACCGACACTAATAAATTTGTATCTGTGTTGGTTCCATTTACCAACCGAAACAAATACTAATTGTGTCGGTTTGAATTATTAACCGACACTAATAAATAAGTATTAGTGTTGATCGCAATTACAAACCGACACAAACAGTCCTCTCCCGGATTTGAGTTTTAGAACCGACACAAATAACCTTATCAGTGTCGGTTCCAAAAAAACCGACACTGATAGACCGACTCCTATTTAGTGTTCTGTAGTATTGTTAGCATAGGTACAAGGTGTTCCTCCTATTTCACTAGCAAGGTGGGACTAAAGGATTTCACCATCATCTTGCTCTCACATGGGCTTTTGAGATTTTCTCTAGGAATTAGTTAATCTGGGCCAAGCCCACTTTATTCCAACAGAGACGAGGCAGGTAGGGCTGTTTGCTCGTGGGCACCGGAATGGTGGCATTTCAGGTAGAGAGGCTGCACCACCGCAGCGGTGGATGGCGTTAGGGATCCAAAGCTTAACAGCACAGTGGAGGGCCATGGATTTGAGGTAACAAAATATATGACGCCAAAGATCTGCCTGGGCTTGCAGAAGCTCCGCGCTGGAGGTGGCAGCCACCATGGAGTGTTTTTAATCCATAATTGCTAGCTTCTTAATTCTATGTTGAGATCTGTTGGTTTTCTTTAGTGTGGTTTCTCAGCTCCGTTACGGGCAGTATTTATAGCTAGGCTGGAATTCGATGGCCAAAGCGCGCTGCGCCATCTCGGCTATTGGTTCTTGCGTTAGATTGGTTGTTGTAGGTGATGGACGTCGTATCTGTAGATGGGTGATGGACGTCGTATCTGTAGATAGGCCATATATGGAAGTCGGCTAATCAGACTTGAGAAAAGAGTCTGAACCGAATAAGAAAAAATGTCTGATTCTTAATCGGTTCATTGAATCCGTTTATAATTTTTTGAGCTGTAGATTAAGGGTACAAATTGATAGGTAGCGCTGAGGTTTGTAAGCAAGCAATCAAAGGACTAATAAAGCATTAGTTGTGTTTTGTGTTCTTCAATGTTTTTTCGATCTTAGTGTTTTTGTCCCAACAAGTGGCATCAGAGCTTTAGAATGCTGAAGCAGATGCCAATGTGTGCGCAATCTACACTACTACAGAATGGTACATCACTATCATTTTATCTGTGTCGATTCCCAACTTTTGAGTGAAAAACCGATCGTGGTATGTGTATGTATTATGTAATTTTTGGAAATAGGTCATCACAAATGGTTTTGATCTAAAGCCGATTGTGAAGACAACACTTATCACAATTGGTTTTTAATTTAGAACCAATTATGATGAGGAGCACCGTCACCACAATCGATTTTATCAAAAAACCACTACTACAAAATGGTACAATACTATCGCTTCATCTGTGTCGGTTTCCAACTTTTGAAGAAAAAATCGATTGTGATATGTATGTACAATTTGTAATTTTTAGAAACAGGGTCATGACAATCGGTTCTAATCTAGAATCGATTGTGATGAGGGGGTGTCACCACAATCAGTTCTAGCTCAGAACCGATTGTGATAAGGATGCCCTCATCACAATTAGTTCTAGGCAAAAACCGATTGTGGTCACACCCCCTCATTAGAACCGATTGTGATGAGGGGTGTGCACATCACTCATTTGAAAGAGAAATTGCAATTTTGATCCAAAAAAACTGCCCTTGTAAGTACTACAAATTTCTGTGTATTTTCAATTTGAAGCTCATCTTCCTTTTAATCTTTCCTAACATTGGTATGATGTCTAACATTTTACATAGTTGGTGGTTTGCCTGTGGTGGTTGTGATGATGAGCTCCAAACTTTTGCATTAGGTACTGTTGATCTTTGTTATTCAGCCTCTGGTTATGAGAACAATTGGAGCACCATTGATTTTGTAAGTAGCTAATAACAACAGATATTGTAACACATTGAATTTGTAATTAAGTTGATTATATGTTTAATCGTGTTTTGCTTGCTGTTGGATCTTAATTTGGTTCTTTATTTGGTTTTAGCCGTGTTAGGGTTTAGTCGTTCGAGCCGTTCCGACCGACCTTTCGAAATCCTTAGTAACCCAAAACCCAAAGCCTTCCTTTGGAGTCCTAAAACCTCATATTTATTCACCTCATAAGTTCTAGTATTTTATAATATTATTTCCTATGTTAGGTTGTTTAAAATTTTTACAAATACCTTTTGCATGGTCCAATTTTGGGTGAATCTGGTTCATTTAAAGAATTTGAATTTTGGGTGAATCTTAGTATTTTATAATATTATTTAAAGAAGCTCCGCGCTGTAGTGGCAGCCACCATGGAGTGTTTTTCCTCCATAGTTGCTAGCTTCTTAATTCTATGTTGAGATCTGTTGGTTTTCTTTAGTGTGGTTTCTCAGCTCCGTTGCGGCCAGTATTTGTAGCTAGGCTGGAATTCGATGGTCAAAGCGTGCTGCGCCATTTCGGCTATTGGTTAATGCGTTAGATTGGTTGTTGTATCTGTAGATGGGTGATGGATGCGTTAGATTTGTTTTATTTAATATTTTATCAGTTGCCGTTGCCGCTGTTTGTTGTCGTCGGGCGATAGGAGCTATACACTGTTTTTTAGCGTTTTAGCGATTTAGCGACTCAGCATTTTAACGATTTAGCGATTTAGCGTTTTAGCGACTTAGCGTTTCAGCGACTTAGCATGTTAGCGACTCAGTGACTTAACGTTTTAGTGTTTTAGCGAATCAGCGTTTTAGCGATTTAGTGACTTAGCGACTTAGCAATTTAGTGACTTAGCGACTCAGCGATTTAGCGACTCAGCAACTTAGCGATTTAGCGACTCAGTGACTCAGCGATTTAGCGACTCAGCGTTTTAGTGACTTAGCGATTTAGCGACTTAGCGATTTAGCGCGTTAGCGGTTTAGCGACTTAACATTTTAGTGACTTAGCGACTCAGCGTTTTAGCGACTGAACGTTTTAGCGATTTAGCGAATCAGTGACTAGACGATTTAGCGACTCAGCGATTCAGCGACTTAGCGACTCAGTGATTTTAGCGATTTAGCGACTTAGCGACTCAGCGATTTTAGCGATTTAGCAACTTAGCGACTCAGCGACTTAGTTACTCAGCGATTTTAGTGATTTAGCGACTCAAACTCAGCGATTTAGCGACTCAAACTGAGCGATTTAGCGACTCAGCGACTTAGCTACTCAGCGATTTAGCGACTCGGCTACTCAGCGATTTAGCAATTTAGCGACTTAGCGACTCAGCGATTTAGCGACTTAGCGATTTTAGCGACTTAGCGATTTAGCGACTCAGCGAATCAGCGATTTAGCGACTCAATGTTGCCGTGTTGGCGTTTGCCGATGCGGATAGTCGGTATCCAATTCCATCGTGCACTGGGCAGAGATGATGGGGAAATCTCCATCATGAATGGCCCAAAAAAACAGTGCTCCTCTCCGGTACCAATCATCCCCCTGGGTATACTAGGGGTGGTGCCACGGTGGCGTGAGAACGGCTACCGTGGCTGCGAAAAAGGCTTATTGCACTCGGGTTTCAGTTGCCACGCCGGGGTTTTAGCAGGAAACGTTGGCTGTGTTGCCGTTTGCCGATGTCAGGAACTACTGTTCAATGCCATCAATGCTGTCAGGGGCACACTGCTCGGGGTAAATATCGCCCTAATATGGGGCGATCGCTCCATTTATGAGTGATATCTACCCTTTATAACCTTCGTTCTCGCTTGCGGTCTCGCAAAGGTAGCAGCGAAAGAGGAAGAAAGAGAGGAAGAGAGAAGGGAAGGAGAGAAGAAAGGAAGATAGAAGGGAAGGAGATGTAGAAAAAATAAGTAGAGGATCAATACAAAATGCCAAGGTGTGCAAGTGGAAAGGGAAAAGGGAAAGCAAAGGAAGAGGGAAGCACTTGGCCGAGCAATTTAGTGTACCAGGATCTCTTCGTACCTCCTAGAGCTGTACCACCGATGTGTATGTGCGAAGATCCTTGCAGGCTTGTCTGCTCTTCAGAAATGCCAACTTGGAAGAGGAGGTATTGGAATTGCCGCAACAACGCCTTCAACCCGCCGGAGAAGAGCCTGAAGAATCGCCATATGGTAATAAGCGTACTTGTTTCGCATTATTTGTACATGAAACTTTTCTAATTTATGTTTCATGTAGTCGCCTCTGCCACTATGTGAATTTGACGAATGGATTAACATGGAGATCAACCCCGAAGACCAAAGGCTCCTTGATCAAGCCAACCAGGCTGAGGAGTCACGCGGCAGCTTCAAGAGCAGCGTGATGCCGCATGCGAAGAGGCACGTAGAAAGGAAGCAGAGGAGAAGGAGGCCGAGAGAGAGAGAGAGAGAGAGAGAGAGAGAGAGAGAGAGAGGAAACAAGAGGGGGTGCTTCGTGCCAAAGAAGCCCCACCGGAGGTATGGGTGAAGGGGAAGTGGCCTCGAAGCACTCAGTAGATGTCTAGTTGTAACTATTATTTTCCTTGTTCGTGGTATTCCTTTCAGTTTTAAGCCGTAATGAAAAGTGTGGCCTACCTTATTTTTCACAATAAAGTTGTTGTCGACTATGCTTCTTACGGTTAAGCGTTATCGTTTGTTATTGACTATAATACTTAGGGTTATTGAACTAGTACAATTTAGATGCAAAGCAAGGTGTAAATAAAATATTTTTTTCAGAATATGGTAGTCCATATATCAAAGAGAAAATGTGCTCTATTCTTCCAAAAAATTACCTTAAAACATGATATTTTACACGCTGGCGAAAACGTTTAAGCGTTATCGTTTGTTGTCGACTATAATACTTAGGGTTATTGTGCTAGTAGAATTTAGATGCAAACAAAGGTGTAAATAAAATATTTTTCTAGAATGTGGAAGTCCATATATCAAAGAGTAAATTTGTTGTATTCTTCCAAAAAATTACCTTTAAACATGTTATTTTATGGGCTGCCGAAAAGGCTTAAGTGTTATCGTTTGTTGTCGACTATAATACTTAGTGTTATTGCACTAGTAGAATTTATATGAAAAGAAAGGTGTAAATAAAATATTTTTTTAGAATATGGTAGTCCATATATCAAAGAGAAAATCTGCTTCATTCTTCCAAAAAAAATACATTTAAACATGATATTTTACGGGCTGCCGAAAAGGCTTAAGCGTTTCATTGTTTTGGACCTACGCAACACGGACTACCACTTATCTATGGGCGAAAATGCTCGGACGTTGCCTCGGCACGGAATTGCAAAAATAAAAAAAGGCACACGCATTACTAATTGAGAAGGGTAAGCTAAAAAAATGATGTACAACAAGTCAAACAGTTATACAACATGGTGCTGAAAAAAAGACATTACAAAAGTATAGTTGTACAACAAGTCAGTCACGACCACGTCTCCAGAGTTGGTTTCGTGGGGTACGTGAGTGGCGACGGAGGATGAATGACCCTCCTGGGCTGGCCATGCGGCGCAAGGGTAGTGTAGTCTGCTGGTGACTCGGGTGTGTATAGGTGTGGTGCTCCCAAGAGCTGAGATGGGCCAAAGTACTCGGTTGACAGGTACTGCTCCATGCCGAACGATGCCTCCTCCCGGTCATCGTAGCCGAAACCAACCTGGGGTCCTGGTGGGGCGTGAGACGAAGACTACCCCTCGTGACCCAATGCTGTTGTGCGGGAGGCCAAAATAGGGGCTCGCAGTAGACGACGTCGGCTCGTGGGAGCCTATTGGCATGGGAAGGTGTGGGCATGGGTCCACGAGGAGCCACCGGAGGAGGGTGATGTGCTGGCCCACGCAGATGTGGTGCGCTGTGTCCGACGACGTCTCCGCCCCCCAGTAGCCCGTACAATGACCCAACCGCCTCACCTTGTCGCGAATCTGCTCCCAAGCTGCCGATGCCTCAGCGGTGGTCACCTGGATGCCCGCTTCGAGGCGTGCCAACATGGACGTAGCCTCCACGTGCAACTCTCCTACAAATTGTGCCTGCATGTAATGCTGGATTGATAAGAGGTAATTTACATGAAAAATATGTACCTATAGAGATTCGATTGGGACACTTACCGCGAAGTTGTCCCTCTCGGACATCTGTGAAGGGTATGTGTCCGACACCGATGCCTGAGGTGCAACATACGGTGCTGCTGGTGTGTACCCCACCCTGAGCCGAGTCCGCGGCGCGAACCACTCCATGTACTCGTCGTACATGTCCTAGTCGTACGCCCGTGTCTCGGTGACCCTGTCTGCGAGCGCGTCATCCCACTGTAGTGCCCATGTCATCATGCGATATGCGAATAGAGTGCCCGCTGCAACCCCCAACCGGGTCATCTTGCAATGCAAAAACGGGGATTTACACACAACATCCATTCGGCAGGGATTGTAAGCAGTGTGCTTAGGAGAAATACCTGTGAACGCCACGTGAGAAAACTTGATGAGGCGGCAAGGGAAAGTCTATAAGAGCCCGAACTGCTACAACACCCTGTGCGGCGAGTACTCATCCATGCACAGGTTGAAGACGAGGACCTTACAGGTGAGCCAGTACTGCTCGAGATACAGCTGCAGCAGTAGGACACACCCCGACATCGTCGCGTCCTGGTCTGCCCGAGATACAGCATCGCACAGACCTCTGTATGTTGCCACGAGCACAACAGAGGCCCACGACCATTGCACCACCTGTTTACAACGAGAAAGTTAGACATGTCCTGTCATTATAGATTTTAACGGAATGTGTTACCTCATGGTCCGGGGTGTCGACGATGGACTGGGCATACTGGATCAGGTGTTGGTCCACCGTGTTCACGTGTGAGGATGGGAACATCAACAAACCGAATAGCAAGAGCAAGTATGCCTCCAGGTGGTGGGTCACGTCCTCCTCCTCGGCGTGCAGGTGGATCAGCTCAGCCTGCAGCATTGGGTACAATATTGTCAGCAACTTAGCGTGTCCCCATTAAATGGCAATGAAGGAGGTACTAACTGTGAACTGAAGGAGCCACGTCTTCATCAGTCCGTGCCACTCACCCTGCCTGAGGGGCACGTACGGGTCGGCCCGAGGGTGTCGCTGTTGGGATACGGGTAGGCTACGCGAGCATAAAATAAAAATTTTCTACCACGAATCATCCAAGATCACATACGAGTAGAGGATCATGAGTTGTTACCCTTGACGCGCCGATGCAGTGAAAGCAGATACGCACATGTAGAGAAAGTAGTCATTCACGTCCCGATTAACACCGAGTGGTTCTCGACCTCCCCCGAGTGGTTCTCGATCTGCGCCGACTGGTTCTCGATCTGCACCGAGTGCTTTCCAATCTGCGCCGAGTGCTTCCCGATAGATCTAGTCGGATCGATCACCGAAAGTCGCCGAAGATCCAACCGAGCAGCGCGTCCACAGATGGCAGCGCCTCTAACGGTATCCACGCATACCGAGTAGGAACACCGTGCGGGGTGTACTAGCACCTCGCCACACGGCTAGGGTTTTGGGGAGCAGGAAAGGTGTGCGGCGGCTGAACGTGGTGAGGGTTCTTATCCGTGTCGCGCACTATTCCTGGCCTCGCCTTTTATAGACATGCTAGTGGGCCAAAGCCTGCTAGGGTTCTACCTCCAACGTGGATCTCATCCATGCAAAAACCTGTTAATCAATTCCAACTCGTTAAGTGTGTGACCCGTTAGGTTCAGTGCAAGTCGGACATGAGTCTGGAAACCCGTTTCCAATTCATTGATCAACAACGGCACCTAGCAGTACATATTGATCCCCGAATGCACAGAATCAGTATTCGGCTGAACCTTGATACACTCACATATCGATCCCGTTGCCTCACGATACCAGTCAAGCTCAAGGCGAAATGCGTGCCACCCTTGTTGATAGCTCGACCACTTCACTCGACAGTGTGATGGATACAAACCATGGCTAACTCCTTAGTCATATTAGCACACCTATGCGCTTTCCTTATCCATCCACACGAGGGGCCCAGAGGTATCTCTCCCATTATCTAGGAGGGGCAAATCCCATCTTGATCATCACACCCTTGGCGATGTATCGTGGCATACCTACCCTATTACGGTGTAGCGTTTGATGATACCAAAGCATGCATGTCTACATGCTAGGTATCCATGGCAATCTCAGGTCTAAGGACCATATAGGCGTACCACTCGAGACTATACGCTGATGGCACTATAAGAGATAACAACTCACAACGTCTCGGAGTGGGTCTTGTCCGACTACCCATGTTCTTCAACATGTGTCCACATTATTGGTTCGATATCTTCATATCTATGGTATGCGAAACATTACCATCAACCAATACATGTGCTGATCAAATCATCACCGCTCCTCGTAATGATATGGATTAGAGACCCGTTTAGAATAATGTCACTTGACAATGTGTTTCACAATTAGGTCGTACCCAATGGACAAAATCGCAACATTTACTCAGGGAACCGATAAACAAAGTTATCATAATTACATGAACAAAGACGTGTTACAACCATCACCATGATTGATTTAGGGCATATTCCCTTCAATCTCCCACTTGCACTAGAGTCAACCATATAGGTACCGAATACCCATTGCTCTTGTGTGCGCCTCATGCTTTGGTTGTGGAAGGGGCTTTGTCAACGGATCAGCCGCATTTAGATCCATGTGCACTTTTCATACCTTCATATCACCTCTCTCAATGATCTCCCAGATCAGGTGATATCACCTGAGTATATGTTTGGATTTTTGGTGAGACCTAGGCTCATTTGCTTGTCCATGAGGACCTCCGTTTGATCACTTCATCAAAGCGAAGGTTCCAACTCCGAGATGCTTGCTTTAGTCCATAAATGGACTTCCTAAGCTTACATACCTTGCCAGCATTAGTAGGATCGATAAAACCCTCGGGCTGTACCATGTACACGTCCTCGCTTAGGTTTCCATTAAGGAAAGCCGTTTTGACATCTATTTGTCGAATCTCAAAATCATGATATGCGGTAATTGCTATCATGATCCGGATAGATACTTCATCATAGCGACTCGCGAATAAGTTTCATCATAGTCCACTCCATGAATCTGCTTATACCCTTTTGCCACTAATCGAGCCTTAAAAATGTGAATGTTTCCATCGGCGTCTATCTTCTTCTTAAAGACCCATTTGCACTCGATAGTTTTTACACCATCAGGCAGATCAACCAAGTTCCAAACTTGATTATCATACATGGACTTTAACTCGGATATCATGGCCTCCAGCCATTTCTCAGAGTCTGGGCCCACCATAGCTTCCTCATAGTCCTTGGGCTCGTCATTTTCCAATAATAACACATCGCGTTGCTCCGTCATGAGGAACATGAACCTCTCAAGAGCACGGCTTGCCCGTGAGGACCTTCGTGGGGCTGGCGCCTCATCAACAGGTTCAACAACACATTGTTCATCTTGCTGAGGACTAGCTGGAGCTGAAACATTTTCAGGCATTTCTCGAACTTCTTTGAGTTGCACCTTGCTCCCACTAGCTCTTTTGGAAAACTCATTCTCCAAAAAAACACCAGTCCGGGTGACAAACACTTTGCCCTCTTCCCGGTTATAAAAATAATACCCTTTGGTTTCCCATGAGTACCCCACAAAGAAGCATTTATCCGACTTAGCATGGAGCTAATCCGATGTCATACGTTTTACATAAGCCTCACAGCCCCAAATTTTAAGATAAGACAAGTTGGGATGTTTCCCTTTCCATATCTCGTATGGTGTCTTATCAACGGATTTAGATGCAACCCTGTCAGGACCCGAATTTGCAAATCCAGACCCTCTGTGTATTCAGCACTAGTCCAAGATCACGCTAGTGTACACAGTCTCAACATCGGTACATATCACAATCATACTCACTGAATTAATAAAGTACTTTAATTAATTAACCAAATTGGTTGCTCAACCTTATGGTCAAGTTAAAAGGGTATGCCTTGCAGGGCGAAGACTTATTAAAAGAGATAACAGCAGCGAAAAATAAACATCAATAACGTGGCGCCCTCCAATATACCATAGGCAACTGACTGGGCTCGCTCCTTAGTTAGCCAACTCCTCCTGGAGCTCCTCCTCCAGTGCTGGCGTTGCTTATTCTTCAACTGATATTGTATTGTTGCAAGGGGTGAGTACTTGGTACTCAGTAAGTCATGCATAGAATGCAAGCTAATATTCTACATGCATGGCTTGTTACAAAGGAAGGCCAACAGGTTCATTTGCAGTAATACAACATTCATAAATACAGTAATAGAATGCAAAGCGGTAAACAAATAATAATTATAATAACTTTCACAACACTCGAACAAGTAAAGCATTTCCTAGTCCTAAGTCCAATTCACGGTTCCAAACCCAAGTACTTTCACAAATCAAGTTATTTTCATGAAAGTCTAACCCTTGACTGTAATTCCCGAGCAATGTCCAATGCCGCGGACATGGCTATTCGAAAAGATTTTACACTCTGCAAAGGTTATACACTTTACCCACAAGATACAGTCAAACACCACAAAGGCGAGTGTCCGTAACAAAGCATTTCCAATGCCTATCTAAACCCAGTACTACTCGCTAAGGTTTCAACACTGGTGGGACTGGTTACCACATCCAGGCCCCCCCTCTTGCGCCATGGGAGCAACCCGTGCGAGGACTGGTTACCATTACCCGGGCCTCACACCACCACAATAGTACTAAAGTTTAGAATCAACAAATTAATCAGCTAGGTCTGCCCCATTCCAGACTTGTGGTTGTATGAATGACTCAGTTCAAAGGCTTGCAAAGTTAAGTCCTTAATTGACTAGGGCAAGACTACCCGAAGAACCAAAACGACTTTCCCGATACCAATCCTGGCCCACCTGATCAAACTTGCCACTTTGTAACACCCCAAAATTTTGCTTTTCTTAAATTCGTATGTGATTTGGCACTTTGGTGAATTTTTGGAATTTTCTGGAATTTATTTGGATTTATTTTGAATTTATTCCATTTTGAAATAATTAAAGAATTTAATTTTGCAAATAAAATTTTGTTGGAAATATTTTATTTGAGTCCCAAATACCCTAAAATATTTTCCAGAATTTTTCTGGAATTTTTCTGAGTCTTTTGCTATTTTTAATGAATTAAATGAATTACTGGGAATTATTTTAAATATTAAATCGCTGGAAAATGCGAGTGGGTTTGTAATCGTTTCATCCGACCAGCCCGAGTCGGACTCGAGTTCGAGTCCGACCGAGCCACGTGATCCGGTCGAACCTTGATCGATCCGAACCGTTGGATCGAAATCCAACTGGCCGGAATTTGGTCGCGACCGATCCACCGGATCCGGCCCGGATCCGCTGGCGCCCGGAAATCTGGGGCCGTTGAGCGGGACGCTGGACGCCGCGTGATTGCGTCGTCTTCCGTGATCGAAGCCGGACTCCACCGCCGCAGAGCGCGCTGGTCGGCTAGGTTTCCGCCTTGTCTTGCGCATGCCGAGGCCATTTAAGGCGTGGGTTATCGCCGAGACCGCCCGTTCGTGTGCGCACCGGTTGCCCTAGTTTCCAACGCCCAAGCCGCCGCTGCCGCCTCACGATTTCGCCGGTTGGGGTGTGCGCGCGTTTTTCTTCGCTTTCCGGCGCCGTTCGTCATCCTCCGCCGCTCAAGCCGGGTCTGAGAACCTTATGCGCGTAAGGCGCACCTATTGGGTGCACTCACTTGGCCGAGACGCCCGAAGCGCCCGTTAGTGTGGTCGCCGTCCTCGGCCGCCGTAGCCGCACGCCGCCGCCAGCGTTATCGTCGTCATGAGCTCGGTGAACCGTTGGATCAGGATCCAACGCACGCAGGTGAGGCCACGCCGCCTGCTATCGCTCTCGCCCTCGATTAGGTTTCCACCGTTAGATTTAGATCGCACGGTTGAGGTTAGTTCGCGTTGTAGCTTTAGGGTTAGATCTGGACCGTCCGATCTAGATCGAACGCCCCGAATCGACGGTGCTGATTTGGAACGCGTAAATTCTAGATCTAATCGCGCCGTTAATTTTCAAATCAACGGCACGATCGAGCCACGCGGTGCTTAGCCACGCCCGCGCCAAAGATGAGCCAAGCCGGCCGACAAGTGGGGTCCGTGATGTCGGTGACACGGTCCGGTGGACCTGATTCACCGCGGGACCAAGCCGTGCCGCGGCGCCCGATCCACGACAAGATGGGACACGTGTCATCACCCGGTGATGCCACGTGGCATGATGACGCCATGCCGACGCCATCGTGGGGAGCCGTTCGGTGCTGACGCCAAGAAAACACCGTGGACCAATCAGAGATCGCCACGCGTGTCCATGCCGACGCAATAATTAATTTCAAAAGAAAATGATTTATTAATTCGAAATATTGATTCAAATTTAGATTCAAACTTCAAACGCTTATAACTTTTGCGTTTCAACTCCGATTTGAGTGGTTCAAATTTCTAAATTTGTATAAAATTGAGATCTACCTAAATATGAATTTTATTTAATTTTTGGACTAAAGTTTTTCTCTGTAATATTATTTAATTGATTATTTGAACTTTAAATAATCATAACTTTTGCGTTTTAACTCCAAATTTGATTTATTCCAGCTTTCTAAAAATCCAGAAAATTATGTTCTCTCTGTTTATGGATTTTATTTGGAGTTTTGGGATGTTTTTGCCTATTGTTTATTTGCGTATTTGCTATTTGCACGCTTTACGAGTAGACGTTGAAGTGCCGGAAGGATTCGAGGGAGAAGTATTAACTCAGGATCCAACTCAAGACCAAGAGCAAGTACTTTTTGAAGGCAAGTTGTGCTTTGACCATGTTGATCCTATTTCGAAATCTATTTTGATTTAAACTATTGCATGCTAGTTCAATTAGAAAGATATTTTGTTTAAACCTGGGGGTTAGATAAATACCAATTTGCTATAAGACACCTTGATTACTTAAGTATGTGCCATGACCCTTTGTCACCCTAGTTGTGGTTTACTAGTTGGACATTATTAAATTGCCAACATGGGTTTAGACCGTTGTAGTATCGCTTAGACTCAAGCCACGTGCTCATGACATGATTTTGGACAATCAAATGTTAATATTGACTTAATGATATATTGAACCTGTTTTGGAAAAGTATCATGTGATGTTGATGGCACGTGGTGCATGGTAATCAACTGGGGTTTGATAAACGGTTTTCGACCGGGGCATGTGGCAAGAGTAATCAGGTGGGCCAGTTGTGGCATTGGGAGTGTTGATTTGGTTTTTCTAGTCTTGCCTGGTCACTCTAAGGACTTAACCTTGCAAGCCTTTGAACTGGTCATACTTGCAACCACATGGTCGAATGGGACGGCCCTAGTTGACTAAGTCGCTAAGGACTCACTTGTGGAGCCTCAGGGTGTCAATTACACCGCTTGTGTGATTGTGCGGGGAGCGATCGTGGTCGTGGGCCGATACCCATCTAACGGTGTGTTGGTCCCATACTTCGCCTTGGCTAAGGGAAGGGATGGTGTAGAGCACGAACCTGAGAGGACCACCTGTGTTGTTTGAGGCTTCCGAAAGGCTTTGTTACTGAACTCGCCTTTGTGGTGTTTGACTCAGATCTTGTGGGTAAAGTGCATAACCTCTGCAGAGTGTAGAATCTATTTGAATAGCCGAGTCCACTGTGATCGACAATGCTCTGAATTACAATAAGGGTTAGATTTTCTGAAAATAACTTGGATTTGAAAAGTTGGGTTGGTTTAATAATGAAGATGATGGAAATGTGGTTTAGGATGGGGGAAAAATGTTTGTTAAAACTCTTGAAAAGTTATTTATGCTTTACTTATTTCTACTGCTTTCGAATCTACTTATATTACTTTTCAAATGTCAAGCATCGCAAATATACCTTGAGCTACTCCTTTGTACCAAGCCATGCATATAGTATATTAGCTTGCATTCTGTGCATGACTTGTCGAGTACCAAGTACTCACCCTTGCCTCAACACAACACCGCTGAAGAGGAGACTACGCCACTTTGGAGGAGGAACTCCAAGAGGACCCGCTACTTAGGGATGCGAGCCCGATCAGTTGCCTGTGGTATACTGGATGGCGCCACGAAGTTTATTTGATTTTCCGCTGCTATTATTTTTCTCTGAATAAGTTTCGCCTTGCAAGGCATATATTTGTACCTTGGCCATAAGGTCAAGTAACCCTTTGGTTATTTAAATAAAGTACTTTTATAATATCGATTGGTATGATTGTGATATTTACCGATGTTAAGACTGTGTGCACTAGCGCGTTCCTGGACTAGTGCTGAATACACAGAGGGTCCGGATTTGCAAATTCGGGGTCCCGACAGAGGTGGTATCAGAGCCATACTTGACTGTAGGCTCAACCCTAAGCTAGAATGGTCGTAGTGAGGATAAAACCTATTTTCTAAAAGCTAAAAATTTGTCAAGATAAGAAATGACTTCTCGACTTATCCCCTTCTCTCTTTTCTTGTCTCTTGCTGAAATTTTCCCTTACCTTGTCACAATTTAAAAATTCCGAGTTCTTACGAAAAGCACTCTTGTGACAGATGGAGGTTTTCTCGATGAGTGAGCATAGGTTCTATAGTGAGACTCCTTCGCCGAGTCGCGTCATAGAATAAAGAGTCACCCTTTAGGCGTTAGACTCCAGAGTTAGTTCGATTTGGATTTGCTTTGTTTGTCGAGTGTGCAAGATGTGTTGCAAGGCCCTTAGGCATTGTAAGCAGCCATACCAAGTTATTAATAATAAAATTGGACCTTAAGGCTACACCTTTCGCCCCGCATAAGTTCCATATTACTTGTCTATTCTTGTTTCCCTCTCATCTTTAAACCTAGAGCAAATCGACAGATGGTGAACACCCGCGGAAACTTTGGAAGCAATGGAAGTGGTTCTCGCCAGCGAAAAAACCCCAATGGTGGAGCACCAAGACCGCCCGATTGATATGCAGAATTTTGGAGCCTTTCTTGCTGCTCAAACTCGGTTGATGCATGCTATGATGCAACAAATGCAGCACGTCATCGCCAGGCCACTTGCTAATCAAGTTAATCAGGGACCACGCTGTATCACAAGGTCGTCAGAGTTCATGAGGACTCACCCACCCACTTTCTCTGGGAATGCCAATCCATTGGAGGCCGATGATTGGTTAAGATCAATTGAGAGAAAGCTACACATAGCTCAATGCATAGGGAATGAGAAGGTACTCCACGCTTCTCATCACCGGAAGGAACAACATTTGAATGGTGGGAGAACTTACGTGCCACGCTTGAGAGAACCCTCAAGATATCACTTGGGAAGAGTTCACACCGCATTCCGACAGATTATCACGTGCTGAAGGAATCATGGACCTTAAGAAGGAGGAGTTCAGGGCATCAAGCAAGGTAATCAGCCAGGTGCCGACTACCTGAACAAATTTACGCAGCCTAGCACGCTACGCACCGAGGATGTAGCGACAGATAAATCCGCATGCCTCGTTTCATGAAGGGACTCAACTCAGATTGCAAGTAGGATTGATCACCCACACCTTTCCAGATTTCCAAGAGTTGGTGAATAAGGCGCTTATTCTTGAGGACAAGCGCAAGGAACTGGATGAGAATAGGAAGCGCAGATGCAACAAAGCAAGGATCACGCCAGGAACGCAATAGCAGCGCTGAGAGTTGCACCAAATCAATTCTTGATTCCAACCACAGAATGCAACAAGGACACCATCCCAGCACCAAGACTGTCAATCAAAACTACCAGACTTCAAACCCGCTAGAAACGCTACCCTGTCGGCAAATAGAGAATGCTGAGACGCTGCATTACAATCAAGAACGAGCCGTGACACTTTGCCAACAGCTTGTCCAAAGAAGACAAAGCAGGAGTGACCCGATTCGCTTCAACCTAGGAACCACCCCACTAGGACGCCAAAGACCAGGAGCCACACCCTGCATCGTGGTGAGAGGCCGAGTCAACCATGTCACCGCAGATGCACTGCAGAATGCTACTGACGTCGTCTTTGGGTAATTTACTTGTTAACTCAAGACATGCAACAGCTTTGTTTGACTCGAGCTTCGCGTTCGCTTGTTTCAAGGCTTTGCCACTAGAAATGATTTGAGAATTGCAAGACTTAAGTGCATGCTTTTAGTTCAAACCCTGGTTCAACTCCGAACGAAAGTAGGATGTTCCGGTGAGAATACTAATAGATGGAATAGAGTTCCTAGCAAACCTTATAATTTTGGAGACCCGGACCTTAGACGTCATATTGGGAATGGATTGGTTATCCAAGCACAAGGTCAGTATTGGATTGTGGACGAAGGACTATCTCGATTGAGAGCCCGTGTGGGAAGAAAGTGGAATTTCAAGCCATCATGCGGTTAGAGATGGGCGATTGATGGTTAACAATACCAAGGCAATCAAAGCATAGAGGATGTCCCAAGAGTGAATGAGTACCCGATGTTTTTCCCGAAGATCTACGGTATGCCGCGACAGGACATAGAGTTTGTGATAGAGCTTGTATGCACAAAGACCGATAGCAAAGAGACCCTATCGGACGTCCACCGAGGAGTTGGTAGAAATGAAGAAACAGCTTAGAAGAGTTAATGGAGAAAGGATTTATCGGACCAAGTTCGTCACCGTGGGGAGCACCAGCTTTGTTTGTCAAGAAGAAGGACGGGAGTTTCGGGATGTGCATTGACTACCGTGCACTCAATGAAGTCACCGTAAAGAATAAGTATCCGCTACCCAGGATTGATGATTTGTTTGATCGCTTAGGAGGAGCCGAGTTTTCTCAAGATTGATCTCAGATCGATACCATCGATTGAAGATCCGATCGTAAGATATTCAAGACTCGCATTCTCGTCAAGATATGGACATTACGAAGTTTACTGATTATGTCCTTTGGGCCGATTTAATGCGCCACTTATTTCATGAATATGATGAATAAGGTGTTCATGGAATATTTGGACAAGTTTGTCGTCGTGTTCATAGACGATATCCTAATCTACTCCAAGACAGAGGATGAACATGCCGAACACTTAAGGCGAGTTTTGGAAAAGTCGAGGAACAGCAACTTTTCGCCAAGTTCAGCAAGTGTGATTTTTTTGGAAGGACAAGGTGGAGTTTCTTGGACATGTAATGACTGCAGAAGGAGTCGCCGTAGATCCAAGCAAAGTAGAAGTCTGTGTTACATTGGGAACGACCAAAGACTCGTGACCAGATTCGGAGTTTCCTTGGAATGGCAGGATACTACCGCCCGATTCATTGAAGGCTTCTCGACAATTGCGAAACCTCTTACGCAATTCTTGAAGAAGGAAAAGAAGTTTGCATGGACGCTTTAATGTGAGAAAGGATTTCAGAGCTGAAGAAGCGATTGACATCAAGACCGTGTTAGTTCTACCTGATGTTGCTCAAAGCTTCGATATTTATTGTGACGCATCACGCCAAGGACTTGGATGTGTCTTGATGCAGAATGGAAAGGTTAAACTTATGCATCAAGGCGATTGAGGCCGCATGAGGAAAATTATCCGACACATGACCTAGAGTTAGCTGCCGTAGTGCATGCCTTGAAGATATGGCGTCACTATCTCGATTGGAAACAGATGTGAAGTATATACGGATCATAAGAGTTTTAAGTACATATTCACCCGATGGATCTCGAATATGAGGCAAAGGAGATGGCTAGAGTTGATCAAGGACTACAATGTCGGAATCCATTACCATCCCTGAAGGCCAACGTAGTAGCCGATGCTCGAGTCGGAAAAGCCATACCGTGAGTACGTTGCTAGCCACAAGTCGATGAGTTATGCGAGGATTTTCAAAAGATGAAGATTGAGGTTGTACCTAGCGGATTCTTGGCCGCATTGGAGGTAAAGCCTACCTTAGAGGACCAGATCCGAGAAGGACAGAAGGATGATGACAGATCCGTGAGGATTAAGTCCAAAAGGAGGAAGGCAAGGCAGAGGACTTCAAGTTGGATGAGCAAGGCACGTTGTGGATGAAGGATCGCATTTGTGTGCCTAACAAAAGGAGTTAAAGCAATCGATTTTGGAAGAAGCCCATGACTCTAAGTATTCAATTCATCCCGAAGCGCCAAGATGTATCAGATCTCAAGGAGAGATTACGGTGGCCGAGTATGAAACGTGAAGTTGCCGAGCATGTTGCCTTGTGCGATGTATGCCAGAGAGTCAAGGCAATGCATCGAGACCAGCAGGATTGCTACAATGTACCGAAAATACCTGAGTGGAAGTGGGAGGAAATCGGAATGGATTTCATTACCGGCTTGTCAAGACTCAAGGAGGTTATAACTCCATATGGGTTATAGTGGATCGCTTGATTAAAGTAGCCCATTTTATCCCCGTGAAGACCACTTACTCGGGAGATAAATTAGCGTAATTATACATGATCAGATTGTCTGTTTGCACGGAGTGCCAAAGAGGATTGTATCGGACGGAAGGTACCCAATTTACCTCAAGGTTCTGGAATAAGTTGCATGAAGCCATGGGAACCCGTTTGAACTTCAAGATGACTTATCATCCACAGACGGATGGACCAGGCCGAAAGAGTCAACCAGATTACGGAAGATATGTTGAGAGCTTGGGCATTAGCTTATGCTACCTCTTGGGATAAGAGTTTGCCGTATGCCGAGTTCGATTACAATAATAGTTGCTCGAGGCTAGTTCTGAGATGTCACCTTTTGAGGCCTTTGTATGGTCGACTCGTCGGACGCCATTGAATTGGAATGAGACCGGCGCCGTGTCTTGGACTGATATTCTTCAAGAGGCTGAAGAACAGATCGCCATGATTAGGGGAAGGTTGAAGATAGCCCAATCTCGACAGAAGAGTTATGCTGACAATCGTCGCCGAGATTTGAGTTTTGAACCAGAAGACTTTGTATACCTCAGAGTTACGCCTCTCAGGGGAGTTAAGAGGTTCCATGCCAAAGGGAAACTCGCACCCCGTTATGTTGGACCATTTAAGGTTTTGAGCCGCAGAGGCGAAGTTGCTTACCAACTGGAGTTGCCACAGTCGCTAGCAGGAGTGCATGACGTATTCCATGTGTCCCAGTTGAAGAAGTGTCTCCGAGTTCCTGAGGAACAGACACCGCTGGAGTCAATTGAGTTGCAGGAGGATTTGACTTATAAGGAGCATCCCGTGAGGATTCTAGACACAATGGATCGAGAAACTAGAAACAAGTCAACCCGTTTCTGTAGAGTTCAGTGGAGCAACCATGAAGAAAGTGAAGCGACTTGGGAGCGCGAAGAGGATTTGAAGAAGGAGTTTCCAAACCTATTCCTTTAGTAAGCCCTGAATCTCGGGGACGAGATTCTATTAAGGGGGGGAGGTTTGTAACACCCCAAAATTTTGCTTTTCTTAAATTCGTATGTGATTTGGCACTTTGGTGAATTTTTGGAATTTTCTGGAATTTATTTGGATTTATTTTGAATTTATTCCATTTTGAAATAATTAAAGAATTTAATTTTGCAAATAAAATTTTGTTGGAAATATTTTATTTGAGTCCCAAATACCCTAAAATATTTTCCAGAATTTTTAGAATTTTTCAGTCTTTTGCTATTTTTAATGAATTAAATGAATTACTCGGGAATTATTTTAAATATTAAATCGCTGGAAAATGCGAGTGGGTTTGTATTGTTCATCCGATCGGAGCCCGAGTCGGACTCGAGTTCGAGTCCGACCGAGCCACGTGATCCGGCCGAACCTTGATCGATCCGAACCGTTGGATCGAAATCCAACGGCCGAATTTGGCCGCACCGATCCAAATGGATCCGTCCGATCCGCTTGCGCCGAAATCTGGGCCGTTGAGCGGGACGCTGCGTGGACGGCCGTGATTGCGCTGCCGTCTTCCGTGGATCGAAGCCGGACTTCCACCGCCGTAAGCCGCCATGGCCCTGGTTAGGTTTCCGCCTTGCGCGCATGCCGAGGCCATTTAAGGCGTGGGTTATCGCCGAGGACCGCCGTGTCGTGCGCGCACGGTTGCCCTAGTTTCCAACGCCCAAGCCGCTGCCGCCTCACGATTTCGCCCGGTTGGGGTGTGCCGCGCGTTTTTCTTCGTTCCGGCGCCGTTCGTCATCCTCCGCTGCGTTCAAGCCCGGTCTCGAACCTTGCGCCAAGGCGCACCTATTGGGTGCACTCACTTGGCCGGAGACGCCCAAGCGCCGTTAGTGTGGTCGCCGTCCTCGGCGCCGGCAGCCGCAACGCGCCGCCGCGTGCCATCGTCGTCGCGAGCTCGGTGAACCGTTGGATCAGATCCAACGCCGCGAGGTGAGGCCACGCCGCTCGCTATCGCTTCTCGCCCTCGATTAGGTTTCCACCGTTAGATTTAGATCGCACGGTTGAGGTTAGTTGCGTTGTAGCTTTAGGGTTAGATCTCGACCGTCCGATCTAGATCGAACGGCCCGAATCGACGGTCTTGATTTGGAACGCGTAAATTCTAGATCTAATCGCGGCCGTTAATTTTCAAATCAACGGGCACGATCGAGCCACGTGTGCTTAGCCACGCCCGCGCCAGCATGAGCCAAGCCGCTGACAAGTGGGGTCCGCATGTCAGTGACACGGTCCGGGGGACCGGATTCACCGCGGGACCAAGCGTGCCGCGGCGCCTTGATCCGCAACAAGACAAGATGGGACACGTGTCATCACCCGGTGATGCCACGTGGCATGATGACGCCATGTCGACGTCATCGCGGAGCCGTTCGGATCGACGTCCAAGAAACACCGTGGACCAATCGGAGACTGCCACGTGTCCATGCCGACGCAATAATTAATTTCCTAAAAGAAAATGATTTATTAATTCGAAATATTGATTCAAATTTAGATTCAAACTTCAAACGCTTATAACTTTTATGCGTTTCAACTCCGATTTGAGTGGTTCAAATTTCTAAATTTGTATAAAATTGAGATCTACCTAAATATGAATTTTATTTAATTTTTGGACTAAAGTTTTTCTCTGTAATATTATTTAATTGATTATTTGAACTTTAAATAATCATAACTTTTATGCTTTAACTCCAAATTTGATTTATTCCAGCTTTCTAAAAATCCGTAAAATTATGTTCTCTCTGTTTATGGATTTTATTTGGAGTTTTGGGATGTTTTTGCCTATTGTTTATTTGCGTATTTGCTATTTGCACGCTTTACGAGTAGACGTTGAAGTGCCTAAGGATTCGAGGGAGAAGTATTAACTCAGATCCAACTCAAGACCAAGAGCAAGTACTTTTTGAAGGCAAGTTGTGCTTTGACCATGTTGATCCTATTTCAAATCTATTTTGATTTAAACTATTGCATGCTAGTTCAATTAGAAAGATATTTTGTTTAAACTCAGGGGTTAGATAAATACCAATTTGCTATAAGACACCTTGATTACTTAAGTATGTGCCATGACCCTTTGTCACCCTAGTTGTGGTTTACTAGTTGGACATTATTAAATTGCCAACATGGGTTTAGACCGTTGTAGTATCTTGCTTAGACCACTTTCGTGCTCATGACATGATTTTGGACAATCAAATGTTAATATTGACTTAATGATATATTGAACCTGTTTTGGAAAAGTATCATGTGATGTTGATGGCACGTGGTGCATGGTAATCAACTCGGGTTTGATAAACGGTTTCGGCCAGGGCATGTGGCAAGAGTAATCAGTGGGCCGATTGTGGCATTGGGAGTGTTGATTTGGTTTTGGGTAATCTTGCCTGGTCACTCTAAGGACTTAACCTTGCAAGCCTTTGAACTGGGTCATACTTGCAACCACATGGTGGAATGGGACAGCCCTAGTTGACTAAGTCGCTAAGGACTCACTTGTGGAGCCTCAGGGTGTCAATTACACCGTTTGTGTGATTGTACGGGGGAGCGTATCGTGGCTGTGGCCAGATACCCATCTAACGGTGTGTTGGTCCCATACTTCGCCTTGGCTAAGGGAAGGGATGGTGTAGAGCACGAACCGGAGAGGACCACCTGTGTTGTTTGAGGCTTCCGAAAGGCTTTGTTACTGAACTCGCCTTTGTGGTGTTTGACCTGTATCTTGTGGGTAAAGTGCATAACCTCTGCAGAGTGTAGAATCTATTTGAATAGCCGAGTCCACTGTCTTTGGACAATGCTCGGGAATTACAGTCAAGGGTTAGATTTTCTGAAAATAACTTGGATTTGAAAAGTTGGGTTGGTTTAATAATGAAGATGATGGAAATGTGGTTTAGGATGGGGGAAAAATGTTTGTTAAAACTCTTGAAAAGTTATTTATGCTTTACTTATTTCTACTGCTTTCGAATCTACTTATATTACTTTTCAAATGCTGTTTACTGCAAATATACCTTGAGCTACTCCTTTGTACCAAGCCATGCATATAGTATATTAGCTTGCATTCTGTGCATGACTTGCTGAGTACCAAGTACTCACCCTTGCCTCAACACAACACCAGTTGAAGAGGAGACTACGCCAGCTTTGGAGGAGGAACTCCAAGAGGACCCGTCTACTTAGGGATGCGAGCCCAGTCAGTTGCCTGTGGTATACTGGATGGCGCCACGAAGTTTATTTGATTTTCCGCTGCTATTATTTTTCTCTGAATAAGTTTCGCCTTGCAAGGCATATATTTGTACCTTGGCCATAAGGTCAAGTAACCCTTTGGTTATTTAAATAAAGTACTTTTATAATATCGATTGGTATGATTGTGATATTTACCGATGTTAAGACTGTGTGCACTAGCGCGTTCCTGGACTAGTGCTGAATACACAGAGGGTCCGGATTTGCAAATTCGGGGTCCCGACACACTTGCCCCAGTCTAAAGCATTTTATCAAACCCCAGTTGATTACCATGCACCACGTGCGATCAACATCATCATCAACAACACATGACACTTCATCAAAGCATGTTCCATATCTCATTAAGTCATCATTAATATTTGATTATCCAAAATGATGTCATGACTACGTGGCAGGGTTAAGCATTACACTACAGCGGTCTAATTACCCATGTTGGCAATTTAATGATGTCCAACTAAATAATCCACAACTAGGGTGACAAAGGGTTCATGGCATACAATTATTTATGTCAAGGTGGCATACAACAAAGTTGGCAGTTAACTAATTCCCAGAAATAATTAAAGCATTTTCTACTTAAATTAGCATGCAATAAATTGAATCAAAATAATTTTTGAAAGTGGGAACAATATGGTCAAAGCATAACTTGCCTTCAAAAAGTACTTGCTCTTGGTCTTGAGTTGGCTCCTGGGTCAAAACTTTACGTTCGAAGCCTTCGGGCACTTCAACGTCTACTCGTAACGTGCATAAATAGCAATAAATAAATAAACAGCAAGCAAACAAGATTCAAAAATTCAAATAAAATTCACCATTAAATAGAGCTCAATTTTATAAAAATTTCGAAATTGGAATCGCTCAAATCGGAGTTAAAACGCAAAAGTTATAAGCATTTGAATTTTGAAAATATATTTAAAAAGAATAACAAACACGATGAAAGCCGGCCGTACACGTGGCGCGATCAATGGTCCAATCCGCTCCGATGCAGCTCGGTCCCAACCGATCAACACGGGGTGATGTGGTCGGATCCCCGTCGTCCACGTGGGCACGAATCCACGGCTACGCGCGCACGCGCACGCGGACGAGCAGCGCCCGTTGGATCAAAATCCAACGGTCGCGCAATTAGGGTTAGCGGCGGCGACGCGGCTACGGGCTGCCGGCGCGCACAGTATTGGGCCGGCGTGCACAGTGTTGGGCCGGCCCAACACTGTTGCTAGGGTTTTCCAGTGATTTTCCAATTAAATTAAGTGTAGAAAATAGATTAATTCATTTAAGGAGTTAAAAATATCAGAAAAATTCCAGAAAAATTCTCATAAATAATTTAGGGCACTTGGGACTCAAATAAAATATTTTCAAAAAAACTTTATTTAAACTTTCCCAATATTTAATTAATTAAGTAAATAGCTCAATTCAAATTAAATCCAAAGAAATCCAAATAAATTCCAAAAATTACCAAAAATTCAAAATACACTTTAAATTCAAGAAAAGCAAAAATTGGGGTGTTACAAACTTCCCCCTCTAACAGAATCTCATCCCCGAGATTCAAGACTAACTAACGAATAGGTTTGGAAACTCTTTCTCCAAGTCTTCTTCACGCTCCCAGGTTGCTTCACTTTCAGCATGGTTACTCCACTGGACTCTTCAGAAATGGGTTGACTTGTTTCTTGTCTCTCGGTCCATCGTGTCCAAAATTCTTACAGGGTGCTCCCTATAAGTCAAATCTTCCTGTAACTCGATCGATTCCAAAGGTGTTTGTTCTTCTGGCACTCGTAGGCACTTCTTCAGTTGGGACACATGGAACACATCATTTACTCCTGCCAAAGACTACGGTAGATCCAGCTGATAAGCAACTTCACCTCTGCGGCTTAAGATCTTGAAGGGTCCAACATATCTTGGCGCAAGCTTCCTTTTAGCATGGAACCTTTTAACTCCCTTGAGGGGTGTAACTCTGAGGTACACGAAATCTTCCGGTTCAAAGCTCAAGTCTCTACGACGATTATCGTCATAACTCTTTTGTCTTGACTGAGCTATCTTCAATCTTTCCCGAATCATGGCGATTTGCTCTTCGGCTTCTTGAAGAATGTCTGGTCCAAAGACATGGCGCTCCCCTGTCTCATTCCAATTCAAGGGCATTCGACAGGGTCGACCATACAATGCCTCAAAGGGTGACTTTTGCAGACTGGCTTGGTAACTATTATTGTAGCTGAACTCGGCATACGGCAAACACTTGTCCCACGAAGTAGCATAAGCCAATGCACAAGCTCTCAACATGTCCTCCAAAATCTGGTTTACTCTCTCTGTCTGTCCGTCTGTCTGCGGATGATAAGCTGTACTGAAGTTCAGACGGGTTTCCATGGCTTCATGCAACTTATTCCAAAACCTTGAGGTAATTTGGGTACCTCTGTCCGACACTATCTTCTTCGGTACCCCATGCAAATAGACAATCCTGGACATATACAACTTCGCTAGCTTATCTCCCGAGTAGGTAGTCTTCACAGGAATAAAGTGGGTGACCTTTGTCAAACGGTCTACTATAACCCATATGGAGTCATATCCATCCTGAGTTCTTAGCAAACTGGTAATGAAGTCCATACCGATTTCCTCCCACTTCCACTCGGGTATCTTCAACGGTTGTAGCAATCCTGCTGGCCTCTGATGCATTGTCTTGATGTTGGGGAACGTGGTATGCTACACTAGCACAAATTAAAATTTCTACCGCAAACCAGAAAAGCTACTCGCAAGAAGGGGATCATAGATCTATTACCACTAGACGCGCAGTTGCGGAATCCTTTGCACGTCGTTGTAGTGGATCGTTCTCGGCGCGGATCGTCCTCGCCACGGATTGTCCTCACCGCGGATCGTCCTTGCCACACCGCAGTAGCAGCAGCGTCACCACATCAGTCCACACGTCCGGGGATGGAACGCCTTGCGTCGGTGTGCAAGCACCGGGTTGCTCGGCAGGGGCAACGAGAGGAGGTGGCTAGGGTTTCTGGTGAAACACCTCTAAACCGCACGAAAGTGTCTTCTGCGTCTAGCCTCCTCCCCTCCTTATATAGCCACGAGGTGAAACCCTAGGCAATCAGGGCCCATCTACGCGCTAAGCCCACGAGGTCCATTAATTACGGATCCAATCCGAATTAATGCGTCCAGCCCGTTAAGTGTGTGACCCTGTAGGTTCAAGCGCATTTGGACATGGATTCGGAAAACCCTTTTTCTAATCCAATAGTCGGTAGCGACTCCTTGCAAAGCATGCCAACTCCCAAACGCATATGATTAAAGTACTGATGTAATAATCCCTTTGCCAAACTATATGAAGATCGAACTCAAGGCGAGAAGCATGTCATCCTTTGACAGTTCAATCCATCTCTCGTATCCGTGATATATTAATAAGTTGTGATTGACTTCTCAATCACGGCATGGCCATGCACTTCCTTAATCATATCACACGAGTGGCCTAGACATATATCTCCGTTACATTGGAGTGGTAAATTCCATCTTGACTGCTCACTTCCCTCTGCATGTTTCATAGTAAACATGAAAGCTACCTTTATAACTATCCGGTTAGGAAATAGTGTTTGGTAACCCCAAGGTAAACTATTACACATGTAGGGAATATGACAATCTCAAGTCTAAGGATCATACATCTACTATGTATGAGATACACTGATGATACATAAGAATGTAACATTCTCGCAGTGTCCCATTGTGGGTCTACCTAACACATGTTCTTCAACATGCGTCCACAATGTATTGATGATATCTCCATATCCCATGATCTATGAAACATGATCATCGAACAATACACGTGCTGATCTATTCATCGTTGTCCTATACGATGATATCTGATCAGAGATATTTATCGAATTATATCAATAAGTAAAGAGCTTCATAAACAAGTCACACACTTGTTGATCAAAACAATCATATACTTTCATTGGACCAATAATCATATTATTATTCATAAATATAGTCATGTTACAATCATCCATATGATTGCCTCAAGGGCATAACACTAACACTTGACTCTCTGGCATATGTTGCACAACGCGAAATGCTCTGCAACTTCACGCTTCATGTTCGGCCACCAGAATCTCTCCTTCAAGTCTTGATACATCTTCGCACTTCCCGGGTGAATTGAGTACTTGGAATCATGGGCTTCCTCCAATATCAACTGCTTCAGCTCCTTCTTGTTTGGCACACAAATGCGATCCTTAATCCACAACGTGCCCTGCTCATCCAGTCTGAAGTCTTTTGCCTTGCCTTCCTCCATCTTGGACTTGATTCTCTGAATCTTGGCATCATCCTTTTGTCCTTCCCGGATCTGATCTTCTAGAGTAGGTTTTACCTCCAAGGCGGCCAAAAATCCTTCCGGTACTACTTCAAGCTTCATCTTCTGAAATTCCTTGCACAACTCGTCCTGACTTTCTGCCACCAACATATTTACGGTATGGCTCTTCCGACTCAAAGCATCGGCCACCACATTGGCCTTTCCAGGATGGTAATGGATTCCGACATTATAGTCCTTGATCAGCTCCAACCATCTTCTCTGTCTCATGTTCAGGTCCGATTGGGTGAATATGTATTTATGACTCTTATGGTCTGTATACACTTCACATCTATTTCTAATCAGATAGTAACGCCACAATTTTAAAGCATGCACTACGGCTGCTAACTCCAGGTCATGCGTCGGATAATTCTCCTCATGCGGCCTCAACTGCCTTGATGCATACGCAACGACCTTTTTGTTCTGCATCAACACACATCTAAGTCCTTGGCGCGATGCATCACAATATATGTCGAAGCTTCTATTTACATCCGGTAGAATTAACACCGGTGCTGATGTCAAACGCTTCTTCAGCTCTTGAAAACCCTTTTCACACTCCAGCGTCCATGTAAACTTCTTCTGCTTTTTCAACAATTGCGTGAGAGGTCTCGCGATCGTCGAAAATCCTTCAATAAAGTGGCTGTAGTAACCGGCCATCTCCAGAAAACTACGTATCTGAGTCATGGTCTTCGGCTGTTCCCAATGCAACACGGCTTCTACCTTACTTGGATCAACTACGACTCCTTCCACTGTCATCACATGTCCAAGGAACTTTACCTTGTCCTTCCAAAAATCACACTTGCTAAACTTGGCGAAGAGTTGCTATTCTCTCAGCTTTTCCAGAACCAGCCTCAAATGTTCTGCGTGCTCTTCCCTTGTTTTGGAGTAGACAAGTATGTCATCTATGAACACAACGACAAACTTGTCCAGATATTCCATGAAAACTTTATTCATCAAGTTCATGAAGTATGCAGGTGCATTTGTTAGACCAAAGGACATAACTATGAACTCGTAATATCCATATCTCGACGAGAATGCGGTCTTCGGAATATTTTTCGATCGGATCTTCAACTGGTGATATCCTGATCGAAGATCAATCTTGGAGAAAACTCCAACTCCCCTTAACTGATCGAATAAGTCATCGATCCTGGGTAACGGATACTTGTTTTTCACCGTAACGTCATTGAGTGCACAGTAATCAATACACATCCAAAAACTCCCATCCTTCTTCTTAACAAACAAGACCGGCGCTCCCCAAGGCGATGAACTAGGTCTTATGAATTCTTTCTCCATCAGCTCCTCGATTTGCTTCTTCATTTCTACCAACTCGTCAGTAGACATCTGGTAAGGTTTCTTGGCTATTAGGGCTGTTCCCGGTACCAACTCTATTACAAACTCTATGTCTCTGTCCGGTGGCATACCAAGTAAATATTTAGGAAATACATCCGGGTACTCACTAACCACTGGTACATCCTCAATGTTGACGGCCTTCGTGCTGTTGACCATCAACTGTCCATCCCGAACTGCGATTGCTTGGAATTCCACTTTTCTACCGCAAGGGCTCTCCACTGATATGACTCTTCATCCACAGTCTAGCACAGCCTTGTGCTTGGTCAACCAATCCATTCCTAAAATTACATCTAGAGTCTGGGTATCCAATACTATTAAGTTCGCTAGGAACTCCGTTCCATCTATAAGTATCCTTACCCCATAACATCCTACATTAGATCGGAGTTCTGATCCCCGGGATTGGACTAACAGTACATGGCTAAGGTTCACCATTTTCAACCCATTGTTCACAGCAAAAATTTGGAAAATAAACGAATGCGAGGCTCCAGAGTCAAACAAAACTGTTGCAGGTACTGAGTTAACAAGTAACTTACCCAGTACCATGTCTGTAGCATTCTGCAGTGCATCTGCGGTGATATGGTTGACACAGCATCTCACCACAGTCTGAGATGCGGTTCCTGGTGGTGAAGCTCCATGGCTTGCTCCTCGTGCGGCTGTCTTGGCTGGAGTCGTCCCAAGGTTGAAGCGAACTGGCGTCACTCCTGCTGCCTTCTTAGGACAAACGTTGGCAAAGTGTCCTGGCTCGTTGCAGTGGTAGCAGCGTCTCACTGTACCCTGCTAACTCCCCGCGGCTACGTTCCCTACTGGTGCTGGAGTCTGGAAATTCTGATTTGCAGGCCTTAGTGCTGGCAACGGTGTCCTTGCCACATTCCTTGGCTGAAAACCTGAAGAACTGATTCGGTGCAACCTTCAAACACTGCGCTCCCTGGCGTGCTCCCTGTTGTGCCATCCAGCGCTTCCTGTTGTCTTCTAGCTCCTTGCGCTTGTCCTCCAGAACAAGTGCCTTATTCACCAATTCTTGGAAATCAGGAAATGTGTGGGTAATCACCCACTGCAGATCCCGAGTTCACCTTCATGAAGCTAGACTGTCTATCCTTATTTGTCGCCACATCTTCAGGTGCGTAGCGAGCAAGTTGGGTGAACTTATTGAGATAATTAGCCACTGACTGGCTGCCCTGTGTAACACCCTTAAATTCGCTCTTAATATATTTAATGTGTTTTTGGGATTACTGGAATTTTCTGGAGTTTATTTGGAATCTTCGAGGTTAATTTGAACTCAAGCTTATTGAACTATTCGCATTAAATAAAAATCATGCATTTTTGCACAAGCATAAAATCCAAAATTTTGTTTAAAATAAAGATAATTGGAAGACGAGAGTGTTCAACTTAAGTCGTTGATTTTACAAAAATCTGTACAGATGTCTGATTCACTAAAAGAATTTTTATGAAAAATCTACACGTCGAAAAATCGCGAAACCAACTTCGTTACGCTTCAAATAGTTCCCAGTATTTTAGAGGAATTTCTCAGGATCTCTGGAACCTTTTTGCTATTTTATTCTAAACCCGTTTTGAGAACGTATATGCGTATACGTGTATGCATGTAGTATGAATCTTGGACGTCTTCATTTCCAGCCGTTTCTTCTGCCTCCCTCCACTCCACCAGTTTCTAGTAACGTGCATTGGTACGTACTCCATCAGTTTCTAGCCGTTTCCCATGCACATGCACGTTTCTCCATTACTATAAACATTTCCATTTACTATGCAAGGCATGAATGTTTCAGTTTCCAGCCTTTCCTCATTTAACTCTTCACGTCAATCTCTCCACTCATTTCCCTCGCTATCCTCATTCCAGAGAAAAGACCAACACCAAAAACAGGTAGTAGCAAAGCTAGAACACCACATGTAGGAGCGCCCCTTCCCATGAAAGCAGTGGAACTAGTGCTCGATCATGCCGTCGCCGCCGCCATTGACGTCGCCACCACTGTCGTCGCCATCGTCGTCCCGTTGTCGCCGGTGCCGCCGCCGCCGGCGTCGCCGCCTCCGCCGTTGTCGCCATCGTTTACATTGCCGTCGGCGGACTCCCCGACCTCGCTTCCCTTGCGCCGACGGTTTGCGCTACTGCTCACGCCGAATGGTATTCTTTCTCTTTTTCCTCTCGCACGCACTCTATCTCTGTCGATCAATTGATCTCGTCGTGTGTATTTACGCATGTATAACATGTTAGCATATATATGTTAGTACGGATATAAACGCATGCTTAAATATATGCATTATTACGACGTAGGCTTGTACACGTATATATATTAGGCTGCACGCGTATACATATTTGTATATGAAGATGTACGCTAGTACATATGTTAGTATATATATATACACTAGCTAGGTGCATGCGTATAGCTATATTAGTCCTCACATGTATATATATATACACAGATAACACACCATGTTGTATATATATATACATGTGGTTATATTCGGTTGATCCGCCTGTGTATACTCGGCCGATTCGCAAGTATAATTTTCCATATGTATGTATACATATTTTATAAGGATGATTTGCATATACAATAAGAAGTATGCATATATATATATATATATATAATAAGCTATACTTGTGAACACATATATATGAATTTTAGGTATGTATGTTTGTATACGTGTATATATTGTAGTGAGGCCATCCTAATTCGGTACCCCTACTGTTATTAGGCAACAACGGCTGAAGAATACACATATACACCTTGAACAGTGCCATGCAGAAGAAAAACCAAAAGCTAGTTTGTACATAAACATTTCCAGAAAATGCGAAATTTGTTATTTTTGTTGCAACCTCGTTTTAACTCTGAACAGTATGTGACAAATTTTGTTAATTAGTAAAAATTAATACCTTTCCACATTAATTTTTATGAAATTTTATAAATAAATTTATACTATTAAATTATTTGCGGAAAGTCCAAACTTACGAATTTTGTATCTCTTAAACTATACGTTCAAAAATAGCGAAATAAATTTTATAAATCTTAGAAAATGCTAAAATAATTATCTCAAAATTTGCATGGGGATTATGAACTAGTTTGATTTGTAGTATTTTCCGAATGTGTGTTTATTTGGTTATCTGCTACGCATAGACGTTGAACTGTGCGAGAGTGCGGAAGTTGAAGAAAAAGCTCAAGCCCTAGATCAAGATCATTAGCTTTTTGAAGGCAAGTTGTGCTTTGACCATGTTGTTCCTAATTTTTGAAATGTATTTTGATTTAAATTATGCATGCTATGTTGTTTAAAATGAACTAATTTAATTTGGGTAAAGTAGCTAAACAACCAAATTGTTATTTTCCCCTTTGATGTTAATACTTGTATGCCATGTATCCATTGTCACCTTAAGTTTGGTTTAAAATAGTTTGATGTTAATATTGTGCCAACACAGGAGGCTAGACTGTGAATAGTTGCTTAGCCATGCTTACGTGAAATGTGTTTCAAATGGCAAAATAATATTGACTAATGATATATGGAATGAATTTTGGAATCAGTGTAATCTTGCCACGTGATGCTGTGAAGTGTAGGTACCTTTGTGGTTCTACATGGTAATTGATATTATTGTTGGCATGTGTTGCACAATAATCAAACTAGGGTGGGAAAGGATTTAGTCTGGGGCAAGTGGTAAGAGGCTTCATGCCACGTGGGCCTTCTTGGCAACAGTCTTAGGGATAACAGCCTTCATGGCAATGGGATGAGTGATGTGAGGGGCTTTGCGCTAGGGTTTTGAGAGAAGGATGTCTTGCCCTAGACAGTTAAGGACTTCACCTTGCAAGCCTTTGAACTGGGCCTTTCGTACAACCACATGACTGGAGTGGGATGGTCTTAGTTTAGTAGGATTCTGAAATCTTACCTTTGATACCTCAGGGTGACAGTTACGTCGGGGTAACTGTGTGGGGGAGTGTACCTGTCGGGACCCCGAATTTGCAAATCCGGACCCTCTGTGTATTCAGCACTAGTCCAGGAACGCGCTAGTGCACACAGTCTTAACATCGGTAAATATCACAATCATACCAATCGATATTATCAAAGTACTTTATTTAAATAACCAAAGGGTTACTTGACCTTATGGCCAAGGTACAAATATATATGCCTTGCAAGGCGAAACTTATTCAGAGAAAAATAATAGCAATGAAAATCAAATAACCCGTGGCGCCATCCAAGATACCACAGGCAATCGACCGGGCTCGCTTCCCTAAGTAGACGGGTCCTCTTGGAGTTCCTCTTCCAAAGTGGCGTAATCTCCTCTTCAACTGGTATTGTGTTGAGGCAAGGGTGAGTACTTGGTACTCAAAGAAGTCATGCAATGTAATGCAAGCTAATATACTATATGCATGGCTTGGTACAAAGGAATAGCTCAAGGTATATTTGCAGAAATGACTTTTGACAAGTAGTAAGAGTAGATTCGAAAGCAGTAGAAATAAGTAAAGCATAAATAACTTTTCAAGAAGTTTAACAAACATTTCTCCCATCCTAAACCACATATCCATCATCTTCATTGTTAAACCAACCCAACTTTCAAATCCAAGTTATTTTCGTAAAGTCTAACCCTTGACTGTAATTCCCGAGCATTGTCCAAGATCACAGTGGACTCGGCTATTCAAATAGATTCTACACTCTGCAGAGGTTATGCACTTTACCCACAAGATACAGTCAAACACCACAAAGGCGAGTTCCGTAACAAAGCCTTTCTAAGCCTCAAACAACACAGTGGTCCTCTCCAGGTTCGTGCTCTACACCATCCCTTCCTTAGCCAAGGCGAAGTATGGGACCAACACACCGTTAGATGGGTATCTGGCCACGCCCACGATACGCCCCCCGCACAATCACACAAATGGTGTAATCGACACCCTGAGGCTCCACAAGTGAGTCCTTAGCGACTTAGTCAACTAGGGCCGTCCCATTCCAGCCATGTGGTTGCAAGTATGACCCAGTTCAAAGGCTTGCAAGGTTAAGTCCTTAGAGTGACCAGGGCAAGACTACCCAAAACCAAATCAACATCCCCAATGCCACAACCGGCCCACTGATTACTCTTGCCACAAGCCCCGGTCGAAAACCGTTTATCAAACCCCAGTTGATTACCATGCACCACGTGCCATCAACATCACATGGTACTTTTCCAAAACAGGTTCAATATATCATTAAGTCCATATTAGCATTTGATTGTCCAAAATCATGTCATGAGAACGTAGCGTGTCTAAGCAAAGGTACTACGCCGGTCTAAACCCATGTTGGCAATTTAATAATGTCCAACTAGTAAACCACAACTAGGGTGACAAAGGGTCATGGCACATACTTAAATAATCAAGGTGTCATACAAAGAAATTGGTATTTATCTAACCCCCATGTTTAAACAAAGTATCTTTCTAATTGATCTAGCATGCAATAGTTTAAATCAAAATAGATTTCGAAATAGGATCAACATGGTCAAAGCACAACTTGCCTTCAAAAAGCACTTGCTCTTGGTCTTGAGTTAGATCCTGAGTCAATACTTCTCCTTCGAATCCTTCCGGCACTTCAACGTCTACTCGTAAAGCGTGCAAATAGCAAATACACAAATAAACAATAGGCAAAAACATCCCAAAACTCCAAATAAAATCCATAAACAGAGAGAACATAATTTTCTGGATTTTTAGAAACTGGAATCACAAATTTGGAGTTAAAACGCAAAAGTTATGATTTATTAAAATTTAAATAATCAATTAAATAATATTACAGAGAAAAACTTTAGTCCAAAAATTAAATAAAATTCATATTTAGGTAGATCTCAATTTTATACAAATTTAGAAATTTGAATCACTCAAATCGGAGTTGAAACGCAAAAGTTATAAGCGTTTGAAGTTTGAATCTAAATTTGAAATCATTATTCGAATTAATAAATCATTTTCTTTTTCGGAAATTAATTATTACGTCAGCATGGACACGTGGCAGCCTCGATTGGTCGGTGGCGTCGGCCGGTCCATGGGCGTGGTCCACGCCGGCTCGGGTCCACCGTGGACTCGGCCCACGACTCACGCGGAGATCGACATGTGGGACCCACTCGGGTGACGTCATCGCTGACGTCAGCGCTCGGCTGGGACAGCCGCTGACATGCGGGCCCTCTGACACGCGGGCCTCGCGATCGGCGTCACGCACGCGTGCGTGGACGGCGCTGACCGCGTCGGTCCAGCTTCCCGACACGTGGCGCAATCACGGCCGTTGGTTTGAAAATCAACGGCGCGGATTAGATCCAGTGTTAACACGTTAAACTACTCGATGATCGTGGGCCGTTCGATCTAGATCGGACGGTCCAGATCTAATCCTATAATAGCACTGCTACGGCACGTGGCGATTGTGAACCGTTGGATCTTGATCCAACGGTCCAGATCTAATCGGGTTTCTAGGGTTTGGGAAAACACGTGAACTCACCGTTGCCGTCCGATCTGGATCCGACGGTGCACGAAGCTCGGGGACGGCGATGGCACGCGCGGCGCACCGGGTTTGGCCGAGAGGAAGGAGACGACCTCCGCAACGGGCGTTTCTTCGCGATTCCGGTGAGATGAAGTGTGCGCCAGTGCGTCCCGCTCACTGGGAGTCCAAATCCGTCTTCGGTTTCGGACGAGCGGCCCGGGTTGCGGCGGAGCACGAAGAACACACGGCGGCCGTTTCTTGACTCCGGCGAGCAATAGCGGCGAGACAAAGGGGATCCTAGTGGCGCGAGCTAGAGTTTCGGGACCGGGCGTGGGATGGCGATCCTCGGTGCGATCCGGCATTAAATAGCCCCGGAGGCGTGCTCGGCGGAACCCTAGTCGGCCACGGCGCTCTCACCGGCGGAGTCCGGCTCGGACTCGGCGGGGAAGACGGCACGAGAACCGTCCACGTGGTGCGATCAACGGCCACGATCGCACGGGCGCGATCGGATCCGGGCCGGATACGGCTCGAACCGGTACGGGCGGATCTCAGCCGTTGGATCTTGATCCAACGGTTGGGATTGATTAGGTTTAGGAGTGGGTTCGGTCGAGTCAACTGGCTCGGGTCGGACTCGAACTCGAGTCTGACTCGGGCTCGGTCGGATGAACAGTAACCGACTCGGTTTGGATTTCCAGCGATTTAATATTTAAAATAATTCCCAGTAATTCATTTAATTCATTAAAAATAGCAAAAGACTTCGTAAAAATTCCAAAAATTCTCGAAAATATCTTAGGGTATTTGGGACTCAAATAAAATATTTCCAACAAAATTTTATTTGCAAAATGAGATTCTTTAATTATTTCAAAATGGAATAAATTCAAATAAATTCCAAATAAATCCAAATAAATTCAGAAAATTCCAAAATTCACCAAAGTGCCAAATCACACATGAATTTAAGAAAAGCAAAATTTTGGGGTGTTACAAACCTCCCCTTAATAGAATCTCGTCCCCGAGATTCGTGGCTTACTAAAGGAATAGGTTTGGAAACTCCTTCTTCAAATCCTCTTCGCGCTCCCAAGTCGCTTCACTTTCTTCATTGTTGCTCCACGGAACACTACAGAAACGGGTTGACTTGTTTCTAGTTTCTCGATCCAATGTGTCCAGAATCCTCACACGATACACCTAATAAATCAAATCCTCTTGCAACTCAATTGACTCTAGCGGTGTTGCTCCTCAGAACTCGGAGACACTTCTTTAACTGGGACACATGGAATACATCATGTACTCCAGCTAACGACTGTGGCAACTCCAACTGATAAGCAACTTCGCCTCTGCGGCTCAAAATCTTAAATGGTCCAACATAACGGGGTGCAAGTTTCCCTTTGGCATGGAACCTCTTAACTCCCCCTGAGAGGCGTAACTCGAGGTAAACAAAGTCTTCGGTTCAAAACTCAAATCTCGGCGACGATTGTCGAGATAACTCTTCTGTCGAGATTGGGCTATCTTCAACCTTTCCCTAATCATAGCGACCGCTCTTCAGCCTCTTGAAGAATATCAGGCCCAAAGACACGACGCCACGGTCTCATTCCAATTCAATGGCGTCCGACGAGTCGACCATACAAGGCCTCAAAGGTGACATCTCAGAACTAGCCTGATAACTATTGTTGTAATCGAACTCGGCATACGGCAAACTCTTATCCCAAGAGGTAGCATAAGCTAATGCACAAGCTCTCAACATATCCTCCGTAATCTGGTTGACTCTTTCTGGTCTGTCCATCCGTCTGTGGATGATAAGTCAGATCAAAGTTCAGACGGAGTTCCCATGGCTTCATGCAACTTATTCCAGAACCTTGAGGTAAATTGGGTACCTCTCGTCCGATACAATCCTCTTTGGCACTCCGTGCAAACAAACAATCCTGATCATGTACAATTTTGCTAATTTATCTCCCGAGTAAGTGGTCTTTACGGGGATAAAATGGGCTACTTTAGTCAAGCGATCCACTATAACCCATATGGAGTCGTAACCTCCTTGAGTCTTCGGCAAACCGTAATGAAATCCATTCCGATTTCCTCCCACTTCCACTCGTATTTTCAGCGGTTGTAGCAATCCTGCTGGTCTCTGATGCATTGCCTTGACTCTCTGGCATACATCGCACAAGGCAACATGCTCGGCAACTTCACGTTTCATACCCGGCCACCAGAATCTCTCCTTCAGATCCTCGATACATCTTGGCGCTTCAGTGAATCGAGTACTTGGAGTCATGGGCTTCCTCGAATCGATTGCTTTAACTCCTTTTTGTCGTGCACACAAATGCGATCCTTCATCCACAACGTGCCACTGCTCATCCAACTTGAAGTCCTCTGCCTTGCCTTCCTCCTTTTGGACTTAATCCTACGGATCCTGTCATCATCCTTACGTCCTTCTCGGATCTGGTCCTCTAAAGTAGGCTTTACTTCCAATGCGGCCAAGAATCCGCTAGGTACAACCTCAATCTTCATCTTTTGAAAATCCTCACACAACTCATCCTGACTTGTGGCTAGCAACGTACTCACGGTATGGCTTTTCCGACTCGAGCATCGGCTACTACGCTGGCCTTCCGGGATGGTAATGGATTCCGACATTGTAGTCCTTGATCAACTCTAGCCATCTCCTTTGCCTCATATTCAGATCCGACTGGGTGAATATGTACTTAAGGCTCTTATGATCCGTATATACTTCACATCTATTTCCAATCGATAGTGACGCCATATCTTCAAGGCATGCACTACGGCGGCTAACTCTAGGTCATGTGTCGGATAATTTTCCTCATGCGGCCTCAATCGCCTTGATGCATAAGCTTACTTACCTTTCCATTCTCGCATCAAAGCACACATCCAAGTCCTTGGCGCGATGCGTCACAATAAATATCGAAGCTTTGAGCAACATCCCAGAGAACTAACACCGGTGCTGATGTCAATCGCTTCTTCAGCTCCTGAAATCCTTTCTCACATTCTGGCGTCCACGCAAACTTCTTTTCCTTCTTCAACAATTGCGTAAGAGGTTTCGCAATTGTCGAGAAGCCTTCAATGAAACGGCGGTAGTATCCTGCCATTCCAAGGAAACTCCGAATCTGGGTCACAGTCTTCGGCTGCTCCCAATGTAACACAGCTTCTACTTTACTTGGATCTACGGCGACTCCTTCTGCGGTCATTACATGTCCAAGAAACTCCACCTTGTCCTTCCAAAAATCACACTTGCTGAACTTGGCGAAAAGTTCTTTGTTCCTCAGCTTCTCCAAAACTCGCCTTAAGTGTTCGGCATGTTCATCCTCTGTCTTGGAGTAGACTAGGATATCGTCTATGAACACGACAACAAACTTGTCCAAATATTCCATGAACACCTTATTCATCATATTCATGAAATAAGCTGGCGCATTAAATCGACCCAAAGGACATAATCAGAACTCGTAATGTCCATATCTTGACGAGAATGCGATCTTGAATATCTTCTGATCGGATCTTCAATCGATGGTATCCCGATCTCGAGATCAATTTTGGAGAAAACTCGGCTCCTCTTAACTGATCAAACAAATCATCAATCTGGGTAGCGGATACTTATTCTTCACGGTGACTTCATTGAGTGCACGGTAGTCAATGCACATCCTGAAACTTCCGCCCTTCTTCTTGACAAACAAAGCGGTGCTCCCCACGGCGACGAACTCGATCTCGATAAATCCTTTCTCCATTAACTCTTCCAATTGTTTCTTCATCTCTACCAACTCCTCGGTAGACATCCGATAGGGTCTCTTTGCTATCGGTCTTTGTGCAGTACAAGCTCTATCACAAACTCTATGTCCCCTGTCTCAAGGCATACCGGTAGATCTTCGGAAAACATCGGGGTACTCATTCACTACTTTGGGACATCCTCTATGCTGATTGCCTTGGTACCGTTAACCATAAACTGTCCATCTCTAAGCTGCAAAGTGGCTTGAAATTCCACTTTCTTCCCACACGGGCTCTCCATCGAGATAGTCCTTCGTCCACAATCCAATACGGCCTTGTGCTTGGATAACCAATCCATTCCCAATATGACGTCTAAGGTCCGGGTCTCCAAAATTATAAGGTTTGCTAGGAACTCTATTCCATCTATTAGTATTCTCACCGGAACATCCTACTTCCGTTCGAGTTCGGAACCAGGGTTTGAACTAAAAGCATGCACTTAAGTCTTGCAATTCTCAAGTCATTTCTAGTAGCAAAGCCTTGCGAAACAAACGAATGCTAAGCTCCAGAGTCAAACAAAATCACATGTGTATCGAGTTAACAAGTAACTTACCCAAGACGACGTCCGTAGCATTCCGCAGTTGCATCTGCGGTGACATGGTTGACTCGGCCTCTCACCACGATGCAGGGTGTGGCTCCTGATCTTTGGCGTCCTAGCTGGGGTGGTTCCTAGATTGAAGCGAATCGGGTCGCTCTGCTGTCTTCTTTGGACAACTGTTGGCAAAGTGTCTCGCTCGTTGCGATTGTAGCAGCGTCTCACCGTGTTCCTTCATTTGCACGGAGTAGCGTTTCTAGCGGGGGCTGGGGTCTGATAGTTCTCGATTGATGTGTCTTGGTGCTGAGGGTGGTGTCCTTGTTGCATTCTCGTGGTTGGAATCAAGAATTGATTTGGTGCAACTCTCAGCGCCATTGCGTTCCTGGCGTGATCCTTCTTTGTTGCATCCTGCGCTTCTGTTCTCATCCGGTTCCTTGCGCTTGTCCTCAAGAATAAGTGCCTTATTCACCAACTCTTGGAAATCTGGAAAGGTGTGGGTGATCAACCCTACTTGCAATCTGAGTTAAGTCCCTTCATGAAACGAGACTGCCTGGATTTATCTCGCCGCTACATCCTCAGTGCGTAGCGTGCTAGGCTGTGTGAACTTGTTCGTAGTCGCCACCGGTGATTACCTTGCTTGATGCTCTGAACTCCTCCTTCTTAAGGTCCATGATTCCTTCAGGCACGTGATCTTGTCGAATGCACCGTGAACTCCTCCCAAGTGATATCTTGAGGGTTCTCCTGCGTGGCACAGGTTCTCCCACCATTCGGTAATTTGTTCCTTCCGGTGATGAGAAGCGTAGAGTACCTTCTCATTCCCTATGCATTGAGCTATGTGTAGCTTCCTCTCGATTGATCTTAACCAATCATCGGCCTCCAATGGATTGGCATTCCCGAGAGAAAGTGGGTGGGTGAGTTCTCATGAACTCGATAGTCTTGTATTCTGGCGTGGTCCACTGATTAACTTGATTAGCGAGTGGCCTGAGCGATGGCGTGCTGCATTTGTTGCATCATAGCATGCATCAAGCGAGTCTGAGCAGCAAGAAATGCTCCAAAATTCTGCATATCAATCGGCGGTGCTGGTGCTCCATCATTGGGGTTTTTCGATGGCGAGAACCACTCCCATTGCTTCCAAAGTTTCCACGGTGTTCACCATCTCGTCGATTTACTCTAGGTTTAGAGATGAGAGGGAACAAGAATAGACAAGTAATATGGAACTTATGCGGGCTTAACGGTGTAACTTTAAGGTCCAACTTTATTATTAATAACTTGGTATGGTTGCTTACAATGCCTAAGGGCCTTGCAACACATAACGCACACTCAAAGCAAACAAAGCAAATCCAAATTGAACTAACTCTGAGTCGGACGCCTAAAGGGTGACTCTTTATTCTATGACTTGACTCGGCGAAGGAGTCTCACTATAGAACCTATGCTCACTCATCGAGAAAACCTCCACGGCCTGGTACGGATCTTTGCGGCATAGGCGCGAAAGCGATCGCCATGTCCGGCAAGAATCGTGTCCTCTATGGTGGTCGAAGAAGCGATATCCTCATCGAGATCTGAATCCTCTGGATCGGGCTCGTGTAGCTCAATCTTGGCTCTGAGTGCAGTCCGCACAAAGTCATCTCCAACTCGTCAATCCTTCGTAGAAGGTGTGCCACATACTCTTGAGCTTCCCGCCATCTGTTCTTCTCCGCCGTGATCTCCTTGCGGGCCTTCGTAGCTCCTTGCTTGTATTATCTAGTACATCCTCCTGGCGACGATAAATCGTGCCAACCGTGTAACCGTGGCATCCTCATCCTGAATCTCCTTCGGTCAAGAAGGTTATCGCTGCGCCGGATGATAACGGAACACCGCACTTTCCAACTCTCTGGCGTAGATACGGGTAATGTGCCGCATTGCTCGTCGTGATACTTCTTGGATACCCATCTCGCATTGTAGATCTCCTGGCAAGGTCAGCTGTATCGGCGATTGCCTGGCCCTTCTTCCTAGCAGTACCTCAATCCTCACGTCACAAGCCTTGATCAATCCCGCTTGTCCGATCACTTCCACTTGGTATTGGGGCTTCTCAAAATCTCCGAGAGTCCAGTAGCATATGCCAAAGTTCATGGCGTAACCAACTCCCAGATCAACGTAGTTGAACTCTTCCTCCATCTGTCACAAGAGTGCTTTTCGTAAGAACTCGGAATTTTTAAATTGTGACAAGGTAAGGGAAAATTTCAGCAAGAGACAAGAAAAGAGAGAAGGGGATAAGTCAAGATGTCATTTCTTATCTTGTCAACTTTTTAGCTTTAGAAAATAGGTTTTATCCTCACTACGACCATTCTAGCTTAGGGTTGAGCCTACAAATAAGTATGGCTCGATACCACCTCTGTCGGGACCCGAATTTGCAAATCCGGACCCTCTGTGTATTCAGCACTAGTCCAGAACGCAGCGCTAGTGCACCGCAGTCTTAACATCGGTAAATATCACAATCATACCAATCGATATTATCAAAGTACTTTATTTAAATAATCAAAGGTTACTTGACCTTATGGCCAAGGTACAAATATATATGCCTTGCAAGGCGAAACTTATTCAGAGAAAAATAATAGCAGCGGAAAATCAAATAACTTCGTGGCGCCATCCAGTATACCACAGGCAACCTGATCGGCTCACTTCCTAAGTAGACGGGTCCTCTTGGAGTTCCTCTTCCAAAGTCGGGCGTAATCTCCTCTTCAACTCGGTATTGTGTTGAGGCAAGGGTGAGTACTTGGTACTCGAGAAGTCATGCACTGAGAATGCAAGCTAATATACTATATGCATGGCTTGGTACAAAGGAATAGCTCAAGGTATATTTGCGATGCTTGACTTTTGACAAGTAGTAAGAGTAGATTCGAAAGCAGTAGAAATAAGTAAAGCATAAATAACTTTTCAAGAAGTTTAACAAACATTTCTCCCATCCTAAACCACATATCCATCATCTTCATTGTTAAACCAACCCAACTTTCAAATCCAAGTTATTTTCAGAAAGTCTAACCCTTGACTGTAATTCCCGAGCATTGTCCAGTACCGTGGACTCGGCTATTCAAATAGATTCTACACTCTGCAGAGGTTATGCACTTTACCCACAAGATACAGTCAAACACCACAAAGGCGAGTTCCCATAACAAAGCCTTTCGGAAGCCTCAAACAACACAGGTGGTCCTCTCCGGTTCGTGCTCTACACCATCCCTTCCCTTAGCCAAGGCGAAGTATGGGACCAACACACCGTTAGATGGGTATCTGGCCACAGCCACGATACGCTCCCCGCACAATCACACAAGCGGTGTAATCGACACCCTGAGGCTCCACAAGTGAGTCCTTAGCGACTTAGTCAACTAGGGCCGTCCCATTCCAGCCATGTGGTTGCAAGTATGACCTGGGTTCAAAGGCTTGCAAGGTTAAGTCCTTAGAGTGACCAGGGCAAGACTACCCAAAACCAAATCAACATCCCCAATGCCACAACCGGCCCACTGATTACTCTTGCCACAAGCCCTGGTCGAAAACCGTTTATCAAACCCAGCTTGATTACCATGCACCACGTGCCATCAACATCACATGATACTTTTCCAAAACAGGTTCAATATATCATTAAGTCCATATTAGCATTTGATTGTCCAAAATCATGTCATGAGCACGTAGCGTGTCTAAGCGGTACTACGCCGGTCTAAACCCATGTTGGCAATTTAATAATGTCCAACTAGTAAACCACAACTAGGGTGACAAAGGGTCATGGCACATACTTAAATAATCAAGGTGTCATACAAAGAAATTGGTATTTATCTAACCCCATGTTTAAACAAAGTATCTTTCTAATTGATCTAGCATGCAATAGTTTAAATCAAAATAGATTTCGAAATAGGATCAACATGGTCAAAGCACAACTTGCCTTCAAAAAGCACTTGCTCTTGGTCTTGAGTTAGATCCTGAGTCAATACTTCTCCTTCGAATCCTTAAGACTTCAACGCTCTACTCGTAAAAGCGTGCAAATAGCAAATACACAAATAAACAATAGGCAAAAACATCCCAAAACTCCAAATAAAATCCATAAACAGAGAGAACATAATTTTCTGGATTTTTAGAAACCGAATCAATCAAATTTGGAGTTAAAACGCATAAAAGTTATGATTTATTAAAGTTTAAATAATCAATTAAATAATATTACAGAGAAAAACTTTAGTCCAAAATTAAATAAAATTCATATTTAGGTAGATCTCAATTTTATACAAATTTAGAAATTTGAATCACTCAAATCGGAGTTGAAACGCAAAAGTTATAAGCGTTTGAAGTTTGAATCTAAATTTGAAATCATTATTCGAATTAATAAATCATTTTCTTTTCGAAATTAATTATTGCGTCAAAGCATGGACACGTGGCAGCCTCTCGATTGGTCGGTGGCGTCGGTGATCCATGGGCGTGGTCCACGCTTCGGCTCGGGTCCACCGTGGACTCGGTCCACGACTCTCGTGAAGGATCGACATGTGGGACCCACTCGGGTAGCGTCATCGGCCGACGTCGGCGCTCGGCCGACAGCGGCCCGACATGCGGGCCCTTCGACACGCGGGCCCAGCGTGTCGGCGTCTGCCTGCCAGCGTCGTGCGTGGGCCAGCGACGCGTCGGTCCAGCCTTCCGACACGTGGGCGCAATCACGGCCGTTGGTTTGAAAATCAATGGCGCGGATTAGATCGGTGTTAACACGTTAAACTACTCGATGATCGTGGGCCGCTCGATCTAGATCGGACGGTCAGATCTAATCCTATAATAGCACCGCTACGGCACGCGTGGCGATTGTGGAACCGTTGGATCTTGATCCAGCGGTCCGTATCTAATCGGGTTTCTAGGGTTTGGGAAAACACGTGAACTCACCGCTGCCGTCTGATCTGGATCCGACTTGCACGGCTCGGGACGGCGATGGCACGCGCGGCGCTGGTTTGGCCGGAGGAAGGAGAGCGACCTCCGCGAACGGCGTTTCTTCGCGATTCCAGGTGAGATGAAGTGTGCGCCAGTGCGTCCTGCCTCGAGTCCAAATCCGTCTTCGGTTTCGGCAGGCGGCTGGTTGCGGCGAACCACGAAGAACACACGGCGGCTGTTCTTGACTCCGGCGAGCAATAGTGGCGAGACAGTGGGGATCCTAGCGGCGCGAGCTAGGGTTTTGGGACCGGCGTGGGATGGCGATCCTCGGGGTGCGATCCGGGCATTAAATAGCCCCGGGAGGCGTGCTCGGCGGAACTCCTAGTTTGGTCACGGCGGCTCTCACGGCGGAGTCCGGCTCGGACTCAGCGGAGGAAGGCGGCACGAGAACCGCCCACGTGGTGCGATCAGCGGCCACGATCGCCGCGGGCGCGATCGGATCCGGGCGGATACGGCTCGAATCCGTCTGGCGGATCTCGGCCGTTGGATCTTGATCCAACGGTTGGGATTGATTAGGTTTAGAGTGGAGTTCTGGTCGAGTCAATCGGCTCGGTCGGACTCGAACTCGAGTCGACTCGGGCTCGGTCGGATGAACGATAATCGACTTCGGTTTGGATTTCCAATGATTTAATATTTAAAATAATTCCCAGTAATTCATTTAATTCATTAAAAATAGCAAAAGACTCAGAAAAATTCCAGAAAAATTCTGGAAAATATCTTAGGGTATTTGGGACTCAAATAAAATATTTCCAACAAAATTTTATTTGCAAAATGAGATTCTTTAATTATTTCAAAATGGAATAAATTCAAATAAATTCCAAATAAATCCAAATAAATTCCAGAAAATTCCAAAAATTCACCAAAGTGCCAAATCACACATGAATTTAAGAAAAGCAAAATTTTGGGGTGTTACAGTACCGGAGCTACGGCTTGGTACCCTATCCAACGGTGATTGCCTGTCCTACACTTTGATCCTTCGTGGCGGAAGTGGTAGTGAAGGCAATACCGGAGAGGGTCATAGGTGGAGATCGAGGTTTCCGAAAAGCTTTGTTATGATCACTCATTCGCATACTCTTGTATGGTGATTCATGGCTGACGTGGTGAGTTGATTATATCTTGTGGGTAAAGTGTACAACATCTACAAAGTGTGTCAAAACTTTTCGAATAGCCGAGTCCACAGTACTGGACAACGCTCGGAGATTACAGTCAAGGGTTAGATTTTCCAAAACAAAATGTGGGAATGGGTGGTTGTATGCCAGAGATAATTGCTAAAGTGATTTAGGGCTTTGTGCCAAATTGTTTGAAAAGAGATTGATAACTTATTATATAATATGATTTTACTGCTTTTGAATCTATTAAGATTATTTGATAGAAACAAAAGGATGCTTGGTGCAAAATAACCCCCTAAGCCATTCCTTTGGAATAAGCCATGCATATAGTATTAGAACTGCATTTATGTGCATGGTTTGCTGAGTATGTTGTATACTCACCCTTGCTTTCAACACAATCATCAGTTGAGGAGAAGACTACAACTTCAAAGAAGGCGAAGTTCCACGAGGAGGCAATTATCTAGGAGTTGAACCTTGTCAGTTGCTTGTGGCATGCTGATGGGTATCACCGACGTTCTTCATTCCGCTACTGATTATTTACTTTTGTTATTGTAAGCCCTGCATGGCAGACTATTTGTAAGTTGGCCTTAAGGTCCTGCAACAGTTTATATTAATGTTTGAAGTACTTTATTTATATTTCCGCGGTGTAAGGATGTGATATTTAATCCTGTTTGATTGTGTGTACTAGCGTGATCCGGGACTAGTACAGAATACACAAAGGGTCCGGATTTGCAGAACCACTCCCGTTGCCTCCAAGGTTTTCGCGAATGTTCACCATCTGTTGATTGCTCCAAGGTTTAGAGACGAGAGGGAAACAATGATAGACAAGTAGTATAGAAACTTATGCGGGGTGGAAGGTGTAACTCAAACTCAACTTTATTAATTATTCCATAATAACTTGGTATGGTTGCTCACAATGCCTAAGGGCTTTGCAACACATACTACGCACTCAGCAATCAAGAAAATCCAAATTAACCTAACATTCTAGAGTCTAACGTCTAAAGGGCAACTCTTTATTACTCTAATGACGCGACTCAACACTCGAGTCTCAACCACTGAGTCTAAATGCTCACTCATCGATCCAACCCCCACGGGCTCCTCGTGGCGGGTGCGGCGGCATTGGCGTGAAGCGATCGTCATGCCCCACAACAGTTGTAGTCGATGACGCGACATTCTCCTCCGGCTCTGGCTCTGGCTGTGGTGCAGGCTGCTGCTCCTGCACAGGTGCTGGCTCCTCTGGGTCTAGGGCGTCCAACTCCAACAATGGCTCCGGGGCTTGCCCGTACAGTGCTGTCTCTAGCTCCGCGATCCTCTGCGCAGCATAAGCGACGTACTCCCGAGCATTCTCCACGTGCTTTCTCTCTTCCTTGACCTCTTCACGAGCCTTCAGCAACTCCTAAACTGTGTCCTCGATTAACTCCTCCAAAGAGATGACGAACCTTGCTAGATGGGTGACTGTGGCATCCTCGTCCTCTATCGGCTCTCGATCAAGGCGGTTGTCTCTACGCGGATGGTAACAGAATACTGTGCCATCTAGCTCTGCGGAGTAAGTGCGAGCAATCTACCGCATCGCTCGACTCGACACCTCCTGGATCCCGATTTGGAACGTAGATCTTCTGGCGGTGGAGTGAAAAGGACAACTGAACTTCGTCTTCTCTCGAGCATACACCATGATCTTGATGTCCCATGCTATGACCAGTCTTGCCTTCACTATGGTGGTTCCCCGGTAGATCGGTCTGTCAAATCCTCCAAGTAGCTGCATCATGCCAAAGACACTCACGTAAGAACGCAACATTTTAAATCAAAGTGGAGACAAAAAGAATTCAGCAAGGGGTATGAACAAGAGAGAGGGAATAAGTCGAGACTTCATTCATTATCTTGGCAAATTTTAAATTTAGAAAATAGCTTTGTCCTCACTACGACCATTCTAACTATGGGTAGTCCTACAGTCAGTATGGCTCTGATACCACCTCTGTCGGGACCTGAATTTGCAAATCCAGACCCTCTGTGTATTCAGCACTAGTCCAGGATCACGCTAGTGCACACAGTCTCAACATCGGTACATATCACAATCATACTTAGTGAATTAATAAAGTACTTTAATTAATTAACCAAACTGGTTGCTCGACCTTCTGGTCAAGTGTCGGGACCCGAACTTGCAAATCCGGACCCTCTGTGTATTCAGCACTAGTCCAGGATCACGCTAGTGCACACAGTTTCAACATCGGTATATATCACAATCATACTCAACGTAATAGTAAATTATTTTATTTAATTAAGCCAAACTGGTTGCTCTACCTTATGGTCAAGTTACAAAGGTACGCCTCGTAGGGCGAAAACTTATTAAGAGAAATAACTGCAACGGAACAAAATAGACTTCGTGGCGCCATCCAGTATACTACAGGTAACTGACTGGGCTCGCTCCCTAGTTAGACAGCTCCTCCTGGTACTCCTCCTCCAATGCTGGCGCCGCTTCCTCTTCAACTGGTGTTCTGTTATTGCAAGGGGTGAGTACTTGGTACTCAACAAGTCATGCACAAAATGCAAGCTAATACTCTACATGCATGTCTTATTACAAAGGATAGACTAACAGGTTCATTTGCAGTAAAGTGGCATGTGTAAATACAGTAATAGATTGGAAAGTAGTAAAAACCATAATAGCAATAATAACTTCATAAACAATTCCTCAAGTAAAGCATTTATCAGCCTAAAGCAAGTTTATCATTTCCAACACAAGTATCCATAAACCAAGTTCATTTTCATGAAGTCTAACCCTTAACTGTAATTCCCGAGCAATGTCCAATGCCGCGGACCCGGCTATTCGAATAGATTTTACACTTTGCAGAGGTTATACACTTTACCCACAAGATACAGTCAAACACCACAAAGGCGAGTGTCTATAACAAAGCCTTTTCGATGCCTATCTAAACCCAATACTACTCGTTGAGGTTTCAACACTGGTGGGACTGGTTACCACATCCAGGGCTCCCCTCTTGCGCCATGTGAGCCAACCCGTGCGAGGACTAGTTACCACTACCCGGGCCTCACACCACCACAATAGTACTAAAGTTTAGAATCAACAAATTAATCAGCTAGGTCTATACCACTCCAGAATTGTGGTTGTATGAATGACTCAGTTCAAAGGCTTGCAAGGTTAAGTCCTTAATTGACTAGGGCAAGACTACCCGAAGAACCAAAATGACTTTCCCGATACCAATCCTGGCCCACCCGATCAGACTTGCCACTTGCCCCAGTCTAAAACATTTTATCAAACCCCAGTTGATTACCATGCACCTCGTGCCATCAACGTCATCATTAATAACACATGACACTTTTCCAAATCATGTTCCATATCTCATTAAGTCAACATTAATATTTGATTATCCAAATCATGTCATGACTACGTGGCAGGGCTAAGCATTATTCTATAGAGGTCTAATTACCCATGTTGGCAATTTAATGATGTCCAACTAAATAATCCACAACTAGGGTGACAAACTTTTCATGGCATACAATTATTTATGTCAAGGTAGCATACAGCAAAATTGGCATTTTAACTAATTCCCAGAAATAATTAAAGGATTTTCTAAATAAATTAGCATGCAATAAATTGAATCAAAATAATTTTTGAAAGTGGGAACAATATGATCAAAGCATAACTTGCCTTCAAAAAGTACTTGTTCTTGGTCTTGAGCTGGCTCCTGGGTCAAAACTTCACCTTCGAAGCCTTCGGGTACTTCCACGTCTAATCGTAACGTGTGCAAATAGAAATAAATAATTAAATAGTAGACAAAAAGTATCCAAAAATTCAAATAAAATTCATAAAAAGAAAGAGCACAATTTTATAAATTTTTAGAAATTTGAATCGTCCAAATCGAAGTTAAAACGCAAAAGTTGTAACCGTTTAAAGTTATAAAAATCAATTAAATAAATATAAATAGAGGAAAACTCAAGTACAAAAATTAAATAAAATTCACCATTAAGTAGAGCTCAATTTTATAAAAATTTAGAAATTGGAATCACCCAAATCGGAGTTAAAACGCAAAAGTTATAAGCGTTTGAAGTTTGAAAAATCAAATAAAGGAATAAAACAAATTAACTCATTTATTTTTCTATTGAAAAATCCGATTATGACGTCAGCATTGCGTCACCGTGGATTTCGAATTTCCATCGAATTATTTTTCTAAATAAAAATCGAATTATGACATCATGCTTGCGTCATCCGGTCCATGGACTCGGTCCATGGCTCGGGTTCGACCCATCGTGGATCCGGTCCATGGGTACACGTGTCATTGACACGTGGGACCCACTCGGATGACGTCAGCTGCTGATGTCAGTACGCTCGGCCGAACGGACTGACACGCGGGCCCCACATGTCAGCGGTTCACGAACGCACGGCTGGCTGGCTACGTGTCATGCTCTATTTGGCTCGGTTCTGGCGCAATCTAAACCCTTAATCCAAAAACCGACGGTTCGGATCAACCCCACGCTACGGTAAAAGCCGGCGACGTGGCATGACCCGGGCAACGACACGTGCACGCCTCTGCACCGTTGGATCTAAATCCAATGGTTGAGAACAGATCCAACTTCACCAGTACAAATCCACATGTTTAATCCCAACCGTCCAAACCAGATCTAACGGCTGAGATCTACCCTGGCACGGTGTAACACAGCTCAACGTGGCTAATTATAGACCACGCGATCTAGATCTAATGGTCTAGAACAGATCAAAAACGTAACAGTGGCAACCTACGTGGCTTAATCTCGGGCGTACACACTAGATCTGACGGTCCAAAATGCATCTGGGCTCTACGGGGGTTAGGGCGACGTGGACTCACCGTGGCGGTCGGATCACGATTGGACGATGGAGGCGCTTCGCGAAGGTCGATGGCGACACGATGGCGTGCGGTTGCCGGAGTCGGGGAAGACGACCACGGGCGCGGCATTTCGGGGCAGTTTCAGTGACGCGAAGGGTATCCATGGGCGTGCCTCGCTTCGACGGCTCCGGATTTGCGCACGGATAGGGCGGGGAAGCGACCAATGGCACCGGGGAAGAAGGAAAAGCTCGCGGCGGTGCGCCACAACTTCGGCGAGCAATTAGACGCGGCTGGCGGCGGCTAGGGTAAACGAAAGAGGGCGGTGCGGCGCACTCCGCGAAGGCATTTATAGCGCACGGGCGTCCGTGTCGGGCCCGGATTCAGCGGCGGTGGTTGAGCGCTGGTCGGTTCTGACTCGGAACCCTAGCGGCGAGTCCGCATCGGAGATGACAACGGAGAGCCATCCATGTCTCCCGATCGACGATCACGCACACGCGCCGACGCAGATAGCGCTCAGCCGACGGATTTCGATCTAACGGTAGATCGGCGAGGGTTTGGGTTTGGGTTTGGGTGCGGTCGGGTCTGAGTTGGGTGCGGTTGGTCCGGTCCGGCTCAGGCTCGGGTCTGACTCGGACTCGGTCGGATGAACAATACAAACCCGTTAGGGTTTTCCAGCGATTTAATGTTTCAAAAATAATTCTAGGAATTCATTTAATTTGGGAAAAATAGCAAAATACTCGGAAAAATTCCAGAAAAATTTTGGAAAACACTTTGAGACATTTTGGACTCAAATAAAATATTTCCAACAAACTTTATTTAAAATTTTAATTATTTAATTACCTCAAAAGGGAATAAATTCAAATTAAATCCAAATAAATCCCAGAAAATTCCAAAAATGCTCAAAAGTGCAAAATTTCATTTAAATTCATGAAAAGGAAAAATTGGGGTGTTACAAAAAGTTACAAGGGTATGCCTTGCAGGGCGAAGACTTATTAAAAGAGATAACAGTAGCTGAAAATAAACATCAATAACGCGGTGCCACCCAGTATACCATAGGCAACTGACTGGGCTCGCTCCCTACTTAGCCGGCTCCTCCTGGAGCTCCTCCTCCAGTGCTGGTGTTGCTTCTTCTTCAACTGATATTGTATTGTTGCAAGGGTTGAGTACTTGGTACTCAGCAAGTCATGCATAAAATGCATGCTAATATTCTACATGCATGGCTTGTTACAAAGGAAGGCCAATAGGTTCATTTGCAGTAATACAGCATTCATAAATACAGTAATAGATTGCAAAGCGGTAAACCAATAATAATTAGAATAACTTTCACAACACTTGAACAAGTAAAGCATTTCCTAGTCCTAAGTCCAATTCACGGTTCCAAACCCAAGTACTTTCACAAATCAAGTTATTTTCATGAAAGTCCAACCCTTGACTGTAATTCCCGAGCAATGTCCAATGCCGCAGACATGGCTATTCGAATACATTTTACACTTTGCAGAGGTTATACACTTTACCCACATGATACAGTCAAACACCACAAAGGCGTGTGTCTGTAACAAAGCCTTTCCAATTCCTATCTAAACCCAGTACTACTCGCTAAGGTTTCAACACTGGTGGGACTGGTTACCACATCCAGGCCTCCTCTTGTGCGATGTGAGCCACTCGTGCGAGGACTGGCTACCATTACTCGGGCCTCACACCACCACAATAGTACTCAAGTTTAGATTCAACAAATTAATCAGGTAGGTTTGCCTCAATCCGGACATATGGTTTTATGAATGACTCAGTTCAAAGGCTTGCAAGGTTAAGTCCTTAATTGATTATGGCAAGACAACCCAAAGAACCAAAACGAATTTCCCGATACCAATCCTGGCCCACGTGATCAAACTTGCCATTTGCCCCAGTCTAAAGCATTTTATCAAACCCCAGTTGATTACCGTGCACCACGTGCGATCAACATCATCATCAACAACACATGACACTTCATCAAAGCATGTTCCATATCTCATTAAGTTATCATTAATATCTGATTATCCAAAATCATGTCATGACTACGTCGCAGGTTTAAGCATTACACTACAGCGGTCTAATTACCCATGTTGGCAATTTAATGATGTCCAACTAAATAATCCACAACTAGGGTGTAACACCCCAATTTTTGCTTTTCATGAATTTATTTGGATTTAATTTGAATTTATTCCCTTTTGAAATAATTAAAGAATTAAAAGTAGCAAATAAAATTTTGTTGGAAATATTTTATTTGAGTCCCAAATGCCCTAAAATATTTTCTAGAATTTTTCTGGAATTTTTCTGAGTATTTTGCTATTTTTCATGAAATAAATGAATTTCTGGAAATTATTTTGAATATTTAATCGCTTCGGGTTTGGTACTGTTCCTCAGGTCCGAGTCGGACTCGAGTCCGACCTGAACCCGACCGCGCCAGCCGTCCCGGTCGAACCACGTCACCCGAGCCCAACCCTAACCCTAATCGCGTGACCGTTGGATCGAGATCCAACGGCCACGAATGCGCCACGTTGTTCGAAAGCCAGGTTCGACCGAGCCACCAGTCACCGAAGCCGGACCCGAGCCCAAACCCCGTGCCCGTTGGATCTTGATCCAACGGTCCACGATGAGCCACGTCGTCCAATCTGAATCCAAATCGGATTCCGCCGCCACAACCTCGTGGACCTCGGTCTCCGCGCGATACACGGAAGCCGAGGCCCCTATTTATACCACCGCCGCCACCACCGCGTAGCCCACCTCCGGGCGCACCCGTAGCCCTAACCCACAGTGTCTGAGCCGCCGTGGTTGCACCGCTAGAGCTCGCCGTAGTTGCTCGTGCGTTTCGCGGTGGATTCTTGCCATTTCCGCCGCCGTTGTGCCCAGATCCGGACTCCTCGCGTCAAGGCGCACCTGGAGCTACCACCCACTACGCCGGAGCTGCACGGAAACGCCGAAGGCTTGGTCGTCGTCTCCGTCCCCGATGAGCCAGTGCCGCTGCGTCGACATTAGTGTTCGCGAGCTTCATGGACCATCCGATCAAGATCCGAAGGCCAGGATTCGTCCACGTCACCCACGGTAAAATTTCACGTGTTAACTTTTTGATTTATTCTCAGCCGTCGGATCTAGATCCAACGGCTCAACATTGTGCCACGTATCCATAACCGCACCGTGCTAGGGGTAGTCTCAGACGTTAGATCTAGATCATACGGCTAGGGTTAGCTGCGTTGACAGCGTTGGATTGGATCTCGACCGTCCGATCGAGATCGAACGGCCCAGATGGACCGTGCTGTTCACAACGCGTGAAACCCAGATCCGATCTGGGCCGTTAATTTTCAAATCAACGGCCGAGATCTAGCGTCATGGCTGGAAGACTGACCGTCGCGGTCGGCCAGTCACGCCGATCCGCCCGGCGTCGGCCGCGTGACGCCACGTGGGGCCGCGATCGGCCGGATACCAACCGCACCATGACGTCGGCCGTGACGTCGGGCGACGCCACGCAGTGGGGCAGTGTGTCAGCTATTTCGGCCGAACCTTGACCGTCGACAAGCTGACGTTACCCGAGGGGACCCACACGTCAGCGAGACACATGCGCCGTGGACCGAGCCCGAACCGTGGACCACATCCATGGACCCGATGACGTCAGCCGACGCAATAAATCGATTTTTCAATAGAAAAATAATTCAGTGGAAAATCGAAATCGACGCTGACGTCATGCTGACATCATTAATCGATTTTTCAATATAAAAATAAATAGAATATTTCGGTTTAATGTTTAATTTGAATTTTCAAACTTCAAATGCTTATAACTTTTTCATTTTAACTCCGATTTGAACGATTCCAGTTTCTAAATTTTTATAAAATTGAGATCTACTCAAATATGAATTTTAATTAATTTTTGAATATGAATTTTCCTCTGTTTATAATTAATTAATAGTTTCTTTAAACTTTAAACAATTATAACTTTTGCATTTCAACTCCGAATTTCGCGATTCCAATTTCTAAAAATTTGTGAAATTGTACTCTCTCTGTTTATGGACTTTATTTGAACTTTTGGGCACTTTTGTGTACTGTTTTATTTATTTATTGCTATTTGCACGCGTTACGAGTAGACGTTGAAGTGCCCGAAGGCTTCGATGGTGAAGTTTTGACCCAGGATCCAGCTCAAGACCAAGAACAAGTGCTTTTTGAAGGCAAGTTGTGCTTTGACCATGTTGATCCCATATTGAAATTAATTTGATTTAAATTATTGCATGCTAGTTCAATTAGAAAACGCTTTAATTAATTTTGGGAGATTAGTTAATTGCCTAGTTGCTGTATGCCACCTTGACATAAATAATTGTATGCCATGAACCCCTTGTCACCCTAGTTGAGGATTAAGTAGTTGGACATTATTAAATTGCCAACATGGGTATTTAGACCGTTGTAGTATAATGCTTAGACCCGCCACGTATACATGACATGATTTTGGACAATTATATGGTAACATTGACTTAATGTGATATGGAACGTGTTTTTGAGAAGTGTCATGTGTTGTTGATGATGACGTTGATGGCACGTGGTGCATGGTAATCAATTGGGGGTTTGATAAATAGTTTTCGACCGGGGCATGTGGCAAGAAATGATCGGGTGGACCAGTTGTGGCACCGGGAACGTTGGTTTGGTTCTTCAGGTAGTCTTGCCCTGGTCACCCTAAGGACTTAGCCTTGCAAGCCTTTGACCTGAGTCAAACGTGCAACAACATGACCGGAGTGGGATGGTCCTAGTTGAGTAAGTTACTAATAACTTGCATGTGATACCTCGGGTGTCAACTACACCTTTTGTGTAGCTTGAAAGGTGAGCGTACCAAGACTATGGCATGGTACCCGTCCAACGGTTTGTCGGTCCCATACTTCGCCTTTGTTAAGGGAAGGGATGGTGTATGGCAAAAACTGGAAAGGTTCACTTGTGTAGTTAGCCGTATCCAAAAGGTTTTGTTACGATCACTCGCCTCTGTGGTGTTTGACTGTATCTTGTGGGTAAAGTGCATAACCTCTGCAGAGTGTAAAATCTATTCGAATAGCCGTGTCCGCGGCATTGGACATTGCTCGGGAATTACAGTCAAGGGTTAGACTTTCTTGAAGACAATTTGGACTTGAAGGGTTTGGTTTGGTTAAATGATGACATTGATGGAAATGTGGATTAGGAATGGGGGAAAATGTTTATTTAACTCCTGGAAAAGTTATTGATGTTATACTTGTTTTTACTGCTTTCGAATCTACTTATGTTACTTGTTAAATGCCGTTACTACAAATGAACCATGAGCTATTCCTTTGTACTAAGCCATGCATGTAGTATATTAGTTTGCATTCTGTGCATGACTTGCTGAGTACCAAGTACTCACCCTTGCCATAATACAACATCAGTTGAAGAAGAGTCCACACCAGCTTTGGAGGAGGAGATACAAGAGGATCCGTCTTCCTAGGGAGCAAGCCCAGTCAGTTGCCTGTGGCATATTGGTTGGTGCCACGCGTTTTCTTTATATTCCGCTGCAGATTTTATTTGAATAAGTCTTTAGCCCTGCGAGGCGTATTTTTGTAACTTGACCATAAGGTTGAACAACCAGTTTGGCTAACTAATTAAAGTACTTTATTATTTCGTTGAGTATGATTGTGATATTTACCAATGTTGAGACTGTGTGCACTAGCGTGATCCTGGACTAGTACCGAATACAAAGAGGGTCCGGATTTGCAAATTCGGGTCCCGACATAGGGTGACAAAGGGTTCATGGCATACAATTATTTATGTTAAGGTGGCATACAACAAAATTGGCATTTAACTAATTCCCAGAAATAATTGAAGCATTTTCTACTTAAATTAGCATGTAATAAATTGAATCAAAATTAACCATTAAATAGAGCTCAATTTTATAAAAATTTAGAAATTGGAATCGCTCAAATCAGAGTTAAAACGTAAAAGTTATAAGCATTTGAAATTTGAAAATATATTTAAAAAGAATAAACTGAATTAATTAATTAATTTTTATTCGGAAATTAATTATGACATCACCACTGACACATGGACCAATCACAGAGTGACACGTGTCCTCGCTAACGTCACCCACGGCCGGCGCCCACGATGACGTCAGCATGATGTCATGGGACACGTGGCCCAACCGATAGCTGACACGTGGCCTCGGGTCCGTGGACCCGGCGCACGGCTCGGCTCGGTCTATGGTGGTCTCGGCCCACGGCTCACAGCTGCTGACATGTGGGCCCCGGATGTCAGTAGGCCACATCCGCCCGCATGGTGCAGCGCACGCGGGGACACACGGCGCACGCTGGTTCATTCGGCACCGGCGCGATCTGACCGTCCGTTTGAAATTCAACGGCGCGGATTGAAACCCTACGCACGCGAGTGAGATGCCATGCGGCACGACCCGGTGCATGACACGCGGTGGCATCTAAGCCCTATGATGCAAATTGAACGCCTCTGATCTGATCTAATCGAGTCTACACGAGGCAATCTAAACCATGCAATCTTGATCTGACGGTCAAGATCTAAACTAATACACGGCAGCACAGACCTACCTGGCTAAATCCCGATCGTCCACACAAGATCCAACGGCTACAGGCGCAGCTAGATCTAAATCCTAGATGTAATCTAGTTTTGTCTACGTGGCGAGATCTCGGGTGTTTACCTGGATCGGACAGCTGAGTGAGTTCGCAAAGGTCGACGATGTCATGACGGCGCAAGATTGCCGGAGACGAAGATGATGACCACCCCTACGGTGTTTCCGTGCTGCTCCGGCGAAGTGAGAGGTCCTAATGGATGCGTCGCTACACGGGGAATCTGGATCTGGCCTCGAACGTGGTGCAGACGGCTCGATAGCGGCAGCACGAAGCGAAATCTGTGGCGGCGCTCGAGGACTTCGGTAAGGAATCAGTGGCGTCTGGCGGTGACTCAACCTCGAGGTCTTATGGCAAAATGCTCCGCGCACAAAGACGATCCTCGGGGGCCGGTCCACGCTATAAATAGGCGAGGTCTCCGTGTCCGAGACGGTGGAGGAGATGAACAGCCACGGCGCAAAAACCGGCAAAGAACTCGGAACGAACACGATGAACGCCGACCGTACACGTGGTGCGATCAACGGTCCAATCCGCTCCAGCGCAGCTCGGTCCCTGAGAGGAGCCGCCCAGATCGTCCTCGAGTTGTTGGATGAACAGTTGCTCCCGCCGGATTTGGATCCTAGCCACGCATCACCGGAGGTGATCCCGAAGCTAATACCCAAGCCCAACCGAGACAACTCTACAAACATCCAAACGACTCGACAACAACCCCGGTATTCCCCCGGTATGCGATCCGAAACTCGCCCAGGATCCCCACATACCGGTTCCCAATGCCATATCAACATTCAATTCGCACAAAGGGGCATCGAGCCCCCAAGCACCAGAGACGCAAAAACGCGGAAGCAAACGAACACACCACACGGCACAAAGAGGCCCAACAAAAACAACCAACAACAACGACCACACGAAAAGGTAGACAAATCCATAGCAGAAGTAAGAGCGTGATTACATAACAAAAGTATTAACAACTATCCTATACAACAAAAGTAAAACACCCTGGGAGTGTCATGCCCTAACACTTCCGGGCACACGCGCGATAATCGCGGCCTCTACTCGGTGCCCCGCCCGGTCACCGATAGGCAGTAGGGGCAAAACTCACACCCCGCTGGATCCTCACCTGCAAAACCACGAAAGCAGAAGCCTGAGTACAAAAGGTACTCGCAAGTCTTACCCGTGGTCCATATATGACCGACTCCAAAGATTGTGCATTTGGATGTAGCAAGGAATAAGCTGAAAGTAGAACAGTTGCGAAATGCTTAACACTCGTTGTTTAGGTACTTAAACTACTCAATTCTCAATTTTTGTGCGGTTGTTAATGCACCTACCACTAGGTGAAGTTAACGATTAACAAACCACATCAATTAACCACATTCCTTTCGAGCTCAAGCCCAACGGCGAACTTCAATTCAAGTTATTTACTACGTGTAACAGCAGTGACCAAGCGTGCTCATATCCGAGAGCGCGGCAATTCGAATCGCTTAGTTAACCCTGCAGGGAAGCATTGATCACACGACATGTGCCACGAAGGAAACTCATGTCAAACCCCCTCCCATCCATACTTACTCGCCGAAGTACCCTCATGGGTCCGAAAACCTAGCACCCTCTCGAGTAGCCCAAGCCCGGCTTGGCCACCTGAGAGCCGGCCTAGGCCTCGCCCTCATCATCACGCCCAACCGCATGAGGTCGTAGTCCTTCGAGTAAGCATGCGATAAAACAGGGCTTACCCTACCATAATCAGGCATGTGACCAACCAGGTGGTGCCCAGCCATGGTGCCCAGCCTAGGGCGGACACTCCGGACTGGGGGTCCGGACACTCCAAACCTGGCGCAATTGACCCAACTAATCAACGGACCGAGGTGACGCCAAGTCCCACGGCACCGCGGGGACCCGATCTATGACTTTTCTACACGTGGCAAGGCCGGAGAAGCTTATAGCTAACCCAACTCCACGAGGAATGACACTAATCCATGGAACCACTAGCCAACTCCAAACGACCCTTGGATCGGCATTACCACTACCCGATCTACCTCACTAGTACCCACATTCATCAATTAAAGCCCCAGTCCAACCCTAGAACCACCACTTCCCAAAACCCTAAAGCTCAAGATTCAACTCCAAAACCCCCAAATCCAAACCTAAACCCTAAACCCACCATGGATGGCCTTAGAACCCAAGGAACCCACGAATCAACCCCCAAGAGAAAGACCTACCTCCAATGGAAGATGGAGGAGAAGCAACGCCGGGTGGAGGAAGGAGGACACCGGCTAGAGGAGGATTTCCACGGGATGGAGGAGCCGCCGGGGAGGAGCCACGGGAGGTCGCCGGAGTGGAGAGCTCACCGGAGACGGGGTTGGGGTGAAGGAGACGCACGGGATGGGTGGAGGACAAGTGAAGAAGAAGAGAAGGGAGTGAACCCACCAAATGGGACTTTTATACAAAAACCCCCGCAATTACCGGACTCTCCGGACGCTAACCTGGAGACTCCGGGTTGGGGTCCTCGGTGGCACTAACCCGGACACTCCGGACATCTGGTCCGGACACTCCGGGTTGAGGCGCTCGGTCAGGACAATCCGGATACTCCGGACAACATATCCGGACATTCCGGGTTGAGTCCGGACATTCCGGATGTTGATCCAGATACTCCGGATGTCCCAGAATTTTTGAACTTGGGGCCTTGACAGTCCCAACCGGTCAACACGGGGCGACGTGGTCGCATCCCCGTCATCCACGTGGGCACGAATCCATGGCTACGCGCACACGCGCACGCGGACAAGCAGTGCCTGTTGGATCAAAATCCAACAGTCACGCGATTAGGGTTAGCGGCTGTGGCACAGCTACGGGCTGGCAGCACGCACAGTATTGGGCCGGCTCAACACTGTTGCTAGGGTTTTCCAGCGATTTTCCAATTAAATTAAATATAGAAAATAGATTAATTCATTTGTGGCATTAAAAAATCAAAAAAATTCCAGAAAAATTCTCATAAATATTTTAGGGCATTTGGGACTCAAATAAAATATTTGCAACAAAACTTTATTTAAAATTTCCCAATATTTAATTAATTAAGTAAATAGCTAAATTCAAATTAAATCCAAATAAATTCCAAAAATTCCCAAAAATTCAAAATACACTTTAAATTCAAGAAAAGCAAAAATTGGGCTGTTAAAAACCCTATTTAGCGTGAACACAGTTGTTTCTAGAGCGTGTCCCCAAAATGACAATGGAAGATCGATGACTCATCATAGATCGTACCATGTCCAACAAAGTTCGGTTCCTCCATTCAGATACCCCATTCCACTGAGGCGTACCGGGCAGAGTCAATTGTGAAACAATTCCACAACTCTTTAGATGATCATTAAACTCTTGGCTCAAATATTCACCTTCACGGTCAGATCGTAGAAATTTAACTTTCTTACCCAAATGATTTTCTACTTCATTCTGAAACTCTTTGAACTTTTCAAAAGATTCAGACTTATGCCTCATTAGATAGATATAACCATATCTACTAAAGTCATCGGTGAAAGTAATGAAGTACTGATAACCACCTCTAGCCATTGAGCTCATTGGTCCACATACATCAGTATGCACGAGAGGCAACAACTCGCGCATTCTCTCACTTGTACTAGTGAAAGGTGCCTTTGTCATCTTACCAAGTAAACAAGACTCGCATGTTTCAAAAGATTCCAAATCTAATGAACCAAGAAGGCCATCTTTATGGAGCTTCTCCATGCGTCTTTTATTTATATGGCCCAAGCGACAATGCGATAAATAAGTGGAATTAGCATCACTTGTTTTGAGTTTCTTATTAATATTATTTATAGAAGCATTACCAAGATCTCGCACATACAGTCCATTCACCAATGGACAGTTACCATAGAGCAAGCCTTTGAAATAAATTGAACGATTCCTGTTCTTTATTACAAAATCATAACCATCTTCCTCCAAACAAGAAGAAGAGATAATGTTCTTACTCAAGGTAGGAATGTAATAACGATTATTCAATTCCAAAACTAAGCCAGAAGGTAATGACAAGGGATAGACGCCAACGGCCTTCGCAGCAACCATTGCTCCATTGCCGACGCGAATTTCCAACTCGCCAATCTTGCAATCTCTAGTCCTTCTTAAGCCCTGCACCGATTTGCAAGTATGAATCATTGATCCGATATCAAATACCGAAGACTCGGTAGGACAAGTTGCAAGATTAACTCCTATAACATTAATACCTGAAGTAGAAGGAACCTTTCCTTTCTTTTTGTCTTCCGTGTACTTGAACGATTTCTTCCAGTGCTCATTGCCTTTGCAATAGTGACATTTATCAGAAGCATTAGGGCCAACCTTTGGCCTTTCTTTAGGCTTTGGTTTTGGGTCTTGGATTTTATCCTCACCATTATTTGTAGCCTTGCGCTTCCTTTTCTTATCCTTTTGAATCATCATCACATGATGTGTGCCTTTCTTTATGCTCTCTTCCGCAGTTTTCAACATCCCATGCAGTTCGGTCAGATTCTTCTCCAGGCTGTTCATATGAAAGTTCATAATGAACTGTTCATAGCTCGCAGGGAGCGACTGGAGAATCACATCTGTGGCCAAATCATTTTGCAGGGGAGAACTGAGCTTCTCCAGGCTCTCAATGTAACCAATCAACTTGATTACATGAGGGTTAACAGGAGCACCCTCAGCCAGCTTGCACGCAAACAATGCTTTAGATATTAAATATCTTTCAGCCCTTGCTTGGTTCTCAAACATGCCCTTGAGACCCACAATCATAGTGTAGGCATCGGCATGCTCATATTGCTTTTGGAGCTCAGAGTTCATCATGGCAAGCATGAGACAGCTGACGTCTAGGGCGTCGTTAGTGTGCTTCTCATAAGCACGCTTATCAGCAGCGGATGCATTTTCAGGCAACTCATCAGGATATGGACTGTCTAGAACATATTCATTCTTTTCAGCCTTGAGAACAATTCTCAAGCTTCAATACCAATCCATAAAATTCGTCCCAGAGAGTTTTTCCCTCTCTAGAATCGACCGCAAGTTAAAAACAGCGTTTGGTGCCATCTACAACATAAATAAGCAAAGTTTTAGCACTATGTTCATGTTAATCTCTTATTAAACAATTTCAATAAAAGATGTGTCCATTAAGATCACTTTCCCTCTGGCAATCTCCATGGAACAAGATCCATAGTCACTGCAGTTCGGGTAAGGAATTGTCAATGCCTCTTGAACCCGTGCCATAGGTAGGCAACACCTTGCTAATCACATCATATGTGACTCTTGCTTGTTGGGGTGGTATCATATGCCCCAGCGCCCAACACTGATGCCCCGAAGTCCCAAATCCTATTTGGATGTCTCCGTTAAGCAAACCAATACTATGCTTGTGAATGCACGGGTTAGGCTACATTCACTCTATTGTACAAGGAAGTTGGTGGCGTTCTTGACTTGTCAAGACCTTATCCACCAACGTACAAGACAATAGATGCTGCTATTGGAAAAAGACATCTAACTCTTAATTTTCCGAGGGAAACTATTCAATCAAGTTAACATATTCACTACATATGACGTGAAAGAATAGCAATGCAAGGTAAAACATCACAGGCAATCAAATTAGACTGTGAACTAGTATGGCCCATGACGTGGCGATCTCCATCTTCCTTGACCAACCTTGCAAACCCAGCCATCAGGATTGAAGCCTTCAAGAACATGTACTAAACTACTACATCTAGCAGCTAGTAGCAAAATTACATGAGGATTCAAGGCATCACATGCCGGCACGCAGGCCGTTATACAATAACAGGACAGCCCACAGCTGCAATTAACCATGACACGCAGGCCATGAAATATTCAATCAAGCATCACATACACAAAGGGTCCATACTGTTCACAACAAACCCTGCAAAAACAAGTTAGGCGCTGGATCGAATTCTAGCACGCGAGAAGTGAACAAATTTTAATTTATGGGCGCTATGCTGATTATCCGTAGAAAATTTTTCGGGGAACATAGATCGCATCTATGAAAACACTAAGGAAATTCAATCAAATTGATCAAATCAAGCTGATTCTGAGTCATCAGAATGCCTCAGTTTCCATAGGATCGATCTCATCGATCCAACACGCGAGGTCCCCTTGAGAGGGCGGCGACCACACCAATCTCGATCTGTTGGCTCGATCTGTTCGGTGCTTGCTACTACCCCGATGGTGTTACCAGCTGATAGGGGTAATGCATGGCACGAATCTGAAACAAGCACAACTAATCTTTTTGATTGTGCAGAGCTACCAACTCATACCTCATACTTCCCCGATACCGATTGATCCAATCAACCCATGATAAATACAACAGCAAATCGACATGTGCGCGTGATCCAGATCCTAAACTACACATGATCGGCTCTGATACTATTGTTGGGATACGGGTAGGCTACGCGAGCATAAAATCAAAATTTTCTACCATGAATCATCTAAGATCACATGCGAGTAGAGGATCATGAGTCGTTACCCTTGATGCGCTGATGCAGCGGAAGTAGGTATGCATGTGTGGAGGAAGTAGTCGTTCACGTCCCGATCAACGCCGAGTGGTTCCCGACCTCCCCCAAGTGGTTCTCGATCTGCGCCGACTGGTTCTCGATCTGCGGCGAGTGCTTTCCAATCTGCGTCAAGTGCTTCCCGATAGATCTAGTCGAGATCGATCACCAAAAGTCGCCGGAGATCCAACCGAGCAGCGCGTCCATAGATGGCAGCGCCTCTAACGGTATCCACACGTACCGAGCAGGAACGCTGTGTGGGGTGTGCTAGCACCTCGCCACACGGTTAGGGTTTTGGGGAGAAGGAAAGGTGTGCGGCGGTTGAACGTGGTGAGGGTTCTTATCTGTGTCACGCACTGTTCCTGGCCTCGCCTTTTATAGACACGCTAGTGGGCCAAAGCCCGCTAGGGTTCTACCTCCAATGTGGATCTCATCCACGCACAAACCTGTTAATCAATTTCAACTCATTAAGTGTGTGACCCATTAGGTTCAGTGCAAGTCGGACATGAGTCTAGAAACCCGTTTCCAATTCATTGATCAACAGCGGCACCTAGCAGTACATATTGATCCCTGTGAGCACCCCCTCTTCCTATACCGTACTGTACGCCATCTACTGTAGCGTATAGCACCGTATAGCAACAGGAAGCCTCGACACCGAAAATCTGAATCTAAAAATTCGATCGACGGGATCGAACCCTTAACCGGACCGGTGCTGTCGCATCGATCATCGGATCCCTGGATCGAGCCCGATATCGCGTACCCACAACCCGAGTATCAATGCACTAAAAGATAAACTAAGATAATTTACATAATCATGTAAATCTTAAACAAGAGCATTACAGAAACCAAAAGAAGTAAAGCGACAGCGGAAACAAAAGAAAGACAACCAGCACAGCTGGCCTGACCACCCCACAGGCTACTGACTGGAGGGAGGGACTACGAAGCCGCAACACTCGCAGAAAAGGGGCTCGCCATCATCCGGGACATCATCATTACCTTCCTCTGTGGAAAAAGGGTTAGCAGCAACGATGAGTACACGTATGTACTCGCAAGACTTTAGTGTATGGAAATATGAATAAATGCAGGCTGATTCGACAGGATAAAGCTTCTACACTGGGTTAATTGCAGAAAGCTGGATTTAAAACAGTTCATCGAAAAGTAATACATAATTTGAAAGACAGCAGTTTGAATAAAACATATTTACAGTATAAGTAACAACTGAGCTCCACAGCTGCCACCATCCATGGTCGCGGCTGGGGTACGAATCGACATCCATACATATTCATAAATCCTCCAAGTATCATGTCCACATATCCACAAATCCATCAAGTACCGTATTCAACCACATACTTTATATCGACTCCGAGATAATTTTTCATTTTCAAAACCAAACCAAATTTCTATACTTGATATGATTAAAGAAGATTTGCTCGTAACCGTGAGCACGGCTAATCGATTAGAATTATTTGATACTCTGCAGAGTTTGCGCACTTTACCCAAACACAACTCAGACTTGCATCCCTGTCATCCAGGGTACACGCGATACACGAGGTATCCGATATACAAGAATGATCTATTCTTTCCCATCGTTGAGGTTATAGCCACACCCCAGCACCGGTGACGGAAAACCCACTACTATGGCGATAAGAGGCCAACCACCACTCAGGCGGCCACGGAATACTCATCGTGACGACGGCGAATTGTTGGCCGCGGCATTACCCCATAGCAAGGCGTACACCGTTGTATCAACAAACATGAACTGGAGCGATTCCCTGCTGCAAAAGTACAAGCGCACACACGAAGGCGCATACGGCGGGTCGTGAGGACACACACACCGCGCTTGACTGCTCAACACAGGGAAAAGGTCCACTCTTCGGCCTACCAACAGGCATGGCTATCCCCTCACACTTCAAGTACTAGAATAGGCTGCCCCATCCCAGCATTGCGCGGTTGCACGGTGTTCATTCAAAAACCGTCACAAGTTCGGTCCTTATATTTTTGCCTAGTGACTCAAGCGGGGAACTCCACTTAACTCGCCAACCAATCGCCACCATGTTTAACTAGCACATATTATACCTCCCGCCAAGTCTAATTACCAACTAGACACTGCACATTTTTATCAAATTACCTTTACAAGTCACATTTCCAAAACATTTCCAAAACCAGTTACAATTATCATAAGTTTTGAGCATTTGGTAAATGACTGACTTTGCTCATCTCTATTGCAGTGTCTAAGCATATGCATTTACTAAGTCGTTTATACCCAAGTGACATTTTATTAATTGTCCAACCCTACTAAGGCTATCAATGAACTCTGGGAATTTAATTGAGGAAAAACCACCAAATCAGGGTATATCTACCATTCCCACAAACTAGCACTTTACTGAATATAAACAATGCATATAGTTTGAGAAATCAAAGTAAACATCGTGAAATATAGGTTTCAAGATGGTCAAAGGAGGTGCTTGCCTTGTTGTTGCACTTCGGTGATGTCCGGGATGATGCTCGGGTTGTTCGAGGCGAAGCCCGACTCGCTAGCTTCTAATCGGTCAAAGCAACAAAAACGATAGAAAGAATTACAACTTAGCAAAAGGAAGTTTTAAATGCACCATGAAGTGCATGCAATACACAAGAATGAAGTACAACCAAGAAACCCTGAAGAAACGACGACTTTTCGGACAACACAACACGACGGACAGAAACAGCCTAACCCGACGGTCCGGTTTTGCATCCGACAAATCGGATAGGCCGGACACTCCGGACCGTTTCGTCCGGATACTCCGGTCCTAGGGCGTGTGGTCCAACTCGACGAGGAGACGGAGACCTTACCACTTCCTACAACTTCACCGCGACCCGATCTACGACTTTCGTACACCTAGCGAACCGGAAGGAGCTCCGAGCTAGCCGATTCTACGAAAAAACGTCGCTAACCCGCCAAACCTCTAACTCACACTAACAACTCCTTAAATCGACATTACTACTACCCGATCTACCACTCTAGCATACCACATTCACTAATCCAAATCCCACTTTCAACCCTAGAACCACTACACCCAAAACCCTAGAATCCAAGTTCAACCCTAGCCTCCCAAGTCCAAACCTAAGTCCTAAACCCACCATGAACGACTCTAGAACCCAAGAATCCCGCGAATCAAACCCTAAGAGAAAAGCTTACCTCCAAGGAAGATGGAGGAGGAGCAACGCCGGGTGGAGGATGGGGAATGACGGCTTGGGGAGGAGCACACCGAGATGGAGGAGTCACCGGGGAGGGTCACCGGCCGGTGGCTCGCCGGAGAGGAGCTCGGGGTGGTGGAGAGAACACCAAGGAAGTGGGGAAACCAAAGTAGAAGAAGAAAGAATGGAAGGGAGCCACGAAATGGGACTTTTATACAAAACCCCACGCCAATACCGGACTCTCCGGACTCAACCCGGAGACTCCGGGTTGGGGTGTTCTGTCAGCGTAACCCGGATACTCCGGACTTTTATCCGGACATTCCGGGTTGGATCCGGACACTCCGGATGTGGATCCGGATACTCCGGATGCCCCAGAAACTTGTGAACTTAGGGCTGTGACACCTACCTCACTAGGACTCCGACGAACCGAAGAACTAGCGAGAGCATGCTTGATTTTGAAGATGGCTTAAAACACATGCGGGCACTATGCACTTATGGAGGGTACTTTGGTCAAGTGGCAGCTTTTGAAGATTAAAGCTTCCAAAGTTGATTTTTATTGATCCTAAGATATTTAGGAAGGTTTTCGGGTCAATTAAACACTTTTCCAACTCAATTCGCAACTAATTAAGTCGGGTGGTTAAACGTGACCACGATCAAAGTTCACGAGCTCCGATTAAATAGATCCCTAACTCCTTTTGAAGACTTTTAAGCTCCCGCCTAACTAGGTAATTTGTACTTCAAAAGGACAGAGGAGTGAGTATTTGGATCAAAGGCTAAGACATTACGGCAAGAGCTCAAAACTGAATTCAATCACCAAATCACTTGTTGGCGATTAAACGGGAAATTGATTTTGGGCGAAGTTAATTAAGTTGAAGGGTTCTTTTATCCCAATTAAATATATACAAATTAAGTTGCGTAGTACACATGGACAAAGTGTATTATTGAGCAGTGTTTGAGTACAAATGTATAAAGGACTCGAGTATAGAAATACTCGGGATATTACGATCTACCCCCTTACAAAAATCTCGCCCTCGAGATTGCTAATCCTCTCGAAGAAAGTCGGGTATTCTGCCTGAATATGGTCTTCACGCTCCCACGTGGCTTCATCTTCGAATGGTTGCTCCATCGATCTTGAGCATCTTGATAACCTCGACTACGAGTGTGACGCCACCGCCTCGAGAATACGGACTGGATACTCTCGATACGAAAGATCAGGTTGCAAATCAAGATGGTCTAATTGGGTAACTTCTGATGGAACCCGAAGACTCTTCTTCAATTGTGACACGTGGAACACATCGTGAATGTCCGAAAGATGTGGCGGTAGCTCGAGCCGATAAGCCACAACACCAACCTTCTCAAGAATCCGGAACGGACCGATGTATCGCGGGGCTAACTTCCCGCGGACTTGGAATCTGCGAGTGCCGCGGAGTGGTGAGACCTTGAGGTAGACAAAGTCACCCACCTCAAAGCTCAACTCGCGGCGACGGCGATCAGCGTAGCTCTTCTGACGAGACTGAGCTTCTTTCAGCCGGTCTCGAATCAAGCTAACTTGCCTTTCAGCCTCTTCAATCATAGCTGGTCCGAAGAATTGCCTCTCACCAACCTCGGACCAAAACAAGGGCGTTCTGCACTTCTTGCCATAAAGAGCCTCGAAAGGCGACATCTGAAGACTGACTTGATGACTGTTGTTGTAGGAGAACTCAGCAAATGGCAAGCATTTCTCCCACGACTTGTTGTAGCACAGCACACAAGCCCTTAGCATGTCTTCCGGATTTGGTTTGCCCTTTCCATCTGTCCGTCAGTTTGGGGATGGTAAGCAGTACTGAAGGATAGCTTAGTGCCAAGAATGGACTGCAAACTCTCCCAAAATCTGGAGGTGAACTGCGAACCACGGTCAGAGACTATGACTTTTGGAACTCCATGGAGCCGAACAATATTATGCAAATAGAGTTCCGCTAGCTTGGCTCTGCATTAGGTGGTATGAATCGATGAAGTGAGCTACCTTGGTCAGACGGTCAATGATCACCCAAATAGAGTCGTGACCGGTGGAGGACCTCGGTAGGCCGGTAATGAAATCCATCCCAATCTCTTCCCACTTCCACTCAGGGATCTGCAATGGCTGAAGTAATCCGGCTGGCCTTTGATGTTCGGCCTTGACACGCTGGCACACATCACAATGTGCCACATGAGTCGCGATCTCCTTCTTCATACCTGGCCACCAGAATTGCCTGCGAAGGTCCTGGTACATCTTGGTGCTGCCAGGATGAACAGAGAGAGGAGTATCATGAGCTTCTGACAGGATCAACCCCTTGATCTCAACATCATCAGGGACATACACCTGCTGCCCATGCAAGATCAGCCCATTGGACTTCACAGAAAAACCTGGAGATGCGCCATTTTCACCAATCGGCGCCTAATCTCAATGATTGCCTCATCTTGGAGCCGTGCCTCAAGAATTTGAGATTCTAGAGTAGGTTGAACCGTCAATGCTGCAATGAAGCCATGTTCAACCACCTCCGACTTCAGCCATCTTGAACTCATCAACTAATTGAGGTCGATCGATGACACCCAAGGCATTCATCGTATGCAGCTTGCGACTAAGGGCATCTGCAACCACATTTGCCTTGCCTGGGTGATAGTGAATCCCGGATCATAGTCCTTGATCAGCTCTAGCCATCTGCGCTGCCTCGAGTTCAGATCTGGTTGGGAGAAGAAGTACTTCAAGCTCTTGTGGTCGGTATAGATCTCACATCTGTTGCCTATGAGATAATGCCGCCACGGCTTGAGTGCATGAACCATCTTTGCCAACTCCAAATCATGGGTCGGGTAGTTGGCTTCATGGGGCTTCAACCGACGAGAAGCATATGCCACTACCTTGCCTTCCTGCATCAACACACAGCCAAGACCTTGGCGAGATGCATCGCAATAAATGTCAAAGGCCTTGTGAATGTCTGGCAGGATCAAGATCGAGCGATTGTGAATCGCTTCTTCACTCCTGAAATCGGATCTACAAGCAAGCGACCACTCATACTTCTTGTCTTTCTTGAGTAGCTCTGTCGTTGGCTTAGCAATCTTGGAGAAATTCTCGATAAACCGCGATAATATCCGGCTAAACCAAGAAAACTCCGAATCTCGGGGACATTGCGGGTCGCTCCCAACCGAGTACATCCTGTACCTTGCGTGGATCAACCGCTACCCCACCTTCTCGACAGACATGTCCCAAAAACTCCACTTGCCCGAGCCGAACTCGCACTTGGAACTTGGCATACAACTGATGCTCGCGAAGCTTGCCAAGCACCATATGCAAGTGAAGTGTATGCTCATCATCATCCTTAGAGTATATGAGGATGTCATCAATGAACACAACCACGAATCTATCAAGGAACTCCATGAAGACTTTGTTCATCAGATTCATAAAGGTGGCTGGTGCATTGGTGAGGCCAAATGAAACAACTGTGTACTCGTACAGACCGTAGCGAGTAGTGAATGCGGTCTTCACGATATCCTCCGGACGGATCTTGAGCTGAAAATAGCCGGATCTCAAGTCTATTTTGGAGAAGACTCGAGCTCCGCCTAATTGGTCAAACAAATCGTCGATCCGAGGGAGAGGATACTTGTTCTTGATAAAGGACCTCATTCAAAGACCGTAATCAACGCACATGCGAAGAGAGCCGTCTTTCTTCCTCACAAACAGAATCGACTGCCCCAGGGAGAAGAATCGGGACGAATGAACCCTTCTCTAATCGCTCCTTGAGTTGAGTCTTCAACTCAATCACCATCTACAGCATCCTGTACGGACGCTTAGAAATTGGAGAAGTGCCAGGTAAGAGATCGATGATGAACTCCAAATCACGATCAGGTGGCAAACCTGGCAACTCATCAGGGAACACATCGGGGTACTCACATATCACCGGTACCTGACTGATCCCCGAATGTAAAGAGCACCGAGCAAAGGCTGCCGACCTTCTTTGAACAAGAGAAGGTGACAGAATGCCATCGTGGTTGACTAACGAAATGGATCTCCTGGCACAATCAATATGCCCTGATGCTTAGACAGCCAGTCCATACCCAGAATCACATCAAGACCCGATGTCTTAATGTTGATAAGATCACCCCGAAAATCTACCCCGTTGATCTCAATTCTAACCCCTGGACTCACGAGCTCGGCAGTCAAAACAGATCCAAAGTAACGGATCAACAAGTACTTCTCGAGGTACATAGAATGCACCTCATCCGAGCAACAAACCGTGAAGAAATAAAGGAATGCGACGCCCAGAGTCAAATAATACTAAGGTGGGTACGGAATGAATGCATAACGCATCCAACACCACATCTGGAGTTGCCGCCGCCTTCATGCGGTGGCCACATTCAGCGGCCATGGCCCGGAGTCAAGCCGCTCGGAACCGGGCGTCTGACTGCCCACTCCCACGCCCACCGATTGACCTCGGGCCGGGCCGGTGCACCCTGAGCCGTCTGCCGCCGCTCGCCGACAGCACCGCGAAGTGGCCCTTCGCCGCAGCGAAGCAAGTGATATGGCCAAATGGGTTCTCGGGACCCCAATCGCTGCATCGCGGCTAGGTGATCGCACCGAACTCCAGGCAGGCGAGGAGGTAAGCCTGGGACCTCTGAATCAAGCGGCGCTCAAGGCCGAAGCCGATCGAGTGAAGGTGCGAGTCTGGAAGGTCCGCCACGATCGGCCGAGCTGCCCACTTGCGCTATGCGGCTCTCCATAAGTGCCTTGATGCCATCCTCAATGCTAATGGCCTTGCCTACCAAGACCTGCAGGCTAGGAATGTCATGACCAGCGAGCCGGAAACGGATCTCCTCGGTGAGGTGCTCCTTGAACAATGTCACTCTCCTAGCCTCGGTGGTCACCTCATCAAAGAACATAACGTGACAACTGGTTGAAGCGGTGGAGGTAGTCCATCACCGTCATAGACCCACTGGCGAAGGTCGTAGAACTCCCGCTTCTTGATCTCGATCAAGCCCGCGGAACATGGAAGGAGCGAAGGCGATCTTGAATTCTGCCCATGTGGTGACTGATCGGGCAGGCGAACACTTTGAAGCCGCTTCCACCATGAAGCCGCTGGTCCCTGGAGGTAATAGGCGGTGTCTTGAACCTTCTCCGCATCGGTGCAACCGACTAACTCCAACTTCCTCCATGTCGCTAAGCTAATCCTCCGCCTCCATCGGATCTCAGAGCCGAAGAAAAGCTCGGCGGTCGAGTTCATTTGGAACTCCGACAACCGAGAAGGCTAACTGGCTTGCTGCACGCTGCTGCCCCTGAACAGCCTGGACCATCAGCTCCATGAGCTGAGTCTGCCGCAACATGAGTGCAGCCATGTCGGGAGCAGGAGGAGGAGGAGGGAGCTCCTCGCTCTGGGCATGTAGCTGAGACTGAACCCCAGCTGACCCACCAGTAGGGACCTGCGACTGCTGGGCCCCCGCACTCCATCAGATCGCCACGCTCCCAAAGATCATCACCTGGAAGCGCACGAACTGCTCTCCTCCGGGGAGGCATCCTGAATTGCGCAGTTGAGTCAATTAACTGTGCAAAACAAGTGCCAAATGATTGATCCCAAAGGATGCACTCACAAACACAAACATACTAAAAACATTCATTCAAAGAAGCATAAGAACCAATCCAAAAACCAACTCAGGGAAACGACAAAATAATCCCTAATTACAATCACAGACATCTAACCTTAACCCATTCTGAGCTAAGCCCGCGTTCCTCCTAATTCTTTTGAACGAGATAGAAGAAGGAAACAATTTTTGAAATTTGGATTAAGATCAGATTCATTTTGAAGAGTAGACAAGTGAAAGGCTATAGAATGGACAAGAATAGCACTCTACACTTTCAAAATAGAGTTTTGGACTTCAAAATAAATTTTGAGAAGAAAAGTCTGTTCCTAAGTCTAACGACCAGGCTAACTAAGTCCTCCTGCAGTCAATGGCTCTGATACCAATGCTGTGAGCACCCCCTCTTCCTATACCGCATCAGACGCCATCTCATCAGAGCGTATAGCACCGTATAGCAACAGGAAGCCTCGACACCGAAAATCTGAATCTAAAAATTCGATCGACGGGATCGAACCCTTAGCTTCGGACCGGTGCTCAGACGCATCGACATCGATCCCTGGATCAGTAGCCCAGTATCGCGTACCCACAACCCGAGTATCAATGCACGAAAAGATAAACTAAGCTAATTTACATAACTGGGTGTAAATCTTAAACAAGAGCATTACAGAAACCAAAAGAAGTAAAGCGACAGCGGAAACAAAAGAAAGACAACCAAATAAGTGGCCTCGACCACCCCACAAAGCATCTGATCGAGGGAGGGACTACGGCCGCAACACTCGCGAGAAAGGGGCTCGCCATCATCCGGGACATCATCATTACCTTCCTCTGTGGAAAAAGGGTTAGCAGCAACGATGAGTACACGTATGTACTCGCAAGACTTTAGTGTATGGAAATATGAATAAATGCAGGCTGATTCGACAGGATAAAGCTTCTACATCAAGTTAATTGCGTAAATTTGGATTTAAAACAGTTCATCGAAAAGTAATACATAATTTGAAAGACAGCAATTTGAATAAAACATATTTACAAAGATAAGTAACAATCGAGCTCCACACCGCCACCATCCATGGTCGCGGTGAAGTGTACGAATCGACATCCATACATATTCATAAATCCTCCAAGTATCATGTCCACATATCCACAAATCCATCAAGTACCGTATTCAACCACATACTTTATATCGACTCCGAGATAATTTTTCATTTTCAAAACCAAACCAAATTTCTATACTTGATATGATTAAAGAAGATTTGCTCGAAACCGTGAGCACGGCTAATCGAAAAGAATTATTTGATACTCAGCAGAGAAAGCGCACAATACCCAAACAAAACTCAGACTTGCATCCTGTCATCCAGGTACACGCGATACACGAGGTATCCGATATACAAGAATGATCTATTCTTTCCCATCGTTGAGGTTATAGCCACACCCCAGCACCGGGGACGGAAAACCCACTACTATGGCGATAAGAGGCCAACCACCCCTCAGGCGGCCACGGAATACTCATCGTGACGACGGCGAATTGTTGGTCGCGGCATTACCCCATAGCAAGGCGTACACCGTTGTATCAACAAACATGAATCGAGCGATTCCTCGCCGCAAAAGTACAAGCGCACACACGAAGGCGCATACGGGCGGTCGTGAGGACACACACCGCGCTTTGATCGCTCAACACAGGGAAAAGGTCCACTCTTCGCCTACCAACAGGCATGGCTATCCTCACACTTCAAGTACTAGAATAGGCTGCCCCATCCCAAAGCATTGCGCGGTTGCACGGTGTTCATTCAAAAACCGTCACAAGTTCGGTCCTTATATTTTTGCCTAGTGACTCAAGCGGGAACTCCACTTAACTCGCCAACCAATCGCCACCATGTTTAACTAGCACATATTATACCTCCCGCCAAGTCTAATTACCAACTAGACACCGCACATTTTTATCAAATTACCTTTACAAGTCACATTTCCAAAACATTTCCAAAACCAGTTACAATTATCATAAGTTTTGAGCATTTGGTAAATGACTGACTTTGCTCATCTCTATTGCAGTTGTCTAAGCATATGCATTTACTAAGTCGTTTATACCCAAGTGACATTTTATTAATTGTCCAACCCTACTAAGGCTATCAATGAACTCGGGAATTTAATTGAGGAAAAACCACCAAATCAGGGTATATCTACCATTCCCACAAACTAGCACTTTCATCGAATATAAACAATGCATATAGTTTGAGAAATCAAAGTAAACATCGTGGAAATATAGGTTTCAAGATGGTCAAAGGAGGTGCTTGCCTTGTTGTTGCACTTCGGTGATGTCCGGATGATGCTCGGGTTGTTCGAGGCGAAGCCCGACTCGCTAGCTTCTAATCGGTCAAAGCAACAAAACGATGTAAAGAATTACAACTTAGCAAAAGGAAGTTTTAAATGCACCATGAAGTGCATGCAATACACAAGAATGAAGTACAACCAAGAAACCCTCAAGAAAGCGACGACTTTTCGGACAACACAACACGACGGACGTAGCGATTTAACCCGGATAAATCGGGTTTTGCATCCGGATAAATCGGATAGGCCGGACACTCCGGACCGTTTCGTCCGGATACTCGGTCCTAGGGCGTGTGGTCCAACTCGACGAGGAGACGGAGACCTTACCACTTCCTACAACTTCACCGCTACCCGATCTACGACTTTCTTACACCTAGCGAACCTTATGTAGCTCCGAGATAGCCGACTCTACTATAAAACGTCGCTAACCCGCCAAACCTCTAACTCACACTAACAACTCCTTAAATCGACATTACTACTACCCGATCTACCACTCTAGCATACCACATTCACTAATCCAAATCCCACTTTCAACCCTAGAACCACTACACCCAAAACCCTAGAATCCAAGTTCAACCCTAGCCTCCCAAATCCAAGCCTAAGTCCTAAACCCACCATCAACGACTCTAGAACCCAAGAATCCCGCGAATCAAACCCTAAGAGAAAAGCTTACCTCCAAGGAAGATGGAGGAGGAGCAACGCCGGGTGGAGGATGGGGAATGACGGCTTGGGGAGGAGCACACCGAGATGGAGGAGTCACCGGGGAGGGTCACCGCCGTGGCTCGCCGGAGAGGAGCTCGGGGTGGTGGAGAGAACACCAAGGAAGTGGGAAACCAAAGTAGAAGACGAACCAATGGACGGGAGCCACGACATGGGACTTTTATCCACCACCCCACGCCAAGACCGGACTCTCCGGACTCAACCCGGAGACTCCGGGTTGGGGTGTACTGTCAGCGTAACCCGGATACTCCGGACTTTTATCCGGACATTCCGGGTTGGATCCGGACACTCCGGATGTGAATCCGGATACTCCGGATGCCACAGAAACTTGTGAACTTAGGGCTGTGACACCTACCTCACTAGGACTCCGACGAACCGAAGAACTAGCGAGAGCATGCTTGATTTTGAAGATGGCTTAAAACACATGCGGGCACTATGCACTTATGGAGGGTACTTTGGTCAAGTGGCAGCTTTTGAAGATTAAACCTTCCAAAGTTGATTTTTATTGATCCTAAGATATTTAGGAAGGTTTTCGGGTCAATTAAACACTTTTCCAACTCAATTCGCAACTAATTAAGTCGGGTGGTTAAACGTGACCACGATCAAAGTTCACGAGCTCCGATTAAATAGATCCCTAACTCCTTTTGAAGACTTTTAAGCTCCCCAGCTAACTAGGTAATTTGTACTTCAAAAGGACAGAGGAGTGAGTATTTGGATCAAAGGCTAAGACATTACGGCAAGAGCTCAAAAACTGAATTCAATCACCGAAATCACTTGTCGGCGATTAAACGGGAAATTGATTTTGGGCGAAGTTAATTAAGTTGAAGGGTTCTTTTTGATCCCAATTAAGTATATACAGCTTAAGTTGCAGAAGTACACAAGGACAGTGTATTATTGAACAGTGTTTGAGTACAAATGTACAGTGACTCGAGTATAGAAATACTCGGGATATTACAATCCCCGAATGCACATAATCAGTATTTGGCTGAACCTTGATACACTCACATATTGATCCCTTTGCCTCACGATACCAGTCAATCTCAAGGCGAGATGCGCGCCACCCTTGTTGATAGCTCGACCACTTCACTCGACAGTGTGATAGATACAAACCATGACTAACTCCTTAGTCATATTAGCACGGCCGTGCGCTTTCCTTATCCATCCACATGAGGGGCCCAGAGGTATCTCTCCCGTTATCTAGGAGGGGCAAATCCCATCTTGATCATCACACCCTTGGCGATGTATCGTGGCATAACCAGTAGTCATCTTTATAACTACCCTATTACGATGTAGCGTTTGATGATACCAAAGCATACAAGTCTACATGCTAGGTATCCATGACAATCTCAGGTCTAAGGACCATATAGGCATACCACTTGAGACTATACGGTGATGGCACTATAAGAGATAACAACTCACAGCGTCTCGGAGTGGGTCTTGTCTGACTACCCATGTTCTTCAACATGTGTCCACATTATTGGTTCGATATCTCCATATCTATGTTGTGTGAAACATTACCATCAACCAATACATGTGCTGATCAAATCATCACCGCTCCTCGTAATGACATGTTTTAGGGACCCGTTTAGAATAATGTCACTTGACAATGTGTTTCACAATTAGGTCGTACCCAATGGACAAAATCGCAACATTTATTCAGGGAACCGATAAACAAAATTATCATAATTACATGAACAAAGACATGTTACAATCATCACCATGATTGATCTAGGGCATATTCCCTTTTGTCGCTGCACCTCGGCGAACCACGCGGACAACTCCGCGTGCCACGTGATGGAGACGTCATGCGGCACAACTGCAGGACCCGCACAGGGGAGTCCTAAGAGGAAACACATGTCTTGCAACGTCGGAGCCATCTCTCCGCAGGGTAGGTGGAACGTGTGCGTCTTCGGTCTCCACCAGTCGACGAGGGTGGCCAGCAGGGACCAGTCGTACCCGAACTGTGGGACGTAGTTGCCCTTCGCTAGGGCAGTGGTTTGCTCCACCATCCTACAGAGCTGAAGTAACCCAGCCGCTCGTAACTTGCATGTAGTGTGTAGAATGGTCAAAATTGCATTCACAGCCAGGGTTCAAAATCTCGGCGAGATTTCGGCGAAATTTCGGATTTCGGGCCCCTCCGAGTTTCATAATCCCGGCAAAATTAAAAAACCCTAAAAAAATTAAAGTGCTACAATGCATTAACTTCTCGCCGAGATTTCGGTGAATTTGACCGAAATCTCGGTAAAATTGACCGAGATTTGTATAAAAGTTGACCAGATTTGACCGTAATGGACCAGATTTGACCGGATTGGGTTCTTCATGTCATTTCCCATGTGGGACAGTCGGTATATCATAATTTCCGCAAAGTTAAAAAAAACCCTAAAAAATTGAAAGTGTGATAGTACCGGGAAATTTCACCGAGATTTCGGAATTTTGGACGAAATTTCATCTAAATCAACCAAAATCTCGAAAATTTCAGTTAAAAAAAAACCGGATTCAAATTTTGCTTTTTGAATTTCGTTCGGATTTTGTCCGAAATAATGAGATCTCGGCGAAAAATCGGATTTCGGTGAGTGACGAAATTCTACTCTAAACCGAAATTTTGAACCCTGTTCACAGCTAAGTACATGTACATAAAAGAGTAGGAATTGTTGGCAGCTTACTATGGAACCCAGCGAGGGTCAATGCGAAGCATCTCGTTTGGAACCCGAGGCCGCAGTGTCCCTAGCTGTTAGCCCTCAACTGCGGAGTACCTAGACCGGTGGGTCCGGTCCACTGTCTTGTCTAGCAGCTCATGGCAAGCATCAGTAGCATGCCTAGCTCCTGCCATCGTCGCCTGTTACAAAGCAAATACAACTGGTCAGTAATTAAATGTTGAACAATAGAACTACCAAACATTAAATGCAAAATAACGACAATCATACATGACATACTAAAGATTACATGACATACAAATGACAATCATATGCTTTAATTCTGTAGGTTTGCTGCATTCTTCAAGGTCAACGGTATTCTAGAAAGCTAAATGAGCAACATATTATAAACATACTAAAGATGAGTATATGTTCAATGAAGCACACAACATCGAAAATTACAAGATAGGAACAATAATTAACTGGTACATAAAAAATTGCATGATGGGAACAACATCAAAAATTACATTATCCACAATTACAACGCACCTCGGACTCATCCATATCGTTCCGAATACGCCGTGTCCTTCGACGCCCGTCCTTCTGCTTTAACATTCGGATGTCCGATACCCATCGATACGCCGTGTCCTTCGACGCCCACGTGGCTAGATCTTGGTCGTTGATTTGAAAATCAACGGCCCAGATCGGATCTGGCTTAACGCGTTAGGAAACTACTCGGCTGACCAGGACCGTTCGATCTTGATCGGACGGTCAAGATCAACCCTAGCGTTACAACGTGGCTAACCCTAGCCGTTCGATCTAGATCTAACGGCTGAGGTTGGATCTAGTACAGTGCGGTTAATGCTATGTGGCACAATCTAAACCGTTGGATTTAGATCCAATGGTTGGAAATAGATCTAGAGGTTACCACGTGGATCTCACCGGGGGGTGATGTGGACGAACGTGGGCCGTTGGATCTTGATCCAACGGTCCAGATCTAATTTGGTTTCTACGGGTTTAGGTAACGCGTGGACTCACCGCGACGGTTGGATCTTGATCGGACGGCTGAGGAGCTTCGCGGCGGTGATGGCGTCTTGGCCAGCTCCGGCTGCCGGGGACGAAGACGACGACACGCGAAATGGCGTTCCGGGCATGCTCCGGCGAGGTGAGAGGTCCCCTCCGACGCGTCACAACCTTGCGGTTCCGGATATGGACTCAACGGCGGCGGAAGACGGCGGAGGCGGCGGAAAACCGCGGCGGAAGCTTTCTCCAACTTCGGCGAGCTCCCGCGGGCGAACGGCGGCGACTCGGGCTTGGTGAGTTAGGGCTACGGGTGTGCACGGGAAAGGGGGTCCCGACACGGGTGGCGGCGCATTAAATAGCCCCTCGACGTCCGTGATATGCGCGGAAAACGAGGACCCATGCACGGGCGGCGGCGGAGTCCGGCGGCAACACGGAGAGGGTGACGTGGCGCACTCTCGGCCGTTGGATCGAGATCCAACGGTCGCGAGGCTGGGCTCGGGTCCGGCTCGGTGATCTGGTTGGCTCGGTCGGAGTCGGGCTCGGGTGACGTGGCTCAATCTCGGCCGTTCGATCTTGATCGGACGGTCGAGAGGGTTAGGGTTAGGTTGGGTTCGAGTCGGACTCGGACTCGAGTCAGACTCGGGCTCAGTCGGTGGAACAGTAAAACCAACTCGATTTTCAACGATTAAATAATCCAATTAATTTTCCCAAAAATTCATTTAATTCATTAAAAAATAGCAAAACACTTAGAAAAATTCTAGAAAATATTTTGGAACATTTTGGACTCAAATAAAAAATTTCCAACAAAATTTTATTTGCAAAGTTAAATTCTTTAATTATTTCAAAAGGGAATAAATTCAAATAAATTTCAAATAAATCCAAATAAATTCTAGAAAATTCCAAAAATTCACCAAAGTGCCAAATCACACTTGAATTTAAGAAAAGAAAAATTTTGGGGTGTTACATAGCCCCTCCCCCGCCCCTGCGCCCCCACCTCCCACACTACCCTAGCCGCCACCCCCTCCATCCCCTTGCGCCTCCACCTCCCCTAGCCGCCCCCTTGCGCCCCTCTCCTCTCCATCCCTCTTCACCATCCTTGCTGCCCCTAGGGGAGTTCTCCACCTCGCCACCCCGCTGATCCATCCATTAGAGCGCTCCGCGACGAGGAGATCCGGTGGATTTGGAGCGAGGAAGGAGATCGCATGAACCGGGAGGAGATTCGTCGGTTCATCGTTTGTCGGGCGAAGGTATGGCTAGGGGAATCCTTGGGGTTGGTCTAGGGCCTGTGCTAGAGGGTATTTGGATGCTTTTATATCAAGTGGTGGTGCTATGATTGGGTAGATTAGATGAAAACTAGAGTTTGCCACGTTCTCTGCTTCGGGCAGATTGTGCAGTCGACCTAGGGTTTGAGTTTTTGCGACCTTAGATTCAGAATCTGGTCGGCCGCCTGTTGATAAAGTTGTAGGTAACTTCAATACCTTTCAGTGGACATAAAGAACGCCCAATTCCGCCCAGCCGTTTGAAAGTTATGCTTGATTTACCGAATGTGTTCAAATCTGTGACGTAGCTGGGACAGAACGTAGTGTTTTGTAGATTAGACAACTTTAGAATTCGAAAAAAAATTTCCATATACTTAGAAAAAGTTAGGAAATTTCCTAAGCTACGCGAGTATGTACTCGTTTAATCGATTCGGAGTCCTAGAACTAAAGTTATGCTATATCGAAGTCTGCTGTCCCGGGGGGGGGACAGTTTCTCTGTTTTTTGTTTTCGGGAGTACTTTGCGAAATTGGGGTAGATGGGCGAGGGCGTACTGTTTTGTGGGCATGTTGTGATTGTGTGGCATCTATGTGTAGGTGGTGTGACCCCGGGAGTGCCCTCCTCATCCCGCCAATCCGTCGCCCGAGGTTAAGGCAAGTGTATTGGGATGGGTAACATGTGGTTTATTTGCTTGTCTTGACTAGATACAATTGTTTCCATGTTATGCTATCTAGCCATGCTTAGTGTTTGCCATGATATGATAACAAGGGTATGTTAAGATGCTATGCAATGGTTTATGGTTAATGATTATGGCATATGTTGCATACATGGCATGAAACTTGGCCCGGTCGGTGAGAACGTCATAACTATTCCGGTAAGGTCGGTGAGAAAGCTATGACTAATCCGGAGCGCCATGGATGTAAGACCTACCTCGTGATTGCACCCACGTGGTGAGTGGAAGTGAGGAGTAGGCACCCTCCATCTACGGGATGGAAGGGGGACGTGGGTGCACGCCGACGGGTGTGCACTCGGCAATACTGGTATTTGCGTCGAGGAGACATGTGCATTGCATTGCATTCGTGATGATGATGATGAAATGATCTCAATGAGGTTGAGACATGTATATGATGTTGCATATGAAGTATGACTTGATCATGATGTTAAGTTGTTATGTTGAGATGATAATAATTGAATTGTTCTGTATGACCCATTGCAATATACTTGCTGAGTGATGGACTCACGCTTGTGTTTTATGTTATTTTAGGTACTATGACACTGGCATGTGGGAAGGGGTAATAGCTACACATCTTCACGTAGTTCCAGTCACATCTACCAATTTGAGTCATGATCATAATAAGTGCCATGAACTTAGTGTGTGGAATAATTTTGTTGTGCATGTGATCCTTATTTACTTAGTTATAGTTTATGGAGTGGTTGGATTTGGTATTATTGGTTTATGTGGATGCTTTATCCATTTTTATTGCTGCTTTAGATGTCTTATGTTATGATATATCTTGCCTTGTTATTGCTATTGCTTCAAGTCATGTTAAAACAAAGGAGATGCTAGCGAAATTTCGGTTTTTAGCATTTGTGCCTTTGCTGTAATTTATCTTTATTTATGGTATTTAGGTGTTGTTTAGTCTATGTTTGGTAGCATTCGTGCATACTAGATGCCGGGGTGTTACAGTTGGTATCAGAGTGGGCTTCAGGTCCGTGGTGTATGAACTTAGTGAAATACCATAGGGTTAACTAAAATTTTGATGTGGGATAACCTAGAAACATGGCTTAGGTTATACTTAAAACTTTGTCATAAGATAGCAACATAAAAACTTGTGTAAGTGGAATAACTAATTTAAAATTTGACACACATGGATGCACAGTAGGAAAGGGTATGTGTGACACTACGGAATGGTGTGACATTATTTAATGTGAATGTTGAGGTCAAAAACTTTATGAAATATGGTATTGGAGGTTAAAACCATATGGTAGGAGGTTTAATAGCGTTTCCGGGAGTTTGGGCCTTTCCGGGGAGTTTTGGGCCTAAGGGAAAGGGTTGTGGGCTTTGGTGGGATGGAGTATGAGTCCATTTAGGATTGGGAATCCTGTTTGGGCTGTTAAAAAGGGGGCTCCCCCTGCTGCCATGCGCCCCACCCCCCTCCTATGTGCGCCCCCTTCCCCTCCCTCCTTGCCCTAGCCGCCACCCCCCCACCTCCCCCTCTCCCTTGTGGCCGTGCGCCCCCTCCCCTTGCCCCCTTTGCTCCCCACCTCTCCACCACCTCTCCTCCACCCCTTGCTGCCCTAGGGTAGCCTCTCCACCCCTGCGCCTCGGAGATCCGTCCATTGGAGCGAGAAGCGATCCCGGAGGAGATCTATTGGGTTTTCGTGCGTCGGGCGAAGGAATGGCCATGGGACTCCTTGGGGTTGGGCTAGGTACTGTTCTAAGGATCATCATCATGTTTTTAGATCAATTGTTGGTGCTGGAATTGAGTAGATTGGATTAGATCTAGAAGTTGCCACGTTCTCTGTTTCGGGCAGCATGAGCAGTCGACCTAGGGTTTGGCTTTTCGCCAATTTAGAGTCGGAATTTGGTCGTACGGCTGTTGAAGAAGTTGTAGGTAATTTCAATACCTTTCAGTGGGTATAAATAACTTTAAATTCCACCCAGCCGTTTGAAAGTTATGCTTGTTTTACCGAGCGTATTAAAATCTGTGACCACTAGTAGAAATTTGCACATCTATGACATTTTCCTCATGACGTTCAAAAAATTTGTCATTGAATAGCGTCTATCTATGACGAACTTTTGTGATTCGTCATGGATCGTTGGTGACGGACCTCAGCCACTAAAAGTTATGACGAAAGTCAGAAAAACGTCATAGAACAACACAATTTTTTGTCACACATCATACACGCCATTCACAGCACTCATTTGTGACGCTGTTGTATTAAATTGTGACGAGGGCGGCTCATCATTGAACGATTCGGCATCGATGATGAAATGTATTTCATCATAAGTATGTTTGACTACCGAGTTCCTGTCGTACTTATTCCCGGATTTTGGTGCGAACACTTATTCCCTAGGATCTTGGTGCGCATATCAGCATGTTATTAAGTTTAAGTCCATATTACGACTGCAAAAGAGAAGTTCTTACATGAAGGGGTTATCTTCTTTGGCCTAGTGGCAGCAGGAATTGCAGGATATATGCAGTGTACAAGTACAGGATCCGAGTATGAATGATGTGGGCAACTTCTGCAAGTGTTGGGTCACTGTATGAAGGGGGACGACATATATGTAGTCACACATAATATGAGTTTTATGGCTCTATTTTTTTTCTTCTTCCTGGAGATGTGCGTTGTCTTATTTCTCTCCTCCTCGTACTTGAGATGCTGCAAAGTGTTGGGTCACTGTATGAAGGGGGACGACATATATGTAGTCACACATAATATGAGTTTTATGGTAATTAAAAGTGTTAATTAAATTCAGATACATGACAGAAATTTGAGTTCACATCTCATAAGTTTTATGGTCATCCATACTTAAGCATAACTTTGAAATAACAAAATACAAATTAATCATCATCTGACATGTCATCTTACGCATTTAAGTTGGCACGGTAACTACAATCGCAATGTCTGATGTCATCTTCAGACATTTCATCCCCACTGTCTTGGGACATGTTAACTTGCCTATTACTTATTACAAGGTCTTCTAAATTAGCTTCAATAATAGTGACTTCTCCAACATCCTGCCAATGGTGCAAAACTTCCTCAGAATCATCTTCTTGCACTTCATGCTCAGACGAGCAATGGTCATCTTGGTGTAAGTCAGAACAGTGATCATCCTTTTGAGCCACATTATACATATCCCTATGTTCAAATTTCTGCACAATTCGCCATCCTATGCCCAAAGAGGTGTCCTGCAAGTAAAATATCTTTTTCGATTGAGTTGCTAAAATGAAAGGGTCAGACTTGTACGAGAATATTTGGATGTTGATGGATTTGAAATGTCCATCATCTCTAATGCCTCTCGTCTTGCCAAACTGATTGAACCAATCACATCGGAATAGAACCACCGACCGACGGACATCTAGAGTGGAGTTATATTGCAAATCAATAATCTCCCTAAGGACACCATAAAATTCAATGTTCTCCCCATCATGTGTACCATCAGTCATGACACCACTATTCTGTGTCTGGAGGTATTTCTCACGATCCACGGTGCTATACCGGACTCCATTTACAATGCAAGTTGCACAGCTCTTGACTCGGAGATCAGGACCACATGATAGTGCATACAGTCCTTCGCTGACCTCTTCTGGTTTGTCTTTCCGCAGCTTCTTGACCTGAGATACAAGAAAAGTACACAAGTCATCTCCAATGTGAAAATTCATACAAAATTGCTATTCATAAACTTTGTATTACTTACATGACTCCTAAACCATTTAGGAAATCCTTTTTGAAGCCTTTTGTCAACATCATGTGCCTCTTCTTTCTCTAACTCTTCTCTGTACATGCTGCATGACATAGTGACACAATCATTACGTAAAATTTATATTTAATACACGAAATGAAAAATCAGCATATATAATGAAACTTACTCCAAATATGGCTCAACCTCCTCACAGTTATTTAGCACATACCAAACTAGCTGGGCCATGACTTTATCATCGATTTACTGTACCCTATTGGCTCCTATGAGTTTAACACCATGCATAAAAACAGAGGTGTCACCATCGAATGGCTCATCTCCACTACTGACGTCCCGATTAAATCTAGTATCAACATCCTCCATGTACCTTGAACAAAATGTCAAGGTGTCACTTGCTACATAAGCCTCAGCAATTGATCCTTCAGACCTAGCCCTGTTCCTCATCGAATTCTTGAAAGTGCCCAGTCGTCGTTCTATTGGGTACATCCATCCATATTGTACAGGTCCTCTAAGCAGTGTCTCATCAGGTAGATGGACAGCCAAGTGCACCATCACGTCAAAGAAGGCCGGAGGAAAAATTTTCTCAAGCTTGCATAGGATCAATGGGATATCTTTTTTCAGCCGTTTCACAACATCTATCCTCAGATTTCTACTACACAATTCCCTGAAGAAGTTCCCGAGCTCTGCAATTGCTTGGTATACATCCTTGCCCACAAATCCTCTTATGCCGGCAGGTATGATTCTTTGCAGAAGGACATGGCAATCATGAGTTTTCAGCCCCTGTACCTTAGAACCATCCGCACTTATGCTTCTTGCTATGTTGGCTGCATATCCATGCGGAAACTTGACACCTTTGAGGAACTTGCAAAACTCAATTCTTTGTTCCTTCTTCAAGACATAGTAAGCTTGTGGGATACGAACCGAATTGCCATCCTGCTGTAAGTTCAAGTCATGCCTTATGCCCATATCATGCAAATCCAGCCTAGCATTGACCGTGTCCTTTGTCTTGCCCTCGATTTTGAGCAATGTGCCCAGAAGGTTGTCACATATATTTTTCTCTATGTGCATCACATCAAGAACATGTGGCAGCTTCAAGTCTTTCCAATACGGCAGCTTCCACAGACCTACTTTGCGGCTGAAAATTAGTGGCCCTCCATTCTCTCCATGCTTTCTTTTCTTACTTGTAGCATGCTTACCTGGCCTGACATCTTTCACCTTGTCTAGTTCATCCAGAACCTCCTCTATACTAAACTTTCCTGGCTCATCCTGGTTTTCATGATGTCCATCAAAAGCCAAGCTTCTCCGCCATGCGTGTGTCCTTGGAAGGTAACGACGATGGCCAAGGTAACCAATCTTATTCCTTAGTCGTCGTGACAATGGGTTTTTGTCACAATGAATACATGCATAATATCCTTTTGTAGTTCGCCCTGACAAGGTGCTCAAAGCTGGATAATCATGTATGCACCATAGCACGGTGGCACGAAGATTAAACTTTGCAGCACTAAATGCATCATAAGTTCGGACACCCTCCCAGAGTTCTAGCAATTCTTCTATAAGAGGCTCCAAGAATAAATCAAAATCCTTTCCCGGAGATGTTGGACCTGGGATCAGTAATGACATCATGCAGTTCGATGGATCGATGCATTCCCATGGTGGCAGACTTAAAGGCCTAACAAGCACAGGCCACATGCTATACGACGTGTTCATGTTGCCAAATGGATTGAAACCATCTGTGGCTAGGGCAAGCCTCAAGTTCCTTGCATCTTCTGAAAAAGTTGGATACTTCTGATCAAAGTCCTTCCATGCCTCCCCATCTGCTGGATGGCTCATTTCATTGTCCACCAGCGTTCGCTTCATCTTGTGCCATTGGGTGTCCTTAGCTGTTCGTTTTGAGGCAAAGATCCTCTTTAACCTTGGTATAAGTGGAAAATGCCTCAATACCTTATGAGGAACCCGCTTGCTGCCATCTGCATCTTCCCATCTAGATTCATCGCATATTGGGCACAAATCCATATTGGCATATTCCTTCCGAAACAACACACAATTATTCTTGCACACATGGATCGAGTTATATCCAAGGCCCAATTCACGAAGATATTTCTTTGCCTCGTCATATGATTTCGGTAATTGGCATTGAGGGGATGCTGAGGACAATAGCTTCAATAATGCAGTAAAAGCCCTATTGCTGATTCGATAATAAGACTTCATATGGAGCAACCTCACCAGAAAGGAGAATCTTGAATGGTTAGATCCCGGGCAAAGTGACCGCTTCGCATCTTCAAGGACTGTAGCAAACTTTGGCTGCTGTCCATCTTCCTCTGCCGCTGTGTACAGTTCTCCTATCAACTCTGGCACTCCGTTATCGTCGTCGTCGTCATGCTCGCCCAAATCTATCCCATCATCATTATCTGATTCATGCACCTGCTCTAAATATTCAACAACTTCAGCATCAACTGATTCCCCATGATGAATCCACCGAGTGTATGTAGCTGACATCCCAAAAATATGTATGTGGTCATGCACTTCTTGCTGAGGCCGTAAATTACGATTAAGACATCTACGACATGGGCAAAGTAATTCGATGTGTTCATCGAATCTTTGTCTAACAAATTCCATGAACTGTTTCACTCCTTCGATGTACGCAGTTGTGAATTGTCTCCCTTGTATCCATGTTCTGTCCATCTGTACCACCGTTTGGAAGACATGGGGATAAAATCACACACAATCATCGCTTATCCATGGATCAAAGTTCAAAATCCCAGTCTAATTTCAGTGTCTAGTGACATTAATAAACATAGTGTGGTATATGCTATCTTAAATACTAGTTTAATGCTTATTATAAGGAAATGGAGGTATATGCTATCTTAAATACTAGTTTAATGCTTATTATAAGCAAATGGATCTATCATGATAGGATAAGACATGACAAGTATTTTTGTAGCCTACCAAACTGATACCACCCCTCACATGATGTTACAGGACAATGTTCTTAATCTGAATTATACCCCCAATCCCCATAAAGTTTCTCACCAAACACGAAAAGGTTATGGAGGACAACAAGTGAAAGATTCAACATAATTCAACATTATAGGTACAAGCAGAAGTTCTTTATCTGTCAGCTTTAAAGTTCCTGCCACACACTGAAAATGCATGTCACAGCCAGAGGAGAAGCTAAAAGATTCAACATTATAGGTACAAGCACATGTTCTTTATTTCACCATCTATATGTTTTATAGGTACAAGCACAGATTCAATAGATAGGAACTACAGATATGCTAATATATTTTATTTGGTTCTTTATTTCACCATCTATATGTTTCCTTAGTCCAATTGACTGATGATGCTTAAATTCCATGCTGCAGTTATTCTGCTAACATAGCAATCCTAATTATTTCTAGATCTGTAACTGAGAATCAAAATCCTTCTCAATCTTGAGACCTACCTTCCAGTCGACGGTGTGGAAGGAGCCGACGGCGACGAAGAAGTGTGGCTGGACGCAGCCGATGTCGTCTCCCCCTGGGGCACCTATGCCAGCGCTAGCGAGTGTCCCCCTATCCCCCGCAACTCTTCTAGTTGCCGTCGATGGGCGGAGGCGGAGAGGAAGATGGGCGGAGGTGGTGAGGGAGGTCAGAGATGGGCCGGAGATGGAGGTGGGGCGGAGAGGGAGATGGGGCGGAGAGGAAGATGGGAGGAGGCGGTGAGGGAGGTCAGAGATGGGCCGAAGATGGAGGTGGGGCGGAGAGGGAGATGGGGCGGAGAGGGAGATGGAGGTGAGGCGGAGAGGGAGCTGGGGCGGAGGTCAGTGATTGGTTCTCCTTCAAAGAGAAGAAGAAGAGAAGAGAAGGAATAAAGTCGCAAAGAAGAAGAGAAGGAATAAAGGAGAGGATCATATGCAGGAGAAGGGTACTCGTACTGTGCAATAATGAGATTTTTACCAATGTATAGCAAAATTTTATAGAGTTTTAACGGTGCAGTATGTAAGTTCCAATGATGAAATATGTTTCGTGAAATTTTGGGTTAAAAAATCAAGGTTTGAAAAAGGCTTCAACACAATTTTTAAATAAATTTCAGCAAGTTTCGCAAATTCAAAGAAGTTTCAAAAGATTATGATGAAGTTTTAAAAATTTATCAATATTTGTAAATGCCGGCTGGTATGATCGGTATATACCATTTTGGTACCTAAATCGGTACAAAGTAGCTCTATATATTGTATTGGTTTTGATACCAATCGATAGCGTTAATACCAGTCATACATGATGTAGTTATGTACGCTAGCTAGTATGTAGTTATGTACGCTTCTGGTTTGGTTCATGAGTTGCTTTGTATCTCTCTCTTTTCTATGTGCTTGATCTCCATATGCTTACTGCACACAAGTAATAAAAATTCACAAATCCCATAGAAGCAAAGCGTTGAGCATTGAGCCTTAACCGACCAAGCCATCCTGTTTAGAGAAAGCAGAGCATTGAGTCGCTCCATCCAATGTCATGTTCCTAACCAACAAGATGCAAATGCTCATCCACAACGTCCTCGATCCCATGTACAAGCACTCACACCTCCTCCGCCCAAATTACATGGGATTTTTCTGATACGGATACAGATAACATCGGTACGGGTTTCAAACTACAGCATGCAAGCCAAGAATACTAATTAAGCTGGCGTTTTGAGCAAGTAAGGGTGCGTTTGGTTCCTGTACCAAGTGGTACATTTGATTGCTTGAATGGAATCATCCTATCCTGGATCAAGTGATATAAATTTAAAGAATATTCCCTTCAGATGCTGAACCATCTCATTAACTCAAAACAATGGAACCAAATGGTACAGGATCATCTAATCCCATTCAACCTCAACCAATGAACCAAACACACCCTAATTGAATCGTACAAGATTTTCCTACCAAATACAAGACACGAATAAAAAGATGCTAATTAAAGTAGCTAGGTGAGGGAGGGAGTACCAGAGTAGTGGTGGGTGAGTGACTTACATCTCCAAATGACGGCGGTTAATGTCGAAGAGAATGCTGTGAAATCTACGACGTATTAATGTTTCATGCTCCTTTTTCTTTTTCTTTTTTTGCTATGGCTATTTCCATATCTTTTTTTTATGTAATGAGCCTATCCTCTATCTTCTCTTTTCTGTTTATATTTCAATATACCGAAACCCATATAAGAATATAAGACTAGATAAATATTAAGAGGACTCTTACGCCTAGATCAAAATCTATCATGGTCAAACAAAGAACAAAGTTTTTTGATCACTTACTTCGCTCGCTCTTTTTTGATTGGTTTTTTAATGCTATTTTTTTAATGCAAATAGATTCAATCTAGTGATTTATTTTAGATTATCCGCAAATACCAATTTACTTAAAAAAATCAAAAAAGTATCTAATTTAAAGGACTCATTTTCTTTTTTAGGATTAAAAAAATATCAAAATTTATTCTTTTATTCTTTTCTTATCAAAATATCAAAATGAAGCGCGCTGAATAGAATTGCGTTGTGAGCACCCCCTCTTCCTATACCGTACTGTACGCCGTCTACTGTGGCGTATAGCACCGTATAGCAACAGGAAGCCTCGACACCGAAAATCTGAATCTAAAAATTCGATCGACGGGATCGAACCCTTAGCTTCGGACCCGGTGCCTCAGCATCGATCATCGATCCCTGGATCAAGAGCTCAAAGATCGCGTACTCCACAACCCGAGTATCAATGCACGAAAGATAAACTAATTTAATTTACATAACTAGGTATAAATCTTGTACAAGTGTATTACGTAATCCAAAAGAAGTACAGCGGCAGTGAAACAAAAGAAAGACAACCCGGTAGGCCCGACCACCCCACAAAGCATCGATCGAGGGAAGACTCTGGCCGCAACACTCGCAGAATTGGGGCTCGCCATCATCCGACATCATCATTACCTTCCTCTGTGGAAAAGGGTTAGCGACAACGGTGAGTACACGTATGTACTCGCAAGACTTTAGTGTATGCAATTATAATTAATATGCAGGTGATACGATTGAAATGGCTACTACACTAAGTCTATTGCGGCGAGGGTTTGAAACAGTTCATCGAAATGTAATACATAATTTGAAAGACAGCATTTTGAATAAAACATATTTACAATATATGTAACATTTGAGTCTCTCAACTGCCACCATCCATGATCGCAGTGGAGATACGAATTGACATCCATATATTCATAAATCCTCCAAATACCATATTCACTCATTCATAAATCCATCAAGTACCATATCGATCCACATACTTTAGATAGACTCCAAAATAGATTTTCATTTTCAAAACTGAACCAAATTTCTATACTTGATATGATTAAAGAAGATTTGCTCATAACCGTGAGCACGGCTAATCGATTAGAATTATTTGATACTCTGCATAGTTTGTGCACTTTACCCAAACACAACTCAGACTTGCATCCCTGTCATCCAGGGTACACGCGATACACGAGGTATCCGATATACAAGAATGATCTATTCTTTCCCATCGTTGAGGCTATAGCCACACCCCAGCACCGGCGACGATAAACCCACTACTATGGCGATAAGAGGCCAACCACCACTCAGGCGGCCACGGAATATCCATCGTGACGACGGGCGAAGTTTTGCCGCGGCATTATCCCATAGCAAGGCGTACACCGTTGTATCAATCAAACATGAATCGGAGCGATTCCCGCTGCATAAGTACAAGCGCACTCACGAAGGTGCATACGGTAGTCGTGAGGACACACACACCGCGCCGATCGCTCAACACGGAAAAGGTCCACACTTCGCCTACCAACAGGCATGGCTATCCCCTCACACTTCAGGTACTAAAACAGCTGCCCCATCCCAGCATTGCGCTGTTGCACGGTGTTCATTCAAAAACCGTCACAAGTTCGGTCCTTATATTTTTGCCTAGTGACTCAAGCGGGAACTCCACTTAACTCGCCAACCAATCGCCACCATGTTTAACTAGCACATATTATACCTCCCGCCAAGTCTAATTACCAACTAGACACTGCACATTTTTATCAAATTACCTTTACAAGTCACATTTCCAAAACATTTCCAAAACCAGTTACAATTATCATAAGTTTTGAGCATTTGGTAAATGACTGACTTTGCTCATCTCTATTGCAGTGTCTAAGCATATGCATTTACTAAGTCGTTTATACCCAAGTGACATTTTATTAATTGTCCAACCCTACTAAGGCTATCAATGAACTCTGGGAATTTAATTGAGGAAAAACCACCAAATCAGGGTATATCTACCATTCCCACAAACTAGCACTTTATTGAATATAAACAATGCATATAGTTTGAGAAATCAAAGTAAACATCGTGAAATATAGGTTTCAAGATGGTCAAAGGAGGTGCTTGCCTTGTTGTTGCACTTCGGTGATGTCCGGGATGATGTTCGGGTCGTTCGAGGCGAAGCCCGACTTCTAGCCTCTAATCGGTCAAAGCAACAAAAGCGACAAAAGAAATACAACTTAGCAAAAGCAAGATTTAAATGCACAAATGCCAACTAAACATCAAATAAGACCCACTTAAATATTTAAAGGAGAAAGAAATGAAGAAAACGAAGAAAATGTGAAACTATGACCTATTATGTCCATTTCGGCCGAACAAGTGCCAAAATGGATTAAAACGTGCAAAATGAAGTAAAACCCAACTAAACTTAGTGAAATACCTAAAAATAGGTATAACATACCTAATGGGACTTATTGGAACTTGTTTGAAGTTGAAATGATCAACCGTTAGCTAAAACGACGAAAAAGGCGTATTCTTTACCTACGTGAATAAAAATACGTAAATTGAAGACAAATGCAATTAAATTTGCATGTGGAGCCTCAATATGGCCTCAGGTACATAACTAGGTGCTAAAACGCTCGAAAGATCGAAGAAAAACCTTTCGCCCTAAAAGCGACAAATTTGCCGAACGGCAGTAAACGATCGTTTTGTCGGAAATCCGTTAAGCGGCCAATTTTGCGGATTTTTGCGCCAAAACAGGTTTCCGACAACGCAACAAGCTAAAGCAAGATATTTAGGACTTAGTTGGATCGGTTGCAAAGCAATTCCTAATGAAATTGACCAAAATTGAATCAAAATGAAAACCGCGGAGTAATTTCCGACAAAACCGCTTTGAGTCCGTATTGAGTCCAAACGCGATCGAATCCGCGTGTGGGTTCCCGATACGAGGTTCGAACACTCAACACCTAACTAAAGCGCTCGGTAGATTAGCAATTTGCATCGAATTATAAAAGCGGCCAAAACGATCAAAGCGACCGTTAACGACCAAAAGCGATCAAAACCGTCAAAGGTCGTTTTGATCAAGAATGTCGTGAAACTTCGTTCTGGACCCGCAGCTAGACACTTGGAGGTAATAATGACTTATCGGAGCCAATCACCGCCAAAATTGACTTAACCTACTCGGACTTTTGATCAAGCGTCCGCGTAACTCCAGTATTTACCCGGCACGACAAAAGTCCTAAAAGGGCCAAAATGGGATCTAAAGCACACGTGAAGCATGCTTTCAACCTTAGGGACCTTAAACGAGGCGAATCGGCGAAAAGCCAAGAACGGCTTTGGGCCCTCTAATTATTAAAATAAAATGCGAAGTGCTAAAATGCAAATCTAGCATTTTTAGCCACTTTATTTTAGCCTCTAAGAAGACTAATGGTGAAGTCGATTCGTGCTCGGAGCTCTAGGATTTTATTCAACCAATTGAGACTCTAGAGCAGCAAAGTATGCTGCAAAATGGTCAAAACTAAACTCCGTATTTTTTATCGGGGTTTCTACTAGCTAGAAAGCTATAGGGGCTATCCATTTGGTCATCGGACCTCTACGATTTTTCGCAAATAGAGTGACCTAGAGTGACAACTTTGTGTAGGATGCGACAAATTGAATTCGACTCTTACGATCGCGACTACGGCTATCGAAGAGCTAATAGAATCGTCGATTCAAGCTACGGACTCCTAGTATTTTGTGAAAACACTTAACACCTAATTATATAAAATAAAATCCGCTTATCGAATTGAATTCGATTCTTCGATAGCGGCTCTAGCTACCGAAGTGCTATGGAAAAATCTATACATGCTCTACCTCACTAGAACTCCGACAAACCGAAGACCTAGCGAGAGCATGCTCGATTTTGAAGATGGCTAAAAGCCAGTCGACTATAGAGTTAAACGGACCTAACGACGACTGAGTCTAGATTTTAAAGCGAGAATTGCTATGCGATGCGTTGAACACATGGTACCTAGACATGGCCTAGGCTAGGGTTTGGGAAAACTTGATGAAATGCGAAGCTCACAGGAGAAAAGAGTCGTAGCTACGGCAAGAGGATCGACCGAGTCAAGAAATCAGGTCGGATCGCAAAGCACCACGGGAACTCCAAGAGACATCGATGAATCTCGATGGAATACTCACTTGAAGGGGTTGAGAAGATGGGGAACGCGATGAGGACGCCAAATCCAAACCTCCGATTCGATTTTAGTCGGTTGAATCGCCTTAATCCGCGAATTTGGGTGGCCTTCTTCTTCTCTTTCTCCTTCTCCCTTGCTTGGGACGTGAGGGATGTGGAGGAAATGAACTTGGCTGTTGGTTGGGGATGGCTAACACATATATATGCACTATGCACTTATGAGGGGTATTTTGGTCAAGTGACAAAACTTGAAGATTCAAACTTCCAAAGCTGATTTTGAATACTTCTAAGATATTTTGGATAGTTTTTGAGGACTTTTAGACATTTAATTTCCTCAATTACGAACCGCAATTGAACTCGATTTGATTTTGAGTGAGTTTAATTAAGTTAAAGGGTTCTTTTGGATCCCAGTCGAGTCTACTCAGCTCAAAATACAGAAACACACAAGAACAGTGTATTATTGAATAGTGTTTGAGTACAAATGTACAGTGACTCGAGTATAGAAATACTCGGGATATTACATGCGTTCGCGCCCAAAAGGCCAACCACCTCGCCCCCTTCCCCCGCTGAAAATTTGGACGCGAAATCTCCGTTTTGTCCTCCGTCCACCGAAGAGCAAATCCGCACCGAAGGGCATTCGGGAGGACAACATTACTAGAAGCCTCCTCGGCTTCTTCCTTCCCCTCACTCAGATCCGTCGCCCCCTCTCACAGCATCCTCCTCCGAACCCTAACAGCCGCACTCAGATCCGCCGCCCCCTCTCACAGCATCCTCCTCCGAACCCACACCAGAGCATCTCCACTCCACCACACCGGAGCATCTCCACTGCACCACCGATCCAAACCCGACGTCCCCTCTCGGATCCTCTTCCACCAAACCCGAGCAGCCGCCTCTCTCGATTCCACCGTCGACGACGCCTGCCGCACCGGAGCCGGTACACCGTCGACGACGCCTGCCGCACCGGAGCCACTACACCATCCACGACGCCTGCCGCACCGGAGCCGCTACCCCTACAATGGGAAGACGCTGACAACGCGTAGCACGAGGTACACCAAATACATCCAACAGCACAAACTAGGTTCTTCATTTTTTTCTTCTTCTTCTATTTGATAGATGTGCTGATCATATGTTGCTAAGTATTCTAAATCGTTTTTTCATGTTAATGTTTTGCATATCGATTAGGCATATACATTTACGTAATGTTCCCCATGATTAATCCACCAAGTGTATATGGATTATGCATATGATAGATGTGCTGATCATATGTTGCTAATTATTCTACATCGTTTTTTCATGGTAATGTTTTGTATATCGATTAGGCACATCTGTTTCTGTAATGTTCCCCATGATGAATCCACCGAGTGTATATCGATTATGCATATGATAGATGTGATGATCATATGTGTTTTCATGGTAACTAAAACACATGCATGATGCATCCATTTTCTGAAATGCAACTGTACAGCTGCTTTGGTTGTGCATAGGTAGATAGGTGGTTTTGATCTCTTGGGCATCTAGCACACGGATTTTCTCTTCTTCTTTTCTCTTCTTCTTTTCTCTTCTTCTTTTTCTTTTCTAGCACACGATTTTTCTCTTCTTCTTTTCTCTTCTAGTTTATAAAATGCACTATTACAACCAACATTACTCCATAAGTCACTCCTTGAATGGTATTATTATCTTGCAATCTGTTTATTCCTGTAAGAACCTGCACTGGCTGAATACGAAAGACAGCGGTATGCCAATATCTTGAAGAATAAAAGAAGGATGGAAGAACTTGGCATCAAAGATATAGCATCGACTATTAAAAATATGTCAACAGAACCTGCATCTGCAAAGGGAAAAAAATCAGGCAACAAGAGTAGTCATGGTGAAGGTTCTGATTCATCGGAGTATATCCTGAAGATGAACATGAGGTTCGAGGAGATGATGATGATTGCTTAGACAAGGAGTAGCCGGTACCTCTAATGATCGAGGTGCTTCTTCTATCTTGGCTGGGGGCTAGGATATTTGCAATGCACATGCTTACAAGTTGTTTTTTATTTGTATATAGACTCTTGTAAATTTATGCACATGCTTACAAGTAGTTTGTTTCTACTGTAGTTTCCTAAACGAACAAGAATAAAGAAGCTTTGTACAAAGAGTAGGAAGCCTATTCCCAATATGGCTCCAGGAGTAAGACAATCCAAGAGAGTGAGGGCAGGTCCAGAAATAGTGGAGAGACCTCCTGGAGTCTCAACAAGGTCATCGAAAGGCAACTCACATCGAACAAAGTGAAGATAATGGGCATGAAGAATTGCCTCGGTAGCACAAAACAATGGTCTTTGAAGATGTGAGCAATGGACAATTGCCTCGAGACAATGATGTAAACAGGACCCCAAGCCCTCACGAGGGATTGGTCATATCCAGATGAAGCGCATCAACATGATGATGTTCGTGACCACTTTGTGAAGAAGCGGTCGGACGGTGGACCCAAGCCAATGATGAAGGCAAGTTATAGTTCCATGTAACTTTAAATTTGATTTCACTATTTGATGATTGTTAACAATCTAAATGAATACTCTGTAGTACCTATAGAAAGGGGTCCGAGAAATCCGAGGCCACCAACCAGGGGAATATTGCTTGACAAGATGACTAGATCTATGGGAAGAAGATTGCCCATAGTTGTTGCCGAGGGGAAGAGAAGGCCAGATGAACCTGTGCAAGCTACCAAGTTCACATCAGAGGCTGGTGTTATCATTAGGGCTGAAGTTCCTATCCTCAATCATTGGAAAGATTACAAGAAAGAGACCGACCATTTTGATAACTTCATGGGCAAGTTAGCTGTAAGTGCCTATCTACACTCTCTGTGCTACATTCACATGTGATATGACCTGGTGTAACTCATTAATGATTGCAATTCACATCACCAGGGACGGTTGGCCATTAACACAAATGACAAGCCAACAAAGGATGCATGCGCCGATGTATTGCAGTCTGGGATACGGCAGTCACGGTATAAGTTGAAGAAGGCCTACTTCAATGGTGTCCCTGCTAATGAGATCAGAACTACCTCTCCTGTCCCTTGCATGACTGATGAACAGTGGAGAGAACTTGTTGCAAAGTGGTCAAATCCAAAGAGCATGGTATGTGGTATCTTAACACATATTTTTTTCATTTTCTATCTGTGATTACGTCTAACACATACATCTCTTGTAGGAAATCTCTGAAAAAAACAAGCGAAACCGCTTTATAGTCAAGTATCATCAGGCTACGGGATCCCGCAGCTATGTTGTGCACTTGCACGCATATGTAAGTGCCCGTTATCGTCTAGGAATAATTTTTGTAGTCAACAACCACTTGTCTGGTATAATAGTTTGAGAAGATAAGCGTTTACGTAATTTTCAAAGCTGTAATAGAGGGAGAAAAACAATGATGCAGAGGTGGATGCAAGTTGGATGTCTTCAAGGAATGCCATACCAGTGAGAACAAAGGGGTGAGTGTGTGCAAAAGTTGCAATTGTAAGTCGTTGCGTATGCTTGCTACATTGTGTGTTCTAAAGTTTTTTCCTTGTTACCTCATTTTCTTGGCATAAGTTGATCATTGCTTGTTTTATTTGTTACACTTGTATGATAAGCGATGATTGTTGTCCTCAAAAGGTACCTTCCTGTTGTTTTTCAAACAGTAATAGGCAGATTTTAACTGTTCCTTTCAATTTCAGTGAATTTGAATACACATCTGTTTGCCAAATTTCCTTATCTATAGCTAGTGCTGCCTAGTAGCTTCTTGTTAGTTGTTGATTCTTGAATATCTTATGCCACTGCCAATTTTGTGTATTTTTATGTATTTACTATTTATTTTCCCATCTAACGTCCAATCCTTGCAATTTTGCAGTCAAATATGCAAAATATGCTGGCAGAACCTGTTGATGATGGTGAGCCACCAAAATCTAGTACAAAGGTTGTGTCTGATGTTCTCTCCCAGGATAGCTCCAATAGCACGTTTTTGAAGAATGCTGGGCTAGATACGAGCTGCACCAAATCAGCGACATCGACTGAAAGAGCACTTCCGGAAGATCTTGCAGCTGAAAAACAAAATTCAGCTATTCTCCATGATGACGTCATCACACTGAAGAAGAAAGCTGAACTTGCAGATGAAGCGTTGGCGAAGACCCAAAGGGAGTTCGCGGAATTCAGGCAGCAGCAGGAAGAGAATAATCTGCTCCTTCGGCGTATCTTGAACTTGTCCCAGGTTAACTCCAATCTATCCTAATCTTCAAATCAATCCCAGTCTACTTTATGATCTGATGCACGTTAATGAACTTATGTCGATCATACTTGTGCTGTACTCGTGCGATTGTTGTGTGGTATGTGAACTTATGTGAACTAGTCCTGTTGTGGACTGAGTTGGTTATGTGAACTTGTGGTTCTGTAATAACTTCTACTAGTGGGTGTGAAATTGTGGTTCTGTAATGATGTGTGGTTATGTGAGCTTGTATTTGAACTTGTTTCTGTGTGGTTGTACAATGATCTGAAAATTATGGGCATATGGCTGACACAAAGCTAACTTATATGTGAACTTGTATGTGACCGTCGCTCGACTTATGGGTCACATGGGCCAATGCTGGACTTATATGTGAACTTGTATGTGACCGTTGCTGGACTTAATAACGGGACTGCCCAGAATAAAATAGGCCGCCCTTTATAACTTCTGTGACATAAAATTTGTCATAACAGTATGACACGTGTTCCTATCGCAGCCAGACACGTGGCTTCTTATGCGGAAGACATGTGGCGTCAGCAATGACTGACATGTGGCATCAGTCAAGCCTAACATGTGGCACCAGCGAATACAGACACGTGGTGTCAGCAATGGCTGCCACGTGGCTACCATGTCATCTGCCAGCGTGCATGCCACGTCACTTGCAGTGACACGTCAAATGCCACGTCACACGCCACATCAGCCATTGGCTGGCTGTAAAGCAATTCTATGACGAAAATGGGCCCTATCTGTGACGTCTCGTTGAAATTACTGTGACGCTATAGTTTTGTCATAAAACGGTATCGGTTATGTGACGAACCATGTTTCGTCATGGATGGAAGCTGTTCTGTGACGAAATTTGCCATTTCGTCATGAAGGAACATATATGACGCAACTTCTGTGACGAACCTAATTTCGTCATACATTCGTCACAGAAGTTTCCTTATGACGAATTTTGCAACTTCCATGACGATAATGATCCGTCATAGAAGAGCGAATTTCTACTAGTGGACGTGATTGGAACAGATCACGGTATTTTGTAAATTAAACAACTTTAGAGTCCGATTCAGTCTTTCCCTATGCTTAGAAAAAGTTGGGAAATTTCCTAAGCTACGCGAGGATGTACTCGTTTAATTGATTTGGAGTCCCAGAACTCAAGTTGTGCCTTTTGGAAGGCTGCTGTCCCGACGGGACAGAACCTCTGTTTTTGGGTTTTGCGAGTAGTTGGCAATGTCGGGGTAGATGAGGGTTTGCGTACTGTTTTGTGGACATGATTGTGAGTGTGTGGTACCTATGTGCAGGTGGTGCGACCCCGGGAGTGCCTTCTACTTCCCGCAAATCCGTTGCCCGTGGTTGAGGCAAGTGTATTGTAATGGATAGCGGTTTGTAGGTTGCTAGTTGAGACTAGATGAACTTGATTATATGATATGATCACTTACCAAGCTTTAATGATTGCCTATGATATGATGAGTATGCTATGATGCCATGTGTTAATGTACAAGTTAATTATGATGTTAGCATATTTGCATACATGGCATGTTACATGGCCCGGGCGGTGAGAAAGTCATAACTAATCCGGGGAAGGTCGGTGAGAAAGTTATGACTATTCCGGAGAGCCAATGAGTAAGTCCTACATCGTGATTCCATTCACCGCGGTGAACGGAAGCGAATAGGCACCCTCCATCTTCGGGATGGAAGGGGGGAGAGGGTGCATACCGACGGGTGTGCACTCAACCATACCGGTATGAGTTTCCAAGGAGATATGAGCATCACATCGCATCGCATCGCATCGCATTGCATACATAATGATGATGATAACGATATGTGATCATGAATGAGATGGTTTACATGATGTGAGATATTATTGCTATGTAATTGTTCTTGTTGTACCATTGCAATATGCTTGCTGAGTTTTGAACTCACGCTTGTGTTTTTTTGTTGTTTTAGGTACCATGAGACCGGCATGCGGGGAAGGGAAATAGTCACACTTCCGCACATAGCTTCACTCATTTGATTCCACAAGTCATTCCATTAGTTTTTGATAATAAACTGCGTGTGATGATTATTGCTTTAAGGTTTAGCTTTGCTATATGAGAGTCTTATTGTTCGTTTGACTCTTGGAGACATTAAGTGCTTGAAAGTAGACTTATATTGTCGTTAAGTCTTTAATTATTGCTATTTTAGCTCTCTCATATTGCCTTATATTGCTATACTGTTGTTGCTCCTTCAAATCATGTTAAAACAAAGGAGATGCTGCCGAAATCTCGGTTTTTAGCATGTGCGCTTTTGCTGGAATTTATGTTTAATTGTGGTAGTTAGATGTTGTTTAGCTTATGTTTGGTAGCATTCAGGCATATTAAATGCCGGGGTGTTACAGTATGGGTATCGCTTCTTTACGCTTAAATGTTGTATTTAAGCTTTGATGTTGAATGCTTCATTTGATGATGCATGTTGCTATGTTTATGAGATAATTGATTGAATTGTTCTTGTTAACGTGATAAAGTGGGGTTGTGGTGCCGAAGGGTTTCGGTCACCATTTTTGTTTATAGTAAGGTTGTGGTTCGATGGTATGCCCGGTTAAAGCCAACACCAAAGAACTATTAACCCCTTGTGGGGAAAGAGTGCTTACCTTTTCTGTCGTAGATCGGGTAGTTGATTGGAGACAAATAGAAGAGTTGGTGGTGGATTCCTTGGGATGTTCTTTACCGTTCTAACGACCAGTTTGGTTGGTTTTCTTGGTTTTAGTTGATTGAAATCAAAAGAAAAGTGTTTGGGTATTGGATTCTCGTGGATTGTTCTTTTGGTGGTTTGTGGTTTTGTCTTCTTTGGGTGAAGACAAAGAATAAAAGTTTTGTGTTGCGCGTTGTTGGTCGTAATCTTTGCTTTGACACCCGGTTTTGTCGATTATTATGGAGTGTCCTGGGGAGGAAACTTATGTGGTTGTTGTCCTCCCTATCTGAGAAAAGTGTTGGAGTTTCCCCTTGTACAGACCTTAAGTTGGGTGGAGCTAAGTTTGAATCTTTATCGGAAAAGATTTAGTTGAACATTTGGTTTTCCCTAGTGCATCCTTCTTCCTTCTTGGAAGTATAGATCTTGAGATTTCTTGAAGAGTTTTGGCTATCAGAGTAGATCTCTCCTGCATTTCTGTTGGAGTTTTGTTTTCTTCCTTGCCTGAAAAAGAGAAGTTGTTTATCAGTGTTCGTTCATGTTCTTGAGCTTTAGTTATCTTTAAAGTTGGGTTGCATCTTGTTCGTCAAGAGTAGGTGACCTATGAAGGTGTTTAGAAAAGTTTATGTCCGTGCTATGTAGTAGGTAACAATGTGGTTTATGGAATGACGTATTGCTAAGTTAATTTGTGAGTCGAATCAATTCAATGTGATTGTATCTCTAGCTTGAGGATAAATAGACTACTAGTGTTGTAGTTTACCCTATAGTGAGAATGATTAAATGTGTTAATGTACATGCTTAGAATGTGTTGCTTTGCTTTAAAAGTGCCTATGACCCCCGATAATGTTGAAAGCTTTAAACCCTAATGCATAGTTAGAACATTAAGATGATGTAAACTACTGATATTGTTAAAGAAACCTTGCTGGTTATTTAAAGATGTTCTAATTTAACGTGTTAATAGAGAAATTTAGTCACGCTGGCTTGTGACTTTAACTTGGAAGTTGGTTAGAGCTGCTATTTATGTTGTCGCAAACCATTAGTATATTTGGGAGTATGCATATGTGTTCCTATAATCCTAGTACCGATGTCAATTGGGAAAATATAGGTTTTGTTGTGTTTTAAGAACATTGTGCTGGTCCAACTTATTAAATTTATTTTAAATAGTTGGAATACATTGTGTAGTGACAATTTGTTATGATATATGGATAGAGTAACTAAAAACAATGCAGTTATTTTTATGATTATGCCCACTTATTGATATTGATGACTTGGTAGTGGTGGTAATTGTGTAGATTACCTGTTGGAAACCATTGTTAAAATAGAGGTTATTGTAACATGTTGTGATGGAGTGAACCATGGATAATTATCATGATGTAGAATTTTATCCTTAATGAATGTATATCTTAGAATCATAGTTACGAACCTTGTCTTGTATAGATAATATTTACTTGTTGAAGTCAATTATTGATTGAACAAGTTTCAATTGTCAAGATGTTGACGTATGGCTGGTATAAAAAAATTGATAGGTTGATCATGCTTAAGTATCTGTTGAAGTACTATGTTTGAAATATAGAATACGTTGTTATATGATGTGTTGGTCTGTGGGGATCATGATGAGGTAGTATTGGTTGGATGTCTTTTTGATAATCGTCATAAACTGTATTTATAAGTGTTGGGAAAGGTAACTAGAGAAAGAATTGGTTATGTTGCTTTTGGTTGAATTATGATGGGGCTTCTTGATGAGTAAATAGTGAATATTGAATGCTTAAATGGTAAGTATAGTGGAATACTAGATATGGTGGTGTTCATGCTGAGCTTGTGTCTAAAACCTTTTGCACTGGTTTGGTTGTTTGCTATTTTGGTTGAAGGGTTTTGGTCAAGGTGTTCCTTATGTTGTATTTCAGAGTTTCCCCAAAACTTGTAGAGATTGGTGCCAATCTTTGGTTTTGGCTAATTTGTTTAGATTGTGCTATGAGTATGGATTTAGACCCATAAGTTTTTGAGTGGATCGCGCTCCTTCGCGTTCACACTGAGTTATCTTTGGAATAAATTTTTTTAAAGGAAGCAGATGGACGTAGTGGGTTGTGTTGGAAACTCTTGAGATTTAATTTGTAACTCTATTTGACTGGAGTTGGACTTATTTGGAAAGTTTGTGTGGTGTTTGCGAGTGCTTCGAAAGGTGGATTTTATGAATGTTTCATAAGTGATTCGGGTTGGTGAAGTGATCTCTTTTGGGAATGAGTCTCCCTTTTCTCCTTGAGAATTGATGTTCTCTTCCAAAATGTTGATTTTGGTTAAAACGCGATGCTTTACCAATTTAGCTTTCAATTGCTGGTGGGTTATCATATGATGTGGTGTTTTCCTGTTAATGGTGCCCGTAATAGTTTATATGATTTAGTGCAATCATAGATGCTATTTGTGTTTCAATATGGTGATACCGAGGAAGAAGTCTTTTGGTGAATGAATATTCGGTATTATTGTTACATGAAGAATGAATGGTGAAAAGGAAGCATGACATTGTTTATGTATAATTAATCATAAATGAGTCGATGAGCCAGGTCGGTGAGAAAGTCATTTATGGATATATGACTAATCCGGAGTGCTCTTGAAAAGTTTGCATTTTATGTCACGAATCGAGATGTCCATTTCTTTCTAGTATGAAAAGAAACAATGAAGAATTTCTGGTATGTTGGTTGTGGTGTAGGAGATTTGTGTTTCCTTTGCGTCTTGACTTAGGAAATTAAAATGAATACTCTTTGGTTGTTGTCGAATCCTTTCCAAAGTGATTGTAGTGCATTGGATCAAAGTTATGCATGGGGATCAATTGGGTTCATGGCTTATGGTTGAGCTTACTAAACGATTGTACCCTTTGTTCTGATCCTTTGAGTGGAAGAATGTGAGGGCGAGATCTCCTAAAAAAAAATCTAGTGTGGGTTGGTAATGACCTAAGATATTAGGCTTGCTAGTGGTTGATCGTAACTAGTTTGGAAGTGGAGAGTAAAGGAAGGTTGGGTATGACCCAAATTCAAACTTTCCAAGAGAATTGTTTCCGTTTATGTGTCCCTCGGTAGGGTTGATCAAATTATTAGTGGACCACTTGGCGGCTGCTAGTAACTTGCTTTCTGTTTTCGAAGAGTATTTGATCTTTTTGTCGCCGGGCTATTGAGCGTGTTGTGCCAACCGAAGTGGAATGTTCGGTTGTTATTGATTTTGCAGGTTTTCAGAACCCTGGTCATAAAGTAGGCTTCTCCTTTCGGTGGTAGTGGGTGTAACACCCCAATTTTTGCTTTTCATGAATTTAAATAAGATTTGACACTTTGGTGAATTTTTAGAATTTTCTGGAATTTATTTGAATTTATTCCCTTTTGAAATAATTAAAGAATTTAATTTTGCAAATAAAATTTTGTTGGAAATATTTTATTTGAGTTCTCGCCCTGCGTGGCGTATATTTGTAACTTGACCTTATGGTCGAGCAACCAGTTTGGTTAACTATTTAAGGTACCTTATTATTTCGTTGAGTATGATTGTGATATTTACCAATGTTGAGACTTTGTGCACTAGCGCGTTCCTGGACTAGTGCTGAATACACAGAGGGTCCGGATTTGCAAATTTGGGTCCCGACAGTGGGGTGGGTGTTGGTCTTGTTGTAAAAGATCAGAATGTAACCCCGATGGTTCAAGCAGTTAGTAATCTTAGAGTGTTGTGTCTCACTTGGTTTGCGTCGTCTCGAATACGATGAACCATAGTTGAGAGGTTGACACGTGAATCACTTTTGTGCGTGGGCGCGGAAGATGGATCTAGAAGTTGGTACCATGTCCTTCTGGGGAGTGCTTTGGTTAAAGGGATCGGGCACTTTAGTGCCAAGGAATGCATGGAATGAGGAGTGTGAGACCGTTTTATTTCGTGGTCTGTTTGGGATTTTATCCTATCGCTTGGGTCATGCCGAGGCCTTGTATGAGTGCCTTGTGTTTCAATGTTGAGTAAAGTTCTTGCAAGTTTTGAATGTGAGTTATCATTCAAGCTGTCAGTCTTCGAGCCTTAGCTCCTTGCTTCTGAGTTCTGGTTAGGGCAAATCGTAGGAGCTTCTGTGCGGATTTTGAGAAGTGAACCTTAGCTCCCTTCGATTTGGTTGTTTGCGAAGCGGCGTGTCTCGGATTTGGGGTCGAATCCTGTTTAAGGGGGGGGAGAATGTGACACTACGAAATGATCATATGAGTCATTTTTTATGTCGGCATTAAGGTACGACTTTGGTGTCATGTTTTTGGGCCTTTTCTGTGAGTTTGGGCCTTTCCGGGGGAGAATTTGGGCTTCCAGGGGAGTTTGGGCCTTGGGGGACTAACTTGGGCCGTAGGTGGGAGTCCCCAGCCCATGTGGGGGAGTTGGGGGCAGCATAGCCTGCCCCCATGGCCCAAAATCCTAGCCCCTCCCCCTCCCATGTGCCCCCACCTCCCACACTACCCTAGCCGCCACCCCCTCCATCCCCTTGCGCCTCCACCTCCCCTAGCTGCCCCCCTTGCGCCCCTCTCCTCCCCATCCCTCTCCACCATCCTTGCTGCCCCTAGGGGAGTTCTCCACCTCACCACCCCACTTATCCATCCATTGGAGCGCTCCGCGATGAGGAGACCCGGTGGATTTGGAGCGAGGAAGGAGATCGCGTGAACCGGGAGGAGATTCGTCGGTTCATCGTTCGTCGGGCGAAGGTATGGCTAGGGGAATCCTTGGGGTTGGTCTAGGGGCTGTGATAGAGGGTATTTGGATGCTTTTAGATCAAGTGGTGGTGCTGTGATTGGGTAGATTAGATGAAAACTAGAGTTTGCCACGTTCTCTGCTTCGGGCAGATTGTGCAGTCGACCTAGGGTTTGAGTTTTCGCAACCTTAGATTCGGAATTTGGTCGGCCGCCTATTGAGAAAGTTTTAGGTAACTTCAATACCTTTCAGTGGACATAAAGAACGTCCAATTCTGCCCAGCCGTTTGAACGTTATGCTCGATTTACCTAACGTGTTCAAATCTGTGACGTAGCTGGGATAGAACGTAGTGTTTTGTAGATTACACAACTTTAGAATCCGAAAAAGTTTTTCCATATACTTATAAAAAGTTAAGAAATTTCCTAAGCTACGCGAGGATGTACTCGTTTAATCGATTCAAACTCCTAGAACTAAAGTTATGCTATATCGAAGTTTGCTGTCCCGGTGGGGACAGTTTCTCTGTTTTTCGTTTTCGGGAGTAGTTTGCGAAATCGGGGTAGATGGGCGAGGGCGTACTGTTTTGTGGGAATGTTGTGATTGTGTGGCATCTATGTGCAGGTGGTGTGACCCCAGGAGTGCCCTCCTCATCCCGCCAATCCGTCGCCCGAGGTTAAGGCAAGTGTATTGGGATGGGTAACATGTGGTTTATTTGCTTCTCTTGACTAGATGCAATTGTTTCCATGTTATGCTATCTTGGCATGCTTAGTGTTTGCCATGATATGATAAAAAGGGTATGTTAAGATGCTATGCAATGGTTTATGGTTAATGCTTATGGCATATGTTGCATACATGGCATGAAACTTGGCCCGGTCGGTGAGAACGTCATAACTATTCCGGTAAGGTCGGTGAGAAAGTTATGACTAATCCGGAGCGCCATGGATGTAAGACCTACCTCGTGATTGTACCCACGCGGTGAGTGGAAGCGAGTAGTAGGCACCCTCCATCTACGGGATGGAAGGGGGACGTGGGTGCACGCCGACGGGTATGCACTCGGCAATACCGGTATTTGCATCGAGGAGACATGTGCATTGCATTGCATTGCATTCATGATGATGATGATGATGATGAAATGATCTCAATGAGGTTGATACATGTATATGATGTTGCATATGAAGTATGACTTGATCATGATGTTAAGTTGTTATGTAGAGACGATAATAATTGAATTGTTCTGTATGACCCATTGCAATATACTTGCTGAGTGATGAACTCACGCTTGTGTTTTATGTTGTTTTAGGTACCATGACACTGGCATGTGGGAAGGGGCAATAGCTACACATCTTCACGTAGTTCCAGTCACATCTACCAATTTGAGTCATGATCATAATAAGTGCCATGAACTTAGTGTGTGGAACAATTTTGGTGTGCATGTGATCCTTATTTACTTAGCTATAGTTTATGGAGTGGTTGGTTTTGGTATTATTGGTTTATGTGGATGCTTTATCCATTTTTATTGCTACTTTAGATGTCTTATGTTATGATATATCTTGCCTTGTTATTGCTATTGCTTCAAGTCATGTTAAAACAAAGGAGATGCTGCCGAAATTTTGGTTTTTAGCATTTGTGCCTTTACTGTAATTTATCTTTATTTATGGTATTTAGGTGTTGTTTAGTCTATGTTTGGTAGCATTCGTGCATACTATATGCCAGGGTGTTACATCTTGATAAATTTTAAGCTAGATCAATGGATGGCATTTTTCTTGGATATCCTGCTCATACTCGTGGCTACCGTGTACTTGTTTTGGAAACTAACGAAACTCTAGAAACCTGTGAAGTTACTTTTGATGAGGCTAGTCTAGGCACTAGTTGTAACACCCCAAAATTTTGCTTTTCTTAAATTCATGTGTGATTTGGCACTTTGGTGAATTTTTGGAATTTTCTGGAATTTATTTGGATTTATTTGGAATTTATTTGAATTTATTCCATTTTGAAATAATTAAAGAATTTAATTTTGCAAATAAAATTTTGTTGGAAATATTTTATTTGAGTCCCAAATAACCTAAAATATTTTCCAGAATTTTTCTGGAATTTTTCTGAGTATTTTGCTATTTTTAATGAATTAAATGAATTACTGGAAATTATTTTAAATATTAAATCGCTGGAAATTCAAGTCGGGTCAAGCATCGTTTCATCCGATCGACCGAGTCCGAGTCAGACTCGAGTCCGACCCGAGCCACGTGACTCGACCGAACCAGCTCTAAAACCTAATCGATCCCAACCGTTGGATCAAGATCCAACGGTCAGGATTTCCCCGTACCGGTTCGAGCCGCGTCCGACCCGAACCCGGTTACGCCCGCGCGATCGTGGCCGCTGATCGTGCCACGTGGACGGCTGTCCGTCGTCGTCTCCGCCCGAGTCCGAGCCGGACTCCGCCGCCGCGCCCGCCGCCGTGGGGAACTAGGTTTCCGTTTTAGCGGGCCGAGGCTATTTAATGCCCGGCTCACACCTCGAGGATCGCCTTGACCTTGCGCACTGTAGCCCTAGACAATGTCGCTCGAGCCGCTGGGTTGCGCCGCTAGAGCTCGCCGGAGTAGGGAGAAGGAGCCGCGCGGTTTCGTCAAATTCGCCGCCGTCACTTGATCCTCCGTCGCCGTTGACCCCGGTCAGAGGCAAGGAGGTTAAGACGCGGCGTCGGAGTCCAACTCACCTCACCGGAGTGCGCCGAAAGCTGGCGTCGGCTAGGTCGTCGTCCCCCGCGCCGGTGACCCAGCGCCGCCGCAAGCCATCGCCGTCGTTCGAGCTCCACCAGCCGTCGGATCTTCATCCAAGGGCCCAGATTGCGCCACGTCATCCCCCGGTGAGAACCACGTGCGATTCCCAGATCCGTTCTCAACCGTTGGATCTAGATCCAACGGTCCAGATCAAACGCGTTAACCCAAACGCGTGAGTCCAGATCTAATCTGGGCCGTTGATTTTCAAATCAACGGCCGAGATTGCGCCACGTGTCGGGAAGCCTGACCGTCGCGGTCAGCGCCGTCCACGCGCGCGTGCGTGTGACGCTGACACGCGGGGCCCGCATGTCAGCGGCTTGGCCAAACCGCACCATGACGTCATGCTGACGTCATGGCGGGCCCGCATGTCGCCAGCTGATTGCCCGGCGCCGACGCCGGAATGACGTCACAGCGGGACCCACCTGTCAGTCTCACGTGGAGCCGTGGGACCGAGTCCACTGTGAGACCCGAGCCGGCGTGGACCAAGTCCATGGACCGGTGACGTCGATAACCAATCGGCGGTTGCCACGTGTCGGTAGACGCAATAAATGATTTTCCAAAAGAAAATGATTTAATAATTCGGTTTAATAATTGATTTGAATTTCAAAACTTCAAACGCTTATAACTTTTAAGCGTTTCAACTCCGATTTGAGTGATTCAAATTTCTAAATTTGTATAAAATTGAGATCTACCTAAATATGAATTTTATTTAATTTTTGGACTAAAGTTTTTCTCTGTAAAATTATTTAATTGATTATTTAAACTTTAAATAATCATAACTTTTGCATTTTAACTCCAAATTTGGCGATTCCAGTTTCTAAAAATTCATAAAATTATGTTCTCTCTGTTTATGGATTTTATTTGGATGTTTGGACACTTTTTGCCTATTGTTTATTCGTGTATTTGCTATTTGCACGCTTTACGAGTAGACGTTGAAGTCTTGGACGGATTTGAAGGAGAAGTATTGACTCGAGGATCCAACTCAAGACCAAGAACAAGTACTTTTTGAAGGCAAGTTGTGCTTTGACCATGTTGATCCTATTTCAAATCTATTTTGATTTAACCTATTGCATGCTAGTTCAATTAGAAAATACTTTATTTAAATATGGGGAATTAGATAAATGCCAATTTCTTTGTATGACACCTTGATTACTTAAATATGTGCCAAGACCCTTGTCACCCTAGTTGTGGATTACTAGTTGGACATTACTAAAATTGCCAACATGGGTTTAGATCGTTGTAGTATCTTGCTTAGACTCGCTTACGTGCTCATGACATGATTTTGGACAATCAAATGTTAATATTGACTTAATGATATATTGAACCTGTTTTGGAAAGGTATCATGTGATGTTGATGGCACGTGGTGCATGGTAATCAAGCGGGGTTTGATAAATAGTTTTTCGGCCAGGGCATGTGGCAAGAATGATCAGTGGGCCGGTTGTGGCATTGGGGATGTTGATTTGGTTCTTGGGTAGTCTTGCCCTGGTCACCCTAAGGACATAACCTTGCAAGCCTTTGAACTGGGTCTAACGTGCAACCACATGTCTGTAATGGGACGGACCTAGTTGACTAAGTTGCTAATAACGTACCTGTGGGACCTCAGGAGGTCAACTACACCCTTTGTGTAAGTTGTACGAGGGAGCGTCTGGAAGTGAGGCCAGGTACCCATCTAACGGTTGATTGGCCTAGACTTCGCCTTAGCTAAGGGAAGGGTTAGAGTGCAATAACCGGGGAGGACCACTTGTATTGTTAGAAGTTTCCGAAAGACTTTGTTACGGGAACTCGCCTTTGTGGTGTTTGACTGTATCTTGTGGGTAAAGTGCATAACCTCTGCAGAGTGTAGAATCTATTCGAATAGCCGTGTCCGCGGTATTGGACATCGCTCGGGAATTACAGTCAAGGGTTAGATTTTCCCAAAAATAACTTTGGTTGGAAAGGTTGGGCTGGATTAATAATGATGTTGATGGAAATGTGGATTAGGATGGGAAAGATGTTTACTAAACTTTATTTATGCTTTACTTGTTTCTACTGCTTTCGAATCTACTTATACTACTTGTCAAATGCTGTTTACTGCAAATATACCTTGAGCTATTCCTTTATACCAAGCCATGCATATAGTATATTAGCCTGCATTCTGTGCATGACTTGCTGAGTACCAAGTACTCACCCTTGCCACAATACAACACCAGTTGAAGAGGAAACTACACCAGCTTTGGAGGAGGAGTTCCAAGAGGATCCGTCTACTTAGGGAGCGAGCCCAGTCAGTTGCCTGTGGTATACTGGATGGCGCCACGAAGTTATTTGATTTTCCGCTGCTATTATTTCTCTCTGAATAAGTTTACCCTGCGAATCATATATTTGTAACTTGACCATAAGGTCGAGTAACCAGTTTGACTATTTAAATAAAGTACTTTATTAGTATCGAGTGGTATGATTGTGATATTTACCGATGTTAAGACTGTGTGCACTAGCGTGTTCCTGGACTAGTGCTGAATACACAGAGGGTCCGGATTTGCAAATTCGGGGTCCCGACGGAGGTGGTATCAGAGCCAGGTTGACCGTAGGCTCAACCCTAAGATAGAATGATCGTAGTGAGGATAAAACCTATTTTCTAAAGCTAAAAATTTGTCAAGATAAGAAATGACATCTCGACTTATCCCATTCTTTCTTTTCTTGTCTCTTGCTGAATTTTCCTTACCTTGTCACGATTTAAAAATCTCGAGTTCTTACGTGAGCACTCTTGTGACAGATGGAGGGAGAGTTCAACTACGTTGATCTGGAGGTTGGTCACGCCGCGGAACTTTGGCATATGCTTCAGACTCTCGGAGATTTTGAGAAGCCGCAATACCAAGTGGAAGTGATCAGACAAGCAGGATTGATCAAGGCTTGTGACGTGAAGATTGAGGTACCTGCTAGGAAGAAGGGCCAGGCAATCGCTCGATACACCGTGACCGCCAGGAGGTCTACAATGCAGATGGGTATCCAAGAAGTATCACGACGAGCAATGCGGCATATTACCCGTATCTCGCCAGAGAGTTGGAGAGCACGGTGTTCTGTTATCACCAAGCAGAATAACCTTCTTGACCAAGGCGATTCAGGATAGAGGATGCCATGGTTACACGGTTAGCACGACTTGTTGTCGCCAGGAGGATGTACTCGATGATACAAGCAAGGAGCTCTGAAGGCCCGCAAGGAAATCACGGCAGAGAAGAACAGATGGCGGGAAGCTCAAGAGTATGTGTCACACCTTCTGCGAAGGATTGACGAGTTGGAGATGGCTTTGTGCGGACTGTAACTGTGAGCGATTTCGAGCTACACGAGCCAGATCCGGAGGAGTCAGATCTCGATGAGGACACTGCTTCTTCGACTACCACAGATGACACAGTTGCTGGACATGGCAATCGTTTCGCGCCTATGCCGCAGCATCCGTACCCAGGCCGTGGAGGTTTTCTCGACGAGTGAGCATAGGTTCTATAGTGAGACTCCTTCGCCGAGTCGTGTCATAGAATAAAGAGTCACCCTTTAGGCGTTAGACTCCAATGTTAGTTCAATTTGGATTTTCATTGTTTGCTGAGTGTGCAGTATGTGTTGCAAGGCCCTTAGGCATTGTAAGCAACCATACCAAGTTATTAATATCAATAATAAAGTTGGACCTTAAAGTTACACCTTTCGCCCCGCATAAGTTCCATATTACTTGCCTATTCTTGATTTCCCTCTCATCTCTAAAACCTAGAGCAAATCGACAGATGGTGAATACCCGCGGAAACTTTGGAAGTAATGGAAGTGGTTCTCGCCCAGCAGAAAACCCCAATGATGGAGCACCAGCACCGCCACGGGATATGCAGAAGTGTGGAGCATTTCTTGCTGCTCAGACTCAGGTGATGCGGGCTATGATGCACCAAATGCAACACGTCCTTTGCTCAGGCCACGGCTAATCAAGTCAATCGGGGACAACGCCGTAATACAAGACTGTCAGAGTTCATGAGGACTCACACACCCACTTTCTCTGGGAATGCCAATCCATTGGAGGCCGATGATTGGTTAAGGTCAATTGAGAGGAAGCTACACATAGCTCAATGCATTGGAAATGAGAAGGTACTCTACGCTTCTCATCGGTTAGAAGGAACAACACGAATGGTGGAGAACTTACGTACACGCAAGAGAACCCTCAAGATATCACTTGGGAAGAGTTCACAATGCATTCCGCCAAAGATCACGTGCTGAAGGAATCATGGACCTTAAGAAGGAGGAGTTCAGAAAGCACCTAAGCAAGGTAATCGGCCAAGGCCGACTACGAACAAGTTCACACAGCTAGCGCGCTACGCACCGAGGATGTAGCGACAGATAAAGCCAAGCAGTCTCGCTTCATGAAGGGACTTAACTCAGACTACAAGTAGGACTGATCACCCACACCTTTCCGTATTTCCAAGAATTGGTGAATAAGGCGCTTATTCTTGAGGACAAGCGCAAGGAACTGGATGAGAACGAGAAGCGCCGAATGCAACAAAGAGGATCACGCCAGGGAACGCATAAGGCGTCGAGAGTTGCACCAAATCAATTTTTCGATTCCAGCCACAGAATGCTACAAGGACACCGTCACCGCACCAAGACCCGTCAATCGAACTACTGCACCCCAGCCCCGCTAAACGCTGCTCCAGGCGATAAAGAAGAAACAAGTGAGACGCTACAAGCGCAGAACGAGCCAGGACACTTTGCCAACAGTTGCCCGAAGAAGACAGCAGGAGTGACCCCAGTTCGCTTCAATCTAGGAACCACCCCCGCTAGGACGCCAGCACCAGGAACCACATCCCAGACCGTGGTGAGAGGCCGAGTCAACCATGTCACCGCAGATGCACTGCAGAATGCTACGGACGTCGTACTGGGTAAGTTACTTGTTAACTCAGTACCTGCAACAGTTTTGTTTGACTCTGGAGCTTCGCATTCGTTTGTTTCGCAAGGCTTTGCTGCTAGAAATGATTTGGGGATTTCAAGACTTAAGTGCATGCTTTTAGTTCAAACCCCTGGTTCCGAACTCCGAACGAAAGTAGGATGTTCCGGGGTGAGAATACTAATAGATGGGATAGAGTTCCTAGCGAACCTTATTATTTTGGAGACCCAGACCTTAGACGTTATTTTGGGAATGGACTGGTTATCCAAGCACAAGGCCGTATTGGATTGTGGACGAAGGACTATCTCAGTTGAGAGCCCGTGTGGAAAGAAAGTGGAATTTCAAGCTACTGCCGTTAGAGAAGGACAGTTGATGGTTAACAGTACCAAGGCAATCAGCATAGAGGATGTCCCAGTAGTGAATGAGTACCCAGATGTTTTTCCCGAAGATCTACCTGGTATGCCTTGAGACAGGGGACATAGAGTTTGTAATAGAGCTTGTACCTGGTACAGCACCAATAGCAAAGAGACCCTATCGGATGTCCACCGAGGAGTTGGTAGAGATGAAGAAACAGCTGGAAGAGTTAATGGAGAAAGGATTTATCAGACCGAGGCACAAATCGCCGTGGGGAGCACCAGTTTTGTTTGTCAAGAAGAAGGACGGGAGTTTCAGGATGTGCATCGACTATCGTGCACTCAATGAAGTCACCATGAAGAATAAGTACCCGTTACCCAGGATTGATGATTTGTTTGATCACCGAGAGGAGCCGGAGTTTTCTCCAAGATTGATCTCGAGATCGGGATACCATCGGTGAAGATCCGATCGGAAGATATTCAAAAGCGCATTCTCGTCAAGATATGGACATTACGAAGTTCTGATTATGTCCTTTGACTGACGAATGCGCCAGCATATTTCATGAATATGATGAATAAGGTGTTCATGGAATATTTGGACAAGTTTGTCGTCGTGTTCATAGATGATATCCTAATCTACTCCAAGACAAAGAATGAACATGCCGAACACTTGAGGCGAGTTTTGGAAAAGCCGAGGGAACAGCAACTCTTCGCCAAGGATTCGATAAGTGCGATTTTTGGAAGGACAAGGTAGAATTCCTCGGGCATGTAATGACCGCAAGGAGTCGCCGTAGATCCAAGCAAAGTAGAAGGCGTGTTACATTAGGGAGCACCAAGATCGTGACCCAGATCCGAGTTTCCTTGGAATGGCAGGATACTACCGCCGTTTCATTGAAGGCTTTTCGACAATTGCGAAACCTCTTACGCAATTGCTTTGAAAAAAGAGAAGAAGTTTGCATGGGCCTTGAGAATGTGAGAAAGGATTTGAGAGCTGAAGAAGCGATTGACATCAGCACAGTGTTAGTTCTAGGATGTTAATCAAAGCTTTGATATTTATTGTGACGCATCGCGCCAAGGACTTGGATGTGTGCTGATGCAGAATGGAAAGGTCGTCGCTTATGCATCAAGGCAGTTGAGGCCGCATGAGGAGAATTATCCGACGCATGACCTAGAGTTAGCTGCCGTAGTGCATGCCTTGAAGATATGGCGTCACTATCTGATCGAGGAGCAGATGTGAAGTGTATACGGATCATAAGAGCCTTAAGTACATATTCACCCAGTCGGATCTGAATATGAGGCAAAGGAGATGGTTAGAGTTAATCAAGGACTACAATGTTGGAATCCATTACCATCCCGGGAAGGCCAACGTAGTTGCCGATGCCTTGAGTCGGAAAAGCCATACTGTGAGCATGTTGCTAGCCACAAGTCAGGAAGAGCTATGTGAGGATTTCCAGAGAATGAAGATTGAGGTGGTACCTAGCGGATTCTTGGCCGCATTGGAAGTAAAGCCTACCCTAGAGGACCGAGATCCGGGAAGGCGGAAGGATGATGACAAGATCCGCAGGATTAAGACCATCAAGGAGGAAGGCAAGGCAGAGGACTTCAAGTTGGATGAGCAAGGCACGTTATAGATGAAGGATCGGATTTGTGTGCCCAACAAGAAGGAATTAAAGCAACTGATTTTGGAGGAAGCCCATGACTCCAAGTATTCAATTCATCCTGGAAGCGCCAAAATGTATCAGGATTTGAAAGAAAGATTCTGGTGGCCGAGCATGAAGCGTGAAGTCGCCGAGCATGTTGCATTGTGCGACGTATGCCAGAGAGTCAAGGCAATGCATCAGAGACCCGCCGGATTGTTGCAAACCGAAGATACCTGAGTGGAAGTGGGAGGAAATCGGAATGGATTTCATTACCGGTTTGCCTAAGACTCAAGGAGGTTATGACTCCATATGGGTTATAGTGGATCATTTGACCAAAGTAGCCCATTTCATTCCCGTGAAGACCACCTACTCGGGAGATAAGTTAGCAGAGTTGTACATGATCAGGATCGTCTGTTTGCACGGAGTGCCAAAAAGGATTGTATCGGACAGAGGTACCCAATTTACCTCAAGGTTTTGGAATAAGTTGCATGAAGCCATGGGAACCCATTTAAACTTCAGTACAGCTTATCATCCACAAACGGATGGACAGACCGAAAGAGTCAACCAGATTCTGGAGGATATGTTAAGAGCGTGTGCATTGGCTTATGCTACCTCTTGGGATAAGAGTTTGCCATATGCCGAGTTTAGTTACAATAATAGCTACCAGGCTAGTTTACAGATGTCACCTTTTGAGGCACTGGATGGTCGACCCTGTCGGATGCCATTGAACTGGAATGAGACAGGTGAACGCCGTGTCTTTGGGCCAGATATTCTTCAAGAAGCTGAAGAACAAATTGCCATGATCAGGGAGAGATTGAAGATAGCCCAATCATGACAGAAGAGTTATGCTGACAACCGTCGCCGAGACTTGAGTTTTGAACCAGAAGATTTTGTATATGTGAAATCATGTGATGAAAAATTGGCTTGGTGATGAATTTGGTATTGCAAAGTGGTTGTGCTCATGGCATGTGTGGTGCATGTGCATGTGTTATTTCAGAAGATTAATGGATATGCTTGTGATAGCATGGTAATTGTTTTGCTTGATGCAATGCGCTCGTGTGAGTGGTTGCATGGATTGATCTTGAGTCAAGTCGTGGACTTGTGCTCGTACACGGTTGTGTGTTTGTTCATGTGCAGGTGTTGCTTGAGGTCGAACGTGGTCGGTGACGGGACCAGAACTAGGTTCATGGAGGAACTGAGGTTCGTGACTAGGTTCAGGGAGGAATCAAGGTCTTGGTGGTCAAGGATGTCATGCGGGGCGTTCGGACTAGAGAACGGTGCACATGGTTGCTAGTTAGTCACGTGAGTATGGCAGGTGACCATGCGCGTGCAAAGGGTTAGTCACGTGTGTATGGCGGTGGCCATGCGGCGTGCAAAGTGTTAGTCACGTGAGTATGGCAGTGGAGCGTGCAGCGTGCAGTTGTAATCGTTTTGAGGTAGTTTGCATGTATTGGGCCATGTTGGGCCAAGTGGACATGCATACGAACTCTGCTAGGGTTTTCTTATAAATAGGGGGAGGTGTCCCCTGTTTATTGTGCCAGGGGATTTAGAGTTTGTACTCTTTTGTTTGGAGTACTGTAATCAGACTAGACAAAAAATATAAAGATTAATTTCTTTACCAAACCGTGTGCACACGAGAAGCAAAGGCGGTGCGTCGTGTGTGCGGGAAGAAGACGTTCGGCAAGAAATCCGAACGAGCCGGCGGCGCGCTGCAGCAGCGAAGAAAAAAAAAATGGCGGCGCTGAGCGACTTCCTCCCGGTGCTGTATTAACTCCGCCGCGTAGATCCAATCCGCGAAGGGGACGCTTCAGCCGAGTACTCCATGGTGGCCAACGTGCATGCATAAGTACTGCTAGTGCATACAAGTGACGGCATGCAAAGAGAGGAGAAGCAAGTGCATCAAAATACATGAAAGGTTCTTTGCTACACTCATGATACGTGAAAGTCAAGATAGAAGCACGCTGGCCGGAACAGAGGAAAAACATATTAGAAGTTCGCTACGGTAATTATATTTTCCTCTCTCCTCAATTGCACGTTTGATTTGATTCTAGATTAATTCATTTTCTCTCTATGATAGTTTTGATTTGATCTATTTCAAACCTTCCTAGGGCATCAAGTTATTGATCTAAAAAGTTTGGTTGGTTAATTTCTTGTAGATTTTGTTTAATCACGAAATTAGGGTTTAATCAATTCGCGTCACTTTTGGAACAGTCAACTTGCAAAGCCTATAACTTTTGATCCGTAGATCCGATTGAGTCGATTCTTGTTGGGTTAGTTTCTAAATTGAATCTAGTTTATACAGTAAAAATTTCACATCAATTGGACGGTTGGATCTCCGGGAATTCATGATTTAATGAACGTATATTAATCTGTTTTTGCGTGAAATCGAAGCGATTATTTGATTCCGATTTGGGGTGAATTTTTAGTAGATCAAAAATTTATTTTAGCTTCCGCACAATCATTCACCCCCCCTCTGATTGCTATACTAGTATATATCGATCCTACAAGTGGTATCAGAGCAAGGTTTTTCTAATTAATCTTAACCGGTGATTAGAAACCGTAGCGATGGATAGGTATTCGACAAAACCTTGTGTTTTCGATGGTGTTGATTTTCAGTTTTGGAAAGCAAAGATGGAGGCGTTCATTCAGGCGCAGGGCTTCGCAATTTGGGAGAAGATTTACAAGCCATATGAAGTCCTCAAGCGACAACGTCAACGACACCAATCGCGCACATGTTGAAGCAAATAGTAAGGCGCGCAACTTGATCATCCAAGGCTTGGGACGCAGCGATTTTGATCGAGTGGTTCATCTTCGATCCGCATATGAGGTATGGAAATCTCTTTGTGATTATCATGAGGGTTCTAACACTGTCAAAGAGGTTCGCCAAGATATTTACAAAAAAGAATACATGCGTTTTGAGATGAAACCTAGTGAATCTGTCGATGACTTCTTTGCACGTTTCAATAAAATTCTTAGCAATCTGCGTCTTTGTTGGAGTTAGCTACACTGATGCTGATAATGCTCGACAATTGCTTAGTGCTTTGGACATGTCAGTGTGGGAGATGAAAGTAACATCTATACAAGAATCTACTACCATGAGCACACTCACATTAGATGTTCTTTACTCTAAGCTGAAGACTCATGAGTTGGATGTCCTTGCTAGGAAGAATGGACATAAATCAATTGCTTTATCCTCTCAAACTAGCATGTCTCCTAACAATACTTCTTCAAGCTTTGCTTTGTCTTCTTTGTCTTCACTAACCAATGAGCAGTTGAAGAAATTCCTGAAGAAGACTTAGCACTACTCGCCTCTCGCTTTAACAAAGCTTTGCAGAATGTGAGAATGAGGAAGAGAGGTGGTGGTGGCCCTCCAAGATGCTATGAATGTGGTGACTTCAATCATATTCGTACAAATTGTCCTAAGCTTGCAGGAAAAGCATCAAAAGAGGAGGAGGACAACGACAGAAGAAAGGAGAAGAAAAGATTCTCTTCAAATGACAGGAAGAAGAAGAGCTTCATCAACCGCAAGGTGGTTCACCGAGTTCTTTCCGCTCTTGAACAAGTCAATTTGAGCGATGTGGACTCGGAGAGCAGCGAGGATGATGCAACTCCAAGCAAGCATGATTTGGTGGGATTGTGTCTCATGGCAAGCAGCAAGGATAGCTTCATGGAGGACAGCAACGACAGCGACTTCAATGAGGTAGATCCTTCTTATGATGCTAGCTGTTCCACTGATAATTTGCATGATTCGACTACTTGTTCTAAATGCTCAACTCTTGAATTGAAATTGAAAGATACAAATGCTAGGGTTTCTCAATTGACTGATGATCTGCTTACACATGAGGTTCTTTCATGCTCAACTTGTCGCAAGCAAAAAGAAAAAGTGGACGTTCTTTGTAATAACTGTTTAACTCTTTCTCAAAAGGTTGATTACTTGGAAAAGTCATTAGAACGTTTCACTAAAGGAAAGAAAAACCTAAACATGATTTTGGATCAATCAAAAGTCAGCACTCATAATAAAGGTTTAGGTTTTGATTCTTATGCTCATCATAAATCACATGTTTCCATTGTTGTTAAAGCACTTGAAGGAGGAAAATTTGAAATTGACAATGAGCCTAAGAAAATTGTCTTTAAGTCTGCTGGAGTGCTATCTTCTACTATGATGAATGCAAATGTTGCTTCTACTTCTAAAGCCAAACATTCTGTTAAGTACACTTGCACTCATTGTGGTAGAGATGGACATTTAGTAGATTTTTGCTTTAGACTAGCCAAACAACAAAAGAAAGAAAAAGCTAAGGCTAGGTCTAATTTCAGACAGGCACGCTTTGTTTCTCATTATGTGCCTAGGGTGATGCAAACACCTTTTGTTGCTAAGAACACGAGAAAAGATAAATATGTTTTTGTGCATAAGAATGCTCGTGTTGTGCCTACTGTTGTGCGTCGTGTGTCTCAGTACTGGATTCCTAAACATCTTATTTCTAACCCCAGTACCGAGACCTCGACACTTTCTGCTTTTATGTAGGCTTCTCAAGCGAGGAAGGAGAACATATGACTAGTAAATTTCGGATGCTCACGTCACATGTTCGGTGATAAAATTTGGTTCTCCTTCACTCGTGCATCTCGTGCTGAAAGTGTTATTTTTGAAGATGCTTCTTCCACCTCTGTTTTCGCAAAAGGCACTAGTCCAAATGGTGCAGTGCAGTGCACATGTTCAGGGAGAGTATTTTTGTTCATGAAGATGCTGATGCTGTTGAGGATGAGATAATTGGAATTTGCTTTGTGCTTGTGTTCTCGTTTTCAAGCTTTCCCCCGTGCTTCACATCGACAGACTGTCAAGCGAATTTTCAGGTATCTTCATGGTACTCAAGATTTTGGCATTTGGCTTTCTGCTTCCTCATGCATTAATTTAAGAGTTTTATTTCTAATGCTGATTTTGGAGGATGTAGAATTGATAGAAAAAGTAAATCTGGTTCATGCCACTTCTTGGGTAGTTCTCTTTCTTGGGCATATTGAGATTAAATTTCACTTTCTCCGAGATCATATAGAAAAAGGAAATATTGTGCTTCATCATGTGGATACTGAACATCAATTGGCGGATATTTTCACAAAACATTTGTCCTCTTCTTGTTTTGCTTTTATTCAGGGAGAAGTTGGGGTTGTTCACCTAACAGGCTTGTTTTGAGGGGGAGTTTGTGAAAACTTTGTGATTCTTTGTTTACACTTTCTTCTTTCTTTTTCTTAAATAAAAAATTAAAAAGGGAAAATGAAAAAGTATTGAGCATTATATTTAATACACATATGTGATTTGAAGCCATGTCTATGCTACAAAGTCTTTGTAACTTCTTCTTTATGCATATATGGTGTAGTTTATGACATGACTATTTAAATGGAATGAAAACTTGAATTAAATCTTGTCATGGTTGAACTTTCTTGACTATCTTCATCCTGCTCAAAAAGATGCTCAATGTGAAAGTTTTCAAAGTTAAAGAGCTAAAAGCTCAAAAAGTGATTTTTGATAGATGCAAGATCAAGGTTATGCCTTTATCGCACTTCCTCTTTACGAGACTGCTTATCATTGCACTCTGATATGAACTTGGAAGAGGTTGTGTATGACCGAAACCATGAAACCTTAAGCTCATTGCTTGGCATGGTTGAAAAGTAAGGCTGATGGTGCATATAATTTCTTGCAATTTTATATTTTGTTGCAATCAATAAATAAATCAGCTTTTCAAGCACCAAAGAAGTGCACAAAATTTCAATGTTTTCAGGTTTTGAGATAGTTGAGAAAGGGAGATCATGCCATGCAAAAAATCATTAATAGTACTTGATTTCTAGTTGTGCTTACTCTACATTGTTTATGTGTAGATTTGAGGGTGCAAGTACTTTTGATAGCATGACTTGGAAGATGTTATATCTGTGGATGATTTATAATGCTCATTACATAAAAAAATGGCAAAATAAAAACAAACAAAAAAGATTTTATTCTCTCTTTTATATTCTTGATGAATTCATTGTCAAAGGGGGAGAATTTTGGGCACATTGCACATTCATACACATTTTTTTCTTCTTAAGGGGAGAGTTTTTATTATTCACTAAGGGGGAGTTTTTCACTTTGCATATTTGTCAAAGGGGGAGATTTTTTTATTATTCACCAAGGGGGAGTTTTTCACTTTGCATATTTGTCAAAGGGGGAGATTTTGTGTTTTTCACTTTGGCTTTTGATTTTAAACTTTTTATTTCAAAAATTTTTCTTGTGAGGTGAATGCCAATGTTCAGTTCTAAGTGGTGTTGCCAATGTTTTCATCAAGGGGGAGATTGTGAAATCATGTGATGAAAAATTGGCTTGGTGATGAATTTGGTATTGCAAAGTGGTTGTGCTCATGGCATGTGTGGTGCATGTGCATGTGTTATTTCAGAAGATTAATGGATATGCTTGTGATAGCATGGTAATTGTTTTGCTTGATGCAATGCGCTCGTGTGAGTGGTTGCATGGATTGATCTTGAGTCAAGTCGTGGACTTGTGCTCGTACACGGTTGTGTGTTTGTTCATGTGCAGGTGTTGCTTGAGGTCGAGCGTGGTCGGTGGCGGGACCGTAACTAGGTTCATGGAGGAACTGAGGTTCGTGACTAGGTTCAGGGAGGAATCAAGGTCTTGGTGGTCAAGGATGTCATGCGGGGCGTTCGGACTAGAGAACGGTGCACATGGTTGCTAGTTAGTCACGTGAGTATGGCAGGTGACCATGCGCGTGCAAAGGGTTAGTCACGTGTGTATGGCAGGTGGCCATGCGCGTGCAAAGTGTTAGTCACGTGAGTATGGCAGGTGGGCGTGCAGCGTGCGATTATGTCGTTTTGAGGTAGTTTGCATGTATTGGGCCATGTTGGGCCAAGTGGACATGCATCACGAACTCTGCTAGGGTTTTCTTATAAATAGGGGAGGTGTCCCTGCTTATTGTGCCGAAGGATTTAGAGTTTGTACTCTTTTGTTTGGAATCAGAATCGGACTAGACAAAAATATAAAGATTAATTTCTTTACCAAACCGTGTGCACCACGAGAAGCAAAGCGGTGCGTCGTGTGTGCGGGGAAGAAGACGTTCGGCAAGAAATCCGAGCAGAGCCGGGCGGCGCTGCAGCAGCGAAGAAAAAAAAGCGGCGCTGAGCGACTTCCTCCCGGTCTGTATTAACTCCGCCCAGCGTAGATCCAATCCGCGAAGGGGCCTTTCGGTGGAGTACTCCATAGTGGCCAACGTGCATGCATAAATCGCTAGTGCATACAAGTGACGGCATGCAAAGAGAGGAGAAGCAAGTGCATCAAAATACATGAAAGGTTCTTTGCTACACTCATGATACGTGAAAGTCAAGATAGAAGCACGCTGGCGAACAGAGGAAAAACATATTAGAAGTTCGCTACGGTAATTATATTTTCCTCTCTCCTCAATTGCACGCTTGATTTGATTCTAGATTAATTCATTTTCTCTCTATGATAGTTTTGATTTGATCTATTTCAAACCTTCCTAGGGCATCAAGTTATTGATCTAAAAAGTTTGGTTGGTTAATTTCTTGTAGATTTTGTTTAATCACGAAATTAGGGTTTAATCAATTCGCGTCACTTTTGGAACAGTCAACTTGCAAAGCCTATAACTTTTGATCCGTAGATCCGATTGAGTCGATTCTTGTTGGGTTAGTTTCTAAATTGAATCTAGTTTATACAGTAAAAATTTCACATCAATTGGACGGTTGGATCTCCGGGAATTCATGATTTAATGAACGTATATTAATCTGTTTTTGCGTGAAATCGAAGCGATTATTTGATTCCGATTTGGGGTGAATTTTTAGTAGATCAAAAATTTATTTTAGCTTCCGCACAATCATTCACCCCCCCCTCTGATTGCTATACTAGTATATATCGATCCTACAGTATACCTCAGAGTTACGCCTCTTAGGGGAGTTAAGAGGTTCCATGCCAAAGGGAAACTTGCACCCTGTTATGTTGGACCATTTAAGATTTTGAGTCGCAGAGGCGAAGTTGCTTATCAGCTGGAGTTGCCACAGTCGTTAGCAGGAGTGCATGACGTATTCCACGTGTCCCAGTTGAAGAAGTGTCTCCGAGTACCTGAGGAACAGACACCGCTAGAGTCAATTGAGTTGCAAGAAGATTTGACTTACAAGGAGCATCCCGTAAAGATTTTGGACACTAGGAATCGAGAGACCAGAAATAAGTCAACCCATTTCTGTAGAGTACAGTGGAGCAACCACACGGAGAGTGAAGCAACTTGGGAACGCGAAGAGGATTTGAGGAAAGAGTTTCCAAACCTATTCCTTTAGTAAGCCCTGAATCTCGGGGACGAGATTCTATTAGGGGGGGAGGTTTGTAACACCCCAAAATTTTGCTTTTCTTAAATTCATGTGTGATTTGGCACTTTGGTGAATTTTTGGAATTTTCTGAAATTTATTTGGATTTATTTGGAATTTATTTGAATTTATTCCATTTTGAAATAATTAAAGAATTTAATTTTGCAAATATTTTCCAGAATTTTTCTGGAATTTTTCTGAGTATTTTGCTATTTTTAATGAATTAAATGAATTACTGGAAATTATTTTAAATATTAAATCGCTGGAAATTCAAGTCGGGTCAAGTACTGTTCATCCGACCGACCGAGTCCGAAGTCGACTCGAGTCCGACCCGAGCCACGTGACTCGACCGAACCAGCTCTAAAACCTAATCGATCCCAACCGTTGGATCAAGATCCAACGGTCAGGATTTCTTCGCACGCTCGAGCCGCGGTCCGACCGAACCCGCTACGCCGCGATCGTGGGTCGCCGATCGTACATGCGGACGGCCGTCTGGCTGCCGTTTCTGCCCGAAGTCCGAGCCGGACTCCGCCGCCGTGGGGAACTAGGTTTCCGTTTTCTGCGCGGAAGCCGAGGCTATTTAATGCCCGGCTCACACCCCGAGGATCGCCTTGACCTTGCGCACCCGTAGCCCTAGACAATGTCGCCTGAGCCGCCGTGGTTGCGCCGCTAGAGCTCGCCGGAGTAGGGAGAAGGAGCCGCCGCGGTTTTCGTCAAATTTCGCCGCCGTCCGCCGTCCTCCGTCGCCGTTGACCCCAGATCCGAGACCGGGAGGTTAAGACGCGTCCGGGAGTCCAACTCACCTCACCGGAGTGCGCCCGAAACGCCGTCGGCTAGGTCGTCGTCCCCCGCGCCGGTGACCCAGCGCCGCCGCAAGCCATCGCCGTCGTTCGAGCTCCACCAGCCGTCGGATCTTCATCCAAGGGCCCAGATTGCGCCACGTCATCCCCCGGTGAGAACCACGTGCGATTCCCAGATCCGTTCTCAACCGCTGATCTAGATCCAACGGTCCGGATCAAACAGCGTTAACCCAAACGCGTGAGTCCGTATCTAATCTGGCCGTTGATTTTCAAATCAACGGCCGAGATTGGCGCCACGTGTCGGGAAGCTTGGCCGTCACGCGATCGGCGCCGGCCCACGCTGGCGTGCGTGTGGCAGGACCGACACGCGTGGCCCGCATGTCGGCGGCTTGGCCAAATCCGCACCATGACGTCATGTCGACGTCATGGCGAACCCGCATGTCGGCCAGCTGCTGGCCAAGCGCCGACGCCAAGCAATGACGCCAGCCGGGACCCACCTGTCGATCTCCACGTGGAGCCGTGGGACCGAGTCCACTGAGACCCGAGCCGAGCGTGGACCAAGTCCATGGACCGGCTGACGTCAGCCAACCAATCAGCGGTTGCCACGTGTCCAGGCTGACGCAATAAATAATTTTCCGAAAAAGAAAATGATTTAATAATTCGGTTTAATAATTGATTTGAATTTCAAAACTTCAAACGCTTATAACTTTTGCGTTTCAACTCCGATTTGAGTGATTCAAATTTCTAAATTTGTATAAAATTGAGACCTACCTAAATATGAATTTTATTTAATTTTTGGACTAAAGTTTTTCTCTGTAAAATTATTTAATTGATTATTTAAACTTTAAATAATCATAACTTTTGCATTTTAACTCCAAATTTGACGATTCCAGTTTCTAAAAATTCATAAAATTATGTTCTCTCTGTTTATGGATTTTATTTGGATGTTTGGACACTTTTTGCCTATTGTTTATTCGTGTATTTGCTATTTGCACGCTTTACGAGTAGACGTTGAAGTGCTTAAGGATTTGAAGGAGAAGTATTGACTCAGGATCCAACTCAAGACCAAGAACAAGTACTTTTTGAAGGCAAGTTGTGCTTTGACCATGTTGATCCTATTTCGAAATCTATTTTGATTTAACCTATTGCATGCTAGTTCAATTAGGAAAATACTTTATTTAAATATGGAATTAGATAAATGCCAATTTGTCGTATGACACCTTGATTACTTAAATATGTGCCATGACCCCTTGTCACCCTAGTTGTGGATTACTAGTTGGACATTACTAAAATTGCCAACATGGGTTTAGATCGTTGTAGTATCGCTTAGAGCACACTTTCGTGCTCATGACATGATTTTGGACAATCAAATGTTAATATTGACTTAATGATATATTGAACATGTTTTGGAAAGGTATCATGTGATGTTGATGGCACGTGGTGCATGGTAATCAACTGGGGTTTGATAAATAGTTTTTCGGCCAGGGGCATGTGGCAAGAATGATCAGGTGGGCCATTGTGGCATTGGGGATGTTGATTTGGTTCTTCGGGTAGTCTTGCCTGGTCACCCTAAGGACATAACCTTGCAAGCCTTTGAACTGGTCTAACGTGCAACCACATGTCCAGAATGGGACGGACCTAGTTGACTAAGTTGCTAATAACGTACTGTGGGACCTCGTGGAGGTCAACTACACCCTTTGTGTAAGTTGTATGGGAGCGTCTGGCCGAGGCCAGGTACCCATCTAACGGTTGATTGGCCTAGACTTCGCCTTAGCTAAGGGAAGGGTTAGAGTGCAATAACCAGGGAGGACCACTTGTATTGTTAGAAGTTTCCGAAAGACTTTGTTACGGGAACTCGCCTTTGTGGTGTTTGACTGTATCTTGTGGGTAAAGTGCATAACCTCTGCAGAGTGTAGAATCTATTCGAATAGCCGTGTCCGCGGTATTGGACATCGCTCGGGAATTACAGTCAAGGGTTAGATTTTCCCAAAAATAACTTTGGTTGGAAAGGTTGGGCTGGATTAATAATGATGTTGATGGAAATGTGGATTAGGATGGGAAAGATGTTTACTAAACTTTATTTATGCTTTACTTGTTTCTACTGCTTTCGAATCTACTTATACTACTTGTCAAATGCTGTTTACTGCAAATATACCTTGAGCTATTCCTTTATACCAAGCCATGCATATAGTATATTAGCTTTGCATTCTGTGCATGACTTGCTGAGTACCAAGTACTCACCCTTGCCACAATACAACACCAGTTGAAGAGGAAACTACACCAGCTTTGGAGGAGGAGTTCCAAGAGGATCCGTCTACTTAGGGAGCGAGCCCAGTCAGTTGCCTGTGGTATACTGGATGGCGCCACAAAGTTATTTGATTTTCCGCTGCTATTATTTCTCTCTGAATAAGTTTACTGCGAAGGCATATATTTGTAACTTGACCATAAGGTCGAGTAACCAGTTTGACTATTTAAATAAAGTACTTTATTAGTATCGAGTGGTATGATTGTGATATTTACCGATGTTAAGACTGTGTGCACTAGCGTGTTCCTGGACTAGTGCTGAATACACAGAGGGTCCGGATTTGCAAATTCGGGGTCCCGACACTAGTCTAAGTGATGTAGGTACAGGCGCATATGTTCATGGGGAGAAAATCTTTGAAGATAATGATGATGTTGAACATGAGGTCTTGACTCTTCCTAATGCACAACAAGCTGTAGCACCTTTGGCACCTACTACTACATCACCTACAGCTAACCATCCTCAAGCTACAACATCATCTGTACATGTTGAAAATGAAGAAGAAGAAGAAGAAGTTTCAAAAGCCAAAGCTCCCTTGCACATTCAGAAAATGCATCCATCTGAACAAATGATTGGAGACCTAAATGAGAGAATCACCCGATCCAGGTTTATTCATTCTGACACTTATGCTCATTCTTGTAGGCCCCCGGATCGGCTATCCGGAGTCCTCTGTGTATTTCTGTACTAGTCCCAGATCAGTAGCTAGTACACACAGTCAAAGAGTGATAAATCAACAACCATATCACGAATACATATAACTAAATAAGAATAACAGCAAATAAAAGCAACGACCTTATGGTCAAGGTTTACCATTACGGCCTGAACAGGCAGAGCAACTTGAACAGCAGCAGCGGAAGACGAAAACAGCAAAGTGACCCATCCAAATGCCCACAGGCAATCGAGTGGGGAACGCGCCCTAGTCCTTCGAAGATCCTTTGACGGCTTCTTTCACTTCTGAGAGATGATTGGAATGTAGCACGTGAGTACATAAAGTACTCAGCAAGTCTGGGAAATATGCACAATGTAGGCTATCCAAAGATGGCTTAATATGGTTCTTTTGCATGAAGCCAAGTTTCAACAAATCATACTTGTTAATAATTTTCACAAAGCATATTTGAGCAATTCTTTTTAATAATTGAATTATGTAATATTGCAGTGAAGGTTCTAACCACCACTCACTAATATACAGGCTCTATCCGCCACATCTCAACAAGATCCAGGTTCAATCCATTCACATGGCTCTATCTGCCACTGTTCACAAAATCAGGTTCCTTCCACCTACCTGGCTTTAGCCGCCAGAAGCACACCCGAGAGTTCTAACCGCTCCCGGATCCCAAAACGAAACATTGTTTAGTTTGAAACCAAAAACCAAAGTCTACCAGTATGAAAGCATTCAGCAAGCTTTGCCTTTGACCGTAGGCACGGCTATTCGAATAGTTTTAACTCTGCAGAGGTGTACAACTTTACCCACAAGACATGATATTCCCTTGATGCCACGCGATTAACACACTTCCTTAGGTGTGCCGGCAGGGATATCATGACAAGGCCTTTACAATGTATACGCCTAACCCGACTCACCCGCTAAGGTTTCACCGCTGTTAAGGTTATGTCCACCCAGTACAGAAGCCCCCTCTTGCGCCGTGTAAGATAAACAACAACAACAACAACAACAATGCCTTTTTCCGGCTCTCACACAACCACCGAGTGGTGAGTCTAAGTCAGGTTTCTACAAATTAGTTAGCCAGGTCGTGCCCACTTTGACATGTGGTTGTACGGTAATGCTTAGAATGGAGATACCATAAGCGTCGGTCCTTAATTGACTTGGGGCGGTACTTGCACAAAAGAACCAAGGCTTGGTTCGCTTCCACCCGACATTCCAGGCCGCCCAAGTCGAAATCATTTTTCATTTTATTTTTATTTTGTAAACCATTGGCAATACTCCTTGCCTATAACTTCCAATACAAGTTTTCAAGAGATAATTGAAAGTCCCACCCATAGGTGAATATTGACCGATAGCGAGGCTAAGCATTTCTACCGTACTATTCTATTCCACCAATAGTTTGTTTTTGTAAAATACACATCTCAGGGGTTGATGACAATCCTTATAACCAATTCTGTAATCTCCAATAATCATTAAATTGCCCTAATGGCACAATCATATGAATAATCCGATTCAATATCGTATCCATAAAGTATTGAGTATATCATGGTAATATCCTAACTCTCAAAATCATATTAAACCCCAATTAGGGGTGTCTATTTCCCTTGAACTAAGACTTGTATTAATGAATTGACCATCATTCTTATAGCGATCGCTCGTATCATCCACAAAGAATATTTCACAAATTCATCTCTAATCATTTCGAATACAATCCACCGATAATACGTCATAACACCCTATATTTAATCCTTCACACTATCACCCTTAAATCATCTATTTTAATCCACCAAAAATACGCCATAATATTATTCACTAAACCACCAAACATCCTGGACTATTCACAATCTCCCTAAATGATTATCACATAGCATTCTAGTTAAAATCCACCGAAACATAATTCACCACTTGTTCTATTTGACCTATACATATGACTCAATAACATTCATTTACTCTCCCCGACTATTATTCCTGACATCATACATCTTCCAACATCCTCCCAATCCACCAAAATACATGAACTACCATTTATAGATCAATGTTATGATTACAAGCCCCATATCAACTCTAATATTCATCTATCTCCAATTTGCATTCCACCCCAATCCATACTCATTATATTGTTAACTACTATCACAATCCAACTCCTCAACATTTAAATGATCACCACCATAAATCAATTTCATAATAACAATCCTCACATTATCACTAATATCCATCTGTCTCCCAATTACATTGTCCCCGATTAACTCTATTCAAACTATCTGCTAAATAGTCATTTTCCCCATCAAAATGTATTTTATTAAAAATATTTATTATGGTGGATCCCTGTTCTAGGTCGACAAAGGGTCATGGATAACAAATCTCAAGGAGGTATAAACAACTGGTATAACTAACCACTTAACGTTTTAACATCACCATTTTATGTAATTAGCAATGCAGTTTGTAAAACAGGGTAAAACATTTATAAAGCATAGGTTCAATATGCATCAAGGAGACTTGCCTTGGTCACAGCGAGAATGTTGAACACTTGAAGTCCGGCGGCGGCGTCGGGGGTCGCGTCGGCGATCGCGTCTACGCGCAAAACGAGGCAACAACTAAATAACAGAAAATAAATAAAATCCAAAAATTATAAAAGTTATACTGGCAGGTAGATCTTGAATTTAGATGAATTTAGAAATTTGAATGGGGTCAAACGGAGTTCGGATGAGAAAGTTATGAGCTCCCGAAGTTTGAATTTTGGAAAAATGGAAAATCGAGGGAATATTCCTTGGAATATTCCATTGGCTGAATTTCTGATTTTTCTTGGAATTGATTTGGGCCACTTGCAAGTGGGGCCAAGTTGTCATACTAAGGAGGCTTCTTCCCCACTAGCTCAAGGCAAAGAATGCAGAGGAGGGAGCAAAGCTCCATGGGCGCCGGCCACAGAGGCGGCCGGCGGCGCGAGCGGCCAGCGTGGTCCGGCTGCTGGCTAGAATCAAGCGGCAGGTCGGCGAGACCGGTGGTGGCGACGCCATGGCCCTTAACGGCGGCAGCTCAGCCCGCATGCGGCGGCAAGCGCACGGAGGCGAGGCGGGACCGCCAAGGGCATGGGAGGAGGCGCGATGTGGGGAAGCCGGCCATGGGCTCGGCCGCCCGGGCGTGGCTGGAGCGGTGGCTCCGCGGTAAGCGCGGCGGCCAGAGGAGGCGGGCGGTCAGGCTGACAGGTGGCGTCGCCGGAATCGGCGGTAGGCTGGCGAAGCCGGCTTCGGCAAGGGGAAGGCGATGGCGGGGTTGGCGGCCGGAGGAGGCCGAGGCGATGGCGGCGCGCAGCACGGCCGGCCTTCGGCGGCGCGTGGCGGCCACGGAGGCGGCGGGCTGCCGGCCAGTGGCGCGGACCGGGGACCGGCGGGAGCGGCGGTGAGGTCAGCCGGGCGGCGACGGCGCCGGAGGGCTGGCGCGACATGCGCGCATGCGCAAAGAAACAGAGATCCCCAAAACTCTCTAAACTCCCAACTTTTCACGAAAATTTGCATATGGCATCAACCCATAATTAATGAATCCTCTAGAGAACCTCTACATGACCCTAGGATTGCAAGGAATTGGAGAAAAGCTTACCGGAGAGGATGAAATCGGCGATGAACGCCAGTTCGGCTGACGCAAAGAAAATGCAAAATTCGTCGCCCTCGGTCGATGAAACCTAAAATTGATGTATGACTTAGAAACTAGACTCCCACACGAAGACAACGAAACAAACGGAATGGAAAAAGACCCACCGGAGAGGAAGAACCAAGAATAAACACGAAGAACTCCAAAACCGGCGCGTTCTTGGCGATTTCTTTGATCTCCCGGGCAAACGAGTTGGAGGGGCTAAAAGAGAGTTCCACAACCGGGAAGAGGAGTCTTATACGACTTGAATGGAAGTGGAATCGCTCTGTTTGAAGTTGAAACGGCCGAGTAATAAGCAATTAAGACATTTTCGGTTTTTGCTCCACCGTTCAAATTCCGGCGTGATTTGGAGTTAAAGATGGTGGGGAACAGAAGGGATTTGTCGCTACGGATTCAATGGACTTGACCGTTCGTGATTTGGAGGTGTGTGGAGGAAGTTATGAGGGTTTGAATCTTGCCCTAGCCATTGAGGAGATTTTGGAGTTCTCTGTTAACGTGGAGGTGGCTGGAGGTTGAAGAAAGGTGACTATTCACTTGACACGTGGCAAGCCTCCATTGGTCCTCTTTTACGTAAACAAATCGCCCTAGAGAAAAATAAGGAAAAACGGCCTAAAAATTCCAGAAAAATTCCTAGAGCCATTTTAGAATATTTGGAACTTAATGGAATTGGTTTGGTTGAATTTGGATGAAATTTGTGGAATTGAATATTCGGGCGCGGATTGCGGGCATTAAACAAAAGTTGCGCGCGATAAAATAGCAACGGAGGTCCAAAAATTCGGGGAATGATTCCTAAAATCATTTTGGAATATTTGGAACATATTAGAGGTGGTTTGGGGATTTTTGGAGCATTTTTGGACTCGGGTGAATTTTCGGGTACCGGCGGGAATTTGGAAATTCGATTTTTCGAACGGAAGGGATTTAAATCCCGATTTTGGAGGGGAATGGATGCCAGGTTAATATAAACACCCAGTAAACTCCAAATTTTGAATTTAGTTTATTTAAATTAGGTTTTCAACCAGAAAGCGAAAACTAGGGTGTTACAATTCTACTTTAGTTGCTTCTTTTGAACCCAAAGATATATCTCATGCATTATCGAACGAATCTTGGATCAATGCCATGCATAAAGAATTAGAGAATTTTGAACGAAATAAAGTTTGGAAACTAGTCTCACCACCTCCTAATTTTAATGTAATTGGAACTAGATGGGTTTTCAAAAATAAACAAAGTGAGGATGGGGTTGTTGTTAGAAATAATGCTAGATTGGTTGCTCAAGGTTTTACTCAAGTTAAAGGCTTAGATTTTGATGAAACCTTTTCTCCTGTTGCTAGAATTGAAGCCATTAGAATTCTTTTAGCATTTGCTGCATCTAAAGGTTTTAGATTGTATCAAATGGATGTGAAATGTGCTTTTCTTAATGGCTACATAAATGAGGAGGTTTATGTCAAGCAACCAACTGGTTTTGAAAATCCAAAGTTTCCAAATCATGTGTTCAAATTGTCAAAAGCTTTGTATGGTTTGAAACAAGCCCTTAGAACATGGTATGATAGGCTAAAAACCTTCTTACTTGAAAAGAGGTTTTCAGTGGGAAAAGTTGACAAAACTGTCTTTTTACTCAAGCAAGGCAATGATCAACTGTTTGTTCAGATTTATGTTGATGATATTATCTTTGGTGGTTCCTCTCATGTTTTAGTGTCTAAGTTTTCAGAAACCCTGAGGGACGAATTTGAGATGAGTATGATGGGTGAGTTGACATACTTTTTGGGACTTCAAATCAAGCAAACAAAGGATAGTACTTTTGTACATCAAAGCAAATACACAAGAGACTTGTTGAATCATTTTGGGATGGAAAAAAGCAAGCTGATCATGACTCCCATGGAAAGCGCTTGCACACTTGATCCGCATGAAGATGGTGAGCTTGTTGATAAAAAAGAATATAGAAGCATGATAGGTTCACTTTTATACCTCACTGCATCAAGGCCGGATATACAATTTGTTGTGTGCTTGTGTGCTCGTTTTCAAGCTTCCCCACGTGCTTCACATCGACAAGCTGTCAAGTGAATTTTCAGGTATCTCTATGGTACTCAAGATTTTGGCATTTGGCTTTCTGCTTCCTCATGCATTAGTTTAAGAGCTTTCTCTCTTGCTGATTTTGGAGGATGTAGAATTGATAGAAAAAGTACATTTGGTACATGTCATTTCTTGGGCAATTCTCTTATTGCATGGTCATCTAGAAAACAATCTTTTGTTGCACAATCAACTGCTGAATCTGAATATGTGGCTGCTGCTAGTTGTTGCTATCAAATTCTTTGGATAGTAGCTACACTTAAAGATTATGGGGTTAATTTGGATAGTGTTCCTCTTTTATGTGATAACACTAGTGCAATTTGCATTGCTAAGAACCCTGTGCAACATTCAAGGACAAAACATATTGACATCAGATTTCACTTTCTTAGAGATCATGTGGAAAAAGGCAACATTGTGCTTCATCATGTGGATACTGAACATCAATTGGCAGACATTTTCACAAAACCTTTGTCTTCTTCTCGTTTTGTTTTTATTCTGGGAGAACTTGGGATTGTTCATCCAATGGGTTTGTTTTGAGAGGGAGTTTCCTTGCCAAGTTCTTTCACTTGATGAGCTTACTTTATCATATTTCTTTATATATTATGTAAATGAGCTGATATATGATAATCTAAATTGTTCTACTTGAACTAAAAATAACATTGCGGAATTCCTTGGTCTGATTACCTATAGCTAAATACTCTGTGATATCTTACGCTTCTAAGCTTGATATTGAATCTTCTTGACAAATTTGGGCTATGGAGCAAGTGTGTTTTCAGCTTTACTCTTTCAAAAGACCTTTTAATCTCTTTGCATGTTTACAATCAAAGAAAAGAAAAAGAAAAGGGGAATCAGTAAAAAAAGGGTTGTTAAAAGCAAAAGCCTCAAGTTATGTGCTTTAGGCATGTTTTCCCTAAAAAGTTAAGATGTATGCTTCAAGCATGCCATTCCCTCAAAGACAAGATGTATGCTTCAAGCATGCCACTCCAAGGAAATAAAAGAAGTATGCTTCAAGCATGCCACATGCAGTTTATTGTTTAAAGATTAAATTGGTCTACTAGATTGGAGTTGAAACTAATTGCTCGCCCTGAGTTGTTAGTTGCTTCAGTTTTAAGCCTTGCTTTTCTGCTAATGTCTTGCTTAGTACTTGGCTATAGTTGACAGAATTGAGGTTGAGATGCATATCATTCCCTAACTTGTTAAAATCACATCAAGTTCATGTATTTTGCATATTATGTGATATATAAGGTTATATGATCGAATGAGCTCATCTTTTCACTCTTGGCACTCCTTTGTTTCTCTTTGTGAAATCATTGCTAAGGGAAAATTCTGAACTTGTTTTTCTCTCTTTTGTACTCTTGATGAATCCATTGTAAAAAGGGGAGAAGTTTAAGGAAAAAGGGGGAGAAGTTTTTGGAATTTTTGAGAAGTTTGGAGTTTGGATTATTTTGGAGTTTTTGGGCACATTGCAGATTCACACACATTTTTCTTCTTTTGATGAGATTTTTCGTATTTTCACCTAGAGAGAGTTTTTACTTGGCATATTGGTCAAAGGGGGAGATTCCTTGGTCTGTTCAAAAATCCTTTTGTCAAGAGAATGCCAAATGTTCATTTCTAAGTGGTGTTGCCAATGGTTTCATCAAGGGGGAGATTGTGAAATCATGTGCTGAAAAATTAGCTTAGAATTAAATTTGCAAATGTGTGTGCATGTGGTTCTTTTAGCGCCGGACTGAATTTCGCAAAAACAGTAAGTTTCCCATCTGGGCCGGACCATTTCTCACATCTACGCCAGACCATATTGTTGGTCCATGGTGAACAGCGTTTTTGACGGCTGTTTCTACATGCACGCCGGACCAAATTTTTGGTCCGTCGTGAACGGCATTTTGAAGCTTGTTTTCGCATGTACGTCGGATTGATTTTTGTTTAGTCCGTCGTGAACATGTTTTTGTGCCAGACCAAGTTTTAAAAAAACAGTAAGCTTTTATGTTACGCCGGACTATGCACGCTGGACCAAATTTTCGGTCTGTCGTGAACACATTTTTTAGCGTTGTTTTTTTTTGCATGTACGCCAGACAGATTTTTTGGTTCGTCGTGAACGTGTTTTTGAAACATATTTTCTCTGACTTGAACCGAGAGAATTGTGTGTACGCTGGACCAATTTTTTGGTCCGTCGTGAGCTGCGCTAGACCGATGTTTGGTCCGGTGTGAATGGATTTTTCTAGGGTTTTTGCTCTGTGTACGTCGGACCCAAGTTTGGTCCGTCGTGAACGTTTTTTTACTCAATTTGAGTTGTTTTGATGCAATGCGCTCGTGTGAGTGGTTGCATGGACCAATGTTAAGTCAAGTCGCAGACTTGTGCTAAGAATCAATTTGTGGTTTGTTCATGTGCAGGTATTGCTCAAGGACGAACGTGGTTGATGACAGGACTGGAACTATGTTCATGGAGGAACTGAGGTTCGGGACTACGTTCAGGGAGGAACCAAGGTCTTGTTGGTCAAGGATGTCATGCGGGACGTTCGGGCTAAGAGAATGGTGCACATGAAGAATGGTTAGTCATGTGAGTATGGCATGGTGGCAGTACTCGTGCAAGAGTTGTTAGTCACGTGAGTATGGCTGGGTTGCCATACGCGTGCAAGAGCTGTATTTGGCCAGGTTGGGCCAAGTGGAGTTATGTTAAATACATACTCCTTCTAGGATTAGGAGTGGGACTCCGTCTAGGATTAGGAGTAGGAATTGTATTCAGGACTCCTTATGTTTTGCTCCTTTAAATAGGAGGGGTTGTCTCCTGTTGAAGGGAATCAGTTAGAGCTTTAGGGTTGTGCTCTTTTGATGGGAGTACTTTAGACAAAAAGAAATAAAGATCAATTCTTCTAGATCCTTGTGTGCTACAGCAACCACGTTGCTATAGTGTTTCCTGTTTTGGTTCTTGTTTGCATGCTTGTTCTAATTCTAGATTGGTTTTTGTTCTTTGAGTTTCATTTTGATTTGATCCATCAAAAACCTTTCTAGGGTATTAATTTAGAGTTCCTCAAAGTCTAGTTGATTAATCTTTTGAAGATCTTGTTTAATCTTGAAGTTTTGGTTAGATCTATTCTCGTCATATTCTGTCATAGCAAGCTTGCAAGGTTCATAACTTTTGATCCGTACGTCCGATCGAGTTGATTCTTTCTGTGTTCGATTCGTATTGGACTCGAGTTTCTTGTGTCTAAATTACAGATGGATCTAACGGTTGGATCTATGGGAATTCATGTTTTATCGAACCTTTGTCAATCTGTTTTTGTCGAATACGAGACAGTTATTTGGTTCCGTTTTGGGGTGAATTTTTAGTAGATCAAGAATTTGGTTTTAGCTTTCGCACAATCATTCACCCCCCCTCTGATTGCTATATTCGTATAGTTCGATCCTACACATGCCACGCGTCTGGTGTAAGATGAAGGGAATATGCCCGAGAGGCAATAATAAATTGTTTATTATCTTATTCCATGTTTATAATAGATGTTTATTTCTCATGCTAAAATTGTATTAACCGGAAACGTTGATACATGTGTGTGTAATAAACAAACAAAAGGTTCCTAGTAAAGCCTCTCTTTTAAACTAGCTTGTTGATTAACTGATGATCAAGGTTTCCTGATCATGAACATTGGATGTTGTTAATAACGGGGTCACATTATTAGAAGAATGATGTGATGAACACACACCCAAGTTGGTATAGCAAATTCGATCAAGTCATTAAAGTTTGTTGCTGTACTGAACATATACAAAATAGCTCTTTTCCTTAGACCATGAGATGATGTCAATCACTAACTCTAAGAGTACTTTGATGACATCAAAGCGTCACTCCGTGAACACGGTGACTATAAAGATGGATTTGGGTACTATGAAAGTATTAGTTGAGGCTCATGCATCAAGAGTGGGATTTGTCCATCCGGATGACGGAGAGATATACTGGGCCCTCTCGGTGATATCACATTGACATCGCTTGCAAGCACGTGACTAGGTCACAAGAATGTCATATCACGGAACGAGTAAAGAGTACTTATCGATAACGGGATCAAACTAGGTATAGTTGATACCAATGATCGGATCTCGGATAAGTAATATATCGCGAGACAAAAGGAATTGGTTATGTTGGTGTTGGTTCACACGATCACTAGTTCATCGTTGAGTAAGTGGGAGTCATTATGGATCTCCGGATCCCGGCCGATGATTATTGATCGTGAGAGGTGTCTTGATCATGTCCATTTTATTCACGAACCGTAGGGTGACACACTTAAGGTTCATCGACGCTTTTGAGTGGATACGGAACACCGGAGAAAAGTTTGGACAAAGACCGGAAGAGTCTCGGGATATCAGAACATTCACATGAAGAGAATGGAGAGTCCATTCACATGGAGAGTCCATTCACATGAAGAGAATGGAGAGTCCATTCACATGGAGAGTCCATTCACATGGAGAGAATGGAGAGTCCATTCACATGGAGAGTCCATTCACATGGAGAGAATGGAGAGTCCATTCACATGGAGAGTCCATTCACATGGAGAGAATGGAGAGTCCATTCACATGGAGAGAATGGAGAGTCAACTCACTCCTATAAAAGGGAGGGTGGAGCTCCTCTCTCATGACTAATCTCCATGACCCTTTGGTTGGTCTTTTCTCCTTCCTCCTGCTGTTCCACCTTTCAAGCGGTAGCTTAAGCGGCTATTTGGCTGATTTCTCCACCACCACCACTAAGTCGTAGTGTTGTTGGAGTTTCCCGTGGATCCTCTACTTCCGCTGCCCGCTGGATCGAGGGATTGGAGGTCGTCGTTGTTCCGTGCGTGTGACCAAGTACTGCGGGCGCTGCCGCTTGTGGCGCTCATCTTCGCGACTTTGAAGTCGGGCGTGTACCTCTACTTCAACCACGTTTGTTTTGCGGGAACGTTATTCCCGCTTCGGTCCACGAGGGTGAGTCCTTCAAACCGCTTGCATGCATCTCCTAGATATGATCTTGGTGTTTGGTTGCATTCGTAGGAAAATTTTTGTTTTCCATGCTTGAAACCCATCGGTGGTATCGAGCCGTGTCTATCGTAGATGTTTTGTATGCGGTTTAAAACACATGTGGATGTGGGCGTTGATGATCATGTTATTGCATACTTTCGTGTATTTTGGATCATGGTGGCATAGTGGGATTTGAAGCGGCCCGGACTAACCTTACATGTCCTCGCACATGAGACTTGTTCCACGCTCGACATGCAACTAGTATTGCATAAGTGGCTTTGCGGGTGTCAGTTTCTCCTACTATAGTCATGATCTAATTTACAACGGTTTGCTAATAATGTTTTTATCACCGTTGTGGTTCTTGTTCGTAGGTAAGAACAGTTTTTCCTAGAAAGCCCAAAACCACGTAAAATATGCAAAAATAAATTAGAGGCGTCTAACTTGTTTTTGCAGGGCTTGTGATGTGATATGGTCATTGATACAAAGATTGTTGTATGAAATGAAATTTATTGTAAATTTAAACAACCGGCAGGAGCCATTTGGTTGTTTTTTCTTTTATGGCCTGCGTGCTAAGTATATGTCCATGTGATATATTGTAATTTGCTTGGATATGATCACGTCGATAGCACTATAAGATGATCCCTCCAAATTAATATCAAGATAATAATGTGTTCTTCCATAGTATGCACCGTTAAGAAAGTTCGTCGTTTCGAAGCACCACGTGATGATCGGGTGTAATAGACTCTACGTTCGCATACAACGGGTGTAAGCCAGATTTACACACGCAAATACTTTGGTTCTACTTGGCGAGCCTAGCATGTACAGACATGGCCTCGGAACACGAACCGAAAGGTAAAGCATGAGTCATATGGATGATATGATGAACATATTGATGTTCGCCTTTGAAACTATGCCGTCTCACGTGATGATCGGTTTCGGTATAGTGAATTTGGTTCGTGTAATCACTAAAGATGACTAGAGGGATGTTGTTTTTGAGTGGGAGTTCTCGTAGTAATTTTGAATTAAACTTGAACTTAATCTATTATGAACTTAGTCTAATTAACTTTGCAAATACGTTGTAGATGGCACCACCTATTTTCAATTTCAATCTGTTCATGGAGAAAGAGAAACTAGCCACCAACGGTAGCAACTTTACCAATCGGGCCCTTAACTCGAGGATTCTCCTCAGCGCCTGCTCAAAGGAGCTATGTGCTTGATGCGCCGGGTGCCCCGCCTACTGATGATGGCCCCGAGGAGGAGAAAATGTTTTCTTGACTACGCAAGGAGGACCACAGTCTAGTTCATCATGCATTTTGTACGGCCTTGAGCCTCGAGCCGCGAAAACGCTTTGAGCACAAAGAATGCTTTTGATACAATGAGAGAGTTGAAAATGATCTTCGACACCCATGCCGCAGTAGAGAGTTATGAAGCTTCAGAAAAGTTCTTTAGCTGCATGATGGAGGAAAACAGCTCCGTTAGTGAGCACGTACTCAAAATGTCTGGGTACGCCGATAAACTCATAGCTTTGGGAATAACGATCCCCATTGAGCTAGGAATTCATCGTGTTCTCCAGTCTCTGCCACCAAGCTACAAGAGCTTTGTGATGAACTACAACATGCAGGGCATGAAGAAGTCTCTCCCCGAGCTTCTGTCAATGCTGAAAACTGCTGAAGTGGAGATCAAAAAGGAACATCAAGTGTTGATGGTCCAAAAGACTATCAGTTTCAAGAAGAAAGGCAAGGCTAAGGGAAACTTCAAGAAGAAGGGCAAGTCTGTTGCCACATCTGAGAAGAAGACCAAGGCTGGCCCTAAGTCAGATACTGAATGTTTTTACTGCAAGGGCACTGGGCACTGGAAGCGCAATTGCCCAAAATATCTGGCTGATAAGAAGGACGGGAATGTGAACAAAGGTATATATGATATACATGTTATTGATGTGTACCTTACTAGTACTCGCAGTAGCGCCTGGGTATTTGATACCGGTTCGGTTGCTAACATATGTAACTCGAAACAGGAGCTAAGGAACAGGAGACAACTAGCAAGGGATGAGGTGATGATGCGCGTCGGCAATGGATCAAAGGTTGATGTGATCGCCGTCGGGACGCTACCTATCCAATTACCATCAGGATTAGTTATAAACCTAAATAATTGTTATTTAGTGCCTGCGTTGAGCATGAACATCATATCTGGATCTTGTTTAATGCGAGACGGTTATTCATTCAAGTCTGAGAACAATGGTTGTTCAATTTATATGAATAATATCTTTTATGGTCATGCACCTGAAAAGAATGGTTTATTTATTTTGAATCTTGATAATAGTACACATGTTCATAATGTGAATGCCAAAAGAATTAAGTTGAATGATGATATTGCTGCATATATGTGGCATTGCTGCATATATGTGGCATTGCCGCTTATGTCATATTGGTGTTAAACGCATGAAGAAGCTCCATTCTGATGGACTACTAGAATCACTTGATTATGAATCATTTGAAACATGTGAACCATGCCTCATGGGCAAGATGACTAGAACCCCGCTTTTCCGGTACAATGGAGCTGCAACCGACTTATTGGAAATCATACATACCGATGTGTGTGGTCCAATGAGTGTGTCAGCGCGTGGTGGATATCGTTACTTCGTTACTTTCACGGATGATTTGAGTAGATATGGATATATTTACTTAATGAAACACAAGTCTGAAACATTTGAAAAGTTCAAAGAATTTCAGAGTGAAGTAGAAAATCATCGTAATAGAAAGATCAAATTTCTACGATCCGATCGTGGAGGAGAGTATCTTAGTTACGAGTTTGGCACACACATGAGACAATGTGGAATAGTTTCACAACTCACTCCTGCTGGAACACCACAACAGAATGGTGTATCCGAAAGCGTCAGAATCGTACTTTATTGTATATGGTTGGATATTTGTTTTCCCTTACAGATTTGCCACTTTCATTTTGGGGTCATGCACTAGAAACAAACAGCATTCACTTTAAATAGGGCACCATCTAAATCCGTTGAAATGACACCGTATGAATTATGGTTTGGCAACAAACCTAAGTCATCATTTCTAAAAGTTTGGGGATGCGATGTTTATGTGAAGAAACTTCAACCCGATAAACTCGAACCCAAAGCGGAAAAATGCATCTTCATAGGATACCCTAAAGAAACAATTGGGTACACCTTCTATCACAGATCCGAGGGCAAGGTTTTCGTTGCCAAGAATGGATCCTTTTGGAAAAAGAGTTTCTCTCGAAAGGTGTGAGTAGTAGGAAGGTAGAACTCGACGAGGTTATTGAACCTTCTCTTCATGGAATGGCAAGTGCAGCAAATACTTGGAAGTTGTTTCGGAGTTGACTTCACCAAATGAAGAGGGAACTAATGATAAGGATCATGAAACTCCGAAAGAGAACACTACCGCACCTCGCAGTCAACAAGAGCGCATAATGCTCCTCGACTTTTATGTTCCTACTATGAATGTCATGGTAGTTGAGAATAATGACCCTGCGACGTATGATGAAGCGATGATGAGCCCAGATTCCGACAAATGGCTAGAAGCCATGAAATCGAAATGAGATCCATGTATGAAAACCAAGTATGGACTTTGGTGGACCTACCCAATGACCGCAAGGCCGTTGAGAACAAATGGATTTTCAAAAAAGAAAATAGACGCGATGGTAATGTGACCGTCTATAAAGCTCGACTTGTCGCAAAGGGTTTTTGAAAAATTCAAGGAGTTGACTACGATGAGACTTTCTCACCTGTAGCGATGCTAAAGTCTGTTAGGATTATGTTAGCAATTGCTGCATTTTTCGATTATGAAATTTGGCAGATGGATGTAAAAACCGCGTTCCTTAATGGAAACATTGAGGAAGAGTTGTATATGATACAACCCAAAGGTTTTGTTGATCCTAAGGATGCGATAAGGTATGCAAACTTCAAATGATCCATTTATGGACTGAAGCAAGCATCACGAAGTTGGAATCTCCGTTTTGATGAGGTAATCAAAGGTTTTGGATTTGTCCAAACTTACGGAGAAGCTTGTATTTACAAGAAAGTGAGTGGGAGCTCTATAGCATTTCTGATATTATATGTGGATGACATATTGTTGATTGGAAATGATATAGAACTTTTGAAAAGCGTAAAAGATTACTTAAACAGTAAGTTTTCAATGAAGGACCTTGGTTATGCGTCTTATATTTTAGGCATCAAAATCTATAGAGATAGATCGAGACGCTTGATTGGTTTATCGCAAAGTACATACCTTGACAATATTATAAAGAAGTTTATAATGGACTAAAGTAAGAAAGGGTTCTTACCTATGTTGCAAGGCAAGACGTTGAGTAAGACTCAGAGTCCAACTATAGCGTAAGATAGAGAAGTAATGAATAAAATTCCCTATGCTTCAGCCATAGGCTCTATCATGTATGCTATGTTGTGTACAAGATCTGGATGTGGCACATGCTATTAGTTTGACTAGCGGTACCAATCTGATCCAGGTTTGGAACACTGGACAGCGGTCAAGAATATCTTTAAGTACTTGAGAAGAACTAAGGATATGTTTCTCATATATGGTGGTGAAGAAGAGCTCGTCAGTAAAGGTTACGCCGACGCTAGTTTCGACACTGATCCGGATGACTCTAAGTCACAAACCGGGTATATTTTTGAAATGAATGGAGGAGCAAAGTGAGCTGGAGGAGTTCCAAGCAATCTGTGGTGGGATCTTCAACAGAGGCGGAATATGTTGCCGCTTCGTATAAATACAGAAGCGATTTGGATGAAGATGTTCATATCCGAATCTGGGTGTGGTTCCAGTGCGTTGGACCCAATGGTTATCTATTGTGACAACAATGGTGCCATAGCCAATGCTAAAGAACCAAGGTCACACAAGAATTCCAAGCATATTAAGCGCCGGTTTCACTCCATCCGTGAACATGTCAAGGATGGCGATGTAAAGATTTGCAAAGTGCACACGGATCTGAATGTGGCAGACGCGTTGACTAAAGCTCTCCCAAGGGCAAAACATGATCAAGCACGAACTCAATGGGTGTTAGATTCATCACAATGTAATCTAGATTATTGACTCTAGTGCAAGTGGGAGACTGAAGGGAATATGCCCGAGAGGCAATAATAAATTGTTTATTATCTTATTCCATGTTTATAATAGATGTTTATTTCTCATGCTAAAATTGTATTAACCGGAAACGTTGATACATGTGTGTGTAATAAACAAACAAAAGGTTCCTAGTAAAGCCTCTCTTTTAAACTAGCTTGTTGATTAACTGATGATCAAGGTTTCCTGATCATGAACATTGGATGTTGTTAATAACGGGTCACATTATTAGAAGAATGATGTGATGAACACACACCCAAGTTGGTATAGCAAATTCGATCAAGTCATTAAAGTTTGTTGCTGTCTTGAACATATACAAAATAGCTCTTTTCCTTAGACCATGAGATGATGTCAATCACTAACTCGGAAGAGTACTTTGATGACATCAAACGTCACTCCGTAACACGGTGACTATAAAGATGGATTTGGGTACTATGAAAGTATTAGTTGAGGCTCATGCATCAAGAGTGGGATTTGTCCATCCGGATGACGGAGAGATATACTCTGGGCCCTCTCGGTGATATCACATTGACATCGCTTGCAAGCACGTGACTAGGTCACAAGAATGTCATATCACGGAACGAGTAAAGAGTACTTATCGGTAACGGGATCAAACTAGGTATAGTTGATACCAATGATCGGATCTCGGATAAGTAATATATCGCGAGACAAAAGGAATTGGTTATGTTGGTTTTGGTTCACACGATCACTAGTTCATCGTTGAGTAAGTGGGAGTCATTATGGATCTCCTGATCCCGCTGATGATTATTGATCGAGAGGTGTCTTGATCATGTCCATTTTATTCACGAACCGTAGGGTGACACACTTAAGGTTCATCGACGTTTTGAGTGGATCACGGAACACCGGAGAAAAGTTTGGACAGCACCGGAATAGTTTCGGATATCGAACATTCACATGAAGAGAATGGAGAGTCCATTCACATGGAGAGTCCATTCACATGAAGAGAATGGAGAGTCCATTCACATGGAGAGTCCATTCACATGAAGAGAATGGAGAGTCCATTCACATGGAGAGTCCATTCACATGGAGAGAATGGAGAGTCCATTCACATGGAGAGTCCATTCACATGGAGAGAATGGAGAGTCCATTCACATGGAGAGAATGGAGAGTCAACTCACTCCTATAAAAGGGAGGTGGAGCTCCTCTCTCATGACTAATCTCCATGACCCTTTGGTTGGTCTTTTCTCCTTCCTCCTCTTTGTTCCACCTTTCAAGCGATGGCTTAAGCGGCTGGCTGAACAGTTTCTCCACCACCACCACTAAGTCGTAGTGTTGTTGGAGTTTCCGTGGATCCTCTACTTCCGCTGCCTACCGGATCGAGGATTGGAGGTCGCCGTTGTTCCGCACGCGTGTGACCAGAAACGGGGCGCTGCCGTTTGTGGCGCTCATCTTCGAGACTTTGAAGTCGGGCGTGTAACTCTACTTCAACCACGTTTGTTTGCGGGAACGTTATTCCCGCTTTCGGTCTACGAGGGTGAGTCCTTCTGAAACCGTTTGCATGCATCTCCTAGATATGATCTTGGTGTTTGGTTGCATTCGTAGGAAAATTTTTGTTTTCCATGCTTCGAAACCCATCATAAGATGCAGAGCAGAGCAGATCCGGTCCGTAGCTTTTGAATCAACAGATTAGGTTTAGCTGCCCGCGAGTCAATCGTGAACTACCGCGTGTCACTGTGGATTTCAAGGGTCATTCGATTTCGGCCGTTGGATTAGGATGGACGGATGAGATGTTGCCTCGTGTTTCCGAGGAATTCGAGGAGCCACCCAAGCCGGCGCGGTCGTCGCTGATGTCGGAACTGATGTCAGTCCAGTGGGACCCGCATGTCAGGGACACGGCGCCATCTCCACTGAGTTCACTGTAGACCAGAGCCGGGCGTGGACTGCGTCCATGCTTCAGAGGTGACGTGGCCGCACCGGATTGCTCCACGTGTCCCGCTGGCATCATGCTGATGAAATAATTCAGAGTTTCCAGCATAAAAATAATTCGGTAGAAATTGATTTTGGAGCTGACGTCATGTTGACGTCATTATTCCGAATTTCCAATAGAAAATAAATGAGATAACTCGATTTATTCGTTTTAATATTATTTCAAACTTTGAATTTTTACAACTTTTGGGGTTGAACTCCAATTGAGGTGATTCCAGAGCCTAATAATTTGTAAAATTGTGCTTTATTTGATTATGAATTGTCGGGACCCGAATTTGCAAATCCGGACCCTCTGTGTATTCAGCACTAGTCCAGGAACGCGCTAGTGCACACAGTCTCAACATTGGTAAATATCACAATCATACTCAACGAAATAATAAGGTACCTTAAATAGTTAACCAAACGGGTTGCTCGACCTTAGGGTCAAGTTACAAATATATGCCCATACGCAGCTTAAAACTCAATAAAAGAGAAATAAGCGCAATGAAAATAAGATAGCTTAGTGGCGCCATCCAAGATACCACAGGCAATCGATCGGGCTCGCTCCCTAATTAGACGGTTCCTCTTGGAGCTCCTCCTCCAAAGCTGGTGTAGACTCTTCTTCAACTGGTGTTGTATTGTGGCAAGGGTGAGTACTTGGTACTCAGCAAGTCATGCACAGAATGCAAGCTAATATACTACATGCATGGCTTAGTACAAAGGAGTAGCTCAGGGTATATTTGCAACAAAACAGCATCTTGACAAGTAACATAAGTAGATTCAAAAGCAGTAGAAACATGTTTAAGAGCAATAACTTTTCCAGCAATTAAATAAACATCTTTCCCAATTCTAATCCACATTTCCATCAACAACATTATTAAACCAAACCAACCTCCCAAGTCCAAGTTATTTTTAAGAAAGTCTAACCCTTGACTGTAATTCCCGAGCGATGTCCAATACCGCGGACACGGCTATTCGAATAGATTTTACACTCTGCAGAGTTTATGCACTTTACCCACAAGATATAGCCAAACACCACAAAGGCGAGTGTCCATAACAAAGTCTTTCGGAAACTTCTAACACACAAGTGAGCCTCCCCGGTTATTGCACACTAACCCTTCCCTTAGCGAAGGCGAAGTGTAGGCCAATCAACCGTTAGATGGGTACCTGGCCGTAGCCCCGATACGCTCCCCCATACAACTACACAAAGGGTGTAGTTGACATCCTAAGGTCCCACAGGTACGTTATTAGCAACTTAATCAACTAGGTCCGTCCCATTACAGACATGTGGTTGCACGTTTGACTCAGTTCAAAGGCTTGCAAGGTGAAGTCCTTAGGGTGACCAGGGCAAAACTACCCGAAGAACCAAAACAACGTTCTCGGTGCCACAACTGGCCCACCCGATCATTCTTGCCACATGCCCCGGTCAAAATCTATTTATCAAACCCCCAGTTGATTACCATGCACCACGTGCCATCAACATCGCAACACATGATACCTTTCCAAAACAGGCTCAATATATCATTAAGTCAATATTAACATTTGATTGTCCAAAATCATGTCATAAGCACGTAGCAGGTCTAAGCAATCTACTACAATGATCTAAATTCCCAAGTTGGCAATTTAATAATGTCCAACTAATAATCCACAACTAGGGTGACAAGGGGTCATGGCACATATTTAATTAACCGAGGTGTCATACAGCAATTTGGCATTTATCTAACCCCGGGAATTAAATAAAGCATTTTCTAATTAAACTAGCATGCAATAATTTAAATCGAATTAATTTGAAAATGGGATCAACATGGTCAAAGCACAACTTGCCTTCAAAGAGTACTTGTTCTTGGTCCTGAGTTGGCTCCTGAGTCAATACTTCACCTTCGAAGCCTTCGGGCACTTCAATGTCTACTCGTAAAGCGTGCAAACAGCAATAGATAAATAAACAGTAGACAAAAAGTATCCAAAACCTCAAATAAAGTTCACAAACAGAGATAGCATAATTTTATGAATTTTTAGAAACTGGAATCGTCAAATTCGGAGTTTAAATGCAAAAGTTATAATCGTTTAAAGTTTAAAGAAAGTATTAATTAAATAAAAACAGAGAAATATTCATAATAAAAAATTAATTAAAATTTATATTTGAGTAGGTCTCATTTTTATTAAAATTTAGAAATTTGAATCACTCAAATCAGAGTTGAAACACAAAAGTTATAAGCGTTTGAAGTTTGAATCCATTTTTGAAATCAATAATTCGAATTAATAAATCATTTTCTTTTTCGGAAATCAATTTATTGCGTCAGCATGACACGTGGACCAATCAGGGGCCGCCACGTCGCCTCGGGTCCATGGACCCGGCGCACGGCGCGGCTTGGTCCACCGTGGACCCGGTCCACGGCTCACGTGTCTCACTGACAGGTGGGCCCCTCGGATGACGTCAGCAGTGACGTCATCACGCACGGCTGAGGGACGGCTGACAGCTGGGCCCCACCGTGACGTCAGCGTGACGTCATGGTGCGGTTGGCTGGGCCGCTGACACGCGGGCCCCACGCTGACGTCACACGTGACGTCAGCGGTGGTCAGCGGCGGCCGCGCGGCCGATTTCCGCCCACGTGGCTAGATCTCGGCCGTTGATTTGAAAATCAACGGCCCAGATCGGATTTGGCTTAACGCGTTAAGGAAACCGCTCGGCTGGTAAGGACCGTTCGATCTTGATCGGACGGTCAAGATCAGCCCTAGAGTTACAACGTGGCTAACCCTAGCCGTTTGATCTAGATCTAACGGCTGAGATTGGATCTAGTACGGTGCGGTTCTAGCTACGTGGCACAATCTAAACTGTTGGATCTAGATCCAACGGTTGGAAATAGATCTAGAGATTAGCACGTGGGATCTCACCGTGGCGACGTGGACGATTCTGGGCCCTCGGATCTTGATCGGACGGCTGAGGGAATTCGCGAGGCAGCGATGGCTTGCGGCGGAGTTGGTTCGCCGGAGACGAGGACGACGACACGCCCGACGGCGTTTGGGCGCGATTCCGGCGAAGTGAAAGGTCCCCTTCGACGCGGCTGGTCCTTAGGGTTCCGGATCTTGGCTCAAAGGCGGCGGAGGACGACGGACGGCGACGAAAACAGCGATTAACCACGGCGGAACGCCAAACCAACTACGGCGAGCTTGCGCGGGCAAACGGCGGCGGCTCAGGCGACGTGAGCTAGGGCTACGGGTGCGCACGGAAGTCGGCAACCCGATGGCGGTGGCGACGCTTTAAATAGGGGCCTCGGCTTCCGTGAAAAGCGCGGAGACCGAGGCCCACACGCCCGAGGCCCGGAGTCAAGCGAGGACTCCGAGAGGGGTGACGTGGCTCAACGCGAGCCGTTGGATCAAGATCCAACGGTGCGGGGTTTGGGCTCGGGTCCGGCTCGGGCGACTTGGCTGGCTCGGTCGGGCTTGGGTTCGGGTGACGTGGCTCAATCTCGGCCGTTCGATCTCGATCGGACGGTCGAGAGGGTTAGGGTTAGGTTGGGTTCGAGTCGGACTCGGACTTGAGTCAGACTCGGGCTCGGTCGGTGGAACAGTAAAACCAACTCGATTTTCAGCGATAAAAAAAATCCAATTAATTCACAGAAATTCATTTAATTCATTAAAAATAGCAAAACACTCAGAAAAATTCTAGAAAAATTTTAGAAAATATTTTAGAACATTTTGGACTCAAATAAAATATTTCCAACAAAATTTTATTTGCAAAGTTAAATTCTTTAATTATTTCAAAAGGGAATAAATTCAAATAAATTTCAAATAAATTCCAAAAAATTCCAAAAATTCACCAAAGAGCCAAATCTTAATTAAATTCAAGAAAAACAAAATTTTGGGGTGTTACATGGATTTTATTTAATTTTTGGACTTGAATTGCTCTTTTTTTGTTATTTATTATTTATTTATTCATTACGCGTAGAAGTTGAATTGCCCGAAGGCTTTGAGGGTGATTCCAGAGCCTATTAATTTGTAAAATTGTGCTCTATTTGATTGTGAATTTTATTTAATTTTTAGACTTGAATTGCTCCCTGTTTTTGGTTATTTATTGTTTATTTATTCGTTACGCGTAGATGTTGAATTGACCGAAGACTTCGAGGGTGAGGTGTTGACTCAAGAAGAAAGTCTAGAGTTTAACCAAGATCTTTTCCAAGGCAAGTTGTGCTTTGACCATATTGATCCCACTTTTAAAATTATGTTGATTTAAATTATTGCATGCTAGGTTGAATTAAAATGTTTTCAACTAGTTTGGGAATGCTTTGATATATTCAACATAGATTAGTATATTATAAAATATTATAATATAATATACATGAATGCCATATATGGCTAATCCAACATACATGCTCGATAGTCTATACAAAATCGAACGTAGATTGTACGTGTCATGTTTAAAGTATAAATATGATTGTAGTAAATTAGAAGAAAAAAAACTATGGCATCAACATCGTAGTTATGATTGTAGTAAATTAGAGAAAAAAAATTCAATGCTTAAAATTTTCAAATTATAGTATTAAAATTCCAATAGAAAAATTGAGTATTTATGCAAAAACAATAGTTTTGTTAGATTGTGTGCAAAACAATGAATCGAAGTTTGCTATATTAATAACATAAAAAATTTATAAACTAGGGCATCAAATTATATATAAATTAAGAGTTGTGCCTGCAGAATATAAATTGCAGTTTCCAAATTTAACAATGTGAAAACATGTAATATTTAATGTTTACTGCCTTTAATGATTTAGCATAAAAAAATAACTTAAAACAGGGAGAGCCATGCATGCGGATGCATTGGTTGAGGACTAGTAACGCTAATTTGGAGCTGAAAACCAAAATTAGTAAGAAATATTCACGTGTGGTCTCACTTGACTAGTTGTTATGCATAAATTAAGAAAATATCAATTAGAACTTTATCCAACGTTCAACGCTAATTTGGAACTGAAAACCAATATTAGTAAGAAATATTCACGTATGGTCTCACTTGACTAGTTGTTATGCATAAATTAAGAAAATATCAATTAGAACTTTATCCAACGTTGAATTAGGGTATAACTCGCATGGATTCCTATTTTAAAGGATAGGTATATATGAGGAAAATTTGTTGCGCGACCTGATATGGGGATGGGGATGGGTGGCCGATCCCAATTGTATTCCTAATAAGCCCTAGTTCTTGCAAAGCCCGTAACAGAGATAACAAAATGAAAAAAAAGTATGGCAACTTAATAGAGATGGGGATGGGCGAACATCCACTTGAAACCAATGCTAAACCTATCAATGCTTCAACCAGTCAAGGCTCCAACCAGTGAAGCCCTAACCTGTCAAGGCTCCGACCAGTCAAGCTGTATGGACCCGAATGTGCAAATCTGAACCATCTGTGTTTTCTGCACTAGTCTAGGATCATACTAGTGCACACAGTCTCAAAATCGATGAATATCACAATCATACACAACGAAATAATAAATGAAGTGTTTATTATAACAGAAGCGGTTGAGTCAACCTTATTGTTAACTTACAAAATATGCCTCGCAGGGCAAAGTCTTAAATAAATAAACTTGCAGTGGAAAATAAATAAACTCATGGTGCCAACCAATATGCCACAGGCAACTAACTGGGCTTGCCCCTTAGTTCGCTGGCTCCTCCTAGAACTCCTCCTCCAGTGCTGGCGTCGATTCTTCCTCAACTGATGGTTGTATTATGGTAAAGGTGAGTACTTTAAAGCACTCGGCAAGTCATGCACAGAAATGCAATTCTAATAGCTACATACATGGCTTATTCCAAATGATAGGCTATTTGGTTGTTTTGCAATAAGGCAACATTCATAAATAACAGTAGTAACTTGGAAAGCGGTAGAACAATAGTAAATGGAAGCAGTAAAACAATCATAATAACAATAACTTTCACAAGCATTTCCCAAGTGAAGTATTTATCATCCTTAATCAGGTCCATCATTTCCATACCAAGTATCAACCAACCCAAATTCAGTTTTATGCAATTCTAACTCTTGACTGTAATCCCCGAGCAATGTCCAATACAATAGACTCGGCTATTTGAATAGTTTTGACACACACTCTGTAGAGGTTATACACTTTACCCAAAAAATACAACCGTTCACCACACATGCGATTAACTGTAACAAAGTCTTTCGGAAACTTCTAACTAAATAAGTGAACCTCCCCGGTATTGCCTTCACTATCACTCCCCTCACACAGAGCCGAAGTATAGGACCGACACATACCGTTGGATGGGTACCAAGCCGCAGCACAGGTACCACATGCGAGTTATTAGTAACTTACTCACCTAGGTCTGTCCCATTCCAGACATGTGGTTGTATGTTAGACTCAGTTCAAATGCTTGCAAGGTTAAGTCCTTAGATGACCGAGGCAAGACTTCCAACACTCAAATGGCACACAGCCCTCACGACCACTCATCACCCATTGCCACACAGGCCCACAATTTCCGTGCCACTTGCCCCCGTCTAAACCATTTTCCCACCCTGGTGATTATTGTGCAACACATGCCAGCAATAACCCAATGACTATGTAGACCCACACAGACTTCTACATGTCAACATCATCACGTAGCATTCTTAAAATACATTTCATAGTCCATTAATCAGTATTATGTTTGCATTCCAAAATTATATCAATAACACGAAGCATGGCTAAGCAAACTATTATTGGTATAAATATCCCATGTTGGCAAATTATTAAAGTCCAACTATTAATCCACAACCTAGGGTGACAAAATGATTCAGGGCATACAATAAATAACAAAGTGGCATAATTCAAGTGGGTGTATAGCTATTCCCGAATTTAATTGAAAGTAGTTTTAATTTAAATTAGCATGTAGTAATTTAAAACAACATACATTTCAAAAATTGGATTAAGATGGTCAAGGCACAACTTGCCTTGGAAAAGGTCCTGTTCCTGGTCTTGGGCTTGTTCTTGGGTCAGCACCTCTCCTTCGAAGCCTTCGGGCACCTCGATGTCTACGCGTAACGATTTAAAATAGCAATAAATAACCAAAATAGAGGGCAACTCAAGTCCAAAAATTAAATAAAATTCTCCATTAAATAGATCTCAATTTTTAAAAAAATTAGAAACTGGAATCACCTCAATCAGAGTTAAAACGCAAAAGTTATAGCGGTTTGAAGTTTGAAAATACATTTAAAAGAATAAACTGAATTATTTCATTTATTTTTCCATTGAAAATTCAGAAATATGATGTCATGCTTGTGTCAGAACGAATTTGATTTTTGGCCAATTTATTTTTCTAAAGAAAAATTGATTTATTGCACAACGCTTGCGTCATTCAGTCCATAGACTTGGTCCACGATCCGGCTCGGGTCCACTATGGACCCGGTCCATGCGACCTAGTCACACTAACACGTGGGCCCCGCTTGGATGATGTCACATTGACGTTAGTGCATTTCGGCCCGGTCGTCTAACAGTTGGGTCCCACCGATGACGTCACCATGACGTCATCGCTGGCGTCACACACACGCGGGCATAGCCATTGATAGGTGTGTCCCGCTGCTGATGTCAGGAGTGACGTCGGTGGCGACCAGCCACATGGCGCTGGCGCCTCGGCTCCCGCGCACACGTGGCGCTATGCGGTTGGCGGCTGGGCGGTGCGATCCGGACCATGCGTTCAAAATCCGACGGCTCGGATCCACCCAAGTCTAAACTACATGGATCGATCTGACTCGCACGATCTACATCGGACGGCCCGGATCAAATTGGGTTTTTCCGCAATGAAGAGCTACGTGGATAGTCCCAGCGTCCGACGCGTGGGTGCATCTCAGCTCTAGGTTCAAGATCGAACGGCTACGATTGCATCTAATTCCTAACTCACAGAACTACGTGGATCGATCTACAACGTACAACTACGATCCAACGTTGGAGAACCAATCTAATACATGACGGTGCAGATCTACGTGGCTAAATCTAGTTCGTTGAAACCTGATCCGATGGTCAAAAAAATAGTTTTGTTAGATTGTTTGTAAAACATTGAATCGAAGTTTGCTATATTAATAACATACAAAATTTATAAATTAGGACACCAAATTATATATAAATCCAGAGTTGTACCTATGGAATATAAATTGCAGTTTCCAAATTGAACAACGTGAAAACATGTAATATTTAATGTTTGCTGTCTTTAATGATTTATCCCATTTTGCATGGTTAGAGTTCAACAAATTATTTAGCATAAAAAAAACTTAAACAGGGATAGCCATGCGGGTGCATTGGTTGAGGACTTGTAACACAAATTTGGAGCTGAAAACCAATATTAGTTAGAAATATTCAGGTGTGGTCTCAGTTGACTAATTGTTATGCATAAATTAAGAAAATATCAATTAGAACTTTATCCAACGTTGAATTAGGGTATAACTCGATTGAATTCCTATTTTAAAGGATAGGTATGAGGAAAATGTGTTGCGCGACGTGATATGGGGATTGGGATGGGTGGCCAATCCCAGTTGTTTTCCTGAAAAGCCCTAGTTCTTTCAGAGCTCGCAACAGAGATAAAAAAAATGAAAAAAAGAACTATGGCAACTAAATAGAGATGGGGACGGCCGAACATCCACTTGAAACAAATGCTAAATAGACCTATCAATGCTTCAACTAGTCAAGGCTCCAACCAGTGAAGCCCTGACCTGTCAAGGCTCTGACCAGTCAAGCCCGAACCACTTAAAAGGTCCGACCATCCAAGGTCTCGATCAGTCAAGGTCCCGACGTCTGGTCCTGGGCTACCCGCAGCAACTCAAATTGCTTATTCCAAATGCAAACTCAAACATGAGCACCAATGGCTCAAAACATAGTTAATTACTCATCACACATAAGGATAAACCTCCACATGGTCTTTCAATCTCCCCCTTGATGAGTATATTGACAAATCACAAAAAGGCACAAACTTTTAGTTTGGAAATAAAAGAAGAGAATCAATTTGATTTCATAATCATACTTGGTCCATTAAAAAAGGGAAACAAAGCTCATAACCAAGCAGATGAAAATAGTTTTAGAGCTCAATAAGAGAAAGAACGAGTTTTCAACAATGGCTCTAAAATCCAAGAAATCTTTCAAAAGCTCCAAATAAATCTATTTTGCTCATGATCCAAATGTGAGGACAATTGGTCAACAAGATCATGTGAAAGCATATTTTTTTAATTCTAAAACTCCCACTTTGCCCTTTTCATTTTTCTCCCCCTTTTGGCAATATAGGCATCAAGAGAGCAATTATGGATGAAATGCAACCTAGAATAGCTTTGAAAATTATGCAAGTGACCACTTATACTAAGTATGATACCAAGCTACTCATGTTCAGATTATGGCATCTTAAGTTATATCCAAAGGTAAATATCAATTTTTGCTAGCTAGCTCAAAACAAGTTATGCTAATTTTGCATTATTTCAACAATAGCATCATTTAGCACAATTTCAAAACTAGAAGCAAAGCCAGGTTAGGATTAAATGGATATACTAGAGTTCATCCTAGTCAACACTTTTGGAAGCTACAAGTCCATAAGACAAGCCTCTTGCTCTGTCATCTTTTAAATGCAAATTCAATACATAAATTTTTCAAATTTCGTGTTAAAATGCTAATACAAAAATTGAGTATTTTTGCAAAAAAAATAGTTTTGTTAGATTGTTTGTAAAACATTGAATCGAAGTTTGCTATATTAATAACATAAAAAATTTATAAATTAGGACATCAAATTATATATATATCCAGAGTTGTACCTACGGAATATAAATTGCAGTTTCCAAATTGAACAATGTGAAAACATGTAATATTTAATGTTTGTTGTCTTTAATGATTTATCCCATTTTGCATGGTTAGAGTTCAACAAATTATTTAGCATAAAAAAACATAAAACAGGGAGAGCCATTCAGATGCATTGGTTGAGGACTAGTAACACAAATTTGGGGCTGAAAACCAATATTAGTTAAACATGTTCAGGTGTGGTATCATTTTACTAGTTGTTATGCATAAATTAAGAAAATATCAATTAGAACTTTATCCAACGTTGAATTAGGGTATAGCTTGAATGAATTCCTATTTCAAAGGATTGGTATATGAGGAAAATGTGTTGCACGAGGTGATATGGGGATGGGGATGGATGACCGATCCCAGTTGTATTCTTAATAAGTCCTAGTTCTTGCACTATGGCAACTAAATAGAGATGGGGATGGGCGAACATCCACTTCAAACCAACGAGGTTGAATTGCTTTCTTACTTTTTTTTTTCTGCCTAGATTGATGTGCAGTTGTATTTCATTTAGCTGATTGGTTCTTTGTAGCTTTCTCTTGCGTGGCGGATGCCATGTCCATTATTTATTGATTGACATCAATCATCTTACACTGGACTTTTTTTTTGCCTTGGCTTCGGATAGGTTCACTGCGCACATCTTTGTTTCCTATCATGGGGAACCATCACCAGCTCACATCCGGTGCAGCATTGTTCTTCTTGAATGGATAACTTTGATGTCTAGCACACATCCTACACCAATCCTTGGCACCTGTTTTTTCAGTATTCCAATACAAAGGTCTACCATTGGCTAACATGAGATTATCCCAAACAGTAGCCGTCGCCAGCTCTATAGCAAAACTGCTATTCTTCTCGAAGCACAAGCATTCCTGCCTACCCAGATTCCTAGCTAAAACCAAATGTTAAATTTCTGTTTCTTAATACTCCACATCAAGGCAACAAAACCAGATTTAGAATTGACGTTTTAATGTTACTCAACCAACACCTTGCTATAGATTCAACATCAGCAACTATATCTCACTACTATAAAACACCTAATAGATGTCGGTCTATTTGTGTCATTTTTTTTTGAACCGACACAGATAAAATTTTTATGTCGGTTCTAAAACTCAAAATGGCGGGAAGACAATTTGTGTCGGTTTTTAATTGAAACCAACACAAATAATGCATTATTTGTGTCGGTTTTAGCAAAAAATCGACACAAATAATACAATATGTGTCGGTTCTAGCAAAAAATTGACACAAATAGTCTACGCCTCTGTGTGATAGTAAAATGGTCATAACTTTTGACTCGTAACTCCGATCGGGACGTTCTTTGACTCGTTGGAAAGATAACGAGAAGCTCTATTCGAAAATCAATAGGTCTTTCAATGATTTACTTGTGTGACTGCGAGCGCGGTGAAAGAATTCAAAAAAATATCGTTTAGGGCCTCAAAACAGCCTATGAAGTTTTGTACCCATTTTGGAGTATGACAACACTAAAATAATATATCTCAAACCATGTTTGGAATATGAGAACATTAAAACTGGTTTTCGGGTGCTCTGCAGAGTTAAGGGGAGAGGATACGTCACATGCGATCACACCAGCACTAAAGCACTGGATCCTATAAGAGCATCTCCAGCAAGGGCCCCTAAAATAGGGTCCCTATTTTGGATTTAGGGACTCCCCCTATTTTTTGAGGCCCTGTTTTCAGAGCACAAGTCCAGCAACAGCCCCTAAATCTCAGCCCCTATTTTATTTTTTCTCCTATTTTGACATATCCGCTATGTATAATCTTCATTTGACACCACTAAAATTCAATCAAAAATATTTGTAATACATAAAACATAAGCATATTAACATTTACAATTTAAAAACATGAAATTTCAAATTTAAATTTAAAATTTTCAAAACATGATAAAATTTTCGAAGCCTCTCATGTATTTCCCTATCTTCAATAATATAGGTTGTACTTGTGTCCCTGGGAATTGGGGCTGAGGAGGCAAATTTAGGGGTCTCCTAATTTTAGGGGCTTGAGTTGGGGCCCCCTGGGAATTGGGGCCGAGGAGGCAAATTTAGGGGCCCCCTAATTTTAGGGGCTTGAGTTGGGGCCCTGCTGGATCTGTTTTTTTTACTACACTCCCTATTTTAAGGTTTAGGGGCTGGTTTAGGGGCTCTGCTGGAGATGCTCTAAGAACTCCGAAGTTAAGCGTGCTTGGGTGAGAGTAGTTTTAGGATGGGTGACCTCTCGGGAAGTTAAATCGCTTGATCCTGTTAGAACTTTGAAATTAGGTGTGCTTAGGCGAGAGCACTTACTAGTATGGGCTATGTGAGGTTCTGTGACACCACGGAGTGTCGTATCTTATAAAATGTGAATGTTGAGGTCAAAAACATTATGAAATGTGAAATCGGAGGTTGAAACCATACGCTATGGAGTTTAATCGCGTTTTCGGGCCAAATTCGGGAGTTTAGGCCTTTCCGAGGCGAGTTGGGCTTAGGGGGAATCCCACCTGGGCCAAAAGAGGGGCCCGTTGGCCCATGAGGGGGAGGTGGGCAGCAAAGGCGGGCTGCTTGCGCCAGCCCCATAGCCCTTGCACCCCCCCCCCTTGCAACCCTAGCCCCCCACTCTCCCCTCCACCCCTTGCCTCCACCTCTCCTAGTCGCCACCTCCCTATCCCCTTGCGCCCCTCTCCTCCCCTCTCTACCTCCCTTGCTGCCCCTAGGGGAGTTCTCCACCTCACCACCCCGCAGATCCATCCATTGGAGCGCTCCGCGACGAGGAGATCCGGTGGATTTGGAGCAAGGAAGGAGATCGCGCGAACCGGGAGGAGATCCGTTGGTTCTTCGTTCGTCGGGCGAAGGTATGGCCACGGGAATCCCTGGGGTTGGTCTAGGTACTGTTCTAGGGTTGATATCATGTTTTTAGATCAATTGGCGGTGCTGGAATTGGGTAGATTAGATGAAATCTAGAGGTTGCCACGTTCTCTGTTTCGGGCAGCATGAGCAGTAAACCTAGGGTTTGGGTTTTAGCTAATTTATAATCGGAATTTGGTCGTACGCCTGTTGAAGAAGTTGTAGGTAATTGAAATATATTTAATTGGACATAAATTATGCTTAATTACGATTAGCCGTTTGAAAGTTATGCTCGTTATACTGAGCGTGTTAAAAACAGTGACGAGATTGGAACAGATCACGGTATTCTATAGATTAAACTACTTTAGAGTCCGAATCAGTTTTTCCATATACTTATAAAAAGTTAGGAAATTTCCTAAGCTACGCGAGGATGTACTCGTTTAATCGATTCGAAGTCTCAGAATCCAAGATATGCCCTTTGGAAGTCTGCTGTCCCGACGGGACAGAACCTCTGCTTTTGGGTTTTGCGAGTAGTTTGCAAAGTCAGGGTAGAAGAGTGTTTGCGTATTGTTTTGTGGGCATGATTTTGAGTGTGTGGTGCCTATGTGCAGGTGGTGTGACCCTGGGAGTGCCCTCTACTTCTCGCCAATCCGTCGCCCGTGGTTGAGACAAGTGTATTGGAATGGGTAGCGGGTTGTAGATTGCTAGTTTTGTTGAGTTGAAATTGAATATATGATATGTTCACATGCCATGCTTTAATGTTTGCCATTGATATGATGAATATGGTTTATTATGTTGGGATGCCATGTGTTAATGTACAAGTTATCTATGATGTTGGCATGTTTGCTGTCGGGACCCGAATTTGCAAATCTGGACCCTCTGTGTATTCAGCACTAGTCCAGGAACACGCTAGTGCACACAGTCTCAACATTGGTAAATATCACAATCATACTCAACGAAATAATAAGGTACCTTAATTAGTTATCCAAGCTGGTTTCTCGACCTTAAGGTTAAGTTACAAATATACGCCACGCAGGGTGAAAACTTATTAAAAGAGAAATAATAGCAGCGAAAAATAAGATAACTTCATGGCGCCATCCAGTATACCACAGGCAACTGACTGGGCTCGCTCCCTAGATAGACGGTTCCTCTTGGAGCTCCTCCTCCGAAGCTGGTGTAGACTCTTCTTCAACTGATGTTGTATTGTGGCAAGGGTGAGTACTTGGTACTCAGCAAGTCATGCACAGAATGCAAACTAATATACTACATGCATGGCTTAGTACAAAGGAGCAAACATGGTATAATTGCAAGAAACAGCATTTGACAAGTAACATAAGTAGATTCAAAGCAAAGAAAACAAGTATAAGATCAATAACTTTTTCAGGAGTTAAATAAACATCTTTCCCATTCCTAATCCACATTTCCATCAACGTCATTATTAAACCAGGCCAAACCTTTCAAGTCCAAGTTATATTCAAGAAAGTCTAACCCTTGACTGTAATTCCCGAGCAATGTCCAATGCCGCGGACACGGCTATTCGAATAGATTTTACACTCTGCAGAGGTTATGCACTTTACCTACAAGATACAGTCAAACACCACAAAGGCTAGTGTCCATAAAAAAGTCTTTCGGAAACTTCTAACAGCACAAGTGGGCCTCCTTGGTTATTGCACACTAACCCTTCCCTTAGCGAAGGTGAAGTTTAGGCCAATCAACCGTTAGATGGGTACCTGGCCACAGCCTCGGTACGCTCCCCCGTACAACTACACAAAAGGTATAGTTGACACCCCGAGGTCCCACAGGTACGTTATTAGCAACTTAATCAACTAGGTCCGTCCCATTACAGACATGTGGTTGCACGTTTGACTCAGTTCAAAGGCTTGTAAGGTTAAGTCCTTAGGGTGACCAGGGCAAGACTACCCGAAGAACCAAATCAACGTTCCTGGTGCCACAACTGGCCCACCCGATCATTCTTGCCACATGCCCCGGTCGAAAACTATTTATCAAACCCCCAGTTGTTTACCACGCACCACGTGCCATCAATATCATCATCAATAACACATGACACTTCTCAAAACAGGTTCCACATCTCATTAAGTCAATGTTATCATGTAATTGTCAAAAACATGTTACGTGGCAAGGCTAGGCATACTACATCGGTCTAATTACCCATATTGGCAATTTAATAATGCCAAACTAATAATCCACAACTAGGGTGACAAGGGGTCATGGCACATAAATAATAATCAAGGTGTCTTAGTGCAAAGTTGGCATTTAACTAATCTCCCAAAATTAATTAAAGCATTTTCTAATTAAACTAGCATGTAATAAATTAAATCAAAATAATTTCAAAATGGGATCAACTTGGTCAAAGCACAACTTGCCTTCAAAGAGTACTTGTTCTTGGTCTTGACTGGCTCCTGGGTCAACACTTCACCTTCGAAGCCCTCGGGTACTTAAACGTCTACTCGTAACGCGTGCAAATAGCAACCAATAAATAAAACAGTACACAAAAAGTATCCGAACATACAAATAAAGTCCATAAACAGAGAGAGCATAATTTTATGAATTTTTATGAATTTGAAACGCAAAAGTTACAAGCGTTTAAAGTTTAAATAATCAATTAAATAATATTACAGATAAAAACTTTGGTCCAAAAATTAAATAAAATTCACCATTACGTAGATCTCAATTTTATAAAAATTTAGAAATTTGAATTACTCAAATCGGAATTAAAATGCAAAAGTTATAAGCGTTTGAAATTCCAAAATTCAAATTAAACATTAAACCGAATTAATCCATTTATTTTTATATTGAAAAATCGATTAATGATGTCAGCATGACGTCAGCGTGGAATTTGATTTCCCACCGAATTATTTTTCTATTGAAAAATCGATTTATTGCGTCAGCTGGTCCATGGACGTGGTCCACGGTTCGGTTTGGGTCCACCGTGGACCCGGTCCACGAGTACATGTCTCACTAACATGTGGGCCCCATTGGATGACGTCAGCGGTGATATCATCACGCTCGAGGACGGCCGATACCGGGTTTCACCGTGGACGCCGCATGACGTCATGGTGCGGTTCGGCCGGCCGCCGACACGCTGTCCCATGTCGACGCCACGCGGCGACCGGTGTGACCGCGCTGACCGCGACGGTCAGTCTTCCAGCCACGTGGCTAGATCTCGGCCGTTGATTTCAAAATCAACGGCCCAGATCGGATCTGGGTTGCACGCGTTAGGAAACTACACGGTCGATCTGGACCGTTCGATCTTGATCAGACGGTCAAGATCCAATCTAAAGCTACAACGTGGGTTAACCCTAGCCATACGATCTAGATCTAACAGCTGAGATCTATCCAAGCACGGTCAGTTACGGCTACGTGGCGCGATCTAAACCGTTGGATCTAGATCCGACAGCTGAGAATAGATCTAAAAGTTAACACGTGAAATTTTACCGTGGTGACATGGATGAATCCTGGTCTTCGGATCTTGATCGGACGGTTGGTGGAGCTCGCGAGACGACGATGGCGTGCGGCGGCGCTAGCAGACTGGAGTTGGGGACGACGACCAAGCGAACGGCGCTACGGGGCTCCTCCGGCAAGGTGAGTGCTACTCCCAGACGCGCCTCGACGCGGGGAGTCCGGATCTGGGCACAAAGACGGTGAAGGACGGCGGACGGCGGCGGAACGGCACGAAACCCGCGGTGGCTTCTTCTTCCAACTTCGGCGAGCTCTAGCGGTCGAACGGCGGCGGCTCTGGCGAGGTGGTCTAGGGCTATGGGTGCGCACGGGAGAGGCGGTCACGACACGGGTGGCGGCGCAATAAATACCACCTCGACGTCCGTGATGTGTGCGGAAAACGAGGGCCCACGCCCGGGCGGCGGCGGAGTCCGACGTCGACTCGGAGAGGGCGACGTGGCGCAATCTCGGCCGTTGGATCGAGATCCAATGGTCATGAGGTTTGGGCTCGGGTCCGGCTCGGTGACCTGGCTGGCTCGGTCGGAGTCGGGCTCGGGTCACGTGGTGCAATCGTGGCCGTTGGATCATGATCCAACGGTCACGTGGTTTAGGGTTAGGTTGGACTCGGGTCCGGCTCGAACGCGGCTTGGATCGGGATCGAGTCCGACTTGGGTTCCGACTCGGTCAGATGAACAGTGAAACCAACTCGATTTTCCAGCGATTAAAATAATCCGATTAATTTCTAGAAATTCATTTAATTCAAGAAAAATAGCAAAATACTCAGAAAAATTCCAGAAAAATTCTAGAAAATATTTTAGGACATTTGGGACTCAAACAAAATATTTCCAACAAAATTTATTTGCAACTTTTAATTCTTTAATTATTTCAAAAGGGAATAAATTCAAATAAATTCCAAATAAATCCAAATAAGTCCCAGAAAATTACAAAAATTCACAAAAGTGTCAAATTTCATTTAAACTCATGAAAAGCAAAAATTGGGTTGTTACATTTGCATACATGGCATGACACATGGCCAGGTCGGTGAGAAAGTCATAACTAGTCCGGTAAGGTCGGTGAGAAAGTTATGACTAGTCCGGGGCACCATTGAGTAAGTCCTAGATCATGATTCTATCCACCGCGGTGAATGGAAGCGAGGAGTAGGCACCCTCCATCTTCGGGATGGAAGGGAAGAGAGGGTGCACACCGACGGGTGTGCACTCAACCATACCGGTATGAGTTTCTAGGAGACATGTGCATCGCATCGCATTGCATATATGCTGCTGATGATGATATGTGAAAAATGATATGTGAGTATGAATAAGATGATAGGCATGATTGAGGTGTTGAAGCCATGAAATTGTTCTTTTGTACCATTGCAATATATTTGCTGAGTGTTGAACTCACGCTTGTGCTTTCTTGTTGTTTTAGATACCATGAGACCGGCATGCGGGAAGGGAACTAGTCACACTCCTACACATAGCTTCACACATTACAAACAATAACATAAAAAAAAATAAACTAGGACATGCAAAGCAATAGAAATCGGTTAAACAAACGATTTGGATATTACATTACAAACATTCAAAACCCATAGCCTTCAAACATGTTTTCAAAGGGAATAGGACAAAAGCTTTAAAAGCCAACATATTGGTTTAAGCGTTCAAAGCTTGAAGTCGACACCCAATCAAAGAAGGGTAGCAAGGTCCCTAGCAATAATCTGCTCTAGCTCATCAATGGTCTCCTCGTCTTCTTGTGGGTGCCTGGGACCTGAATGACTTTGGCCAATTGGCCTTAGCTGCATTTATCGCTTTGGCTAGAGAAGAAATTCGGGTTTTTACTTGTGAAGTACAATTCTGCAGAAGTGATTCAAAATCGGCCATTTGTGCAATGACCTTGGCCAGTCCCTCTTCTAAAGATTTTTTAGGCAATGCCAGCTCAAGTAGACTCCCTTTAGTGTCCTTAAATTCCTTGATGACTTCATCATAATGGACCTTCTTTGTCTTCGCATCGGCTACAAGCTGGTCCAAACTTTTTTTGTCTACACGCTGGGCCGATCATAGTTCGATTCGGGCCTTAGCCTCATTGATAGCTTGTTTTTTGTCGTCTAAGAAGCAGACATCTAAGAGGGTAGCACAGGTCTCCTGGGGCAGATCGGCTTTGACTTGATCCATCAAGTCCCTGATCGGCTGAGAATTCTGTACCAGAGCCACTGAGGGACCGTGGACTAGGCTAAATAGTTTTCTCAAGGATTCCTTGGTGCCTAAAGCAGCTAGGAGTTGAGCTGATGCCCGTTCTGCTTCTTTGACGATCTTGTCAATGTCTATTTTGACGTGGTCATCCTCTTCTTTGATGTCAGAACAATCAAAGCCGAGCAAATTGCCAAGGTTAGAAGTCAGCTTGAGGGCGACAGTGGAAGATGCCAAAGTCTTCACAATCGGTGCTGGTGGCGTCAGCTGAGATGGTGGAGGAGGTAGATCACTTCTATCCTCTAGTAGGCCAATGTCAGTTGGCAGAATAAATGGAGGTGTACAGGATGTGCACTATGAATTTACAAAATTATTATCCTATCAATCTCGCAAAAAAGGTTTTGAAGGTAAGGAATAAGTTGTTACCTTGTCTGTAGCAGAGGTGTGCGGCAAGTTTTTGGCCGATTCCTCCTGGGCAGATTAACCTTGCTTGGTGCCCCTTTTAACAACCCTTTTTGTATGGGCATTCGTGTTTTGTTTCTATGCAAGTATCGGTTTTGAAAGTTCGACAATGGATATAATGGGGAAATTGCGAATTCAGTCAATACAATACAAACTTACTTGGTTGTTTTTGCTCCAAGTCAGAGAGAGAGGGACTTAGATGCCCAAAGAACTGGAGGTGTATCCGGATAGCGCTACTTTGGCCGATGAGCGTGGCTTCTTGCTCATTTGATCGGCTTTAGAAGGGTCCCCAACAGGTCTCTTGCCCAATGCCTTGGTCTGAAAAAGAAAAAGGAAGCCGGTCAATTTTGATTCAAAGAAGCAATGTGAAGGTTAGTGTGAAAAGTCTACATCGGCTAAATACCTCACCCGCAATATCAACTAGGCTCATATTAGTACGACCATGAGAATTTGCATCTCTGTTGGAGCTCAAAGTACTAGTATCAAAATCGGTCATCTCTGAGGAGTCATGTAGGCTGGGGTAGAAATCGGCTATAAGAACAGATAGTGTTAGCTCTTCTGGAAATATTTGTGCTAATATTTCAAACCACCAGGCAGTGAACTCCAAGGAGCATCGGTTGTGAAGCAAAAATGGATATATGCTCTAGAATTGAAGGTCGTCGGCTATGCTTAAAACCATGATAGTAGTGGAAGCCTTGCGTATCTGTTCCCTGGGACCAAGTCCCTTGGGATCAATTGTCCAAAGCCGAGCTTATAGGCATACACTAATGGGTGATAGAATTCAAATGCAGGATGGAATGTCCGATTTTTTGTGTGAAGGCCAACAAATAATACACTTGGAGATAGGAATAGTTTCAACAGCTCAATGGTTTCATCTGGCATGTTGATGCTGTCTATCCCCAAGTGAATGGATGAGGGAAATTGTCAACTTCATTGTAACAAAAAAGGTCACCTAGTGAGAAATCTCTCTTGCTCAGCTAAAAGAATAAAGCAATGAATCTCTTCACTCCGTCGGGATTTAACTTTGTATACTCTTCACTACCACACAGAATATATTTCTCCCAATAAGATCAGCTGCTTCTAAATCGAGGTTCTTGATCTTCTCGGACTTCTTCATAAGGAAAAGCTGATATTATTGTAGTGTCAATACTAAATGATTGGCTGAGGATGCAATATAACCAGCTCTGGATAAGCCAGAGATGACTGCCAATGTTGCCGACTGAGTACTCACCCTGACCTATGAACAGTCAGCTTTTGATAATATGCATCATCTTATAAACTACCTAAAGAAATATTTTGCCTAAGGCCAGCTGACAACCTTTTACTAGCTTCTCTGTTAAGGACTGATATACTAGAGTTGGTCCCAGGGAAGCTCCACAAAATAGATATCGGTCTAACCAAATCTTGAGGAACACTGCATGTTCTTTGTCTGATACTTGGCCTATCCTTTTGTTCTCTTCCAGATACTAACCCCAGCCTTCACCCTTGGTGGGAATAAACTTATATGGGGGTTTCTCACTGAAAGCCGATAATTGAGCTCCATTAGGGTGGAGACAACATAGCATGGACACGTCCATGAGAGTTGGGCTGATTGGGCCTGTCCTTAGCATAAAAGCATTGAAGGTGTCTTACCAAAAGTAACATGCTTAGTGATCATCGACTCGTTGGCTTGAGGGTCGGCTATAGAAAGGAGGAGACACTCCGATATCCCAATTCGTTCCCACAAGGGCATTTTTTCAGCAGCCACTCTAATGTACCAATCTCTCCACCCCTTGAGTGCTGTCGGCCAAGACTGGAAACTCTTGCTCTATCCTTCAATGTTATACTTAGGAGCAAACAAATAAAGCCTAGGTATTTCTTCACTTATAACGACCGTCGGCTCTAAGTTACCTATCGGCCCTATACAGTACTGGTGGTCCTTATCAGGTTCAGGGACAAGTACCTGGCTGGGATCCATTGATGCTAAGCCGATGAGGAGGGAGGCTGACAAATGATGAAGGAAGATCACTTGAAGCCGATTACAGAGGAGAAGAGAGCTTGGAGGCATGAAAATGATAGGTGAATAGCCCCCATATTTATAGAAAGATGAAAAAGGGGAAAAGGCGAACAGATTATGAGAAAAGATACATGCGTCAGGATTTTATGGCGCAATAAAAGGAGCAATTACTCACAGGAATGGTGCATTAAGCCGATAAAAGAGACTTAATAGATGAGATTTTTTGGAAGATAATGCCACTCCCAAAAAAAGTGAGGGGCATATGTTGACACCAAAATTTGGCGGTTTCAATCGATTGGATAAGATATGATGGACTCGACTAATTCGGTAATTTTTAGCTGATTTACAAGGAAAAGGATGATGATCGGTTTAAGGGAAGATCTGTTCTTCCATGATAAGGCCGGTAAATATTTTTACAAGAGTTGGAAAAGGATACGGTCAACTTGATTGCTATAAAAAGGGATCACCAGGCAAGGCGAGGAGGAGACCGAGAATCATCCAAATAACCAATCTACTTTTTGCTTTTACTTTTCATCGACTAGTAGTAGTTTTTAGATTTGTAATCTTTCCTCTGTAATTTGCTTGATCAATAAAGTTGCGCATCGCCGATTATTGATTTCGTTGAGTTACACCAATTCAGGTTTGTTTTGTCTGATTTTGTTGTGCATCGTCTTTTTCGAAAAAAATAACCTTTACCCATCTAACCAACTCAATTAGGTTGATTAAATCTATCAATTACTTTTCATCTACATCATCTCGGTAAGCCGACTGAGATAGATTGCTTTTAACAAGAAAAGATTGTCTTAATGGCATATCGAATTACATATTATCTTCTTGCCGATTACAGGATCAAATCTGCTGGCATGCTCGCACCCAGAAATAAACTCGTGTGTTCGTGTGTGATTGCCGATTAACTCCTCTTCACATTTTTTGGCATCAACACAGACCTAGATAGTATTGATCTTCACGATTGGGCATAGGGATGAGTACCTGGTTAGGGTCCATGTGTTATGAGCCGATGAGGATGAGTGCTGAAAGATGCTAAAATTGGGATAAATGTGGCTAAAGTCGACGATGTGAGAGTTCTAAGCAAGGAGATGTGAAAATAATGGGAGTGAAATGTGGTATTTATAGCCGGGTGAAACTAATCGCTTTTGGCGGGTAATTTTAGTGAATTTTCAAGGGTAAATGTGGACATAAATTGCATGTTCCCAGGTTTCACGACATGGTTACCGTAAGTAGCGGCGAGAAAAGCGTGAAAGGGGGAATTCATGGTGAAGCCAATGAAGATGATTTTTGGAAGATTCATATCATCTTCCAAAATTGGGGCATTTATTGACACCGGAATTTAGCAGATGTGGCCAATTTAGAAAGATAGAGTTAAACATGGGTAAAGAATCTTAACCAATATCGGTTCAAAGTGAAATTTATCTGCCGGAAGTTGAGGCTGGTACGTATTGTGGATTTTGAAGAATCGAAGAAGGATACGATCGGCCTAGACACTATAAAAAGGGGTTGAGAGGCAAGATGAGGGGAATCAGCCAATCAATCAATTATTCTCATCTGCTTTTATTTTCCATCAACTAGGAGCAGTTTTTATACTTAGAATCTTTCTTTGTAAATCTCTTTTGATCAATTAAGTTGTGTATCACCGTTTTGATCATCATCGACCTACGCTAGTTATCTTAGATTTGCTTTTATATCAATCTTGTTGCACATTGCCTTTTTGGGGAAAAAATAGATCTTTATCAATCATCTAATCAGCTGTAATAGCTATTTAGATTCATCTTGCCGATTGCATAATTAAACTGGCTGGCACGCCTAGAACCCATTGAACTCTGGGTTCGCGTGTGTTGAAGCTGATTTGCACTTTTTCGGCACCAATACATCTTTGGCACGTCCGGTGGAACACGATGACTTCTTCAGAAAAATCGCTTTCGCCAGGTGATGTTGTTTCCGATGCCATAATCATCCTAACAATGGATGATTTAACGCCGTACCAATGAAAAGATATTGAAGATCGGAAGGCCGCTTGATCATTTTCTTTTGTATACGTAGACGGGGACTCTTGATCAATTTTTTATTTCTTTCGGTTAACGTGAGAATTCTTTTTTTCTCCGATTAATTAATGTTGTAATTTCTAGCTTTTTACATCATTAACGTACAGTCTCCAATTAGTAAAGATAAAGATTCATGCTAATTTCATTGAAACTAAGCTTCACGTGATGTAACAATACTGGTTCCCTCCAAAGTCCTGTCGCCACTCCATCTCAATCTGTGAAGGTGAAGCCCATACAGGATATCAAACAACATTCTCGTTCTCTCGTCGCCAGCAGCTAGCCTGCGTGTTACTTAATATCCTAGAGTAAATTTCACAAAACTATAATGGCTACTAATTTAATTAGGACAAAATAAAACTAGTACTCCTTCAATTGATTATAACCGGATCAATGCATTGCATAATGCTCAACGCATGTAAAACAATTTGGGATAGTCAAACTAACAATCAAATCACAAATACACCCTACATGAATCCCCCAGGTTTCTATACACTTGTATCGTCTATGTATGCATGTGTGCATCCACTGCAGGACTTCTAGAATCCAAAGAGGGAAGCACCTCAAAAGACGTATCCATTCTGTTAACCTTCTACAGATTTACTTTCATACATAGCCTCTTCCCTTTTGATCAATTGCTGAAATTACATGGCTGCGGCGTGACAGTTCCTGATTTCCTCCATTTTGCATTCTGACAGGTGCTCTTCGCATCACCATTGCCTCCTTTTAGAGTGAGCTTGACGTTCTTCAAGGCAATGCCATGGCATGGTACAGCTGTGCTGCAGCTCAGCCTGATAGCCTCTTTCGAGGCACTTGTGCCCCTGATGTTCTTGAACAACACATTGCTCACCTCCACCGCCGATTTCTGAGACAAATTAATACAATATGTTTACATCCATGCACACCAGCTATTCACAAACGAATTGATTTACAGATCAAACCGATTTTCAGATCGAGGTTTGTACCTGTTTCTTGCAGGGTGTAACAGAATCGCAGCAGTTCTGGTCGATGATGATCGGGTTCCATACATTATCCATGACCATGTTCTGGAACACGATGTTCTTCGCATAGCCCCGTCCTCCCTGCCATGTCTTGATACGAGCTCCGTTTGTCGTGCCGTATAGACTCGCCGTGTCGACGGTGATATTGGCGACTTGAGCTTCAGAGTTGTGATCGCCCAGGCTTCCGATGCTGATCCCGTGGCCCGGTCCACTACTTCGGGTGATGTGGATGCCGTCGGTGTTAAGGCTAGTGCCAGGTGCTGTGATTAACAGGTGGGTGACCTTGACATCGGTGCAATCCTCCACCGACATGTGGATCTGTTGGCTGTTGACCAGTTTCAAATTCTCCACTTCCAATTTCGTACAGGAGTAGAATGTCATAGCCTGTTAAATAAAAAAGCAGTTGATTTGTAAGAAAAAGAACCGGGTTACTGCATCAGAATATTCATCATTAGAAGATTACTGGAGAGCATACTCACCGTTGGAGCTTCTGTGCATGGCTGAAAAAAGGGGAAAAATCACATTAGAAAGCTTTCAAAAAATGAATCTATGGTTTATGAAACATATATAACGAATCTATGGTTTATGAAACATATATAACACTGAAGGAAAAAAAATTTGGAAGTTCAAAATACTTACAAGTTTTGGGTTCGTTTTGCAGGAATTCTGCCACCAAATCTTGCCATTTCCATCAATGGTCCCACCACCAGTTACAGTAAGGCCACTAACAGCACTGAACATAATCCAGTGCCTAATGGTCTCCTCACTCCAATCTGAACTTTTCGGAGGAGCCACCAAAGTACCCTCTATCTGGAAAATTTTTTCACAAAGTGCAAAGAAAAATGAGACCTTTTATGGAAAATTTTACAATTACAGAATACATTCATGCATTTCTATCTCACCATTAACACAATGCTGGATTTGCATGGGCCAGATAAGTTTACATGCTTTGTGAGGTATTTCTTGCTCTTGGGGATGAACACAATGGCAGGTCGAGAAGAAGAGCAAGCTGCAGCCCACGCCTTTTCCAATGCCTACAACAAGGGGATGCGCAAAACAACCAAGGTTAGTGTTCTGAAAACTACTACTATCTGCTAATAAAATAAAACTATGCTCTATATTTTCAAGTTTTGTTGCATTGTACCTTTGTGTCGTCATGGCGTCCATCTCCATGAGCTCCATATGTGCGCACATCGAACACATTCTTTTACCCCATAGACCTGCCTCTCAGAACAGCCCCATTTGTCAGAGAGGTCATGGTCATGTCTCCCTTGGCAAGAACACTGCACAGGAAGAATGACACGACAAGACATGCAAAGAAAACTAGAACAGCATTGGAGCCCATTTCTAGAACTATATGTATGTCTCCCAAAGGTCAAATCAGAGTACAATGCAGAAATGCTAGTACAATGCTAGTTTTGCTGGATACTTGGATATGGCGATTGATGGAGACAAAGGATTCGATCAGGAGGCCTATTTATATGCGCCGATGCACGTTGGAAATCTTTGGATGTCTTCAACTCAGGTTGCTTGTGGTTGATTAGCATGCATGGTTGGTGCAGATATTTGGAATGTAGTATCAGAAGATTCTATTAGCATGGGAACCGAGATAAATGTGCCTGAAAACTGAGCTGTTGTGTTGCTTCACCATAAGGTCTACTTGTAAGGCTCATTACTTCCAACTAAGCTTCTTGTATTTTCAGCACCAAGAGCAAAGTCAAGGACAGTTGGAGTAATCGTAGGTAATTAAAGGAAAAATACACTAAAATCGTATGCATTTCTTCAGTGCTGCACTCTTAAGACCCACAAACTTTACACATGAAAAAAAAATTGAACCCTGACAGATGTGCAAGCCACAGGTCTCCAAATGTGGTTTGATAATTAATTTGATTAATTACCCTGTGAAAGTCTCAAATCATTGCGAACCTCATCAGTCTAATGACAAGTCATTAGATAAAAGCGGCATGTGAATGCGAATGCAAACGTGGTACAATCTACAAATGCAGCAGCCTGATCATGTTCACGTTGGTCTCTGAATATTGCTTTATAAAACATTCAGTTATAAGCTCTTAGCTGAGAAAGGAAAGGCATGGGGCTCCAAGGGAGCTGATGAGAAGTAAACAATGCCGATTCAAGGAGATTTCCAGCGCGAAAATTTTTTTTTTCGCGGATATCTTCTTGTTGCAAGTTGCAAGTATGGAGAGTTCATGGACAGGACACCTATAAAGCATGCATTCCTTTTATACACAATTAAAAGGTGCAACACCCCATTTTATCAGTGATCCTTCTCCTTAAAATGCCAGCACTATGAGCCAAAAAAAATCAACTCAAATCCAATTCATTTCATCAGTGATCAACCTTGTAGAACCACTAAGCGCCTAGATAAAGAAGAAAAAAATTGAACCCCGACTGTGACTGAGGCACAAGCAAGGTACGGGGCTACAAATGTAACCCAATTAGCCCGTGAAGGTGACAAATCATTGTGCACCTCAGCTAATTAACTGGGGCATGCAGATCACGTACAGGTTGTTATGAAGAATGGCATGCGGATGTGCACACCAACGTGGTACGTACAGGCTATGCATATGGCGATCATGCGTGTACAGTAGTTCGTGTTAGTCGTCTCTGCTGAGCCTAGCCGTACAACTGTTTCTCGGTATTTAATTACATAATCTCTTAGCCAGGAGCAGAGATCCACATGGCATTGTACTGAATTTATTTTTACAAAATAAGTCTGTTGATTCTAGAACCATTGGATTTGTTAGAGAACCGCGATATCAAGTAGTCCAAGGTTCCCAAACAGATCTAAAAGTGGAGAACAGAGAGAAAGAGAGGCACAATATCGGAGGAAGATTGATTTATTATTTCTGATTGCATGTGTTACAATGGTGGACCCCTCCTCCTTTTATATAGCCTACGACTAGGGTTTCGGCTAAGGGACCATATGGGCCTAGCTTCGTGGGCCATCTGGTGTCCCAACACTCCCCTTTTGGCCCTTTGGCGCGAGATGCATATGCCCCATCAAAGCTCCAGAAAAACTCAGTAGGAAAAATACTAGGAGAAAAAGTATATAGCATACACTTGTTGCGTTGCACGAATTGCCTCATTAAAACCTTACATAAGAAAACTTCCGTGAAAAACTTACTTAGGAAAAAGAGTACAATTCACCTAAGTTTAATGTTAATCTTCGGGATCCACATTAGGTACTCAAACTTCATGTTCAAGATTTATTTGGTAGTATGTGAATATTCTCCCACTGAGATCTGAATTTCTCTAAGTCTCATCATCCCAATTCCTCTAACGTACCTTTCAAAATTAGGTGCTGGGAGTGACTTAGTAAATAAATCAACGAGATTCTCACATGACTTAGTGTGCAGTATCTTGATTTCATTCATCTTATGCATTTCATAAGCATAAAATAACTTGGGGTTGATATGCTTCGTGAGATTGCTTTTCACATATCCCATTTGCACTTGAGTAACACAAGCTACATTGTCTTCCTAAATGATAGTGGGAGTTTGCTCGATGTTCAAACCACATGACTTCAGGATGTGGTGAACCATTCTTTGAAGCCATGCACATTCTTGGGAGGCTTCATATAAGGCAATGATTTCCGAGTGGTTCATCGACATCAAGACAAGAATATGCTTGGACAACTTCTAGGAAATTGCCATTCCACCACAAAGGAAAAACATACCTAGTTTGTGACTTGCCAATATGCAGATTTGATAAGTATTCGACATCGGCATAGCCAACCAAATTCAATTCATGGTTTCTTCTATAAAACAAGCCTAGGTCTTTGCTTCCTTGGAGGTAACAGAAGATGTCGTTGATCCCTTTTCAATGCCTTTTGGTGGGTTCTGCACTGTACCGGGCTAGCAGATTCAGGGCGAACACAATGTCCGGCCTGGTGTTATTCGCAAGGTACATGAGCGCTCCAATTGCACTCAGATATGGGAATTCCGCTCTCAAGACTTCCTCTCCCTCTTCTCTAGGTCTGTATGGGTCTAGGTCTGCTTGTAACGATCTTCCGACCATTAGGGGTTTTTGCAGGATATGCCTTTTCGAAACCAAATTTCTCTAACATTTTCTGTGTGTAAGATGTTTGGTGTACCAAGATTCCTCCTTGGACATACTCAAGCTGCAAGCCTGTCGGGACCCGAATTTGCAAATCCGGACCCTCTGTGTATTCAGCACTAGTCCAGGAATCAAGCTAGTGCACACAGTCTCAACGTTGGTAAATATCACAATCATACTCAACGTAATATAAAAGTACTTTATTGAAAGGACTTATAGCTGGTTACTCGACCTTATGGTCAAGTTACAAAATACGCCTCGCAGGGCAAAACTTATTCAAATAGAATCTTGCAATGAATATAAAGAAAACGCGTGGCGCCAACCAATATGCCACGAGGCAATCGACCGACTCGCCCCTAGTTAGTCGGTTCCTCCCGATCTCCTCCTCCAAAGTGGCGTGGATTCCTCTTCAACTGATGTTGTTTTGTGGCAAGGGTGAGTACTTGGTACTCAGCAAGTCATGCACAGAATGCAAACTAATATACTACATGCATGGCTTGATACAAGGAATAGCTCATGGTTCATTTATGTAAAACAGATTTAACATGTATCGTAAATAGATTCAAAAGCAGTAAAGACATGTATATAATACCAATAACTTTTCCAAGAGTTAAATAAACATCCTCCCCATTCCTAGTTCACATTCACATCTCTGTTATCCATTAACCCAAAACCTTTTTCCAAATTCAAGTTATTTTTATGAAAGTCTAACCTTGACTGTAATTCGAGCGATGTCAATACCGCGGACACGGCTATTCGAATAGATTTACACTCTGCAGAGGTTATGCACTTTACCCACAAGATACAATCAAACACCACAAAGGCGAGTGTCCATAACAAAGCCTTTCGAACCGCTAACTACACAAGTGAACCTCCCGGTTTTGCCTTTACACCATCCCTTCCTTAGCAAAGGCGAAGTATGGGACCGACATACCGTTGGACGGGTACCAAGCCTCGAGATGCGCTCCCCTTTCAAGCTACACAAAGGGTGTAGTTGACACCCCGAGGTACCACAAGCAAGTTATTAGTAACTTAGTCAACTAGGTCCGTCCCATTACGGACATGTGGTTGCACGATTGACTCAGTTCAAAGGCTTGCAAGGTTAAGTCCTTAAGCTGACCAGGGCAAGACTACCCAAAGAACCAAATCATCCTTCCCAATGCCATACCTGGCCCACCTAATCATTACTTGCCACATACCCCGGTCCAAATTCATTTGTCAAACCCTAGTTGATTACCATGCACCACGTGCCATCAACATCATCAACAACACATGACACTTTTTCCAAAACAAGTTCCATATCTCGTTAAGTCCACATTAGCATTTGATTATCCAAAATCATGTCATGTGTACGTGGCAGGTCTAAGCATTGGACTACAACGGTCTAACTACCCATGTTGGCAAATTAATAATGTCCAACTATGTAAACCACAACTAGGGTGACAAGGGGTCATGGCATACAATTATTTAACCAAGGTGTCATAAGGCAATTTGGCATTTATCTAATTCCCCAAAAGTAATTAAAGCATTTATTACTTCAACTAGCATGCAATAGTTTAAATCAAACTAATTTCAAAAATGGGTTCAACATGGTCAAAGCATAACTTGCCTTCAAAAAGTACTTGTTCTTGGTCTTGAGCTGGCTCCTGGGTCAACACTTCTCCTTCGAAGCCTTCGGGCACTTCAACGTCTACTCGTAATACGTGCAAATAGCAATACACAAATAAACAATAGGCAAAAGCATCCCAAAACTCCAAATAAAATCCATAAACAGAGAGAACATAATTTTATGAATTTTTAGGAACTGGAATCGTTCAAATCGGAGTTAAAATGCAAAAGTTATAATTATTTAAAGTTTAAATAATCAATTAAATAATATTACAGAGAAAAACTTTAGTCCAAAATTAAATAAAATTCATAATTAGGTAGATCTCAATTTTATACAAATTTAGAAATTTGAGTCACTCAAATCGGAGTTGAAACGCAAAAGTTATAAGCGTTTGAAGTTTGAAACAAAATCTGAAATCATTATTTCGAATTAATAAATCATTTTCTTTTTCGGAAATTAATTATTGCGTCAGCGAGGACACGTGGCAGCCTTCGATTGGGCGGTGGCGTCGGCCGGTTCATGGGCGTGGTCCATGGTTTGGCTCGATCCACCGTGGACTCGGTCCACGGCTCCACGTGTCGGCCGACAGTGGGTCCCCTCGGGTAGCGTCATTCTTTGGCGTCGTGAGGCTCGGCCGCAGTGGCGGCGGTGGGACCACGGTGACGTCATGGGTGACGTCACCGCTTCGGCCGGGCGGCCCGACATGCTTGAGCCCGCCAGACGTCGGCGTGGCGTCATGGTGCGATGTGGTGGCCGCTAACATGCGGGCCCAGCGTGTCGGCGTCTACGCCTGCCGCTGCGTGGGCGGCCCGGCCGCGGCGGTCGATCTCCCGCGCGTGGCTAGATCTCGGCCGTTGATTTGAAAATCAACGGCCCAGATTGGATCTGGACTCACGCGTTTGGGGTGAACGCGTTTGATCTGGACCGTTGGATCTAGATCCAACGGTCGAGATTGGATCTGGGATTTTGGACGGGATCTCACCGTGGGATGACGTGGCGTGATCTGGGACGTTGGATCTGGATCGGACGGCTGAGGGAGCTCGAAGTCCGGCGATGGCGAGCGGCGGCGCTGGGTCACCGGCGCAGGGGACGATGACCTAGCCGACGGCGTTTCGGACGCGCTCCGGCGACGTGGGTGGTGCTCACCGACGCGCTTGCTCTCACAGCTCGGATCCGGGTCAACGGCGACGAGGACGATGGAGACGGCGGCTATCGGCGAAATCAGCGGCTGCACCTTCTCCTAACTCCGGCGAGCTCTAAGCGGCGCAACCACGATGGCTCAGCGAGGTGAGTTAGGGCTACGGTGCGCAATAAAGCGGCGATCCCGACACGGGTGGCGGCGCAATAAATAGGGCCTCGGCGTCCATGTAACGCCACGGAAACCGAGGTCCTCTCGCTGGCGCGGAGTCCGGCGGCGTCTCTGATTGGGTGACGTGGGCAGCGCTGCACACCGTTGGATCGAGATCCAAGCGGTGCGTGGGTTTGGGTTCGGTCGGACTCGGCGGTGGTGGCTCGGTCGGGCTCGGGTCGGCGACGTGGCTCAATCGTGGCCGTTGGATCTTGATCCAACGGTCTCACGAGTAGGGTTCGGCAAGTGGGTTCGGCTCAACCACGGGCTCGGGTCGGGTTGGTCGGACTCGAACTCGAGTCTGACTCGGCTTCGATCGGAGGAACGATGTAGGCCGGTTCGATTTTCCAGCGATTTAATATTTAAAATAATTCCTAATAATTTATTTAATTCAAGAAAAATAGCAAAATACTCAGAAAAATTCTGGAAAATATTTTAGGGCATTTGGGACTCAAATAAAATATTTCCAACAAAACTTTATTTGAAAATTTAATTTCTTTAATTATTTCAATATGGAATAAATTCAAATTAAATCCAAATAAATCCAAATAAATTCCAGAAAATTCCAAAAATTCACAAATGTGCACAATAATATTTAATTTCATGAAAAGCAAAAATTGGGGTGTTACAAACCCCCCCCCCCCTTAATAGAATCTCGTCCCCGAGATTTAAGGCTAACTAAGGAATAGGTTCGGAAACTCTTTCCTCAAATCCTCTTCTGCTCCTAAGTCGCCGCTTTCTTCATGGTTGCTCCAATCGAACTCTACGTAGAAATGGGTTGACTTATTTCTAGTCTCTCGGTCCATAGTATCCAAAATCTTCACGGATGCTCCTTATAAGTCGATCCTTTTCCAGTTCAATCGATTCCATGGCGTTTGCTCATCCGCACTCGAAGACACTTCTTCAGCTAGGACACATGGAACACGTCATGTACTCCTCGCTAACGATCATGCAACTCCGGTAGTAAGCAATTTCGCCTCTGCGGCTCAAAATCTTAAATGGTCCAACATAACGGGTGCAAGTTTCCCTTTGGCATGGAACCTCTTAACTCCCCGAGAGGCGTAACTACGAGGTATACAAAGTCTTCTGGTTCAAAACTCAAATCCCGGCGACGATTGTCAGCATAACTCTTCTGTCGTGATTGGGCTATCTTCAACCTTTCCCTAATCATAGCAATCTGCTCTTCAGCTTCTTGAAGAATATCAGGCCCGAAGACACGGCGCTCGCCGGTCTCATTCCAGTTTAATGGCGTCCGGCAGGGTCGACCATACAGTGCCTCAAAAGGTGACATCTGTAAACTAGCCTGATAACTATTATTGTAACTGAACTCAGCATACGGCAAACTCCTATCCCAAGAGGTAGCATAAGCCAATACACACGCTCTTAACATATCTTCCAGAATCTGATTGACTCTTTCGGTCTGTCCATCCGTCTGTGGATGATAGGCTGTACTGAAGTTCAAACGGGTTCCCATGGCTTCATGCAACTTATTCCAGAACCTTGAGGTAAATTGGGTACCTCTGTCCGATACAATCCTCTTTGGCACTCCGTGCAAACAGACGATCCTGATCATATACAACTCTGCTAACTTATCTCCCGAGTAAGTGGTTTTCACGGGGATAAAATGGGCGACCTTGGTTAAGCGATCCACTATAACCCATATGGAGTCATAACCTCCTTGAGTCTTAGGCAAACCGGTAATGAAATCCATTCCGATTTCCTCCCACTTCCACTCAGGTATTTTCAATTGCAACAATCCTCGCTGGTCTCGATGCATTGCCTTGACTCTGGCATACGTCGCACAATGCAACATGTTCGGCAACTTCACGCTTCATACTCGGCCACCAGAATCTCTCCTTCAAATCCTGATACATCTTGGCACTTCCTGGGTGAATTGAATACTTGGAGTCATGGGCTTCCTCCAAAATCAGTTGCTTTAATTCCTTCTTGTGGGGCACACAAATCCGATCCTTCATCCATAACGTGCCCTACTCGTCTAGCTTGAAGTCCTTTGCCTTGCCTTCCTCCATTTTGGACTTAATCCTGCGGATCTTGTCATCATCCTTCTGTCCTTCCCGAATCTGATCTTCTAGGGTAGGCTTTATTTCCAATGTGGCCAAGAATCCACTAGGTACCATCTCAATCTTCATTCTCTGAAAGTCCTGGCATAGCTCATCCTGATTCGTGGCTATCAACATATTCATGGTATGGCTTTTCCGACTCAAAGCATCGGCCACCACATTAGCCTTTCCGGGATGATAATGAATTCCGACATTGTAATCCTTAATCAACTCTAACCATCTCCTTTGTCTCATATTCAGATCCGACTGGGTGAATATGTACTTAAGGCTCTTATGATCCGTGTACACTTCACATCTGTTCCCGATCAGATAGTGACGCCATATCTTCAAGGCATGCACTACGGCAGCTAACTCTAGGTCATGTGTCGGGTAATTCTCCTCATGCGGCCTCAACTGCCTTGATGCATAAGCAACAACCTTTCTGTTCTGCATCAGCACACATCCAAGTCCTTGGCGCGATGCATCACAATAGATATCAAAGCTTTGATTGACATCTGGCAGAACCAACACTGGTGCTGATGTCAATCTTGTCTTCAGTTCTTGGAATCCTTTCTCGCACTCTGGCGTCCATGTAAACTTCTTCTCCTTTTTCAGCAATTGCGTAAGAGGTCTCGCAATCGTTGAAAAGCCTTCAATGAAGCGGCGGTAGTAACCTGCCATTCCAAGGAAACTCCGGATCTGGGTTACGGTCTTTGGCTGCTCCCAATGTAACACAGCTTCTACTTTACTTGGATCAACGGCAACTCCTTCTACGGTCATCACATGTCCAAGAAACTCCACCTTGTCCTTCCAAAAATCACACTTACTGAACTTGGCAAAGAGTTGCTGTTCTCTCAGTTTCTGCAGAACTAGCCTCAAGTGTTCTGTGTGCTCTTCCTTTGACTTGGAGTAAACGAGAATGTCATCTATGAATACGACGACAAACTTGTCCAGGTACTCCATGAAAACCTTATTCATCATGTTCATGAAATAAGTTGGCGCATTCGTCAAACCAAAAGACATGACAGTAAACTCATAATGTCCATATCTTGACGAAAATGCAGTCTTCGGAATATCTTCTGATCGAATCTTCAGCTGGTGATATCCTGACCTTAGATCAATCTTGGAGAAAACTCCGGCTCCTCTCAACTGATCAAACAGATCATCGATCCTGGGTAATGGGTACTTGTTCTTTACGGTGACCTCATTGAGTGCACGATAATCTATGCACATCCTGAAACTCCCGTCCTTCTTTTTGACGAACAGAACTGGCGCTCCCCATGGCGACGAACTAGGTCTGATGAATCCTTTTTCCATCAACTCCTCAAGCTGTTTCTTCATCTCTACTAGCTCCTCGGTTGACATCCGATAAGGTCTCTTGGCTATTGGTGCTGTCCCGGGCACTAGCTCTATCACAAACTCTATGTCTCTGTCTGGCGGCATACCCGGCAAATCCTCAGGAAAAACATCTGGGTACTCATTTACTCTTTGAAACATCCTCTATGCTGGTTGCCTTCACACTATTGATCATCAATCGTGCTGTCTCGAAGCAGCGGTTGCTTGAAATTCCACTTTCCTTCCACACGGGCTCTCTACTGAGATAATTCTTCGCCCACAATCCAATACAGCCTTGTGCTTGGATAGCCAATCCATTCCCAAAATAACATCTAAGGTCTGGGTTCCCAAGACAATAAGGTTCGCTAGGAATTCCATCCCATTTACCAATATTCTCACCCCCGAACATCCTACTTGAGATCGGAGTTCTGACCCAGGGGTTTGAACTATAAGCATACATTTAAGATCCACTATCTCCAAATCATTCTTAGGAACGAAATCCCGAGAAACAAACGAATGCGAAGCTCCAGAGTCAAACAAAACTGTTGCAGGTACTGAGTTAACAAGTAACTTACCCAGTACGACGTCCGTGGCATTCTGAAGTGCATCTGCGGTGACATGGTTGACTCGACCTCTCACCATGCAGGTTGAAGCTCCTGGCCGTGCAGTGTCCTGGTTGGCGTGGATCCTAGATTGAAATGAATCGGGTCACTCTGCTATCTTCTTAGGACAAACATTGGAGAAATGTCCTGGCTCATTGCAAGTGTAGCCGCTTTCACTGTTCCTTGTTTATTGCTCGGTGCGGGGTTCCCGGCTTTAGCCGGGTCCGATAACTCGATTAGCAGGCCTCGGTCTTCAGTGATGGTGTCCTTGCTGCATTCTCATGCTGAAATCTGAAGAATTGATTTGGTGCCACTCTCGACGCCTGCGTTCCTGGCGTGATCCTGTTTGTTGCATCCTCGCGCTTCTGTTCTCATCCAGCTCCTTGCGCTTGTCCTCGAGAATAAGCGCCTTATTCACAAGCTCTTGGAAATCTGGAAAGGTGTGGGTGATCAGTCCCACCTGTAGTCCAGAGTTCATTCCCTTAAGGAAACGAGACTGTCTGGCCTTGTCCGTTGCTACGTCTTCAGGTGCGTAGCGTGAAAGCTGTGTGAACTTGTTCAGGTATTCTGCCACCGGCTGATTACCTTGTTTCAGTGATCTGAATTCTTCCTTCTTAAGGTCCATAATTCCCTCTGGAACATGATACTGGCGAAAGGCAGCTGTGAATTCCTCCCACGTGATATCCTGTGGGTTCTCCTGCGTGGCACAGAAATTCTCCCACCATTCCGCGGCTGTTCCTTCCAACTGATGAGAAGCATAAAGTACCTTCTCATTTCCTCTACATTGGGTAATGTGTAACTTCCTCTCTATTGACCTTAGCCAATCATCCGCCTCTAGTGGATTGGCATTCCCCGAGAATGTAGGTGGGTGGGTCCTCATAAACTCTAACAACTTTGCTCCCTGACGCTGTGTAACACCCCGGCATTTACTATGCCTGAATGTTACCAAACATAAGCTAAACAACATCTAAATACCACATTTAACATAAAATTCCAGCAAAGGCGCAAAGACTAAAAAAAACCGAAATTTCGGCAGCACCTCCTTTGTTTTATCATGAAATTAAGGAACAGCAACAATATAGCATTATATGGCAATAAGAGAAACATCTAAAACAGCAATAAATAAAGTCTTAACGACAATAAGAGACTAACATTAAGCTCTTAAGGTTCCAAGTGTCAAACAAACAATAGAACTCTCATTAACCAAGCTAAGACTTAATTTTAAAGACCATCACACGCAATTTATTATCAAACTAAATGAATAGACTTGGGGAAACATTAAGGTGAAGCAACGTGTGAGCATGTGACTATTCCCCCTTTCCCGCATGCCGTTCTCATGGTACCTAAAACAACAAGAAAACACAAGGGTGAGTTCGAAAACTCAGCAAGCATACTGCAATGGACAACAAGCATAACAACATGGCAATAACATCTTCCATCATGTATATCATCTCATTCATGATTACTTATCAATATCATCATCAATTTGTATGCGAAGTAATGCAATGCTCCTGACCCTCTGGAACCTCATACCGGTATGGGAAGTACACACCCGTCGGTGTGCACCCTTTCCTCCCTTCCATCCCGAAGATGGAGGGTGCCTACTCGCTTCCAAACACCACGTGGATGGAATCACGACATAGGACTTACTCAATGGCGTTCGGATTAGTCATAACTTTCTCACCGACCTTGCCGGACTAGTTAAGACTTTCTCACCGCCTCGCCCTATCTCATGACATGCATGCAACCATGCCAATTATCATATTTAATTCACATATTAACACATGGCATCATAATATGTTAAACATGCTCATCATATCTTATCATTCATTAACACATGGCAAGTGGACATATATCATGTAAACAATTCCATCTAATCTCAACATGCAACCTACAACTCGCTATCCATCACAACACACTTGCCTCAACCACGTGCCGCGGATTGGCGGGCCGAAGTGGGCCCTTCCGGGTCACACCACCTGCACATAGGCATCACACACTCACAATCATAGCCTCCAAACAGTACACAAACCCCCATCTAACCCGACATTGCCAACTACTCGCAAAACCTAAAAACAGAGGTTCTGTCCCGGCGGGACAGCAGCCTTGCAAAAGGCATAACTTGAGTTCTGGGACTCCGAATGAATTAAACGAGTACACCCTCGCGTAGCCTAGGAAATTTCCCAACTTTCTCTAGGTATAAGGAAAGTCTGATTCGGCCTCTAAAGTTGTTTAATCTACAGATTACCGAGATCTGTTCCAATTACGTCACAGATTTTTAGGCGCTCGGTAAAACAGCCATAACTTTCAAACGGCTGATCGGAATTTAACGTGCTTTACGTCCACGGAAATATAATTAAATTATCTACAACTTCCTAGAAGTCCGTACGGTCTGATTCGGATTCTAAATCGACGGAAACTCGAACCCTAGTTCGACTGCTCAATCTGCCCGAAAATAGAAACGTGGACAAGTTTAGATCTAACCCAAATTACTTCAAACCAACGCCTCCAATTGATCTAAAAACTTGATAAACACCCTAATAACAGTACCTAGATCATCCCCAAGGATCCCCAAGATCATACCTTTGCCCGAAGCACAAAACTCCAATCAATCTCCGCGGATCTCCTCGCGAATCGCTCCTCGCTCCACGTTCCTCGCTCCTCGCTCCTCGCTCCTCGCTCCACGGGGTGGATCCACGAGGTGCATGGGTGGGGTGGCCACCCTAGGGCAGCAAGGGGTGGAGGGGAGATGGTGAGGAGGTGGAGGAAGGGGAGGGGGCGCATAGTATGGGGGGCGGCTAGGGCTTAGGGGAGGGGGAGGGAGGAGAGGTGGAGGGAGGGGGCGCATAGGGGCTGAGGTGGGGCGCACAAGGGGCAGGGGAGCCCCTTTTACCAGCCCCACACCCTGCCCTAGTCCAATAAGAGTCCCTCTCAATCCCTCCAAAGCCCACTAAGGCCCAAAACTCCCCCGGGAAGGCCCAAAACCCCGAAAACGGCCCGGAAAAGCTATTAACCTCCAATTCCTATGGTTTTAACCTTATTTCCACATCTCATAATGTTTATAGCCTCATCATGCTCAATAATTAAGGATACGACACTCCGTGGCGACATAACACTTCAACCGGCCCAAAAACGCGAGTAAACCTCAAGCCGAAAGGTTTTAACCTAAATTCCACATTCCATAGAGTTTTTGTCCTCAACATTCACATTGTATAAGGTTGCGACACTCCGAGGTGTCACATTCTTCCCCCCTTCAACATGATTCGACCTCGAATCTAAACGCACCAATCACGAAACCCAGCAAAACCAAAGATAGCTAGGTTTTCACATCACATACCGAGGCGAAAAGCTCGATACTTCGCGCATGCGAGATTCCAGCTCCCAAGTCGCTTCCCTCTCGGTCTGATGTGACCACCGGACCGTGACAAACTTAAGCGCCCTGTTCTTCATCACTCGCTCGGAAGTCCCTGAATTTCCACAGACGGGACTCGAGCGTGAGGTCTCTTTGAAGCACTAATGGTTCCAATGGAACCACCAACTCCGAATCATGCAGGTATTTCTTCAACATCGAGACATGGAACACCTTATGCACACCTTGCATGGATTCCGGTAACTCCAGGCGATAGGCCAACCTGCCAACTCGGGCGAGGATAGGAAAAGGCCCAACATACCTTGGGTGAGCTTTCCTTTGGTGCCAAAACGCACCACACCCTTGGTGGGAGATACTCGCAAGAGTACGCTATCACCCACCTCCAACTCCAAGTCTCGCACCTCACATCGGCCTTAGCTTTTATGTCCGCTTCTGTCTTTGCGATAAGGTTCTGCCGAACCTCCGACACACGATCAACGATCTGCTGAACCCAATCAGGCCCAAGAATAGCTCTCTCGCCCACAGCATCCCAACAAAGCGGCGATCTGCACTTCCGGCCATACAGCACCTCGTAAGGAGCAGACCGGATGCTGGAATGCTAGCTGTTATTGTAAGCAAACTCTGCAAGGGGCAAATGGTCTTCCCAGCTACCCTTCCAAGCCATCACACAGGCCCCGAGCATGTCCTCCAAAGTTTGATGGTACGCTAAACCGCCCATCCGTCTCGAGGGTGAAAAGCGGTACTAAGGCTAAGCCGCTGCACTCCAAAGCACTCTGCAAACTCTCCCAGAACTTGGAGACGAACTTCGCATCCCGATCAGAGATAATGGTCTTGGGTACACCATGCAATCTCACAATCTCCCGCACATAGATGGGAGCCAACTCGCTCGCTGAATTGGTCGTGCGGATGGGGATGAAATGCGCAGACTTCTTTGAGGCGGTCCACCACAACCCAAACAGACATCCTTCCTCGTGGAGAACGAGGTAAACCAACCACAAAATCCATGGAGATGTCATCCCATGGCCACACGAGAATCTCCAAAGGCATGAATAGCCAGCGGGACGCTTATGCTCAGCTTTGATCTTCTGGCAAATCCCACAAGACGCCACATACTTGGCAATATCCACTCTCATCCTTTTCCACCGGAAATTCTTCTTCAAGTCCCTGTACATCTTGGTCTCCCCAGGATGGACCGTGTACGGGGTGCGATAAGCTTCTTTCAGGATGTCTTCTTTCACTTGAGATTTCTCGGTACACCTGACGGCCACAGAAACCTCAAAGCTCCCGCATCATCAACAAGAAAGTCTCGGACTTGCCTTCCTCAAGCGTTTCCTCACTTGCTGGAGCAAACGATCATCTTCTTTGTGCCTCTCGCTGCAGCTCGAGAATCGGCCCGACTCAATAATCATTTGAGTTTCAGCCTGCATGGTCCCCCATAAGCGATAGGAGACTCCTAAGCGCTCAAAATCAGCAACAAGACAATCAACAACAGGGGCATTGTCTTGCGACTAAGAGCATCGGCCACCACATTTGCCTTCCCGGATGATACTGGATAGTGAGGTCATAATCCTTTATCAACTCTAGCCACCTCCTCGCCTCAAGTTCAAATCTTTACGAGTAAAGATGTACTTGAGGCTCTTGTGATCGATGAAAATATCACAAGACTCACCGTCTGATGTAATGCCTCCATATCTTCAATGCAAACACCACGGCGGCTAGCTCAAGATCATGCGTGGGATAATTACGCTCATGCTTTTTCAAGCGCCTCGAAGCATAAGCAATCACCTTGCCATCTTGCATGAGTACACAACCAAGTCCCAACCGAGAAGAATCGGAATACACAAGTGAAGCGCTTTCAGGCTCGGGAAGGGTAAGAACAGGAGCATCCACTAACTTCTCCTTCAAAGTGCGTAAAACTGTGCTCACACTCTGCAGTCCACCGGAATTTCATCCCTTCTCGAGTCACCGCGAAAGTGGCTTGGCAATGATAGAGAAATCCTGCACAAAACGCCGATAGTAGCCAGCCAACCCAGGGAAACTACGCACTTCTTTGACATTGGAAGGCCTCTTCCAATCCAAAACTGTTGAGACTTTGCTAGGATCTACAGATATGCCCTCTGGATTGATGATGTGGCCAAGAAAACCCACTTCTGAAATCCAGAACTCGCACTTTTTCAGCTTAGCAAAGAACTGATTCTCCCTCAAGGTACTCAGCACAAGCCTCAAGTGCCGCTCATGCTCCTCTTCGATTTAGAGTAAATCGAATGTCATCGATGAACACTACTACAAACTCATCAAGGTACTTGTGTAGCATCTGTTCATCGCCTTCATAAAGACAAATAGAGCATTAGTTAGTCCAAAAGACATAACTTTAAATTCATAATGCCCATACCTAGTGGAGAAAGCGGTCTTCTCAATGTCCTGCTCCCTCACACGGATCTGATTATACCCGATGAAGATCAATCTTGGAGAACACCTTTGCTCGCTTCAGTTGGTCAAACAGATCCTCAATGCGAGGCAAAGGATACTTGTTTTTGACTGTCACTTGATTAAGAGCATGATAATCAATGCACATCGCCAACTTCCATCCTTCTTGAGACGAAGAGGACGGGTGCTCCCCATGGCGAAACGCTACGCCGAATGAAGCCCTTGGCCATGATTCTCCAATCTGCTTCTTCAACTCGTCTTGAAAAGGGCGAGCCAAGCGGTATGGAGAGATAGAAATAGGTCGAGTGCCAGGAACAAGATCAATACGAAACTCCACATTCCTCACGGGAGGTAGACCAGGCAACTCGTCGGGGAACACATCAACGAACTCCTTCACTACAGAAATCTCCTCAATGGGAATCGAGGAAGATGGTTTCTCGAGACAAAGTCATGAGGAAACCCTACAGCCTCAAACGCCAGAGGAAAACAAACTAGTCAAAGCAAAGCGGAGGCCGGAGGGTATACCACCCTGAAAGGTCAACTCTACTCCTCGACGGGGCCTGCAAGGCAACCGTCTTCCGTAAACAACAAATCTTGGCACAGTGCTGATGCAGCGGTCCATGCCCAAAATGACATCAAAAGGAGCCAATGGATCACCATGAGATTGGCAAAGAAAACCTCATCATCAATGGCAATGGTGCAACCAGGGCAAACCAAAGAACTAGCAATCAAACCCCAGGAGAATCGACTAACACGGACTCGTAAATCCAGTGAACTCCCAACTTAGCTCTACTAGCAAACTCCGGCGACACAAAAGAGTAGGATGCTCGAATCAAATAGAACAAAGGCATCAACGGAATCCACGAGCGAGTACACGAAACCACCTCTGGATGCCCGGTGACTCGTGATCGGCAAAGCGTACACCCACTGGTGGCGCCGGGACGAAGAGCCCGACTCGGTGATGCCCCAACAAGGCTGGGGCGGAGGAGGCAAGCGAGGAGGAAGCAGACGGCTGCGGGCACCGATCTGCCGCTGGTGGCGCCACGCAAAGGGTGGGCTGAAAGCAGGGCAGCCATCATGTGCACCGATCCTCTGGAAGACGCCGGCTGGAGTGGGAGGAGAAGGCACCGCCTCCCACTTGATGATGCTACCGGGTTCATCCGGCCAGACTCGCCCCATATGGCCGGGGCTTGCCACGGTGGTTGCAACTCCGGTCCAACCACACTCTGAAGCACGGTGCTCGCCACCGCACTTGAAGCACTTCATGCCTGCCAGGGCACAGGGCGAGCAGTCGCTCGCGAAGAAGACGCAGGGCGGCCCCATCTTAGCCCCCGAGGAGGAGCCCTGTCCTCCCTTGAACTTCTTGAAGGTGGGTGTTGAGAGGACCCACCTCCTCCACCAAAGGTCCTCTTACGGCCCCGCTTTGGGCTGCAGGAACCCACTGAACCTCCGGGTTACGCTTGTCCCGGAGAGCTCCAACTCGAGCTCCATGCCCTTCGCTTGCTCCACCACAGGCGAAGTCATGAGGGATAGTCGCCCCATGACAACTCTGAACTCCTGGTTGAGGCCCCTACGGAACCTCCTAGCTTTCTCCCGATCGTCGGTTTGCCCACAGTAGATCTGAAGCGCCTGCATTTGTTGAACTCCTTCTCATACTCTTGCCACCGACCTCTTTCCTGGGAAAGAGTGGTCGAGTAAGCTCCATCCTCTCAAGGAAAGACTCTGGATGGAACTTGGCTCGAAGCGAGGCACAAAGTCCTCCCAGTCACTGGACCCGGATCGGGGCTCTAGCGGCCAGAACCCCCTCCCACGGATATCGGCTTGGCCCTTCAAATGAAAAGCCACCAAGCGAGTCCTCTGAACCGAGGTCAAATCTAGGACCTCAAGCGCCTCTCCATGTACCGCAGCCAATCTGCGGTGGATCGGCGTGCTGCTCGTCGAAAGTGTCAAGGCGGAGGGACATCCACTCTCGGAGACTCATCCTCGGCTCCGGTGCAGCGAGGGCAACAACAGGGAGCCAGCTGCAGGGGAGGCACAACGAGGGGCTGCCCATGGCTAGCTGGCGCAGCTCACGAATCTCCTCTGCAGAGCTGAACTAAATCTTCATTTGCGTGGGCACCCCTTCGGCCGTCTTGGTGGAAGCTCCTCTGAGCTGGCCCACGAGCATTAAGCGGCGCTACCCTCGACAGCAGACTCCTCAACTCCTGGGAGCCTCGCCCCTGGCCTCCACGGCCACGGCGTCCACGGCCTCTACCCCTCGGCATGGCTGCTTTAGACAGACAACCACCCAAACACGAAAGCACACAATCAAGATCATAGATCAAACATCATCTTAAGCATATTCCTTATCACATAATCAAGCGCGATGCAATGACGAACCAAAACCCATCCTACTGTGCATCCAAGTGTGTCAGATTTTAGATTAGTTATACCACTTTTACAAGTTTTAACGTTGCTATCCTATAACAAGGTTTTAGTTAGAACCTAAGCCATGTTTCTAAGTTATTCCACATCATATTTTAGTTGCAACTTAAGGTATGACACTAAAAATACATATTCCAAGGACCTACAGCCCGCTCTGATACCAACTGTAACACCCCGGCATTTACTATGCCTGAATGTTACCAAACATAAGCTAAACAACATCTAAATACCACATTTAACATAAAATTCCAGCAAAGGCGCAAAGACTAAAAAAAACCGAAATTTCGGCAGCACCTCCTTTGTTTTATCATGAAATTAAGGAACAGCAACAATATAGCATTATATGGCAATAAGAGAAACATCTAAAACAGCAATAAATAAAGTCTTAACGACAATAAGAGACTAACATTAAGCTCTTAAGGTTCCAAGTGTCAAACAAACAATAGAACTCTCATTAACCAAGCTAAGACTTAATTTTAAAGACCATCACACGCAATTTATTATCAAACTAAATGAATAGACTTGGGGAAACATTAAGGTGAAGCAACGTGTGAGCGTGTGACTATTCCCCCTTTCCCGCATGCCGTTCTCATGGTACCTAAAACAACAAGAAAACACAAGGGTGAGTTCGAAAACTCAGCAAGCATACTGCAATGGACAACAAGCATAACAACATGGCAATAACATCTTCCATCATGTATATCATCTCATTCATGATTACTTATCAATATCATCATCAATTTGTATGCAGTAATGCAATGCTCCGACCCTCTGGAACCTCATACCGGTATGGGAAGTACACACCCGTCGGTGTGCACCCTTTCCTCCCTTCCATCCCGAAGATGGAGGGTGCCTACTCGCTTCCAAACACCACGTGGATGGAATCACGACATAGGACTTACTCAATGGCGTTCCGGATTAGTCATAACTTTCTCACCGACCTTGTCGGACTAGTTAAGACTTTCTCACCGCCCTCGCCCTATCTCATGACATGCATGCAACCATGCCAATTATCATATTTAATTCACATATTAACACATGGCATCATAATATGTTAAACATGCTCATCATATCTTATCATTCATTAACACATGGCAAGTGGACATATATCATGTAAACAATTCCATCTAATCTCAACATGCAACCTACAACTCGCTATCCATCACAACACACTTGCCTCAACCACGTGCAACGGATTGGCGGGAAGAAGAGGGCACTTCCGGGGTCACACCACCTACACATAGGCATCACACACTCACAATCATAGCCTCCAAACAGTACACAAACCCCCATCTAACCCGACATTGCCAACTACTCGCAAAACCTAAAAACAGAGGTTCTGTCGGCGGGACAGCAGCCTTACAAAAGGCATAACTTGAGTTCTGGGACTCCGAATGAATTAAACGAGTACACCCTCGCGTAGCCTAGGAAATTTCCCAACTTTCTCTAGGTATAAGGAAAGTCTGATTCGGCCTCTAAAGTTGTTTAATCTACAGATTACCGAGATCTGTTCCAATTACGTCACAGATTTTTAGGCGCTCGGTAAAACAGCCATAACTTTCAAACGGCTGATCGGAATTTAACGTGCTTTACGTCCACGGAAATATAATTAAATTATCTACAACTTCCTAGAAGTCCGTACGGTCTGATTCGGATTCTAAATCGACGGAAACTCGAACCCTAGTTCGACTGCTCAATCTGCCCGAAAATAGAAACGTGGACAAGTTTAGATCTAACCCAAATTACTTCAAACCAACGCCTCCAATTGATCTAAAAACTTGATAAACACCCTAATAACAGTACCTAGATCATCCCCAAGGATCCCCAAGATCATACCTTTGCCCGAAGCACAAAACTCCAATCAATCTCCGGATCTCCTCGCGAATCGCTCCTCGCTCCACGTTCCTCGCTCCTCGCTCCTCGCTCCTCGCTCCACGGGGTGGATCCACGAGGTGCATGGGTGAGAGTGGCCACCCTAGGGCAGCAAGGGGTGGAGGAGATGGTGAGGAGGTGGAGGAAGGGAGGCGCATAGTATGGGGCGGCTAGGGCTTAGGGAGGGGAGGAGGAGAGGTGGAGGGAGGCGCATAGGGGCTGAGGTGGGGCGCACAAGGGGCAGGGGAGCCCCTTTTACCAGCCCCACACCCTGCCCTAGTCCAATAAGAGTCCCTCTCAATCCCTCCAAAGCCCACTAAGGCCCAAAACTCCCAGGAAGGCCCAAAACCCAGCGGCCCGGAAAAAGCTATTAACCTCCAATTCCTATGGTTTTAACCTTATTTCCACATCTCATAATGTTTATAGCCTCATCATGCTCAATAATTAAGGATACGACACTCCGTGGCGACATAACACTTCAACCAAGCCCAAAAGCGAGTAAACCTCAAGCCGAAAGGTTTTAACCTAAATTCCACATTCCATAGAGTTTTTGTCCTCAACATTCACATTGTATAAGGTTGCGACACTCCGAGGTGTCACATTCTTCCCCCCTTCAACATGATTCGACCTCGAATCTAAACGCACCAATCACGAAACCCAGCAAAACCAAAGATAGCTAGGTTTTCACATCACATACCTGAGGCGAAAAGCTCGGGATACTTCTCGCGCATGCGAGATTCCAGCTCCCAAGTCGCTTCCCTCTCGGTCTGATGTGACCACAGGACCTTGACAAACTTAAGCGTCCTGTTCTTCATCACTCGCTCTGAAGTCCCCAGAATTTCCACAGGACGGGACTCGAACGTGAGGTCCTGCTGAAGCACTAATGGTTCCAATGGAACCACCAACTCCGAATCATGCAGGTATTTCTTCAACATCGAGACATGGAACACATTATGCACACCTTGCATGGATTCCGGTAGCTCTAGGCGATAGGCCAACCTGCCAACTCGGGCGAGGATAGGAAAAGGCCCAACATACCTTGGACTGAGCTTTCCTTTGGTGCCAAAACGCACCACACCCTTGGTGGGAGATACTCGCAAGAGTACGCTATCACCCACCTCCAACTCCAAGTCTCGCAGCCTCACATCAGCATAGCTTTTATGTCTGCTCTGTGCTGCGATAAGGTTCTGCCGAACCTCCGACACACGATCAACAGTCTGCTGCACCCAATCTGGTCCAAGAATAGCTCTCTCGCCCACAGCATCCCAACAAAGTGGCGATCTGCACTTCCGCCATCTGACACCTCATAAGGAAGCGGCCAGGATCTTTGGAATGATAAATTTGTTATTGTAAGCAAACTCTGCAAGGGGCAAATGGTCTTCCCAGCTACCCTTCCAAGCCATCACACAGGCCCTGAGCATGTCCTCCAAAGTTTGGATGGTACGCTCAAACTGCCCATCTGTCTGAGGGTGAAAAGCGGTACTAAGGCGAAGCTGCGTACCCAAAGCACTCTGCAAACTCTCCCGAGAACTTGGAGACGAACTTCGCATCCCGATCGAGAGATAATGGTCTTGGGTACACCATGCAATCTCACGATCTCCCGCACATAGATGGGAGCCAACTCGCTCATTGAATTGGTCGTGCGGATGGGGATGAAATCTGCAGACTTCTTTGAGACGGTCCACCACAACCCAAACAGCATCCTTCCCTCGTGGAGAACGAGGTAAACCAACCACAAAATCCATGGAGATGTCATCCCATGGCCACACGAGAATCTCCAAAGGTCAGAATGAGGCCGGTAGGGCGCTTATGCTCAGCTTTGATCTTACGGCAAATCCCACAAGACGCCACATACTTGGCAATATCCACTCTCATCCTTTTCCACGAGAAATTCTTCTTCAAGTCCACTGTACATCTTGGTCTCCCGGGATGGACCGTGTCTGAGTCGCGATGAGCTTCTTTCAGGATGTCTTCTTTCACTTGAGATTTAAGGGTACACACAGACGGCCCTGAAACCTCAAAGCTCCGCATCATCAACGGTAAAGTCTCGGACTTGCCTTCCTCAAAGCGTTTCCTCACTTCTTTGGAGCAAGCGATCATCTTCTTTGTGCCTCTCGCTGCACGCTCGAGAATCGTGACTCAATAATCATTTGAGTTTCAGCCTGCATGGTCCCATAAGCGATGGGAGACTCCTAAGCGCTCAAAATCAGCAACAAGACAATCAACAACAGGGGCATTGTCTTGCGACTAAGAGCATCGGCCACCACATTTGCCTTCCCGGATGATCTTGGATAGTGAGGTCATAATCCTTTATCAACTCTAGCCACCTCCTCTGCCTCAAGTTCAAATCTTTACGAGTAAAGATGTACTTGAGGCTCTTGTGATCGATGAAAATATCACAAGACTCACCGTCTGAGTAATGCCTCCATATCTTCAATGCAAACACCACGGCGGCTAGCTCAAGATCATGCGTGGGATAATTCTGCTCATGCTTTTTCAAGCGCCTCGAAGCATAAGCAATCACCTTGCCATCTTGCATGAGTACACAACCAAGTCCCAACCGAGAAGAATCGAATACAGTGAAAGCGCTTTCCGGCTCGGGAAGGGTAAGAACGAGGAGCAGTCACTAACTTCTCCTTCAAAGTGCAGGCTGTGCTCACACTCTGCGATCCTTTGGAATTTCATCCCCTTCGAGTCGGTGCGAAAGTGGCTTGGCAATGATAGAAATCACTGCACAAAACGCCGATAGTAGCCGACCAACCCAGGAAACTACGCACCTCTTTGACATTGGAAGGCCTCTTCCAATCCAAAACTGCTGAGACTTTGCTAGGATCTCTGAGATATGCCCTCTGGATTGATGATGTGGCCAAGAAAACCCACTTACGAAATCGAACTCGCACTTTTCAGCTTAGCAAAGAACTGATTCTCCCTCAAGGTACTCGGCACAAGCCTCAAGTGCCGCTCATGCTCCTCTTCGATTTAGAGTAAATCGAGAATGTCATCGATGAACACTACTACAAACTCATCAAGGTACTTGTGTAGCATCTTGTTCATCGCCTCCATAAAGACAGCGAGGAGCATTAGTTAGTCCAAAAGACATAACTTTAAATTCATAATGCCCATACCTAGTGGAGAAAGCGATCTTCTCAATGTCCTGCTCCCTCACACGGATCTGATTATACCCGAAGATCAATCTTGGAGAACACCTTTGCTCCCTTGATTGGTCAAAGCGGATCCTCGATGCGAGCAAAGGATACTTGTTTTTGGTATCACTTGATTAAAACACGATAATCAATGCACATACGCCAACTTCCATCCTTCTTCGAGGCGAAGAGGGCGGGTGCTCCCCATGGCGAACGCTACGCTTGAATGAAGCCCTTGGCCATGAGATTCTCCAAGCTGCTTCTTCAACTCGTCTTGAAAAGGGCGAGCCAAGCGGTATGGAGAGATAGAAATAGGTCGAGTGCCGGGAACAAGATCAATCTGAAACTCCACATTCCTCACAGGAGGTAGACCAGGCAACTCGTCGGGGAACACATCAACGAACTCCTTCACTACTGAAATCTCCTCAATGGGAATCGAGGAAGATGGTTTCTCGAGACAAAGTCATGAGGAAACCCTCTGACCTCAAGCGCCCGACCAGAAAACAAACTAGTCAAAGCAAAGACGGAGGCCGGAGGGTATACCACCCTGAAAGGTCAACTCTACTCTGACGGGGCCTGCAAGGCAACCGTCTTCCGAAACAACAAATCTTGGCACGATCTTGATGCAGCCACCCATGCCCAAAATGACATCAAAAGGAGCCAAGCTGGATCACCATGAGATTGGCAAAGAAAACCTCATCATCAATGGCAATGGTGCAACCAGGGCAAACCAAAGAACTAGCAATCAAACCCCGGAGAAGCCCGACTAACACGGACTCGAGAAATCATTTGAACTCCCAACTTAGCTCTACTAGCAAACTCGGCGACACAAAAGAGTAGGATGCTCAGGAATCAAATAGAACAAAGGCATTAACGGAATCCCACGGCGAGTACGAAACCACCTCTGGATGCCCGGTGACTCGGCGGTCGGCAGCGTACACCCTGGTGGCGCCGGGACGAAGGAGCCCGACTCGGTGATGCCCCAACAAGGCTGGGGCGGAGGAGGCAAGCGAGGAGGAAGCGAGGCAGCTGCGGGCACCGCGATCGCGCTGGTGGCGCCCACGCAAAGGGGTGGCTGAGAAGCAGGCAGCCATCATGTGCACCGATCCTCGGAAGGCGCCCGGAGTGGGAGGAGAAGGCACCGCCTCCCACTTGATGATGCTACCGGGGTTCATCCGGCGGACTCGCCCCATATGGCCGGGCTTGCCCGCGGTGGTTGCAACTCGGTCCAACCACACTCTGAAAGCACGGTGCTCGCCACCGCACTTGAAGCACTTCATGCCTGCCGGGCACAGGGGCGAGCAGTCGCTCGCGAAGAAGGCAGCTGGGGGCGGCCCCATCTTAGCCCACGAGGAGGAGCCCTGTCCTCCTTGAACTTCTTGAAGGTGGGTCGAGAGGACCCACCTCCTCCACCAAAGGTCCTCTTACGGCCCCGCCCGGGCTGCGAGAACCCTGAACCTCCCGGGTTACTGCTTGTCCCGGGAGAGCTCCAACTCGAGCTCCATGCCCTTCGCTTGCTCCACCACTGAGCGAGAAGTCACGAGGATAGTCGCCCCATGACAACTCTGAACTCTGGTTGAGGCCCCTCGGAACCTCCTAGCTTTCTCCCGATCGTCGGCTGCCACAGTAGTCTGAAGCGCATACGCTGTTGAACTCCTTCTCATACTCTGCCAGACCTCTTTCCTGGGAAAGAGTGGTGAGTAAGCTCCATCCTCTCAAGGAAAGACTCTGGATGGAACTTGGCTCGGAGGCGAGGCACAAAGTCCTCCTGTGTCAGGACCCGGATCGGGGGCTCTAGCGGCGAACCCCCTCCCACCGGATATCGGCTTGGCCCTTCAGGTGAAAAGCCACCAAGCGAGTCCTCTGAACCGAGGTCAAATCTAGGACCTCAAAGCGCCTCTCCATGTACCGCGGCCAATCTGCGGACTGGATCGGCGTGCTGCTCGTCGAAAGTGTCAAGGCGGAGGGACATCCACTCTCGGAGACTCATCCTCGGCTCGGTGCAGCGAGGGCAACAACGGGGGCCAGCTGCGAGGGAGGCACAACGGCGGGGGCTGCCACTTGGCTATGGCGCAGCTCTGAATCTCCTCTGCAGAGCCTGAACTAAATCTTCATTTGCGGCGGGCACCCCCTTCCGGCCGTCTTGTTGGAAGCTCCTCTGGTGGCCCACGAGCATTAAGCGGCGCTACCCTCGGCCAGCAGACTCCTCAACTCCTGGAGCCTGCCCCTGGCCTCCACGACCCACGGCGTCCACGGCCTCTACCCCTCGGCATGGCTGCTTTAGGCAGACAACCACCCAAACACGAAAGCACACAATCAAGATCATAGATCAAACATCATCTTAAGCATATTCCTTATCACATAATCAAGCGCGATGCAATGACGAACCAAAACCCATCCTCTTGTGCATCCAAGTGTGTCGATTTTAGATTAGTTATACCACTTTTACAAGTTTTAACGTTGCTATCCTATAACAAGGTTTTAGTTAGAACCTAAGCCATGTTTCTAAGTTATTCCACATCATATTTTAGTTGCAACTTAAGGTATGACACTAAAAATACATATTCCAAGGACCTACTGACCAGCTCTGATACCAATCAGTAACACCCGGCATTTACTATGCAGAATGTTACCAAACATAAGCTAAACAACATCTAAATACCACATTTAACATAAAATTCCAGCAAAGGCGCAAAGACTAAAAAAAACCGAAATTTAGCGACACCTCCTTTGTTTTATCATGAAATTAAGGAACAGCAACAATATAGCATTAAATGGCAATAAGAGAAACATCTAAAACAGCAATAAATAAAGTCTTGACGACAATAAGAGACTAACATTAAGCTCTTAAGGTTCCAAGTGTCAAACAAACAATAGAACTCTCATTAACCAAGCTAAGACTTAATTTTAAAGACCATCACACGCAATTTATTATCAAACTAAATGAATAGACTTGAGGAAACATTAAGGTGAAGCAACGTGTGAGCGTGTGATTATTCCCCTTTCCCGCATGCCGTTCTCATGGTACCTAAAACAACAAGAAAACACAAGGGTGAGTTCGAAAACTCAGCAAGCATACTGCAATGGACAACAAGCATAACAACATGGCAATAACATCTTCCATCATGTATATCATCTCATTCATGATTACTTATCAATATCATCATCAATTTGTATGCGAAGTAATGCAATGCTCGACCCTCTGGAACCTCATACCGGTATGGGAAGTACACACCCGTCGGTGTGCACCCTTTCCTCCCTTCCATCCCGAAGATGGAGGTGCCTACTAGCTTCCAAACACCACGTGGATGGAATCACGACATAGGACTTACTCAATGGCGTTCGGATTAGTCATAACTTTCTCACCGACCTTGTCGGACTAGTTAAGACTTTCTCACCGCCTCGCCCTATCTCATGACATGCATGCAACCATGCCAATTATCATATTTAATTCACATATTAACACATGGCATCATAATATGTTAAACATGCTCATCATATCATATCATTCATTAACACATGGCAAGTGGACATATATCATGTAAACAATTCCATCTAATCTCAACATGCAACCTACAACTCGCTATCCATCACAACACACTTGCCTCAACCACGTGCAGCGGATTGGCGGGAAGAAGAGGGCACTTCCGGGTCACACCACCTGCACATAGGCATCACACACTCACAATCATAGCCTCCAAACAGTACACAAACCCCCATCTAACCCGACATTGCCAACTACTCGCAAAACCTAAAAACAGAGGTTCTGTCCCGGCGGGACAGCAGCCTTGCAAAAGGCATAACTTGAGTTCTGGGACTCCGAATGAATTAAACGAGTACACCCTCGCGTAGCCTAGGAAATTTCCCAACTTTCTCTAGGTATAAGGAAAGTCTGATTCGGCCTCTAAAGTTGTTTAATCTACAGATTACCGAAATCTGTTTCAATTACGTCACAGATTTTTAGGCGCTCGGTAAAACAGCCATAACTTTCAAACGGCTGATCGGAATTTAACGTGCTTTACGTCCACGGAAATATAATTAAATTATCTACAACTTCCTAGAAGTCCGTACAGTATGATTCGGATTCTAAATCGACGGAAACTCGAACCCTAGTTCGACTGCTCAATCTGCCCGAAAATAGAAACGTGGACAAGTTTAGATCTAACCCAAATTACTTCAAACCAACGCCTCCAATTGATCTAAAAACTTGATAAACACCCTAATAACAGTACCTAGATCATCCCCAAGGATCCCCAAGATCATACCTTTGCCCGAAGCACAAAACTCCAATCAATCTCCGCGGATCTCCTCGCGAATCGCTCCTCGCTCCACGTTCCTCGCTCCTCGCTCCTCGCTCCTCGCTCCACGGGGTGGATCCACGAGGTGCATGGGTGGGGTGGCCACCCTAGGGCAGCAAGGGGTGGAGGGGAGATGGTGAGGAGGTGGAGGAAGGGGAGGGGGCGCATAGTATGGGGGGCGGCTAGGGCTTAGGGGAGGGGGAGGGAGGAGAGGTGGAGGGAGGGGGCGCATAGGGGCTGAGGTGGGGCGCACAAGGGGCAGGGGGAGCCCCTTTTACCAGCCCCCACACCCTGCCCTAGTCCAATAAGAGTCCCTCTCAATCCCTCCAAAGCCCACCAAGGCCCAAAACTCCCCCGGGAAGGCCCAAAACCCCGAAAACGGCCCGGAAAAGCTATTAACCTCCAATTCCTATGGTTTTAACCTTATTTCCACATCTCATAATGTTTATAGCCTCATCATGCTCAATAATTAAGGATACGACACTCCGTGGCAACATAACACTTCAACCGGCCCAAAAACGCGAGTAAACCTCAAGCCGAAAGGTTTTAACCTAAATTCCACATTCCATAGAGTTTTTGTCCTCAACATTCACATTGTATAAGGTTGCGACACTCCGAGGTGTCACACGCTGTCCCGGATTGACCTGGTTGTTCTGATTGATAGTCGCTTGGGCAGTAATCTGCTGCATCTGTTGTGTCATCGCATGCATCAGCTGAGTCTGAGCAGCAAGAAAAGCTCCAAAGTTCTCGTATGTCCACTTGTGGTGTCGCTTGGGGTGCAGTGCTCCATCGTTGGGGTTTCTGTTTGGGCGAGAGCCACTACCGTTGCCTCCAAGGTTTCCACGAGTGTTCACCATCTGTGGGTTGTTCCAGGTTTTAGAGATGAGAGGAACAAGAATAGACAAGTAATATGGAACTTATGCGGGGCGAAAGGTGTAACTTAAGGTCCAACTTTATTATTTAATCAATAGTAACTTGGTATGGTTGCTTACAATGCCTAGGGGCCTTGCAACACATACTGCACACTCAGCAAGCAATGAAAATCCAAATCGAGCTAACATCGAAGTCTAACGCCTAAAGGGTGACTCATTATTCTATGGCGTGACTCGGCGAAGGAGTCTCACTATAGAACCTCTCGCTCACTCATCGAAAACCTCCACGGCACTGGGTACGGATCTTTGCGGCATAGGCGCAAAGCGATCGCCATGTCCGGCAATCGGTGTCATCTGTGGTAGTCGAAGAAGCGATGTCCTCCTCAAGCTCCGGCTCCTCCGGTGCAGCTCGTCACGGCTCGAGCATTGGCTCCGGCTCTGGTGCATACAATGCCGTCTCTAACTCTCCAATCCTTTGCAGAAGGTGCGACACATACTCTTGGGCTTCCCGCCATCTGTTCTTCTCTGTTGTGATCTTCTTGCGGGCCTTCTGTAGCTCCTTGCTTGTATCATCGAGTACATCCTCCTGGGCGACAACAAGTCGAGCCAACTGTGTAACCATGGCATTCTCATCTTGAATCGTCTTCGGGTCAAGAAGGTTATTGCTGCACGGATGATATCGGAACACCGTGCTCTCCAATTCTCTGGCGTAGATGCGGGTAATGTGTCGCATCGCTCGTCGTGACACTTCTTGGATACCCATCTGCATTGTAGACCTCCTGGCAGTGCAGAGTATCGGGCGATTGCCTGGGCCCATCTTCCTAGCAGGTACCATAATCTTCACGTCACAAGCCTTGATCAATCCTGCTTGTCTGATCACTTCCACTTGGTATTGTAGTTTCTCAAAATCTCAGAGTGCATGGCATACGCCACGAGTTCATGGCGTGACCAACCTCCAGATCGACGTAGTTGAATTCTCCCTCCATCTGTCACAAGAGTGCTCACATAAGAACTCGAAATTTTTAAATCGTGACAAGGTAAGGAAAAATTCAGCAAGAGATGAGAAAAGAGAGAAGGGGATAAGTCGAGATGTCGTTTCTTATCTTGACGAACTTTTAACCTTTAGAAAATAGGTTTTAACCTCTCTACGACCATTCTAGCTAGGGTTGAGCCTACGGTCAGTATGGCTCTGATACCACCTCTGTCGGGACCCGAATTTACAAATCCGGACCCTCTTTGTATTCAGCACTAGTCCAGGAATCAAGCTAGTGCACACAGTCTCAACGTTGGTAAATATCACAATCATACTCAACGTAATATAAAAGTACTTTATTGAAAGGACTTATAGCTGGTTACTCGACCTTATGGTCAAGTTACAAAATACGCCTCGCAGGGCAAAACTTATTCAAATAGAATCTTGCAGCGGAATATAAAGACCAATATGCCACAGGCAACTGACTGGACTCGCCCCCTAGTTAGTCGGTTCCTCCTGGATCTCCTCCTCCAAAGCTGGCGTGGATTCCTCTTCAACTGATGTTGTTTTGTGGCAAGGGTGAGTACTTGGTACTCAACAAGTCATGCACAGAATGCAAACTAATATACTACATGCATGGCTTGATACAAGGAATAGCTCATGGTTCATTTGCGGTAAACAGCATTTAACATGTATCGTAAATAGATTTGAAAGCAGTAAAGACATGTATATAATACCAATAACTTTTCCAAGAGTTAAATAAACATCCTCCCCATTCCTAGTTCACATTCACATCTCTGTTATCCATTAACCCAAAACCTTTTTCCAAATTCAAGTTATTTTTATGAAAGTCTAACCCTTGACTGTAATTCCCGAGCGATGTCCAATACCGCGGACACGGCTATTCGAATAGATTTACACTCTGCAGAGGTTGTGCACTTTACGCACAAGATACATTCAAACACCACAAAGGCGAGTGTCCGTAACAAAGCCTTTCGGAAACCGCTAACTACACAAGTGAACCTCCCTGGTTTTTGCCTTACACCATCCCTTCCCTTAGCAAAGGCGAAGTATGGGACCGACATACCGTTGGACGGGTACCAAGCCTCAGCACTGGTACGCTCCCCTTTCAAGCTACACAAAGGGTGTAGTTGACACCCCGAGGTACCACAAGCAAGTTATTAGTAACTTAGTTAACTAGGTCCGTCCCATTACGGACATGTGGTTGCACGATTGACCCAGTTCAAAGGCTTGCAAGGTTAAGTCCTTAAGCTGACCAGGGCAAGACTACCCAAAGAACCAAATCATCCTTCCCAATGCCATACCTGGCCCACCTGATCATTACTTGCCACATACCCCGGTCCAAATTCATTTGTCAAACCCTAGTTGATTACCATGCACCACGTGCCATCAACATCATCAACAACACATGACACTTTTTCCAAAACAAGTTCCATATCTCGTTAAGTCCACATTAGCATTTGATTATCCAAAATCATGTCATGTGTACGTGGCAGGTCTAAGCATTGGACTACAACGGTCTAACTACCCATGTTGGCAAATTAATAATGTCCAACTATGTAAACCACAACTAGGGTGACAAGGGGTCATGGCATACAATTATTTAACCAAGGTGTCATAAGGCAATTTGGCATTTATCTAATTCCCCAAAAGTAATTAAAGCATTTATTACTTCAACTAGCATGCAATAGTTTAAATCAAACTAATTTCAAAAATGGGTTCAACATGGTCAAAGCATAACTTGCCTTCAAAAAGTACTTGTTCTTGGTCTTGAGCTGGCTCCTGGGTCAACACTTCTCCTTCGAAGCCTTCGGGCACTTCAACGTCTACTCGTAATACGTGCAAATAGCAATACACAAATAAACAATAGGCAAAAGCATCCCAAAACTCCAAATAAAATCCATAAACAGAGAGAACATAATTTTATGAATTTTTAGGAACTGGAATCGTTCAAATCGGAGTTAAAATGCAAAAGTTATAATTATTTAAAGTTTAAATAATCAATTAAATAATATTACAGAGAAAAACTTTAGTCCAAAAATTAAATAAAATTCATAATTAGGTAGATCTCAATTTTATACAAATTTAGAAATTTGAATCACTCAAATCGGAGTTGAAACGCAAAAGTTATAAGCGTTTGAAGTTTGAAACAAAATCTGAAATCATTATTTCGAATTAATAAATCATTTTCTTTTTCAGAAATTAATTATTGCGTCAGCGAGGACACGTGGCAGCCTCTGATTGGGCGGCTGACGTCAGCCGGTTCATGGACGTGGTCCATGGTTTGGCTCGGTCCACCGTGGACTCGGTCCACGGCTCCACGTGTCGGCCAGCGTGGGTCCCCTCGGTGACGCGTCATTCTTTGGCGTCGGCGAGGCTCGGCCACGGTCGGCGAGTGGGACCACCGTGACGTCATGGGTGACGTCACCGCTCGGCTGGGACAGCCGCTGACATGCGGGCCCGCCATGACGTCAGCGTGACGTCATGGTGCAGTGTGGCTGAGCCGCTGACATGCGGGCCCCGCGTGTCAGCGTCACACGCACGCTGCTGCGTGGGCCGGCCCGACCACGGCGGTCAGTCTCCCGCACACGTGGCTAGATCTCGGCCGTTGATTTGAAAATCAATGGCCCAGATTGGATCTGGACTCACGCGTTTGGGGTGAACGCGTTTGATCTGGACCGTTGGATCTAGATCCAACGGTCGAGATTGGATCTGGGATTTTGGACGGGATCTCACCGTGGGATGACGTGGCGTGATCTGGGACGTTGGATCTGGATCGAACGGCTGAGGGAGCTCGAAGTCCGGCGATGGCGAGCGGCGGCGCTGGGTCACCGGCGCAGGGGACGATGACCTAGCCGACGGCGTTTCGGACGCGCTCCGGCGACGTGGGTGGTGCTCACCGACGCGGCTTGCTCTCACGGTTCCGGATCCGGGGTCAACGGCGACGGAGGACGATGGAGACGGCGGCTATCGGCGAAAAATCGCGGCTGCACCTTCTCCTAACTCCGGCGAGCTCTAGCGGCGCAACCACGGCGGCTCAGGCGAGGTGAGTTAGAGCTACGGGTGTGCAATAAAGCGGCGATCCCGACACGGGTGGCGGCGCAATAAATTGGGTCCTCGGCGTCCGTGTAACGCACGAAAACCGAGGTCCTCTCCGTTGCGGCGGTGGAGTCCGGCAGCGTCTCGGATTGGGTGACGTGGCACGCGCACAGCCGTTGGATCGAGATCCAACGGTGCGTGGGTTTGGGTTCGGGTCGGACTTGGGCGAGCTGGCTGGCTCGGTCGGGCTCGGGTCCGGCGACGTGGCTCAATCGTGGCCGTTGGATCTTGATCCAACGGTCTCACGCAGCGAGGGTTCGGACCGAGTGGGTTCGGCTCAACCACGGGCTCGGTCGGGTTCGGTCGGACTCGAACTCGAGTCGACTCGGGCTCGGTCGGAGGAACGATGTAGGCCGGTTAATTTCCAGCGATTTAATATTTAAAATAATTCCCAATAATTTATTTAATTCAAGAAAAATAGCAAAATACTCAGAAAAATTCTGGAAAATATTTTAGGGCATTTGGGACTCAAATAAAATATTTCCAACAAAACTTTATTTGAAAATTTAATTTCTTTAATTATTTCAATATGGAATAAATTCAAATTAAATCCAAATAAATTCCAGAAAATTCCAAAAATTCACAAATGTGCACAATAATATTTAATTTCATGAAAAGCAAAAATTGGGGTGTTACAAAGCCTAAACAAAATTTTGTTTTATCCAAGTCTTTCATTTCAAACTCGAACTTCAAGTATGAGCAAGCTTCTTCTATTTCTTCATCCATCCCAATGATGTTCAAGTCATCTACGCAGATGGCGATTATACAAAATCCATTCGTGGATCGTTGTATAAAAACACATGGACAATCTTCGCTGTTTGTGTAGCCTTTCTTGTAGAGAAAGTCACTCAATCGATTGCACCACATTCTTCCCGACTGCTTTAGTCCATGCAGTGATTTCTCTAGTTTTACACTATATAGGTTTCTATTTGCTCTGTCTTGGTTCGGAATAGGGATACCTTCCGGTACTTTCATGTATATGTCCGAATCCAAGTTTCCATACAGATATGCCGTGACAACATCCATCAATTTCATTTTCAACTTCAAGTTGACTACCATTGAGATCATATATCTAAAGGTGATTTCTCCCGTGACCGGGGAATAGGTTTATTCATAATTAACCCCAAGACGTTGAGTGAAACCTTGTGCAACAAGCCTTGCCTTATACCTTACAACTTCATTATTTTCATTCCTCTTCCAAACAAAAACATATTTGTGACCTACGGGGTTTATATGGGGAGGCGTGCAGCACACAGGCACAAACACCTCTCTTTTATTTAGAGAAACTAACTCTGCGGTAATTACCTTCTTTCATTCTTCCCAAGCTAGCCTTTTCTTGCATTCTGCAAGAAATGCAGGCTCCGGATCATGATCAATGATTGTAGCAATCTACTTTACATAGTATGCATCGACATTGGTTGTTGCTTTATTCAGGGTTCCGCCCGTTATTACAAAATTTATGGTCATTTCGTCATGGGGTGCTTCTTCATGCACTTCTGCTTGCTGATCTTCACTGCTATTTCCCATTACAGGAGCAAGTTCCTTTAGTTTTTTCATCGCCTATGTGCACACACATTATTTTCGGCGACTTCCTACAATGGAATATTCAAATCTGGAATTTTCTTTTCCACAGGCTTCTTTCCAGCGCCAGGTCTCAACTGGCTCCCCTTCATGCTTTGGGGCAATTTCGTGATTGGCTGTGGTAAGTCCTCTTGCCCAGTTTTCCCCAGACGTGGGGGTACTTTGGGTTTGAGAAGCCAGATTTCCTGTTCTTTTTCTTTGAGGCCTCTGAACAGGATGAGGGATACCTTCTATTTTTTTTTGGTATTTCAACCCTCTCTAGTGCATTTCTAGCAGGTACATGCGACTTAACCACGCTTTTCATATCACAAAAATGATCAGGCAGTTCATTTGCTAGGTTTTGCAAATCAATTATCTTCTGGAATTCTTATTTTGCTTCATTAGTGTGAGGGTCATGTGCGGGGATCCCAATGGAATGCCATAAGATTTCCTGGCATTTTTCATCCAAAGGTTGATTTCCTCTCCCTAATGACGGGAAACGGTCCTCGTCAAATATACAATCAGCGAATCGGGCTGTATGCAAGTCTCCAGTCATGGGTTCCAAATACCTGATTATGGATGCACTCTCATAACTAACGTATATCCTAGACTTGTGGGGAGGGCCCATTGCAGTCTGCTATGGAGGTGGTATAGGTACATACACCGTACGACCAAATTTTCTAAGATGGGAAATCTTCGGAATGACCATTTGCACTAATTGCATAGGTGAATGGATATTGTAGGCCAATGGTCTAAAACTGATGAGTGCTGCTGCATGCAGGACTGCATGTCCCCATCAAGTGTGAGGCAAGTTACTACCCAGCAAGAGTGGCCGTGCTATAAATTTGATCCTCTTTATTAGTGTTTTGGCTAATCCATTTGCGTATGGACGTGCGGTACAGAATGCTCAACGGTTATTCAGTTGCTGTGCAATAATCATCAAATGCCTTAGAAGTAAATTAGCCAACATGGGTTATATAGATCGTATGTAGTATGCTTAGCCCTGCAACGTGTCAATGACATCATTTTGGAATGTTAAATGTTAATCTTGACTTAATGAGAGATGGAACATGCTTTTGGAATTGCGACATGTGTTAATGATGTGATGATGGCACGTGATTCATGGTAATCAACCGGGGTGATAAAATGGTTTAGACTGGGGCAAGTGGCAAGATTGTTTCCGGTGGGCCAGAAGTGGCACATGGAAGGTCGTATTTGGTTTTTGCTGACTTGAACATTGTGAATTCTTGGGTAGTCTTGCCCTGGTCACTTAAGGACTTAACCTTGCAAGAATTTGAACTGAGTCCAACATACAGCCACAAGTTTGGAATGGGACAGACGTGGCCGAGTAAACTGTGATGTCCAGATTTCGATGCTATCATGGTGGTGTGAGCCCCGGGTTAACGGGTGAACTCACAGGCGCAAGAGGGGGGCCCTGAGTGTGGTAACCAGTCCCTTCAGTGTTGAAACCTTAGCGGGCAGTACCGGGTCTAGAAGTAGCTTTGGAAAGGCTTTGTTACGATCACTCGTCTTTGTGGTTGTAACACCCCAAAATTTTGCTTTTCTTAAATTCAAGTGTGTTTTGGCACTTTAGTGAATTTTTGGAATTTTCTGGAATTTATTTGGATTTAATTGGAATTTATTTGAATTTATTCCCTTTTGAAATAATTAAAGAATTTAACTTTGCAAATAAAATTTTATTGGAAATATTTTATTCAAAATGTCCCAAAATATTTTCTAGAATTTTTCTGGAATTTTTCTGAGTGTTTTGCTATTTTTAATGAATTAAATGGATTTCTAGAAATTAAATTGATTATTTAATCGCTGGAAAACCTAATCGGTTTGTACTGTTCACCCGACCGAGTCTGAGTCAGACTGGAGTTCGAGTCCGACCCGAGCCACGTGTTCGAGCCGAACCCGCTCGGCCGAACCCTAACCGCGTGACCGTTGGATCTTGATCCAACGGCCATGATTGAGCCACGTCACTCGGACCCGAGCCCGACCAGAGCCGGCACCGGCTCAAGTCGGACCGAGTCCAACTCACGCGGCCGTTGGATCGTGATCCAACGGCTCTCGTTGAGCCACGTCACCTCTCCGAGTCCTCGTCGGACTCGCCACCGCCAGCGTGTGGGCCGATCTCCGCTTTTCCGCAGGCCGGGGCCCCTATTTAAAGCGCCGCCGCCGCCATCGGGTTATCGACTTCCGTGCGCACCTGTAGCCCTAGCCCACGTCACCTGAGCCGCCACCGTTTGCCCGCTGGAGCTCGCCGTAGTTGCGCTAGGTGTCCGCCGCGGTTAAGCGCCGTTTCCGCCGCCGTCCGCCGTCCTCCGTCGCCGTTGAACCCAGATCTGGAACCGCAAAGACCAGCTGCGCCGGAGGGGACCTTCCACTCCGCCGGAGCACGCCCGCAGCGCCGTTGCCATCGTCATCGTCTCCATCTCTGGTCAACGAGCTCCGCCATGGACATCGCCGTGGCCTCAAAGCTTTTCAGCCGTCGGATCTTCATCGCACGGCTGAGATTGCGCCACGTCGCTCGGAGGTATTTTCCACGTTGTAATCTCTAGATCCATTTCCAGCCGTTGGATCTAGATCCAATGGTTCAGATCGTGCCACGTAGCTAGAACTGCACCGTGCTAGGATAGATCTCAGCCGTTAGATCTAGATCGAACGGCTAGGGTTAGCCGCGTTGTAAACGTTAGATTGGATCTTGACCGTCCGATCAAGATCGAACGGTCGAATCGCGAGTAGTTTTCCTACACGTGAACCCGGATCCAATGCGGCCGTTGATTTTCAAATCAACGGCGAGATCTAGCCACGTGTCTTTGGGAGATCGACCCACGCGTCGGCTTTCAATAACCGCACCATGACGTCACCGCCGATGTCACGGTGGGGCCCGGTATCGGCGTCCTCGGCCGTGCGTGATGACGCCACCGCGGCGTCATCAGAGAGCCCACCAGTTAGTGAGACACGTGGTAGCCGTGGGACCGGGTCCCACGGTGGACCGAAAGCCAAACCGTGCGCCTGGTCCATGGACCCGAGGCGGCGTGGCGGCCTCGATTGGTCCACGTGTCATCTTTGGCGCAATAATTTGATTTCCGAAAAAGAAAATGATTTATTAATTCGAATTATTGATTTCAAATTTAGATTCAAACTTCAAACGCTTATAACTTTTGCGTTTCAACTCCGATTTGAGTGATTCAAATTTCTAAATTTTCATAAAAATGAGACCTACTCAAATATGAATTTTAATTAATTTTTGATTATGAATATTTCTCTGTTTATAATTAATTAATGTTTTCTTTAAACTTTAAACGGTTATAACTTTTGCATCTAAACTCCGAATTTGACGATTCCAGTTTCTAAAAATTCATAAAATTATGCTCTCTCTGTTTATGAACTTTATTTGGATGTTTAGACACTTTTTGTCTACTGTTTATTTATTTATTGCTATTTGCACGCTTTACGAGTAGACGTTGAAGTGCCCGAAGGCTTCGAAGGTGAAGTGTTGACCCAGGAGCCAGCTCAGGACCAAGAACAAGTACTCTTTGAAGACAAGTTGTGCTTTGACCATATTGATTCCAATTTGAACCTTGTTTTGATTTAAATTATTGCATACTAGTTTAAATTAGAAAATGCTTTACTTAATTATGGGAAATTAGTTAAACGCCTAATTGATGTATGACACCTTGGTTAATTAAATATGTGCCATGACCCTTGTCACCCTAGTTGTGGATTACTAGTTGGACATTATTAAATTGCCAACTTGGGAATTTAGATCGTTGTATTAGACCTGCTACGTGCTCATGACATGATTTTGGACAATCAAATGTTAACGTTGACTTAATGATATATGGAATCTGTTTTGGAAAGGTAGCATGTGTTGTGAGGTTGATGGCACGTGGTGCATGGTAACCAACTGGGGGTTTGATAAATAGTTTCCGACCGGGGCATGTGGCAAGAATGATCGGGTGGGCCAGTTGTGGCACCGGGAACGTCGTTTTGGTTCTTCGGGTAGTCTTGTGTAGGATCGAAGTATACGAATATAGCAATCAGAGGGGGGGTGAATGATTGTGCGGAAGCTAAAACCAAATTCTTGATCTATTAAAAGTTCACCCCAAAACAGAACCAAATAATTGCCTCGTTTTCGACAAAAACAGAATGACAGACTGCAATGACAGACTGCAATCCAGATCAGCGTTTCTTTATTTTCTGCTGCAAGTTTATTTGAGTAAGACTTAAGCCCTACAAGGCATACTTTTGTAACTTGACCATAATGTCGAGCAACTGGTTATATTTCCCTTTCAATAAAGTACTTTACTATTTCATTGAGTATGATAATGGTATTTACCAATGTTGAGACTGTGTGCACTAGCGTGATCCTGGACTAGTGCTGAATACACAGAGTGTCCAGATTTGCATATTCGGGTCCCGACAGAGGTGGTATCAGAGCCATACTGACTGTAGGACTACCCATAGTTAGAATGGTCGTAGTGAGGGTAAAACTATTTTCTAAAAGTTAAAAGTTGCCAAGATAATGAATGAACTCTCAATTTACCCCCTCTCTCTTGTTCATACCCCCTTACTGAATTTTTCTCGTTCTCACTTGGTTTTCAAATGTTGCGTTCTTACGAGAGTGTCTCTTGGCAGATGATGATGATCCAGACTTATGGTGAGCGTGAGAAAGGTTACGCCGCAGAGCTGTGGAGGATGCTTCAGGTGTTGGGAGGCTTCGAGAGGCCAATCTACAAAGCCCAAACTTGGATGGCAGGTGGGAAGGTTCGGGGTATGGTGACCAAGATTACCATATATGCCCGGGAGAAGACGAAGGCCAGTCGCCTGTTGAACTACACTATGAGGAGATCCACGTTTGAGGCAGGCATCTAGGAGACGTCACGCATCTCAATAAGGAGGATTGCGCGAGATTGTGCAAAGGAGCCGCACAATGCGTTCGCTTCCATCCTCGAAGAGGGTGATACGAGTGCACCCATCGACTCGGAGGGTGATGCCACCATCGTACACCTTGAACGATTCGCCGCTGCACAGGATGCGATGATGGATCGCACTGCCAAGGAGTTGGATGACACGTACACCGCTCTGGGGACAGTGGAGTAGAGGTTTCTAGAGTACATGGCCCTGACTGAGCAGAGGATTGGGAAGCTTGTCGGGACCCCGAATTTGCAAATCCGGACCCTCTGTGTATTCAGCACTAGTCCAGGAACGCGCTAGTGCACACAGTCTTAACATCGGTAAATATCACAATCATACCAATCGATATTAACAAAGTACTTTATTTAAATAACCAAAGTGGTTACTCGACCTTATGGCCAAGTTACAAATATATTCCTTGCAAGGCAAAACTTATTCATAGAAAAGTAGTAGCAATGAAAATCAAATAGCTTTGTGGCGCCATCCAAGATACCACACAGCAACCGACCGGGCTCGCATCCCTAAGTAGACGGATCTTCTTGGAGTTCCTCCTCCAAAGTCAGTGCGATCTCTTCTTCAACTGATATTGTGTTGAGGCAAGGGTGAGTACTTGGTACTCAGCAAGTCATGCACAGAATGCAAGCTAATATACTATATGCATGGCTTGATACAAAGGAATAGCTCAAGGTATATTTGCAGTAAACAGCATTCGAAAAGTAATATAAGTAGATTCGAAAGCAGTAGAAATAAGTAAAGCGTAAATAACTTTTCAAGAAGTTTAATAAACATTTTTCCCCATCCTAAACCATATTTCCATCATCTTCATTATTAAACCAAACCAACTTCCAAATCAAGTTATTTTCAGAAAGTCTAACCCTTGACTGTAATTCCCGAGCATTGTCCAGTACCGTGGACTCGGCTATTTAAATAGATTCTAAACTCTGCAGAGGTTATGCACTTTACCCACAAGATACAGTCAAACACCACAAAGGCGAGTTCCCGTAACAAAGCCTTTCGGAAGCCTCAAACAACACAGGTGGTCCTCTCCGGTTCGTGCTCTACACCATCCCTTCCCTTAGCCAAGGCGAAGTATGGGACCAACACACCGTTAGATGGGTATCTGGCCACAGCCACGATACGCTCCCCCGTACAATCACACAAACGGTGTAATTGACACCCTGAGGCTCCACAAGTGAGTCCTTAGCGACTTAGTCAACTAGGGCCGTCCCATTCCACCCATGTGGTCGCAAGTATGACCAGTTCAAAGGCTTGCAAGGTTAAGTCCTTAGAGTGACCAGGGCAAGACTACCCAAGAACCAAATCAACATCCCGATTGCCACACTTTGGCCCACCTGATTACTCTTGCCACATGCCCCTGGCCGAAAATCATTTATCAAACCCCGCTTGATTACCATGCACCACGTGCCATCAACATCACATGATACTTTTCCCAAAACAGGTTCAATATATCATTAAGTCAATATTAACATTTGATTGTCCAAAACCATGTCATGAGCACGTAGCAGGTCTAAGCAGTATACTACAATCTGCCTAACCCCATGGTGGCAATTTACTAATGTCCAACTAGTAATCCACAACTCGGGTGACAAAGGGTCATGGCACATACTTAAGTAATCAAGGTGTCATACAGCAAATTGGTATTTATCTAACCCCCATGTTTAAACCAAGTATTTTTCTAATTGAACTAGCATGCAATAGTTTAAATCAAAATAGATTTCAAAATGGGATCAATATGGTCAAAGCACAACTTGCCTTCAAAAAGTACTTGCTCTTGGTCTTGAGTTGGATCCTGAGTCAATACTTCTCCTTCGAATCCTTCCCAGACTTCAACGTCTACTCGTAAAAGCGTGCAAATAGCAAATACACAAATAAACACTAGGCAAAAAGTGTCCAAACATCCAAATAAAATCCACAAACAGAAAGAACATAATTTTATGGATTTTTAGAAACTGGAATCGCTAAATTTGGAGTTAAGATTAAAAGTTATGATTATTTAAAGTTTAAATAATCAATTAAATAATATTACAGAGAAAAACTTTAGTCCAAAAATTAAATAAAATTCATATTTAGGTAGATCTCAATTTTATACAAATTTAGAAATTTGAATCACTCAAATCGGAGTTGAAACGCAAAAGTTATAAGCGTTTGAAGTTTGAAACAAAATCTGAAATCATTATTCGAATTAATAAATCATTTTCTTTTTCGGAAACTAATTATTACGTCAGCATGGACACGTGGCAGCCTCTGATTGGTTGGCTGACGTCAGCCGGTCCATGGACTTGGTCCATGCTTGGCTCGGGTCTACCGTGGACCCGGTCCACGACTCCACGTGAGACTGACATGTGGGACCACTCGGATGACGTCATTGCTGACGCCACGGGACTCAAATTTACGGTGTGCAGGTGGGACTCCAGCTGACGCCATGGGTGACGCGTCGGCGCTCGGCTGGGACAGCCGTGACATGCGAGCCCCTCGACACGCGGGCCCGGCGTGTCGGCGTTACACGCACGCGTGGGTGGCGGCCGCGCGTCGGTCCAACTTCCAAGACGCTGCGTGGCACAATCTCGGCCGTTGATTCGAAAATCAACGGCCCGGATTGATCGGGTGGCGACGCTCGGGGTGAACGTGGCCAATCTGGACCGTTGGATCTAGATCCAACGGTGGGATTAGATCCGAGGATCTAGACGTGATCTCACCGTGGACGGTCGGTCTGGATCGGACGGGCCGTCCGAGCTCGCGAGGTTGATGTCGACGCGCGGCGTTGGCTTGACCGAGAGCGAAGGCAGCGACCTCCGTCTGGCGTTCCGTGCAACTCCGGCGTGAAGGCGGGCACTACCGGGCGCGGCGCGACACGGCGATCTCGGCCTGGGTTTGGTGTCGCTTCGGAAGACGGCGGATGCGCGAGATCAACGAAGAATCGCGGCGGAAGACCTCCTCTACACCGGCGAGCAATAGCGGGCGGCAGTGGCGGCTCAGCGAGGTGAAGGGGGCTCGGTGCGGCGGTTGTGCGCTTCCGATGGCGGCGGCGGTGTATTTAAAGGGGCCTCGGCCCCGTGTAGAGCGCGAAACCGAGGTTGACACTGATGACGGCGGCGGAGGACTCGGCTCGGATCCGGCGAGGGCACGAAATCGCGGCCGTCCACGTGGCGCGATCAACGGCCACGATGGCTTGGCGCGAACGGTCCGGTCGGACACGGCTCGGTCGGGTCGATCGATCATGACCGTTGGATCTCGATCCGACGGTCCACGTGGGTTAAGGTTCAACGTGGTTCGGTCAAGTCGGTGGCTGGGTCGGACTCGAGTCCGACTCGGGTTCGACTTCGATCGGAGGAATAGTACTTGACCGAGTTGAATTTCCAGCAATTAATATTTAAAATAATTCCCGAGTAATTCATTTAATTCATTAAAAATAGCAAAAGACTCAGAAAAATTCCAGAAAAATTCTGGAAAATATTTTGGATCATTTTGGACTCAAATAAAATATTTCCAACAAAATTTTATTTGCAAAATTAAATTCTTTAATTATTTCAAAATGGAATAAATTCAAATAAATTCCAAATAAATCCAAATAAATTCCAGAAAATTCCAAAAATTCACCAAAGTGCCAAATCACACATGAATTCAAGAAAAGCAAAATTTTGGGGTGTTACAAAGCTTGAGGAGGCTCTCTATGACTGTGGCCAGGAGGAAGCACAAGCTGAAGAAGAGGATCCAGAGGAGGCACCACCTGCGCCACAGCCAGAGCCAAAGGAGGATATTGTGTCTTCAGCCACCGTTGTCGAGGGGCACGGTGATCGCTTTGCGCCGATGCCACTACACCCGCCCAGGTGTACCCCAGGTTGTTCCCATGGGGGATGGCTCGACGAGTGAGAGTTAGACTTAGTGGTTGAGACTCCTGTGTTGAGTCGCGTCTTAGAATAATAAGAGTTTCCCTTTAGGCGTTAGTCTCCAAAGTGATAGTTTAATTTGGATCTTCTTGATTGCTGAGTGTGCAGTATGTGTTGCGAAGCCCTTAGGCATTGTAAGCAACCCTAGAGAGGTTTTTGATGGATCAAATCAAGATGAAACTCAAAGAACAAAAACCAATCTAGAACTAGAACAAGTATGCAAACAAGAACCAAAAGAGAATATTGTAGCACACAAGGAACTAGAAGAATTGATCTTTATTTCTTTTGTCTAAAGTACTCTCATCAAAAGAGTACAAACCCTAAAACTGAGCTTGAGGCTCTCAATGCGCTCAGTTCCGATTGATGCCCTTCAACAGGAGACACCCCTCCTATTTAAAGGAGCAAAACACAAGGAGTTCTGAATACAATTCCTAATCCTAGTAGGAGTCCCACTCCTAATCCTAGAAGGAGTATGTATTCAACACAACTTCTCTTGGCCCAACCTGGCCGAGTACAACTCTTGCACGCGTATGGCAACCCTACCATACTCACGTGACTAACACTTTGCACGCGTATGGCCACCTGCCATACTCACGTGACTAACACTTTGCACGCGAATGACCTCCTGCCATTCTCACGTGACTAACCATTCTTCATGTGCACCATTCTCTTAGCCCGAACGTCCCGCATGACATCCTTGACCACCAAGACCTCAGTTCCTCCCTGAACCTAGTCCCGAACCTCAGCTCCTCCATGAACCTAGTTCCGGTCCCGTCATCGACCACGTTCGTCTTCGAGCAATACCTGCACATGAACAAACCACAAAACGATTCCAAGCACAAGTCCGCGACTTGACTCAACATTAGTCCATGCAAATACTCACACGAGCATTGCATAAAGTCCGCTTGAAAACAACCATCATGAAATTCTCACAAATTTCATAATCTCAAATTCAAACCAGAATTCAATTTCAAAATGGCTTAAAACCCTAATCGAGCAAAAAACCATTCACGCCGGACCAAAAATCCGGTTCGACGCAAACGTGAAAACAGCCGTCAAAAATCCACCTTGCTTGTGGAGGGGAGAGTCCGTCGTACATGCAAAACTTACTGGTTTTGGAAGTTTCAGTCCAGCTCAAAAACGTTTGAAAACACGTTCACGGCGGACCAAAGAAAAGCGGTCCGGCGTACAAGGGAAACTTACTGTTTCTTGAAAGTTTGGTCCGGCACAAAAGAGAACTTCACTGTTTCTTGTCAAATTGTCGAACTCATGCGCAAAACACATTTTCCAAGTTCAAATCTTAGCCAATTTTTAAGCACATGATTTCACATCTTGCCCTGGTGACCCTAAGGACTTAACCTTGCAAGCCTTTGAACTGAGTCAAACGTGCAACCACATGTCCGTAATGGGACGGACATAGTTGATTAAGTTGCTAATAACGTACCTGTGGGACCTCAGGGTGTCAACTACACCCTTTTTGTAGTTGTACGGGGGAGCGTACCGGGGCTGCGGCCAGGTACCCATCTAACGGTTGATTGGCCTAAACTTCGCCTTAGCTAAGGGAAGGGTTAGTGTGCAATAACCGGGGAGGACCACTTGTGCTGTTAGAATTTTCTGAAAGACTTTGTTACGGACACTCACCTTTGTGGTGTTTGACTGTATCTTGTGGGTAAAGTGCATAACCTCTGCAGAGTGTAAAATCTATTCAAATAGCCGCGTCCGCGGCATTGGACATCGCTCGGGAATTACAGTCAAGGGTTAGACTTTCTTGAAAATAACTTGGACTTGAAAGGTTGGGTTTGGTTTAATAATGATGTTGAAGGAAATGGGGATTAGGATTGGACAAGATGTTTATTTAACTCCTGGAAAAGTTATTGATCTTATACTTGCTTCTACTGCTTTCGAATCTACTTATGCTACTTGTCAAATGCTGTTTTACTGCAAATATACCCTGAGCTATTCCTTTGTACCAAGCCATGCGTGTAGTATATTAGTTGCATTATGTGCATGACTTGCTGAGTACCAAGTACTCACCCTTGCCACAAAACAACACCAGTTGAAGAAGAGGCGACGCCAGCTTTGGAGGAGGAGCTCCAAGAGGAACCGTCTAATTAGGGAGCGAGCCCAGTCAGTTGCCTGTGGTATACTGGATGGCGCCACGAAGTTATCTTACTTTCCGCTACTATTATTTCTCTCTTAATAAGTTTCGCCCTGCGTGGCGTATATTTGTAACTTGACCTTAAGGTCGAGCAACCAACTTGGTTAACTATTTAAAGTACCTTATTATTTCGTTGAGTATGATTGTGATATTTACCAATGTTGAGACTGTGTGCACTAGCGCGTTCCTGGACTAGTGTTGATTACACAGAGGGTCCGGATTTGCAAATTCGGGTCCCGACAGTGGTGTTTGATTGTATCTTGTGGGTAAAGTGTATAACCTCTACAGAGTGTACAACCTATTCGAATAGCCGAGTTCACAGTATTGGACATTGCTCAATGATTACAGTCAAGGGTTAAGCTTTATGAAAATGAACTTGGTTTGTGGATACTTGGTGTTGGAAATGATGAACTTGTTTAGGTTGATAAATGCTTTACTTGGAAAATTGTTTACGAAGTTATTATTGTTATTACTGTTTTACCGCTTTCTAATCTATTACTGTTATTTATGAATGTTGCTTATTGCAAAAGAACCTCTCAGCCTATTGTTGGAATAAGCCATGCATGTAGCTATTAGACTACATTTCTGTGCATAATTCTGAGTGCTTTTAAGTACTCACCCTTGCCACAATACAAACATCAGTTGAAGAAGAATCGATGCTAGCATTGGAGGAGGAGTTCCAGGAGGAGCCGACGAACTAGGGGGCGAGCCCAGTCAGTTGCCTGTGGCATATTGGTTGACGCCATGCGTTTCTTTATTTTCTGCTGCAAGTTTATTTGAGTAAGACTTAAGCCCTACAAGGCATACTTTTGTAACTTGACCATAAGGTCGAGCAACTGGTTATATTTCCCTTTCAATAAAGTACTTTACTATTTCATTGAGTATGATAATGGTATTTACCAATGTTGAGACTGTGTGCACTAGCGTGATCCTGGACTAGTGCTGAATACACAGAGTGTCCAGATTTGCATATTCGGGTCCCGACAGAGGTGGTATCAGAGCCATACTGACTGTAGGACTACCCATAGTTAGAATGGTCGTAGTGAGGGTAAAACTATTTTCTAAAAATTAAAAGTTGCCAAGATTTACCCCCTCTCTCTTGTTCATACCCCTTGCTGAATTTTTCTCGTTCTCACTTGGTTTTAAAATGTTGTGTTCTTACGAGAGTGTCTCTTGGAAGATGATGATGATCCAGACTTATGGTGAGCGTGAGAAAGGTTATGCCGCAGAGCTGTGGAGGATGCTTCAGGTGTTGGGAGGCTTCGAGAGGCCGATCTACAAAGCCCAAACTTGGATGGCAGGTGGGAAGGTTCGGGGTATGGTGACCAAGATTACCATATATGCCCGGGAGAAGACGAAGGCCAGTCGCCTATTCAACTACACTATGAGGAGATCCACGTTTGATGCAGGCATCCAGGAGACGTCAGGCATTGCAATAAGGAGGATTGTGCGAGACTGTGCAAAGGAGCTGCAACAGTCTGTGTTCCGCTTCCATCCCCAGAAGGGGGGTGATACGAGTGCACCCATCGACTCGGAGGGTGATGCCACCATCGTACACCTTGCACGATTCGCCGCTGCACAGGATGCGATGATGGATCGCACTGCCAAGGAGTTGGATGACACGTACACCGCTCTGGGGACAGTGGAGTAGAGGTTTCTAGAGTACATCGCCCTGACTGAGCAGAGGATTGGGGAGCTTGAGGAGGCTCTCTATGACTCTGGCCAGGAGGAAGCACAAGCTGAAGAAGAGGATCCAGAGGAGGCACCACCTGCGCCGCAGCCAGAGCCAGAGGAGGATATTGCGTCTTTAGCCACCGTTGTCGAGGGGCACGGTGATCGCTTTGCGCCGATGCCACTACACCCGCCCAGGTGTACCCCAGGTTGTTCCCATGGGGGATGGCTCGACGAGTGAGCGTTAGACTTAGCTGTTGAGACTCCTGTGTTGAGTCGCGTCTTAGAATAATAAGAGTTTCCCTTTAGGCGTTAGTCTCCAGAGTGATAGTTTAATTTGGATCTTCTTGATTGCTGAGTGTGCAGTATGTGTTGCGAAGCCCTTAGGCATTGTAAGCAACCAATGAATAAAGTTGGATTTTGAGTTACACCTTTCACCCCCGCATAAGTTTCTCTATTACTCGTCTATTCTTGTTTCCCTCTCATATCTAAACCTTGGAGCAATCGGTAGATGGTGAACACTCGTGGCAACAACGGAGGAAGTGGAAGTGGTTCTCGCCCTACAGGAAACCCCAATGATGGAGCACCTGCACCACAGCCGGCACCACCAGTTGACATGCAGAACTTTGTAGCTTTTCTTGCCGCTCAGACGCAGTTGATGCATGCGATGATGCAATAGATGCATCAAGTCACTGCCCAAGCCGCTGCCAATCAGGCCAACCAAGCTAATCAGGGACAGCGTAAGAACTCCAGGCTTTCAGAGTTCATGAGGACCCATCCGCCCACATTCTCTGAGCAGCCGGCAGCTCGGCCGGTAGTCACTATGAGCAAAAGTGCGATCGCCGCCAGCAATGAAAACTCAGGAAAACTATTGACTTCGCAATGGCTCCAATTCAAACATCTAGTGGACCTCTAAAATAGGTTCGGGAGACCCTAACGAAGGTTTTAAAACTTAGGTTTGGGATCTAGCTCTCACGATTTTAAATTTCACTCGATTTCGGATTCTGAGACTCCAATCGGGGAAAACAATCAAACGAAACGACAAAACCGAATTCAAGGGCAATTAACTACAAATTCAAACTGGAAACTTTACAGAGCACTAATCCACACTTAGTTAGCCTAATTAAGCTTAATTACAAACACGGGCGTTACAATTTCCTCCTCACACCCCCTGTTCTCCCTTATATAGACGGGAGCGGCGGGTTACACGGGAGCTCCTCTAAAGAAAGGAAAAAAGAAGGAGAAGGGGTGTCTTGTCTCGGGGTTTGATCTTCGGCCTTGGCGTCCGACCAGCCTCCACCTCCCCGCGTGCTTGGTCGGTAAGCTTGCGGTGGAAGGAAGGTTTTGTCCTATTGGGGGGACGTGACGCGCCATCCCGTGCGCTTGTCAGGCGGCCGGTTTTAATGGAGAATGACCCTTGAGGCCTTGGGAGGGGACGTTCCCTCCTGTTGCGTGTCAAAGCGATGGGATTGGAGCCTGATTTCGCAGGTGGCTCCCCTGACACCTTGGGAAGGAGCCACCTACCCTGACACAGACGTCCCGGGACGTTGCATTTGGCGGGGCAGGTACTCGAGTGCTAGAGCGCCCAACCGGGGGGCTCTCCGACCCGGGCGGTCGGAGAAGGTTGGACGGGGTGTTCGAGCTGGAGCCTGGTCGGGGACTGAGCTTGTTTGCGGCCCATAGGTCTCCGGCTGGAGTTGGGCCTTGAAGGCAGCCCGCTCGAGGTTCCAGGCATCTGGGAATACCCATGGTATAAGTATTCATCAGTAGCCCCCGAGCCCCCGACCGCGCTCTTGTCAGAAGCGGTCGGGGGTTTAGCTTCGCCTTGGCAGACTCGTTCTGCCGAGAGCCGGTCGGAGGGTTACCCATTCGGAGCTATTCCAGCCAAGCGCGTGCGACGCGCACTCGACTAGTTGCTTCTTGCTGGGGTGCCCTCGAGCGCACCCTACAGTTGTAGCCCCCGAGGCCCCGAGTGGGTCGGAGAGCCGGTCGGGGGTTACCCGGTCAGAGCTGACTTGGCCGAGAGCGCGTGACGCATGGTCGACCAGTCGTCCTTTGCTGCGGTGCACGCGAGCGCACCCGTAGGGTGTAGCCCCCGAGCCCCCGAGCGGGTCGGAGAGCCGGTCGGGGGGTTACCCGGTCGGAGTTGAACCGGTCAGGCGTGTGTGAGGCACACTTAACCGGTAGCTTCGGGCTTCCGTCATTGGGTCGCCTTTGCTGGAAGTTGAAGTCGGTCGCTTTGTAAGGGGCCAACCGCTTGGGCCTTTCGCTGTCCAGGAGCTTGGATGGCCCAGTGGGCCCCTGCCTTCTCCCTCCAGGTAACTGCGGTGCAGTGGCTCGGGAGTCGGAGCGGATGAGTTGTGGTGGTTGCTCCGAGGCGACGTCGCCTCGGCTTCTGCCGCCGTATTTCGAATTAAATGCGAAGCCGCGGGTGCAAAGTGAAGCGCCTCCTCGATCGACGAAGTGGCTGTTCGGATTCTGCCATTCCATTTCCCGTGCCCGCTTATAAAATGGGGGGGCGTGAGCGGTTTCCACCATTGCTTCACACGCGCTACTTCCTTTGCTTATGTTTCCTTCTCGCTTCAGCATCCTTCTCCTCTCGAGCGTCGATGGCGAGTGGAGGTGACGATGCTGGGGGCGGCCGCGGGGGCGGGAAGCGTTCGGCGCTTGGCGATTTCTGGTAACTGGCGCCAAAAAGGCCTCACACCGGCGATGGGTCCTCCTCTTTAGCCGCCGCCGAGTGAGTTCTTGCTTCGTTTATTTTCGGGGCGGATTGGGCTCTCATTCCCTCTGACGGAGGTTTCTTATTTTTTTCTTCTAGCGTCCCCGGCTTGGGTCAGGGTCTGCAGCCTGAGGTGCCAGCGCCTATCGTCCCGAGAGCAGTCGGCGCCGGCCCTCGGGCTTTGCCGCCCACTTACGGCACCCTCCCGGAGGCAAGGGCCCAGGCGGCCGGGCTGTCGGCGGTGCTAGCCAGGCTGAAGGCCTCGTTACACGCGCAGGCCGTGGTGACCTCCGCTCAGGAGGCGGAAGTGGCGTCTTTGCAGGCGCAGGCTCAGGGCATTCAGGAGGAAGTCATCATGGCCAGCGCCGACCTGCTCGCCATGCTCCGACCGGCGTATGAGCACATCGCGAGGAGCCTGGAGCCACTGGGCGTGAGGTTGGGCGACCCCCTGGAGACCACGGTCGCCCAGTACGCTTACCACCTTACACGAGCGGCGGAGGCGCTGGAAGGCCTGGCCGGGCAGCTGCGGTTGGAGGATCCAGTGGTGGGTGGCTCCTCCAGCTCTGAGGGGGGCGCCACACCGTAAGGTGCTCCAGGGCTACCGTTCTTTTTTTCTTTTTATAATCTCTCTGCTTTCCCTTCGACGGTCGGTGATGAACTTTTATTTTTGTAATATTCTGGGGGGTGGGTCGGTCACCCCCTCCAGGCTTCGTTTCCTACGTTCTTTCTCTTGGTCGGCACGGTTATTTCGCGCCGTTTGTATGGTTCTATTTCGAGTGTTCGTCGTAGCTAGACGTAGCCTTAGCGGAGTCCAGGTCCTTCTCGCAAGATCCTGGTGTCTGGGTGCTCCTTTTACGTCGTAGCTAGACGTAGCCTTAGTCGGCGTGGATGTCCAGGTCCTTTTCACAAGATCCTGGTGTCCGAGTGCTCGTTTCGCGTCGTAGCTAGACGTAGCCTTAGTCAGCGCGGACGTCCATGTCTTTTTCGCAAGATCCTAGTGTCCGAGTGCTCGTTTTACGTCGTAGCTAGACGTAGCCTTTGTCGACGCGGACGTCCAGGTCCTTTTCGCAAGATCCTGGTGTCCGAGTGCTCGTTTCGCGTCGTAGCTAGACGTAGCCTTAGTCGGCGCGGACGTCCAGGTCTTTTTCCCAAGATCCTGGTATTCGAGTGCTCGTTTTACGTCGTAGCTAGACGTAGCCTTAGTCGGCGCGGATGTCCAGGTCTTTTTTGCAAGATCCTGGTGTCCGAGTGCTCGTTTTACGTCGTAGCTAGACGTAGCCTTAGTCGGCGCGGACGTCCAGGTCTTTTTCGCAAGATCCTGGTGTCTGAGTGCTCGTTTTACGTCGTAGCTGGACGTAGTCTTAGTCGGCGCGGATGTCCAGGTCTTTTTCGCAAGATCCTGGTGTCCGAGTGCTCGTTTTACGTCGTAGCTGGACATAGCCTTAGTTGGCGCGGACGTCCAGGTCTTTTTCGCAAGATCCTGGTGTCCGAGTGCTCGTTTTACGTCGTAGCTAGACATGTTTCCACAGATACGCCCCGTCCGCAGGTGTGGGACCTGGAGGGGGTGAGCGAACGCGTGTTTTACCAAGTTGGCTTGAACACTGTGCTCGTGGAGCTAATAACGGGTAATCCGAGTGAGACCTGTCATTTCCTCCTGAGGGAGTTTTGCTAGCAGACGTTTTCCCGGCGTGGGCGTCTGGCCCTACTAAGGGCGTCTCAAAGAACCTTTCTTTACTCTATCCCATTTCGGACCCCGGGCCGTCCGCCAACCCGGAGCGCAGTCGGCTGCCACCCATCGATGGGTTCCGTGGGAGAGCATGAAGTATGGTCTCGAATGGGAGTTCAGGCGATTGGGTCATCCGCTCACCTAACTCGAGGCCCACTTGGGGCTCGCCTTGTCCTCGCCCCTTGCTCGATCTTTTCCTCGCTGGGGCGACGCCGAATCCGGTCGATGGATCGGGTTTTAGTGCCCTGCAGCATTGAATTGGGCCTTGGACGCGGGTAATCGGGCCCCTTGTTGGCCTTTTGAGCGTTCGATTGGGATGGCTGGCCCATTTGCCCCAGCAAAGACCATGAGGACGGAGGGTGCGCCGCTCGAGGTGGAGCCTTCGCGCAGTATTGTCCAATCGGAATTAAATGTGTAGTAAAGAGTTCGAGAGCAATCAGGGCTTACCGACGGTTTGGTAGTGGGTTGTCAGACGATAGGACGGGCCATGACGTGCCCCGCTCGAGGAGAAGTTGAGCTTGACGCCTGTCGAGCCCACGCATGTTCGATTTTCACTTGTTGGCGCCTATAAATTTGAAGAGGCGGGCGTTCTGGATAGATGTTTTCCTTCGACTTTTTCGTCCTCCTGAGCGTTCCTGCCATGAGAGAGGGGGAGAAGGAGATAAAAGAGAAAAGGGCAAGCAAGCTTTCGCCTTCCCGTCACTTAGCTTTCTCGGCGATGTCGTGGCCTGCGTGCTCGATCTAGCCCAGTCGTGTGCTTGGCTTGGAGAAGAAGGGCTTCCTCCCCGCGCGCGGCGATTTGCGGTGGAGGGTTCCAGCAGGGGCCTTCGTCCCTTCGCCGGGTGACGACGAGATCGTAGCACACGCCTCATTCTTCGAGCGTGGCTTCAGGCTCCCCCTTCATCCATTCGTCCGCGGATTGCTGCACTTTTACAGGGCGGAGGTGCATCACCTTAATCCCAACAGTGTGTTTCACATCGCGGTCTTCATGACGCTATGTGAGGCATTCCTTGGGATCGAACCCCACTGGGGGCTGTGGAGGTACTTCTTCTAGGTGCGGCTGCAGAAGGACAAACCGTCGAACGGCACTTCACCTGTTGGGGGTGCCGGCATTCAACTGCGCGGCAGTCGCAAGGCAGACTATATCGAAGTGAAGCTGCCGTCGTCGAACCGGGGGTGGCATCCCGAGTGGTTCTACATCCAGAACCCAGGCGGGAGCGCCCCGATTTTTTCCGGCAAGCTCCACGAGGCAGACCCCAAATGGAGCTGGGGGCCCGATGGGAAGGACAAGAAAAAGGTGGCGATGGTCGTCGAGCGAATCAAGACTTTGAAGACGCGAGGTCTGACTGGCGACGTCGTTGTGCGCGCATTCATGGGGTTGCGCGTTCAGCCTCTTATGGACCAGGTTCATCCCATATTTCGGTACAGCAGGGCGTCCGATCCGACAAGAGTATCCGTGGCGGGGCTTCCGGCGTCGGAGCTTACGGCTCGGGTCTCTGCTGTGATCGGCGCGGGTGCCACCGAGGCGGCGGGCGGGGTCCCCGCCCCATTTTCGGTGGACAACCCGCCCAATCTAGTGAGTCGGGAAACCTTTCCCCCTCTTCTCGCCTTCCTCGTCTCCTTGACCTTTGTCTGAGTGTGCTTTCGTAGGGGCTCGGCGGACTGACCTCTCGGGCTTTGCTTCCGGGAGAAAAGGAGCTGAGAGTGGCAGCTCGCATCATCTCCGAACAGTTGGGTTCCGCTCATGAGGAGCGAAAAGGGGCGAAGAGGAAAAAGAAAGTAGCGGAGAAGAGACGGGAGCGCGCGGTCAGATCCACGTGCGGCGAGGAGGTTTTCGACACGACCTCCATCGAATGGAGCAATCTGGAGTCGACCTCGAGCGAGGACGCCGGGGACGGTCTGGGTTTCCCGCTTATGATCGCACAGCCGTCCGGCGGCGGTCCGAATGAGGGCGAAAGCAGGAATGCTGCCGCCGCCGTACCTCCGGCGGAAGTGCCACTGCCGGGGGTGGCCCCGAGGAAGCGGGGAAGCGATAAGCCCCCGCGCGGGGAACCGTTGAAGAGGGTGCAATGCCCGCGTGTCCGTACGGCAGAGTAGGTGTCTCCTTCGCCTCCGGTTTATTCTTCATATAGGCTGGCCCGTGCAGCCCCTGAGTGATTGTCACGTGCAAGGGCTACATAAGGGCGTCCCTGGCGGCGCTGATGAGCCTGACCGCGGCCTCCGGGGGCCCGGGTCTGTTGCCGCCACCGGGGGCCGCAATAACCGCGGCCGTGGGCGAGGGACTCGGGGAGTTGGTGCCGACCGGGAAGTTGGTGGAAGCTGGAGAGTTGCTCGTGCTCCCCGGGCCAACGTCCAAGGCGGCTTGGGAGGCGGAGATGCGGAGTGGCTCAGTAGAGGCGAACCCTTCGGTATCTTCCGCCGGGCCAACGGCTTATCCGGAGGTCTGGGGAGGCGTGGAGGCGTCGCTGCCGCCACCACTGGAGGGGCTGCCGGTCGAGCTGGGGGCTCACCCGGGGGCTAGGGACGACGGTGCGCGCCTCCCATTGCCACCACCGGGTGGGCCGCCAGTCGGCGCAAGTCTGCCTCCGAAGGTGACTCAGGAGCCGACCGTGATCGTCCCGGACTCCGAGGATGAATCCCCAGGAGCGCAGACTGCCAAGGTGACGCAGTCGGATCCTGCCCTGGCTCTGCTGCCCGTGCTCACCTGGGCGAATAGAAATCTGCTTAGGGCGCCGTTGCTCATCTTGGACGACGGGGCGGAGCACGGGGAGTGGGAGGCCCTTAGAGAAGGCGAGCAGCGGGTCAAGGCTGAGATCAATCAGATCCGCCATGTTCTGACTCTTGCGCTCGAGTCTTCCAACAAGGTGCTGGAGTTTGTCACCGGGGGGCTTCTTACTGCCGGGACGGTAAGGTTGACGACCTTGTCTTTGCGATTTTCGAGCAACCTTGTGGTCGCCTGACCGAGTTGTATCTTCCCAGAGTTTGCAGGCCCGGTCGGTGGATAAGTCCGCGCTCCTTCGGCATTTGCACGGCCGGCGGAGGGCCGAGGAAGAAGATTGCGGTCGCCTTGGACTGCTGCTGCGTGACGGTAGGCGAACTTCAGCCGACACTTGTCGGCGTAGCATGCTGCTCCGCCGAAGATCATGAGGCAGCTGTCGAGCTATGGGAACTCATCGTTCGTCTCCTCCCCCTTGGCCTCGGCATCTGGTGCCGGGTCCTGCTTCTTCCCCTTGCCCCGCGACGTCGTGGGATTTCCGAAAAGGAAGCGCTTCAGGACCTCGCAGTCCCGGTACTTGTGCTTGACAGGATAGGCGTGGTTCAGGCACAGACCATCCAACAGCTTTTCGAAATGGTCGGGTCCCTGCCGGACCTGCTGCTTCGCAGGACGGTCGGCGGCAGTGACCATGCGGCCATCACGGCCTTGCTTCCCCTTCTGCTTCCGTTTGTCGGAGCGGTCGGAGGCAGCTTCGGCTTCGAAACCAGGTGCTCAGTTGGCCTTCTTCTTGTCGAACATGGCCCCCACAGCCTCCTCACCGGAGGTGTGGTTGGTGGCGATGTCGAGGAGCTCCTTGGTGGTTTTGGGCTTAGCGCAGCCCAACTTGTGCACCAAGGCCTCGCAGGTGGTGCCGTAGATGAACACCCCGACGACGTCGGCATCGCGAATATCGGGGAGCTCATTGCACTGCTAGGAAAAGCGTCGGATGTAGTCCTGGAGCGTCTCCCGTGGCTGCTGTTTGCAGCTCTTCAAGTCCCAAGAGTTGCCAAGGCGTTTGTAAGTGCCCTGAAAATTCCCGACGAAAAGATCCGTCAGGTCCGCCCAACTCCTGATGGTATCAGTGGGCAGATACTCGAGCCAGGCTCGAGCGAACTCTGCAAGGTAGATGGAGAGGTACTGGATGATGAAGAGATCATCAACTGCTCCTCCCGCCCGGCAGGCGAGCCGGTAGTCTTCCAGCCAGACAATAGGGTTTGTCGCCCCTGTGTACTTGGCTATATTGGTCGGGGCCCGGACCACGGTGGTCGCGCCTTCTGCTATCCGTGACCTGTGAATAGGACGCCGCGTCGGCGGCCCTCCTCCTTGCTTCGAGGGAGGCGCGGACGTCACGGTTGTCCCCCAGGCGAAGGCTCACTGGGGTGCGCGATGCCTGGGGTTGCTCGTGTTGCGACGCCGTCTTCGCCAGGTCCTTCTGGTCCCGCGAGGACGGGCGACCCGGGCGTCTCGAGGTTGCGCCCGAGTGGTGAGAGCCGGAGCCCTGTGCATGCTGGACGGCAGCACGCTCCATCAGCCCCCGGAGGTTCTGGTACGTGACCTTAGCCTCCGGGTCCGTAGGCTCAGGGAGCCCACGGAGCAGCATTCCAGCTGCGACGACGTTTTGGCTCGCGTGGGGGAAGAACGGGTGGCCGTCCGATCCCTCAGCGAGCTGGTGGTGTACTTGGCGCGCACGCACGTGCGCACCGGACAGAAGTGGGGGCTCGAGCTGACGTTGCTCCAAGTCGGCCTGGAGCTTGTCAAGCTCGGCCCTGCGGGCCTCCAGCTCCTCGTGCTGCTGCTGGAGCTCATTACGGCGAGATTGGAGGCACGCGAAGCTCTCGCGCCGGTGCTCATCCTCCTGCGCTTCGGTGCGTGGGAGGAGAGCGCCGGGAGTTGGGGGAGTGGCGGCGGTGTCCGTCACGCCCGCCATGTTGCACTCTCGAGAGTGCAACCTGCGGGGGCGTGCTCCTTGTCGGAGCTGGAGCCGTGGCTGGAGGAGTCCTCCAGCAGGTCGTGGATGGTGGACGGCACGTAACCGGTCATTGCCACGAGTCGAGAACCCGTGGATGGAAAGCCGCCGCCCGTTGCTCCGTCGTCGAGGCCTGCGTGGGGGCCTCGAGGCAGAGATTGCCGAGGAGGGCGGCAACTGTGCTCAGACCCCCGGAGGGAGCCTGGTCATGAACAGCGGCAAGGATGGGCACGAGCTCTCCCGTGGTGGTGGTGACGAAGTCGAGGGTGCCGAAACGAATCTAGCCCCCCGACGCGGGTGCACCGGTGTGGGTGAAGGAAGCCATCGAGAAGGCGAAGCGGGAGATGATGTCGACGCGGGAAGATCCCCTACCTGGCGCGCCAACTGTCGGTGTTTCGAGCACCGGCAATACGATTTTTTGGTCTAAGGGGGTCGCGCGTTCCCTCTCCTCGAATGGCCTGACTCAAGGGAGCCCAAAGTGTATACTGGTTCGGGCTGAATATCCCTACTCCAGTTTGTTCGCTGTGTATATGCCCTTCTGAGGTATTACAATCGCCACTTCCAGGAGGAAGTTAGGGTTTGTTCGTTGTCCAAGTGTTCTCTCAAAATGTTCTCACCCTCTCCTCCTCACACCCCCTGTTCTCCCTTATATAGATGGGAGCGGCGGGTTACACGGGAGCTCCTTGGTCGGTAAGCTTGCAGTGGAAGGAAGGTTTCGTCCTATTGGGGGGACGTGACGCACCGTCCCGTGCGCTTGTCAGGCGGCCGGTTTTAATAGCGAATGACCCTGAGGCCATGGGAGGGGACGTTCCCTCCTGTTGCGTGTCAAAGCGATGGGACCAGAGCCTGATTTCGCAGGCGGCTCCCCTGACACCTTGGGAAGGAGCCACCTACCCTGACACGGACGTCCCGGGACGTCGCCTTTGGTGAGGCAGGTACTCGAGTGCCGGAGCGCCCAACCGGTGGGCTCTCCAACCCGGGCAGTCGGAGAAGGTTGGACAGGGTGTTCGAGCTGGAGCTTGGTCGGGGACCGAGCTTGTCTGCGGCCCATAGGTCTCCGGCTAGAGCTGGGCCTTGAAGGCAGCCCGCTCGAGGTTTTGGGCTGCTGGGAATACCCATTGTATAAGTATTCGTCAACTTCATTACCGGTTTGCCTAGAACCCAGAATGGATACGATTCCATATGGGTCATAGTGGATCATTTGACCAAAGTAGCTAATTTTATACCTGTGAAGACCACTTATTCAGGAGACCGGTTAGTAGAACTGTACATGTCAAGGATTGTTTGTGTGCATGGAGTGCCGAAGAAGATAGTGTAGGACAAAGGTACCCAATTTACTTCAAGATTCTGGAATAAACTGCATGAAGCCATGGGGACCCATTTGAACTTTAGTACAGCATATCATCCACAGATGGATGGATAGACAGAAAGAGTCAATCAAATTCCGGAGGTCATACTGCGAGCTTGTACTCTAGCATATGCTACCTCATGGGACAAGTGTCTGTCGTATGCTGAGTTCAGCTACAACAATAGTTACCAAGCCAGTTTACAGATGTCACCATTTGAAGCTTTGTATGGTCGACCCTATCGAACGCCATTGAATTCGAATGAGATAGGTGAGCGCCATGTCTTTGGACCGGACATTCTCCAAGAAGCTGAAGAGCAGATTGCCATGATCCGAAAAAGATTGAAGATAGCTCAATCAAGGCAGAAGAGTTACACCGATAACCGTCGCCGAGAGCTGAGTTTCGAACCGAAAGATTTCGTATATCTCAAAGTTACACCTCTCAAGGGAGTTAAGAGATTTCACGCCAAAGGAAAATTTACACCGTGATATGTTTGACCATTCAAGATCCTAAGCCGCAGAGGTGAAGTTGCTTTCCAATTGGAGTTGCCGCAATCATTGGCGGGAGTGCATGGCGTGTTCCACGAGTCGCAACTAAAAAGTGTCTACGAGTGCCGGACGAACAGATGCCTTTGGAGGCGATCGAGCTGCAAGAAGATCTGACATATAAAGAACACCCAGTAAAGATTTTGGACACAATAGACCGAGAGACAAGAAGCAAGTCAACCCGTTTCTGTAGAGTCTAGTGGAGCAACCATTCGGAAAGTGAAGCGAGCTGGGAGCGCGAAGAAGACCTGAAGAAAGAGTTTCCCAACCTATTCCTTAGTAAGCCCTGAATCTCGGGGTTGAGATTCTGTTAAGGGGGTAGGTTTGTAGCCTCCCAAATTTGTGCCTTTATTTAATTTATTGAGTTATTTGAATTTTTAGAATTTTCTGGAATTTATTTGGATTTAATTTCAATTAATCCCTCTCTTGAGTTATTTAGATATTTAAAAAGTTCAATTAAAATTTTGTTGGGAGTATTTTATTTGAATCCAAAATGTCTCAAATTATTTTCCAGAATTTTTCTGAGCATTTTGCTATTTTTCTCGATTTATTTGAATTTCTAGGAATTATTTAAAGAATAAAAATGAAAAAAGGAATTTCAGAAACCCTAATGGGTCCAGTCGCGCAGATCGGACCAAGTAACCCGCGCCGAACCAGACCCGCGCCGCCACAAACCCTAACCCTGCCGAACCATTGGATCTCAATCCAACGGCTGTGATCTGTCCGCGTCTCACGCGCGTGTGAGCCGTCGGATCGAGCCCACGTGGACGTCTGCTATGTTGCCGCGCATCGTCTCCGAGCTCGACTCGGACTTTGCGGGAATCCGCCGTTTCCGCGGAGGGCACGCCTGCCGAGCCGCTATTTAATGCGTGGACCCACGCACGAGGATTGCCTTTCCACGCTGTGTGTTTGCCCTAGATCCAAGTCGCTCGTGCCGCCACCTTTTGTGCTAGATTGCTCGCCGAGGTTCAGGGTAGCTGCCGCGTGTTTTTGCCGTTTCCGCCACCGTCGAGCCGCCTTCCACCGCGCACGACCCATATCTGGAACCGCATCGTTGAGGCGCTTCGAACCGGACCATTCACTTCGCCGGAGGATACTTGGAACGCCGTTGCCTTGGTCATCGTCTTCCTCTCCGACCACCTCTGCCCCGCCGCGCCATTGCCGGATTTGCGAACTCCCTCAGCTGTTGGATCTTCATCGCACGGCCCTAGTGAGTCCACGTAGCGTGCCTCTCTGATTCGGCCAGATTAGATCCAGGCCATTAGATCTAGATCTAACCCATCGGATTAAGCCACGTTGGTGTAGCCAGTACCGTCGGATTGGATTTGAACGGTTTAGGTGTAGCCAGTACCATCGGATTGGATTTGAACGGTTTAGAACAGATTAGCAAATTAATCCGAACAAAAAAAAAAACGCTGACCTTTTCCCAGACGTTGAACATGAGGGTACTGTATCAAATCCAACAAATTCCTGAAGGAGAAGATCAACCTCGCAGTTCTCTGTTGTTCCTTCTAGGCATGCATGCATGGGTGTGACAGAAATGTCTGGTTGCCTGCTCAAACCTTTGAGCGTCTAAGATGAGGACGGTCCATTTTGGATTCTATGTAGCATCAAAAGACTAAGGGTCTATTTGTTTTTGTTTTTGATTCTGGGTTCTGATTTCAAAAGCTAAATCAAAAATAAATAGCCCGATTATATAATCCGATTTTCACAATCCAGCCCATCCATATACACTAGAATCCATGATCTACTTCATATGCTTTTGGATTCTAGCTTTTGAAGAATCAGTTTCTTTGTAATCACAATCTAAAATCAGTTTTTAGATAATCTAAAGCAAAAACAAACAGACCTTAAGAGTAGGGGTGAAACAGATCGGATATGGATCGGAAATCGTATTTGATCCACATAATTTTGTCGGATCGAAATCGGATACGGATTAGGACACGGATAGTGCCGGATACGAATATGGATAATATTCGAACGAATACGGATAAAATAAATTCAGATAATCATCAGAACGGATGAGCTCTAGCTTTACAGGCAGATCTGAAGAGCTAGAATCTCGTATTATTTGCCTTACTTCCTCCTTTTTAACTTCATGCCTTTTCCTTCATCGACAACAACTGCGCGCGATAGGTAGTAATTGCTAATTAGCCGTTGAGAAAGCAGGAACATGCATGCATGCATGATCAGATTAACATCATACCATCAAGCTAACTGCTTGTTTGGACGAAATTAATGAGATGCTGTTACCTGTGATGGAGTGCAGGGCCTGTGGTGGAGGAAAAAGTCGCCCCAAAGGCTGGCATGGTAGAAGCGGGCCTTGGGCGCGTTGCTGTCCGCCCCAGAGAGCCCCTCATGATGCGCCATGGATGGATGCTCGCTCTTCTTCACTTGAGACTACTGAGGATGCTGGATGATGGCCTCGATCTCTCATTCCTGGGCTTTATATAGGAACTGAGTCGTTCTACGCTTCCACTCGATGGACTCGATCGCTGGTGCTGTGGCTGCCTCCCCTAGTTCGGAATGAGATTCTCTAACTTCATGGGAATTGACTTCCCTCTGCAGTCGCTCGTCTCTATCGTCTACTATAGATCCTACGGCGATCATGCTCAGAGTCAAACACAACAGCCAAGAGTGGCTCATCTCTATATTTGTTTGACGTGGTTGTCGTAGAATCCATAGCGGACGGCAGAGATGAGTGATTACATAGACAAGTAAATTCCCCTGAAATTAGAGGATCTCGTTCCTCCTATTCCATGCCTCTACTTGGCCGGCTAGGCCAGTCCCAAATCAACAAATGGACAGGCCCCACGAAGACGGAGCCACGGATGTACTTCCAGCTGTCCAGGTATATTCATTATTCAATTCAAGTCTATGGGCCGGCCGAACTTACTCTGTAACATATGAGCCGCATATTATCTGATAGATAGTATTCGAAAAAATGCTCAGATTTTATCCGACAGATATTATCTGAGATATCCGTATTTGTAACTGTATCCGGGACATTTTATCCGTATCCGATCCGTATTCGAATAAGATATCCGGATATCCAAAAAATTATCCGAATTGCTATTCGAGACGTTTTGATTGGTCGAAAATTATCCGTACCATTTTCACCCCTACTTAAAAGAGCATGGGCTCCATTGTAAAAAGCCACATCTCCCATGGTCCATCCAGTCACACCGGCAGGATCTGAGCAGCAAATTAGTTCGTTCAGACGTAAGACACACAAGTGACACGCTTGCCAAGCATGCTGCATGGATAGGACTACAAAAATCTCGAGACTCGTAAGTTGTTTAAGCTTGGTTCTCTTTAGATTTAATTTGAGTTTGATCCTAAGCTCGTGAGTTTCATCGAGCCGAGCTCTAATAGCTCATGAGCCTGGTAAATTTATGAATCGTTTGTTAAATATTACTATATATTAACTCTTTCGAGTTGAACTCGAGCTTGAGTATTTTTTTATTTTTGAAAATAGTGCATATCAAATTATTTATTGTTACCGAGCTTATTCAAGCTGAGCTCAAGCTTTGACCGAACCATGCTTGAGTCTAGATGCAGGCTCAGACCCTAACTCCAACTTAGCTTAAGTTCTTATCAAGCTCTAGCTTAAGAGATCAAACTCACTCCAACTCAGCTTGTTTATAGGCCCATGCGTACCATATGATCCATGAGACCTGTTCAATTGTAACGTAGTTGGAAAAAAAAAACTCAAAGCAGTTAGTATGTAAATTCCCCTAAAATACCGCACAAACCAAGATAAATAACAAGTTTTTTCTGTCGCATAGGATATATAGAGGGGTGCTAAACTGCAAATTACGTGGAATCACTGCTTAGGAAAACCACGATGCATGCTTGGTGAGTTTTCTACTATGTAAAGTTCTATACCTCTAGAAGTATGTACTCCCACTCTCAATATACCATTTAAATGATGTTGTTATACATCTTTATTCTTTTGGGTATACTCTAATACTAATTATAAGATACTCCAAAGTGAGCTCTACGAAATTTTTTTTATCAAAGTTCACCCTTTATAGCATAATTTGTTTATACTCTTTTTACACACGGAAAAGGGTATATAGCAAAAAAAAAGGGTTCCAATGATTTTTTTTTCAACAATGTCGCATTGTAGTTTCTTAGAATTATTATTGGAGTATACTGAAAGTGATAAAGGAGTATAACACATTCCTTTAAGTGGTATATGGGAGGTGGGAGTACGTACTCCTAGGAGTACATAAAAGGCTTCATATATAAGGTTCCGTACTCCTGGGTGTATGTACTCCCACTCTCAATATACTACTTAAATGATGTGGTTATACTTCTTTATCCTTTTGAATATACTTTAATATTGATTATAAGATACCCCAAAGTGAGTTCCACGAAAAATTTCATCAAAATCCACCATTTATAGCATAATTTTTTTAATACTCTTTTTACATATAGAAAAGGGTATATAACAAAAAATAAAGGCCTCCGATAAATTTTTTTTTCAACAATGTCGCATTGTAGTATATTAGAATTATTATTGAAGTATATTGAAAGTGATAAATAAGTATAACACATTCATTTAAGTGGTATACTGCAGGTAGGAGTACATACTCCTAGGAGTACAGAAAAGGCTTCCTACACACACACACACATACATCATAATTACTGGGACACCATGGTGCCTGGACACCATAATCCAAAATAGACATTTTTCCTATTTATTTGCATTCAAAAAATTTTAGGATGTTGAGTTTAACCAATTTACTAACTAGTTCAAACAAGTTTGAATTGAAATTCAAACTAGAGTTTCTTTTTTTTAATGATAGTTTGATTGTAGGTATGTGCTGAGTATATATATATAAATCAGCAAAGCATGTAATCTACATTCATTCAAATCTTTGAATTCGAGTATATTTTTTTCAAAGGTATGTGTTTCATTTGAATTGTCATAGATGGGTATATACCCTAAAACTGAAAGTTTCAACAAATATACCCGAATTTGACTTAAATTCGTGCATTTAAAATCATGATGCCTAGGTACCATGGTGCCCCCATTACAATGTTATATATATATATATATATATATATATATATATATATATATATATATATATATATATATATGTATGGGGGCCTAGGTACCATGGTGCCCCCATTGTAGTACTAGTATACATATACATATACATATATATATATGTATATGTGTATGTATGTATGTATGTATGTATAGGTATATGTATATGTATATGTATGTACATATGGAAAATTTGGTATTCTAGACAACATGTGTCCTGTATTTACAATTGTACACAACATATTTGAATATTTACAGAAATGTCACCTATACCCGAAATTAGGATTTTCGTGTACCCATTCCTCAAATTAGAAATTCGGTTTCTTTGTATTTGAAAACAGGAATTTGGGTATAGGGTATAGCCGAAAATGGGGTTTTGGTATGAGGTGGCACCTCATAGCCGAAAATGGGGATTTCGGGTATGAGGTGGCACCTCATACCCGAAAAATGGTGATTTCGGCAATGAGTTGGCTATTTTTTTTTGCTTTTTCGCTTTGAAGGAGACGGTGGAGTTTATTGCCTGCAGTCGGAAAAATTGGTATTGTATACAACTTGTAAATTCGTTTACCCTTTTCTAAATCTCAACTATACGAAATTTGTAAATTCGTTTACCCTTTCCCGAAATTACCAAATTCGATTTCGGTGCATTTGAAAATCCAAATTTCGGCTATGGCTTTTATTTATTTTTTGCTTTTCGCTGCTTGCTTGGTCTTTTGCCCGAAAACGACGTGCCCAAATGGTGATTTCGGTTATGAGCTCCTGTTTTTCTGTGGTACAAAACCCGAGTTGACCAAAAGGAAAAAAGCAAGCATGCATGCATGTCGTTTGCAGACGAAGCAAGCAGGCAAAAAGAAAAAAAAAATAAAAAAAGGGACTACCTGTTCAAATTAAAGGAAAAATTGAGTAAATAAACTACAGTGAAATCAAAATTAAGAAATTAACCTGCAGTGAAAAGAAATGCGATGAATGGCTGTTCTTTCCGCCAGAGGGGATGGCTTCCGCCATGTGAGGTGGTTGAAGGGGCGTTTCCGCAATAACCCTAACTATTATTTTGAACGATAACTTTTAACCCTTTTCAGCAGCCCGTAAAATATCACCGTACCTTAAATATGTATACTCGTTTTATATTTGGGACAAGACCATTATAAGTAATATATAAGTTATTTTTCACCGTACCCTTTTAAGTTTTACCATAACGTCAATCTTTAGTCCAAAAGCAAAATACATCTCATATTTATATTTATAGGAGGAGAGAACCTCTTTTAAAAAGAAATAAGCCATTTAGGCGGGAAACTGGCACGTCTGGCCCTGTCCAGCCTCAGTCGCAGCCTCGGGGTTGCAAAAGCAGATATTTGATATTTTTCTACAGGTCATATAAATTATCACTTTGTAATAATTTTACCGAGACTTCGTGTAGTTATCCTCAAAGATGTGAAATATATGTACGCTACACTGTATCGATAGATGGGCAGAAATAAGAATCTACTGAATTGCATATGGCTTACAAATGCTAAACAGCAATGGCATGTACGGCACACTCTACCGAGTATACCGGACTAAACCTAACATGCTTTAGGGAAAGGGAAGAACAACAAGGGCCCTTCTCGTACACTCTACTGAGTGCACCGAGGATATTTCCCCTTGCGCAACCCATCGGTGCCTGCCGCCGCCCTCTCGCGCTTCCTGTCACGCTCGGCCTCCCGCTCGGCCGCCAGGCGCTGCCGCTCGGCCGCCAGGGGCTGCCGTTCGGCCTCCCTCTCTGCACGCATTTGTTCGGCAAACTTCATGCGCTTCTCCTCTTCCTGCTGCTCACGGCACTGCAGCTCTACCATAGCTCTGCGATGCGAGTACTCCCAATTCCTCATCCTCTCCATCTCAGGAGTCTGCTCCGCGTCGTAGAATTTGATGAACTCGCATAATGGAGGCTGCAATTGGTGACAACAGATGGTATAACAGTGTTAAGGTTTGGATGGTTTGATGCAACATCAAATGCGAGTACGAACATACCGGGCTCCTCCGCAGCATCCGCATCCCCAGCATTGGCTCGGAGTCGTGGTTGCGGCAACTCCAATACCTCATACCGTATGTGTATGAGTTGTCTACAGATTGCCGAAAGCGGCAAGGATCCCCGCATAGGCACATGGGGACCTCCGTGCCGTCGGGGACGGATTGGACAACGCTGTGCCTTGGGGGCGAGGGGAACTCCATTGGCACCGGTTGCTTGGCCGACGAACTTGTGCTTCGTGGTTTGGATTGCTTACTTTGTGTGAGTATTCGGAGGCGAGCACTGGGGTTTAAATAGCCCGCCACCAACCAAACGAGAGAATCGGAGCAAAGAGACAAGGACAGCTAGAATGCTTTGTACAGTTTTATCGATGACAAAAGCTGAAAAAGTTAACAGGCGTGCTTTTGATATGACATGGCAGGCATACTGTTACATCTTTGACAGCAATGCTTTTACAGCTTGAACTTTTACAGCTTTTACAGCAATGCTTTTACAGCTTTACAGATGACATCGACGGGTCATGGCAGTGGAGTACACAGCTTTGCAGATGCAATCTAGGCTGGCTTTCATGGCTCAACAGGAAAGAAAAGGACTACATGTTTTGTGCGCGACTATAATACTTAGGGTTATTGGGCGTTGAGAATTTATATGCAAAGAGAGCTGTAACTGAGATATTTTTACAAAATATGGCAGTCCGTATACCAAATAGCAAATCTGGTACATTCGGACCCAAAAATTACTTCGAACATGCTTTTTACGGGCCGAAAATCCTTGTCATTAGGGTTTGTCTTGCGACTTTAATACTTAGGGTTATTGGGCGTTGAGAATTTATATGCAAAGAGAGCTGTAACTGAGATATTTTTACATAATATGGTAGTCCGTATACCAAATAGCAAATCTGGTACATTTGGACCTCCGTGCCGCCGGGGACGGATTGGACAATGTTGTGCCTTGGGGGCGAGGGGAACTCCATTGGCACCGGTTGCTTGGCCGGTGAACTTGTGCTTCGTGGTTTGGATTGCTTGCTTCGTGTGAGTATTCGGAGGCGAGCACTGGGGCTTAAATAGCCCGCCACCAGCCAAACGAGAGAATCGGAGCAAAGCGACAAGGTCAGCTAGAATGCTTTGTACAGTTTTACCGATGACAAAAGCTGAAAAAGTTAACAGGCGTGCTTTTGATATGACATGGCAGGCATGCTTTTACAGCTTTGACAGCAATGCTTTTACATCTTTGACAGCAATGCTTTTACAGCTTTACAGATGACATCGACCTTCATTTGGACTATTTGCCATTGTTGTTTTCAGCGTGTTGTCATATCAGCCTTCTCAGCCTTTTGGCATATCACCATTGTCAGCCATTTGTCATATCATCATTTGGACTACTTGCCATTGTTGTTTATTTTTAATACGTTCATTTGTCATATCGCTTTTTTCATCCTTCTGTTATATCATCATATTCAGCTTTGTCGCATATCAGCTAATATACGAAATAACACAAGGTTGAATGACTGTTGTCGGTGAATATGATATTACATACATGACATAAAAAATATGCTACATTCAACCGAAAAAATAACTTCGAATAACTTGGTGAACATAACAGAAAGCTTCATAATAGTACAAACTGCATTACGATACAACAGAAACACATAATAGCATTAGAACAAAGTACAATAGGGAGAACAACTACAACAGCATTTCTTGTGAACAAGAAATAACATACAAATGGATGCAGGGTAGAGCGGCTTTAGAACTTTCCAGAATCATCACTATCATAGAATTCCACACCCTCTTCTTCGAAAAACTCCCAACGGTCACGTTTGTAGTCTTCAACGCTATGGCCTTCAAGAGGAACAACCAAATCAGGGCTTACAGCTTCGTGGTTATCTTCTACGGCGCGCTCAATGAAGCGATCATACGCTTCACGGTTTTCCTCTTGTTCAGGCCGAACTCCCTCTCTTTGCGGTAATTCTCGTACCGTTACCCTATTAAGTTCCTGCGCTAGATCCTTCCTCTGGTGTGCCATTGGAAGCGTCCTGTTTAAAGCTGTCGGTGTATTTATATCGTCTGCCCACTGCTGATATTGGCATCCGGTAGACTACACGACAGTGTGAGCATGGATATTTAAAACTGGAGCAATAGAATAATCATCGAAATATGAAGATATCGAAATACATTTAGACGTACAGAGAAATTTGGGCATCTATAGAACGCCCGTCCGTAATTTGGCGCAGTGGTGGAGTAGCAGGTTTGAGCATCGACATGGCAGTTAGGGCAAATGACCCGCCCTGCATTGGCAACCACTGAGCTCGACGCCTTCGACATGGCTTGGACAGAACTGACGAACACTTAAGTCGGTATCTACACGAAGGAAAAATATCAATAAGAAGCATAATAAGTACAAAATAATGTGGACTGACCCAACAACACAACAATGTGACTCACCGTACAAAATAACTTTTGTAAATAATACCTGTGGAACAAGAAGCTGAAATGAAATATTGGAAAAAAGGAAAGCTAAACTACCAGTTCTCCTCTATGCGCTCTGGGTTTTCTCAACTCAATCCAAACTTTATGAACTCGGAGCAATGTATCGCGTTTGCCGCATAGAAGTGCAAGACGACCTTGCAATTTATAGGCAGGAGCGAGGAGAAACGAGATACCGGGCGGAACCTCACCGTCTTGAGGCGATGGGCCAAGACAGAAAATCGGCACGTGGCAGCGTTTGCAGTGCGCTCAGTGGGGGGGTCTGGCTGCAGCTGGCAGTGGCTTGGGAGTGGCCACCACTTGCCGGAGCATTACCGCGCGAGGTGGGGGCCTGGCTGAACAGTAACATTGCAAAACCGCGGCTTCCCGTGGCGGTATTTAGGCGGGAAACTGGCACGCCCGGCCCAGTCCAACCTAAGTCGCAGCCTCGGGGTTGAAAAAGTTAACACGCTCTGGTGAGTACACCTCCATAGCATTCATGCACACTATGTGGCATTGCGTGAGCCAGTACGTTTCGTATCACGTACCGATGCTGTTTCACCCACGAAAAGCCGCCGAAAGCGCAGCGGAGGGAATCTACCGCGAGAGGCATCGTTTGCCGCGCGCGGTGTGGGGCCTGGCTATAGCTTAGCTGCAGCTGGCAGTGGGCAACAGCTGGCGGCACATTAGCGTGCGAGGCGAGGGGCCTGGACAGGAAAGCTGCACGTGCCAGCATCGGATTCCTTTGCATCTGTGTCTATGCTTGATACCGACATATGCATACAGCTTTCTAGCTGGTAGAGAGGTGCCAGTCAGGCTTTGGCAGCTATGCTTTGACGAGACGACTCGGGCAGTCTGTACCACACATGCATTTGACATGACATTTCGGACAGGTTATGACAGCCAAGCTTACGGCATGATATGTCCTGCCGCAGTCATCACGGTCCCGGTCGAATTTGATTATAGCGGCTAAGTTTCGCATCAATTAAGTTTTAGCTGCTCTTAAGGTAAATTCCCGGCTTCAGTTAATGTCCTAAACTGGCACTTAGGAGTATCCCAAGCTTAACCAAAAGTTTAGAGCCAAAAATTTCAGTCCACACTTGTGACTTTCAACCAACTTTGGAGCCTTGTAACTGGCAATCTATAATGACCTAGAGTGCGCGGGTTACATGGTTGCGAAGTAAAAACATTTCTCTATATAGTGGTGGAGTCATATCGCCAATCCGGTGTCAAACACTGACTTTAAACTTGGCTCAAAAAGTGAATCTAACGTTGTTTTCTGTTGGAGGACTTAGCCAATTTGGTTGGTTTGCTTGGTGGATTTTTTGGGGAGATGAAAGTGTGGGTTATGTGGTGTGGGTGGCAGCCACTTCATTCCCAAACCGTGAGCTGCTCCCTCTTCTTCCTCCCTCCACCACACAACCGCGAGATGAAAGTTTGCTTGGTCGGGCAGATTTTTGGCTCTCAGTTTTCTGCGAATTCGAGCTACTTAGAGGCCGAATTGGAGTTTACATTTGCTTAGGAAGTTGTAGAGGGTGAAATTATCTAGCATCTCCAACTGGAATCAATCCATTTGGACATTCCATTAGAAAGTTATGCCATTTTTAGTTTCGACTGTCCGAAATGGACGAAATTGGTGAATTGGATATTGAGCTGCTAATTTGAATTAATTGGAGGCCGAATTTGGAAAAAAATTTGCCTGAGAACTTGTAGGGAATTTCGAGTAGATTTCAAAAATGTATTTGGGCTCAAAATACCAGCATCGCATATTTTATTGCAAGAAATAGGAATATTAGTCAGCACGTAGCGAATATTTGTAATGGATATCGTAGTCCTTATTACATGGAAGGAGAGGTGTCCATGACATATTTGTTATGCATATCGTAGTCCTTATATCGATGAGCAAGTCCGCTCCGTCCGATATATGGACTACCTTTCTTTGCTACACAAATATACTGCCACAATAACCCTAAGTGCTATTGCCAACGCTAACTTTTACTAGAAATTTCGTCAGCACCTCCCCTGAAACTAGGACATCCACTCCACAGACCAAAGACAACATTTAATACGACAATAAGATTGAAACTTAAGAAAACCAACCAATCACAAACATGGCTCATGGTACGAACTAACCATCATGGCCCAACTTATTACATGCAAGTACCACAGAATAATTACAAGATATAAACTCAATAACATTACAAGCAATTAGTTAGTATGAAACTGTGCTAATGCAAAACGTGACCGTGCCACCACTCCCATCCATTCATGTCGACTTCAAGGTTCCTACAAAGAATAGACAAACAAACGGAGCACAAACTGGCATATATTAAAACATTAGAGTGAAACATTAGAGTGAAACATTAGTGTAACACCCCATAAATCTAAACTGTTGTACAATAAAAATTCAAACACACGCTTCCTACTCACCGTTCCCATTTAAACGCCAAAAAACCCCGATCTGTCTGGATCGAACAGCAGCACCCTCTCTTCCCAATTTCGTATCTTTTTTTATACTGTTCATAAAAATACCAAAAAATTACAGTAGCTAGATATTGATGAGATATACAACTTTCATGAAGGTCAAAAAATTCAATTCCGCTGTTAAATATGCCAAAACAACCGTCCAACACAGTGGACGAAATCTGTTTCCAGATTCTGTTCGTCATCTTCTAACAGCGATAACTCTCAGACCGACGCCCCAAAAAATCTGCAAAAATTACAGAAGCTAGGTCGCGATGTTATCTACAACTTTTTAGTTATAGGTTTTTGCAGAAAAAATCATCTATGTCACGTAAAATGCGAAAAAATCCGCACTGCAAAATCTCCCCTTTCAGAAACAGCACCACGTGAACAACTACCCTTCTAGCCCATCAAAATCCATCCAAACCAAACACCACCAAATCTAAAACACTCCCAACCCTGAGTAGAATAGGGGAAAAAAATTTGGAAATTTACCTAGAGTCCTTCCTTGAGAATCCACGAAAAACACGCGACGAACACCAAATCTGAAAATCTGCTCGTCCTCCACACCTTCTCGGATCCTCTTCTCGATTGTGAACTAACCGATTAGCTTCAAGCGTCACTGTCTCCCTCTCCGCCCGTTGAGCCTGTCTTCTGATCAAATCCTCAGGGCTAAACACCAGTGGTGCATGTCTCTCCCTTTGTCCCGCTGACTGTGACGGACCCAACCTCCCCGTGCCTGTTTGGTACATCCAAATCCTCGTCTTGGGGAGGGGCCCGTTGCGATGGAGTATCCTCCTCCGCTCGCGGAGATCGCGTTGAACCACTCACGTGGATCAACAGGCCCTAGGGAGCTGTATGGCCTACGACGTCGATGTTTGTGAGGTCCCCGCCTTTGCGGAGGCCCCTGTGGCTGCATGCCTAATAGGCCGATGAAGGTTGGCGCATTGAAGAAGTCCTCGCCGAAAACCGGGCCCGCTCCATTGTGGTGCGGAATTGACCCTCTGCCCCAAAGGCCTCTCGATACATGGGGAATACTGTGGGAGGGTGAGGGTGGAAGGACCGGGCATGTCCTCATGATGTGAAGGACCCGGTCTTTCGTCAACCTGTACTTCAAAAGTGGGGTGGCATGACGTCGCGATGAATGGCTCGGTGCATGGGACATGGATGCACGTCGAGCGACATCGGCTCCCTCGGCCGATGGCGGACGGACGGACGGTGCAGGATCGCCTCGGTGTGGGCTAGCGCCAGGTTCCATGGGAGATGAGCCGAGCTGCGGCCGTGTGTCCGTGACCATCCTCCAAGGCCACGGATAAGCGGACATGATGCGTGCCCCCTCGATGCGAGTACCTTCTCATTGGATTTCTTGGCGATGAGGAGCCGAGAGGTGCCTTCACTTTGCCCCGCAAGTCGATCCGCTTGATGTCTGCGGCTCGGATGCCTCCTGCGTCTGCATAGCATTACTGGGGTATTAGAATGAGAGGGTTAAGAAATTTACTGAGGACATTATTTAGGGGTATATTTAGTACCAAAATGTGGACTTGTCGAGATCGGTCCTCAGGATAGGCCATTGCTCGTTAAATCGACCTGCGTTCTTTGAGCAATGTGGCGCGAGTCTTGTGACGATACCATGTCAGGTAGTTGTCATATTCCTGGGGGTCGTATGGCACAGAGGGTAAGACAACCTCCTGAAATGCACTGTCGTTCCACCGCGTAATGTGGGTGGCATGGACGTTGCTCCAGTCCACTGCGGCCGCACTGCCCTTCGCGCTTCTCCTACAAATGCACAGACGTTACATTGTCAAATTTGCATAGATAGGGCACATATTGAAAAGAGGTAAATGCATACCCGTGAGATCTCCCGGCGTCCCGCGGTGGTGGAACGGGGACTATCTGGCGGAAACCGAACTGCCTCTGGATCCGTTCAGGCGAGTACACCTCTACGGCGTTCATGTACAGCAGGAAGCATGTGGTCATCCACAGGGGGTAGTCCATCATGCACCAGCTGGATATCTGGGCGCCCGTCGCAATCTCTGCGGCTCTTTGCGGAGACCAAGGATCCCAGTTCACATGTGCCGCGGTCAGCAGGTCTAGATCGGCGACAACACGCGTGTAGCACCAATGGTCACCGTTCGGCGACCATTGAAGTCGTGCGTGCATCCAACGGTACCCCATTGTAGGCCGATTGGTATCTGGCATGGCATCGTTGACGGAAACAGGGTAATATTGAATACGGATCCCTGGCCGAGAGATCGGAAGGTACTCCCAACTCCACATCTGAAGGAGTTGCAGGCATCCAGTAATAGTGCCCCTGTGTGTCAGGCGATGGCATGCATCGCACAATCCACGATAAGTGTCCGCCAGGACCGCAGATCCCCAGCTGTAGGCCGGGATGTCATCAAGCTCACCGGCCAACTGACGAGCAATGGACACAATGTGCGGGAAGATCAGGTCTCCTGCGGTGGACGTGAACATCACACCACCCAACAAGTAGTAAAGGTAGACCTCGTAGTGGCGCAGCACTGTATCTTCGTCGGCATCAGGTGGGCAGGGGTTGTACTCCTGCAATGTGCGCAGCCAGGTCATGGACACCCCATTTTCCTTCTGTTCGTACGGGACACCAAACCTGCGTGAACTCCGGATTAAGAGATTTCATAATAGCATGCACATTATGAACATAAAACAACTAGTGATTGTAATACCTTCCCGTTATGTAGTGCTGCCAGTCTTTTCTTTGAAGCGACGAAGAACCAACGGCCGCCCCTCGATGGGCGGCCGGTTAGCATGGCCACATCCCTCAACGTAATGGACATCTCACCAAGCGGTAGGTGAAATGTGTGTGTCTCCGCCGCCATCGGTCCACGAGACCAAGAAGAAGCGCCGCGATCGATGATAGGCATGGGTGTGGTCTGCCCTCCTCCGAGCTGAGCCCCATCCATGAGAAGTGCAAATGGTAGTAGACCTGCACGACCCAGTCGATAGTGGAATCGATAGTCCAACTTCTTCAACTTGTGCAACGAGCGACAGAAGAGAGGGCAAGCGAAAGATTAATAACAAGTTGGTTAGCTATATCCGAACAAATTAATTGCGGGTAATATTGTAATGCATCTTACCATAGCTCCGGCAGAAATGGCCCTCGCACGATGTGGGGCATCTATCGACTCACTGAGAAGCTCGAAGTGCATTGTCCGCCATCACGCCTTTGTTGAAACAAATGATACATGACATCAAAGTACATTTACACAAGCATGAAGAATCAGGCGTGCATTCCCGACAAATACAGATACATTTCGATAGCTCCAAATTACAAATACAAGTTCAAAAGCAACGTAACATAGCAGGGAGACGAGTACGTTTCGATAGCTCCCAATTACAGATACATTTCGATAGCTCCAAATTGCACATAATCCAGTGGAGACGACTACGTCTTTGGGTGCATTGGGGCACCTCCTCTGATGCGTGTCCGGTTGTCTGCATATTTTACACTTTACTTAAACCGTCCACCGCATCGGCCCGAGTCCATGTCACCTTGCAATCTGGCCCTTGGCCTACCTTGCTGTGTGCGCCTACTCGCGGGATGTGGTTTCCAGGTTGGGCCTTCCATGAGCTTGTAGTTCTCTCCAATTGAGAACGAACTCATCTTCGGACGCCACGTGTTCTTCAAAGCATGCGCGGTGTAGTAAGGCGAGATGTACTGTGATGCATCGTTTCCACCCATATCGCGACATGCCGCCAACACATGGGAGCACGGAATGTGCTGAAGCTTTGGCTTGTTGCACGTGCATGAGACTTCCTCGGCCCCTAGCTGACATTGCTGCACGGTGTCCCCCGCGAGATACCCGGATGCATGTTTGCGCTTGCACATGACCTCAAATTTATTCATCCCCAGGTCATAAATCCTTGTGCGGTGGAAGTGCGCCTTCCCCCGCCTCTCCGCGAGCATCTTCTCCACTCTGGGTGCGTACGTGGTGACGCACGCCTCGGCCACATTTCCACGATCTCGGAAGTAATCAGCCGCCCGGTAGAACGTGAGCTCAATGATTGAACACAACGGGAGGGCGCGCACACCCTTCAGTACGTTGTTGAACGCCTCCGCTATGTTTGTTGTCATGACGTTGTACCTGTCATGGTGTACGTTAGCTTCTATGGAAGTTAAAACAAGGAGGTGAGATGATCTGCGCTGATCTATAGTTCGTCTATACCTCGCTCCGTTCGTGTCGTGGAGTAGCGCCCACCGCTCCGCTGGCTTCCCCGCGATCCACTGGCTGAAGCTGGGCCGAGTTCTAGAATACACGGTCTGGCCTCCCACCATTTGCGAAAGGAGTTGCTGTTGCTGGGATTGGTCGTCCTCCATCATCTTCTGTGTGGTCTCGTTCAGCTGCGTCCATATCGCGTTGAACTTGTGTTGTTGGTTCTGCAGGCACATAGCTTTGAATCCCTTCACCAACGCCTTGTTCTTGTACCTTGTGTACAGGTTCGCGCCAAGGTGGCGCATGCACCATCTTCTCTCGACATCGGGCCAGCTCGTCGCGGAGGAAGTGCTGTCGTGGAGGACATCCAACGCGTGGAGAAGGCCTTTGTTCCGGTCCGAGACAACGCACACGCGCTCCCGGGGACCGACGACCCGGCCCTTTAGTAGAGTCAGAAACCACAACCAACTATCATTGTTCTCGCTCTCCACGAGAGCGAACGCCACCGGGAGGATCTGGTTATTTGCATCCGCAGCCGAGAAGCGATTAGCAGCGTCCCGTGGAACTTCCCACTCAGGAATGTCCCGTCCACGCATAGCACTGGCCTGCAGTGCCTAAAAGCTTCGATGCATTGCCCGAATGACCAGAATACCCTGAAGAGGTACCGGTCCATCGGGCTGAAGGACCCGTCTTCCAGCATGACGGGCTCATCAGCCACTGCGAACTGTGTGCCCGGGTTCGTCATGGCTATCTTCCGTAGCAACCTAGGGGCATAGTTGAAAGACTCCTCGAAACCCCCGAACAGCATCTTCAATGCCTTCTGCTTCGCTCTCCAGGCCGTATGATACGTGATGACCATCCCATTTCTACTCTGCACCTCCTCCATAATTTTACGGGGAGTCATCTCTATGTCGCTTCCAACGACGGTCAGCAGGAGTTGGGCTATGAACCTCGCGTCTGCAAGTCCGCTCATGTTCCTTATGGACTCCTCTGTGCACGTATGAGGCATGTATGTACGTATCTCAAAGTGGTCTTCGTGCTTGCGCTCCAGAGCTCGCACAAAGAAGGGACAATCCGGATACTTCTTGCACCTAACCTCATACTGCGTCCTGTCCGAACGGAGAAGAGTGTGCTCCCGTCTTGTCACGATGGCATAGTTGCTAAGAAAGTGAATGACCTCCAACTTGTTAGCGAACACTTGTCCAGTTTGGACATGGTTTTGGGCGTCTTCGACGCCGGATATCTTCTTGTAATCCGCCATGGTACAATTCAGCCAGACTCCATGCCCTGGAAGTATCTTGTCTGGCCGGTCTTGGGTCATCATTCTCCGCCGCTTCTTCATCCCCGCTTCCGCCGTCTTCATTATCCATGCATTCCCCATCAACCTCCCCCGCCTCGGCTTCTTCTTCCACTCCCCCTGATGTCCCCTCCTCCACAATGTCTGGTTCGGGTGGTGTGCGCGATATCCCATGTTCTACTGCTTCGGAGGTAGATGCCACCACTCCGGCATCGTGCCGTGGCAATATCTCCACGTACACTCCTACCTCGAAATTCTCTCCACCCGCTTTGTGGACATACAAAGCCCACGCGCTTTTGCTCCGTCAAGGGAAGAGCGTGTGCACAACCGTCGAGGTGTTGGGGACCAATCGTGGGCGAACCCCTTCTAGACGAACTCTGTGCGTCTCAGGGTTCGCACCGAACAGAGCGAGGACATGTGATTTCAGCTCCCACAGTTCATTCGGGGTGGCTATACTGCTATCTATGTGCAGGCAGTTGTCAATGCTCATGAATCTCCCATGCAACACTGCGGGACGTTCCCCGAAATAAATTTTGAAAGGCATGTCCGTCTGTCGCACACACATAATATTGAAAGTTACTAAACACAAAATATTTTTCCGATAACATTTCACGAAATATCATTCGAACTTTTCATATTTCGTGTTAATGCACATGATCTCGTATTATGAGCTGTGAAAGGCTTATACTTCAGTGAAAAGTAATTTACAAATTTACACAAAGTAAAATTCTTTAAAAACATGTCAAAAGACAGCAATGTCAGAATTTATTCCAAAGTTTGCTACCTTGTCCAGAGCTTAAAATTTTACTAATTACTCTACCTAACACTGTCTACCTTTGGTAAAAATTTCAGAAAAAAAAGTGTTTTAATACCCTTAGAGATTAAAAGAAACGTTTTCGAAAAATCTGAGATTTGTACTAAAATAATTTCTACAAGAAAAATACTTATCCTTCTGACTTCAAAATTTTATTGGAACTTAGTATTGTCTTGATAACCTCTCTAAAAAATTTTCAATAATTATTAAGACCTTTTTACCCCTCTGATAAATCGAAAACCGGAAATATGAAATTGGACCTTGTGCTGTTGTCAGAATTTTATTAAAAAAATATACGCTAATTTCACTTCTAATTTTTACAGAACCAGGCTAACTCAGTTGGAAAGTTGTACTGAAAATCTAAAAAAATCTACGCTACATTTCATAGCTCTTTTGACCTTGTTCCCACCGTTGTTTTAACATTTCATAGGAGTGAGGGGAGGGAAAATGTACTAATCTTATATTTCATGCTAATACACGTAAAAGAACAAACGTTTTATGCAACATTACCATACCAACAACATTTCATAATTGTTCAACAACACTTAATTAAATATCATTATAACATCTCATACTAAAATATGGAAGAACATTACCATACTAAAATTTTCGACGTACTCATTATTGCTATTATGGTGTCACTATATTTTGCTGATACCGTGCTACTCATTTTATTTTAGCTAGCACTGTGCTAATATCGATGTACTAATTAATGCTACTATGGTGCCACCAAATTTTGATATTATCACGGTACTCATTTTAGCTAAAATATGGAAGAACAGGACCCTATTCCTACCTAAAATTTTTCATCTCATTTGTAAAATTTTCGACGTACTCATTATTGCTATTATGGTGTCACTATATTTGGCTGATACCGTGCTACTCATTTTATTTTAGCTAGCACTGTGCTAATATCAATGTACTAATTAATGTTACTATGGTGCCACCAAAATTTTGATATTATCACGGTGCTCATTTTACCTAAAATATGGAAGAACAGGACCCTATTTCTACCTATAATTTTTCATCTCATTTCTAAAATTTTTGACTTACTCATTATTGCTATTATGGTGTCACTATATTTTGCTGATACCGTGCTACTCATTTTATTTTAGCTAGTATTGATGTACTAATTAATGCTACTATGGTGCCACCAAATTTTGATATTATCACGGTGCTCATTTTAGCTAACATTGTCGTAATATTTTCTAATAGCATGGTACTAATGTTTCCTATTACCGTCCCAACAATTAACCCGAAACTAACACTACACTACACTACACTGTCCACAGCAATGGTAAATAGCACAAATTTACCACACAAATTATATTTCATGCTACTGCCCTTAAGAAAACATACCTTTTATGGTAGTACAAACGCAGCACAAGAAGACGTTTCTTCCCACAAGTTATTTTTGCAGCGGACTATCTTCTCGCCACATGTAGTACAAAAACATACACAGTATTACTAATTATTGCTAATCCCGTCCTACTCATTATTGCAAACACCATCATACTAATGTTGCTAATCAGGGCTTACACCATCGTAATAATTTTGCTAATCATGGTAGTAATGTTTTCTACTACTGTCATAATAACTAACCCTAACTTAAAACTACGCTGCACTGCCTGCAACATTAATAAATTGCACAAATCTGAATTCTTAACTCTAACCTAACACTACATTGTCCATAATATACTATTGCTCACAAAGATTAGTAACTAACCTTCTCGATGCTACCAAAGATCAATGGAGCTCAAGCAATGTACCATTAAATATACCCGAAGAATACCATTAAAAATTTTGTTGCTAATTATTCGTACCAACACCGTGCTACTAATTTTGTTACTAATTTATTTCCAACACCGTGCTGCTAATGGTGTAGTACTATGTTTTGGTACCATGTGCTCATAGTGTGCTACTAATTTAATAATTTTGTTACTAATTTTTCGAATACCATGGTACTATGTTTTGGTACTACCGTTCTTTCAAATGTTGCTAATATCAGGCTAGTACTATTTTCTAATACCATGGCACTAATTTTTTCTAATACCGTCCTAACAATTAACACAAACTTAACACTCCACTACACTGTAAACGACAGTACTAAACTTCACGAACGAAAATAATAAACACTAACATAACAAGTTTAGCCACAGCTCTCATCCACCTCCTAAATATTAATAAATTTGCTATATTTTTGTACTACACCATATCTGTTAAACTACTGCCATCCTAAATTCATCTAAAGAAAATACATATCGTTTATGTAGTACAGTCAATACACCCGATGTCGTGTCTTCGCGCCAGTCGGCTCCCGAGCTTCTGTGTTCAACAATCTCTACAAAAAAAAACGTTACTCACTCTATGAACCAAAACAACGAACAAAGGAAATGAGTTTCAGTTCTCCCAACCTCTACCGCGCACTGCGTTTCTTCTCAACTTCTTCCTCTTCTTATAGACCCGCGAGCAGCTCTTCCTCCTTAATCACGGGGAGACAAAGTAATTGGCATCTGTCAAATCGCCGTCTAATCGTCTTGCTTTCTCTTCTTTTCTCAAACGCATGCAGATGATGAACCAACATGCCATGTGCTTCCTTCTCCCGTGAACTCGCACCGTCTCCTTCAAAGCGAAAAAGCCAAAAGGAATCGCTGGCCAAAGCAAAAACGAATCTCCTGCCAAAGCAAAAACGAATGCATCCCGTGAACTCTTCTCGCATGCATGTCGTTCAGCCAAGCCAAGGGAATAAAAAAACGTGAAGTCGCATGCATGTTCAGCCAAGGGAATAAAAAAATGGGGGGAGGTCATACCCGAATTCAGCATTTTCGGGTATGAGGTGGCACCTCATACCCGAAATTGGGAATTTCGGTTATGGCTGTACCCGAAAAATGCAATTTCGTGTACACTAAAAACGAAAACAGTAATTTCGGGAATGAGTAAACGAAATTCCTGTTTTCGGGTAAAGTGGAGATTTCTGTAAATAGCCAAACTTGTTGTGTACATTTGTAAATACGGGATACATGTTGTCTACAATACCAAATCTTCCATGTACATATATATGTATATGTATACTACTACTACACTACTATAGAAAAGGGTATTACAGACGGTTTTCTGAACCGTCTGTAACCATGTGTCAGTGATAATCATTGCACATCATAGACAGTTTTTAATCCGTCTGCGAAATGCACATCACAAACGGTTCTAACCATGAACCTTCTTTGATAAGAGGTTATCATAGATGGTTCTAAACAAGAACCATCTGTGATATGCATAAAACCCACACTGGTTCAACACTACATAATATATGATACATCGTCCAGATCTCTAAATTTACCATGACATGGATGCTTCAAATTTTAGCTAAAATCAGTACAGCTCTCTAATACTATGATAGACAGCAATAAATGTTTTTGCTAGTATTTCCATTAACTCAGTTGTGTACTCCATAGCACCAAATATGAGCTCTAGAGCTCTGTAGTATCTAGAACAGATGTACTATATAGCACCAAATATAGGCTTTAGAGCCTCACCTTGGAGGAGGACCTGCCCTAGACTTAGATATGAAAGTGTCCTATCGTTGATGAGAGCATGCAGCAGCTCAGTCTTCTCCTGGACATGATCTGAGCCCATCACCTGATGCATCCATCACACCATACACCCAATAGAATAATAGATGAATCACCACCAATAGAATCAACTAGATAACTAATAATACGCATAAGCAAAAGAAAAAAGAAATTAACGAAGAAAATAGTTAATTACCCGATGTTTATGTAGTCATGATGATAGGCTAGGCTCACATCATGATGATAGAAAAGATGAAGGCATCGCACTAGGGCTTGTCCATTAATGCACGCATGCGATGACAACGAAGCGAAGAGAGCCAAGCGTTAATGGCGGAACGTTAACGACGAAACGTTAACAGTGGAACGTTAATGGCGAAACGTTAACAACGGAGCGTTAACAGCGAAACGTTAACGACGGAGCGTTAACTATGAAACGTTAATAGCAAAACGTTAATGGAGGAATGTTAACGGCGAAACGTTAATGACGAAACGTTAACGGCGGAGCGTTAACGGCGAACGCGAAGCGATGGCAAGATGCGCATGAAATAAGGTATCGATCGTCGGTGCAACGACATGGCCACGACAAAACGCTACCAAGGACGGCTAACCGAAACGCGAACCGGCAACAACGGGTTAAGCCGAAAATGACGGTTTTAGGTCGGAATCGGGCTCCGACGGCAAACAGAGACCAAAAGAGCTCTAAAGATGGACCAAAACAGTACATGATGATCCACCGAACGCGACAACACGTCCGGAGCGAGCTAAAATAGCCGGCGTCAAAAGACGGCGCGCAGCGATGGCTAAACGGCGGCCTAAATATATATAAAAAAATTCGTTCATCAGGTAGAACGTGGTGAGACGAACTCAACGGTATAGGCGGATTTTGCTGCGCCCCTCCGGATTAATCACAAACTGCCGATTAACGGGTTTCGGATCTAAACTTCAGACGGCTATAACTTCTAGAATAATGATCAGAACTTAACGAAATTTGACCGAGAGGTGTGCCGTGACGCAGGTGGCTCGAAGAATTACCTTCTGGATCAGCGGGGAACGAGCGAGGATGATTGTCACTGTCTGATCGCAGTCTGATCAGAGAAAATATTTTTCTGCGCAAAATCCAGAGAGTAAAACCATGGGGCAGTATATGCATCATGTAGAGGACATCACCAGGAGTCTACACAAAACATTTCACGGTCAAACCATGGGGCAGTATATGGCCTCGGTAAGATTTGATATTGAAACGGCGATAACTTTTGATTCCTTGGGCCAAATTGGCTGAAATTTGGAGTGTAGACAGATGGTACCTTGTGGCACACCAAGGAGAAGACAGATCTTGAAAAGATTCAATGAGCTGCCCGGGACGCGGCTTCAAAGTTTAGCCATCGTCGGGCGATGTCCGGAGGACATGGCGGCGTTTTCGGAGTTTTGGAAAATTGATCTGAGGTTGGGAGGACGTGGGAGAGGCCATGGGGGGGGTCTATACTGTGCTGGAGTGGCGGCTAGGGCAATAAAAATAAAGTTTGGACGCGTTTGGAGCAAAAACGGGATAAATAGGCATTTAATCGAGTAGTTTCCGTGCGTGGATCGGACTGGGCTGACGTGGCGGCCTTCTGGCCGTCGGATCAGGCGCGGATGGGCGAGATCGGGGGCGCGATGTGGCTGGATCGGGGCGGGGACCCGTGGCCCAGCGACTCGGCCGACGGCTGGCCGCCATGGCGCGCGCTTCGCGTGGAGGTGGGCCGAGGCGGGGACGTGGGCCGGAGGCGGCCTGGCGCGCGGGAGGCGGGAGGCGAGCGGGCCCGGCTGGCGGGGTGGGCCGAGCGGGAGGAGAGAGAAGAATTGAGCCCAATTCCAAAATCCGGAAATTCCAGCATTTTCGAATAAAAACAATTCCGAAAATTAAAATTAATTTGTTTAGGGCAACAAAAATACCAGAAAAATTCGAGAAAATATTTTGAGACATTTTGAACTCAAATAAAATATTTTCAATAAAAATTTATATAAACTTTTCTAAATAATTAATTAATTTCCATAAAAGGGCTTAATCCAAATCGATTCCGAATAAATCCAATAAATAACAAACGGGCTCCGAAAAATCTCAAAAATTACAGAAGAAATTCTTGAAGCACAAGGAACCCAAATAAAATTAAATTTATTTTATTTGAAATATAAAATAATCAAATTAAATTATTTTAGCTTTTAGAAAATCCAGATCAAGCTTTATAAACGCGAGAAAATCAACGAAAATTTTTGGGAAGCTAAACTAAACCAAAAAAATTTTGAAACCCAAATTTTGGGATGTTACAAACCTCCCCCCCGCCTTAACAGAATCTCGTCCCCGAGATTGAAGGCTGGCTATATAATTAGGTTCAGGGGGACTCCACACTTGAGGCTTCCTCGAACTTCCAAGCAACTGCACACTAGACATGTTCGCTTCTGAACAAATGCTTGGTAACATCCAAAATTTTGCAACTCCACTGATTTCAACAGTGTTTGCTTCTCTGGCACAAGAAGGCACTTCTTCTGCGGGAACTCTTGATACTACCTTTTTTGGGAAATCTTGAACATCTCATGCACTCATGCTGACGTTTCTGGCAACTCCATTGACAGGCATCCTTGCTTCTGTTCCTGAACATTTGATTTCTGCTTCTTCTAGAAATTGGACAAGCTGCATCTAACTACGAAACTTACTTGCAATTATGCGGTCTTCAACAAGACTTGAACGGCATTCCTGTTGGTCTTGCACTATCCTTATCGGCTTGATTCTCCAGTACTGACTTAAACTCCATTTCAACTGGGTACTCATGCATATGGAACTCAAGCTTCAACTATTATTGGGGTAATGGTATTGGCTGGCTGGCGTACACTGCGGTGGCTAGAGTAATTCTTCAGGTAGACAATTATCCTTTGTTAGTTATTAAGCACACACAGCAACTCTTTCCTCCGATGTGATGGCACATCCATCTTCTTGACTCAACCATAACGGAATAGACGGTTCTCCGTTGTCTCCGGTGTACTGAAGTTAACCTGATCGCAACGTTATCTCAGGAACACTCTAGCTCCACTTAACTATTATTACCTCTCTAGTCATAGACCAAAACTGCCTTTCTCTTGGGCAACTAACTTAACTCCAAGAATAAATATCTCTAGCATGGTTTCCAACATGATAAGCTTTATTAGGAACTCATTCTCAACAATAGACAAGTTAACTCTCAACATCTTGCAGTACATATGACTTTTGATCAGTACAACCTCTGATGCTTTCTAAGCTTCATCAGTCATAACGTGGTTGACATGATCATTTATTGGCGCTTACGGTATGGCTTCATCTTGAACTGCTTCACAATTCACTTTCTAGCACAGATGTCTTGGTAGGTGGAAGACTAGGTTTGAAGTGGACAGGTATAACGCCTTTTCTCCTAGGACAACTATTAGCAAAGTGTCCTGGCTCATTGCATCTGAAGCAATGCTTGACTGACGTCTGTTGGCCTCCTCTTGATGTAGCACTGGTATTTGTAGGGGTAGAGCTAAGATCGATGCGATCCACAATGATCACTTTCTTCTGAGAACAGTGGTTAGCAAAATGTCCTGGCTGGCGACCAGCATAGCAAACTCTAGAGAGCAGGCTTCTTCCTTGAGGACTTTTCACAAAGGTGGTGTTTTGGTAACTCTGACTATCGGAGCGAAGCACAGGTGAAAGTGTCTCGAACAAAATCTGAGCAGTATGGCAACTGTGTTGTTGAGAGGCACTCCTCATTCGCTGTTGCAGTGGTCCTTCTTGATTAGCCTTCCGACGCTTGCGGTGGTCTTCCTAATCCTTGCACTCATCTTCTGGATCAAGGGTCTTGTTAACCAACTCCTCTTGCTTCAACTGATTCTTTGAGCAAGTTGATTCCATAGTCTTACCACTCACTTTCGGTGTTATAGTCTTTACCGAAGTAATTTCTGGAATGATCATCGCTTCAGAAATTGCTTGATCTTTCTGTGGGCATTCCTTAACAAAATGATCTAACTCGCCACAGTTGGAACATGAATGTTTGGGTCATCGTGCCGGGTTGATGGGGCATTCTCCAGCCCAATGATCTCGTTTATCACAAAAGAAACAGTTCCATGGTGACCAAGTATCACCGATTTCCTGAGGTAAATGAATAGGGTTGACATGTTTCTCCTTCATTTCTTCACGTGGCACAGCGAGTGCGGATGACAATCTTTCTCTTCTCGCTAACTGTTGAGCAATGACGGCTCGAAAATTCTCTCGCTGATGCCGAGTCACAGTGGTCACTACTGAATCCAGGGAACATTGAGATGGGCAGTGATCCTGACCTTCACAAAGATAGCAGGTGATATTGCGCATAAAACATTCTCCAGATAAATGGCTTTCTTCACAACTGGAACAATTGATTGCATGTTCATCAGCAGTGTGTCCTATTTCTCCACATCGAATGCATGCACGGTCTTCTGATTTGTTTGGTTGACAACACATCAAAGAACAACATCTCGGTATGGTATTAGATGCAGGAGTTGTACTCTTTTCTGAACTCGTGGTAGTCACACTATCATCTGACGATGCAACAAACTGACAAAGGGTAGTAGCAAACTGCAACCAAGTAATGGTATGTTCATCCTCAGAGGTGGCGTAGAAACCTTTCCACCAGGCTAATGCATCTCCTTCTAACTGGCAAGTAGCATAGGGAACCTTCTCTTCATCTTCACTTTGCACAAAGCAAGCTTCTCTTCTATGACACGAAGCCAGATTTCTACATCTTTGAGAGTGGCTGATCCATCAAACACGGGTGGGTTGGTCTTCATGAACAAGGCAAACTTTGACCGTGAACAGGAGGTTGTGACTTTAGTGGTGGAAGGATTGATTTTTGGTACTGATAACATTCATCTGTTGCATCGCCATCTGCATGAAGTGAGTTTGGGCGGTGAATAACTGATCCAAGTCCTGAATTGCCTCGGTTGGTACAGTGGACGGCTGCTGGTCACTATCTGCTTTATCACTGACACCAATAGTAGCAATTGAACTGACTTGAACTGCCTTGGAGTCACAGTTGTAGTTGGTCCTTTCCATTTGTTGATCACTTCAAGGTTTAGGTAAGAGGGAAAAGCATAGATGAGGTTCAAGAATCCTATTGCGGGGGAACACAGGTTTAACCCAAAAACTTATACAAATATTATTAATAACTTGGTATGGTTGCTTATCCAAGCCTAAAAGCTATGCAACACATACTGCACACTCAGCAAACAAGGAAAATCTAAATTTCCTAAACACACAATAATCTAGCGTCTAAAAGGGTAACTCTCCTATCCTAAGAGACGCGACTCTCACACATGAGTCTCAACTGACAACTAAACACTGGTTCTTCAAGCTTCTGGAACACTTCATCGATCCACTTCTCTTCGAGCTCGATGATTCCTTACTTCACGACCTTTAGGGTTGGCAGCGACATCCAGTACTTTCTCCTTAAGTGTAAAACATCGTTAACTATTCGGAACAACTCATGTAAGATTTTCGTTTAAACCAGGGGAAAAGATAGAAATTTCAGCAAATGGGGAAAGAATAGAAGAATAAGATAAGTCAAGAACTTATTATTCTTTCAAGTTAAATTTCTCTTTAGAAAATAATTTTGAAGCTCCTAAAGACGGCCAATCTATCTAGGGTCAAGACCTACAGTCAGTATGGCTCTAATACCACCTCTGTCAGGACCCGAATTTGCAAATCCGGACCCTCTGTGTATTCAGCACTAGTCCAGGATCACGCTAGTGCACACAGTCTCAACATAGATGAAATATCACAATCATACACAACGGAATAATAAAAATAACACAATTATAAATTATAAACTATTGAACGACCTTAAGGTCAACCTTACATTTGTGAGGCCTTGATGGCTTCAACTCCTAATAAGCAGCAGCGGAACGAAGAACACCGGTGAATCCCATCAATACACTACAGGCAACTGACGGGGTTCAACTCCTAGATAATCGCCTTCTCACGGAACTTTGTGAAATCATGTGCTGAAAAATTGGCTTTGAACTGAAAAATTAACTTAGAATTGGTTTTGCAAAATGTGCTTGTGCATGTGTTTGACAATTTGACAAGAAACAGTAAGTTTCGTTTTTACGCGCGGGACCAAGTTCTTAAAAGACAGTAAGTTTTACATGTACGCTGCACCAAATTTTTGGTCTGTCGTGAATGGCTTTTTGCTCGATTAGGGTTTGTGCAAATTTGGACTTTGAATTTTGATTTGTTTTTGAGATTATGAAATTTGTGAGAATTTCATGATGCTTGAAGTGGACTTTATGCAATGCTCATGTGAGTAGTTGCATGGATTGACATTGAGTCAAGTCGTGGACTTGTGCTCGGAATTGTTTTGTGGTTTGTTCATGTGCAGGTATTGTTCGAAGACGAACGTGGTCGATGACGGGACCGAAACTAGGTTCATGGAGGAGCTGAGGTTCGGGACTAGGTTCGAGGAGGAACCGAGGTCTTGGTGGTCAAGGATGTCATGCGGGGACGTTCGCTAAGAGAATGGTGCACATGAAGAATGGTTAGTCACGTGAGAATGGCAGGAGGTCATTCGCGTGCAAAGTGTTAGTCACGTGAGTATGGCAGGTGGCCATACGCGTGCAAAGTGTTAGTCACGTGAGTATGGTAGGGTTGCCATACGCGTGCAAGAGTTGTACTCGGCCAGGTTGGGCCAAGTAGAGTTGTGTTGAATCTGATTCCTTCTAGGGAATAGGAATTGTATTCAGAACTCCTTGTGGGTTGGTCCTTTAAATAGGAGGGGTTGTCTCCTGTTGAAGGGCATCAATCGAATTGAGGAGAGCTAGGCGCATAGAGCCTTGGGCTCAAAGTTTAGGGTTTGTACTCTTTTGATGGGAGTACTTTAGACAAAAGAAATAAAGATCAATTCTTCTAGTTCCCGCATTGCTTCAACGTTCTCTTTTTGGTTCTTGTTTGCATGCTTGTTCTAGTTCTAGATTGGTTTTTGTTCTTTAAGTTTTATCTTGATTTGATCTATCAAAAACCTCTCTAGGGTATTGATCTAGTGTTTCTCAAAGTCTAGTTGATCAATCTTCTGTTATTCTTGATCAATCTACAAGTTTCGATTAGATTGATTTTCGTCAAGTTCTGGAACAGCAAGCTTGCGAAGCTCATAACTTTTGATCCGTAAGTCCGATCGAGCTTATTCTTTTTGGGTTCGATTCGTATTGGAATCTAGTTTCTCGTGTCCAAATTTCAGATCAATCTAACAGTTGGATCTCCGGGAATTCTTGTTTTACCGAACCTCTATCATTCTGTTTTTGTCGAAAACGAGGCAATTATTTGGTTCTGTTTTGGGGTGAACTTTTAATAGATCAAGAATTTGGTTTTAGCTTCCGCACAATCATTCACCCCCCCTTTGATTGCTATATTCGTATACTTCGATCCTACAAACTTCTTCTTCTTCTTTGACGAAGTGGTCTTCTTCTCAATTGGTGATTGTTTGTTTGCAAGGGGTGAGTACATAAAGCGCTCAGCAAGTCATGCACAGAATGCAAGTCTAATAACTATATGCATGGCTTATTCCAAATGACAGGCTGAAGGGGTTATTTTGCAATAAACAACATTCACAAATATTCATATTAGATTGTAAAGCAGTCAAACAAATAAATACAGGAATAGATTCCACAGTTATTTCACAAGTAAATCATTCCACATCCTTAAACAGTTATCACTTTTCCACAGGCAAACTGCCTCCAAACCCAAGATCAATTTTATGAAAAGCTAACCCTTGACTGTAATCCCCGAGCATTGTTCAGTACCGCGGACACGGCTATTCGAATAAATTTTACACTCTGCAGAGGTTATACACTTAACCCACAAGATACAATCAACTCACCACGTCAGCTGTGAATCGCCATACAAGAGTATGCGAATGAGTGATCATAACAAAGCCTTTCGGAAACTTCTAACTACACAAGTGAACCTCTCCGGTTTTTGCCATACATCATCCCTTTCCTTAACAAAGGCGAAGTATGGGACCGACATACCGTTGGACGGGTACCATGCAACAGCCCTGGTACGCTCCCCCTTCAAGATACACAAAAGATGTAGTTGACACCCCGAGGTACCACATGCAAGTTATTAGTAACTTACTCAACTAGGTCCGTCCTATTACAGACATGTGGTTGTATGTTTGACTCAGTTCAAAGGCTTACAAGGTTAAGTCCATAGAGTGACCTGGGCAAGACTTACATCAATACTCTCACATAAATCCATCTCACCATCACTCATACATATATCATGTTTCAAACATTCCCAACCGCCAAACTGGCCCACCAAAAATCTTGCCACTTACCCCAGTCTAAATCATTTTATCACCACAGTTGATTATTGCGCAACACAATGCCAACAACAACTCAACATCCTTGAAGAAGCACGAAGACCTCCGCATATCAACATCATCATGTCGGCAACACGTCACACCATTTCAAAATACATTGCATATTTCATTAATCAATGTTGATATTTGCAATTCCAAAATGATGGCACGGACTCGTGCAGGTCTAAGCAAACTAATACGTTCTATATAACCCATGTTGGCAAAGTATTTAGCTACCAACTATTAATCAACAATCCTAGGGTGACAAATGAATCATGACATACAATCATTATAGGCAAGGTGGCGATAACAAGTAGGTTGATTATCTAATCCCAAATTAATTGAAATCAGTTTAACTCAAACTAGCATGCAATAATTTGAAACAACATAAGTTTTGAAAATGAGATCAACATGGTCAAAGCACAACTTGCCTAGCCCTTGCAACTTTTACTGTTCTTTACTCTTTATCCTTGATCCTTGATCCTCGAGCTTCGGTCTTCACTTCCTTGACCTTCGGCTCCGTAGAGCGACTTCCGGACGACGCGTCTAACGATTAAAGAAGAAGCAAATACAAACCAAATCAAAAGACAAATCGAATAAACTCCAAATTAAGAACGAATAGCAGTGGCACAACGGCTTGGAAGAAATTAGGAACTTGAAAGGATTGGATCGAAAATTAGACAAAAGAGAATGGGCTTTCGGAAAAACACTGAAACGGGAAAGATTAATAACTGCGATAGAAAAAATAATATTCCGAAGAATATTTCTTCTGAAGTTATTATCTTGATTGGACAGATAGTGACATATGGGTTCTCGATCTATAGATCAGGTCCATAAGGATATGTTAGTTCACAATGAACTAAACTGATTCTCAAAGTTGACTTTTGTTGACCGCACGGACACCGTCAAACAAAAGAGAAGCAGACTGATAGACTAGGTCTGGCACAGGAATATGACGCATGGCCAATGGTCTATCAACCAAGTCCATGAACGAAGTCTAGGTTAAAGGCAGATTAGATTTTTAGGGTTAAGACAAGACAAGTGTCATACCACGATTGAAACAACGGGAAAGATTACAAAGATAACAACGCGGCTCACGATGAACTTAGTTCATCGAACCGATCATAGGTTAGGGTTTTGATTCGGCTTTGAAGATGACATGACGATGAGGCTAGGCTCACATCATGATGATAGAGAAGATGAAAGCATCACACTAGGGCTTGTGCATGAATGCACGCATGCGATGACAACGAAGTGAAGAGAGCTAAGCGTTAACCGCAGAACGTTAACGGCGAAACGTTAACAGTGGAGCGTTAACGGTGAAACGTTAACGATGGAGCATTAACGGCGGAACGTTAACGGCGAAACGTTAACGACGAAGCGTTAACGGTGGAGTGTTAACGGCGAAACGTTAACGACGGAGCATTAATGGTGAAACGTTAACGGCAAAATGTTAATGGAGGAACGTTAACGGCAAAACGTTAATGGAGGAACGTTAACGGCGAAACATTAACGACGAAACGTTAACGGCGAACGCAAAGCGATGGCAAGATGCACGTGAAATAAGGTATCGATCGTCGGTGCAGCGACATGGCCGTGACAAAACGCTACCAAGAACGGCTAACCGAAACACGAACCGGCAACAACGGGTTAAGCCGAAAACGACGGTTTTAGGCCGGAATCGGGCTCCGACGGCAAACAGAGACCAAAAGAGTTCTAAAGATGGACCAAAACAGTACATGATGATCCACCGGACGTGACAACACGTCCGGAGCGAGCTAAAATAGCCGGCGTCAAAAGACGGCGCGTGGCAACGGCTAAACGGCGGCCTAAATATATATAAAAAATTCCGGAGGATGGGATGGCAAAGAGGGAATATCCACCACGTAGAACGTGGCGAGAAGAACCCAACGGTATAGGCGGATTTTGCGGCGCCCTCCGGATTAATCACAAACTGCCGATTAACGGGTTTCGGATCTAAACTTCAGACGACTATAACTTCTAGAATAATGATCGGAACTTAACGAAATTTAACCGAGAGCTAGATGGTACCAAGAGGCACACTGTCCCGCAGGTGGCTCGAAGCATTACCTTCGGGATCAGCGGGGAACGCGCGAGGATGATTGTCGCTGTCTGAAATGCAGTCTGATCGCAGTCTGATCGGAGAAAATATTTTTCGGCGCACAATTCAGAGAGCAAAACTGTGGGGTAGTATGTGCATCATGTAGAGGACAACACCAGGAGTCTACACAAAAAAATTTCACGGTCAAACTCCGCAAATTGAGGGAGTTATGGCCTCGGCAAGATTCGATATTGAAACGGCGATAACTTTTGATTCCTTAGGCCAAATTGGCTGAAATTTGGAGGGTAGACAAATGGTACCTTGTGTCACACTACGGCAAAGACGAATCTTGAAACAAGTCGACGAGCTTCCCGGGACGTGGCTCCAAAGTTTGGCCATCGTCGGGTGACGTCCGGAGGACATGGCAGCGGTTTCGGAGTTTTGGAAAATTGATCTGAGGTTGGGAGGACGTGGGAGAGGCCATGGGGGGTCTATACTGGGCTGGGGTGGTGGCTAGGTCAATAAAAATAAAGTTTGGACGTGTTTGGAGCAAAAACGGGTTAAATAGGCATTTAATCGAGCAGTTTCCTTGCGTGGATCGAACTGGGCTGACTTGGCGGCCTTCTGGCCGTCGGATCAGGCGTGGACGGGCAGGATCGGGGGCGCGATGTGGCTGGATCGGGGCGAGGACCCGTGGCCCAGCGGCTCGTGGCCGGCAAGGCCTTGTGCGCGCGCGCGTGGAGGTGGGCCGAGGCAGGACGTGGGCCGAGGCGCTGGCGCTGGAGGCGGAGGCGAGCGGGCTACCTGGCGGGGTGGGTCCAGTAGGAGGAGAGAGAAGAATTGAGCCCAATTCCAAAATCCGAAAATTCCAACATTTTCGAATAAAAACAATTCTGAAAATTAAAACTAATTTGTTTAGGGCAACAAAAATACCGGAAAAATTCCAGAAAAATTTTAGAAAATATTTTGAGACGTTTTGATCTCAAATAAAATATTTTCAATAAAAATTTATATAAATCTTTCCAAATAATTAATTAATTTACATAAAAGGGCTTAATCCAAATCGATTCCGAATAAATCCAATAAATAACAAACGGGCTCCGAAAAATCTCAAAAATTACAGAAGAATTTCTTGAAGCACAAGAAACCTAAATAAAATTAAATTTATTTTATTTGAAATATAAAATAATCAAATTAAATTTCTTTAGCTTTTAGAAAATCTAGATCAAGCTTTATAAATGCGAGAAAATCAACGAAAATTTTTGAGAAGCTAAACTAAACCAAAATTTTTTTTAATTCCAAATTTTGGGATGTTAGAGATACCCAGATGGCCACCAATACCATCTTGTCACACCGATTGTCGATGACACTCACCAATAGCGGGTATTGGGGAGACACGCCTACTCCACCTTTCTTTTTTTGAAATATTTTGTTCTCTTCTTCCGATTTCCTTTGCTACGTGCTGTATAGATTCTTCACTTTTTGTTGCTCATGCATGCAGGCACTGGAACTTGTTCAAATTGCAAGAAATCACATAATTAAATACTAGTGCAACCACATGCCAACATCTCTACTATTATAAAGCAGCAGTTGGTGGCAGTGGTGAGTTCTACCCACGTCATTAATTGCCCTGTTTAATTGCCCTACTTAATTGCCTTGCTTAATTGCCCTACGCAAAAAACGAAGCGTTGCTTTACTTAGCCAGCTTTCGCAAGAAACGAAGCGTTAAAGATAGATGTTTGATCTTGTGAAATATTTTTTTTATTTTTTAATCTTTATTTTTCGTTATCAATTTTGTTTTTCGTAGCAACGCACGGGCATGTAACTAGTACGCACCTATACTCCACCTGCTCCTGTGAGCACACGCTTGCTGCTCCCGTCACGAAGCCGCGCCTGGGCTTCCTCACTGTGGAACCCTCCCTTTTATGACACAACGCATCATAAAAAAAGTTTCTGTAGTACATACTGTGCTAGTCCTATGATCAGTAGCTAGCACGCACTTTCACAAATTGAAATCATAACCATACATAAAGTTACAATTTTTTTACAGTTAAAGTAATTTATATATAATATTACCAAAAAAAACAAATGTAAAACTAATAGTAGAAATAGTTATCTTGTAGTGTGCCCTTTAACCCATTATTCCCACAGGCAACCGTCAAGGTACAACCTAGAAAGAATCATCGTTCTTAACCCTACCTCCTGTATCAAAATAATCATCTTCGGGAATATCGAATTCTTCACCTAAAAATAATATTAGTAGCAAGTTGAGTACAAAAGTACTCGCAAGACTTTTGCAAAAACCTAAAATACATGCAGGCTAAATCAATAGAAAGGCTACTAAGGTTATATTTTTTTCGCATAAAGCTGAATTAAATTGTAAATACAGAACAATAAATTAGAAGCATAAAGAAAATTTGACAAGTATATAAAATAACAAATATTAATCTCATAAAAGGAACAATTTGACTCGTAGTCCTTCATGAGCAACGAAACATCCAATACGAACACATAATAAAATTTTAAACAAGTCTTCAAGAAAATTTAACAATGTGATTCTGTCTCATATCATGTACTTCTTTTTTTCTTGAAAATAGAAAATATCTAGTGTCAGTTCTCCAAGTTACCCATGACCGTGGGTACGGTTTTTCAAAAAGTTTTAACTCTGCAGAGGTGTACTTCTTTACCCATAAGGAATGATCAACTCTTTGAGTAACGCTATTTAACACACTTCCTTTGGTGTATCGAAAAAAGATCATACATAACCATTACATTACTCATCCCTAGCTTTGCACTAGCTCGACGACGACAAACACTTGCTATGGCAGTAGAAATAAACAGTCAAATAAATCTTAAAAAAATTTGAGCTCAATATAAATCAGTAACTATTTCTCCCCATACCAAGGTGTACACCATTGTACCGATATGCTTTTATCCACACCTCAGTGTGGAAGCCCCTTACAAGAAATCCCACCTGGAATGCTTATGCTACTCCGACCTTCCAATGTGCAAAGCTAGTTTCAAATAACTTAAGAGGTTAAGGCTATCCCATACCAGCACTTGTGGTTGTACGATTATTACTTAGATCATGCAACACTACGTTCGGTTCTTAATACGACCCGGGTGATAAATCTCCCCCTATCTACGTACGTGTTATATGCACTTCCGGTTATTGCCAATAATCGCCCGCGTCCAAATCACCATTTTATTTTCATTTTCAGCAAAAATACCATTAATCATAATGTTCCAACATTTTCAATAATTATTTTCAATATGTTAAAAGTTTAAATTCATTACGAACAGTAAACCATCTGTTCATATCCTAGTCTAAAGCATGGCTAAGTAGATGCATGCAATAAGAGAATATACCCATTTCACATTTTTATGTGTTCATCCGCAATCTAGGGTTATCAAGATTCATATGACAATATTGATTGAGGAAATCCCGTCAATGAAGGTTATATCTACCAACAACCACAAAATAGAAATTATTATGGAACATAGCGCATGCATGAAAGTTTTAATTAATTTTGAAAATCTATGATCAATATGATCAAGGGGGGTGCTTACCTTGCTGCTCCTCGAAATCAACGAAGTCAATATTGTCGTCGACGGCTTCGGGGACGTCGATGTCTACACACCGTTAAATAAAAACATAGCAAATTAATAACAATCTTGGTGCAATCAAATAGAAATTTGTACACAAAACAAATAGGGTTGTGGGTTAGGGTTTTATGATTTCATGTACTAGAGTTTTGATCCAGTGTTTCATTTTTGCTTCTTAACAACATTCTTAGGTTTCGAGACGACCTGATTGTTCTTTATGATTATTTTTTTTTATTTTTTTTATGAATTCAAGAATCTCATATTATGAATTTAAATATGTTCAATTTCAAATTAAAGATGATAAAATTATTTATACTAGTATAAATTAGTTCATAAAATAACAGGGACAGTAGCAAGTATAGTTTCCATGGTATACCCCAAGTATTTTTGCAAAATAAGGTTGTTTACTACCTAACTAACACAAGAAAATTGGTTGCACCTTATTTGGATTTTATTTGAGCAATTTATGAATTACTACATATTTAACACATTAAAAACAATCCTAACTGGAAAATGATACAAACTAAGTTAAAATTTAAATTTCTTTGCATATTCAACTTCTTAGGACACAAGGATTCCATCAAAAAAAATTCAATTAATTTTTATTTGATTTGCACAAAATTTACGTCGATCACATTTCAAACCTACACTTTAAATTTGAATTTAAATTTTACACATTGGTCAAAATGCAAATATTTTTGCATATTTTGAAACTAGGTGATTTATCATAAATTTAGAAACTTTTCATTTAATTTGGAGCTATATTTCAAAAGATATGGCAGTTTGAATCTTTTTAGGTGGAGAATATGAAACTAAAATCAAAAATACGCTTTCGCCGAAGGAAAACGCCTTTTGCTTATTTTGCGCGCGTCCACGGTTCGAATCCCAGCCGCAACCACTGACAAGTCGAGTCCACCGTCAGCGATCATATTGAGGGAGAGGGCACGTGTCTGAGTGACTGATGAAAGGGCCCACTGGTCAGTGCATGAGGGTGGAAGAGTGCGAGCAGCTGACAAATGGGTCTCGCTCGACAATGACTCTGAGCAGGGTTGAAATGAAGTGATCTCGCCGGTGACGAGGCATGGCCGGAGGTAGCAAATGGATGTCCTGAGGAGACTCAACATGTCCTTGCGCACCTAAGGGAAAGCTCGGCTAAGGTTGATAGTGATCAAAATCGGGCTAGCAACGGTGGTTAGCGGCAAGCTACGGCCAATTCCACCATGGTGGAAAATTAGGCTACTTCAATCTTAGTTGATGGTTATTGAAGTATCTATGGGGCACAAGGAGTAAGTTTCATGTTCTCATCGTGCGGATGAAGCTTCAGAGTGAGTTATCGACTTGTCATCGGAGTTGGAGAAGAGGAGAATCATAGCTAGGGTGCTACGGTGAGTGGACGGTGAAATGGATTGAGGGATTTACTTTTATCTTTTTACTTTTACCTTTTTACTAAATAAATTTAAATATTTTTTAATAAAGAAATTCAATAAAAGATTTAGAAATTCAGAAAATATGAAAAATTCAAAATGTGATTATGTTTGATTTTATTTTCTTAGTTTGCTCAATTTAAAAGAAAGGACTTATTTACTGCGATTGTTCTTGATATGGATGTTCCCGCTCAAACGCCCGAGTGCCGGGCCGTTGACCGGATTTAGACGTGGAGGGCGCAGGCGGAAGTCGCCGGCGACCTATGATAACTAAGCGGTAGCGAGACTCACCGTGAGTTATCGGCAATGACGGCGCTAGACTTCGAGTTTGCGATACAAAAGCGTATCTTTTCTTTCCTCCTGCTCCCCCTTTTATTGAGCGTAAACCTGTCCTTCATCCATCGGCTAGCGATTCTGAGATAAAAAAATACCATACATAGATGCTAGAGTCCAAAACTAATTAATGTTCTATAGATATGCTACTTCTTAGTACCATAACCGCTCACAGAACATCCTGGCGTGGCTCCTCTGCGTGGTCTTGCGTTGGGCGGCTGCGAGTCTTGCGGCGGGCAACGCTCGGTCCCCTCTTTGGACATGCGCCAGGCGTAGATGCGATCTGGCATATCAATACTCCCGCCCTCCGGACCAAGCTTGTCCTCAGCTTGGTCGAGAAGGGCGGCGAACTCCAACGCGTCCACCCAAAGTTGCGTCCTGTTCGCGGTTCCTCGGCCCATTGAACGGCCCGGCGGTGGCGCCGCAACGTTACGCAAAAGTTGATGAGAATCTTCTCTTGTCTTTGGAGATGGAGTTGCTAGTCGTCCTCGGCAAATTTGGCGGTCTTCTTTGGAAGCTTCCTGGAAAGGCTTGAGACGGAGACATGGAAGGCGTCATGCGACCCAGCGATCCTTGGTAGCTCCAGGTAGCGATAGCGGCCCTACGTGCCACCACTTTATATGGGCCAAAAAGCAGAGAAAGCTTATGGTGTTTGGATGGCGAAGTGATGTCAGCCGGTGGCGCTGGAAGGCGAAGCCAAACCCATGACCCTACTGCCAAAGGAAACCGATCGGCGGTGTTTGTCATCTTCTTGCTTCATCTGATTTTGTGCACATTGGAGGTGGCGTTTGGCTTGATCGAGCAAATTGTCCCTATCGACAGGCGGCAATCGAGGGTGTCGATGGGTGATGCGCCCTCTGAATAGGGTAGGAGGCTCGGGAGGCGCCCATATGCCAACTCGAAAGGAGTCATCCGAAGAAGCGAAGTGGTAGGAGGTGTTATAACGAAATTCAGCAAGGAAGCCCTTGTGCCCATGAAGCGGGATTATACGCCGCCAAACAAGCGGAGGTACATTTCAATGGTCCGATTGGCGACTTTCCGACCATCAGATTTGAGGATGGTAGCGGATGACCTCAAAAGTTGAGTGCCATAATGGCCATTGAAGGTCTTGCCAAAAAGCGCTAGTGAACACTGGATCCTGTCGGATATGATGGAAGATGGTATACCATGTGGTGAGCGACCGTCGAAAAAAGAGGTTGGCTATCACCGGCGGGAGAAATGCGTTTGAGACCTATGAAGTGAGCATATTTGGAGAGGCGATCGCGACCACCATGAGAGGCCGTCATGCCATTTGATTTGGGCGATCCTGTAATAAAATCCATGGAGATATGCATCGGGCGTGATGTGTTATTGTGAGGTTGCAGAGCCTGCTTTCACGGCGTGGAGGACTTGTGTTCTTTAAGCGGGCATCGATTGACGAAGGTGGTGACCGTGTCATGGAGGTGATCCCAAAAGAATTGTTGTTTGACTCGATGAAACGTCTTCTGAATTCCCTCGTGTGTCACATTATGGAATGCTGCTACTATCTCCTCCCGGAGGTCAGATTCTCCTGGAATGAATAGACGACCCGCTCGATATAGGAGGTCGTCCCGAACCGACCAGAGAGGTTGCGGTTCAACTTGCTCTGGCTCGGTAGGATGGGTGGACGACGCTGAGGGTCCAGGGAACGCGTATGTTCTGGTTGGAGAGGTTGATGGCGTGTCACTTTGTGGAAGCGGCGAAGTCCTGTGAAGCTTTGGCGGCGTGGAAGGTCAAGCGAAACCTGGCGTCGTGCCGGTCCGCCTGCGAGTGGCGAACCACTTTGTCCAGTTGGATTCGGTAGGTGTTGAAAGTGCGGCACATTGTGCGGATGGGGCGGAAGGCGTGTGATGCATCTGCTGACGCGATTAGAGCGTCCTGGCTTGTATTCCACGAAAGTCAAAGCCCAATTAGTTTGCTCGCACCCAATGTTCTTTGCGGAGGTGTGATCAAGGCACTGTTCGGCCAAGTACTTGAGGCTGGCGTGGCCCGTCTGACGATGAAGGGCTGCCCCATAGGTAAGAGGGCGCCAATGCCGGATAGCTTTGGAGGCCGATGAGTTCTCGCTCATATCTTTGCTAGTTTAATTGTGCCCGACTCGCAGCTGCCGGGTGAAAAATGCGATAGGATGACCTTCTTCAAGAGCGGCTCCCATACAAGGTGAAGCATCACACTCAATAGCCGGATTGTTTATCAATCGGGTAGGCCAGGACGGGGCGGTGCGGAGCGATCTTGAGTTCTTTGGAAGGCGTGGTCTGAAGCTGCGAGTCCATAAGAATCTGCGATGTCGGAGGAGGCACATTAATGGTTCCGCAATGGTTTGCATAGCCTTTGATGAAGCGGCCAGTAATAACCCGAGACCTAGGAAGGCTGCGAACATCCGTAGTCGATCTTTGGAATAGGCCAAGTTGCGATGTCCTTTAATTTATGCGGATTTGCGGCCACACCATCCCAGAGATGACATGGCCTAAGTAACCCGCAGCGACCAAAAACACATTTGGGCGTTTGAGAATAGGCGATGAAAGCGAAGTTGTTCGAGGACTAGTGAAGGTGTTGCCGAGTGTTCTTCTCGGGTTTTGCTGAATACAAGGATATCATCAAAGAAGACCAGGGCCAATTTCCAAAGGAATTTGGCGAGGGCGTTGTTCATGAGGGCTTGAAAGCGTCGAGGAGCATTGCATAAGCGAAGGCCATTACGAGACTCAAAGTGGCCGTGATGGGTCCGGAAGGTTTGTCTTTCGATATCCTCCTCACGCATCCGAATCGATGATATCCGGAGCGGAGATCAATTTGGAAAATAAGGTGGCGCCATGGAGTTAAGTCAACAACTCTTCGATGGTAGGATGGGAAACTTGTCCTTAATAGTCTTGTCATTGAGTGCCTGTAATCTATGCGAAGCCGCAAGATCCATCTTCTTTCTTGACCAATAATCACGGCAATGAAAAGGGTGGTGGCTCGGTCGAATGATGCCTTGGCGAACATCTCCTCACATTGGCCTTCGATTTCATCCTTTTGCTTAGGAAAGGAGTAGCGATATGGTCGGACCACCACGGAGTCGTTCCTCACTTAAAGCCGATGATCGATGATCACAAGCTCGTGAGGAGGCAAGAAGCTAACGCTCTAGGAATAAATCGTAAATGCGCCTTGGGAGAAGGTGGCAATCTCCCCATGGATGGGCTCCAAAGAGGCTAGAGCGAGTTTCTTTGATCGGACGTCGCTGGCTTAAGCCTTCAAAGGCGATGGGCTTCCCTTCACGAATAAGCGACATCACGGAGAGAATCGAAATTCCACCGAATGTCTCCCAATGTTTGGAGCCATTGCACTCCCAGCACTACATCAAACCCCTCCAGCGGAATCACCAGAAAAGGTGCAATAAAAACTTGCTTGCCTATGGAGAATGACCTGCTTTGGAACTTGCCTAAGCACGGCGGCGTCGCCATTTGCTCTGTGCCTTGCGTGTTGTTGGCGACCTCTTGTAGGGATCAATCTTGAGGCTGCATGGCTCCCAATGAAGTTGTGGAGTACTCCCAACGTCAATTAACCCTACTTGGCTGATAGCCCTTCATCCAAAGATTAACTTGCATGGTGCTCGGCCGGACCCTGAGCGACCAAGTCTTGACAAAGGCTAGTTCTTCTTATCGTCTCTGCTGAAACTACGCATACTCTTCGGCTTCCATGACCTCAAGGTGAAAAAGTGCGTTTACAGCGATGACCTCACGGAAAAGATCTCATCACGGTTGTAACATAAGCCCTTTTCCCTCCTTTACGCTATCTCGGATGGAGCCGAGGCGATGGCGGTAAGATGAAGTTCCGTGGTGGTGGCTACGCCATATTACCCTTGCAGTAGTCGGCGAGATGATCACGGTTGGTATCTTTGTAGAGGTACCCCTTGCCGCTCAGGTGGGACAGCCGAACCTGCCAAGGCTTCGGCGGCTGGCAAGCGACAGTTTGCGTCGGGCGGTAGTAAGCCCTTTCTTGAGCAGCCGATCTCTGAGGCCAGCGGCGCCAAGCCTTGCGTTGCTTTAGCGATCCATACATCTTCACGCGCTCTGCTTCTCTAGCCAGGTAAATGGCGTCGGTCAAATCCCGAGGTCGATCCACGCGGGACATCCGCCGCCAGCGTTAGCGGCAACCACTGAGAAGGTTTCAATCGATCTTCTTTTCTCATGCGGGGGCTCGTGACAACAAAGCGTTGGAATTCCCTTGCGTACACATCCACAGAAATTCCCTTGTTTGAAGTTGATCAAGTCTCCCGGAGGACCATGGCTTGGCGCGTAAAGCGTTAATATGAATACGTCATGGAATTCCGACCACGTGATCATGCGATCTTCCTGCTCCCAATTGTCAAGGACCTCTTGAGCCTCTCCCCTTAGGTGGAGCCCTGCCATCTCCACCCAATCTGATTCTGGAACACGGTATGCACGTGCGAACCGTTCGCATTGCTTAAGCCAGAGGAGGGGATCCTCCGTTCCATCAAACAAAGCACCGTCTAAATGCAGGCGTGCGTGGAAGCGTCAGTCGTTCCGCGGTGATCCCTTTCGTCTGATCGGCTCCTGGCGAGACCATGGGGAGGATCACGAACATGCGCCCGCTGGCACGAGAATCGCCGGAGTCACGTGACCGCCCCGGCACATGCCGTCCTGTCTGTTGCTTGCCAGAGTATGCGGAAGCTCCTCCAATTTCTTCTCCATGCGACCACGAAGGCGGAGGCGTCATGCCTCTTCTAGCGGGGTGAGGCGTTAGTTAAAGCGATGCCATGGGAGGATCGGATGAATCGATACGATTGATATGGATGTTCCGCTCAAACACCCCGTCTCAGGGCGTTGGCCGGTTTAGGCGTGGAGGCGCGGTAGTCGCCGTGACCTATGATAACAGCGGTGGCGGAGCTACTGGCGTTATCGGCGGCAGCGCCTAGACTCGAGTTTGCGATACAAAAGCATATCTTTTCTTTCCTCCACTGCTCCCCCTTTTATTGAGCGTAAACTGTCCTTCATCCCATCGGCTAGTGATTCTGAGATAAAAAAATACCATACATAGATGCTAGAGTCCAAAACTAATTAATGTTCTATAGATATGCTACTTCTTAATTGCCATAACCGCTCACGGAACATCCTGGCGTGGCTCCTCCTGCGTGGTCTTGCGCCGGACGACTGCGAGGTCTTGCGCCGGACGGCAACTCGGTCCCTCTTTGGACATGCGCCGGACGTAGATGCGGTCTGGCATATCAGTTCTTTTCTTAAGATTAGAATTCAAGATATTGGAAAAGATGATATTTTCAATTAAAATTTTTTATTCTCATTAAATTTTTTGTTTATTTTAAAATTTTAAATTTTTATTTTTTCTATTTTTGAAATGTTCGGGATGTTACATTGCCTCAACCATCTCAGGTCTGAGAGATGACCTCCTTGGCTCAAGTATCCTCCCCACCAAACTAAAAATGGATTCTGATAAGACAGTGAACATTGAAACTGTAAGTACATCCTGTGCAAAACAGGATAGCACGGCGGTGAATACATTGATTGTTTCTCCACCACAAGAGCAAGTTGAGTTGATTTTCCTCGTCCATGTCAAGCTCGGTCTCCATGAATGATGTGTCGATGTAGTGGTTGACCTCTACTTGTGGATTCCATGTCAACCTGCTCGGTGATTGGGAAGACAAGCTAGACAACTTGCCTTTCAGCTTCTTCCATATGCTTGAAGTGGTCGAACTACCTCGTGCTTCTTGCGTTGTTGAGGTAGATCTTCTTGCTTCACTTTTGATGCTAAACTTTTCATAATATTTATTAAAAACTCTAAAAAAACTCATTATAAATATGAGAATAGGCATCAAAGAAATCAAGATCGAATATCTCACCTATTCCCTTGAAGGCGCTCTGCAAGTGAGGTAATTTTCTCCGAGGATCCAAAATAATAGCAAAATAGTAGAGATGTGGAATAGCTTGAAAATATTTTAAAATTTTTTCTTCATTGGTTCTATAATGGGCTATAAAATATAATTATCTCTATTTTCTTTAAAAGCATTAGCAATAGTTCAAAGTCACTCGATGACTAAGGAAGAATTTGGGTAGTACACACTAGATAAATTTGTAATTGCATTGTAAAAAAATTATAAAAAATAACAAAAATAATGAGTAATTTCCCAATCCACTTCAGTAACCAATAGCTTGCCATTATTGTAGTTGATGAAGACATTGATAATATGTCCGTAGTCCTTGCACCGCTCCAACATAGTATACGTCGAGTTCTATCTAACTTTCATATCAAGGTTGAATCTTCTTGGTTCTTTATTGTTGGCCCTGTAGTACTCCATGAACTAGGCAAACCGTACAGTCGTACCTGTAATAAAACCAACAGCGTTGCGTATGCTATCCAAACTATGTTTCATGACAAGCAAACATGTCTGCATAATGAGATTAATAATGTGGCATACACATCTCTGGTGGAGTATGAAACCTCCAACTTAAGTCTCTAGGTGTGGTGAGAGATACTCCATAGCCATTGTGTTAGCTGGTGCATTATCAAGAATGATGAAAATAATTCTATTTTTTATATTAAAGTTAGTAATAACCTCAAGTACACAGTTAGCGATAGCATCTCTGGTGTGTGACTCAGAGATTGGCCTAAACTCTATGACCCTTTTATTTAGTGCGTAGTCGTCACCTAAGTAATGCACAACAACACTAATATAGACTATTCTTTGATGGGAGGAAGTCTATATATCTGATGTTAAGGCAAAGAAAAAATTAACTATCATTAAGGTTGGTTTCAACATTTCTAGTTTATTTGTAAACATTTTATAACTATCATGTTTAGTTGTTCTTCTACTAACATGTTTGTATTTTGGGCAAAAATCATGTTGCACCATTCTTTCAAAATTAGAGTTCTCACCCATTGTAAGTGGAAGATCATTTGTAACTATGTAACGAGCAATTTCGTCTCTAGCTACATCGGCGTTATATACCCATGTACTTACCGAACCGTCGGTGTTGAAGTTGAGCAGTGTCTGGACGCCCTTGCCCGGCCTCCGTCTGGCATATATTTTCTTCAAGCATGTCTTCGCGTCTCTTCAGATGGCCTATTCTACCATATGCACATGCAGATAATTTAGCTTGATAATATTTGCAAATAGCATACACTACCTCACATCCATCCACAATTTCGATGGTTTTATCCATATGTTGCCAGCACCATGCCCGTCGACTACCGGATATGGACACCCGTCCCGGCTGCACCAATGTAGTGGCATCCGAACTCGGTGTGGATACAGATGCCCATCCCAGATACACCAATGTAGCTCCATTGAATATCAGTGCATCCAGAATATATAAGGCAACACCGTCTAGATGACGATCATCCATGCCATAGTCTCTCATGTTGGGGAAGAGTTGGCGCGGATCGATCTCTTGATCCCGACGAGGGGGGCTTGGAGAATGAGGGTAGGCTCTCCTACTCTTGCTCTTACCAAATATTTTGTTTTCTGGTGGGATAGCAAACAGAGAGTAAACCGAGAGAACAAATGAGAGAACGAGTGGGTTTTAGGGGCTAAACCAGATGAGAGAACATTTGCGTTGAGCTCAGGAGAGAAATAGCAAGTTTTGGGTGTTGAACAAATGACCACCCGAGGGAATTTTATAATCATCAGGAGAGAGTTGTTGGCTCATTATGCCCATTGTGCTTAAGTCCATTTCGAACATATCATGTCGCTTTACGTCTTTCAATGCATCACGTTGCTGTCTGGAGGAAAAGTTGGAATCGAACGCGTTGAAATTTCATAAATGTTACTCAACGAACGTTGTGCTAAAACCTCTTTCTCCTCTCTCTCTCTCTCTCTCTTCTCTCTTTTCCCGCACCCCCTCTCTCTTTTCTCTCTCCCGCAACTGGTCCCTCCCCTCCCCAGTCAGCCAGTCCCCACTCCCTCTCTCTCTCTCTCTCTCTCTCTCCCCTGATCGTTCCTCTCCTCTCCCCACTCCCTTGTATCCTCCACCAGACCACTACCACCTCTCTCCACCCTGCCTCGCCGCCTCCCTCCACTGCCGCACGAGGGAGCCACGACAAGGTGGTGCACGAGGGAGCCATGATGACGACTCTGCGAGGAGGCACGCCGGTGGGGTGATGGCTCGATGAGGTGGCGCGACCGCGTGTGGCCACAGCGAGGCGGCCTCGAGGGGCAACGGAAGCCAAGGTGGCGAGGCGTACCACAGCGAGGAAGCCAAGGCAGCACGGTGTGGGAGGCAAGACAGCACGACATGAAAGGCGAGATGACGAGCACAGGAGGCCAGGCGGCGGCACAGGAAAGGAGACGAGGTAGTGGGAGGCCATGCATTAGTAGGCCGGAGGCGGGAGCAGAGGTGGCAGGAGGTGAGGCGGCAGCCACAGCGATCCAGTGGTAGGCGAGAGGCTAGGCGACGGGAGCTGAAGCGGCAGCAAGGTCTGTGACGGCGGGTAGGGCTGTAAAAAAAGCTTGAGCTCGTAAGATACTCGACCTCGACTCGGTCTAAACTCGATTTGAGCTCGATTCGAGCTTCAAACAAGCAAAACTTGAGCTCACGAGCTTTACCGAATCGAGCTCGAATAGCTCGCGAGCCTACTCGTGCTTGAACGGAGCTTCTTTGGTCCGAGCTTACTCAAGCCGAGATTACTTGAGCTTGTTACCGAGCTTACTCAAGCTTACCGAACTTACTTGAGGCGAGCTTGAATCTACTCGAGCTTGAACTGAGCCGAGCTCAAGCCTGAGTTGAGGCTCGAACCCCAACTCGAGCTCGGCTTGAGTTTGGCTGGAGTTTCACCGAGCTTGAGCCTGAGAGCCTAAGCTCGCTCGAGTTCGGCTCGTTTGCAACCCTAGCGGCGGGAGGCAAGGTGGGAGCCGAGGCAGCGGGGCACAAGGTGGGATGACGATGACAACAATGGGACGACGACGACGACAGCAATGACAGCAATCAATGGGCAAAGCGGGACGACGACAATGACAATGGGACGGCGACGACGACGACGACTACGGAACAACGACTTCGATGATAACGGGATGGTGACAATGACAACGGGACAACGACGACAACGGCAACAAGCATGGCACGACGTAAGTACGCGCTCTTCCCCACCTCCCTACCACGGGGCCGTGGCAGTGCTGCTATGCCGTGACGTGCTCCGTGTCCGACCGTAATGTGCCGCGGTGTGCTCCGTACCGGGCCATGCCGTCCATCATAACCGGTTCACGGACCTGACACGGCCAAAGCTACATTATTATGATAGGCTTTGGACCGGGCCAAACCTGTCGTATCTCCGGTTGGCCCAAAAAAACTCTATCCAAATGCCCACCTCTACTTATATGGTCGACCGCAAAATAGTGTACAAAAAAAAAACCTCCAGTGCCTACGGTAGCTCCGACTCGATCAATGTTGGTGCACGCAGCTACCCTTTTATTCAAGAATAAATCAAGTTCATCCAGCAGCGCGCCTACTCGGCATGTCTCACTTCCTGCATGCCACAAGTATTTCTGTTCTCGGCTACGAGCTTACATATAGCTGAATCATTCATTTATACATCACGGCTGACTCCGCTGAGATTAACTTGTACGACTAATTGTACGTGTATAGTCGATCACGCCACATGTATGGTCTGTACACGTTTGTGTGCACATTCACGTGCCATTTTTCAGAACGACGTGTGATTTGCACGCCTCAGTTAATTATTTTCTATGGAACAGTTAATCCTATGTGCACGATGATCTGTCACTTTTGCAGGCTAACCGCATTACATTTTGTAGGGCTGTGGCTTGTACATCTGTCAGGCACTCAGGCTTCATTTCTTTTTAAAAAAAAATTAGGATCAATGGTTCTGCAGAGTGGAGCACTGATGAAGTGTACTGGATTTGATCAGATAGTCTTTTTTTTTTTCTCCCGTACTATGCTTATGGAAGTATAAAGTATTCCTTGCTGAATATGGCTCTTATATGTAAAAGAAGGGTTTTTTTTTTCACAGGCATATATAGCCTTATAAAGGAAGGAAACATATTTTATAGGGAGTTGCAAAATATTATGGACTGGAGTGCAGGGGTGAACGGTCTAGGTGTCGGAATCAAACATGTAACTATAATATAAATATGTATCACCGACCTCTGGTAACTCTAATCGTGAAAGAAAATCATACAGATAGAGCCACTGCGATCCGGCTTCCAAGAACATAGGCATTGCCAAACCTTATATACACTGAAATGAATGCCTCTATAGGGTTTTTTTTAAGAAAGACAGGGGGGTGGGGTATCCTTCCAATTTCTTTTATTAGAAACCTTCAAGGATGCCTCTACTAAGTTTTTCAGAAAAGCCAAAATTTTCTGCCCCTTCCCCATACTTGGAACTTGGAAGCCTCAGCAACGGTTGTTTACCTGCTTACTCCACGAATTCTCCACGCTTCCAAGAAGACGTATCAGCGAAAAAAACTTCGCACTAGAAATCTTCTTAAATCGGCAATGTTTTCTCCTCATCGGCTCCCGTGGAGCCCCATGCGTTCCCTTTCTCAGCTAAAAGCTATAACTGAAAGTTGTATACAGCCAAATTCAGAGACCTACGTCAACATGATCAAGCTGCTGCATCCATAGAGTATACCACGTTGGCATTGACATTGGCATGCCATTGTTTTCCCTAACAATATGTGATTAGCACCGACGATGTGCACGATGGTTTATCACTTTCAGAGGGTAGTCAGATCATATTCTCCACCTGTGACTCGCACATCTGTCAAGGTTCAACTTTTCATGCAAGTTTAGTGGGTCTGATGAGTGCAGCACCGAAGAAACGCAGAGGATTTCGTCTGATTTCATTTACTATGAGCGCTCCAAGTGTCCTAAATTTTGTGCTTAGCCTCTTAATGCTTAGACTTCAATATCAGATTTGGTTAGCTGGATGTAAACAGCTTTACAAGAAGACCTTATGCTGCACCAACGCAACGTTTTTCAGGCACATGTATCTCGACTCCCATGCCAATAGAATCTTCTGATATCACTACCAAATATCTATACCAACCTAATTAATCAAGCAGAAGCAACCCGAGGTCAAAAGATCCAAAGATTTCCAACCCATCTCGGCACATATAAATAGCCCTGGTGATCGAAACCTTGGTCTCCATCAGTCGCCACATCCTGAACTACACATCAAAACTAGCTCCCAATTGTACGAGAATTTCTGCATTGTACAAGAGGACACAAACAGTTCTACAAATGGCCTCCAATGTGCTCGTTCTCTGCGCATTCCTTCTCGTGTCATCCTTCCTGTGCGGTGTTCTTGCCAAGGGAGACATGAGCGTGACCTCTTTGACAAATGGAGCAGGTCTTAGAGGCAGGTCTCTAGAGTCAAAGAATGTGTTCGACGTGCTCAGATATGGGGCTCATGGAGATGGGCGCCATGACGACACAAAGGTACGTACGATACATGATGCAACAGCACCTCAAAAATCCAGAGCACTGTTTCTGTTCACTGAGCAAATATAATAATTGTTGTTGAAGCATTAACAAAGGTATTTTGCCCATCACCTTGTTGCAGGCATTGGCAACGGCGTGGGCTGCAGCTTGCTCCTCTTCCCAAGCTGCCAGTGTGCTCATCCCCAAGGGCAAGAGATACCTCACAAGGCATGTGACCTTGTCTGGGCCATGCAGATCTAGCATTGTGTTAGTGGTGAGTTACATGCATCTGTGCACGTATATATACATTCTTACGTAGGAAGTTTTATCGTACAAAAATCTTAAGTTACTTTGCTCCCAATGGTATCATTTTCAGATAGAGGGTACTTTGGTGGCTCCTCCAAAGAGGTCAGATTGGAGCGAGGAGACCATTAGGCACTGGATCATGTTCAGAAGCGTTAGCGGTCTAACTGTCACTGGTGGTGGGACTATAGATGGAAATGGCAAGATTTGGTGGCAGAATTCATGCAAAACCAACTCAAAACTTGTAAGTGCTTTGAACCTCTAGATTATTCAATAGTGAAATGCATCTATTAGCACTAGAAGGAAGTTAATGATTCACCAATAAGTACTCCCACCGGTCACAAATAGTTATTGTTTTGGACATTGACATGTACGATATCTAAAACACAGCTTTGATCACTAATTTTTATTATAATATATTTATAAAACCCAGCAAAATTATAATATTATGAAAGTACTTTTCAAGACAAATCTACAGATTTTCACATATCTAATTTAAATATTTAAAAGATATTGTTAGTCAAAGATTCTAAAGTTCTATTTCACTTTCAACTATAAAAGTGGGCTATTTAGATTTTTTCCCCGTCAGTGTTATATATGTTTCATAAACCATAAATTCATTTTTTTTAAAGCTTTCTAATGTGATTTTTTTTCCTTTTTTCAGCCATGCACAGAAGCTCCAACGGTGAGTATGCTCTCCAATCTTCTAATGATGAATATTCCGATGCAGTAACCCGGTTATTTTTTCTTACAAATCAACTTTTTTTTTATTTAACAGGCTATGACATTCTACTCTTGTACGAAATTGGAAGTGGAGAATTTGAAACTGGTGAACAGCCAACAAATCCACATGTCGGTGGAGGATTGCACCGATGTCAAGGTCACCCACCTGTTAATCACAGCACCTGGCACTAGCCCTAACACCGACGGCATCCACATCACCCGCAGTAAAGATGTTCAAGTCACAGACTGCACCATCATGACCGGGGACGACTGCATGTCGATCGAGGATGGAACTAAGAACCTACATGTCAAGAACATGGTGTGTGGACCGGGCCACGGGATCAGCATCGGAAGCTTGGGCGATCACAACTCTGAAGCTCAAGTCGCAAATATCACCGTCGACACGGCGAGTCTATACGGCACGACGAACGGAGCTCGTATCAAGACATGGCAGGGAGGACGGGGCTATGCGAAGAACATCGTGTTCCAGAACATGGTCATGGATAATGTATGGAACCCGATCATCATCGACCAGAACTACTGCGACTCTGCTACACCCTGCAAGAAACAGGTACAGACCTCGATCAGGAAATCGGTTTGATCTGTTGATCCATTCGTTTGTGTGAATAGCTTGTGGGCATGGATGTAAACATAGTGTATTAATTTGTCTCAGAAATCGGCGGTGGAGGTGAGCAATGTGTTGTTCAAGAACATCAGGGGCACAAGTGCCTCGAAAGAGGCCATCAGGCTGAGCTGCAGCACAGCTGTACCATGCCATGGCATTGCCTTGAAGAACGTCAAGCTCACTCTAAAAGGAGGCAATGGTGATGCGAAGAGCACCTGTCAGAATGCAAAATGGAGGAAATCAGGAACTGTCACGCCGCAGCCATGTAATTTCAGCAATTGATCAAAAAGGAAGAGGCTTTATATGAAAGTAAATCTGTAGAAGATGAACAGAATGGTTACGTCTTTTGAGGTGCTTCCCTCTTTGGATTCTAGAAGTCCTGCAGTGGATGCACACATGCATACATAGACGATACAAGTGTATAGAAACCTGGGGGGTTCATGTAGGGTGTATTTGTGATTTGATTGTCAGTTTGACTCCCAAATTCCTTTAAATGCGTTGAGCATTATGCAACGCATCTGTTTATAATCAATTGAAGGAGTACTAGTTATATTATTTTGTCCTAATTAAATTAGTAGCCATTACTCCTTGTATGAGGTTTTCTTTCTTATTCCTTTTATGGTTAAGATTTCCTTAAAGCCCTACCAAATTTTGTAAAACTACAACTTTATGACAAAAGTATCAGAGAACTACATATTTAACTTTCTATTTGAGATAACTACACATTTTAGACCCAAAATTATCAACGAACTGCAATCGGTCACATCCATAACGGTTCATGGTTAGCCTGCGTGGCTGACAAGCGGGACCAAGTTGTCGTTTAGCCTCCTCCCATAAATGTAATGGATTGTAATTCATGTAACAGCCTCAAATTAAAAATAAAGTGTAAAAATCTAAATTTGAATTTTGGACCCTAGATTGAAATTTCACCGTTTATTAACCTTCTCTGGACATTACCATTTAAAGAAAAGCTTTTAATAATGAATCCTTAATTCTGAGTTTCAAGATCAAACAAGCAAAAAAAAATCAGTCGCGAATACATTTCATATTAACAAAAACACTAAAAACAATAGTTAAACTTACATTTAATTCTTATATTTATAATTAGATCACTGTCCTATAAAATCTACTCAAATATCATAACCCCTAATCCATACTTATCTACCTAATGCATTTTTTTTAGCGTGCACAGCTTAAAAAGTTTAGCCACATTGCATCATATGTATGTACACTCTCTAAAGAACCACCTGTGCATAAAGGTGTATATAGACACGCATGAGCAAACCATCGACAGCATTGCACATGTGTGTATCTCTATTATTCTAAAGCAGCATTTGGTGGCATTGATCCGCTCTTTCCACGTCATTAATTACCGTTTAATTGCCCTGCTTAATTGCCCTACTTAATTGCTCTACGCAAGAAACAAAACGTTGCTTTAATTAGCCAGCTTTCGTAAGAAACGAAGCGTTAAAGATAGATGTTTGATCTTGTGAAATAAATTTTTTATTTTTTAATCTTTATTTTTCGTTATCAATTTTGTTTTTCGTAGCAACGCACGGACATGTAACTAGTATACGTACAAATGTATATAGGTACACAACCAGCATTGCATATGTGTGTATATACATACAAATGTATAAAGACAACGTCAAGTCGTCAACCACATTTTCAGCACTATATATATACATATTTGCACACACGCACGCACACACACACCACGATCCACACACTATCTCAATCTCAACACAACCAAAATACATTACTGTAACACCCTAAAATTTTGTTTTTCCTAAATCTACGTGTGATTTGGCACTTTGGTGAATTTTTGGAATTTTCTGGAATTTATTTGGATTTATTTGGAATTTATTTGAATTTATTCCATTTTGAAATAATTAAAGAATTAGACTTTGCAAATAAAATTTTATTGGAAATATTTTATTTGAGTCCAAAATGATCCAAAGTATTTTCCAGAATTTTTCTGAGTCTTTTGATATTTTTAATGAATTAAATGAATTTCTGGGAATTATTTTAAATATTAAATCATTTGGAAATTCGAGTTGGGTCAAATCTTGTTCATCCGATCGACCCGAGTCCGAAGTCCGACTCGAGTCCGAGCCACGTGACTTGATCGAACCGCGTCAAACCCTAACCGTTGTGGGACCGTCGGATCAAGATCCAACGGTTAGGATTTCCGTCTGCCGGCCGGATCCGGCCGGATCCGATCTCGCAGCGCATCGTGGCGCCGATCGTGCCACGTGGGCGGCTGTCCGTCGTCGTCTCCGCCCGAGTCCGGACGGACTCCTCCGCCAGCGTAACGCCCGCGTCCCGCTAGGGTTCCGATTCTAGCACGCATCCGAGGGTATTTAAGGCGTGGGACATCTCCGGGTTGCCCGTTGTCGCCGCGCACCTTTCGCCCCTAGTCTCCGAGCTTGAGCCGCTGCCCGGCTAGCCGCAATCGCTCGCCGTAGCTAGATCTTACCTCCGCCACGGTTTTTGCCGCCCGCCGTCATCCGTCGCCCTCGTCGCGCCGTTAAGCCCAGATCCGAGACCCCCAGGTCAAGCTGCGTCGGCGAGGACATCTCACTTCACCGGAGGACCCTCGGAGCGCCGTTCCACGCGTCATCGTCCCCGACTCCAGCAGCCCAAGCCCCGCCGTGACGCCATCACCGCGCGAAGCTTCTCGACCGTCCGATTCCGATCAAACCGCTGCGGTGAGTTCACGTGTTACCGAACATGATTGGATCTGGACCGTTGGATCAAGATCCAACGGCCCACGATCACCTCGTGCGCCTTAATACCGTAAAACTAGGATAGATCGGGACCGTCCGATCTAGATCGAACGGCCCATGTTCACCGTGTAGATTATAACGGAGTTAACCTAGGGTAGATCTAGACCGTTGGATCTAGATCCAATGGCCGTGATTATGCCACGTAGCCGCCGCCGCGCCGTGCGTTGAGTCACCGACAGGTCGGGCCCGCGTGCCAGCGGCCAAGCCTGGGCGTGACTACGCGTCACTGACATGCGGGGTCCGCATGTTAATGTCTCACCCGAGAGTCGCGCTGCGTGTGACTCCATCGACGTTGGGACCCGCGTGTCGGCGACCGAGCCGTGGACCGGTCCACGCAGTGACTGAGCCAAGCCGTGGTCGAGCCCATGGACCGGCCGACGCCACCGCCCAATCGCAGGCCGACACGTGTCGGTGGCGCCAATAATTAATTTCCGAAAAAGAAAATGATTTATTAATTCGAAATAATGATTTCAGATTTTGATTCAAACTTCAAACGCTTATAACTTTTGCGTTTCAACTCCGATTTGAGTGATTCAAATTTTTAAATTTGTATAAAATTGAAATCTACCTAAACATAAATTTTATTTAATTTTTGGAGTAAAGTTTTTCTCTGTAAAATTATTTAATTGATTATTTAAACTTTAAATAATCATAACTTTTGCATTTTAACTCCGAATTTGACGATTCCAGTTTCTAAAAATTCATAAAATTATGTTCTCTCTATTTATGGATTTTATTTGGATGTTTGGACACTTTTTGCCTATTGTTTATTCGTGTATTGCTATTTACACGCTTTACGAGTAGACGTTGAAGTGCCGGAAAGATTCGAAGGAGAAGTATTGACTCAGGATCCAACTCAAGACCAAGAACAAGTACTTTTTGAAGGCAAGTTGTGCTTTGACCATGTTGATCCTATTTTGAAAATCTATTTTGATTTAACTTATTGCATGCTAGTTCAGTTAGAAAATACTTTATTTAAATATGGGGAATTAGATAAATACCAATTTGCTGTATGACACCTTGATTATTTAAATATGTGCCATGACCCTTGTCACCCTAGTTGAGGATTACTAGTTGGACATTATTAAATTGCCAACATGGGTTTTAGACCGTTGTAGTATACTGCTTAGACCTGCTACGTGCTCATGACATGATTTTGGACAATCAAATGTTAATACTGACTTAATGATATATTGAACCTGTTTTGGAAAGGTATCATGTGATGTTGATGGCACGTGGTGCATGGTAATCAACTGGGGTTTGATAAATAGTTTTCGACTGGGGCATGTGGCAAGAATGATCAGGTGGGCCAGTTGTGGCACTGGGGATGTTGATTTGGTTCTTCGGGTAGTCTTGCCCTGGTCACCCTAAGGACTTAACCTTGCAAGCCTTTGAACTGGGTCTAACGTGCAGCCACATGTCTGTAATGGGACGGACCTAGTTGACTAAGTTGCTAATAACGTGCTGTGGGACCTCGGGAGGTCAACTACACCCTTTGTGTAAGTTGTGCGGGGGAGCGTCTGGGTGAGGCCAGTACCCATCTAACGGTTGATTGGCCTAAACTTCGCCTTAGCTAAGGGAAGGTTTAGTTTGCAATAACCGTGAATGACCACTTGTATTGTTAGAAGTTTCCGAAAGACTTTGTTACGGGAACTCGCCTTTGTGGTGTTTGACTGTATCTTGTGGGTAAAGTGCATAACCTCTGCAGAGTGTAGAATCTATTCGAATAGCCGTGTCCGCGGTATTGGACATCGCTCGGGAATTACAGTCAAGGGTTAGAATTTCTCAAAAATAACTTGGATTTGAAAGGTTGGGTTTGGTTAAATAATGATGTTGATGGAAACATGGATTAGGATGGGAAAGATGTTTATTAAACTCCTTGAAAAGTTAATTATGCTATACTTGTTTCTACTACTTTCGAATCTACTTATGTTACTTGTCAAATGCTGTTTACTGCAAATATACCTTGAGCTATTCCTTTGTACCAAGCCATGCATGTAGTATATTAGCTGCATTCTGTGCATGACTTGCTGAGTACCAAGTACTCACCCTTGCCACAATACAACACCAGTTGGAGAGGAGACTACACCAGCTTTGGAGGAGGAGCTCCACGAGGAACCGTCTACTTAGGGAGCGAGCCCAGTCAGTTACTGTGGTATCTTTGGATGGCGCCACGAAGTTATTTGATTTTCCGCTGCTACTATTTCTCTCTTAATAAGTTTTCGCCCTGCGAGGCGTGCATTTGTAACTTGACCATAAGGTCAAGTAACCAGTTTGACTATTTAATTAAAGTACTTTACTAGTATCGAGTGGTATGATTGTGATATTTACCGATGTTAAGACTGTGTGCACTAGCGCGTTCCTGGACTAGTGCTGAATACACAGAGGGTCCGGATTTGCAAATTCGGGGTCCCGACAGAGGTGGTATCAGAGCCATACTGACCGTAGGCTCAACCCTAGCTAGAATGGTCGTAGAGAGGTTAAAACCTATTTTCTAAAGCTAAAAGTTTGTCAAGACAAGAAATGACATCTCGACTTATCCCATTCTTTCTTTTCTTGTCTCTTGCTGAATTTTTCCTTACCTTATCACGATTTAAAAATTCCGAGTTCTTACGTGAGCACTCTTGTGACGGATGGAGGGAGAGTTCAACTACGTCGATTTGGAGGTTGGTCACGCCGCGGAATTTTGGCGTATGCTACAGACTCTCGGAGATTTTGAAAAGCCACAATACCAAGTGGAAGTGATCAGACAAGCAGGATTGATCAAGGCTTGTGACGTGAAGATTGAGGTACCTGCTAGGAAGAAGGGCCCAGGCAATCGCCCGATACACCTTTGCCCGCCAGAGGTCTACAATGCAGATGGGTATCCAAGAAGTATCACGGCGAGCAATGCGACACATTACCCGCTTCTCGCCAGAGAGTTGGAAACACGGTGTTCCGTTATCACCAGCGCAGCAATAACCTTCTTGACCCGAAGGCGATTCAGATGAGGATGCCATGGTTACCTGATTTGGCACGACTTGTTGTCGCCAGGAGGATGTACTCGATGATACAAGCAAAGAGCTACGAAGGCCCGCAAGGAGATCACGACAGAGAAGAACGAGATGGCGGGAAGCTCAAGAGTATGTGTCACACCTTCTGCGAAGGATTGGCGAGTTGGAGATGGCTTTGTACGGACGAGAACTGAGCCGATTACTCGAGCTACGAACCAGATCCGGAGGAGTCGGATCTCGGCGAGGACACCGGCTTCTTCGACTACCACAGATGACACGATTCTTTGGACATGGCAATCGTTTTGCGCCTATGCCGCAGCATCCGTACCCAGGCCGTGGAGGTTTTCTCGATGAGTGAGCGTAGGTTTTATAGTGAGACTCCTTCGCCGAGTCGCGTCATAGAATGAAGAGTCACCCTTTAGGCGTTAGACTCCAGTGTTAGTTCGATTTGGATTTTCATTGTTTGTTGAGTGTGCAGTATGTGTTGCAAAGCCCTTAGGCATTGTAAGCAACCATACCAAGTTACTATTGATTAGTTAATAAAGTTAGACCTTAAAGTTACACCTTTCGCCCCGCATAAGTTCCATATTACTCGTCTATTCTTGTTTCCCTCTCATCTCTAAAACCTAGAGCAAATCGACAGATGGTGAACACCCGCGGAAACTTTGGAGGCAATGGAAGTGGTTCTCGCCCAGCAGAAAACCCTAATGATGAAGCACCAGCACCGCCACTAGATATGCAGAATTTTGGAGCATTTCTTGCTGCTCAGACTCAGTTGATGCATGCTATGATGCAACAGATGCAACACGTCACTGCTCAGGCCACTGCTAATCAAGTCAATCCGGGACAACGCCAGAATACAAGACTGTCAGAGTTCATGAGGACTCATCCACCCACTTTCTCTGGGAATGCCAACCCATTGGAGGCTGATGATTGGTTAAGGTCAATTGAGAGGAAGCTACACATAGCTCAATGCATAGGAAATGAGAAGGTACTCTACGCTTCTCATCAGTTGGAAGGAACAGCCGCCGAATGGTGGGAGAACTTTTGTGCCACGCAAGTGAACCCTCAGGACATCACTTGGGAAGAGTTCACGGTACGTGCAGCCGATTATCACGTGCCTGAAGGAATCATGGATCTCAAGAAGGAGGAGTTCAGAGCATCAAGCAAGGTAATCGGCCGGTGGCCGACTACGAACAAGTTCACACAGCTAGCACGCTCGCACCGAGGATGTAGCGACAGATAAAGCCAGGCAGTCTCGTTTCATGAAGGGACTTAACTTTCGGGATTGCGAGGTGGGGCTGATCACCCACACCTTTCCAGATTTCCAAGAGTTGGTGAATAAGGCGCTTATTCTTGAGGACAAAGCGCAAGGAACCGGATGAGAACAGAAGCGCGAGGATGCAACAAAGGGATCACGCCAGGAACGCATAGCGGCGTCGAGAGTTGCACCAAATCAGTTTTCATATTCCAGCCACAAAATGCAACAAGGACACCGTCACCGGGCAAGACCCGTCAATCGTAACTACTGCACCAGCCCCGCTTAGAAACGCCGCTTGAGCGATCAAGAAGGAGCGGTGAGACGCCGCTACAACCGCAACGAGCCAGACACTTTGCCAACAACTGCCCAAAGAAGACAGCAGGAGTGACCCGATTCGCTTCAATCTAGGAACCACCCGGCTAGGGCGCCCGACCAGGAGCCACACCCCAGGCGTGGTTAGAGGCCGAGTCAACCATGTCACCGCAGATGCACTTGCAGAATGCTACGGACGTCGTCTTGGGTAAGTTGCTAGTTAACTCGATACACCTGCACATTTTGTTTGATTACGGAGCTTCGCATTCGTTTGTTTCGCAAGGCTTTGCTGCTAAAAATGATTTGGAAATTGCAAGGCTTAAATGCATGCTTTTAGTTCAAACCCACAGTTCGAACTCCGAGCGAAAGTAGGATGTTAGGGGTGAGAATACTAATAGATGGAATAGAGTTCCTAGCGAACCTTATTATTTTGGAGACCCGGACCTTAGATGTTATTTTGGGAATGGATTGGTTATCCAAGCACAAGGCCGTATTGGATTGTGGACGAAGGACTATCTCGATTGAGAGCCCGTGTGGAAAGAAAGTGGAATTTCAAGCTACCACCGTTAGAGATGGCAGTTGATGGTTAACGACACCAAGGCAATCAGCATAGAGGATGTCTCAAGAGTGAATGAGTACCCGGATGTTTTTCCCGAAGATCTACAGTATGCCGCGACAGGGGACATAGAGTTTGTGATAGAGCTTGTACTGCACAAGACCGATAGCAAAGAGACCCTATCGGATGTCCACCGAGGAGTTGGTAGAGATGAAGAAACAAATGGAAGAGTTAATGGAGAAAGGATTTATCGAGGCCAAGGCTCGTCGCCGTGGGAGCACCGGTTTTGTTTGTCAAGAAGAAGGGCGGGAGTTTCAGGATGTGCATTGACTACCGTGCACTCAATGAAGTCACCGTGAAGAATAAGTATCCGCTACCCGGGATTGATGATTTGTTTGACCAGCTAAGAGGAGCCGGAGTTTTCTCCAAGATTGACCTAAGATCGGGATACCATCGATTGAAGATCCGATCGGAAGATATTCCGTAGGCGCATTCTCGTCAAGATATGGACATTACGAGTTCTGATTATGTCCTTTGATCGATTTAATGCGCCAAAGATATTTCATGAATATGATGAATAAGGTGTTCATGGAATATTTGGACAAGTTTGTTGTTGTGTTCATAGATGATATCCTAATCTACTCCAAGGCGGAGGATGAGCATGCCGAACACTTGAGGCGAGTTTTGGAAAAGGCGAGGGAACAAAGAACTCTTCGCCAAGTTCAGCAAGTGTGATTTTTGGAAGGACAAGGTAGAATTCCTCGGACATGTAATGACCGCAGAAGGAGTCGCCAGTAGATCCAAGCAAAGTGGAAGGCGTGTTACATTGGGAGCGACCAAAGATCGTGACCCAGATCCGAGTTTCCTTGGAATGGCGAGGATACTACCGCCCGTTTCATTGAAGGCTTTTCGACAATTGCGAAACCTCTTACGCAATTGCTGAAAAGGAGAAGAAGTTTGCATGGACGTCGAGAATGTGAGAAAGGATTTCAGAGCTAAAGAAGCGATTGACATCAGCACCGTGTTAGTTCTACCGGATGTTAATCAAAGCTTTGATATTTATTGTGGCGCATCACGCTAAGGACTTGGATGTGTCTTTGTCTGAGAATGGAAAGGTCGTAAACTTATGCATCAAGGCAGTTGAGGCCGCATGAGGAAAATTATCCGACACATGACCTAGAGTTAGCTGCCGTAGTGCATGCCTTGAAGATATGGCGTCACTATCTGATTGGAAACAGATGTGAAGTATACACGGACCATAAGAGTCTTAAGTACATATTCACCCAGTCGGATCTGAACATGAGGCAGAGGAGATGGTTAGAGTTGATCAAGGACTACAATGTTGGAATCCATTACCATCCCGGGAAGGCCAACGTAGTTGCCGAAGCATTGAGTCGGAAAAGCCATACCGTGAGTAAGTTGCTAGCCACAAGTCAGGATGAGTTATGTGAGGATTTTCAGAGAATGAAGATTGAGGTGGTACCTAGCGGATTCTTGGCCGCATTGGAAGTGAAGCCTACCCTAGAGGATCATATCCGGGAAGGACAGAAGGATGATGACAAGATCCGCAGGATTAAGTCCATCAAGGGAGAAGGCAAGGCAGAGGACTTCAGGTTGGATGAGCAAGGCACGTTATGGATGAAGGATCGCATTTGTGTGCCGAACAAAAAGAAGCTGAAGCAGTTGATTCTAGAAGAAGCCCATGACTCCAAGTACTCAATTCATCCTGCAAGCGCCAAAATGTATCAGGATTTGAAGGAAAGATTCTGGTGGTCGAGTATGAAGCGTGAAGTTGCCGAGCATGTTGCATTGTGCGACGTATGCCAGAGAGTCAAGGCAATGCATCAGAGACCAGTAGGATTGCTACAGCCGCTGAAAATACCTGAGTGGAAGTGGGAGGAAATCGGAATGGATTTCATTACCGGTTTGCCTAAGACTCAAGGAGGTTATGACTCCATATGGGTTATAGTGGATCGCTTGACCAAAGTAGCCCATTTTATCCCCGTGAAGACCACTTACTCGGGAGATAAGTTAGCAGAGTTGTATATGATCAGGATCGTCTGTTTGCACGGAGTGCCAAAGAGGATTGTATCGGACAGAGGTACCCAATTTACCTCAAGGTTCTGGAATAAGTTGCATGAAGCCATGGGAACCCGTTTGAACTTCAAGATGTGACCTATCATCCAGACGGATGGACCAGGCAGAAAAGAGTCAATCGATTCGGAGGATATGTTAAGAGCCTGTGCATTGGCTTATGCTACCTCTTGGGATAAGAGTTTGCCATATGCCGAGTTCGATTACAATAATAGTTACCAGGCTAGTTCTGAGATGTCACCTTTTGAGGCCTTTGTATGGTCGACCTGTCGGACGCCATTGAATTGGAATGAGACCGTGAGCGCCGTGTCTTGAACTGATATTCTTCAAGAAGTGAAGAGCGGTGCCATGATTAGGAAAGGTTGAAGATAGCCCAATCACGACGGAAGAGTTATCTTGACAATCGTCGCCGGGACTTGAGTTTTGAACCGTAAGACTTTGTATACCTCGAGTTACGCCTCTCGGGGAGTTAAGAGGTTCCATGCCAAAGGGAAACTTCGCACCCGTTATGTTGGACCATTTAAGATTTTGAGCCGCAGAGGCGAAGTTGCTTATCACCTTGAGTTGCCCACGATCGTTAGCGAGGAGTACATGACGTATTCCATGTGTCCCGATTGAAGAAGTGTCTCCGAGTACCGAGGAACAGACACCGCTAGAGTCAATTGAGTTGTAAGAAGATTTGACTTACAAGGAGCATCCCGTGAAGATTCTAGACACAATGGATCGAGAGGCGAGGAACAAGTCAACCCGTTTACTGTAGAGTTCGATTGGAGCAATCATGAAGAAAGCGGCGACTTGGGAACGCGAAGAGGATTTGAAGAAAGAGTTTAGAACCTATTCCTTTAGTAAGCCCCTGAATCTCGAGGGCGAGATTACATTAAGAGGAGGTTTGTAACACCCCAAAATTTTGCTTTTCCTAAATCTATGTGTGATTTGGCACTTTGGTGAATTTTTGGAATTTTCTGGAATTTATTTGGATTTATTTGGAATTTATTTGAATTTATTCCATTTTGAAATAATTAAAGAATTAGACTTTGCAAATAAAATTTTATTGGAAATATTTTATTTGAGTCCAAAATGATCCAAAGTATTTTTCCAGAATTTTTCTGAGTCTTTTGATATTTTTAATGAATTAAATGAATTTCTGGGAATTATTTTAAATATTAAATCATTGAAATTCGAGTTGGGTCAAATCTTGTTCATCCGACCAGGACCGAGTCCGAGTCCGACTCGAGTCCGACCGAGCCACGTGACTTGATCGAACGCGTCCAAACCCTAATCGTTGTGGGACCGCTTGATCAAGATCCAACGGTTAGGATTTCCCCGTCTCGCTTCGACGGATCCGCCGGATCCGATCTCGCCAAGATCGTGGCCGGCGATCGTGCCACGTGGGCGGCTGTCGTCGTCGTCTCGCTTCCGCCGAGTCCGGACGGACTCCTCCGCCAGCGTGCCGCGTCCCCGCTTAGGTTCCGATTCTAGCACGCATCCGAGGGTATTTAAGGCGTGGGACATCTCCGAGGTTGCCGTTGTCGCGCGCACCTTTCGCCCCTAGTCTCCGAGCTTGAGCCGCTGCCCGGCTAGCCGCAATCGCTCGCCGTAGCTAGATCTTACCTCCGCCACGGTTTTTGCCGCGCCCGCCGTCATCCGTCGCCCTCGTCGCCATTAAGCCCGGTCCGAGACCCCGAGGTCAAGGCTGCGTCGGCGAGGACATCTCACTTCACCGGAGGACCCTCGGGCGCCGTTCCGCGCGTCATCGTCCCGACTCCGGCAGCCCAAAGCCCGCCGTGGCGCCATCACCGCGCGAAGCTTCTCAACCGTCCGATTCCGATCAAACCGCTGCGGTGAGTTCACGTGTTTCCGAACATGATTGGATCTGGACCGTTGGATCAAGATCCAACGGCCCACGATCACCTCGTGCGCCTTAATACCGTAAAACTAGGATAGATCGGGACCGTCCGATCTAGATCGAACGGCCCATGTTCACCGTGTAGATTATAACGGAGTTAACCTAGGGTAGATCTAGACCGTTGGATCTAGATCCAACGGCCGTGATTATGCCACGTAGCCGCTGCCGCGCCTTGCGTTGAGGCACCGAAGCAGTCGGGCCCGCACGGCCGAGCCTGGCGTGACTACAGCGTCAGCGACATGCGGGTCCGCATGTCGATGTCTCGCCCGAGAGTCGCCGCACGCGTGACCCACTGACGGGTGGGACCCGCGTGTCAGCGACCCGAGCCGTGGACCGGGTCCACGGTGGACCGAGCCAAGCCGTGGGCTGAGCCCATGGACCGGCTGACGTCAGCCGCCCAATCAGAGGCTGACACGTGTCCAGGCTGACGCAATAATTAATTTCCGAAAAAGAAAATGATTTATTAATTCGAAATAATGATTTCAGATTTTGATTCAAACTTCAAACGCTTATAACTTTTGCGTTTCAACTCCGATTTGAGTGATTCAAATTTCTAAATTTGTATAAAATTGAGATCTACCTAAACATAAATTTTATTTAATTTTTGGAGTAAAGTTTTTCTCTGTAAAATTATTTAATCGATTATTTAAACTTTAAATAATCATAACTTTTGCATTTTAACTCCGAATTTGACGATTCCAGTTTCTAAAAATTCATAAAATTATGTTCTCTCTGTTTATGGATTTTATTTGGATGTTTGGACACTTTTTGCCTATTGTTTATTCGTGTATTGCTATTTGCACGCTTTACGAGTAGACGTTGAAGTGCCGGAAAGATTCGAAGGAGAAGTATTGACTCAGGATCCAACTCAAGACCAAGAACAAGTACTTTTTGAAGGCAAGTTGTGCTTTGACCATGTTGATCCTATTTTGAAAATCTATTTTGATTTAACTTATTGCATGCTAGTTCAATTAGAAAATACTTTATTTAAATATGGGGAATTAGATAAATACCAATTTCTTTGTATGACACCTTGATTATTTAAATATGTGCCATGACCCTTGTCACCCTAGTTGAGGATTACTAGTTGGACATTATTAAATTGCCAACATGGGTTTTAGACCGTTGTAGTATACTGCTTAAACCTGCTACGTGCTCATGACATGATTTTGGACAATCAAATGTTAATACTGACTTAATGATATATTGAACCTGTTTTGGAAAGGTATCATGTGACGTTGATGGCACGTGGTGCATGGTAATCAACTGGGGTTTGATAAATAGTTTTCGACCAGGGCATGTGGCAAGAATGATCAGGTGGGCCAGTTGTGGCACTGGGGATGTTGATTTGGTTCTTCGGGTAGTCTTGCCCTGGTCACCCTAAGGACTTAACCTTGCAAGCCTTTGAACTGGGTCTAACGTGCAGCCACATGTCTGTAATAGGACGGACCTAGTTGACTAAGTTGCTAATAACGTACCTGTGGGACCTCAGGAGGTCAACTACACCCTTTATGTAAGTTGTACGGGGAGCGTATCGGGGCTGAGGCCAGGTACCCATCTAACGGTTGATTGGCCTAAACTTCGCCTTAGCTAAGGAAAGGGTTAGTGTGCAATAACCGGGGAGGACCACTTGTATTGTTAGAAGTTTCCGAAAGACTTTGTTACGGGAACTCGCCTTTGTGGTGTTTGACTGTATCTTGTGGGTAAAGTGCATAACCTCTGCAGAGTGTAGAATCTATTCGAATAGCCGTGTCCACGGTATTGGACATCGCTCGGGAATTACAGTCAAGGGTTAGAATTTCTCAAAAATAACTTAGATTTGAAAGGTTGGGTTTGGTTAAATAATGATGTTGATGGAAACATGGATTAGGATGGGAAAGATGTTTATTAAACTCCTTGAAAAGTTAATTATGCTATACTTGTTTCTACTACTTTCGAATCTACTCATGTTACTTGTCAAATGCTGTTTACTGCAAATATACCTTGAGCTATTCCTTTGTACCAAGCCATGCATGTAGTATATTAGCTGCATTCTGTGCATGACTTGCTGAGTACCAAGTACTCACCCTTGCCACAATACAACACCAGTTGAAGAGGAGACTACACCAGCTTTGGAGGAGGAGCTTCACGAGGAACCGTCTACTTAGGGAGCGAGCCCAGTCAGTTACTGTGTGGTATCTTTGGATGGCGCCACGAAGTTATTTGATTTTCCGCTGCTACTATTTCTCTCTTAATAAGTTTTCGCCCTGCGAGGCGTGCATTTGTAACTTTACCATAAGGTCAAGTAACCAGTTTGACTATTTAATTAAAGTACTTTACTAGTATCGAGTGGTATGATTGTGATATTTACCGATGTTAAGACTATGTGCACTAGCGCGTTCCTGGACTAGTGCTGAATACACAGAGGGTCCGGATTTGCAAATTCGGGGTCCCGACAATTACACATGGACACCAAAAATTTCAACACTGTGTATACACATCCATCCACTCACAATCTCGGTATAATCAAACATATTTCGCATTCGCATAATCAACACCCAAATTGAACATCATTATTATCCAAAAGAGTATCACATTCAGTTCAATACACTCAAATCATACAACTAATGAAACCAAGTAAGACACTTTAGCACATATATCAAAGTTTGGAATACACATAAGGATTCATACTCCCGAACATTTCACACAAGCTATAATCCACATTTAAAACAACACTAATTACAATCTTTAAAGCTTACAAAGATTATGTATTTCTAATCACAACTTTACCAACCGACCTTCATACCCAGCCAGCTGCGCATAGCCCAGTTCACTAGCTGCAACAGCCACATCCCTCAGCCCCTCAATCACAACCAGGTGGCAGTTGAAGAAGCTGCATGGCCGCTAGTTGCCCTGCTACCCACAGTTTACCCAATTCCAGCCCCTAGTTTCAGCCCCTCCAAGACGGTTGTCTGCAGAATAAAAGAGATAGGTGCACTAACAGTCACACCATGTACCCTGGCTCATCCACCTCTATCCTTTTCGCTGCACTGCTTTGCTGAAAGCAAACAAAGCCGACCAAGAGGAGGAGAGAGGGGCAGCCCTGTCCTTTACCCTTCCCTTAATGTCACTCCATTCTCTCCTGCAACCCCAAGGTGCTATTCATTAGTTGATGCTTTTTTTCCTTTTCCATTCAAAGAAATATGCTACTTGTTCAGGTTAATGAAAAGCACATATCAATACTACATGTAAACTAAGCCTCATCTATGAATCAAAGATGCACATGCACTCAAATAACCTAGTTATATGCCTTGGTATTCTATTCTTATAAAAGGGATTCAATAACAAATGAGCATGCATGCATCTTGATTAAACAACCAGAACAGATCCATGTTAAATCATTACCACAGATGTCACACTTCACAACTAGGTCATATCAAGCAGTAAGATCAGAAGGGTGAAGGCATAGTAGTTTACTAATATGACATTAGACTTCGGTCCATCAAGTAAATGTCAGCAACACAAACAATTATATCACGCATTGGCACGAGCAAAAGCATATAAACCAACAAGATCAACCTCATCCTCAGATTGTATGACAGTTCACTAATGATATGCATGTAATCCATTTGTTGTGAGTATCTTGCCATTTATAAATTCTTAAGGGAAATAATGCAACAATAGATTCACTGTCAATTTTAACAATGCAACATTACTTTTGTGGTAAATAACATTTCAATTATGAAGTCCTAACAAGAAATAATACAAGAGTAAACACATTTCTGTTCTAAGCATGAATTTACTAAGTTGCAAGTATCTGAATATTGCCCCCTATTCTAGGATAGCAAAACCTCGACATTTTTACCAAGCAGTTATTCATCTGAATAATCTGGACACCTACGATTTTACTAATTACAATACACGTAGGGCCAGTTCTCTAGGTCCTCCACCACTTAACCACAAAATGATACATAACACAAATATGTATGTCTCTTTCCAACAATTAATAGTACACTATTCTCTGTCCCTAAGCTTCACAATCTCAGTACACACGAATAAATTCTCTAGGACTTATATATACCACTAAATTACAGGAGAATCAATAACACCTAAACATGCATACATTTAAAGTTCAACAATCAAGACAGATCCATGCCAAAGAAATACCGCAAGCATACATCTACACAATATATTTACCAACGGCATGGAGTATAATCACTAGCATTGACAGGGAGATGCACAATACAACCATACACATATTAAAATTTCTACTCATTAAGTCCACTTCCACATTCTATCGCATCATGAACCATGTATAACAAATAAGCATGACCTTGAAAGAAAACATTTGGAGAGGGGTCAGAATAGCACTTAGCTTCGATTTTGCTATCGTCACCGAGGCCAGTGGCTTTGCCACTGGAGCCAAGGGGGGAAGACGGCATGGCTGCCGAGGGACACATACTAAGCGGTGGCGACCTGGAGAAAAAAGGGGGAGAAGAGGGTGAGGGAATGTAAAGAAGAAGACGAAAGGGAAAATGAAAGAGGGAGGGATGGAAAAGTGCTTAGCTCGGCCGAGGGAACGTTGGCACCGGAATAGACTGTCGGGGGCGGCGGATTTGAGGGCATCGGCACCGGAGAAGGAGAGGTGACGGGCTCGTGAGAGTGAGAAAGGAGGAGCCATGGGAAGGCCAGAGGCTAGCGGCGGTGCCCGAGTGGCGGCGGCGCGGGGGAGAGCCGGAGGCGGTGTGGTCGGCGCCGGAGGGAAGAAGTGGTAGCGGCGCCCTGTACTAGCGGCAGCGCTAGAGAGAGGAGCTGGGGGTAAGACCAAGCGGCAGTGGCGCAGGGGGGGGATCGGGTAAGGCGGCTGGGCGCAGGAAATGAGGAAGAGTGGAAGGGTTGGGGGTTAGGTTAGGTCATGTTTAGGTTAAGGGTAGTCGGTCGGGTCAAATGGGCTGATTGGGCCAAAGCAAGGGGCGTGGCTGGAAAAAAAATGAAAAGAACAAAATAATATTGAAAATAAATAAATAGATGAGATATATATTACAGCTTGGGCAAAAATAATAATAATAGTATAAATATTTATATAATAAGAACATGTATGTATAAATGATATATGTGTCCCAACCTGGACCAAAAAATTGGCCGAAAGAGGGAGTAGTAGAAAAAAATCAGATTTTATTTCTCTTTTCTTTTCTGTAAATATATTCAAATTTAATATTAAAATATATGTTTAAATTGACAATGCAAGCACTAGTCAAATAAATCACACATGAACCCCTTAAGACAAACAATATACACTACACATAACTGAACCCTTAAATTTCTATTATAACATCATTACAAAAATTTCCAAGTATTGAATATATATATATATATATATCTTCACTAGAAAATATTATCTAAGTGCAATCTAGGACATTAAAAGCCAACCCTTGCTGTGGAGACTCGTCGAGATAAAATCCTTTTTCTCTTTCTTTTTCTCTTAATAATTAAGTTCCAATTACTTTAATTACTTATTGCATTTGCTCCCCTAAACAATTTCATATAACATGAATACCTAAAAATTTACATGATAATTGCATTAAAAATCCACATAAATGACCACTAAAAATTGTGAAATCAATTCCTAAACCTTTAAAAAAATCCAGAGCAACTTATTTCTATTATTGTATTTCAAATTGGCTTTGTTTGACTGTTTTTGCTTCTTATTGCAATTGCCTTGTGACGAACAACGTGTAGACTCCGAAGATTCAGAGTCCACGGCTGCCGCCTCTGACTTTACGGTTGAAATCAACAAGCAAGCTAGCAAGTACCTCCTTGAACATATTGATCCCAGTTTTCAGAAATGTTTTCATAACTGTTTTTCATGAATGTTGTATATTCATACAATGTTATTTTGAGGGGTGTGGTAGCTAGAACCTTCATCATGGATATCGTTAATTAATTTTTTCCATGTGAACCATTGATACCCTAGATTATGGAATGACACATGATTATGAGAAATGGGTATAATCATTTTATTTAAGACATATGCTTAGCTGTGCTTAGAATGGATAACTTGAATCTTTATAAAATTTAAATAGGTTGGATATGGCAGTAAAGGATACTGATATGTTCGTAAAAAAATAAAAAAAAAACTATGATTTGGACGCGAGTGCGTATTGGCAATAACCGGCAATGCATGTGATGTGCACGTAGATAGGGGAGATTTCTTGCCCGGGTCAGATTAAGGACCGAACATAGTGTTGTAGGATCCAAGGGATATTCGTACAACCACAAGGGCCGGTATGAGACGGCCTTAACTTATTAAGTTACTTAGAAGTAGCTTTGTACACTGGAAGGCCGTAGTAGCACGAACCTTCTATGATAGATTGCTCGAAGGGGTGCCCTCACCGAGGTGTTGGTGTAACATCCCAATTTTACTTTTATTGAATTTATTGAGTTATTTGAATTTTTCAAATTTTCTGGAATTTATAAGGATTTAATTTGAATTAAGTTCTTTATTTAAACTATTTAAATATTTGAAATTTTCATATAAAATTTTGTTGGAAATATTTTATTTGAGTCCAAAATGTCTCAAAGTATTCTCTAGAATTTTCCTAGAATTTTTCTACCATTTTTGTTATTTTTCTCACTTTAATTGAATTACAAGAGATATTTTAAATAATAAAAACAAAAAGGAAAATCGAAAAACCCTAATGTGTCTAACCCACTAACCTAACTCGCATCGTTAACCCACCCTAATGCGCCGACCGTTGGATTGAGATCCAACGGCCTTTGTTCGTCCATGTTTCACGCATGTGCGAACCGTCGATCATGACCGACGTGGAGGGCAGGGATTGCACCACGTCGCCATCTTTGTGTCCTCGTTGGACTCTGCCGCTGCATTGCAACCAACCTCGGTTGTTGCGCTTTTCACGAACGCCGAGGCCCTTATTTAATGATTTGATATCGCCGGCGCCTTCTCCTTTGCCGTGTGCGCCGTTTGCCGCACTTCTCACCGCCAGAGCCATCCACATACTCACGCAATTGCTCGCCGGAGTTGGGAGGGGAGCCGCCTCGATTTTGGGTGGATTGCGCTGCTGTTAAGCCGTCCTCCGCCGAGAGAGTCCCAGATTTTATTTCGTTGCGCCAAGACGCTTCTGGGAGGATATTCCACTTCACCGGAACCGTTCCAAAACACCGTTGCCCGTGTCATCACTGAAGCTTGCGAGGTCGATCAACCGTCCGATTTGCATCCAACCGTCCAGGTTTGTCCACGTTGCCATCTCATTGGTTAGGTTAGATTGGATCTAGACTGTCAGATTTAGGTTGATTGACCCAGATGTAGCCACATAGATATAATCTTAATCCTTAGATTGGATCGAACCTATGCCATCTGTAAGATCGAGGATGAGCCTAGAGGGGGTGAATAGGCCTTTTCAAAAAATCAAAAGAAATAAAGCAAAATACTGAAACTATGACAGAGAGAGCACAAAAGTTATCTTTCAGAAGTTCCAAAGCAAAACAATCCACTACTGAAAATAGTAAAGAAATAGAACTGAACAGTACAAGTAAATACTAAAAAGTGAAGATCAGAGGAGACAATGATTTTTCACCGAGGTTCAAAGATACACTCCTACGTCCCCGTTAGAGCACTTCACCAGAATTATTGCTCCACCAATAGCTATTCTCAATAGCTTTGGTATACACTGGGTAACTCTTTCACCAATCGGTAAGGTGAGTTCCAAACCTTTCACAATCAGTGGTGGCCTTCCACAGATTACTTTGGACAGGTCGCACCAAGAACTCATAGGCCGTCTAGGAACACTAAGTTCCAAGAGTAATAGACTAAGCACAAAATCAATCTCTTGGTTCACAATCTCGCAATTTGTCTAGACCAAGCTTGGAGCTAAATCACTTCTGAATATTGAATGAATAGTGAAATTCAGTCTCTTTGAATGCTTTTGAGCTCAAGAGTGCTAAATGTCAAAGAGATGCAAAAGTTCTTCTAACCGTTACAGCATTTACTAGCCATTGGACTGTGTCAGAATGACAAAATAAATAAATTCAATGTGCCATGGACAAAGATTACAAAGATTTGCAATATGTTTAATGCATGATGGACCAAATTTAGAACAACTCTCATTTACGCCGAACCGAAAAATTCTGTCCGTCGTGAGAGAGCGTTTGCGCCGGACCGAAAAAGTTAGTTCGACGTACACATGCCTTTTGCGAAAGTTGGTCCGTTGTGAAGCATTCAAAGTATCAAATGCGCAGGATCGAAAAATACGATCCGGCGTACATGGAAAACTTACTGGAAGTTTATCAAAATGATCCAACTTAACATCAAAGGACTTCTAGAGAATTTTATTTTGGTGTCGGACCGAAAAACTTGGTCCGATGGACACTTGAAAATACGGTTCGGTGTGAAAGGCATACGCTTGGTTTGTTTTTCAACAGACTTAGTTTACAGCGCCGGACCGAAAAACTTGGTCCAGCGTGAATGGTGTACGCTCGGTACAGGATTTTTCAAGAGCTTCAGCACCGGACTAAAAAATCGGTCCGGAGTTAGAACGCCCTTACTAACGTCACCCAAGATTTGATCAATTGGGTGATCCTTGGATAGTTGGCTATGAATCCTTGGAGGTAAGACTTGAACTTGATTGTTTTCTCCCTCTTCGACTTCAATCGATTTATCTTGACTTGGTGTGGTCGATGTAGCTGATTCAGCTTGGATTGTTGATGGTTGAACATCAGGATCATCTTCCTTTGGTTTGATGTCACCAATTGTCATATTCTTCATAGCTTGTCTTAAACCTTCATTACCTACATCATCCAGGTTTTCTTGCTCTTCTTGAGAGCCGTTAGTTTCATCAAACTCAACATCACAAGTTTCTTCAACTAAACCAGTGTTTTTGTTGAAGACACAATAAGCTTTGCTGTTTGAATAATAACCAAGAAGAAAACCCTCATCACAACGACTTTGAAATTTTCATAACCGAACACCCTTTTTCAAAATGAAACACTTGCAACCAAAAACACGAAAATATGAAATGTTCAGCCTTCTTCCAATTAGAAGTTCATAAGAAGTCTTTTTCAAAAGTCGATGCAAATAAAGCCGATTTGTGGCATGACAAGCAGTATTAATTGCTTCTGCCCAAAAGTTGTCGGAAGTTTGATACTCATCTAGCATTGTCCTTGCCATCTTGATTAGTGTACGATTTTTCCGTTCTACAACTCTATTTTGCTCCAGAGTGTATGTTGTCGAAAACTCGTGCTTTATTCCAAGTTCATCACAAAAAAATTCAACTTTTGTATTTTTGAACTCAGAACCGTTGTCACTACGAATTTTCTTAATTTTAAAGTCAAATTCATTTTGAGCCCTTTTTGCAAAACTTTTAAAAATATTTGAAACTTCAGATTTTTCATGCAAAAAGAACACCCAAGTAAACCTTGAATAGTCATCAATAATTACTAAACAATAAGTATTTCCACCAATACTCCTATAGATAGTTGGGCCAAACAGATCCATATGTAGGAGTTCTAACGGTCTAGATGTGGACATAATACTTTTCGAAGGATGAGAACTGGCAACTTGTTTCCCAGCTTGACAAGCACTACATAACTTGTTTTTTTCAAACTTCACATGTTTTAAGCTCACAACTAAATCATTTTTTAAAAGCTTTTTGAGTTGAATCATTCCAACATGAGCAAGTCTTCTGTGCCATAACCATACAAAGGATGTTTTTGCAATTAAGCAGGTTTGAAGACATGACTCATTTGAAGTGAAGTCAACTAAAAAGAGATTTCCAAAGTGAAAACCTCTTAAAGCCAAGGACTTGTCATTTTCTTTAAAGATTTCAACTCCATTCCAATAAAATGAACAAATGAGACCGAGATCACAAATTTGTGCAACTGAAAGCAAGTTAAAGTTTAATGTTTCCACTAAGGAGACATTGGCAATGGGAAGATCATTTGAGATAGCAATTTTACCCAAACCTAATACCTTTCCTTTGCTATTGTCACCGAAGGTGATCTTGGCGTGTTCTCCACCTCCATTCTCAAAAGTAGTGAACATCTTCCGGTCTCCGGTCATGTGTTGTGTGCAGCCACTGTCCAACACCCAATGTCGCCCACCAGTTTTGTAGTTCACCTACAAAAGTAAATCAAGTTCTTTTAGGTACCCAAATCTGCTTGGGTCCTTAGAGGTTAGAGACAAGTACTTTGGGAACCCAAATAGCATTTTTCTTACTACCAAGTATAGGAGTACCAACAAGTTTAGCAATAATTCTACCACTCCTTCCCTTTTTAAGGACATAGCAAAAATCATAAACATTATTTCTGGGTGCTCTACCTAGTGAACAGTCATTAGCCGAATGTCCTAGATCATGACATTTATGACAAAGTTGCTAATTTTCTTACCCTTTTTGGGGACATATCCAAGTCCCTCTTTGTTGTAAGAGCAACGTTGACTTCCCAAGATTCTATCAAGTGATTTCTTACCTTTGAAACACTTGTCTAAACTCTTACTTAGCTTGGTAACCTCTTTCTTGAGCTCATTGTTCTCAGCAATTAGGTCACACTTATATTCAACAAAGGATAAGCTAGAACAAGAGCTAGAGGAAATCGATAACAGGTCATCACAAGAAGTACTGTCGGTGTTTCGGGCACCGGTAATACGATTTTTTGGTTTAGGGGTCGCGCGCTCCCTCTCCTCGAATGGTCGACTCAGGGAGCCCAGGGTATATACTGGTTCGGGCCGAATGTCCCTACTCCAGTTCGTGTGGGATTCTGTATTGCTTTTTGATTGAGAGGTTACAAGCGTTTCTCGCCTCAGGAGGAAGAAGTATCTGGTCTGATCTTTTATCTTATCGTTTACGAGGGTCCTGCCTCCCTTTATATAGTCAGAGGGGGCAAGCGACATGGAAGTCTTAAAAGATGAAAAGAAGAGGGGGTCCTCCACGCCTGGGAGCTGTGGCCTCCGACGAAATGACCGGTGCCTGCTCTCCCTGCGCTGGGTTGGTAGGCACAAAGGACCGCATGGTTGTCTGTCTCATGTTGGGAAGTGGCGTATCTACCCCCTGTGCGCCTGTCAGATGCTGACGTAATGCTTTTGACTTCGACGTTGTCTCGGGAGGAGTGCGCCCCTCTGCTGTGCGGGTCAGATTGATGGGACCGTCGTCTTGACTTTGGCAACCTCCTTGCTTCCCCGGGACGGAAACTCCCCAGGGCGAAGACCGCCTTGTTTCGGTTGGGGACAGCGGGGGCGCTCGATTCGCCCCCGTGGGTCGGAACGTGGTGGGACGTCCGACCTGAGGGGAGTTGGGTCTCTGCTTGGCCGATCCAGTCGAGGCCATGTACCTGACGTGGCCCCACGAGGCCTTCGTCCGAAGCTGGGCCCGGGGTGGCCCATTTGCCTTCTCAGGTCGCTGGGGGTACCCATGGTATGGGTACTCGTCAGTAGCTATGCTAGATATTGAAATTGAGCAAGAATGATTATTTATTCTAGGCATAGCATCAACTAAATCACATGAGACTCCTATATCCATTGTTGATTTTGAATTATAATTGGAAAGAAGAGATTCATGTGCTGTTTTTAGCTCATCATAGGAATCCTTGAGAGAAGCAAAGTCTTTTCTCAAGATTTTATGTTTTGCTTTCTCCTTTCCAAGATATTCATTTAAGTTAACAAGCATATCAAGGAGTTCATCATAAGAGGGATCATCATTAGAGTTTGAATTTACCTTATCTCCTTTAGCCATAAGGCATAGAGGAGTGACGAAAGGTGATGATGCTTCCCTTACTGCAACATCGGCAAGACTCTTCTTCTTAGAGGGACTACCTTCATCGGTGGAGTCGGAATCCGAATACTCTTCCTCAAAGTCCCACTCTCCAATGTGTGCTTCTCCTTTGCCATCATTGTGAGGCCTTTTGAAGAGCTTCTTTTTGCCATGGAGTTGCTTCTTCTTGGATGGCCTGCCCTTGTCATCTTTCTCTTTTCTCTTTGGGCATTTAGAGGCAATATGCCCCTTTTCATTGCACTCAAAACACCGGATGTTGGCAAACCGGTTTGAGCTTGAGTGTTGCCCTTTCTTGTATTTGTGTGGGCCACTTGAGCTTGATCTCCTTCTCATGAATCTTCTCATCTTTCTTACTAGGAGGGCCATTTCTTCATCTGAATTTTCTTGAGAGTTTTCATCTTCGTCTTCATCTGACTCCATGTTGGCCTTGAATGCAATGTTATTCTTCTTGGAAGAACTTTGTTCCAGCAGCTTTTCTTTACCTTTCTTGTACAGCTCATTTGTGATGAGGTTCCCCAAAAGTGTTGTTGGTGTCAGTCTTGTCAGCTCAGGTGAACTGAGGAACAAGGTCACTAAGGTTTCATACTTCTCTGGAAGAGCCCTGAGCATTTTTCAAACAATGTCAAGGTCAGTAATAGTACCTCCAAGACCTTTGAGCTCGTTTACTATGTTGTTCAACCTTGAATACATCTCATTGATGTTTTCATGGGGCAACATAATAAAGCTCTTATACTTGATCCGTAGCATATGCAATTTGGCCTCTTTGACCGCAGAGGTTCCCTCATGGATTTCAGAGAGGGTTGTCCATATCTCATGAGCAGTTTCTAAGTTGCTCACTCGATTGAACTCATCTGCGTTCAAAGCTCCAAACAGGGCATTCATAGCCTGAGCATTGATATGAGTGTTTCGTTCATCTTGATCAAGTGAGGTGGTTGAATCAAGTGAGATAGCGAAACACTCACCAACAATCCTCCATATGCTATGACTCATTGTTTTAAGATAAACTGTCATGCGAATTTTCCAATAGGCATAATTAATGCCATCAAAAAATGGTGCTTTTCCTATGGAAACACCCTTGTTGGCCATCCTTTACTCTCTAGACTGTTAGGTCTATTAGTGAGAGACCGGCTCAGATACCACTTGTAAGATCGAGGATGAGCCTAGAGGGGGGTGAATACGCTTTTTCAAAAAATCAAAAGAGATAAAGCAAAATACTGGGACTATGACAGAGAGAGCACAACAGTTATCTTTCAGAAGTTCCAAAGCAAAACAATCCACTAATGAAAATGGTAAAGAAACAGAACTGAACAATAAAAGTAAATACTGCAAAGTGAAGATTAGAGGAGACAATTATTTTTCATCGAGGTTCAGATATACACTCCTACGTCCCCGTTAGAGCACTTCACCAGAATTATTGCTCCACCAATAGCTATTCTCAATAGCTTTGGTATCCACTAGGTAACTCTTTCACCAATCGGTGAGGTAAGTTCCAAACCTTTCACAATCAGTGGTGGCCTTCCACATATTACTTTAGACAGGTCGCACCAAGAACTCACAGGCCGTCTAAGAACACTAAGTTCCAAGGGTAATAGAGTAAGCACAAAATCAATCTCTTGGTTCACAATCTCGCAATTTGTCTAGACCAAGCTTGGAGCTAAATCACTTCTGAATATTGAATGAATAGTGAAATTCAATCTCTTTGAATGCTTTTGAGCTCAAGAGTGCTAAATGTCAAAGAGATGCAAAAGTTCTTCTAAAAGAAGGTCTTGGCACAGCTTATATAGCCCTCACAACGGAAAATAACCATTACAGCATTTACTAGTCATTGGACTGTGTCAGAATGACAAAATAAAATAAATTCAATGTGCCATGGACAAAGATTACAAAGATTTGCAATATGTTTAATGCATGATGGACCAAATTCAGAACAACTCTCATTTACGCCGGACCGAAAAATTCTATCCACCGTGAGAGAGCGTTTGCGCCGGACCGAAAAAGTTGGTCCGGTGTACACATGCCTTTTGCGAAAGTTGGTCCGTTGTGAAGCATTCAAAGTATCAAATGCGCAGGACCGAAAAATACTGTCCGGCGTACATGAAAAACTTACTGGAAGTTTATCAAAATGATCCAACTTAACATTAAAGGACTTCCAGAGAATTTTGTGCTGGCGCCGGACCGAAAAGCTTGGTCCGGTGGACACTTGAAAATACGGTCCGGTGTGAAAGGCATACACTCGGTTTGTTTTTCAACAGACTCAGTTTACAGCGTCGGACCGAAAAACTTGGTCCAGCGTGAATGGTGTACGCTCGGTACAGGATTTTTCAAGAGTTTTAGAGCCGGACTAAAAAAATCGGTCCTGCGTGAATGGAAATTTTAGTCTGTCTGAATGAAGGACTTTTGACTTTGAGGAAAAGAGTGAAGTGAACCTTACTCTAGGTAATTTTGACAAGATTGACCAAGGAACCAAGGTACTTACTTGTGCATAATCCCTCTTAACAGTACGGCTCAAACAAAATAACCTAGCTATATGACTTGAAACAATTCCCAAGTCAAAACTAGCAATAAGAATCCTTAGCCTTTTTCTTTATTCTGACAAATCTTCACTTCACGAGGAATATTTTTTCTTGATCATCAACAACAAAATCAATATGAAGCATAATCAAAGAATTGAGGGGCCTAGATGCTTTCACCATCGGATTTAGATACGAAGATCTTCATTTTGCCATGTAGCAGATCTACTGTTGAACCAATTGCAATCTGAACCTTTTGATCTAGGATAGATGGCTAGGATTGAGCCAAGTAGTGCGTAATCACGAAGAACTAGAATGGATACAGGCCGTAGAATTGGAGATGAGCGGTTAGGATCTTAGGGGTAAGTTCAGACCGTCCGTGTGGTTGTGGTAAGTTCGGACCAGTCCATCTTTGTTAAGATTGTGACCGTTAGATCTAGATTTAACGGTTTGGATTAAACCAAGTAATATAGTTTAGATCTATTCCTAGCCATTTGATCTGAATTGCTCGGTTCACATGCCACGTCAGCCCCTTTAACCAGCCGATTAGATTCGATCTCAACCGTCGGATCCGAATCGAATGGACAAGATCGAGCAACGTAGTTCCATATTTGTGGGATAAGATTGAATCCGGACAGTTGGATTTTGAACCCACAGGCGAGATCGCGCCGCGCATGAACCAATCACGTCTCGTCATGTATGCACGAAAGCCGAGGAGGTGCCAGCCGTGTCGCATCGATCATCGCTGCTATCAGTGTGACGTCAGCGTCGGGCCCACACGTCAACGGCGCGACCCGTGAATGGGTGACATCAGCAGTGACGTCACGATGGGGGCCTACCTGTCAGCTGAGTTGAGCCGGGCTTTGATCACGTCAGCAGTGATGTCATCCGAGCGGGCCCACATGTTAGTGACACATGGTCTCGTGGACCGGGTTCACCGTGAAACCGAACCGGCCGTGGATCGAGTCCATGCACCGGCTAACGCAAGCATGATGCAATAATTCAATTTTTCTTTGGAAAAATAATTCGACCAAAATTCAAATAATGGTTGACGTTAGGATGACGTCATATTTCAGAATTTCCAGTAGGAAAAATAATTCGTTTAATCTGATTTATTCTTTTTAATATATTTTCAAACTTTGAATCGCTATAACTTTTGCGTTTGAACTCTAATTGAGGTGATTCCAGTTTCTAAAAATTTGTAAAATTGACATCTATTTAATGGTGAATTTTATTTAATTTTTGGACTTGAGTTACTCTCTATTTTAAATATTTATTATCTATTTATCCGTTTTACGTAGATGTTGAATTGCCCGAAGGCTTCGAAGGAGAGGTCTTGACTCAAGAATAAGTCCAAGAACAGGAACAAGACCTTTTTCAAGGCAAGTTGTGCTTTGAACATGTTGATCCCACTTTTAAAATTTATGTTGATTTAAATTATTGCATGCTAGTTTAATTCAAACGATTTCAATTAATTATGGGAATTAGAGATGCGACCTATTTGTTGTATGCCACCCTTGTCTTTCATAATTGTATGCCATGAATTATTTGTCTCCCTATGTTATGGTTTAATAGTTGGACATTATATTAATTGCCAACAGGGATGATAGAACGAAAGTAGTATGCTTAGCTATGCTTCGTGCTATTGACATAATTTTGGAATGCGAACATGATACTAATTAATGGACTATGGAATGTATTTGAGCTGGTGTGATGATGCCACATGATGATGTCGACATGTAGAAGCATGTGTGGGTCTATATGGATGTTGAGTTATTGCTGGCATGTGTTGTACAATAATCAACTGGGATGGGAAATGATTTAGACGAGGGCAAATGGCATGGACATGGTGGGCCTGTGTGGAAATGGGTGATGAGTGGTTGTGAGGGCTGTATGCCATTTGAGTGTTGGAAGTCTTGCCTTGGTCATCTAAGGACTTAACCTTGCAAGAATTTGAACTGAGTCCAACATACAACCACATGTCTAGAATGGGACAGACCTAGTTGAGTAGGTCACTGATATCTTGCTTGTGGTACCTCGAGGTAATAGTTACACAGGGGTGTAGCTGTACGGGGGAGCGTACCTGTGCTGCAGCTTGGTACCCATCCAACAGTATATGTTGGTCCTATACTTCGGCTCTGTGTGAGGGGAGTGATAGTGAAGGCAATACCGGGGAGGTTCACTTGTTAAGTTAGAAGTTTTCGAAAGACTTTGTTACGGTTAATCGTCTATGTTGTGAGCGGTTGTATCTTGTGGGTAAAGTGTATAACCTCTGCAGAGAGTGTAAAACCTATTCGAATAGCTGAGTCCACGTTATTGGACATTACTCGGGGATTACAGTCAAGGGTTAGAATTTCATAAAATTGAACTTGGACTGGTGGAGACTTGGTATGGTAATGGTGAAACTGGTTAAGGATGATAAATGCTTTGCTTGAGAAATCGATTGTGAAGGTTACTATTGTTATTATTGTTCACTGCTTTTCAACATATCACGGATATTTGTAAATGTGGCTTTACTACAAAAGAACCACTTCAACCTGTTACTTGGAACAAGCCATGCATGTAGCTATTAGAATTGCATTTCTGTGCATGACTTGCTGAGTGCTTTAAGTACTCACCCCTTGCAACAAAACAAACATCAGCTGAGGAAGAATCAACGCTAGCTCTAGAGGAGGAGTACTACGAGGAACCCGCAAACTAAGGAGCGAGCCCAGCCAGTTGCCTGTGGCATATTGGTTGGCGCCACAAGTTTTATTTAATTTCCGCTGCAAGTTTATTTATGAAGGACCATGTGGAGGTCCATCCATGTTTGTGGTGAGTATTTGACTTTATTTAAGCAAGGTGTGCTCATGTTTGAGTTTGATTTGAACTGAAATTCAAAAGAAAGCAATTTGAGTTATGTTAGCTTCTTGTGGTACTACCGGACTGTGGCTGGCGGTAGAACTGACATGATGAATGAGATGTGGTTAATTGTGAGCATGCGTGATGATTATTGCATTTTATTATTGGACATTGCTATGTGATGGGTTTTCCTTGTCTTTGATGGTTGCAGGACGATGGTGCTAGGTCATGGTGAGGCGGAGGATGACCGGTACTAGGCGAGGTGCGTCGGAGGTCCAGACAGTTGAAGATCACCGGAAGATGATCGAAGACGGAGTTCGAGCAAGTCAAGAAGACAAGGAAAGGCGATGATACTAGCTAGATGCCGCAAGGATCGATGACGGTCGTTGGATCGCGGACTAGTTGATAGGTTAGCGGGTTTAGGTAGTATGCTTTGAAAACCGTGCAAGAAAGCCCATTATGTGTGTGGGTTTTGGGTTGCCCTTGCATGGTTGTGTTATTGGGTTAATCCTAGCCCTTGGTGGAGTGCTCTAGGGTTGAGGGACTCATCCAAGGGTGGTAGGTGGCCCAAAAGTAGTATAAATAGAGGAGGAGGGGTGCCCTCCCTCACTTGAAGGTTTGAATTGCTCTTTTGAGCATTGCCAACATGAAGTAAGGCTTTGTAAACCTTCCAACCAGAAAATACAAATATTTTCTTTACTATTCTTGTGAATTTAAATTGTGCATTTACATTATATCTTTACTTTACGCAATTTAAATTCAGCATTTACTTTCCCGCATTTAAATTCCCGCAATTTACTTTCTCGCAATTTGGATTTGTCTCCTCTCCTTTTAAATGCTGGTGATCAAGGATGTCTTTAGGGTGCTCATTTGGTTTTACATCTCTCTTGCACACTACTATAGACTAGAGATCAAGTTTATATCAAAATTGCAAATCTGTCCTAAACTTGTTCTTCGCACAACAGTTAGTCTTTGATTTTTAGAAAAATATAGAAACTTATTTTTGAGTGATTCTTGTTGGAAAAGGTGTTTGACTCATATCTCCATCTGTGGAAAAATTTTGGAGTCCACTGGTTGCACCGTTTGGGAGCTATGACGTGAAAACCGAGCCCCAAACTTCCTGATCGAAGTTCTCGACTATCTGTAGTTCTTGATTTTTTCTGATTTTTCTACGAGGCTTTTTGAGTTGATTTTTAGTGGAGTGTTTCATCACTCAATTTCTCATAGAAGGAAAAATTCCCAAAAATTGTAGAGTAACAAAAATCCACCAACCACCTGCTTCAAGTGAGGATAATTCCTGAAAAATCTGCTTTTACTTTTCTAAAAGAGACTTTTGTGATTTGGCTTGATTTTTTTTAGAAAAGAAGTATTTGAATTGATTCCTATTTCTTTGGACACTTGAAAACCAGGATTGTGATTAAAAAATCCATCACATGTTTCATGGCTCTTATCCATGCAAGCTAGGGGTACACATAGTTGTCTAGTCATTCCGGTTTTTGTGGGTTTTGCGAATCTGAGGAGCACCGATCTGAAGGAAAATCTTTGGGTGTTTCGGATTTTCATTGAGGGATTGTTTGGAGTACTTTGAGTGGGGGGAAATTTTATTTGGGATCATTCAGCCCCCTCTGATCACCATCTCGATCCTTCAATTTATTTAAGACTTTGCCCTGCGAGGCATATCTTTGTAAGTTAACCATAAGGTTGACTCAACCACTTTTGTTCTAAATAAAGACCTTATTGATTATTACATTGTGTATGATTGTGATATTCATCTGTGTTGAGACGGTGTGCACTAGAGTGATCCTGGACTAGTGTGGTAAGCACCGAGGGTTCGGATTTGCACATTCGGGTTCCGACAGAGGTGGTATCAGAGCCAGGTTGACTGTAGGACTTGCCTTAGTTAGAATGCTCGTTAGCAAGGATAAAACTATTTTCTAAAGTTAAAACTTGTCAAGATGATGAATGAACTCTCGACTTATCCCCTCTCTTGTTGTGAAATCATGTGCTGAAAAATTGGCTTAAAATTGAATTTGCAAATGTGTTTGTGCTTGTGCATGTGCCGAATCAACTTCCAAAAATAGTAAGTTTCCCATCTGCACCGGACCATATTTCGCGTGTGTGCCGGACCAAACTTTTGGTCCGCCGTGGACGTGCATTTGGGGTCATTTGCGCCGGACCAAAGTTTCAAAAATAACAATTTTCTCATTGGCGTCGGACCGTTTTTATACTGGCGCCGAACCAAATTTTTTTGTCCACCGAGAACGTGAAATCTAGGGTTTTACGCTGGACAATTTCGCATGTACGCCGGATCAAATTTTTGGTCCGTCGTGTACGGGATTTTGAGCGCTGTTTTCGTATTTGCGCCAGACTAAATTTTACAAAAAACAGTAAGTTTCCCATGTATGCCGGATCAATTTTTTTGGTCCGTCGTGAACAGTTTTTTGAAGGCTGTTTTCACGTGTGCGCCGGACCAAATTCTTTTTGGTCCACCTTGAATGTGAATTTGAACATTTTTGCGCTGACAAGTAACCGAAACTTTTGCGTGCACGCCAGACTGGAGTTTGGTCCGGCGTGAATTGATTTTCTAGGGTTTTGCTCCCTGTGTGCGGCAGACCAATGTTTGGTCCGTCGTGAACGCATTTTTCTCAGGTTAAGTTGTTTTGTATGCAATGCTCGTATGAGTGATTGCATGAATTGACTTTTAGTCAAGTCGTGGACTTGTGCTCGTATTCATTTTTTGTTTGTTCATGTGCAGGTGTTGCTCGAGGACAGACGTGGTCGATGACGGGATTGGAACTAGGTTCATGGAGGAACTGAGGTTCGGGACTAGGTTCAGGGAGGAACTGAGGTCTTGGTGGTCAAGGATGTCATGCGGGATGTTCGGGCTAAGAGAATGGTGCACATGAGGAGTTGTCAGTCATGTGAGTATGGCAGGTGGGCCATACGCGTGCAAGGTTGTAGTCGTTTGGGGTAGCTTACATGTATTGGGCTAGGTTGTGCCAAGTGGACATGTATGCGTACTCCTTGTGTTTGCTCCTTTAAATAGGAGGGATATCTCCTGTTTAGAGGATATAGACATTGAGCAGAGTTTTAGGGTTTGTACTCTTTTGATTGGAGTACTTTAGACAAAAAGAAATAAATATCAATTCTTCCAGATCCTTTGCGTGCTACAGTAATAGCGAAGCTATAGTGCACACGTTGCTACAGTGTTTTCTGTTTTGGTTCTTATTTGCATGCTTGTTCTGGTTCTAGATTGGTTTTTGTTCCTTGAGTTTCATCTTAAATTGATCCATCAAACACCTTCATAGGGTATTGATTTAGGGTTCCCCAAAGTTTAGTTGATTAATCTTTTGTCATTCTTGTTTAATCTTGAAGTTTTGGTTAGATTAATTCTCATCATCTTCTGTCATAGCAAGATTGCAAGGTTCATAACTTTTGATCCGTAAGTCCGATCGAGCTTATGCTTTTTGGGTCCGATTCGTACTGGAATCTAGTTTCGTGTGTCCAAATTTCGAATTGATCCGACAGTTGGATCTCCGGAAATTCACGTTTTATCGAACATCTGTCAATCTATTTTTGTCGAATACGAGGCAATTATTTGGTTCCATTTTGGGGTGAATTTTTAATAGATCAAAAATTTGGTTTTAGCTTCCGCACAATCATTCACCCCCCCTCTGATTTCTATATTCGTATACTTCGATCCTACAAGTGGTATCAGAGCAAGGTCTTTCTAATCTATCTTAACTGGTAATTAGATTAATGGATCGTTATTCAACAAAACCATGTGTGTTCGATGGTGTTGATTTTCAGTTTTGGAAGGCCAAGATGGAGGCGTTCATCCAGGCGCAGGGCTTCGCAATTTGGGAGAAGGTTTACAAGCCATATCAAGTCCCTGAGAACGACAACGTTAATGACGCAAATCGTGCACATGTTGAAGCAAATAGCAAGGCGCGCAACTTGATCATCCAAGGCTTGGGACACGGCGACTTTGATCGTGTGATCCATCTCAAATCCGCATATGAGGTATGGAAATCTCTTTGTGATTACCATGAGGGTTCTAACACAATCAAAGAGGTTCATCAAGATCTTTACAAAAAGGAATACATGCGATTTGAGATGAAGCCTGGAGAGTCACTAGATGATTTCTTTGCACGCTTTAATAAAATTCTTAGCAATTTGCGTGCTGTTGGAGTTAGCTTTGATGATGATGCTAATGCTAGACAATTGCTTGGTGCATTAGACATGTCTATTTGGGAGATGAAAGTTACATCCATTAGAGAATCAACTGTCATGAGTACACTCACTTTAGATGTTCTTTATTCTAAGTTAAAAACTCATGAGTTGGATGTTCTTATCAGGAAGGGTAATGTTAAATCAATTGCTTTGATCTCTAATCCTAACATGTCAAATGCAAATTCCTCTTCTAGCTTTGCTTTGTCCTCCTTGTCTTCTTTAACAGATGAGCAAATTGAAGAATTTCCTGAAGAAGATCTGACACTACTCTCTTCTCGCTTTAACAAAGCTTTGCAGAATGTCAGAATGAGGAAGAGAGTTGGTGGTGGCCCTCCAAGATGCTATGAGTGTGGTGACCTCAACCATATTCACACAAATTGTCCTAAACTTGCAGGAAAAGCATCAAGGGAGGAGAAGGACAGCGACAGAAGAAAAGAAAAAAAAAAGAAGTTCTCTCCAAGTGATAAGAAGAAGAACTTCATCAACCGCAAAGTTGTCCACCGAGTTCTTTCCGCTCTTGAACAAGTCAATTTGAGCGATGTGGATTCGGAGAGCAGCGAGGATGATGCAACTCCAAGCAAGCATGATTTGATGGGGTTGTGTCTCATGGCAAGTAGCAAGAATAGCTTCACCGAGGATGACAATGACAACGATTTCAATGAGGTAGATCCTTCTTATGATGAATTAGCTATTGCTGTTGCTTGACTTGGTAAATTGCTTGACAAATGTGATAAGAAAATCAAGAAACATGATTTTATTGTTGAATCATTGAATGCTGAAATTGCTAGACTTAAAACTTTTATTCCTGATGATGATGCTTGCAAATCATGTGACCTAATTTACAATGAGCTCACCTTGCTTAGGAAAGAACATGCTTCCTTGTTACATCAAAATATGAAAAATGAGAAATCTGTTAAACATGCTAATTGTTCTACCATTGATTTGCATGATACAACTCCATGTTCTAAATGCTCCATACTAGAATTGAAGTTGAATGATGCAAATGCTAGGGTTTCTCAAGTAACAGATGCTTTGCTTACACATGAAGTTCTTTCATGCTCAACTTGTCGCAAGCAAAAACGAAAAATGGATGTTCCTTGCAATAATTGTTTAACTATTGCTAACAAAGTTGATTACTTGTAAAATTCTTTGGAACGGTTCACTAATGGCAAGAAAAATTTGAACATGATTTTGAATAAATCAAAGGTTAGCTCAAATAAAAAGGGTTTAGGTTTTGATCTTTATGCTTCATTTGAAACTAAACCTCGCACTGTTGTTCATGCTCCTTGGAATGACAAGATTGAGATTCTTAATGAGCCTAAAAAGATTGCTTTTAAATCTGCTGGTTTTCTTTCTTCTACTATGATGAATGCAAAATGTGCTTCTACTGTTAAAGCCAAACATCATGTTAAGTATACTTGCACTCATTGTGGTAGAGATGGACAACTAGTAGATTTTTGCTTTAGGCTAGCCAAACAATAGAAGACAGAAAGGAACAAGGCTAGGTCTAATTTCAAACAGGCACGTTTCATTTCTCATTATGTGCCTAGGGTGAAGCAAACACCTTTTGCTGCTAGAAACACGAGAAAGGGCAAATCTGATTTTGTGCATAAGAATACTCGTGTTGTGCCTACTTTGTTGCGTCGTGTGTCTCAGTACTGTATTCCCAAAAAATTGATTTCTAACTCCATTACTGGGACCTCAACATGTTTTGCTATGTACGCTTCTTGCGCGAGGAAGGAGAACATATGGCTAGTGAATTCCGGATGCTCACGCCACATGTACGGTGATAAGAATTGGTTCTCCTCCCTCACTCATACATCTCGTGCTAAAAGTGTTACCTTTGGAGATGCTTCTATCTCTTCTGTTGTGGCAAAAGGTACAGTGAAGGTAAGTGACAAGTTTATGTTCAAGGATGTGGCTCTTGTTGAAAACTTGAAATACAACTTGCTCCCTGTCTCACAAATGATTGATGAAGATCTTGAAATAAGCTGTAAGCAAAATGAATGCAAAGTGTTAGATGCTTCAGTGACCTTGTTTTTAGGATTTCACGCTTTGGAAGAGTATTTAAAGCTAACTTTGATGTATCACCTTCTTCTAAGCATAGGTGTCTAGTTGCCAATGTTTCTAAAGATTTATTCTTTTGGCATTGTAGACTTGGTCATGTTGGTTTTGATCATCTTACTCGTGTTAGTGGATTAGATCTCATACGTGGTTTACCTAAGCTTAAAGGTAATAGCAATCTAGTATGCTCTTCTTGTAGACATGGTAAGATGATTGCAGGTTCACATCCACCTCTTATCATGGTGATGACAAACGCTCCTGGACAGTTACTACATCTTGACACGGTTGGACCATCTGGAGTTCAATCTTTTGGAGGCAAATGGTATGTGCTTGTTATTGTTGATGATTTCTCTAGATATTCTTGGGTGTATTTTATGAAATCTAAGGATGAGGCTTTTAGTCATTTTAGAAGTCTTGTTCTTAGGCTTTCTGTTGATCATCCAGGAGCTCTTAGAGCTATTCGAAGTGATAATGGAACTGAGTTTAAAAATTCTTCTTTTTATCACTTTTGTGCTGAACAAGGAATTGATCTGTGACACTACGGAAGGTCAAAACTTTATAAAATGTGAAAACGGAGGTTAAAACTTTACGTTATGCCGTTTATAGCGTGTTTTTGGGCCGTTTTCCGGTGTTTGGGCCTCTCCGGGGGACTTTGGGCCTTGGGGGTTGAGTTGGGCCTCCGGTGGAAGGGTTTGGGCCCAAGGGGGGACTTTTGGGTAGCCAAATCTGGCTCCCACCCCTTTGTGCGCCCCCACTTTCTTTCCCAACTCTAGCCGCCACCCCCTAGCCCCTCCCATGCGCCTCCACCCATCCCCTTCCTCTCCATCTTCCCCCATGGCACCACCACCTCTCCCCTCCCCTCTCCACCACCCTTGCTGCCCTAGGGAAGCCTCTCCACCTCACCACCTCGCAGATCCATCCATTGGAGCGCTCCGCGACGAGGAGATCCGGTGGATTTGGAGCGAGGAAGGAGATCGCGCGAACCGGGAGGAGATCCGTTGGGTTTTCGTGCGTCGGACGAAGGTATGGCCATGGGAATCCTTAGGGTTTGTCTAGGTACTGTTCTAAGGGTTATTATCATGTTTTTAGATCAATTAGTGGTGCTGGAATTGAGTAGATTAGAAGAAATCTAGAAGTTGCCACGTTCTCTGTTTCGGGAAGCATGAGCAGTCGACCTAGGGTTTGGGTTTTCGCCAATTTAGAATCGGAATTTGGTCGTACGGCTGTTGAAGAAGTTTTAGGTAATTTCAATACCTTTCAGTGGATATAAAGAACGTCCAATTCCGCCCAGCCATTTGAAAGTTATGCTCATTTTACCGAACGTAATAAAATCTGTGACGTGATTGGAACAGATCACGGTATTCTGTAGATTAAACCACTTTAGAGTCCGAATCAGTCTTTCCGTATGCTTAGAAAAAGTTAGGAAATTTCCTAAGCTACGCGAGGATGTACTCTTTTAATTGATTCGGAGTCTTAGAACCCGAGTTATGCCTTTTGGAAGGCTGCTGTCCTGACGGGACAGAACCTCTGTTTTTGGGTTTAGCGAGTAGTTTGCGATGCCGGGGTAGAAGAGGGTTTGCTTACTGTTTTGTGGACATGATTGTGAGTGTGTGGTACCTATGTGCAGGTGGTGTGACCCCGGGAGTGCGTTCTACTTCTCGCCAATCCGTCGCCCGTGGTTGAGGCAAGTGTATTGGAATGGGTAGCGGGTTGTAGTGGCTAGATTGGTTGAGATTGAATTTGAATACATGATATGTTCACATGCCATGCCTTAATGATTGCCAATGATATGATGAATATGTTTATTATGTTATGATGCCATGTGTTAGTGTACAAGCTATTTATGATGCTGGCATGTTTGCATACATGGCATGTTACATGGCCCGGGCGGTGAGAAAGTCATAACTAGTCCGGGGAAGGTCGGTGAGAAAGTTATGACTATTCCGGAGAGCCAATGAGTAAGTCCTACATCGTGATTCCATTCACCGCGGTGAACGGAAGCGAGGAGTAGGCACCCTCCATCTTCGGGATGGAAGGGGGGAGAGGGTGCACTCCGACGGGTGTGTACTCAACCATATCGGTATGAGTTTCCAGGAGATATGTGCATCGCATTGCATTGCATTATATGAGGATGTTATATGATGATGATATATGACGATGTCAATGATATGCTTACGCTATGAATATGAGATGTGTATGATGTCGTATGTAGAAAGTGGTGATGAAGGTATTAGAATGTATTTTCTTGTTCCATTGCAATATACTTGCTGAGTGATGAACTCACGCTTGTGTTTATGTTGTTTTTCTTAGGTACCATGAAACCGGCATGCGGGAAAGGGAGCTAGTCACACGTCATCACTTAGCATCTCACATATAAACAATGACATGTTCCTTCCTTTAAATTAGGATGGTTAATTTGGGTGCTTGGTTTCCACATTTACTTCGTTTGGCTCATGAGATGGTTGGAATCTTTATTCTAGTCTTATACTGCTGCTAGAACCTTTATTATTGATGATTTAGATGTCATTCTTTATACTATATCCTGTGATCATATTGTTGTTGCTTCAACTCATGGAAAAACAAAGGAGATGCTGCCGAAATTTTCGGTTATAGTGTTTACTCCTTTGCTGTAATTTATCCTAATTTATGGTATTTAGATGTTGTTTAGCCTATGTTTGGTAGCTTTCGGGCATATTAAATGCCGGGGTGTTACATGATCAACAATTTTCATCACCTAGAGTGCCTCAACAGAATGTTGTAGTTGAAAGGAAAAACAGAATGTTGGTTGAGATCGCTAGAACAATGCTAGATGAACATCACATTCGTAGGAAATTTTGGGCTGAAGCAATTTCAACTGCATGTTATGTTTCAAACCGTGTGTTTTTGAGATCAAAACTGGGTAAAACTCCTTATGAACTTCGGTTTGGACATAGGCCTACTGTTTCTCACTTTATAGTTTTTGGATGCAAATGTTTTGTCTTGAAATCTGAAAATCTTGATAAATTTGAAGCTAGATCAATGGATGGCATTTTTCTTGGATATCCTGCTCATACTCGTGGCTATCGTGTGCTTGATTTGGAGACTAACAAAATTGTGGAAACTTGTGAAGTTACTTTTGATGAGGCTAGTCCAGGCACTAGTCCAAGTGATGAAGGTACAGGCGCATATGTTCAGGGGAGAAAATCATTGAAGACAATGATGATGTTGATGTTGAAGATGAGGTCTTGACTCTTCCTAATACACAACAAGCTGTAGCACCTTTGGCACCTACTACTACATCACCTACAGCTAACCATCCTCAAGTTACAATATCATCTGTACATGCTGAAAATAAAGGAGAAGGAGAAGTTTCAAAAGCCAAAGCTCCCTTGCATATTCAAAAAATGCATCCATCTGAACAAATGATTGGAGACCTAAATCAGAGAATAACCCGATCCAGGTTTTTTCATTCTGATACTAATGCTTATTCTGCTTTAGTTGCTTCTTTTGAACCCAAAGATATATCTTATGCATTATCTGACGAATCTTGGATCAATGCCATGCATGAAGAATTAGAGAATTTTGAACGAAATAAAGTTTGGAAACTAGTCTCACCACCTCCTGATTTAAATGTTATTGGAAATAGATGGGTTTTCAAAAATAAATAAAGTGAGGATGGTGTTGTTGTTAGAAACAAGGCTAGATTGGTTGTTCAAGGTTTTACTCAAGTTGAAGGCTTCAATTTTGATGAAACATTTGCTCTTGTTACTAGAATTGAAGCCATTAGAATTCTTTTAGCTTTTGCTGTATCTAAAGTTTTAGATTGTATCAAATGGATGTGAAAAGTGCTTTTCTTAATGGCTACATAAATGAGGAGGTTTATGTCAAGCAACCACCTGGTTTTGAAAATCCAAAGTTTCCAGATCATGTGTTCAAACTATCAAAAGCTTTGTATGGTTTGAAACAAGCCCCTAGAGCATGGTATGATAGGCTAAAAACCTTTTTACTTGAAAAGGGGTTTTCAATGGGAAAAGTTGACAAAACTCTCTTTTTACTCAAGCAAGGCAATGATCAATTATTTGTTCAGATTTATGTTGATGATATTATTTTTGGTGGTTATTTTCATATTTTAGTATCTAAGTTTTCAGAAACCATGAGGGACGAATTTGAGATGAGTATGATAGGTGAGTTGACATACTTTTTGGGACTGCAAATCAAGCAAACAAAGGATGGTACTTTGTGATTAAAGCAAATACACAAAAGACTTGCATCGTTTTGGGATGAAAAATAGCAAGCCGATCATGACACCCATGGAAAGCACTTGCACACTTGATCCGGATGAACATGGTGAGCCGGTTGATCAAAAGGAATATAGAAGCATGATAGGTTCACTTCTGTACCTCACTGCATCAAGACCGGATATACAATTTGCTGTGTGCTTGTGTGCTCATTTTCAAGCTTCGCCATTTGCTTCACATCGACAAGCTGTCAAGCGAACTTTCAGGTATCTCCATGGTACTCAAGATTTTGGCATTTGGCTTTCTGCTTCCTCATGCATTAGTTTAAGAGCTTTCTCTGATGCTGATTTTGGAGAATGTAGAATTGATAGAAAAAGTACATCTGGTACATGTCATTTCTTGGGCAATTCTATTATTGCATGGTCATCTAGAAAGCAATCTTTTGTTGCACAATCAACTGTTGAATCTGAATATGTGGCTACTTCTAGTTGTTGTTCTCAAATTCTTTGGATAGTAGCTATATGTAACACCCCAAAATTTTGCTTTTCACGAATTTAAATGTTATTTTGCATTTTTGAGAATTTTTGGAATTGTCTGGAATTTATTTGGATTTATTTGAATTTATTCCCTTTTAAAATAATTAAAGAATTAAAAGTTATCAATAAAATTCTGTTGAAAATATTTCATTTGAGTCCAAAATATCTCAAAGTATTTTCTAGAATTTTTCTGGAATTTTTCTGATTATTTTGCTATTTTTCTCGAATTATTTGAATTACTAGAATTATTTTCAAATATTAAATCGCTGGAAAATAGCCGAGTGGGTTAGTACTGTTCATCCGATCGGGTCCGACCCGAGTCTGACTTGAGTCTGACTCGAACCGGACTCAAGCCAGACCCGAGCCAGTCGAACCCTAACGCGCGTGACCGTCGGATCTTGATCCAACGGTCACGATTGCGCCACGTCGCCCAGTCCGAATCCCCGTCGGATTCCATCGCCGCCGCCGAATGGGCCTCAGTTTTCGCGGATTTCACAGAAGCCGAGACCCCTATTTATTGCGCCGCCGCTGCCAACGTGTTCTCCTCTTCCGTGCGCACCCGTAGCCCTAGGTCGCTGTGCTCAAGCCACCGCCCGCCCGCCCGCAATCGCTCGCCGTAGTTAGTTGTGTGCGCCGCCGTGGTTTTTCGCCGTTTTCCGCCGTCTCCGCCGTTTTCCACCTGGAACAAGCCCAGATCCGGATCCGTCGCGATGAGACGCGTCGATGGGTACCATCCACTTCGCCGGAGTACGCCCGCAACGCCGTCGGGCTCGTCATCGTCTTCGTCTCTGGCCACCAAGCTCCGCCGTGGACATCGCCAAACCCGTGAATCTTCTCCGCCGTTAGATCTTCATCGCACGGCCCAGGTTCGTCCACGTCACCCCGTTCGATTTCACGTTTCAGTTTTTAGATCTAATCCCAACCGTTGGATCTAGATCCAACGGCTTAGATTAAGCCATGTAGCCGTGAACTGCACCGTGCCTAGATTAGATCTCAGCCGTTAGATCTAGATCGTACGGTTAGCGTTAACCGCGTTGTAGCGTTAGATGTGGTCTCAACCGTTCGATTGAGATCGAACGGTGTAGATTGAGCCACAAGTCGCCGCCCGGGACATGCCACGTCGCCCTTTGACGCGGTGAAACACAATCGGATCTCAACCGTCCGATCTAAATCGTACGGTCCAGATCAACCGCGTTGTATCGCAACGTGCGGAATTTGATCTGATCTGGACCGTTGTGTGACACCACGGAGTGTCGTAACCTTATAAAAAGTGAATGTTGAGCTCAAAAACATTATGAAATATGGTATTGGAGGTTAAAACCATATGGTAGGAGGTTTAATAGCGTTTCCGGGCCGTTTCCGGGGTTTTGGGCCTTTCCGGGGGAGTTTGGGCCTAAAAGAGGGGGTTGTGGGCTTTGGTGGGATGGAGTATGAGTCCATTTAGGACTAGGATTCCTTTTGTGCTGGTTTAAGGGGCTCCCCCTGCCCCTTGTGTGCGCCACCCTGCCATTGTGTGCGCCCCACCTCCTCCTCCCTTGCCCTAGCCTCCCCACTTCCTCTCCTCCCCCCTTGTGGCCGTGCGCCCCTTCCCCTTGCCCCCATTGAAGGGAATATGCCCGAGAGGCAATAATAAATTGTTTATTATCTTATTCCATGTTTATAATAGATGTTTATTTCTCATGCTAAAATTGTATTAACCGGAAACGTTGATACATGTGTGTTCAATAAACAAAAAGGTTCCTAGTAAAGCCTCTCTTTTAAACTAGCTCATTGATTAACTGATGATCAAGGTTTCCTGATCATGAACATTGGATGTTGTTAATAACGGGGTCACATTATTAGAAGAATGATGTGATGAACACACACCCAAGTTGGTATAGCAAATTCGATCAAGTCATTAAAGTTTGTTCTTTATCGAGCGTATATAAAATAGCTCTTTTCCTTAGACCATGAGATGATGTCAATCACTAACTCCGGAAGAGTACTTTGATGACATCAAACGTCACTCCGTAACACGGTGACTATAAAGATGGATTTGGATACTATGAAAGTATTAGTTGAGGCTCATGCATCAAGAGTGGGATTTGTCCAACCAGATGACGGAGAGATATGCTCTGGACCCTCTCGGTGATATCACATTGACATCGCTTGCAAGCACGTGACTAGGTCACAAGAATGTCATATCACGGAATGAGTAAAGAGTACTTATCGGTAACGGGATCGAACTAGGTATAGTTGATACCAATGATCGAATCCCGGATAAGTAATATATCGCGAGACAAAAGGAATTGGTTATGTTGTTTTTGGTTCACACGATCACTAGTTCATCGTTGAGTAAGTGGGAGTCATTATGGATCTCCAGATCCCGCTGATGATTATTGATCAGAGAGGTGTCTTGATCATGTCCATTTTATTCACGAACCGTAGGGTGACACACTTAAGGTTCATCGACGCTTTTGAGTGGGTACGGAACACCGGAGAAAAGTTTGGACAGCACCGGAATAGTTTCGGGATATCGGAATAGTTCAAGGGGGTATATGTTAATTTTTGTTAATTAAAAGAATTAACAAATATTAAAATAACAGAAATAAAATTGTTTATTTATTTAATGGAGAGTCCATTCACATGAAGAGAATGGAGAGTCCATTCACAAGAAGAGAATGGAGAGTCCATTCACATGGAGAGAGTGGAGAGTCCACTCACTCCTATAAAAGGGAGGGTGGAGCTCCTCTCTCATGTACTAATCTCCATAACCCTTTGGTTGGTCCTTTCTCCCTCCTCCTGCTGTTCCACCTTTCAAGCAGTAGCTTAAACGAAGCGCTGCTGAAATAGTTTCTCCACCACCACCACTAAGTCGTAGTGTTGTTGGAGTTTCCCGTGGATCCTCTACTTCCGCTGCCCCGCTGGATCGAGGGATTAGAGGTCGTCGTTGTTCCGTACGTGTGACCAAGTACGGAGGCGCTGCCATTTGTGGCGCTCATCTTCGCGACTTTGAAGTCGGGCGTGTACCTCTACTTCAACCACGTTTGTTTGCGGGAACGTTATTCCCGCTTTCGGTCTACGAGGGTGAGTCCTTCTGAAACCGTTTGCATGCATCTCCTAGATATGATCTTGGTGTTTGATTGCATTCGTAGGAAAAATTTTGTTTTCCATGCTTAAAACCCATCAGTGGTATCAGAGCCGTGTCTATGCGTAGATGTTATGTACGGTTAAAACACATATGGATGTGGGCGTTGATGATCATGTTATTGCATACTTTCGTGTTTTTTGGATCATGGTGGCATAGTGGGATTTGAAGCGGTCCGGACTAACCTTACGTGTCCTCACACATGAGACTTGTTCCACGCTCGACATGCAACTTGCTTTGCATAAGTGGCTTTGCGGGTGTCAGTTTCTCCTACTATAGTCATGATCTAATTTACAACGGTTTGCTAATAATGTTTTTATCACCGTTGTGGTTCTTGTTCGTAGGTAAGAACGGTTCTTTCCTAGAAAGCCTAAAACTGCGTAAAATATGAAAGAAAAATAAATAAATTAGAGGCGTCTAACTTGTTTTTGCAGGGCATGTGATGTGATATGGTCATTGATACAAAGATTGTTGTATGAAATAAGATTTATTGTAAATTTAAACAACCGGCAGGAGCCATTTGGTTGTCTTTTCTTTTATGGCCTGCGTGCTAAGTATATGTCCATGTGATATATTGTAATGGAGGAAGACAATCAAGATGGAAGCACCATAGACCTTGGTGCCACGCCGGTGGAATGATGGAGATCATACCATGACACACAAGATGGAGATCAAGTGCTAGAAGGACCAAATCATATCACATTATTCATGCATGTGATGTTAATCCTTTTTATGCATCTTATTTTGCTTGGATGTGATCGCGTCGTTAGCACTATAAGATGATCCCTTCAACTTAATATCAAGATAATAATGTGTTCTTCCATAGTATGCACCGTTAAGAAAGTTCGTCGTTTCGAAGCACCACGTGATGATCGGGTGTGATAGACTCTACGTTCGCATACAACGGGTGTAAGCCAGATTTACACAAGCAAATACTTTGGTTCTACTTGGCGAGCCTAGCATGTACAGACATGGCCTCGGAAGACGAACCGAAAGGTAAAGCATGAGTCATATGGATGATATGATGAACATATTGATATTCGCCTTTGAAACTATGCCATCTCACGTGATGATCGGTTTCGGTATAGTGAATTTGGTTCGTGTAATCACTAAAGATGACTAGAGGGATGTTGTTTTTGAGTGGAGTTCTCGTAGTAATTTTGAATTAAACTTGAACTTAATCTATTATGAACTTAGTCTAAGTAACTTTGCAAATACGTTGTAGATGGCACCACCTACTTTCAATTTCAATCTGTTCATGGAGAAAGAGAAACTAGCCACCAATGGTAGCAACTTTACCAACTGGGCCCTTAACCTGAGGATTCTCCTCAGCGCTGCTCAAAGGAGCTATGTGCTTGATGCGCCGCTGGGTGCCCCGCCCGCTGATGATGCCCCCGAGGAGGAGAAAAATATTTTCTTGACTCGCAAGGAGGACCACAGTTTAGTTCACTGCGGCATTTTGTACGGCCTTGAGCCTGAGCTGCGAAAACGTTTCAAGCACAGCAATGCTTTTGATACAATGGGAGAGTTGAAAGTGATTTTCGACACCCATGCCGCAGTATAGAGTTATGAAGCTTCAGAAAAGTTCTTTAGCTGCATGATGGAGGAAAACAGCTCCGTTAGTGAGCACGTACTCAAAATGTCTGGGTACGCCGATAAACTCATAGCTTTGGGAATAACGATCCCCATTGAGCTAGGAATTCATCGTGTTCTCCAGTCTCTGCCACCAAGCTACAAGAGCTTTGTGATGAACTACAACATGCAGGGCATGAAGAAGTCTCTCCCGAAGCTTCACAATGCTGAAAACTTCAAGTAGAGATCAAGAAGGAACATCAAGTGTTGATGGTCCATAAGACCACCAGTTTCAAGAAGAATGGCAAGAAAGGCAAGGCTAAGGGTAACTTCAAGAAGAAGGGCAAGTCTGTTGCCACATCTGAGAAGAAGACCAAGGCTGGCCCTAAGTCGACATCAATGTTTTTACCGCAAGGGCACTGGCACTGGAAGCGCGAATCGCCCAAAATATCTAGGTGATAAGAAGGACAGAATGTGAACAAAGGTATATATGATATACATGTTATTGATGTGCACCTTACTAGTACTCGCGATGGCGCCTGGTATTTGATACCAGTTCGGTTGCTAACATATGTAACTCAAACAGAGCTAAGGAACAGCGACAACTAGCAAGGGATGAGGTGATGATGCGCGTCGGCAATGGATCAAAGGTTGATGTGATCGCCGTCGGGACGCTACCTATCCAATTACCATCGATTAGTTATGAACCTAAATAATTGTTATTTGGTGCTGCGTTGAGCATGAACATCATATCTGGATCTTGTTTAATGCGAGACGGTTATTCATTCAAGTCTGAGAACAATGGTTGTTCAATTTATATGAATAATATCTTTTATGGTCATGCACCTGAGAAGAATGGTTTATTTATTTTGAATCTTGGTAATAATAGTACACATGTTCATAATGTGAATGCCAAAAGAATTAAGTTGAATGATGATATTGCTGCATATATGTGGCATTGCCGCTTATGTCATATTGGTGTTAAACGCATGAAGAAGCTCCATTCTGATGGACTACTAGAATCACTTGATTATGAATCATTTGAGACATGTGAACCATGCCTCATGGGCAAGATGACTAGAACCCCGTTTTCCGATACAATGGAGCGGGCAACCGACTTATTGGAAATCATACATACCGATGTGTGTGGTCCAATGAGTGTGTCGGTAGCGTGGTGGATATCGTTACCCGTTACTTTCATGGATGATTTGAGTAGATATGGATATATTTACTTAATGAAACACAAGTCTGAAACATTTGAAAAGTTCAAAGAATTTCAGAGTGAAGTAGAAAATCATCGTAATAGAAAGATCAAATTTCTATGATCCGATCGTGGAGGAGAGTATCTTAGTTACGAGTTTGGCACACACATGAGACAATGTGGAATAGTTTCACAACTCACTCCTGCTGGAACACCACAGCGTAATGGTGTATCCGAGCGTCGTAATCATACTTTATTGGATATGGTTCGATCTATGATGTCCCTTACAGATTTGCCACTATCATTTTGGGGTCATGCACTAGAAATAGCTGTATTCACTTTAAATAGGGCACCATCTAAATCCGTTGAAACGACACCGTATGAATTATGGTTTGGCAACAAACCTATGCTGTCATTTCTAAAAGTTTGGGGATGTGATGTTTATGTGAAGAAACTTCAACCAGATAAACTCGAACCCAAAGCGGAAAAATGCGTCTTCATAGGATACCCTAAAGAAACAATTGGGTACACCTTCTATCACAGATCCGAGGGCAAGGTTTTCGTTGCCAAGAATGGATCCTTTTTGGAGAAAGAGTTTCTCTCGAAAGGTGTGAGTAGTAGGAAGGTAGAACTCAACGAGGTTTTTGAACCTTCTCTTCATAGAATGGCAAGTGCAGTAGCGCCGGAAGTTGTTTCGGAGTTGACTTCACTAGATGAAGAGGGAACTAATGATGAGGATCATGAAACTGCGAAAGAGAACACTACCACACCTCGCAGGTCAACAAGAGCGCGTAATGCTCCTGATTTTTATGTTTCTACTATGAATGTCATGGTAATTGAGAATGATGACCCTGCGACGTATGATGAAGCGATGATGAGCCCAGATTCCGACAAATGGCTAGAAGCCATGAAATCCGAAATGGGATCCATGTATGAAAACCAAGTATGAACTTTGGTGGACCTACCCAATGACAGTAAGGCCGTTGAGAACAAATGGATTTTCAAAAAGAAAATAGACGCTGATGGTAATGTGACCGTCTATAAAGCTCGACTTGTCGCAAAGGGTTTTCGACAAATTCAAGGAGTTGACTACGATGAGACTTTCTCACCCGTAGCGATGCTAAAGTCTGTTAGGATTATGTTCGCAATTCTTTGCTTTTTCGATTATGAAATCTGGCGGATGGATGTAAAACCACGTTCCTTAATGGAAACATTGAGGAAGAGTTGTATATGATACAACCCAAAGGTTTTATTGATCCTAAGGATGTCGATAAGGTATGCAAACTTCAATGATCCATTTATGGACTCAAGCAAGCATCACGGTTGGAATCTCCGCTTTGATGAGGTAATCAAAGGTTTTGGATTTATCCAAACTTACGGAGAAGCTTGTATTTACAAGAAAGTGAGTGGGAGCTCTATAGCATTTCTGATGTTATATGTGGATGACATATTGTTGATTGGAAATGATATAGAACTTTTGAAAAGCGTAAAAGTTTACTTAAACAGTAAGTTTTCAATGAAGGACCTTGGTGAAGCCGCGTATATTTTAGGCATCAAAATCTATAGAGATAGATCGAGACGCGTGATTGGGTTATCGCAAAGTACATACCTTGACAAGATTCTAAAGAAGTTTAGAATGGACGAAAGTAAGAAAGGGTTCTTACCTATGTTGCAAGGCAAGACGTTGAGTAAAACTCAGAGTCCAGCTATAGCAGAAGATAGAGAAGTAATGAATAAGATTCCCTATGCTTCAGCCATAGGCTCTATCATGTATGCTATGTTGTGTACAAGACCGGATGTGGCACATGCTATTAGTTTGACTAGCAGGTACCAATCTGATCCAGGTTTGGAACACTGGACAGCGGTCAAGAATATCTTTAAGTACTTAAGAAGAACTAAGGATATGTTTCTCATATATGGTGGTGAAGAAGAGCTCGTCGCAAAATGTTACGTCGACGCTAGTTTCGACACTGATCCGGATGACTCTAAGTCACAAACCTGTATATTTTTGAAATGAATGGAGGAGCAAGTGAGCTGGAGGAGTTCCAAGCAACTGTGGTGGCGGGATCTTCAACAGAGGCGGAATATGTTGTCGCTTCGTATAGCCAAGCAGAAGCGCTTTGGATGAAGATGTTCATATCCGAATCGGGTGTGGTTCCGAGTGCGTTGGACCCAATGGTTATCTATTGTGACAACAATGGTGCCATAGCCAATGCTAAAGAACCAAGGTCACACAAGAATTCCAAGCATATTAAGCGCCGGTTTCACTCCATCCGTGAACATGTCAAGGATGGCGATGTAAAGATTTGCAAAGTGCACACGGATCTGAATGTGGCAGACGCGTTGACTAAAGCTCTCCCAAGGGCAAAACATGATCAGCACTAACTCAATGGGTGTTAGATTCATCACAATGTAATCTAGATTATTGACTCTAGTGCAAGTGGGAGATCAAGGGAATATGCCCGAGAGGCAATAATAAATTGTTTATTATCTTATTCCATGTTTATAATAGATGTTTATTTCTCATGCTAAAATTGTATTAATCGAAAGCGTTGATACATGTGTGTTCAATAAACAAAAGGTTCCTAGTAAAGCCTCTCTTTTAAACTAGCTCGTTGATTAACCGATGATCAAGGTTTCACGATCATGAACATTGGATGTTGTTAATAACGGGGTCACATTATTAGAAGAATGATGTGATGAACACACACCCAAGTTGGTATAGCAAATTCGATCAAGTCATTAAAGTTTGTTGCTGTACTGAACATATACAAAATAGCTCTTTTCCTTAGACCATGAGATGATGTCAATCACTAACTCCAGAAGAGTACTTTGATGACATCAAACGTCACTCCGTAACACGGTGACTATAAAGATGGATTTGGGTACTATGAAAGTATTAGTTGAGGCTCATGCATCAAGAGTGGGATTTGTCCATCCAGATGACGGAGAGATATACTTTGGGCCCTCTCGGTGATATCACATTGACATTGCTTGCAAGCACGTGACTAGGTCACAAGAATGTCATATCACGGAACGAGTAAAGAGTACTTGTCGGTAACGGGATCGAACTAGGTATAGTTGATACCAATGATCGGATCCCGGATAAGTAATATATAGCGAGACAAAAGGAATTTGTTATGTTGATTTTTGTTCACACGATCACTAGTTCATCGTTGAGTAAGTGGGAGTCATTATGGATCTCCGTATCCCGCCGATGATTATTGATCGAGGGGTGTCTTGATCATGTCCATTTTATTCACGAACCGTAGGGTGACACACTTAAGGTTCATCGACGCTTTTGAGTGGGTACGAACACCTGAGAAAAGTTTGGACATGCACCGAATAGTTTCGGATATCGGAATAGTTCAAGGGGTATGTGTTAATTTTTGTTAATTAAAAGAATTAACAAATATTAAAATAACAGAAATAAAATTGTTTATTGATTTAATGGAGAGTCCATTCACATGAAGAGAATGGAGAGTCCATTCACATGGAGAGAGTGGAGAGTCCACTCACTCCTATAAAAGGGAGGGTGGAGCTCCTCTCTCATGTACTAATCTTCATAACCCTTTGGTTGGTCCTTTCTCCCTCCTCCTGCTGTTCCACCTTTCAAGCAAGAGCTTGCCGGCGCTGCTGAAATAGTTTCTCCACCACCACCACTAAGTCGTAGTGTTGTTGGAGTTTCCCGTGGATCCTCTACTTCCGCCGCCTACCGGGATCGAGGATTGGAGGTCGTCGTTGTTCCGTACGTGTGACCAAGTACGGAGGCGCTGCCATTTGTGGCGCTCATCTTCGCGACTTTGAAGTCGGGCGTGTACCTCTACTTCAACCACGTTTGTTTGCGGGAACGTTATTCCCGCTTTCAGTCTACGAGGGTGAGTCCTTCTGAAACCGTTTGCATGCATCTCCTAGATATGATCTTGGTGTTTGGTTGCATTCGTAGGAAAAATTTTGTTTTCCATGCTTAGAACCCATCACCCATTGCTCCCCACCTCCACCACCTCTCCTCCACCTCCCTTGCTGCCCTAGGGTAGCCTCCCCACCCCTACACCTCGAGGATCTATCAATTGGAGCGAGGAGCAAGGAGCGAGGAGCGAGGAGCGAACCGGGAGGAGATCCTTTCAGTTTTCGTGCGTCGGGCAAAGGTATGGCCATGGGAATCCTTGGGGTTGATCTAGGTACTGTTCTAAGTGTGTTTATCAAGTTTTTAGATCAATTGGTGGTGTTGGATTTGAGTAGATTAGTTGAAATCTAGAAGTTGCCACGTTCTCTGTTTCGGGCAGCATGAGCAGTCCACCTAGGGCTTAGGTTTTCGCAAATTTAGAGTCGGAATCTGGTCGTACGGCTGTTGAAGAAGTTGTAGATAATTTCATTATCTTTCAGTGAATATAAAGAACGTTAAATTTCGCCCAGCCGTTTGAAAGTTATGTTTTACAGAGCGTGTTAAAATCTGTGACGTGATTGGAACAGATCACGGTATTTTGTAGATTAAACAACTTTAGAGTCCGAATCAGTCTTTCCATATACCTAGAAAAAGTTAAAAAATTTCCTAAGCTACGCGAGGATGTACTCGTTTAATTGATTCGGAGTCCTAGAACCCGAGTTATGCCTTTTGGAATGCTGCTGTCCCGACGGGACAGAACTGCTGTTTTCGGGTTTTGCGAGTAGTTGGCAATGTCGAGGTAGATGAGGGTTTGCGTACTGTTTTGTGGGCTTGATTGTGAGTGTGTGGTCCCTTTGTGCAGGTGGTGTGACCCCGGGAGGGCCTACTACTTCTCGCCAATCCGTCGCCCGTGGTTGAGGCAAGTGTATTGTAATGGATAGCGATTTGTAGGTTGCTAGTTGAGACTACATGAGATTGATTATATGTGATGATCACTTGCCATGCTTTAATGACTGCCATTGATATGATGAGTATGTTTATCATGTTATGATGCCATGTGTTAATGTACAAGTTGATTATGATGTGGCATATTTGCATACATGGCATGATTACATGACCCGGGCGGTGAGAAAGTCATAACTAGTCTGGGAAGGTCGGTGAGAAAGTTATGACTAATCCGGAGAGCCAATGAGTAAGTCCTACATCGTGATTCCATTCACCACGGTGAATGGAAGCGAGGAGTAGGCACCCTCCATCTTCGGGATGGAAGGGGGGAGAGGGTGCACACCGACGGGTGTGTACTCAACCATACCGGTATGAGTTTCCAAGGAGACATGAGCATCGCATTGCACTTCATACATATTGATGATGATGATAATATGTGACCATGAATGAGATGGTTTACATGATGTGAGATATTATTGCTATGTAATTGTTCTTGTTGTACCATTGCAATATGCTTGCTGAGTTTTGAACTCACGCTTGTGTTTTCTTGTTGTTTTAGGTACCATGAGAACGGCATGCGGGGAAGAGAATTAGTCACACGTCCGCACGTAGCTTCACCCATTTTGATTCCACAAGTCATTCTATTAGTTTTGATAATAAACTGCGTGTGATGATTATTGCTTTAAGGTTTAGCTTTGCTATATGAGAGTTTTATTGTTCGTTTGACTCTTGGAGACATTAAGTGCTTGATAATAGACTTATATTATCGTTAAGTCTTTAATTATTGCTGTTTTAGCTATCTCGCATATTGCCTTATATTGCTATACTGTTGTTGCTCCTTCAATTCATGTTAAAACAAAGGAGATGTCACAAATCTCGGTTTTTAGCATGTGCGCCTTTGCTGGAATTTATGTTTAATTGTGGTATTTAGATATTGTTTAGCTTATGTTTGGTAGCATTCAGGCATATTAAATGCTGGGGTGTTACACGTTGGATTTGAAACCAACTGCCCAGATTGCGCCACGTGTCCGGTAGCCGAACCGGCGCGGTCAGCACGGGCGTCACCCTGTCGCCGCTGATGTCACGCGTGATGTCAGCCGGGGGCCCGCATGTCAGTGGCTTTGCCTACCGTGCGGTGACGTCATCTGTGACGTCACACTGACGTCATGGTGGGGCCCGCGTGTTAGTACCGTGTGGCCGAGTGCGATGACGTCAGCGCTAACGTCATTCGAGGGGTCCCACATGTCAGTGAGACATGTACCCGTGGACCGGGTCCACGGTGAACCGAACCCGAACCGTGGACCAAGTCCATTGACCCGCTGACGTCATGCTGACGTCATAATTCGATTTTTCAATAGAAAAATAATTCGGTGGAAATTCAAATTCCACGCTGACGTCATGCTAACGTCATAAATGGGATTTTTCACTAGAAAAATAAATGAATTAATTCGGTTTATTCTTTTATTTAAAATTTCAAACTTTAAACGCTTATAACTTTTGCATTTTAACTACGATTTGAGCGATTCCTATTTCTAAATTTTTATAAAATTGAGATCTACTTAAATATGAATTTTAATAATTTTTTGAATATGAAAATTTCCATGTTTATATTTAATTAATAGATTCTTTAAATTTTAAACAATTATAACTTTTGCATTTTAACTCCGATTTGGGTGATTCAAAATTCTAAAAATGTGTAAAATTATGCTATTTCTGTTTATGGACTTTACTTGAATTTTTTAGCATTGTGCATGTACTATTTTATTTATTTATTTCTATTTGCACGCGTTACGAGTAGACGTTGAAGTACCCGAGGGGTTCGAAGGTGAAGTGTTGACCCCGGAGCCAACTGAAGACCAAGAGCAAGTACTTTTTGAAGGCAAGTTATGCTTTGACCATATTGCTCCTATTCTTGAAAACTAGTTTGATTTAAATTATTGCATGCTAGTTTAATTAGCAATTGTTTAAATTATTTCTGGGAATTAGATAAATGCCAAATTGCAGTATGACACCTTGACTATTTAATTATGTGACATGAACCCTTGTCACCCTAGTTGTGAATATGTAGTTGGACATTATTAAATTGCCAACATTGGGTATTTAGGTCGTTGTAGTATATTGCTTAGACCAGCTACGTGCACACGACATGATTTTGTACAATCAAATGTTAATATTGACTTAATGAGATATTGAACCTGTTTTTGAGAAGTATCATGTGTTGTGATTGTTAATGGAACGTGGTGCATGGTAATCAACTGGGTTTGATAAATAGATTTAGACCGGGGCAAGTGGCAAGAATGATGCGGTGGGCCATGGTTGGCACCAGGATGTCGTTTTGGTTCTTCAGGTAGTCTTGCCCTGGTCATCCTAAGGACTTAACCTTGCAAGCCTTTGATCTGAGTCAAGCGTGCAACCACATGTCTGCAATGGGACGGACCTAGTTGAGTAAGTTACTAATAATTTGCATGTGGTACCTCGGGGTGTCAACTACACCATTTGTGTAGCTTGAAAGGGGAGTGTACCAGTGCTATGGCATGGTGCTCGTCCAACGGCATGTCGGTCCCATACTTCGCCTCTGCTAAGGGAAGGGATGGTGTATGACAAAAACCAGAGAGGTTCACTTGTTTAGTTTGCGGTCTGCAACACCCCGGCATTTAATATGCCCGAATGCTACCAAACATAGACTAAGCAACCTCTAAATACCACAATTACAAGTAAATTACAGCAAAGGCACTAATGCTAAAAACCGAAATTTCGGCAGCATCTCCTTTGTTTTAACATGAATTGAAGGAAACACAATAGCATAGCAAAATAAGACAATATGAGAGACATCTAACATAGCAATAATTAAAGGCATGACCACAATATAAGTCTAATTCCAAGTATTCAATGACTCCATGAGTCAAACAAACAATAAGACTCTCATATCGCAAAGCTAAACCATAAAGCAATAATCATCACACTTAGTTTATTGTCAAAGCCCAATTGAATGTCTTGTGGGACAAATGAGTGAAGCTACGTGTAGAAGTGTGACTAATTCCCTTTTCTTAGGCCCAAACTCCCCCGGGAAGGCCCAAACTCCCGGAATCGGCCCGAAAACGCAAATAAACCCCATACCATATGGTTTTAACCTTAATTTCACACTTCATAATGTTTTTGACTTCCACATTCACATTTTATAAGGTTACGACACTCCGTGGTGTCACATGGTCTCTGAAAGGCTTTGTTACGATCACTCACCTTTGTGGTGTTTGACTGTATCTTGTGGGTAAAGTGCATAACCTATGCAGAGTGTAAAATCTATTCGAATAGCCGTGTCCGCATCACTGGACATTGCTCGGGGATTACAGTCAAGGGTTAGAATTTCATGAAAACAACTTGGACTTGGAAAGTTTGGTTGGGTTAAATAATGACGTTGATGGAAATGTGGATTAGGTAAGGAAAAGTGTTTATTTAACTCCAGGAAAAGTTATTGCTAATATCTTTACTTTTACTGCTTTCGAATCTACTTATGCTACTCGTTAATTGTTGTTTTACCGCAAAAGTACCTGTTAGCCTATCCTTTGTAATAAGCCATGCATATAGAATATTAGCTGCATTCTGTGCATGACTTGCTGAGTACCAAGTACTCACCCTTGCCACAATACAACATCAGTTGAAGGAGAAGCGACGCCAGCTTTGGAGGAAGAACTTCAGGAGGAGACGTCTACCTAGGGAGCTAGCCCAGTCAGTTGCCTGTGGTATACTGGATGGCACCACGTTGATGCTTTTATTCTGCTGCAATTTATTTCCTTAATAAGTTTTTGCCCTGTGTGGCGTACTCTTGTAACTTGACCATAAGGTCGAGCAACTAGTTTAGTTATCTTAATTAAAGTACTATATTACTATCGATGTGTATGATTGTGATATTTACCGATGTTGAGACTGTGTGCACTAGCGTGATCCTGGACTAGTGCTGAATACACAGAGGGTTCGGATTTGCAAATTCGGGTCCCGACACTACACTTAAAGATTATGGGGTTATTTTGGATATTGTTCCTCTTTTGTGTGATAACACTTGTGCAATTTGCATTGCTGAGAACCCTGTGCAACATTCTAGAACAAAACACATTGATATTAGATTTCACTTTCTTAGAGATCATGTAGAAAAAGGAAATGTTGTGCTTCATCATGTGGATACTGAACATCAATCGGCAGACATTTTCACAAAACCTTTGTCTTCTTCTCGTTTTGCTTTTATTCAGGGAGAACTTGGGATTGTTCATCCAATGGGTTTGGTTTGAGGGGAAGTTTCCTTGCCAAGTTCTTTTACTTGATGAGCTTATTTTATCATATTTCTTTATATATTATGTAATTGAGCTGATATATGATAATATAAATTGTTCTACTTAGAACTAAAAATGACATTGCGGAATTCCTTAGTCTGATTGCCTATAGCTAAATACTCTGTGATATCTTACTCTTCTAGGCTTGATATTGAATCTTCTGGACAAATTTGGGCTATGGAGCAAGTGTGTTTTCTGCTTTACTCTTTCATAAAACCTTTTAATCACTTTTGCATGTTTACAGTCAAAGAAAAGGTAAAGAAAAGGGAATAAAAAAAAGGGTTGTTAAAAGCAAAGGCCACTCCAAAATAAGATGTATACTTCAAGCATGCCATTCCCTCAAGATAAGATGTATGCTTCAAGCATGCTACTCCAAGGAAATAAAAGAAGTTCGCTTCAAGCATGCCACATGCAGCTTATTGTTTAAAGATTAAATTGGTTTACTAGATTGGAGTTGAAACTACTTGCTCGCCCTGAGTTGTTAGTTGCTTCAGTTTTGAGCCTTGCTTTTCTACTGAGATCTTGCTTAGTATTTGGCTATAGTTGACTGAATTGAGGTTGAGATGCATGTCATTCCCTAACTTGTTAAAATCACATCAATTTCATGTATTTTGCATATTATGTGATATATAAGGTTATATGATCGAATGAGCTCATCTTTTCCTGTCTTGGCACTCCTTTTTTTCTCTTTTGTGAAATCATTGCTACAGGAAAAATTTTGAACATGTTGTTCTCTATTTTGAATTCTTGATGAATCCATTATCAAAGGGGAAGAAGTTTTGGGGGAGAAATTTGGAAAATTGAATTTTGGGAAAAGTTTGGAGAATTTTGAGTTTTGGGCACATTGCACATTCACACACATTTCCTTCTTAGGGGGAGATGTTTTTTCTTATTTTTACCTAGGAGGAGTTTTTTCACTTTACATATTTGACAAAGGGGGAGATCTTGTGTTTTTCACTTTCGTTTGATCAAAAACTTTTTTTTGTGAAGTGAATGCCAAGCTATATAATAGTCATTAAATGACCTTGAGGATAACTCAGAGGCATTATCCAACTAATAGATTTGATCCTGTTTTCAGGAAAATTGGGTCTAAACTTAATTATTTGAGCCATTAATCTAGCAAAGGCATGGTTCTGTGTGATAAACACACGTGGAACCATCTTGTAGAAGCATCTATTAAAACCATAAAGTATCTAAATGGCCCACATAAGGGCTAACTAGGTCCACAGATGTCGCCCTAAATTCTGTCCAAAAAATTCAGCGACTCATTTTTTTACTTTTAGGTATGATGGCCTCAAAATCAATTTCCCTGTAGCACAAGCAGTGCATATGAAATCTTCTAATTTCAAGAAATTTGAAGTTTTAATATTATAGCTAACAGAATAGTTTACAATTTTTCTCATCATCCCCATACTAGGATGACCTAGGTGATCATACCAAATATTGAATTTGTCAAGATTTTGAAAAAAAAAATTAAATGCAATATGTGGTTTAGGTTTGATGTACGTGTAGTACAATCCAGATGACTATGAAGGAAGTTTTTTAACAACTTGTTTTCTGTATCCATCAATTTTAGTTAGGACAATATTTTCATCGTCTCCCCCACTAGTAGTTTTCGCATGGAAACCATTAAGATGAATATCTTTAAAACTTAGTAGGGTACGATTTGATTGAGGATACAATAGATCATCTTCAATCGTCAATTGTGTTCTCATAGGGAGAGCTATGATGGCTCTTCCAGTGCCAACAATCAAATTATGCTTCTAGCTATAGTCATTATATTTTCACTTTTCTTTGTCAAAGTCTAGAAATATTTTGTTTCCCTAAATCTTGTATTTGTGGTACCACTGTCAACAAGATAGATTTCATCCTCCATTGGATTGTGCCACTAAATTCTACAATAAAGAGCATGATTATTAACTCAAATATAGAACAAGTACATCAATATATATATATATATATATTGTATGTTTACAAATACAATATGTGCTTATACAATACAATTACAATACCTATGTTCCTACATAACTTAGTTAACTGAAAATATACAATAATATTATGTAGAACAATTATGACTGACTATTTACATAAGGGGATATCTAGGAGACTACACAGTGTCTCCAAACTGATCATGGGAAGTGTTTTTAACCAACATATCATCTATTTTCACGAAGTTGTCTTTCTTTAGTTGGACCATCTGATAGTGCTCAACATTCAAAGCAATATCCTTTGATCCCATTTATAGATTTTTGTCTGCTGGTGAAGTGAAGTGAACTTCGACATTGTCCCGTTTAGGCCTCTTGCTTTTGTCAACAGATTGTTGATATAGCTTAATCAAATGTGGAGCAGTGCAGCATTCTTTTGCATAATGTCCTTTGCAGCCACATTTTATGGCAAAGGCCTGATTTTTCCTTAGAAAAATTCTTCTTGAATTTTTTCTTGCCATATCCTTTACCTTTAAATTTTTGCATATCATTGGATTACCACTTTCCCTTTTTCTTATGGCGCCTCTTACGCCCATGGCTACTGCTAGCCCCCTGAGTATTAGCATGTGCTTCAGGCATTGCCATTGCCCCCGTATGGTGAGTATGATGATTTTTCATAAGAATTTTATCTAAATCTATGTGTGATTTGGCACTTTGGTGAATTTTTCGAATTTTCTGGAATTTATTTGGATTTATTTGGAATTTATTTGAATTTATTCCATTTTGAAATAATTAAAGAATTAGACTTTGCAAATAAAATTTTGTTGTAAATATTTTATTTGAGTCCAAAATGATCCAAAGTATTTTCCAGAATTTTTCTGGAATTTTTCTGAGTCTTTTGATATTTTTAATGAATTAAATGAATTTCTGGGAATTATTTTAAATATTAAATCGCTGGAAATTCGAGTTGGGTAGAGTACTGTTCATCCGACCAGACCCGAGTCCGAGTCCGAGTCCGACCCGAGCCACGTGACTTGATCGAACCGCGTCCAAACCCTAACCGTTGTGGACCGTCGGATCAAGATCCAACGGTTAGGATTTCCGCATCGCTCGACCGGATCCGCCCGATCCGATCTCGCCAAGATCGTGGCCGCTGATCGTGCACGTGGACGGCTGTCCGTCGTCGTCTCCGCCCGAAGTCCGGACGGACTCCTCCGCCACAGAGTCGCGTCCCCGCTAGGGTTCCGATTCTATCACGCATCCCGGGGGTATTTAAGGCGTGGGACATCTCCCGGGGTTGCCCGTTGTCGCGCGCACCTTTCGCCCCTAGTCTCCGAGCTTGAGCCGCTGCCAGCTAGCCGCAATCGCTCGCCGTAGCTAGATCTTACCTCCGCCACGGTTTTTGCCGCGCCCCGCCGTCATCCGTCGCCCTCCATCGCCGTTAAGCCCAGATCCGAGACCCCCAGGTCAAGCTGCGTCGGCGAGGACATCTCACTTCATCGGAGGACCCTCGGAGCGCCGTTCCACGTGTCATCGTCCCCGACTCCAGCAGCCCAAGCCCCGCCGTGACGCCATCACCGCGCGAAGCTTCTCGACCGTCCGATTCCGATCAAACCGCTGCGGTGAGTTCACGTGTTTCCGAACATGATTGGATCTGGACCGTTGGATCAAGATCCAACGGCCCACGATCACCTTGTGCGCCTTAATACCGTAAAACTAGGATAGATCGGGACCGTCCGATCTAGATCGAACGGCCCATGTTCACCGTGTAGATTATAACGGAGTTAACCTAGGGTAGATCTAGATCCAACGGCCGTGATTATGCCACGTAGCCGCCGCCGCGCCGTGCGTTGAGTCACCGACAGGTCGGGCCCGCGTGCCAGCGGCCAAGCCTGGGCGTGACTACGCGTCACTGACATGCGGGGTCCGCATGTCAATGTCTCGCCCGAGAGTCGCACCGTGCACGTGACCCACTGACGGGTGGGACCCGCGTGTCAGCGACCCGAGCCGTGGACCGGGTCCACGGTGGACCGAGCCAAGCCGTGGGCTGAGCCCATGGACCGGCTGACGTCAGCCGCCCAATCAGAGGCCGACACGTGTCCAGGCTGACGCAATAATTAATTTCCGAAAAAGAAAATGATTTATTAATTCGAAATAATGATTTCAGATTTTGATTCAAACTTCAAACGCTTATAACTTTTGCGTTTCAACTCCGATTTGAGTGATTCAAATTTCTAAATTTGTATAAAATTGAGATCTACCTAAATATAAATTTTATTTAATTTTTGGAGTAAAGTTTTTCTCTGTAAAATTATTTAATTGATTATTTAAACTTTAAATAATCATAACTTTTGCATTTTAACTCCGAATTTGACGATTCCAGTTTCTAAAAATTCATAAAATTATGTTCTCTCTGTTTATGGATTTTATTTGGATGTTTGGACACTTTTGCCTATTGTTTATTCGTGTATTGCTATTTGCACGCTTTACGAGTAGACGTTGAAGTGCCTTAGGATTCGAAAGAGAAGTATTGACTCAGGATCCAACTCAAGACCAAGAACAAGTACTTTTTGAAGGCAAGTTGTGCTTTGACCATGTTGATCCTATTTTGAAAATCTATTTTGATTTAACTTATTGCATGCTAGTTCAGTTAGAAAATACTTTATTTAAATATGGGGAATTAGATAAATACCAATTTGTCAGATGACACCTTGATTATTTAAATATGTGCCATGACCCTTGTCACCCTAGTTGAGGATTACTAGTTGGACATTATTAAATTGCCAACATGGGTTTTAGACCGTTGTAGTATAACGCTTAGACACTTACGTGCTCATGACATGATTTTGGACAATCAAATGTTAATACCGACTTAATGATATATTGAACCTGTTTTGGAAAGGTATCATGTGATGTTGATGGCACGTGGTGCATGGTAATCAAGCGGGGTTTGATAAATAGTTTTCGACCGGGCATGTGGCAAGAATGATCAGTGGGCCGGTGTAGGCACCGGGATGTTGATTTGGTTCTTCGGGTAGTCTTGCCCTGGTCACCCTAAGGACTTAACCTTGCAAGCCTTTGAACTGGGTCTAACGTGCAGCCACATGTCCGTAATGGGACGGACCTAGTTGACTAAGTTGCTAATAACGTACCTGTGGGACCTCAGGAGGTCAACTACACCCTTTGTGTAAGTTGTACGGGGGAGCGTACCGGGGCTGAGGCCAGGTACCCATCTAACGGTTGATTGGCCTAAACTTCGCCTTAGCTAAGGAAAGGGTTAGTGTGCAATAACCGGGGAGGACCACTTGTATTGTTAGAAGTTTCCGAAAGACTTTGTTACGGGAACTCGCCTTTGTGGTGTTTGACTGTATCTTGTGGGTAAAGTGCATAACCTCTGCAGAGTGTAGAATCTATTCGAATAGCCGTGTCCGCGGTATTGGACATCGCTCGGGAATTACAGTCAAGGGTTAGATTTTCTCAAAAATAACTTGGATTTGAAAGGTTGGGTTTGGTTAAATAATGATGTTGATGGAAACATGGATTAGGATGGGAAAGATGTTTATTAAACTCCTTGAAAAGTTAATTATGCTATACTTGTTTCTACTACTTTCGAATCTACTTATGTTACTTGTCAAATGTCAAGCATCGCAAATATACCTTGAGCTATTCCTTTGTACCAAGCCATGCATGTAGTATATTAGTCAGCATTCTGCAGGCATGACTTGTTGAGTACCAAGTACTCACCCTTGCCACAATACAACACCAGTTGAAGAGGAGACTACACCAGCTTTGGAGGAGGAGCTCCACGAGGAACCGTCTACTTAGGGAGCGAGCCCAGTCAGTTGCCTGTGGTATACTGGATGGCGCCACGAAGTTATTTGATTTTCCGCTGCTACTATTTCTCTCTTAATAAGTTTTCGCCCTGCGAGGCGTGCATTTGTAACTTGACCATAAGGTCAAGTAACCAGTTTGACTATTTAATTAAAGTACTTTACTAGTATCGAGTGGTATGATTGTGATATTTACCGATGTTAAGACTGTGTGCACTAGCGCGTTCCTGGACTAGTGCTGAATACACAGAGGGTCCGGATTTGCAAATTCGGGGTCCCGACATCTACCATGTCCTACAATTTGTTTTTCATGCAATTGTAATTAATTTACTTTCTCAAAGTAAAATTATGGCATGAAATGGTTGTAAATTAGTACACTAGGGTCAATGTATAATAATTGCATTTTTTCCAAAAATTCAAGGGCTAAATTACAAACTTTACATAACAAGCCCATTTAGACCCGGCGCTAGGGTTTCCAACCCTAGCACCATGGCTATCGCTGCCTTGGGCTGTTGGGGTAGGCCGCCGCCGCCCCAATGTCGGTGAGAGGCTCGCTGGCCACCGCGCTCTCTCCATCTACCTTTGCGCGTGGGAACAGAAGTCCTCGACGTTGATTGAGGGGCGCTCCTATCACGTCACCGGATCCACCGCAGGATTTGACCCCTTGGGGTGCTTCAGGGAGCGCCGCTACCCACTCGAGTGTGCCTCCGCCATGGTGTCGGGTTCCACTGCGCCAGGCAGGTCATGGGGGCATAGCCATAGCCGAGTGGCCAACGCTGTTTGGCGGAGACCCTCCCTGGCCTTATCCCTCATGCCGCCATCACGCCGACCGTCGCGTCAGCCTCGCCACACGCCTCCTACGTGCGGACTAAGGTGGTCGTCACCGCGATCTCGGTCACGCCTACCATGCTATGGGCCACCTCAGCCTCTACGGCCTGTGCTGAACCAAGGAGCACCATGACCCCCTCGGTCACTACAGCCAATGGTGGTCCACTGAACATGCCACGATAAAGCCGAGCATGACCTCGCCAGTGTCGATCATATTGTGCACGCCAATGGCGATGTCCTGGCCGGCAGTGTTGTAGAGGCAAGATGCAAAGGATCGTCATTTCCATGTTCATGATGGAGGTAAGCACATTTAAGATATCATCTTTGTTCTACCATTGGACTTAACGTGTTTGGGATGTGGTCGGTGATCCTTCCGTCTGCTGCCGGCCTCTATTTGCCCGTGTTCAGTGGCCGTCGTGCTTGTGGATTAGAGCAATGTCGATAACGTGTTGAAAGTAGAGTAGAAATTGAACTCAAAAATAGAATAGAGAATGATTTTTCTTATTGCATGTGTCTTTACATATTTATACAAGCCAATGGGTGAAAGTTGATGGTGTCCAAAAGACACATATTATCCAAAAGATACCCAATCTAAGAGTTGGCAGTTAATCGCCCACTTTAACTTATTAACAGTACTAAGGGCATGTATAATAAGGCCACATCAACTGGCTCTTAGTATGTACATATTAGCTTTGTTTTATATGAAAGAGTGAGAAAAGAGGAGAGAGAAGAGAGCGGGCTCTTATTTAGTTATTAGCTTCGTACGGAAGCATAAATAGATTATTTATGTACAAGAGAGAAGAGATAGTTATTGTACAACATCTAGAGACAACTTTTAAAAATAGTTATCATACAAGTTGACTTACATTAAAAGAGCAGCAGAATGTACGTTTCAGATGTACTCAGAGACTGAAATTACGCAAGGCAGCTATTATAACTCGAATGATTGGGACATAATGGCTATGATGCCCTGAGAATCCACAGTAGTAACAGCAATCACGAGTTCTCAGTATGGCCCTAAAAAAATGCCCAACAGAAGGATCAGCGGTGACTGTTGTGTCTATGTGGCATCAACCAAATAGTGTTCGTAAGAGGTACAACGGACAGAGCAATACGTATAACCAGGCTCGCACAAGCAACAGCTAAAAAATCACGACTGAAGTCAGCATGCACACCAACCATTGTTCGTTGATCGTAACATTGCCAGTTAACGCGAAATTCTCGAAATAATACAAACAAAAAGGTATAGAGAGATAAAAGACAGTATATCTCAGGGACAGAGAATACAGAATGTATATAGCACTAATGTTGGCTGCATGACTGCATCTGTACACCTCAGAACAGGAACAATGGCTGCTACCGATATCGAGTATTGACAATCCAGACTTTGTTTTCATGGTATGTTTGAAACAGAGGTAGATGCACAGTCCCCATCCCTACTTTTGGGGCAACCAAAGGTTGGCGCTGCCAAAACAGCAAGACAATAAACATGATTCTATACCACAAAATACATGCTAGTGGCCGGTTATCCTATACTAGGTGATATGGCAGTTAAGCTTGTCGCATTTTAACATTCAATGGTATCTCCTTGTAAGAGACAATCTTCTCTGCTGCCCGCCTCGAAGGCCTCCAAACTGCTGAAGACCTCCCCATCACCTGCTCTTCGGAAGATTTCATCAAGGGACAACCCTCATTCTGCTTCTCATTTTTCCTCTGCTCAATCAAGACATTTAAACTTGAAGGGCCTAAAGGAGCAATAACATCTTTCTGCAAAGTCTCACATGTGCCCTTTGTGACCTCACAAAATCCTGGATTCAGTCTTGAAGATTTTCTCCTTTGAGATTTCCTGCAAATATTTACGCCAGCCATGATTGTCATGTTATTATTGAGTTACATGCACCAACCAGTTCATCTAAAAGCTAATGAGAAAAGACGAGCAATTCACTTATACTTCAACACTCCTTGTGTGTAGGCTCCCTCAGACCTAAGGAATGAAATAAAAATTGGCTACAATTAATTTTTTGGATTGTGCCAACTGGGTCTTAAACTCAAAACCTATTAGCTCTAATACTATATTGAGTTGCATGCACCAACCAGTTCATCCAAAGGCTAATCTAATGGGGAAAGGTGAGCAATTCACTTATACTACAACCGTTACATTTAGAGATAGTTGCATTGGTGGAAGGCAGGAAATAGAAAGTAGGCTAAGACTTACATATTCTCTTCATGATGCAGTGCCTCATTGTAATTTGAGTGGCATTTGGCATTAACGCCTTCCTCTATGTTTGACTCTTTTCGACCTTCACATGATCCCAGCTTCTGTTTATTTGCAACCCTACACAGAGACTTTCTGATTCAACAGAACATTCCTTGAGTGAATTGTGTGATGTACTCCTAATTACAATTGCATCTCAAACATCACTAAACTGAAGAGCCTTACTTCTTGCTACCTCTCTCTTGTGGTGGCTCTGGGTGCTCAATATTATATGGCAGAGATGCTGAAAAAGGGATTGGCATTACACAAAGATTATCTTTTTCTGCAAACATTGGGTCACAATGCAAAAAAAAACATACAGCAAATAGCAAGTAGTTTGGACACTATTCTTGGGATTAAATTTACTTCTTAGCACAAAAGTAGTACCAATGAGCACTGACAAACAAATATGAACCTTCTGTTCAAACTTTCTGGCATACTTTCGAATCGTTTCATTTGAGACTAACTTCAAATTTTGAATAAGTTGTATATTACGATTGAAAAGGATAATAGAGAAACCTAACTGCATCAACCAGGATGATTGCAATATAATAGCAACATCCTATAATAAAATGACAAAGAAGAGGGGCTTTACATTGAGTTTCTGCCAAATGGTTCTGATTGGTATCGTTAGCCTTATCGTCAATTTGATGAACCTCAACTCCAGCAACCCTGGGACATGCTTCTTGTATCTCCTAGAAATAATTGTAGGGATTAAGTAATCTCGTAACATGATTTAAGATTCCTTCATGGGTAAATGGGCTGATCTTTTGCTAAAGAAATGCACTGCCTACCTCCAAATTCACTTCCATTTGTGGTTGCTCATTTATCTCATTATTCTGATACAATCACTCAATCAGAATGCCAGAGGTCAAATATAACATATATGACTAGAAGCTGAGTCAAACTGCAGCATTACTTACTTTGCGCACTGTTGCATTACATGGAAGCTCATTTTGCAATGACTTCCCCTGCACAATACATCCACAAATATTGCACAAAATCAGAACCACCCTGTCAAACATTAACTTTTGGAACAGAAATGACACCTTACCATATCTTTTCCGGTACTTGGTTGAAGCAGTTTTGGAACACTTAAACTAGGAGGAGCCGAAGGAACAACAATGTCCTCATACAAGGTTTCACATGTGACTTCTGTGACTTCACAGGATCCTGGGTTCAGTCTAGGGGACCTTCTCCGTTGAGATTTTCTGATCACATATTCACACCAACAATTGTTAACAAGATTCAGTCAGATAATGTTGAAGTAATGGACACATTCTGTAAGCAAAAAACTACCTCAGATCTTCATGATGAAATGACCCGCCAGATTGCAAACAAGGTTTGTGGTTGTGCTGCACTATGTTAGCGCTTTTTATGCCTTCAAATGATTCTGGCTTCCGTTTATTTGTGCCCCTACCCACAGATATCCTGAATCAACAGAATTTCGCTTGGGTGAATCATGCTACCTACAACTCAGTTGAAGTTGCATCTTGAACATTAGTAAACAGATGAAAATACCTGTTGTTTGTTTTATCTTGTGGTGGTTCTTGACGGCCAGTATTTGATGGCACAGTGACTGAGAAGAAATTGACATAAAGTGGTGATTGGAAATTTTAGAAATGTTAATTCAAGGTAGTAAAATATGTAAAATGTACAGCGTGTTGCGTTAAATACAGCAATACAGAAATTTAAAGTACAAAAGTATAGTGTCAAAATCCAAGGAAGAAAGAGAAAGCGAAGAAGAGTGATCTTTACATTGACTTTCAACCAAATGGTGTGCATCAGCACTGGTGGCTTTATTATCAATTTCATGAGCCTCAACTGTTGCAAGTTTGGAAGGTATGGCTTTTATCACCTCCTAATTTCATTACAGGAATCAAACAATCTTAGAATTAGAACTTTTGTAGATAAAAATGGTGAATCATTTTACATATGAATTTTGCTGCCTACCTGTGAATTTACTTCCTTCTGCAGTTGGTTAGCAGTCTTATTCTTTCGCTGAAATCAATGCACAGGGGAAAAAAATCATGGCATCTGTAACAACCAGAAGCTCAATTAAGCCATGCCCTTAGCCGCTTACGTACCTCAAGTTCTGAAGCCTTGACTTTCAGCACTGCCATTGCACATGAAAGCTCATGTTGCAATGCCTTCAACTGCACATTATATACACAAATAATTCCCAAATCAACAACCCCCGTGTTGAGTATTAACAGTTGAAAAACTGAAATAGAAAAGAAACAGGGACAGTTTACTCTATCTTTCCCCAGATTTAGTTCCTGCAAGCACGAAACACACAGATGGATCAGACAGTGCGCTACGCTGCACTATAAAATAAATCAACTGTGTGCGATGCTTTCCTAATTACATAATAAAAATATTTGTACAACATTTACTCAATTTTGCACATCCAACTCAACTTAATTGAAGTCCATCTAGAGTTTGGGAAACACTTTTCATTTGTTATAGTGCACAGGTATAACTCAAACAGTAAGCATGTCATCCGATCGGGTTGGCAACCAAGGGAAGGAGCAGCATTGTAAGAGTAAAAACTGAAAACATTAGTGCAGGAGCGATGACATAGGGAGTGGATGAAGTAGACGAACCGCAAGCATCTGAGAATTGGTCTGCGCGAGATGCAGATTCTGCTGGCGAGAGGCTTGCAGTGCGAGCCGGAGCTTGTGCATCTCCACCCTGCTGACCTCGATGATCTTTCTGCAAATAAGAAGGCAAAGCAAAGCTACATTAATTGATAAAGAAACAGCAATCTTTCTCTTCCCTTTCACAGGAACAAGGAGGGGAGAGGCAGAGGAACATACGTCTTCTCGCCGAGCAGATGAAGCAACTTTGCGTTCTCCTGCAAACAAGCAAGTCGGATTGGACTGCATGTTAGGTTTTATGGCGAAACTAAAATCGGAATTCATATGGCAACAACATTGAGCAAGCTAGGGTTACTGCTGGTTTGTTCGAGGTGGAGCCGAATCAACCTTGAGGACGTCAGCGACGTGGATGGATCTGGATGGATTGGGCCTCCCGGTGTTGGTGATGTCGGCGAGCGGGACGAGCTTACCCAGCGGCAGCTGGATCTTGGGGCCATTGGCGCTAGGGTTCGGGTTCAAGCCACCGAGCGCTCCTCCTCCTGGTTAATAGGGGGAGAAAATCTGAGACAATGCGGCATGGATGGGGAGAAAGCTGAACGAAGGAGAGCCGAGTGATGAAGCAGGTTTACCGGAAGCGGCGGAGGAGGAGGCGGCAGCGGCCATGGGCGGCGCAACCAAAGATCGTGTCAGCCCAGGGCGGAGGAGGAGTGAGCGCTGCCCGCCGGCGAGGAGCCCTGGTGGCGGGGGAGGCGGCCGCGCAGAGGAGTTCCGGCAGGGGAGGGAGGCAGCGCCGCGGCGCGCCGGCGGTGGCGATTGGCGACGGCGTGTCGCGGTGCGGGGAACGAATTCGATTTCGGCGCGGGGAGGAATTTTGGGGAGCGGAGGTGAGGGGGATTGACTGGGCTGGGCTTAAGCTGGGGTGGACTGGGCTTAGCATGTCTCGGCTGTGGCCCGCACGCTGAGCCCGCTGGAAATCAACAGCCTCATTGCCATTGCGATGAGACAATCGAAAGCAATGGTGAGATTTTGTGGAACAAAATTGTGATCTCCCCCCTGAACTAGATGACAGTTGAGAATGCAAACTAAGGCTGTGTTTGTTTAGGCTTCTGCTTAGGCTTATTTGGCTTCTAGGCCTTCATAAGTCACAAACCAAAACAAACAGTAATTTTTCAGCTAGCTGGAGAGGAGAAGCTCTAGCCCAATTTGCACTACACGAGAGAAGAAAGGAAAACGATTCTTCTTGGGCTGGCTGGAGCTTCTGAAAATCCCACTTCCCTGGTACCCTTGCAACTTGATCTTATTTACAAAAAATTGTCATCCCCTTCATCAAGTCTCTTCCACCCAAAGGTTTGTTTCGTGCACCTAAGAATACGAATTTATGGTCGGATGGTCGCCGCTCCTCTCCTCGAATGGTCGACTCGTGGAGTCGAAGATGTATATCGTTCTGGCCGAATGTCCCTACTCCAACAGGCGGTGTGAATGTATTGATCTTTTGGAGACGGACAGGGGTGCGAGGCGACGGCCTACCGTCCGATCCTCGAGGTTTTCGCTAGGAGTCGAGGCTACCTCGAGACTGCTTTTCCCTTTTCTCCGCGCCTCCTTCTGCCCGCCTCCTTATATAGACGGAGGAGGCGCTTACACGGAGTTGTGAAGACTACGAGGAGAGGGTCTCATGTCTTGAGGTCTGGTTTTCGTTTTGTCCTGGCCAACCCTCGCCTGTCCCGAGGTAGGGTTGGTGGCTCTGCGCATGGGCCTTGCGTAATCTGTCGAGGGTGGCGTGTTGCGTGGTGCTCTTATGTCACTTTGGTGACTTTAATGGCGCTGACTTTGCTTAGGCCTCGGAGCGGCGATTCTCTGCGGTGCCAGCGGACGGATCGGGGTTTGACTTCTTCGGTGGCTCTTCCGACAACCTTGGGAAGGAGTCGCCACCCTGGTACGGCAGTGTCGACGCCGCGCACAAGGCACCGCTGACATCGGGCGCCTGGCCTGCTTGTGCGCGCGCGAGCTTGAGCTGATACTAGGCGGCCGGGTGCCGACCGCTTGGAACCAGAGTCCGCCGACCGTCGGTCGGCCCCGCCAGTCGGGCTCGTTCTTTGCGCCCAAGTACCTTTCGGTGCCGACTTCCGTCGTGATAGGTCACCTGCTGCTTCCGGCCGATGGGGGTACCCATGGTATGGGTACTGGCCATCCAAATCCTCCACTCCAAAGAGCCATCTAACTTCTTTCACCCAACAATTTTCTCCGCTAAAGACCAAATTTAAACAAACACAGCCTAATAATCCATGTGCTTGGATGCATACGTCCGATTGGAGAACCAAAATCGGATGTCTCTCCGCTCACCCTACACCTCTACGTGTTTCCTTCCTAATTTCCCAACACTACTATCAGTGCCGGATATAAGCCTCAAACCACTCGGACCATAACCTAAAACCTACAGCCGTGACCCGCGAATATTACTTTTCGTGGTCTGTGGACCAACTGGACCAGCTCTTGCTAGCGTCCCCATCCCTTTCGCTCCTCTCCACCTCCTGAGCTCCGCTGCGACATCCTATGCACCACCCGAGCTTCGCGAGCTGTAGCCTCCCGCGAGTGGTGCCGTGGGCAAACGAGGTATGACTCCACGGGATCGATCGTCATGAAGCTTGAGGAGCATCGACAACTCCAGGAGCCATGGATTTGTCCTCAATAGATTTGGGTGCTCTGGTGATTAGGCAACCGCCCGGTTTCCTAATTCCTCCTCAGTGAGCTTAGCTACTCGCAGCGCGTCCCCCTCCATCCAGGTATGCTTTATGTTGTATATGTTCTCGAATTTGTTCAGCACGCTTTCCGCGTTGTTGCATAAAGCGATTTTATTTATTAAAATGTTTCTTTCTTAGATCTTGTAGTAAGGGGTATTCTGTTACTGTTAATTCGTCGATTTGTTGTATTGTGATATTTTTCGTGTTGCATCACTGCTGTTGTATTGCTGCGATAGGCGTTACAATTGGCTTGTTGCAATCAGACGAATTATTTTTGCAAGCTCAGAAGTTGTTTCACTCTCACAATTTTTTTGTTACAACAACATGGAATTTACTGTTGCGATGTGGAATGAATATGTTTACGGTGCTCCAACGGCAGATAAGGCATACGATGGGAAACAAGTCCAATAGCTCCCATAATTTATTCCTATCCTTCATTACATACAAAACTCCTTTTTGACATTGTCAGCCACTCTCAACAAAATAGCATACTGATCAACAAAAGAATACATATCAACACAAACAACTTTCTGGTGCTCATCCTCAGGTTTGTACGTAGCTGCAAGTAAAAGCCACCCCGTCATAATTTAAAACACAATCGGTGGCGGTGGCGTTTTCGTAACCTGAAAAACACAACCGGTGGCATCCGTCTCCTGTCTCTACGATCACCCGGTTTCCTAGCAGTTGATGCCACACGTCTGGGTGTCCGGGCCAGTGACACGGGTGGTGAACGGATCAATGCGAACCCACAGCAATGAGAAGATGGAAGCCAGGAGGATTGCCCAGACGACGACGATGGTCGGGGTGCGGTTCTGCCGACCCATGAGACCCTTGAGGAATGGGTACAGGTGAACAATCACCCAGAAGGCAAAGAAGAGCTTCCCAAAGAGCGGCCCCCATGACTGGTAGCCGCTGTTGATCGCGTAGGAGATACCGGCGACGACGCCGACCAGGTTGATGATCAAAATGGTCGTCGGTGGGATGAGGAGCGTCGTCCACTTGAACATGTAGAGCTCGGCAAAGTCGCCTTCCTCGTCGGAGGCCTTCGAGGTGACGGTGAAGTTGGTGTCGATACCAGCAAGCACCTTGAGGAGACCCTGAAAGACGGCGAAAAGATGGGCAGAGATGCCTCCAATGACCCAGAACTGCTCGTTCCTCCACCACTCATCGATGCCAACACCGCTCCACCGCATCTCGAGGATACCGGTGGCGAAGATTGAGATGAAGAGAGAGATGAACCAGATACTAGCGAAGTTGCTAATCTGCATTCCAAAATAGATCCAGTCAGTGCTATCGTTTCAAGCTCTCTCTCTCTACCGAAAAACATACGTACGCAGCCCATGTTTACCTCAGGGATGATGAACTTCCCGGTGAGCAGACAGATAGCAGGCAAAACACAATATACGAGGAGCGGGATTGATGTTAGTGGATAAATGGTGGTGTTGATGTAAGCGAATCTCTCCAAGAACTTGAGGCGTCCTCCGTAGCCGTACCATATGGGGCAATGCCGGCTGAAAAGAATTTCAACAGAACCGAGAGCCCACCTAAGCACTTGGTTCAGACGATCTGAAAGATTGATGGGAGCAGATCCCTTGAAGGCTGGGCGCTTGGGCATGCAGTAGATTGACCGCCAGCCTCGTGCGTGCATCTTGAATCCAGTGAGAATATCTTCTGTCACAGAACCATAGATCCACCCAATCTGCCATTCAGAACAGCCTCGTTACGGTTAACCAGGAACTTGCCTTACTCATGACAATTTTAACATATCATTTGTATGTTGCAACAACAATAGCAGCATAAGGTGCATTGTGAACTTAGTGCAAGAAAAATAACAGTTCTTTGTTTCTCCAAAGCAAAGAAACTAAAACGTTCATTGCATCCACGATTTTGCATAGACTGGCATCTCAATTTTATTATTTTTTTTGTAAATTGTGTAATAGGAAAAATGAATGTAAACAAGGTTGATGTGATAATTGTTACATTACCTCGGTTCCCCATTCTGACTTGTCCTCATAGCCACAACTTATGACATGGATAGCCTCTTTCAGAAGAGATTCTGGAGTTGCAGATTGAGGAACACCACCATATTCCATCAGAGTGGAGGCAACAAAAGCTGCAGATTGTCCAAATCTCTTCTCCAAGCTTATTTGAGACATAAGAAGCGATTTCTCATCATCAAATCCAGCACCTGCCATATGAAAGATATGTCAGCATGCATAAATGTTGGTTACAACCCCACAAATATACGATAAGCACTGCACATGACAAAACAGTACATATCTAAGGAATTAGACCCTAGAAGATGCAAGAACATATAGATGGTACCTTCAACACCCTCCTCGATATCTTCGAGATTGAATACCGGCACAGAACTGTCCACATGCTTGTTTGACTTTTTCTTATCTGAGCTCTTTTTCTTTGATTTGCTTGTCTTCTTCCTGCCACCACATAGGGATGACAAGAAACCACCCTTCTTCTTCTGCTTAACTGGGGGTTCATAACCATATAGCGCTGTTCTGTTGAAAACACAACCAGTTCCCACATAAACTGGTCCTTGAATGCCATCAAGGCCCCTCAAGTTAATCTGCAGCAAACATATATACCCCAAAAATTATTAAATATGGTTAGGAATTTTAAAACTAGTGCAACCAATAATTTTACCATCCCTTATTAAGCTATGGTTACTTAAGGCAGGATCGCTTATTAAGCTATGATTAATTAACACCAGTAAATTAAGACACGGGAGAATCTTAAAAGAGGATTGCCAACTTACATCGAAAAACACAGTGTTCCTGTTTGCATATCGATCATTCCTATCGATACCATCGAACCTTTGTGGGAACTGAACATAACAGACACTCCTTCCTAGGTTTGGATCCATAAGGAAGCACATAGCTTCCCGGAGAGCCTTGCTGTTGTTGATGTAGTGATCACAATCAAGATTCAACATGTATTGTCCATTAGTAAGAACAGCTGAGACACGAACCTGTGGAAAACATTAATCTGCCATTAGAACTAACAAATGGAAATGATGTAGATAATTTTGACTTCAGTAATACTTCAGTACTCACGAGTGCATTCATGGCACCAGCTTTCTTGTGATGCTGGAATCCAGGACGCTTCTCACGAGATACATAAACCAAACGGGGAAGCTCGTTACCCTCAGTATCAAGGCCACCGCTGTGACCAAGGAAAACCTGAGAATGGTCAGAAAGACAGGGAGAGGAGTTAGCAAAGCAATGACCTTTAAAGAGCAAGAAGTAAAAATAGCTACCTATAGAGACATTGTCTATCTGTCATTTGAGTAATAATAGTTTTTATTGGGGATATGCTAACCTGAATCATTCCAGGATGGTCCCTGGTGTTGTTCCCTGGCCATGGCGTGCCATCTTGCATGATCCATCCTTCCTCAGGGACTTTCTGTGCCTTAGCAACAAGGCCATTTATCCTAACTTTAAATTCTTCATATTCTCTCTGAAACGATATTTTTGCAAGACACATTAGCATTGGATCACAAGATAGCAAAATCAATGTTCTATACATTTACAAAGCAAACACACCTTCATGGCCCGGCGGTCTTTTACGAATGAAGGGTGAACTTTGTCTTTCAAGTAATCAATTTTTTGTGAAAAGTACCACTCAGGAGCTCTGGGTTCAATGCTATACTTCTTAACGAATGGTACCCATTTTCTCGCAAACTCTGAAGTCTCAGCCAAAGCATCAAAAGTCAGCATTGCAGCTCCATCATCGGAGACATAGCAAGAGACCTTGTCCACAGGGTAATCCACAGCAAGAATGGATAACACCGTATTGGCAGTGACAAGAGGAGGCTCCTTCATGGGGTCAACAGTACTGACAAAAATATCAACAGCAGCCAACTGAGATGGTTCACCTTCTCGGTCATACCTGTTAGCGGAAGTGAAATAGTAACAGCATCAGTACTATGAATAAATGAAGTTTGTTGTTTGCACCAAGTACAAACGGACTGAAAGGGAGATAACCTTAAAGCCAGTCTATCAAGGTAAGTCTCACGGTTGATTGGAAACCACTTCGGGAACTGATCCAATATCCATGACAAAGCAAACCAAATCTCACATATAACAGATAAAAGCCACAATGGGTATGCATTTCTCACAGGATTCGTGATACGGTAGTGCAAGAAGATGCTTAGAACAATCAATCGCAGAACAATGACCATTCTGTAGGGATTTATTCTGGATGAAGGAAGGGGAACTTTTCTTGAAAGAGGCTGCCGAGTTTCATCATTCCTGTAATTCAGATGGCATAAAATTAATGTTGCAATAGATGACAGAGAAAAAACACACGGTTTGAAATGATCGGATAATTTATTCTCTAGCCATTTCACTTTTGTCAACTTTCAGATATATATTGTACCCTTTTTAGAGGAGGTAAACTCTCAATTCGACTGAGTGTAACTACACCTGAAAAGTAGAAAATGAAGTACACCTCTTACTTTATTATGCTGAAAAGTACAGCTAGAACTTATTACGAGAAGGAAGATGCAGCTATTGATGCATTGAGTTCACCTACTGGCTGGATTAGACTTTAACGTCCATGGTAAAACCAAAACATCCATATGTTAAGTTTCCGTTAGTCAACTTTTTAGGGAGCCATTATGCATGCCACATTTGGAATGTGTTCCAATGGTAAAAAGAAAAAAAAATCATGATGAAAAGAACAGGATGTGTAATCTCCCAAAAACAGGCTTACTAGCTGTGCAAACATCAAGGATGCCCGCATAACTTCTATGTTCAACCAGGTTCTGCAGTGTGTGCTGAGAGGAGGGTGTTGGTACTCACAGTAAGGCATCATCCATGTTGTAATCAGTAGATGCATCGATGTCACCAACTCCCCGACCTTCAGAGGGAGCAATGCTTGTGCCGTTAGTCATGGGAATTGCACCCTTATCCTGCTTCATTTTCCAGCCATCAACTCTTTCTTTCCAGGCAACATTACCAATGCTACCAGAGAACTCCCTTGATGGGTTTGCTGGCAAGAAGCACGAAATAATAATGACATTTTCACATCTCAAGCGAGTGCAACAAAATGATAAATGAGAGATCAAGGCAAGAAATAAACATACGTGAATGATTCACATAGGGAAATGGAACACGCTTGCCAATGTTCCCTGTAGGGGACATCATATGATGATCAGGGGAAGCTCCAGGAATTTCTCCTGAGATCTGCAAAATCCAATTCAAGAAACTAAGCATTTGCGCATACCCGACACATTTTTAGCACAATTTATTAAAACTCTCTAACAACAACCTGGCTATTAGTGACTGAAGGGATGTATCCTCGAGGGATCTCGCCACTGTCATACTTGGTGAGCCCGATCTCGCCGCTGTCGTACTTGGGGCGACTAACATCCCCACCACCCCCTGTATTCATGCGCCAGCTGCGCATCCTATCAGCAATCTTCTGCTTCTGGTCATCGTTGCCAGATGCAGGGTAGTTGAAATCACTGGCATCATCAGCATCAGTGTCATCGCCTTCCTCCCCACTGATCGGTGGGCTCCCTAAAGAATTCATACACAGTTTATCAAAGGCTTCACAAAACGTCCCAATCATCTTTCCTATTCTTCACTAGAAGTTCAGAATGCCACATCATATATCATTGCAGCCATTCTCCATAGCAACAAAGCCTACAATTCAGCACAATTCACGCAGAAAGAGTTAACCTACACCCAATTCCCAAGAATTCAACGAAACATTCCACCTTCTACAACCTTCCTGAGTAGAATGCCATAAGATCCACCAAAAGGAATCCCCATTTTTGCTCCTCTTAACTACAGATCCAAACTTTCTTGGTTTGTCCTAAGTCACTAGAGCTACAGGCAGAGAGATCAGTGGGAAAGGAGAGGAGGGAGAAGAGGATTTCTGTCAGTAGTATACCTTTGTGGCGCTTGTACTTGGTCTTGCACTGCGGGCACGCCTGGGTGCCGTCCTTGCGCTCGTACTCGTAGCAAGGCCGGCATACTGGGAAGCCGCAGACGTCGCAGGCGGCGAAGACGTCGCCCTCCGCCGTGGTGCCCACGCTGTCGCCGCAGATCTGGCACACCTGCCGGCCACCGTGCCTACCCGACTTCTGCACACGAAAATCAGAATTCAGACAATTCCCCTCAAGATCCACCCCACAAACCACCGAATCCGAACAAAAAGTGCACCCCCAATTCAGCAAAATTTTGGCACTCACCACGGCCTCCGCGTCGCCCTCCATGGCGCATGCAAGATTCCACCCGCACCGTGAACCGAGCTCGATCAGCTAAGCCCCGCCAAGATCCGAGCACGGATCAGCACCGCATCCCCGCGCTGCAAGAAACAGAAAGCATCCCAACCAGATCAGATCAAGAACCCAACCGCACCACGGACAAAAAACAAGAAGCCAATGGCGCGGAGCCACGCCGCATTACCTCGAGTCGTCCCCAGGAAGAGGCTCCAAGGACGCGGAGTTCGGGAGTGGGGGTGGCCGTGGGAGTGCTACTACTAGAAGTAGTGCTTAGTTATGGGAGGAGGGAGAGAAAAGGACAGGGCACCAATGGAGGCCGCAACGTGAGTTGGTTTGGCTGTCGCTTTCGATGCGAGGAACGGGGTTAATTAATAAAAAAAAACTCGCCATTATTTTAACGGCAAATTGATTTTGATTTGATTTGATTAAATTGCGTGCGTTTGGTGGGGTGGATTTGGGTCAGTTCCATGCCGATGGATCGGCCGGGAAGTGAGCCGCCAATGCGGCGGGAGGTAGAAGAAAGGTGAGCTGGTGAAAAAAAAGGCGGTGGGGCCAACGTGGCAGTGAGCGCTCGCGGTCAGGCACCGACAGAAATAACGCCCGGCGTTTGGCGCGAGAATTGATAGGTGCACACCGAGTATGTTGTATAAAATGTGTACAATGATTAGCCGAAAATTTTATTTTATTTTTATCAAGCTAAAAGAGTGAAAATGATACGATTGAAAAAATACGTAATAGCAAGCAATATTATATGTTCTATAACAAAAACATATGGTTCAGAGGCGATTGTTATTATTACATAAATCATAGAGCTCAGTAACGGACGCACTAGGGGCGCAATTGCCCCCGTGATTGCTACCGAGAATTGGGGGCATAAGGAGAGGCATCATCAGTTGAATTTTTTACTTAGTAGCCATGAAGTCATTTTTTTATAAGGAAGTAACTCCCATGCCTATGTTTTTCCAAAAATAGCCCCCCTTGCTAAGCGCGGAAGGGTCGGGAGGTGACGTGTGGCACCTTCCGCGGCAAGCTACCGCGGAACATGGTGGGTGACGCGGCAAACGCAGTGAGCGCAGGACCAAGCCGGCTTTCGAGCAGCAGGCGCGTGGAAAGCAGCATCCCCACCGGGGGAGCTAGGAAGGTGGGCTGCGTCGGTTGCCACACGCGAGAGGTGGCTTTTCCTTATCAATGCCCTCAAGCCATAGGCAACAGCAGGGCCACCCTTCCTCACTAATTCTTGATATGAAAACAATCACATGGTTTCTTTTCTTGCTGCACCTTGGCCATCTAGGCATTTGAATCAAGGAAGTTGCAGAGAGTCCAAGCTCTGGTCTTCGGGAGGCATCCATGTGACCATCCACTGGTAGGTGGCTTTTCCTCATCAATGCCCTCAAGCCGTAGGCAACAGCAAGGCCACCCTTCCTGACAAGTTCTTGACATGAAAACAACCACACAGCTTCTTTTCTTGCTGCTCCCTAGCCATCTAGGCATTGGAATCAGGGAATGTTGCAGAGAGTCTAAGCTCTGGTCTTCGGAAGGCATCCATGTGACCATCCACTGGGAGGTGGCTTTTCCTCATCAATGCCCCCAAGCTATATCCCATAGGCAACAGCAAGGCCACCCTTGCTGACAAGTTCTTGACATGAAAACAGCCACACAACTTCTTTTCTTGCTGCTCCCAAGCCATCTAGGCATTAGAACTAGGGAATTTTGCAAAGAGTCCAAGCTCTGGTCTTCGGAAGGCATCCATGTGACCATCCACTGGGAGGTGGCTTTTCCTCATCAATGCCCCCAAGCCATAGGAAGCAGCAGAGCCACCCTTCTTGACAAGTTCTTGACATGAAACAACCACATGGCTTCGTTTTATTCTGCTCCCTAGCCATCTAGGCATTGAAATCGGGGAAGTTGCAGAGAATCCAAGCTCTAGTTTTTAGGAGTCATCCATGTGACCATCCACCTAGGCTTTCATTCTCATCAATGACATGAATGAAATAAACCCTAGTTGATTGCCACGACAACGCCAACCACCTTCCCCACTGCCCACCATGGCAGCACCACCTTCCCCACTGCCCTACCATGGTAGGCTCCTTCCCCACTCCCCCGTCCGGTAGGAACCTCCTCTCGCACCAGCCAAACCAATTGCGTTGTCAGTTGGCTTCTGCTGTACTACAGCGAGGCAGGAAACACATGTCCTCTATCGGCTTTTTCGGGCTGATAGAGGGGGCTAGTTTTGCAAAAAAAAAGGGGGGGCTAGAGGCTATTTGGATGAACATTTCACATCAGCTGGCCATGGCGAACATGAGGCAAGCACTAGTAGTGACCTTTCTTTGGAATCTGGAGTGAGGAAGACGATTAGATGAGCGTGAGCTTCAGTGGGCCATGTAGGCGTGTAGTACGGTGATTGTGTGGCCTATCCAAACATCTACTAGAGGTTATTGAATATATATATATATATAGGAAGCCCGTTTCGTACTCTTGGGAGTATGTACTCCCATATCTTTCCCTTTCAACCGAATGATTTAATTAAATCATTTTTTCATTCTGGTTGAATGCACAACTAAACGCTTAAAAGAAGGAAATATGCATGTTGTTTGGATTGAACGGGAGTACGTACTCCCAAGAGTATAGTAACATTTTCCTATATATATATATATAGAGAGAGAGAGACATACACTGTGACACTATGGAATGGTGTGACATTATAAATTGTGAAATTAGAGAATAAAAACCTCGCGGTATGAGGTTAAATCACATTTTCGGGCCGTTTTCGGGAATTTGGACTTTCCCGGGGCGATTTGGGCCTTAGGGGGGACCCCACATGGGCCGAAGGTGGAGTTTTCCGGCCCATGTGGGGGAGGAGGACAGCAATATCCCAGCCATGCGCCCCCCCACCTCCTTTGTGCGCCCCACCCCCAAACCCTAGCTGCCGCCCCCCTTTCCACTTCCCTTGTGCGCCCCCCCGTTCCTCCCCCTAGCGCCTCCCCCAGCCACCCCAAGCCGGCCCTACGCGAGCTCCACCCCCATCCCTTGCTGCCACGCCGTTGCCCTCGCCATTGGCGAGCTCCACGACGAGAGGATCCGGCGGGATTGGCGCGTGGAAGAAGATCGGGCGATCGGGAGGAGTTTTCGGTTAAATGGTTAAATCGGGCTAAGGTATGGTGATGGGACATCTTTGGGGTGGATTAGGTGCTGTGCTAGAGGAGGTTTTGGTGCTATTAGATCAAAAGGTTGTGCTGCAACTAGTTAGAATTGATGAAAACTAGAGTTGTCATGGTGTTCTGTTTCGGGCATATTGGACGTCCGACCTAGGGTTTGGGTTTTCGCAATTTTAGACTCAGAATTTGGTCATCCGCTTGTTGAGAAAGTTGTAGGTAATTTCAATACCTTTCAGTGGACACCAAGAACGCGAAATTCCGATCATCCGTTTGAAATTTATGTCTGTTTTACCAAACATGTTCAAAACTGTGACGTGATTGGGACGGATCGTGTTGATCTGTAGATTAGTCAATTTTAGAGGCCGAATCAGATTTTCTCAATACTTAGAAAAAGCTAGGAAATTTCCTAAGCTATGAGAAAATGTACTCGTTTACTTAATTTGGAGTTTTAGAACTCAAGTTATGCTAGTTGGAAGCCCGCTGTCCCGTCGGGACAGATTCTCTGTTTTCGGGTTTTAGGGGTGGTTTGCGGAGTCGGGTTAGGGGATCGTTCATGTACTATTTTGTGGGCATATTTTAAGTGTGTGGTACCTATGTGCAGGTGGTGTGACCCCGGGAGTGCCCTCAACCTCTCGCCAATCCGTCGCCCACGGTTGAAGGCAAGTGTATTGGAATGGGTTCGGGTTGTATGATTGCTAGACTTGCTTTGGTGCAATATGATGACATGATATGCTATCTTGCCATGATTGATGTTTTCCTATGATATGATGAATATGGTTTTATATATTTGTTATGAATTCATTGTATTAAATGTTTATGCGAGATTATACATGTTCATGTCATATGTGCATTCATAATGGAAAAGGCGACCCATTCTGATGCGGGCCTCTGTGTTCACACGTAGTGAACACAAAAGACCTACCTCGTAGTCCCATCCACAGTTGTGTATGAGAGCGAGTCAATAAGAGTAGGCACCCTCCATCCACGGGATGGAAGGGGAAGAGGGTGCACACCGACGGGTGTGCACTCGGCAGTACCGGTATGTGCTTCACGGAGACATGTGCATTGCATTGCATACATGGATAATGATGTTATGAGATGAATACCATGCGAATGTGAAATACTTATGATGTCAATTATGAGATGTACACATGGTGTTATTGAAATCTGTTCCTTTGATTCATTGCAATACACTTTGCTGAGTGATGAACTCACGCTTGTGCTTATGATGTTTTTAGGTACCATGACACCAGCATGCGGGAAAGGGGCTTAGCGGCACTTCATCACATAATTTCCGCACAATTAGACAATATTTACTTTTTGGAGTTGTGATAATAGATTTAGTGTGATGAAACTAGGGTTATGATTTGTTCGTGTGCTTCTTTACATCCATTACTTCGTTTTAGTTCATGGAGTGGTTAAATTCGTTATGCTAGACTTAAATTACTGTTATGTCACCTGTTATTGCTGTTTTACATGCTTTCCATTATGATATATCTTGAGATATTCTTGTTGTTGCTCCGTACCATGGAAAAACAAAGGAGATGCTGCCGAAATTTTTCGGTTTAGCATTTGCGTCCTTGCTGTAATTTATCCTAATTTGTGGTATTTAGATGCTTCTTATGCTATATTTGGTGACATCCAGGGCATACTAGATGCCGGGGTGTTACATACACACACTTTATATGCATATCTTAAAGCGTACGAAATTGGAGAGCAATGAGGCTACACACATGTCACTACTCTCCACAAATTCTTAAATTATGTTTAGGACCTTCAATAGTTATTTTACAAAAAGGACCATGTAGTTTCGTATATTTGCGAACAGGTCCTCCACCTGTTTTTTGGAATCGCGGATATGCCCTTTCCCGTGATTTCACAAATTCATCGACGGCTCATAGCCAGCAAATTTTTTGAAAACACCAAATTCTTAAATAGCATTTAGGTCCTTCCCCTGTTATTTTGCAAAAAGGACCATGTAGTTTTTGTATATTCGCGAACATGTCCTTCACTAGTTTTTTGCAATCATGGACAAGCCCTTCCCTGTGATTTCACAAATTCGCCGACGGCTCATAGCCTGCCAATTTAAAAAAAACACCACTAAGAAAATCAAAATTATATTTTTTTTACACAAATGTCCCCGTGGTTACGCAACACCATGGTTACGCAAATTCACCAATGGCTCCTAGCCAACCAATTTTTTCAAAAAAAAAACACCACCAAGAAAACCGAAATTAATTTTTTTGTAACAAAAACATCGGATCAAAATTCACACGGCGTGGCATCGCGCGCGTCTCAACCTAATTATCTTTAAAGCTGGTGGGATTGGAGGCCTCCCACGCATGCCACATCATCGACCTCGCGGTAAGGTCCTCCAAAAAAATTAAAATTACATTTAGGTTCTTCTATCGGTTTTTTTTTGCCAAAAAGACCATGTGGTTCCATAGATTCGCGAACGGATCCTCCATCTGTTTTTTTCTATCACGGATAGGTCTTTCCACTATTTTTCTCCTCACAAAGGACCCCGTGGTTCTGTAAATTCACGAACAGGTCCTCCACCATTTTTTGCACAAAGGACCTTGTGGTTATGAATTTTGCAAATTCACGAACAAGTCCTCCACCATTTTTTCACAAAGGACCCCGTGGTTATGCAAATTCGTCGATGGCTCCTAGCCAGCCAATTTTTGAAACAACACCACCAAGAAAACCGAAATTACGCCAAATTTTTTTAAAAAAACACCACCGAAAAAACCAAAATTATGTTTTTTTTTGCTTTCGCAAATTCATGAACGAGTCCTCCACCATTTTTTCACAAAGTACCCCATGGTTACACAAATTCATCGACAGCTCCTAGCCAATCAATTTATGAAAGAACACCGAGAAAACCAAAATTACATTTTTTTTTACAACAAGAACCTCGGACCTAATTTCACACGGCGTGTCATCGCACGTGACTCAACCTAGTAGTATTGAACCTAATAGTTGTTTGATTTACTGGCCTACAAAAATTTTGTGGAGTTATTGTATTTAGTGGCTAAACTTTGGGCATGAAGTAGCTTAGCTAATATCTATATATTAGACTAGGGGGGATTCTGGCCTCACGCATAATTCGGCCAACGCATTTGTTTCTCACATGGACATGTCGCCTCGCTTGGCTCACTGGATCATACAGCTAAAGTATTTTCGCTCCCTCGCTCACCCGTAACGCTGGCGTGCCGGAGCGGTAGAGCGCTTCGCCCCCAACCAGTCGGCCGCGCCTTTGATTCCAGCCCGCGTACACATGCCTGCATGACATGTGGCGTGTGGCTCCATTTTTTTGCGAACAACCCCCAGGCCACCCATTTTTTGTGAAAAAAACTCCCCAAATTTTCCCAGAATTCCGTATGTGCCCTTTTAGACTCATTTGGCCATTTTTTTACAAAAAAATCCTCAAAAATATCTAAATTTACATTGAATTACATATGTTCCCTCTTAGACCCATTCTGCAGCATTTTTTCCAAAAAAAAAGGCCCAAAAATTTCCAAAAATTACGTGCGTGCCTTAAATCCCAAAAGATATGAAATTGCCTTTTTTTCCGGTCCCCAAAATTCCTAAAAATACATCCAAACCCCTTTTTACAGAGAGAGAAAAAAAACTAAAACCTCTGGCACGGTCAACGCGTGACGCCATTTTTTGCGAAAAACTCCCCAGGCCATCGCTTTTTTTGTGAACCCCCCCTGAATTTTCCCTGAAATGCATACATGTTGCGTCGTCATGCTCCTGCGTGGTGTGACGCCTGTAGGATCTATGATAACTGATTAGAGAGGGTGAAAAGGAGGTTTCTAAAATTCAAGGTTCGAATTGCAATATTTAAACAAGTAAAACTATAAATGATAATTTTAACAATTAAGACCTAAAATCTCTAGGTTTGACTAAGTGCAACAATGAGAGAGTCTAAGCAAATTACACAACCCTAGATCAAGAGCAATCACAAGAGAATACTAGGAATGTAAATTGCACAAATGAATAATAGAAATCAAACCAAGAGATAAGATGATACAACGATTTTTCTCGTAGTCTCGGAGATTTACCAATTTCCCCTAATCCACATTGAGGTAAGCTTGATCAACTCAAGCTGCCTCCTTGCGCAAATTGAGCCTTCCTCAATCACTCGTGGTGGGCAAGCTCCTTGCCTCACAACCAACCGGGCCTTCTCACAATCTACTTTGAGAAGATCACCGGTTCCACGCCTCCAAGCTATCTAGGAGGCGGCAACCTCTAAGAGAGTAGAAACTTGGCACTCGCTTGAGGTTGTTCAAGTGTCTAATGGCACAAAATTAATGCTAACACTTGAATTGGATCTCAACCACCACTCAAATGCTCAAATGATGATGAGAGTGATGCAAGGGCTCACAAATGTGCAATGAATGTCTAAGAGAGTGCCCTTGTTGCTGGTGGGGGAGCATTTATAGCCCACACCAACAATTCCAACCGTTAGAGGCAGAATCATAAAAAATTTGGCAAGTCTAGTGCTACCGCCCATGTAGGATCGGTAGCACCGGCCTCTCTAGCCAACGGTCGAAATAGTAATAAATGTGGTAGGTGAGGTTCGTTACTCAGAGGTCCGGTGCTACCGCCCATGTAGGACCAGTAGAACTAGTCTTTGAGTGACTAGCTGAGCCAAAGTGATCCCCTTTTTGGAAAATAAGTAATGCCCTAAAGATCGGTACTACCGGAGGTCCAGTAGTTCTGCTCCTAAATGGACGGTAGCTCTGACCGAAGAAAATTGTGCAAAAATGCACCTTACTAAAAAATAACTACCGCTCAATTGAGCCGGTACTATCGGAATCTTGGTAGTACCGCTCCTACATGGGTGGTAGCTCTAGCCTCATGGGAGCAGTTCCAAAGGTGTCTTTCTGGAAAATAACTACCGCTTGAAAAGCCTTTCTGCAAAAGGCCTCGCACAACGGCAGTAGTACCGACCTCCCAGGAAACAGAAAACACCCCTTACTGGAAAAAGCGACCGCCCTAAGGGCCAGTGCTACTGGGTCCCGGTAGCACCGCTTACACATAGGCAGTAGTACCAGTTTTGCAGAGTTTCAACTGGAATTTTCATGAGATGCAAGAATTCAAAGAAATGAGCATGAACTTGAGCCAAGACACTTAATCAAATGCAAGCTACTTAGCCATAAAATTCCCCACTTAATAGAATGGCAGCTAGTCTAGCAACCCAATCTTTTCTCTAAACACCAAGATCGGCAAAAACTATAAAGGTCCTTAACTTAAATATACCTTGGCCTTGTAGCTTGAACACATTGCACTTTTCGATTTTGACCATCATATTCTCATATTTTCTCGTGCTTCCGCATGGACCGACCTGTTCTCATACCCAGTTTAAAATTGTTAATCCATTAAATATGATTGTCATTGATTACAAAAACTTAAATGAATTTGGGGGTCTAGATGCTTCAATCTCCTACTTTTTGGTAATTGATGACAGGGGGCATATCCTATGCAATCAACAGTTTGGTGCAATCACCATGCAATCAAACTAAAAAAAGTTTCAAAAAATTCTGAAACAAATCATGGATGTACATCTCAACTTACTCTATCTACTTATAAAATTTCATGATCAAATTCGTCCTATGCTAGAAGTTACAAAAAAGACAAATTTCTAACAAACTTTTACGGTTCAAATGCATCCCAAATTTGTCTTTTTTGTAACTTCTGGCATAGGACGAATTTGATCATGAAATTTTATAAGTAGATGGAGTAAGTTGAGATGTACATCCATGATTTTTTTTAGAATTTTTTGAAACTTTTTTTAGTTTGATTGCACGGTGATTGCACCAAACTGTTGATTGCACAGGATATGCCCCCTTGATGACAACCTCCATAAAAGATATTGAAATAAATGATTTTGAGTACACATTTAGATCAAGATAAAATGTATACTTTAAGATTTGCTTTAAGTGATATTTTACTTCATTTTGAGTTCGAGTGGATGAAAGTTGAAGTAAAATTCCATTAAAGCAAATATATATAGTTGAAAACTCCCCCTAAATATGTGCATATGGATAATGAGTGGTGATCATCCACATTTTGAATATTTTTGGAAATTTTGGCGGAGTTTCCTCTATACATGTGCTCCAAGGAAAGCATGATAATCAGGGATAAATAAGGACATAAGCTCAACAAACACAATATGTACGAAAGCGGGATAAACTGAATTAAGGCAGATTAATAACAACCATAATAAGTAGCCATTACATAAAAGTATCCAAAACCAAACAAGTTCCACAAAGCTCCACATAGCTAACAAAAGACAACATCGATAGAAATAAGATTATATAATTAGATAATCCTCGCTACAGAGCAACTGAACTTCTTCATCCTTTTACTTCTCCTTCTTTGGCATCAAGAACCAAAAAGGGAGGTCTTCACGTCAACTAAGCTACTGAGGAGGGGATGAAGTAGTCACGCCATGCCCACGAACTCAGCGATGGTAGGTGAGAGGCCACTGCAAGATATCCTCACTGAGCTGATCAACTGAGGAGCCGATCTCATCCATGCAAACCCTCAAGGCATCAATAAGATCTCGAGTCTGTGACTGAAAAGCGTGAACCTGACTGAACTGAATCATCATCTTGGATCTAAGAGCAGCAAGGGACTGAGTCTGATAAGCATGCTCGAGGTTAAACCTCTCCAAAAGATCAGTCCTGAGACTAGCAATCCCGGCTAAGAGTGCATCATGAGATGGTGCGGGGGCTTGCTCAGCCTCTGCCTGTTGCTCAAGCTGCTGCTGGTGGTGCTGCTATGCCAGGACCTGTGGTGGCTCTTCTCGTGGCTTATACGATTTGTGGATGCTAGGAAGTGATCCATTGTAACCAGCCACTCTCCCGATAAGTGCCATGATGCAAGGAGCGAAATAGATCCTCTTACCACGGTCCCTAGCTGAGGAGGCCATCTCTCTCAAGATGAAATCAACCACATCAATCTTCTAGAGATTCATTATCCTGTTCATTATATTCCAAGCAAACCCTCTAATCTCATCAAAGTTGCCGCTCTTAGGATGAATGGTAGTCCTGATAATCCTGTTAATCAAGCTAGCCTAAGGTAGTAGCCCCTTCAGCTTCCCTGGTGCCGTGCCTCTAACAGAAGGATCATAAAAGTCACACTGTTGGTTCACATGGAGAATTCTGTCACTGTGTATATGAGGATAACCAGAGTGGAAAATCCCAAAGGCATGCTCGAAATCATCCTTTGTGGCCGAGTGTACATCTGTGTTCGTCATCCAGGTGAGAGAGTCAAAGGAATCAGAAATATGCAACATTGCATAAAACTGCCTCACGATGATGTCCTTGTAATTACTCTTTTTGCTAAGGAAGTTCAGAAGTCCTACCCCAAGAAATAACCCAGGCACACCAGCGAATTTGGGAAACTTCCTAATGTGATCCCAATCGACCCACTTCTATTCAGCAAACTCTTTGTCAAGATAAATTTCATTAAATACCTTTTGCTGAAAGACAGTTCTGAAATGCTCATCTGTTGAGTTTTGTGGAAGCAGGTATTGATTTGCACCTCTCAATGAGTAAAATTTATCTCCTTTAAGTTGCCACAAATGCACATTGGGGGTCAAATTCTTGGAATGATTCAATTTCCTATTTAGATTCCTCATCCTCCTAAACTTCCTGTTCTTCTTGATTTTTAGATTCCTCCTCATAAACCACCTCTGTTTCTGCATCAGAATTTGTCTCAATTGTCGCTTCTTTCCCTTTGGCACTAGTACTTCCCTGAAGCTCATGTTGAATCACTCTCCTTGCCTCAAGATCCCTTATGGCTGAATTGAGGGAGCCATCGTAGCCAACAACGGTGATGGGTGAAATGACACCCGAACCTCGAGTCGACTTGCGAATAACACCACCACCTCAAAGTGCAAGAGTTTTCCCAGTCGTCTTGGTTCTAGGCATGGTGAATAGAGATATAAGGATAGACAAGACAATGAGTTTAAGGAAATCTTGCCCTAAATTTAGAGATTGATAAAAATCTAGCAAGAATTATGCATTTTGACTGCATTCCCGGTGCTACCGTCCATGCTAGATTGGTAGCACCGGCCCGTGAGTGGTGCTACCATTTAGGTGGTCGGTAGCACCGGTCGCACAGGGGCCAAGCCCTAAATCGATGAACTTTTGTGTTTTTCATTAGATTTCACTGTGGAATTGCATGAAGTGACCTCGAAAGTCACCAATCTACTCAAAAAGACTATCAAATTCATCGATTTGTACAAATACTTGCTATATTTTAATCAAAACCCAAAAAAGGAAGGAGAGAGTTCTAGGGCAAAATTACAAAGGAAAGCAAAGGAGAAGAGAAGAGATTCAGACTACCTGAGCAAGATGAATCCTTGGGAGGAGAAGAGAAAAGGTTTGTGGATTGGAGAGGGATCAAGAAGAAGAGATTTTCGGGAGGGGAGGAAGGGCGGTGTGAGCTAAAAGGAAAAAGTGAGTAGTTGGTGGGGGCGGTTCCACCGGACCCAGACTTAACTGCCGCCCCTTCAACTAACGGTGCTACCACCCAAGGGCCGGTAGTATCGCTCCGCCGGTGCTACCAGGTGCACAGCATCGATAGTACCGATCTTGACTGTCAATAGACAGGAGACAACAAATTAAATTATGAATAGCTCCAACGTGATCATTTCTTGATGATTAACATGTAGATATAGTATTTGGAAAAGAAATTTTCAAGAAGAGTTTTGTAAAAATCCTCAAAATATGATAAGTCAAATAGTTTTGATCTAGTATGATCTATAATTCTCTTTTTGAAGATTAAGTTGCACTCATTGATATTTTCACATTTTAGGATGTAGTATACATTAACAAGGTATAGTGCTCCCCCTTAATGTATTGCTAACTCATAAAAAGTTCAAGTAAAAGTAAATGAACAAATAAGATTCAACCATGGTGCACAGGTTCAAGCAACATTAGAGAAATCTATAACATTTAACTTATTCCTCAATTTGCAAAAACAAGTTTCATCTAAAGGCTTAATGAGGATATCCACTAATTGAACTTCGGTTCTTATGTGGTTCTTATGTGGCTAATAACAATATCACCTTTAGTCACAAAATCCCTTAAGAAATGATGGCAGATATCTATATGCTTGGTTTTTGAGTGTTGGATCGAATTGCTGGCTATTTTGATGGCACTTTCATTGTCACACAAAAGAAGCACACTTTTGAAATTTATACCATAATCCATCAATGTTTGCCTCATCTAAAGCAATTGAGCACAACAACTACCGGCGGAGATGTATTCAGCTTCGGTGGTGGATAGGATAACGGAGTTTTATTTCTTAGAAAACTAAGAAACAAGGGTTCTACCTAGGAATTGATAACTTCCGGAAGTGCTCTTTCTATCTACTTTACAACCCGCATAATCCGAATCCGAATCCGAATATCCAATTAAATCAAATTTAGCACCTTTAGGACACCACAAGCCTATATTAGAGGAATGCTTTAAGGGGTTGTTTGGTTGCCTGTATGTATTGAGTTTTGCATCTGTGGATGCAAAATCCTGTTGTTTGGTTGTCTGGATGTCCATCCTAGCCTGGCCTGCGTCGTGCAATTTTCCCCTCCCAACCAGACCCATGGGGAACGAGAATTTTGGGCATATCCGCACGGCCAGGCTCAAGTCATGCAAGTTGTTACAGTGATGCATGCATTCTGTGTTAGTAGGTTCAGCTCATGCAACCAACCAAACATCGTCCCTTAATAGCCAGGCTTAGCTCATGCAGACAACCAAACAACATCCACATGCATTAGCTTGGTCTGACTCCAACTAGCCAAGATGACCTCGTACGGCCCGGCTGAGAAGATACAACAACCAAACATCCCCTAAATATCTTAGAATTCTCTTAATGGCCATTAAATGGCAGTCTTTTGGAGAAGCATGAAAATTTGCACACATGCAAACACTAAACATGATATCGGGCCTAGATGTGGTAAGATAAAGCAAACTACCAATCATTGAACGATAAAGCTTTAATAGGTTGTTTGGTTGCCTTCTAAGCCAGGCTGCATGAGCTCAGCCAGGTTGGTGGGAGTCAGGGTGAGTGGATACAAGAAGATGTTGTTTGGCTGGTCGTATGAGGTTGGACAGGCTGCACAGAGATGTTGTTTGGCTGGTCGTATGAGGTTGGTTGGCTGCACTGGAATGGAAGTGTGATAGGCAAATTTAAAAGAGGGATGAAACAAATTTTAAAAATACTATAAAATCAATAATTTCACAAACAAAAATAAAAAGTTTTAAAATATATTCTAGAAAATCAATAAATTGAAAAACTAAAATTTTAATCTTTTGAAATTTATATAGCACGTATGGTCTAGTTTTGTTCGAAAAAATATCAGGAACACATAGGTGAAATCGGTTCATTGATCAGAGATGCTAATCAAAAGATATATCAAAGAAAAGAAGAAACTAGATAGTAATGCTGATGTCAGCATGCATGCATGCATGGCTCGGCAGAGCCTGGCCCTGGGGAAATGGTGGATTTTCTCGTTTCCCTGGAGCCAGGCTGAAAGGGGTGTTTTGCATCTATAGAGCTAGGCTGAGTTGGATGAGAAGACAACCAAAAACTCATCTTTTGCATATGCAGATGCAAATCTCTTTAGATGCAGCCAACCAAACAGTGCATAAATCTACCTATTTACCTCCCTCGTTGAGGTCTAGATGCCAGTTGGATGCCATGGCAGTCTTGATGGGCTTCGTGTCCTCCATGCCAAACCTTTTGAGTAGATCCTTCACGTACTTTGTTTGGCTCATGAAGATTCCATTCTTGAGTTGCTTGATTTGTAGTCCTAGGAAGTAGCTTAGCTCCCTAATCATGGACATCTCAAATTCCCTAGACATCATATCACCAAATTCTTTGCAAAAATTTTCATTAGTAGAGCCAAATATAATATCATCAACATAAATTTGGCATACAAAGGATTCTCCATCAATGATTTTAGTGAAGAGTGTTGTATCAACCTTCCCAATTTTAAATCCTTTTGAAATTAGAAAATCTCTAAGTCACTCATACCATGCTTTAGGAGCTTGTTTGAGTCCATATAGTTCTTTAGAGAGTTTATAGACATGATTATGATTTTTAAGATTATCAAAATCGAGAGGTTACTCCACAAATACCAACTCGGATATTTGTCCATTCAAGAATGCACTCTTCACATCTATTTGAAATAATTTAAAATCAAAGAAAGATGTGAAAGCTAGCAAGATGTGAATGGCTTCTAATCCTGCTATGGGTGCAAAGGTTTCACCAAAATTCAAACCTTCAATTTGGGTAAAACCTTGTGCAACTTACCTTGCTTTGTTTCTTACCACAATACTATTTTCATCTTGCTTGTTTTGGAAGACCCATTTTGTACCGATAACGTTGTGCTCCTTGGGTCTTTCAACAAGCATCCAAACATCATTTCGGGCAAAGTTGTTGAGTTCTTTGTGCACCGAGTTCACCCAATCCAAATCATTTAAAGCTTCATCTACATGAGATGGTTCAAAAGAGGAAACAACATAGTAATGTTCACAAAATGAAGCAACACGAGAACGAGTTTGAACTTCCTTACTAACATCACCCAATAATTGACCAATTGAGTGATCTTTGGATATTTGATTGTGAATTCTTGGAGGTATGGCTTCAGCTTGATCATCCACTTTATCTTCCACATCAATGGATTGAAATTGACTTGGCGTAGCGGAACTAGAATGTTCAACTTGAGTGGAGGATGATGGAGTGTCTTGATCATCTTCTTTTGGCTTGACATCTCCAATCGTCATATTATTCATTGCTTGTCTTAAAGCCTTATCACCTACATCATCCAAATTTTCTTGCCCTTCTTGAGAGTCGTTAGTTTCATCAAATTCAACATCACAAGTTTCTTCAACTAACCCAGAAGTTCTGTTGAAAACACGATAAGCTTTACTATTAGAAGAATAGCCAAGAAGAAAACCTTCATCGCAAAAGCTTTGAAATTTACAATGCCGAACACCCTTTTTTAAAATGAAACACTTGCAACCAAATATACGAAAATAGGAAATATTCGGTCTCTGACCAACAAGAAGCTCATAAGAGATCTTTTTCAAGAGTCGATGCAAATAGAGACGGTTTGTGGCGTGACAAGCGTTATTAATAGCTTCCACCCAAAAAATGTCGGAAGTATTGTATTCATCAAGCATTGTCCTTGCCATTTCAATTAATGTACGATTTTTTCGTTCTATTACTCCATTTTGCTCCGGAGTATGGGTGACGAAAAATTCGTGTTTTATTCCAAGTTCAAGATAAAAATACTCAATTTTTATATTCTTGTACCCGGAACCATTATCACTATGGATTTCTTAATTTTAAAACCAAATTCATTTTGAGCCCTTTTTGCAAAGCTTTTTAAAAAGTCAAGGCTTTAGATTTTTTTATGGAGAAAGAAAACATAAGTGAATCTCGAGTAATCATCCACAATCACTAAACAATAAGAATTTCCCCTGATGCTCTTTAGGTTGTTGGGCCAAATAAATCCATATGTAAGAGTTCTAATGGTCTAGAAGTGGATATGATACTCTTTGAAGGATGAGAGGTAGCAACTTATTTGCCGGCTTGATGAGCACTACAAAGCTTGTTTTTCTCAAACTTCACATCTTTCAAGCCCACAACTAAATTATTTTTGAAATTTTTTTTGAGTTGAATCATCCCAACATGAGCTAGTTTTCTATGCCATAACCATCCCAAGGTAAGCAAGTTTGAAGACAAGACTCATTTGAGGAGAAATCAACTAAATATAGATTTTCAAATCGAAAGCCTTTGAAGACCAAGGAATTATTATTTTCTTTTGAAATTTCAACTCCATTTTGAGTGAAAGTGCAAATAAGACCAAGACCACAAATTTGCGTGACAGATAGCAAATTAAAATTCAAAGTCTCAACTAATGACACATTAGAAATTGGCAAGTCATTGAAGATAACAATTTTACCCAATCCTAATACCTTTCCTTTGCTATTGTCGCCAAAAGTGATTTTGGCATGGTCTCCACCTTCATTCTTAAATGTGGTGAACATCTTTCGGTCTCCAGTCATGTGTTGGTTGCAACCGCTATCCAACACCCAATACTGTCTACTGGTCTTATAGTTCACCTACAAAAGAAAATCAAACCCTTTTAGGTATCCAAATTTGTTTGGGTCCTTAGAGGTTAGTAACCAAAACTTTATGCACCAAATAGCATTCATTTTCCGACCAAATATATGAGTACCAAAAAACTTAGTAACTACTCTACCATTGCTAGCTTTCCTAAAAACATAACATGAATCATAAATATTATTCTTAGGAGCTCTACCCAACGGGCAATCGTTTGCTATATGTCCCATATCGTGACACTTATAGCAGAGCTTCCCATTGGATTTTACAAACCTTGGAGACTTATTGCTCACTTTTTTACCTTTCTTGGGGACGAATCTAAATCCCTCCTTGTTGTATGAGTAACGTTGGCTACTCAAGATCATATCAAGTGTTTCCTTACCTTTGAAACACCGGTCTTACTTAGCTTGGTAACTTGCTCCTTGAGTTCATTGTTCTCAACAATTAAAACATGACTATTATTAGTAGAACATGAGCTAGAGCAAGAACTAGAGGGCATGTCAATCAAGTCATCACAAGAAGTAGATACACTAGACTTGGATATTGAATATGAAGCATTTTCTAGTCTATAAGTATCATCAAGAATATTGCAAGAGACTCCTATATCATTGAGGTCTTGAATTATCCTTAAGAAGAAGAGACTCATAAGCTTCTTTTAGCTCCTCATAAGAATCCTTGAGAGAGTGAAATTCCTTTCTAAAAACCTTATGCTTTGCCTTCTCCTTGCCAAGATACTCATTCAAGTCTTCAAGCATGTCTAGGAGTTCATCATAAGAGGGATCAGCATCATCATTTGATTTTACCTTATCTCCCTTTGCCATAAGACATAAAGGAGTGATGAAGGGTGACGAAGCCTACTTGATTGCAACTCTGGCAAGACTCTTCTTCTTGGAAGGGGTGTCCTCATCGGAGGAATCAGAATCCGAATACTCCTCTGCGGAATCCCACTCCTCGATATGAGCCTCGCCCTTGCCATCCTTGTAAAGCTTTTTAAAGATCTTATTTTAGCTGTGAAATTGCTTCTTTTTGGATGACTTTCCCTTGTCATCCTTCTCCTTCTTCTTAGGGCACTTAGAGACAATGTGCCCCTTCTCATCGCACTCGAAGCACCGAATATTTGCGAATCGGATGTTGCTTGAGTGTTGTCCTTTCTTGTACTTTTGAGGAGCACTTGAACTTGAGCGCCTCTTCATAAATCTTTTCATTCTTCTCACGAGGAGGGCCATCTCCTCCTCGGTGTCACCTTTAGAGTCATCAAGCGTCTCCTCGCTTGACTCCGCCTTTTCCTTGAAGGCAATGTTCTTCTTCTAAGAAGAACTTTGCTTTAAGAACTCCTTATTCTTCTTGTACAATTCATTGGTTATGTGATTGCCCAAGAGAGCGGTTGGCGTCATTTTCGCCAACTCGGGTGAGTTAAAGAAGAGCATCACCAATGTCTCGTACTTTTCCGATAGAGCCCTAAGCATCTTACGAAAACCATCAAGATCGGTCAGTGAACCACCAAGGCTCTTGAGCTCATTCACTATATTCCTAGTATTCTCTTGTAATTTGGCTTTCTTGACCGTGGATGTGCCATCATGAATTTCGGAGAAGGTTGTCCAAATCTCGTGAGCCGTCTCAAGGTTACTCACGCGATTGAACTCATCCGCGTTCAAAGCTCCAAAAGTATTGTTCATCGCTTGAGCGTTGATATGGGAGTTTCGCTCATCTTGATCAATGGTGGAAGTGAGATCAAGTGATATGGCGAAACTCTCACCTACAATCCTCCATATACTAGGACTCGTGGCCTTAAGATATATCATCATACATATTTTTCAATATGCATAATTTATGCCATCAAAAATTGGTGTCTTGCCTATGGAAACACCCTCACTAGCCATCATTTTCTCTTTAGACGGTAAAGAGAGACCAAGCTTTGATACCACTTGTAGGTTCAAGGATAACCGATTAGAGGGGGTGAACAGGAGGTTTTTAAAATTCTCGGCTCTAATTGCAATAATTAAACAAATAAAACTATAAATGAGAATTTTAACAATTAAGGCCTAAAATATCTAGGTTTGACTAAGTGCACCATTGAGAGAGTCTAAGCAAATTACACAACCCTAGATCAAGAGCAATTACAAGAGAATACTAGGAATATAAATTGCACAAATGAATAATAGAAATCAAACCAAGAGACAAGATGACACAAAGATTTTCCCATAGTCTCGGAGACTTGCCGGTCTCCCTAATTCATGTTGAGGTAAGCTTGATCAACTCAAGCTGGCTCCTTGCACAAATTGAGCCTTTCTCAATCACTCATGGTATCTCTTCCCTGCTCCGGGTAGACGTGCTCCTTGCCTTCACAACCAACCGGGCCTTCTCACAATCTCTTTTGAGAAGATCACTTGTTCCACACCTCTAAGACTTCTAGGATGCGGCAACCTCCAAGAGGATAGAAACTTGGCGCTTGCTTGAGGTTGTTCAAGTGTCTAATGGCTTGACATTAATGCTCACACTTGAATTGGATCTCAACTACCACTCAAATGCTACTTGAATGCTCAAATGATGATGAGAGTGATGCAAGGGCTCACAAATATGCAATGAATGTCTAAGAGAGTGCCCTTATTGCTAGTGGAGGAGTATTTATAGCCCCCACCCACAATTCCAACTGTTAGAGGCAGAATCATAAAAAATTAAGCAAGTCTGGTGCTACCGCCCATGTAGGACCGGTAGTACCGGTCTCTCTGGCCAACAGTCAGAATAGTAATAAATACGGTAGGTGAGGTCCATTACTCAAAGGTCTGGTGCTATCGTCTATGTAGGGCCGGTAGCACTGGTCTTTGAGTGACCAGCTGAGCCAAAGTGATCCCCTTTCTGGAAAATAAGTACCGCCCTAAAGACCAATACTGCTAGAGGTTCGATAGTACCGCTCCTAGATGGGTGGTAGCTCCGGCCGAAGGAAATTGTGCAAAAATGCACCTTACTGAAAAATAACTACCACTCGGTTGAGCCGATACTACCAGAATCCCGGTAGTACCGCTCCTACATGGGCGGTAGCTCCGGCCTCGTCGGAGTAGTGCAAAAGGTGTCCTTTTAGAAAATAACTACCGCTTGAATAGTCGGTGCTACCGTGCCTCCGGTAGCACCGCTCACACCAAGGCAGTAGTACCGACCTCCTAGAAAATAGAAAACACCCCTCACTATAAAAAAGCTACTGCCCTGTGGGCTGGTGCTACCGGGTCCCGAAAGCACCGCTTACACATAGTTAGTGGTACCGATTTTGCAGAGTTTCAACTGGAATTTTCATGAGATGCAAGAATTCAAAGAAATAAGCATGAACTTGAGCCAACACACTTTATCAAATTCATGCTACTTAGCCAAAACATTTCCCTCTTAATAGTACGACACCTAATTTAGCAACCCGATCTTTTCTCCAAACACCAAGATCGACAAAAACTATAAAGGTCCTTAACTTAAATATACCTTTGCCTTATAATTTGAACACATTGTACTTCTCGATTTTGACCATTATATTATAATCTTTTTTTCATGCATCCACATAGACCAATCTACTCTCATACTCAGTTTAAAATTGTTAGTCTATTAAATATGATTATTATTAATTACCAAAATCTTAAACAAATTTAGGTACCTAAATGTTTCAACGCCAGGTGTCCAAACCTAGTTTGTTTGGCTTTTGGATGAGTCAAGCATTACAAGGTAGGGTTGCGCGTGATGCCACGCCGCGCGAAATTTGATCCAGTTTTTTTCTAAAAAAGTATGAGGATCTAAGTGTTTTTTTTGTTTGCTTGATTTTTTTTGAAAAAATATGCTAGGTAGGGACCGTCGACGAATTAGCATAACAACGAGCCTTTTTGAAAAAAAAAAATGAATAATACATGTTCTGAAAAATATTAGATTTTGAGTTGACAAAAAAATTATAGAGATAGAGTTGTGCATATTTTCATTTGGCGAATCTGTGTTTTTCTCGAGAAAAACGGAGAAAGGATCTTCTTTTGCTGAGTTTAACACTCTATATGTTCACTGGGTAATAATACATGTTTCGAAAATATTATAGATCGAGTTTATTCCGAAAAATATTAGAGATCGAGTTACAAAAAACATATAGAGATAGAGTTGTACACATATTTCTTTTAACGAATTTGGTTAACACACTATTATTACCTGGCCAACCTTCTTTTGTCGAGTTTAACACTCTATGCGTTCACCGAGTAATAATACATGTTTCGAAAAATATTAGAGATCGAGTTGCAAAAAAAGTTTAGAGATAGAGCTGTACACATATTTCTGTTGATGAAAATATTTTTTTCCGAAAAAAACGAAGAAAGGACCTGGGCTCAAGGGATGGGGACCTGTTTGTTAATTTTTTGGACCTGAGCGCTACTCCGAAAAATTAGAAAAGGGCTCGTTCGAGATTTGTATTCAACGAGAGTTTTTTTTTTTTTTTGTAAAATAACGAAGGAGTGACCTAAACGCTATTCGAAAGAACACATGGTCTATTTTGAAAAAATAGTTTTTACCCTCACAGGTTTGGGTAAACAATAAAAAAAAATGCTAAGGTTTTTTTTATAATCTTATAGGGACCTATCCGTAATTTATAGGAAGCCAAGAGGCTTTTTTTTTGCAAAAAAACAGGGAGGTGACGTTGACGCCCTGGTTGGCCTCCAAAACTTTCCCACATAATGGATGTAATATTAGTAACCTCAATAGGAGCAGAAAAAAAAGGGAATTGGTCATTAGGGTTCTCGTTGGAGTAGACTCTATTTCTCGTGTGGGAGTTGGTTTGTGTGAGAGATTCTAGTTATAGTTTGGGGATTTAGGTGAACATAGTTAAAAACAGTTAGTCAAATATACTCCTTCTATTTAAATTTATAAAACGTATTTTTTTTTACATATAGATCAAAGAAACATTTAAAATAACTAGATTACCCCTATTTATTATCACTAAACACTATACTTAAAACATGCATGTTGATAATATAAAATAAAAAGAGAGATTTATTAGGAGTATAGAGGTAACATCACACTAATTTTTTATTGTAATATGAAATACGCCTATTTTTTATTATAAAGGTGCGCAAGATAGTAAGGGTCTTGCCGCCTATTTTTTATTATAAATTGCGCCGCATGCACTAAGTATAAAAGTCGATAAGCAATAGGCGGCAAGACCCTTACTATCTTGCGCACCTTTAGATCCCACATGAACGCCTCCTCTTTTGAGTTGGTATCATGATTTGTTTTTTTTATATTCAAGCCTTACAAATGTACTATAAATGTAATTATATTCATAAGTATTTCATCAAATAATTCCGGACGTGCTACGTAAGAATTTTAGAATATCTAATATAGAAAGCAAGCTAGCATACTTTAACATTAAATTACAATAAAATAACATCAAATAGAAAGACAAAAGTCACATTAATTAGTAATAAAACAAGAAACAATTGATACAATATTGGTGCGGTGGCTAACCGTAAGGTGCTGGAGCCCACCTTACCCATCCCATCCATTGGTCCGCCACTGCGTCAAATATATGTTTAATCTGCTCAACTTATATTAATCACATCGTAGTGAGCACCGACTCTATTTTTATGCTGTGTACCTACTCATAGAGATATCGCCAAGATCTAGTATTGAACAAACGATGGTGTGTGCATTTTATTATCTTTTTCCCTGTTCTTCTAACAAATACCATAATCTTTAAAAGCAAGTGTGGCGATTTCCGATTCAGCTATTTTTAGCTGCAGCTACAGTGCAAGCTGGTGGGGTGTGCAAGTTCTAATTAATTTTACTAGATTAAATTCTGCGCGTTGCCGTGAACGGTTTGTTAATTCTAATAGAGAGAAAATCTTTTTAAAAATTTTGGAATGAAAAGAAAATTTATATCCTTATGAAAAACTAAAAAAAAAATTGTGAAATTATTATTTTTTAAATAAAATAAATATCACTGTAGCTCAGCACGTAGTTTCTACAGTGCCGAGTGGACACGTGGCAACCTGGTATCCATCTCATCAACAATAGTATATACTAGATTAAATTACATACGTTATCGCGGACAGTTTGTTAATTCTAATAGAAAGATAAAATCTTTTAAAAAAATTTGCAATGAAAATAAAATTTATCTCCTTCAAAAAACTGAAAAATAAAAAAAAATTAAAAATTTTAAAAAATAAAATTTATCTCCTTGAAAAAACTGAAAAATAAAAAAATTTAGAAAAATTTTAAAAAATAAAAAATACTATAGCTCAGCACTGTAGTTTCTATAATACTAAACGAACATGTGGTGGCTTGGTATCTACCTCTACCTCCCCAACAATAGTGTAGATATACAGATTACTACTAGACAAGTGGTAGCGTAACTGATGATGAAAACGGCAATTCAAACCAACTAAAGTAATATGAGGCAATGATATCGTTTGAAACGGCACATAGTTGTTACTGGAAGATATTTAGTGATATATATGATTCACCATGATTGTTCATTCATCAGCAATCCTAAGTGCGCTTTAGGATATTCATTTCAGTACATGAATACTAAAAAGGATATTCATTTCAGTACATGAAAACTACCAATATGCTCTAAATTGTGTATCCTTATTCAACATTTATGTTTATAATAGAAAAAAAATGCGATGCTTCAAGAGCATTCTAATCTGTAAGACAAAATGGCTATGTACTATATCTACTATACCACCGTTTATGGATGCGCCACTTATCCTCGACAACAAATATAACCCATGGAAAAAAATGATTAATCCTTATGTCAGTTACAACTTACACCAAATAATATTGACATGTTAAAACTTTGCCTACTCAATAACATGACATAACCAGATTTTATCACAACAACATGATAATATACACATTATATTAGCACTATTATTAAGGCCTAGGCATGGTTCAAAATACCGATGAAATTTCAGAAATTTTAGTCAAGATCTCGGATTTCGAACCCCTGAGGTCCTAAATCTTGACCGGATTAAAAAAAATTCAAATGCTACAGTAATCTCGGCAATCTCAGCGAGATTTCAATGATTTCAGTCGAAATCTCAAACATTTTAACTGGATTTGATTGGATTTGGGGTCAAGATCACCCACAAAAAAATTTTAAAATTTTTTGATATGTTTTTGACCATTTTTCGGTCGGTTCAAATTGATCGAGATCTCAATAATTTCGATCGAAATCTTGGAAATCCCGGTTGAAAAATAACTGGATTTAAAATTTGATTTGTCTGAATTTTATCTAAAATTTTGAAATCTCGCTGAAATTTCATATTTCAGCTACCTCCAAGATATATAACAAAAACAAAATTTGAAACCTTGGGCCCCAGGAGCTCAGTGACAAGCTGCAAGCAAATTTAAGCCACAGTGCAACGCCAAGTGAGCCTAGCAAAACCTCATGACCGACACGCACACACAAAAGCCCGGGCCCACAGGCTAGAGAGGCTTCTCCCTCTTTTGTTTCTGCATGTTCGGTGCGCGTGTCTCTTTCGTCGCGTGCGACGCCACCGACAGCCCTGGGCGCGGTTGTTGGCACAGGGGTATTTCCGTAAATCTGACAGAACCGTTACGTGCCTTCTTGGGCTTCCGTGCCTTTCTCGGTGGTCAGCCAGTACGGTGTGTCGTTGCAGCAGCGACACCGGAAACGGCGGGCAGTAACCGATTAGCTACCGGAAACGGCGGGCAGTAACCGATTAGCTACCGGAAACGGCGGGCAGTAACCTATCTACCCTAGAGGCCGACAAGCTAGTGAATTTCTAACGTGGTGTGGTGTCTGTGATGGAAATATTGTTGCCACTTAATCTGTGTGGTATCAGGAAAAAAATCTCGGCGATTCACCAAAAATGTCAGTGACTTTGATTAGTTTGCGAACCGGCTAAATTTGACGTAATTTTTTGGGTAGTTATTCTGCTGAGATCATCGTAGAATAATCAAGGGTCTCATGTGTATATCCTAGTAGTCAATGATCAATGATTAGTACATATATTTACAATGTTGTTATCATATCTATACGTAACATTGCATAGATATTAGAACATAGTGACCTTACATACATTTGGTACATAGTACTTACAACAAAGGGTTGTTGGGCTAAATGTACATGAGTAGAGTGCAGCAAAAAATAGCAAAAATAAAACACTTTGGTCTAGCAGTATGCGTCGATCCAAAACCACAGGCAACCGACTATATTATTCCTTAGAAAAGACCGTCATCATATTCCCCAAAAACTGCAAAAAAGTAAGCATCGTTGGGGATAGCAACAAGCTAGGGTGAATACATTTGTATTCAGTAAGACTTATAGTGTATCACAAGAATAAGTATACGATGGCTTACCAACAGAAAGGCTCTATACTTAAAAGTTAATTTCAGCGTAAGGCCAATTTTGGTTGCAATACCGATAAGTAATAATTTGCAACAAAATTTTAAAGAGCTGTTGTAAAGTATGTTAGTAACAAATATGTAACATAAATATGAGAAAATAACAATCCTCCATGATCGTGATCATCGATCATTCACAGTCATTCGCCTGGCATAACATCTAAATCGTAGCTACCTACCATTTTTCAATTCAAGTTTTTTTTGCAAAAGATTCAAGACTAACTTAGTGTTAATACACCAAGTCGCTCATGACCGCTAGCATGACTTTTGAAATGTTTTACACTCTACAGAGGCATACAACTTTACCCATAAGATGTGATCAACTTGTACTACCTTCTCATACTCAACATGATGAGTACGGCTAAGAAATCATAATAAAATCGTTACACCACAAAACCTAACTTATATATTGACCCTCACTATGGCGGTAGAAATAAAATTATCAAACACATAATATCAATGACAGTCTATCCTTGCCATAACCATTCCCTCCATAACAAGGTATGCACCGTTGTATTAGCAAGTTTTAGCCCCAACATCTCGATGAGGGAACCTCTCCGAGCAAACCTACCCAGAATGTTCGTACTACTCCGGTTTTTCAATGTGCAAAACTAGTTCTAAACAACTTAGTAAGTTAGAACCAACCCATAAATAGCATTTTTGTTTGCACAGTTATCTCACATTATACGACACCAAGTTCGGTCCTACACTAAGTGCAAATCTATCCCTCACACTTCACAGATTATGCCAATGACGCAACCACATCAAAACTTAGTTTTTAGCTTTGATTTATACCAAAATAACAGAGATAACCCTTCTAGTTCATCATGTCAAAAATTCCCATTACCGAACAAATGTTTCAACTGGTCATTTGTTCTTCCCAATTCTAATGCATCGCTAAGTATATGCAAGTATAATCGAGTATACCCAAGGTTGACATGAGTTATTGTCTAACCCCTATCTTATGGATTTCAATAGTAAGTTTATCTATTTAATAAGGAAGTTCCATGCAACAAGTATGACTATATATTGATACCCACAATATAGCCATTTTACCAAAAGTACATGTATGCATACATAAATTAAATAAAATAGTAGGATTAATATGATCAAAGGAGGTGCTTACTTTGCTTGTTGAACTCTTGTTTTTGCTTTGGTTTGACGATGGCAGTCTCTGGGACATCGGTGTCTACACGCATAATATTGTAAAGCACAATAAGAACCAAATGAATACAAATAGAAATCAAATCCAAATATTTTCAAAGATTAAGAAAGTTCATGACTTTTTAAAAAAATTAGAAACTATTTTCACTTAATTTAGAGTTTGTAAGCATTTGAATTTAGCTCGGCGGAAAAAAATCCTAAGAAGAAAAGGAAGGGTGGGGTGACGTCGAAGGCGTAATATCAAATATTACGTCTTTAACAGAGAAGACATATTTCATGTGAGTTTGAAAGCACATTTTTCATTTAAAGAAAATGATTTTTCTTTAAGGGAGACTGACAAGTGGGACCTACATGTGAGGAATTTATTATTTTTCAAAAAGGCTAACAAGTGGGGTCCACATGTCACTAACACATAACTAAATACCAATTTGAATTATAAACCATGTCATTATTCCTAACCAGGTCCACATGTCATAGACATATATATATTTAAACTGGATAAATTAAACTAAATTAATCTTAACAACATTCTTTTTCGGTTGGCAAATATGGTCCACTTGCTAGAGAGACATAACAAGGGGAAAGCTAGGCACCATGGTCGAGCTTGCCAGTGGCGAGACAATGGCGGAAAGGACAAGGCAAAGTTGAAATGAAAAAATGGCATCAAGGTAAAGCTCTGGGACGTGACAGGGCCATGGTGGTGGCCGGAGGCAATGGCACGACGACGAGAGGGGGCGAAGGCTCTCGGGTCAGCGAAGGGCTAGGCGAAAGAGAAGGTATTGAGCCGACTCAATCATCAAGCTAGCTAGCTACGATATAGGCGAGGCTAAGGTAACGGGCACGAGGACTTATGGTCATCGGTGTAGCACCGGTGACGTGCCTCTTTGGCGACACGAAATAGGGTCATAGTGGCAATAGCAAGGGGCGACTAGATGCTGAGATGAATGGCTCACAGAGTTCAACAACTCACCACGATCTTGAGGGCGAGGTTGGAAGTGTTAGAGGTGGTTAGAGTTAGCCAGACAGCGGTGAACAGTAGCAACAGTAGCAAGCTTCACGGTGACAGCGCACCTCACTGAATGCTAGTAAGAATGGAGGGCACCATTAGCTTCGTCACATTGCGAATATGGATCAAGTGCAAGGGATTGATGTTTGTGAAGGGTTTCGAAGCAAGGAAAACAAAAAAATTTTCCTACGATTGCAACCAAACACCAAGATCATATCTAGGAGATGCAAGTAAACGGTTTCAGAAGGACTCACCCTCGTAGACCGAAAGCGGGAATAACGTTCCCGCAAACAAACGTGGTTGATGTAGAGGTACACTCCCGACTTGAGTCGCGAAGATGGCGCCACAAACGGCGGCGCCCGCACTTGGTCACACGTGCGGATCAACGATGACCTCCAATCCCTCGTTCAGTAGTCGGCGAAGTAGAGGATCCGGAAAACTCCAACAACACTACAGCTTAGTGGTGGTGGTGGTGGAGAAATAATTTCAGCAGCCGCTTCGCTTAAGCCACGGCTCAGCGGATCGGCGGGAGGAGGGAGAAAGGACCAACCAAAGGGTCAAATGGATGAACAACAAAGAGAGGAGCTCATCCCTCCCTTTTATAGGAGGAGGAGGAGGCTAGGCCAAGGGGTGGCGGCGCATGGGGTTGCCCCTTGCCCTCCCTCTCTTCATGTGAGTGATCTCTCCACTCACTTTAAAACATCCCACTTTGGTTTCCATTAAAACCCCACTCAAGAAATGAAAGGTTTTCTCCCATAAATAAATAAACATTTTTATTTCAGATATTTTAATATTTGTTAATTCTTTTAATTAACAAACATTAACATATACCCCCTTTAACTATTCCGATATCCCGAAACTATTCCTGATACTCAAATCCACTCAGATCTTGTCCATATTTTTCTCCTGTTTCGTATCCACTCAAATGCATCGATGAACCTTAAGTGTGTCACCCTACGGTTCGTGAATAAAATGGACATGATTGAGACTCCTCTCGGATCAATAATCATCGGCGGATCCGAGATCCATAATGACTCCCATTCACTCAACGATGAACTAGTGATCGCATAAACCGAAACGACATAACCAATTCCTTTTGTCTCACGATATTTTACTTGTCCGGATCCGATCATCGGTATCAACTATACCTAGTTCGATCCCGTTACCAACAAGTACTCTTTACTCGTTAGTGATATGACATTCTTGTGACCTAGTCACGCGTGCTTGCAAGCGATGTCAATGTGATATCACCGAGAGGGCCCAGTATATCTCTCTGTCATCCGGATGGACAAATCCCACTCTTGATGCATGAGCCTCAACTAATACTTTCATAGTACCCAAATCCATCTTTATAGTCACCGTGTTCACGGAGTGGCGTTTGATGTCATCAAAGTACTCTTCCTGAGTTAGTGATTGACATCATCTCATGGTCTAAGGAAAAGAGCTATTTCGTATGTGTTTGATACAAAGCAACAAACTAAATGACTTGATCGTATTTGCTATACCAACTTGGGTGTATGTTCATCACATCATTCTTCTAATGACATGACCCGTTATTAACAACATCCAATGTTCATGATCAGGAAACCTTGATCATCGGTTAATCAACGAGCTAGTTTAAAAGAGGCTTTACTAGGAACCCTTTTGTTTATTAAACACACATGTATTAACGCTTCCGATTAATACAATTTTAGCATGAGAAATAAACATCTATTATAAACATGGAATATGATAATAAACAATTTATTATTGCCTCTCGGGCATATTCCCTTCGCCTCCCACTTGCACTAGAGTCAATAATCTAGATTACATTGTGATGATTCTAACACCCATTGAGTTCGTGTTGATCATGTTTTGCCCTTGGGAGAGCTTTAGTCAACGAGTCCGCCACATTCGGATCCGTGTGCACTTTGCAAATCTTTATATCGCCATCCTTGACATGTTCACGGATGGAGTGAAACCGGCGCTTAATATGCTTGGAATTCTTGTGTGACCTTGGTTCTTTAGCATTGGCTATGGCACCATTGTTGTCACAATAGATAACCATCGGGTCCAACGCACTCGGAACCACACCTAGTTCGGATATGAACATCTTCATCCAAACCGCTTCTGCTTGCTTCAAGCGGCAATATATTCCGCCTCTGTTGAAGATCCCGCCACCACAGTTGCTTGGAACTTCTCCAGCTCACTGCTCCTCCATTCATTTCAAAAATGTACCCGGATTGAGACTTAGAGTCATCCGGATCGATTAATCAAAGCTAGCGTCGACGTAACATTTTGCGACGAGCTCTTCTTCACCACCATATATGAGAAACATATCCTTAGTTCTTCTTAAGTACTTAAAGATATTCTTGACCGCCGTCTAGTGTTCAAAACCTGGATCAGATTGGTACCTGCTAGTCAAACTAATAGCATGTGCCACATCCGGTCTTGTACACAACATAGCATACATGATAGAGCCTATGGCTGAAGCATAGGGAATCTTATTCATTACTTCTCTATCTTCTGCTGTAGCTGGACTCTGAGTCTTACTCAACGTCTTGCCTTGCATCATAGGTAAGAACCCTTTCTTACTTTCTGTCGGGACCCCGAATTTGCAAATCCGGACCCTCTGTGTATTCAGCACTAGTCCAGGAACGCGCTAGTGCACACAGTCTTAACATTGGTAAATATCACAATCATACCAATCGATATTATCAAAGTACTTTATTTAAATAACCAAACTGGTTACTCGACCTTATGGTCAAGTTACAAATATATGCCTCGCAAGGCGAAACTTATTCAGAGAAAAAGAATAGCAGCGGAAAATCAAATAACTTCGTGGCGCCATCCAGTATACCACAGGCAACTGACTGGGCTCGCATCCCTAAGTAGACGGATCCTCCTGGAATTCCTCCTCCGAAGCTGGCGTAGTCTCCTCTTCAACTGGTGTTGTGTTGAGGCAAGGGTGAGTACTTGGTACTCAGCAAGTCATGCACAGAATGCAAGCTAATATACTATATGCATGGCTTGGTACAAAGGAATAGCTCAAGGTATATTTGCAGTAAACAGCATTTGACAAGTAATATAAGTAGATTCGAAAGCAGCAGAAATAAGTAAAGTATAAATAACTTTTCAAGGAATTTAATAAACCCTTTTCCCCATCCTAAACCACATTTTCATCATCTTCATTATTAAACCAAACCAACCTTTCAAATCCAAATTATTTTCAGAAAGTCTAACCCTTGACTGTAATCCCCGAGCGATGTCCAATACCGCGGACACGGCTATTCGAATAGATTCTAAACTCTGCAGAGGTTATGCACTTTACCCACAAGATACAGTCAAACACCACAAAGGCGAGTTCCCGTAACAAAGCCTTTCGGAAGCCTCAAACAACACAGGTGGTCCTCTCCGGTTCGTGCTCTACACCATCCCTTCCCTTAGCCAAGGCGAAGTATGGGACCAACACACCGTTAGATGGGTATCTGGCCACAGCCACAATACGCTCCCCCGTACAATCACACAAACGGTGTAATTGACACCCTGAGGCTCCACAAGTGAGTCCTTAGCGACTTAGTCAACTAGGGCCGTCCCATTCCAGCCATGTGGTTGCAAGTATGACCCAGTTCAAAGGCTTGCAAGGTTAAGTCCTTAGAGTGACCAGGGCAAGACTACCCGAAGAACCAAAACAACACTCCCAATGCCACAACTGGCCCACCTGATTACTCTTGCCACATGCCCCGGTCGAAAACTGTTTATCAAACCCCAGTTGATTTCCATGCACCACGTGCCATCAACATCACATGATACTTTTCCAAAAACAGGTTCAATATATCATTAAGTCAATATTAAAATTTGATTGCCCAAAACCATGTCATGAGCACGTAGCAGGTCTAAGCAGTATACTACAACGGTCTAAACCCATGTTGGCAATTTAATAATGTCCAACTAGTAATCCACAACTAGGGTGACAAGGGTCATGGCACATACTTAAGTAATCAAGGTGTCATACAGCAAATTGGTACTTATCTAACCCCCATGTTTAAACAAAGTATTTTTCTAATTGAACTAGCATGCAATAGTTTAAATCAAAATAGATTTCGAAATAGGATCAACATGGTCAAAGCACAACTTGCCTTCAAAAAGTACTTGCTCTTGGTCTTGAGTTGGATCCTGAGTCAACACTTCTCCTTCGAATCCTTCCGGCACTTCAACGTCTACTCGTAAAGCGTGCAAATAGCAATACACAAATAAACAATAGGCAAAAACATCCCAAAACTCCAAATAAAATCCATAAACAGAGAGAACATAATTTTCTGGATTTTTAGGAACTGGAATCGTTCAAATCGGAGTTAAAATGCAAAAGTTATGATTTATTAAAGTTTAAATAATCAATTAAATAATATTACAGAGAAAAACTTTAGTCCAAAAATTAAATAAAATTCATATTTAGGTAGATCTCAATTTTATACAAATTTAGAAATTTGAATCACTCAAATCGGAGTTGAAACGCAAAAGTTATAAGCGTTTGAAGTTTTGAAATTCAAATCAATTATTAAACCGATTTATTAAATCATTTTCTTTTCGAAAATCATTTATTGCGTCGGCCGAGGACACGTGGCGACCTCGATTGGTTGGTCGACGCCACCGGTCCATGGACTTGGTCCACGCTCGGCTCGGGTCTACCGTGGACTCGGTCACGACTCACGTGTCATCGACATGTGAGGCCCCTTCGGGTAGCGTCATCGCCCGGCGTCGGCGAGGCTCGGCCACAGTCTTTGGCAATTAGGACCCACCAGATGGCGTCATGGGTGGCGTCGGCGCTTTGGCTCGGCCGGCCCGACATGCGAGCCCTCGACACGCGGGCCGCGTGTCGGCCGTCTACTGCCAGGCGTGGGCCAGCGTTGGCCGCGTCGGTCCAACTTCCCGACACGTGGCGCCAATCTCGGCCGTTGATTTGAAATTCAACGGCCGCGATTAGATCCAGGGTTAACGCGTTGAATCTACTCGATGATCGTGGGCCGCTCGATCTAGATCGGACGGTCGGATCTAATCCTATAATAATCACTACTACGACGCGTGGCGATTGTGAACCGTTGGATCTTGATCCAACGGTCCCAGATCTAACCGGGTTTGGAACACGTGAACTCACCTCAACCGCACGATCAAGATCGGACGGTCCACGTAGCTCGCGAGGGTGATGGCGGCAGCGCGCTGCGGCCACCGGAGACGAACGACAATGAGCCCGATGGCGTTTGGGGTTGCTCGGCGAGATGAGTCCTCCCTTCGGTGCGTCTCGTCACGGATTCCGGATCGGGCTCCTTCTCGGCGGAAGACGGCAGGACGGCGGCGAGTCGAGCAAAAACCGCGGCGGAGTGGCGCTCAACTACGGCGAGCTCGCACGGCAAACGGCGGCTCAGGCGAGATGGCTCGAGGAACGGAGTGCGCAAGGATGAGGGCAACCTCGGGCGTGACTGTGGCTTTAAATAGCCTCGGCGTTCGTGCGAGGCGAAACCTAATTCTACACGGCGGCGGGCGCGCGGCGTGAGTCCGGCTCGGACTCGGCGAAGACGATGACGCCACCGTCCGTGGCACGATCAGCGGCCACGATCGCCTGGCGCGATCGGATCCGGGCGGATACGGCTCGAGCCGTCTGGCGGATCTCGGTAGTTGGATCTTGATCCAACGGTCGGGATTGATTAGGGTTTTGAGCTGGTTTGATCGAGTCAACTGGCTCGGGTCGGACTCGAGTCCGACTCGGGTTCCGACTCGGTCGGATGAACAGTACTAGACCCGAGTTGGATTTCCAGCGATTTAATATTTAAAATAATTCCCAGTAATTCATTTAATTCATTAAAAATAGCAAAAGACTCAGAAAAATTCCAGAAAAATTCTGGAAAATACTTTGGATCATTTTGGACTCAAATAAAATATTTCCAACAAAATTTTATTTGCAAAATTAAATTCTTTAATTATTTCAAAATGGAATAAATTCAAATAAATTCCAAATAAATCCAAATAAATTCCAGAAAATTCCAAAAATTCACCAAAGTGCCAAATCACACATGAATTTAAGAGAAGCAAAATTTTGGGGTGTTACACTTTCGTCCATTCTAAACTTCTTTAGAATCTTGTCAAGATATGTACTTTGTGATAGCCCAATCAAGCGTCTCGATCTATCTCTATAGATTTTGATGCCTAAAATATATGCCGCTTCACTAAGGTCCTTCATTGAAAACTTACTGTTTAAGTAATCTTTTACACTTTTCAAAAGTTCTATATCATTTCCTATCAACAATATGTCATCCACATATAATATCGTAAATGATATAGAGCTCCCACTCACTTTCTTGTAAACACAAGATTCTCCGTAAGTTTGGACAAATCCAAAACCTTTGATTACCTCATCAAAACGGAGATTCCAACTTCGTGATGCTTGCTTCACCCATAAATGGATCGCTGAAGTTTGCATACCTTATTAGCATCCTTAGGATCAACAAAACCTTTGGGTTGTATCATATACAACTCTTCCTCAATGTTTCCATTAAGGAACGCAGCTTTACATCCATCCGCCAGATTTCATAATCGAAAAATGCAAAGAATTGCTAACATTATCCTTACAGACTTTAGCATCGCTACGGTGAGAAAGTCTCATCGTAGTCAACTCCTTGAATTTGTCGAAAACCCTTTGCGACAAGTCGAGCTTTATAGACGGTCACATTACCATCGGCGTCTATTTTCTTTTGAAAATCCATTTGTTCTCAACGGCCTTACGGTCATTGGGTAGGTCCACCAAAGTCCATACTTGGTTTTCATACATGGATCTCATTTCGATTTCATGGCTTCTAGCCATTTGTCGAATCTGGGCTTATCATCGCTTCATCATACGTCGCAGGTCATTATTCTCAACTACCATGACATTCATAGTAGGAACATAAAAGTCGGGAGCGTATGTGCTCTTGTTGACTGCCGAGGTGGTAGTGTTCTCTTTCTGAGTTTCATGATCCTTATCATTAGTTCCCTCTTCATTTGGTGAAGTCAACTCCGAAACAACTTCCTGTTGCACTTGCCATTCCATGAAGAGAAGGTTCAACAACCTCGTCGAGTTCTACCTTCCTACTACTCACACCTTTCGAGAGAAACTCTTTCTCCAAAAAGGATCCATTCTTAGCAACGAAAACCTTGCCCTCGGATCTGTGATAGAAGGTGTACCCAATTGTTTCTTTAGGGTATCCTATGAAGACGCATTTTTCCGCTTTGGGTTCGAGTTTATCAGGTTGAAGTTTCTTCACATAAACATCGCATCCCCAAACTTTTAGAAATGATGACTTAGGTTTGTTGCCAAACCATAATTCATACGATGTCGTTTCAACGGATTTAGATGGTGCCCTATTTAAAGTGAATGCATTTGTTTCTAGTGCATGACCCCAAAATGAAAGTGGCAAATCTGTAATGGACATCATAGATCGAACCATATCCAATAAAGTGCGATTACGACGCTCGGATACACCATTACGCTGTGGTGTTCCAGCGAGGAGTGAGTTGTGAAATTATTCCACATTGTCTCATGTGTGTGCCAAACTCAGAACTAAGATACTCTCCTCCACGATCGGATCGTAGAAATTTGATCTTTACATTACGATGATTTTCTACTTCACTCTGAAATTCTTTGAACTTTTCAAATGTTTCAGACTTGTGTTTCATTAAGTAAATATATCCATATCTACTCAAATCATCCGTGAAAGTAACGGCTAACGATATCCACCACGCTACCGACACACTCATTGGACCACACACATCGGTATGTATGATTTCCAATAAGTCGGTTGCCCGCTCCATTGTACCGGAAAAGCGGGGTTCTAGTCATCTTGCCCATGAGGCATGGTTCACATGTCTCAAATGATTCATAATCAAGTGATTCTAGTAGTCCATCGAATGGAGCTTCTTCATGCGTTTAACACCAATATGACATAAGCGGCAATGCCACATATATGCAGCAATATCATCATTCAACTTAATTCTTTTGGCATTCACATTATGAACATGTGTACTATTATCAAGATTCAAAATAAATAAACCATTCTTTTCGGTGCATGACCATAAAAGATATTATTCATATAAATTGAACAACCATTGTTCTCGTGACTTGAATGAATAACCGCCTCGCATTAAACAAGATCCGTATATGATGTTCATGCTCAACGCAGCACTAAATAACAATTATTTAGGTTTATAACTAATCTCGATGGTAATTGGATAGGCGGTGTCCCGACGGCGATCACATCAACTTTTGATCCATTGCCGACGCCGCATCATTACCTCATCCCTTGCTAGTTGTTGCTTATTCCTTAGCTCCTGTTTGAAGTTACATATGTTAGCAACCGAACCGGTATCAAATACCCAGTACTATCATGCGAGTACTAGTAAGGTACACATCAATAACATGTATATCATATATACCTTTGCTCACTTTCCCGTCCTTCTTATCGGCCCGAGATATTTTGGGCGCTTGCGCTCCAAAGGCCCAAAGGTTCTTGCAAGAAAAACATTCGATGTCGACTTAGGGCCAACCTTGGTCTTCTTCTCAGATGTAGCAACAGACTTGCCCTTCTTCTTGAAGTTTCCCTTAGCCTTGCCTTTCTTCTTGAAACTGATAGTCTTTTGGACCATCAACACTTGATGTTCCTTCTTGATCTCCACTTCAGCTTTTCAAAGATTGTGAAGCTCGGGAGAGACTTCTTCATGCCCTGCATGTTGTAGTTTATCACAAAGCTCTTGTAGCTTGGTGGCAGAGACTGGAGAACACGATGAATTCCTAGCTCAATGGGGATCGTTATTCCCAAAGCTATGAGTTTATCGGCATACCCAGACATTTTGAGTACGTGCTCACTAACGGAGTCGTTTTCCTCCATCATGCAAATAAAGAACTTTTCAAGCTTCATAACTCTCTCATCATGCATGGGTGTCGAAGATCATTTTCAACTCTCTCATTGTATCAAAAGCATTCTTTGTGCTCGAAAGCGTTTTGCACTCGTGCTCAAGGCCATACAAAATGCCGCATTGAACTAAAGCTGTGGTCCTCCTTGCGAGTCAAGAAAACATTTTTCTCCTCCTGGGGCATCATCAGGCGGGGGCACCCGGTGGCGCTTCTAGCACATAGCTCCTTTGAGCGTGAGGAGAATCCTCGAGGTTAAGGGCCCAGCTTGGTAAAGTTGCTACCATTGGTGGCTAGTTTCTCTTTCTCCATGAACAGATTGAAATTGAAAGTAGGGGTGCCATCTACAACGTATTTGCAAAGTTATTTAGACTAAGTTCATAATAGATTAAGTTCAAGTTTAATTCAAAATTACTACGAGAACTCCCACTCAAAAACAACATCCCTCTAGTTGTCGTTAGTGATTACATGAACCAAATTCACTATACCGAAACCGATCATCACGAGACGGCATAGTTTCAATGGTGAACATCACTATGTTGATCATATCTACTATATGATTCACGCTCGACCTTTCGGTCTCAGTGTTCCGAGGCCATATCTGCATATGCTAGGCTCGTCAAGTTTAACCCGAGTATTCTGCGTGTGCAAAACTGGCTTGCACCCGTTGTATGTGAACGTAGAGCTTATCACACCCGATCATCACGTGGTGCTTCAAACGCATTTAACTTTCTTAACGGTGCATACTATGGAAGAACACATTATTATCTTGATATTAATTTGGAGGGATCATCTTATAGTACTATCAACGTGATCATAATCAAGCAAAATAAGATGCATAAAAGGATTAACATCACATGCATGAATAAAGTGGTATGATATGGTCCTTTCAAAGACTTGATCTCCATCTTGTGCGACATGGTATGATCTCCATCATTCCACCGCATGGCACCAAGGTCCATGATGCTGCCATCTTGATTGTCTTCCTCCATTACAATATATCACATGGACATATACTTAGCACGCAGGCCATACAAAGAAAAACAACCAAATGGCTCCTGCCTGTTGTTTAAATTTACAATAAATTTCATTTCAAACAACAATCATTGTATCAATGAACATATCACATCACCAGACCTGCAAAAACAAGTTAGACTCCTCTAATTTATTTTTGCATATTTTACGTGGTTTTGGGCCTTCTAGGAAAAATCGTTTCTTACCTACGAACAAGAACCACAACGGTGATAAAAACATTATTAGCAAACCGTTGTAAATTAGATCATGACTATAGTAGGAGAAATCGACACCCGCAAAGCCACTTATGCAATACTAGTTGCATGTCGAAGTGGAACAAGTCTCATGTGCGAGGACATGTAAGGTTAGTCCGGGCCGCCTAAATCCCACTATGCCACCATGATCCAAAATACACGAAAGTATGCAATAACATGATCATCAACGCCCACATCCACATGTGTTTTAAACCGTACAAAACATCTACGCATAGACACGGCTCGATACCACCGAAGGGTTTCAAGCAAGGAAAACAAAAAATTTCCTACGATTGCAACCAAACACCAAGATCATATCTAGGATATGCAAGTAAACGGTTTCGTATGACTCACCTCGTAGACCGAAGCGGGAATAACGTTCCCGCAAAACAAACGTGGTTGATGTAGAGGTACACTCCCGACTTCGGTCGCGAAGATGAGCGCCACAACGGGCAGCGCCCGCATTTCTGGTCACACGTGCGGATCAACGATGACCTCCAATCCCTCGCTCCAGCCGGTCGGAAGTAGAGGATCCCGGAAAACTCCAACAACACTACAGCTTAGTGGTGGTGGTGGTGGAGAAATAATTTCAGCGGCGCCGCTTAAGCCACAAATCAACGGATCGCCAGGAGGAGGGAGAAAGGACCAACCAAAGGGTCAAATGGATGAACAACAAAGAGAGGAGCTCCTCCCTCCCTTTTATAGGAGGAGGAGGAGGCTAGGCCAAGGGGTGGCCGGTGCATGGGGTTGCCCCTTGCCCTCCCTCTCTTCATGTGAGTGATCTCTCCACTCACTTTAAAACATCCCACTTTGGTTTCCATTAAAACCTCACTCAAGAAATGAAAGGTTTTCTCCCATAAATAAATAAACATTTTTATTTCAGATATTTTAATATTTGTTAATTCTTTTTATTAACAAACATTAACATATACCCCCTTTAACTATTCCGATATCCCAAACTATTCCGCGATACTCAAACAGTCCTCAGATCATCCATATTTTTCTCCTGTTTCAGATCCACTCAAATGCATCGATGAACCTTAAGTGTGTCACCCTACGGTTCGTGAATAAAATGGACATGATTGAGACTCCTCTCGAGATCAATAATCATCAGCGGATCTGAGATCCATAATGACTCCCATTCACTCAACGATGAACTAGTGATCGCATAAACCGTAAACGACATAACCAATTCCTTTTGTCTCACGATATTTTACTTGTCCGGATCCGATCATCGGTATCAACTATACCTAGTTCGATCCCGTTACCAACAAGTACTCTTTACTCGCTCCGTGATATGACATTCTTGTGACCTAGTCACGCGTGCTTGCAGCGCTGTCAATGTGATATCACCGAGAGGGCCCAGAGTATATCTCTCTGTCATCTGGATGGACAAATCCCACTCTTGATGCATGAGCCTCAACTAATACTTTCATAGTACCCAAATCCATCTTTATAGTCACCGTGTTACGGAGTGACGTTTGATGTCATCAAAGTACTCTTCCAGAATTAGTGATTGACATCATCTCATGGTCTAAGGAAAAGAGCTATTTCAGATGTGTTTGATACAAAGAACAAACTAAATGACTTGATCGTATTTGCTATACCAACTTGGGTGTATGTTCATCACATCATTCTTCTAATGACATGACCCGTTATTAACAACATCCAATGTTCATGATCAGAAACCTTGATCATCGGCTAATCAACGAGCTAGTTTAAAAGAGGCTTTACTAGGAACCCTTTTGTTTATTAAACACACATGTATTAACGCTTCCGATTAATACAATTTTAGCATGAGAAATAAACATCTATTATAAACATGGAATATGATAATAAACAATTTATTATTGCCTCTCTGCATATTCCCTTCGCCTCCCACTTGCACTAGAGTCAATAATCTAGATTACATTGTGATGATTCTAACACCCATTGAGTTCTCGTGTTGATCATGTTTTGCCCTTGGGAGAGCTTTAGTCAACGAGTCCGCCACATTCAGATCCGTGTGCACTTTGCAAATCTTTATATCGCCATCCTTGACATGTTCACGGATGGAGTGAAACCGGCGCTAATATGCTTGGAATTCTTGTGTGACCTTGGTTCTTTAGCATTGGCTATGGCACCATTGTTGTCACAATAGATAACCATCGGGTCCAACGCACTCGGAACCACACCTAGTTCGGATATGAACATCTTCATCCAAACCGCTTCCTCGCTACGCTCAAGCGAATATATTCCGCCTCTGTTGAAGATCCTGCCACCACAGATTGCTTGGAACTTCTCCACTCACCGCTTCCTCCATTCATTTCAAAAATGTACCCGGATTGAGACTTAGAGTCATCCGGATCGATTGTCAAAGCTAGCGTCGACGTAACATTTTGCGACGAGCTCTTCTTCACCACCATATATGAGAAACATATCCTTAGTTCTTCTTAAGTACTTAAAGATATTCTTGATCAGCCGTCTAGTGTTCAAAACCTGGATCAGATTGGTACCGCTAGTCAAACTAATAGCATGTGCCACATCCGGTCTTGTACACAACATAGCATACATGATAGAGCCTATGGTCAAGCATAGGAATCTTATTCATTACTTCTCTATCTTCTGCGTAGCTGGACTCTGAGTCTTACTCAACGTCTTGCCTTGCATCATAGGTAAGAACCCTTTCTTACTTTGTCGGGACCCCGAATTTGCAAATCCGACCTCTCGTGTATTCAGCACTAGTCCAGAACGCGCTAGTGCACACAGCCTTAACATTGGTAAATATCACAATCATACCAATCGATATTATCAAAGTACTTTATTTAAATAACCAAATCAAGTTACTCGACCTTATGGTCAAGTTACAAATATATGCCTCGCAAGGCGAAACTTATTCAGAGAAAAGAATAGCAAATGAAAATCAAATAACTTGTGGCGCCATCCAAAGATACCACAGTAACCGACCGGGCTCGCATCCCTAAGTAGACGGATCCTCCCGAATTCCTCCTCCGGCCGGGCGTAGTCTCCTCTTCAACTGGTGTTGTGTTGAGGCAAGGGTGAGTACTTGGTACTCAAGCAAGTCATGCATAATGCAAGCTAATATACTATATGCATGGCTTGGTACAAAGGAATAGCTCAAGGTATATTTGCGAAATGACATTTGACAAGTAATATAAGTAGATTCGAAAGCAGAAATAAGTAAAGTATAAATAACTTTTCAAGGAATTTAATAAACCCTTTTCCCCATCCTAAACCACATTTTCATCATCTTCATTATTAAACCAAACCAACCTTTCAAATCCAAATTATTTTCGTAAAGTCTAACCCTTGATCAGTAATCCCGGCGATGTCCAATACCGCGGACACGGCTATTCGAATAGATTCTAAACTCTGCAGAGGTTATGCACTTTACCCACAAGATACGCCAAACACCACAAAGGCGAGTTCCAGTAATAAAGCCTTCTAAGCCTCAAACAACACAGTGGTCCTCTCCGGTTCGTGCTCTACACCATCCCTTCCCTTAGCCAAGGCGAAGTATGGGACCAACACACCGTTAGATGGGTATCTCGGCCACAGCCACAATACGCCCCCCGTACAATCACACAAACGGTGTAATTGACACCCTGAGGCTCCACAAGTGAGTCCTTAGCGACTTAGTCAACTAGGGCCGTCCCATTCCAGCCATGTGGTTGCAAGTATGACCCAGTTCAAAGGCTTGCAAGGTTAAGTCCTTAGAGTGACCAGGGCAAGACTACCCGAAGAACCAAAACAACACTCCCAATGCCACAATCGCCCACTGACATTACTCTTGCCACATGCCCCTGGCCGAAATCGTTTATCAAACCCCGCTTGATTTCCATGCACCACGTGCCATCAACATCACATGATACTTTTCAAAAACAGGTTCAATATATCATTAAGTCAATATTAAAATTTGATTGCCCAAAACCATGTCATGAGCACGAAAGTGTGTCTAAGCAAGATACTACAACGGTCTAAACCCATGTTGGCAATTTAATAATGTCCAACTAGTAATCCACAACTAGGGTGACAAGGGTCATGGCACATACTTAAGTAATCAAGGTGTCATACAAATAAATTGGTACTTATCTAACCCCATGTTTAAACAAAGTATTTTTCTAATTGAACTAGCATGCAATAGTTTAAATCAAAATAGATTTGAAATAGGATCAACATGGTCAAAGCACAACTTGCCTTCAAAAGTACTTGCTCTTGGTCTTGAGTTGGATCCTGAGTCAACACTTCTCCTTCGAATCCTTCCAAGACTTCAACGCTCTACTCGTAAAAGCGTGCAAATAGCAATACACAAATAAACAATAGGCAAAACATCCCAAAACTCCAAATAAAATCCATAAACAGAGAGAACATAATTTTCTGGATTTTTAGGAACTGGAATCGTTCAAATCGGAGTTAAAATGCAAAAGTTATGATTTATTAAAGTTTAAATAATCAATTAAATAATATTACAGAGAAAAACTTTAGTCCAAAAATTAAATAAAATTCATATTTAGGTAGATCTCAATTTTATACAAATTTAGAAATTTGAATCACTCAAATCGGAGTTGAAACGCAAAAGTTATAAGCGTTTGAAGTTTTGAAATTCAAATCAATTATTAAACCGATTTATTAAATCATTTTCTGTTTCGGACAATCATTTATTGCGTCAGCAAGGACACGTAGCAGCCGCTGATTGGTTGGTCGACGTCACCGGTCCATGGACTTGGTCCACGCCGGCTCGGGTCTACCGTGGACTCGGCCCACGACTTCACGTGTCACCGACATGTGGGCCCACTCGGGTGACGCCATCACGGCGTCGTCGCTCGACCGCAGTGCGGCAGTGGGACCCACCGATGACGCGTCATGGGTGACGTCGGCGCTCGGCTGGTCGCCGCCCGACATCGGGCCCTTCGACACGCGGGCCGCGTGTCGGTCACACACGCTGCCACGCGTGGGCGGCGTTGGACCGCGTCGGTCCAACTTCCCGACACGCGTGGCGCAATCTCGACCGCTGATTTGAAATTCAACGCCGCGATTAGATCCAGGGTTAACGCGTTGAATCTACTCGATGATCGTGGCCGCTCGATCTAGATCGGACGGTCGAGATCTAATCCTATAATAATCACTACTACGACGCGTGGCGATTGTGAACCGCTGGATCTTGATCCAACGGTCCAGATCTAACCGGGTTTGGAACACGTGAACTCACCTCAACCGCACGATCAAGATCGGACGGTCCACGTAGCTCGCGAGGGTGATGGCGACGCCGGTGCCGCAGCCACCGGAGACGAGAACGACAATGAGCCCGATGGCGTTTGGGTTGCTCGGCGAGATGAGTCCTTCCTTCGGTGCGTCTCGTCACGGATTCCGGATCTGGGCTCCTTCTCGGGGGGAGACGACGGACGGCGCGAATCGAGCAAAACCGCGGCGGAGTGGCGCTCAACTACTGGCGAGCTCGCCACGGCAAACGGCGGCGGCTCAGGCGAGATGGCTCGGGGGAACGGGTGCGCAAGGATGAGGGCAACCTCGGGGCGTGACCCGGGCTTTAAATAGCCTCGGCGTTCGTGCCCGAGACGGAAACCTAATTCTACACGGCGGCGGGCGCGGCGGCGGAGTCCGGCTCGGACTCGGCGAAGACGATGACGCTCAGCCGTCCACGTGGCACGATCAACGGCCACGATCGCACGGGCGCGATCGGATCCGGGCCAGATACGGCTCGAATCCGTGACGGGCGGATCTCGGTAGTTGGATCTTGATCCAACGGCCGGGATTGATTAGGGTTTTGAGCCGGGTTTGATCGAGTCAATCGCCTCGGTCGGACTCGTGTCCGACTCGGGTTCCGACTCGGTCGGATGAACAGTACTCGACCCGAGTTGGATTTCCAGCGATTTAATATTTAAAATAATTCCCAGTAATTCATTTAATTCATTAAAAATAGCAAAAGACTCGTAAAAATTGCGTAAAAATTCGAAAATACTTTGGATCATTTTGGACTCAAATAAAATATTTCCAACAAAATTTTATTTGCAAAATTAAATTCTTTAATTATTTCAAAATGGAATAAATTCAAATAAATTCCAAATAAATCCAAATAAATTCCAGAAAATTCCAAAAATTCACCAAAGTGCCAAATCACACATGAATTTAAGAGAAGCAAAATTTTGGGGTGTTACACTTTCGTCCATTCTAAACTTCTTTAGAATCTTGTCAAGATATGTACTTTGTGATAGCCCAATCAAGCGTCTCGATCTATCTCTATAGATTTTGATGCCTAAAATATATGCCGCTTCACTAAGGTCCTTCATTGAAAACTTACTGTTTAAGTAATCTTTTACACTTTTCAAAAGTTCTATATCATTTCCTATCAACAATATGTCATCCACATATAATATCAGAAATGATATAGAGCTCCCACTCACTTTCTTGTAAACACAAGATTCTCCGTAAGTTTGGACAAATCCAAAACCTTTGATTACCTCATCAAAACGGAGATTCCAACTTCGTGATGCTTGCTTCAGTCCATAAATGGATCGCTGAAGTTTGCATACCTTATTAGCATCCTTAGGATCAACAAAACCTTTGGGTTGTATCATATACAACTCTTCCTCAATGTTTCCATTAAGGAACGCAGCTTTACATCCATCTCGCGATTTCATAATCGAAAAATGCAGCAATTGCTAACATTATCCTTACAGACTTTAGCATCGCTACGGGTGAGAAAGTCTCATCGTAGTCAACTCCTTGAATTTGTCGAAAACCCTTTGCGACAAGTCGAGCTTTATAGACGGTCACATTACCATCGGCGTCTATTTTCTTTTTTGAAAATCCATTTGTTCTCAACGGCCTTACGGTCATTGGGTAGGTCCACCAAAGTCCATACTTGGTTTTCATACATGGATCTCATTTCGATTTCATGGCTTCTAGCCATTTGTCGAATCTGGGCTTATCATCGCTTCATCATACGTCGCAGGTCATTATTCTCAACTACCATGACATTCATAGTAGGAACATAAAAGTCGGGAAGCAGTATGTGCTCTTGTTGACTGCGAGGTGCGGTAGTGTTCTCTTTCGAGTTTCATGATCCTTATCATTAGTTCCCTCTTCATTTGGTGAAGTCAACTCAGAAACAACTTCCGCTGTTGCACTTGCCATTCCATGAAGAGAAGGTTCAACAACCTCGTCGAGTTCTACCTTCCTACTACTCACACCTTTCGAGAGAAACTCTTTCTCCAAAAAGGATCCATTCTTAGCAACGAAAACCTTGCCCTCGGATCTGTGATAGAAGGTGTACCCAATTGTTTCTTTAGGGTATCCTATGAAGACGCATTTTTCCGCTTTGGGTTCGAGTTTATCAAAGTTGAAGTTTCTTCACATAAACATCGCATCCCCAAACTTTTAGAAATGATGCTTAGGTTTGTTGCCAAACCATAATTCATACTGTCGTTTCAACGGATTTAGATGGTGCCCTATTTAAAGTGAATGCAGCTGTTTCTAGTGCATGACCCCAAAATGAAAGTGGCAAATCTGTAATGGACATCATAGATCGAACCATATCCAATAAAGTACGATTACGACGCTCGGATACACCATTACGCTGTGGTGTTCCAGCAGGAGTGAGTTGTGAAATTATTCCACATTGTCTCATGTGTGTGCCAAACTCAGTAACTAAGATACTCTCCTCCACGATCAGATCGTAGAAATTTGATCTTTACCATTACGATGATTTTCTACTTCACTCTGAAATTCTTTGAACTTTTCAAATGTTTCGCACTTGTGTTTCATTAAGTAAATATATCCATATCTACTCAAATCATCCGTGAAAGTAACGAAGTAACGATATCCACCACGCTACCGACACACTCATTGGACCACACACATCGGTATGTATGATTTCCAATAAGTCGGTTGCCCGCTCCATTGTACCGAAAACGGGTTCTAGTCATCTTGCCCATGAGGCATGGTTCACATGTCTCAAATGATTCATAATCAAGTGATTCTAGTAGTCCATCGAATGGAGCTTCTTCATCGCTTAACACCAATATGACATAAGCGGCAATGCCACATATATGCAGCAATATCATCATTCAACTTAATTCTTTTGGCATTCACATTATGAACATGTGTACTATTATCAAGATTCAAAATAAATAAACCATTCTTTTCAGTGCATGACCATAAAAGATATTATTCATATAAATTGAACAACCATTGTTCTCGAGACTTGAATGAATAACCGCCTCGCATTAAACAAGATCCAGATATGATGTTCATGCTCAACGCAGCACTAAATAACAATTATTTAGGTTTATAACTAATCCTCGATGGTAATTGGATAGGCGGTGTCCCGACGGCGATCACATCAACTTTTGATCCATTGCCGACGCCGCATCATTACCTCATCCCTTGCTAGTTGTTGCTTATTCCTTAGCTCCTGCTTCGAAGTTACATATGTTAGCAACCGAACCGGTATCAAATACCCAGTACTATCATGCAGTACTAGTAAGGTACACATCAATAACATGTATATCATATATACCTTTGCTCACTTTCCCGTCCTTCTTATCACCGGATATTTTGGGCGCTTGCGCTCAAAGGCTCAGGTTCTTGCAAGTAAAAACATTCAAGATGTCGACTTAGGGCCAACCTTGGTCTTCTTCTCGGATGTAGCAACAGACTTGCCCTTCTTCTTGAAGTTTCCTTAGCCTTGCCTTTCTTCTTGAAATCGATAGTCTTTTGGACCATCAACACTTGATGTTCCTTCTTGATCTCCACTTCAAGAAGCCAAAGCATTGACAAGCTCGGGAGAGACTTCTTCATGCCCTGCATGTTGTAGTTTATCACAAAGCTCTTGTAGCTTGGTGGCGAGATCGAGAACACGATGAATTCCTAGCTCAATGGGGATCGTTATTCCCAAAGCTATGAGTTTATCGGCATACCCGCATATTTTGAGTACGTGCTCACTAACTGAGCCGTTTTCCTCCATCATGCAGCTAAAGAACTTTTACGAAGCTTCATAACTCTCTCTTGCGGCATGGGTGTCGAAGATCATTTTCAACTCTCTCATTGTATCAAAAGCATTCTTTGTGCTCGAAAGCGTTTTAGCGGCTCAGGCTCAAGGCCATACAAAATGCCGCATTGAACTAAACTGTGGTCCTCCTTGCGAGTCAAGAAAACATTTTTCTCCTCCTCGGGGCATCATCGTGGCGGGGCACCCGGTGGCGCTTCTAGCACATAGCTCCTTTGAGCAGCGAGGAGAATCCTCGAGGTTAAGGGCCCAGTTGGTAAAGTTGCTACCATTGGTGGCTAGTTTCTCTTTCTCCATGAACAGATTGAAATTGAAAGTAGGTGCCATCTACAACGTATTTGCAAAGTTATTTAGACTAAGTTCATAATAGATTAAGTTCAAGTTTAATTCAAAATTACTACGAGAACTCCCACTCAAAAACAACATCCCTCTAGTTGTCGTTAGTGATTACATGAACCAAATTCACTATACCAAACCGATCATCACGAGAGACGGCATAGTTTCAAAGGCGAACATCAATATGTTCATCATATCATCCATATGACTCATGCTTTACCTTTCGGTTCGTGTTCCGAGGCCATGTCTCAGACATGCTAGGCTCGCCAAGTAGAACCAAAGTATTTGCGTGTGTAAATCATCTTACACCTGTTGTATGCGAACGTAGAGTCTATCACACCCGATCATCACGTGGTGCTTCGAAACGACGAACTTTCTTAACGGTGCATACTATGGAAGAACACATTATTATCTTGATATTAATTTGGAGGGATCATCTTATAGTACTATCAACGTGATCATAATCAAGCAAAATAAGATGCATAAAAGGATTAACATCACATGCATGAATAAAGTGATATGATATGGTCCTTTCAGCACTTGATCTCCATCTTGTGCGACATGGTATGATCTCCATCATTCCACCGGCATGGCACCAAGGTCCATGATGCTGCCATCTTGATTGTCTTCCTCCATTACAATATATCACATGGACATATACTTAGCACGCAGGCCATACAAAGAAAAACAACCAAATGGCTCCTGGCTGTTGTTTATATTTACAATAATTTTTATTTAATACAACAATCTTTGTATCAATGACCATATCACATCACAAGCCCTGCAAAAACAAGTTAGACGCCTCTAATTTATTTTTGCATATTTTACGTGGTTTTGGGCCTTCTAGGAAAAACTGTTCTTACCTACGAACAAGAACCACAACGGTGATAAAAACATTATTAGCAAACCGTTGTAAATTAGATCATGACTATAGTAGGAGAAATCGACACCCGCAAAGCCACTTATGCAATACTAGTTGCATGTCGAGCGTGGAACAAGTCTCATGTGCGAGGACATGTAAGGTTAGTCCGGCCGCTTCAAATCCCACTATGCCACCATGATCCAAAATACACGAAAGTATGCAATAACATGATCATCAACGCCCACATCCACATGTGTTTTAAACCGTACAAAACATCTACGCATAGACACGGCTCGATACCACCGAAGGGTTTCAAGCAAGGAAAACAAAAAAAATTTTCCTTAGATTTCATCCAAACACCAAGATCATATCTAGGATATGCAAGTAAACGGTTTCGAAGGACTCACCCTCGTAGACCGAAAGCGGGAATAACGCTCCCGCAAACAAACGTGGTTGATGTAGAGGTACACTCCCGGACTTGAAGTCGCGAAGATGAGCGCCACAACGGCGGCGCTCTCGCACTTGGTCACACGTGCGGATCAACGATGACCTCCAATCCTCGCTCCAGCGGTCGGAAGTAGAGGATCCCTAAAACTCCAACAACACTACGCTTAGTGGTGGTGGTGGTGGAGAAATAATTTCAGCGGTCGCTTAAGCCACAAATAAACGGATCGCAGGAGGAGGGAGAAAGGACCAACCAAAGGGTCAAATGGATGAACAACAAAGAGAGGAGCTCCTCCTCCCTTTTATAGGAGGAGGAGGAGGCTAGGCCAAGGGGTGGCGGTGCATGGGGTTGCCCTTGCCCTCCCTCTCTTCATGTGAGTGATCTCTCCACTCACTTTAAAACATCCCACTTTGGTTTCCATTAAAACCTCACTCAAGAAATGAAAGGTTTTCTCCCATAAATAAATTAACATTTTTATTTCAGATATTTTAATATTTGTTAATTCTTTTATTAACAAACATTAACATATACCCCCTTTAACTATTCCGATATCCCGAAACTATTCCTGGCGATACTCAAACGATCCACTATCTTGTCCATATTTTTCTCCTGTTTCAGTATCCACTCAAATGCATCGATGAACCTTAAGTGTGTCACCCTACGGTTCGTGAATAAAATGGACATGATTGAGACTCCTCTCAGGATCAATAATCATCTGGATCTGAGATCCATAATGACTCCCATTCACTCAACGATGAACTAGTGATCGCATAAACCGTAAATGACATAACCAATTCCTTTTGTCTCACGATATTTTACTTGTCCGGATCCGATCATCAAGATCAACTATACCTAGTTCGATCCCGTTACCAACAAGTACTCTTTACTCGCTCTGTGATATGACATTCTTGTGACCTAGTCACGTGCTTGCAAGCGATGTCAATGTGATATCACCGAGAGGGCCTGCAGTATATCTCTCTCGTCATCCGGATGGACAAATCCCACTCTTGATGCATGAGCCTCAACTAATACTTTCATAGTACCCAAATCCATCTTTATAGTCACCGTGTTACGGAGTGACGTTTGATGTCATCAAAGTACTCTTCCGGAGTTAGTGATTGACATCATCTCATGGTCTAAGGAAAAGAGCTATTTCGTATGTGTTTGATACAGCAACAAACTAAATGACTTGATCGTATTTGCTATACCAACTTGGGTGTATGTTCATCACATCATTCTTCTAATGACATGACCCCGTTATTAACAACATCCAATGTTCATGATCAGGAAACCTTGATCATCAGTTAATCAACGAGCTAGTTTAAAAAGAGGCTTTACTAGGAACCCTTTTGTTTATTAAACACACATGTATTAACGTTTCCGATTAATACAATTTTAGCATGAGAAATAAACATCTATTATAAACATGGAATATGATAATAAACAATTTATTATTGCCTCTCGGGCATATTCCCTTCAGTTTGACTCATCGGAGAGAGAGGAATTGCACTGGCAACAGCAATGGCCGGATTTAGGAAAGAAGGCCCCACTCAATGCCTCACTGCAAAAGAGAAGGGGTCAAATGACATTCTAGTATCCTGTGACTACTTGGCACGTTTTGACACGAGAGTCGAGAGGTGGAATGCAATAGAGGGTCATTGGCCATGAAGGAGCTCGATGGAGCGTGCTCTGGAGCCTAAAAATGGCACCCACGTTTCAGTTGGCTCAGTGGAAGAGGAAGGACACGACCAAACAAAATGGGTTCATTGTCATGTGACGTTGAGGAGAGATGGCAAGGTGGGGGAGCTCAAATAGGAGGGAACGGGCGATTCCTTTCATCGTGTTCCTGTCGGCCGTATTCGCGATTCCCTTTTTCTCGTGCACAACAACAGCTCACAGCGACATGCCAGTGGCGTCGGGTAGGGAGCTCAAGGCGATGGTATGAGTTGCTCTGTAGGTAGGCGATGTGTTAAGGTGGAGCAGGGAGAGAGAGCTTTAGCTTCAGCCATGGCTGCCAACCCTATGGAGACGATGACCTACCGGTTGGCCCGGTTGACACACACACACACACACACACACACACACAGAGAGAGAGAGAGAGAGAGAGAGAGAGAACACAGGTTGGCTCATGGCAACTTTGCATGAGAAAAATAAGTGGCTGAAAGCAGCTCTGGAGGGTTGATGCGTGGACTCAATGTGTCAGTGAGAGAGAGAGATGAGAAGATTTTTTTGTTATGTTGAGAGATCTTGCTTGAATTTATAGTCATAGATAGAGGGCTCTTGTGGATGCATCTGACGTAGTTCTGATGTTGGTAAAAAAATTTCATAATTTTATCAATCTTAGATTTCACTCCAAAATTATTTTATCGCCACTATGTTTAATGCAAGGTGCGCCGTTTGTTTTTGTAAAAATAGCATTCCAATTTCAAAATTCATAAAACTTTTGGAGAGGCACTTTAGATTATTCAGAACCTAAATGAAATATTTTTAGACTTTGCACAATTTCTAAATAGTTTTGAAAATTCAAAAACAGAAGCTAGAAAATGCAAAAAGTAATTTCCTTAATGGAGAAAATTCTGAAAATCCATGGTAAATGCAGGAGAATATTTTGGCAACTCAATAAATAATTTTTCAGAAATTTGGGATGTTACATAACATATTTGAAATCAAATTTTGGTTTCAAACTTTTGGCCAGCTTTCTTCCACGCAACCGGAAATCTGGATGACCTCTGTTTTCTTTTACATGGCCGGAACCTCTAGCTTACAACCTTTTTCAAGACTCAAACGAGGCAGCCTACAACCAACAAGACTGATTTAGTGGGCCAAAGGTGCCCAATTTGGTAGTCCATCAATACATGATTTTGAGAGCAAACAAACGAGGAGTTTCATCAGCTTAGAACAAAACGATTCTTAATGCAGCCTTGAATGCATTGGAAAAAAAATCTTCATGAATGCCCTGCCCTACGCTGCCAATATCCCTACATTCTTAATACAGACTCAGTTTGGGACAAATTCTAATTGTGTAGATTTTGAATTTTTTAAGAATCGGATGGGTGATAGCTTCTGATTTTGTGTATAAATTCTATTTCTGATTATGAGAGAAGCTTATATGAAGCTATTACCCATCTGATTCTAGGAGAATCTAGAATCTGTACAATCAGAATCTGTCCCCAATTGGGTTGAGTGTGGCATCTACCAAGTGGAGCTTAAAAATGCAAAATTAATCGATATTGCAATATGAAAAGCAAGTGGACAGCTCAGGAGCTGGACCTGACTCATGCGCATAATTGACTTGCCTGTTTGTTTTCCTGTCAAAAAAACAAAACAGATCAATCAGAGCAGCACTACGCAGATAAATTAGTTGGGAGGAAGGTTGGTTTCCTAACCACCTCATGTGACTAAAATCCTTCTCCAGCATGTTCCATCTCTTCCATGCACTTGCAGTGGAAACAGTAACTGCAAAAAGAAAATCATAACAGGTGAAACAACACATGGGCACTGAACTCCAACTCGTAAATCCTTTGTGTCAGAAGGGTCACAATCCTTACAAATTAAGGAGTTTAATTTTATTTCCTCTGAACAGAGAAAGAAATTGTTTTAAATATCGACATGGCCTTCAAAATATAAATTTGACCACCTATTTTTATTGTAATATACTTTAAAAAACTAACAAAATTATAATATTATCGTGGTACTTTTTTAGGCAAATCTAGTATCTACTCATATCATTTTCATGTGTTCAATTTATATATTTAAAAGATATCGATAATCAAAATTTAGAATGTTTGACTTTATGTAACCAAAGCGACATCTTTTTGAAATTGGAGGGAGTACCATTTTTAGCTTGTTCCTTTTCTAGCTGAAAGATTTTGCAAGGTAACCAATATTTAAAGTTTGCGAACCAGTTCTACGGCAGTGCCAAAGTACGGCATTTGCCGAAGGACATTGGAAAATTGATAATTTGCCGATGGATACTACAAAATTATGGTAAATTGCCTAGAACACAATAAGTTCATTAAAATAATGCTATTTTGAAATATAGGAGAGAGAAGGGACAAGAAAAATCCAAATTGTCAAACAAATTTTAAAACAATGTCCCGATGGTTTAATTATCGATGGTCAAATTATAAAGTCTGGATGGCTAAAATTTAAAAATTGCTTTTAAAATTGAACTTATGACACCCCTTCTCTCCACTTATTTAATTAAAATACACACGTAGATGTGCTTTGAGTGAGAAAACGTGTACCAACGCTCTGTAAGATCACATAGGCTTCGCAAAATTCTTAATGTGTATAATTGACCCGCACATGTGCGCGCGCGTGTGAAGTGGCGGGATGTGCATGTAATGTGCAACCATCGTAGTAAAGAGTAATGGAAATCAAACTAATTAGCAAACTAGAATCTCTAATCCTAGTAGAGGCAAGGGCTGGACCATAAAACAGACAAACCGCAAAGCTAATTTGATATGAGGCTGAAATATCTTCGTGGTGCAACAAAAAAAGAAGAAGATATTTTACAATGTATTATACTGATAGTATATAATATGAAGTATAAATCAGATATATCCATTGATTTATTGAATGTATTCTACTACCTTACAACCTAAGTAAGTATAAATAAATACCAGCTAATTTGATCTATTGGATTGAAAAGAATGAACGGTCTATATTGAATTTAGTGTACAAAGAGCTCAAAAAAGAGAGGAAGAACATGAATGATGGAATTAAACCATTGTTTCAACATTGCCTGAATCTGTTACTAGAAGTGACATGATCGGAACCAGCTGCGTAGCTCACGCTCCATGTTCTTGCTTAACGACGGTGCAACACTGCTCGAAAGCCCATTTCTGTTCTGAAGTTACACTCCTGTGACTCCTGTCTGTTCTGAAGATGCATGTACTATCTTTATTAAACTCGAGGGATGCTGTCTCGCTCGCGTGGTCCATGTCGGACTAGAGGTGGGCATCGTGCCGTATCGGGGCGGCCCAGCACGAGTTTATCGTGTTTCGTGTCTAAACCGTGACGGGCCGTGACGGTCCGTCATGCCTACCATGCCGTGCCGGCCCGGCCCGGCTCGCCTTCGGCTAGCCTAGGCACGGTCTATGTGCGCTTCGTGCTATGCCGATCCAGACTCAGACCATTTACACTATTGCGACGAGAGGAAAGGAGACAGAGACACACGATGCTCAATCTCTTTCAGTTCTCTTTTGCCCGTTGCTCTCTCTCTCTCTCGGCTCTTTCCCTCTCTCTCGACTGTCTCTCTCAATCTCTCTCTCACCTGTTGCCTCCCTCTCTCTCCCTCGCTCATTGGCCGACAAGAGAATGAGATATGGTCATCTGTAGAAAGTCCAACAATATTTTTTTCTCTCCAAAAAGATCATCAGACTCATAACCTCGACAACATTAGAAATCTAGTAAAATAAAACCATTGTAGATAAGTGACATAATATAGCCATCAACAACAATGAAGTTGTGACAGTAGATCTGTGGATGTTGGATCGGATCTAGACTATAAATTGCACATACTTAAGGCTACAAAAGTGTCCCAACTGACCTGGTCCCACCAGCATATCTTAATCTCTTTTAGTTCTCTCCCATCTCTCGCTCGTATATCTCCGTACCGCGGTGTGCCGTGCCAGGCCGTATTGCCCATTGTGTCCTAATCTCAGACCCGTCACGACCCGTGCTATAGTATCGTACCGGCATGACACGACCTATCCCCATGCCTTACCAGATTTTGAACTAAGCTGGACCATCATGCCTCAGACCAGGGCCAAAAAGGCTCGGCATTTGATCATTTTGCCCAGAAGTTGATGTGCAATTGATCATTTGCCCCGTGTGTCTCACTGACATGTGGTCCCAAGACCCACATGTCAATGAGACATTATGGGCAAAATGATCAATTGGCACGCAGCGGCGGTCCTGAGATTTCAGGGGCCCGGAACGAGATTTAAAATGGGACCTCTTCTGTCTGGCTTCCCACTTCATGCCACGCCAAACACCAGCTAAAATGTTAAATGTGCAAACGGGCTGCTCTATGGGCTGATCTGATGGGCCATACAATCAGCAAAAATGCTAAACATGCAACCAATTAAAATATTTTACTAATATATGTAGCTATAGGGTAAGGCGGAAAAAAGCTCAAATATACATCATACAAATCAAAATAGCAAATATATACAACAAAAAAATAAAATTTCAAAATTGCCCACCGCTCCCGCCGCGCCACGTGGCGGCCGCCACAAGACGGCTGCCGCCACACCCCATGGCAGACTGGCCGCCACCACTTCACGGCGGCAGCCAGTGTGGCTCGCCTCGCGCCGCCACGTGTCCCCAATTTTTTTTTGATTTTTATTTGATTATTTCGCGTCGAATTTTTTAGTTTTCAGTAGTTATTCGACCGACATTGAAATGTAAATAACTTTCGCTAGACAACTCCAAATTTGATAAGAAAACTTTATAAGTTTTCGCCAAATCATATGGATTAAGAATATGCTTTCAATTGTATTTTTAAATATTATTTGTGTACACTGCATCGATAATTTTGTAATACCTTTTAATTTCGTATTCTTGTTTGAGTCTATTTTACCTTTGTGGAATAGTAGTATCTTTGTTGTATTTTAATGCTAATACAACACCCTATTGAATAGATTATCTATAATACCGTCTCATATGGCGATTATTTATAGTATATTATTATATTATGTAAAAATAACTCATACAATAGATTATCTATAATACCGTCTCATTCTCTTTTTTCCTTCTTTGGTTTATTCCGTATCACTTAAAATTTAGTGGAATGTTAGACTTGACCACTGTATAGGACATTACCGGCTGTCATTCGCGTCCATATTCGAGCGGTTGGCTCTGTTAGTCGGTGGGGAAAACGGTTTTATATACAACATGTAAATAAAAAACTGTAGAAATATACAACAAGAAATAAAAATATCAAAAATAGCGACGGTTCCCGCCACGACCTTTATTTATTTTTGTCTCATTATTTCGCCGAATTTTTTTAGTTTTCTCTGGTTATTCGACCGGATCCGATTGAAATGCAAATACCGATAATTGTGTAATAATTTTTTTGTACACTGTACCGATAATTGTGTAATAATTTTTTTGAGACTTCGTGTAGTTTTGGTCAAAGATGGGCATATAGATTACGTACGGCTTACGAATGGTAAACAAGAATGGCATATACCGGACAAAACCTAACATGCCTTAGGGAAAGGGAACAACAAGAAGGGCCCTTGTCGTACATTTTACTGAGAGCAGCGAGGATATTTTCCCTTACGCAATCCTTCAGCTCCTGCCGCCCTGGCCCTAGCTGCCCTCTCACGCTTTCTCTCGCACTCAGCCTCCCTCTCCGCGGCATGGCGCTGCCGTTCGGCTTCCTCTGTGCAAGCATCTGCTCCAGCTGCTTGCGCTTCTCCTCCTGATCCTGCTCACACCACTGCTGCTCCACCATAGCCCTCCGATGCGAGTACTCCCGATTCCGCATCCTTTCCATCTCGAGAGTTTGTTCCGCGTCGTAGAATCGGATGAACTCGCACAGTGGAGGCTGCAATTGGTCACATCACATGGTGTTAGACACATGCAGGTTCGATGCAACACAAAATGCGAGTATGAACATACCGGGCTTCTCCTTGCAGCCGCATCCCGACTTTGGCTCAGAGTCGTGGTTGCGGCAACTCCGATTACCTCATACCGTGACGTGTATGAGTTGTCTATGGACTGCCGGAGCGGCAAGGATCCGCATAGGCACATGGGGACCTCCGTGCCGTCGGGGATGGTTTGGACAACGCCGTGCCTTGGGGCGAGGAAACTCCATTGGTGCTGCTTGTTTGGTTTTGCGGGGATGGTTCTCTTTGTTGTATTAGAGCGATCGTTCGGTTGATGCAATCTTTGGGAAGCCAGGAAGGGGTTAAATAGCCTGAATTGATAAAGCAGCGGACTTGAAACAAGAACGAATCCGCGAGCATCGGATTCGCTGCGGCTCTGCTGTGCTTGAAGCGACAAATGCATGCAGCTTTGTAGCTGCTAGGGAGGTGCCGATCGGGCTTTGGCGGCTATGCTTTGACATGACGACTAAGGCATTCTCGCCACGCATGCATTTGATGACATGATATATCCTGCCAGGCTTTGCCGCCAGTTGCTTTGACAGACGTCTCGTGCCAATGCAATGAAAGTTTGGATGATAACAACTTAATGGATAATTATAATAGTCGTGAAAAATATGACAACTTAAGCATATTCGGCGGGCGTGAAATATCACGTGTGAGTCCATTTTTTCGAAGAATGCAGCCCATTTGGTCTTGTGTATACCGACTACGATATTATGGAAAAATATTATAATTACAGCTTCCTTTGTATGTACTTTCGTATAGTTCAAAAGGGCTAAATATAATAGTCGCGGAAAAATATGACGACTTAAGCATATTCACCCATTTGTGAAATATCACGTGTGAGTCTATTTTTAGGAATAATGCAGCTGATTTGCTCTTCTCAGATAATCGACTACGATATTATGGAAAAATATTGTAATTACACTGCCGTTGTATGTACTTTCGTATAGTTCAAAAGGGCTAAATATAACGATCGTGGAAAATTGCATCTACTACGTCTTTACGAGTATTAAAATGGAATGAAGTTGTTAAATTAACTCTTCGTATGTTGTGTTGGTGTACCAGGTGTTGTGCCGTTCGTATGGCTTGTAACGACAAAAGATATTAAAGGCGGAAAATACAACGTTGAAACATATAAGTTACGACATAACATCACAACACGGGAAAACAACGTTGGAATACCGTACATCGCTAACGCATTACATGACGGGTACATGACTACTACATATTATTTGAACAACTCACGCAGTGCGGATTAGAACTTTCCGTAATCATCACTATCTGCATCAATACCCTCCTCTTCTAAAACTGCCAATGATCGCGTTTGCCCTCGTCATCGCCTCGTAGTCACATGGAAGACAAAAGTTCAGGTCTACACCTTCGTGTCCTCCTCTTTAAACTTGAGCTTAGTGTCCTCTTGTCTTATGGTGTGGGGGGTTTGGCTATGACAATTAGATAGATTGTATGGTGACATGTTCGAGGCTACTAGCAATAGCTTCGATGTCGAATAAAGTCGTTGAATTCATTGGCGCTTGAACTGTTGCCAGGACTGAAGTTGTCTTTAGCAATTTTATTCAGGTCAGCTGCGATGCCATCTATTTCTTTGATTGTCCAGGCCCAGCCTTTACTGAGCCGCTCCGGATCCTTGTCCATCTACACATTGGAAGCAATTATATTTCAGCCTAGAAGAGTAGGATTCAAGCATAACTGAAATGTACACCTTCCGTTGTATGTATTTTCGTATAGTCGAAAAGGGCTAATTATAAGGGTCGCGAACAGATATGACAACTTAAGCATATTCGGCCGGCCGTAAAATATCACGTGTGAGTCCATTTTGCCGGAAGAATGCAGCTGATTTGCTCATCTCAGATATCGAGTACGATATTATGGAAAAATATTGTAATTACACCTTCCGTTCTATGTATTTTCGTATAGTTGAAAAGGGCTAATTATAAGGGTCGCGAACAAATATGACAACTTAAGCATATTCGGCCGGCCGTAAAATATCACGTGTGAGTCTATTTTTTCGGAAGAATGCAGCTGATTTGCTCTTCACTATACGGACCACCGTATTATGGGAAAAAAATGTAATTACTTCTTCCGTTGTATGTACTTTCGTATAGTTGAAAAGGGCTAAATATAATAGTCGCGAAAAATATGGCAACTTAAGCATATTCGCCTACCGTGAAATATCACGTGTGAGTCCATTTTTTCTAAGAATGCAGCTGATTTGCTCTTCACTATACGGACTACCGTATTATGGAAAAATATTGTAATTACACATTCCGTTGTATGTATTTTCGTATAGTTGAAAAGGGCTAATTATAACGGTCGCGGAAAAATATGACAACTTAAGCATATTCGGCCGTGAAATATCACGTGTGAGTCCATTTTTTCGGAAGAATGCAGCTGATTTGCTCTTCTCTATACTGACTACGATGTTATGGAAAAATATTGTAATTACACATTCCGTTGTATGTATTTTCGTATAGTTGAAAAGGGCTAATTATAACGGTCGCGGAAAAATATGACAACTTAAGCATATTAGGCCGGCCGTGAAATATCACGTGTGAGTCTATTTTTTCGGAAGAATGCAGCTGATTTGCTCTTCTCTATACTGACTACGATATTATGGAAAAATATTGTAATTACACATTCCGTTGTATGTATTTTCGTATAGTTGAAAAGGGCTAATTATAACGGTCGCGGAAAAATATGACAACTTAAGCATATTCGCCGGCCGTGAAATATCACGTGTGAGTCTATTTTTCGGAAGAATGCAGCTGATTTGCTCTTCTCTATACTGACTACGATATTATGGAAAAATATTGTAATTACACATTCCGTTGTATGTATTTTCGTATAGTTGAAAAGGGCTAATTATAACGGTCGCGGAAAAATATGACAACTTAAGCATATTCGGCCGGCCGTGAAATATCACGTGTGAGTCCATTTTTTCGGAAGAATGCAGCTGATTTGCTCTTCTCTATACTGACAACGATGTTATGGAAAAATATTGTAATTACACATTCCGTTGTATGTATTTTCGTATAGTTGAAAAGGGCTAATTATAACGGTCGCGGAAAAATATGACAACTTAAGCATATTCGGCCGGCCGTGAAATATCACGTGTGAGACTAATATATCGGAAGAATGCAGCTGATTTGCTCTTCTCTATACTGACTACGATATTATGGAAAAATATTGTAATTACACATTCCGTTGTATGTATTTTCGTATAGTTGAAAAGGGCTAATTATAACGGTCGCGGAAAAATATGACAACTTAAGCATATTCGGCCGGCCGTGAAATATCACGTGTGAGTCTATTTTTTCGGAAGAATGCAGCTGATTTGCTCTTCTCTATACTGACTACGATATTATGGAAAAATATTGTAATTACACATTCCGTTGTATGTATTTTCGTATAGTTGAAAAGGGCTAATTATAACGGTCGCGGAAAAATATGACAACTTAAGCATATTCGGCCGGCCGTGAAATATCACGTGTGAGTCCATTTTTTCGGAAGAATGCAGCTGATTTGCTCTTCTCTATACTGACTACGATATTATGGAAAAATATCATCTTATGCCTGTAACTCTGTCACGTATGTCACGGACCAAATTGAACAGTCTGCAGTAACTCGCATTTTTGGAGGTCTTTATGTGCTGCAATCATTTTTTGCTCTACACGAAAGTTGTAGAGAATTCGAAGACGCAACTTTTTCATGTCGACAAGTTTTTTATTTGAGCAACAGAAAAAATCAAAGAAAATCGGAAAGGTAAATGCATTTGCGTCGGACCAAAAATTGTTCGCGACGGACCCTTCTGTAATTCTCGATTTTGGAGATTTTCCCGTGCTCTAATCATTTTTTGGTCTACATGAAAGTTGTAGATAATTCCAAGATCCAACTTTTTCATGTTGACAAGTTTTTCATTTGTGCAATATAAAAAATCATAGATAATCGGAAAGGTAAGTGCATTTGCGCCGGACACGAAAAACTGTTCGCGACGGACCCTTCTGTAATTCACGATTTTGGAGGTCTTCCTATGCTCGAATAATTTTTTGATCTACATGAAAGTTGTAGAGAATTCCAAGACGCAATTTTTTCATGTTGACAAGTTTTTCATTTGAGCAACATAAAAAATCAAAAAATTTGACAAGTTTGAATGACATAGATTAAAGAAGTTAACATAAGTCTCATACAGCACGATCTAGCTCGCAATTGCAGACAAAATTAAAACATTACATTGAAAGTAAAATAATGCAATCGAACGGGTTGATCAATAACGGGTTCAACGGCCTTCTGGGTTAGTGTTCCCCCTTCCTCTTCCCCTGGCCCCCTACCACGACGTTCCTGGTTATCGTAGTCCGACGGTGTGAAATTTTTGGGCGCATGGGGGACACGTAGTCCAGCCGCCTGCGCTGGACCTAACCGTGCATCTCGCGTTTCAGCGTCGAATCGCACAGGCTGGACCGCGTACGACGCGCCGCTGTGGATGCCCCATGCAGCCATCGACTGGTCTGCATGGTACCCTGATGCGCGTAGTACGTCCGGCCGCCGCTCCTGCCGATTCGATCCACCGGCCTCCTCGGGTTCTTGACGCGCTTTCCAACCCTAGAGATTGCAAACACGTCGTCGCGAGCAAATCGGCTGAATGTAGCCCTGGATCCCATAAGGTCATCGACGCCCTCGACACGCCCTCCCATGTTTGTTGATCTTTGGGCGGGGTACTAAAAGACTCTGCGGCAATGATGGGGACGGTGACATGTTGATGTGTACTCCTCCTTGAACGCTTGCCCCAAAGACCTATTTCAACGTATTCGCCTCCATGGCCCCGGCCGCTCTCATGGCTCGGGACCGGAGGAAGTCGATGCTCTGGGTGGGTCTTGCCCGCCGAGGAGGCACAGGCGTTGCACGCCTATCCATGGACATGCTCCTCATCGTGGGGCTCGGTGCGGGCGGCGCCTCGTACGGTACATCCTCGTAATCACGTTGGGTAGACGGTCTATGGCCACCAACATCTCTGACCGCATTTCTTATGCGGTGGCCCGTGCGGCGAAGAAGGTTCCGTAAAGCGATTGCTTGATTGACGTTGTCGCTTCCTGTGGATCGCGTGAGGATCTCGTCCGCCTGGTCATGCATGTACTCCGCCTCACGCCTCTGCAAATTACAACGAATCGAATGTTTAATTGGGTATATCCCCAGCTTTTAATATGTGATAGGTGCGATCCGTACCGATGTGTGCATGCGCTCTGCGTACTCCTCAAAGATAGCCATGTTGCACTGGCATCGCCACACCCCTGTCTAGGAGCACCGCCCGTGTGCGAGGTCTGTACTAGTCAAGGTACCCAAGTGTGTCCGTCTCGTGGGCTGCGCCTGATGGGTTCCAGACGTCCTCAGTGGCCATCGAGTTCCACCTCTCAATATGCCGGCTATTCCGTGCGACCCAGTTGTAGTTGTGCCTCGATGTACTCCTCCTCGCGGATCAATCCAACACGTTATTAATGGTTTCCACAAGAAGCGTGAAAGTAATGTGACATGTAGAGACATACCCATGGGAGCTTTGAGTCTGTCGGAGGCGGTGGAGGGAAAGATCGCCGGTACCCAAATTGGCGCCGAACGCGCTCCGAGAGTATGGCTCAACGGCACTCATGCACAGGAGGAAGCATTTCGTCATCCAATAATGAGGCTCCCTGCACAGTTGGAGATACGGCCTCCGACGCAACCTCCGCCGCGCCTGGGTGGAAAAGGGATCCCACGTGACTGCGCCGATGTCGAAGTCTAGGTCCCCCACGAGACGAGGGTAGGAGCCGCGGTCTGATTCCTGGGCCCATCGGAGTCTGGCATGCATCCATTTGTAACCCAAGGTTGGCCTTGCGAGTGGATGCACGTTAGCTTCATCGACGGGCACTGGGTAGTACCGCGTAGACACTCTTGGTCGCGCTATGGGTAGGTATGACCAGGACCACAATCAGAGAAGCAGGGGCAACCTCCCATTATTGAAGTTGGTCGTGGCCGGCGGCAGCCGCACATCTCGCGATATGTGTCTGCGAGAACTGCCGAGCCCCAGCCGTAGATGTCCGGTGCTGCATCTTCTCACACCTGCTCGGCTAATTCCCGAGCGACCCAAATGAGGTGGGGGGCAACGGAATCACCATTTCCGTTTGTAAATAAAATTCCTGCAAGGAGGAAATAGAGGTACACCTCGAATGCCTATTTATCCGACCAGGTCAGCGTTTTGAGACATGGTCCAAAGCCTCCGGAGACTGGCCGAGCCATGCGAAAGAGACTCCACGATCACAGCCTCCCGTACGTTGTGCCAAACTCCGCATCGAAGAAAATCACATGTTAGGAAATCACGTTAGCTCCCAGATAAGTGTGGTCGGTGTGCTTTCACATTTATTACCTTTCCTCTACATAGTTCTTCCATGCCTCTTTGGAGGGCTTGCGCACTACGAGGGGTTTACCGAAAGTGGAAGGCCAAATAACATGGCGACATCTTTGAGGGTCACCGCCATCTCGCCGAAGGAGGTGGAAAGTATGCGTCTCCGGACGCCATCCGCCGACCAACGCGGTGATAAGGGCCCCGCCCAGCCTAGGCATCGGGTCCACTGCCCTTCCTTCAGAGGCTCCACGCACCATAAATGCGAAGCTAACAGGCCCGTCCGTCCCAGGCCGTATATGAACCGAGGGTCCAATGTCTTAATGTTACGGAGCCACGCATGCGAGAGTGTTAAGCTGCAAGGACAAAGCAACTAAACGCATCGAGCATAACGAAGGTACGACGCTATGCGATACGTTACTTATTGTAGTAATGACGTTACCGTCTGGCCGAGGCCCACTTCCGCCCTGTGGTCGCTATCATACTTCGATCGCAATAGCTCTGGCAACTCCATCACAAGCCTGCATAATCTCCATGGAATGAAACAATGAAATACAAAAAATAACATCAGAAGAAATTAGAAAACCACTTTCCTTACCAAAGAAATTTAGGTTCATAAATTACATAATCAAATTTCACGAAGAGAATGCAAAATGAAGGTAGTAAGAAGATGTTGCATGTCTAATGCGTATAGTTGAAATATTACATTGGACAACATCACCCTCTGTTTGGGCAGCCTCTACGGTCATGCCCTGTCTGCCTGCAGATGCGACAACGCCGAAGGCCATCGTCTCGCTGAGATGCATCCATGTCACCCTCAAACCGCGCGGAACGCGGTCTACCCGGCGTATCGCGCCTTAGTGTGGGGTACGGGAGCCACGTAGGGGGTTCGGAGGTCTTGTAGTTCGTGCCGATGTTGAACGGTTCGAAATGCCCCGTCCATGTTGCTCTAACGGCATCCATACGGTAGTACGGTGTGACATATTGTGTGCCGTCGTTGTCCCCCATATCACGGCACGCTGCTAGCACGTGCGAGCAGGGGATGTGCTCTAGACGAGGCTTGTTGCATGAGCAGGTCGCCTAATACAGGCCGAGCTGGCATCTCTGGTTTGTGTCCCCCGCGGAGTATCCCGAACGGTGCTTGCGCTTGCACTCGACGAGAAAAATGTTCTGCGCAGGGTCCATCATGCGCGTGCGGTGGAATTGAGCTTTCTGCCTACGACGCTGCAACAAAGCCTCGACACGGGGAGCGAAGGTTGAGCCGTTAGCTTGTACGCCGCCCTTTGGCGATCAACAAAGTATTTCGCGGTCCTAAAAATGTCAGCCAATGATTGGGCAAATGGGTAGGCAACGAGCCCCGCAAAGACATTGTTGTACGACTCGGCAAAGTTAAATGCGTCATGATGGAGTATCTGCAGAAGAGAAGCATACCGCTTAGGTGCAAAATAGTGCTGTCAAATGATGTGGTACCGTACTAGAGAGGGCATTATCTTACCGAGCACCGTTCGTATCGTGCGCCCAGGCCCATCTCTCAGCGGGTTTACGAGCTATCCATTGAGCGAATGTCATCTTGCGCCAGACGGAGACCTCCGAGCCACCAATTACCTGTGTGGCCTCCATGGTCTCTTCCGCCACCGATTCCTTTGAGCTGCTCGTTCACCGGTTAAATATCGTATCGAACTTGCGCAGCTTGGTTTTGCATGCATAGGGTTTTGAATAGCTTCACCATGTTCTTGTTCCTGCACATGGTGTACATGTTCGCCTCAGGTGACGCATGCACCATCTACGCTGGACGCCTCTCCACAGTGCAAGGGCAATCTTCATCTTCCGCCATTCTATCGAGGGCGTTCAAAGCCTCGCATTACGGTCCGACACGACGCACACCCGGCCCTATCCCGCACCACACGGGTCTTCACCAGGACAGGAACCAAGATTACCGGTATCGTTGCTTTCTCTCTCGACCACGGCGAACGCCAGCGGTAGTAGCTGGTTGTTTGCATCGGCAGCTATGGCGGTAAGAAGGGTGCCATTGTACTAGCCGGATAGAAATGTTCCATCCACGCATATAACAGGACGGCAGCTCCTGAATGCCGTGATGCATGGACCGAACGCCCAGAACACCCTGAGGAGGTAGTAGTGTTCTGGAGCAGTCGTTCCATCGGGAAGCTGCACGGGTTCAACAGCAATAGCATATTCGGAGCCCGGGTTTGTTGCAGCTATCCGCCTCAGTAGGCGTGGAGCCCAATTGAATGACTCCATAAAACTACCAAACATCATTTTCAAAGCCATCTGCTTTGCTCGCCAAGCCTCAGTAGGTAGGTTATGGACATCCTCGCCCTGCTCGCATCTCAAAGAATTATGGTTGCGGGCTCGAGACCAAGGTCGGCCTTCAAAGACGTCTAACAGGATTTTCGCGATGAATCTTGATTTCACCACGCCGCTTGTGTTCAACAAGCGCCTGCATGTACATGTGTGCGGTGTGTACCGCCGTATAATGAAATGGTCTCGATGTTTAGGCGCCGAGCACGAACATAGTATCCGCCTTCGCCCTTTCTTACATGTAAGCTCGAAGCAAGTCTTGTCCGAGCGATGCACGCGGTGGTCACGCCGGTCACCACAGCGTAATTAGTGCGTATGCATCGCCGTCCTTTGTGGCGAACTCCTGGTCGAGTTCTATGTCGCTATGGTCTTGCCCACGCTTAGAAATATCCTCCAAGCGGCCGTAACACGCCGACCGGGTTCGCAAGTGCAAAAATGCGATTGCGGCCCCGGTCCTCATCTTCGCCAGGACCATCACCGTAAGTAGGGTCGTGGTCATCCCCTAGAGCATCCGCATCCACCTCGAGGACGGGCGCATCCGTCTCGCCAGCCTCCTCGCCAAGCCCCTTGACCAGACTTGCGGCGAGCTCATGGCAATTTCCTCTTCTGCTCGGGTTGTTCGTCCGCATTGACCCCCATGTCCTCCTCCTGGCTCGGCTCGCCCCACCTCCCCCGGGGGTGCGAGGGACCAGCTTCACGTAAACACCTAGTGCGAACCCTTCCTCAGGCGGCCTTCTCCATGTAGAACTGCCAGCACTCGTTCTACGGAGCTCGAATAGGCTGTACACATAAAGCAAGCTATTTGGCACTACATGGGGCCTAACCCCATCTACCACGAGCTTGTACAATGTACGGTCAACACTAAGAGCGCGTGCAGCCGCTCTTGCTACTGTGCGCAACTCTATCGGTGGATTTACAGTTGTCTCTATGTGTGCGCAATTATGCATGCTGACAAATGGGCCCTGCAAATTTATGCTCTCGTGCCATATATGAAGCGGAATCGCCATCGAGGACTGTAGCATTACATAATTGTAGTCATCAATAATTGCACACACGCACCGCTAACATATTTAAACATATTGGCATTACTCAAATTTTAATTACAAAAGAATAAATGTTATGGTTACGTACAGTTAAAATGTATGCCAACATATAATTATATATATGTTATATAATATACTATCACAAGACATATGCAGTTTATGAAATCCTAAAACCGCATTCCACACTCTTGATATCATGTAAAATACTACTACACATAAAGGCATTGTATACTTTACATTTCAGGTTCGTACGAACTAAGTAAAACAAATATATGTAGCTAACAAATTAATTGGCTGTTTTTTTGATCTTTTTGTGCGCATGTATTTCTAGGTGATACGATTAATTCGCAATTTTTATGGAATGCGGGGATTTATCTACCAGGTTCGCAATATATGGTGTTCACTGAGAAACGCATGCATGCATACATACATTTCATCATAACAACATAATTTTGGTAAAAGTGTGCTAGCAGCATGATATAACGGGAGATGCTTGCCTTGCTCTGAGTTTTCTGGAACGGCGTCGAGGTCAACGTGTGCGGTCTCTGCAGTGTCGGTACCTACACGAAGCAAAAACAACAATACGAAGTCCAATAAGTAATAAGGGAAAATAGCTTACAATGGTGCGGAACTTCGGCCCTCCAATATTTAAGTCAGATTAAGTGGATACTTTGGTTCGAGTTGTAAAGTTCGTAAAGGAGGTCAACTCCTTTCGGTCCAAGTAGATATTACGTCCAAAAAAAAGATTACCGCAGCGAATCATCATGCGAAATAAATACAAAGGTAACGCTCGAAAGCATAAGCTCGGCAGAGGGTCCCGACCTCTGCAGAGACTCCTTTCGGGTCAAAAATTAAGTCGATTAAGCAACAACTTTGGTTCGAAAGTTATTAGGTTCGTAAAGGAGGTCAACTCCTTTCGGTCCAAGTAATGATTACGTCCAAAAATAAATACAACAATACGAAGTCGAATAAGTAATAAGGCAAAATGACTTAACACAATCCGTAACTTCGTGCCACCAATATTTAAGTCGGATTAAGCAAAGAACTTTGGTTCGAGTAATTAAGTTCGTAAAGGAGGTCAACTCCTTTCGGTCCAAGTTGTGATTACGCCAAAAAAAAACACAGTCTTATGCTTAAGGTGACGATCGTGGTGAAATACAGACAGTCGATGGTCATCTGAGGGTCCAAATTTCCGCATAAAGACAAGGTTGTTAATTCATGTAATATCCTTACTTACGTAAACATTTTTAGGTGTCACGGTTAATTCACATTCTCCGCACATAATATCACATAGATTACTGCTACACACATAATATCATAATAGCATTGTACTAATGTTTCCTAATACCGTCGTAACATTTCACTATAGCATAACACTACACTGTCGTCAACAATAATAAATTGCACAAACGTAAATACGGCAATCTAACCTAACAAGTTGGTCACTAAAATCAAGACTCGACCAAAACATACTACTATTTATGAAGACTTGTAACTAACCTTCTCCAAGTAGTACGTAAGATCAAAACTCGAGCTTTGACCCAATAAATGTTCGTCAAAAATACCTGCAAGATACAAATCATGTATGAAATAAACAAAAAATTTTAAACTTTGTGAAAAAATAAACAAACCACACAATATTATAGTAGGTCACCATATTTAGGGTGTTAATTGAATGTAACACATGCGTACATACATTTCTTCATAACAACTTAATCTGGCTAAGCTAGTGGTATGAACATGATTGAAGGAGGTGCTTGCCTTGCTATGAGTTTTCTGGTCCGGCGTAGAGGTCAGCGTGTGCGCTATCTACAAGGTCGGTATCTACACGAAGCAAAAACCACAATAAGAAGCGAAATATGTAATAAGGCAAAATAACTTACCAATGTCCAGAAGCCCGCGCCACCCATATTTAAGTCGGATTATGCGGCTACTTTCGCTCGAGTTGTAAAGTTCGTAAAGGAGCTCAACTCCTTTCGGTCCAAGTAGTGCTTACGTCCAAAAATAATAATGATCCTTCGCTCAAGCGAATAATCGTTGAGTGGAAGCTCGCCAGAGGGTCCCGACCTCCGGGATACTCATACACCCATCTTTATGCAAGAATATTTAATTCAACTTTTACTCCGCTTGAATATTTCTACGAACATAGATATTTCTAGTTGCTACGATTAATTACTAGTTTATATGGAATGTGGGTATATATCTACCAGATTCAAAATATACGTGAGCATACATAAATTGCTAGTTTATATGAAATGTGGTATGAACATGACTAAAGGAGGTGCTTGCCTTCCTTCCCGAATAGCGTCGAGGTCGCCGTGTGCACTCTCTACAATGTCGGTATCTACACGAAGCAAAAACAACAATATGAAGTCAAAGAAGTAGTAAGGGAAAATAAATATCACGAATGGATTCCAACAAACTATAACCACCGACTAATTAATCTACTGCTTTTTGCGCCTCGGTTTGTTGGCCTTGCCTTCAAGCTCTCAAAGCAAGCACCGCAAAAAGAGTCGCTTATGCTCTCAAACTCTTCTTTCACACTCTGCTCTGTAAGGAGAGCGACGCACTTCCGCTTTTATAGGCACAAAGCTCATCACTGTGACGTTTACATAAATGACAATTATTACGGATTAAGCGCGTTACTTAGCTCTATTATTAGCCGTAATCTTGATTTTATGCGGCATTGGATTCCAACACGGTAGAAATTGACGTGACACATCGTGCTATTTCAACCACCGGCCATTGCTTCAACCACATGCATGCACCTTTCGGCCCCAAAGTATCCAGCAAAATGAATTGGCGCATTAAAAAAATGAAAGTGCTGTCCTTCACGACCAAGCAACGGGTGGGAGGGAGACACTGCGCGGAGGAGCTGCGGCGAGAGGTCGGTCCGGAGGGCTCGGGCGGGAGGCCACTGGTCGCCGCCCCCGTGTGGCGGCCAGGCTGGGACCGGGTGCAGGGGCGGGGAGGGTCAAGTGCTGCCACTGGCTGCCGCCGTCCTCGTGGCGGCGGCAGGCCGTGGGACCGGGGACAGGGAGGGTCTTGCCGCTGCCACTGGCCGCTGCCCCTGTGGCGGCAGCCAGGGCTGACGCCGTGCCGGCCGGCGGCCGCCGCCCCACATGGCGGCCCCACTGTCACTTTTGCAATTTTTTAAAAATATTGTATAGTTTTGAAATTTTGTAATATATGTTGTATATTTCAGTATTTTTTCCAGGGTAAGGCCCATGGTGTGGGGGGCGGAGGGCGGCGTTGGCACTTCAACTTCCGAACAAATCATCAAATATTCCGGCCTAAGTGCCCACCTCGTCGGACGCGCCCTTCCTCTCGCGCGACGGCCTGCGCTCGCCCGCTTCGTCGCGCCTCGTTCGGCGCGTGCGTGTGGCCCGCGACCGGCGCCCCCAGCTCCCTCACTCGACGCGTACGCTCGCCCCCGTTCCAGCGCCCGCACCCGCCTCCAACTCGCTACGATTCACTTCCAGACGGTCGTCTTTCCGATGCCCCAGCCTGGCAGCGGCGGCGGTGGCGGCCAGTGGCTGGCGGAGCTAGAGGCGGACCTCCGCCCCCGCGTGCTCAACAAGATGTGCGTGCCCTCGAACCCCTGCTCATGATTTTATCAGTACTACTAGGAGTTGGATTTTATCCTGAGGGAGGAGGGGATTACTTAACTGCTGATTTTAGTTAAATTATTGGTATCAAGCTCACAATATGCTGTCGTGATATATTAACATGCTTAATATGCTGAAGTCCACATATTCTACCTTCCAAGTGCAGTGATCACATATTCTGTGTGCAACGTGATGGATGAGTTTTTTTCAATAGTACACTTAATACGTATGCTGAGGGATTAATTAAGGCCCGTTTGGCAATTTGGAACCGAGCTGTTTCTACTAGAATCTGGAAGAAACCCAGCCAAACGGGCTAAAACTCAGAACGATTCTCCTCAGAACTTTCTTCTTTTTCTACACCATGGCTGAATCACCCTCAACCCCGTTTCTACTAGTTTCTACTAGAATCTGAAACCGTACCAAACGGTTTGCAGAAAATGATTCTGATTCTACCTGAAACGTTTCTACCAAGAATCTGGAACCGTTTCCGTTTCTATTAGAATCTGAAACCGTACCAAACGGGACCTAAATTTACTTTTCATCATTAGCAGGTATGCAGAGATATCCTGCGTTGCAGGGACCGGATTCTGGCATACTTATAGAGCTCTTTTACAGTGGATTAAAATCAATATAAACCGTTCATTCTTTTGAATCTAATGGTTGAAATCAATTTAGATCTAGTTATACTACCACCTGTAGTATTGATAATAAAATTCAGAAAAGGGTAAAAGGGTAAAAAATTCTATCATATTATTTGTCCTCTACGGTAGAACACGTTATGTGATCCTAATGAATGGATAAGAAACCTCTGAAGATCATCAGGTATTCGGTGAATCCAAAACTGTGAACGAATTAGAAAAAGTCTAAAATACCTCTGATGAATAGATAGGAAAAGCCTAAAATACCCTTAAGGAATGGATGGTTAGATTTGGTTTCTACTACCGCTATTTACTACATATGTTATCCACCGTAAAATTTCTCTACTTTACTTATAAGCTCATAATGAGCAAATTACTTGGTTGCTTACAGATAGTTCTGCCATGTTGTTATGATGCCCTCTAGCTAGCTTTCATATATCTGAATCCCAGTTCTTTCCAAGTGTGTTCAGAATGGGCGAATTGGCCTAAATTTTTAAGGGTCAGCTCAACCCTTTTCCCCAGGAGCTCCACACCCTTCTTGCCAAATTTGAGGAGAGGGCATTCCATGAGGCCACCAGTAAGGTGCGTTGCTAATCCGTTCCTTCCACCGGTCAATTAGTATCATTTGCAACCAATGCAATGCATTTCAGTTCCAGATTAGGGGAAGCTAATAATTCCCAGCTATGCGTTTATTTATATGTTTCTGCTATTAACTGGTCAATGCAAGAAAGCAATGCTATGCAACCCGCAAATCCTTAATTATTCGTTTTATTTCTTTGGTTCACATTACATAGATTCTATTTCATGCCATCTGGATGTAATTTAGTTTTGGTTCCTTTCCAGGAAGACTACATAAGAATATAGCTAACAAGTTGATAAATGTGGAAAAAATACGACGACAAGAGCAACAACGACAACAATTACCGCAGGTTACTCAAGGTCTTCAGCAACGGATACATACGAGAGGGCAAATGTGGCTGGTTAATGCAGTTCAAGCTATCCAAGGAGGCAATTCTTCAGTTACTGAGATGCTACAGGCGACGCCGATGGCTAGTGAGTACATTACCCTTGGGACCATCGCATTTCAGGAGTTAGTGCCTTAACAGTTTTAGTTCAAGTGCTTCTGGAAATATGGTTCAATCTGTGTTGGAGTAGATGTTTTCTTGACCACTGTTTGGGGTACGATTTATATGGTGCTAAAAGGACAATAATACCAATCGTCCAGCATATGTGAGATTATCTCACCACATTCACATGGATGATTATCCTAGCAGTCTTGTAGTTTCTATGATAGAAGAAAAGGGATGCATATTAGGATTCCTGTTAGGCCGAAGGAGTCTTCATAATATCAGGGATGCAAGCCAAGAGGCATAAATCAGGGGTTTGCCTGAACCATATTCATATCTCACCAAGTCAGTTTTGCTGTGTGGTTTACTTATGCTTGGGTCTTTAGTTATCACATTATACATAATCACAGTCACTAGCATAGCTGTGGTTTCCCTCCAATATCTTGTGACTAACATTTGTTAATTTACAGAAACCGAGTTTTCCTCATTGCTAGCTACTTTTGTTCAAATTGTACGAGGTCAATTGATTCTTTCAGCATGAATCTAACATGGGAAGATAACTACTGACTTGTTGATAGCTTCTGCATTATACCAAAATATGCATCCATATGTTCCTTAGCCTTTGGATGATCTATCATCTTTCCAACTGTACTCATCAATTTGCATAGTGCTTCAATGTTCTCTTCATCTGGGTTCTGACAATTTCCCAGCAATTTTGTTATGCATTCATGCATGATATGTTATGTTAGCATCCTCTCCAGAAAAACTAAATGCTGGTTCTCTTGTGCTCCTCACTGACCTATAATCTTGAAAGTGACTGGAAGTCAAGTTTTGTTGTTCTAAATGTCATGGTCACAAAAAAAAAAAAAAAAACTGTAACAAGATATATGTATACATAAGAAAATGCTTCTGTCAATGATGTATGAAAAATGAGTTTCCTTTTCTAAGAGTACTTGAAGTTGCCCATAATGTTTGCCTATTTTGTACCTGCAGCTACAGCCAGCCACTCATGTTTTTGCATTTCTGTCATAGCTGCTTTGTGGCTTGACATAATGAATTCTTCATTTCACAGGACCTATCCCCCTTGAGTATTATCATCTGATTGAAAAGTTTGCTCAATTTGACAGGTAGCATATCCCTAAACGTGTTGTCCATGCACGGCGAGCCAGTGAGAAGAGATTTTTTGAGGTGACTCATAATGTTTCTCACCTTAATAGGAATACTGCTAGCTTGGATTGCACTTTAGCCCCATAAATAATATGCAATGCATGTGCTACTGTACACATGAAACTATAGCCCTGCTCATTCCAAAATACATAGGTCTTATCATCATATAAAAATTTTACAAAATCATTAGCATTATCTCAAGACCTCACAAAAAATTTACATAAATATTGTACTTCATTTAGTACACCTATAAAATAAAAAACAGAAGAGCATATATAAAAATAGCAGTACTATCATACTTTTTTAAAAAATACACATGTCTGATAATGATCTGAAAACTTTCTAGCATCATTACTCATTAGCATTGCCTCAGACCTCACACAAAAAATTTTAGCACTTTTTGATAAAAATTTTAAAATTATTTTGAATTTAAATTTTAACTCCACCGGTTTACCGAGCGGTTTGAGAAATCGAGCTGTCTCGATACACACAAAAACCACGATTTTTGCTCAAAAATCAACGATATTGTGAACCCTGATAAATAATACTCACCAAATTTTTGTTTTACAAAACTGTTTTTTGTTGTGCTTTTCTTAGGGCCAAAATTTCCATGATTGGTGTACATATGGACCCAATACTTTATTTTAACAATATCTGTAAACACTTTTTGAGTACAAGAAATTTAGAATAGGCTCATCATAAACTGCTTTGCCTATCTTGCGTTCAAATTTTTATGTGGTACTACTTTCTTACTTTTGTTACAAACAAAACAAAATTCGGACATTTCACTTTGGATTTGTCATTTTTGTAAGAAATAGCTTTTTGGTGCTCTTTATCAAATCCCTTACAAGTTTATTCCCACCAGAGGTTAAAGGTTCTGTTTCCATTTCGATCATGCATGTTAATTTGGAGTCATCAGTTGGTCTAGGTTGCAAATACTACTGTGCTTGTTAACTGCTAACCCATTGGTACAGTTTGTGGATATCTCTCGGTTGCTATTTAACTATTAAAAAAACGTAAAACTTTAAAGAGAACGGTGATTCTCATTTATTCTATGGTATGTTTCCTTCAACTCAATAACTAAAAATTCTATTTTCTTCGTTATCTCATACTCCCTCCAGTTTGATAATAGATGTCGTTTTGGACACAGTGATGGTCAAACTTCTAAAACTTTGACTATCGATATATTTTTAAATATTTAAATTGGATATATGAAAATTATATGTATAGACTTGTCTTAAGAAGTACTTTCATAATATTATAATTTTATTGGGTTTTATAAATATATTATAATAAAAATTAGCGATCAAAGTTCTGTTTTGAAGACCGTGTCGATGTCCAAAACGACATCTATTATCAAACTGGAGGGAGTAATTATTTTACGTCTAGGGACAAATGCGTAAGCTCGTTACTCTTGCGCGGCATCGCGTCGTGCGTGCCCATCTAGTTGTACAGAATGATCGGGACAATTCACCATTACAGCGAACTGGCGTTGCCGACGAGGCCACCAGCGGAGCAGGACAGCCAATCGGTCCCACTTGTCTTGATCATCTTCACACACCTAGCACATATATCAAGCGTCAATGGCGATGCTTCTCCTAGCATGCTGTGCAAAGGGATGGGCACCATGTCAGATATTTTCATCTACTTATCTGATTTGCGCAAGAAACTGCCATTCATGGTGCACTCAAAGTACATCTGGACCGTCCTCAACGGAGGCGAACAAAATCACAGAGAGGAGACAAGTGTTTTTCGGAGTGATCACTTTTCTATTGTAACATTTTTTTTAAAATCTGACGTCTTTGCGAATGTAATTGCAAAAATAGCATCATCCTCTATTGTAGAAGCGCTGACAGGTAACACGTATCGCTACCACGGCAAGTTCCTACCGATGACCCATGGCTCGACAAAAAATTGTGACATTAATTATTCACTTTAATTAATTAATCACTTAATTAATGGCATCTGCTTAATTAAATTGGTTCATTAATGCTACCGAGTAGCAATGCTAGTAGGCGCTCCTTCCGCGAGTTTTTGTTGTGATACGGGAGCGTGACAAGTGTCGTTTGGGTGTGTTTGGTTGATGGGATAAGGTTGAATAGGATGTGATGGTTTTGTACTATTTGGTTCCATTATTTTGGGTGAATGAGATGGTTTAGTATCTAGAGGGAATATTCCTCAAATTTGTATCACTTATCCAAAATAGGATGGTTTCATTCAAGCAACCAAACGCATGGATGACTTTTTTCTTAAACCATATCATATATGTACCATTTGATATAGGCAACCAAGCGCACCCTCTTTTGTGATCATATTTGAAAAATAAAAGTTCATCAGGACTAGAAAAAGTGATGGATTCGCGTTTTCCTTCCTCTATCTAGGTTATCGCAGGCATAGAGGTAGCGGTCTTTGTCGATACGAAAGTGATGCCTCGCTGTAACCATATGTGTGCCATTCCCACTCGCCCACATGGAAGATGGAACCCTCCTTTGATTGTTCGCCACTAATAATTAAATTAGTGCAAGAAAGGTGACGAGTGCAAGAAAAGTGACTACGTCACCTTTCAATGATTGTGTTGATTAGTAGTAGAGCTCTGGAGATTATTTACCCTTTTAAAGAACGGCAAGCTAGCAACCATGGATGAGTACTGAGTGGTGAATGATATATACTAGAGCTTAATTTGGAAATCCATCGTCCGTTTGTCATCAGACAAATTTCAAGGTGATTCAGTTACTTCGAGATATCAGAACTCTTGTAAACGCTGCGTCATGACAAAAGATTAATTTGGCATTCCAGTAGTGCATATTGTAACCCGTTTTGATCTTATGTACAGTGGACATGGGGCGAGCAATTAGGGGCCTAGCTGTTTGGTTGCTGTATCTGCTCAGCCTGGTCCGTACGAGGTCATCCTGGCTGGTTGGAGACAGGCTAAGCTGATGCATGTGGATGTTGTTTGGTTGTCTGTATGAGCTAAGCCTGGCTATGAAGGGATGATGTTTGGTTGGTTGCATAAGCTGAATCTACTAACACAGAATACATGCATCACTGTAACAATTTGCACGACTCAAGTCTGGCCGCGTGGATATGTCCAAAATTCTCGTTCCCTGTGGGCCTGGCTGGAAGGGAAAAATTGCATGACTCAAACCAAGATTAGGATGGACGTCTAGACAACCAAACAACAAGATTTTACATCCATAAATGCAAAATTCAATGCATACAGAAAACCAAACAACCCCTAGACCTCGAAGACTCTTATCCATAGCGAGATATACAGGAGAACCAGGAAGCTGAGCTCTCTTTTTTTTCCGACTCTTTGATTTTGTACTTAAGAATACTGTTTTAAAAATGAGTGATTGCCTTCTCTGACACTTACTGTTTAACCGGAGAGCGTATGGTTAATGTATTTCACTTATTAAATCGAGTCTATGGTCGGTTCGTGATCCTTGAACGCTAAATGTGTCTTCGGGGTGATCTCGTAGGAAGGGAATTAGGGATGGAGACAATGGGTTGGTCTCGCTAAATTGAATGAAAACAATATGGGTTTGTACTAAGAATTATGTGCACTCGCTTTTACAGTTAGGCTCTGTTTGGAAGCAAAGTTTTTTAATATCATGGTATTACAAAACCATGACATGGAAATTGTTTTGGCATAAATATTATGGTATTACAAAACCATGGCATGGAAACTGTTTGGAAGCAAAGTCTTTTGCATGATGAAGTGATGCCAAAAGCTCAAAACTCCACTATGAGTGGAATTTTCGATACTCCAAAAATACCATGGTATTGCAAATACCATGTTTTTCAAAACAGAGTTTTTTTGGTGGCTTCCAGACACTTTATGGCCAAAAATACCATGGTATTCTCTAAAACCATAGTTTTGGTTAGAAACTATGAAAATACTTTGTTACCAAACAGGCCCTTAGAGTGAGGTATGACAGGGCGGAGATTGGATATCCGAGTACTCTCGCTTTGCATTTGTAGCACTATTTTTCACATAATAGAAAACAGTGGCGGTACTAGGGGGTGCCGGGTATGCCTGGGCACCCCCAAAAATTTTAGAAACTATATAGATATATATATATATATATATATATATATATATATATATATATATTAAATAGGTTAAATATGTTGATGAATTTATTTTGATTTTGATAGTTTGAGATTTTTAAAACCTTAGAACTATTTATATTACTTTTAGCAAATTTTAAATATATATGTTGTATTTATGATATTACAAAATGATTATACAAGACTATAGATTTATACGTATGAAGTGTGCACATCAAGGGATTACAATACCATTTTGAACTCGAAAATCGCCACTGCTCATCACCGATTTTTGTCGAAAATCGGTAGAAACTGAATGGTTTCGAAATCAAACTCTTTGAACTCGGCGGTAGAAAAAAAAATGAAAAATGACTAATTTTGCCGATTTTTGACCGGTTTTCTTCGAAAATTTGGCAAACTAAGCGAAACAATTTGGAAACCGATTTTTGATTGATTTTCGAGCAATTTTCGAGTGGTTTACGTCATATAAAATTTTCTGAATTTTTTGAATTGAACCGGTTTATCAACCGGTATAGTTTATCGAGCAGGCTGGATACGATCGAAAATCATGATTTTTGTTAATATTTGAAACTATGTGCACACCCATCGAAATTTTTCTAGTTCCGCCACTGATAGAAAATTAAGAGGCCAGTGAGCTCCATACATGCATGAGTGCATGCACTGCTGGACTAGTGCAGTGAAGTTGCCATAAGTGATGTTTTCACTTATTTTTAATCCTTTGACGTATGTTTTCTGCAAATATGGTTCCCTTCTTAACTATAGTCTACAGAAATCACAATAAATAACACGTATCACCTACTATTCTTATACTACAGCAACATAATCTATCGTGGTAGTGGCACCTTTGAGCTCAATAAGTCACCTGCCGCGTAGCGCGTAGCATAAACTTGGCAGCAGTTGGTGCGGAGTAAGCCTAACTTGATAGTGACTTATTTAGTCACTTAATCGTGCAAAATCACTCAATTAAGTGATAAAATAATTAAAGTGATTAATTAAGATATTAATCAAGGTGCTTAATTGATGAACATGCCCAAGAAAGACTGCTTAGTAGGAAAATATGTCACACTATTGTAGCACCACAGATGATACGTGTTATTTGTCTTATTTTCTGCTGATTTGTTTACAAATTTATTCGGAACAAGACCAGATCTATAAAAAAAATACTATATGTTAAGGCTGAAAAAAAAGCCTCCCCGTAAGTTTGAGAGTTACGTGTTCACCATTTCCTCCCCACGAGCCGCCTCCCTTCCTCCTTTTTCCTCCCCTCATCCACCCCTTCGTCTCCACTCGTACTACCGCTCTTCTTAGCTGCTTAGCTTCACACACCAACATACCATCAAGAACCCCGGCCACCTCATCCGGTCCATGGCCGCTGCCCTCTGATTGACGGCGCCGATCGATCGCCCGGCCCCATGCTGGACAGAGACCAGCAACAGCTGGCACCGCCACCGGCGCCACCGTCGGCTCCCGCCGAGGACGATGTCGACGTCGACGTCGCATCGACGACGTTCCGGGACATCCACCCCTCGCCGGCGCCGGCACCGCCGCTGCGGCAGGCGTCCTGGGACGCCGCCAGCTACCGCTCGTTGTCGTCCTCGGCCGACGAGCAGTTCATGACCATCAGCCGGGAGTTCACCGCCATGGTGGCCGCGGGGACCTCCGCGGGCCACCCCAACCCCACCCAGGGCGGCGACGCCGACCTGCAGCTGCAGTTGGCTAGCATCGGCGAGGACGCCGTGGAGACGAACCTGGCCATCGTCCCGGACAGCGGCAACCCGCTGCCGGCGCCGGCGAGGAGGGGGAGAGGGAACAACGAGGTGCCTCTCGAGGTGCAGCAGGTGAAGAAGAATGAGGTGGAGGCGAAGGTGGAGGCGTGGCAGGCGGAGGGGGTGGCCAAGATCAACAACAAGTTCAAGCGGGAGGAGGTCGTCGTCAACGGCTGGGAGAGCCAGGAAATCCACAAGGCCACCGCCTGGCTCCACAAGATCGAGGTGATTAATCTCCAATCCAATCCAATCCAATCAAAGACTAACTCCATTGATTTCTTCTTGTTCTTTCATCATGCTGTGTTCATGCAATCAATTGTATATGACGAACTGGCCGGGGATATGTGCAGAGGAAGCTGGAGGAGGAGCGCGTCAAGGCGACGGAGAAGGCGCACAACGAGATCGCTCGGGCGCGGCGCAAGGCGGAGGAGAAGCGGGCGTCGGCGGAGGCGAGGCGCGGGACCAAGACGGCCAAGGTGCTCGAGCTCGCCAACTTCATGAAGGCCGTCGGCAGGGTGCCCACCAAGCGATCCTTCTTCTCCTTCTAGCCCATCTGCCATCCCCATGTTCCAACCAACAATTTCCTATCTTCCTTTCCCTATGATTACATATACAATTTCCTATCTTCCTTTCCCTATGATTACATATGCATGCTATAACTATATTATGCTTAGACCAGGGATGTAAATTGTACAGAGGTTTATGGATTTTTGCTGGCTTGTGTGATTGATTGTGTATGTTATTGTATTGTAAGCATCAAGAGCTTAAGGGTCCAGAGCAATGTAGTAGCAGAGGACACTCGCACAATTGTACTGCATGTTTGATGGCAAAATGCAGGCCATTTATATCCTTTCTTTGCCTTTTGATCTTGCCCCTTTCTTTCAATGGCTCATGCCTGAATATTTTTAGCTTGTGTTTGTGACTGAGCTGAGGGCGTTTCAACTCCGTCAGAGATCTGCTCTGAGCTGCAGGTCACACACACATTTTTGCCCTTTTCCTCATGGCAAAGCCAATTTCCATTTCTTTGGTGGTTTGATTTGCGATCCGGAAGCTCGTAACGCAAGCTATTTGTCAAACCTGTGAGTGTAATTAAAGGGCAAAATTACGCATGACAGTAACAAGGTGATAACGATTGACTGCGATAATGTAACGAAATCATAATTACCGGATCGGATTCGTTTAAATCTGGTTTAGGGTATGGTTCATGTTCACAGTGAGAATGAACTCAAGTCCTGTACCATGCTCGTAAATGTTTTTCTGGTAACTACGAGCGTTTCGGATTTTGACAGAGAAGATTAACTATGATTTAACTTTATGCTGTTGCACTATTGTTTTTCCTACCATAGCGCGTGTATTCCAAGCAGAAGGGAACTGAGGTAGTACAAGCGTTGTGATGTCCACGTGGTGCCGACCATGATATGTCCAGAAGAATCTGGAGAGTCTATGGCCTGCCCCGCGGTCACCTGTCGGTGACGTGGCCTGTCAATAAACATGGGCCGTGGGGTTACAATTGTCCACGTGAGCCTCCACGTGTACGCACGGTAGAAGTATGAATGAATGAGGTGCTGTTTGGTTTCTTTATAGCTTTTTTTAAAAAAAAAATATTTCAATTAGGCTGTATAGTTGAAAGGATGTATGGCTGAATGGCTGGACTAAATTTTAGGTGCGAAGGGTGCGGGTTAAGAGTAGGTGAGAGAGGTGAGGTTTGAGATTTTATATTTAATAGGAGAGGGTAATTTCTTTCAACCCTAATGGCAAAGTTAGAAATCCAACCCATCAAAATCATTAGAAGCTAAGTTAAAGTTATGGCGAAGTCAGCCATTTAGTTTTTAGCTTTCCGTAATATAAATGGTTTAGCTTCTAGTTATAGAGAAGTCAGCTATTTAGGATTATTTTTTTGTTTCTAAAGGAACGAAGTTGAGGCTGAAACCGTCCTAAGGACCCGAGAGCATCTCTAATACGCATAGTGAGGCCGATGCTAAAACAAGAGAGAGCTTTGGGTTGAACTGATGCCATATCGCCATGCAATTTAAACCGCGGTTGTACCTCCGTCGCCTGCAAGAACAGCCACGAGAGAGGGATTTTTTTTTAATTTTTATTGCACATGGGTCTTGCAAAATGGTGCTATAGGTTGAGATATATAGTTAGATTTTTAGTCCAAATTATTTAAATACATCTAGATTTTATCTCATTGTGAGTAAATCCAAACCTATCTTTAATGAGCTTCTACTATAAATACCACACTACTTCGCACAAGGGAATAAATATAACAGAGAAAACAATTTTTGCCTCCCTATATCATGTGTGTTCTCCTTAATTGTTCTTGCTATTCGATTGGTGCATTCTATTTCATCTATGGCAGTCGTCGTTATTTTACAATACATTGTCAGCACGATGCTCCCCAATGTTGATCAATATCGTGTGCCTGCATCAATCGATACTGCATCGAATTTCAAGCGGCATCAAGAGATTAAAACTACTACAAGCCATACGTAAGTTTGTGGCACATACATTAATCGCATTCGAACAAGTTTTTAAACCTACTGTTCGCGCTAAAAATGTGAAGCAGGATTCTTAGCCTCGAACACACAAGACAAACACCGGGTTTGCAGAGCGTGCCAGTCAATTTGACCTGGTGAAATTGACAAGGTAGAATTTGTAATTTGATCAAAGCCGATAGAGCAATGTTTATCGGCTTTTCGCTAGTCGGCTGAAAACCGATCAGGGGATAACTAGATTAACCAGTTACGGTTAATCCGGATACAAGGTGAAATCGACTTTGAGAAGGCGATGCGCAGCAAAACAAAGCAGATCGAACCTGGTGAAATCGGCTAAAACCAACAATCGGCGGTGCGCAGCTATGTTGATTCCGTCGACTTGCAGGGAAATCTATGAAACTAAAAAGATGTAAAAAGGCTTGTAAAAAGTAGATGTTGTGTTGGATTGATTGATTCCTTTTTCGTTTAACGTCCACCACTTTTATAATACGTCCGGCCGATCCGAGTTGTATATAGACACGGTATGTTTTATCCGTTATCGGCCTCCGATCTGATCTCCTTCCTTAGAAACGGATTCTCGTTCCGATTCGGTCACCTGATCTCTTTCCATACAAACTTTTTATCCGATTCAAACTGATTTTAATATACGCCGAATTTTGGTGCAAACATATGCCCCCTGTTTTTGGAAGATAACTTGTTATTTTCCAAAAACTCGTCGGCTTTTCTTCCCATATCGACTTACAGAGGCACATTATTGGGAACTGCTCCATTAACTGTGCCGTAATAATCTCGGTGTGTTTTAAATGCACAACTGCTCTCGCCCTTTCGCCTCTCTTTTCACCGCAGTATAAATATGAGGGTCCCCCACGGTCATTCGCACATTCTCGAGCTCTCGAATCACGAATCATCGGCTTCCCTCGTCCTTCTCTTGCCCTTTCTGAAATCGGCTGAAATGGACCCTTCGTAGGTATTCATCCCGATTCCTCAAAGCTCAGATCAATACTACCTAGGGCCAATAGGTACCATGCAAGCCGATACAGTTATTAACGACGAGATCCCTAGGCTTCCGCTATCGGCTGCTGGGTACAATATTTCCGATTGGGGGAAGAGTTTTAGGGCTTGGCCCACGAGTTTGAAGGGGTGGAGGTCTTGGTTTATTAGGTTGTCGGCTCAAAAAAGGGTAGAATGGGCATAGCTGAATCCCTGCCTTTGAGTCTAGCCGATCCTGAGGCCAATGAACCCTTGGTAGCTGTAGCCTGTTACTTTTGGTCAGATTCTTTCAATGTTTTTCTATTCCCGTCTGGCCCAATCGGCCCTACCTTACTCGACGTGGCCCAATTATGCTGCCTCAGGCCAGATGGGGATCAGCTATCGGCCTTTAGTGGGAAGCTCATTTTTAAATTAATCCGAAAGAAAGGTGAGGGATGGCACAAGTACATTCAGAATAATAATAGGGTTAATGGTCCGGTATCGGCCGAAGAGCATGTCGCTTTTCTAAACCTTTGGCTAGACCAATATCTGTTCTGTGGTGCTTCCCTTGGCCCCACCCAATCCTTTCAGTTAGTGGCGGAACGTTTGGTGGAGGGGCGTCGGCTCTCTCTTGGCAAGATGTTTCTGGGGGCGGTATATCAAATGATGTATGTAATTCGTAGCCGACTCTTTTCCGGCTTTGCCAAACATGTCGTTGGCAATATAAGAGGCCCTTTGTGGTTTATCCAGACATGGCTCCATTGCATGTTTAGCCGATCCATCTTATCTGAACCCTCGGGGAGTTCAACTTTCCCTCGGGAAGATTATCTGGAACACGTAGTCCCCCAATATAGAGTTAGCCGATCTTACGGTGAGAGATTCATCATGTCTTCGGCTGGTGAACTAAAAATAGATCCAGTCGGCTTGCACAAATACCTCAGCTTCTTCCTTACCCTAGACAGGACTTCTTTCGGCCAACAAGACTTTTTCCGATACACTAATGTAGCCGATTGCCCATACCCAACGTTCCTTCACTTGGATGCTGATAGCTCTTTAATGCCTCAGTCCACTTTAGACTTGTACAAAATCATCCTCTCCCCTTGCATCATTCATGCCGGTTTGAATACACGCAATCGGACATTTCAGCCATCCTATGAGTTTTATCATCCTTCGATCTATGCCCGTCAATTGGGTTTTGGGCAAACCATCCCCTCCTTTCCTCTACTATCTTGCGTCGAACCTCGAGCTCGAGTATCTAACAGCGTCGCCGCGGAGATTATTCTTGAGGTAGCCGACGGGTCGCAAATTCTCTCGACACCGCATTTTGTCCTTAATTCCCGTCGGTCAGCTGCATTCTCGCAGTGGTGGGCTAGAATATCGGAAGCCGTACTCATGGACAGGACTCCGTCGGCCATAATCCACTTATTTTTGCCTGATTTTCACGAGCCGACGGTAGCTTCTGGGTCCAGCGCGAGCTCTGGTTATAGCGACTCCTCAGTAGCCGTAGAGGTACCGGTGTTTTATATCCTTCTGTTTCCATGCTGGTTATCGGCTTTTGTTAAAAAATGTCTTTGATCCTTCCAGGGCAGCACGGATGCTGGCGAACGAATAGCCGATCCCCATGCTTCTGCCAGTAGTGGCCGACAGAGACGTCCGGGTCAATCTGTCGGCACTACGGGATATACTTCAGGTACCTTGGGTATCCAAGGTCCATCCCTGTCGGACTTAGCTCGCCAACGCGCTCCAAGTAAGTCACTTTTTGTATCGGATATTATGTTCCTTGTGTTATCAAGGTTTAACCGAGTTCACCACAGAGGAGGAAGAAATCTACCAGGCGCTCGCCAAGACCTGTGAGGCATCCATCCGGTGGTTCTCCGGAGCACTCAGCTACCGATGTAAGTCTTGTCCTTTTGTTTTAGAATATTGATTTTATATTTGTTTTTGCATTGCTAATCACTCTCTCTGTTCTTTAGCAATCTCCATCAGTACAAATAGCAGGAGTTGTAGCTGATCCCCAAGGTGTTACATCGGCTATCCCTCCATCGCCACCGCCTCCGACGATCGATATTTCTGATCCTGATCCCAAAGTGCTATTAACGGACCCGGCCGATCTCCTGGGCTTCACTTAAGATGAGCTTGATGACCCGAAAGTTCTAGCTACTGACGACTACCCAGCCGATATTCAACGTATAATAGCGGCCTCCGCGCCAGCGTCGGCTGCCGTTACTGCTGAGCCGGGCATGCAAGAGCGACTCAATCGCCTCTTGGACGAAGTAATGCAACCGGAGGCGGCTCTTCTGGCCAATACCCAACCTCTGAGGAACGCTATGGCGGCCGTGCAAGCCGATCTTCCTCCTGCCGCTATGAATGCATTGCTAGAGGTATGCCACTTAGACGCTCGTCGGCTGGATGTGGAGTCAGCCAAATTGAGGGTTGAACAGAGGAAAGCCCAGCAAGCCGACCAACAGATCTTGGACAAGCTCATAGCGGATGCCAAACTTCGGAAGAGTGTATTTGACCAGGGCGCTGCTACGCTTAAATCGGCTAAGAACAGAGCTCAAGAGCTGGAGTCGACCAAGAAAAAACTTGAAGAACAGTTGGCTTTAGTCACAAAAGAACTTGCAGAATGCCAGATCGGCATCACCGACTCGACGTCTTCACTGGCGGTTTAGAGGCAGCAAATTGGTGAGGTTTTTGCTCTAGTCAAGAATCAATCGACCAAGATAGTTCCAGTTCCTGGTGATGCAGGGGCCGATCAACAACTAATAGATAGCGTCCAAGCTACTATTGGCAGGGCGGCAGCGGCACTATCGGCTTTGGGAGCCCACTTGCCCGGATCTGGGCTGCACTAACCTTTGAATTGATAGTGTCGGCTGTGTAGCCGGCTTTTTGTAAACATTATTTCAACTTCTGGGATGACGTTGTTTGAATCTGGCTCGATCGGTTGTGTAACCGATTTTATATGCATGTGCTTTTATAATTGATCCTCGATGCTCTCTTCCTGTGGTTAGGACCCAATCCATATGCTGGGGTAATATGCTTTCAAGTACTTTCCGTTGATTGCTTTAGGGAGTACGACTCCGTCTAAGGACTCCAGTATATACGAATTTCCGCCAATCGGTCGATTTATCTTATAAGGCCCTTCCCACGTTGGAGACCACTTGCCGAATCGATTATCTTTAGAACCGATCGGCAACACGGTTTTCCATACCAAATCGGCTTGATTAAAAGATTTAAAAACCACCTTTTTATTATATGACCTGGCAACCCTTTCCTTATTCTTTTTGAGCCGATCTCATGTAATCAGCCTTAGCTCGGCTAAGTCATCTAGATTGTCTAGCATTGCCCGTTTGTATTCATCGACTAGCAAATTATCTTGCTCAAATAGCCTTACTGAGCCGATGTTGATTTCCACGGGCAAAACGGCTTCTTGTCCATATACCAACTGAAAAGGTGATAATTTGGTTGATCCGTGATAAGATAGCTGATAAGCCCATAAAGCTTCCGATAGCGTTGAATGCCATTTCCTTGGTTCTTCCTCAATTTTCCTTTTTATTAGATTTATTAATGTCTTGTTCGACGACTCGGCCTGTCCGTTGGCCTGAGCGTAATAAGGAGAGGAGTTGAGTAATTTTATCCCAAGACTTCCTGCGAAACCTTTGAATTCGTTAGACATGAACACAGTCCCTTGATCAGTAGTAATCGTCTGTGGAATTCCAAACCGATGGACGATGTGTTCATTCACAAAGTCGATCAGCTCTTTGCTAGTAACTTTCTTGAGCGGTACAGCCTCAACCCATTTTGAAAAATAATCTGTGGCTGCAAGGATAAATTTATGTCCTTTGCTGGATGACGGAAATATCTGGCCGATTATGTCTATGCCCCATCCCCTAAACGGCCATGGCTTGATGATCGGGTGTAAAGCCGATCTTTGGTCTTGTCAGATGTTACCAAACTTTTGGCATGTTTGGCATCCTTTATAAAATTTGAAGCAGTCTTCTAACATTGTCGGCCAAAAATATCCTGTTCGTCTCAGTATCCATTTCATTTTATGGGCCGATTGATGTGATCCACAAATTCCTTCATGGACTTCTCCCATTGCTATTTTGGCTTCTTCAGTTCCTAGGCATCTTAGCAATAAGCCTTCCATGGTTCGAAAGTATAATACATCCTCCAGTAGAACATATTTGAGTGCTTTGCGCCTGACCTTCTGCTCAGTCGGCTTAGATGGGTCTGATAAATAATCCCTTATTTTTGTTCTCCAGTCGACAGGATGGACACACAAGATCGGCCAAACGTTTAGCTCGATTGGTTCCTGTCGGCTTTCAATCCTATACCCTGATGCACATTGTGCCAATCGGTTCGCTTTGTCATTAGCTTCTCTGGGGATATGTTCTATAGAGAATGTAGTAAACGTCTCAATAATCTGGAGGCATTGATGTAAGTACTGGGTTAGCGCACCATCGTTGCATCGGTATTCCCTTTTGACTTGTTGTACAATTAACATCGAGTCCCCGAAAGCTTCGACGTCTTTTACCCCGACGCTGTCTAGCAATTGCAGCCCTCTTAGTAATGCTTCATACTCTGCTTGATTATTTGAACATCGGCTATTTAACCGATACATGAAATCGTACTCCTGTTTTCTAGGTGAAATCAATACCACGCCGATGCCTTCGCCCTCTTGGCAAACGGATCCATCGAAATACAACTGCCAAGGAGTTACATCGGCCGTTCCTGTTAATGTTTCACTTCCTGCGATAAAATCGGCCACAGCTTGCCCTTTCACAGATTTAGCTGATTCATAAGTCAAATCGAACTCAGTTAAGGCGTATGCCCATTTACCAAGCCGGCCTCGCAAAATTGGTGTAAATAGTATGTACTTGATTATATCGGTTTTGCAGACTATAACGCATCTTGATGCCAACATATAATATCTTAATTTAGTGCAAGCAAAATATAAAGATAAGCACAATTTTTCTACTAGGGGATACCTGGTTTCTGCATCTAAGAGACGTCGGCTTAGATAAAATATCGCTCGTTCCTTCCTATCGGCTTCCTGTGTTAAGACTACCCCTATTGTATCGCCTTCAGCCGATATATATAGTTTAAAAGGTATACCATACCTTGGTGCGTTCAATACTGGTGGACTCATCAGATAACCTTTTATGTCGTCGAAGGCCTTTTGTTGATTGGCTCCCCATTTGAACTCTTGGTCGTCTTTAATTTTCAACAGCGGTGTGAAGGCTCGAATACGCCCTGACAAGTTTGAAATGAAACGTCGCAAGTAATTGATTTTCCCTATCAATACTTGCAACTCTTTTTTGTTTGTCGGCGGCCTAGTATTGGCTATAGCTTTCACTTTGGCCTGGTTTACTTCAATCCCTCTTTCATGTACGGTAAACCCAAGGAATTGTCCAGCCGATACTCCAAAAGCGCATTTTAACGGATTCATTTTCAATCCATGTGCCCTTGTGCTTTCGAACATCTTTTCCAAATCGGCTAAGTGTTGCCAGTCTTCTTTGGATTTTACTACTACATCGTCAATATATATTTCCACAGTATTGCCGATTAAATTATGGAAAATATGGTTCATAGCACGCTGATAAGTAGCGCCGGCGTTTTTTAAACCGAAGGTCATAACCGTCCATTCATATAGCCCTAAGGCTCCTGGGCACCTGAAAGCTGTTTTGGGTATATCGGCTTCTGCCATGAATATCTGATTGTATCCGGCATTTCCATCCAAAAAACTTATGATTTTATTCCCGGATGCAGCATCGATAAGCATATCGGCTATAGGCATCGGGTACTCATCTTTTGGTGTGGCTTTATTTAAATCTCTAAAATCAATGCACACCCTAAGTTTGCCGTTTTTCTTTTTTACAGGGACGATATTCGAGACCCATTCAGCATATCGGCAAGGCCGGATAAACTTTGCTTCTAGTAATCGTCCTACTTCTTCTTTTATAGCGTCATATAACGTAGGATTAAACCGTCTAGGATATTGTTTGAATGGCCGATACCCAGGTTTTATGGGTAGCCGATGTTCAACTAGTTGTCGGCTTAAACCTGGCATCTCATAATACTCCCATGCAAAGCAATCTCTATATTTTTTGAGTATTTCGACCAACTTTGCTTTATAATTGGGCTCTAATTTAGCACTCACAAATGTTGGTCTTTTACTGTCGGCTTCTCCAATGTTGATCTCTTCAAGTAAATCGGCAGAGGTAAATCCTAACCCTTTCCTCTCTTCTTCAAAATCCTCGATAGCTTCTTCGTATTCTTCTTGCCGATAACTTCTTACTCTTTCTTGTAGTTTTGCTAGTGTCTTGGACTCCATCTTCTCACCACTTCGTTTGTCCGATCAAACGTGTTGGGTTTAACACTGATCGGCTTGAATCCTGACTTCTCAATGCAGATGAAATCGCAATCGTCCACGGTTTTCCCTGAGATACATTCGGCTTCTTCATGTGGCCAATTGGTGTCAGGGCTGGCCATGGCGATATGAGCCGATGTATCGGCTGATACAACCTCAACCGTATCGTCATTCCATTGTATCAACTTCTAATGCATAGTTGATGGTATGCAACAATTGGCGTGGATCCAGTCCCGCCCAAGGAGCACACTATAATTACCTTTGGCTTCTATTACGAAAAACGCAGTCGGCAAAGTTTTATGGCCGACTGTCAGTTCCGACATCATCACACCTTTAGCTTCAGTAGGATCTCCCGTGAAGTCATTTAGCACCATATTGGTTTTGATCAATTCTTCATCGGCTTTACCCAATTTTCTGAAAGTACTTAACGGCATCAGATTCACTGTTGCCCCACCATCGACCAACATACGAGATATCGGTCGGCCATTAATATACCCTTTTAGGTATAATGGTTTTAGATGCCGATGCATATCTTGTGTTTTTTCAAACACAGCGTCTGGCGCACCGAGGCATAGTTGGGCGAACACTTCTTCAGCCGATTCCTCGGTTTTGAACTCGTCAGGTAGAGTGAATACCATATTTATATCCATTGGCAGTGTGTCATCTCGGAATCTCGGATCATTGGGGACCCAGACTCGACCGATTGATCAGAGTCACTATCGGTCTGTTCTTTCTTCCTCCATTCCTTTTTTGAAACCGGTATAGGCCTTAGTCTATTGAATACCCGATCCCTTTCTTTCTCTTTCTCGGCGTCCCTTTCCTCTTGTGCCTTTAGTCGCTGAAGCCGCCTGCGCTGTGACTTGCTAAGGCCCGAAGGGCACCATCTAGGCTTAGGTTCTATCGGCTTTCTGATTTTTCCAGCTAAGTTGCTCATTTCACCGTCAGATTCCATTCTGAGCGTGTTATGAGAAGCCGATATCTCTTGATTTTGGGAAGACTCGCCTTGTTCTGATGTTGACAATCTTTCATGGATAGGCCTCCTGTTTCTCATTTCTAGCTGATCGTGTACCGGTCTAGACAACCTGTCTTTTACCGATTGGTTAGGCCGATATGCAGACGAGTGTTGCATAGGACAGGACACAACCGTTGGTAAGGTCATTCCCTTCTCCCAACAAAATTGCCAAAAGGGACATTGTCGGTGTCTCTCTTCTTCAGTAGTTGGCCGATGTGGCACGTCTGGCCGCCAATATTTGTCTGACCGATGAAAACTTTGGGGCCGTCGAGTGTTATGTTTTTGACTTATCCATTCATACTTCCCCAAGAGCTGCGAGAAAGTCGGCTTTGGTTTGAAGTCAACTTTTCTTGGGGCCCTTTCAGCCCTATACCATTTTCCGATCTCCAAGTCTCCTTTTGGTTTCACTGTTCTTGAGTTCTGTCCGTTTCTATCGGCTTCTATTTGTATAGAGCCGATAGTGATTTGCACTGTTTCGTCTCCTTTCGACCTTGCCTCAATCTTTTTAGTCGGCTCATTACCTTCTGCAGGTCCTTTTCCTTTCCGTGAGCATTGAACCATGTTGATTTGAAAAGGATTCATATCTATCTGCATGGCCGATTCTTCTGCAAACTTTAATCTGCCATCGGCGATGGCCGATTGAATCTGTTGTCGAAAAATGTTGCAATCGTTAGTGTTATGCGAAAACGAGTGGTGCCATTTGCAGTACCTTCGCTTTTTAATTTCTTCAGCCGATGGGATGACGTGTCCTTCTGGTAACCTTATTAGTTTTTCTTGTAACAATAAATCAAATATCTTGTCACATTTTGACACATCATATGAATACTTGATTTCCGCCTTATTTTTCGTCGGCTTGAGGAGAGAGCATACGAGTGGCTTTTTAGAACCTTTGGTCCACTCGGCTATGTTTATTTCTGCTTCGTCTTCAGAGGTGTCGCTCGAATTATACTCTACCATGTTTACTTTGGCCTTTTCATTATTGTTTGATTTAAATCTATCTTTAAATCCTTTGCTCTTTGCATATCGGCTTTCATGTGCCGATACGCGATGGAGTAAGTGGCCTAAATCAGGAAATTCTTGGCCAGATAGTTTTTCTTTTAATGGCGGGATTAACCCTTGGAATGCTAGATCGGCCAACTGATCATCGGGTAATGTTACACTGAAGCATCTATTTCGTACGCCTCTGAATCTTCTGATATAGTCGGAAACCGATTCGCCAGATTACTTCGGATCGAACTAAGATCAGAAATCCTAAGCTCCATAGTCCCCGAAAAGAAGTATTCATAAAATCGGCTTTCTAAATCGTTCCATATATGAACTGAATTTGGAGGTAGATTAGTAAACCAAGTAAATGCCGCACCAGACAATGATAAAGGAAATAGCCTGATTTTTAGTCCATCGGATTGCGCAGCTTCCCCACACTGAGCCATAAACCGTCCGATATGCTCAATGGTAGTAACAGAATCATCACCCGAAAATTTAGCGAAGTCTGGTATTCTAAAGTTGTGTGGGTATGGCATACGATCTATGTAATCGGGATACGGCTTTTTGTAGCCGATTACCCTTCCTCTTGGCTGTAAACCGAACTGTTCTCTTAAAACGTTAGCAATTTGTTCCGCCCAATTGACATTGTCGGTTGGTGCAACCGGACATTGCCAATCTTCATTGTTCACGCCCTGCCCCCTGAGTGCAAACTCGGGTCTTTGCCCGAATCGTGCCACAGGAGGCCTTGGTAATTGGTCATAACCGTGATTAAAAACCAATGTGTCGGGCATAGGTGCGAGTGATTCAACGTACGGCACTACCCTATATGGTGCTTGTTTCATAGTGGTGGCTCCCCGTGATTGTGGAACCTGATCTGTTTCAATCGGCTGATAAGTCGATAAACCGACGCTACTGGAATGTCCGTTTGATGGGTTTGGTGCGCTTATTTTAGCCCCATCCGTGTGCCCATGGTAGTGCGCAAATCCATCTTTCTGTGTACTGGGTTTCAAAACAGTATGTTGAGTCGGCATCATGATAGGTGTTTGAGCCGACACGTTTACTGTATTGGTGTTAGGTGTTATGGAGTATACCGGGTACGTAGGGATAGTTTGTGGTGGGTCTAGTAGGCTCCCAGAAACAGCCAATTCCTGAGCAATTGTTTTCACTCTATTTTCTATCATTGGCTTCAACGTAGATACTAGAGCTGATGACTGGTTAATTAGTGCGTGATGAACAGATTGCTCAATCATATTCGACAAATCGGCTTGAGCGGGTGCGTATCGACTTACCGATTCAGATGATGAATCTCCGATAGGATTGATGCTTGGGAGCGCGGTCTTTTGAGTGACGCCACGGCGTGTTTTCTGGAAACACCGTAGCATGATCTCCTCCAAAGCCGCCTTTTGGTCTTCGATTTCTTTCCGCTGCTCAGGGGTCAAATCGGCCATTTGAGGCGCGATTATAGCATCTGCATTGATATCGGCGGTAACTGCAGGTTTATCGGTTGATGACGTTGTGATTTTTCTTGGTCCCACTGGGCGTGCCAAAATATGTTCGCGCTAAAAATGTGAAGCAGGATTCTTAGCCTCGAACACACAAGACAAACACCGGGTTTGCAGAGCGTGCCAGTCAATTTGACCTGGTGAAATTGACAAGGTAGAATTTGTAATTTGATCAAAGCCGATAGAGCAATGTTTATCGGCTTTTCGCTAGTCGGCTGAAAACCGATCAGGGGATAACTAGATTAACCGGTTACGGTTAATCCGGATACAAGGTGAAATCGACTTTGAGAAGGCGATGCGCAGCAAAACAAAGCAGATCGAACCTGGTGAAATCGGCTAAAACCAACAATCGGCGGTGTGCAGCTATGTTGATTCCGTCGACTTGCAGGGAAATCTATGAAACTAAAAAGATGTAAAAAGGCTTGTAAAAAGTAGATGTTGTGTTGGATTGATTGATTCCTTTTTCGTTTAACGTCCACCACTTTTATAATGCGTCCGGCCGATCCGAGTTGTATATAGACACGGTATGTTTTATCCGTTATCGGCCTCCGATCTGATCTCCTTCCTTAGAAACAGATTCTCGTTCCGATTCGGTCACCTGATCTCTTTCCATACGAACTTTTTATCCGATTCGAACTGATTTTAATATACGCCGAATTTTGGTGCAAACACCTACATATTAATTTCCCTAATTGCCTAGCTAACTTGCTTCTGATAGAAAAAATAGGGTTTTTGAGTAGCTGCTGTTCATCAACCAAAAAATTATCTCGCTGACTACGCCTGTAGCACAGCCGCCCAGCCGCAATGTGCATCCGTCCCCGTGAGCCAGCTGCACCCCGGGCCGCCTACCGTTGCTCACCATTGTCCTCGCACGGGCTGCACCCGTGCACCAGATGAGTGCCCACTGTCGTCGGTCACAAGCTAGCATCGCTCGCGCGCCAGCCGCATGTCGACCACGACTGGCACCCGAACCACGCGCCCCTAGCCACACACTCCAGTGCCGACCCGAAGATGATCACGCGATGACACGTGCCTCATGCACCACGGCCGGCCACCGCCCTCGGCCGCGCCACGCACTTTATGCTGGCCTGCCGCTGCCCCTATGTGCTGCGTAACATCGTTGACCAAAGCCGAGCCAACGATGACATGCGCCCTCTGCTCTGTACCAGCTTTGTGCCACCCCTGTGCACAACGCTCTGGCATTGGCCCAAAGACCATGCCCGCCGTCCCTGATTGCCCCACCACCCGAAACGCAACCGCCGTGCGTGCCTCCCAGATCGCGAGAAAATTGTCATTCTGCCACTTTCGAGAGTTGGTTTCGCCCAAATGCCACTCTGAATATTGCACACTATAAAATGCCATTTTCAAGAGTTGTCAACTCGCTGGCATGCCATTTTAGAGTTTTCAACCCATTTTTGTGTTCAAATGACCGTTTTGCCCTTTTGTTTCGTTGCTCTTGGCTGATTTTTTTTTGTTGGGTTCGTTCCGTGGTTCGCAGTTTCATCTTCTCGCATCGCTTTTCCGCGACTTGCAGGCTGCTCGACGGTTCTTGTCCCTGCCCGCGTCATGCAAGCTCTTGATCACGGTAACCATCACAGAACTGCCAAGATTGCAGCTTCATACTTCATCTCAATAATTAAAATTAATTATTGACAATATGAGAGAGACCTGCGAGTGGGCCCAAGGGCAAAACGGTCATTTGAACACGAAAATGGGCTGAAAATTATTTTAAAGCTCTAAAATGGCATGCCAGCGAGTTGACAACTCTTGAGAGTGGCATTTTATAGTGTGCAATATTCAGAGTGGCATTTGGGCGAAACCAACTCTCGAAAGTGGCAGAATGACAATTTTCTCCCCAGATCGCACCCATCCCACACCGATTGCCACCGCTCCTGCTATGATCCCACGACTCGTGCATGGGTCGTCGTGCACGCCGCCTGGGCGCCATGTTCAGTGCACCCGCCGTCACACACCGCTACACTGAATTGCGCTGGCTCGCCACAGCCACTACCTCGGTCCTAGGAGGCTAGGGTTAAAATCCCTAACCACCACCAGGTCACATGCTGCGGTCGCCATGGGTCGTACAACCTCGACCTTTTTCGGATGGGAGAGAGAAAATGAAAAAATGGCAATTTTTCATTTTTAACCCCTGAAGTTCTGGATATTTACGGACGGCCATGGAATATTCCTTTAAGGACCCTGAAGTTCCCTGTAATTGCGAGAAATAGTTAATAAATTATGAAAATTTATACTAAATCCTTGAAATTGAATTTTTAGGTATATGGGCTTCCATAATTTTATTGAACCATAAACTTAGCACACATTAGAAGCTTCATGTATTTGGGTTTATTTTTCTCGCATAATTCCATGATTATATATGATGCTTCTATTTTCTTTTATTTTTGGTAATTATGAAAATTGCTTGATAATTAGCAGAAAATCATAAAAAAATCCTAGGAAAATTATGAAAAAATTTATATAATTATCTACTGAATAAGATATAGACCAAACTTTATTGATTCATTGATAAGCATATAATATAAAATTTCACCAGTAGAACAGTTTAATGTTTCTAGCACTAGGATATGCTGGACATCACTAAGAAGGAATTTACTAAGCTCGCCCTGAATGGCAGCAATTACCTCATCTGGGCAATGGATGCTAAGATTAACTTGACAATTCAATCTCTTAGCTTGAAGTCGACGCTCCTACTCTTCTTGAAGCCGTGCACTTCCTGAGGCACCATCTCCATATGGACATGAAGGCCGAAGATTTTATGGAGGAGGACCCGATGGAACTATAGAATTCCCAAAAGGAATTATATAACCAGCAAAGATCCGCCCTGCTGCCAGCAACACAACGCAAATGGACCCTCCTATGCTTTCAAGAATTTAAGACTGTGGCAGTATACAACCCTACCATACACAAACTTGTCGCCAAACTGACATTCTGTTACTAAAAAGTTACTGATGCTAAAATGGTAGACAAGATATTATGCACCTTTCACCCAATATGAGAATACTGTAGCAATAGTACCGTCTTGCCAAGTACTAGAACTACTATGAGCTTATTTGCATTTTGTAAGAAGTTGAAAAGCGCGACGAACTCTTGATGAAAAATCATCATGCCCTCCCTAATGGGACACATGCAATGCCCAAAGCATATGTAATTACTCGTCAGGCTAGTAATAGACATAGCCATGGAAAGGGCCAAAGGCATTAAGGGGGAAAATGAAAGAATAGTAGAACACATATGGGAAGAGACATGTCCTAGTGGAGAGGTAAAGGTATGGGATTAGAGAGCTTTCAGAAGAAAGACTCAGCCAACAAAAGTGCAAACCCTGCACAACCCTACTTTAGGTATGGATGCACTGGCCATTTGTCGCTCACCTGCCACACTCCGAAGCATTTGGCAGATCGTTACATGCCATTGCAAAAGTTAAAAAGACCTAGGGGAAGAATGTTGAGGCACACTTCACCATTCATCCTGTTGTTGACGCAGATGCTGAGAAGTGTAACGATATGGTTCTTGATCATACTGAGCTTGAGGAGTCCCATAAGGACACTCATGACTCATACGGAGACCTGAATTAGTCTCCTAAAATATTCTTTCATTTTGATAGTCGATGTCATATTTTCCTTTTGAGTCTCCTTAGGAATCTTTTTGTCAGTTTAGTGTTTAAGTTTCTGAATAAACATTGGTCTACACTCTTATTGAGCGATTATTTCCAAGGATATTTGTTTAATTGTTCTATGCTTATTCTATGTTTTTACAATATGTTCCTAAAGCAATAATTATTTGATTGAATTGATTCCTTTAATATAGAATATTGTATAATCCAATGGTGGAGGAGAAAATCTGTCGAGTAAATAGTTGCACCACAAATACAATTCATAGGGAGACTAAATATTCTCACACATTGAATAAGGAAACTGTAAACATTATGACCATCACTGGAATCGATGCCCTCATTATTGGCACTGGAAGAGTCATTATAGTTCTCCCTATAGGGATTCATATAATAATAAAGAATACCCTATTATATCCTAAGTCCACTTGTACTCTATTAAGTTTTAAAGATATCCATCTGAATAGTTTCTATATGGAGACAGAAAATGAGGTTGGTAAAGAATAACTACTCATGATTAAGTTAGATAGGTGCAATAAACATGTGATTGAAACATTTTCTTCCTTCTCCTCCGGGTTATACTATACTTAGATAAAACCTAAAGTTTATATTGCGATGAAAACTATACTTAAAAATCTAGAAATATTTAAAATATGGGCATGATTGATTGGGCTATCATGGGTTGAATATGATAAGAAGAATAATCAATAATTCTATTGGCCATAGCATAAAAATTACAAACTTTCCTAGACTTGAAGACTTCTTATGACATGATTGTGCTAAAGGGAAGCTCATAATTAGATACTTTTATCTAAAAGTTAGAGAAGAATCACTAAATTTCATGAAGTGAATTCAAGGAGATATTTGTGAACCTATGCAGCCCTTGTCGGGCCCCTTCAGATAATTTATGGTATTGATAGATGCTTGTATTAGATGATCTCACATATGTCTCTTATCTACTTAGAACCTTGCTTTTGCTAAATTAATTGCTGAAATTATTAAATTAAGAGCCTCCTTTCTAGAAGAAAGGATCACATATATTTGAATGAACAATGATGACGAGTTCACCACCAATGCATTTAACAATTGTTGTATGGCTTTGGGCATTAACATATAGCATTCAATACCTCATGTTCACACACAAAATGGACTTGCAGAGTCATTAATTAAAAGAATAAAGCTTATTGCTCAGTCTCTGTTGGGATCCGAATGTGCAAATCCAGACCCTTTGTGTATTCAGCACTAGTCCAAGATAACGCTAGTGCACACAGTCTCAACGTAGATGAAATTTCACAATCATATACAGTGAAAATATAATAAAAGACTTCATGTATTAATATAACATGTTTGAATGACCTTGTGGTCAACTTACAATAATATGCCTGCAGGGCAAAGGCTCAAAAATAAAGAAAACTGCAGCTGAAAAGAAGACTCGTAGTAACCCATCAATATGCCACATGCAACTGACAAGGCTCGCACCCTAATTATTCGTCTCCTCCTAGAACTCCTCCTCGAGAGCTGACATATATTGCTTCTCAACTGGTGAGTTGGGTGTTGCAAGGGTTGAGTACATAATGCATTTAGCAGGTCATGCACAGAATGCAAGTCTATTGACTATATGCATGGCTTACTCCAAGTGAATAGCTGATATAGTTATTATGCATAAAGCAACATTTCAAAGGATTAACATGTATAGATTGAAATGATTATAAATCAAATATTATTACAAAGTAACTTTCTCATTTATTTTGTTAAGATTCTCTGCCACACAGCCTAAACCAATTTCATCACTTCCAATGGCACACATCCACCCTTCCCAACTTTAATTTTTAAGAACTAACCCTTGACTGTAATTCCTGAGCATTGTCAAATACCAAGGACATGACTATTCAAATAGGTTTGACAAACTCTATAGAGGTTATACGATTTACCCACAGCACATGATTGTCTCTTCTTGACATGCAATTAACACACTTCCTTTGATGTGTCGGCAAAGAGATCATGACAAAATCTTTCATAAATTTCTATCCCAACACATGAACCTCTTGGTAAGGCCTTCACTATCCCTTCCCTCACACAGAGTCAAAATATAGTACCAACATACCGTTGGATCGATGTGAGACCGCAATACACCACACCCTCCCCCATAACCACACCCCCGTGTGACTATCAACCCGAGGTATCACATTCTAAGATATAGGTAACTTACTTAGCTAGGTCAGTCTCATTCCATATATGTGGTTGTATGTTTGGCCCAATTCAAAGGCTTGCAAGATTAAGTCCTTAATTGACCGAGGCAAGACTACTAGTCACTCAAATAACCAATAGCACTCAACCCTCACTTACTCTCATCAACCCATTACCACTAAGGCCCAACAAAGTTCACAACTCTTGCCATTTGCCCCAGACTAAATCATTTCCCACCCCAGTTGATTATCGTGCAACACACACTATCAACAAGTCAACATCCATGTAGAACAACACATGTCCCTACATTTTGACATCTTCGTGTGGCAACATATGGCACACCATTTCATAAATGCATTCCATATTACATTAATCAACTTTTATTTTCAAAAGATATCATTGACTCGTTGCATGTCTAAGCACACTAACACGTTCTAGCAACGCATGTTGGCAATTAATAGCATCCAACTAACATTAAGTCAACTTAAGGTGACAACGAACATGGCATAAAAATAACAAGGTAGATATAATCCAATATGATTGATTAACTATTCCCAAATTAATTTAAATTATTTTTAATTTAAATTAGCATGTAATAGTTTGAAACAAAGTAATTTTAAAAAATAGGATCAACATGGTTAAAACACAACTTGACTTGGAAAAGCTCTTTCCTTGCTCTTGAAGTACCAACTCTCTTTTGAAACCCTCGGGCACTTGAACGTCCATGCGTAACGCAAAAATAAATAATAAATACAAAAAACAAAGAGCAAATATGAATCTAAAAATTAAATAAAATTTACCATTAAATAGAGCATGATTTTATAAATTTTTAGGCTTTAGAATCACCTCAATCGGAGTTTGTATAAGCAAGAATGAGCTCTCTAATTTTGAAATTAAAATAAAAAGAATAAAACTAATTAATTGAATTATTTTTATACTGGAAAATTGACTTTATGATGTCATGATGATGTCAACAACTATTTTGAGTCTCGGTAGAATAATTTTTCTACTAGAAAATCTATTTATGATGTCATTGCTGATGCCCGCGAGCACATCAGCCAATCACGTGGTGACACATGTCACGGGTGCATGGACACGGTCTATAGCTAATGCGTGGCGCACGGTGGACTCGGTCCAAGACTCCTCGTTTCACATGCATGACATCAAGGGTGATGTCACACGAGCTGACGCCAACGCGCACACACGGCATAGCGCGAACATGACACATGGCAACTTCTAGGCCGTCTGATCTGGATCCAACGGTTAGCAAACGACGATGATCGCAATGGTGGTGGCAATGTGGCATACTCTAGTATGTGACGTGTGGCACTAGCTCAACCATTCGATCTAGATCTAATGGTTTAGATTGCACGGAAGTAGGCGAACCGATGGCTTACATGCCAGATCTTATGCGCTACGCGTGGCACGATTGTGTGCGTTCATGCAAAATCATACAATTGAAAACAACTGAGCTACGGTGACAGCCGCGCGGCGATGCAGACCACCGAAGTTAAGCAAAAATGCGGGAGCTCAACTCAGGCTTGCGCTCATTCGATGAATCTTGAAACGACGGACTCACCGATGGGCTCGATCACGGTAGAACAACATCAGATGGCAAGGAATCGACAGAAGACAACGACGGCGGCACTGAGACGACAGCGAGAAATTTCGGTGGCGTTAGGGTGTCTTGGTTGGCGTGGCTTAAGGCTTGCGACATGAGGTACCCTATTCAATGTGGCAGTCGGGCGCAATAAATAAACCCTCGGCGTCTGCGAATCTCGCAAGAACCGAGGCGGTTAAGGCAACGATGGGGGAATCTGTCTCAAACAAGGTGAGACGACATGGTTGGATCATAGACATCCACGTGGTTCCCATCCTGCGGCTCATACACGTGCGCAACGCGGCTCCATCCAGACCGTCGGATCAAGATTCAAGGGTCCGGATTCGCGCGAACTAGGGTTAGGGTTGCGGTGCGGGTTTGGGCCAAGCAGGCTATTGTGATGGTGCGGGCTTGGGCCGGATGGGCTGAATCGAGAGGCTGTCAGTCCACTAGGGTTTACTAATTACTGATTTTTTCTATTTAATTAATTCTAAAAAGTAAAGTAAACCAAAATAAATAGTAAACATATCTGAAAAATTCTAGAAAATTCTGGAAATTATTTTGAACTCAAATAAAATATTTTCAACAAAAATTTATTTGAACTCTTCAAATTCTTTAAATATTTTTAACAAAAGGCATAATTCAAATAATTCCAAGTAAATTCCAAAAAATTATCAAAAATTCAAATGAAACAATAAATTCAAAAGAAAAAAGAAAAATTGGGATGTTACAGTCACTCTTGCAGAATTGTTGGTTACCCACCAACTATTAGGGCCTCGCAGTTCTGCATGCTGCTGTATTAATTCAACTCAGACCAACTACATACCATAAAATTTCCCTTTATATAGTGCATGGAAAAGAACCTTGTATTTTCCATCTAGAAAATTTTGGCTGCGCTGTAGACATGCCAATCTCACCGCCACAGCGTACAACCATAGTTCCTCACTGGATGTTGGGGATCTATGTAGGTTATGAATATTCGTCCATTATTAAATACCTAGAGCCTATGACAGGGGATCTATATATGACTCAGTACGTTGATTGTATTTTTTTATGAGAACAATTTCCTGGTATTATGGGAGAAAAGTATCACACTAAAGAATTTCAGGAAATAGATTGGAATGTCTCTAGCATTTAGTCCTTAGACCCACGCACTACAGAATCTGAACTTGAACTTCAAAGGATAATAAATAGCTAATAATATGCCAGATGCCTTCATTGATCATAAGGGAGTAATAAGATCTCATATGCCTACAGTAAACGCACCCAAAAGAGCAAAAATACCATATAATGATATTGAATCTACTCTTACCCCACATGATAACAAGAGCATGAGACATCCAGGTGCATGGGACTCAATTCCATGGAGACATCCGCAGAAACACGAAACCGAATAAGTGAGAATACTACCCAGGACAGTGAAAGAATCTCAACCTAATGTTGAGAAAATCCCTAAAATAAGCCATCCTGGAGATGGTAACCACATCCTTGAAGTGAGCCATCCTGAAGATGATAAATCTAGCAAATATTTGCGTGCTTAATTTGATGCTGGGAAGTTGGGACACCCGGAGTCCAACGTTGGGGGAAATCACGACAAGCAAGAAGAAATTAATGAACAGATATCTACTAATTATGTGGATTCATGAGAGTTCTATAAAGTAAAAGGCTATAATTATTGACATATATTTTGCCTTAAAAATTGCTAAAACTCTTGAGATGGATCTAGAATCAAATTCAATGGCAGAGTACCAAAAGCACTCAAATTGGGTCAAATAGAAAGAAGCAACTGAGGCATAACTATGCTCGCTTAATGAAAAAATGGTATTTGATCATGCTGATTGAAGACCTCCTAAAGTGTTCATTGTAGGATCAAAATGGATTTTCATTCGGAAGAGAAATAAAAATAACCCGGTGGTGAGATATAAAGCGAGGCTTGTTGCACGTAGAGACCCAACATCGATTGCAATTTGCAATAAAACTTATTCTCTAGTAATGAGTGGAATAACATTTCGATATTTGATATCAATGGTAGTTAGTTTAAACCTATCAATGCATTTGACGGATGTAGTGACTACATATTTATTTGGGTCACTAGATAGAAATATTTACATGAGTCCCTGAAAGAGCTAAAACTCTGAATCCTAATAAAGGAAATAACAACATGTACAATATCAAACTGCAAAGATCACTATACGGATTAAAACAGTCGAGGACAATATGGTACAACTGACTTAGTGAGTTCCTCCTGAAGAAGGGATATTCTAATAATGATGATTATCCTTGTGTGTTCATAAATAAATCCCAGAATGAATTATGAATTATCCTAGTCTATGTCAATGTTCTGAATATCATTGAAACCACAGAGAAAATAAATGAAGCAAGCTCTTACCTTACAATGAAGTTTGAGATGAAAGATTTGGATAAAATCAAATATTGCTTAGGCATACAGCTAGAGCTTTTTCTAGAAGGAATTGTTGTACACTATTCTGTCTATACCAAGAAGGCATTAGAAAATTTTAATATGGATAAATCTCATCCTTTAAAGATCCCATGTGTTTGCACCAAAATTTGGCAAGACTGATCTCATGGAGATCGGTTTTGATAAGGGATATGTTGGTTATAGCAAGTTGATACCGTTTTGGATTGGAGGGCCGCGATTCAAAGGAAACTGAGTCCGATACGAGTAGGATTAGAGATTGAGTCCGATACGATCGAACTTAACATGGTAAAGAGAGATTGAGGTCGATACAGGTGATTGAAGAGACCGAGGAGGATACGTTCAAGCCGAGTGCTATATAAGAGGACCAGAGGCGAGAAGGAAAAATGCCCAGAGCCAACCAATCAACTCACATCTACTTTATTTACTTTCTGTCAACTAGGAGTAGTCTTTTAGTTTTAGAATCTTTCCTTTGTAATTCATTTTGGTCAATAAATTTGGGCATCGCCGATTATTGATCTTTACCGATTACACCCAGGTCTGGTTTGCTTTGTTTTGTTGTGCATCGCCTCTCAAAGCCCATATACCTTTATCCTCGGATTAGCCCTGATCGACTAATCTAGTTATCCCCTAATCGGCTTTTAGCCGATCAGAGTTACGCTGATATCCTCGTGGTATCGGCTTAGATCGATTTTATGACTTTTACCTTATCGATTGCATGTCAAATCGATTGGCATGCTTCACAAACGCGGCGTTTGTCTTGTGTGTTTGAGGCTAAGGACCCTACCTCAAGTTTTTAGCGCAAACATATTTTGGCACACCCAGTGGGACCTGAAAAGAAAGATTAACATGGCATCAACCAATCAATCAACATACAGTCTTATTTACAATTTTTACGTTTTTCTAGTTTTCATAGCAATCTTTCCTCTGTAAGCCATCGAGATCAATAAAGAGTTGCGCATCGCCGATTTGTTGTTCTCATCGACTTGTCTTCAGGTTCAATCTACTTTGCTTGTTGTGCATCGCCTTTCAAAGTCGATCTACCTTTACCCTTGGATTAGCCGTAACTGGTTAATCTAGTTATCTCCCGATCGGCTCTTAGCCGACCGGTGTTAAGCCGATAATCGTTCGTTTATCGGCTGTGATTGATTTTACAACTTTTACCTTGTCAATTTCAGGTCAAATTGACTAGCACGCTCAAACCCGGCATTTGTCTTGTGTGTTTCAGGCGAAAAACCCTACCTCACGTTTTTTGCGCAAACATATTTTAAAATATGTTTGCGCTAAAAACTTGAGGTAGGGTCCTTAGCCTCAAACACACAAGACAAATGCTGGGTTTGTGAAGCGTGCCAATCGATTTGACCTGCAATCGATAAGGTAAAAGTCGTAAAATCGATCTAAGCTGATACCACGAGGATATCGGCGTAACTCTGATCAGCTAAAAGCCGATTAGGGGATAACTAGATTAGCCGATCAGGTCTAATCCGAGGATAAAGGTAGATTGGCTTTGAGAGGCGATGCGCAACAAAACAAAGCAAACCAGACCTGGGTGTAATCGGTAAAGATCAATAATCGGCGATGCGCAAATTTATTGATCAAAATGAATTACAAAGGAAAGATTCTAAAACTAAAAGACTACTCCTAGTTGACAGAAAGTAAATAAAGTAGATGTGAGTTGATTGGTTGGCTCTGGGCATTTTTCCTTCTCGCCTCTGGTCCTCTTATATAGCACTCGGCCTGAACGTATCCTCCTCGGTCTCTTCAATCACCCGTATCGGCCTCAATCTCTCCTTACCATGTTAAATCCGATCGTATCCGACTCAATCTCTTATCCTACCCGTATCGGACTCAGTTTCCTTTGAATCGCAGCCCTCCAATCCGAAACGGTATCAACTTGCTATAACCGACATATCCCTTATCAAAACCGATCTCCACAAAATCAGCCTTGCCAAATTTTGGTACAAACATATGCTGCCCATTTTTGGAAGATAACTTGTTGTCTCCCAAAAATCGTGTCGGCTTTACGTCGTTGGCTTCCTTCATTTCCTGTGTCCTTAAGCGTTGGGGCCGTCTGCGCTGCGATCGACTAAGACCAGAGGGGCACCATCTCGGCTTGGGTTCAATCGGCTTTCGGATTTTTCCGGTCAGATTGCTTGTTTCGCCGTTAGATTCCGATGACTTGGGAGCGCCGTCGGATCCCGAAGAATTTGGCGCTTTAGAGGACTCGCCTTGATTTGACGTGGATAGCCTTTCACGAATCGGCTTCTTATTCTCCGGTCTTGATCGACTGTGCACCGGTCTGGATAATCTGTCTTTGACCGATCGCCTTGGCCAATTCCCTCCGGGGTGTTGCATTGGACAAGGTCGCGCTGTCGGCAATGCCATTCTTCTTTCCCAACAGAACTGCCAAAAGGGACACTGTCGATGGGCTTCTTCCTCGTTATTTTGCCAATATAAGTTATCTAGCCGACGAGGACACTATTTTTGCTGATGGCTTATTCTCTCGTACTTTTCTTGGAGCTGTGAGAATGTTGGTTTAGGTGTGGTTGCTGCCCTTTTTGGTGAAGGCCTCTTAGCCTTATACCATCTCCCAACTTGCAATTCTCCCTTTGGCTTGATGGTCCTAGAGTTCTGACCGTCCCGATCGGCTTCTATTTGCATTGAGCCGATCGTTATTTTTATCATCTCGCCCTGGACGCCTGCTTGAATATCGACTCGCCGAGTCGGCTTATTATCTTCGCCCATCGGTTCTTTTCCTTTGCGTGAGCACTGGATCATGTTGATAGGAAAAGGATTGGAGTTTAGCTGCATCGTCAGCTCTTCCGAAAATTGTAATCGACCATTTTCTATAGCCGATTGTATATTGTCTCCATTACTCTTGCATTCATCCTGGAAGCCATTATTATTGGAGAAATGACTTTCTTGAGCCGATACTCGGTGCAGGAGGTGATTTAAATCAGCGAATTCTTGTCCGCCGAAATTTTCTTTTAACAGGGGAATTAATCCTTGGAAAGCCAAATCAGCTAATTGGTCATCAGGTAGTGTGACACTGAAGCACCGATTTCGCACATCTCTAAATCTTCTGATATACTCTGAAACGGACTCGCCGAATTTCTGCCGGACTGAACTCAGGTCTGAAATTCTAAGCTCAAAGCTACCAGAGAAGAAATATTCATGGAATCGGCTTTCCAAATCATTCCAAAAGTGGACCGAATTTGGGGGTAGGTTTGTAAACCATGTAAAAGCAGTCCCTGACAAAGATAAAGGAAATAATCTAATTTTTAGGCCGTCGGACTGGGCAGCTTCGCCGCATTGGGCAATGGATCGTCCGACGTGTTCAAGGGTGGTGATAGAATCATCTCCCGAGAATTTTGCTAAATCAGGGATTCTATAATTGTGCGGATAGGCCATCTGATCTATGTAATCTGGGTACGGTTTTCTATAGCCGGCTACCTTCCCTTTGGGTTGTAAGCCAAACTGATCCCTTAATATGGTGGAAATTTGATCGGCCCAATTGATGTTATCAGCCAATGTAGTTCCTGGGCTGTTCCAATTGCCATAGTTTGCGTCCTGCCCCCCGAGTGTAAACTCAGGCTGTCAACCAAACTGCATCGGCTGATGCCTAGGTGATTGATCGTAATCGTTGTTTGCTATAGTCGACACCTCAGGCACAGGTACGAACGGCTCAGTGTATGTTACTACGTTGTGTGGGGCCAGCTCTCTTGGAGGGATTGCCCCTTGGGCCTAAGGTGTCCTATCCATTTCAGTCGGCTCGTTAGCCGATTGAACGAACATACTCGTAGATGGTGCAGAATGACTTGCGTTTAATTTTGCCGCATCGGTATATGCGTGGTAATGCATCATTCCACCCGATCGGCTATTTGGTGCTACTATGGTAGGCTGAGTCGGCATTGCAGGGAGGGCTGAAGCCGGTATTTTTATCGTACCAGTGTTTTGTGCTATTGAATAAACAGGGTACGACGGGAGAGGTTTTACTGGATCCAACAGGCTCCCCGACATAGCCAATTCCTAAGCAATTGTTTTTACGCTGTTTTCTATCATTGGCTTTAACGTGGTGACCATAGCCGATGATTGATTAATCAGTGCATGATGTATCGATTGCTCGATCATACTAGATAAATCGGCTTGAGCCGGCACATATCGGCTTACCGGATCAATGGGGGTGTTGCCGATAGAGTTGATTGCTGGGAGTGCAGTCTTCTGAGTGACACCCCGCCGGGTCTTTTGGTAGCACTTCAGAATCATCTCTTCCAGTGCGTTTTTCCGATCTTCAACCTCCATTTGCTGTTCAGGAGTCAAATCGGCCAATGTAGGCACGATTATTGCGTCTGGGTCGATATCGGCTGTCGCTGTGGATTTTTCGGTTGACGGCATGTTGATCTTCTGAGGTCCCACTGGGCGTGCCAAAATATGTTTGCGCAAAAAACGTGAGGTAGGGTTTTTTGCCTCAAACACACAAGACAAACGCCGGGTTTGAGCGTGCCAGTCAATTTGACCTAAAATTGACAAGGTAAAAGCTTTAAAATCAATTAGAGCCGATAAACGAACTATTATTGGCTTAACACCAGTCGGCTAAGAGCTGATCAGGAGAAAACTAGATTAACCAATTACGGCTAATCCAAGGGTAAAGGTAGATCGACTTTGAAAGGCGATGCACAACAAGCAAAGTAGATTGAACCTGGAGACAAGTCGATGAGAACAACAAATCGGCGATGCGCAACTCTTTATTGATCTCGACGGCTTACAAAGGAAAGATTGCTACAAAAACTAGAAAACCGTAAAAAATGTAAATAAGATTGTATGTTGATTGATTGGTTGATGCCATGTTAATCTTTCTTTTCAGGTCCCACTGGGCGTGCCAAAATATGTTTGCGCTAAAAACTTGAGGTAGGGTCCTTAGCCTCAAACACACAAGACAAACGTCGGGTTTGTGAAGCGTGCCAATCGATTTGACCTGCAATCGATAAGGTAAAAGTCGTAAAATCAATCTAAGCCGATACCACGAGGATATCGGCGTAACTCCGATTGGCTAAAAGCCGATTAGGGGATAACTAGATTAGCCGATCAGGGCTAATCCGAGGATAAAGGTAGATTGGCTTTAAGAGGCGATGCGCAATAAAACAAAGCAAACCAGACCTGGGTGTAATCGGTAAAGATCAATAATTGGCGATGCGCAACTTTATTGATCAAAACGAATTACAAAGGAAAGATTCTAAAACTAAAAGACTACTCCTAGTTGACAGAAAGTAAATAAAGTATATGCGAGTTGATTGGTTGGCCCTGGGCGTTTTTCCTTCTCGTCTCTGGTCCTCTTATATAGCACTCGGCCTGAACGTATCCTTCTCGGTCCCTTCAATCACCCGTATCGGCCTCAGTCTCTCCTTACCATGTTAAATCCGATCGTATCTGACTCAATCTCTTATCCTACCCGTATCGGACTCAGTTTCCTTTGAATCGCGGCCCTACAATCCGAAACGGTATCAACTTGCTGTAAGCGACATATCCCTTATCAAAACCGATCTCCACGAGATCAGCCTTGCCAAATTTTGGTTTAAACACCATGGTAGTAAGATATCTTGAAGTGGATAAAGACCCTTTCTGTAATATCGTGGGTCTTTCTCTGAGTCTAGGACTTTCTAGTCCGAGTGATTGGTGGACTTGTTTGTGTTTTGTGGGGGTTCAAAGTTTAGGTGGATGAGAAATCACTTGTTATTTTTTTCTTTTCCCGACCTAACCTTATCTCTTTCTCCCCACCCATTTCTTTTTCCCCTCTCCCTTTCTTTTCCCCAAAACCGACAGCCATCTCCCAGCCAACTCCTCTTCTCCCCTCCATGCGTGTGGGCAGCAGCAGCAGCACACCCAAGCCCTCCTCCTCTGGCGAGCCCCCCACCCCCAGTTGGCGCATCCTCTCCCTCTCCTCCAGCCGGCCGAGTGCCCCACTGCCAAGCTGCAGCTGTTCTTCCTCCCTTCTTCCTCCTTGGGGTGAGTGAAACTTTTTTTTGAATATGTGTAGGCACTAGGCTGCTCTAATGGACACCCTATATTGGTTTGTATGGCTCTAGGGTTGCTAGATTTGAGGTTTTTAGAGGGAATCTAGCTCTAGAATGGACGGAGTCATGTGCTATTTTTCGAGCAGATTTTCACCCCTCTGTTGGATCTGCGATTTGAGGTAGTTAAAGTCATCCCATTAATTTTCGGCTATAGAAGAAGTTTTATCTTATCATTTTCCCTTTAATTGAAGCTCCAAAACATTAAATTCCATTAAGCCAATTGAAAGTTATGGCCTTTTTAGTGCGGGCTGTCTAGAGTGAGTTTATATTAGTAGATGTAATATTCAACTGTGATTTTCGGCTAGATTCAAGCCGAATTAGTTTTCCATTTGCCTATAGATAGCTAGAAAATTTTATATAGATTGAGAAAATGTATTTGTTTGCTTGATTTGGGTTCTAGAATCAAAAGTTATGCTATGTTGAAGTGGGCTATCCCAAACTGCAATTTCCTGAAAAATTCAGAAGTTGAGGTAGATTGGGTTTGATGTTCTTTTGAAATCTGGTATTGATTGAAGTACAGCCAGCATGAATGGGTATGATATTTGTATATGATCTTCTTGTGGTCATTTAGAGCACAAGAACTCCAAATTTGGTTTAGCCAATTAGGAGATATGCTAATTTGAATGTGGACTATCCGGAATTGGAGTTAATGCAAATGATTTCTGTTCTTTTGAAATCTGGTATTGATTGAAGTACAACCAGCATGAATGTGTATGATATATTAGTAGATGATCTTCTTGTGGTTATTTAGAGCATAAGAATTCCAAATTTGGTTTAGACAATTAGGAGATTTTCTAATTTGAATGTGGACTGTTCGGAATTGGAGTTAATGCAAATGATCTCTGTTCTTTTAAAATCTGGTATTGATTGAAGTACAACCAGCATGAATTGGCATGATATATTGGTAGATGATCTTCTTGTGGTCATTTAGAGCACAAGATCTCCAAATTTGGTTTAGCAATTAGGAGATATGCTAATTTGAGTGTAGACTGTTCGGAATTGGAGTTAATGCAATTATTCTATGTTCTTTTCAAATCTAGTATTGATTGAGGTACAACCAGCATGAATAGGTATGATATATTGGTAAATTATCCTCTTATGGTCGATTAGAGACTGAGTTCACTCAATTTGGTTAAGCGAATCAAAAGTTATGATTGTTTGAGTGGCTGTTGTCCGGTGTGGCCGTCGTTTGGTTTAATGCAAGAGTTGGATTTGAATTGGATGAGTTGTGATTAGATGAGCTGTGATTGGATTATTTGGTCCCCGAAGAGATTTTAAAGCAAGTATTATTGTTATTTACCATTTGAGTTATGTTTGCATTATTTTGAGATGATTTCATATATGACTTTGCAGGGATTGCGATCTCGAGGGTGGCCGCGACCTCCTGCCACCCCATTCTTCATGGTTAAAGGCAAGTGTATCACTAGTATGACTGCTAGGATATCAATTCCTTGCTAACCTTTATGATTATGTTTATATTAGTCATAATGGTAAATTTGTGAGTATGTTAATGTTGAAGGAGACTTGTTAAATGATTATGAATTGTTATAGATGAGTATGTCGTGATGATGAAAATGGTAAAGTGTTAATGGTGTGTAAATGATAATATGCATGTGTATTTATGTTCATGTTGAAGGAATTGTGGATATTGGAAAAGATTGCATTTTGTGAAATATTCATGTTAAATTGCATATGTACATTCATAATGGAAGAGACGACCTATTCTGATGTGGGGCTCTGTGTTCACACATAGTGAACACGAAAATCCTACCTCGTAGTCTCATACACACGGATGTATGGGAGCGAGACAGTAAGAGTAGATCCCTCCACGGGATGGAAGGTAATGTGAGGGTGCACACCGATGGGTGTGCACTCGGTAATACTGGTATATGCAAAGAAAAATGTATTTATGAGCATGCACGTTGCATTGCATTGCTAACGATTATTGTGTTAATGTAAATATGCGGATTCGGGATCGAGTCGTGACTCCTCCCAAGAGGTTTAATGAGTTATGTGTGTGAAATAAGCAATGAGGTAAAGGAGGTAAACGGTATTGATACAATGGTTATTCTACTTGATGTTTTGTATAACAATTACGAGCATGTTTTTAATTTAAATGCATTTCTGTTTTTGATTTGGTTGTTTGATGCACTTTGCTTAGTCTTGGACTCACGCTTGTTTGTAGGTACTCCGAGGTCGTCTTGCCGGGATGGGAAATAGCTTCACCTGCACTCACCGTCATGTCATGATAGAGGAACAATGTGATTTTTAGTTCAGTGCTAACTACTTGAGATTATTGTAATAACTGAGTTGTAGTTGTTGTGATCTCCGTGTTGTTAAGACTATTAGTTGTTAGAAGTTAGCTGCTTCAATGTCTTGATTAGATGCTTAGAGATATATGCTTGAAATTGATAATGTCATCTCTTTGCCAGCTGAATGGATGTCCTTTTAGCAGGGGAGATCTTGCAAAATTGTTGTGAAAAATTTGGATAGGTTTTGGAAGCACTTTTGGCACGTGAGGTGCTGGGGTGTTACACTTTCAGATCAAGGATGAAAAATAAGGAAGTCTTAGGATCTGGAGTCCATACTTAAGCGTTATTGGAGCACTTATGTATCTTGCGAATTCCACAAGGCATGATATTGCATTCACACTAAATTTGAAGTTAGACACAATGCAGCTCCAACTAGAAGACATTGTGCTGATATCAAGATTTTACTCAAATACCTCTAAGTACACAAAATCTTGGCTTGTTTTACCAAAAGGGTAGCTACTTCTACCAATTACTTAGAGATTATAGCATTATATACATCCTGACGTGAGTGTGTTTGTCTGAGATGTGTAGTTATCATATCTAGAAGACATGTGGCATTAATATCATCGATACCTATGGAGACAATGCTGCTTGTGTTTCCCAAATGCAAATGGGTTATATTAAAAACAATAACACGAAACATATTGCTCATAAACTTTTCTATCCTCATGAACTCCAGAAGAATAATGAGGTTCAGTTACTGCAAACTAAGTCATGTAAAAATCTAGCAGATTTATTCACTAAGACTTTGCCAACATCTATTTTTCAAAGATGTGTTCATGTCATTAGAATAAGAAAACTTAGAAATATGCAGAGTTCAGGGGGGGTAAATCCCTAAACAATGACACTTAGCATAATCCTTAAGATACTACATTAAATCCAAAAGATTATAAGTTGCACTCTTTTTCCCTTGATGAGTTTTCATGAAGTTTTCTCACTTAAAGGTTTTTAATGAGGTAACTAGTGTAATACAATGTACGAGTGCAATGTACTCTTTCTCCCTCCCTTTTTTCCCATTAGGTTTTTGGGAGGAGTTTTTGATATGACATATGCATTATGCAGTATTCGCCCAAGTGGGAGTGTTGAGATATAGTTGGACTCTTAGTCTGGGTTGTTCAAATACGTTTGAACTCTATTCATTGTGGGGGAATCCGAATATATCTCTAACGAGCTTCTACTATAAATATAGCACTTCTTTGTACAAGAGAATTAATCTAATATAGAGATAACAGTTTTGCCTCCCTAAATCATGTATGCTCCCCTTAATTCTTCTTGCTATTTGATTGGTGCATTATATTTGATCTACGACAGTCGTCATTATTGTATAACACTATGCATTGAGGAGATTTGCTCTAAGCTACATCACTACCTATATGTCATACTTTAGACCCTGTCTGGTAGAGCTCTAGATCCCAGCTCCACCTCAGATATGAAATTTGTAGGTTAAAATAAAGTGAATTAAGTTTATATTTTTATTCTAAAATGTAAACAAGATGAGCCATCTAAACGCTCTTAATATACCCACAACTCCACCTCCACAGATTTGGTGGGGCTAGAAATACCCAGTTCCACAAGATTCACGAATCTGGTGAAGCTGGAACTCTGCCAAATACCCCCTTAGTCCCTCTCATAGATGGAGACGTTTTAGGGCTTGTCCGGATGGGCGAGGATCCGACATTAACATGGGCAACCTTGCTCCGGAAACTTTTCTGGCCTGGCCCACGAGTATGTTGGGACGAGGCCCAAGTTTGTTGCCTCGGCCTGGCCTAAAGTTGTTTGTTGAAATGCTTGGCCCATGTTGTTTGTAGCTGTTATAATTAGGCCGAAGCTGGTTTTGTTTGGTTAGGCCTGGCCCCAACCCTCTCAAAGATATTCATAGCACCAAGCCCAACTTCTGCTGTTTCTTTCTTTCTTTATTTCTTTGATGTGAAACACCCCGTCAGCCATTTTTCCATGGGGAGTTTGTGATTTAAGAGAGGGTGATCAAACAAGAGCACACAAAAGAACTAAAGACGGCGCCTGCTCAATATAATACCATCTTTAGTTACGTCCCAAAATGCGTACAACAAAAGTATTGTAATTTCGATCAATGATATCCTTATGAACAGTTAGATCGGCTACAAAGAATTGGTAGAAGTAGATTTCTCTACAAAAATGATTTCCTAATATTAGAATTTTTTTTAGGGTTTTACAAAAGGCAACATATTCAGTGCTAATGGGCTAGTGAGTGATAACATACTAATTCCCATCATCAGCCGTCGAATGGAGAATCTGCGGCCCAGATTGATCAAGGTAGAACCCCTATTGATCAAGGGGGGAAGACATTCACAAGAGAGGAAGAAACTTTAGGGATTTTGTGTAAAATGGTTTAAGTGGTAAAGGGGTTCCACCTTGATCAATCTGGACCGTAGATTCTTCATCCGACAGTTAGTGATATTAGAATGTTAGCACCTACTGACTCATTAGCACTAGATATGCTGCCTTTAAAAAATAGTCCAATAAAAATCAGTGGTTAACATCGTGTTTGGGAGACGGTGCCAATGTCCTGAAGCCACTTCCTTTTGTGGCCGGAGGTATTATATCTATATCTTCCAATAAAGCATTGAACTATTGGTCAAGAGTTAATATATGGTGTCATGGAGTTACTCGTTTGAGATAAAGATCAAGCCCTTCGCTCCTTCAGCATTGCAAGATGACTAGGAAGTCTATATTGGTGACGGCACACACATTGGGACATGTCAAATCTCAAGATTGCTCCAAGTTAGTGGTGTTTGATGGAACGCCTTAATCTGTTCTGAAAGTGATCATTTGTATATGTGGCGTAATGTTAAAGAAGGAAAGGGTGAACCGGAAGTGAGGTGATCGACGAGGCATCGGCCTGGCTAACCGCACTTAGTAGAAAAGGGTGTGAGTCAGCTGCAAGAGGTCAACGAAATATGTAAGCTAGGCTGAGAAAGTAGAGAACGACCACACCAAAACCTTTTGCTGTAAGCTTTTTCCTCCCTGTCGAAGGAGCCTAAGGACATTATAATAAAGTTATCTTAGCTAACTCTTAGTCTGCATATATCAACTTTAATTTATTTAGAAGAGTGAAAAAAGAGGAGAGAGAAGAGAGCTGGCTCTTATTTAGTAGCCAGTTTTGCATAAGAGCATAGATAGATTATCTATGTACAAGAGAGAAGAGATGGTTATTGCATAATATCTAGAGACAACTTTTAGACACAGTTATTACACGATATGGCCTTTTAACTTGTTATTAGTGCTATTATACTTGCTATTTAATCAGCAAGTCATACTGGTATTGCTGTGCAGTAAAAAGTAGAAGGTGGTTTTACCACGTATGCATAGATTTCCATACACATTGTGGAGTGTTGATTTGCGAAATTTTTTTTATTTAATATTTATTTTAAATCTTTTTTTCAAAAATAATCAACTGAACATAAAAATAGCAAAAATAGGTGTCCGTCGCCCGAGTATGGGGCGACAGGGACCTAAATGCAAAAAAAAATTTAGCGTTTTTTGCACTCAATCTTCAAATGAATAAAAAATGGTTCAAACGATGTCAAAAAATTTTGAAATTTTTTTTGGATGATCCTGATACATCACTAATCTTCCCATAAAAATTTCAGACAATTATCAAGCATGAATAATTTTTTAAAAATCAGAGACGGTCGCGAATATGAAGAGATTGTTAGATTTTTAAAAAATTCCTCATGCTTGATAATTGTCTGAAATTTTTATGGGAACATAAGTGATGTGTTAGGATCATTCAAAAAACGTTTCAAAATTTTTCGACATTGTTTGAACTATTTTTTATTTATTTGAAGATAGAGTCCGAAAATGCTGAATTTTTTTTTTTTTGCATTTAGGTCCCTGTCGCCCCAGTATGGGGCGATCGCCCCATACTCGGGCGACAGGCACCCATTTTTGCTATTTTTATGTTCGGTTGATTATTTTTGAAAAAAAGATTTAAAATAAATATTAAATAAAAAAAATTTTCGTTGATTTGCTTTGAGAGTGTTTGATTGGGCCGGCGTCTCCCTCGCATCCGGCGGCCTTGGCTCGGCGTCGGTTTCTTCAAGGAGGCGGCTAAAGCCGTTAGATCCGACGGCACGGCGAATGAGGGCGGCTTGTCGGCCCGACTTTCGGCTCGTGCGAGTTCTTGAATCTGAAATGTGGAAGGAGATGGATCTTCTTGAATTAATCTTGGTTCGTGCAATTTTTGAATCCGAATGTGTAGTAGCCTAAGAGGAGAGATCCTTGAAGAAAGTTTATTTGGCTCTTGTGCTTATGTAATCCTGAAGAAAATTTCTTTGCTTTGAAGAAGATCCGGCCAGGACTCATGTAAGAGTATCTCCAAGAGAGGCCTTAAATATAGTCTTAATTTGAATTATAGGGTTTTTGAGGAAAAAATTAACTCCAGCAAAGATCCTAAATTGTTAAAATTTAGCAAATTGTTTTAGGGCCCCTAAGAGAGTAGCTATATTTAGCAACTATGTGATTGAGCCCTATCTTCGTTGAGTTTTAGGGCCTAATTGCTGTAGTGAATATTTCGTTGGAGCTCTAAATCTAATTAGTTGGGGTCCTAAATTAAAGTTTAAGACTCATTTTTAAGGCTCTCTCTTGGAGATGCCCTAGGGAGGAAAAATCTTGGTTGTTGGATCCGAAGTTATGGATATTGATTTTTTTTTTTTTTTTTTGTTAGATCCGATTTCGAGCAGCAAAAACGGAATTGCGACAAAAACGGAATTTGCTGAAGGAAAAGAACCAAAAATGGTGTTGTGAATTTTATTGTACGTATTTCGTACAATAAAATGCAAGAGTTTTTTTTTACAATATTTAATGAATGGATTGTGCACCAATCTTGATACATGATATGAAAATGATACTCACAAGAGTATGTACTCTTACTTTTAGTATTCCTATTAAATGATTACTTTTTATCCTTTTGAGTATACACTAATACAGATTATAAGATATTTCAAAGTGAGTTTCATAAAAAATTTCATCAAAATTCACTATTTATAGCATAATTTGTTATATATGAAATGGTTCTATACTCTCGGGAGTATGTACTCATACCTCTTATATACCGCTTAAACTAACATGGAATGCAAGAATTTTTTTTTCTAATACTTGCAATGGATGAACTTTTTCGTTTATGTGAAATTCGCGCATTCAAAACAGAGGCATGGTTATTTTATTCAAATTTCTAGGTTCTAAGAGCAAGTAAAAAAAACCATCTTAACTTGCTAATTAACCTGTATATGTCAGTTTTGTTCTATGTGGAAGAGTGAAAAAAGAGGAGAGAGAGAGAAGAGCTAGCTCTTATTTAGTAGTCAGTTTTACAAAGGAACATAACTAGATAATTTATATACAACAGAGAATAGATAGTTATTATATACTCCCTTCGATTCGAAATATAAGGGGTTTTAGGCTTCTGGAGTATTTGCAAAATATAAAGGGTTATAGGATCCCAAGGTAAATTTTAACCTATTGGTCCATTTATTGCCCTGTACAATTTTTCATGTTTCTACCGGCAATAATTGTAGAACTAGTGGTAGTCTTTAATGATGGCATTTTAGACTATCCACCAAGCTCCTTAGTATTTGTGCACAAAGTTAAAACCCCTTATATTTCGAATCGGAGGGAATAATTTTTAAAGACAGTTATTATACAAATTGATTTTTAATTTAATATTAATTTATAGTAAACTTTACTATTATACTTATAAGGAAGTTTAAACGGGACGCCCGGTAATAACTTTCTAACTTTTGTCACCAGCAAGCTCAAATGACGGTGACATTTAAGACGAGGAGAGGACAGCTTCCCACACTAGCCCGGTAGCCCGATGGCCCCGATCCCATGTGACTTGACTGCTATTCCAGGCCATCCAGCGCGCACATAGCGACGACGGCTAGAATTTACCCAGACGAGGCTTTACAGCAAACCCTGCCTAGCTTTTCCGGGGTTTTCCCGAAGCATTTTACCTTACCTTCTTCACAAAGCTGCATGCGCTTACGTTAGATTAATTAGGTCTCGCGGATATCAATGGGAGAATCGGCTGTGGCCACGAAAGAAGAGGAGGGAGGATGGCTGACGCAGACAAAGCCGAGTTGGGTAAACATCTTGATGGCCGGAGATTTTGGTCTCCATGGATGGATGGACATGGCCGGGGACACCTGGCCCTTAAATTACGAGGTCTGGACACGTCACAGCCTCACAGGCAAAGCAATCAAATCATCGTGCTCAAATTTAGCGTTAGATCCGGCCACTCAAAATTTAAATATCTTTTAATAAAAGCACACCCAGTTTTCATCTGGATTGTTACTTTCATAAATTTGGGGGTCTGTTTGGAACCGGAGAATTTTTCTAAAAATCCTGCGAGAATTGAACCGTTCCACGTGAAGTTTCTGCGTTCCAAACACATACTTAGCTCTCCACGTACAGCACAATTTTCCAAGGTGCATTGGGTTTTTTCTGTACTTTCAATTCAGTTAAGCAAAATTATTGCCCGCAACAGGGACATCCATAGTGATGTGCCAGTCATGTTTAGGGATGAAAACAGTACGAAAACGTCGATTCCGTTTCTGTTTTCACATTTCTTTTACCGGTAGCGAAAACGAAATCGAAAACCCCGAAAATGGATACAGAAACGGATAATGACGAAAACAAATACGGAACGGGGCAGAGCAGATACAGAAACGAAAGCGAAAAATTCCAAAAGAACATAGTACATGATCACATTATACATTACCACAAGAACAATGTAACTCATTCCACCTCTAAGGTAGACACAAAAATAGTGTTATGTTCATAGAAAGTTTTTTCAAGTTTGTCAGCTAAAGGCTCATTATTTGTCCCCCATATCAGACCATTATATCATCCTCTATATCATTGTCATCACATCCTCTTGCTCCACTAACTACAAAGGTGTAACACCTTAAAATTTGTATATTACCGTTCAATGTTTATTTATGATTTTCTAAGATTTATCCTAGATTTTCTGGAGTTTAAAAATATCATTTTGCTATTTTTAGTTTTATAAAATTAATTTATTAATGAAAAAATATGCTAAAAATAATTTTTATAGGTTCAAAATGTTTCAAAGTATTTTTGAGAAGTTTTTCAAAATTTTTGAACTCCATTTGATATTTTATATAAAGCCATTTGTATTTATGAAATTATTTTAATTTAAAAATAAATGTAAACTCTGCCTTCTCTTTTTGGGCCAAACCAATTTCCCTTTCCGGTCTGTTACCGTTTTTAATTTTTAATTTCGCTTATACGGAATTTTCGTTTCCATCTTCATTAGAATTGGCTCTTCCGTTTCCGTTTCCGTTTCCATTTCCGACAAAAAAATTCCGTTTTCGTTTCCGTACCGGTATTTTCCGTTTTTGTTTTTAAAAGAGAGCTTCCATTTATATTTTTCTTCGGAACGGTCGGAAACTTTTCGTTCCGTTTTCAACTCTAGGCATTGTTACCTAGCGACATTAGTATACTATGGGTTTTGTTGCGAATTTTTGGGTATTTTATCCATAACGTCTTAACCCCTAATGTTCGGGCCTAAATATGCAGACTCGGACGCTCTGTACATTCTCCACTAGTCTAGAGTTACATTAGCGCACACAACGAGAGAATCAACCGTGGCCACGAAAGAAGAGAAGGGAGGATCAATTAGCAGCCGGTGTGTGTGCTTGCTTGCCTGACGCAGACAAAGCCGAGTTGGGTAACATCTTGATGGCCGGAGATTTTGATTTTTGGTTACCTGAGACCGCTCGATGGGTGGATGCACATGGCGGGGGACACCTGGCCCTTAAATTACGAGGTCTGGACACGTCACAAGCAAAGCACCAAATCATCTCGGCCATCATCGCGTCTGGCAACGACGGGAGTGCTCAAATTTAGCGTTAGATCCAACCACTCAAAATTTAAATATCTTTTAATAAACAGAAAAACTAAAAAACGGTATACCGTTGCAACGGTATACCTTTGAAACTCATGAAACTTATGATTTTTTGCACTGAAACTCATGAACTTAGCACTAAAAACTGATAAAACATGAAACTGATGAAACTAAACACTGAAACTCATGAAACCAGCACTGAAACTGATAAGTTTCATAAGTTTCATGACTATACCGTTGCAACGGTATACCGTTGCCTAGTCACTCTCTTTAATAAAAGCACACCCAGGTTTCGTCTGGGTATTTTCTTTAATAAATTTGGGGGTCTATTTGGAACCGGAGAATTTTCCTAAAAATCTTGCAAGAATTAAACCGTTTCATGTGAAGTTTCTGCGTTCCAAACACATACTTAGCTCTCCACGTAGAGCACAATTTTCCAAGGTGTATTGGGTTTTTTTTACTCTCAATTCAGTTAAGAAAATGATTGCCCGTAACAGGGACACCCAGAGTGATGTGTCAGTCATGTTACCTAGCCACATAGTATGCTACTATGGGTTTTGATGCGAATTTTTGGGTATTTTATCCATAACGTCTTAGCCTCTAATGTTGGAATTCAAATATACAGATTTGGACCCTCTATATATTATGCACTAGTATAGAATTATGTTAATGCACATAGTAGTAATATAGATAAAATATAACTCCATACACAACAAAATAAGAATAAACGACTAAAGTTGATAATTAAATAAATAGTGAGATGACCATATGGTCGAGTTTATAATTAAATAAATCTCACAATGTCGGTTATGACATGTTTTTTTTTACGTACGGCTAAGAAGATTGTAATAAAATCTTTCGAAAACTCTATCCGTACATGATTATTCTGATAAGTCTAATATCTCTATTCACTCTCACATATAGCAGAATAATGAAAGTAGGGGTGAAAACGGATCGGATACGGTCGGATATTGCTGTTCCCGTATCCTAACCCATATTTTTTTTTCGGATTTGGAATCGGATACGGTAAGACCGAATACGGATACGAATATGGATATTTCGGAGTTTCGGATATGGTAATGTCGGAGCGGATACATACCGGATTCGGTTCGGAAACGGATAATACAAACGGATACATACTTGTTGAAACATTTGACAAGCAATAAATTCATATATATTACATAAATTTGACAACTCACACAACACAAGTATAACAAGGTATCAAATTCATACATAACTTGAACAACTAAGTCCCGCCGCCCAAAGCCAACACACTGAATTCATGCGGCGTGGCGTGAGGCTCAAGCACTAGGGTTAATTTTCGGGTTGGGGAATCGAATGGGGAGGCAAAGACTGAGGCTTGCGGGAATCGAATGGGAAGCCCTTGACTCTTGAGTCTTGACTTGAGTATGGAGTACCCTTGTTTTGTTGATTCGGATATCCGGTCGGATAATATCCGGTTACCATATACCGCAGCTATTCGGTCGGATATCCGTCTCAGATCCGCTTCAGATCCGGTAGCAAGTATCCGGTACCGTATCCGAATCCGGCCGGATACGGATTTTTTTTCCCGGATACGGTTTTTAACGGATTCGGTACCGGATCGGTCGGGATTAACCCGTACCATTTTCACCCCTAAATGAAAGGGACTCCCTGTTGGACTAGAAAACAATAAGTGTTGAAGATGTGGCACCGTTGCAGCAAACACCCTCCTTGGCCGCGCACACGGCTTAGTCAACCATCTTAAGTATCACATGTCAAGGCTCAATAACTTATCGAGTTAGGTCTTGTCTTGTTCCAGATATGCGGTTGTATGTTTAACCTAGTTAAATACTTTACAAGGTTAAACCCTTATTTGACCAAGACAAGACTTCAATCTACTTGTTCACACAGAACCTACTTGTTCACACAGAACCATACTAATTTATTCACACAGAGTCTCCAACCCAATGTCACACAGTATGACTGGCACACAACTTGTTGCTACTTATCTTAATCTAAATCATTTGTCACCCTTGTTAATTATTGAGCAACACATGCCATCAATATCATGTCATGTGTGACAACACATGACACACCCTCCTTTTCACAAAGATATTCCATAAACATTTAGTTATAATTGAATTTGCAATATCAAAATGATATTAATAACCTATTGCATGGCTAAACACGCTAATCACGTTCTAAACCAGCCCATATTGGTGATACAATAGTGACTAACTATTAATTATCTAAGCTAGGGTGATTAATGGTCATGACATAGCAAATGACGATAGGTGTAATACAAATAGGTTGCATAACTAGTCCTAAAATAATTAAATAGTTGATAATTTGAACTAGCATGCAATAGATTGAAACAAAATAACTTTTATAAAACTGGGTATAACATAATCAAAGCACAACTTATCATGAATAGGTTCTGGTCTTGATATTAAGTCAATTCTTCTCCTTCAAAAGCTTTCGACACTCCAACGTCTTCACGAAACGAGTGAAGAAAAAAGAACATAGAAATCGATGAAACGAGGGTTTAGCCAGTGTGGGTTGCTAGGGTTAGGCATTCGAACACAGAGCTCCTGGGGATGCGGATCTAGCGCTCGGACGCGGCTTTTATGCACAAAGGAGGTGTGGAGATTACGAAGTTTGGTGTGGATTCGGCAGCACGATGGAATCGAGGTTAGTTACGTGACAACAACGACTGACAAGTGCGCCCCATCTGTCAGCGACACATCGCGGGTGCACGGCGAGTTAGGCTGTGGTACATAGATGGGCCAAAGCGATGCGCAAGCAGCTGAGCCAAGGCGCGGAGATATCGGTGGGACGGGCTGGGCCAAGAGAGAGAGAGAGAGAAAGAGAGAAATGGGCCGACGTGGAGGATTTTAGCCCAAAAGGATTTCCAGCATTTTAATCTATTTTTTATTTTTTGAAAATACAAAAAATACAAAAAGCATAAATAAAATAGCAAATGCACTTGAGCAATTTCTAGAAAAAATCTGAAAAATATTTCGAAGCACAAGCAAAAGTTGGGATGCTAGACCAAACACCTACATTAGACCAACTAGCCAGCTGAACTCTTTCACAAAAGAAATTTACATATCTACCCAATATTTTTTGGTATTGCGTGAAAGTTGGCAAAACATTAGCACATAAAAAAGTTGGTTGAATTAATGTATGTTCTGTTCTTAAGCTGAGCTATTTCGTTGCATCAGATTTTTAGATTAATTGCACCATGAGCCCTTGGGCTCGTTTGGTTATACAAGAATGAATACGGCACCCACCGTCAAACAAGGACACGCGGCAGTCATCGATCTGAAAGCATTTCTCCAACTTTGATTTATTCATTCTCCTCAACCGTTGCTTTGTCCGAAACAAAATCAAAGATAAGCCTCGCCGGCGACCGACCCATGCCCGCCGCCGACCATCACCGTCCATGGCCAAAAACGCTAGGAAGACATCGAGGTGCTGCTCCCTCGACACCACGAGGCGCCGTCGTGATCTCCACCGTCTCTGCACCGCCGCCGCCGTCGCCGTCAGAAAGAGGAAAGAGGAACGGATGGGTAGGAGCAGAGAGGCTAGCGACTTCCTCGACGGGCCAATCCGACGCGGATCCGACTCAGCCCCGCAACCTTTCCAAGCTTTTGCACGCCCAGCTTTGTTCCGGCTCGGCGGTAAAGCGACGAGCACGTCCGCGCAGCCGGAAGCGAACAAGCGGCTCGGTCCAAAAGGTCCGGCCCGACAGGTGTCCCGGTCGGCACCGCACCAGATCGCCCTGCAAACGCAATGTCGCCGTGGTTAACGTCCACCGTTTGCGCTCGTGCGTCTTATCACCGTCTTATATACAGCCAACGCGATCAAATACTTGAACCAATCGAGGCCCGTTTTGGGGCCTGCCTTAACGCTTGGATTTAACGAGAATTTCATAGTGATTTTACGTAAAATGATTTAATTTCGGTAGCCTTTAGAAAATTTCCTGCGCTCCAAGTAGGCCCTTAGATAGCTAAAACAACCCGATTCCTATTGTAATCTAACAAAGTCTTGTGTTCTTAATGGACCTGGCGCTATGATCTAAACCGGGTATTTTTACTTTGTATCGCATGGGAAAAAGTTTATTTTTTTTAGATTTTAAGTTTGACTAGTTTCCTAACTAGTTCAAACAAATTTGAACTGAAACTCAAACTATAGTTGCCTTCTCATGGTAGTTTGATTATATGTATGTACTTATTATATATATAAATTAGCAAAATATGTTATCTAAATTAGTTTAAAATCTTTGAATTTGAGTATATTTTTTTAATGGTATGTGTGTCGGTGTTTCGTGCATCGGCAATACGAATTTTTTTGTTAGTGGGGGTCGCGCGCTCCCTCTCCCCGAATGGTCGAGTCAAGAAGCTAGGGGTTTATACTGGTTCGGGCTGAATGTCCCTACTCTAGTTCGTGCTGTTGGTGTGTATTGTTTCTCGAGACAAACGATCGCTAGGGTGTTACAGATGAGGGAGGGTTCCCTCTTGCGTTCGACCGGTTTCTAGTTTGATCGATCTCCTCCTTTCGCCCCTGGCGTCCTGCCTCTCCTTATAGACACGGAGGTGGCAGGTTTACACGGGAGTTTGGAGAGAAAAAAGAAGGGGTACTATACACCTTGGAGTCTGGTCTTCTGTCTTGTCGTCCGATCGGGCTCCGTCCACCCCCATGCCGGGTTGGTAGTCCTGCGGCGGGGGTCCTCGGCCAGGCTGGCGAGGTGACGCACTACTTCGTACGACCGTCAGCCCCAGCAATTAATTGTACTTGATCTCAGCGTGGCCTCGGGAGGGGGCGCTCTCCTCCGTGACGTGTCAGGATGACGGGACCGGGGCTTGACTTCTTGGCGAGTCCTCTAACATCCTCGGGAAGGGACCGCCTACCCTGGTACGGATGTCATGGGACGTCGCGCGCCAGGGCGCGATTGGCGGATGTCGATCTGAGGCTTGACCCCGATCTTTGGTGAAGCCAGGCCGGGCGGAGTGCAGTCGGCCGCGTGCTCGACCTAAGGGGTCGAACTCTTTAACGCCAGAGCTGGTCCGAATCAGGGCCAGGTCCCCTCTTTATGGCCCACGGGCCCTTCGCCAGAGCTGGGCTTCTAAAGAGGGCAGTCCGTTCGTGGTTCCGGGCTTATGGGGGTACCCATGGTATGTGTACTCGTCAATGTGTTTCATTTGAATTGCTATAGATGGATATATACCCTTCAACTGATTTTTTTTTTTGAAAAATATACTCGCATTTGTTTTGAATTTGCGCATTTAAAATCATGGTGCCTTGACACCCTAATGCCCCCCATTTCGCTAGATAATAACTGCATCATTTTAGCACAAAAAATATGGGTGGTTGACGAGGGGTGTGAGTTAGTTGGGTTTCTTTGACTAGAGTACGACAAAGGTGAGACATGGGTTTTGACTCATAAAAGTGGTAGAGTGTATGTACACATATATAATATAATTACTTGGGGCCTTGGGGCACAATGGAGCCTAGGCACCATGATCCTAAACGAGTATATTCTCCTATGTATTGCATACAATTTTTTTTAAAAAAAAATTTAGGATGTTGAGTTTAACTAGTTTACTAACTTGTTTCTCTTTTTGATGATAGTTTTGTAGGATCAAGGATAGCCTAATCAAAATGAGTGAATAAGAGGTTTTAAAATTCTCGGCCTTAATTGCAATAATCTAAGCAAGTAAAGCTGGAATTGAAATTTTAACAAATAAGACCTAAAAGCTCTAGATTTATTTAAGTGCATCAACAACTTAAGTCTAAGCAAATTATACAATCCTAGAATAAAGATCGATCACTAAGTATATTAGGAAAGTAAATTGCACAAGTAAACAAAGTAAGCAAACCACAAGAGAGATTTGACACCCAGAGTTTGTTCTGTGGTCTTAAAGACTTGCCGATCTCCACTAATCCACGTTGAGGTAAGCTTGACCAACTCAAGCTGGCTCCTTGCGCAAATTGAGCCCTCCTCGATCACTCGTGGTGGCTTTTTCTTGCTCCGGGTAGGCGAGCTCCTTGCCTTCACAAGCAATCGGACCTTCTCACAATCTCCTTTAAGAAGATCGTCGGTTCCACGCATCCAGGCTGTCTAGGAGGCGGTAACCTCCAAGTGATAACGCTAGCTTGAGGTTGAATCAAGTGTCTAATTGGCACAAACGATGAATATCACACTTGAATGCACCTAACTCTCTTAAAGAGTGAATTTTATGCCCAAGGGAGAAAGCAGACTTGCTAGAGCTCAAATATATTCAATGAGTTTATAAGAAACTCTATAAATGTAGGTGTGAGGGTAGTTATAGCCCCCACCAACAAATCCAACCATTGGGGCAGGTTTTTAAAAAATTTAGTATTTGCGGTACTTCCAGTGTACAAAGTGTGGTAGTATCGCCCTATGCCCAACGATCGAGTCAAAACATTAAATGCGATAGTTAATAGCCGTTATAGGAAATTCAGTACTACCGGCATGTAATATGCGGTAGTATCAACTTTTGAAGTGAGATCGATTCAAAAACAGGCCTTCTTTATAAAATGAGTATCGGTACTATATTTGCGGTACTACCGAGTTTCGGTAGTACTGCTATTTTCACTGCGGTAGTACCAACCTTCAAAATAGAGCAAAACCGCCCCAAAACACCCCTTTTCGTAAAAGAACTAGTGCTCGATTTTGTGGTACTACCAACCTTTGGTAGTACCGTTTTTTGTACTGTACTAGTTTTGAATTAAGAAAATTCATAAAAAGGAGTGGTTCTGTTTAAAAACTACCGCCAAGCAAGCGGTAGCACCGCGGTACTTCCCACCTAGAGAAAAAAGGTTAAACACTAAAAAGTTCTTCTCTGGGAAAATACCTACCACCGTATAAAGCCCGGTACTACCACGATTTGTACTGCGGTACTATCGGAAATGCTGAGAATGCAAAACCCCTTTTAAACCTAATGCCAAATGCAACCGAGTATGATTCTTAAAAGGATTTTGAGCCAATTTTAGACTTGATTAATATCAAACTACTAACCATTACCCCCTCTTGATAGTACATCATCTATTCTAGCAAACCAATATTTTCTTCTAACTCTAAGATCGGTAAAAATATAAAAGGGTCCTAACTAATCTTGTACCTTGACTTCAAGCTCTATATCTTCTTTTCTTGACCCCTTTAGTTCACAATATTTTTCCTTTTTCATATGCCATGATGTGGATCAACCTATTCTCACAAACTTAAGAGAAATCGTTAGTCTTTTAACATGATTGTCATTAATTACCAAAACTAAATAAAATTAGGGGCTTAGATGCTTCAAGTTTGATTATAAGTATGTGCTGATTTTATATATAAATTAACAAAGCATGTGATGTGATTCGTTCAAAATCATTGAATTCGAATATATTTTTTCAAACATGATTGTCATTTGAATTTTTCCTAAATTTAACTTAAATTTGCGTGTATGAAATCATAGAGCTAGGCTCTGTGGTGCCTTGTTCCGGCGTTATACATGTAAATGTTTCGTATATATTTGGAAACATAGGGAGTCTGCTTCAGTTTAGACCAAGCATAGCTCACTCATGGAGTGCTTTCAAAGCACAGGTGTATGGTGCGTAGCGCAGCGACAGTGACAAAAGGTGACTAGCTTGAAAAAGTTAGAGCGACCATTTGCAGGCCGCGAGGGCATCCCATGGAGCCCGTGAGTTACCGATTCAGGGTAGGGCTAGTATATGTTTATGTCTTAGATTGTGTCATGTTTTTTTAATTAAGTTATAATTTTATTAATTTTTTAATATAATTTGTATGATTTTATTATGACATGTCTTGAACTCAGATTCTAATGGCCTGAGACCTACCTTCGCCCCTGAACCAATGGATGTGAAAGGCAAAGCATCACATGGTTTAGGTGATAAATCCGGATAAATTGACGGACAAGCCGGCTGGGTCTTGGGTTTTATAAAAAATCTGTCAAAACTTGATTGTATTATTACTCCTTTTGACCAAGTTTATAAGAATTATTTTTTAATAATATTATTTATAAATATAGGATATATTACATATTTTAATACAAAATTAGTGTAATGTTTCCTCTATACTCCTAATAAATATCTATCTTCACTTTATATTCTCTACATGCGTGTATTGAGTATAGAGTTTAATGATAATAATTAAAGATAATATAGCTATTTTTAATATCTTATTAATCTATATGTTAAGAAAAAAATATTTTTTTATAAATTTAGACGGATGAAGCGGTAAAAATACGCCTCAGCTTTACGCAAGTAAGTCCATTAGGGCCTGTTTGTTTCAGCTGGGGATTGTAGAAAGCAGCTTGTAAAACTTGGAATGTAAAAGCTGGATTATTAAAAACTAGAGGTTGAAAAGCTAATGGCTATTTGGCAACTCAGATTATAGTATGTTTGGATTGTTGTTTCTACAATGGGGGATGGGGGGCAATGGTAGGTAATTTCGACTCAAGTTCGATGGGCATTGTGGTCTTTTGCAAAAAAAAAAAGCCGGGGAAAGCTCATCTAGAGTGGATTGTGGGATTGCTACAATCTACCCTCCAGTTTGTTATAATCTAGATTAAAAACTGTCTGTTTGTTGACATTCTAGATTTTAAAAATTACTTTATACAATTCACAGCTGAAACCAACATACCTTATTACTACTCTAGCAAATACCACTTCAGTAACTTCAGGCAACCAATGGCTATTGGCTCATTCTGTTACCACGGTTTGTCGGTTGCTGGTGGTTTAGGAATTTTTTTTTTGGGTTTTTTTAGTCTATTGCGATTTTTTTTTCCAAATATAGCTATGCGTACACTTTAAGGTTTGGTTGCGATGGGCACAAAGACTGTGAAGATTGCCTTTTAGTATGACATGTAGGCCACATGAAATTATTTATGTATAAGTGACCATTCGGTTTGCACGTGGCTTCACACCATTATGTTTGTTGCTAACTATTGAGAAAAAATATTTAGGTGGTCATAATATAATTGTTATTTGTTTTATTAAATCAATTCCTCAGTTATTTGAATCTAATTGTAAAATTCAGGATATTAAATTTCCAGTTTCATAGTTTATGGTGTTAAACATACATTCAAGCAAAGTTTGCGACGTTATATGAACTTCTTTTTTTCATTTTTAAAAGCTAAATCAATTGTAAAATCTATAAGAAATTATGTAAACTATAATTAGATTCTGCTGCTCAACGTAGCCAAATTAATTGCACCTTAAACCAGCCCTCTTGGTTAGACCGATCCCAGAAGTACACCAGAAATTATGGCCAGTTTCCGTACGAATTTCCATATTCCAGACGAGTATCAAGAATCACCGGTTAAATATCCCCTCCGTCCAAATTTAAGTATTGTTTATAATAAATAACATATTTTTACATTTCAATACAGAAATTAGTGTGATGTTTTCTTTGTTCCTCTCACAAATATTCATATTTATTTAATATCCTTTATATACATATATTAAATATACATTGCCTAGAGAAAATACGCCCGTAGACTCGGACAGACAGAGAGAGTAATGATCAGTGTGACGTACGCGGTGTTTCCGACACAATCCGAACGATCACATTATTAGCTGCCAGCCCGCCACAATTAATGCTAATCCAGCCGATTAGCACAATCAATGGGTACAATCATGCACGCTCGGCTGGATCTCCCAACTCCGGCTCAATTATTAGCTGCCACGGTGACGTGCCTCCTGTTGCTTGTCTTCTCTGCACATGTATATACGTTCCTTGTTCCCCTGACCCTCCCTCGTGTCAGTCGATCGACTCATTAGTGTTGCTGATATGGGTACAAAAAAATCGATCGATCAATCAAACAAAGCCAAATTAGTAGTGAATCCCGGAACGGCCACCAATCTTAGCTTAGTTCTGGGCTAGATTGACGCCCGTTGTGCTCTGATCGAACTACATGTGAAGCATGTGAGCCATGACGAGCCGAACGGTTGTCTCACACTCTCACGTTAGGGCAATCCAATCTAATCAAGCTTCTTCCTTAGACTATCTCTAACAATTTCCCTTCATTTCCTTCCCTTCCCTGTTCCCTTCTCCATATTCATTCTCTTTATTTCTTACCATCTCCAACAGCTTCCCCTCAAGAGAATTTGTGAAGGGATTGGGGAGAGAATCCCTTTCTATCCAGATTCTCTCTCCAAATCCCGTCCGAAGGGAATCGCGAAGGGAATCCACTGGAGCACTTGGGATCTGTTCGTGAAGGGATTTGGAGGCTAAAGAGAAGCTGCTGGAGATAGTCTTAACACCCCAACCATGCTAATACGCGTCGTCGTGTATATACTCCCTCCCGTTCAAAAGCAAAAACAAAAGCATATCTGCTTGAGTGCATGGAGTTAAACTTTTGAAATTTTGGCTATTAGTATTTTTAAAATATTTAGATTAAATACAAGAGATCCACACTATAGATTTGTCTCGAGAAGTACTTTCGTAATATTACAATTTTATTGGGTTTTACAAATACGTTACAATAAAAATTAGTGATTAAAAGTTATATTTTAGAAATGAAATCTGAGGAAGAAATCCGAGGAAGAAAATAGCACTAGAATCGATTCCACGAAGCTAGATAAACCCAACTTGATGAGAGAAAAGGTCACTGAGTGCAACATATCGAGCAGGCTCATCAGCCATTACGCGTTAGACCGATTGACCAGCTGCATTATATATCGTCAGATCGATGTCGCATTTACGGATGCAGTGATTGATTTCATCATGTAGATATTGTTGGGATCGGGTAGGCTACGCGAGCATAAAATCAAAATTTCTACCACGAACACCCAAGATCACATGGAAGTAAAGGATCACAGATCGTTACCCTTGTCGCGCAGATGCAGCGGAAGCAGATTCACGCGCGTTGAGGAAGTAGTTGATCACCTCCCGATCGGCACCGATCTCCACCGAAGTTGTTGCCGTCCTCGTCAGAAGTGGTCGCCGACCTGCGTCAGTGGTCGCCGACCTCGTCAGAGTGGTCGCCGATCTCGTCCGCGCGGTCGCCGACCTCGTCCGAGTGGTCGCCGATCTCGTCCGCGCGGTCGCCGATGAAAGTCGTCGGAGATCCAACCGAAAAGCGCTGGCCCACGGATGGCGGCGCCTCAAGATATCACACGCATCGAGCAGAACGCCGTGCGGGTGTGCTAGCACCTCGCCGCGCAGCCTTGGGTTTACGGGAGCAGAGGGATGCACGGCTACCGAACGTGGCGAGGGTTCTAATCCGCACCATGCACCGTTCTGGCCTCCCCTTTTATAGACACGCTAGTGGGCCGAAGCCCGCTAGGTTTCCATCTCCAATGCGGATCCTATCCATGCACAAACCCGTAAACTATTCCAACTCGTTAAGTGTGTGACCCGTTAGGTTCAACAAGTCGGTTATGAATTCGAACCCGTTTCCAATTCATTGATCAACAAATGACACCTAGCAAGACGTATTGACCCCCGGATGCACGTAATCAATATTCGGGTCGAACCTTGATACACTCACATACCGATCCCTTCACCACACGATACCGCCAAGCTCAAGGCGAGATGCGTGCCACCCTTGTTGATAGCTCGACCACTTCACTCGACAAAGGTGATGGATACAAACCATGACCAACTCTTTAGTCATATTAGCACGGCCGTGCATTTTCCTTATCCATCCACTCGAGGGGCCGGAGGTATCTCTCCCGTTATCTAGGAGGGGCAAATCCCATCTTGATCATCACACCCTTGGCAATGTATCGTGGCATACCCAAAGATTTCATCTTTATGACTACCCTGTTACGGTGTAGCGTTTGATGATACCAAAGCATACAAGTCTACATGCTAGGCATCCATGACAATCTCAGTCTAAGGACCATATAGGCGTACCACTCGAGACTATACGCTGATGGCACTATAAGAGATAACAACTCACAGCGTCTCGGAGTGGGTCTTGTCCGACTACCCATGTTCTCCAACATGTGTCCACATTATTGGTTTGATATCTCCATATCTATGGTATGCGAAACATTACCATCAACCAATACATGTGCCGATCAAATTATCACCGCTCCTCGTAATGATATGGATCGTGGACCCGCTTAGAATAATGTCACTTGACAATGTGTTTCACAATCGATCGTATCCAATGAACAAAGTCGTAACATATATTCAGGGAACCGATAAACAAAGTTATCATTATTACATGAACAAAGACGTATTACAATCATCACCATGATTGATCTAGGGCATATTCCCTTCAATCTCCCACTTGCACTAGAGTCAATCATATAGGTACCGAATACCCATTGCTCTTGTGTGCGCCTCATGCTTTGGTTGTGGAAGGGCTTTGTCAACGGATCAGCCACATTTAGATCCGTGTGCACTTTGCTTATCTTCATATCACCTCTCTCAATGATCTCTCGGATCGTGGTATCGCCTGAGTATATGTTTGGATTTTTGGTGAGATCTAGGCTCCTTTGTTTGTGCAATGGCACCACTATTGTCACAATAGAGGTCCACTGAAAGGATGCACTAGTGACCACTCCCAATTCGTAAATAAATTTCCTGATCCAACCGCTGCTTTGTCGCTTCGTGGCTGCAATGTACTCGGCCTCCGTTGTGGAATCGCTCTTGTCTCTTGCTTGGAACTTTTCCACCACCGCCCCACCGCTGAGACAGAATACAAACCCGGATTGCGATCGCGAATCATCTCTCGCTTCGGTTTGGAAGCTAGCATCGGCGTAACCTTTACGACGAGCTCCTCCTCTCCTCCAAAGACCAAGAACATCTCCTTAGTCCTTCGCAAGTATTTGAGGATGTTCTTTACAGCCACCCAAAGGACTATCACCAGGATTCGATTGGTACCGCCGTGACACTCAGAGCATATGACACATCCGGGCGCGTACACAACATGGCATACATGATGGATCCAATAGCCGGCGTATGGGATCCGACTCATTCTCTCTTGCTCATCGTGTGTCGAAGCACACCGAGTCTTGCTAAGACTTACACCATGTGACATTGGCAAGAAACCTTTCTTGGAATCATGCATGTTAAACCGCTTTAGTATCTTGTCAATGTAATGCGTACTTTGGCTCAATCCAATTAGCCTTTTGATCTATCTCTATAGATCTTTATGCCCAAAATATATGCTGCATCTCCCAAGTCTTTCATCGAGAAACTCTTTCTCGATAAGATTGTGCAAGATCCAACATCGAATATCATTTCCGATCAATAGTATGTCATCCACATACAAGACCGTAAATACAAGTGCGCTCCCACTAGCCTTCTTGTAAATACAAGGCTCTTCCTCATTTTTGATGAAGCCAAACTGTTTGATCACTTCATCAAAACGAAGGTTCCAACTCCGAGATGCTTGCTTCACCCATAAATGGACTTCCTAAGCTTGCATACTTTGCCAAAGATTAGTAGGATCGACAAAACCTCTGGCCGTACCATGTACACATCCTCGCTTAGGTTTCCATTTAGGAAAGCCGTTTTGACATCCATTTGCCGAATCTCATAATCATGATATGCGGCAATTGCTAGCATGATCCTGGATAGATTTTACCATGGCGATCGCGAATAAGTTTCATCATAGTCCACACCATGAATCGCTTATACCCTTTTGCCACCAATCGTGCCTTAAAAATGTGAACATTTCCATCGGCGTCTATCTTCTTCTTAAAGACCCATTTGCACTCGATAGTTTTTACACCATCAGCGGATCAACCAAGCTCCAAACTTGATTATCATACATGGACTTTAACTCGGATCTCATGGCCTCCACCATTTCTCGTAGTCCGGCCCACCATAGCTTCCTCATAATCCTTGGGCTCGCCATTTTCCAATAATAACACATCGCGTTGCTGGCCATGAGGAACATGAACCTCTCAGAGCGGCTTGCCCGTGAAGACCTCCGTGGGTGGCACCTCATCAACAGGTTCAACAACACGTTGCTCATCCTCCGAGGACTAGCCGAGCTGAAGCATTTTCGTATTTCTCGAACTTCTTCGAGTTGCACCTTGCTCCCACTAGCTCTTTGAAAAACTCATTCTCCAAAAGACACCATCCGGCGACAAACACTTTGCCTTCTTCCCGGTTATAAAAATAATACCCTTTGGTTTCCCTTGGGTACCCCACAAAGAAGCATTTATCCGACTTGGCGTAAAGCTTATCGAGGCGTCACATCGTTTTACATAAGCCTCACATTTCAAATTTTAAGAAAAGACAAGTCAGGATGTTTCCCTTTCCATAACTCATATGGTGTCTTATCAACGGATTTAGATGGAACCCTATTCAAAGCATGAACGCAATTGCTTCTAGAGCGTGTCCCTGCATGACAATGGAAGATCGACTTGACTCATCATAGACCGTACCATGTCCAACAAAGTTCGGTTCCTCCGCTCGGATACCCCATTCCATTGAGGTGTCCCAGTGAGTCAATTGTGGAACAATTCCACAACTCTTTAGATGATCACTAAACTCTTGGCTCAAATATTCACCTCCACGGTCGGACCGTAGAAATTTAATTTTCTTGCCCAAATGATTTTCTACTTCATTCAAACTCTTTGAATTTTTCAAAAGATTCAGACTTATGCCTCATTAGATAGATATAGCCATATCTACTAAAGTCATCGGTGAAAGTAATGAAGCATCGATAACCACCTCGGCAATTGAGCTCATTGGTCCACATACATCAAGATGTATGAGAGCCAACAACTCGCGCATTCTCTCACTTGTGCCAGTGAAAGGTGCCTTTGTCATCTTGCCAAGTAAACAAGACTCGCATGTTTCAAAAGATTCTAAATCTAATGGACCAAGAAAACCATCTTTATGGAGCTTCTCCATGCGTCTTTTATTTATATGGCCCAAGCGACAATGCCATAAATAAGTGGAATTAGCATCATTTGTTTTGAGTCTTTTAGTATTAACATTGTTTATAGAAGCATTGCCAAGATCTAGAACATACAACCCATTCACCAATGGATGCATTACCATAGAGCAAGCCTTTGAAATAAATAGAACAATTCTCGTTCTTTATTACAAAATCATATCCATCTTCCTCTAAACAAGAAGAAGAGATAATGTTCTTACTCAAGGCAGGAATGTAATAACAATTATTCAATTCCATGACTAAACCGTAAGGTAATGACAAGGGATAGACACCAACGGCCTTTGCAAAGCAACCATTGCTCCATTGCCGACGCGAATTTCCAACTCGCCAATCTTGCAATCTCTAGTCCTTCTTAACCCCACAACGATTTGCAAGTATGAATCATTGATCCCGTTATCAAATACCCAAGACTCGGTAGGACAAGTTGCAAGATTAACTTCTATAACATTAATACCGAAGTAGAAGGAACCTTTCCTTTCTTTCTGTCTTCCGTACTTTAGACAGCTTCTCTTCCAATGCCCACAACCCTTGCAGAGTGACATTTATCGGGAAGCATTAGGGCCAAACTTTGGCCTTTCTTTAGGCTTTGGTTTTGGGTCTTGGATCTTATCCTCACCACAACTTATAGCCTTGGCGCTTCCTTTTCTTATCCTTTGAATCATCATCACATGATTTGTGCCTTTCTTTATGCTCTCTTCCGCAATTTTCAGCATTCCATGCAGTTCGTCGATTCTTCTCCAGTCGCTCATATGAAAGTTCAGAATGAACGGTTCATAGCTCGCAGGAGCGACCGGAGAATCACATCTGTGGCCAACTCATTTTGCAAGGAAAACCGAAGGCTTCTCCAAGCTCTCAATGTAACCAATCAACTTGATTACATGAGGGCTATGAAGCACCCTCACCAGCTTGCACAAAAAAATGCTTTAGATATCGAATATCTTTCACCCTTGCTTGGTTCTCAAACATGCCCTTAAGGCCTACAATCATAGTGTAGGCATCGGCGTGCTCATATTGCTTTTGAAGCTCGTGAGTTCATTGTGGCAAGCATGAGACAGTGACATCTAGGGCGTCGTTAGTGTGCTTCTCATAAGCACGCTTTATCGGCCGGATGCATTTTCGTGCAATTCATCAGATATGGACCGTCTAGAACATATTCCTTCTTTTCAGCCTTGAGAACAATTCTCAAGCTTCGATACCAATCCATAAAATTCGCCCCAGAGAGTTTTTCCTCTCTAGAATCGATCGCAAGTTAAAACCGAGTTTGCATTAACAAAGGTTTGGTGCCATCTACAACATAAATAAGCAAAGTTTCAGCACTAAGTTCATGTTAATCTCTTATTAAATAATTTTAATAAAAGATGCTTCCATTAAGATCACTTTCCCTCCGCGATCTCCATGGAACAAGATCCATGGTCACTACGGTTCGGGTAATGACTTGTCAATACCACTTGAACCGTGACATAGGTAGGCAACACCTTGCCAATCACATCATATGTGACTCTTGCTTGTTGGGGTGGCATCATATGCCCCGCGCCCAACATCGATGCCCGAAGTCCCAAATCCTATTTGGATGACTCCGATTAAGCAAACCAATACTATGCTCGTGAGTGCACGGGTTAGGCTACACTCACTCTATTGTACAAGTAAGAGGGTGGCGTTCTGACTTGTCAAGACCTTATCCACCATCGCACAAGACAAGAGACGCAGCCTATTGAAAAAGGGCATCTTACTCTTAATTTTCGAGGGAAACTATTCAATCAGTTAACATATTCACCACATATGACGTGAAAGAATAGCAATGCAAGGTAAATCATCACAGGCAAAGCAAATAGATCGTGAACTAGTATGGCCTATGGCGTGGCGATCTCCATCTTCCACGACCTTCCTTGCACACCCGGCCATCGAATTGAAGCCTCCAAGAACATGTACTAAACTACTACATCTAGCGACTAGTAGCAAAATTACATGAGGATTCAAGGCATCACATGCCGACGCAGCCGTTATACAATAATATGACAGCCCACACTGCAATTAATCATGACACGCAGGCCATGAATTTCACAATCATGCATCAAATACACAAAGGGTCCATACTGTTCACAACATACCCTGCCAAAAAACAAGTTAGGCGCTGGATCGATTCTAGCCGGAAGTGAACAAGTTTTAATTTATGGACACTATCGACTATCACGGTCCCGGCTTAGCCTAAGGTTAGCGGGCGGGGTTCGAAGGGGCAGCGCCCATGTAGTGTGGCGGCGCGTCAGAGAAAATTTTGGGGTACGTAGATCGCATCTATGAAAACGCTATGGAAATTCAATCGGATTTATCTCATCAAGCCGATTCCGAGCCATCGAATGTCTCGATTTCCATAGGATCGATCTTCATCGATCCATCGCTACGAGGTCCCCTTGAGAGGGTGGCAACCACACCGATCTCGATCTGTTGGCTCGATATGTTCGGCACTTGCTACTACCCCGATGGTGTTACCACCGGTAGGGGTAATGCATGGCACGAATCTGAAACGAGCACGAACTAATCTTTTTGATCGTGTAGAGCCACCAACTCATACCTCATACTCCCCAATACCGATTGATTCAATCAACCCGTGATAAACATAACAAAGACATCGACATGTGCGCGTGATCCGCATCCAAAACTACACATAATCGGCTCGATACCACCGTTGGGATCGGGTAGGCTACGCGAGCATAAAATCAAAATTTCTACCACGAACACCCAAGATCACATGGAAGTAAAGGATCACGGTCGTTACCCTTGTCGCCAAGCAGATGCGAAGCGATTCACGCTGCTGAGGAAGTAGTTGATCACCTCCGATCGGCACCGATCTCCACCGAAGTTGTTGCCGTCCTCGTCCGAAAGTGGTCGCCGACCTGCGTCAGTGGTCGCCGACCTCGTCAGAGTGGTCGCCGATCTCGCCCGCGATCGCCGACCTCGTCAGTGGTCGCCGATCTCGTCCCGTGCGCGGTCGCCGATGAAAGTCGCCGAGATCCAACCAAAAGCGGCGTCCACGGATGGCGGCGCCTCTAAGATCCACACGCGTCTGAGCGAGGAACGCCGTGCGGTGTGCTAGCACCTCGCCCGCGCGGCAGGTTTCGGGGAAGCAGGAGGATGCACGGCGGTGAGCGTGGCGAGGGTTCTAATCCGTACCATGCACTGCTCCTGGCCTCCCTTTTATAGACACGCTAGTGGGCCGAAGCCCGCTAGGTTTCCATCTCCAATGCGGATCCTATCCATGCACAAACCCGTAAACTATTCCAACTCGTTAAGTGTGTGACCCGTTAGGTTCGGTGCAAGTCGGTTATGAATTGAACCCGTTTCCAATTCATTGATCAACAATGCACCTAGCAATGCGTATTGACCCCGGATGCACGTAATCAATATTCTACCGAACCTTGATACACTCACATACCGATCCCTTCACCACACGATACCAGTCAAGCTCAAGGCGAGATCGTGCCACCCTTGTTGATAGCTCGACCACTTCACTCGACAAGGTGATGGATACAAACCATGACCAACTCTTTAGTCATATTAGCACGGCCGTGCATTTTCCTTATCCATCCACTCGAGGGGCCCAGAGGTATCTCTCCCGTTATCTAGGAGGGGCAAATCCCATCTTGATCATCACACCCTTGGCAATGTATCGTGGCATACCCAGTATTTCATCTTTATGACTACCCTGTTACGGTGTAGCGTTTGATGATACCAAAGCATACAAGTCTACATGCTAGGCATCCATGACAATCTCAGGTCTAAGGACCATATAGGCGTACCACTCGAGACTATACGCTGATGGCACTATAAGAGATAACAACTCACAGCGTCTCGGAGTGGGTCTTGTCCGACTACCCATGTTCTCCAACATGTGTCCACATTATTGGTTTGATATCTCCATATCTATGGTATGCGAAACATTACCATCAACCAATACATGTGCTGATCAAATTATCACCGCTCCTCGTAATGATATGGATCAGGGACCCGTTTAGAATAATATCACTTGACAATGTGTTTCACAATCAGATCGTATCCAATGAACAAAGTCGTAACATATATTCAGGGAACCGATAAACAAAGTTATCATTATTACATGAACAAAGACGTATTACAATCATCACCATGATTGATCTAGGGCATATTCCCTTCAGATATAATGTAGTTTACACTAATACCTTTCTTCTAAGAAAGAAATGCATTGAATTTGGGACACTTCAAATATACTCTAATCTTGTATATGTAACTGGACCATACCATCCATGCACCTCCTAATCTTCCACACAAAGAAATCTCACCTCCCAAGAGAAATGATTAATTTCCAGAGAGATACTGAATTCACGGATGCAGTGATTGGTTTCATCATGTAGAAATATAATATATCTGATTGGATCGACACACAATCAATTCCTCCGTGTAATTGTCCTTGGAAAAAAATTTCCTAGTACTAGAAATGATTGAACACAAGGACCAACTACATGAACGTTTTTCTCTTTCTAACCATCGTTGAGGGATCAAATTCAAACCTCGATTGGACGTCCCATGCATGTACCAAGCTTGCCAACTCACGTTGAAACACAAAAATTAGTGACGTACCACGAAGAATCTGAGAAATTCAATACTACCGAGTACCGACGTACTGCGTACTTGCTCATCCACAGACTACATAATTCAATACTAACATCATACCTATTCAAAACATAATTGTGGTCACTAATTTTTATTATAAGATATTTATAAAATTTAATAAAATTATAATATTATAAAAGTACTTCTCGAGACAAGTCCTACAAATAATTTTTATGTATCCAATTTAAATATTTAAAAATATATTAATAATTAAAATTTTGAAAGTTTTATTACCACTATATCTAAAACATTAGCTTTTTAAAGACGGAGGAAGTCACGGTAATAAACATGGACAAGAAGAATAAGATGAGGAGGCGAAGGGAAATTGTAAAGCCGCGTTGAATCAGTCAAGGCTAGAACAACTAAGAAATGCATGACCACCCCCTGTTTCCCCTTGTCTTCAAGCAGAAGAATCCATTGAACCCAGTTGTCATCTGCTACACACAAGCTAGCTAACAATATCTCAGCATAGAATATTATAAAATACATGCTGCATTATGTCTAGTTTATACTAATATCTTCCTTCTAAGAAGGAAATGCATTGGATCTCACCTCCCAAAAGAAAAGAAAAAAAAAATTCTAAAACTGGAAGAGATATTCTTTCCAGGGAGAAGTAGAGACATGTGAATTCTCCAGCTATAACCCCCTCCGACAAAATTAAATGAGCCATGCCGCGACGTGTCAAGGCCACGTCACCTCCCCCCGGGCTATATAAACCCCCCGCCCCCTAAGTATCCTCCTCTCTTCATCTCCCTCTGCATGGAGGGCACCACCTTAGGTAGTAGTTGTTTAATTACCATTACTAACGCTTAATTACCCTCACTGGAAGCACTCGAAGCCTCTGTTCATCCATCTATCTCTCCACGCATCGCTAGCTGTGGTTCTCTCTCTCTGTACCAAGGAAGGTACGACTCCTCCTCCTTAATTAGTACAGCTAGCGCCTGGAGTTTGCAGCTAATTTGTGATTAGCGAATGTTAATCACCATCGTTAACTCTTTTTATTGCCGTCCCTGCGCTGCAGAGGGATTCTACAGTTGCTTTCTTGAGGCTAAGTATCGGAGATGACGGTGACGCCGCGGATCACGGTGAGCGACGGGAGGCTGGCGGCGCGCGGCCGGACGGTGCTGACCGGCGTGCCGGGCAACGTGGTGGCGGCGCACGCGTCCGGGGCGGGGCTCGTCGACGGGGCCTTCGTCGGCGCCGCCGCCGGCGAGGCCAAGAGCCTCCACGTCTTCACCTTCGGCACGCTCCGGTGAGTATATATACATCACAGGCTCAGCTGTTTGATTATGTCGGTTTTATTTTCCAAAAATATCTATCGTATTTTGTTTTTGGTTAAACAAAAATGCTAGCTGCGTAGGCTAGTTTACAAAGTGTGGGTGAACACGTAAGGCAAGGTCTAGAATGTTGTACGATTCTTTTTCGTTTTTAATGTTCTTTTTTTTTTACTAGCGTTTTATGGTTTGTGATGTGATTACTGATTAGGTTCATCAGTATTCTTTCGTCGTTCTTCTAGGAAATAGAGAGAAAATTTGTAGAGCTAAAACTTTTTTTTACCGCAGCTGGATGGAATTTTCCGCTGCAATTTGCACTTAACGGCCTCTGTTAATTCGTCGGTGGTGGTGGTGCAGGGACTGCCGGTTCATGTCCCTGTTCCGGTTCAAGCTGTGGTGGATGACGCAGCGGATGGGCACCTCCGGCCGCGACGTCCAGCTCGAGACCCAGTTCCTGATCATCGAGGTCCCCGCCGACCGCGCCGTCGGTGCCGGCGACGACGACGAGGGCGGCGGCGGCGGCGGCGAGCCGGTGTACGTGGTGATGCTGCCGCTTCTGGAGGGGCAGTTCCGCACCGTGCTGCAGGGGAACGAACGCGACGAGCTCGAGATTTGTATCGAGAGCGGTAAGCGAGCCTTCCTACTGCCGAGATCACGGTTCTCTGCATCGTATCAGGTCTATTTATTACACTGTAAATGGTATACGACAAGAACTAGAAAAGGGTAAATAAAATAAGAAAGGTAATTATCGTGCCGCACTGCAAGCCACAGGATTTTCAGAGAGGACCCGCATTGATTTCTCGTGGTATCGGTGGATTTCTATATTTGTAGCAGTATCAAAGATGAAAAAATTGAAGGTGATGAGATGAACGCCGCAAGAAACCAACGACATTGGTGGCTGTTTTTGTGTGTGGGCAGGGGACAAGGCGGTGCAGACGGACCAGGGCATGCACATGGTGTACGTCCACGCCGGCGACAACCCCTTTGACACCATCAACCACGCCGTCAAGTACGCCCTTCTCTTACTTTTGTTCGTGCAGTTACCCTCTTCGGTAGCGAAACTCTGTTTGGTATTGCGATGATATAACGTCTGTTTGATTTGAAAGCAATTTTGAAGTAATCTTATGTCATCGTAGCATGCCACGTGGTCAAGTTTGTCAAACAATTGAGTCGAGCATCTCCAAGAGGGGCCTTAAATATGGTCCTAACTTGAATTATAAGGCTTTTAGAGGAAAAGATCAACTCCAGCAAGGACCCTAAATTGTTAAAATTTATCAAATTGTTTTAGGGTCCATGGGAGAGTAGCTATATTTAGCAACTCTGTGATTGAGCCCTATCTTCATTGAGTTTTAGGGCCTAATTGCTGGAGTGAATATTTCATTGGAGCCCTAAATCTAATTAGTTGGGGTCCTAAATTAAAATTTAAGGCTGAAAGGACCGGGATGTCGGCCTAGAGGGGGGGTGAATAGGCGATTACAAAATTATACCCAATTTAAATTAATCTATCAGAGATAATGCGGAAGCAAAGGGTACAATTAAGTTTTGCAATTTAAACAATTCGGCCAGGAGACAGTAACTCGGAGACTCAGGATATATTATCCTGATACTCGGTATATCCGGATACTCGGATTAATATACCGGATACTCAGGACAACTCGGATAGTCCGAACTAAATCCGGACTCTCGGATTGACCGGTTTGGCGAATAGAGCACACGCAATAAAATTAAGCACGACTTCGATTCTAGTGATACAAATTACTCTACCGCAATGAGCAAGTATACAAGCAAGAATAGATCACGGTAGAAGCAATCTAATCAATCTAAGCACAAGAATCGAAGACAAATTAAACAAGTGAGTAAAAGAGGAAACCGAAGGAAACACGAAGATTTGTTCCCGAGTTCGGATCCTTGAGGGATCCTACGTCTCCGTGAGGCGGCTCGGTCACACTTGAGCCGGGTCTCTTTCAACCCTTGTCCTCCGGTGTTGCACTTGGCACTCGGCGGCGGCCGGTCACCCAAGACTCGGAGTCTCTTTCAACTCGCTAGTCAGCTCGTCGTTGCACCTTGCATACGCCGGCTTCACTTCTTTGATTCCTTTCCTCGAGGCGGAATCCGGCCTTCACAAACTTCCCACGGCGCACCACACCAAGTCGGTGGCTCGTGGCGACCTCCTAGCCGTCTAGGAGTCCTCAATCTCCAAGAGTAACAAATACTCTCGAAGAACTCACTTAGAATCAACCTCAAGTGCTCAACAACTCAAATCACACTTAACCCTAGCACTACCCACTCTCACACCCAACCCTTCACTCAAAAGGGGATCACTAAGATCTTAGGATTAGAGGGGCTTTGGGGGCTCAAGATCACCAAGAAAACACCTCAATACACCCAAGAAACATCCCCAACGGCTACTTTGAAGTGGGCAAGAAGGGGCTTTAAATAGCCATCCCAAAAACTAGCCGTTTGGGACCGAAATGGGCAACCCGGAGACTCGGATAAAACCCGGAGACTCTCGGATCATCCGGATACTCGGAATCATCCGGATACTCGGATAACCGGAGACTCCGGGTTACAACCGGATACTCCGGATCTCCCAGCAAAGACGCAGCACCCGGACAACGGGCATAACTTTTGACTCCGGACTCGATTTCGCAAATTCGGACTTTTCGGAAAGCTATGAACGGTGGCTATCCAACTAACAAGGTCTCACTACCCAAATCCAAAAGGATCAAATCAGATTTCACAAAGAATCCACAAGGAGACCTCAAATTCTCACTTTCCGGAACCACCAACACTTCTATCCCTCACACCAACCCACCTACACCTAGGTGAACACGGTGTGACTTGGGTTTCTCAACCTTAGACAAGGATAGACCACTTTTGAGCACTTGAGACATGTCTAAGTAATTTCAACGATTGCATCCCTCTTAATAGTACGGCAATCCTTAGACTCAAATTTAAACACAAAATCTAAGTCTTACACTAAGCTTACATGCCGACTTTTTGGATGCACGGTGCATGATGACGTTTTCACAAAGATTGATGGCGCCCTTCGTCTTGTCAACCTCGACGCGATTCACCTCATGAGACTCTCGTCCTCTCCGACCTTGACCTCGATCATCACCAAGACGATCCTCACGCCAAGTCGTTCTTGACTTAGTCCTCAGCTCTTGGTGACACCGCCGTCTTATTTGACTTTGACTCGATTGTCATCCTTCAAACCATCTTGGTCATCATACACACAGCTTTGGGACCTAACTCTTATCAAAGCACTCAGCAAACATATTAGTCCCACAAGCTTAAAAGATATATTGAATAAATTGATAATAACAAGTGTTTCATATCAAGAAGCACAATATGAATGGAAACACTTGACAATAGAAATATTCTCTGCTAAGTGCATCATGATGAATATATGATTGATCTAATCGCACTATAGAGATAATTGCCAATATGAAGAATCAATTAAATCATGGCAAGGACCACAGACTTTGCTTAAATGAAGCACATGATAGAATATACACGAATTACACATGTGCAAACAATATTTGGAATGCGAGTAAATAATGTAATCCAATTCTAGATTAAACTTCACTAAGAGAGGTGCATTAGAAGATACACAACTAAGACATGTATGCACCAAGTCAATATGAAGCAATGAAGTTTAACTCTAGTTAACACAAGCATATTAAAAACAAAACACATAATGAACTCAAATGAATATATATATGCACAAGCAATTATGACATGAATCAATGTGCACATATGAAATCAACAAGTTACTTAGAGTTCAATATGCATTTGCTAAAGAGGAATGCAATGACAAATATGGAAGGAATAACGAGATTGCATACCTCATTTTTGCTTAACCATCCCAATTGATTTTCCTCTAAAATAGATGAGACTAATGTTCAACTAGGCAATAAACATGTTAGTCTCATAACAATATAAACATATTAGAGGTTTGTCTTTTGTTAAGCATTAAGTTAAGCATTTGTACAATTACATTGATTGACATTACATGCGTTTGTTATTAATCGTTTATCATTAATCACCAAAACAACATAAGTGCCTAGACGCACTTTCAATCTCCCTCTTTTGGTGATTTATGACAAACGATTTAACAAATGCACTAAAGGACAATATAAAGATATTTAGCATTGAAATGAACACGGAGAATGAGTTAGAGATCATACTTACAAATATTCTCCCTCTTTTTCATTGTCCTTTTTGTCCATCGATTTTTGGGAATTTGATAAGTCCATAAATTCTCCCAAATGTTCTCCTCGTTTTGTCAATCGATTAGGGGCAATTGATAAATCCATAAATTCTCCCCTTTGTCATTAATCCCAAAAGAATAACCTTTTCTCCTCTAGATTGAACACTCAATAAAAGATTAGGAAGAACAAAATAAAACAAAGGAGCTAGTAATAAGGCAATGATATCAATGATATTAAGCTCCCCCTAAATCTAGGCAAGATATGATATCAATTATATCCAAGAATTAGGTGATTGATATTTCCAATTGACCAAATTTAAAGTTGTCATGATTAACAAGATAAAGTGAAGCTCAAACATGACAATTGAATATGATACCAATCGATGATACCAATTAAAATGAAGTCATGATTCATAAGAATATAAGATATGCTTAAATCATGACAAAGATCATATAGCAAATATGTGTATCGAGCATAATAACTATCAATATCATATAGCCACTGTATGGAAGTGAATTACATGCTTATGATCAATTTAAAGAGTAAGGTATACCTCTTACTAATGTGTTCTTCAACTTACATTTCCTCCTCCTTAAGCATGGTGTCATCCATACCAATCATACTAATATGGCAAAAAGTTAGATGACACTTAAATAGAGAGAAAATGCAATTTACAATGAGAGGATACCAATTGATAAGCAATTGAAGTAGTATCAGAGCAATCTAATTACCAATTGAAATACATAAAGATTGAAAGAATTGATACCAATTGGAATACTTATCATGATAATCATTACACCATTTAAGGTTTAAGGCAATTAGCTTAATGGTGTACAAAGACATTATTAAATATGGTCGAGGAAAGAAATCGTCCCTTGATCGGTTCTTGTCTATTACATGTTCGAATCGGTCATGGTCAAGTCGCACGGCCTCGGATCCCTCGGACTTTGGAGCTACACTCCTTTCCTTCATCTCACCGTCGAAGTTGACACCTTTTCCAAACCTTGAACATCAACGAGACAAGCACACGATTTCCGGGAACAAATATCTTTCAACTTGACCCAAGTTAGTTTGATAATGTCTAAATGCACTGTGCAAGATAAAGATGATAAGCATGATAGTACTACTTGCATGTAATTTTTCAAATTTAAGAACCCAAATGAAGATCTTGTAATATTAACTTATAAGAAGGATTGAAACACATTCAATTTTAACTCTCGAAATCCTCTTTTAGCAATTATCTTCAATACATTCAAGAGAGGAATCACTTTGAGGCTAAGATACAAGTAAATCCAGTTTCTAAAGAACTTAGCCAAAGGATGCACTTTCAATGGAATGAAAACTTAAATAGATAAGCTCCACTTAAAAGCTTGGAGCAATGGAAAAGCTCACTTAGTTTTCGTCCTTGAAAGGCTTGCCAAGATACCAAATGAAAGAACTAAAGCTCAAAACAAAGGAAGGTATCTCAAGGTTATTTGAAACTAATTCAAATAACTCACTTCATTTTATTAGGCTTTACGATAAACATCGTGATTCTCTTGCAGAATCCAAACTCTTGCCTAATAGGGTTAAGCGAGAAACCCAACGCAAATACCACTTGAGAAATTAGATACCAATTGAAAAAACTATCTCAAGGAGATGCTTGAAGAACTTCTTTCGAGAAAGAGCATAAAGAAATTTTCATTAACGAACAATGCTCAAATGGAATTTCTCCTCTTTATGCATTTCAATTCATAAAGAACCTCACATAGAGAGTTCTTAAGCGATTGAACTTACAATTTAAGCTTATGGAGAATCCAACTCAAAAGACTTTGGGTATCAAAACAATACTACAAAGAGGCAACATATACCACTTGTAGGAAACTTGAAGTTCATTGATACCAATTGGATAAATCAAATAGGATGAAGCCCCTTGGAAACACGATAAATGAATAACGCTCTCTTGATACTTCTTATTGGATCAAATCACAAAGATATTGATACCAAAAGAAAAAATATATTCGATTGAATCGATGAGTATCAGAGCAATTAACCATTTAAGGGTATCAAAGAGCAACTTGAAAGCTTTAGAGTCAAACAAATGAGGATACCACTTGAAAACATGTAAATGCCCAAAACTTGACATAAATACGCTCCACAAGATATTCAATAAAAGAATCATGGAGCTATTTTGCAATTGAATTGCTCAAGTTTTGTCTAGCCAATGATACCACTTAAAAGAAAATCGATAAGCTTGAAGGGTATCAGAGCAATAAACACTGACAGGTAACAAGGCAAATGCAAACACAAGAAAATCTAAATCACAAAGATTTAGAAAGGTATCAGAGCTGAAAAATTTTGAGAACAAGCAAAGGGGTACAAGGAAACCACTTGAAAAGAACAAATCCCCTTGCAACCAAATAACTCCTCAAAACTGATACCACTAGTAAACTCCTTCAAATATTTTCAAAAACATTTGATTTTGTGCAAAAAGATGCTTTGGGACTGCAAGAATCTTTTTCCAAAAAGAATTCTTGAAAAAGGAAGTACCAAATTAAAGATATCCCAAAACCAAATTCGAAAATCCGAAATTTTCAGAATTTTCAGTCTTGTCTGCCAGGCCAAGCACTACAAGACACAATGCCGGTAGTGCCAGAGATCCGATACTACCACCGTTCAGGTGCGGTAGTGCCGACCTCGATATTACCTTTGTCAGTCTTGGTAGTGCCGACTTTGGCACGATCGAATGAAACTTTTGTAAATTGTCAAATTTGATTCAAATGAAGTCCAAATGATTTGAAATTTTTAGGAACTAACTTTGGACATTTTGAAGGTTTTGAAACAAGTTTTGCTTTAAAAGAATTTTCTTTTAACTCAACTTTGGCGAAATGCGCTTTGAGGCATAAAAATGAAATCGAAACTCGAAAAGTCCTCAAAGTGCAATTTCAACTCGGATTTCATCCACAATTGAATCCTCATGGCTTGAAGGATTTGAAATACATTTTGAAGCCATGATCACTTATAAAAACAATAGAATCCGATTTGAAATCCAAAATTCTATATTAGGTATGTTTGAGTTAAAGCACAAATTGTTTTAGGCCAAAATATTTTCTAGAATAGGAATTTTTATTTTCAAAGCTTGTAAAACCTTTCAAATACAAAGTAGGATAGTTTTACAAACCTTTTGTAAATTTAGGCCTTTTAAACAAGATTTTGACTTTTGTTCAAAGAAGGTCCTTTTGAAGAACCAAATGAAAACCAACAAAGTCAAATTCTTAACACCACAAAAGATCAAAACCAATTTAAGAGAATGAGATAAGAGTTAGAGATTTGAAACTTTATGTATGAGTTTGAAATACCATTTTGGACTTAGATATAGCAAAGGATCCGGTCCAAATGGCAATACTCATTAAGTGCAATATTTTGACCGATATAGGTCAAACTAAGATTTTCGGGGAATTTCGAAAACAAATAGCTTTTGTTGGGTTGGTCTTTTGAAAAACTTTTGAACACAAAAGATATTAAGAATGACCAACTCTAGGAGTTTTGCTTTAAGATTATTTTCAAAATCCTTTTACTTTTAATTCTATGAAAATTATAAGTTTAAATCCAAAACAAGATACTACTATCTAGATTTTGGGCTTGAAACTTATTTTCTTTTCAAAATAGATTTTGAGAAGCCAAAACCTTTGGAAAACATTTTAAAGACATTTGTATACCAATTTCAACTAGTTTTTCAAAATACTACTAGTAAGTACACAAGTTTTGAGTTTTGGCTAAAAGGTTGATTTTGAAAATATATATTATGCACTTATATACATATGGGCACATGTAGGGATGTGATACACATGAATATGAATTAGCACTCCCCCTAAATGTGCCACTATTTAAACTTGCTCAAGATTACAATTAAAGCACAACTAAGAAGCAAGAGCAAGTACACACAACAAGCAATTAAATTGAATTTGCATGATACTAAAGCGTCTAAACCTACACAAGGCTAGAAGCAATAATGTAATCAATTTAAATACTTGTTACCGAGATGGCATTGGCTTATGATTGACTTGATTGTCTTCATGCTTGGCTCCAATTGCAATTGATAGTTCATTTTTCTTCTTGTGGAGATCAAGCATCCAATCCATCTCTTAGTACCTAATAATTCTTTTAGGCACTCTTTGGTACCCAATCTTTGTTGGGTCCAACAATGTTAGTCACCATAGTTTTAGGAACCCAAATGGTCCTAATATTAGCATTATTTATATGACTAACTTTACTAGGAATAGATTTGCTTTTATAGTTCCTCCTAAGCAATATATTTGGAATAAAATGAGATGGCTTTGGAGGACAAGCATAATTAGCAAACCTATTTCTAGTTTGATCCATTCTAAGCATATGATAATTGAAATTATGCATTTTGCTTAGTGGATCTAACAAATCTAGCAAATTGTTTGCTATTGTTATTTCTCCTAAGCAATTTGTTGGAATTGCTTTGAGTGGGCTTAGGAGTCCTAACAATTTTAGCAAACCCATTTCTAGATTTACTCTTCCTATGCAAATGAGCATCATCATTTTGAACGGGCATAGGGGACTTGACAAGCTTGGCAAATAAATTGCCATTCTTGTCCTTCCTAAGCAAGTAATCATTAGAGTGATGAGTAGGCTTAGGATTAAACCTTTAGGGCAATTCTTACCAATGTGCCCTTTTTCCGACAATTGAAGCAAGTAGGCTTTGAGCGTCTCTTCCTCTTGTCTTGCTTCTTGTCGGCTTGCCTCAAGGTTGGAGTTGTGGCCTTGTTATCCACTTTATTGGGGCACACGGAGGCGAAGTGGCCCTTCTTGTTGCATCCAAAGCACCTCAACATCTTCGATGATCCTCCATGGTGCTTCGGCTTGCTCTTCTCCCTCTTGGAGATGTAGCCGAGTCCTCGCTTGTCTTGAGGCGCCCTTGGTTTGCTCAAGATTTCGTCGAGGATGGCCTTTCCTTTGATGACCCTCTTCAAGTCACTTTCCAACTTAGTGACTTGTTCCTTGAGCTCTTTATTTTCCTCTACAAGGTTAGTCTCACAAGACATAGAGGAAGTAATAGCAATTGAATTTGAGCAACAAGGAATATTATTGCTAGAGGTGGACATGCTATTATTAGATGAATTGCATGAAATGGAAGTTAATTTAGAGCATGGCAATTCATCTACTAAATCACAATGAATTCCTATGTCCACCTTGGGCTTAGGAATTTCTTTGGAAAGGAGGGGTTCATGATTTTCTTGAAGCATGTTATAATCATTTTGAAGTGCTTCATGTTCACGCTTCAAAATCTTATATTTCTTTTTCTCCTTTCCAAGACAATTATTAAGCTCTTTTAGCAAATTGATAAGTTCATCGTAAGTGAACTCATCATCATCATCACTTACCTCATTCTTACCTTTCGCCATGAAGCAACGGATTTGTGATGGACGATCATCTTCATCGTCGCTTGAGGTGAAGGTTGAGGTTGAGGTTGATGGAGATGTCGGTTCTTCTCTTGATGTAGAGGTTGAAGAATCATCAACCGACATCCATTCCTCAATGCAATCCTCACTTGATGATGTGGACACATCATATTTGTCTTGAAGCTTGGTCCACATTTCATGAGCGCTCTTGAGATTGCATATTTCATCAAAAATATCTTCGCTCAAAACATTGAATAAGGCATTAGTAGCTTGAGCGTCGAGATGTAGGCATTTCATCTTTCCGTTAGTTGGATCAACTTCATTCAATGGAGATGAAAAGCCGACATCTACGATCCACCAAATTTGGGGGCTCATGGATTTAAAATGAGAAATCATGATTAATTTCCATGAAGCAAAATTAGAGCCATCTAGCATAAGTGGATCATGTGAGTGCACTAAACCTCTAGTCGCCATCCCTTACTCTCTAGACGGTTAAGTCTAATAAAATGAGAGACCTTGGCTCTGATACCAATTGAAAGGACCGGGATGTCGGCCTAGAGGGGGGGGAATAGGCGATTACAAAATTATACCCAATTTAAATTAATCTATCAGAGATAATGCGGAAGCAAAGGGTACAATTAAGTTTTGCAATTTAAACAATTCAGCCGAGACGAGGTAACCCGAGACTCTATATATTATCCGGATACTCAGGTATATCCGATACTCGGATTAATATACCGGATACTCGGACAACTCGATAGTCCGAACTAAATACGGACTCTCCGGATTGACTAGTTTGGCCAGAATAGAGCACACGCAATAAAATTAAGCACGACTTCGATTCTAGTGATACAAATTACTCTACCGCAATGAGCAAGTATACAAGCAAGAATAGATGCGGTAGAAGCAATCTAATCAATCTAAGCACAAGAATCGAAGACAAATTAAACAAGTGAGTAAAAGAGGAAACCGAAGGAAACACGAAGATTTGTTCAAGTTCGGATCCTTGAGGGGATCCTACGTCTCCGCTGAGGCGGCTCGGTCACACTTGAGCCGGGTCTCTTTCAACCCTTGTCCTCCGGTGTTGCACTTGGCACTCGGCGACGGCCGGTCACCCAAGACTCGGAGTCTCTTTCAACTCGCTAGCCGCTCGTCGTTGCACCTTGCATACGCCGGCTTCACTTCTTTGATTCCTTTCCTCGCGGATGATCCGGCCTTCACAAACTTCCCACGGCGCACCACACCAAGTCGGTGGCTCGTAGGCGACCTCCTAGCCGTCTAGGAGTCCTCAATCTCCAAGAGTAACAAATACTCTCGAAGAACTCACTTAGAATCAACCTCAAGTGCTCAACAACTCAAATCACACTTAACCTAGCACTACCCACTCTCACACCCAACCCTTCACTCAAAAGGGGATCACTAAGATCTTAGGATTAGAGGGGCTTTGGGGGCTCAAGATCACCAAGAAAACACCTCAATACACCCAGCAAAACATCCCCCAACGGCTACTTTGAAGTGGGCAAGAAGGGGGCTTTAAATAGCCATCCCAAAAAACTAGCCGTTTGGGACCGAAATGGGCAACCCGGAGACTCCGGATAAAACCCCGGAGACTCTGGATCATCCGGATACTCCGGAATCATCCGGATACTCCGGATAACCCGGAGACTCCGGGTTACAACCCGGATACTCCGGATCTCCCAGGCAGCACGCAGCACCCGGACGAAAACGGGCATAACTTTTGACTCCGGACTCCGATTTCGGCAAATTCGGACTTTTCGGAAAGCTATGAACGGTGGCTATCCAACTAACAAGGTCTCACTACCCAAATCCAAAAGGATCAAATCAGATTTCACAAAGAATCCACAAGGAGACCTCAAATTCTCACTTTCCGGAACCACCAACACTTCTATCCCTCACACCAACCCACCTACACCTAGGTGAACACGGTGTGACTTGGGTTTCTCAACCTTAGACAAGGATAGACCACTTTTGAGCACTTGAGACATGTCTAAGTAATTTCAACGATTGCATCCCTCTTAATAGTACGGCAATCCTTAGACTCAAATTTAAACACAAAATCTAAGTCTTACACTAAGCTTACATGCCGACTTTTTGGATGCACGGTGCATGATGACGTTTTCACAAAGATTGATGACGCCCTTCGTCTTGTCAACCTCGACGCGATTCACCTCATGAGACTCTCGTCCTCTCCGACCTTGACCTCGATCATCACCAAGACGATCCTCACGCCAAGTCGTTCTTGACTTAGTCCTCAGCTCTTGGTGACACCGGCCTTATTTGACTTTGACTCGATTGTCATCCTTCAAACCATCTTGGTCATCATACACAGCTTTGGGACCTAACTCTTATCAAAGCACTCGACAAACATATTAGTCCCACAAGCTTAAAAGATATATTGAATAAATTGATAATAACAAGTGTTTCATATCAAGAAGCACAATATGAATGGAAACACTTGACAATAGAAATATTCTCTGCTAAGTGCATCATGATGAATATATGATTGATCTAAGCGCACTAGAGAGATAATTGCCAATATGAAGAATCAATTAAATCATGGCAAGGACCACAGACTTTGCTTAAATGAAGCACATGATAGAATATACACGAATTACACATGTGCAAACAATATTTGGAATGCGAGTAAATAATGTAATCCAATTCTAGATTAAACTTCACTAAGAGAGGTGCATTAGAAGATACACAACTAAGACATGTATGCACCAAGTCAATATGAAGCAATGAAGTTTAACTCTAGTTAACACAAGCATATTAAAAACAAAACACATAATGAACTCAAATGAATATATATATGCACAAGCAATTATGACATGAATCAATGTGCACATATGAAATCAACAAGTTACTTAGAGTTCAATATGCATTTGCTAAAGAGGAATGCAATGACAAATATGGAAGGAATACCGAGATTGCATACCTCATTTTTGCTTAACCATCCCAATTGATTTTCCTCTAAAATAGATGAGACTAATGTTCAACTAGGCAATAAACATGTTAGTCTCATAACAATATAAACATATTAGAGGTTTGTCTTTTGTTAAGCATTAAGTTAAGCATTTGTACAATTACATTGATTGACATTACATGCGTTTGTTATTAATCGTTTATCATTAATCACCAAAACAACATAAGTGCCTAGACGCACTTTCAAAGGCTCATTTTTAGAGCCCTCTCTTGAAGATGATGCATAGGAAATGAGGCTAAGGCCTGTTTGGAGGGCTTTAAGATTGTTTCAGTTTCTGAAAAGCTAGCATACCCTTTAAACAGTGCAACTTTTGAGCGGGCTTCGGCATAATCTATAAGTTATATAAAAATTGAAAACCAAAAGCTAAAAGATTGGTTGGACCTGTTATTGTTGAAGGAAATTAGTTTTTTATTAAACGGTCTCTTATAAAAGCTACGTTACTTTTCAGCCCAGAAAACTAACAAGTAGATTTTAAACAGGCTCTAAGAAAGTGTGGTAAGCTATAATTGTGGCAATGAACTTAAAACATACTTAAAAATCTATAGTACATCTAAGCTCAGATGTGGTAAAGTTAGCTTCAAATTGAACATACCTTATATTCTAAAACGAGTTGCAAACGGAGATAATTTCGATCCGATTTGCCAAGCAGATTGCTAGATTTTTCACAGCCTACTTTAAAAAAAAAAAAAAAGCACCGCGCAGCTAAATAACACAGCAACCGCAAACTGATGCCCGGTATGATGTAAAAGTGATTAACACGAGAAATGGTTGAAACGCAGGGCCGTCGAGAAGCACATGCAGACGTTCCACCACAGGGAGAAGAAAAAGGTAAGCCTTTTCTTTTCATCGTCGTCATCTTTTCCATCTTCTTCTTGGATTTTTCAGTTGATCGGTTTTTTCATGTGATGTTAATGTGTTCAATGTTGGGTGTGGTCGAATCGCGTGCAGCTGCCGTCGTTCCTTGACTGGTTCGGGTGGTGCACATGGGACGCCTTCTACACCGACATCACGGCCGACGGCGTCAAGCAGGGCCTCCGGAGCCTGGCGGAGGGCGGCGCGCCGCCGCGCTTCCTCATCATCGACGACGGCTGGCAGCAGATCGGCAGCGAGAACAAGGACGACCCCGGCGTCGCCGTCCAGGAAGGCGCGCAGTTCGCCAGCAGGCTCACCGGGATCAAGGAGAACACCAAGTTCCAGAACAGCAGCAAGAAGATGAATGATGGCGACGGCGATGACCAGGCCCCTGGCCTGAAGCAGCTCGTTGACGAGACCAAGGAGGAGCACGGCGTGAAGAGCGTGTACGTGTGGCACGCGATGGCGGGGTACTGGGGCGGCGTGAAGCCGACGGCGGCGGGGATGGAGCACTACGAGCCGGCGCTGGCGTACCCGGTGCAGTCGCCGGGGGTGATGGGCAACCAGCCGGACATCGTCATGGACTCGCTCTCCGTGCTCGGCCTCGGCCTCGTGCACCCGCGCCGCGTGTACGAGTTCTACGGCGAGCTGCACTCGTACCTCGCCTCCTGCGGCATCGACGGCGTCAAGGTCGACGTGCAGAACATCATCGAGACCCTCGGTGCGGGCCACGGCGGTCGCGTCGCCCTCACGCGCGCCTACCACCGCGCGCTCGAGGCCTCCGTGGCCCGGAACTTCCCCGACAACGGCTGCATCTCCTGCATGTGCCACAACACCGACACGCTCTACAGCTCCAGGCAGATCGCCGTCGTCCGCGCCTCCGATGACTTCTACCCGCGCGATCCGGCGTCGCACACCATCCACATCTCCGCCGTCGCTTATAACACCCTCTTCCTCGGCGAGTTCATGCAGCCCGACTGGGACATGTTCCATGTAATCAAGCATAATTCCTTCTCGTTTCTTGTTGATTTCTCCATGGCTGTTATATGCTGTTTCGAGCGAGGTATATATTGATCGATGGATTAATTTGATGTGCAGAGCTTACACCCGGCGGCGGAGTACCACGGCGCGGCGAGGTCGATCGGCGGCTGCCCGATATACGTCAGCGACAAGCCAGGGAATCACAACTTCGAACTGCTCAAGAAGCTCGTCCTCCCCGACGGCTCTGTGCTCCGTGCGCAGCTCCCCGGCCGGCCGACGCGCGAATGCCTCTTTTCCGACCCGGCGCGCGACGGAGCAAGGTGAAGAAGCTGCACTCTGATTCTGATCACCACATGGTTAAACATTGATCGAAATGTTTTAAGAGAGATTTTCTTTGAGCTCTGTGTGATTAATTCTCTGGTTGATCTGATGATTTTGCAGCTTGCTCAAGATATGGAACATGAACAAGTGCGCCGGCGTGGTGGGCGTGTTCAACTGCCAGGGCGCGGGGTGGTGCCGCGTCGCCAAGAAGACGCGCGTCCACGACGCGGCGCCCGGGACGCTCACCTGCTCGGTGCGCGCCGACGACGTCGACGCCATCGCCCAGGTCGCCACAGGCAACTGGGACGGCGAGGCCGTGGTGTACGCGCACCGGGCGGGGGAGCTGGTGCGGCTGCCCCAGGGCGCCACGCTGCCGGTGACGCTGAAGGCGCTCGAGTACGAGCTGTTCCACGTCTGCCCCGTCCGCTCCGTCGCGCCCGGCGTCTCGTTCGCGCCCATCGGCTTGCTCGACATGTTTAACACCGGCGGAGCCGTCGAGGAATGCACCGTCAACGACGAGGTCGACGGCGGCGACAAGGCCGGCAGTGCGGCCGTGGTGGTCAGAGTGCGCGGGTGCGGACGGTTCGGCGCCTACTGCTCTCAGAAACCGGTGAGGTACACACTGGACTCGGCGGACGTGGAGTTCGGCTACGACGCCGACACGGGGCTCGTCGCCGTCGACCTGCCCGTGCCGGAGCAGGAGCTGTACCGGTGGACGCTGGAGATCTGGGTCTAGGCCGCGACGTGGCACGGCGCGACGCACCAGTCTTCACTGCCGAAGCATTCCTAGCCGTAGGATCATTAGCATTGACGGTGCGTAGGAGAGAGGGATAGGTTGAGAATGTCATGTGCCCTCTGCCTTTGTAGAATCGGCAGAGTATGCTCTGCTCTGCCAGTATCGCGTATGCAATAATATGGTCACTGCTGTAGTACCATATGAACCTATTGACTTGTATTATTACTGGAGATATATGTAATGGGTAATAAAGGATGGTGCTCCTTGTAATTGGTGAGTAGTGACTGGAAATAAGTTCACGGTTGACCATTGCATTTGTTCTTGCATTTCCATTGAAAGCAAGAAAAAAAAAACAGCAAGGTCAAGAGAAAAGAGCAGCCAGCAAGGATAGTTGGGAGCCAGATCATAACTCGTAAGATTTATTTGTCTCCGGCCAGCGATTGTCGCGAAAAATTAGTGCGATGTAACATTTCAATGTCATAAGAAACGTGTAATGAGTGCGATGTAACATTTCAATGTCATAAGAAACGTGTAATGAGTGCGATGTAACATTTCAATGTCATAAGAAATGTGTAATGAGATTTTGTAAATTTTTTCTGTCAGCTCGTATAAAAAGAGTGCATCTAAAACCAGAACAGGTGTCTACGAACATTGCAACACAAAGACGGGGCAACAGAAGAACACATAAATTTTCAGAGATGAAGTACTTCCAATTTTCCAAAGTCGCTAAACGCTTATGGTCTTTCCAATTCTATTGACTATAAAAGTTTCCACAGCAGCTCATCAGAAAGGATTGAAGAAAAGTGGGAAGGAAGATTCTAGCAACAGGAGTAGGTTTCTTGTTATCAACGGTAGCGGTCGTCAAAAGGTACTCTAGGTTGGCGCTACAAAAATATGGTTCCATAAAATTGCACCCGACAACACTCGGTTTGTAGCACAATCAGTGCACGGATCTAGCACGGATCGGCCTTGGGTAACTTCTGCACTCCCATGGGTTATCTATTTGTGATACAGGTACACAAATGAGAATATGAAGAAGGCTCCCATCTGCAACGAAGAGGAAATTATGTGAGCTAACACAGGAAGCTGCTCCACAACTTACATGAATAACTTGCATAACTCCAGCCAAGGAAACAAAGGAAAGTCCAAGAGTGGAAGCGACTTCAATGATGAAGTCCATCTAAAATGCAAAGCTGCAAATAATGAAAAAACAAATTTCCTATATCTATTATCTATTGAAGTATATTTAAATAGATCTTACTGTTGAAAATGAGGCCGAATAGTATGGATATGCTGAAGTTATGAATCTCTCGTACTCATTATGCCGGTAAGGGCGCACTGGAATCTGCAGCAGACGCAACAAATTGCCAAATGCAATTTCATGAGAACTGAATAAATAATGCTCAACGGATATGGTTTGCTTAAAATAATGGAGCAATTGTAGAAAATAAAGCATTTCATGAAACCAACCTGTTTTGAAAGAGAGAGACCAGTGTATCCAAGCCTTTGGTACTCAACTTTGAACTGGAAAACTCCGTAAACATCCGGAACTTTGAAGGATGTTGAATATACACCCTACATTGGCAGGACATGATATTTTAGCCACTGCAATCTCACAACCAACCATGATGAATACATCACAGATTCATAATAGTTCCTACCTTCTTGTCGGTTAACATGGTTTTCAAAACGTAAGGGCTCATCATGTAAAACTGAACTTGAACATCATCAGCAACATATGGCTTCCAGCTTGTTCCAGACCATTCATAGATCTCAACAGAGTATTCCTTGAGGAGAACACACATATTAGCGCATTTAACTTCTCACTGCTCGATACACATGAAGGGAAAAGAGTTACCAAGTCATCATTGATACGGTACATGCCAGGTTCATTTGTCTCCCCAACCTTGTTGTGCTTGACACTCACTGCCTGCCAAGTTGAACATAACAAAGGTTATCGTCCTTTGCAAAACCCCACATCTTCAGAGAATACAAAGTGGGCGAAGCTTGCGAAATAAAGGTGACATATAACCTTTAGATGACCCCTCTCATGGAAGACCCATTTGCTTGTCTCTGTCACAAATTGTTCATTTCCAGCTCTCTCATGCCTGTATAATGTATATACAAACTAGATTAAGCATATAATAATACAAACTAGATTAAGCACATAATAAAACTAAATTTCATATATAAGGCATATGACAAATTTTAAGATGAAAAAAATTACAGTATGCTTTCAAGTATTGTCTATTCGCCAATTCAGTGGCATGCACTACTAAAATTTGCATGTAGTCTGCAATCAGCCATCTCAAATGTGGTACAAGCATATTCACAATCGATCTACAGCCTACAGCAGTAAACTGGTCATTAGTTCTCACTCATGCTTCAAGATCCTTTAACATGTTATTAGTTAATACCCTCTTCCCTTACCCCTACAAATGGATCAATCTAGCCATGCCCTATGAAATTGTAGCTATTATTTGGCATGAAATATTGAATGCTTGATGCAGAAGAAATTCATGGGTTAACAGTTGTAACCTTAATAAAGCATGTAGAAAAGGTACAAAAGTGCCATGAGATCCTCTGTTGCCTGGTCAAAATGATTCTAAAGAAGAAGAAAAAACAAGCTTCAAGGATCTGGCACTAGGATAGCCATAGAAATTCTTTATAAAACTAACAACCTGGCATATCTTTTCTCTATAATCAGAAGATCAGAATATCAGATAAAGCTTGCTTGTGCAAGGATCTAGTGCATTTAGTTATCAAGAATGGCATCTACACTATCTTAATTTTTTTAGCTGAAACCTACACAATCTTAATAAGCATGAGTGCATGATATCTCCAAAAATTTCAAAAGTAATTAAACTCACCTTGTCTTGCTACCAGCCTTCTGAACACCAGATTTTAGGAACCTGATTAAACAAAAATGCATGAGAAATTTTGTAGAACAAAAGAAACGATTTTAATGTATGTGGTAGCATACCGGTTGCTAAACAGATCCAGTGATCCAGATATCAACACCCGAGCATTATTTCTTGCCTGAAAGAAGACAGATAAAGCTTGTTAAGAGAGATTCGTTGGCAAAGTAGGCACTCATGATTTATAAAACTACTGATATATGGATGCTAGACGGCCTATCATATATTAGTTAATATTATCAAGAATGAAGCTTAGAATGAATAAGTAGAAGGTAAAAGAACTATTTTCTTTCCTTTCACTTCTTTTAAGAAACAAATAAGCAAAAGCACTGAACATCAAACCAGCAACACCACACTAACTATACTCAAGCTTTCCTTTCACTTCATATAAGAAACAAATAAGCAAAACACTTAACGTCAAACCATCAACACCATGCTAAATATACTCAAGAATGAACAATAGAATGAATAAAGTAGAAAGAGAGAAAACTCTTTCTTTCTCTTTCACTTCTTTTAAGAAACAAATAAGCAAAACACTTAACATCAAGCCATCAACACCACGCTAATGTTCAGACTATGTAGGTCATGAACAAAAGGGTTGTAGGGTTCTGTAAGACTAACCATTTTAACTGAAAACTGAAAATGCATCTGTCCATAACTATGGTTTAGTGCCTTTTAAATGTCAACAAATTTTAATGAACAATATTATGTGCAGAATCCAAGCAAAACACACCAAATTGAAGCAATATATTGCATAGACCAAGCTTGGGAGACAAGTGAAAACTAGGGTAATTACCTGCATAACAGAAACCAGTGATATATCCGACCCTGTGAGAGATGGAGGGGATGCCAACTTAATCTTCGGGTTTGCTGAATACGCTGATGGAGAGGCAGATAGGACTTTCAGAACCTATAAATGTGCAAAGATGGAGGAGGAATCCAGGGTTATGGAAAAAAATTGAAAAATCTGTGTTTATGGTAATAAAATAGAGTAAAATGCAAAATCTTTCGGTTGACCAGCAAAAATCTGCATGTAGAATTAAATGACTTACCAAGCTGTTTGACGGATTAACAGCATGTCCAATTCCTCGGAACAATACAGGAGCCTAGCAAATGGATAGGATTATTAAAAGAAGAAAACAACTTATAGATAAGAACTGTAAAAAAAAAAGGAAAAGGAAAAGCAGAAAGTTAAAACATCCAGCAATTTATACATCTAATCCTCATAATCGTCAAATGTGAAGAAATGTTATTAGCACTACGGGTACCTCTACCATCTAAAGAACAGAAGATATAATATAGCTCACTCTCCAGTAGGGACAAACAGAGTTTCAAACACAAGTTTCTTAACTAATAGCATTTGGTTAACCAGACAATATTCCAGTCTAGTAACTAGAGCTGAATATAGATTTTCCACGGGACAGCAAAGTGAAGAACTGAAGACATATGAAGCAGCTATCAAAATTAATAGGCACACTTAAAACAATGTATGGGCACAATAGACAACAAGGTTAGGCCAATATTGTTACTGTTGTGATAGAAAACAGAAACTAAAAGGGCAAAGTCTGCTAACCACAAAAAGTAAAAACATGAATACCATGAATAAACCACCATATCCAACACAAAGCAATTCACATTTTTTTTCGGATAAAAGCTTCTCCCGGCTTATATTTTTTTCGGATAAAGGCTTCTCCCGGCTTATATTGAAATTTGAAAGCATATAAGGAGATTACAGAGTTCACAAAACAAAAGGCAAAGACAAATGCAAAGTAAAAAAATAGAGAACGCTGGGAACACCAAGTTACATTCGAAGCACAAAACAGGACAGACCACCTAACAGAGGCCTGAACCTAACTATCAGCCACTACATCACAACTAGCATCAACCATAGCAGACTTCTTCCTAATATCTCCTGCAATTCACAATTCTCGTACTCAAGATAGAAGTGCAGACCAAGACTCGCCTCAACTTAGGTCTAATTATGGATTATTCCAATGAGCATGTAAAAACCTAAAATGGGCTGAATGCTTGAATGGATCGGGTCAATTTCTAGTATTAGTACTCACCTCAATCTTTTTGGACCCTATTATCACATCTGACTGGATGAGATCATCACCAGCAATCAAGGTGTGATCACCTTCAACCTCCGTGACAGCATATTTAATGTGATCAACAACCATCGCCTCTGGATCCTGGAACCATTCAAACACAAGCAGTTGAGATCAAAGAAAATGGAAGCAAAGGTAGAAAAGGGTGAATAAACAGGGGCAAGCACCACCAGAAATAACTTGCCTCATCGAAATCAACCCCACACTCCGTTGCGATGCCTCGAATAAGATCAGAAGCCGATGAATCTGCTGCCAGGATCATATCATGCCCGGCATCGATAAATTCCAGCACCGCATTTTGGTCCACTGATCCACCGAAACCTGTCGTCAAACAAAGATAACATTAAAAACCAGTAAGGCTGAATCAAAACTACTACCATAAAAAAAACATCATACTTCATAGGAATCAGCGAACAATCACCATGTCGAATAAAATTTAAAAGCTTGAACGTTTAACCGAAACAATCTAAGTATCTAACCTAAGGTGAACAGGCAGCAATTGATACCCTCAAGATCCCAGTTTTCCACTAGAGCTAAACGACTATGCATAGATTCCAAATGAACCTTATTCTGTACATACAAAACTCTCCATCCGAAATCCCGAAAAGAAATTTCCCACAACAGATAGCAGAATTCCGATACGAAACTACTCTAAGAGCACAGATCAGACCACACGAACGACCAACGTTGCACCCAGAGGTCCGATCTTTCCACTGAATCTAGCACCAAAACCACCCCGATACCACAGATCGGATCAGCATCATCCAAGAAATACGCCCGCCAAACGCAGCCTAGTCGATGTAAGGCGACGTAAGGAGGAAGATCCCAGAGATAGGGAGGGGTACAATTACGCGGGGTAGAGGGGGCGAAGAGGACGAGGCCGTCGTAGAGGTACTGGCCGTAGCGGTGGAGCGAGAGCTTGGGGTCGTCGGCGAGGCGGAAGTCCAGATCGAACCCGCGCGCCTGGAGCGAGCCGAAGAAGGCCGAGTGCGACGACCTCACGGCCAGGTCGTCCACGAGTACCAGCAGGCGCCGCCCCCGGGGGCCCTCGCCAGCAGCGCCGTCACCCGCGGCGTGGGAGGCGAGCGCGAGGAGGAGGAGGAGGAGGAGGGCGGTGAGGTGGGGCAGCGCCGCCATTGCAGTGGCGAGATGCGCAGCAAATCTCGCGGTGGGGGGTTTTGTTTGCAGTGGTCACGCCGCGACGGAGACGACGACTTGGGGGGGGAGTCTTGAGGCGCTAGAGGCCTGTACTTGGAGGAAAGGAGCCATTTGGACCGTCCGATCACGCGATCCGATGGTCCAGATCAATCCATCCTTGGAGCAGTGTAAGCTGTGTGAGGGTTGTCAGAAAAAAATGGGCCCCACGTGTGAAATTGGCAGCTTCTTGTTCAAAGGGTTTAATGACAGCAATGTATAGTGGATCTTCGTATTTCGAATATGTATTCGGGAAAACAAAACTTGAGCTAACACGCATGATTTTAGGCGAGGTATTCAAATCATGTTCAAAACAAAATTCCTAGGTGTTCGCGTTAAAAACGTGAAGCAGGTTCCTAGCTTCGAATATACGAGACAAACGCTGGGTTTGCAGAGCGTGCCAGTCAATTTGACCTGGAATTGACAAGGTAAAGATTGTAGAGTTAATCAGAGCCGATAATTGAATAATTATCGGCTTAACACCGGTCGGCTAATAGCCGATTAGGAGATAACTAGATCAACTAGTTACGGTTAATCCGAGGGTAAAGGCAGATTGACTTTGAAAGGCGATGCGCAACAAACAAAGTAGATCGAACCTTGAAAAACAAGTCGACGAGAGCAACAAATCGGCGATGCACAACTTTTATTTAACTCGATGACTTACAGAGGAAAGATTGCTACGAAAACTAGACGAAACAGAAATTGTAAATAGGGTTGTGTTGATTGATTGGTTCCCTCTCTTTGTCTTACAGTCTGTCCCTTTTATACTACTTCGGTCGATCCGAGTCCTGCATGGACATGGCAACTATATTCGTATCGGCTCTTGATCCGATTTCCTTTTCTTGTTGGCGACGGATTCCTTGTTGGCACCGGTTTATCTTTTCCATAAAATTCTTCGTATTTGATTTGGGACGATTTTACCACACGCTGAATTTTGGTGCAAACATATGCCCTCCATTTTTGGAAGACTCGTCTTCTAAAAATCATGCCCCGATTACATCGGCTTCCAAGGAATACGTCCTCGATACCTGCCCCGTTAATGGCGCCGTCAAAATCTCGGTGCGTTTTAAATGTGAAAACTGTTCCCGCTTGTTCACCTTCTTTTACTGCGGTATAAATATGCGGGTCCCCCTGCGGTCATTTTCACCTTTTTGGGCTCTCGAATCACAAGTGATCGGCCTCCTGCACTTTTGTTTGTTCAAGTCCTGCTCCTTCCACAATCAGCTGAGATGGATCCGTCCCAGGAATTCATCTCGATTCCTCATAGCAATGATCAATTTTTCCTTGGGCCGGTAGGAACCGTAGAAGCCAACGCGGTAATAAATCAAGAAATCCCTAGGATTCCCTTATTGGCTTCCGAATATAATATCAAAGAATGGGGGAAAAAAAGCTTTAGGGCTTGGCCTACACCCTTGAAAGGATGGCGATCTTGGTATATCAGGGTATCGGCTCAAAAAAGGCTAGAGTGGGAAAGAATGGGAATAGCCGAATGCCTCCCCTTGTGCTTAGCCGATCCGGAAGCTAATGAGCCGTTGGTAGTTGCGGCTTGTTACTTTTGGTCGGATTCTTTTAATGCCTTCCTTTTCCCGACTGGTCCAATCGGCCCTACTCTGCTTGACGTAGCCCAACTCTGCTGTCTTAAGCCGGATGGTGATCATGTATCGACTTTTAGTGGTAAGCCCAGCTATAAGTTAATCCGAACCAAAGGGGAGGGCTGGCATAAGTATATCCAAAATAACAACAAGGTGAATAGCCCAGTGTCGGCTGAGGAGCATGTCGCTTTTCTTAACTTGTGGCTAGATCGGTTTTTATTCTGCGGGGCATCCCTTGGTCCCACCCAAACTTTTCAATTAATAGCCGAACGACTAGTGGAGGGCCATCGACTTGCACTTGGTAAAACTTTTCTAGAGGCTGTCTACCAAATGATGCATATTATTCGTAGTCGACTTTTCTCAGGTTTCGCCAAGTTTGTGGTCGGCAACGTAGGGGGGGCTCTGTGGTTTATCAAAATCTGGCTACACTGCCTGTTTAGCCGATCCGTTCTTTCTGAACCCTTAGGGAGCTCGGCCTTTCCAAGAGAAGATTACCCCGAAACCGCTCAACCCCAATACAGAGCTAGTCGATCTTATGGAGAGAAATTTATCATGTGCTCTGCTGGTGAACTAAAGATGACCCCAGCTGGCTTCCATAAATACCTGAGTTTCTTCTTGCATCAAGATAGGTCTTCCTTTAGTCAGCAGGATTTTTTCAGTTATACCGATGTGGCCAACTTTCCATGGCCTTCCTTCCTCCGGCTAGATGCCGATAGTTCCTTGATGCCTCAATCTACCTTGGACTTGTACAAACTTTTCATTTCTCCTAGCGTGATCCACGTCGGCATGAATACCCGGAATCGCACATTTCAGCCATCTTATGAATTCTATCATCCTTCAGTCTATGCCCATCAGTTGGGCTTTGGGCAGGCTATCCCTGGTTTTCCTTTGCTTTCTCGCATTGAGCCCCGATCTTGGGTTATCAACAAAATTGCCGCAGAGATTGTGCTTGAGGTAGCCGATGAACTCCAAGTCCTCACGACGCCTTGTTTTTTCCTCAATTCTCGTCGGTCGGTTGCTTTTTCGCAATGATGGTCAACCATAGCAGAAGCACTTCTCCTGGACAGAGCTCCGTCGGCTATAGTCCTTTTGTTTTTACCCGATTTCCATGAGCCGACAGTAGTTTCTGATTCCAGCGAGAGTTCCTGCTATACCAACTCTTCAGTAGTTGTAGAGGTACCGGTGCTTATATTCTTCCTTTGAATCTTCTACTTGCATTTGGTTTTGTGTTAGGTTCCATTGAATTCTGGCCTTTGTAGGGGAGGACAGTGACGGACGCTGGTGAGCAATCGGCTGGTCAAGATGCTCCTGCTGGCAGTAGCTGATAGCGACGGCCAGGCCAGACGACCGGGACCACGGGGTATTCATCAGGCACCCTAGGTATTCCGAGTCCATCCCTGTCAGATCTCGCTCGCCAGCAACGCTCTGCTAGTAAGTTGCTATCACTACATAGGCTTATATATTCTACCTTTATTATTATTTTTGCCGATGCTTACTTTGTGATTCAGAGAGGAAGAAGAAATCTGCCAGGCGATCGCCAAGGCCTGTGAGACGCTCAGCCGATCACTCCCCGGAGCACTCGGCTACCGATGTAGGTCTGGTTTTGTTCCTTTACCCTGAATGGGATACTTTACATGGCGCTGACCATTATCCTCTGATCTCAGCAATCGCCATCAGTGCAAGTGGCGAGGGTTCTGGCCGATCTCCAGGGTACCTCATCGGTCCTTTCGCCCGTGCTATCTCCGACGCTTCCTGTCGTGCCGCCGTCCGCAGATGTCGTGCCTATCTCCCTCGACTCAGCCGATCCTGCCAATCTTCTGGGCTTCACTTTGGACGAGCTAAGCGATCCCGAGGTGATGGCCACGGATGATTATCCGGCTGACGTCCGGCGGATACTTGATGCCTCCATCACCGTGTAACACCCCGGCATTTAATATGCCCGAATGCTACCAAACATAAGCTAAACAACAACTAAATACCATATTTAACATAAAATTCCAGCAAAGGTGCATAGGCTAAAAACCGAGATTTCGGCAGCACCTCCTTTGTTTTATCATGAATTTAAGGAACAGCAACAATATAGCATTATATGGCAATAAGAGAAACATCTAAAACAGCAATAAATAAAGTCTTAACGACAATAAAAGACTAACATCAAGCTCTTAAAGTTCCAAGTGTCAAACAAACAATAGAACTCTCATTAACCAAGCTAAGACTTAATTTAAAGGCCATCACACGCAATTTATTATCCAACTAAATGAATTGACTTGGGGAAACATTAAGGTGAAGCAACGTGTGAGCGTGTGACTACTCCCCTTTCCCGCATGCCGTTCTCATGGTACCTAAAACAACAAGAAAACACAAGGGTGAGTTCGAAAACTTCGGCAAGCATACCGCAATGGACAACAAGCATAACAACAAGTCAATAACATCTTTCATCATGTATAGCATCTCATTCATGAATACTTATCAATATCATCATCAATTTGTATGCGATGTAATGCATTGCTCTCGACCCTCTGGAACCTCATACTCGGTATGGGAAGTACACACCGTCGGTGTGCACCCTTTCCCCCTTCCATCCCGAAGATGGAGGGTGCCTACTCGCTTCCAAACACCACGTGGATGGAATCACGACATAGGACTTACTCAATGGCGTTCCGGACTAGTCATAACTTTCTCACCGACCTTGCCGGACTAGTTAAGACTTTCTCACCGCCCTCGCCCTATCTCATGACATGCATGCAACCATGCCAATTATCATATTCAGTTCACATATTAACACATGGCATCATAATATGTTAAACATGCTCATCATATCATATCCATCATTAACACATGGCAAGTGAACATATATCATGTAGGCAATTCCATCTAATTTCAACATGCAACCTACAACTTGCTATCCATCACAACACACTTGCCTCAACCACGTGCAACGGATTGGCGGGAAGAAGAGGGAACTCCCGGGGTTACACCACCTGCACATAGGCATCACACACTCACAATCATAACCTCAAAACAGTACACACGCCCCCATCTAACCCGACATTGCCAACTACTCGCAAAACCTAAAAACAGAGGTTCTGTCCCGGCGGGACAGCAGCCTTGCAAAAGGCATAACTTGAGTTCTGGGACTCCAAATCGAATAAACGAGTACACCGTCGCGAAGCTTAGGAAATTTCCCAACTTTTTCTAGTTATAGGGAAAGACTGATTCGGACTCTAAAATTGTTTAATCTACAGATTACCACAATCTGTTCCAGTTACGTCACAGATTTTTAGGCGCTCGGTAAAACAGCCATAACTTTCAAACGGCTGATCGGAAATTAACGTGCTTTACGTCCACGGAAAGATAATTAAATTATCTACAACTTCCTAGAAGTCCGTACGGTCTGATTCGGATTCTAAATCGACGGAAACTCGAACCCTAGTTCGACTGCTCAATCTGCCCGAAAACAGAAACGTGGACAAGTTTAGATCTAACCCAAATTACTTCAAACCAGCGCCTCCAATTGATCTAAAAACTTGATAAACACCCTAATAACAGTACCTAGATCATCCCCAAGGATCCCCAAGATCATACCTTTGCCCGATGCACAAAACTCCAATGAATCTCCTCGCGAATCGCTCCTCGCTCCACGTTACTCGCTCCTCGCTCCTCGCTCCACGGGATGACTCCACGAGGTGCAGGGGTGGGGAGGCCACCCTAGGGCAGCAAGGGGTGGAGGAGAGGTGGTGGAGAGGTGGGGAGCAATGGGGCAAAGGGGAGGTGGAGGCGCACAAGAGGGAGAGGGAGAGGGGGAGGGGGCTAGGGCTAGGAGGGGGAAGGGGTGGGGGCGCACCAACAGCAGCATGGGCGCAAGGGGGCTGGGGGGGAGCCCCTTTTACCAGCCCTCAACCCAATCCTAGTCCGTTACGGAGTCCTAATCCATCCCACCAAAGCCCACCAAGGCCCAAAACTCCTCCGGGAAGGCCCAAAACCCCGAAAACGGCCCGGAAACGGCCCGGAAACGTTATTAACCTCCGATTCTTATGATTTTAACCTTAATTCCACATCTCATACTATATTTAACCTTATCATGCTCAATAATAAGGTTATGACACTCCGAGGTGTCACATTCTTCCCCCCTTCAACAGGATTCGACCTCGAATCTAAACACACCAATCACGAAACCCAGCAAAACCAAAGACAGCTAGGTTTTCACATCACATACCTGAGACGAAAAGCTCGGGATACTTCTCGCGCATGCGAGATTCCAGCTCCCAAGTCGCTTCTCTCTCGGTCTGATGTGACCACAAGACCTTGACAAACTTAAGCGTCCTGTTCTTCATCACTCGCTCTGAAGTCCCCAGAATTTCCACAGGACGGGACTCGAAGGTGAGGTCCTGCTCAAGCACTAATGGTTCCAATGGAACCACCAACTCCGGATCGTGCAAATATTTCTTCAACATCGAGACATGGAACACATCATGCACACCTTGCATGGATTCCGGTAGCTCTAGGCGATAGGCCAACCTGCCAACTCGGGCGAGGATAGGAAAAGGCCCAACATACCTTGGACTGAGCTTTCCTTTGGTGCCAAAACGCACCACACCCTTGGTGGGAGATACTCGCAAGAGTACGCTATCACCCACCTCAAACTCCAAGTCTCGCCGCCTCACATCAAGATAGCTCTTACATGCGCTCTGTCTTTGCGAGAAGGTTTTGCCGAACCTCCGACACGCGATCAACGATCTGCTGAACCCAATCCGCCCAAGAATAGCTCTCTCGCCCACAAGATCCCAACAAAGTGGCGATCTGCACTTCCGACCATACAAGACCTCATAAGGAAGCGGCCGGATCTTTGGAATGGTAGCCGTTATTGTAAGCAACCTCTCGCAAGGGGCAAATGGTCTTCAGCTACCCTTCCAAGCCATCACACAGGCCACGAGCATGTCCTCCAAAGTTTGGATGGTACGCTCAGCGCCCATCTGTCTGAGGGTGAAAGCGGTACTAAGGCAAAGGCTGCGTGCCCAAAGCACTCTGCAAACTCTCCCGAACTTGGAGACGAACTTCGCATCCCGATCGAGAGATAATGGTCTTGGGTACACCATGCAATCTCACAATCTCCCGCACATAGATGGGAGCCAACTCGCTCATTTGAATTGGTCGTGCGGATGGGAATGAAATCTTGCAGACTTCTTTGAGACGGTCCATCACAACCCAAACAAGATCCTTCCTCGTGGAGAACGAGGTAGACCAACCACGAAATCCATGGAGATGTCATCCCATGGCCACACGAGAACCTCCAATGGTCGCAACAGACGGCTGGACGCTTATGCTCGGCTTTGATCTTCGACAGATCCCACAAGACGCCACATACTTGGCAATATCCACTCTCATCCTTTTCCACCGTAAATTCTTCTTCAAGTCCTGTACATCTTGGTCTCTCCAGATGGACCGTGTACTGGTGCGATGAGCTTCTCTCGAAATGTCTTCTTTCACTTGAGATTTCTGGGCACGCATGCACGGCCCTGAAACCTCAAAACTCCCGCATCATCAACGGTAAAGTCTCGACTTGCCATCCTCAAGCGTTTCCTCACTGCTGGAGCAAGCGATCATCTTCTTTGTGCCTCCCGCTGCACGCTCGGGAATCGGCCCGACTCAAGAATCAATTGAGTTTCAGCTTGCACGGTCCCCATAAAGCGATGGAGACTCCCAAACGCTCAAAATCAGCAACAAGACAATCAACAACAGGGGCATTGTCTTGCGATCGAGAGCGTCGGCCACCACATTTGCCTTCCCGGATGATACTTGGATAGTGAGGTCATAATCCTTTATCAACTCTAGCCACCTCCTCTGCCTCAAGTTCAAATCTTTACGAGTAAAGATGTACTTGAGGCTCGTGATCGATGAAAATATCACAAGACTCACCGCATGTAATGCCTCCATATCTTCAATGCAAACACCACTACGGCTAGCTCAAGATCATGGGTGGGATAGTTACGCTCATGCTTTTTCACCGCCTCGAAGCATAAGCAATCACCTTGCCATTTTGCATGAGCACACACCCAAGTCCCAACCGAGAAGCATCGAGAATAAACAATGAAGCGCTTCCCGGCTCGGGAAGGGTAAGAACAGGAGCGATCACTAACTTCTCCTTCAAAGTGCGTAAGCCGTGCTCACACTCTGCGATCCTTTGGAATTTCATCCCTTTCGAGTCACCAGTGAAAGTGGCTTGGCAATGATAGAGAAATCCTGCACAAAACGCCGATAGTAGCCACCAACCCAAGGAAACTACGCACCTCTTTGACATTGGAAGGCCTCTTCCAATCCAAAGCTCTGAGACTTTGCTAGGATCTACAGATATGCCCTCTGGATTGATGATGTGGCCAAGAAAACCCACTTGAAATCCGAACTCGCACTTTTTCAGCTTAGCAAAGAATTGATTCTCCTCGTGGTACTCGGCACAAGCCTCAAGTGTCGCTCATGCTCCTCTTCGATTTAGAGTAAATCGTAATGTCATCGATGAACACTACCACAAACTCATCAAGGTACTTGTGTAGCATACTGCTCATCGCCTCCATAAAGACGGAGGAGCATTAGTTAGTCCAAAAGACATAACTTTAAATTCATAATGCCCATACCTAGTGGAGAAAGCGATCTTCTCAATGTCCTGCTCCCTCACACGGATCTGATTATACCCCGATCAAGATCAATTTTGGAGAACACCTTTGCTCCTTCGCTTGGTCAAACAGATCCTCGATGCGAGGCAAAGGATACTTGTTTTTGATCGCCACTTGGTTAAGAGCACGATAATCAATGCACATACGCCAACTTCCATCCTTCTTGAGACGAAGAGGACGGGTGCTCCCCATGGCGATACGCTACGCCGAATGAAGCCTTTGGCCATGAGATCCTCCAAGCTGCTTCTTCAACTCATCTTGAAAAGGTCGAGCCAAGCGGTATGGAGAGATAGAAATAGGTCGAGTGCCCTGAGCAAGATCAATCTGAAACTCCACATTCCTCACGGGAGGTAGACCAGGCAACTCGTCGGGGAACACATCAACGAACTCCTTCACTACAGAAATCTCCTCAATGGGAATCGAGGAAGATGGTTTCTCGAGACAAAGTCATGAGGAAACCCATGACCTCAAACGCCGAGGAAAACAAACTAGTCAAAGCAAAGATTTAATCGAGGGTATACCACCCTGAAAGGTCAACTCTTCCCGGGCCAGGGCCTGCAAGGCAAGCTGTCTTCCGAAACAACAGATCTTAGCACGGCATCGATGCAGCCACCCATGCCCAAAATGACATCAAAAGGAGCCAAGCTGGATCACCATGAGATTGGCAAAGAAAACCTCATCATCAATGGCAATGGTGCAACCAGTGGCAAACCAAAGAACTAGCAATCAACCCCCAGGAGAATCGACTAACACGGACTCGTAAATCCGCTGAACTCCCAACTTAGCTCTACTAGCAAACTCCGACACAAAAGAGTAGGATGCTCCGAATCAAAGAGAACAAAGGCATCAACGGAATCCACGAGCGAGTACACGAAACCACCTCTGGATGCCCGGTGACTCGGCGGTCGGCAAAGCGTACACTCTGGTGGCGCCGGAAAGAAGGAGCCCGACTCGGTGATGCCCCAACAAGGCTGAGGCGGAGGAGGCAATCGAGGAGGAGCAGACGGCCAGTGCGGGCACCAAGATCGCTGGTGGCGCCCACGCAAAGGCGGGCCGAGAAAGCAGAGCAGCCATCATGAGCACCGATCCTCTGGAAGACGCCGCGAGTGGGAGGAGAAGACACCGCCTCCCACTTGATGATGCTACCGGGATTCATCCGGCAGACTTCGTCCGTATGGCCAGGCTTGCCACGGTGGTTGCAACTCTCGGTCCAACCACACTCAAGCACGGTGCTCACCACCGCACTCGAAACGATCCGCGAAAAATCTAATACAAAACACTTTTCTTTTGGTTCAGCTCAACTAAAGCCAAGAAAAACAATAAACCGATCGGACGAGCAGAGAACATCCGAAGGGAACCACCATCAACTCTTCTATTTGACTCCAGTCAACTACCCGATCAAGGGCGAAAGGATAAGCATTCTTCTCCTACAGGGGTTAATAGTTCTTCGGTGATGGCGCTAACCGCCACACCGTCAAACCTCACCGTTACTATGAACCAAAAGAGGTGACCGAAACCCTTCGGCACCACAACCCCACTTTTATCACCACAACAGAACAATCCAATCATTTATACAGACAGACTCCGCAACTCTCGGGAGCCTCGCCTGGCCTCCACGGCCATGGCGTCCACGGCCTCTACCCCTTGGCATGGCTGCTTAGACAGACAACCATCCAAACACGAAAACATAAACACAAAATCACACAATCAAGATCATAGATCAAACATCATCATAAGCATATCCTTCATTAAATAATTAAGCGCAATGCAATGATGAACCAAAACCCCATCCCATCAGTGCAACCAGTGTGTAAAATTTTAGATTAGTTATACCACTTTTACAATTTTTAATGTTGCTATCCTATAACAAAGTTTTAGTTAAGACCTAAGCCATGTTTCTAAGTTATTCCACATCACATTTTAGTTGTACCCTATAGCATGACACTAAAAATTCACATTCCAAGGACCTACAATTACTCGATACTAATCAGAATAACACCCGGCATTTAATATGCCCGAATGCTACCAAACATAAGCTAAACAACAACTAAATACCATATTTAACATAAAATTCCAGCAAAGGTGCATAGGCTAAAACCGAGATTTCGGCAAAGATCTCCTTTGTTTTATCATGAATTTAAGGAACAGAACAATATAGCATTATATGGCAATAAGAGAAACATCTAAAACAGCAATAAATAAAGTCTTAACGACAATAAAAGACTAACATCAAGCTCTTAAAGTTCCAAGTGTCAAACAAACAATAGAACTCTCATTAACCAAGCTAAGACTTAATTTAAAGGCCATCACACGCAATTTATTATCCAACTAAATGAATTGACTTGGGGAAACATTAAGGTGAAGCAACGTGTGAGCGTGTGACTACTCCCCTTTCCCGCATGCCGTTCTCATGGTACCTAAAACAACAAGAAAACACAAGGGTGAGTTCGAAAACTCAGCAAGCATACTGCAATGGACAACAAGCATAACAACAAGTCAATAACATCTTTCATCATGTATAGCATCTCATTCATGAATACTTATCAATATCATCATCAATTTGTATGCGATGTAATGCATTGCTCACGACCCTCTGGAACCTCATACAGGTATGGGAAGTACACACCCGTCGGTGTGCACCCTTTCCCCTTCCATCCCGAAGATGGAGGGTGCCTACTCGCTTCCAAACACCACGTGGATGGAATCACGACATAGGACTTACTCAATGGCGTTCCGGACTAGTCATAACTTTCTCACCGACCTTGCCGGACTAGTTAAGACTTTCTCACCGCCCTCGCCCTATCTCATGACATGCATGCAACCATGCCAATTATCATATTCAGTTCACATATTAACACATGGCATCATAATATGTTAAACATGCTCATCATATCATATCCATCATTAACACATGGCAAGTGAACATATATCATGTAGGCAATTCCATCTAATTTCAACATGCAACCTACAACTTGCTATCCATCACAACACACTTGCCTCAACCACGTGCAACGGATTGGCGGGAAGAAGAGGGAACTCCCGGGGTCACACCACCTGCACATAGGCATCACACACTCACAATCATAACCTCAAAACAGTACACACGCCCCCATCTAACCCGACATTGCCAACTACTCGCAAAACCTAAAAACAGAGGTTCTGTCGGCGGGACAGCAGCCTTGCAAAAGGCATAACTTGAGTTCTGGGACTCCAAATCGAATAAACGAGTACACCGTCGCGAAGCTTAGGAAATTTCCCAACTTTTTCTAGTTATAGGGAAAGACTGATTCGGACTCTAAAATTGTTTAATCTACAGATTACCACAATCTGTTCCAGTTACGTCACAGATTTTTAGGCGCTCGGTAAAACAGCCATAACTTTCAAACGGCTGATCGGAAATTAACGTGCTTTACGTCCACGGAAAGATAATTAAATTATCTACAACTTCCTAGAAGTCCATACGGTCTGATTCGGATTCTAAATCGACGGAAACTCGAACCCTAGTTCGACTGCTCAATCTGCCCGAAAACAGAAACGTGGACAAGTTTAGATCTAACCCAAATTACTTCAAACCAGCGCCTCCAATTGATCTAAAAACTTGATAAACACCCTAATAACAGTACCTAGATCATCCCCAAGGATCCCCAAGATCATACCTTTGCCCGATGCACAAAACTCCAATGAATCTCCTCGCGAATCGCTCCTCGCTCCACGTTACTCGCTCCTCGCTCCTCGCTCCTCGCTCCACGGGATGACTCCACGAGGTGCAGGGGTGGGGAGGCCACCCTAGGGCAGCAAGGGGTGGAGGAGAGGTGGTGGAGAGGTGGGGAGCAATGGGGCAAAGGGGAGGTGGAGGCGCACAAGAGGGAGAGGGAGAGGGGGAGGGGGCTAGGGCTAGGAGGGGGAAGGGGTGGGGGCGCACCAACAGCAGCATGGGCGCAAGGGGGCTGGGGGGGAGCCCCTTTTACCAGCCCTCAACCCAATCCTAGTCCGTTACGGAGTCCTAATCCATCCCACCAAAGCCCACCAAGGCCCAAAACTCCTCCGGGAAGGCCCAAAACCCCGAAAACGGCCCGGAAACGTTATTAACCTCCGATTCTTATGATTTTAACCTTAATTCCACATCTCATACTATATTTAACCTTATCATGCTCAATAATAAGGTTATGACACTCCGAGGTGTCACACACCGTGTCAGCTGCGGTAACCTCTGAGCCGGGTATGCAGGACAGGCTCAATTGTCTTCTTCATGAAGTCATGCAGCCCGAAGCTCGGATCTTGGAAAACACCCAACCGCTCTGGAACGCCATGTCCATGGTTCAAGCCGATCTTCCCCCTGCGGTTATGAATGCATTATTGGATGTTTGTCACTTGGATGACCGGAGGGAGGCGGTGCGAGCGGCTAGATCCAGAATCGCCCAGAGGGAAATGCAACGAGCCGATCAGAAGATTCTGGATGAACTGGTGGCCGACGCCAAGCTTAAAAAGAAGGAATTTGATCAAGGCACTGCTGCCCTCAAGCTAGGCAAGGGCAGAGTCCAAGAGTTGGAAATGGCCAAGAAGAAACTCGAGGATCAACTGGCCTTGGTGACGAAAGAGCTGATCGATTGTCAATTGAAGAATGCCGAATCGACTTCGTCTCTGGTAGACAAGAAGCGGCAGATCAATGAAGTCTTTGCCAAGGTCAAACTTCAGTCGGCCAAAGTGGTTCCTGTTCCTGGTGATGCAGCAGCCGACGAAAGACTTGTGGACAGCATCCAGACAACCATCAGGAAGGCGGCGGCGGCATTGTCGGGTTTAGGCGCTCATTTGCCCGAATCAGGGTTGTAACTTCAAAAGTTTAAATGTATTCGTCACTCGTGGTTGAACGTCGTCTAAAACTTTGTGGCCGTAATTTTTTGGATAATTGGGATGTAAGTTTTACCATCGGCTTGGATAGCCGACTGTTTTAATACTTTTCGCTCTTATCCATACTGGCTGTGCCTATGCCCCGATCCATACGCTAGGATAGTACGGCTTCAAGTATTTTCCGTTAATCGCTTTTGGTAATACGTACCCTTCAAGAGTTTCGAGTATGTATGAGTTACCACTGGTTGGCCGATTTATTTTATATGGGCCCTCCCACGTTGGAGACCACTTACCAAATCGACTATCTTTAGAACCGACGGGCAATACGGTTTTTCACACTAAATCGGCTTGATAGAAGGATTTCGGTACCACCTTCTTATTGTAAGATCTAGCGACTACTTCCTTGTTCCTTTTAAGCCGATCCAGTGTGGTCAATCTTAATTCCGCCAAGTCATCTAAATTATCCAGCAGCAAGTGTTTGTATTCATCAGCCGATAATTTGTCTTGCTCAGATACCCTGACCGAGTCGATGTTGATTTCTACGGGCAGAACAGCCTCTTGTCCATATACTAGCTAAAAGGGTGACAGCTTAGTTGATCTATGGTAAGATAGCCGATATGCCCATAAAGCTTCCGATAACGTAGAGTGCCAATTCCTTGGTTTTTCCTCGATTTTTCTTTTTATCAGCTTTATCAAAGTTTTGTTTGATGACTCGGCCTGACCATTGGCCTGAGCGTAATAGGGCGAAGCGTTGAGTAATCTGATACCCAAGCTTTTCGCGAAGTTTTGGAATTCTTTTGACATAAATGCCGTTCCCTGATCGGTCGTGATTGTCTGTGGGATTCCGAATCTGTGGATGATATGTTCGTTGACAAACTTGATTACTCTACATTTGTGACCTTTTTGAGTGGTATGGCCTCCACCCACTTTGAAAAATAATCCATTGCAGCAAGAATAAACTTGTGACCTCTGCTGGATGTTGGGAATATTTGGCCGATTGCGTCTATACCCCATCCCCTAAACGGCCATGGTTTGATGATCGGATGTAAAACCGATGCTGGTACTGACTGTACATTGCCAAATTTCTGACATGTTTGGCATCCCTTGTAATATCTGAAGCAATCCTCCAACATTTTCGGCCAAAAGTATCATGTCCGCCTTACCATCCATTTCATTTTATGAGCCGATTGGTGTGATCCGCAAATCCCTTCGTGTACTTCCCCCATTGCTACTTTGGCTTCCTCATTCCCAAGGCACCTTAGCAGTAGGCCTTCCATGGTTCGAAAGTACAAGGTACCCTCCAGTACAATATATTTTAATGCTATGCGCCAGACTTTCCTCTCAATCGGCTTATTCGGATCTAGCAAGCAATCTCTTATCTCTATTCTCCAGTCGACAGATTGAGCACACATAACCGACCCGTCGTTCAACTTGGTCGATTCCTGTCGGCTTTTACCTTTGTACCCTGATGCCCATTGTAACACCCCAATTTTTTCTTTTCATGAATTTAAATAAGATTTGGCACTTTTGTGAATTTTTGGAATTTTTTGGAATTTATTTGGAATTTATTTGGAATTTATTCCCTTTTGAAATAATTAAAGAATTTAATTTTGCAAATAAAATTTTGTTGGAAATATTTTATTTGAGTCCAAAATGTTCCAAAATATTTTCTAGAATTTTTCTGGAATTTTTCTGAGTGTTTTGCTATTTGTAATGAATTAAATGAATTTCTGGAAATTAATTTGATTATTTAATCGCTGGAAAAACCCAAACCGGGTTTTACTGTTCATCCGACCGAGCTGAAACCCGAGTCAGACTCGAGTCCGACCCGAGCCGCGTTTGAGCCGAACCCGAGTCCAACCTAACCTAAATCGCGTGACCGTTGGATCAAGATCCAACGGCCACGATCGCGCCACGTCACCCGAGCCCGACTCCAACCGAGCCAGCCAAGTCACCGAGCCGAATCCGAGCCCAAACCCTGTGCCCGTTGGATCTAGATCCAATGGCTCACGTTGAGCCACGTCACCCAATCCGAATCCATTTCGGATTCCGCCGCCGCAGCCGTGTGGACCTCAGTTTCCGCGATTTTCACGGACGCTGAGGGGCCTATTTAATGCGCCGCCGCCGCCATCGTGTTCTCCGTTTCCTCGCGCACACGTAGCCCTAACTCACCGAGATCAAGCAGCTGTGGTTGCGCCGCAATCGCTCGCCGTAGTTGCGTTAGGTTTCCGCCGCGGTTAAGCGTCGATTCCACCGCCGTTGAGTCCAGATCCGGAACCGCAAGGTCAAGCCGCGTCGGAGAGTACCATCCACTTCGCCGGAGAGGCCCCGCAACGTCGTTGTCGTGGTCGTCGTCCTCGTCTCCGGTCTGCAAGCGCCGCCGCACGCCATTGCCGTCGCTCGAGCTCCACCAACCGTCCGATCAAGATCCAAGGGCCCAGATTCGTCCACGTCATCCCCGGTAAAATCTCACGTGTTAATCTCTAGATCTATTTCTAACCGTTGGATCTAGATCCAACGGTTTAGATCGTGCCACGTAGCCGTAACTGCACCGTGCTAGGATAGATCTCAGTCGTTAGATCTAGATCATACGGCTAGCGTTAACCCACGTTTTAGCGTTAGATTAGATCTTGACCGTCTGATCAAGATCTAACGGTCCAGATCAGCCGAGTAGTTTTCCTATTGCGTTAAGCCAGATCCGATCTGGGCCGTTGATTTTCAAATCAACGGCCGAGATCTAGCCACGTGGCTAGGAGGCTGACCGTCGCGGTCAGCGCGGTCACGCCGGTCGCCGCTGACGTCAGCCGTGACGTCACGTGGGGCCCGCGTGTCAATGGCTCAGCCAAACCGCACCATGACGTCACGCCACCATCGACGTGAACTGGTACCGTCACCGCCCTCGGAAGCGTGATGACGTCACCGCTGACGTCATCCGATGGGGCCCACATGTCAGTGGGACATGTACTCGTGGACCGGGTCCACGGTGGACCCAAACCGAACCGTGGACCACGTCCATGGACCGGCTGACGCAATAAATCGATTTTTCAATAGAAAAATAATTCGGTGGAAAATCAAAATCCACGCTGACGTCATGCTGACGTCATTATTCGGTTTTTCAGTATAAAAATAAATGAATTAATTCGGATTATTGATTTATTTGAATTTTGAAACTTCAAACGCTTATAACTTTTGCAATTTAACTCCGATTTGAGTGATTCAAATTTCTAAATTTTTATAAAATTGAGATCTACCTAATGGTGAATTTTATTTAATTTTTGGACCAAAGTTTTTCTCTATAATATTATTTAATTGATTATTTAAACTTTAAATGCTTGTAACTTTTGCGTTTTAACTCCGATTTTGCCGATTCAAATTCCTAAAAATTCATAAAATTATGCTCTCTCTGTTTATGGACTTAATTTGGATGTTTGGACACTTTTTGTCTACTGTTTATTTATTTATTGCTATTTGCACGCTTTACGAGTAGACGTTGAAGTGCCCGAAGGCTTCGAAGCTGAAGTGTTGACCCAGGAGCCAGCTCAAGACCAAGAACAAGTACTCTTTGAAGGCAAGTTGTGCTTTGACCATGTTGATCCCATTTTCAAATTAATTTGGTTTAAATTATTGCATGCTAGTTTAATTAGAAAATGCTTTATTTAATTATGGGAAACTAGATAAATGCCAAATTGCTGTATGACACCTTGGTTAATTAAGTATGTGCCATGACCCCTTGTCACCCTAGTTGTGGATTATCGGTTGGACATTATTAAAATTGCCAACATGGGTAGTTAGACCGACGTAGTATGCTTAGCCTTGCCACGTGAAATGCTTTGGACAATCAAATGCTAATATTGACTTAATGAGATATTGCACCTGTTTTTGAAAGAAGTATCATGTGTTATGATTGTTGATGGCACGTGGTGCATGGTAATTAACTGGGGGCTTTGATAAATAGATTTCGACCGGGGCATGTGGCAAGAATGATCGGGCGGGCCAGTTGTGGCACCGGGAACGTTGTTTTGGTTCTTCGGGTAGTCTTGCCCTGGTCACCCTAAGGACTTAACCTTGCAAGCCTTTGAACTGAGTCAAACGTGCAACCACATGTCTGTAATGGGATGGACCTAGTTGATTAAGTTGCTAATAACGTACCTGTGGGACCTCGGAGTGTCAACTATACCTTTTGTGTAGTTGTACGGGGAGCGTACCGGGGCTGCGGCCAGGTACCCATCTAACGGTTGATTGGCCTAAACTTCGCCTTCGCTAAGGGAAGGGTTAGTGTGCAATAACCGGGGAGGCCCACTTGTGCTGTTAGAAGTTTCTGAAAGACTTTGTTACGGACACTCGCCTTTGTGGTGTTTGGCTGTATCTTGTGGGTAAAGTGCATAACCTCTGCAGAGTGTAAAATCTATTCGAATAGCCGTGTCCGCGGTATTGGACATTGCTCGGGAATTACAGTCAAGGGTTAGACTTTCTTGAAAATAACTCAGACTTGAAAGGTTGGGTTTGGTTTAATAATGATGTTGATGGAAATGTGGATTAGGAATGGAAAAGATGTTTATTTAACTCCTGGAAAAGTATTGATCTTATACTTGTTTCTATTGCTTTTGAATCTACTTATGTTACTTGTCAAATGCTGTGTTGCTACAATTATATCCTGAGCTATTCCTTTGTACTAAGCCATGCATGTAGTATATTAGTTGCATTCTGTGCATGACTTGCTGAGTACCAAGTACTCACCTTTGCCGCAATACAACACCAGTTGAAGAAGAGTCTACACCATCTTTGGAGGAGGAGCTCCAAGAGGAACCGTCTAACTAGGGAGCGAGCCCAGTCAGTTGCCTGTGGTATACTGGATGGCGCCACGAAGTTATCTCATTTTCCGCTGCTGTTATTTCTCTTTTATTGAGTTTTCGCCCTGCGTGGCGTATATTTGTAACTTGACCTTAAGGTCGAGCAACCAGCTTGGTTAACTAATTAAGGTACCTTATTATTCCGTTGAGTATGATTGTGATATTTACCAATGTTGAGACTGTGTGCACTAGCGTGTTCCTGGACTAGTGCTAAATACACAAAGGGTCCGGATTTGCAAATTCAGGTCCCGACACCCATTGTGCCAGTAGGTTCGCTTTACCGTTGATTTCTCTAGGGATATGTCTTATGGAGAACGTTGTGAACATCTCGATTATTTGGAGGCATTGATGCAGATATTGAGTCAGTACTTCATCATTGCATCGGTATTCCTCTTTTACCTGTTGCACGATCAACATTGAATCCCCAAAGGCTTCTACGTCGCTTACTCCCATGCCTTCTAGCAGCTGTAACCCCTTGAGTAACGCTTCATACTCGGCTTGATTATTTGAACATCGATCATCGAGCTGATACATGAATTCAAATTCTTGTTTTTTGGGTGAGATCAATACTATGCCGATGCCCTCACCTTCTTGGCAAACTGATCCGTCAAAGTACAGTTGCCAAGGAGTGACATCAGCCATTCTAGTTAATGTGGCACCTCCTGTGAGGAAATCGGCTATAACCTGTCCTTTGACGGATTTAGCCGATTCGTACGTTAGATCAAACTCGTTTAAGGCATACGCCCATTTGCCAAGTCGGCCCCGTAGAATTGGCGCAGTTAGTATGTACTTAATGACATCGGTTCTACATACTATAGTGCATCTTGATGCCAACATATAGTGTCTTAATTTTGTGCAAGCGAAGTACAAAGACAAGCACAATTTTTCCACAAGGGGGTACCTGATTTCAACATCTAGAACTCGTCGGCTTAAGTAAAATATGACTTGTTCTTTGCCATCAGCTTCCTGCGTCAGGACGGCTCCTACGGCTTCTTCTTCAGCCGATATGTACATTCTAAAAGGTAAATCACTTTTTGGCGCAACCAAAACTGGCGGTGCCATCAGATAGCTTTTTATGTCATCAAAAGCTCTCTGCTGATCGATTCCCCACACAAACACTTGGTTGCTTTTTAGTTTCCACAATGGGGTAAAGGCGCGAATTCGACCAGACAAATTTGAGATGAAGCGCCGCAGGTAATTAATCTTGCCGATCAATATCTGCAACTCTCTTTTATTTGTTGGTGGTTTAGTATCGGCTATGGCTTGGACCTTCGCTTGATTCACTTCTATACCTTTTTCATGTACTGTGAACCCAAGAAATTGTCCAGCCGATACTCCAAAAGCGCACTTGAGTGGATTCATCTTCAGCCCATGTGCTCTTGTGCTTTCAAACATTTTTTCCAAATCGACTAAATGTTGCCAGTCTTCTTTTGATTTTACTACGACATTGTCGATGTAGATCTCTACAGTATGACCAATTAAGTTGTGGAAAATGTGGTTCATAGCACGTTGGTTTGTAGCCCCAGCATTTTTCAAGCCGAACGTCATGACAGTCCATTCATAGAGCCCTAAAGCCCCTGGGCATCGAAAGGTCGTCTTGGGTATATCGGCTTCAGCCACAAATATTTGGTTATATCCGGCATTCCCATCAAGGAAGCTTATGATTTTATTTCCGGATACGGCATCGATAAGCATATCGGCTATTGGCATCGGGTACTCATCTTTTGGGGTGGCTTTATTCAAATTCCTGAAATCTACACATACCCTTAGCTTACCGTTCTTCTTTTTTATCGGAACGATATTTGAGACCCACTCGGCGTATCGGCATGGCCTGATAAACTTGGCTTCTAATAATCGTTCTACTTCCTCTTTTATGGCGTCGTGTAGTGTGGGATTAAATCGCCTTGGATATTGTTTGAATGGCCGATACCCGACTTTTATAGGTAGCCGATGCTCAATATGCTGTCGACTTAAACCTAGCATTTCGTAGTATTCCCACACAAAACAATCCTTATACTTTCTAAGTATATCGACCAACTTCACTTTATATTCTGGATCTAGTTTAGCACTTACATAAGTTGGCCTTTTCCTATCGCCTGGTTCAATGTCAACTTCTTCAAGCGGATCGGCGGAGGTAAATCCTTGCCCTCGTCTTTCCTCTTCGAAGTCCTCTATGGCTTCTTCATATTCTATTTTTCGCCGATAGCTTCGCATCTTTTCCTGTACCTCTGTCACTGCTTTGGACTCCATCTTCTCACAACTTCATCCGTCCAATTAAATGCATTGGGTTTAACGCTGATCGGCTTTAAACTTGATTTCCCAATGCAGATGAAATCGCAATCGTCCAAAAACTTTCCTGATATACATTCGGCTTCTTAGTGTTGCCAGTTAGTGTCAGGGCTGTCCATGGTGATGTGGGCTGATGTATCGGCCGACACAACTTCAACTTCATCATTATTCCACTACACGAGCTTCTGATGCATAGTTGACGGAATGCAGCAATTAGCGTGGATCCAATCTCACCCAAGGAGCACGCTGTAACTACCTTTAGCCTCAATCACAAAGAACGCAGTCGGTAGTGTCTTGTTACCGATAGTTAACTCTGTCATCATCACCCCTTTCGCTTCGGTGGGATCTCCTGTGAAATCGTTCAGCACCATGTTGGTCTTGGGCCCTGTTTGGGAGGGCTGCGCTTCAACTGTGCTTCAGCTTTGGGCCTAAAGCCCCCCCAAACAACCCAGCTGCAAAGCGGCTACACAGCTAAGCCACAGCTGAAGCACCCCTAAAAGCCACAGCTGGTAGGGAGGTGCTTTTCAGCTGTGGCTTCGCCGACTGCCTCCCCGCCGCTCTGTGTCCCTCCTCATCCCGCTGTATCCCCTCCAAGTCGCTTCCTTGACTCCTCTCGGCTCTGCACCACCTCTCCAACTCCCTCCTCACTCGGGCCCACTCGGTTGCCTCCCAAAGCTACACAGCAGCAGCTAGTTTGCCAAATGACATATCAAGAAAAGCCACAACCGCCACTACGGCTTTACACCAAAGAAGTCAAAAGCGACTTTTCACCACCAGCCTCCCCAAACAGGCCCTTGATTAGGTCTTCATCGGCTTTACCCAATTTTCTGAACGTGCTTAAGGGCATTAGGTTTACTGTGGCCCCACCGTCGACTAACATCCTTGATATCGATCGGCCATTAATATACCCTTTGAGATATAGCGGCTTCAAATGCCGATGCATGTCCTGAGGTTTCTCGAATACAGCATCCTGCGCACCAAGGCATAACTGGGCGAACACCCCCTCAGCCGATTCCACTTCGGTCCTGAATTCTGCGGGTAATGTGAATACCATGTTGATATCCATCGGTAGCGTATCGTCTCTAATCATTGGAGATCCGGAATCGACCGATTGATCTGAATCACTATCGGCTTGATCCTTTTTCTTCCATTCTTGTCTTATGGCGGGTATTGGCCGAAGCTTATTGAAAATCTGATTCCGTTCTCTCTCTGCTTTGATCTCTCTTTCCTCCTGTGTCTTTAGTCTTTGGAGACGTATGCGTTGTGATTTGCTAAGGCCCGATGGACACCACCTCGGTTTGGGTTCAATCGGCTTTCGGATTTTTCCAGCCAGGTTACTCACTTCGCTGCCAGAATCTGGTTTGGCTGTAGTGTCGGGGACTGGCGCTTGGATGCCTTTGGAGGATTCACCCTTTTCTGGCATCGACAACCTTTCATGGACTGGCCTTCTGTCTTTCGTCGCTAGCTGGTCATACACTTGTTAGGACAACCTATCTTTGACCAACCGGGTTGACCGATCTCTGAATGGATGTTGCATAGGGCATTACTACACTGTGGGTAGAGTCATCCCCTTCTCCCAGCAAAATTGCCAAAAAGGACATTGCCAGTGAGCCTCTTCCTCGCCGCTTGGTCGATAACAACCATCCGGCTGATAGCGCTCACTTGATCGGTAAGTTCTTGGCCGATGGAAATAGCTCGGTCGATGATAACTTTGCCGTCGATAACTTATCTTTTCATATTTTTCCAAGAGTTGGGAGAAGGTTGGTTTTTGTTTGAGATTGGGTCTTCTTGGCGAAGTTCTTTCTGCCTTGTACCATCTCCCAATTTCCAATTCTCCCTTTGGCTTCACGGTCCTTGAGCTTCGACCACTATGGTTGGCTTTAATTTGTATTGAGCCGATGGTGATCTGTACTGTTTCGTCCCCATTAGTACTGGACCGGACCTCAACTTTCTGCGTTGGCCTGGTGTCCTCCTCCATAGGTTCTTTTCCTTTTCCTGAGCATTGGACCATGTTGACGTGGAAAGGATTCACATCTATTTGCATAGTTGACTCATCCGCAAACTTCAATCGTCCGTCAGAAATAGCCGATTGAATCTGTTGCCGAAAGATATTACGATCGTTAGTATTGTGCGAAAAAGAATGATGCCATTTGCAATGTCTTCGCTTTCTGATCTCATCGGCCGATGGAATGACGTGCCCTTCCGGTAGTTTTATAAGTTTTTCCTGTAACAACAAATCAAACGTTCTATCGCATTTGGACACGTCAAAGGAATATTTAACCTCCGTTTTATTCTTTGTTGGTTTAAGCTAAGAGCAAACGAGCGGTTTTTTTGGACCCTTGGTCCACTCGGCTATATTTATGTCTGCTTCGTCGTCCTTGGACGTTTCATTTGAGCTACACTCGACCATGTTCACTTTCCCCTTTTCACCATTGTTGGCCCTAAACTTGTCCTTAAACCCTTTGTCTACATATCGGTTTTCTTGTGCCGATAAACGATGGAGCAAATGGCCCAAGTCAGTAAATTCCTGCCCCGCAAATTTCTCTTTTAGCGGCGGAATTAACCCTTGAAATGCTAAGTCGACCAACTGGTTATCGGGCAACATAACACTAAAACACCTATTTCGCACATCCCTGAACCTCTTCATATAATCAGAAATAGACTCGCCGAATTTTTGCCTAACCGAACTTAGGTCGGAAATCCTTAGTTAAGTGGTACCAAAGAAGAAATATTCATGAAATCGGCTTTCCAAATCGTTCCAAACATGGACCGAATTTGGCGGTAAATTGGTGAACCAAGTAAATGATGTCCCTGATAAAGACAACGGGAATAATCGAATTTTTAGTTGTGGGGGTAGGCCATGCGGTCGATGTAATCTGGGTATGGTTTTCTATACCCGATGACCCTCCCCCTGGGCTGCAAACCAAACTGCTCCCTCAAGACAGCAGCGATCTGTTCTGCCCAATTGACGTTATCGGCTTGTGGTGCTATATGGCCTAGCCAATTATCGTAGTTTATGCCCTGCCCCCCGAGTGCAAACTCGGGTTGTCGGCTGAACCGTGTCGCCGGACGTCTGGGCAATTGATCATAATTATTATCTCTTATAGCCGATACTTCAGGTGCATGTGGATAAGGTTCGTCATACAAGACAACCTTGTGTGGGGCCTGATGTCTGGGTATAGGAGGGGCCTTGCCTACGTCAATTGGCCTAGAAGCCGATTGACCGAATCCACTAGCTGAGGGTATGTTGGGCAAGTTCGTGTTTAGCTTAGCCCCATCAGTGTGCCTGTGATAATGTGCAACTCTATCTACCTGGGTGCTGGGTTTCAACACAGTAGGTTGGGTCGGCATCGTTAGGGGTATTGGAGCCGACGCATTTACTGTATCTGTCTTAAGTGGTATTGAGTATACTGGGTACGTTGGTGTGAGACCCCGGATCGGCTATCCGGAATCTCCTGTGTATTTCTGTACTAGTCTCAGATCAGTAGCTAGTACACACAGTCCAACAGTGAAGAATCAACAACCATATCATGATTACATATAACCAAATAATAATAACACCAAATAAAAGAAAAGACCTTATGGTCGAGGTTTACCATTACGGGCTTCACAGGCTAAACAACTTGAATAACTGCAGCGGAAGACGATAACACCAAGTGGTAATCCATCCATATGCCCACAGGCAAACGAGTGGGGTACGCGTCCTAGTCCTTGGAATCTCCTTTGACAGCTTCCTTCACTTCTGAGATATGTTTAGAATGTAGCATGTGAGTACATAAAGTACTCAGCAAGTTTGGGGAAAATGCATAATGCAGGCTATCCAAGGATGGCATATTATGGTTCTTTTGCATAAAGCCAAGTTTCATCAAACCATACTTAATAATAGTTTTCACAAAGCCATTTTTACAATTATTGGTACCATTGAAATTATTAATAACTTCTAGTGAAGGTTCTAGCCACCATTCACTAGTATACAGGCTCTATCCTCCACATCTTGAGAAGATCAGGGTTCAATTCATTCACATGGCTCTGTCTGCCATGGTTCACAAAAACAGGTTCAATCCACCTACCTGGTTCTAGCCGCCAGAAGCACACCCGAGAGTTCTAACCACTCCCGGATCCCAAATCATCAGTTTTTAAAACCAATAAATAAAGTCTACCAATATGAAAGCATTCTTCGCTTTGCCCTTGACTGTAGGCACGGCTATTCGAATAGTTTTAACTCTGCAGAGGTGTACAGCTTTACCCACAATACATGATATTCCCTTAGTGCCACGCGATTAACACACTTCCTTAGGTGTGCCGGCAGGGATATCATGACAAGGCCTTTACAATGTATATGCCTAACCCGACTCACCCGCTGAGGTTTCACCGCTGTTAGGGTTTTATCTACCCAGTACAGAAGCCCCCTCTTGCGTCGTGTGGGGAGTACAACTTACCTTGATCTGGCACCCACATTCCACCAACTGGCGAGTCTAAGTTAGGTTTCTACAAATTATTTAGCCAGGTCGTACCATGTTAGACATGTGGTAGTACGGTTATGCTTAGAATGGAGATAGTCATAAGCGTCGGTCCTTAATTGACTTGGGGCGGTACTTGCACTCTATCCGCACCCGCTAGACAAACCATTCCGCCCAAGTCCAAACCATTTTTCATTTTATTTTTATTTTGTAAACCAACGGCAATACTCTTTGCCTGTAACTTCCAACACAAGTTTGCAAGAGATAAATGAAATTCCCACCCATAGGTGAATACTGACCGATTGCGAGTCTAAGCATTTATACCGAACTGTTCTATTCCACCATTAGTTTATTTATAATTTTCAAATCTCAGTGTTGATAAAAATTTATTATAGTCAATTCTATAATCTCCAAAGTTCATGAGATCATCAAGATTCCCCCATTATCATCATGACACTATATAATCCAGTCCAATTTAGTACTCCAACAAGTAAAGTCTATATCATGTGCCATCATGACTCCAAAATCATGCCAAGCTACTATCAGATAAACATTCTCCTCAAAATTAAGTCTCCTTATTGATTACCCATCATCCATACATCGATTCATTTTTGTAATCTACTTGATCCACCCAGAATCTCTACTATTCTAAAGCAGCACTTGGTGGCAGTGGTCCGTTCTTCCCACATCATTAATTGCCGCTTAATTGCCCTGCTTAATTGCCCTACGCAAGAAACGAAGCGTTGCTTTAATTAGCCAGTTTTCGCAAAAACGAAGCGTTAAAGATAGATGTTTGATCTTGTGAAATAATTTTTTTTTATTTTTTAATCTTTATTTTTCATTATCAATTTTGTTTTTCGTAGCAACGCACGGGCATGTAACTAGTAATTCATAATCTCATCCCCAAGCATCTTTTAACAAAGATTCCTTAAACCAAGACTTTATTAATTCACCGACTATAATGATTTTCATACACAGTGACACCCGATCGACTAAACAAATCATACATAATCCACATTATTCATAAATCCACATAAATAGTTATCGCAAGACCATATTTCACAAAATCATCCACTAAACCACCGAGTATGATCCTCAATATTATCCACTTACTCCATCGAGTATATTTAGTAATATCATTGACTAAATCATCGAGTATCATTCTCAATATCACCTACTGTAACCCTTCACATTGTTATCTCTAAATCACATAGTATGCTTGTTAAAATCCACCGAAATATAATTCACCACTTATTCTATTTGATCCATAAGTAGGACTCTCAATATTATTTATTTAATTTTACCGACTATTATTCTTAATATCATACATCTTCCAACACTCCCCTGATCCATACCAATTATATTGCGGACTGCTATCATAATACAACTCCTCAATATTTCAACCATCACTGTTCATAGATCAATTTCATAATGACTAATCCCCATCAACACTAATTCTCATGTAATCTCAAATCAAGTGGGGTTCTAGCTCCAATCTACATTCTATATTAATATGTTCCATCCAAACTGTCTTCCAAATAGTCTTTCCCTTAATCAAAGAATATTTTATCAAAAGTATTTATTATGGTGGATTGCTGTATTAGGGCGACAAAGGATCATGGATAACAATATCAAGGAGGTATGAACAACAGGTATAACTAATAGCCTAACGTCAACATAATCCTTTTATATAAATAGCAATGCAATTTGTAAAGCATTGTAAAACATTTATAAAGCATAGGATCAACATGCATCAAGGAGACTTGCCTTCAGTCGCAGTGAAGAGGTCGTACTCTTGAAGTCCGGCGGCGGGGTCGACGGACTCCGCGGGATCGTCGGCTACGCGCAAAACGGTACAACAAATAAATAATAAAATAAAATCCAAAAATTACAAAACTTATACTGGCAGGTAGATATTGAATTTAGATGAATTTAGGAATTTGAACGGAGTCAATCGGAATTCGGACGGAAAAGTTATGAGCCTCCGAAGTTGGAAAATAGAAAAATGAAGAATATTCCTCGGAATCTTCTTTTTGGCTGATTTTTGGAAGTGGTTGTCTCAATTACATGTGGGGCCAGCATGTCATACAAAGGGGGCTTCTTCCCCATGGCTCCTTGCCATGGAAAAGCAGAGGAGACCAAGGGCTTGGGGGAAACGCCATGAGGGGCGCGGCGAGGTTCGAGCCGGGGCCGGCCGAACGCGGCGGCGACGGCGCCACGGCCGAAAGACGACACCCGCAAAGCCCAAAACAGAGAAAACCCCCACACAATCGAAATCCGATTTTTTTTTCAAAAATTGAAACATGGCTATGCCAATTAGATGATGGATCATCTAGAGTACATCTAGAAGGATTCATGGTAGCAAGGAATTGAACCCAAACTCACCGGAGAAGATGAAATCGACGAAGAACGACGGTTTGACCGAAGCGACCAAAACCCGAAATTCGTCGACCACACTTGAGGAAACCAAAAATTGATTGAAGGATTAGAACCTAGACATCCATACGAACACAAGGGAATGAACGGAATCAGATTTGGCTCACCGGAGAAGAAGATATGAGGATGAACATGAAGAACACAAAAAATGCCATTCTTCGTCGGTTTTCTTGATCTTGCGGACGAACAGCGAGGAGAGGCTAAAGGAGAGTGCTACCATCGGGAAGAGCACTCCAACACGGAGATTTGAGAGGTGGTGGTGCGCCGTTTGGAGAAGAAACGGCCGAGTAATGACCATTAAGGTGATTTTTGGTTTTTGAGCCAATGCATCGTCTCCGGCGAGATCCCGCGCTAATGATGGTGAGGAACGGAAAGGTCTCGTCGCAACGAATCCAACGGATCCGGCCATTCGCGATTTGGAGCATTGAGGAGGAAGTTATGGGCATTTGAATGGAGAGAATCAAGTATGGAAAGAGAAGAGGCATTCCTCTGGAAGAACCCCACGAACCCAAGCAAGAAGATGAACAGTGCCACCACGTGTCACCTTCCGGTTGGCCGAGGGTTTACGCGAAAGTGACGCCCTAGAGAAAAATTAGCAAAAATGGTCTAAAAATTTCGGAAAAATTCCTAGAACCATTAGGGAATATTTGGAACCCAACAAAATTGGTTTCGCCAAATTTGGATGAAATTTGGAGGTTAGAATATTCTGGAGTGAATAGTGGGCATTAAACAAAAGCCGCGCGAGATAAAATGCCAAAGGGCTTCCAAAAATATTGGAAAAATTCTCAAAATGTTTTTATAATATTTGGGACCTAATGCAATAGGTTCTGGGACTTTCGGAGCATTTTCGAAATCGGGCGAAATTTCGGGTACTGACAGGAATCTGGAAATTTGATTTTTCGAACGGAGGGGAATTGAATTTCGATTGTGGATGGATAAGGATGCCAGGTTAAATTAAACACCAATGAAAATCCAAATTTTGAATTTAATTAGTTTGAATTATACTTTTCCAGAAAGCCGAAAACGAGGATGTTATAGTTGGTAAGGACTGTAACGGATCTAACAGACTCCCATACACGGCCAACTCCTGAGTAATTTTTTTGACGCTATTTTTGAACATCGGCTTTAGTGTGGAGACTAGAGCTGATGATTGATTTATCAATGCATGATGTACTGATTGCTCGATCATACTGGATAAATCAGCTTGGCCAGGTATATATCGGCTTACCGGGTCTGTAGGGGGATCGCCGATAGAATTGATATTTGGGAGAGCAACCCTTTGCGTGACCCCTCGCCGTGTTTTTTGGAAGCACTTCAACATCATCTCTTCCATTACCGCCTTCCGATCTTCAATTTCTTTCTGCTGTTCAGGAGTTAAATCGGCTAGTGTAAGCACGATTATTGCATCTGCATTGATATCGGTTGTGGCTGTGGACTTTCCAGTTGACGACATGATTGACTTCTTTGGTCCCACTGGGCGTGCCAAAATATGTTCGCGCTAAAAACGTGAAGAAGGGTTCCTAGCTTCGAACATACGAGACAAACACCGGGTTTGCAGAGCGTGCCAGTCAATTTGACCTGGAATTGACAAGGTAAAGATTGTAGAGTTAATCAGAGCCGATAATTGAATGATTATCAGCTTAACACCGGTCGGCTAATAGCCGATCAGGAGATAACTAGATCAACCAGTTACAGTTAATCCGAGGGTAAAGGCAGATCGACTTTGAAAGGCGATGCGCAACAAACAAAGTAGATCGAACCTTGAAAAACAAGTCGACGAGAGCAACAAATCAGCGATGCGCAACTTTTATTGAACTCGATGACTTACAGAGGAAAGATTGCTACGAAAACTAGACGAAACAGAAATTGTAAATAGGGTTGTGTTGATTGATTGGTTCCCTTTCTTCGTCTTACAGTCTGTCCCTTTTATACTGCTTCGGCCGATCCGAGTCCTGCATGGACACGGCAACTATATCCGTATCAGCTCTTGATCCGATTTCCTTTTCTTGTTGGCAACGAATTCCTTGTTGGCACTGGTTTATCTTTTCCATAAAATTCCCCGTATTTGATTTGGGCCGATTTTACCACACGCTGAATTTTGGTGCAAACACTACTGTACAAATAATTTGTTAAATCATGCTTTGTGAAAACTAATACTAAGTATGGTTTGTTAAAAACTTGGCTTTGTGCAAAAGAACCCTAATAAGCCATCCTTGGGAAGCCTTGTATGATGCATAATTTTCCAGACTTGCTGAGTACATTTGTACTCACGTGCTACACTCAAATTTTTCATCAGAGAAATTCCAAGATGCCGTCGAAGATGGTGAGTTCTTCGTCGAGGAGTTCGATGAAGGACAACAAGATATCTAAGCGCACATTCCCAGTCGTTTGCCTGTGGTGTCTTTTGGGCTTTACCGTTTTGTTATTTGTTCCGCTGTTGTTAACTTTGGTCATGTGACCGCATAATGTAATAAATAGCTTTGTGGCTGGTACTTAATATTTATTCCGAAACTTCGTACTGTTTGGTTATGATTCATCACTGTGAACTGTGCGTGCTAGCGTTGATCTGGGACTAGCACAGAAATACATAGGGGATTCCGGAAAGCAGGTCCGGGGTCCCACAGCGGTGGTATCAGAGCCTGGACGACTGTAGGACGTGACTTAGTTAGAATGGCAAAGCCTTAAGGATGATTATTTATATAAAATATAATTTTAAACCCCTAAGCTTCTTTGCTTCTACCTTTTCTGTCTTAGCAGCTTGCTCTCATCTCATATTCTGTTTAAAATATTTTACTGACCTTTTCTTATTTCAAAATTTTGTAGATGTCTGTTTACACCTCGTTCGCCGCGACTGAGGGAGGATTCTGTGAGGAGCTATCTTTTATGCTCCAGGAGCTGGGCTACACCCATCGCCCGGAGTACCGTTGCGTTTTCGTGCCCTGCTATGGCAGGAACTGTTGGAGAGTGAGACAGCTCATTCTCTCCAAGGGGCATCAGGAGAATGATCGGCCCCAGTACTTCACGATGGAGCGGCTGAGGCTTGGTGATGCTATGCAGGATGCGACCAGGCAGGCTCTCATTCACCTGGGTGAGAGCAATCGCGACCAATTTGGAGGACACTCTGTACCGACTCTTTCCCTCTCATCAGGTGGGGAGGAGTCACAGCCGGTTCCGAAGCTTGGAGTTGGAATCAGACCCCACCATTGTACACATGGGTTCACTCATCCGAGCGCAGGATGAGGCCTATGTCCACCAATCTAACCATTCTTACCCAATCTAAACCACATTTTATTTTAACCATAACATTTTCGAGGAATAATAGTATCATGACTTTTCATTTTAACATAATTTTCATTTGGCATAAAATTCTCCAAAATTTCCTAAGTTTACTTCTAAGCACGTCTAAATAATTTCTAAGTATCAACCCATAATAATTAATATGTTTCTTAAGGTTACAATGGTATAGGAATTTAAATTTCAAAGGAGGTCTAACAATTTTGAGTATAACTTTGAATTTAAAACTGGACCAGAAATTATATTCATAAAAATGAAGCATGCAATAATTTAAATTAAAAATAAAAATTTACAAACTGGAATCAACATGATCAAGGAGATGTGATGTAACATCTCAAATTTGTACTTTTATCCAACTTAATGAGTTATTTAAGTTTTTGGAATTTTCTGGGATTTATTTGGATTTAATTTGAATTAAACCCTCTCTTGAGTTATTTAAATATTTAAAAATTGTAAATAAAATTTTGTTGGAAATATTTTATTCAAGTCCAAAATGTCTCAAAGTTGTTTCTAGAATTTTTTTGGAATTTTTCTGAGCATTTTGCTATTTTTCTTGATTTATTTGAATTTCTGGGATTATTTTAAAGGAAGATTTCGTATACCTCAGAGTTACACCTCTCAAGGGAGTTAGGAGATTCCATGCTAAAGGGAAACTCGCACCGCGATATGTTGGACCATTCAAGATCTTGAGCCGCAGAGGTGAAGTTGCTTATCAGTTGGAGTTGCCGTAGTCGTTGGTAGGAGTGCATGATGTGTTCCATGTGTCACAACTGAAGAAGTGTTTGCGAGTGCTAGATGAGCAAACGCCTTTAGAGTCGATCAAGTTGCAGGAAGATCTGACGTACAAGGAGCACCCTGTGAAGATTTTGGACACAAAGGATCGAGAGACGAGAAACAAGTCAACCCGTTTCTACAGAGCCCAGTGGAGCAACCATTCTGAAAATGAAGCGACTTGGGAGCGTGAAGATGACTTGAAGTAGGAGTTTCTAAACCTATTCCTTAGTTAGCCTTGAATCTCGGGATCGAGATTCCGTTAAGGGGGGATGTTTGTAACATCCTAAATTTGTGCTTTTATCAAATTTAATGAGTTATTTGAATTTTTGGAATTTTCTAGAATTTATTTGGATTTAATTTAAATTAAACCCACTCTTGAGTTATTTAATTATATAAAATTTTAAATAAAATTTTGTTGGAAATATTTTATTTAGGTCCAAAATGTCTCAAAGTATTTTCCATAATTTTTCTGGAATTTTTTCTGAGCATTTTGCTATTTTTCTTGATTTATTTGAATTTCTGGGATTATTTTAAAGGATAAAAACGAAAAAAGGAAAATCGAAAACCCTAATGGGTCTGACCGCGTGGACCGGACCCGTTACTGCGCCGAACCCGACCAGGACCCTCGTGCGCTGGCCGTTAGATCCAAATCCAACAACTGAGATTCAGCCACGTGTACGCGTGCTTTGAACCGTTGGATCGGGATCTGGTGGCTGAGCTCGTGTCCGCGTGTGCGCGTGAGGGAGACCGTTGGATCGAGCCACGTGTGCAGCCAGGATTGAGCCATGTCACCTCTCCGTGTCCGCGCCGGACTCCGCCGCCCCGTACCGGCCCGCCCACGATTTTCGCTCCTATCACGATGTCCGAGCCAGTATTTAATGCCTGGGTGCGCTACCCGAGGATCGCCTTCGCCTCGCGCACCTTTTTCCCTAGTCGCCGCCGCGCGTATAGCCCTCTTGTGGCCACGATTGCTCGTCGGAGTGGGAGGAGTAGCCGCCGAGGTTTTCGCTGTTCTCCGCCGCGACTAAGGCTAGATCAGAGACCGTCGCGACAAGGCGCACCTGGGAGTAGCACTCACTTCGCCAGGAACGCGCCCAAACACCGTTGGCCATGTCATCGTCCCCAGCTTCGGCCAGCCCGCTCCGTCGCGACATCACCGACACCCTCGAGCTCTACTAGTCGTCCGATCCAGATCCAAGGTCCCAGGTTCGTCCACGCCGCCATCCCCGTGTAAAATCCGAGATTAGATCCCAGCCGTTAGATCTAAATCGTACGGTTCGGATTAGATCTAGTAGTACTACTTAGATCTATTTGCAACCATTAGATTTAGATCAGACGGGCGAGAGTGAGCCACGTAGACTCGTACTGCACCGTGCTAGATTAGATCGTGACCGTTAGATCTAGATCGAACGGTTAGAATCGGTTCACGTGTTAGCGCTAGATGTGATCTCAGCCGTTCGATCTGCGTTGTACGGTGTAGATCGTGCCACGCGTCAAACGCCGGGTCATGCCACGTCACCCCCCACGGTGACACGGAGAGCCAGATCTAATCTCAGCCGTTGATTTTGGATTGAACGGACCAAATTAGATCGCATAGATTCATATACGTGATATCGGATTTAATCACGACCGTCGGATTTCAAACCAACAGTCCAGATTGTGCCACGTTGCACGAAGCCAAAGTGGCGCGGGTCAGAGCCGGTCGTCGTTGACGTCACGCGTGACGTCAGTAACGGGCCCACACGTCAACGTCTGTGCCGGGCGCACGATGATGTCATCTGTGATGTCATGCTGAGTTGGACTTGAGTTGCTCTCTGTTTTTATTTATTTATTGTTTATTTATCCGTTTCGCGTAGACGTTGAATTGCCCGAAGGCTTCGAAGGAGAGTTTTTGACCCAGGAACAAGTCCAAGACCAGGAACACATGACCTTTTTCAAGGCAAGTTGTGCTTTGACCATATTGATCCCACTTTTTTAAATTATGCTGATTTGAACTATTGCATGCTAGTTTAATTAAAAATGCTTTTAAATAATTCTAGGATTAGCTATGCGACTTACTCGTTGTATGCCACCTTGTCTATAATAATTGTATGCCATAAATCATTTGTCACCCTAGATGATGGAATACTAGTTGGACATTAATAAATTGCCAACATGGGTTAGATAGATCGTAAATAGTATGCTTAGCCCTTCAACGTGTCGATAACACCGCTTTGGACTATTAAATGCTAAATTTGACTTAATGAGATATGGAACATGTTTATGAAAGATATGACATGTGTTATTGACGATGTTGATGGCACGTGGTGCATGGTAATCAACTGGGGTGGTAAAATGGTTTAGACTGAGGCAAGTGGCAAGATTGTTCTGGTGGGCCAGGTGTGGCATTCGGTAGGTCGTATTTGGTTTTGCTGATTTGAAGATTGTGAATTCTTGGGTAGTCTTGCCTCGGTCACCCTAAGGACTTAACCTTGCAAGAATTTGAACTGAGTCCAGCATACAGCCACAAGTCTGGAATGGGACAGACCTGGCCGAGTAAACTGTAATGTTTAGATTTCGGTGCTGTCATGGTGGTGTGAGCTCCGGGTTAACGGGTGGAATCACAAGCGCAAGAGGGGGGGCCTTGAGTGTGGTAACCAGTCCCTTCAGTGTTGAAACCTTGCGGGCAGTACCGGGTCTAGAAGTAGCTTTGGAAAGGCTTTGTTACGGTCACTCAGCTTGGTGGTGTTTGATTGTATCTCGTGGGTAAAGTGTATAACCTCTGCAGAGTGTACAACCTATTCGAATAGCCGAGTCCACGGTATTGGACATTGCTCAGTGATTACAGTCAAGGGTTAGACTTTATGAAAATGAACTTGGTTTATGGATACCTGGTGTTGGAAATGATGAATTTGTTTAGGTTGATAAATGCTTTACTTGAGAAATTATTTATGAAGTTATTATTGTTATTACTGCTTACCGCTTTCCAAATCTATTACTGTTATTATGAATGTTGCTTATTGCAAAAGAACCCTTCAGCCTGTTGTTGGAATAAGCCATGCATGTAGCTATTTGAATTGCATTCTGTGCATGACTTGCTGGGTGCTTTAAGTACTCACCCTTATCGCAATAAAGACATCAGTTGAAGAAGAATTAACGCCAGCATTGGAGGAGGAGTTCCAGGAGGAGCTGACGAACTAAGGGCGAGCCCAGTCAGTTGCCTGTGGCATATTGGTTCCACGTGTTTTTTATTTTCCGCTGTAAGTTTATTTGAATAAGACTTAAGCCCTACGAGGCGTACTTTTGTAACTTGACCATAAGGTAGAGCAACCGGTTATATTTCCCTTTCAATAAAGTACTTTATTATTTCATTGAGTATGATTGTGGTATTTATCGATGTTGAGACTGTGTGCACTAGCGTGATCCTGGACTAGTGCTGAACACACAGAGTGTCCGGATTTGCATATTCGGGTCCCGACATGTGACTTGCCTGGTTTGATGGGCAACTGCTCAAAATCATCGCTCACGAACTCCTCGGACTCTTCGAAATTTACACACGAAAAACATTTGAATTCAAATAAAATCCAAATTATATCAAATAAAATACCAAACTAGCATAAAATAGAAATGTTGGATTTTAGATGATTTTATACAGAAAAATTGAGCCAAAAGAAGTTCAAACGGGCTCTCAAAAGTTTGAAAACACATAAAATAAAGAAAAATAGAATTTTTATGATTTTTAGAATTATTTTTCTAAAGAAAATCTGAATTATTACGTAATGATGATGTCAGCGGCAATTTTTAAGTTTTTTGGAATTATTTTTCTAAGTAAAAAACCGAATTATGACGTTATGCTTGCGTCATAATTGCATTTTCGCGAATTAAAAGAAATAGGGAAATTACCCTGTGACCGACAGGTGGGGCCGGTCGGTGGGCCCGGTCCACAGTGCACCACCTAGGTGCACCGTGCACTCGGTGCATGGCGGTGGGGCACGATGCACGGCGCGCGGGATCAGCAGCACCGGGGGGAGCATCGACGGGGAGGCGCACCAGTGACGGCACACGATGGCGGACCCATTGGAGGTGGTGGCGGGGCCAGAGGCGGATGGAGGAAAGCAGGCGATAGGCGGCGATGGCGATGGCTGGAGCTGGGAGAGAGGATGAAGAAAGAGGAGGAACACGTGGGTTTTACTAGGTGGGAAAAGCGGCGGTGGGCGCACAACGGCCGTCAGGATAAGGGGATAGGAGTGGTGGGGATGAGAGGATGAGGTGGTGGGTCGTTGGGGAGGCTCATCCGCTTGAGAAAAATGGAAACGGGTGCTCGGCGACGGTGTTGTTGGAGCTCGGGCGGCGCAGCCATGGAAGAAAGAGAGAGGAAGGGAGAAGGAAGAAGGGGGTGCAGGTGGGCCGGGCTAGACCAGGGGGAGAAGGATGGGTCGGTTTTGGTTAGCCCAAGGGGGGAGGTTTTCTCTTTTTATATATATACGTGCGTTACAGACAAACAGAGGATAAGATCATTAATTGAGGGGCCATATCAACTTAGATATTTTTTAAAAATTTTTACTGGGTTTCAGAGGTAATTTTTGTTATCCAGTGAAAATTTTAAGTTAAAATATTATGTACAAAAATTCCAGTAATTCTAACAATATAATCTACCCATTTTTATCTATTATACATTTAATTTATTTGATTGCTTAAAATGGTTCAAAAATTTTAAAACTTTTTATGGAGGTCCCTAGTTTTGTCGGGATACTACTGTAAAATTTTTAAAATTATATATTTTATATTAATTTTATAGTAATTCTGACATTGAAATCTTGAAATTTCTAGATTTTTAGTTTTAGAATTTTTAAAGGCACAGAAATTAATTAATTATTTATGATATTTTTACTAGTGATTTCAAAATTCATTTATAAAATATGATAAAAAAATTAGCTGAAGATAAGGTTTGCAGATTTTTATTTTAATATGACAAATTCACTATTTTACGTCCAACTTCATTAATTCTCATTTCTTTTCATTAATTAGTATGTTCATATGGCTTTTGACTGTAGCAATAGTGTTCTAGAGATTTTCTATAATTAAATATAATTTTTAATGATTTTCTTGTTATATATTTTTATTTCTATTTATTTATCCTTGACTAATCTGTATTAAAAAGGGTTTTTTTCCCTTAGAGTAAAATGCAAGAAAATCAAGTAATATAATTAAGCACATTCAAAATTTAGAATTAAATTCTCATTTTGCTTTGAATTTTGAGATATTATAGATCCTTAATATGATTTTGAAGACACTAATTTAACTAAAAAATTATAAGTCATGTTTTTTTTTCGTAGCGAGTTTTTATGAAGTTTTCTTACAGCAATGTTTTTCAATAAGAGTGGCGGAGCGTTAAATTGGTCCATCTGGCGAAACGGCCCGAACTGTTAGACAACCTCGCTATCGAATAGTCCGGGGTTGCCTAATAGATGTAAAGTGGAGAACAGAAAGAGAGGGCGAGAGACACAATATGAGGAGGAACAGGACTGCTTTATTATTCTGTATGCTTGTCTGTACAATGGGGTGACCCCCTGCCTCCTATATATAACGGTTCTGCTTAGAGATAAGGAAGAGTCCATAAAGAATAGGAACCGGTTTCCTAACACTCCCCCTTGGACTCTTCACTGCGAAATGCATATGCCTCATTAAAACTCCATAAAAACCCAGTGGGAAAAATAATTGGAGAAAGAGTACATAGCACACGCTTGCTGTGTTGCACAGATTGCCTCATCAAAAACCTTATGTAAGAAAACTTCAATGAAAAACTTACTTAAGGAAAAGAGTACAATCCACCCAAACTTCAATGTTAATCTTCAAGATTCTCGTTGGGTACTCAAACTTCATGTTCGAGATTTATGTAGGAGTATGTGAAAATTCTACCCCTGAAATCTGCACTTCTCTAAGCCTTATCATCCCGATTCCTTTAACACATCTTTCAAAGGAAGATGCCGGGAGTGACTTAGTGAATAAATCTGCGAGATTTTCACACGACTTAGTATGCAGTATCTCATTCATCTTATGCAATTCATGAGCATAAAAAAACTTGGGGTTGATATGCTTTGTGAGGTTACTCTTCACATATCCCATTTGTACTTGAGCGACACAAACTGCATTATCTTCATAGATAATGTGAAATCATGTGCTGAAAAATTGGCTTAGAATTGATTTTGCAAAATGTGTTTGTTCATGTGTTTTGACAATTTGACAAGAAACAGTAAGTTTCGCTTTGGCGCCGGACCAAACTTAAAGAAAACAGTAAGTTTCCCATCTACGACGGACCAAATTTGTTGGTCTGTCGTAAACTTGCTTTGGCAACCTCATTTTCCCATGTACGACGGACCAAGTTTTTGGGTCTGTCGTGCACATGTTTTTGAGCTCTTGTGCCAAACTCAATTTTCCAAGAAAATAGCAGTCAACACATGTACGACGGACCAAGTTTTTGGGTCTGTCGTGCACATGCTTTTGAGCTCATGAGCCGAACTCAATTTTCCAAGAAACCAGTAAGTTTTGCATGTACGACGGACTGATTTCTTTTAGTCTGTCGTGAATGTGTTTTCGCCGGAATGATTTCTTCTTAACCGAGACTTTCACTTGTACACCGAACCGATTTTGTTGGTCCGTTGTGAATGGTTTTTTGAGTGACTTTTTCATGTGTACGCCGGACCATATTTTTTGGTCCGTCGTGAATGCGTTTTTGCTCGATTAGGATTTTGAGCAAAATTGGAATTGTGTTTGATTTGTTTTTTAGATTATGAAATTTGTGAGAATTTCATGATGCTTGAAGTGGACTTTATGCAATGCTCGTGTGAGTATTTGCATGGATTGATGTGAGTCAAGTCGTGGACTTGTGCTCGGAATTGTTTTGTGGTTTGTTCATGTGCAGGTATTGCTCGAAGACGAACGTGGTCGATGACGGACCGAACTAGGTTCATGGAGGAGCCGAGGTTCGGGACTAGGTTCGAGGGAGGAACCGAGGTCTTGGTGGTCAAGGATGTCATGCAGACGCTCGGGCTAAGAGAATGGTGCACATGAAGAATGGTTAGTCACGTGAGAATGGCAGGAGGTCATTCGCGTGCAAAGTGTTAGTCACGTGAGTATGGCAGGTGGCCATACGCGTGCAAAGTGTTAGTCACGTGAGTATGGTAGGGTTGCCATACGCGTGCAAGAGTTGTACTCGGCCAGGTTGGGCCAAGAGGAGTTGTATACATACTCCTTCTAGATTAGGAATTGTATTCAGAACTCCTTGTGTTTTGCTCCTTTAAATAGGAGGGGCGTCTCCTGTTGAAGGGCATCAATTGGAGCTGAGCGCATTGAGAACCTCAAGCTCAGTTTTAGGGTTTTGTACTCTTTTGATGAGAGTACTTTAAACAAAAGAAATAAAGATCAATTCTTCTAGATCCTTGCGTGCTACAAGAATCGCAAGCGTTACTGATGTTTCCTGTTTTGGTTCTTGTTTGCATGCTTGTTCTTTTCTAGATTGGTTTTTGTTCTTTTAGTTTTTGATTTGATCCATCAAAACCTTTCTAGAGAATTGATTTAGGGTTTCTCTAAGTTTAGTTGATTAAACTTTTGTCGTTCTTGTTTAATCTTGAAGTTTTGGTTAGATCAATTCTCGTCATCTTCTGTTACAGCAAGCTTACGAGGTTCATAACTTTTGATCCGTAAGTCCAATCGAGCTGATTCTTTTTGGGTTCGATTCATATTGGAATCTAGTTTCTCGTGTCCAAATTTCAGATCAATCTAACGGTTGGATCTCTGGGAATTCTCGTTTTACCGAACCTCTATTATTATGTTTTTGTCGAATACGAGGCAATTATTTGGTTCTGTTTTGGGGTGAACTTTTAGTAGATCAAGAATTTGGTTTTAGCTTCCACAGAATCATTCACCCCCCTCTGATTGCTATATTCGTATACTTCGATCCTACAGATAATGGTAGGGGTTTGTTCCATGTTCAAACCACATGACTTCTGGATGTGGTGAACCATTCTTCGAAGCCATGCACATTCTCGAGAGGCTTCATACAAAGCAATTATTTCTGAGTGGTTTGTCGATGTTGAGACAAGAGTCTGCTTAGATGACTTCCACGAAATTGCTGTTCCACTGCAAAGGAAAACATACCCAGTTTGTGACTTGCCAGTATGCGGGCCCGATAGGTACCCAGCATCGGCATAGCCAACCAAATTCAATTCATTGTTTCTTTTGTAAAACAAGCCAAGGTCTTTGCTTCCTTGAAGGTAACAGAAGATGTCCTTCACCCCTTTCCAATGCCTTTTGGTGGGTTCTGCACTGTACCGTGCTAGCAAATTCACGGCGAACGCAATGTCCGGCCTAGTGCTATTCGCAAGGTACATGAGCGCTCCAATTACACTCAAATATGGGAATTCCGCTCCCAGGACTTCCTCCCCCTCTTCTCTAGGCCTGTATGGGTCTAGGTCTACTTGGAGTGACCTTCCGACCATTGGGGTCTTTGCGGGGTATGCCTTCTCAAAACCAAATATCTCCAACACTTTCTGCGTGTAGGAAGATTGATGTACCAAGATTCCACCTTGGATATGTTCAAGCTGCAAGCCTAAACAGAACTTGGTTTTACCCAAGTCTTTCATTTCAAATTCAGACTTCAAGTATGTGCATGCTTCTTCAATTTCTTCATCCGTCCCAACGATGTTCAAGTCATCTACATAGACGGAGATTATACAAAATCCATTCGGGGATCGTTGTATAAATACACATGGACAATCTTCATTTGCTCGTAGCCTTTCTTGCAAAGAAAGTCACTCAAGCGATTGTACCACATTCTTCCTTATCGCTTCAAATTTCATACAGTGATTTCTCCAATTTCACACTGTATAGGTTTCTGTTTGCTCTGTCTTGGTTCGGGATAGGGATACCTTTCGGTACTTTCATATAAATCTCCGAATTCAAGTTTCCATACAAATATGCTATGACAACATCCATTAGCTTCATTCTCAACTTCAAGTTGACTGCCATTGAGATCAAATATCTAAAGGTAATTCCACCCATGACCGGAGAATAGGTTTCTTCATAATCAACCCTAGGACGTTAAGTGAAACCTTGAACAACAAGCCTTGCAATGGTTGTTGTTCTTTTCATAGATTCTCCTATTATTACAAAATTTATGGCCATTTCGTCATGGTGTGCTTCATGCACTTCTACTTGCTCTTCATTGCTATTTCCCATTCCAGGAGCAAGTTCCTTTAGTTTTTCTCCGCCAATGTGTGCGCACACATTATTTCCGGCGGCTTCTTCCAATTGAAGATTCAAGTCTGGAATTGCCTTTTCCACAGGCTTCTTTCCAAAGGCTGTGTCTCAACTGCTCCTTCTTGCTTTGGGGCATTTTTGTGATTGGTCGTGGTAAGTCCTCTTGCCCATTTTTCCCAGACGTCTCCGGTACTTTGGGTTTGAGAAGCCGATTTCTGTTCTTTTTCTTTGAGGCCTCACGAGCAGGATGAGGGATACCTTCGCTTTCTTTGGTATTTCCACCCTCTCTGGTGCATTTCTTGCCGGTATATGCGACTTAACCACGCTCTTTAGATCACAAAAATGATCAGGCAGTTCATTTGCTAAATTCTGCAAATCGATTGTCTTCTTGACTTCATGATTTGCTTCATTAGTGCGAGGGTCATGCACGGGGATCCCAGTGGAATGCCATATGATTTCCCGGCATTTTCATCAAATGGTTCATTTCCTCCCCCTAATGACGGGAAAGCGATCCTCGTCAAAAAAATGCAATCAGCGAATCGGGCTGTATGCAAATCTCCAGTCGTGGGTTCCAAATACTTGATTATGGATGCATTCTCATAACCAACGTATATCCCAGACTTGCGGAGAGGACCCATTGCAGTTCGCTGTGGGGGTGGTATAGGTACATATACCATTCATTCAAATCTTCAGGATGGCCCATTGCACTAGTTGCATAGTTGAATGGATGTTGTAGGTCGACGGTCTATAATTGATGAGTGCTGCTGCGTGCATGACTGCGTGTCCCCAACAAGTGTTGGGCAAGTTACAACTCTGCAAGAGTGGTCGGGCTATGAGCTTAATTCTCTTTATTAGTGCTTCAGCTATTCCATTTTGCGTATGGATGTGCGGTACAGAGTGCTCAACAGTTATTCCAGTTGCTGTGCAATAATCATCAAATGCCTTGGATGTAAATTCGTTGGCATTGTCCATTCGAATGGACTTCAGGCGATGCTCAAGAAAAGCATTCTTAATTCTGATGATCTGCGAGATCAGCTTTGCGAATGCATGATTTCTTGTTGACAGCAAACATGTATGCAACCATTTCGAGGAAGCATCAATGAGCACCATAAAGTATCGAAACGGCCCTGACATGGGCTGAATCGGGCCGCAAATATCCCCCTGAATACGTTCCAGGAATGCAGGGATTTCATGTTGCACTTTCATAACAGAGGGTTTTGTTATTAATTTCCCAGTGGCACATGCATGGCACACAAAATCTTCGTGATTCGGGAAATTTTTAACATTAATGCCATGACCTTGTGAGTTGTTAACTATATTTTTCATCAATCTAAGACCAGGATGACCTAAATATATAATGCCATAACGAAAATAATTCAGAGCTTCTAAATACAGTCTTCAAATAAGTATACACTGCGTGTGCATTGATTATCGTGTAGTACAACCCAGATTCATATGAGGGATATTTTTCTAGTACCATTTTTCCATATTCCGCGTGCTTCACAATGCACAAATGCTCTTTGCCATTTTCTTCATTGGTTTCTACGTGAAACCCATTGACGTGGATATCTTTGAAACTTAAGAGAGTGCGAGTTGATTCAGTGTACAAGAGGGCTTCTTCAATTACCAAAGTTGTACACATTGGCAATATAATTGTGGCTCTATCTGAGCCTATTATATGCGTATCGCTTCCTGCGATTGTCGTAATCCTTCCAGCGTTCTTCGTGATCATCTGGAAGTATTTCGACTCTCTTAAGATGGTATTTGTTGTGCCACTATTAACAATGCATATCTCCTCCATTGGGCACTACACAATTTCTAGATGAAAAGAAATATAATTCTAATCAGGCTGTGGCAAAGTAATTCAAATATTGCTTGTAAATAAAGAATACTGGAATAAATAATAAACTGCATATTCATTCATGAGAAAAATGCTCTTCTAAAGCTTGTAATTCATTATGCAATCTGATGTCTATATGAGATGGTTCTGACCATTCGGGCCAGTTCTTTCAAAACTCACGTTTGACAATGCCAGACCTTTTCATCATATTCATAAGGTTCTTCCATTAGATTACTACGTGCAATCTAATAGGAAGTGGCTGCTAGATTCAATAAATTGCATAATTGAATTCTCATGAATTTCCAGCAAACTAAAAGAAAGCAATAATTTCAAGATTCATAAATACAAGATTTATAGATGCAAGATTCATAAGTGTAAGATTCATAAATACATAATTCATAACTGCAAGATTCATATATACACATAAATATTCAGAAATACAACTACGTGCATGTAGGTGATCGGCTTCGTGCAAACGATCAGATTCATATGCACGATCGGCTTCGTGCGATCGGTTTTAACGCGGCTTCATGCGCGTGGTGCATTTAGTTCCATGCACGTCGGCCTTCCTGGCGCGACGGTGGCCGCTTCGTGCGGCGTGCTTGAATTTCATAATAAATTATATGAAAGCAATAAATACAATGCATGGAACAGAACAATAATTGCACAATTCATGAATTCATAAATGCGAAAAATAAATTCTCAGGAATTTTCGATATTCTAAACAGAGCAATTATTGCAAAAATTCATGTAAATATTCATAAATGCAGAAAATAAGGCTACGGAAAATTAAAACAGAGTCAAATAACTTTCTGCAATTTTCTAGCATTTTCTGGATTTTCTAAATAATTTTTTTTCTGAATTCTTAATGCATTTTTCAGAAAAGAAAAGAAACAAACTTGGGGGCAGAAGGGTAAAACCATCCTCCATGTGCTTCATCCGGATTTCAATTGGGTTATGAATCCTGCTCGTGTCCATTTTGACTTCAAAGCAAAAAGGAGTATGGAGGCATGGAGCATATGGACTTCTTGTCCATAGAGGCAGTAACTTCTTTATGGACTTCAAGTCCATGCGTTCAGCTGCTCCAAGGCGATCGGCGCTGAGGGCGACAAGCAGGCGTAGGCGAGTGCCGAGCGCATTGGACTTCATGTCCAGGCCAGGTGATTTGCAAGCAGCAGGGGCGACCGGGCGGAGCCGGCCGGCCAGTCAACGCTCGAGCCTGGAAGCGGGCGCCAGCGGCCGGCGGCGACGCTAGGCGAGGGCGACTGCGCACACGGCCGGAAGGAAGGCGGTGGGCCAGAAGCGCACGTGCTAAGCGGTTGGAAGCGAGCACGGCACGGCCGCCGCGCGTCTTGTGATGCGTCGGCTTTGGCCAGGGCGGTCGGCCATGCTCGCGCACGGAGCTGACAAAGCCGTCTCCCTGCCATCTCGTATCGCTGCATCCTTGACTACTAAGGAGGCAAGAACCGGATTGAGGTCTGATGCATTAGACTTCATGTCCATCGCATAAAGGAAATTCAACCCGAATGCTTCAGGACTTCACGTTCATGGCAAAAGGTTATTTCTATTTTGATTCCAATCCGATTCATATGGACTTTGAATCCAACCCGAAGGTTCTTCATTCTTTTTTTTTTTTTTTTCTTTTCTTTTTTCTTTTCGCCGACCATTGGGAACGGAAGAACTACCGACCGGGCCGGCAAAGAATACGGCTCGCCGAGCGACGCGCTTTCAGGCGCCGGAGTCAAGCGGCAGCTGAGCATCGCGTGGTCGGCTTTGGGCCAAGGTCCGACACCGCGCACGAATCGACGGTGGAGAGTGAAGCTTCATGTTTCTGGCGCGCGCATGTATCGCCGTCATTGTCGCTGCTATGGTTGCCATATGCATGTATTGCTAGTTGCATGCATGCTTGCATTACTAGTCTCCGTTGCATGCATCTGTTGCTTAGTAGCATACATGCATTCCTGCTATGTATGTACTTGCATGCTTTTGCATGCTGCTGCTGCCAAGGAGCACAACGTTCATAGCCCTTTGAGTGATCCAGGCTTCGTGCGCGGGACAGTGCTTCGGGGAGGCACGGCTACTAGCCGACGACCTCGGTTTCAATGGCCCTTCATGGCCGTGGATGCGTTCGTGTCGGCTTCGTGCCAAACGATCTACTGTAGCTTCATGTCACGATCCGTAAAATTCCTACCAATCGTAGCTTCATGCCACATAGAATAAATGCAAATATAGATTTAACGAGCGATTAGATCAATCCTCGTATTCTCACCTTTTCTCACCTTTTCTCCGGCAGAGCTTCGTGCTGATAACGTGTTAGACAACCTCGCTATCGAATAGTCCGGGGTTGCCTAATAGATCTAAAATGGAGAACAGAAAGAGAGGGCGAGAGACACAATATGAAGAGGAACAGGACTGCTTTATTATTCTGTATGCTTGTCTGTACAATGGGGTGACCCCCTGCCTCCTATATATAACGGTTCTGCTTAAAGATAAAGAAGAGTTCATAAAAAATAGGAGACCGGTTTCCTAACACGAACAACCGCCTACTCGGCCTGGCCTAAGCCTAGACACCGACCGAGCCAGCGCGCGGACCCCGCCGCGTCCCCACCCACGCCCACTGACTCGCGGGCCGTGGGCCCACCTACCCACCTCACGCCACCTGCACTCACGCCTCCCGCCCCTCCACCGAACGAATGGGCTACTACATGTCCTTCCACTGGCACCACCTTCGCCTCGCCGCTCCGCGTACCCGCCGCGCACACCGATCCGCGCCCAACGCTCCCGCTGGACACCCACCGGAGGTTCGGCCAACCGGGGCTGGCCACGTGGACATGGAAATGCTACGCGGACACGGTAGCTGTGCATGGGTGGGGACACCAAACCCTAGCGGCCTAGCCTTTTTGATTTTGCTCCTCCCTTGATCGGCTGCTGCTTCCCCACACCGCCCCGGTAGCCTCACCGCCGGCGACGCGCTATACCCACGACCACCACCGTCGTTGCTTTGCTTCCTTTGCTCCTGCTCTGGAGCTGTTCAAATCTCCAGATCTCTTTTTCCCTCTCGCGCAAGGGCGCATGGTGTCCTCCTCCGATGAGCAGCCGAAGCCGCCCGAGCCTCCCGCGGTGGCCGCCGCCGCGCAGTCGCACGCCGAGTGGGCCGCATCGCTGCAGGCGTACTACGCCGCCGCGGGACACCCCTACGCATGGCCCGCGCAGGTACGAGGATGACCCAATTTTGGTCCTTTTGGGGGCGGGAGGGGAAAGGTGGGGGGGTTCTGACTAGGGTTTGCTTCCCCCCCCTTGGATGCAGCACCTGATGGCGGCGGCGGCGGCCGCGGGGGCGCCGTACGGCACGCCGGTGCCGTTCCCCATGTACCACCCGGGCGCCGCGGTGGCCTACTACGCGCACGCGTCCATGGCCGCGGTGAGTTCGCGAGCCTCCTCCTACAATGGTGGTTTTCGTGCCCAATTGGGGCTTGGATGATTTGATGGGGGGGTTTTTGGTGTCTCAAATCGTTGCTTCTGTGCAGGGTGTTCCTTACCCGACTGCTGAAGCTGTCGCGGCGGCGACGGCCGCGGCGGCGGAATGGAAGGGCAAGGGGAAGGGCGGCGGCGCATCGCCTGAGAAGGGCAGCTCCGGAGCGCCCTCCGGCGACGACGCTTCCCGGAGGTACGTCTATTTTTTGTGCTGTACTCCTCTGCTAGTGTATTTTTTTGTTTTTGTTTTTGGGATTTAAATTTGAGTTGGAAATTTGCTGCGTGTGCAGCGGTGACAGCGGCAGTGAAGAGTCGTCAGAGACGAGAGATTATGACACTGACCATAAGGTACCAAGCAACTTGCTGTGACGCAAGGGACCATTTTTAACCTGCTTGTTTTTTTACTGCAATTAGTATGCTTATGGCTTGTGAGGTTCATGTTGGTTTTCTTTAGGATTCGTCTGCGCCTAAGAAGAGGAAATCTGGTAATACATCGGGGGAAGGTGGGTTGTTGGAATGCTTAACTACGTGGGTTTCGCGGTTTGGCTTGAGTTGTTCCTTTGGGAAGGTGTGGATAATTAAAGATTGGTGTTTGCCAGGTGAGCCTTCTCAAGCTGCTCTTGTGCCGTATGCTGCTGTCGAGTCACCATATCAGGTGAAGGGGAGGTCTGCCTCTAAGCTTCCGGTTTCTGCTCCTGGGCGGGCAGCGCTTCCCAATGCCACACCGAATTTGAACATAGGGATCGATCTTTGGGGTGGTTCTCCAGCCTTAACTGTGCCCGCAGGGCAGGGGGAAGCGAATCCTGGGTTGGCGCTTGCCCGACGTGATGGTGCTGCTCAGCTAGTATGGATCTCTGTTGCTAAAGCCTATGCCTACATGCTGATAGTTATTTTGCCATGTGCAGTTACTAGTTTTAGAATGCCTCAAGAGTCATGCAACATGAGTTTTGTCTTGCTATACATTGTTAAAGACCATATTTACGCACTATTCATCTGACTATTCTTATATTTTTAGGATGAGCGTGAATTGAAGAGGGAGAGGCGAAAGCAATCTAACAGGGAGTCTGCAAGGAGATCAAGGTTACGCAAGCAGGTAGTATTGGAAACAATACATTCTCATTTCCTGCGAAATCCCTCAGAGAAAAATAAATCATCATTTTGTCTTTGTATCTTAGTTCTGCTCATATGTGGTAGTACCAGATAACCTGGTAAACATCTGTTTTCATGGCACTGCAAACAAGACAAGGAGACAAAACTACAAAAGTATGATGTGACAGTTTTGTGCCAAATATGCCAAAATTTATTGTACCTAGATTGCCCTACTGTTGGCATTAAGCAAGTTCTTTCCAAATGAGACGGCTTGGATTTATTGATGTTAAGCATATTTAAAACAGGAATAAATGTGGTAGCTTTGCCTTTAGCTCTGGGAATTGTTTTGTTCAAAACAATGCTGCCAAGATCGGTTAGTTCTATATCACATTTTAGGAAAACATTGATCAAATTTCGATGGTCCAACCTATCATGATCTTTTTAATTGATTTTGTAAATTGCAAATGAGCAAATTTTGAGCAATGAATTGAAGTTTTGAGAAACAGATATGTTTTTTTAAAAGATAATTAGAAACAGATATTCGAAACAAATATTTCATCCAAATGTTGAAGTCATAGTGATGAATCCATAATTAGACTGAAGGACTTATTGCCTAGTACCTACACTGGTCCCTCTCTAGGGATGGACAGGACTTAATTAGTTTCTATGGTTTGACTTTTTTTCGGTGTTTTAAAAATTGGTTTTCGTATACCACTGCGAACTAACCAAACTTCAAGTAGCATACGCTTAAATTCCGATATTGACCTAAACAGCTAACTCATATGAAGCCGCAAAGGGGATGAGGAAGACACACCATGCATTCATCATTTCAAATCATTACATGCACAAAATCGGAAATATGATGGCAACCGAAAGATTGAGGATCTGATAGGGAGGGGAATAATCAGCTGTATGGGTCTGCCAGTAGATGATGAACATGCAAACAAACACTTAGTCACCCGGATGACACTACATTACCGGTGGGATGGATTTGGTGTACCTTCTCATTGCTGGAGGCCAGAGGAGGGATTGGTGTAACGTCACCTCCTCACTGGATGTTACCTCGTCGCACTCGAATGGCCATAACCCACCACAAACTACGAGTTCATGAAACAGGCAAACAACTATACACAAGTGCTCCTAGGGGCTTGACTTTTCACTTGCTCTGGTGGACATTTGCGGTCCTTATGTGCTAAAAGGCCCAGCAGCCCAATAAATGTAGCATGTCTAATGAATAATTGGTATTTTGGTAATAATAATTTCTGTTACTTAAAACTGAGCTGAATACCAAATACCAAATTAAGTTTTTGTTTTTTACCGAACTGAGTACACAAATACCGAATAATTCGGTTTGTTTGGTTCAGTAAGGTATGGCTTATTTGGTTCAGCATTAAATGCCCACCTATTCTGCATTAAATGCATATTTGCTATATGCTTTTCCATGGGAATTTGGTTCAGACAAGCTAAATGTTCCCTTGAATAGTTTGCTTGTCGAACTCAGTTTTAATATGCACATTTCTATTTTTAACTTCATCTGGTTCTCCTATTGCCTGTAGTTGAATGTGAGAAATGATTAAGATGTGTACATGGTTATCTGCTAGCTAATAGCTACTATCTAAATTTCTTTCGTTTGTGGTATATTAATGGTCTTGTGGGCTTCGGGAGGTCATGCTGAGAATGCATTAAGGTCACTAACGGTCTTTGAAGTTATCATTCCATTGCATGATAAAACTATTGACCAGAACATTGTGTTCATTGAAAAAGAAAAGAAAGCTGATGTTTTGTGCCCTACCACTTCCAATTTTTATTGGGTTTTCATGTTTTGTATAATGATTTGATGCTGCTATGTTAGATGCAAATGTTTCCTAGTGAGATGACCATGCTGAAGCAGGTGTATATATTTGATTTATTTCAGTAATTTCACTTTCAATTCTTATTTACTTCTGACTTGCCCATTGTTTCTATTTCTGTTTGGTTGCCATGAGGATAATACTATTAGCAAAATCATGTAAGATGTAGATAGTTGTCGAGCAATGCTTTCCCATAAGGGTGCGTTTGGTACGCATAATTTCACATTCCCCTGTAATCTAATGTTCCTCTCAATATGATTACAGGTAAACACATTACAACAATCTAAGATTCCAACATTTGGTTGGTTTGAATGAAAATACAAAATGGTCTTTGTAGTAATTCAAACACTTCATAACTCGAACCAACAAGTCCACAAATTTAAATTACATGATTTAAAATTTGAAACCTTGAAGTTTAACATTTATAAATTTTAAATTAAAAACGTACAATTTGAATTCTACAACTTAAATTCTCACAATTTCAAAATGCAACATTCAAATTTTTTATCCTTATGATTCAAAAGTTCAAATTTTTGTATTTTTAAAATTTTAAAATTTGAGTTTTGGAATTTGAATTCTTGGAGTTCGGAAGTTTGAAATTTAAAAATTGAAACTTACAAAATTCAAATTTATAAAATTTAAATTATCAGAACTAGAGTTTTTGAAATTCAAAAGTTTGAATATTAAGATCCAAAATTTTAAAAAGAAAAGGAATTTTTAAATCAAACGTGGAAATTTGAATATTGAAATTTAAATCAAACGTTGAAATTTGAATATTGAAATTTTTAAATCAAACGTGGAAATTTTGAAATTCAAAAGTTTGAATATTAAGATTCAAAATTCATAGTTTGAAAAAGTTTTAAAATTTGGATTTTGAATTGTTGAATTTGAAATTTTGACTATGACGAATTAAAGCAAATGATAAATGCTCAGTAGCAAATATTCCCTTCTCTTGGTAATCTAAGGTAGACACCATTTTCTACGGGAAGGAGATCCCTGCAATTGATAGTAATCTGATTTCTAAGGTAATCTTGGATTCCTTGGTAAGATTACTGGTTGCTTTACCGAACAAGGTAATCTTGTAGGATTACCGAAGGATTCCTGGGAATTCTCTAAGGATTCCATCAACCAAACACACCTTAAGTGAAAATTGGAAATGTGGAATGTTCTTTTTGGGCAAATTTCTGGTCAAAACTCAAATATTAATAGAACACATGTTTTCTTTGGCAACCCCCACAGTAAACTCGTTTACCAGCTAGATAATATTTGTCGTTTAGCCAACCATGTGAACATATTCTTTGTTGTTTTCATACTTGCTCATGGGTTGTGGATCTAACTAGGGGTGAACTAGAAGTTTATAGAAGATATGAGAAAAAAGTTGATGCTAAAATTGTAAGTCTTTTGAGACTATGACTCCAACTCTCAGCCTCAGCTTCATAAACTAAGGCACCAACCATGTCATCAGCTACTTTCTTCTTGAACACCAATACACAGGGCATGGTATATATGGCGTTGGACAGTTGGAGCGAAGGAAGGGGGCCTAAAGTATATATTTCAAAAGTTGGACATATTAACTTGCTTGAACAGTGAACTATATTCTCTTCCCTTGTATGCCTTACAGTGACATCTTATTGTTTTCTTGTATTTGCATAAAAAAAAAGTTATAAACAATGTTTTTTTGCATTTGACATGCTTCTTTTTCCACTGTTTATCAGCAAGAGTGTGAGGAACTAGCCCGGAAGGTAGCTGAGCTGACAACTGAGAACAACGCCCTCAGAACAGAACTTGACCAGCTTAAGAAGGCCTGTGAAGATATGAAAGCAAAGAATACACGACTGATGGTGAGCACATGGCACTCTAGTCTACCCAGACTTTGCCGTTAGTAGAGATGAGGAATGCCATTTCTTTATCTGCACTTGTTCTCATGGTATTCTAACTTTGTGAAGGGTGGAGTGGTTCAGTCCCAGGGGCCAACCGTCACAACCACATTGGGCATGAGCATCGATGCACCAAAGGATCAGCAGCATGCCGATGATGGCCAGCTTCACAAGAAGACTAATAATAACAGAAATGGCAGCTTTGTAGGTGGCAGTCACAAACCGGAGGCTAACTCTAGGTGAGAGATCATCAGCAAGTGACGAAGAAGATGAGATGAGGTGTTCTTATCTAACCACAACACCCATCATCGATCAGTGTGTTTTTTTAGCAAAGCTGTTGTTTTAGTCCTTCTCACAACTCACCGGGGGGCCCTGTAGAGCTGCCCCATCGCAGCCATGTATTATTTATGGCTCGTTGCCGAGAAGGATGCTTTTGTGTGTGTTTGTGTGTGTGTGTGTTTTGTGTAAACCGATGGATGTAGCTATTGTAACAAGCAACCTAGAGCTTAGAATTTTTATGTTTGCTAACTTTTGATGAGGAATGTAACCGGCCAATTCGGTGGCCTTTTATGAAATGCATCACAAATAACCCTGGTATTCCAGTCTTGTTGGGTTGGGTGAATTATGAGCGCAGGAAAGATGGGGGGCCATATCATCGTGAAAGGCCTCACCCAAACGAAGGGGCTCCCACCTCCAAGAGCACCAATGAACTCGTACACCCAGGGCCAGTGGCGGAGCCAGGATTCTACTAAGCCTCGGGCCGAAAACCAAGAGCATCTCCAGCAAAGGCCCCTAAAACAGGGTCGCTATTTTGAATTTAGAGACTCCATTTATTTTTTGGGGCCCTGTTTTCAGAGCACAAGTCCAGCAACAACCCCTAAATCTCAGCCCATATTTTACTTTTTCTCCTATTTTGACATATCTGCTATGTATAATCTTCATTTGACACCACTAAAATTCAATAAAAAAATATTTGTAATACATAAAACATAAGCATATTAACATTTACAATTTAAAATTTTCAAAATATGATAAAATTTTCGAAGCCTCTCATGTATTTCCCTATCTTCAATAATAGGGGTTGTACTCGTGTTCTTGGGAATTGGAGCTGAGGAGGCCAACTTAGGGCCCTCCTAATTTTAGGGGCTTGAGTTGGGATCCTGCTGGATCTATTTTTTTTACTACACTGCCTATTTTAAGGTTTAGGGGCTCTGCTGGAGATGCTCTAAGCGACAATAACTAATGCCAAATACTATACTAGCCAGGATAATTTTAAAATTATACTATCATGAATGATTTACTGACATAATTTGAAGCACTCTTAAGTAGCTAACAAGTTTGCTTAATGCATGTCTTTCTCATCAATTAACTTGGTTGCTGCTTTGAAAGACTTTTCGTAATAAAATTGTGTTTGAGAATTTTCGTAGCAGCGTAGAACAATGTTGCAAAGCAAAAATCTACAGATAGGCGTCCGCGGTGTTGATGTCATCGAGGACCTTGTTTTTAACATCCTGTGAGAGCGAAGGGTCCAGCCTTGGAGTAGAACTCAGCCAACGATCTGATGGCTCTCTCCAACGCAACATACGACTCCTGAAGTGAAACACGCAACATTCGGCTGGGCCTCGGGCCGAGGCCCCGGTAGCCCGAGGCCCAGCTCCGCCCCTGCCCAGGGCGGTCTAGGTAGAGTGCTGTGTACAAAAAGTTTAAAAAATGTTAAGATACCATATATATATATATTTTAAATTGGGCCAAGAGCTCTAGCAATACACTAAGAATAAGAGGGTGAGCATCAGCGCCGAGCTGGAGGCTTGAACGCTGGTGGGCGAGGGCGCAACCCGCACTCTTAGCCAGCTGACCTTCGGTCAGTTCTCTCAAGACACCACATTTTCAATTGATCAAATTTATTGATTAAATTGATTTTAAATTTGGTGGTTTGGGATTTGTAAGATCTTAGGGCTATTTGTATGGTATATTTAGCAAATTTCATATATATATATATATATATATATATATATATATATATATATATATATATATATATATATGTTAGATTTATGATATTGCGAAACTATTATACAATAATATATAGTTATGTGTGTGTAAAGTGTGTACTCGTATTACAAAATTTTAGTTCTGCCGCCGGTACACCTTCTTTGTCGCCCTGCCCCAAACATCAAACCAATAGAGAACTCCGGCGCCTGTGAAATCTTGTGATGAAAATTTGGCTTAATGATGAATTTGGTATTGCAAAGTGGTTGTTCTCATGGCATGAGTGGTGCATGTGCATGTGCTGTTTCAGATAATTATTTGATATGCTTGTGATAGCATGGTAATTGTTTTGCTTGATGCAATGCGCTCGTGTGAGTGGTTGCATGGATTGAACTTGAGTCAAGTCGTGGACTTGTGCTTGTACACGGTTGTGTGTTTGTTCATGTGCAGGTGTTGCTTGAGGTCGAACGTGGTCGGTGACGGGACCGGAACTAGGTTCATGGAGGAACTGAGGTTCGGGACTAGGTTCAGGGAGGAATCGAGGTCTTGGTGGTTGAGGATGTCATGCGGGGCGTTCGGACTAGAGAACGGTGCACGTGGTTGCTAGTGAGTCACGTGAGTACAGCAGGTGGGCCGTACGCGTGCAGTTGTAATCGTTTTGAGGTAGCTTGCATGTATTGGGCCATGTTGGGCCAAGTGGACATGCATGCGAACTCTTCTAGGGTTTTCTTATAAATAGGGGGAGGTGTCCCCTGTTTATTGTTGCTAAGGTATTAGGGTTTGTACTCTTTTGTTTGGGAGTATTGTAACCAGACTAGACAAAAAATAAAGATTAATTTCTTTACCAAACCGTGTGCACACGAGAAGCAGAGGCGTTGCGCCGTGTATGCGGGAAGAAGACGTTCGGCAAGAAATCCGAGCGAGCCGTCGGCGCGCTGCAGCCACGAAGAAAAAAAAATATAAAAGGGAAGCGTGACGGCTGGAGTCCTCGCCGAAACGGTTGCGCAATTCCTCCTGGCGGCGTGACAAAGAGAAACGAGTAATTTGCTCGTGCCTGTGTTGCGCAATGAAAGAGAGAAGTTGCATGTCCTCCTGAGCGGTAGGAAAGCACGAACAGAAGCCTCAACGCATGCAAGCACGGGACACCAGATCAAAGGAAGCAACTAACCAAATTGCTACAGTGGTTTCGCGTAACACTGTAGCTACAGTGTTCGCATGTGCAGGACGCGATCCTAGGTTTGCATGGTAATCTCGTTCTTTGCTTGTCGCCTGTTTTAATCTACAGATTGATTCATTGATTTAGCATCACAATTTTGATTTGATCTATTCCAAACTTTCCTAGGGTATCAAGTTATTGATCTAAAAAGTTTGATTGGTTAATTCTTCATAGATTTTGTTTAATCACGAAATTAGGGTTTAATTAATTCGCGTCGCTTTTGGAACAGTCAACTTGCAAAGCCTATAACTTTTGATCTGTAGATCCGATTGAGTTTATTCTTGTTGGGTTAGTTTCTAAATTGAATCTAGTTTCTACAGTAAAAATTTCACATCATTCTAACAGTTGGATCTTCGGGAATTCATGTTTTAGTGAACATAGGTCAATCTGTTTTTGCGTGAAATCGAAGCGATTATTTGTTTCCGAATTGGGGTGAATTGTTAGTAGTTTAAATTTTTGATTTTAGCTTCCGCGCAATCTTTCACCCCCCCTCTGATTGCTATATTAGTCTATATCGATCCTACAAGTGGTATCAGAGCGAGGTTGAGATATGGCGTCAGACAGGTATGTTAATCGTCCTCCTATGCTAGATGATTCAAATTTTTCTTATTGGAAGAGTCGTATGCAATCTTATATTGAAGTTCAAGGTAATGATGTTTGGTGCAAAGTTTCTACTGTTTTTGATGTTCCTGATATAGTCACCAATGATAATAAAGTAGACGTTGATATGAATGCTAAGGCTAGAAACTTGATTTTTCAAGGAATTTCTGGAAAAGAATTTGATCGAGTTTCTCATCTACGTTCTGCTTATTTTATTTGGAAGACATTATGTGACTATCATGAAGGTTCTACTAAGATTAAGAAAGTGCGCAAAAATATTTATCAAAAGGACTTTTCTGATTTTGCTATGAGACCAGGTAAATCAATTGATGATCTTTTATCTCGATTTGAGAAAATCTTGTGTAATTTGCGTGGTGTTGGAGTTACTAATTCAGTTGAGGATAACTCTAGTAAAATTTTGAGATCTCTTAGTCCTGAATGGCGCATGGTTGTTACTGCGATTAAACAAACTGTTGATTTGGATACTTTGACCATAGATGATCTTTATTCTAGACCGAAAACTTATGAGATGGATTCCTTGTCACCTAGAGATGATAAGTCCTCTACACATGCACTTGTTGCTAACCCCAGCACTTCGTCTGGACTACCATCTTTTGTTTCCTTGTCTTCATTGGCTTCTTTTTCAGATGAACAGTTTGAGATGCTTCCTGAAGAAGATCTTGTGCTCATCTCCTCATGTACTTTTAAAGCACTCAACAATGTGAGGATGAGGAGGCGTGGAGGCACAACTTCGGGGTCCTTCAACTGTTTTGAGTGTGATATTCCCGAGCATGTTAAAGCAAACTATCCCAAGTTGAAGAAGAAAGAAGAACGGGAATCGGCACAACGCAGCTCAAGACACACTACTTCTAGGCGCCCCAATTTTCGGAAAGTTGCTAAGAAAGTCTTAGCCGCCATAGAGGAGTGTGATCTTAGCGATGTGGACTTTGAGAGTGATAATGAGCCACATGATAAGAAGAAGGACAAGAAGGGAGATTCTGATGATGACTTCACCGGGATGTGTTTCATGGCTAGAAGGGATAGCGATAACGACTCCGATCTTGAAGAGGTGAGACCTTCTTATGATGAGCTTGAGTATGCCATGGTTAAATTAGCTTCAGAACTTAAAAAATCTAAGAAAGCTCTTAAAGAAAAAGATCTAGAAATTGATAGTTCCAATTCTGAAATTGCAAGGCTTAGATCTTTAATTCCTGATGATGATACTTGCAAATCATGTGACTTAATTTACAATGAGCTCACATTGCTTAGGAAAGAACACGCTCTTCTGTTACATCTAAATGAGAAAAATGAGAAACATGTTAAACATGCTAGCTGTTCCACTAATGATTTGCATGGTTCAATTTCTTATTCTAAATGCTCAACTCTTGAATTGAAATTAAAAGATGCAAATGCTAGGGTTTCTCAATTGACTGATGATCTGCTTACACATGAGGTTATTTCATGCTCAACTTGTCGCAAGCAAAAAGAAAAAGTGGACATTCTTTGTAATAATTGTTTAACTCTTTCTCAAAAGGTTGATTACTTGGAAAAGTCATTAGAATGTTTCACTAAAGGAAAGAAAAACCTAAACATGATTTTGGATCAATCAAAAGTCAGCACTCATAATAAAGGTTTAGGTTTTGATTCTTATGCTCATCATAAATCACATGTTCCCACTGTTGTTAAAGCACTTGAAGGAGGAAAATTTGAAATTGACAATGAGCCTAAGAAAACTGTCTTTAAGTCTGCTGGAGTGCTATCTTCTACTATGATGAATGCCAATGTTGCTTCTACTTCTAAAGCCAAACATCTTGTTAAGTACACTTGCACTCATTGTGGTAGAGATGGACATTTAGTAGATTTTTGCTTTAGACTAGCCAAAAAACAAAAGAAAGAAAAAGCTAAGGCTAGGTCTAATTTCAGACAGACATGCTTTGTTTCTCATTATGTGCCGAGGGTGATGCAAACACCTTTTGTTGCTAAGAACACGAGAAAAGATAAATCAATTTTTGTGCATAGGAATGCTCGTGTTGTGCCTACTGTTGTGCGTCGTGTGTCTCAGTACTGGATTCCTAAACATCTTATTTCTAACCCCAGTACCGAGACCTCGACACTTTCTGCTTCTATGTAGGCTTCTCAAGCGAGGAAGGAGAACATATGACTAGTAAATTTCGGATGCTCACGTCACATGTTCAGTGATAAGATTTGGTTCTCCTTCACTCGTGCATCTCGTGCTGAAAGCGTTATTTTTGAAGATGCTTCTTCCACCTCTGTTTTCGCAAAAGGCACTAGTCCAAATGTTGCAGATACAGGTGCATATGTTCAGGGGAGAGTATCTTTGTTCATCAAGATGTTGATGCTGTTGAGGATGAGATAATTAGAATTTGTTGTGTGCTTGTGTGCTCGTTTTCAAGCTTTCCCACATGGTTCACATCAACAAACCATCAAGCGAAATTTTCAGGTATCTTGATGGTACTTAAGATTTTGGCATTTAGCTTTCTGCTCCTCATGCATTAGTTTGAGAGCTTTTTCTAATGCTGATTTTGGAGGATGTAGAATTGATAGAAAAAGTAAATCTGGTTCATGCCACTTCTTGGGTAGTTCTCTTTCTTGGGCATATTGAGATTAAATTTCACTTTCTTAGAGATTAAGTAGAAAAACGAAATATTGTGCTTCATCATGTGGATACTGAACATCAATTGGCAGACATTTTCACAAAACCTTTGTCTTCTTCTCGTTTTGCATTTATTCGGGGAGAACTTGGGGTTGTTCATCCAATGGGCTTGTTTTGAGGGGGAGTTTGTGAAAACTTTGTGATTTTTTGTTCTCACTTTCTTCTTTCTTTTTCTTAAATAAAAAATTAAAAAGGGAAAATGAAAAAGTATTGAGCATTATATTTAATACACATAAGTGATTTGAAGCCATGTCTATGCTACAAAGTCTTTGTAACTTCATCTTTATACATATATGGTGTAGTTTATGACATGACTATTTAAATGGAATGAAAACTTGAATTAAATCTTGTCATGGTTGAACTTTCTTGACTATCTTGATCCTGCTCAAAAAGATGCTAAATGTGAAAGTTTTCAAAGTTAAAGAGCTAAAAGCTCAAAAAGTGATTTTTGATAGATGCAAGATCAAGGTTATGCACTGTCGCACTTCCTCTTTACGAGACTGCTTATCATTGCACTCTGATATGAACTTGGAAGAGGTTGTGTATGACCGAAACCATGAAACCTTAAGCTCATTGCTTGGCATGGTTGAAAAGTAAGGCTGACGGTGCATATAATTCCTTGCAATTTTATATTTTATTGCAATCAACAAATAAATCAGCTTTTCAAGCACCAAAGAAGTGCACAAAAATTCAATGTTTCCAGGTTTTGAGATAGTTCAGAAAAGGAGATCATGTCATGTAAAAAATCGTTAATAGTACTTGATTTCTAGTTGTGCTTACTCTACATTGTTTATGTGTAGATTTGAGGGTGCAAGTACTTTTGATAGCATGACTTGGAGGATGTTATATTTGTGGATGATTTTATAATGCTCATTACATAAAAAATGGCAAACTAAAACAAACAAAAAGATTTTATTCTCTCTTTTGTATTCTTGTTGAATTCATTGTCAAAGGGGGAGAATTTTGAGCACATTGCACATTCACATACAATCTTTTCTTGACTTAGGGAGAGTTTTCACTTTGCATATTTGTCAAAGGGGGAGATTTTGTGTTTTTCACTTTGGTTTTTGATTTAAAATTTTTTGATTTCAAAAACTTTTCTTGTGAGGTGAATGCCAATGTTCAGTTCTAAGTGGTGTTGCCAATATTTTCATCAAGGGGGAGATTGTGAAATCTTGTGATGAAAATTTGGCTTAATGATGAATTTGGTATTGCAAAGTGGTTGTTCTCATGGCATGAGTGGTGCATGTGCATGTGCTGTTTCAGATAATTATTTGATATGCTTGTGATAGCATGGTAATTGTTTTGCTTAATGCAATGCGCTCGTGTGAGTGGTTGCATGGATTGATCTTGAGTCAAGTCGTGGACTTGTGCTCGTACACGGTTGTGTGTTTGTTCATGTGCAGGTGTTGCTTGAGGTCGAACGTGGTCGGTGACGGGACCGGAACTAGGTTCATGGAGGAACTGAGGTTCGGGACTAGGTTCAGGGAGGAATCGAGGTCTTGGTGGTTGAGGATGTCATGCGGGGCGTTCGGACTAGAGAACGGTGCACGTGGTTGCTAGTGAGTCACGTGAGTACAGCAGGTGGGCCGTACGCGTGCAGTTGTAATCGTTTTGAGGTAGCTTGCATGTATTGGGCCATGTTGGGCCAAGTGGACATGCATGCGAACTCTTCTAGGGTTTTCTTATAAATAGGGGGAGGTGTCCCCTGTTTATTGTTGCTAAGGTATTAGGGTTTGTACTCTTTTGTTTGGGAGTATTGTAACCAGACTAGACAAAAAATAAAGATTAATTTCTTTACCAAACCGTGTGCACACGAGAAGCAGAGGCGTTGCGCCGTGTATGCGGGAAGAAGACGTTCGGCAAGAAATCCGAACGAGCCATCGGCGCGCTGCAGCCACGAAGAAAAAAAAATATAAAAGGGAAGCGTGACGGCTGGAGTCCTCGCCGAAACGGTTGTGCAATTCCTCCTGGCGGTGTGACAAAGAGAAACGAGTAATTTGCTCGTGCCTGTGTTGCGCAATGAAAGAGAGAAGTTGCATGTCCTCCTGAGCGGTAGGAAAGCACGAACAGAAGCCTCAACGCATGCAAGCACGGGACACCAGATCAAAGGAAGCAACGAACCAAATTGCTACAGTGGTTTCGCGTAACACTGTAGCTACAGTGTTCGCATGTGCAGGACGCGATCCTAGGTTTGCATGGTAATCTCGTTCTTTGCTTGTCGCCTGTTTTAATCTACAGATTGATTCATTGATTTAGCATCACAATTTTGATTTGATCTATTCCAAACTTTCATAGGGTATCAAGTTATTGATCTAAAAAGTTTGATTGGTTAATTCTTCATAGATTTTGTTTAATCACGAAATTAGGATTTAATTAATTCGCGTCGCTTTTGGAACAGTCAACTTGCAAAGCCTATAACTTTTGATCCGTAGATCCGATTGAGTTTATTCTTGTTGGGTTAGTTTCTAAATTGAATCTAGTTTCTACAGTAAAAATTTCACATCATTCTAACGGTTGGATCTTCGGGAATTCATGTTTTAGTGAACATAGGTCAATCTGTTTTTGCGTGAAATCGAAGCGATTATTTGTTTCCGAATTGGGGTGAATTGTTAGTAGTTTAAATTTTTGATTTTAGCTTCCGCGCAATCTTTCACCCCCCTCTGATTGCTATATTAGTCTATATCGATCCTACAGCGCCTACCTCCAAGAATAGAGGTGGGCATCGTGCCGTGCCGGGTCGTCCCAGCATGGGCCCATCGTGCTTCGGGTCTAAACCGTGCCGGGCCGTGATGGCCTGTCGTGCCTACCGTGTCGTGCCGGCCCAGCTCGCCTTTTTATTTTCAAATTCATTTTGCATTTGAAACACAAACCGTAAATAATAGTAACTAGGGAGTTCACAAGGTTATCACAATTAAGCCACATTCTCAAAATTCTCCAAAAACTACTTGAGCTCGGTTACGGAAGTCACCCCAATTCAAACTTAGCTTCATGAACACGAAGCACGGCGTATTCGAATACCATTGATTAGACTTTGCAAAGCTACTCAGCTTTACCCACAAGATATCTACGACTGTTAATGCCACGCGATTACATGCAACTTAAATGCATACGGCCGGGTCGAGACCATCACAGCCTTTTGATTGAACATCCCCATGGTAACTCCTCCCCGATAGGTTCTTGGACCCACTGTTCTTGGGACCCCACTGGCCAAGGCAGGAGACGCGATCCAATACTGAGTGGGCACCTACCATTGTGAAAATCGGCGAATGGCACTCCAACATCCATTCCCGTTCCACCCCACCAGTCATTCCCCTGCCGGGAATGCTGCACCCCATTCTCCTCACTGAGAATGGTATACCACCTGTAGGTATTTCCACGGAACGAATAATGTACTGAGCTATGTTGGGAAACAGTTCAATTGAACTAACCAGTCCCAACCTGTGGTTGAGAAGAAAGTTAAGTTATTTACTTTGATCAAGGGGGTTGTTCTTAATTACCACAGATCAAGCCATTTCGCCAACCACAAATCAAACTGGTACCTACCCGCATTAGCCACCAAACCAACCATGGTTTTAATTATCAGCCGGGGATCAGACTCATATCCACCTCGTGGCTAGATCAATACTGTCCCCCTGACTATAGCAACAATTTTAAAACCACCGAGCCAACTGCTGGGTCGTGGGCCGGCCAGGTCGGGCCAAACTGGCCCGTTGGCGCGGCGGCCTGCTGGGGTGGCCCAACTGGCGGAAACAAAAAGGGGGGGATTGGGCAGTGTTTCGACATTCGGCGAGGGCGCCGCGGGCAGAGTGAGTGGCGGTGGTGGGGGATTAGGGAGGGGGCGGGGGGGGCGACGGCCGGCGCTGGGGCAAAGGGGAAAAGAGGGGTTCGGTAGGGGAGGGGAAAGGGCGGGGCTCGGGGCGGCGAAGGGGACGAGTTTGATCTCGACGGGAAAAGGGGGAAACAACGAGCGACGCTGAGCTAGAAGGAGCGGGCGGGGGTGAGGAGCTCACCAGGGAAGAGGGAGGGAGGGCGAGGAAGGGGGGCTCGGGTGAGGGCGGCTTTTATAGCGGCGCGATGGGGGAGAGAGAGGCGGTGAGCCAGGACGTGTGACATCGGCGCAGTGGAGCTGGTCGGCGTGGGGCGTAGGGAGAAGATACGGGGGTAGGCGGGGAGTGAGATGGGTGGAGGCGTGGGCGAGGCGATGCGGGATGGGCGGCAGCATGGGTGACGACGGGGGAGCCGGTGGCGCGTGCGGGGACGCGACAGACAATGCGACGATGGTGACCGGTCGAGGGCGCAGCGGACCGGACGAGGACGCGGCGGACCGGCGGTCCAAACAAGAAGAAGGCCCGGGTAAGTTCAAATCAAAGTCAAACTCTAAACTAATTTTCAATTTTAAATTCTTTTGATTTTTTAGGTTATTTCATCATCTTGCAGCGGCACATCACCAGACAATGCTCGCATTGATAGCATCAAATTGGGCGATGGTAGCCCATCACGGCCGTCGTTGTTACTTGTTGGGGAGGCGGGTAACCGAAGCCACCTTCGTCGCCACCGTCGGAGTGAGGAATCGAAGGGACGATGACTGCCTCCCTCGTGAGGTGTAGCGGGCTCCGCACCGCGAGCATATAGGGGCTGCTCCCAGCCATGACGATGCTGCCGTTCCTGCAGACCACCATGTATATCCCCGAGTAGCTTTCGGAGGTGTCGACGTCGAAGCTGGCGTGGGCGAGATTCTGGCATGAGATCTCACCGTAGAGCACCTCCGCCGCGGTGATGTAGGGTGTGTTTGGTTGCATTTACCAAGTTGTATATATATGAGATGGTTCAAGAAAAAAAAGTTATTTATATGTTTGGTTGCTTATGGAACCATTCCATTCTAGACTAAGTGATACAAATTTGAGGAACATTCCCTATAGATGCTGAACCATTATATTCACCCAAAATAATGGAATCAAATGGTACAGGACCATCTCATCCCATCAGTCAAACACACCCGTAGAGGCCGAGGACGTGGGGCGCGTGTCGATCTCGTGGTGATTAGAGGTGGGCATCGTGCTGTACTGGGCCGGTCCCGCATGGGCCCATCGTGCTTCGTGCCTGAACCGTGTTGGGCTGCGATGGTTTGTTGTGCCATCGTGCCATGCCGTGCCTACCTGGTTCATCTTCGGTGAGCCCAGGCACGGCCCATTTGCTCTTCGTGCTTGTTTCATGCTGTACCGGCCCATACCCAGTCCATTTGCACTATTCTGACGAGAGGAAAGGAGCACCAGTCGATGGAGTCACCAGAGTTGGATTGAAAGGGTGGGGCATCTGGGGTAATCGATGGGGTTGATGGGGAGGGAGGACAAGAGGAAGATAGAGGCGGGGGAGCTTGGTACCAAGAAAGACAAAGGAGAGGCTACGATGATAAGAGAGATAGCAATGAGCGAGCGGGTAGTGATAGGGATTGAGAGACTGAGAGTGAGCCAGAGAGAGTAACATAGAGAGTCAAAAGGAGAGAGACAGAGAGAGAGAGTAGCATACAGAGTCGAAGGGAGAGAGATGAACTGAGAGAGTGAGAGTGAGCTAAAGAGAGTGACTAAGAATCGGAGGGAGAGAGAGGGACGGAGAGAGTGAGAGTGAGCCAGAGAGAGTGACGGAGAGTCGGAGGGAGAGAGAGAGACTAAAGAGTGAGAGTGAGCCAGAGAGAGTGACATAGATAAGAGTCGAAGGGACAGAGAGTGGCATAGAGAGTCAGAGGGGAAGAGAAGGATTGAGAGAGTGAGAGTGAGCTAAAGAGAGTGATGGAGAGTCAGAGGGAGAGAGAGAGAGGGACTAAGAGACTAAGAGTGAGCCCGGGAGAGTGAGGTAGAGACAGTGATGGAGAGTCAAAAGGAGAGAGAGGGACTGGGAGAGTGAGAGTGAGCCAGAGAAAGTGACATGGAGAAGAGAGTCGGAGGGGGAGAGAGAGTGTGGCATAAAGAGTTGGAGGGAGAGAGGGGGACTGAGAGAGTGAGAGTGAGCCAGAGAGAATGATCTAGAGAGAGTGATAAAGAGAGTCGGAGGGGAGAGAGAGATTGGAGAGTGAGAGTGAGCCATAATTTTACTTAGGGATGAAAATGGGTCGGATAATTCCCGCTCGATCCGGGACTGGATACGGGATCGGATTTGACTATCCGGCCGGATCCGGGTCAGGATTCAGATACTTGAATTCGGATACGGGATTAGATACGGAACAACCAATATCCGGTAAATACGGGACGGGATCCGAATATTCGGATCTTTCCTATTCGGATATCTAGATTATTCCTATTTGGGTATTCAGATCGGATATCCGGATATCCTATTCGGATATCAGCAAGGTCCAGCCCATTTCATCTAATTTTTCCCATAGAGAACCCATTTATATTGACAATTAGTTGGTTCTATTAATCCTAAAGTAGCATATTCTTTCTATGACGTATATTGGATTTGATTGATATATATAACTTGCTACTATGGTCATGTACCTGTATGGTTTAATTCAAAATATATTACTCTATATATGCATGCATTATCCGTATATATTTATCTGTTTTCGACTCAAATCCGTCCCGTATCTGTATCCCGATTAACCCGAATTCGTATCTGTATCCAGTTAGCCCGTATCCGGTTTCGAATCCAAAAAACATTATGGGTTAGGATATAGGAAGAGCAATATCCGCCCGTATCCGACCCGTTTTCACCCCTAATTTTACTTAATTACTTGACTTTCATAATTTTATTTTATTTTATTTTATTTTATTTTTTCTATCTTTTTTCCCCATTTCCTCCTTTTCTTCCTTTTCTCTTTTTCTCATTTCCCTCTCTTTTTTTTCATCTCCCCCTCTTTTCTCCCCCCTTTTTTCCCACCAAATCCCCCTACCGAGGCTCAGAGCCTCAGCTTCTCCCCCGTGCCCTAAACTTCCCCGCCGCCTCCCTCAGCCATCCTCTCCTCTCCCACCTCCTCCCTCTACATGTGCGGCGCACCTCCTCTCCCCTCTGGCACCCACCACGACACACCGCCCCCTCCCTCTTCCCCTCCCCACCATGGCAACCTCGCCCCCTCCCATCTCCGGCCCCCTCCCTCTCAGGCCCACTCCTCTCTGCCTCCCTCCGCCCCCCATTGCGATCGCTCCCCCCTCCCTCTTCCCCTCCCCACCATGGCAACCTCGCCCCCTCCCATCTCCGGCCCCCTCCCTCTCAGGCCCACTCCTCTCTGCCTCCCTCCGCCCCCCATTGCGATCGCTCCCCTCCTCAGCTCCTCCACCATCACCTACTCCTCCTCCACCGCTGCATTCTCGGCTATCGTCTTCGCCACCGCCCTCTTCCCCTCCTCGGCTCTCTTACACCGCCCTCTTCCCCTCCTCGGCTCTCTTCCTCCCCTCCCGCCACGGCGACTTCGCCGCCTTCCCTCTGTGGGGCGATGCGGTAGACAAAGCGGCGTCAGCAGCCCGTAGACGAGGCGGCGAGGTGTGGCCTCGGCGGGCGGGCCGGGGAGCCGAGGCAGCTGGGGAGCCCAGCACGACAGCACGACGGTGTGTTGGGTGCGGCGGCTTGGTGGCCCAGTGTAGCGACTTGACAATAGGCATGACGGGCAAGGCGGCCCAGCGTAACGGCATGGAGGTGCAGCGATTCGGTGGCCCGATGTAGTGACTTAGCGCATAGCGACAGCCTAACGCCCTAGCAGTGTGGGGGCTCCCGTCCTGGTACAGTGATACTCCATTACTGTTGCGCGGGCTTGGTTAATCACGCAACCAGCAATGTAACGATCACGGCATCACGACAGACTCAGATTGAAATCACTTGGTTAGCACGATACTCATATGAGGTCTCATGCCATCCAATTGATTCCAATTTGAGCTTCCCGCAACCACGTGATAACCACTAGTCCCTGGATCAGTAGGCTAGTGTCATATGTTGAGAAGGAAGAGTTTCATCCAAGCAATTGCAATAAAAGGGCAAATGTATTACAATACTGCGATAGATAATAATATTACAACTTGTATCTGTTTACAAAATGTCGATTGGCTTAAAGTAAACTGAAGGGAAAAACATCAGAGAAACAAAAGTAAAGCGGCCACGGTGTGCCTCCATTCCCACAGTAACCAAGAGCATCTAACTCCGCTAGCTGCCAACCGCACCACCCGTGCCTGGGTCACTGAACTCCTGGTCACCTTCTTCCTCACGTGCATCTTCTGCTCCTCACGCAAATTTTCAGAGCAAACGGTGAGTACACGTATGTACTCGCAAGACTTTATTGTTTGCAAGTATAATAATAATGCAGGTTAAACAATGAAGATGGTTGCTACTCTAGTTCGGGCTTTGCATGAAGCTGAAGTTATTTGCAATAGACTAATAGATTGGAATACTGCACTGTTTATAAAGCATTTAGTAAATGAGGGTAAATCAATACATAATGTAATTGTACGATTCATTCAACATCCAATTTCCTCCAACATATCCAACACCACCATCACATGGTACCAGGAATAATTTTCCTTCGACATAACCAACACCACCATCATATGGCATCAAGAATCATTACCAGCTTGATCAAATCACCAGACCAACCGATCTTTGAGTTCAACAACTCAACATTTGCATGAAACAGCCCAACATTTAAAAGAACTACCATTTTCAAATCCTTTTCAGAAATTAAAACCAAAATACTATACTTGACAGCAAATACCCAAGATGCTCGTGACCGTGAGCACGGCTAATCGATTAGTTTTATTAATCTCTGCAGAGAATGCACACTTTACCCACACGACACGCTCTAGCAATCATGTCAACCATGCCACGCGATACATACCGTATCCGTTTTGCTAGATTGTGACGAAACTTTTCTAATTGTCGGCATCTAGCCTTGCGTCAGCCCCGGCGATGTACGCTCTTTGCTTTGGGTGGGGGCTCCACACACCCACACAGAGTACCCCCGGGCCAGGTGAGAGTACCCCCAAATAAGGTGTTTGGGTACCTTAAACTCCGAACCTGATTCACCCACACGGATCCAACGATGGCTAACAGCCCATCGTGCCTTTTACCCTCAGCAAAGCATCCACCGTTGTTTCACGAAAATCTCCAACACTTGGGCATGGTGAGGGAGTATTCTAAGCAACACCAGCACGTCGGTATTGCCCAACTACTTCGACCTGCCACGGCGCAAGATCAAATTCCAACTCCTGTACTAGATTTAGACTATCCCATACTAGCACATGTGGTTGTACGAAAGGACTTGGTTAAAAACGTCAAGTTCAGTCCTTAGGATTGCACAGACGAGACCTCCCATCATCCGTCCGGCATAAATCATCAGACACCTTTTCCTTTTTCATCTTTTACCAACATAGCCTTTGTTTTTCCAAAATCATCATTTCAAAACCTAATAACGATCGAAAATCTTTGATTGACCGAGTCCACCGATCATTATTCAATCAGTCTAAAGTCGGGCTAAGCGTATGCAACTATTAGACTTATAATCCCCGATTTACACTTATTATAGCGTCTAACCTTAAACTAGGGTTACTCAAGGATTTTAGGGTATCGATGAGATTAAGATAAGCCATCCAACCATTCGGGTAACTACCTATTCCCACCATTTAAATACTTGTAATAATCATATGCATGCGTAATAGTTTTGCAAATCATCAAGTACTTTTGCAATTATAGGAGCAATATGTTCAAAGGGGGTGCTTGCCTGCTTGCTCTGAGTTTTGCGTGTCCTCTGGGTCGAAGTCCGGATCCTCGCCATCGCTTCCCGAGGCGTCGATGTCTAAATGAAAGCGCGACAAAAGAAATAACGAGGAAACGATTAAGATCCAACGAGAACAAAGCAAAAAGCTCGAAGAAGCGGACAACAACCAACAAGTGAACACGAGGGAAAGAAACTTAAACAAAAACCGAATTTTGAACTGGAGACCGGCAGTACCGGTGTACAAACCCCGGTAGTGCCGCTTCATACGGGCAAGATCGCCTTAAGGGTCGGTAGTACCTGCGACTACGAAACCTAAACGGGACCTCTCTCGAAAATAACTATCGGCGTTGCGGGAGCGGTAGTGCCGGCCTAAGCCCGCAAAGACGGCCACAAGGGTTGGTAGTGCCGGGCGAGCGGCAAGATCGCCTTACCACGTCGGTAGTGCCGGCCACAGGTCGACTGAATTTTCCAGAAAACGGGTTTTCGCACAAACGACTTCGGAATTTCGCGGCGATTGCATGGATGGGTTCTCGGAGATGACAAGGACCCATTTTTGCAAACCACACGAGGTTCCGACCTCGTTTGGCCTAATTCCTAATCCGAGAAGCTCTAGAGTCCTAATTCATGCTAAATTCCGACTTTCTCCCCGAATCGAATTCAAACTCGATTCCTTTTGCGAAACTCGGACTTTAACGACGTCGAATACATTCTAGTGCCCTTTTCCTAGCTTTTGGAACTAGGGTTCCAAAGTTTAATTCCAAAAGCTACGAAAACGAGATTTAACCAACTCTAACCGATAAAAACGTATTTAGGGTTTCTGATCTCAGTTTTCGCACCAACGAGAACTATAGCACCTAACCTAGGTCTAGATATTCAGCTAACTAAAAGTTGAGCAATACAACTAGGTTTTCTAGGGTTTTGGCTAAAAGAAAAGTTGATAGAAATGGAGAAAAGTACAAGATCAAGCTCAAGTCAACACAGATCTGACTGAAACTTGCTCCACTCACCGTAGAGCTCGTTAGGGTTTAGGAAAACGACGTCCTCCTCCGTGGCTTGCTTCACCTCGAGCTCAAGAACACCGGAGGGAGAGGTTTAGCTGGAGGGAAAACTCGAGAGAGAGGGAGAGGGCTCCATGGGAGAGAGCTAGAGAGAGAGAGCAAGAGGGTGAGAGGGAGTGAAGTGAGGGAGAGGGAGTAATACGGCTGGTTGAGGTGGCTTAGATAGGAAGTCTCCAAGAGCTGAGGTGGCTGGGCAACGGGCAGCAGAGAGGGCTCTGCCCCTTGCCCGGTCCCTTCGGCCGGCAGTACCGGCCAGGGCCGGCGGTACTGCCGCCCAAGGCGAAAAAACCCCAAAAACCCCCGAAAAACTCCGAAACTCAAAAACCCTTCCCGGAAACCTCTAGGATAGACTCTAGGATAGCTAAAGATGGTTTGGAAACTATGGTTGTTCAGAAGTCCTAACCGCAACACGAAACAAGATTTTGGAGCAAAAACTAAAACAAAACAGGTCGAGCAAACAAATTCAAACACAATTAACTCCAAATAACTCTCAAAAGATAATTAACATTTTTAAAATGCAGTTACAAACTCAGGATGTTACAAGCAGCTCCCAAGTAATCCCGGCCTCCTCTACCACTCCCCTACCGTGGGCCGCGGCAGCGCCTCTGTGCCAGGCGTGCCACGTCCGGGCCGGGCCGGGCCGCCCACCGTGCCCAGTTCGTCGACCCGGCACGGCAAGTGCTACAGTGTTGTGCTGGTACAGCATGACTCACACTCGTGTTAGGCCTGATTTTGGTCTGGATCGTGCCGTCGTGCTTTAGGCCAGCCCACAAAAGCCCACCCCGAGTGCCCATCTCTAGGACCGGTGATTCAGGTGCCATCGGTCATGGCCTTTTATTTGCTTGTGCGAGCCGAACAGGCGATGCATGGCTGGGAATGCAAACTGGAACATGTCTTCTCTAAATATATATAATTATTAAACTAGATAGCAAATGTCCTGTGCTTGTGTAGAGGACCGTACGATGTGGTCGGACCCATCCTATGTTCGGACACTGGCATCTCCTCTAAATATACTCCTGAAATAGAGTGTGAAGGACTCGCGGTTTTATTAAGAATATATATAGTGATATAGATGATAGTTGTTTATAATATATCTCTATATCATTTATACATAGTACTGTTGGAAATGTGTGCAATATTTTAATTCCAGATTTTACCAGGAGACAAATACCACAGATAAATAGTGATGCACACAGTAAATCTAACAGCAGGCTACACATTATACTTTCAAACATATATATACTCATGAAACAGAATATGATTAAGTTGAACGAACACTAACGACTTACAGTTGAGGTCGATGAAGAACTGAACGATGCACAGAAGACGTCGTGGATGAAGTTGAAGAAGCAGCGCAGGAGCGGTCGCGCAGATGCGCTGTCCAGAAACCTTATTGCCGCCCCGTGTAGGTGAACTCTGCGGCAAAGGCTCGGAGATACCGCTCACCCTCCTTCACAGTGCACGCCGAGGAGGAAGGCCGGCGAGGTTCTACAGCTCAACACAACAGTACAACTTTTGCAGAGAGGAGGAGGAAGAATGGAGGAATTCAGCGTATCAAGCCTGGACGTCTGTCGGGACCCCGAATTTGCAAATCCGGACCCTCTGTGTATTCAGCACTAGTCCAGGAACGCGCTAGTGCACACAGTCTTAACATCGGTAAATATCACAATCATACCAATCGATATTATCAAAGTACTTTATTTAAATAACCAAACTGGTTACTTGACCTTATGGTCAAGTTACAAATGTATGCCTCGTAAGGCGAAACTTATTCAGAGAGAAATAATAGCAATGAAAATCAAATAAACTGTGGCGCCATCCAAAGATACCACAGCAATCGATCGGGCTCGCATCCCTAAGTAGACGGATCCTCTTGGAGTTCCTCCTCCGAAGTGGCGTAGTCTCCTCTTCAACTGGTGTTGTGTTGAAGCAAGGGTGAGTACTTGGTACTCAAGCAAGTCATGCAATGTAATGCAAGCTAATATACTATATGCATGGCTTGGTACAAAGGAATAGCTCAAGGTATATTTGCAGAAACAAAGACTTGAAAAGTAATATAAGTAGATTCAAAGCAAAGAAAGCGTAAATAACTTTTCAAGAAGTTTAATAAACATTTTTCCCCATCCTAAACCACATTTCCATCATCTTCATTATTAAACCAACCCAACTTTTCAAATCCAAGTTATTTTCGTAAAATCTAACCCTTGACTGTAATTCCCGAGCATTGTCCAAGATCGTGGACTCGGCTATTCAAATAGATTCTACACTCTGCAGAGGTTATGCACTTTACCCACAAGATACAATCAAACACCACAAAGGCGAGTTCCTCAGTAATAAAGCCTTTCTAAGCCTCAAACAACACAGTGGTCCTCTCCTGGTTCGTGCTCTACACCATCCCTTCCTTAGCCAAGGCGAAGTATGGGACCAACACACCGTTAGATGGGTATCTCGGCCACGACCACGATACGCCCCCCGCATAATCACACAAACGGTGTAATCGACACCCGAGGCTCCACAAGCGAGTCCTTAGCAACTTAGTCAACTAGGGCCGCCCCATTCCAGCCATGTGGTTGCAAGTATGACCCAGTTCAAAGGCTTGCAAGGTTAAGTCCTTAGATTGACCAGGGCAAGACTACCCGAAAAACCAAATCAACATCCCCAATGCCACAACCTGCCCACCTGATTACTCTTGCCACATGCCCCGCCGAAATCTTATCAAACCCCGCTGATTACCATGCACCACGTGCCATCAACATCACATGATACTTTTCCAAAACAGGTTCAATATATCATTAAGTCAATATTAGCATTTGATTGTCCAAAATCATGTCATGAGCACGTAGCGTGTCTAAGCAAGATACTACAACGATCTAAACCCATGTTGGCAATTTAATAATGTCCAACTAGTAATCCACAACTAGGGTGACAAGGGATCATGGCACATACTTAGATAATCAAGGTGTCATACAAAGAATTTGGTATTTATCTAACCCCATGTTTAAACCAAGTATTTTTCTAATTGAACTAGCATGCAATAGTTTAAATCAAAATAGATTTCGAAATAGGATCAACATGGTCAAAGCACAACTTGCCTTCAAAGAGTACTTGTTCTTGGTCTTGAGTTGGATCCTGAGTCAATACTTCTCCTTCGAATCCTTCCCAGACTTCAACGTCTACTCGTAAAGCGTGCAAATAGCAAATACGCAAATAAACAATAGGCAAAAACATCCCAAAACTCCAAATAAAATCCATAAACAGAGAGAACATAATTTTCTGGATTTTTAGAAACTGGAATCGTTCAAATCGGAGTTAAAATGCAAAAGTTATGATTATTTAAAGTTTAAATAATCGATTAAATAATTTTACAGAGAAAAACTTTAGTCCAAAAATTAAATAAAATTTATATTTAAGTAGATCTTGATTTTATACAAATTTAGAAATTTGAATCACTCAAATCGGAGTTGAAACGCAAAAGTTATAAGCGTTTGAAGTTTGAATCTAAATTTGAATCAATATTTCGAATTAATAAATCATTTTCTTTTTCGGAAATTAATTATTGCGTCAGCATAGACACGTGGCATCCTGTGATTGGTCCACAGTAACCTGCTGACGTCAGCACCGAACGGCCTCCATGATGACGTCAGCATGATGTCATCATGCCACGTGGCATGTCCCGGGTGCTGCCACGTGTCTCGGTCCATGGACTGAGTCCACGGTGACACCCGGCCCACGGTGGACGCGGCCTACAGCTACAGAGGCTGACACGCGGGTCCCACCCGTCGATGGGTCACGCGTGCAGTGAGGCTCTCGGCGAGACATCGACATGCGGGCCCCGCATGTCGGTGACACGCAATCACGCCAGGCTCGGCCGCCGCACGCGGGCCCTGTCGCTGACTCAACGCACGCAGCCGGCGGCGCTACGTGGCATGATCACGGCCGCTCGATCTAGATCGGACGGTCTAGATCTACCCTAAGTTAACGCAGCTTTCTAGCACGTGGCGATCGTGGGGCCGTCGGATCTTGATCCAACGGTCCGCATCCGATCCGTTTTCCAAAGTTTCGGGAACGTGGACTCACCGTGATCGTCCGATGAAGATCCAACGGTGCACGGAGCTCGTGGACGGAGATGGAGTCACGGCAGGCTGGGTCGCCGGCACCAGGAAGATGACCACGGGCTCGGCGCTACGGGCGTTCTCGGCGTGATCGAGATGTCCGCAGTGCGCTTTGTCTTGGGGTTCCGAACCCGGCTTCAACACGGCGGACAAGGGCTATCGGTGCCGGAGAAGACGAGGAAACCGTAGCGGCTCCGTCCAACTTCGCGAGCAATCGGCACGGCTGGCGGCGCTTGAGCTCTATTAGCTAGGGCAAACGGGCGCATGGGTGAGGGCAACCTCGGGGCCGGCCCGGCCTTAAATAGCCCCGGAGGCGTGCTCAGGCGGAACCCTAGTCGGGCACGCGGCGCTCTCCGAGCCGGATTCGGCGAGGACGACGACCGATGCCGCCCACGTGTCCCGCATCGAACGCCCACGCGCGACACGCGACGCGTCACCGCTACGCCGTTGGATCAAGATCCAACGGCCGGTGGCTAGGGTTAGGGTTGGGTTTGGCGACGCGGTTCGACCGAATCAAGTGGCTCGGTCGGGTTCGGGTCGGACTCGAGTCCGACTCGGACCCGATGAACAGTACTAAACCCGAAGCGATTTTAATATTCAAAATAATCCCCAGTAATTCATTTAATTCATTAAAAATAGCAAAAGACTCGAAAAATTCTAAAAATTCTGAAAATATTTTGGATCATTTTGGACTCAAATAAAATATTTCCAACAAAATTTTATTTGCAAAATTAAATTCTTTAATTATTTCAAAATGGAATAAATTCAAATAAATTCCAAATAAATCCAAATAAATTCCAGAAAATTCCAAAAATTCACCAAAGTGCCAAATCACACATGAATTTAAGAAAAGCAAAATTTTGGGGTGTTACAAACCTCCCCCCCTTAATAGAATCTCGTCCCCGAGATTCAGGGCTTACTAAAGGAATAGGTTTGGAAACTCCTTCTTCAAATCCTCTTCGCTCCCAAGTCGCTTCACTTTCTTCATGGTTGCTCCATCGAACTCTACTGAAACGGGTTGACTTGTTTCTAGTTTCTCGATCCATTGTGTCTAGAATCCTCACTGATGCTCCTTATAAGTCAAGTCCTCTTGCAACTCAATTGACTCTAGCGTGTCTGCTCCTCAGAACTCTGAGACACTTCTTTAAGCTGGGACACATGGAATACATCATGTACTCCTCGCTAACGATCGTGGCAACTCCAATGATAAGCAACTTCGCCTCTGCGGCTCAAAATCTTAAATGGTCCAACATAACTGGTGCAAGTTTCCTTTGGCATGGAACCTCTTAACTCCCCGAGAGGCGTAACTCGAGGTATACAAAGTCTTCTCGTTCAAAACTCAAATCTCGGCGACGATTGTCAAGATAACTCTTCCGCCGAGATTGGGCTATCTTCAACCTTTCCCTAATCATAGCGATCTGCTTCTTCACCTCTTGAAGAATATCAGGCCCAAAGACACGGCGCCACGGCCTCATTCCAATTCAATGGCGTCCGACAGGGTCGACCATACAAAGGCCTCAAAAGGTGACATCTCAGAACTAGCCTGATAACTATTGTTGTAATCGAACTCGGCATACGGCAAACTCTTATCCCAAGAGGTAGCATAAGCTAATGCACAAGCTCTCAACATATCTTCCAGAATCTGGTTGACTCTTTCTGGCCTGTCCATCCGTCTGTGGATGATAAGGCACATCTTGAAGTTCAAACGGGTTCCCATGGCTTCATGCAACTTATTCCGTAACCTTGAGGTAAATTGGGTACCTCTGTCCGATACAATCCTCTTTATACTCCGTGCAAACAAACAATCCCGATCATGTACAATTCGCTAATTTATCTCCCGAGTAAGTGGTCTTCACGGGGATAAAATGGGCTACTTTAGTCAAGCGATCCACTATAACCCATATGGAGTCATAACCTCCTTGAGTCTTCGGCAAACCGTAATGAAATCCATTCCGATTTCCTCCCACTTCCACTCGTATTTTCAATGGCCGTAGCAATCCTGCCGGGTCTCTCGATGCATTGCCTTGACTCTCGGCATACGCCGCACAATGCAACATGCTCGGCAACTTCACGCTTCAAACTCGCCACTGCATCTCTCCTTCAGATCCCGATACATCTTGGCGCTTCCAGATGAATTGAATACTTAGAGTCATGGGCTTCTTCCGTAATCGCTTGCTTTAACTCCTTTTGTTAGGCACACAAATGCGATCCTTCATCCACAACGTGCTCCTGCTCATCCAACTTGAAGTCCTCTCGCCTTGCCTTCCTCCTTTTGGACTTAATCCTACTGATCCTGTCATCATCCTTCCGCCCTTCTCGGATCTGGTCCTCTAAGGTAGGCTTTACTTCCAATGCGCCAAGAATCCGCTTAGGTACAACCTCAATCTTCATCTTTTGAAAATCCTCACATAACTCATCCCGACTTGTGGCTAGCAACGCACTCACGGTATGACTTTTCCGACTCAGTGGCATCGGCTACTACGCTGGCCTTCCCGGATGGTAATGGATTCCAACATTGTAGTCCTTGATCAACTCTAACCATCTCCTCTCGCCTCATATTCAGATCCGACTGGGTGAATATGTACTTAAGGCTCTTATGATCCGTATACACTTCACATCTGCTTCCAATCGATAGTGACGCCATATCTTCAAAGCATGCACTACTACAGCCTAACTCCAAGTCATGTGTCGGATAATTTTCCTCATGCGGCCTCAATCGCCTTGATGCATAAGCGATTTACCTTTCCATTCTCGCATCAGCACACATCCAAGTCCTTGGCGCGATGCGTCACAATAAATATCGAAGCTTTGAGCAACATCCGTAGAACTAACACCGTGCCGACGCCAATCGCTTCTTCACTCCAAATCCTTTCTCACATTCTCAAGCGCCCATGCAAACTTCTTTTCCTTCTTCGAAGCCATGTAAGAGGTTTCGCAATTGTCGAGAAGCCTTCAATGAAACGGCGGTAATATCCTGCCATTCCAAAGAAACTCCGACCGGGTCACAGCCTTCTACTGCTCCCAATGTAACACACCTTCTACTTTGCTTGGATCTACGGCGACTCCTTCCAGTCATTACATGTCCAAGAAACTCCACCTTGTCCTTCCAAAAATCACACTTGTTTAACTTGGCGAAAAGTTGTCAGCCCCTCGCCTTTTCCAAAACTCGCCTTAAGTGTTCGGCATGTTCATCCTCCTGCCTTGGAGTAGATTAGGATATCATCTATGAACACGACAACAAACTTGTCCAAATATTCCATGAACACCTTATTCATCATATTCATGAAATAAGCCGGGCGCATTCGTCAAATTTCAAAGGACATAATCAGAAACTCGTAATGTCCATATCTTGACGAGAATGCGCCTTCTAATATCTTCTCGATCGGATCTTCAATCGATGGTATCCCGATCTCGCATCAATCTTGGAGAAAACTCCGGCTCCTCTTAATCGATCAAACAAATCATCAATCCTGGGTAGCGGATACTTATTCTTCACGGTGACCTCATTGAGTGCACGGTAGTCAATGCACATCCTGAAACTCCCGCCCTTTTTCTTGACAAACAAAACTGGTGCTCCCCACTGCACTAACTCGGCCTCGATAAATCCTTTCTCCATTAACTCTTCTAGTCTGTTTCTTCATCTCTACCAACTCCTCGGTAGACATCCGATAGGGTCTCTTTGCTATCGGTGCTGCATCCAGTACAAGCTCTATCACAAACTCTATGTCCCTCGTCAAGCGGCATACCCTGTAGATCCTCGGGAAAAACATCGGGTACTCATTCACTAATCGAGACATCCTCTATGTTGATTGCCTTGGTATCAACTAACCATCAACTGTCCATCTCTAATCGCAGTGGCTTGAAATTCCACTTTCTTCCCACACGGGCTCTCAATCGAGATAGTCCTTCGCCCACAATCCAATACGGCCTTGTGCTTGGATAACCAATCCATTCCCAATATAACATCTAAGGTCCGGGTCTCCAAAATTATAAGGTTTGCTAGGAACTCTATTCCATCTATTAGTATTCTCACCTCGAACATCCTACTTCCGCTCGGAGTTCTAACTGTGGGTTTGAACTAAAAGCATGCGCTAAGTCTTGCAATCCTCAAATCATTTCTAGTAGCAAAGCCTTGCGAAACAAACGAATGCGAAGCTCCAGAGTCAAACAAAATCAAGGTGTATCGAAAGTTAACAAGTAACTTACCCAAGACGACGTCCGTAGCATTCTCGCAGTCATCTGCGGTGACATGGTTGACTCGGCCTCTCACCACGGTCTGGGTATGGCTCCCGTGCCGGGCGCCCTAGCTGGGTGGTTCCTAGGTTGAAACGAATCGGGTCGCTCTGCTGTCTTCTTTGGACAACTGTTGGCAAAGTGTCTCGGCTCGTTGCAGCTTGTAGCAGCGTCTCACCGTTTCTTTGCCGATCGCCTCGAGTAGTATTTCTAGCGAGGGTGGGGTCCGTAGTTCGATTGATGTGTCTTGGTGCCGGGATGGTGTCCTTGTTGCATTCTCGTGGTTGGAATCAAGAATTGATTTGGTGCAACTCTCAGCGTTGTTGCGTTCCTGGCGTGATCCTTGCCGTTGCATCCTCGCGCTTCTGTTCTCATCCAGCTTCCTTGCGCTTTGTCCTCAAGAATAAGCGCCTTATTCACCAACTCTTGGAAATCCGGAAAGGTGTGGGTGATCAACCCTACTTGCAATCCCGAGTTAAGTCCCTTCATAAAACGAGACTGCCTGGATTTATCCGTCGCTACATCCTCAAAGCGTAGCGTGCTAGCCTGTGTGAACTTGTTCAGTAGTCGGCCACCGGCCGGGTTACCTTGCTTCAGTTGCTCAACTCCTCCTTCTTAAGGTCCATGATTCCTTCAGCACGTGATATCTGCTTAATGCACCGTGAACTCTTCCCAAGTGATATCTTGAGGGTTCTCTGCGTGGCACAAGTTCTCCCACCATTCGCCAATGTTCTTCCAACCGATGAGAAGCGTAGAGTACCTTCTCATTTCCTATGCATTGAGCTATGTGTAGCTTCCTCTCGATTGATCTTAACCAATCATCGGCTTCCAATGGATTGGCATTCCCAGAAAAAGTGGGTGGGTGAGTCCTCATGAACTCTGACAAATTTTGTATTCTCAAGCGTGGCCCCTGATTAACTTGATTAGCAAAGTGGCCTGAGCAAAGGACGTGCTGCATTTGTTGCATCATAGCATGCATCAACCGAGTCCGAGCAGCAAGAAAGGCTCCAAAATTCTGCATATCAATCAAGCGGTGCTTGCTCCATCATTGGGGTTTTCTGTGGCGAGAACCACTCCCATTGCTTCCAAAGTTTCCACTGTATTCACCATCTCGCCGATTTGCTCTAGGTTTAGAGATGAGAGGGAAACAAGAATAGACAAGTAATATGGAACTTATGCGGGGCTTAAAGGTGTAACTTTAAGGTCCAACTTTATTATTTAATAACTTGGTATGGCTGCTTACAATGCCTAAGGGCCTTGCAACACATAATGCACACTCAAAGAAACAAAGCAAATCCAAATCGAACTAACTCCGGAGTCTAACGCCTAAAGGGTGACTCTTTATTCTATGACTCGACTTCGTGAAGGAGTCTCACTATAGAACCTATGCTCACTCATCGAAAGCCTCCACGGCCTGGGTACGGTGTCTTTGTGGCATAGGCGCCGAACGATTGCCATGTCCAAAGCAATCGTGTCCTCTATGGTAGTCGAAGAAGCGGTGTCCTCATCGAGATCCGACTCCTCCGATCTCGCTCGTGTAGCTCGAGTAATCGCTCTGGTCCGGTCCGCATAAAGTCATCTCCAACTCGCCAATCCTTCGTGAGAAGGTGTGCCACATACTCTTGAGCTTCCCGCCATCTGCTCTTCTCTGCCGTGATCTCCTTGCGGGCCTTCGTAGCTCCTTGCTTGTATTATCTAGTACATCCTCCTGGCGACGACAAATCGTGCCAACTGTGTAACCGCGGGCATCCTCATCCCGAATCTCCTTCGGTCAAGAAGGTTATCGCTGGCGCTGGTGATAACGGAACACCGTGCTCTCAACTCTCTCGCGTAGATACGGGTAATGTGCCGCATTGCGGCGTCGTGATACTTCTTGGATACCCATCTGCATTGTAGATCTCCTGGCAAAGGCAGTTGTATCGGCGATTGCCTGGCCCTTCTTCCTAGCAGTACCTCAATCTTCACATCACAAGCCTTGATCAATCCGGCTTGCCTGATCACTTCTACTTGGTATTGGGGCTTCTCAAAATCTCCGAGAGTCTGAAGCATATGCCAAAGTTCTGCAGCGTGACCAACTCCCAGATCAACGTAGTTGAACTCTTCCTCCATCTGTCACAAGAGTGCTTTACGTAAGAATTCGTAATTTTTTTTTTTTTTTTTTTTTAAATTGTGACAAGGTAAGGGAAAATTTCAGCAAGAGACAAGAAAAGAGAGAAGGGGATAAGTCGAGATGTCATTTCTTGTCTTCACAAATTTTAGCTTTAGAAAATAGGTTTTATCCTCACTACGACCATTCTAACTTAGGGTTGAGCCTACAAATAAGTATGGCTCGATACCACCTCTGTCGGGACCCCGAATTTGCAAATCCGACCCTCTGTGTATTCGGCACTAGTCCAGAACGCCGCTTAGTGCACACAGCCTTAACATCGGTAAATATCACAATCATACCAATCGATATTATCAAAGTACTTTATTTAAATAACCAAATCGTTACTTGACCTTATGGTCAAGTTACAAATGTATGCCTCGTAAGGCGAAACTTATTCAGAGAGAAATAATAGCAATGAAAATCAAATAAACTTCGTGGCGCCATCCAAGATACCACAGTGCAATCGATCGGGCTCGCATCCCTAAGTAGACGGATCCTCTTGGAGTTCCTCCTCCGGCCGGGCGTAGTCTCCTCTTCAACTGTGTTGTGTTGAAGCAAGGGTGAGTACTTGGTACTCAAAGAAGTCATGCACGTAATGCAAGCTAATATACTATATGCATGGCTTGGTACAAAGGAATAGCTCAAGGTATATTTGCAAGAAACAGCACTTGAAAAGTAATATAAGTAGATTCGAAAGCAAGAAAGCGTAAATAACTTTTCAAGAAGTTTAATAAACATTTTTCCCCATCCTAAACCACATTTCCATCATCTTCATTATTAAACCAACCCAACTTTTCAAATCCAAGTTATTTTCGTAAAATCTAACCCTTGACTGTAATTCCCGAGCATTGTCGATCATGGACTCGGCTATTCAAATAGATTCTACACTCTGCAGAGGTTATGCACTTTACCCACAAGATACAAATAAACACCACAAAGGCGAAGTTCCTCAGTAATAAAGCCTTTCTAAGCCTCAAACAACACAGTGGTCCTCTCCTGTTCGTGCTCTACACCATCCCTTCCCTTAGCCAAGGCGAAGTATGGGACCAACACACCGTTAGATGGGTATCTCGGCCACGACCACGATACGCCCCCCGCATAATCACACAAACGGTGTAATCGACACCGAGGCTCCACAAGCGAGTCCTTAGCAACTTAGTCAACTAGGGCCGCCCCATTCCAGCCATGTGGTTGCAAGTATGACCCAGTTCAAAGGCTTGCAAGGTTAAGTCCTTAGATTGACCAGGGCAAGACTACCCAAAACCAAATCAACATCCCCAATGCCACAACCGGCCCACCTGATTACTCTTGCCACATGCCCCGCCGAAATCTGCTTATCAAACCCCGCTTGATTACCATGCACCACGTGCCATCAACATCACATGATACTTTTCCAAAACAGGTTCAATATATCATTAAGTCAATATTAGCATTTGATTGTCCAAAATCATGTCATGAGCACGTAGTGTGTCTAAGCAAAGATACTACAACGATCTAAACCCATGTTGGCAATTTAATAATGTCCAACTAGTAATCCACAACTAGGGTGACAAGGGATCATGGCACATACTTAGATAATCAAGGTGTCATACAAAGAATTTGGTATTTATCTAACCCCATGTTTAAACCAAGTATTTTTCTAATTGAACTAGCATGCAATAGTTTAAATCAAAATAGATTTCGAAATAGGATCAACATGGTCAAAGCACAACTTGCCTTCAAAGAGTACTTGTTCTTGGTCTTGAGTTGGATCCTGAGTCAATACTTCTCCTTCGAATCCTTCCGGCACTTCAACGTCTACTCGTAAAGCGTGCAAATAGCAAATACGCAAATAAACAATAGGCAAAAACATCCCAAAACTCCAAATAAAATCCATAAACAGAGAGAACATAATTTTCTGGATTTTTAGAAACTGGAATCGTTCAAATCGGAGTTAAAATGCAAAAGTTATGATTATTTAAAGTTTAAATAATCGATTAAATAATTTTACAGAGAAAAACTTTAGTCCAAAAATTAAATAAAATTTATATTTAAGTAGATCTTGATTTTATACAAATTTAGAAATTTGAATCACTCAAATCGGAGTTGAAACGCAAAAGTTATAAGCGTTTGAAGTTTGAATCTAAATTTGAATCAATATTTCGAATTAATAAATCATTTTCTTTTTCGGAAATTAATTATTGCGTCAGCATAGACACGTGGCATCCTGTGATTGGTCCACAGTAACCTCGCCGACGCCAAGACCGAACGGCCTCCATGATGACGCCGGATGACGTCATCATGCCACGTGGCATGTCCCGTGCCGCCACGTGTCTCGGCCCATGGATCGAGTCCACGGTGACACCGGCCCACGGTGGACGCGCCTACAGCTACAGAGGCTGACACGCGGGTCCCACCCGTCGGTGGGTCACGTGCAGTGAGGTTTTCGGCGAGACATCGACATGCGGCCCCGCATGTCGGTGACACTGCAGCCACGCCAGGCTCGGCCGGCACGCGGGCCCGGCTGTCGCTGACTCAACGCACGCGCGCGGCGGCGCTACGTGGCATGATCACGGCCGTTCGATCTAGATCGGACGGTCTAGATCTACCCTAAGTTAACGCAGCTTTCTAGCACGTGGCGATCGTGGGCCGCTTGATCTTGATCCAACGGCCCGGATCCGATCCGTTTTCCAAAGTTTCGGGGAAACGTGGACTCACCGTGATCGTCCGATGAAGATCCAACGGTGCACGGAGCTCGTGGACGGAGATGGAGTCACGGCAGGGCTGGGTCGCCGGCACCAGGGAAGATGACCACGGGCTCGGCGCTACGGGCGTTCTCCGGCGTGATCGAGATGTCCCGCAGGTGCGCCTTGTCTTGGGGGTTCCGAACCCGGGCTTCAACACGGCGGACAAGGGCTATCGGTGCCGGAGAAGACGAGGAAACCGTAGCGGCTCCGTCCAACTTCGGCGAGCAATCGGCACGGCCTGGCGGCGGCTTGAGCTCTATTAGCTAGGGCAAACGGGGCGCATGGGTGAGGGCAACCTCGGGGGCCGGTCCGGGCCTTAAATAGCCCCGGGAGGCGTGCTCAGGGCGGAACCCTAGTCGGACACGGCGGCGCTCTCCGAGCCGGATTCGGGCGAGGACGACGACCCGATGCCGTCCACGTGTCCCGCATCGAACGGCCCACGCGCACACGCGACGCGTCACACGCGCGGCCGTTGGATCAAGATCCAACGGTCGGTGGCTAGGGTTAGGGTTGGGTTTGGCGACGCGGTTCGACCGAATCAAGTGGCTCGGTCGGGTTCGGGTCGGACTCGAGTCCGACTCGGACCCGATGAACAGTACTAAACCCGAAGCGATTTTAATATTCAAAATAATCCCCAGTAATTCATTTAATTCATTAAAAATAGCAAAAGACTCAGAAAAATTCCAGAAAAATTCTGGAAAATATTTTGGATCATTTTGGACTCAAATAAAATATTTCCAACAAAATTTTATTTGCAAAATTAAATTCTTTAATTATTTCAAAATGGAATAAATTCAAATAAATTCCAAATAAATCCAAATAAATTCCAGAAAATTCCAAAAATTCACCAAAGTGCCAAATCACACATGAATTTAAGAAAAGCAAAATTTTGGGGTGTTACAACGTCTCCAGGTGTTTATATACACGCACACTAGTAACTGACGGAGTAATGTGACGATTACTAATGTAATCGATCTTATAATGTCGATAAGCGATTAGTAATCGATCAGATAATGTCAAGAAGCATTATTCTGCTTAAATCGCATTTAAACAGAATGAATAGAGAGATAATTGCAAGATTCAGCAAAATAAAAAGGTGAATTCAAAGTGTCAGGAGATACACTACGACGCGGCGCGGTCGCTCGTCGCAAGTCACAAGTCACGCGGATTTTCACGCGAAAATACGCGAATACGCGCGCGCGTGCGTGTGTGCGTTTAGGCAGTATTCACCCTATGCCATCCCCATGCCAAGTGTCACATTAATCAAGAGGTGGGAAAGACTCCACCTTTTAAATTGCCCTTCCTCCACTTGGCTAGGCAATATGGTACTAAATCATGCATGCTATGGAATTAAAGGAAATGGGCCATGGGCCAATTTCTAACAATCCCCCACCAATTCCATAGCAATCAGCAGAAAAGATAACAATGATTGCTGTACTGAAGCGTTGTTAATATACCAGTCTTTTGGTGTAAGTCCCGTACGAGTTGAACTTGCACCTAGATTAGCAAGGTTCATCCTCTCACAGCTAGTGAATGGACTATGCCTTGAATTCATAGCTTTTTGTGATCAAACTTTACTTGAAAATCACAACTGATACTAGGCTGCAAATAAACCACGCCTACACGGAGCGTTATATGGTCATGCTCCCGTATCTGCTCATGAGCTTTCTAGAGAATGCCCCATTCTCATGAACTGCGACCTCACAGTTATGCTCAAGTAGGTGTATTCATTATAGGTATCCTGTAGGCCAATACCTTTTTCTCTCATTTTGACATTAGAATACATTAAGGCTTTAAGCCAACCTTCCATACAGTTGAGAGTACTTTGTCTATTAGGACACAGATACAATTTAATAATATGTACTCTCTTGTTACAACATCAACTTGTTTTTCACATTACCTAATTCACGGGATCTCCGATCAGGAAGATATGGGTTACCGTTATGTAGTAACTCAAATGGGCCTCATACCCATGTCCATAGACACAACGGAAATCGTTTTCCTTGCAAGTCCTTTTGTAAAAGGATCTGCCAGATTTTTCTCAGTACGAATATAATTTACAGCAATTACTCCGGAGTTTCTCAATTTTCTGACAGATTTAAGCCTGCGCTTCACATGTCTGGAGGACTTCATATTATCCTTAGTACTCATAACCTTAGTCAACACTGTTTGGTTATCGCAGTACATTAGGATCGGCGGTATTGGTTTCTCAACCAATGGCAAGTCCAACAGTAGCTCTCTAAGCCATTCAGCCTCAACAGTGGCTGTATCAAGTGCTACAAGTTCAGCTTCCATGGTTGACCTCGTTAATATGGTCTGTTTGCAAGACCTCCATGAAACTGCAGCACCAGCTAAGGTAAAAACATAACCACTTGTAGCTTTGATCTCATCCGCATCAGAGATCCAATTGGAATCACTATATCCTTCTAATACAGATGGATATCCAGTGTAGTGAATTCCGTAAGATGTTGTGCCTCTCAAGTAGCGCAACACTCTTTCAAGTGCCTCCCAATGATCATCTCCTGGATTAGATGTAAACCGGCTTAATTTGCTCACAGCAAATGAGATATCAGGTCTTGTGGCACTAGCTAGATACATAAGGGACCCAATAATCTGTGAATATCTCAGTTGATCTTTCCTTAACCCTTGATTTTTCCGAAGTTTAACACTCGGATCATATGGTGTTGGGGAAATTTTGCAATTCTCAAAGCCGTACAGGCTCAAAATTTTCTCAGCATAATGGGATTGATGCAAAATGATTCCATCCTCATTCTTGATCAATTTAATATTCAGAATAACATCTGTCTCACCCAAGTCATTCATATCAAAGCATCGAGACAAGTAAGTTTTGACCTCGTCAATTACAGCAGTGTTAGTCCCAAATATAAGTATGTCATCAACATACAAACACAAAATCACACCTTGACCCCCACCATAACAATAATATACACACTTATCTGCCTCATTAACAGCAAAACCAGCAGATGTCAAAGTTTTATCAAACTTTTCGTGCCATTGCTTAGGTGCTTGCTTTAGTCCATATAAGGATTTTAATAATTTGCACACTTTATTTTCCTGTCCAGTAATCACATAACCATCTGGTTGCTCCATATAGATTTCTTCCTCCAACTCTCCATTAAGGAAAGCTGTCTTTACATCCATTTGATGGACGTGTAGACCATGGGAAGCAGCTAAAGCAATGAGCACTCTAATGGTGGTTAATCTGGCAACAGGAGAATAAGTATCAAAATAATCCTCTCCTTCTTTCTGGGTATAACCCTTGGCTACAAGTCTTGCATTGTACTTATCAACAGTACCATCAGGCCTCATTTTCTTTTTGAAAACCCACTTGCATCCAACAGGTTTGCACCTAGTAGGACGATCAGTGATCTCCCAAGTCCCATTAGCTATGATGGAATCCATCTCGCTACGGACTGCCTCTTTCCAATACTCAAAGATCGTAATGCATAAGCCTCTGAAAGAGTTTTTGGCACATCATCTACGAGGTATACAATGAAGTCATCGCCAAAGGTTTTCTCAACCCTTTGTCTCTTACTCCTACGAGGAGCCTCTGCGACTAAATTGTTATCCTCCTCAGTAATATCTTCTACTGGTAGTGTATCACTCATTGGTTCAAAAATAGTGGTAGGTTCAACATTAATATTTTCAGTTTGTGAGGTACTACCTGCTGGTCTCATAGGATAAACATCCTCAAAGAATGAAGCATCTCTGGACTCCATTATTGTGTTAGCAACAATCTCAGGAGTTTCTGATTTTACTACTAAAAATCTATAGGTCAGACTTTGTTATGTGCATATCCCAGAAAAATGCAATCGACTGTTTTAGGTCCAAGCTTTATCTTTTTCTGTAATGGTATATTGACTTTTGCCAAACACCCCCATGTTCGCAGAAAATTGACATTGGGCTTTCTCCCCTTCCATCCCTCATATGGAGTAATCTCACGCTTTTTAGTGATTACTCTATTTAAGACAAAAGTTGTCGTCAATATAGCTTCCCCACCACATTTTAGGCATGCCAAGACTCTCTAACATGGCATTCACCAAGTCTGTGAGTGTTCGGTTTTCCTCTCGCCTACCCCATTTGATTGGGGAGAATATGGTGGTGTAACTTCATGGATTATACCATGCTCGTAATGTAATGGGAGAATTCATGAGAGATATACTCTCCTCCACGATCAGACCTTAGTCTTTTAATTTTCTTTTCTAGTTGGTTCTCAACCTCGGCCTTATAGATTTTGAAGTAGTTTAAAACTTCATCCTTTGTTTTCAGCAAATACACATAACAATAACGTGTTGCATCATCTATAAGAGTTAGAAAGTATCTTTTGCCTCCTTTTGTCAACAATCCATTCATTTCACATAGGTCAGAATGGACAAGATCTAATGGTGCCAAGTTCTTTTATTCTTGTAATCCTTTAAAGGGTTTTCTAGGTTGTTTTGCTTGCACACAAGATTGACACTTTGATCCTTTGACAATATCACATTTTGGAATTAACTCTAATCTGGACATTCGAGCAATGCTATCAAAACCAATATGACAGAATCGAGAATGCCAAATATCGGCATCACATTTATTCAAACCAGTTGCAATATTCATATTATAGCAAGACTCTAGAGTACTTAAGCGGAACAAGCCTCTGCTCTCATAGCCTTTACCAACGAAGTTCCCAAACTTAGACAATACAACTTTATTTGACTCAAATACTAGCTTGTAACCATCCCTGCATAAAAGAGAACCACTAACAAGGTTCTTTTTTATTGTTGGCGCATGCTACACGTTCTTCAAGTGAACAATCTTCCCTGAAGTAAGCTTCAGATCTACCGTGCCAACACCAAGAACAGAAGCATGCGACCCGTTCCCCATTAGGACGGAGGAAGCCCCGGCTGCCTGGTAAGAAGAAAACAAGGAAACATCAAAACACACATGAACATTAGCCCCAGTATCAACCCACCAATCAGTGGTTTGACATGCTGAAAAAACAACAGGAGAATTACCATACCCTCCTTAAGTCGAGGCCTCGCCTATGGTCACGTTGGCATTTTTCTTGCCCTGTTCATTTGTCCTGTTTTTGCGATAGCGACAGTCTTTTGCCATATGATCGTCCTTTCCGCATACGAAACAGGTGATGTTCTTCATGTCCTTTTTCTCAATTTTCTTCTTTTTAAAGCTAGTTGTCTTGTTTGGTTTAGGAACTTTGAAGTTCTTGCCATATGATTTCTTCTCGACGATATTGGCATTATTCTGATTAGTTATGCTTGGTGCATCTTTTGCTCTTGCCTTTTCTTCCACATTAAGGGCTGCAATGAGATCCTCAATAGAAATCTCTTCCCTCTTTTGCTTTAAGCTAGTGGCAAAATCCCGCCAAGATGGGGGGAGTTTGGCAACAATGCCCGCTGCCACAAACTTAGGAGGCAATGCACAACCCAAGTGCGCAATCTCGCCAACCAGTAGCTGGAGGTCGTGTGCTTGTGCAACAATCGATTTAGCGCCATCCATGCTAAAATCAAAGAATTTCTCGCACACGTACAACCAGCGACCGGCTTCAGCCTCTGCATACTTCTGGTCAAGTGCATCCCACAACCCAGTGGCAGATGTGTAGTTCATATACACATCATAGAGTTGATATGCCAAAATGGTCAGAAGGCAGCCTAGTGCAGTGTTGTTCGCACTATCAAACTGCATGTACTGCTCAACCGTAAAATGGATACTGTGGGTGGATCACCCACCACAGCCCCAATGACATGAGCCAAAACTTAGCCCTTGTCTGCCATCTACAAAAATTTGCACCAGAAAACCTCTCAGGTTTCATAGCATCCGAAGGATTAGCCATTGCTGAATCACAAAAATATCGCAAATAAGGTTTCTGGATTGTTGGAAATGTGTGCAATATTTTAATTCCAGATTTTACCAGGAGACAAATACCACAGATAAATAGTGATGCACACAGTAAATCTAACAGCAGGCTACACATTGTACTTCCAAACATATATATACTCATGAAAAAGAATATGATCAAGTTGAACGAACACTAATGACTTACAGTTGAGGTCGATGAAGAACTGAACGATGCGCAGAAGAGGTCGTGGATGAAGTCGAAGAAGCAGCGCAGGAGCGGTCGCGCAGATACGCTGCCCAGAAACCTTATTGCCGCCCCGTGCAGGTGAACTCTGCGGCAAAGGCTCGGAGATACCGCTCACCCTCCTTCACGGTGCACGCCGAGGAGGAAGGCCGGCGAGGTTCTACAGCTCAACACAACAGTACAGCTTTTGCAGAGAGGAGGAGGAAGAATGGAGGAATTCAGCGTATCAAGCCTGGACGTCTCCAGGTGTTTATATACACGCACACTAGTAACTAACGGAGTAATGTGACAGTTACTAGTAACTGACAAAGATAATGTCGATAAGCATTAGTAATCGATCGTATAATGTCAAGAAGCATTATTCTGTTTAAATCGCATTTAAACAGAATGAATAGAGAGATAATTGCAAGATTCAGCAAAATAAAAAGGTGAATTCAAAGTGTCAGGAGACACACTACGACGCGGCGCGGTCGCTTGTCGCAAGTCACAAGTCACACGGATTTTCACGCGAAAATACGCGAATACGCGCGCGCGTGCATGTGTGTGTTTAGCCAGTATTCACCCTATGCCATCCCCATGCCAAGTGTCACATTAATCAAGAGGTGGGAAAGACTCCACCTTTTAAATTGCCCTTCCTCCACTTGGCTAGGCAATATGGTACTAAATCATGCATGCTATGGAATTAAAGGAAATGGGCCATGGGCCAATTTCTAACAAGTACTAAAGATAATCCATACAAGTAACTTTCTATATAGCTGTATGTAATAATCTCTCATATAATTAATAAACTGTCTGTATAATAATATACAAACTTTAAAGCTATCTATAAGACCATCGGTTAAATAGTAGACAATATCTTTCTCTCTCCTCATTCTCTCTTATCCACATCATTCAAAATCTTATAGTCAGTCTATATGTACTATTGTACATGCTCTAACGGGAAATGCTAATATGATTATAATACATTATGCACGTTGCCGCAAACGGTCTGTTAATTCTAACATAGAGAGAAATCTTTTTAAAATTTTGGAATGAAAAGCAAAAATTTTCTCCTTCGAAAAAACTATGCAAATATTTTTATGAGAAAATAAAATAAAAATTAAAAAGTAAAAATAAAAACAACTATTGTAGCTCGGCACTGTAGAGCTACACGTGTTGGCATGGCGTTCATCTCACCGATAATAATAAGTACTAGTTGCGTAGCTGGCCCGCAATTGCTACGGGTGAAAAGAATTGTTGAGTGTGAGACCCCGGATCAGCTATCCAGAATCTCCTGTGTATTTCCGTACTAGTCCCAGATCAGTAGCTAGTACACACAGTCACAGTGATACTTCATTGCCGAACATAACGAAAACTGTATTATAAATATTCAAGTATGGGCCACATGGCCACTAATTACAATACTCGGTCCAACGACCGGACACAAAGCAGCGGAAACAAAAGCAAAACGAAACGAGCGAACGCCACAACACCACAGGCGACGACTAGGAACGCAACTAGTCCTCCTGGCAGTCCTCCTCGAAGAACTCCTCCTCATCCTCGGCATCTTGGAAATTCTCTGATGATTACAATGTTGGTGTAGCACGTGAGTACAAAAGTACTCAGCAAGTCGGGAAAGTATGATCATGAGGGGCTTTCCAAAGGAAGCTTAATAGGGTTTGTTTGCATAAAGCCACATTTTATTAAATCATACTTAAGTAAATAATTTCACAAAGCATCTTTTATAATTCTTTTTAATAATTGAATTATTGAATATTATAGTGAGGTTCTAACCACCATCACTAACATAAAGGCTCTCTCCGCCAACAGTTTAAAAGATCAAAGTTAATCATGTGACTCCATCCGTCAAATGTAAAACAGGTTCTATCCACCTGGTTGGCTCTTTCCGCCAAACAACATCCGAGAGTTCTAACCACTCCCGAACCCCAAAACAAAACACTTTACAATTTTAAGAACAAAATCAAAGTCTACCAATATGAAAGCATTCTTCGCTTTGGCCTTAACCGTAGGCACGGCTATTCGAATAGTTTTACTCTGCAGAGGTGTATAACTTTACCCACAAGACATGATATTCCCTTGATGCCAAGCTATTAGCACACTTCCTTGGGTGTGCCGGCAGGGATATCATGACAAGGCCGTTACAATGTATCTACCTAGCTAGACCCACCTTCACGAGGTTTCACCGCTGTTAGGGTTCTCTCCACCCAGTACAGAAGCCCCCTCTTGCGCCGTGTGAGAAAAACAACAACAACAACAACAACAATGCCTCCTTCCGGCTCTCACACAACAACCGAGTGGTGAGTCTAAACTAGGCTTCTACAAATTAGTTGACCAGGTCATACCATTATAGACATGTGGTAGTACGGTTATGCTTAAAATGGCAATCATAAGCGTCGGTCCTTATATGACTTGGGGCGGTACTTGCACAAAAGGATCAAGGCTTGATCCGCTCCCACCCGACGTTCCATGCCGCCCAAGTCGAAATCATTTTCCTTTTCTTTTTAGTTTAGAAAACAGTACTAAAATCATATTAATAACCTTAAATCACATTTGATAACATTCTTTTTGAATAATCCCACCCATGGGTTGTTTTCATCGGAAAAGATCCTAAGCAATTCTATCGTACTACGTATCAACGGATACCATATAAGCCTAAGCATGGTGTAAACAATGTTCTAGGGTTACAATGGATAGGATTAACAATGTCAAGGAGGAATCAACAATGTTGGAATAACTAGCTCTTATATTTGACATATTTAATTAAACATAGCCATGCAACTTTATAAACAATTTTAAATCATTTCGCAAACATAGGAGCAAAATGCGTCAAGGAGACTTGCCTTCTGTCCCGGCGGAAGTGTCGAACTCGGAAGGCTCGACGGCGAAATCGGCTGTCGCGGCGGGATCGTCGACTACACGCAAAACGAGGCAATAAATAAATAACAGAAAATAAATAAAATCCAAAAATTATAAAATTAGTACTGGCAGGAAGGTATTGATTTAAGATGAATTTAGAAATTTGAATGAGGTCAAACGGAGTTCGGATGAGAAAGTTATGAGCTTCCGAAGTTTGAATTTCAAATAAATCGAAAACCCGAGAATATTCTCAGAATATTCCTCTCTGGTTTGACTGGTCAAAGAAGGACTTTGACCGAGCTTTGACTGGACTTTGACTAGGCTTTGGGTGTATGGCAAGGTGGCCCCACATGTCATAGACATGGGGTTGTCTTCAAGCTTTGAGTTTGGCCATGGTTACCATGAGAGAGAGAGAGAAAGAGAGAGAGAGAGAGAGAGAGAGAGAGAGAGCTTGGAGGGGAAGGAGAGGGGGCGCCACGAGGGGGCGGCGACGGCGGCGCCGGCGAGGCCGAGCTGCGGCGGCAGGTCGCCGGCGGCGGGCCGGCCAGAGCGCTGAGCCCAACTGGCAGGAGCAAAGCTCCATGGCTAAAGAACAGAGAAGAACAACAAGAACCAAATAACACACTACTTCCTAAAAACTTGATTTCTTTCTCATTTTTGCACGGATTTGATCCAAACAAAAGGCTAGAACCTCTAGATAACATCCTTAGCAACATCTAGGAGGAAGGAATTGAACCTAAACTCACCGGAATTGGAGAAATCGACGACGAACGACGGTTCGACCGAAAGCACAAAAGCTCCAAATTCGTCGCCCACGGATGATGGAACCTAAAAACGATGGAAGGATTAGAGACTAGACTTCCTCACGATCACAACAAAACAAACGGAAGGAAGATTGAACCACCGAGGTGGAAGATATGAGCAAGAACACGAAGAACGCGAAGAACAACAATAGTTCGTCGGTTTTTCTTGATCTTGCGGCCAATTGGGTTTGAGAGGCTAAAGGAGGGTGACTCCACCGGAAAGGGGATTCTTATACGGAGAGATGAGAGGCGGAATCACGCGAAACGGAATAGAAACGGGCGATTTAATGCCATAAATGCCGATTTCGGTTTCCTTGCAACCGTTCAAAATCCGGCGAGATCTCAGGTACATTAACCCCATGGATGCAAAGAGGAGTCCGTCGTGATTCCAACGGATCCGACGGTTCGCGAATTGGAGTTGAATTGGAGGAGCTAGAAGAATTTAAAGAGAGCTCCCTCCATTTTTGCTTGCTTGAAGCTCCTTTGTTCATGCATGGCAAGAGGTTGAAGATGACACTTATTCACTTGCCACGTGGCAGCATTCTATTGGTCCTCCTTTACGCAATTGAATCACCCTAGAGAAAAATTAGGAAAAATGGTCTAAAAATTCCGGAAAAATTCCTAGAACCATTTTAGAATATTTGTAACTCAATGGAATTGGTTTGGTTGAATTTGGATGATTTTTGTGGAATCGAATATTCGGGCGCGGATCGCAGGCATTAAACAAAAGCCGCGCGGGATAAAATAGGAACGGAGGTCCAAATATCCGGGGAATGATTCCTAAAATCATTTAGGAATATTTGGAACATTTTAGAAGTGGTTTGGAGATTTTTGGAGCATTTTTGGACTCGGGTGAATTTTCGGGTACCGGCGGGACTAGAAAACCCGATTTTTCGCCCGGGAGGGAATTACTTCCCGATTTCGAAGGGGAATGGATGCTAGGTTATTATAAACACCAATGAAACTCCAAATTTTGAATTTACTTTATTTAAATTAGGTTTTTCTCCAGAAAGCCAAAATGAGGATGTTACATTGAGACAGGCATAGATTTTAACAGAGAGATGGAATCTTTTTTGTGAATATCTAAAAATATATATGTTTAAAAAAAATTAAGAATTTTTAAAAAATTAGGAAATTTTTTTGAAATAAAACTCGGGGGAAATAGTTTTTTAAAAAATAAAATCACCGTAGATCGGGTCCAAAAAAGTTTTTTTTTTGAAAATAATTTTTTTTGGAGAATGAAATCACAAGTTTAATATGATATATGATTTTTTTGTGTTGTTGTAGGTGATTTTGAAATTTTAACAGAGAGAAAATTTTTCTACAAAAACAGAGAAAGTAAGAAATAAAAAAAATTGTCATTTTTAATAATTTAAAAAAATATACATATTTTTTGAGACAATATTTTTTGTAAATAATGCACTGTAGAAGTTCCCTTTAAAAAGTCTTAAGGAAACCAAAAAAGTTGCAAAAAAAATTAAAAATACATTTTTCTAATTCTAAAAAAAATGAAATCATTGTAGCAGTGCTACTGTTGGTGCTACAGTATTCATGAATGAATAGTAGCCAGCGCCATTCGGATTCGAAGCCGAAACCGCTTGCTAGCCAGCGAACGCTCTAATCAATGGAGCTACAGAGCGATTGTGAAATGTGACAATTAATGAATATATGAGGCTATATAGCTGTACTGTTGAAATTATAGAGAAAAAGTGACACGTGTCAGGCAAGCGGGAGACACGTTGTACATACCCAAGAACTATAAGTTACTAGATGCATAGCGGTTGCTGTGGACGAAAAGAATCATCGAGACAAGCATAGATTTTAATAGACAGAGGAAATATTTTTTGGAAATACCTAAAAAGGAAAAAAAATATCTAAACATTTTTAGAAATAATAAAAAAATTATATATTTTTTTATTTTAAAAAACTATTTTACTATAGCTTGTACCATAGAAACTATAGTGTTTTGCTGGCGCGTGGCATCCGATAGAAAGATGATATGTACTTCTCCAAGAATCTTAAGTTTATATGGATATATGATACGATACCAGTATCTTTTTTCTTCCCTCTTAAAGGCCCTTCTCTTCTCACAAAGTGGCAGAACCTTATTCATTGCCCCACTTCCTTTCCTTTTAAAAACCCTCCCTCGTCAAAGTGACAGCACCTCATTCCTTCCCCTACTACCCTTCCCCTCAAAGGTTCTCGCTGCGACATGTGGCACCATCAATTTTGTCCCCCTTTCCTCCATTCCATTCCCCTCAAACTCAAAATGGTTTTTGTATTTCAAATTCCGTCCCCCAAGTTTTTTTTTCAAACAAGTATTTTTGAATCACTTTCGAAAGTTTCTTAGTTGATATTTTTGAACCAAAAGTTTAATGAATAGAACCTTTTCAAACTGAAAAAATTTTAATTGAAAGTTTTTTGAGTTGAAACTTTTTTATTTGCATTTTTTCAAGTTGAACTTTCCAATTTGAATTTTTTTTGATATAATTTTTTTTTGAGTTGACGATTTTGAGTTGAAATTTAAACCAAAACCTTTTGAATTGAAAGTTTTCAGAGTTGAAACTTTTCAATTTGAAATTTTTTGAGTTGAAATTTTCTAATTTGAAAATTTTCAATTTAAAAATTTCAAGTTAAAACTTTCTAATGTGAAACTTTTTTATTTGAAATTTCTCAAGTAGAAACTTTCTTATTTGAGATTTTTTTAAAAATTTTGCGTTGATACTTCCTATTTAAAATTTTTAAAGTTAAAATTTTGTAATTTTAAATTTTGGTGTCAAGATTATAGGAGGTTGGGGAAGTGAGTAAGGAAGAGGGAAGAAAGAAAAGTGGACGTGGATAGAGAAGATGATACATGACATCTTAGAAAGGTATCTTTAAATTTGTTAGTTTGCGGTTACCCTCAAACTAGTTATACTCTTTGCTAATTTGAGGACGCACTCATCAAGTCTTGGTGAGGACATCTTCCTGTTGTGACATGTCTCCCTTCCCTCTTAAACACTCTGTTATCGTAACACTTAGCAGCACCCCCTTCAACCCTCTTTCTTCTTCATTTCTTTCCTCTCAAACTTAAAAAAAAATTATCTTCAATTTTTTCGTAGTTTTTAAATAGAAATTATTTTAATTATTTTTGAAAGTTTGTCAACAACATTGGAGGGCCTATCAAGGTCTATTGCTTCACCGTCATCCTCAGAACTAAATGGTTCGAGACATTTACAGCGGATTTAGTGAAAAATAGGAAGCTACGTAGAGCGACGTTACGATCGAAGACAAAGATGAGCAGTCATGCGGTACGACGCTTTTCAAAAATCTGATTGACGGTCTCCTATGCAAGAAGTCAAAAGTTGACATTGAATCAAAGATAATGCTCTCCCTCACGCCCATTGCACGATGGACAAAGGGACATGAACATCTCACTTATAAAGATGCGATAAGACAAAACCGTCTTGTGAGTTCTCAACAATACGAAAATCAAAGTGCCACGATTCTAGGGACAACCCTTTGGAATCTCACATCGTGGACGAGCGGACTACGTGCGCCTTGCTGAGTCCGTGACGTCACATCGGCAGTTAAGCTGCAATGTGATGTGGCATAGTTGATACATGTGGCATACACTTAGCACGTCTTGGTTGCACGTAGTCACAAGTCACGCGATAAACATATGAAATACATGATACTCGCCCGTGCATGTACATAGCCTAATATAGCCAACAATATGTACCTCTAGCCTTGTCACCAACTCATACTAAGTTCATACAAAAGCTCACCTTATAAGTTAGTTTCTAACCACCTAGCTAAGCAATATAGGACTAAAGTCCCACACCCTCAACTCAACATCTCAATGACTTCCTCCATTGAATTAATTCTGAAATTAATTTCAAAATCAGACTTTTTTTAAAAAAAAATTATCCCTTTTCTAGCCCCTTGTCCCTTTTTTTTTTGTTTGTAAATTTAGCTTCCCCATGAACAAATTTGTAGATTTGGGCCCATCCCCACCGCGGAAGGTGTTCCTGCGCCCGGGGAGCGTGGGAGCCAATGAGCCATGGCAGTGGCCAGGCAAGCGCAGGACCAGCCGCTTCCACGCCCGAACAGCATGAGAAGAGTGTCTGTGCCGCGGTTGGGAGCGCTGGAGGCGAGCTGTCTCGCGGGGAGAGCGCAGGAGGTGCCTTGCCGTGGTCTTGCGAGCTCTAGCAAACTTCTGCGGTAGGGGAGTGTGGAAGTTGACACGTGTCACCTTTCGGCACTTCCATGGTCGAGGATGGGGTCAGATCTATAAATTCATTCGCAGAGAGGCTAAATTTGCAAAGAAAAAAAATGAGACGTAGGAGTTATAAAAGGGATGACTTCTTTTTTCAAGACTTTCCTTGGCAGATGGATCGACCTTCTCGTTATCTGCGCAGCAGTGTGTGAACACGTACAATCGCATTGTAAGTAGATCGAGTAATACGTTGATTCCAACAAGATGTTAGTATTACTGGGAAGTCGGTTGGAGCTACTACGCACATGAAATGGAGAATTGCAGTTGTTCTGCTTCTTTTTCTTTCTTTCTTTTTCTTTTTGAGAAGATATGCGGTTGAAGTGAACTATATAGGAATGGGCAGTGTTGCACAGTGAGGACGTTAAGTATATCTTGGATTTGCAAAGACTAGTGAAAGATTAGTGATTTATGTAGTACACTGACTACTAAGCAAAATCTAATCTAGTAGTACTAGCAATCTGATCCATTTGGTTTCGCATTTGTGCGTGTGACTAAACCTGGGGAAACATGACATCTCCCCTTCTTTCGTCTTTTCGTTTCCAATTTCTTCAATCCCATTGGAGAGATCCACCCTTAGGTAGACAACAAATTTGTAGTCCAAGTTGCGCATGATCGAAATTAAGTAACAAAAAAATTCTTTTTACCCGTGTCTGGCTTTAGGGGCTGTATATATGTTCTTCCTTTACAGACAGCAATTGATTGGGACTATTGAGTATTGAGATCGTATCCGATTTGTTGAGGAATTCTGATAAACTTTTAGTAATTCCTTGGGCTGTGCATTTACTGGTTCAGAGAAACACAGGATAAACATGCATTCATGCATGTGCAAAACAAAACAGGCTTGCCCATGCTAACTCTTAAAACAAATTTTTGCCATAAGCGAATGAATATTCATCTAACGGAGCACCGTGGTTATGATGATAAAATGAAATAATTCTGAATTGAATCTACAATAAAACAAATGTTTACCGGGTAGAAGAAAAATGATCATCCTCGCCACGACGCCGAGGCCCCCGACCTCATCCTCGTTGTGCGAGCTCCTCCCCGCCTCCCGCGCCGCTAGCACCCGAGCTCCTCCCTGCCTCTCGCGCCGCTAGTGCCCGCTGCTTCGGCCTTCAACCTTGAGGTGAGCTGTGAGCAGGAGGGATTCGGCCTTCAGGTGATCTTTGGGCTGCTATTGTTTGTGTGCCTCTCTGCTTACAGAATGTCATCAACGGGATCGGCGGCAAAAACTAATGAGACCACGACAGCTCTTAAGAGGAAGTCGGATGTCGTAGGATGGGTTTATGGGGTTCTAGTCGATCCGTCCAACTTGAACAGGGTGAAGTGCATTTTTTGTGGCCATGTGAGCTCGGAAGAGATTTATCGTCTTAAGAAACATGTTGGCAAAGTTGGCAATAGTGTTGCTAAATACAAAGTAGCCTCAGAGGAAGCTCAAGACAAGTGTAATAAATCTCTTGAAGAAGCAAAACGAAAGATGAAGCAAAAGCAAGATCGTGATGATGAAGTTAGAGAAGATGAGAATGTTTCATCAGTTGGAGGAGAGGAGGATGATGGAAGCTAAGGACCTAACAAATTAGGCCCTATGGACAAATTTGCACATCCTATTAATCCTAAAGCAAGCCCAGCTGAAGCCAAACGGCAACAAAATATTACCGATACGCTTTATAAAGAGCGAACACATCAAGTGCGGCAATATGTTGCTAGATGGATGTATACACATGGTAAATCTTTCTATCTTCTACCTTTCATTGCTTGCTACCTCACTAACCTCTTGTTTGTATTATCTTGATGGATGTATCATTCAACGCTCTTGACAATGATGAGTTCAAGCAAATGTATGAAGCCATTGGTCAATTTGGCCCCGGATTTCAACCTCCTACCCAATATGACCTTTGGGAGAATTTATTGAATGAGAAATTCTTGAGAACCAAGAGTTTGCTAAAGGAACATGAGGAGGAAAAGATAAAGAATGGTTGCTCTATTATATCGATGCTTGGACGGACATGAAGAGGAGTATAATGAATTTGCGCACACATTGTAACCTGGGAACAAGTTTTTTTTAAATCAAAAAAGATGTTGGATGTGTCACACATAAGTGAAGTTATATTCAACTTAGTGGATGAAGCAATTGACGAAGTAGGTCCAGAACATGTGCTGTAAGTAGCGACAGACAATGCTTCTAACAAAATGGGAGCAAAGGCATTATTGCATGCCAAGAGGTCAAATATCTTCTGGAGCTCTTGTGCAACTCACACTATAACTTGATGCTCCAAGGTATTGGTAACTTGCCAAAGTTCAAGAAGACACTTGACCAAGCAAAGGCATTCACTATCTTCATCTATTCACACCACAAGACCTTGGCATTGATGAGGCAATTCACAAAGAAGAGAGATATCATAAAGCCAGTGGTGACTAGATTTGCTTCCGCTTTTCTTACTTTGCAAAGCTTGATGGAAAAAAAGGAAGAACTAAAGAAGATGTTGGTTGATAGAGAGTGGGAATGCTTGAGTCATGTGAAAACCAAAAAGGGCAATGATGCAATGGCGATGGCTATAAATATGACCTTTTGGAATGGTGTGGCTCTATGCTTGAGGATTTTTGAGCCTTTGATGCAAGTTCTTCATATGGTTGATGGGGATGTCAAGTCATCTATGGCTTTTCTATATGAAGAACTAATGAAGGCAAATAAGGAGTTCAAGGATGCCTTTGAAAATGTGGAGAAGAACTACAAAGATGCTATGGCCATTGTTGAGAACAAGATGAAAGGTAAACTTGACTTTCCATTACACTTGAGTGCATACATGTTGAATCCATACTATAATTATGTTGGTGCATCAATCTTCATGGATCCAAACATTATGGAAACATTCATGTCTTGTGTTAAGACTTTTTATCATGGTGATGATGACAAGCAAGATCTGGTTGTAATTCAGGAGTTGCTCAAATTTCAAAATAGAGAAGGTCCCTTTGGAAAGAAGGAGTTTCAAAGAGTTGTCAAAACTTCGACTATAATCCATGTAAACTTGTGCTTAATTTATGCTTTCATTTTGCAATGTATGGTAACTTGTTAATCAACTCATGTAGATATACATATACTAAATTGTTCTTGCTGTTCTTATTGATAGCATCTTGGTGGAGGCTCTATGGAGGCCAAACACCAGATTTACAAAAGATGGCCTTAAGACTCCTCTCATTGACCTCAAGCTCTTCTGGTTGTGAAAGAAATTGGAGCACTTTTGAATCAGTTAGTCTCTACTCTCGAGTCCCGATATTCAATACTCTAAAGTTTCAATTCCCAATCTCATGTAATGTCTAAATCTACTTTGTAATTCATAGATATATACCAAAATAAGAAATAGGCTAACAACTACTGCCTCAATAGTCTAGTCTACATATAATTTAATGCTAGAATGTTGGCCAAGAAAGAAAGGATCATGGCAAAGAAGAACACTAATGTCCTCATATGTTGTCATGCTTCTGAAGGTTAAGGATTTTTATATGAGGAATGAGATAATTATGCATTGGTTGTTTTTAGGGACGAGGAGGATGAGGAAGAGGTAGTGCCCGGTATACCATCGGGAGTACTTGATGAAGCTATGGGTGATAGTGAACAACTTGAACTTCGTAGGAGTGCAAGAGTAAGAGAGCTTCATGATAATGATTTCCAATCCGAAGAAGAGGAGGGCAATGAGGAGGAAGAGGTGGCTGTTGCGTTCGAGGACGACGAAGATGAAGCATTGCCACAGAAGCTCTATCCTTTAGAGGATTGATCATTTCATGATCATTGGCTCATTGCATAATGCATTAATGCTATCAATTTATCTCATCATTTATCATATTTCATCTTTCATGTGTGTCTTTCACTCTTTTATGGAACTTAGTTATGTGTGAGACTATGTTTTGTGACTATATCACTATATTATGTGTGAAACTTAGTCATATACTCATGCTCAACCATACGTGTGGGGAAATTTGCTGTAGCATGCCATTTTGTGATTTCCTCCTAGGCGCACCTAGACGAGCTAGGAGCTAGGTGGTGAGCCTCCGCCCGCCTACCGCCTAGCGCTTTTTGAACATTGCTTACACCAAAAAAAAAGATTGCAATGATATTGCCTCCATCCCTCCTCCTCATGTGATTTAGCAGGACCTAAGCACTATAAGGCTACTTCAACTGTTGAGACCTAAGCACCGATAATCCGGATTAATTGTTCCAGAAAGTACTCACCTGAGACACGAACCATATTCCTCAAGCTCAGCATCTGCCGTATCTATATTACGGTTCCCTCCACTCTCAAGAGCAACAGTAGTTGCCATCTCTAATTGATTGGATCTTGGTAATCAAGCTATCTAAGGCCCCGTTTGTTTCAGCTTCTGGACAGCTTCTACTTTAAAAAAAGTGGATTATTTGCCGAATGGGAGGATTCTAGACAGCTTCTCTGATAATCAAAAGTTGATTTCTATATAGAATCAGAATCTGGTGAAACCTGATTATCGCTGATTCTTCCTGATTCTCCTCGGCTCGGTCTAGAACCTAGAATTTGTAGCCGGCTCTGCCCGATTCTCCCATAATCAGAAGCAGCTTCTCCCATAATCCAGAAGCTAAAACAAATTGGGCATAAATCCCCTATCCCGATCAACTTTCCAACATTTTTGGAGGGAAAACATTTGGATTGCAGAGCTTATTTTCGGCCTCTCGTGTTTATAACTGAGACTATTTTGTATTTATAAATGCAATGCAGACTGTGAATATATCCAAGCACCAACGACATGATATATGGTTATGAATTTTGCATATTGGGAAGCACTACATAGATGCTTTGTCAAAAATGACAAATGCATGTCAAAAAATTCTATGTAGACCAGGTTAATCAATCTCCTATATACACAATGCAGCTTGTATTTATGATTGTACACAATGTGTTGTAGAGTTTGCAACAGCTTTGCATACCATATGGATGCTATGTGATAAATTAATCATAAATTGATGTCAAATTTAGGTACAGGGGGAGGTGCTTATTTGTGTGCCAATCATAAGACTAGACAATTCTTTCCCCCATCGCAATGCAATATCTGTGTGCCAATCTGTAACATCCCAAATTTTGCTTTTCTTGCATTTAATGTGTATTTGCAATTTTTGGAATTTATTTGGATTTAATTGAAATTAATTTGAATTAAGCCTCTTCTTTAAATTAATTAAATATTAGAAGATTTTATATAAATTTTTGTTGAAATATTTTATTTGAGTTCAAAATATTTTAAAATATTTTCTAGAATTTTTCTGATAATTTTATTGCCTTAAACGAATTAAATGAATTTCAGGAATTATTTTAATTCAGAAGAGACTGGAAAATGCTATCAACAGTGTTGGGCCGGCCCGTTACTGTAGTGTGCATGCCAAGTGTTCGATTTAAGGCCCTGTTTGTTTCAGCTGTAGATTGTAGAAAGCGGCTTTTAAAATCTGGATTGTAAAAGCTGGATTGTTAAAAGCTGGAGGTTGAAAAGCTGATGGTTGTTTGGCAATCCAGATTATAGTGTGTTTGGATTGCTATTTCTGCTTGGCAAAAGTCTATGGTACCCTCGATTAGAGGTTAAAAAGTCTGTGTGAACAGTGGGGGGCAATGGTAGGTAATTTTCATTGAAGTTGGATGGGTATTGTGGTCTTTTGCAAAAAAAAGCTGAGAAAAGCTCCTCCAGAGTGGATTGTGGGATTGCTACAATCTGGCCTTCAGATTATTACAATCCAGATTGAAAGTTTCCTGTTTGTTGACCTTCCAGCTTTTAAAAGCTGCTTTCTACAATCCCCAGCTGAAACAAACAGGGCCTAAGTCTCTTTTAATCTGAATTTGGTTTTTCTTTATGTTTTCTTGTATGGCATGGACTCCCAAGCCAATATAAGTGTTCTAAGACCCTCTCCCACACATATCCAATCTCCAAGACACCTCCAAACCCTAAAAACCGCAGCCATGTCTCTCCGGTGCCAACCCGACGTCGGCCGAACATGGCATCGTGTTCCTCGTCATCTCAGTGTGTTTTTCCAAAATCTATTCATGTCACCTTGAGACATGTACTCCCATCTATATCTCTTCCAAATTTGGTGCAGTTTCACCAATGGAATCAAAAGTTATGACCATTTCAATCTCAAATCTTGTCGTCGCCCGTTCTCCTTCACTTTTGCGAATTTGACCATGAAGTTTTTACTGTAGACTCATATTGATGTCCTCTACATGATGATCACCGTAACTCAAGGTTTTGTCCATGGGATTTTCACAGAAAATTCAAGCTTCCCCAATAAGACTGCGAACAGACAGCAGGAAACTTCATCGCGCGTTCCCCGTTGATCCAGAAGATAAAACTCAGATCCGTTCATGTCACATTGTGCCTTAGGGTCCCATATAGCTCTCTGTAAAATTTGGTTAGGTTTCATGTATTATGTTAATAGTTATGACCGTTTGATCTATTAGCTTCGGAAGTCGTTCATCGGTAGTTTGAGATCTATCCGGTGGGTCGCTGCCAAATTCGCCTATATCATTGAGTTCGTCTCGACGTGTTCTATGCGGTGCTCACTTCCCCTTTGCTATTACATCCACTTAAAATTTAATATTAGTTAGCCGTCGTCTTTTGTCACCGCCGTGCGCCATCTTTTGCCGCCAACCATACTAGTTCATCATGGCTGTGTCATATTATCTAGTTGTAACACCCCGGCATCTAATACGCCTGAATGCTACCAAACATGGATTATGTAACATCTAAATACTACAAATAAAAGAAAATTACAGCAAAGGAACAATTGCTAGAACCGAAAATTTCGGCAGCATCTCCTTTGTTTAATTATGATCTCGAGCAATCATAATAGCATAGCAGAATATGACATAATATGAAACATCTAAAACAGCAATAATAAGCGACACGGAAGCAATATAAGTCCACTTTAAGCATCCCAAAGTCATCATTAGCCAAATGAAACGAATAAGGCAATCCTAGCATGCATCTAAACCATAAACATCAATTGTATCACATTAAGTTTATTGTCATGACTCCAAATGATTCCATTGTGGAATCAATTGTGTGAACTACGTGGAGATGTGTGACTATTCCCCTTTTCCCTCATGCCGGTCTCAAGGTACCTAAAACAACATAAAACACAAGCGTGAGTTCAAAACTCAGCAAAGTGTATTGTAATGGAAAAACAAAGATCAAGTCAACAAACCATCATCACCAATCTCCAAAAGCACATCATAACACAACATGGTTAGCATTCCAAACATCTTTTAAGCATCCATGTATTCATCTCGTGAGCAACTCATAACATAAACATCATCATATACATATTTCATTAATGCAATGCAATGCACATGTCTCCTTGGAAACTCATACCGGTATGGTTGAGTGCACACCCGTCGGCATGCACCCTTTTCCCCCTTCCATCCCGAAGATGGAGGGTGCCTATCACTCGCTTCCATTCACCACGGTGGATGGAATCACGATGTAGGTCTTACTCAAGAATAGCCCCGGACTAGTCATAACGGTTCTCACCGACCCTCCCGGAATAGTTATGACTTATCTCACCGGCCGGCCATGAAAATATGCCATGTATGCAAAATGGACAACAACGTGCACATGTATAGGAGTATTGCATATCATCACATGGCATGTAATCCGCTTATCAACAATAAGCACATTTAAATCATGGCATAATGGCTTCATATCAAGCAATACATGTAATTCATGGCAATACAACATGTTATCTATTCCAAATACTATGAAGCACAACTAGCAACACATATAGCATACAATCCACACAACACACTTGCCTTCAACCGCGGGCAACGGAGTGACGAGAGGTTGAGGGCACTCCCGAAGGCACACCACCTGCAAACACGTGCCACACACTTAATTCGACTCCTCAAAACAGTACCCACTACACCTAATACGCTAAATACTCCAAAACCCCGAAATCACAGATTTTGCCCCGTTCTGGACAGCGGCTTCGAAAAATCATAACTTGAGTTCTAGAACTCCAAATTGAATAAACGAGTACATCCTCGCATAGCTTAGGAAATTTCCCAACTTTTTCTAGTTATAGGTAAAGACTGATTCGGACTCTAATGTTGTTTAATCTAACGTTGAACACGAACTGTCTCAATCTCGTCACAGATTTGACAGCGCTCGGTAAAACAGGCATAACTTCCAAACGGCTGGGCGGAATTTCAATTTCTTTATATGCACTGAAAGATATTGAAATTATCTACAACTTCCTAGAAGTCCGTACGGTCAGATTCGAACTCTAAATTAGTTTAATCTAATGTTGAACACAGACTGTCCCAACCTCGACACAGATTGGACAGCGCCCACCAAAACGGCCATAACTTTCAGACCGTAACTCCAAAAATTCTCAAAAAAATACACAAAATAGTTCTTGATGATACCTACAACTTCTTCAACAGGAGGTCGGCCAAATTCCGACTCTAAAATTGCGAAATCGCACCCCCTAAAACGGACTCCAAATCTGCCCGAAACTGAGTACAATACGAACTCTAGTTCTTTTCAGATCTACTCCATGGCAGCACGTCCTCTTGATCTAACAACTCCAAATCTACCATGAGAACAGCACCTAGACCTTCCCCAAGGTTTCCCCATGGACATACCTTAGTCCGACGAACGACGAACACGAAGAATGCCTCTCGATCGCCCGATCTCGCTCCCACGCGTCATGGCCACCGGTTCTCCTCGTCGCGGATCCTCCTACCGGCGAGGGCAGCACCATGGCGTGGCATGGCAGCGAGGGGGACGCAGCAAGGGCACGTGGTGGAGCAAGGGGAGGCGCAAGGGTGAGGGAGGGGTGGCGGCTAGGGAGGAGGAGGCAATGGGGTGGAGGGGAAACAAGTGGGGGCTAGGGCTAGGGAGGGGACTTGTTTGGGGCGCAGGTAGGGCTAGGGCAGCAGTTTTGATGTCCTAGACCACCTCCAAAAGGCCCAAATATGTTCCACCTTCGGCCCATATGGACCCCCCAAGGCCCGAACTCCCCCGGAAGGCCCAATTCCCCTCCGGAAAGGCCCAAAATCCCCCGGAAAGGCCCACACTTGCAGAAACGGCGCAAAAACATGTTACAAGAGTCGTACCTTATGGCCGAGATCGAAAATGACTCATACCGTCATTCCGTAGTATCACACTAGTAGGTCATTATTCTCTGTTTTGCCCATCTTTAGAGTTCATTTGGTCTCCGATTGCCATCAAAGCCATAATCTAGTATCTAACCATCGTCTTTCGATCTAGTTTCTTTTATTATTGGTTCGTGTTTCGGATAGCCATCCTTGGTGATCTTTTATCACAGAGCCAACCCTACCCATCCTATCCCTATGCCAAGTGGATATATTTGTGAGTCGTTTCGCTTAAACCCTAACCTAACCCTAGATCTAATTCGTCGTCAACATTGCATCATGACATGTAAACCCCATAGCCGTAAATCAATCTTGAGCCGTATCATGACCTCGCTGTTGTATCTTTGCACCGATGATCGACACCTTGTTATTGCATGAGTGTCATGTCATCATTTCGTTGTCATCGCATGCGTGCATACAAGCAAAAGTCCTAGTGCGATGTCATCATGTTTTCTACCGTCTTGTTGTGATCTAACCCCATCACATGTGAACCTAGCCTCATCTTCATATCATCTACAAAGCTGAACCAAAACCATAACCTAAGACCGGTTCGATGGACCGAGTTCATCGTGAACCGTGTTGCTGTCATTGCGATCTTTCTCGTTGTGTCAACAGTAGTAAAATATTTGTGCTCCATCTTATCCTACATCGATATCGCTACCTAGTAATCATGTCATCACTGCCTTATCATCATCAAGCCTCTTCATCGATGTATGACTGAATCCCAAATCAAATCACAATGGATATCGACCCCACTTGTCCATGCCTTATCCTCGAAAACCTAATCAGCCATTAACCTAGAGATCATTCGTGGACTTGGTCGATAGACTATTGGCCATATGCCATATTCTTATGCCCAGATCTAATCCATCAGTCTATCTTTCTTTTGATTGACTATGTATCTATTCAGTCAACCTAAGTCAACATCGAGCATCAGCTTAGTTCATTGTGAACTAACATATCTTTGTGGACCCGGTCTATAGATCGAGAGCCCATATGTCATTGTTAGTCCAATCAAGTAATAAATTAGGAAGAAATATTCTTTGGAATATTATTCCTTCTTTCTCAGCTATTAGTCTTTCCCTTTAGGTGTAATTTCCGAAAGATCATTCTCTTTTGTCTAATCTTCGATCTAATCCATTCAAGTTCCTAAATTCATCTAAGTCCTTTTGATCCAATACTATCCATTCTCAAATTTGGAGTTTATTTGATTTGTCTTTTGGGTTTTGTTGTATTGGAGTTTCTTTATTGTTAGACGTATTATCCGAAAGTCATTCTAAGGAGCTGAAGGTCAATGAATTGAAGATCGAGGATCAAGAATCAAAGATAAAGAGTAAAGAACAGTAAAAATCGCAAGGGACAGGCAAGTTGTGCTTTGACCATGTTGATCCCATTTTTGAAATTTATGTTGTTTAAATTACTGCATGCTAGTTTAAATTAAAATGCTTTCAATTAATTTGGAAATAGCTACACACCCACTTGAATTATGCCACCTTGTTTAATTATTGTATGTCCTAAGTCATTTTGTCACCCTAGATTGTGGAATAATAGTTGGACATAAATACTTTGCCAACATGGGTTATTTAGACAGACAGTAGTTTGCTTAGCCATGCTTCATACCATTGATATAACTTTGGAATGCAAACAGAATACCGATTAATGGATTATGGAATGTATTTTGAGATAGTGTGAGAATGCTACATGATGATGTTGATATGTAGAAGCCTGTGTGGGTCCACATAGATGTTGAGTTATTGTTGGTATGTGTTGCACAATAATCATTGGGGTGGCAAATGATTTTGACTGGGGTAAGTGGCAAGAAACTTTGTGCCAAGTGAGCCTGTGTGGCAAATGGGTTGAAAAGTGAGGGTTGTGTGCCAAATATCGAGTGTTAGAAGTCTTGCCTCGGTCAATTAAGGACTTCACCTTGCAAGAATTTGAACTGAGCCAAACATACAATCACAAGTCTGGAATGGGACAAACCTAGCTGATTAATTTATGATGTCTAGATTTTGGTACTGTCGTGGTGGTATGAGACCCGGGTGTACGGGTGGACTCACATGGCGCAAGAGGGGGGCTGAGTGTGGTAACCAGTCCCTTCAGTGTTGAAACCTTAGCAGGCAGTACTGGGTCTTGGAGGAGCATTGTAAAGGCTTTGTGAAGGACCGAGATGGCGATCAAAGGTGGGTGAATGATCGCAAATAAAATTGTCCCCCACTCAACGTACTCCAAACAATCCCGCAAAGAAACCGGTGCTCCTCAAATTCACAAAACCCGCAAGAATGGGAACGACTAGACAACTATGTGTATCCCTAACTTACATGGAAGAGAACCATGAATCATGTGAGGGATTTTTAAATCACAATCCTAGTTTTCAAGTGTCCAATGTAAAGATAAATCAATTCAAATACTTCTTTTCTAAAAGAGATCAAGCCAAATCACAAAAGCCTCTTTTAGAAAAGCAAAAGCAGATTTTTCAGGAATTGTCCTCACTTGGAGCAGGTGGTTGGTAGACTTATGTTACTACAAAATTTATGGAAAATTTGAAACCTATGAGAATATTAGTATTGAAACACTCCACCAAAAATTACCTCCAAAAGCCTTGTAGAAAAATCAAGAAAAATCAATGACTACAGATAGTCAGGAACTTCGAAAAGGAAATTTGGGGCTTGATTTTCACCTCATAGCTCCCAAATGGTGCAATCAGTGGACTCCAAAATTTTTCCACAGATGGGTATATGAGTCATGCACCTTCTCCAACAATAATCACTCAAAAAGGATTTTTCTATATTTTTTAAAAAAATTGAAGACTAACTGGTGCGCGAAGAACAAGTTCAGGACAGATTTGCAATCTTGATAGGAACATGATCTCTAGTCTATCCTAGGGTGCAAGAAAGATGTAAAACCAAATGATCACCCTCAAGACACCCTTGATAACATTTAGAAGGAGGGGAGGCAAATCCAAATTGCAAGAAAGTAAATTACAAGAATTTACATGCGGGAAAGTAAATGCTAAATTTAAATTGCGTAAAGTAAAGACATAATGTAAATGCGGAATTTAGATTCACAAGAATGTAAAGAAAATCTTTGTATTTTCTGGTTGGTAGGTTTACAAAGCCTCACTTCATGTGGGCATAGCTCAAAGGAGCAACTCAAACCTTCAAGTGAGGGAGGGCACCCCTCCCCCTCTATTTATACTACTCTAGGGCCACCTACCACCCTTGGATGAGTCCCAAACCCTAGGGCTCTCCACCAAGGGCTAGGATTAACCCACTCATTCCACCCTCACACATGGGCTTTACATGGGCCACATATGCCATATATGGGTTTAAACAAAACCCGATCAACCCGATGCAACGGGACTTCATCCGCCGGACTTGACCGCTTCGTTTTCGCCTCTTCGAGCCTCCAACCCAAACTGAAAACCTTGAGCCACCTCAAGTCCATTCCCGTGATGTCCAAGTGATCCCGGTTTGAGCCCAACCATGTCATCGGCATCCTCGACCGTTCCGGACCTCATTTCTCCCAACCTAGTCCCGGTACTCACCAACGACCATAGCTGCCTCGATAACCTGTACCACAAGGACCAAACCATTTTGCACATTCCACAATATAGTCTTACCTTTTTCTTCCTGCATGTTAGTCCACATTTATCATAAATTCAGACATGCAATTCCAAGTCAAATCAAACTCAAACTTGAGCACACCTTGCTCAAATAAAGTCAAATACTCATCACAAATATGGATGGACCTCCACATGGTCCTTCAACCTCCCTCTTGATGTGTATATTGAAAAACCACACAAAAGGCATAAATTTGAGTTTGAAAACAAAGGAAGAAAAGCAAATTGATTGCAAAAATCATACTTGGTCCAATTGAAAAAGAAAGCAAGTCCATGACCAAGTAGATGAGAAGATTTTCAGAGCTCAACACAAGAAAGAACAATTTTTCGACAAGAGCTCTAAAAACCAAGAAATCTCTCAAAAAGCTCAACATTACTCATGATCCACATGCAAGGATAATTTTTCAACATGATAATGAGAAATCATTTTTTTTAATTTTCTTCCGTCTAAGATGCCTTTTCTACGTTTTCTCCCCATTTTGGCAATATAGGCATCAAGAGAGCAATTTTTGCAAGAAATGCAATCTAGAAGAGCTTTGAGGATTATGCAAGTGACCACTTAGACAAAGTATGACACCAATCTACTCAAGTTCAGATTATGTCATATGGGCTCATAATCCCAACCTCCCATCTTAAGGCAACAAACCTAGAGCTATCCAAAGGCTTGGTGAAAATGTCAACCAACTGGTGGTCACTCTCCACAAACTGGAGCACTATGTCACCCTTCTCCACAAGGTCTCTAAGGAAGTGATATCGAATATCAATGTGCTTGGTCCGAGAGTGCTGCACTGGGTTCTTAGCAATGTGAATGGCAGACGTGTTATCACAGAAAAGTGGAACACAATCCGCTACTAACCCAAGATCCCGTAAGGTCGATCTCATCCAGAGAACATGGCTACAGCAACATATTCGGTCTCAGCGGTGGACTGTGCAACACCGGACTGCTTCCTAGACGACCAAGAAACAAGAGAAGTGCCAATGAATTGGCAAGTGCCAGATGTGCTCTTCCTATCTATCCTACAGCCAGCAAAGTCTGCATCGAAAAAGGCTCGAAGGGACAAACAGGAGGAGGAAGAGTACCAGATACCATAATCAATGGTAGCTCGAAGGTACCTGAAGATGCGCTTCACCGCCTGGCTGTGAGAGGCACGATGAGAAGCCTGAAATCGAGCACAAAGACATAAAGAAAAGTGTATGTCAGGTCTCGAAGCAGTGAGATACAAGAGGGAGCCGATCATGCTCTGGAACTCCTTTTGATCAACTGGCTCACCATCCTCGTCAGGCTCGAGGACTGCAGTGGTGGCCATAGGAGTCATAACTAGCTTCCCATCAGACATGTCAAAGTGCTTCAGGAGGTCTCAAGTGTACTTGCCTTGATGCAAGAATGTACCCTCCCGAGTCTGCTTGATCTGGAAGCCAAGGAAGTAGCTCAACTCGCCCATCATGCTCATCTCGAACTCAGTAATCATCACATCTGACAACTAAGTAACGAGCTAATGCGAGGAACCACCGAAAATGATGTCGTCGACATAGATCTGGACTAGGAGAAAGTTCGAATCGGAATGTCTGACGAAAAGAGTCTTGTGCACTTGACCCATATGAAAACCATGACTCAAGAGGTAGGACTTAAGCCTCTCATACCAAACTCGTGGAGCTTGCTTAAGTCCATACAAAGCTTGGAAAGCTTGAATACATGGTTAGGGTACTTGGGGTTCTCAAATGCTGGAGGTTGTCTGACATACACCTCTTCCTCAATAAAACTATTGAGAAATGCACTCTTGACATCCATCTGATAAAGCTTGAAGCCCTTGGATGCCGCGAATGCGAGCAGGATCCTGATGGCCTCTAGTCTAGCTCAGGGGCAAAAGTCTTCTCGAAGTCAAGACCCTCGACCTGAGTGAAACCCTGAGCGACTAGCCTAGCCTTGTTTCGAACTATAACCCCATCCTCACTTTGCTTATTTTTGAACAACCATTTGGTCCCAATGATGTTGTGACCAGAATGAGGCTCGACAAGCTTCCAAACTTTGTTCCTCTCGAAGTTTTTGAGTTCCTCATTCATGGCATTAATCCAAGATTCATCAAATAATGCATGAGAAACATCCTTCGACTCAAAAGAGGCAACAAAGGCAGAGTGAAGGCAGAAACTGGACAGACCTAACTTAGAGCGAGTAACTCGCTCAAACAGATCTCCAATGATCTGGAGAGGTGGATGAGCCTGCTGAATGTGGAAGGGAGGTCCAGAAGCAGAAGTGGCCTCTACTCCTCGCGTGAGAGAAGTAGGGACAGAGCCATTGGCTGCTGAAGAGTTTGAGGGTAAGGGCTGATCTCCCTGAGGTGCGGAGATGGAAACTTGAGTCACCTCGGGAGCATGAATGAAGACTGGATCAGACAAGATGCCTTCATCTCCGTCATCATCATCCTTTGTGAAAATAGACTGGGAAAGAGGAGAAGAGCCTGAAATGTCTGGTCTAGCACCAGGACTAGCCTCATCAAAGGTCACCTCATGTCGGGACCCCGAATCTGCAAATCCGGACCCTCTGTGTATTCAGCACTAGTCCAGGAACGCGCTAGTGCACACAGTCTTAACATCGGTAAATATCACAATCATACCATTCGATACTAATAAAGTACTTTATTTAAATAACCAAACTGGTTGCTTGACCTTATGGCCAAGTTACAAATATACGCCTCGCAAGGCGAAACTTATTAAGAGAGAAATAATAGCAGCGGAAAAAAATAAGACAACTTCGTGGCGCCATCCAGTATGCCACAGGCAACTGACTGGGCTCGCTCCCTAAGTAGACGGTTCCTCGTGGAGCTCCTCCTCCAAAGCTGGTGTTGTCTCCTCTTCAACTGGTGTTGTATTGTGGCAAGGGTGAGTACTTGGTACTCAGCAAGTCATGCACAGAATGCAGCTAATATACTACATGCATGGCTTAATACAAAGGAGTGGCTCAAGGTATTTTTGCAGTAAACAGCATTTAACAAGTATCATAAGTAGATTCGAAAGCAGTAGAAACAAGTAAAGCATAGATAACTTTTCAAGGAGTTTAATAAACATCTTTCCCATCCTAATCCACATTTCCATCAACATCATTATTTAATCCAACCCAACCTTTCAAATCCAAGTTATTTTTGAGAAAATCTAACCCTTATTTGTAATTCGGCGATGTCAATACCATGCGGACACGGCTAATCGAATAGATTCTACACTCTGGAGGTTATGTACTTTACCCACAAGATACGATCCAAACACCACAAAGGCGAGTTCCGTAACAAAGTCTTTGAAACTTCTAACAATACAAGTGGTCCTCCCGGTTGTTGCACACTAACCCTTCCCTTAGCTAAAGCGAAGTTTAGGCCAACCAGCGAATTAGATGGTACTGGCCTCGGCCCGTCGCTCCCCAGTGCAACTTACACAAGATGGGTACCTGGCCTCAGCCGATGCGTGTCGGACCCAGGAATTTGCAAATCAGGACCCTCTGTGTATTCGGCACTAGTCGAAGCAGCTAGTGCACAGATCTTAACATCGGTATATATCACAATCATACCATACGATACTATCAAAGTACTTTATTTAAATAATCAAAGGTTACTCGACCTTATGGCCAAGTTACAAATATATGCCTTGCAAAGCGAAACTTTAAAAAGAGAAATAACGGCGGAAAATCAAATAAACTTCGTGGCGCCATCCGAGTGTCACAGGCAAGCCCAGGCTCGCATCCCTAAGTGAGCAGGGTCCTCTTGGAACTCCTCCTCCAGCTGGCGTAGTCTCCTCTTCAAGCGGTATTGTGTTGAGGCAAGGGTGAGTACTTGGTACTCGACAAGTCATGCCTGAGAATGCAAGCTAATAGACTATATGCATGGCTTGGTACAAAGGAATAGCACAAGGTATTTTGCGATGCTTGACATTTGAAAAGTAATATAAGTAGATTCAGCGGTAGAAATGAGTAAAGCATAAATAACTTTTCAAGAAGTTTAACAAACATTTTTCCCATCCTAAACCATAATTCCATCATCTTCCTTTGTTAAACCAACCCATCTTTTCAAAACCAAGTTATTTTCAGAAAGTCTACCCCTTGAGTATAATTCCCGAGCATTGTCCGGATCACAGTGGACTCGGCTATTCAAATAGATTCTACACTCTGCGAGAGGTTATGCACTTTACCCACAAGATGAATCACAGTCAACACCACAAAGGCGAGTTCAGTAACAAAGCCTTTGGAAGCCTCAAACAACACAGGTGGTCCTCTCCGAGTCGTGCTCTACACCATCCCTTCCCTTAGCCAAGTGAAGTATGGGACCAACACACCGTTAGATGGGTACCTGGCACGGCCGATCACGATACTCCCCGTACAATCACACAAGCGGTGTATGGCCCGGACACCACGAGGCTCCACAAGTGAGTCCTTAGCGACTTAGTCAACTAGGGCCGTCCCATTCCAGCCATGTGGTTGCAAGTATGACCCAGTTCAAAGGCTTGCCCAAGGTTAAGTCCTTAGAGTGACGAGGCAAGACTACCGAAAAAACCAAATCAACACTCCCAATGCCTGGCGGCCCACCTGATTACTCTTGCCACATGCCCGTCGAAAGCCATTTATCAAACCCAGGTTGATTACCATGCACCACGTGCCATCAACATCACATGATACTTTTCCAAAACAGGTTCAATATATCATTAAGTCCATATTAGCATTTGATTGTCCAAAATCATGTCATGAGCACGTAGTGCATGGTCAGCGGCATACTACAGCGGTCTAAACCCATGTTGGCAATTTAATAATGTCCAACTAGTAAACCACAACTAGGGTGACAAAGGGTCATGGCACATACTTAAGTAATCAAAGGTGTCATATAGCAAATTGGTATTTATCTAACCCCGTGTTTAAACAAAGTATCTTTCTAATTGAACTAGCATGCAATAGTTTAAATCAAAATAGATTTTCGAAATAGGATCAACATGGTCAAAGCACAACTTGCCTTCAAAAAGTACTTGTTCTTGGTCTTGAGTTGGATCTGAGTCAACACTTCTCTTTGAATCCTTCCAGAAACTTCAGCGTCTGCTCGTAAAGCGTGCAAATAGCAAATACACAAATAAACACTAGGCAAAAGATCCCAAAACTCCAAATCAAATCTATAAACAGAGAACATAATTTTCTGGATTTTTAGAAAGCTGGAATCGTCAAATTTGGAGTTAAAAGCATAAAGATTATGATTTATTAAAGTTTAAATAATCAATTAAATAATATTTCAGAGAAAAACTTTAGTCAAAAATTAAATAAAATTTATATTTAGGTAGATCTCAATTTTATACAAATTTAGAAATTTGAATCACTCAAATCGGAGTTGAAACGCGAAAGTTATAAGCGTTTGAAGTTTGAATCTAAATTTTGAATCAATATTTCGAATTAATAAATCATTTTCTTTTTGGAAATTAATTATTCGTCGGCATGGACACGTGTCACTCGATTGGTGGCGGCGTCGGTAGGTCCATGGACTTAGTCCACGCTCGGCTCGGAGTCCAGTGGACTCAGTCCACGGCTCCACGAGAGGCCCGACATGTGGGTCCCACTCCGGGTGGCGTCATTCTTGGCGTCCGGCCTGCTAGCAAGACACGATGCTGCCGGAGCCCGCCATGGCGTCATCGTGGCGTCATGGTGCAGTTAGGCGGGCGGCCGACATGCGGGCCGGCGTGTCGAGACACGTTCTCATCTTGGCCGGCGTATTGACGCCGATTGACGGCGGTTCCGGCCGCGTGGCTAGATCTAGACCGTTGATTTGAAAATCAACGGCCCAGTTGGAATCACGGTGTTACAGCGTTAGGGTGAAACGCAGTTAATCTGAACCGTTGGATTTAGATCCAATGGTTGAGATTGAATCTAGAGATAAATGCGAAACCTCCGTGCGATGAGCGTGGCAAGATCTGGATCGTCACGATCTTGATCGGACATTTGAGATCTTTCGGCGGCGGCAATGGCGTCTGGCGGCTTGCTTGGCCGGGGCGATAACGATGACCACATGCATGGCGGCTGCGAGGCCTCGGCGAAAGTGGATGGTAAACGCAGTGCGCCTTGTATAAGGGATGCTGGATCGGGTCAACTTGTCGGCGGAGGATAGCGGGCCGGTGGCGAAGCAGCGCGAAACCAGCGGCATGAGTGCTTTACCAACTCCGGCGAGCAATAGCGAAGCGGTGAGATCCTAAGCGGCGTGAGCTAGGGTTTCGGACGGCGTGGGATGGCGATCCTCGAGAGTGCGATCGGGCATTAAATAGCCCGGGAGGCGTGCTCGGCGGAACCCTAGTCGATCACCCGGCGCTCTCCCGGCGAGTCGGCTCGGACTCGGCGAGAGCAGCGCCTGTCGCGGCCGTCCGCATTGGCGCGATCAGCGGCCCCGATCCGCGAGCGCGTCGGATCGAGGCGGATCGGCTCGGAGTCGAGTCGGTCGGCGGATCTCGGCTGGATCTTGATCCAGCGGTTGGGATTGATTAGGGTTAGGAGTGGGTTCTCGAGTCACGTGGCTCGGTCGGTTTCGAACACGCAGTCGACTCGGGCTCGGTCGGATGAACGATGCCCGCCGAGTTTGATTTTCCAGCGATTTAATATTTAAAATAATTACTAGTAATTCATTTAATTCATAAAAAATAGCAAATGACTCGAAAAATTCAGGAAAAATTGGAAAATACTTCTGGATCATTTTGGACTCAAATAAAATATTTCCAACAAAATTTTATTTGCATAATTAAATTCTTTAATTATTTCAAAATGGAATAAATTCAAATAAATTCCAAATAATTCCAAATAAACTCCAGAAAATTCCAAAAATTCATCAAAGTGCCAAATCACACATGAATTCAAGGAAAGCAAAATTTTGGGGTGTTACAAACCTCCCCCCCTTAATAGAATCTCGTCCCCGAGATTCAGGGCTCACTAAAGGAATAGGTTTGGAAATTCTTTCTTCAAATCCTCTTCTCCCAGAGTAAAGCCGCTCTCTGCATGGTTGCTCCATGAACTCTGACTTGAGTTGACTTGTTTCCTGGTTTCTCGATCCATTGTGTCTAGAATCCGCACGGGATACTTCTTATAAGTCACGTCGTATATCAACTCAATTGATTCTAGATGTCTGTTCCTCACGGAACTCAGAGACACTTCTTCAAGCTAGGACACATGGAATACATCATGTACTCCGCTACTTATTGTGGCAACTCCAGGTGATAAGCAACTTCGCCTCTGTGACTCAAAATCTTAAATGGTCCAACATAGCAGGGTGCAAGTTTTCCTTTGGCATGGAACCTCTTAACTCCCACCCGAGGCGTAACTCGGAGGTATACAAAGTCTTGCAGTTCAAAACTCAAATCTCGGACGATTGTCAGCATAACTCTTCTGTCGAGATTGGGCTATCTTCAACCTTTCCCTAATCATAGCGATGCTCTTGACCTCTTGAAGAATATCAGGCCCAAAGACACGGGCGCTCGCGAGTCTCATTCCAATTCAATGGCGTCAGCCAGAGTCGACCATCTGATGCCTCAAGGTGACATCTGTAAACTAGCCTGATAGCTATTGTTGTGTGAACTTCGGCATACGGCAAACTCTTATCCCAGAGGTAGCATAAGCCAATGCACAAGCTCTCAACATATCCTCCAGAATCTGGTTGACTCTTTCGATGCCCATCCGTGCAGTGGATGATAAGTGCATCTTGAAGTTCAAGCGAGGTTCCCATGGCTTCATGCAACTTATTCCAGAATCTTGAGGTAAATTGGGTACCTCGCATCAGATACAATCCTCTTTGGCACTCCGTGCAAACAAAGCGATCACGATCATGTACAACTCTGCTAATTTATCTCAGGAAGTGAAGTGGTCTTCACGGGGATAAAATGGGCTACTTTAGTCAAGCGATCCACTATAACCCATATGGAGTCATAACCTCCTTGAGTCTTGACAAGCCGTAATGAAATCCATTCCGATTTCCTCCACTTCCACTCGGAGTATTTTCGGCGGTTGTAGCAATCCTGTGGTCTCGATGCATTGCCTTGACTCTACGGCATCGTCGCCTGCAACATGCTCGGCAACTTCACGTTTCATGCCGGCCACCGAGAATCTCTCCTTCAGATCCCGATACATCTTGGCGCTTCAGGGATGGATTGAGTACTTGAGTCATGGGCTTCTTCGGAATCAGTTGCTTTAACTCCTTTTTGTTAGGCACACAAATCGATCCTTCATCCACAACGTGCCTTGCTTATCAACTTGAAGTCCTCTGCCTTGCCTTCCTCCTTTTGGACTTAATCCTCACGGATCTTGTCATCATCATACATCCTTCTGGATCTGGTCCTCTAAAGTAAACTGCCGCTTACTTCAATGCGGCCAGAATCCGCTAGGTACAACCTCAATCTTCACCTTTTGAAAATCCTCACATAACTCATCTGACTTGTGGCTAACAGCGTACTCACGGTATGACTTTTCAGGCTAGGAGGCATCGGCTACTCGTTGGCCTTCAGGGATGGTAATGGATTCCAACATTATAGTCCTTGATCAACTCTAACCATCTCCTCTTGCCTCATATTCAGATCCATTGGGTGAATATGTACTTAAAACTCTTATGATCGTATATACTTCACATCTGTTTCCAATCGATAGTGACGCCATATCTTCAAGGCATGCACTACTACAGCTAACTCTAGGTCATGTGTGGATAATTTTCCTCATGCGGCCTCAAGCGCCTTGATGCATAGCGGCGACCTTTCCGTTCTGCATCGGCACACATCCAAGTCCTTGGCGCGTGCGTCACAATATCGAAGCTTTGAGCAACATCAGGTAGAACTAACACCGGTCTTGGCGTCAATCGCTTCTTGACTCGAAATCCTTTCTCACATTAGGCGTCCATGCAGAAACTTCTTTCCTTCTTCAAATGAGCGATTGCGTAAGAGGTTTCGCAATTGTCGAAAGCCTTCGATGAAAGCGGCGGTAATATCCACCATTCAAGGAAACTCAGATAATGGGTCACGATCTTGTTTGTTCCCAATGTAACACAACTTCTACTTTGCTTGGATCTCACGACTCCCTCTGCTTGATCATTACATGTCCAGAAACTCCACCTTGTCCTTCCAAAAATCACACTTCTTGAACTTGGCGAAAAGTTGCTTTCCTCGACTTTTCCAAAACTCGCCTTAAGTGTTCGGCATGTTCATCCTCTGTCTTGGAGTAGACTAGGATATCGTCTATGAACCACGACGACAAACTTGTCCAAATATTCCATGAACACCTTATTCATCATATTCATGAAATAAATGCGGCGCGTCCTAAATCGGCCAAAGGAACATAAGCGTAAGCTTCGTAATGTCCATATCTTGGCGAGAATCGATCTTGAATATCTTACGATCGGATCTTCAAGCGATGGTATCGATCTCGGATCAATCTTGGAAAACTCCGGCTCTCTTAATCGATCAAACAAATCATCAATCCTGGGTAGCGGATACTTATTCTTCCACGGTGACTTCATTGAGTGCACGGTGAGTCAATGCACATCCACGAAACTCCCGTCCTTCTTCTTGACAAACAAAGCGGGTGCTCCCCATGGTGACGAACTCAGTCGATAAATCCTTTCTCCATTAACTCCTCTGGCTGTTTCTTCATTTCTACCAACTCCTCAGTAGACATCAGTGGGGTCTCTTTGCTATCGGTCTTTGTGCAGTACAAGCTCTATCACAAACTCTATGTCACGTACGGCGGCATACCGGGTAGATCTTGGGAAAACATCGGGTACTCATTCACTCTTGGGACATCCTTTATCTTGATTGCCTTAATCAATTAACCATCATCCATCTCTAAGCTATGTGGCTTGAAATTCCACTTTCTTTCCACGGGCTCTCAACTGAGATAGTCCTTCGTCCACAATCCAATACAGCCTTGTGCTTGGATAACCAATCCATTCCCAATATAACATCTAAGGTCTGGGTCTCCAAAATTATAAGGTTTGCTAGGAACTCTATTCCATCTATTAGTATTCTCACCCCGGAACATCCTACTTCCGTTCGGAGTTCGGAACCAGGGGTTTGAACTAAAAGCATGCACTTAAGTCTTGCAATTCTCAAGTCATTTCTAGCAGCAAAGCCTTGCGAAACAAACGAATCTGAGCTCGAGTCAAACAAAGCTGCGGTATCGAGTTAACTAGTAACTTACCCAAAGATCGACGGCGTCCGTAGCATTTCGATTAAGGTATCCGCGGTGACATGGCTGACTCGGCCTCTCACCACGGCCAGGGTGTGGCTCTGGTCGGGCGTCCCAGCGGGGTGGTTCCTAGATTGAAGCGACCGGGTCGCCTCCTGGCGTCTTCTTTGGACAACCGTTGGCAAAGTGTCTCGCTCGTTGCGCTTGTAGCGCCGTCTCACCTCTTGCCGACGCCCGAGTAAGCGTTTCTAGCGGGGCCGGGGTTTGGTAGTTACGATTACAGGTCTTGGTGTCGATGGTGTCGTTGCACGTGCATGGTTGGAATCACGAAGAATTGATTTGGTGCAACTCTCGGCCATTTGGCGTTCGGGCGTGATCCTTCTTTGTTGCATCCTCGCGCTTCTGTTCTCATCCAGGTTCTTGCGCTTTGTCCTCAAGAATAAGCGCCTTATTCACCAATTCTTGGAAATCTGGAAAGGTGTGGGTGATCAACCCTACTTGCAATCCTGAGTTAAGTCCCTTCATAAAACGAGGTATGCGGATTTATGCTGTCGCTACATCCTCAAAGTGCGTAAGCGTGCTAGGCCAGGTGAACTTGTTCGTAGTCGGCCACCGGCCGATTACCTTGCTTCCGCTCTGAACTCCTCCTTCTTAAGGTCCATGATTCCTTCGAGCACGTGATACTGTCCGAATGCACGGTGAACTCTTCCCAAGTGATATCTTGAGGGTTCTCTGCGTGGCGTGTAAGTTCTCCCACCATTCGGTAGTTTCCTTCGGTGATGAGAAGCGTAAAGTACCTTCTCATTCCTGCATTGAGCTATGTGTAGCTTCTTCTCGATTGATCTTAACCAATCATCGGCCTCCAATGGATTGGCATTCCCGGAGAAAGTGGGGTGGGTGAGTTCTCATGAACTCGACAGCCTTTGTATTCAGCGTGGCCCCCGATTAACTTGATTAGCAAAGTGGCCTGAGCAAAGGACGTCTTGCATTTGTTGCATCATAGCATGCATCAACTGAACTGGGCAGCAAGAAAGGCTCAAAACTCTCGCATATCAACCGGTGGTGTCGGTGCTCCATCATTGGGGTTTTCTGTTGGCGAGATCCACTCCCATTGCTTCCCAAGTTTCCACTGTTCACCATCCGTCGATTTGCTCTAGGTTTAGAGATGAGAAAACAAGAATAGACAAGTAATATGGAACTTATGCGGGGCAAAAAGGTGTAGCCTTAAGGTCCAACTTTATTATTAATAACTTGAGTATGGTGCTACAATGCCTAAGGGCCTTGCAACACATCTGCACACTCAAGAAACAAAGCAAATCCAAATCGAACTAACTCTGGAGTCTAACGCCTAAAGGGTGACTCTTTACTCTATGACTCGACTCGTGAAGGAGTCTCACTATAGAACCTATGCTCACTCATCGAGAAAACCTCCACGGCACTGGTATGCGGTGTTGTGGTACAGCGCCAAACGATCGCCATGTCCAAAGCTGTGTCCTCTGTAGTAATCCGAAGCGGTGTTCCTCATCGAGATCGACTCCTCGGATCTCGGCTGCGTAGCCTCGAAAATCGCTGGTCCGTCCGTACAAAGTCATCTCCAACTCGTCAATCCTTCGTAGAAGGTGTGCCACATACTCTTGAGCTTCCCGCCATCCGTTCTTCTCTGCCGTGATCTCCTTGCGGGCCTTCCAGCTCCTTGCTTGTATTATCTAGTACATCCTCCTGAGGCGGACGACAAATCGTGCCAACCAGGTAACCGTGGCATCCTCATCCTGAATCTCCTTCGGTCGAGAAGGTTATCGCTACGGATGATAACGGAACACACCGTGCTCTCCAATTCCTGGCGAGATACGGTAATGTGCCGCATTGCTCGTCGTGATACTTCTTGGATACCCATCTGCATTGTAGATCTCCCCGGCGGTCTTGTATCGCCGATTGCCTGGGGCCCTTTCCTAGCAGTACCTCAATCCCTCACGCCACAAGCCTTGATCAATCAGCTTGTGCGATCACTTCCACTTGGTATTGGGGCTTCTCAAAATCTCCAGAGTCAGAGCATATGCCAAAGTTCGGCGTGACCAACTCCCCGATCAACGTAGTTGAACTCTTCCTCCATCTGTCACAAGAGTGCTTTACGTAAGAACTTCGAATTTTTAAATTGTGACAAGGTAAGGGATAATTTCAGCAAGAGACAAGAAAAGAGAGAAGGGGATAAGTTGAGAGGTCATTTCTTATCTTGACAAACTTTTTAGCTTTTAGAAAATAGGTTTTATCCTCACTACGACCATTCTAGCTTAGGGTTGAGCCTACGATCAGTATGGCTCGATACCACCTTCACGGGACCCGAATTTGCAAATCGGACCCTCTCGTGTATTCACACTAGTCCAGAACGCAGCTAGTGCACACGCAGTCTTAACATCGGTATATATCACAATCATACCATACGATACTATCAAAGTACTTTATTTAAATAATCAAGGGTTACTCGACCTTATGGGCCAAGTTACAAATATATGCCTTGCAAGCGAAACTTTAAAAAGAGAAATAACGGAAAATCAAATAAACTGTGGCGCCATCCAAAGATACCACACAGGCAACCACCGGGCTCGCATCCCTAAGTAGACGGGTCTCTTGGAACTCCTCCTTCAAATCGCGTAGTCTCCTCTTCAACCGGTATTGTGTTGAGGCAAGGGTGAGTACTTGGTACTCTAAGTCATGCATGAGTGCAAGCTAATAGACTATATGCATGGCTTGGTACAAAGGAATAGCACAAGGTATTTTTGCAAGAAACAAGCATTTGAAAAGTAATATAAGTAGATTGAAAGCGTAGAAATGAGTAAAGCATAAATAACTTTTCAAGAAGTTTAACAAACATTTTTCCCATCCTAAACCATAATTCCATCATCTTCCTTGTTAAACCAACCCATCTTTTCAAAAACCAAGTTATTTTAAAGTCTACCCCTTATCGTAATTCCCGAGCATTGTCCACAGCATCGGACTCGGCTATTCAAATAGATTCTACACTCTGCAGAGGTTATGCACTTTACCCATAAGATACAAATAAACACCACAAAGGCGAGTTCCGTAACAAAGCCTTCTGAAGCCTCAAACAACACAGTGGTCCTCTCCGTCGTGCTCTACACCATCCCTTCCCTTAGCCAAGGCGAAGTATAGGACCAACACACCGATTAGATGGGTACCGGCCACGCCACGATCGCTCCGCATAATCACACAAGCGGTGTAATCGACACCTCGAGGCTCCACAAGTGAGTCCTAGCGACTTAGTCAACTAGGGCCGCCCCATTCCAGCCATGTAGTTTGCAAGTATGACCCGAGTTCAAAGGCTTGCAAGGTTAAGTCCTTAGAGTGACCGAGGGCAAGACTACCCGAAAAACCAAATCAACACTCCAATGCCACAACCGGCCCACTCGATTACTCTTGCCACATGCCCCGTCGAAAATCTGTTTATCAAACCCCGCTGATTACCATGCACCACGTGCCATCAACATCACATGATACTTTTCCAAAAAGTTCAATATATCATTAAGTCCATATTAGCATTTGATTGTCCAAAATCATGTCATGAAAGCACGTGCTTGTCTAAGCAAAAGATACTACAACGGTCTAAAACCCATGTTGGCAATTTAATAATGTCCAACTAGTAAACCACAACTAGGGTGACAAAGGGTCATGGCACATACTTAAGTAATCAAGGTGTCATATAGCAAATTGGTATTTATCTAACCCCCATGTTTAAACAAAGTATCTTTCTAATTGAACTAGCATGCAAGAGTTTAAATCAAAATAGATTTTCTAAAATAGGATCAACATGGTCAAAGCACAACTTGCCTTCAAAAGTACTTGTTCTTGGTCTTGAGTTGGATCCTGAGTCAACACTTCTCTTCGAATCCTTCCCAGACTTCAACGTCTACTGCAGAAAGCGTGCAAATAGCAAATACACAAATAAACACTAGGCAAAAAGATCCCAAAACTCCAAATCAAATCTATAAACAGAGAGAACATAATTTTAGGATTTTTAGAAGCTGAATAAATCAAATTTGGAGTTAAAACGAAAAGTTATGATTTATTAAAGTTTAAATAATCAATTAAATAATATTTCAGAGAAAAACTTTAGTCCAAAAATTAAATAAAATTTATATTTAGGTAGATCTCAATTTTATACAAATTTAGAAATTTGAATCACTCAAATCGAGTTGAAACTGAAAGTTATAAGCGTTTGAAGTTTGAATCTAAATTTTGAATCAATATTTCAATTAATAAATCATTTTCTTTTTCGGAAATTAATTATTGCGTCAGCATGGACTCAGGTCGACTCGATTGGCTGGTGGCGTCGCCAAATGGTCCATGGACTTGGTCCACGCCGCCTGGGTCCCACGGTGGACTCGATCCACGGCTCCACGAGACCGACATGTGGGTCCACTCGGGTAGCGTCATTCTTGTCGACGCCGCCTACCGACACAGCCGCCGACAAAGTGGCGACAGCGCCATGATCGGACGCCATGGTAGCTGAGCTGGCTGACATACGGGCCCGGCCGCGTGTCGAACACGCTCGCTGCGCATGGCCACCGCAGCCGATCACGGTTGGCCTTACGCCACGCGTGGCTAGATCTAGGACCGTTGATTTGAAAATCAACGCCCGCATTGGATCGTGTTACGCGCTAGGTGAACGCTGTTATCTGACCGTTGGATTTAGATCCAATGGTTGAGATTGGATCTAGAGATCGTAATCAAACCTCACCGTGCGATGACGCGTGGGCAAGATCACGGATCGCGCGATCTTGACGGACGGCCGAGATGAGTTTGGCACGCAATGGCGTCGGCGGGCGGCGGCGTGATGACGATGACACGCCTAACGGGCGCCGCAGGGCCCTCCGCCGTGAAGTGGATGGTAGGCATGACGCGCGCCTTGGACGCAGTGATCTGATCTGGGGTCAACGTCAGCGGAGGATGGCGACGGTGGCGAACGCGCGAAACGCGCGGAGTGCTTTACCAACTGGCGAGCAATAGCGGCGAGATTGGGGATCCTAGCGGCGTGAGCTAGGTTTCGGACCGGGCGTGGGATGGCGATCCTCGTGCGATCCGGGCATTAAATAGCCCCGGAGGCGTGTCGGCGAACCTGGGCCACGCGCTCATCGCGAGTCCGGCTCGGATTCGGCGGAGACGACGCCGCAGCTCGCCCACGTGGCGCGATCAACGGCCCCGATCGCAGGCGCGATCGGATCCGGCCGACACGGCTGGTCGGGTCGGATCTCACCGTTGGATCTTGATCCAGCGGTTGGGATTGATTAGGTTAGTGGGTTCGGTCGAGTCATCGTGGCTCGGGTCGGACTCGAACACGAAGTCTGACTCGGGCTCGATCGGATGAACAAGTACTTTGACCCGAGTTTGATTTTCCAGCGATTTAATATTTAAAATAATTCCTAGTAATTCATTTAATTCATTAAAAATAGCAAATGACCTTAAAAATTCGGAAAATTCGAAAATACTTTGATCATTTTGGACTCAAATAAAATATTTCCAACAAAATTTTATTTGCATAATTAAATTCTTTAATTATTTCAAAATGGAATAAATTCAAATAAATTCCAAATAATTCCAAATAAACTCCGGAAAATTCCAAAAATTCATCAAAGTGCCAAATCACACATGAATTCAAGGAAAGCAAAATTTTGGGGTGTTACAAGATCGCTCTCGCATAACTTACACAAAAGGGTGTAGTTGACCTCCGAGGTCCCACAGCAATTACGTTATTAGCAACTTAATCAACTAGGTCCGTCCCATTACGTACATGTGGTTGCACGTTAGACCCAGTTCAAAGGCTTGCAAGGTGAAGTCCTTAGGGTGACCAGGGCAAGACTACCCGAAGAACCAAATCAACATCCCCAGCCACAACCGCCCACTGATCATTCTTGCCACATGCCCCGGCCAAAAACTATTTATCAAAACTCCGATTGATTACCATGCACCACGTGCCATCAACATCACATGATACCTTTCCAAAACAGGTTCAATATATCATTAAGTCAATGTTAACATTTGATTGTCCAAAATCATGTCATGAGCACGAAAGTGTGTCTAAGCAAGATACTACAACGATCTAATTTCCCATGTTGGCAATTTAATAATGTCCAACTAGTAAACCACAACTAGGGTGACAAGGGGTCATGGCACATACTTAAGTAATCAAGGTGTCATACAAAGAATTTGGCATTTATCTAATTCCCCATATTTAAATAAAGTATTTTCTAATTGAACTAGCATGCAATAATTTGAATCAAAATAAGTTTCAAAATAGGATCAATATGGTCAAAGCACAACTTGCCTTCAAAAAGTACTTGTTCTTGGTCTTGAGTTGGATCCTGAGTCAATACTTCTCCTTCGAATCCTTCCGGCACTTCAACGTCTACTCGTAAAGCGTGCAAATAGCAATACACGAATAAACAATAGGCAAAAAGTGTCCAAACATCCAAATAAAATCCATAAACAGAGAGAACATAATTTTATGAATTTTTAGAAACTGGAATCGTCAAATTTGGAGTTAAAATGCAAAAGTTATAGCATTTTGAAGTTTAAATAATCCATTAAATAATATTACAGAGGAAAACTTTAGTCCAAAAATTAAATAAAATTCATAATTAGGTAGATCTCAATTTTATACAAATTTAGAAATTTGAATCACTCAAATCGGAGTTGAAACGCAAAAGTTATAAGTGTTTGAAGTTTGAATCAAAATCTGAAATCATTATTTCGAATTAATAAATCATTTTCTTTTCGAAATTAATTATTGCGCCACCTGGACACGTGGCAGCCTCGATTGGTTGGTCGACGTCGGTGGTCCATGGACTCGGTCCACGCCGGCTCGGGTCTACCGTGGACTCGGCCCACGGCTCCGCATGTCACTGACATGTGGGACCACTCGGGTGGCGTCATTGTTGGCGTCGTGTAGGCTCACCGCAGTCGGCGGTGGGACCCACTGTGGCGTCATTGCCGACGTCGGCTCGGTGGGACAATGGCGACATCTTGGAGCCCGCCATGACGCCGTCGGCCGACGTCATGGTGCGGTTTGGTCATGTCGCGACACGCGGCCGGCGTGTCGGCGTCTACGCGGGCGACGCGGCGGTCAGGCTTCCCAACACGTGGTGCAATCTCGGCCGTTGATTTGAAATTCAACGGCCCAGATTGGATCTGGGTCTCACGCGTTTGGGTTAACGCGTTTGATCTGGATCGTTGGATCTAGATCCAACGGTCGAGATTGGATCTTGAGATTTTTGGACGGGATCTCACCGGTAGGTGACGTGGCGTGATCTTGGACCGTGCGATGAAGATCCAACGGCTCACAGTGCTTGCGACGGCGGCGATGGCGACACGGCGAGCAGTGGCCACCGGAGACGAAAACGACGACGAGCCCGACGGCGCTTCGGGGCCTCTCCGGCGGAGTGGGAGGTACCCACGGGTGCGCCTTGGCTTGAGGACTCCGAAACTGGGCTCCAACTCGGCGGAAGACGGCGGACGGCGGGACGAGGCAAGGACCGTGGCGGAGGCTTCTCCAACTACGGCGAGCAATAGCGAGTCGGCGGCGGCTAGGAGCTAGGGCGCTTGGGGCAAGCGACGACGAGACAAGAGGCGAACCTCGGCGCGGGTCCGGCATTAAATGCCGCCGAACGCCGAGATCCCAGCGAATCGTGGTGGAGCGATGCAGACGGCGAGTCCGCTCGAACACGGCGAGATGACGTGGACGCACGCGGGCCGTCCACGTGGCGCGATCGACGGCCGACATTGGCTCGGGCGCGGCCGTGCCTAGCGCGGATTGATCCTGACCGTTGGATCTTGATCCAACAGTTCGGATCTGATCTGGGGTTCAGACGCGGTTGGGTCAAGTCAAGTGGCGCAGCTGGCTCGGGTCGGACTCGAGTCCGACTTGGGTTCCGACTCGGTCGGATGAATAGTACTTGACCCAACTTAATTTCCAGCGATTTAATAATTAAAAAATAATTTCCAGAAATTCATTTAATTCATCAAAAATAGCAAAAGACTCAGAAAAATTCCAGAAAAATTCTGGAAAATATTTTAGGGTATTTGGGACTCAAATAAAATATTTCCAACAAAATTTTATTTGCAAAGTTTAATTCTTTAATTATTTCAAAATGGAATAAATTCAAATAAATTCCAAATAAATCCAAATAAATTCCAGAAAATTCCAAAAATTCACCAAAGTGCCAAATCACACATAGATTTAGGAAAAGAAAAATTTTGGGGTGTTACACCTCACAGGTCTCTATCATCCTACCCAAGTCTACAGCCCAAATCCTATAGCTATGAGAAGAAGTCGAGTAACCCAGAAAGATCCCGTCAGCAGAGCATGACTCGAACTTATCTAGGTTCCCAGACTTCAAGAAGAAGCACTTGCAACCAAAAACATGAAAATGAGAAACACTAGACTTCTGCCCATATCTCAACTCATAAGAAGTGCGGTGCAAGTGTGCCCTAAGAAAAACTCTGTTGGCAACATAGCATGTCATAGCTACATCCTCAGCCCAAAACTTCCTAGGAGTATTATACTCATCTAGCATTGTCCTGGCCATGTCAACCAGGGTTTTGTTCTTCCTCTCCACTATGCCATTCTGCTAAGGAACGTATGGAGAAGTGAATTGATATTCTATGCCTAACTCCTCACAGAAGCTGCTAAAGTAGGAGTTCTTGAACTCTGTGCCATTGTCACTGTGAATTGCTCGTAAGGCACCGGGGAGCTCAATGGACAACCTATGGACCAAACCCCTAAAGTGAGAAAACGACTCACCCTTCGAGGCCATGAAGAACACCCAAAAATACCTCGAATAATCATCGAATATGACAAGAATGTACCACTTCCCTCCTGCTGACTACACTCTAGTTGGACCAACAGTGTCCATATGTAAAAGCTGTCCTGGTGCATCAGTCATCACTGGGGTGACTGGGGAATGAGAAGCTGCAACCATCTTGCCATGTCGGCAAGGAGAACAAACAATATATTTGACTATCTTGAGTTTGGGCAAACCACGAATGAGGTCATGGCCGCTAACTCGGGTCAAATAATCAAAGCCAATGTGACCAAGTTTCCTATGCCAAAAGGAGATATCACGGGACTCTGAAGCAATAAGGCAATGGAGAGAGTCTCTAGAAGAAGAAGAGAAATTAGCACGAAAGACTCTCCCAAATTGAGAAATCCCGCAAACCAACTCCCTAGAAGAATCGAGGATCCTACAGGCACTAAACTTGAAGCTTATCTCAAAATGGTCATCGATAAGCTGAGAAACAGAAAGCAAATTGAAATACAGCTTACTAACTAAGGCAACGTCCTTAAGAGTAAAATGATCATTAATGCATAGGTACCTTTAGCGATGACTCTACCTACGAAGCATCCCCAAAGGTGATCACCTCATCACCGGGAGCTCGGACTAGGGAAGAAAACCATCGGGAGTCTCTGGTCATATGGCGTGAACACCGGAGTCTACGATCCAAACCTCCCTCTTCCATGTCCTATGTACCTAAATCAAAGAGAGCGAGATGCAGATGACTCAGTACCGGGATAGATCAAGGCAGATCTAGGCACCCAAAACTGAGTCACCCGAGCAGAAGAACCAATCACAGAAGCAGATGAATGCAATGTAGCGCATCTCCGTGACTCTACTCTCACCAAATCGGAAATCGCTCATGTAGGACGTCTGGGAACAGGTATCGGGTTGGTCCACCAACGTGTAAAGGCCGGGCCATCCCAGTGCTGATGCCCAGACCTCCTGCTGGAGGAAGCAAACTCACGCCGCTAATATCTACCTCGTTGGGAAGAATGAGGAATATCAAGAGGACGACAGAAGGACTGACTCGGGACAGCTCTGGGGCGAAAACCAGAGGTAGAAGCCTGAAAACCAAGCTCTATACGTTGTCCAAAAATAGGAGACTCTCTAGCATGTCTATCCTGTCTAGAAGCAGTGTGTGCCTTAGAAGTACTTAGATTCTGGGGATGACCTTGAATACCCCTAAGGGCACGAACACACTCACGCCGAGTGATCTTGGCGCGTCTGAAGCAGAAATTAGCAATATATCCATCCTTCTGACAGAAGGTGCAGGTATACTTTGCCTTGGAGGCCGAAGTAGCAGGAGAAGCACCATTCTCATCAGAAGTCCCGTGGACAATCCCGGCTAATCTAAACATAGTGGTGCTCATCTGTGGGGCAACCACGATCTCTCCACTCTTGGAGGCACGCACAACAGTAGGCGGATGCGCCCGTGCATGCTCCAAGTGATCAAACCCTAGACCTTGATTAAATCTACTAATCTTGAACTGGTCTAGGATGGATTGAGCTTCTTGTTGCCTCCAACAAACTTCTCGAGAGTGCTCATAAGATATTGACACTCCCGAAAAAGTGAGGCACAAGAAGAGCAAGGGGAAGGAGTAGAAGAAGAGCCAGAAGAAGAGGATTGAACAACGCATGCATATTTCTCCCTATACACAGCTGCCTCAATTTTGAGAGACTCACAGGAAACACAAGAAGCATCTCTAATTCTACCAACCTGGGCCTGTAACTTCTTCCTAAGCTCTGCTTGGACCTTATCCACGTCATCCTTAACCCCAATACACAGCAAGCAACCATTATATGACTTAACTAGTAAGTCCTTAGCAAGTCTAGCACACTTGACATTCAAAGCTTTATTATCAAGTTTTAGTTGCTTACAGCCCTCACATGAGCTGACTGGGCCCTTAAAAGCATGCAATTCAAGTTCATCATTTCTAGCAGAAAGCTTCCTAAGGTGATAACTCATGGTATCAATTTCAGCAAGTAGTTTAGGGCAATTTTCGCAAGATGCAGTTGTGTGAGCATGAAGAAAACTAGCATCAACAGGAATAGGATCAATAAAACATGTGCTAGCATCCTTCGACCTAAGAGCCTCAAGATCAGAAACCACACTATCATGCAGGGTCCTTAGGTTCTCCAACTCTACAAGCAAAGCATCACAAAGAGTACAACTATCAGAGTCTCGGGAGGAACATGACTTAAGTAAAGCTAGCTCCCGAGACAAAGATACCTACTTCCTTCTCTAACTCCGTAAACCTAGCTCTAGATCTAGCGTGAAGTTTTCCTAGCTTGCAGAAAGCATCATTGAGCTGGTCATAGGAGGGTACCTCATCCGTGTCGTTGTACAGCTCGGAGTGGCTGACGCCGTTGGCGTCTGCCATGAAGCACATGCCGGAGAAGTCATCTCTGCCCTTCGTCTTCTCTTGTGTTTCATCCTCGCCCTCGTTGCTCCATGTCTCCGTGTCGAAGAAGTCGACGTCGTCAAGGGCGGCGAGCACGTGGTGGAAGAGCTTCTTGTTCTTGGCGAAGTTGCGGTACTTCTTCTCGTGCGTCGGCTCACGAACTGGAGGCTTCTTGTTGCGGTTCTTGTCGATGTGGTCATTCTTGCTCGAACCGCCTTGCTCGTTCTTGCCCGTCCCCAGCTTGGGATAGTTTGCTCGAATGTGGTTAGGGCCACCACACTCGAAGCAAGTCACGTGCCACCTCTCTTCCTCTCTCTCTCTCACTCTTCTGTAGATGTTGGCAAATTTGCGAGCGACAAGAGCAAGCTCATTTTCTGGAAATCGTTCCAGAACTTCATCGCTTACGTCGCAAAGAGCGGAGAGAGAAAAATGTGAAGAGAAATCAAGAGATGGTCCGGAGGAAGACTCGATGGGATCAGTGACCAAGGCCATTGACTGAGATTTCGTCCAACGAGAGACGGCGTCGATCTCATGAGTCTTGAGTCGGGAATAAAGCCTGTCAAGAGTCAAAGTCGACAAATCAGTGGAGTCCTTGATGGTGGTCACCTTCATCTCCTAAACTCTCAAATCAAGTGCTGTCAGAAAGTGCCTAGCATTCTCCGAGTCAAGGTATGTGCAACCAACTGATCGGAGATTGCTAAGGATCTTGGAGAATCGAGCAAAGCACTCGTTGAGGCTCTCACTAGCGTGCTGTTCAAATTTGTTGTAGTCACGCTTGTACTGGTCGTGCCTCACCATCTTGATCTGGGTGGTACCCTCATGGTAAGCATTGAGGGTCACCCAGATCTGATGAGCGGATCGTAGGTGAGAGACCCGGTCATACTCACTACGGTTAAGTCTTTGTATGAGGATGTTTCTTGCCTTAGCGTTTGCCTCAACGTCAGCCATGTTCGCGACGTTGACGTCCTCATCGGCAGGAACCGCATACGGGGTTTCACCTTCTGCCATATCAGGAAGCCCTGGGCAGTGATGTAGGACTCCATCCGCATTTTCCAAAATGGATAATCTAATCTAGCAAAAATTGGAGGCTTCATTGAGTACTTGTCTATCGCCATGGCTCTCGAGACCGGTTGTCAAGGCCCCAGTTTCAAAAATTCGGGGAAATCCGGAGTATCCGGATTAAACATCCGGAATGTCCGGATATAACCCGGAATGTCCGGATTAGATGTCCGGAGTATTTGGATTGGCTCACCTGAACACCTCAACCCGGAGTATCCGGACCAATTGTCCGGAGTGTCCGGGTCAGTTCTACCGAAGACCCCAACCCAGAGTCTCCGGGTTAAACATCTGGAGTATCAGGACTTCGCGGGGGTTGAGTATAAAAGTTCCATTTCGTGACTCTTTATTCATTTCTCCCCTACCTCTTGCTCCCCACTCCCGTGCTCTCCTTCACCAAGCTCGTCTCCGGTGAACTCCTCCGCCTCGGCGTCCTCCCGTGCTCCTCCCCGGTGACATCCTCACTCCGGTGACCTCAAGCTCCTCCCCAAGCCAAACCGGCGTTCCCCTCCCTCTACTCGGTTTCCCTTCCTCTCCTTCGTCCTTCTTGAAGGTGAGACCTCTTCTTGGAGTTGATTCGTGGATTCTTGGGTTCTAGGGCATCCATGGGAGTAGATTCGGGGCTTGGTATGTAGATTGGGGGTTGGGGGCAAACTTTGGGAGTGTTAGGGTTTTTGGTGGGTGGTTGGTTTTGGGGTGGTTTAGGCAATGCTTGGGTGTAGGGTGAGAGATCGGGGGTAGATGATGCCATTCTTAGTGTTGGATTAAGATTTGGTTGGAGTTTTTAGAAGTGAGCCTCGTTCGTCATGGTTTGAGATAGCTCGGAGCTTCTCCGGTTTGGCCGCGTGTAGGAAAGTTGTAGATCGGGTTATCGCGGTGCCGTAGAAGCTCGAACACTCCAAATCTCTTGAGTCATTGTGCGAAATGCGTCGTGTCCGGAGTGTCCGGACCTGTTGTCCGGAGTGTCCGGCTTATCCGGACTGTCCGGATATTAGACCCGGACTATCCGGGTTGACTGATCTATGATCAGTGCAGTTCTGCCGGTAGAGCCGTTTTTTGGCGGGGGAATTCATTGTGTTTCTTTTCAATTGCATTGCATGCATCTTATTCATGCATTATATCCGTGTAGAGAACGATACCACGGTGACTGACATGGCCGTGGTCGAGGGGATTGTCGAAGAGCAAGTCGCCGTCGATACTCAAGCAGAAGCACAAGGCAAGCACCTAAGCATATTCGACCTAATGTAATTGTATTTTTGTGAATAAATTACTTATTGGATGATTAAGTCATGCATTAGGAGTTGAAGTGTGGAATTGGTACTAGATCCTATTTGTTGCATATACATCCTTGTTAATTGTTGAACACTTCCTTTGGAGCTAGATCATGGGTAAATAAATTATGTCCATGCTTAGTCTTGCTTAGATGTCGGGTACAGGCCAAGTGGTGGATGGTTCCACCGCTTGCGATTATTTCACGTCACAATACTCGAGTTGCTATGGTTATGGTTGTGAGTGGAAATGGAAGGATGAAATGAGACCGGGCGAGAAAGTTGGGGCACTTGGGTGTGGAGACTCAAGTGTGGTAGTCTCGCCTGTGTCAGTTGAGGATCGATCCGTTGTTTGCCCTTTGATCGAGCACACTTTGTTGGTCGCATGCCGGAATGGGACGGTAAAGCTATTCTTTCATCGCATGCCGTTCGATGGGGCATACACCTCATGTGGTTGGGCGTGGTTGATGGCGAGGCTTAGGCCGACTCTCGAGGGCCAAGACGGGCTTGGGCCGCTCGAGGGGGTGCTAGGTGCTCGGACTGCATGAAGATGTCCCCAACGAGTGTGTATGGATGGGAGGATGGTTGACACGAGGTTCTTTGTGGCACATGTCGTGCGATTAATGATCCCCTGTAGGGTGAATAAGTGATTCGAATTGCCGCGCTCTCGGATATGAGCACGCTTGGTCTTCGCACATTCAACGTAGTAATAACTTGAACTAAATGCCAGTTGGATGGATGGTGGTACTTGTTTACGATGCTATTTGCTTTATTCTAATAGTATAGCTCCAGATTTCACTCTAGTAGGAGGTGTTGTCTACCAGCGCTATAAAAATTGTGAAAATGAGTAGTGGATTGCAATTAAACAACAAAGTTAAGCTTTTTCGCACTTTTTACCCTAAGCTTGATTCCTTGCTACATCCGAATGCATATTCTTTCGAGTCGGTCATATATGGACCACGGGTAAGTCTTGCGAGTACCTTTTGTACTCATGCTTTTGCTTTGTGGATTTTCAGGTGAGGATCCGGACGGATGTGAGTTCTGTCCATACTGCCTCTCGTTGACAGGGCGGGGCACCGAGTAGAGGCTCCCTACGCCGTCGTACACGCCCGGGAGTGTTCAGAGGCAGAACACTTCTGGAGACGAATTACTTTTAGGTCTAGTTTAATAGATGGGAGTTCTTTTGTTGTACAGTTAGTTTCAAAGCTATGTCACTTCTATCCTTAGATACTTGGTTCCTTTGAAGTTGACTCTTGTTGTATGCTGTTACCCACCTTGTACTTGTATTCTTGTTTCTACCTTTGTTGGCCCTTGTGCCCTGTTGTTGTTGGTTGTGGTCGTGGGGTTTTGTCTTTGTGCCGAGGTTTGTTTGGTTTGTTGGGTTGGTCTTGCTTCCGCGCGTGTCTGGTTGTGGGGTTCCAAGTTCGTTGCTCCCTTTATGCAAATTGAGACGATATAGCATTGGAAACCGGTATGTGGTGATCCTGGGCGAGTTTTGGGTCGCATACCGGGGGAATACCAGGATTGTTGTCGAGTTATTCGAAGGGTCCTACCGTCATCTTAATTGGGCTTGGGTGCTAACACTACGAGCGCCTTCGGTGATCCATTGTTAGCCTCCAAATCCGATTAGGATAACTAAACCCTCAAATAACCCGAGGACGGTCTGGGCGGCTCCTCACACCGGTCAAGATCTAAAGAGAGCAAAACCGGCTCTGATACCAATTGAAGGACCTAGATGGCGATCAGAGGCGGGGTGAATGATCCCAAATAAAATCGTCCCCCTACTCAACGTACTCCAAACAATCCCGCAGGGAAACCGGTGCTCCTCAAACTTGCAAAACCCGTAAAAAAACGGAACGACTAGATAACTATGTGTATCCCTAGCTTACATGGATGAGAACCATGAATCATGTGAGGGATTTTTAAATCACAATCCTGGTTGTCAAGTGTCCAAAGCAAAGAGGAATCAATTTAAATACTTCTTTTCTAAAAGAGATCAAGCCAAATCACAAAAGCCTCTTTTAGAAAAGTAAAAGCAGATTTTTCAGGAATTGTCCTCACTTGGAGCAGGTGGTTGGTGAACTTCTTTTGCTCAAAAATTTTTGGACATTTTTCACCATGTGATAAGATGAATCGTGAAAACCTCCACCAAAAATCACCTCCAAAAGACTTGTATAAAAATCAGGAAAACTCAAGGACTGCAGACAGTTAGGAACTTCAATCAGGAAATTTGGGGCTCGGTTTTCACTTCATAGCTCCCAAATGGTGCAATCAGTGGACTCCAAAAAAATTTCACGAATGGATATATTATCCATGCACCTTCTCCAAGAAGAATCACTCAAAAATAATTTTTTATATTTTTCTAAAAATCGATGATAGGCTGCTGCGCGAAGAACAAGTTCAGGACAGATTTGCAATCTTGATAGAAACTTGATCTCTAGTCTATCCTAGGGTGCAATAAAGATGTAAAACCAAATGAGCACCCTCAATATAACCTTGATCAATAGCATTTAGAAGGAGAGGAGGCAAATCCAAATTGCGAGAAAGTAAATTGCGAGAATTTACATGCGGGAAAGTAAATGCTGAATTTAAATTGCATAAAGTAAAGACATAATGTAAATGCAGAATTTAAATTCACAAGAATGTAAAGAAAATCTTTGTATTTTCTGGTTGGAAGGTTTACAAAGCCTCACTTTATGTGGGCAAAGCTCAAAGGAGCAACTTAAACTTTCAAGTGAGGGAGGGCACCCCTCCCCCTCTATTTATACTACTCTTTGGCCACCTACCACCCTTGGATGAGCCCCAAACCCTAGAGCACTCCACCAAGGGCTAGGATTAACACACTCACTCCACCCTCACACATGGGCTTTACATGGGCCACATAGGCCATACATGGGTTTAAACAAAACCTGGTCAACCCGATGCAATGGGCCTTCATCCGCCGGACTTGACCGCTCCGTTTTCGTCTCTTCGAGCCTCCAACCCGAACCGGAAACCTTGAGCCACGTCAAGTCCATTTCCATGACATCCAAGTGATCCCGGTTTAAGCCCAACCATCTCGTAAGCATCCTCGACCGCTCTGGACCTCGGTTCTCCCAACCTAGTCCCGGTACTCACCAATGACCACAAGTACCTCAATAACCTGTACCACAAGGACCAAACCATTTTGCACATTCCAAAATATACTCTTACATTTTTCTTCCTGCATGTTCGTCCACATTTTTCATAAATTCAAACATGCAATTCCGAGATAAATCAAACTCAAACTTGAGCACACCTTGCTCAAATAAAGTCAAATACTCATCACAATCATGGATGGACCTCCACATGGTCCTTCAGTTATGATCGCTCATTCGCATACTCTTGTATGATGATTCACAGCTGACGTGGTGAGTTGATTATATCTTGTGGGTAAAGTGTATAACCTCTGTAGAGTGTCAAACCTAATCGATTAGCCGTGTCCGCGGTATTGGACAATGCTCGGGGATTATAGTCAAGGGTTAGATTTTCATAAAATGAACTCGGGCTTGGAGGCAGGTTGCCTGTGGAAATGAGATAATTGGTTAAGGATGTGGGATGGTTTACTTGTGGAACAATTGCGAAACTATTACTGTTATTATTTGTTTTACTGCTTTACAATCTATTATGAATATTTGTGAATGTTGTTTATTGCAAAATAACCACTTAGCCATTCATTTGGAATAAGCCATGCATGTAGTTATTAGACTTACATTCTATGCATGACTTGCTAAGTGCTTTATGTACTCACCCCTTGCAACAAACAATCACCAGTTGAGGAGAAGTCTACATCTTCGAAGGAGAAGTTCCGCAAGGAGGCGAATATCTAGGAGTTGAACCTTGTCAATTGCCTGCGTGTAACATCCTCCGTTTCGCTGTCTTGGAAAAATCTAATTTAAATTAATTAAAAAATTGGAGTTTCCTTGGTGTTTATATTAACCTGGCATCCTTTCCCATCCAAGATTGGGATTTAATTCCCTTTCGGTCGAAAAATCGAATTTCCAGATTCTCGCTGGTACCCGAAATTTCACCCGAGTCCAAAAATGCTCCAAAAATCCCAAAATCACTTCAATTAGGTCCCAAATATTCCAAAATGATTTTTGGAATGATTCCCCGAATTTTTGGACCTTCACTCCTATTTTATCTCGCGCGGCTTTTGTTTAATGCCCGCTATTCGCACCTGAATATTCAATTCCACAAATTTCATCCAAATTCCGTGAAACCAATTTTATTGGGTTCCAAATATTCCAAAATGGTTCTAGGAATTTTTCCGGAATTTTTAGACCATTTTTCCTAATTTTTCTCTAGGAAGGTTCATTTACGTAATTCCCGGCCAATCCCGTGATGCCACGTGGCGCTACAGTGTCATCCCCTATCTCTGGCCATGGGAAGAACAGAGAAGAGCTCAAGCTCCCTCCCATGGTGGCATCTTTCTTCAAATCCCCATATCTCCTTCAATACAACTCCAAATCTATCACGGTCGGATCCGTTGAATCCGTAACAGCGCGACCTTTCCATTCCCCACCATCAATAGCCCGGGATCTCGCCGAAATTGACACCGTCGGCCAAAAACCGAAATGCGCTTTAATGTCATTTACTCGGCCGTTTCAGCTCCAAACGACGGGCTTCCACATCTCAAATCTCCGTGTGGACGTCCTCTTCCCGGTGGTAGCACTCACTCAAATCCTCTCCAACTTGTTTGCCCGCAAGATCGAGAAAACCGGCGCCGGGTCGCCATTTTTGGAGTTCTTCGAGTTCATCCTTGTAACTCTCTCTCCGGTGGGTATTTCTCAACTCCGGTTGGTTCCTTGTGACCGTGAGGGAGTCTAGCATCTAACCTTTCCATCAATTTTAGGATCCCTCAAGATTTGGAGACGAATTTCTCGTTTTTGTCATTTCGGCCGAGTCTGCTTCTTCGTCGAATTAAATCAAGGTGAGTTTGGATCCAATTCCTTGCTCCTATAGGTCTGTTAGGATGTCCTCTAGATGATCCATGAATTTATTTGGTCAAGTTTCATGCGAATTTGTGCGAAAATTCGGATTTTTGGGAAGAAACTGCGTGCTCTGTTTTTTTGGGGCTTCAGGCGCGGCGCTGGCCGATCGCCTGCCGCTTCGCCTCGCCGCCGCCGCTGGCGCTGCCGCCTTCCCCACGTGCATGCTCCGCGCGCCTCCATGCCTTGCCGCCGCCGCCGCCCGAGCCCGCCGCGGCCGCCGCTTTCTCGGCCGCTGCCGCCGCCACGCTTAAGCGCTGTCAACGGCTAAGGCCTCGCCATCGCCGCTGCTCAAGGCCAGCGCCATGCCTCCGCCCGCTCGCCGCTGGCGCCCGCCACCTCGGCCTGCCGTGTCTGGCCGGCCACCCGTCCGGCCCCGCCGTGCCCTATTTCGCCGGTTCCCCATGGAGCTTCAAGCTCCTTGTTTCATAGCCATGGGAGCCATGGGGAAGACCCCCCCCCCTTGAGGATGACATGAGGAACCCACAAGTCATACACTCCACCCAATTCCATCAAAAATCAGAAAAAGTCAACCAAGGAATATTCCCAGAATATTCTTCGTTTTTCCATTTTCCATGATTTTCCAACTTCAGAAGCTCATATCTTTTCCGTCCGAACTCCGGTTAACTCCGTTCAAATTCCTAAGTTCATCAAAAATCAAGACCTTCCTGCCAGTATAACTTTTATAATTTTTGGATTTTATTTTATTTTATTGTTATTTATTTGTTGCTCCGTTTTGCGAGTAGCCGATGATCCCGCCGAGTCCGCCGACCCCGTCCCCGGACTTCAAGACCTCGAGACCCTCGTTGCGATCAAAGGCAAGTCTCCTTGATGCATGTTGATCCTACAATTTATAAATGTTTTACAATGTTTTACAAATTGCATCGCTATTTATATTAAATGGATGATGTTAACGTTAGGTTATTAGTTATACCTGTTGTTCCTACCTCCTTGACATTGTTATCCATGATCCTTTGTCGCCCTAGCACAGTGATCCACCAATGTAACTGTTTTTGGAAAAATATTCTTTAATTAAGGGAAAAGACTATTCGATAGACATTTTAGATGGAACAAATGTTATGGAATACACTTTGGAGTTAGATGAATATTAGTGGTGATGGGGACTAGTCATTATGAAATTGATCTATGAGTGGTGATAGTTGAAATATTGAGGAGTTGGATTGTGCTAGCGGTTCGCAATATAATTAGTATGGATTGGGGGAGTATTGGAAGATGTATGATATTAAGAATAATAGCCGGTAAAGTTAAATAAGTAATATTGAGAGTTATATTTGTGGATCAAATAGAATAAGTGGGAAATCATATTTCGGTAGATTAACCAGCATACTATGAGATTTAGAGATGACAATATGAAGGGTTACAATAGGTGATATTGAGAATGATACTCGATGATTTAGACAATGATATTACCAAATATACTCGATGGAGTAAGTGGATGATATTAAAGATCATACTCGGTGGTTTGGTAGATCATTTTGTGAAACATGGTTTCGCGATAACCATTTATGTGGGATTATGAATAATGTAGATTATGTGTGATTGGTTTAGTCAACTTGGTATCGTTGTTTATGGAAATAGCTGTAGTCAATGAATCAATGAAATCTTGGATTTATAGAATCTTTCTTGAAAGATGCTTGGGGTGAGATTATGAATTATTTTGGTGGATCAAGTAGATTACAAAATTAATCGATGTATGGATGATGAGTAATCAATAATGAGACTTATATTTTGGGGAGATTGTTTCATATATAATGATGATAGTAGCTTGGCATGATTTTGGAGTCGTGACGGCACATGATTTAGACTTTACTTGTGGGAGTACTAAATTGGGCTGGAATATGTAGTGCCATGATAGTACTGAGAATCTTGGTGATCTCATGAATTTTGGAGATTATAGAATTAATTATGATAATTTTTATCAACACTAAGATTTGAAAACTATAAATAAACTAATGGAGGAATAGAACAGTTCGGTAGAAATGCTTAGACTCGCAATCAGTCAGTATTCACCTATGGGTGGGAAATGCTTATAATTCTTGAAAACTTGTGTTGGAAGTTATAGGCAAGGAGTATTGCCGATGGTTTACAAAATAAAAATAAAATGAAAAATGGTTTGGACTTGGGCGGAATGGTTTGTCTGGCGGGTGCGGATGGAGCACTAGCTTTCATTGTGCAAGTACCGCCCCAAGTCAATTAAGGACCGACGCTTATGACTGTCTCCATTCTAAGCATTACCGTACTACCACATGTCTAACATGGTACGACCTGGCTAAATAATTTGTAGAAACCTAACTTAGACTCACCAAACGGTGGAATGTGGGTGCCGGACAGAGGCAAGTTGTACTCCCCACACGGCGCAAGAGGGGGCTTCTGTAGTGGGCGGATGGAACCCTAACAGCGGTGAAACCTCAGCGGGTGGGTCGGGTTAGGCATATACATTGTAAAGGCCTTGTCATGATATCCCTGCCGGCACACCCAAGGAAGTGTGCTAATTGCATGGCATCAATGGAATATCATGTCTTGTGGGTAAAGCTGTACACCTCTGCAGAGTTAAAACTATTCGAATAGCCGTGCCTACGGTCAAAGGCAAAGCTTGCTGAATGCTTTCATATTGGTAGACTTTTGTTTTGGTTTTCAAAACTGATCTTTTGGGATCCGGGAGTGGTTAGAACTCCCGGGTGTGCTTCTGGCGGCTAGAGCCAGGTAGGTGGATTGAACCTGTTTTTATGAACCATGGCAGACAGAGCCATGTGACTGGATTGAACCCTGATCTTGTTGAGATGTGGCGGATAGAGCCGGTATACTAGTGAATGGTGGCTAGAACCTTCACTGAAATATTACATAATTCAATTGATAAAAATAATTGCTAAAATATGCTTTGTGAAACTTATTAACAAGTATGGTTTGATGAAACTTGGCTTTATGCAAAAGAACCATATTAAGCCATCTTTGGATAGCCTACATTGTGCATAATTTTCCAGACTTACTAAGTACTTTATGTACTCACGTGCTACATTCTAATCATATCTCAGAAGTGAAAGAAGCTGTCAAAGGAATTCCAACGACTAGGACGCGCTCTCCACTCGATTGCCTGTGGGCATTTGGATGGGTCGCCTTGGTGTTTTCGTCTTCCGCTGCAGTTGTTCAAGTTGTTCTGCCTGTTAAGGCTGTAATGGTAAACCTTGACCATAAGGTCTTTGCTTTTATTTGGTGTTATTCTTATTTAGTTGCATGTAATCGTGATGTGGTTGTTGATTCTTCACTGTTGGACTGTGTGTACTAGCTACTGATTTGGGACTAGTACAGAAATACACAGGAGATTCCGGATAGCCGATCCGGGGGCTCACACTGCGGCATATTGATGGGAATCATCGAGGTTCTTCGTTCCGCTGTTGTTTATATATATTTTGAGTTTAAGCCATCAAGGCCTCACAAGTGTAAGTTTGACCTTAAGGTCTTTCAATAGTTCCATATTAAAAGATGAAGTCTTTATTTATTATTTCGTTGTGTATGATTGTGATATTTCATCTATGTTGAGACTGTGTGCACTAGCGTGGTCCTGGACTAGTGCTGAATACATAGAGGGTCCGGATTTGCATATTCGAGTCCCAACACAATCAAGTCCCAATCTTCAATTTGTTAAAAAAAAAAGGCACAATCTTTGGTAGAAAGAAGTAACAATCTTCAACTATCTTTCTTCAATATTGTAATATATATTTGAATATCTCAGAGTACCTTAAGGAATGCATATATATATATATATATATATATATATATATAAATATTACAATTATCACAACCTTTTTAATACATGTGACTACTGAATATTCTCTTTCTTTAAGCCCCAGGTATGTATGTGTGTGTGTATGGACGCCGAAATGGCCACCATGGTGCCTGGGCACTATGATTTCAAATGCGCAAATTAACGCCAAATTCGGGTATATTTTTCAAAAATTTCAGTTTTAGGATATATATACCCATATATTACAATTCAAATAAAACACATACCTTTGAAAAACAATACTCGAATTCGAAGATTTGAATGGATTTAGATCACATGATTTGCTAATTTATATACAAAATCAGCACATACCTACAATCAAACTAACATCAAAAAAAGGAAACTCTAGTTTGGATTTCAGTTCAAGCTTGTTTGAACTAGTTAGTAAACTAGTTAAACTCAACATCCTAAAAATTTTCACATGCAAATATATAGGAGAAATACACGTTATATATATATATATATATATATATATATATATATATATATATATATATATATAACCCGTCATCATGCAAAAAACAAGGCAGAAACGCTTCAAACCATTCACGTACACCAAACAGTAACGTAGCCACCCCATGTAATGGATAGTCTAATAGTAAATGACTAATAAATACTACTTCTTATTTGTACATGAATATTTCTTTTTTTATTTAGTCATAACTTTCAAATGAGGATGATTATTGTCTTTAAATTTTGCACAATTGTAGAATATCATATCCCCTACGTATGGTATTTTTGTTAGAATTTTTAAAAATATGTATATATGGTTTTCATAGATTTTATAGTTTACACGTGATATATTGCCTTTTACTATCCAGAAAACAACAAATTACTCATTATTACACAAGATGTTACTATATAATGTGTAAATCACTTTTATCGTGTAAAATACATGAAAACCACATGTATAATTTTCAAAAATTATCCTACATAGGAGAGGTGAGTTTCTACAACTCTATAAAATTTGAAGACCAACAAAGTCAATCGCATTTGAAAGATATGAAATTGACAAAGCGCTAAACTATAAAAAATCACTATTTAGCCAAATTTGTCTTTTTCATATCTTTCAGCTAAAATTAATTTCAGTCTTTAAATTTTATAGAGTTGTAGAATCTCACCTCCCCTATGTTTGGAAATATTTTGAGAATTTTTGAAAACCTAAACATGTAGTTTTCATGAAAAAAAAATTAGTTCTATTTGTCGGTCCTTTAGTAAAATATTTAAAAAATTCTCAAAAAACTACCATACATAGGAAAGGTGGGCTGTTACAACCTTGTAAAATTTAAAGACCAAAATCAATCGCATTTGAAAGATATGACATTGACAAAGTGGTAAACAGTGAAAAATAATTATTCAACCGAATTTTTCTTTTTCATATCTTTCAGCTAAGATTGATTTTGGTCTTCAAATTTTACAAGGTTTTTAGAACCTTACCTCTCCTATGTATGGTAATTTTTTAAAGAATTTTTGAAAAATTGTCATTTACTTTACACTATAAAAGTAGTTTACACAGTATATGTTGCTTTTTTACTTTGCAAAAATTAACGTATTACTCTCTATTACACAAGATGTTACTATATCCTGTCTAAACTATTTTTATTGTATAAAACACATGAAAACCATATATACAAATTTTCAAACATTCTCAAAAAATTACCATATGTTAGGGAGGTGAGTTTCTACAATCTTGTAAAATTTTGAATACTAAACTGGATTGCTTTTGAAATATATGAAATTTAAAAATTGGTAAACAAGAAAAAATAACTATTTAGCCTAATTTGTCTTTTTCATATATTTCAGCTAAGATTAATTTTGGCCTTCAAATTTTACAGGATGGTGGAATCTCATCCCGCCTATGTATAGTAAGTTTTTGAGAATTTTTGAAAACTTGTACATGTGGTTTTCGTGAACAAGCATTTAGTTCTATTTGTCGGCTCTTTAATAAATCACTTGAAAAATTCTCAAAAAAAAATACCATATGTAGGGGAGGTGAGCTTCTATAACCCTGTAAAATTTCAAGAGGAAACACAACCGTATTTGGAAGATATGAAATTGATAAAGTGCTAAATAGTGAAAAATCAATATTCATCTGAATTTGTCATTTTCATATCTTTCATGTAAAATTGATTTTTGTCTTAAATTTTACAAAATTGTAGAATCTCATATCCTCTATGTATTGTAATATTTTGAGAATTTTTGAAAACTTGTAACATGTGGTTTTTGTGAAGAACAATTTAGCTCTGTTTGTTGGCCCTTTAGTAAATATTTGAAAAATTCCTAAAAAATTAACATAGCTAGAGGAGGTGAGTTGCTACAACCCTATAAAATTTCAATACCAAACTCAATAGAATTTGATAGACATGAAATTAACAAAGCGCTAAACTATGAATAATTACTATTTAACCGAATTTGTCCTTTTCATATCTTTTACCTAATATTAATTTTGATTTTTAAAATTTTACAAGGTTGTAGAATCTTACCTTCCTTATGTATGGTATGTATTTGAGAATTTTTGAAAACCTGTACATATGGTTTTCTTGGATTTTACATGGCAGAAATGTTTTACACAGGATATGTTACCTTTTACTATCAAAAAAACAACATGTTACTTGCTATTACACAAGATGTTACTGTGCTCAACAAAGCGAACTATCATAATAAGAATTTATTTCTATTTGTACACTTTATTTCAGTATTGTAACATCTTGTGTAATAGCTTGTAAGATATTATTTTTTTAATAGTAAAAGGCAACATATCTAGTGTTTTCAAAAATTCATTGAAAACACATGTACATATTTTTAAAAATCTCAAAAATTACCATAAATAGAGGATGTGAGATTATACAACCCTATAAAATTTGAAAACCAAAATCAATCTCATTTGAAAGTTATGGCTAAAACAAAAAAGAATGATTCACGTACAAATGAGAAGTAGCATTTATTAGTCATTTACTAGTTGCGAGATATTTTGGTTGCTCAGAGTATTGAATGGCTTGATCGGTCTGCGTTAACTGGCTGGCGCGTAGACTATATGCAGCTATAAAATAGTATGTGTTTATATATATAATTTGAGCAGTGCTTCTATGCTTTCCATACCTCTGGGAGTATGTACTCTCACTGTCAATATACCGCTTAAATAATGTTGTTATACCTCTTTATCATTTTTAGTATACTCTAATACTGATTATAAGATACTTCAAAGTAAGTTCCACGAAAAATTTCATCAAAATCCACCTTTTATAGCATAATTTGTTTATATAGTCTTTTTACATATAAAAAGGGTATATAGCAAAAAAAAGGGCTCCGATGAATTTTTTGAACAACGTCGCATCGTAGTATCTTAGAACTATTATTGAAGTATACTGAAAATGATAAAAGAGTATAACACATTCGTTTAAGTGGTATCTGAAGGTGAGTGGGAATACACACAGCCCCCAATTCCCAAATGGAACTCAGAAACAAAGTCAATAGAAGGATGGTGTAAATCGTTTCCTCTGTCATCTGACCTCTTCTCGCCCCCGTCCTTCTTATTTTATCTGTCATTCCAATTTCTACTATATCGTCTGAGGAATCCACCAAAGGGACCTGAATCTGTAGCCAAAATTATGCACGACATAAGGAATTGTACTATGGTTAGTTCTAAAAAATGCCAGTTTCCGGTACTGGCCAACCACCATGATTTTTACAGACTTTGAAGTTGTCACCCTGCTCTCTAATCTATACAACATTAGACAAACACTGACCGAAGGCAATGAAAGTTCCTTGAGAGAATTGAAGAAAATGTCAGCTAATTCTCGCTTTGCATCTTGCAAAATCTCGTGGAGATGTCCATTATACACTGACAATGGAGCGGTCTGATCATCTCATATTGGTAATCCTTGAGCATTCTATTTCGTGCCATGAAATAAAATGGTCAAGGATTACCACCAATATGACGCAGAAAAAGTTCAACATCACAAGCAGGGTTGCCAATAAAATGGGTGAAATTTTATGGTGCGTTACACTAGTATTATATAATGTACACTAGAAATCAAATCTAATAATTAATTTGTTAAAAGGTGTTTTTACTACTATACTACCAGAGGAAGTATAAATAAGTACAGCTAATGTGATTCATTGGATCAAAAAATAAACGATCCATATTAAATTTAGTGTACTGTAAAAGAGCTCTAAAATAGACCAACTTGCCAACAAGTGAACCAAACCTCAGTAACTTTTTGTAATATATTTGAATATCTCAGAGTACGTTTGCATATCTTTACAATTATCACAAGTTTTTAATACATGTGAATATCAAATAAAATTTTTCTTTAAGTTCCAATAATGTACTGTCCAAACCAGCCTTTGGAAAAGGGAAATCCCTGCACGAATTTCGCTCAAACAATCTAATTGCTGCGTAGAATTTGGGGCGGTACTCCAAACGAGCGCAGAAATTAGACCCTAGGCAGGGCCGCAGGGGCAGCCCAGAGACGAAGCTCAAGCCTGACGTGGACCATAAGTGAGCTAAAAGATAGGCCCAAGTCCAACCTAGCTAGAGTTGCTCAAGCCCAAGGGCCCAGCCCAACATCGAAAATACGGGCCGAGAATGCAAATAAAGCCCACGATGTTCCGCCAGAATACGGTCGACACCTGTCTCCTGCAGCGTCATCATTTTTCTTCGCGCGAAAAGGCGTCGCCGACCGATCCGAAAGGTCAAGGATGGAGAATGGCGGTGGTCTGTAGCCTGCAGCGGTGTGTAGCTTAGCCTTCTGCGCTGGTGCTGCGGCTCTTGATGATTACGTGAACGCCGTCAAGCGATCGAATCGGATCGGATCGGATCGGATCGATCCCACTACCAAGGGAAAGAAAGAGAGAAAGAAAAGGAGGAGGGAAAGGCGATGGAATTGATGGTAGTTTGCGAGTCGCTGAAGTTGGTAACGATGGCGACGGGCGGCCGGCATGCGAGCGATCCATCTCCAAAACGTCGTACACGAAAAAAAAAAGTTTATTTGCGAGGATATTGTAGGAAGATTAGGAGAGATGTTCTAGAAGACACGTACCACCCTGCCTTTTTGGATGGTCCCTCTAAGATTAGGATGGAAGGCTATGTATTATGATAATCTCGTTCGGTTAAGCTACTTCTAGATATTTGTGTTGTCGATAATCTATTTTTTCATAATAAAATTGCAAACGGGTATGAATTATTCCAAGCTAAAAAAATGAATTATTCCAATCTAGATCCTAAAACATACCAGGACACACATATCTGCTGCAGTTACGACTATCGTGTCCAAAAGCGGTGGTAGTTGGCCTAATCTTCCCTGTAGTTACTCGACAGGGTGCGACGTATACGGCGGATCCAGTCCCGAGAAGAGGCAGAAATGGCCCCAGAACGAAAGTCTACTAAAATTCTACGAAAAATTATTGAAAAATTATTAAAAACAGATATTTAATCTAAGATCAGCTCGTCCAGCCCGGGGCTTGGGCTTGGGCTAGCTCCGCCCCTGCGTACAGTAGTATATATAAGTTGTCAAAAGTTTAATAAGTTTAAGTCGTATATAATTTTAGATAACGTAAAAGAGATAAAAAAATATTATATCTCTACTATATAAAGTGAGAGTTTCTTCCCACGTCATTTCATCAAAATTACCAGTTCTGTCATTCTTTAATTACCCACCTCTTTAATTAACCACTCCAGGTGTGAATGGGAGACAGCACACAAGACCATTCTTTAATTACCCCTCTTTAATTAATTAACCACTCAGGCGCATCAGAACGCTTCATTTACATAGAAATATAGAAATATTGCTTTAATAGTGTCCTACTGTATAAGGTATTATTTGCACAACATATTTTCTTGTTTCATGTTATCGTAATAGCAGGACAGCCGTTCAAAATGTAGATACCGTTGCAACGCACGGGCACCTTACTAGTAGTATTTAACAGACAGTTTTATAGACAATTTTTTACAATTTATATAATTGTGTAGATAACTATACAGACAAACAATTAATTTTATAAAGTTAACATATTATATAAGTTATTTTTAGTCTTATGTATAAATAATTTAAAGGTGTATTATAGATAACTATACTGTAAGTGCCTTTCTAGGCTTTGTTACGCATGATAAAAACAATTAATTTTATAAAGTTAACGGATTGTTCTCGACTAACATGTGTTCCGTGCGAATCAGGTTAAAGGCTTGAGAAATTAAGCGGGCTGGCTAGCTAGCCTAATTTGTCATATTCTTTGACGCATCTCTCTTTTTTTGTGTACTAAATTAGTTTTCTCTTAGACATTGAATTTCTCATTGGCATGCCTGGCAAATTGATGCAAAAAAAAAAAAGGCATACTTTATTCATCTTTAAAAAGTGGCAGACGTTTGGTTACCGATTGTGCTCCTTTCCTACCATCCAACCTCTCCTGTGTCAATTTTGTTTGTTCTTTCGTAGTCCATCTTCAACGCTACACCTCGGATATATGGTTTTCTTTAGTAGTAGTGTAGTACCGACCCCCTCACAAAAGAGTAACTTCCTAAAATTGCATGCAATCAAAACATATTAATTTCGATTGTCAAAACTGAATACTTCTCCTGTTTATTTTTATAAGACGTATTTTGACTTTGCATAAGGATTAAGATTGCGTTGAAATTGAGAAATGTATGAGAGAAAATGATTTTGATGCCCTCACTTAATTATCTTGCAAGATGAAAGATATACTTTGTATGGGTGGTAATGAATAAATGCATATGGTTGAGAGAGAATAAATATGGGTATATAAGGAAAGATATCATTGCATCTAACATTACAAAATGAGTTTGTCATAAAAGCGAACAAATGGAGTATTATTTGGATATATGAAAATGATGCGAGTGAGTTTGTCATAAATTACTTTCATAACATTACACTTTCATATTTTTTTTGAAATATATGATAATAAATTTTAGTGTTGAAAGCGCGCGTGCGACAACTTGTTTACTCTTCATGAAAATAAAAAACCACTCTTCTACAACTGATGGAGCATACGGTACAAAAATTAACAGATCGAAGACGAATTTAACAACACTGTTTGTTGTGCAGCCAGTCCTATATACTTCTGCATACGTTAAAGATTAAAGTTTCAAGAGTTCGATTATACTAAGTTGTTTGCACCAAAATTCGGTATGTATTGAAATCGGTCTAAAACAGAAAGGAAGTGTTCGTATGGAAAGAAATCGGTAAACGAATCAGAAGAAAACTCCGTTTTTAAAAAGGAAAAGAAATCAGATTAGAGGTCGATACGGATAAACGCACCGTATCCATGTACAACTCGGATCGGCCAGGTGTGTTATAAAAGGGGGCAGACGTTAAGCGGGGATCAATCAATCCAACACACACATCTACTTTTTACAAGCTTTTCTTTTACATTGTTTTAGCCTCATAGATCTCTCTGCAAGTCGACGGAATCAACATAGTTGCGCATCGCCGATTGTTGATTTTTGCCGATTTCACCCAGGTTTGATCTGCTTCATGAGTTGCGCATCGCCTTCTCGAAGCCGATTTTACCTTGTATCCGGATCAATTGTAACCGGTTGATCTAGTTATCCCCTAATTGGTTCTTACCGACTAGCGAAAAGCCGATAGATCCTTGTTTATCGGCTTCAATCAAGTTACAAACTCTACCTTGTCAATTTCAGGTCAAATTGACTGGCACGCTCTGCAAACCCGGCGTTTGTCTTGTGTGTTCGAGGCCGAAAACCCTCCTTCACGTTTTTTGCGCGAACATATTTTGGCACGCCCGGTGGGACCAACAAAAAGAATGTCGTCAACCGACAAGCCTGCGGTCACCGCCGACATCAACACCGATGCTATAATCGCGCCTCAGATGGCCGATTTAACCCTCGAACAAATAAAAGAAATCGAAGACCGAAGGCATCTTTGGAAGAAATGATGCCGCGGTGCTTCCGAAAACACGCCGTGGCGTTACTCAAAAGATCGCACTCCCAAGCATCAATCCTATCGGAGATTCGTCATCCGAATCGGTAAGCCGATACGCACTCCGCTCAAGCCGATTTATCAAGTATGATCGAGCAATCTGCTCATCACGCATTAATTAATCGATCATCGGCTCTAGTATCCACATTAAAGCCGATGATAGAAAATAGTGTGAAAACAATTGCTCAGGAATTGGCCGTGTCTGAAGCCTCGCTAGATCCACCACAAACCATCCCTACGCACTCCAAAGATATTCCATAACACCAAACACCAATACAGTAAACGTGTCGGCTCAAACACCTATTACGATGCCAACTCAACCTGCTGTTTTGAAACCAAGCATACAGAGAGATGGATTTACACACTACCATGGGCACACGGATGGGGCTAAGGTAAGCGCATCAAATCTGACAAATGGGCCTTCCAATAGCATCGGTTTATCGGCTTATCAGCCGATCGAAACAGATCAGGTTCCGCAATCACGGGGAGTCACAACCGTGAAACAAGCGCCGTATAGGGTGGTGCCGTACATCGAACCTTTCGCACCCATACCCGATGCATTGGGTTTTAATCATGATTATGACCAAGTACCAAGACCTCCTGCGGTGCGATTTGGACAAAGACCCGAGTTTGCACTCGGGGGGCAGGGCACGAACAATGAGAATTGGCAATGTCCGGTTGCACCACAAGCCGACAATGTCAATCAAGCGTAACAAATTGCCAACGCTTTGAGAGAATAGCAGCTTACAGCCCAGAGGAAGGATAATCGGCTACAGGAAGCCATATCCCGATTACATAGACCGAATGCCATACCCCCCACAACTTTAGGATACCAGACTTTGCCAAATTCTCAGGTGATGATTCTGTTACCACAATTGAGCATATCGGACGGTTTATGGCTCAATGTGGGGAGGCTGCACAGTCCGATGGATTAAAAATTAGATTGTTTCCTTTATCATTGTCTGGTGCTGCATTCACTTGGTTCACTAGTCTACCCCCAAATTCAGTTCATATATGGAACGATTTAGAAAGCCGATTCCATGAATACTTCTTTTCGGGGACTATGGAGCTTAGGATTTCTGATCTTAGTTCAGTCCGACAGAAGTACGGCGAATCGGTTTCCGATTATATCAAGAGATTTAGGGGCGTACGGAATAGATGCTTCAGTGTAACATTACCCGATGATCAATTGGCCGATCTAGCGTTCCAAGGGTTAATCCCGCCATTAAAAGAGAAACTATCGGGCCAGGAGTTCCCCGACTTGGGCCACCTACTCCATCGCGTATCGGCACATGAAAGCCGATATGCAGAGAGCAAAGGGTTTAAAGATAGATTTAAGCCAAACGGCAATGAAAAGGCCAAAGTAAACATGGTAGATTACAATTCAGGCGACACCTTCCGAGGACGGCAGAGGTGAACATAGCCGAGTGGACCAAGGGTTCTAAAAAGCCACTCGTATGCTCTCTGCTCAAGCCGACGAAAAATAGGGCGGAAGTCAAGTATTCATATGATGTTTCAAAATGTGACAAAATATTTGATTTATTGTTACAAGTAAAACTCATAAGGTTACCAGAAGGGCACGTCATCCCATCAGCCGAAGAAATTAAAAAGCGAAGGTACTGCAAATAGCACCATTCATTTTCACATAACACTAACGATTGCAATATTTTTCGACAACAAATTCAGTCGGCCATCGCCGATGGCAGGTTAAAGTTTGCGGAAGAATCGGCTATGCAAATAGATATGAATCCTTTCCAGGTCAACATGGTGCAGTGCTCGCAGAAAGGGAAGGGACCTATGAAAGATGTTAAGCCGACTAAAAAATTTGAAGCACGATCAAAAGATGAAACGGTACAGATTACTATCGGCTCCATACAAATAGAAGCCGATAAAAATGGACAGAACTCAAGGGCGGTAAAACCAAGAGGAGACCTGGAAATCGGAAAATGGTATCGGGCTGAGAGGGCTCCAAGAAAAGTCAATTTCAAACCAAAGCCGACTTTTTCACAACTTCTGGGGAAGTATGAAAGGATAAGTCGAAGATTTAACACTCGACAACACCAGAGTTTTCAACCAGACCAGAAGACAGACGACTATTGTTGGCGACCAAATATGCCACATCGACCAACTACTGAAGAAGAGAAACATCGGCAATGTCCTTTTTGGCAGTTTTGCTGGGAAAGGGGGATGACCTTACCAACAGTTGTATCTTGTCCTATGCAACACTCGTCGCATATCGGCCAAACCAATCAGAAAAGACAAAGTTGTCTAGACCGATACACGATCGACTAGAAGTGAGAAGCGGAGGCCGATCTATGAAAGGTTGTCGACATCGAGCAAGGCGAGTCCTCCCGAAATTAGGAATTATCGGCTAACACAAGCAGAATCGGAATCGACAAATAAATGAGCAATTTAGTGGAAAGATAAGAAAGCCGATAGAACCTAAACCTAGGTGGTGCCCCTCGGGACTCAAAGAAATCACAACGCAGAGGCTTCAAATGATTAAAGACACAAGAAGAGAGGGAAGCCGAAAAGAGGGCGAGAGGATCGAATGTTCAATAAGTTAAGACCAAGATCGGGTTTTGAAAGAGTGGAGAAAGAAGGAACAGATCGATAGTGATTCAGATCAATCGGCCGAATCCGGTTCTCCAATGATCCGAGATGGTACACCACCAATAGATATAAACATGGTATTCACTCTACCTGGCCGAGTTTAAAACCGAAGAATCGGCCAAGAAGTATTCGCCCAATTGTGCCTCTGAGCACCAGATGTCGTGGTTCGAAAAGCCACAAGACATGCATCGGCATCTAAAACCGTTATATCTAAAAGGGTATATTAATGGCCGACCGATATCTCGTATGTTGGTCGATGGTGGGGCGACGATTAACTGATGCCGTTAAGTACTTTCGTAAAATTGGGTAAAGCCGATGAAGACTTGATCAAGACCAATATGGTGCTAAATGACTTCACAGAGACCCAACCGAAGCTAAAGGCGTAATGGTGTCGAATCGATACCGGTAATATAACTTTGCCGATCGCATTTTTTGTGATTGAAGCCAAAGGCAATTACAAGGTGCTCCTTGGGTGGATCGATCCATGCCAATCGCCAGATACCATCAACTATGCACCAAAAATTGGTACAGTGGAACAATGATACAGTAGAAGTTGTACCAGCCGATACATCGGCTCATATCGCCATGGCTAGCCCTGATACCAATTGGCCACACGAAGAAGCCGAATGTATATCAGGAAAAGCCTTGAACGATTGCGATTTTATCTGCGTCGAGAAGACAGGATTTAAGCCGATCAGCGTCAAACCCAACACGTTTGATCGGACAAACGAAGTGGTAAGAAGATGGAATACAAGACACTAGCAAAGCTGCAGGAAAAGACCAGAAGCTATCGGCAAGAAGAATACGAAGAAGCTGTTGAGGACTTTGAAGAAGAAAGAAAAGGGTTAGGATTTATCACGATTTGCTCGAAGAAATCGATATTGGGGAAGGTGATAGCAAAAGACCAACGTTTGTAAGTGCTAAATTAGAACCCAGTTATGAAGCAAAGTTGGTCGAAATACTCAAGAAATATAGAGATTGCTTCGCGTGGGAGTATTACGAGATGCCAGGCTTAAGCCGACAGCTAGTTGAACATCGGCTACCAATAAAACCTGGGTATCGGCCATTCAAACAAGACCTAGGCGATTTAATCCTACATTATATGACGCTATAAAGGAAGAAGTAGGACGATTGCTAGAGGCAAAGTTTATCCGCCCCGCCGATACGCTGAATGGGTCTCAAACATCGCCCTCAGTAAAAAGAAAATGGCAAACTTAGGGTATGTGTCGATTTTAGAGATTTAAACAAAGCTACACCAAAAGACGAGTACCCGATGCCTATAGCCGATATGCTTATCGATGCTGCATCCGGGAATAAAATCATAAGTTTTTTGGACGGAAACGCCGGATACAATCAGATATTCATGGCCGAAGCCGATATACCCAAAACGGCTTTCAGATGTCCGGGCTTTAGGGTCAGTATGAGTGGAAAGTTATGACCTTCGGTCTAAAAATGCCGGTGCTACTTATCGCGTGCTATGAACCATATTTTCCATGATTTGATCGGCAATACCGTGGAAATATACATTGACGACGTAGTGGTAAAATCCAAAGAAGACTGCAACATTTAGCCGATCCGGGAAAAGATGTTCAAAGCACAAGGTTACATGGGTTAAAAATGAACCCTCTCAAATGTGCTTTCGAGTATCTACTGACAATTTCTTGGGTTTACGGTGCATGAAGGAGGAATTGAAGTAAACCAAGCCAAAGTAAAAGCCATAGCCGATACTAAACCGCCGACAAGCAAAAAGGAGTTGCGTGTATTGATTGGGAAAATCAACTACTTGCGACGCTTCATCTCAAACTTGTCGTATGATTCGGCCTTCACACCGCTGCTGAAAATTAAAGACAACCAAGAGTTCAAATGGGAAACCGATCAACAAAAAGCCTTCGACGACATAAAGGGTTATCTCGATGAGTCCACCAAGATTGACCGCACCAAAACATGGTATACCTTTTAGACTATATATATCGGTGAAGGTGATTCGATCGAGGGCAGTTTTAACACAAGAAGCCGATAGGAAGGAACGAGCAATATTTTACTTAAGCCGACGTCTTTTAGATGCGTAAAACCAGGTATCCCCTAGTAGAAAAATTATGCTTATCATTGTATTTTGCTTGCACCAAATTAAGACATTATATGTCAAGCTTCCAAATGCGTCATAATATGCAAACCGATGTAGTCAAATACATATTATCGGCGCCGATTCTCAAGGGGTCGGCTTGGTAAATGGGCATACGCTTTAACAGAGTTCGAGTTAACCTATGAGCTCGGCTAAATCTGTGAAAGGACAAGTCAGGCCGATTTTATCACAGAAGTGAAACATTAACAGAACAAATTGATGTGACTCCTTGGCAGCTGTATTTTGATGGATCCGTTGCCAGGAAGGCGAAGGCATCGGCGTGATATTGATTTCACCTAGAAAACAGGAGTATGACTTCATGTATCGGCTAAATAGCCGATGTTCAAATAATCAAGCGGAATACGAAGCATTGCTAAGAGGTCTACAATTGCTAGATAGCATCGGGGTGAAAGACGTCGAAGCTTTTGGAGACTCGATGTTAATTGTACAGTAAGTCAAAAGAGAATACCGATGCAACGACGGTGCGCTAACTCAGTACTTACATCAATGCCTCCAGATCATCGAGATGTTCACTACATTTTCTATAAAACATATCCCCAGAGAAGCTAATGATAAAAAGCAAACCGATTGGCACAATGTGCATCAGGGTATAAGATTGAAAGCCGACAGGGACCAATCGGGCTAAACGATTGGCCGATTTTATGTGTTCACCCTGTCGACTGGAGAACAGAGATAAGGGATTATTTGTCAGATCCATCCAAGCCGACCGAAAGCGTAAGGTCAAAGCGCAAAGCACTCAAATATGTTCTACTAGAAGATGTATTATACTTTCGGACTATGGAAGGTTTGTTGTTAAGATGCCTGGGAACCGAGGAAGCAAAAGTAGCGATGGGTGAAGTCCATGAAGGCATCTGTGGATCACATCAATCGGCCCATAAGATGAAGTGGATACTGAGACGAACAGGATATTTTTGGCCGACGATGTTAGAAGATTGCTTCAAATATTATAAAGGATGCCAAACGTGCCAAAAGTTTGGTAACATACAGTCAGCACCAGTATCGGCTTTGCATCCGATCATCAAGCCATGGCCATTTAGAGGATGGGGTATAGACATAATCGGCCAAATATTTCCGTCATCCAAAGAAAGGACATAAATTCATCCTTGCGACCACAGATTATTTCTCAAAATGGGTTGAGGTCGTACCACTCAAGAAGGTTACTAGCAAAGAGCCGATCGATTTTGTAAATGAACACATCATCCATCGGTTTGGAATTCCACACAATTACTACTAATCAAGGATCGTGTTCATGTCCAACGAGTTCAAAAGTTTTGCGGAAAGTCTTGGGATAAAATTACTCAACTCTTCCCCTTACTACGCTCAGGCCAATGGACAGGCCGAGTCGTCAAACAAAACATTGATAAAGCTGATAAAAAGAAAAATTGAGGGAGAGCCGAGGAAATGGCATTCAACGCTATCGGAGGCTTTATGGGCTTATCGGCTATCTTATCACGGATCAACTAAATTGTCACCTTTTCAGTTGGTATACGGACAAGAAGCCGTTTTGCCCGTGGAAATCAACATCGGCTCAGTAAGGCTATGTGAGCAAGATAAGGTATCAGCCGATGAATACAAACAGGCGATGCTTGACAATCTAGATGATTTGGCTGAACTAAGGCTGATCACGCTAGATCGGCTTAAAAAGAATAAAGAGAGGATTGCCAGGTCGTATAATAAAAAGGTGATTTTAAAATCGTTCAGTCAAGACGATTTGGTATGGAAAACCGTGTTGCCAATCGGGTCTAAGGATAATCGATTTAGCAAATGGTCACCAACATGGGAAGGGCCTTATAAGATCAATCGGCCGATTGACGGAATTGTGATATCTTTGAGTCCTTAGACGGGTTCGTCCTACCTAAAGCGATCAATGGAAAATATCTGAAGGCATATCACCCAAGCATATGGGTCGGGTCCTAACTACAGGAAGAAAAACAGGATCAATTACAAAAGCACATGCATATAAAATCGGTCATACAGTCGACCGAGTCAGTTAAACACATCCATCCACGGATTAAACAGTTTACAAAAATCGGTTACATAGCCGATCAAGCAAGTTCTCCAAGAACGTCATCCCAAGGTTAAAGCAATATTACAAAAGGTTGGCCACACAACTGATACCGATAAATCAAAGTCTAGTGTAGTCCTGATCCGGGCAAATGGGCTCCCAAAGCTGATAGTGCCGCTGCTGCTTTGCCAATAGTAGCTTGGACACTATCTATAAGTTGTTGGTCGGCCATTGCATCACCCGGAACTGGAACTATTTTGGCCGATTGAGTCTTGACTTGTGCAAAAACCTCGCCAATCTCCCGCCTCTGAACGGCCAGTGAGGATGTAGAGTCTGTGATGCCAATCTGGTAATCTGCAAGTTCTTTTATGACCGAGGCCAACTGTTCTTCAAGTTTAATCTTGGTCGACTCAGCTCTTGAGCTCGCTTTTAGCCGATTTGAGTGTAGCAAAGACCTTGATCAAATATGCTCTTCCGATGTTTGGCATCCGCTATAAGCTTATCCAAGAGCCGTTGATCGGCTTGCCGGGCCTTCCTCGATCAACCCTTAGTTTGGCCGACTCCACATCCAAAGCGGCGTAAGGCCTAAATGACATACCTCTAGCAATGCGTTCATAGTCGCGGGAGGAAGATCGGCTTGCATGGCCGCCATTGCATTCCTCGAGGTTGAGTGTTGGCGTAAGAGCCGCTTCGATTGCATTACTGCCTAGGAGGCGGTTGAGTCGCTTCCCGCATGCCCTGCCAAGCGAAGAACGGCACCGACGCCGAGCGGAGGCCGCTATTATGCGTTGAATGTCGGCCGGTAATCATCGGTAGCCGTAACCTCCGGTCGTCAAGCTCATCCAAAGTAAAGCCCAGCCAGGTCGCCGGGTCCGTCGCCAGACTTTGGGATCAAGATCGGATATATCAATCGTCGGAGTCGGAATCGCCAGAGCAATGGAGGAATAGCCGATGTAGCACCTTGAGTATCAACTTCAACCTCGCTACTTGCACCGACGAGATTGCTAGGGATTAAAAGAATAAAAGTCAAGAATGCAAAATAAGCGTAAAAGCGATATTAAGCAGGAATAAAACTTACATCGATGGTAGTGCTCTGAGAACCATCGGGTTGACGCCACTGTCCGGGCGAGCGCTGGTCGTCTTCTTCCTCCTCTCGCAAAGCAACTTCAGGTCAACAAATATCAAAAGTAAAGGATATAGTGGCTAATGCGAGAGTAACTTACTTGGGGCACGCCTGGCGAGCTAAGTCCGATAAAGATGGACCTTGAATGTCCAAGTTGCTGAAGTATATCCCGTAGTACCGACAGATTGACCTGGCGTCATTGTCGCCACTCAAGCGGAAACATGGGGATCGGTTGTTTGCTCACCAAAGACTGCGCCGCCTCGAAAGATCAAAGGCATTTTTTTACAAAAAGCCGATAACCGGCGTGAAAGAAGGATATAAAACACCTGCATTCTACAGCATCGAGGAGTCGCTATAACCCGAGCTTGCATCGACCTAAATCGCCGTCGGCTCATGAAAATCAGGAAGGAATAAGTAGATTATGGCCGACTTTGAGTCCTCGGCCCATGAGTACATCCGATATTCTCGTCCACCATCGCGAGAATACTGGTGACCGTGGGGAATTGAGAACAAAATGCGGTGTCGAGAGAATTTGCAATCCATCGGCTACTTCAAGAATAACCTCCGCGTAACGCTTGTTAGTTACCGAGCTCGGGCTCGACACAAGATAGCAGAGGAAAGGATGGGATGGTTTGCCCAAAACCTAGTTGACGCGTAAACCGAAGGGTGGTAGAACTCGTAAGATGGCTGAAATGTCCGATTATGTATTCAAGCCGACATGAAAGATGCAAGGGGTGAGGATGATTTTGTACAAATCTAAAGTAGATTGGGGCATCAAGGAACTATCAGCATCTAGGTGAAGGAATGTTGGGTATGGGCAATCGGCTACATCGGTGTATCGGAAGAAGTCTTGTTGACCAAAAGAAGTCCTGTCTAGGGTAAGAAAGAAGCTGAGGTATTTGTGCAAGCCGACAGGATCTATTTTTAGTTCACCAGCTGAAGACATGATGAATCTCTCACCATAAGATCGGCTAACTCTATACTGGGGGACTACGTGTTCCAGATAATCTTCCCGAGGGAAAGTTGAACTCCCCGAAGGCTCAGATAAGATGGATCGACTAAACATGCAATGGAGCCACGTCTGGATAAACCACAAAGGGCCTCCTATGTTGCCGATGACATGTTTTGCAAAGCCAGAAAAAAGCCGACTACGAATTACATACATCATTTGATATACAAATGAGGAACATCTTGCCGAGAGAAAGCCGACGCCCCTCCACCAAACGTTCCGCCACTAACTGAAAGGTTTGGGTGGGGCCAAGGGAAGCACCGCAGAAAAGATATCGGTCTAACCAAAGATTGAGAAAAGCGACATGCTCTTCGGCCGATCTTCGACCAAGAACTCTATTGTTATTCGGATATATTTGTGCCGACCCTCGCCTTTCTTGCGGATTAGTTTGAAAGAAGGTTTTCCGCTAAAAGCCGATAGTGGTCCCCATCCGCCTAAGGCACAATTGGGCCACGTCAAGCAAAGTAGGACCGATTGGGCCCGACAGAATAAAAAGGCATTCAAAGAATCCGACCAAAAATAACATGCCGCAGCTACCAAGGGTTCATTGGCTTCAGTGTCGGCTAGACTCAAAGATAGAGACTCGGCTATACCCATCCTCTCCCATTCTACCCTCTTTTGAGCCGATACCCTAATAAACCAAGATCTCCATCCCTTCAGTCAGTGGGCCAGCCCTAAAACTTTTCCCCACTCGGAGATATTATATCCGGCCCGACAAAGGAGTCTAGGGATCTCGGTATTGATAACGGTGTCTGCCGACATGCTACCTATCGGTCCTAGGTAGAATTGATCTGAACTTTGAGGAATCGGAATGAATACTGCGAAGGGTCCATTTCAAATTGATTTTGAGAGAGCAAGAGAAAGATGACGAGAGCCGATGGTGCGTGATCCGAGAGCTTGAAAGCGTGAAAATGACCGTGGGGGCCCCCATATTTATACCGCGATGAAAGAAGGCGGCAAAGGGAGCGATTGAGCATTTAAAACGCACCGAGATTTTTACTGGCGGTTAATGGGGTGGTTCCCAAAAAGGATTATTCTGTAAAGCCGATACGAATGAAAAAGCCGATATATTCTTTTTGGAAAATAACAAGTTATCTTCCAAAAACAGGGGGCATATGTTTGCACCAAAATTCGGCATGTATTGAAATCGGTCTAAAACAGAAAGGAAGTGTTCGTATGGAAAGAAATCGGTAAATGAATCAGAAGGAAACTCCGTTTTTAAAAAGGAAAAGAAATCAGATTAGAGGTCGATACGGATAAACGCACCGTATCCATGTACAACTCGGATCGGCCAGGTGTGTTATAAAAGGGGGCAGACGTTAAGCGGGGATCAATCAATCCAACACACACATCTACTTTTTACAAGCTTTTCTTTTACATTGTTTTAGCCTCATAGATCTCTCTGCAAGTTGACGGAATCAACATAGTCGCGCATCGCCGATTGTTGATTTTTGCCGATTTCACCCAGGTTTGATCTGCTTCGCTTTGTTGCGCATCGCCTTCTCGAAGCCGATTTTACCTTGTATCCGGATCAATTGTAACCGGTTGATCTAGTTATCCCCTAATCGGTTCTTACCGACTAGCGAAAAGCCGATAGATCCTTGTTTATCGGCTTCAATCAAGTTACAAACTCTACCTTGTCAATTTCAGGTCAAATTGACTGGCACGCTCTGCAAACCCGGCGTTTGTCTTGTGTGTTCGAGGCCGAAAACCCTCCTTCACGTTTTTTGCGCGAACACTAGTCTTCAAAGCGACCTATATGTAGTGAGAGAGAGAGAGAGAAAAGCTAATTAGGACAACTGAGAGTCAGATCGACACGGATCGCCAATGTCGCCGATCGCTTGTGCTGTTCAGGGCTAAAGTATATACAATGGTATAGACAATAGTTATTTGTAAAATATTTTTATATTATATATAGATAGCACTAAAAATAACTTATACAATAGATCGTCTATATAGTCGTCTATAATGGTCTCTCATTCAATTAACAAACTGACTATATAGTGGATATAAAATATAAAGCTATCTATAAGACCGTCTGTTAAATAGTAGACATCGATTTTTTCTCTCTTCCTTCTCTCTCCTTCACATCACCTAGAATCTTACGTAGTATTGTCTTACATACCATGCGGTGACATGGACAGTTGCTTACCTACACCCGAATCGGCATCAAGAGTTGATGAAATTAAGAAACTGCACAAGGAAGCAAGTCTCAAAAACGACAACCCAACAAACTCGGGTTCTACAATGGCATCCATCCGATTATTTAGGGGTTGTGCTTGGTTGCTTGTACTAAGTGGTATATGTATGAGATGGTTCAAGAAAAAAATCATCTATGTGTTTGGTTGCTTGAATGAAACTATCTCATCCTGTACCAAGTGATACAAATTTGAAAATTATTTCCTATAAATGTTGAACCATTTCATTCACCCAAAATAATGGAACCAAATGTTACAAGATCATCCTATCCCATCAAACAAACACACCCTAGGACGAGCTAGTGCGAGTTTCTCCTGCATGCCTAGCTATCATCTTCTATTCAAATTTATAAGGTATATTTTTAATAGTTTTATCTATAAATATATGTTATATTTTTATATTCCAATACAAAATTAATGTGATGTTCAACCCACATCCCAAATAAATATCCCTTTTTAATTTATATTTTCTACTACATGCATGAATATAGTGCTTAGTGATAATAATATGTTATTTTCTGTTTTTTCTTGGTCCACTTGCTAACAAAAAATATGTTTAGTAAATTTAGACGAAGGGAGTACAGTTTAGAAGAAGAGAAGAACATACACCGCACCTAACATTTATTAATTGCATGTCACGTGAAAGAGAGATGCACCTACTGAAAAATAATTTGGGCACACTGTGTTATTCGTACATGTACAATCTGCAGGTCGGTTTAGGTTAGATCAGATTTCACCCCTCGCTGTCGCTTCATCAGTCGAAGCATCAGTTTAGTTGACAACAATCGCTATGTATACGTAGCGGTGAAGTCTTCTGTTTCGTTGTAGGCTTTCCGTTGAACTGGCAGGCGGCGGTTTGTTTGGTAACTTGGAATCGAGCCGTTTTTATTAGAATCTATGAGAAATCCAATTAAATGAGCTAAAACTTGGAACGATTCTTTTCGAAACGTTTCTTCTTTTTCCACGCCAGGATCGAATCACCCTCAACCCCGTTCCACCCCGATTCGCAGAATCCAAACAGCTAGCCAAACGGTTTGAAATTGATTCTGATTCCATCTGAAACGGTATCTGAGTTAAAGATCTTGAGTTGGGACCTGGCTAACACAGCTTTGAACCACGACGAACAACTATCCGATTAATCATCATGGCATCATGCATGGGTTGCGCAAAATCATAATGTATTCAGTGGAATCGACCTAACCCTTTGCAACAGCAAATATGCTTTCAAACACGAATGCACTCTAGTTATCCATCAAGCAAAGAAATCATATTAGGACAATAGGACACCTCCTACCGTTTTCCTTAGAAAACAATTTCTAATCCGAATCCACCACCAAACGCGATTCGTAATCTGGGGCCCAACTGACGGTGACACATCCAAACCAACAATGTTACAGAAAAACACATCTGGCATGTACATGTACGCCGATCAGCCCATGCACAACGCCCGCCTACCGAAACAGAAAAAAAAAAAAAAAAACTTCCCCTATTTATTTTATAAGACGTTAATGTATTTCGAATTTCTAAGTTTATAAAATTTGATCAACAATTAGTCCTACAATTTACATATTGTTATATTTGTATTTGAAAGCACTTCATATGATTATGATTTTGTAGGTATAAATAAAGTATTATAAAAAAATTAACGGTTAAAATTTAACTTTAAAGATCATATTAAATTAAATCGTATTTTGTAAGGGTGTGTTTGATTAGTTGTACCAAGTGGTACATGTATAAGGTGATCTAAGAAAAAAGTCATTCATACGTTTGGTTGCTTGAATGGATCATCCCATCATGACGAAGTAATACAAATTTTTTTTAAAAATATTATATTTAGACGAACCATTCCATTTACCTAAAATAATAGAACTAAATGGTACATGACCATCTAATCCTATTTAATCTCATTCCATCATCTAAACACACTAAAAAAATCGTTGGAGGGAGTAATACATAAAAACGGTGTGAATCATGAGGCATATCTCCAAATCATTGTTATCCCACTGCCGTTGCGTCACTTTCCGTTTCGGTTTCAGTAGTAGGTGAGCATTGGGCAACTAGAGGCTTGTGGCTGGCAGGCCGTTGGCCCCGCGTGTGCCCGACTAAACTCGTTCCACCGCGAGGGATATGATCATGATTCAAAATCAAGTGAAATTTTGGAATTTTCAGTTGAGATCTTGGATTTTAGATTTAAAGACCATCCACAAAAAAATTCACAATTTTTTTGATATGTTTTTAACCATTTTCTGATCGGTTTAAGTTAACCGAGATATCGGTAATTTGGTCAAAATCTCAGAAATCCTAATTGAAAAAATAATCGGATCTGAAATTTGATTTTTGGATTTTATTCGAAATTCCGAGATCTTATCAAAATTTTAAATTTCGACTACCTCCGAGATATATACTGAAAACAAATTTAAAACCTCACGTACGGTCGGGGCGATGGCCCCGCGAGTCGGTGTGTGTGGCGTATATACCACTCTCAAGAAGTGGCATCGCTAAAATGCCACTCCTACTCTGTCATACACAGATGGCCCCGCACAACGGACATTAGCCAGATTTTTAAATAAACCACTTCTGGAGAGTGGCATTTTATCAAATTTTCCGTGTGGGGGAGAGGGGGCGCTCCGACGTTTGGTTTCCTTCGTCGTACCAATGGCGCCACGGTTGAGCTGGTCCACCGTCGGAGCCAGGTGGGTCAGCGCCCGGATCCTCTGCTCTTAATGGGGTTGAGCGGAGGGCCCTGGATAAGCGTCTATTCTTTTCGAGAGCTCTAACAGCGCAACCTTGCAGAGCAAACTGAATATACATATAGCACAGGACAGAAAAACCTAATGAAAATGGACTCTTTGGTCATGTTTGCGTGTAAACTCTGGATATTATATTTGAAGTTGCTTTTCTATAATATTTCGATCTATGCTGCCCTCAAATTAGGTCTAAGTCGGCTTTTGTAACACCATGATTCACATAAATGGCTTTAATAATTGGTTGTAAGAGACACATCTGACACTAAAAACATCGAGATTTTCGTGTCTACTTCTCGTGATACTCATGCATTCCAAATAAGTCCTCTAATATAATGGTTCCCAACTAAAGCCAATCGTGCTTATATATACTTTTAATATAGCTCACACAACTAGATACAACTTTCTAACTTATCGCATAATATAAGTATAGTTTCTTGTTAAGTTACCAAATATTTTAACTTGTTACAAAGAAAATCTATGTGTAAACCTCGTTGGATGGCCATGCATCTTACACCTGTATGCTTCATTGATAATGATGATATCATATCCGCAAATGAAAACCAACCACAGTTATGGAAGAACACACAAGAATCGTCAAAAAGTCATAATTACACTTATTAACTACTACAATTTAACGACTCATTTGGAACACATGAATTCCACATGAATTTTGCAGAATCACATGAAACATCTAAATTCACACAGGTATCAGAAAAAGTTACCGTGTTTCAAATAGCACCTCAGAGCATATACAATAGTACATATCATCTGTCTATAAAGATATGCCACATTATATTTTAGATGATATGAAGGAGATAGAGGGAAGAGAGAAATATGATGTCTACTATTTAACAGACGGTCTTATAGACAGCTTTATAATATGTATACCATTATACAGACAGTCTATTAATCATATGAGAGATCATTACAGACAGCTATATAGACAGTCTATTGTATAAGTTGTCTTTAGTATTGTCTATAGATGATATAGAGGTATATTATAGATAGCTATTGTCTATACCACTGTACATGTCCTTAGATAGAAATGCGATAAGAGATTACACGTAAGGCAACATTAGGGATCTAAATAGAAGTGGCACATGGTAAATGTGGGACCGAGATTCGAGTGGCTTCACTGTGCGGAGCAAAAGATCCGGGGCGGGGACCACTCTGCGGTTTGCGGTGGTCGAAGTGGTAACACCAACACACACCAGCACCACCAAGAACCAGCGCACTTACACACAACCCTTTCTCCCGTCCCCGCGCTTCCGACGTTGGCGACGGCGAGGGCAGCCACCGCCACGGCGAGAGACACCGGCGACGCCGCGGGCGAAGGCGAGGCGGCGGGGCCTTCCGTTCGTCAGCATGGCGTCTTCGGCACCGTCGTTGGTGGAGTGGACCGCGGAGTACACCAAGGCCGCGCAGGCCGAGGCGCGCCCGCCGCCGGAGTGGGCGGCGGCGGGGCAGAGTGGGGACATGCCGTTTTCGGCAGGTCTATCTGAGATGCTGGCGCGGGCGGTGCTCTCCGGGGGCGGGGCCGGCGGCGGCGCCCCCGCCGCGGCGTGGAAGTACGCCGAGGCCGCCCTCGCCGCGCGCCTCGCGTCACCGGCGCTCCTCCTCTCGTTGCTCTCCTTCAGGTATGGTTCAGCTTCGCGATGGTGATTAGTGTTTGTAGTCTCGGCGAGCGGCAGGGGAGGCGAATGGGCGTGTGATCCGTTTCGTAGTGTCTGATGGAATCTGCGTTTTTGCGTATGGCAACCGAATCAGTGCTAGTTCGGATCTATGTGCTTTCTCTCGGAATGACTTGGGGCGAGCATGGGAATAGAAGAAGTGCGCTTGTTTCGCAGACTGGCTCGTACATGATTGTAGGCAGCTCTGATGTGGTTGCTCCACAAATTTGGGAAATTTTTTTTGCTGTCTGAGTAAAATGCACAATGTAGATCAGTAGATGTATAGTAGCAGAAGTACATGCTCCTATGTTGCCTATGTAATCAATTGCTTGCTGGCCAATCGAGTTCATACTGATCGGATTAACCAGTGTAGTTTGATGAAATTTGTTTCAGAGAAATAATTAGATAAACAAGTGGCAAAATCCAACAGGCGCTAATTAGTTCAACTGTCTGCGAATGTGTAGAATGTGTAGTACGATAGAGTTACATGACTATTTGCAACATTGTCTTGATGGGTTCGCTATGTTCTTCTGCCTTGCAGGGTCATTCCTCACCGGTTTGCAAGGCCAACAGCATATAGACTTTATTTGGAGCTTGTGCGGAGACATGGATTCAACTTCTGTTTACAGATGAAAGCAGCAAATTTCAAAAAGTGAGCTTACCCACCCAGACTTCTCCCTGTAGTTTGGTAATACATTCTATGTGCCAGTCAAGTTTTGAAATAACACCAGGGACACATTGTAACACCCCAGCACAACATATGCTCAAGATATTACCACCACTTATATTTTTCCTCACTTTTATCATAATTTTAACCATAATTTCAGCAAGCAACCTAAACAAATATCACTGCCACTAAGCCATCAATAACAATAATTTGCATAAGCATATAAACAACAGCAAAACGTTACAAAATATTGGAACCATGCGCCCAAGCACGCCCAAATCTTCACACTTGAGTATGCCCGGATCACATACATCTGGGAGCAATATTTACCTTTTGCGATGGTGATGAACAAGAATAAATAAACAATAGTTAAACAACTGAACTTCTCAGTTAACAAAGATAAGCAACTAAGTTCACATGTCTATTACTGCAATGGTATGATTCCATCAACTAAATATAGCTAAGCACTATCTTATTCACGAGTGAACACTAAATAATTGTAGGAGACAAGTGATGTAAGTCACAAGTGATGGAATCATGCCATTGCAAAGATAACCAAATAAGTAAGAAGTGACGTAATGACGCTACTCCCATCCCATGTATGTCGCCTTTAATGATCACCTAAAAATATTAAAATAAGTAAAGGATGGCTCCACGACTAAGTACATAATAAAACAATAACATCTTTATCTACCACATTTAACTTATTAATCATCATTTATCATTTGTAATGCCATGCAAATCTGTCTACATGCTCATATGCTGATCACACAGTGTATACTGGTATCGCTCACTGAGTGCACACCCGTAGATGTCGCACCCTCTCATACACTCCATCCCATGGAGGTGCCTATCAATGTAAGTTTTTCATGCCTACACCAAATAGGTCATGGAGGCCCACAAAAGTAATAGCTTTTCATCATAAATGCATATATGCAAATGACATGAGCTATTAACATATTTTATCATATCCGTTATTCTCATCATCATAACATATCATTTTACGTAATAAACAAAAAAGAATCATGTAAAACATCATAATATAAATTTTCCAATAAGAACAATAAAATTTGACAACTCATGTCATCATTCTACTACGCATAGAGATGGCAATCGGGACCCAAAACCCAATGGGTATTTACTCCATTCGGGGCCGGGTATGAACCATTTTTCATATCCGCGGGTATATTAATGGGCAAAAGTTATTACCTAACGGGTGAGCGGGTACGGGTCCGTTCTGCTATTACCTGTACCCGTTCACCCGTGGGTCTCCATCTAGGTTTATTTTATTTTCATTCCTGAAATGAACTTGTAATGTATTTATGCTATGTTTTAGGTCACTCTAAATATTCCTAGTGAAGTTATACTTGTTGAGGAACGCGGTATGCTACTTTAGCACAAATTAAAATTTCTACCGCAAACCAAAAAAGCTACTCGCAAGAAGGGGATCATAGATCAATTACCACTAGATGCGCAGCGCAGTTGCGAAATCCTTCGCACGTCATTGTAGTGGATCGTTCTCGACGTGGATCGTCCTTGACGTGGATCGTCCTCGCTGCGGATTGTCCTCGTCACGCCGCAATAGTAGCAGCGTCACCACAGCAGTCCACACGTCCGGAGATGGAATGCCGTGCGTCGGCGTGCAAACACCGTGTCGCTCGGCAGGGGCAACGAGAGGTGGAGGCTAGGGTTCTGGACGAAAGATCTGTGTGACGCCCACCCTTCTCCTCTCCTTATATAGCCACGCGACGAAACCCTAAGCCAGGGCCCATCACAGAAGCCCACTTCCGGTCCATTAATTACGGATCCAATCCGAATTAATGCGACCCAGCCCGTTAAGTGTGTGATCCTGTAGGTTCATGCGCATTTGGACATAGATTCGGAAAATCCTTTTCTAATCCAATAGTCGGTAGCGGCTCCTTGCAGAGCATGCCAACTTCCAAACGCATATGATCAAAATACTGATGTAATAATCCCTTTACCAAATTATATGAAGATCGAACTTAAGGCGAGAAGCATGTTATCCTTTGACAGTTCAATCCATCTCTCGTATCCGTGATATATTAATAAGTTGTGATTGACTTCTCAATCACGGTATGGCCATGCACTTCCTTAATCATATCACACGAGTGGCCTAGACATATATCTTCGTTACACTGGAGTGGCAAATTCCATCTTGATTGATCACTTTCCTCTGTATGTTTCATAGTAAACATGAAAACCACCTTTATAACTATCTGGTTAGGAAATAGTGTTTGGTAACACAAGGTAAACTATTACATATGTATGGAATGACAATATCAGGTTTAAGGATTATACATCTACTATGTATGAGATACACTGATGACATATAAGAATGTAACATTCTCGCAGTGTCCCATTGCGAGTCTATCTAACATATGTTCTTCAACATGCGTTCACAATGTATTGATGATATCTCCATATCACATGATCTATGAAACATGATCATTGATCAATACATACGCTGATCTATTCATCGTTGTCCTATACGATGATACCCAATCAGAGATACTTACAAAATTATATCATGAGTAGAGTTTCATAAGCAAGTCACATACTTGCTTATCAATATAATGATATACATTCATTGGACCAATAATTATATTATTATTCATAAACATAGTCATGTTACAATCATCTACATGACTGCCTCAAGGGCATAACACTAACAATCTCCCACTTGCACTTGAGTCAGTCAATTAAGCATCTAATACCAATAGACCTCGTGTGCGCCTCCTGGCAGAGTAAGTTGCGGAACGATTCCACATTGCTTTAGATGATCACCAAACTCTTGGCTCAAGTATTCGCCACCACGATCTGATCGTAAGTGTTTTATTGATTTGCCAAGTTGATTTTGTACTTCATTCTGAAACTCTTTGAACTTTTCAAAAGTTTCAGATTTATGCCT